>CM060902.1:98832500-103832500 GCA_030737815.1 Allium fistulosum
AATTGACCATATATTTAGTATATAATTTATAAATATTTATATGTATTTATTAAATGCATAAACTAATTTTAAATAAAATAAAACACTTATATATTATGTACAGATTAAATATATTTATAGAAACGTATATTTTTTAAATCTGAGAGTATAATTTAAAATTATGCTAATAGACTGTTTTATAAAATATAAAACATATTTGATAGATTATTTTTCTAATGTATTAATTTTTAATTAAAAGAAAATTACTTATAAATGATTTTATTTTGATTTTTTTTATAACATAGCAGTGAGCAATATGATGTAACACATGTAAAAAAATCAATACACAAAAATACACACATATAAACAACTATAAAATATGTGACAACAAATAAATATATAGATTTGTTATAATTTCTAATTAATAAACATATGATATAATAATTAATAAATCAGAAATACCTTTAACCAATGTCTAAAATCGCCTTGAAACTTTGAACTTAGCTCCTTGAATTGAATTCTAAGTCCAAAAGTTGTTAGCTCCCGAAGAGCATTACCACCGATGACCGAATCGACTTTTAATTTGATGTTTTAGTATTTGAATTTTTGGGCTTGAAGGGGGTATAGCCAGCTCAATTTGTAGCAAGAGGAGAGTGAAAATGAGTGTGCTTTTAATTAAGGGTTAAATACATCAAATAAAGGATAGACAATGGAGCAAAATGAGGATCTAGATCCTTGTTTCCCTCTTGCCATTTTTTTCCCTTACTAATTCAAACCCCCCTCCTAACCATGCCATACATGGCTGGCCACACCTAGCCTAGCCATAGTTGGCCACATCAAATGCTCTTTTGGGCATCTAAACAATTCCAAGCCTGAACAATATTTACTACATTTAAATCATATTCAAACATGTATCGGTATCGTATATCGATTTGTGTTTATATAACTATTATATATACATTGTTTAATATTGTTAAATACACATCAAATAAAATTTCAAAATTAATATTTCATAAATATTAATTGATTTAATTAATTAATAACAATTACAAATTAATTAAATCAGGTGGAAATAGGAGTATTTAATGTTTCGGTTGTATGACTCTTAGGTGTAAATTTGGTCAGCGATTAATATCGAACAATTCGAATATTGATGTTCACACTTCACTTACCAGGTATGTGACATTATGGCAAAATTTATCGCTTGCTTAATATCAATAGAAATCCAATTTAACTTTATTAAGCGTTACCTAGTAGTGACAATTGTTTATACTAATTCTCTTTCTTAAAACTATATCACTTAGGGCTTATGAAATTTGGTAACAGTGAAAATTTCCAATATCATCCATATTCAACTTTATATTCAAGACATAAAGTCCTTGGTTCAAAAATAACAATTATTATTAGCTGAACTACTTTGGTAAAGATTTTTACTTTGAGTCGTCTTCAGTTGTTTGTGGTATTAACTTTTAACTAAGAAAACGAACCCTCTCTTAAATAGTATTTCACTTCCAATACTTCCACTCGACCCAACTATAGTCATTCGATGGACGTCGTGACACGATTTAACTATAATCAAAGCGGATCTTTCATAATTGAAGATCAACAGTATTCTCATATCAAGAGAACAATGTAAATTAGTCGCATTGATATTTTCTGTTTGACCTTAGTTATATTAACTAACAGAAAACTATCGAGCGAGTCATTCCATTGTCTATAACTATCATTACGTAACCCATTTGTGCCCCATCAGTCATAAGTAATACACTGCCCAACATTTGGAGAGCATTACATACTCTAGTCTCAACGGATGCATTGATATCCAATCTCGATACATCTTGGCTAGGAATGTTTAAAAGAATGTGTTTATTATATTGTGATACAATACTCATGATAACAACCATTTGATTACTACCGCAAACACACCATTTATGGATTTTCTATTAAATACACTCTAATTAAACATTTAATTATTTATAGCATATTATAATATTACAAAAAGAATAAATAACTTTAATTACGAACGAGAATTAATTACAGAGTAAATAATTTACAATAAATTACAAAATTACCCTTAGGACATACCCCTAACTCTATGAAATTTTCATGGATCGATAAGATAGCTTCACTCATCATCATCTACCCTCAAAATCAATCATAAGTAATTTAAACCATTTTTGGATCAATCGTAATTATGGATTGCTCATGACGGATCAGTGATGGTTGGTCATCCAAATTTTATCTTTGTTTCAACATTTTCTGGGTTGGTTTCCTCTCTACTCCAAATGCCTTAACTTCCATTGCAATTTGTTTACGTCAAATTTGCTCCAAGCACTCTAAAACAAATGGAGTTTCTAAAATGCCCACCGATACACTTACTCTATCCTAAGCAAAGAAACACAACAAAACCACCAAACAAGCATTATACCAATCTCATTGATGTAATACAACCTTCACATAACCAAAATCAAGCCAAGGAAATGGGGTATCCATAAGAACACAAATGAACTAATTCAGATCTGGATTCAATTTAAAACATTTTAATTTGTTTACAAAACATAATTCAACTTAAATAAGGCCAAATTCACGTTTTAACTATTAAAATCATTTTAAAACATCATTTAATACTATACCGACATCTACAGTATAGTAAGAGACATAAATCAATCACCTAATATTGAAAATGCATAAAAATCAAGGCAACCATGATCCAACAGCCAAGACTTCAAATCTGTAGGTGCTAATCTCAAAATCCAAGATGCTCTTTATTTAACCTCTATGTTAATCACCGTCTAATGACTTGTTTTAGCTAATTAAAATAAGGTTTTAAGCTATTTTTGGCTAAGAAGATAATTAATGGAGGTTATAATATTTTTGTGAAGTGTGGAAATGATTAGGGGTATGTCCCATCATGTCATATCAACTCTAATCTGAAAATGGACTATGTGCTAGGTATGGACTTGGTCTAATGACTCACTAATTTGCCTCAAAAACTGTCTAACTTCAAATGGCCGTATCTCTTAAACGTTAAAGGCAAAATTCTATTATGACCACTCTACAAAAAGAAAAACCATAATGTGCTTTATTTGGAAGTAGTCTTAAAGCCTAATTATGCGCCTATTTAATGTTATAGGGCTTAAAGGTTTTTTTAGGGTAAAAATTGTCCGATAAAATTGCTAAGGGTCAAAAATGTAATAGCTCAACAATAACCAAAATTGTAGATCCATACGACCCAATTTTGGTTTTAGAAATAATATTTTATGATCCTCCAATATGTAAATATGGGTCATTATATTTTCCCCCTTAAGGAATTTCACTCCCAAAATCTCATCATATAAGGTAAGTTCAATAATATAGTCACCCCACATGCCTAACAATCACTAATAAGCATATCAAACATCAAACATGCATACATAATTAAGAAATAGAAGCTACGCCTACCCTAGCATGAAAGGTACTAAAAATCTTTACATGATACTGAAAGCGAAAGTAAATGCGATAAACAAAATGTCTTACCAAATAAAGAGCTCAGAATAAGCAGTCGTCATGCTCTCCTCAGTCTCCCAAGTTCAATCGATGTCACTTTCACTTCATTGAACCTTCACCAACCTCACTGTCTTCCTCCTAAGCTACTATATATCATGAATGACTATACGAATAGGTCTACGAGGTCTCGAAGTGAAACACCCCACACTTCTTAGTATACCCAAAAGGACACACTAAAAGGTGTGGTGCATTGTAGGTATGACTAAAGCTAGCAGAGACAAAGATTCACAAGACAAAAATAGATAAAAACAGCGGAAACAATTAAGATAATAACTTATTTAGAACAAAACTTCATAGTTACTTTAAAAACCAAATAAGTAACCAAATACCAAATACATCATATGTTAAAATACCCATACATGTCTTGCGAAATTTAAAACCATAGTCTCAATAAAATCAGAGTACAAAACATCCCTCAAATAGTGCCGGTACAATAAAAGAACTAAAAACTGGAAATGAAGAAAAGGAATACATGCTAGAATCTCTACCAAAGGAGTCTCCAAGAATCTGCAGTCTACCGCCCTTGCCCCGGATTGCCTATAAGGGGAAAAGGTGAAAATAGAGGAGTGGGTTGGACTAAAAGTCTGGTGAATGATAGTAATTACTAGCATATTTAAGCAAAGTAAAGATAATAGACTTTGCAACAGTTCTAGTTATAAAAGGAAATAAAGGAAATAGAAAGAAAGGTGAAACTAGAAATAAATACGATTTAACTACTAGATTAATTCAATTGGATAACTTCGATTGTTTGCACTTGTCTTTGATAGCTGCTTGATTAGGCTGAATTCTCAATCCTACTTTAATCAGGCCAAAGTCCTAATTATACCCTTTTGATCGGCCTTCTACTATGTGTCTACTGAAGTTTAGACACTAGTGCCTACGAACGGCACCTATTATGCATGGAACTCATAACGATTACTGAGCACCAACTGGAAGCTGCACGCGTGACAACCACTATGTTCATGTTACCTGTTGCTCCACATATTGGACCATTTATTTACCACTACTCAAGCATAAGCGTGCCCTCATCTCACTTCAGGCTAATGTGAGACACTGTGTCCATAGAAATAATAGGGAATGCTGTTGGTATAGGCCCTCATCCAAACAATATCTAGTTGCGCCCCTTGTCCAAAGCCCCATGATTTGTATTTCTATTATTTGACCATTTATTTACCACTTCTACAGCATAAGCATGCCCTCATCTCACTCCAGGCTAATGTGAGACACCGTGTTCATAGAAATACTATAGAATGTTGTTAGTATAGGTCTTACTTTCATCTTTGCTTATTAACTTAGTATAAATTGTTTAAATAGGCCTCTACTGTCATTCTTGCTATCATTGCTTATTAATTCATTCTAAGTCTCAAAACAAGCCTCTTTCTGATATGTTTCTAATTATAATCTATGTTATAATTATGCTTATTAACTTAACCCAAGGTCTAAGTAAAAAATAAGCCACTTCTTCTTTTACTCTTTTTAGTCCTAATTTTACATCATAATTAGGCGTGCAAATATTTCAATTTTAGTCCAATTCCATTTTATTACAGTCTTTATATTTTACATCTTAATTTCCGTAATTTCCGTATTCTTTTTTATTTAATCCATATTCGCGTTTAATCTATTCTATTCCATTCGCATAAAAAGGAAAATAGAAAGAAACTGAAGATTACAGAAGAAAATCCTAAACGTAGAAAAAGATGTAAATAAAACATAAAGAACAGTAAATAATTAAAATACTACAAAAAACTGTAAATAAATGGAATAGCTATAATTAACTGTAATTAACTACAAATAAACGAAAAGAATTGCTAAAAAGAAATAGACTGAAAAATAAATCTAAACTGAAAATAAACTGGTAAAAAAAAGTTATTCTAAAATCGTAGAAAAACTACAACTATTGGAAACCCTATTTTTTTAAATAACTTAAAAATCTAAAATAATTACAATCACTCACCTACAGTCCCAAGCTCTTCCCTTTGGTCTTCTTGGATCCACTTATTGTTATTAAATATTTAAATTTAAAACGATTCTCTCCTCGGAAAATTATTCCTTTTAGGTTCCTTCCTGAAAAGGTGTACCCAAATAGAGAAAATCTAGAATGAGAAAAATAGTTAGGCCTAGGGTCTTATTTATAGGGGTAGAAGTGGATCTCAGACCATTGGATTTGGAGATTGAATATGGTGCAACCACGTCATAGGCTGAATAGGAGCCGTCAGATGGAAGCACGGATGGACCGGATGAGAGCAAAAATCAAAAATTACGTGTAGAAATCATAGGCGAACGAAGAAATCAATTCTTCGCTCACCAACAGGGGCGGGTCGACCTACTTGTCGACCGTCCCCCCTCCTAGGTCGACCGGCCGGTCGACCTAGGTGGTGGTTAGGTCGACCTGGTGGTCGACCTAGCCCTATTTATTATTATTTTTATTTTTTTCTCTTGTTTTCTTGATTAATTCGTAACACTTTCATACTAGCTTGGATTCTGACGTTCTATGTATGGAAATTGACCAGAAAATTACCACGGGCACAATGGTGCAACTCCCGTGGCTCAATTTTGATAATTTCACAAAGTTATTTCATCATTTAAGTAATTCATTAATTAATTATTATATCTTAAATTTTGGGTTGTTACATTCTCCCCTCCTTAAGGGATTTCGTCCCCGAAATATATAAGGATAGAAGAATGAACTAAATGTTTTCACCCAAGTTCTACAACCAACTACTCAACCATCATCCATTACATCCATTGTCCTTAAGTCTTTCTAATGCGATTTATGATACTTATGCAATTAGTGTAGTGTCAATGTCCCTGACTAATGCAAAAGATTAGGCGGTCCACTAATTCAGTTGACCTCCTTTTGTGCAATCATGTCGTGTCATGTATCCAAATGAATGCAAATTCCCTAATAAGAACTGATAGTTCTATATGCGTGCGACAGTTATCATCCAAATGCAACAATCATGTAATAATCATCCATTTATAGCAACCATGAAATATAAAATAAAAATGCATTTGCACACACATCCATATGCATATGCTCTAGTGTCCTAGTTAGGCCGATCCCTAAAGGATAATAGTGCATAGTGTAAGTATATGTGTCCATTAGCATCCACTAGCAAACACTTGCAACCACTAGCATCCATCATACATAACATGTTCTAATGACGTGTTTACATTAAATCCTACCATCCATAGGTTAAATCCTAAGTTCTACCCTCCCAAAGGATAATAAAGAAAAGAACCTATTCAAAACTAAAGATGGAAATAGGAAATTCTAAAACTTACTATCGAAAAGATGAGGATAGGAAGTACGAATCTTCTCTTTAGCCTCCCACGTAGCGTCAGCAACATCATCTCCCCACTGCACCTTTACTAACGGAACTTCTTTATTCCTAAGTCTCTTGGTGTCTCGTCCAATGATCTTCGTAGGAATATGACGAACCGATGTTTCCTTTCCTACTTCCACTTTCTTAAACTGACTAGGCTCCACAACCTCCGGCGAGTCATGTAAGCACTTTCTCAAGTGCGAAACATGGAAAACATCATGCACTCCTGCGAGCCTCTTTGGGAGCTTCACTCGATACGCCCCTTCCCTACTCTCTCTACGATAAGGAATGGTCCTACAAATCTACGGGCTAACTTCCCACTCGATCCAAACCTTACCACCTTCCTTAGCGGGGATACCTTAATAAAAACTAAGTCTCCAACCTCAAACTCAATGTCTCTCCTCCGCTTTTGTGCATAAGATTTCTGCCTATCTTAGGCTGTCTTCATCCTCCTTCGAATCAAATCCACCTTCTCCGAGGTTTCCCTAACCATGTCAGGACCAAGTAGCAACTTCTCCGTAGACTCTACCCAACATGAGTGTGATTTGCAAGGTCTCCCATATAGACCTTCAAATGGTGCCATCCCAATGCTAGCTTGGAAACTATTATTATATGCGAACTCCACCAAAGGAAGATGCTTCTCCCAAGTTCCTCCAAACTCTAGAATGCGCATCCACACAAATCCTCAAGCACTCTATTAACTCTCTCCGTTTGGCCATTCGTCTGAGGGTGATAGGCCGTACTCAATCTAAGCTGCGTCCCTAAAGCCTCTTGTAAGCTTCTCCAAAACTTGCTAGTAAAAATAGGGTCTCTATCGCTCAATATGCTAGAGGGAATTCCATGAAGTCGGACTATCTCACGAACATATAAGGATGCCAAATAAGATGTTATCCTCTTATTCTTAACCGGAATGAAGTGGGCGCTCTTAGTCAAACGATCTACAATCACCCAAATGCTAGTATTCCCCTTCCGAGATCGGGGTAAACCATCTATGAAGTCCATCAAAACGCTGGCCCACTTCCATTCGGGTATATCCAATGGTTGAAGTAGTCCACTGGGCTTCTGCTGCTCCGCCTTAACCCTTTGGCACACAAGACACTTAGCTACAAACTCCGCACATCCTTCTTCATGCCACTCCAATAAAACATCCTCTTCATGTCCCTATACATCTTATCACCACCAGGATAAATAGTCATACGAGAATGGTGTGCTTCCTCTAGAACCGCTCTCAACAAATCACTAACGCGGGGAACACAAAGCCTTCCATCAATCCTAAGCCACCCTTTACCATCAATAGAATAACGTTGGAGGTGTCTAGAGACCTCTCCTCGGCTAATCCTATCCATAATATCCATAAGTTCTAAATCCTCTCGCTGCATCGAGCCAATATGATCTATAAGGGTAGGCCTCACCTCAAGCGCTGCTAACAATCCAGGGGTAATGTCCGTAGAGGGCTTAAAATCAAAAGTGGGAATAAACTCTAGGCTCCTCCACTCTACGAACAAAGGACTAAGGGTTGCTTACTTTCTACTCAACGCATGCGCAACCACATTTCTCTTGCCAAGGGTATAAGCTATCTCAAAGTCGTATGATGCCAAAAACTCCATCCATCTCTACTGCCTCAAGTTCAAATCCTTCTGTGAGAATAGGTACTTCAATGATTTATGGTCAGTGAAAAGCTCGAACCTCTCTCCAAGCAAGTAATGCCTCCAAGACTTGAGCGCAAAAACTATAGCAGCCAACTCCAAATCATGGGTAGGGTAGTTCTTCTCATGTATCCTCAACTGCCTACTCCCATAACATACTACCCTCCCTTCTTACATCAACACTGCTCCTAGACCCATCCCACATGCATCAGTGTATACTGTAAAAGGCTTAACTCCATTGGGTAAAACTAACACTAGTGCACTAGTAAGAGCTCTCTTAAGCTTCGTGAAGGAATCCTCACCATCCACGTCCTATACGAATGCTTTGTTCTTCTTAGTGAGGCGAGTAAGTGGTGCTGAAATCTTGGAAAAATCTCTGATGAACTTCTTATAATAGCCAGCCAATCCTAGGAAGCTTCTAACTTCGGTAACATTCTTGGGGGCCTTCCAATCTTGCGCTACCATCACCTTAGCGGGGTCAACAGCCAAACCCTCTCTTGAGACTACATGCCCCAAGAAACGTACCTCCTCTCGCCAAAAGTGACACTTTGAAAACTTTGTCCTCAACTTGTGATTATGAAGTGTGCGAAGAACCTCCTCTAAATGAACAGCATGCTCCTCTATACTCTTGTAAAAACCAAAATGTCATCCACGAATACCACCACGAACTTATTTAGGACATCTCTAAAAACACGGCTCATCAAATCTACAAAATAAGCTGGAGCATTGGTTAGCCCGAAAGGTATGACTAACCACTCAAAGAGTCCGTCGGGTGTCCTAAATGCGGTCTTATCAATGCTATCATCAGCGACCCTAAGCTGATGAAATCCAGTGGCTAAATCAAACCGAGAGAATACCGAAGAGCTAACCAACTGGTCAAAAAGATCATCTATCCTAGGAAGTGGATAACGGTTCTTCTTCGTAAGCTTATTATTTCTTTATAGTCTACGCAAAGTAGAAGGGAACCATCCGCCTTAGTAGCGAAGACGACTGGCGCTCCCTACTCCGATATGGTCCTTCTTATGAAACCTTTCTCCAAAAGCTCACGAACATGCTTGCTCAATTCCTTCCTCTCCCTAGGTTCCATGTGCCTTACGGGTAATGCTACCAGCTTAACATTATCAGTCAAATAAATCCTGAAGTCAATCTCTCTTTTAGGGGGTAGTCCCCTAACCTCCTCAATGACGTTTGGAAAATCTCTGATGATAGGAACTGAATATAACTCTGCTGATGATGAATCAAGAGAATAAAAGAAGCTCAACATAACTGACCCTTGCGAGTCGCAAGAAACCTCGAGAGTCCTATCGCTGCATGTCTCTAGTCTAATGACTCTCCTCTCGCAGTCTAATATAACTCCATATATGGATAGCCACTTCATCCCCAGAATCATCCCAAACCCCGAGAATCCCTATACATAGGCGTCACAATCAAATTTTATGCCTAGGATAAAAATTTTCAAACCCCTACAAACCATAGACAAGTGTGCTGATCCTCATATGGGTTTTGAAACAACAATGGGGTCTACTACTAAAGAGATGTCTAAGTGCAAACAATCTACCAAAGAACTAGAGATGAAAGAGTGTGATGCTACAGAATCAAAAAGAGTTCAAATGGGAAAATCAAAAATAGAAATCAAACCTTCCACGGTGACTTTCCTACCTCTCTCTGGAACGCTGCTGGACGGTGCTGCATCTAATGCCTGAATCTGCGCTGCCGGTGCACTCACTCCCTGCCCCGTCTTCTGGGGACAATTCCTACTTATGTGACCGAGTTGCCTACAATTATATCACTTTCCCTTCATCTTCTCCTTCCTGCAGTCCTTGGAGATATGTCCAACAATCCCACAACTACGGAACTTCGCTTCCTTTCTTGATTTGCTTCTGAGGGCCTTCTCCTTTCTTCTTCTCTTTATTGTACTTCCACCATTTCTTCTTAGGACCTCTCGACTTAACAACTTCTTTAGACTCCCCCTCCTTAGCTGCATCAGACATAAGCGCCATCTCCACCAGTGACTCGTAGGTAGCTTCCATCGGTACATGAGTCAACAACAACCCTTGAAGGGGATGATTTAATCCCTTTGCGAACTTCATAGTCTTTTTGTGTGGTGTATTCATCAACTCCATTCCAAACCGCGACAACTCATTAAATTTGTTGATATACTCCTTCACAGACAAACTTCCTTGCTTCAAGCTAATAAACCACTCCAACTGGACACTTTCTTCTACTTGAGATAAAAACTTCCTATCAAATCGCTCCTGGAACCCATTCCAATTAATGTCTCTTCCTTCCAACTCAATAACCTCCCACCAATAAGAAGCCTCCTCTTTCAGTTGCCAGGATGCAAGCTGAACCCCCTGCTAATCCTCCAATCCTAATAGCCCGAATATCCTCTCTATGTTCCTTAACCAAGACCACGACTCCAAAAAACTCTCCTTACCAAAAAACGTCTTTCCTTCCAAATTCGCAAAATCCTCACAAAGCTTAGAGAAATTGAATGTTGTAGATGGGTTGATGGGATTCCCACCTGCTAGTGCTGGATTGGCCGCTTGCCCGTGCACCTCTAGAGTCGTGGCTTGTAGATACTTACGAAACCAGCTTGGGACTGGAATACCCTCGGGAAGATTAGGGGCATCCACCATTCTACATAAAGAAAAGAGAATTTAGAAAAGATTCGAAGGTAGATTGAACTGGACTTTTGAGGGGATTTTTGTAAAAACTATTTTATACTTGAAAATTGTTTCTACGAGTTCCTTTCTGAAAAATACTTTTAAAACAAGTTATTTTGAAAAATACTTTACTTTTAAAACAAATTTTTAGGAATCCTGTAACCTTAGGCTCTGAAACCAAATGAAACACCCCACACCCCTTAGTATACCCAAAAGGACACACAAAAAGGTGGTAGGTATAACTAAACCAAGCAGAGACTAAGATTCACAAGACAAAATTAGATTAAAACAGCGGAAACAGTTAAAATAATAACTTATTTAGAACAAAACTTCATAATTACTTTAAAAACCAAATAAGTCTCCAAATACCAAATACATCATATGTTAAAATACCCATACATGTCTTGCAAAATTAAAAACCGTAGTCTCAATAAAATCAGAGTACAAAACATCCCCCTAATAGTGCCAGTACAACAAAAGAACTAAAAACTAGAAATGAAGAAAAGGAATACATGCTAGAATCTCTGTCAAAGGAGTCTCCAAGAATCTGCAGTCTACCGCCCTTGCCCCGGATTGCCTATAAGGGGAAAATGGCAAAATAGAGGAGTGGGTTGGACTAAAAGTCTGGTGAATGATAGTAATTACTAGCATATTTTAGCAAAGTAAAGATAATAGACTTTGCAACAGTTCTAGTTATAAAGGGAAATAAAGGAAATAAAGGAAATAGAAAGAAAGGTGAAACTAGAAATAAATACGATTTAACTACTAGATTAATTCAATTGGATAACTTCGATTGTTTGCACTTGTCCTTGATAGCTGCTTGATTAGGCTGAATTCCCAATCCTACTTTAATTAGGCTGAAGTCCTAAATCTACCCTTTTGATCAGCCTTCTACTATGCGTCTACTGAAGTTTAGACACCAATGCCTACGAAAGGCACCTACTAAGCGCATGGAACTCATAACGATTACTGAGCACCAACTGGAAGCCGCACACGTGACCACTAATATGCTCATGTTACCTGTTGCTCCGACTATTGGACCATTTATTTACCACTACTCTAGCATAAGTGTGCCCTCATCTCACTTCAGGCTAATGTGAGACACCGTGTCCATAAAAATAATAGGGAATGTTGTTGGTAATGGCCCGTCATCCAAACAATATCTAGTTGCGCCACTTGTCAAAATCCCCATGATTTGAACTTCTATTATTTGACCATTTATTTACCACTTCTACAGCATAAGCGTGCCCTCATCTCACTTCAAGCTAATGTGAGATACCATGGCCATAGAAATACTATAGAATGTTGTTGCTACAGGTCCTACTTTCTTCTTTGCTTATTAACTTAGTATAAATTGTTTAAATAAGCCTCTACTGTCATTCTTGCTATCATTGCTTATTAATTTATTCTAAGTCTCAAAAGAAGCCTCTTTCTGTTCTGTTTCTAATTATAATCTACGTTATAATTGTGCTTATTAACATAATCCAAGGTCTAAGTAAAAAATAAGCTAATTCTTCTTTTACTCTTTTTAGTCCTAATTTTACATCATAATTAGGCGTGGAAATATTTCAATTTTAGTCCAATTTCGTTTTATTACAGTCTTTATATTTTACATCTTAATTTTTGTAATTCCAGTATTCTTATTTATTTAATCCATATTCGTGTTTAATCTATTCTATTCCATTCGCATAAAAAGGAAAAATAGAAAGAAACCGAAGATTACAGAAGAAAATTCCAAACGTAGAAAAAGATGTAAATAAAACATAAAGAACGGTAAATAATTAAAAATACTATAAATAAATGAAATAGCTATAATTAACAGTAATTAACTACAAATAACTGAAAAGAATAGCTAAAAAGAAATATACTGAAAAATAAATCTAAACTGAAAATAAACTGGTAAAATAAAAGTTATTCCAAAATCGTAGAAAAACTACAACTATTGGAAACCCTATTATTTTAAATTACTTAAAAATCTAAAATAATTACAATCACTCACCTGTAGTCCCAAGCTCTTCCCTTGGTCTTCCCGGATCCAATTGGAGTTATCAAATATTTTAATTTAAAACAATTCTCTCCTCGGAAAATTATTCTTTTTAGGATCCTTCCTTAAAAGGTGAACCCAAATTGAGAAAATCTAGAATGAGAAAAATAGCTGGGCCTAGGCTCTTATTTATAGGGGTAGAATTGGATCTTGGACCGTTGGATTTGGAGATTGAATATTGTGCAACTACGTCATAGGCTTAAAAGGATCCGTCAGATGGAAGCACGGATGGACCGGATGAGAACAAAAATCAAAAATGACTTGTAGAAATCGTAGGCGAACGAAGAAATCAATTCTTCGCTCACCAACAGGGGCGGGTCGACCTACTTGTCGACCGTCCCCCCTCCTAGGTCGACCGACCGTCGACCTAGGTGGTGGCTAGGTCGACCTGGTGGTCGACCTAGCCCTATTTATTATTATTTTTATTTTATTTTTTCTCTTGTTTTCTTGTTTAATTCGTAACTCCTTCATACTAGCTCGGATTTTGACGTTCTATATATGGAAATTGACCAGAAAATTACCACGGACACAAAAGTGCAACTTCCATGGCTCAATTCTGATAATTTCACAAAGTTATTTCATCATTTAATTAATTCATTAATTAATTATTATAGCTTAAATTTTGGTTGTTACATGAAGCTTCTGGTTAAACTTGTCTATCATCTAGTTGAGTCGATGTAATAGTTATGCCTGAGTTGTGCACAAAATTCCATACATGAGAAATGTAGAACACACTATGCACACCTGCCATCTTCTAAGGTAAGTCCACTCTATAAGCTAGGTTCTTAATCCTCTCTAGTAATCGAAAAGGACCTACAAATCTTGATGCCAATCTTCCCCTTAGCACCGAAGTGGAAAACATTTTTTTAGGGAGAAATCTTGACAAACATCGTATCGCCAATAGAGAACTCAAGATTGCATCTTCTCTTATCAGCATAGCTTTTCTGTCTTTCATAATTAGATTTCATCTATTACCGAATGATCTTAATGTTCCCCTAAGTTGTCCTTACCATATCTGACCTCAATATCAATCTCTCGCCCCTTTAACACCCTATATATTAGAGTACCATAATATAGAGAATTAATTAAATAAGTAATTAATTAAAATACATTATGAGATAATAACTAAGTAGGACAAATTTATTGATAAGAATGAGGAGTGAATTAAGATAAAGCGTTAGGGGAATTAATAAGAATAAGCTAGATTGAGATTTTAGCCTAATCCCAAATTACTAACCCCTAACATCCCAACCTTTCATTCATTCTCTCCCTCACTTAAAAAACAAAAAGAAAGAAAACCCGAGGAAACCTACCACATTTTTAAGAGAAGTAGAAGAAAATCAAGTAAAAAGAAAGAGCATTCATAACTAAGAAGAAAAGAAGACTTTTTAATAAAGTTTTACGAAGCTTAGGTGAGCAACACTTAACCTAAACCTTCCTAACCCATTTCAGTTAGGATTGGTTTTGTTTATGATGCTTTGAATGATAATGAACAAGTTTAAGAATCATAGAAAACATATGTTCATGCTTAGGATTCAATGTTAATGAATTATGACATGTTTAGTGTAAATCATGAATTAAACCTTCTCTAATTCAATTAAAAAAATTATACTACCTTTACAATAATAATTGGAGAAAAGTTTTTAATTTCATAATTTCTAAAATTAATTGGATTTATTATAATTTTTTTAAGTTGAGAAAGTGCTTAATTTTGGGATTTAATTATTTAAAATATGAAAATTAATTATTTTGGCCTGAAATTTTATATAATGTAAACGATGTTTAATAGGATTTTTGGTGAATTTTTGGGATTTTTTTCTTGCATTTTCGAATTGAAATAAATTATTTTGCAAATGGGAGAGTTAATAAATAATGGAAATTTAAATAACAAAGTAGAAAGCAATTGATAATTCCTCAAAATAAAACTGCAAATGCTCAGGTTAACCAATGATAGTTTGACATATAACAGGATTTGGTATAAAATGATTACTTTGAATGGTAATAAAATAGTTTCCTTTTAATTATAAGATTACCATGTTAACATGCGATTGCTCTAAAAACGTTAAATGTGACAGCTTATATAAACCTTGACACTCGATAGCTCTAAAAACATTAACATGCGATAGCTTTAAATGGTAGACCTATGATAGCTTAAAACTTAACATACGATGGCTTTGAAAGTCTACGCATGCAATAGCTCTGAAAATCTAGGCAAGCGATAGCATCAAAACATCAATATGCGATAGCTTCTCATGTCAAGTTGTGATAGCTATATTTGATCAACATGCAATGGCTTAAATTGTTAACATGCAATGGCTGAAGTGTCAACATGTGATTGCTTAAATTATTAACATGTGATAGCTTAAATTTTCCATATACGATAGCTTTAATTGTTAACATGCGATATCTTAAATTATCAGTATGTGATAGCCTTAAATTGTTAACATACGATAGCTCCGAAGTTTCAACATGAGATAGCTTAAATTGTTAACGTGCGATAGCTTTAAAAAGTCCATATTTTTGGAAGCAGAAAATTAATACAACCATATTTATTTTTGTGAATTCTAAATAAATAAATGAAATTTTGGTAGCAATTTGGAAGCCATCTTCCAAAGAGATGGTTATGAATTTCATAGAGATGAAATGGCCATAGAGGTTAATAAGTTGAAATGTAATAACTTATTTAAAAGTAGAAAATCGAGACTAAGATGAGAAAGCTATGAGATAATAGGTAGTATCATTTGAGAAAATAAATGAAGGTATAAGTCCTTAGTGGCTACCTTATGTCTATATATGACAATATATTTGTAACGTTGATGGAAAGCATTGGTACCTTCCATACGTTTGAACTCGACATTAGATTTGGTAACGTTGGTGAAAGGACACAGTGGCGAACATATGTCTATTAATGACAATAAACAAGAACGAGAGTATAAGGCTTTCATGGCATCCAGATGTCTTTTCACAGCAATATATGAGAATAAAAGTATATGACTTTCATTACAACCTAATTATTTGTTCATGATAAAAATGAGAAACTAAGAATAAGACCAGTGTTCCAATTTAAAATGGACCGATATAGAAACTAGTCGAAATATATGGAGAAACTAAAACTCACACTTATCTTGAAATTGATGACTTGTGTTTGAACATAATATGATGTTTATTATAAAGTATGATGTAATTGATTTTAATTGGAATAGTGAGGGGAAAATCATCCCGTGCTTCAACGGTATGGTCTCATTATATGATTGTTGTTAGGGAAATTATTACTCATACCAGGCTCAATGTCTGACCAGTGCTTTTATTATTTTCCATAAACTCAAAGGCAATCATTCGAGTAGGCTAAATTTTTGGTACAGACAGGTTGCTTTTGGAAAAGAAGAATAAAGACTTGAAAGATGAAGTAGGAGGATTATTTTGCAAATAAAAGTTATTATAAAATTTCCACCATGTAAAACCAAAGTTTATAATGGGTTAAGTGTTTGTGTCGTCATCTTCATACATCGGGCACGACACCATATTTATGCTCTATTATATTTATCCATATGCAGGAACGCTTTGGGTTAGTTAGTATGTAACGAAATTTATGTAAAGACAATTTGATGTAATGAAATTATTTAGCTACTCTATTTACTTAATATTATGAAAAAAATATTGATCTCATTTTGTCGCTCGAGAAGAATTCTGGTGATGAATGCAACATCATCGACGTTCATTTTTGGGTCCCGAATTGGGGACGTTACTCCTGCTTCCTGATAACATAAATGAGCATTGCATGATTAATAATATAGTGCCTCAAATAGTGTCATACCGATGCTAAACTGATAATTGTTGTTGTACACGGACTCTATAAGATGCAAATAATCATCCCACGAGCCCCCAAAATCAAGTATGTAAGCTCGCAAGAGATATTCTAAGATACGATTCACTATCCCAGTCCGCCCATCAGTTTTTGGATTGTAGTCTATACTAGGATGCATCTTTGTCCCCAATGCCTCTTGTAAGCTCTTCGAGAATCCACTTCTAAGTAACGGGTCTTGATTGCTTACAATGCTCTTTGGCATACATGGAACCGTATTTTCCACTTTATATAAACAAAGCCAATTTGGATGCCTTCTTTTTAGACTTTATGGGTATGAATCAAGCATTTTTCATCAATCGATCAATGAAAATCCATATGTTATCATACCTTCCTCTACGTGTCCACAATCCACTAATATTAGTACCCACTTCCACTTGGGAACTTCAAGATGGCAACAAACCACTTGGCTTCTTCTATTCAACCTTCACTAGCTGACAGTTCATACACTTTTAGATGAATGTCCCGACGTCCTTCTTTCCTTCCCAATAAAATGCCTTTCCCATACCATGATACATTTCATTTTCGCTAGGATGTATGGTCAATCTCAAACGATAGCACTCACGTAATACCTCATCCCTTAACCCATCGACATCAAGTACAAATAATCTCTCATCTTTACGGAGCCAACCATCAAGGTCGAGTCTGGATTGCTTCATATCTTCATACCCTACTCCACTTTGACTTATAAATGACATGCGCTAGTCTGGCATTATGTCTCTAACTTGTACTGATTCGCTATTCAACACCCCTGGTTCTAGCTCACTTCGAGGTTTGAAATCATAACCAGTACTGTACTCTGAGTGTGTCCACTTTAGGAATATATCTCCCAACCTACCATATCTTCTACTTAGAGCATCAACGACTGCATTTCCATTTTCAAAAATTTAGGAAATGTTAAAACCGTAGGAGGCTAAGATTTCCATCGTTGTTGACAAAGGTTGAGATCCTTTTGGAAGAAAAGGTACTTCAACGATTTGTGGTCGGTGAACAATTCAAACCTCTCTTCTACTAATTAGTGCCTCCAAATTTTCAGCGTGAACACAATCATAGCCAACTCCAAATCATAGGTCGAGTACTTCCTCTTGTGCAATTTTAGCTTTTAACTAGCATATGCAACAATCTTTCCCCACTACATCAACACCGCACCTAGTCCAAAACCTCAGGAATCTACGTATACTATCAACTCACCATTCCCACTAAGAATCACTAACACTGAGGCACTTGTCAAGCTCTCCTATAGACTTACGAACGCATGCTCACACCTCGCATCCCTGGCAAAAGTATGATTTTTCTTCTTCGTGTTGGTTAACGGCGCTACTACTCTTGAGATGTCCTTTATGAATCATATATAATAACCCGCTTGTTAGCGCCAAAATTGGTCACTAACCCCCAAATCAAGATGAAAGCACCAAATACCAATCACAGCTCAGAGATAGAATGTATGTAGAGAGTAATAATGTGAAGAATAGTTAAAACTGAAATGAAAGCAGTAAAGAACAACAGATTTTATAGTGGTTCGGCTAACTCCGGCCTATGTCCACTCCAGAAGTTTGCTTTTTATTGCTGTAATAATCGATTACAGTTACAAAATGGCAGAGTTGCCTTAGCCTTAGAAAAGAGAAAGTAAGAGAGCAGGAAGAAGATCCTCTTTTACTGTGCCCCTGCCTCTCTATTTATAGACAAAGATGGGTTGGACTTCCTTGGTGGGCCTGGCGGCCGAGTACCTCAGCCCAAATGGAGTGTTCTCCATATGTCGAACCATAGATGCCGAACGCTGAATGCCGAACAAGGCGTGAATGCCGAACGATCTCCTCATGCCGAACGTTGGGAGGTGCGAGGTACAGAGGTATCGAGGTGCGAGGTACCGAGGTATGGAGGTGCGAGGTACCAAGATATGGAGGTGCGAGGTATGGAGGTGCGAGGTGCAATGTACCGAGGTATGGAGGTGTGAGGTGCAATGCCGAGCGAGGTGAGGTATGCCGAACGACCCATCCAATGCCGAACGCTCCTTGATGCCGAACGATCCATCCAATGCCGAACGTCTCCAGATGCCGAACGAGTTTTATGCCGAGCGCTCCATCCAATGCCGAACGACGATCTCTCTATGCCGAACGCTCGTCCAGTGCCGAACATTCCTCTATGCCGAACGATCCTTCTAATGCCGAGCACTCGTTCAGTGCCGAACGATCCCTCTATGTCGAATGACGATCTCTCTATGCCGAACGCTCGTCCAGTGCCGAACATTCCTCTATGCCGAACGATCCTTCTAATGCCGAGCACTCGTTCAGTGCCGAACGATCCCTCTATGTCGAACGACGATCTCTCTATGCCGAACAGCCTCCAACGCCGAACCAACCCAATGCCGAGCGATATCTGCCAAACTGCCTAGGTCGAGCCATGTAGTTTCTCCACTCCTTTTCCCAATGACATATTCAAGTGAACTTCATCATTTTAAACCGAATCCATCATACTTTAGTCTCGATAGTTGTGAAATTGTTTAAGTTAAATCCGTCTGTCCGCGGCCTTGCCAAAAGGCGGGTTAACACTTGCCCCCCAAAACATGCCTTGCTGTGAAAGGTGTGTTTTGAATAGCCTCAAGTCCAATATTCCAAGTATGTATGTTATCCACATCCATACTTTCCGATTCATAATCCATTCCATTACCAAGCCATCTTATCCGAGTGCCACGTCCATATCCTAATCCATTTCCGCAACTGTTCCGAGTCGATGTGTGATTCTTATCCTGTGACCAAGTGCTTATCCAATTCCACATCCATCGGAACCCGACTACCGAGTTCCAATCCATCCATATCCAATAACCTATAACCATATCTGTAACCTCTCCGGGTCGATATCCAAATCCGGGACCGCTCCGGGTCCTTGTCCGAATCCTTAGCTATTCATAGCCAATATCCAAATCTGTAACCTCTCCGGGTTCTTGCCAAGCGCAATCCACACTTGACGACCTACGTTAAGTAATTCCATGGTGTTCATGGTTCAGTGTCCCTGAACGTCGAATAATGTCGTGGCTTAAGTCCTAAGCCGAATCCTGGTCACTCCGGACCCTTGCCGAGCATAGTCCATACTCGACGACCTAAAATAGTAACCGATAATATATGGCCTAAGTCCTAGGCCGAATCCTAGTCTCTTCGGACCCTTGCCGAGCATAGTCCATACTCGACGACCTTTTAGCCAAAATCCAGAGAAAATCCAATCAAAATCCGATCTGAAATCCAAATCCAAAATATAAAACCAGAAACCCATATCAAAAATCCATACCAAAAAAAAAACATCCAAACCAGAATCCAAACCAGAAAATGAGCAAAACAGGGAGTTCAAACCAAACTCCAAAACCAAACCAGAAAAAGCAAATGTCCAAGTCAAAAGAAAAAACAGATTTCGCAAACCTGGGTGTTTCGGTAAGCCATCATCTCAGAGCATGCCTGAGGGTTATCTCCGACCCCGTACATGAGTAAGTGATTTAACCGTTTGCCCGGAGTTTGTTACTTATTCCAAACCATTAAAATTAGTTGATGAACAATCAGCCACCATTCCTGGGCCTCATGCCCTCGTCGTTCAAGGTAGGTGGTGGCTGCTCCTGTTCCACCGCCGCATTCCGAGTTCCGTCATACTGTCGCAACTGACCATTCCTTATATGCTCCTCGATTATATCCTTTAGATGTCGGCAGCTGTTAGTGTCATGCCCGTCCAGGTCATGAAAGAGACAGTGCCTTCCTGATGCCCTTTCACGTTCTGTGGGTTCCCTCCTCGATGGCCTTCGATAGGGAAGGCGATCTCGAGTATCTAAGAAAATCCGCTCCAACGTTGCGTTCAATCCTGTGTAAGTGGAGAACTTTGGTTCTCCCCAGCGCTTCCTTTTCCCTTTATCCTTTCCCCCACCTGAGCTTTCGCCGAGTAGTCCTCCATCCTTAGTCATGTTTACTTCCTTTGACCTCACATCCAAACATGCATCCTCTTGTCGAAGAAATCTTTCAGCTTCATGAAAGAATTCCCCAAGATCCAACGGTGGGTCCCGTACCAGTGATACTTTGAAATCCGAGTTATCTCTGACTCATGATACCGCAGCCATCAGAACCATTGATGGATCTGGCCGATCCACCGAAGCGACTGCTGCATTAAATCGAGTTAAGAATGTCCTGAGCGATTCATCTGCCCCCTGTTTGACTGACGTTAGCGTCATCACGTTCTTTGGCCTTTTTATGTGAACTCGAAATTGACTTAAGAACTTGTCCACCAGTTCTGTCCATGTTCCAATGGATCCATCCTCCAGCTGTCTAAACCACATAGCAGCAATTTCAGTCAAGCACAGGGAAACATCGGGCCATAACCTCCTCCGTTGCCCGCAGCACTTCCATATGCCTAGTGTACCTCATCAAGTGGTCGGTGGGATCCGTCTTCCCGTTGTATACTTACAGAGTGGGTAGTTTGAAATCGGACGGATTCCTAGCTGTCCTGATGTTCCGGGTAAACGGACTTTTGTTAACTCCCTCTAAATCCCTATTTGTCAGACCTCCGCGAATAGTCCGCCTGATAATATCAACCAATCTAGTGTTTCCAACTAATCCAGACCGCCCCCCAAGTCCCTGAGGAAATTCTGGCACATATTCTTCATCACGTACTCCTGGTGGCGTGCCCCCGAGTCTAGGTCCATCTAGATTGTTAACTGTTTGTTGATTGGGAGCTGCCCCCTGCTGATTCACTCCATCTGTCCGTTGGTTGAGCTCCTCTGGTCCAGCTCCATGATCTTGAGCGCCTGCAGTTCCTGGTTGTCCAAATTGCCTAAGAAGAGCCTGCATCATCTCCTCTTGCTGTTTCATCATCTGCTCTTGCATAGAATTCATCATCACTTGCATCTCGTCCCGAGTTATGTAGATGGATGCATGACCCTCTCCAGCTCTAGAAGATGCCGCTTGACTTCCTTCTTGATTGCTCCTTTCCACTGCTTGCCTCTTCGTTGGTGGTCTTGCCATTGCTTTCTAAGATCCAAGTTCCTAACTCCAAAATTCCTGAGTGTTTCAATTTCTCAGTGAAAGCATCAAAGTGTTAGCGCCAAAATTGGTCACTAACCCCCAAATCCAGATGAAAGCACCAAATACCAATCACAGCTCAGAGATAGAATGTATGTAGAGAGTAATAATGTGAAGAACAGTTAAAACTGAAATGAAAGCAGTAAAGAACAACAGATTTTATAGTGGTTCGGCTAACTCCGTCCTACGTCCACTCCAAAAGTTTGCTTTTTATTGCTGTAATAATCGATTACAGTTACAAAATGGCAGAGTTGCCTTAGCCTTAGAAAAGAGAAAGTAAGAGAGCAGGAAGAAGATCCTCTTTTACTGTGCCCCTGCCTCTCTATTTATAGACAAAGATGGGTTGGACTTCCCTGGTGGGCCTGGCAGCCGAGTACCTCAGCCCAAATGGAGTGTTCTCCATATTCCGAACCATAGATGTCGAACGCTGAATGCCGAACAAGGCGTGAATGCCGAACGATCTCCTCATGCCGAACGTTGGGAGGTGCGAGGTACAGAGGTATCGAGGTGCGAGGTACCGAGGTATGGAGGTGCGAGGTACCAAGATATGGAGGTGCGAGGTATGGAGGTGCGAGGTGCAATGTACCGAGGTATGGAGGTGCGAGGTGCAATGCCGAGCGAGGTGAGGTATGCCGAACGACCCATCCAATGCCGAACGCTCCTTGATGCCGAACGATCCATCAAATGACGAACGTCTCCAGATGCCGAACGATCCATCCAATGCCGAACGTCTCCAGATGCCGAACGAGATTTATGCCGAGCGCTCCATCCAATGCCGAACGACGATCTCTCTATGCTGAACGCTCATCCAGTGCCGAACATTCCTCTATGCCGAACGATCCTTCTAATGCCGAGCACTCGTTCAGTGCCGAACGATCCCTCTATGTCGAACGACGATCTCTCTATGCCGAACGCTCGTCCAGTGCCGAACATTCCTCTATGCCGAACGATCCTTCTAATGCCGAGCACTCGTTCAGTGCCGAACGATCCCTCTATGTAGAACGACGATATCTCTATGCCGAATAGCCTCCAACGCCGAACCATCCCAATGCCGAGCGATATCTGCCAAACTGCCTAGGTCGAGCCATGTAGTTTCTCCACTCCTTTTCCCAATGACATATGCAAGTGAACTTCATCATTTTAAACCGAATCCATCATACTTTAGTCTCGATACTTGTGAAATTTTTTAAGTTAAATCCATCTGTCCGCGGCCTTGCCAAAAGGCGGGTTAACACCGCTAATCCAAGGAAGCTTCTCGTGTCTATAGAATTCTCGGTTCCAATCCTGGACAACTACCACTTTTTAAGGATCCACAGCATTATCTTGCTTAGAAATGACATGACCCAAGAATTTACTTCCCTCTTCCAGAAGTGACATTTAGAAAATTTCGCTCTTAGTTGGTGCTTCCTCGACACTTCAAGCGCAATCCTCAAGTGTGTCTTATGTTCTTCTTTCATCCGAGAGAAGACGAAAATATCATCAGCGAATATAGGTATAAACTTATTCAGCCGATCTCTGGAAACACGATTCATGAGATCGACCAAGCATGCCGATGCACTAGTTTGCCCGAATAGCATAACCAACCACTCAGAGAACCCCAATAGCACATGAAGCGCAGTAATCGACAAACTCTCTCTCGCCACTCTCAGTTGGTGGAACCTCTTCACTAGTCCAATTGAGAAAACACTTTAGCACCATGAAGCTAAGTGAACAAGTTATCAATACACGGTAGTGAATAATTGTTTTTCCTCATCAGTTTATTCAACTCATGGTAATTGACACAAAGTCTTAGGGAGTCATCTACATTCATGGAAAACACAAAGGTTGCTTCCCACTCAGATATACTCCTTTGAATGACCTCTGATCTTAACAGTTTATTGCCTTGCCCCTCGAGCTCTTCTTGCTCCCTAGGTGTCATATGCCTTAGTAGCATAAGTATTGGCCTCACATCCTTTACTAAGCATCTGGAAAACTTAATCTCACGTTGCGGAGGCAATCCGATCACATCCTCAAATACTTATAAATATTCCCTCATATAGGTACTATTATGGAAAAAAATTCCACGGTCTCAAAACAGACTAAAAAATGGATTTTGAGATTTGGTAAACATTATGAAATGGAGAAATGGAGAAGTAAAAAGAAAAGATAAAAGATTGGACTAATTAAAATTACTCGACATTGTGTCATGCCCGTTAACTCGGTATCGATTCAAGAATGATGAGTCCAAACTAATGCGTAAAAAATCACTAGTCGTGAGTGATGAGTCGGTGTTCAAGAAATTACAGACAATATAAAGCAAAGTCAAAGAGACTTCATAACTCAGTACCGAGTTATGAAGCTTAGCTCGATACTGAGTTGACAATGGACTACTGACCAAGCCACAATCTTCATCTAGGACTTCTGGAGTGACATGGAGAACGTGGTTGAGAAATATATGATCATTTTAGTGGTAGATTTCATTCATAAATAGAGGATCAGATGCATTTGGGGACCTTTTCTCTTCTCTCTTTTTGAACCTGAATTAATACGAGTGGTACAACTCCTACCCGAGTTATAGGATACGAGTTGTAAAAACTACATTGTAGGAGCAAAGTACAATTAATAGAAAATGGTTATGTGGACGTAGGCCGAAGTATTTACCGAGCCTCTATAAAATTGTGTGTTCTTTTCTTTCTTTTAATCTCTTTTCCTTATAATTTACTTTGGCTACTAGATTGGGTATTCGTTCCATTTTTGGTCCAAATAGGCACCGATGACAATTCCTCTCACAAGGGACCTAAAGTGAATATAAGAAGCTAACCGTCACTGCATCATCAGGCATGCAGCTCAACTCCAGCCTACACTCATCACATATCACGATCATCATCATCAACCTCTCATAATCCACTATAACCCTGTATTTCTTTAGCCAGTCCATTCTCAATATGATACCAAAATCCACAAAACCAAGAGCAAAGCAATCACAAGAAATATCATTTGACAACACTATGTCATGATAGACCATATGAAAGTTGGTCGAACCATCCATAGGGTTTGATACAACCAAAGGCCCCATATAATCTATCGCCAGGTATAAAAGAATGTGATGCATCGGGTATCAAATAAAAAGTGAATAGGCATAAAAATAGAAAGCATGCATTGATAGTAATGCCTTTCCCTTTCTCCTTCATCGATGGTGCACTCGATGAGGTTATAATGGCATTAAGCACATAAGCAGACATCGTCTCCTTGTCCTTCCATGGTTCTGGGAAGTCCTGTGCGTGCAAAGCTTTGTTAAAGTTGAAGCATTTTCTTTCATCGGTCTTCGGGTACTTGCAGTTCTTACTAAGATGCTGCCTCTCATTGCAGCTAAAATAGACGTGCTCTCATTTTCCTTTCCTTCCCTAAAACTGCTTCTTTCCCTTGTTGTTGCTTCATTTTTTTGCCACCCCATCTCACTTGCAGCTCAAGCCCCTCCTTGGATTCAACAATAATGATAGACTTAGAATTTGAATATAGACTCTTATGTCGAAGAGCCTTCTCTACCAGCTTCTCAATAGACTC
Source organism: Allium fistulosum (assembly GCA_030737815.1). Taxonomy (NCBI): domain Eukaryota; kingdom Viridiplantae; phylum Streptophyta; class Magnoliopsida; order Asparagales; family Amaryllidaceae; genus Allium; species Allium fistulosum. The sequence continues at coordinate 98,858,164 of CM060902.1, forward strand.
ATTAATATATCCCACAAGCTTTTCCTCGAGAAGGTCATCTAAGCCCATGATGAACTTTTCATTCATTTTCAATGGAGTATCAATAAAAGATAGATTGTATTTTGGCAGTATGTCAAACTCGGCCACATACTCTATGACAGTCATATCTTCCTATCTCTAATCAGCAAACTTAAGTAACAACACAAACTTCTAAGCAGCTGGTATGAACTTCTCTCCAAACCTAGTCTTATACTGCACCTAGGTAATCTAATCATTGAGAGTAACAATCTTGATGGTATTCCACAACCATTGCTCAACCTTGAAGCTAACTAGAAGCCATCTTCCTCTTCGTTGCTTCTTCTAATTCTAAGTACTCGAAGATCCTTTCACAGGTATCGATCCACTCTTGGACTTCCACAGCTAGTTCCATTCCATGGATTGGTTTGCCTCCACATGCTAGAATGATCTTTATTCAGTTTAACAAAGTCGTACCCGGGCGCCTACACTTGATCACCACCAGCATTAGGAGCGACTTGGGCATTGTGAATCATGTTTCACACCATCTTAGCGAGCATGTTCTATAAGTCGGGGTTAGCATCCCTGAGCCACGCTCTCTTCCTTTACTCTAGAGATGGAATTTCTTGCATCAGTCCTTACATGATGGCTCATCCTTTAATATGTAATAAAGATGATCATTCTCTCTAAAAGGAAAGTCACGTAATGGTACATGTGTATGCAATGTGACTTATTTTATATATACTACTATAAAGTTTAAAAAAAATATAACAAATACATTCCCTCATATATTGCTCGATCCATTCTAGAGTGGTAACTCATACTCTATATCTGATGGGTCCATATATCAACTTAAGTTAACTACGCAACCTGGCTCTAATACTAAATGCGATGACTATCCTATACCCCCAGTACACAATGCACCTATATAGTGCAGTATAGTGGTACCCGACCTATATAGAGTGATTGTCAAGGGTAAAATAGCCAATCTTAAGTCAAAACCTATCGTATATACCACAACGAATAAATATAATAATCCTAAAGATATAAAATATGCAAGATAGAAGTATAACTATATGAACCATCACTAATAAGAGCACAGGTTCAATACAGTTACACAAAACAGCGATAGAGTTTATACAATAAGCAATATACTCAAATAATCGTTTCTAGATAAAGTATAGCACTAATCAAGCTCCCCGGTACTGCATAAGGGAATAACAGTAAAATCAAATATATAATAGATAAGTGCCAGTCTCATGCTTGCCCTTTGAACAACTTCATGCACTAATCTCAAACCTTCTATCTAGTCTATTCATTTAAGAATACCTGAGATGATAAGAAGCAAAGCAGAAAACCTCAAGTCATAAAACAGTCTAGTGTAGGTGATAAATAATCCAATATACTATAAAATTCGATATTGTATAAGGAACATTAGGTTTGAGGAGTCGTACCTACCACGTCCCTGCATTCAACAACTTAGCACATAACATATTATATGGTATACTATCATTATATGACGGTACTATAGGAAGTACAATATGGATGCGGGATATCTATCCTATAAATACCTACATCAGAAGACATCCATTTAAATCATGCAACAATCAAACTAAATAGACAACCACATCATGCATAACATTCAAAGTAATCAAAGTGATTAATGTGACCATCCCATGGTCTCGAATCACTACCCCCCAGGTCGGTGAGATCCTATGTTGCAATTGGATTTGGTGTTCGATCACATACCTATCCCATAGGTACTGCCCTCACCGGGTAGGGCAGACCATCCCATGGTCCAAGGTACATAGGTGAATGTCTTTATATACTCTTGCTCTACGAAACACATGTCACATCCAAAGTTATAAATGATCCACTAAGCACATGACTCGATAGTAGAACATCCCATGCATTCCACACTACAACGATCCATTAAGCACATGACTCGATAGTAGATCATACCCTACATTCCACATCATCGCCTTACCTCATCAAATATGCCTCCTCAGACTATCTCAGTCCCATACATACACTTCCCACTAAATGTACTCGATCCCAACTTCCTCGGTCATCCATGTCTAGAACATCATACTAGACTCCCAAGGACTTCCTTATGTCTAGCTTGGAGTAATTTTCCATTTCCCCATGTCTACCCTGAAGCAAGTCTCAAAAATCCTTGAATCTACTTCAAAACACTATCGATCATCTTCCTCGAATATCTTAAGGTGCAACCATTGGATCATCCTCAAACTTCTCACGTAGCCTCGCCATGGCATGCTTTTCCATCCCAACAAGTTTGGGGTAAATCTAAAGAAGTAGAAATCAATGGCCGTGATGGAGTATTAGGACTGATCAGGTATGATCCATCTCCTCATTCCTTTACCACTTCAACTCGAAGTTGCCTCAATTCTTCCACGAAGCCAAAGCCTACCCAGCCGAAGTAACTAATTTTCTTTCACATACCTCATCTGCAGCGCCTTCCTTCAAAATTCAAAGACCAAAATGATTTGATGATGGTCCAAGATGGATCGAAGATTATCCATTCTAGATGAATCGACGGTGATACTTTCTAGCCTAATGTCTTGGCCTATTTTAACAAGGCCTCACCACTGCCACTTCGTATCGCATTCTTCAACCAAGCCTGAAGTTCTTTCACTCAAACTTCGAAGCCCTACACCTCAAATCTCGAAGTCAAGTGTGGATCGATCATCCCCTTCAAACCATAGCTAATACATCCCATATCCCATCCATATTACTTCTAATCTTCATGCAATCGATAAAATAGCTTCTCCATACCGTCACCTAGTCTCAAAATTGATCATAAGCGATTTGAAGCATTTTTGGTTCGATTGCTATTATGGATCGATCATGATGGATTGGTGACACCGGTCATGTTAAAATTTAGCTTCATTTGTTGCATTTTATGAGTTGTTTTTCCCTTTACACCAAATACCTTGACTCTTAATGCAATTCGTTTGTGTCGATTTGACTCCAAACACTCTAAAATCGATGGAGTCTCTAAAATGCCTATCATTACACTAACTCTATCCTAAGAGAAAAAACACAACAAAACTACCAAACATACATTATATCAATCTCATATACACAATACAATCATCACATAACCAAAATCAAGCCTAAACGTGAAATGGGGTATCTATAAGAAAACAAATGAACCAGTTTAGCTCCACATTCAATTTTAAATATTTTAATTCATTTTCAAGACATAGGTGAGTTTAGACTAGACCAACATCTTATTTTAAACTTTAAAACTCATTTTAAATCATAATCAAATACTATATTGGCATCCATAGTACAGCGATAGACATAAATCACTCACCTAATATCCAAAATGCATGAAAATAGAGGCAAATAAGATCTAACAGCAATGACCCAAAATCCAAAGTTGTTAGTGCTCTTTGTTTTCTTTTACGATAATCATCCTTTAATGACTTGATTTAGCTAATTAAAGCAAGGTTTTATGCTACTTTTTGGCTAAGGAGATAATTAATGGAGGTTATAATGTTATTAGGAAGTGGGGAAAAGATTAATGGGCTTATCCCATCTGTCATATCAGCTCTAATCCCGAAATGGGATAATGTGTTAAGTATGGGCCTAGTCTAATGACCCACTAATACATCACAAAAATTGCCTAACTTCAAATACCATATCACCTAAACGATAAAGTCAAAAATCTATTATAACCATTCTATGGAAAGGGAAACATCATATCTTTCATTTGGAAGTGGGCTTGTGATGACTGCCCTACACCATCAGCACCCAATATAACTAAATAGTGCGATGGTGATGTGCTTGGCCGATGTAGGATGATTGTTAGGGGTTGCAAAGAAATAAAACGTCACATAACCTATCATATATCACGCAGCCCATGGAATAAAATATAATATACATCACAGATATAAAACAAGAGAGACAGTAATAATTAAGTGAACCAAATATCAGAGCATAGATCTACAGATTTATACAACAAAGTAATAGAGTTTATTTAAAGTAGAAATAAACTCAAATAAACTGTCTCGTAATAGTAAGGAAAACACTATCTAAGCTCCACAATGATGCACGATGGAATAAGCAATAGAATATCCCTATACAATACAAGAAAGCTCCATCCAACCTGTCCCATGTAGTGCCACTGCGTACACCAAGACCTGCTATCTAGTCTGCTTATTAAGAGTACCCGAGATAATAAGAAGAAAAGCATAAAACCTTAAGTCAGATAACCGTCTGGTGTGAGCGATAAATGAATCTGAAAATGCTATACAAGTCGATATAGTAAGGAACAAAAAGGTATATGAGTCATACCTAACCTATCCCTGCATCCAAAGAGTTAACATATGACATCTATAATATGTTGCTTTATCATCATCATCATAATGTACTACATCCTAAGTACAGTATTGGGTATCTAGGTATCCATATCCTAAATACCTACGTCAAGTGACATCCTTAGAGTGATAGACTACAGAGTAAAACAATCAAGCAAACATAACATCCATCGAATAATCCTCACTATCACTCAAGTGATTTGGATATATGATAACTCAAATGACCATCGTAGTGTCAGAGACCAGTGAAAAGTCTATGTTCCTTGGTGCTCGAAATCCATGTCCACTTAGTAGGCTAGGAAACCTAAATTGCACGTCCTAAAAGTCCAAGATATTTGGATCACGTCCTAGATCCATATGTATATATCCTAATACCTAACGAGTATTCTCACCTACCCCTGCTTTAAAAGCACACTGGAATACTCTGAGCATCAACGATCCTTTCACACACGTCTTCGAACCTATCCTAGTTTGATTTATTCCATCATCATCGTAGAATCCTTCCTCATCCTACTTATTTCCATTTCCACGGTAGAGCATGTCCTAGCCCCACTTCACAGGCTCACATCCTAGAACCTATCTCATCATATCTTCCCATAATAAAGAATGTCCTAGCTCTACTTCATAAATTTGCATCCTATAACTGGTGCTTATGGGCTACCATCATGACTCCCATCCTAGAGCCATCATCATCGAAACACTTCTAGACCTCTATATCCCTCGTAGTATCAACATCTAAAAGTCCTTAAACCATCACATCTAAGCACTTCAATATCGCTTTATTTCTTAACCATCAGTCTTTATTGTGTTTTCATATCTCCATCGAACGACAAATGGACAAACAAACACCTCCAACATGACCCAGAGACCTTACATATCAACCCCCTAGAAAATTCCACCCTAACATGAACAAATCTTTCAGGTCGGTACCTACCAGAAGGGGTTGGTACCAAGCTGAACTTTGAACCCCTACTTGTTCCATTGACTTCTACTTGAGCTCTTTGTACCAAACCTAAGTCCCCTTGCCTAGATCCAAGCCCAACCCTTCTCTGTTCAAGTCGGTACCGACCTAAACACTTGGTTAATTTTTAGCCTTCAACTTTCCCTGGCTACACTTCACTTATATCTCGAAGCCAAGCCCGAAGCATTCCTATGTTTTAACTAAGAAATCCTCAAAGTGAAACCTACCAAGCCGTTTGACCACCACTTGAACCCTAAGCCTTCTCCAACTTGTTGAACTCAACACCTAGTTTTCCACCAAGTTACCCAAAGCACGACTTGGAGCAGAATTCCACCAACCTAAAGTAATCTGAATTCTATTCGTCATCGATTTGAATTCCTCTACCCAAACTTCACGCATTTTCAATGTAGGCTCCTCCCTTACTCTAGAGCCTCTTCTCTAAATTTCATCTAATTCCAACTGCTTTTTCCTTCCATTTTCCTAATTCGACAACCTCTTTCCTAACTACCTAAAAGCACTAGCAAACGATATCAACGCATAACATACAAAATTGAAATCTGTGCAGTTAAAGCGCTCGGCGGATTCAATGCTCGAAGGTGCAAAAAGTCTAGCGGGGATATAGCGTGATATAGCGGATGACTCTAAAATAGCATATAAAAGTTGTACTTAATGTTTTTACAAATATATAAATGGTAACCAAATGTAAAATTAACATTCAATTGAATTATAATTAATACATAAATAATTTTAGATAAAAATATGTGCAAATATACTGTAAATGAACGTAAAACTGTTATATAACATAATTGAATTTAGTAGAATATTAAAGTATTTTCATTTCTGCAAATATATTAAAAATTCAATTAAATAAATTAATTTCATAATTTTTATAATGTATAAATGTCATTTTTCAATTCATTTTTTTAAAGAAGATATAGCGAAAATAGTGGGATGTAGCGGGAATAACGGGATATTGCGGAAATAGCGGGGCTTAAAGCGGAAAGGCTATATTTGGGGCTATATGGAAAAATCGTAGTGGTATAAATGCGCTATGAGATATACCGGGGTAATAGTGGGGCATTAACTGCATAGATTGAAATATCATCCATATACACATGCGATTCTTCCAACATGATTATCACACAAATCCTAGTATAGATTTAGCTTTTACACTAGTATGTCATTATGATCAAAATAGGTTGTCAAACCATTTTAAAACCCTTATTAATTTCGGCTATAAACATGTATAAAAGTGTGATTAAAGTTAGAAAATGTTTTATCATCAAAATCACATTAAAAACATCCAATTTACTATATGAGCATGCAGAAAATAGTGAGAGGTCAAGAACACTCACCTAATTTCCAAATTACCACTTTTTAATCCAAATCTAAAAATGGACAGCAAGAAGAACAAATTCAAATCTGCCAAAAAAGATAACCTCCAATCTCTCTATGTTAATTACCCTTTTAATGATTGATTATGCTAAGATTATTAAGAAAAAATGATATTTTTTGAAGAGATTAGGGTTAGTGGAAGTTAGAACTGTTTGGGGAAGATGGAAATGACTTGAAATAGTCACACCGGTCCCCATTAGGCTCTATTCCCAAAATGGGTTAGTGGGCCTAAGTGTGGGTTAGCCTAATTATTCATTAAACCTAGCCAACAGTAGCCGACCAACCATAAGTTTCAAACGGTAAGTCCATTTTCCTTTTAAGCCTATTCTACGAAATGGGAAACCATCATCCTAAAGCAATAGAAGTGGTTTCAGACCCTAATTCGGCACCTGTCAAAATTTATTATTCATACAAGATTTTCAATGTCAAAATGGTCAGATAGAAATTCAATAAAAATCAAGGATATAGAAAATATCCCTAAGAGTCATTTCCTAAAATTTTAGAGTCATATAACTTTATATAAATTAAATAATAATATTTTATGATCCTTCGATTCGTAAAATATATGTAAAATATGGGTCATTACACTCTCCCCTCCTTTAGGAATTTTGCCCCAGAAATCCCTAAATAGGTCAAAGAATAGTCAACCATAGTTACCCCACATGCTTAACAATCATGCATAACCATCATGCATATCAAACAGGCAGCCATGCAATCAGTAGTATGGATAAGCCTACCCTAGCATGCGAGATACTAAACTATCCTATATGATATCAAAATGAAAGTAAATACGATAAATAATAGGCCTTACCTTGCAAAGAGCTCAAGATATGCAACCCTTATGCTCTCCTTGGTTTCCCACTTGCAATCGCCTTCACTTCCGCCTCATTAAAACTTCATTAACTTTGTTGTCTTCCTCCTAAGCTCTTTCATATCACGTCCGATGATACAAATTGGCCTATAAGGTCTTAAAGCTTATAGTTTAATTTTGATATTATCAAGTTGATTTGGGGCAATTGTCGAGCTGAAGTCATACACAAATTTCTGCAAATGAGAGACATGGAAGACATTGTGCATGTCTGCCATTTTCTAAGTCAAGCTGTGCCTATATGCTGGGTTTCCAATCCTCTCTACTACTAGAAAAATACATACGAATCTCAATTCCAACTTCCACATACTACTAAATCAAATAACATTCTTCAATGGAGAAATCTTCATATGCACGGTATCATTGACAGAGAACTCCAGATCTCAATGTCTCTTATCAGTGTGGCTCTTCTTCCTATCCAAATCAGCTTTCGTTCATTGTTGAATGATTTCAATCTTCTCCGAGGTTTCTCTAATCAGATCTGGCCCAAGCCTAAGTACTAGTTTCTCACCCACTTCCCACCAATATGAGGAGGAGTGTTACACGGTCGACCGTACAATGCTTCATACGGTACCATACCGAAACTAGACCGATAGTTATTGTTGTATACGAACTCTACCAAATGCAAGTGAACATCCCATGAGCCTCTGAAATCAAGTATGCATGCTCATAAGAGGTCCTTCAATATACAATTCACTCTCATGGTATACCCATTAATCCATGAGTGATAAGCTGTACTGAGATGCATTTAGATCTCCAATGCCTCTTGTAAGGTCTTCCAAAACCCACTAGTGAATAAAGAGTCTCGATCACTCATAATGCACTTTGAAACACCATGGAATCGCACCACCCATTTCACATACAAGTCGGCCAATTTTGATGTCGTTCTACCAGACTTGACAGGTATAAATCGACCATTCCTCATTTATCCATCAATTATAACCCAAATACAATCGTACCCTCCTTCAGTCCTTGACGATCCATCAATAAAATCCATCAATACTTGCCCCTATTTTCACTTGGGAACTTCAAGTGGTTGTAGCAATCCACTTGGATTCTTCTGCTCTGCCTTCACCAATTGGTAGTTCATAAACTTCGAGATGAATATTCCAACGTCCTTTGTAACATCCCTAATTTTAATTAACAATATTCAAGAAATTTAATTAGATTAATTAAATAGAATAATTTGATGCATAGTGTGATAAGAAAATTAAGATTTGATACTTAATAAGGTCGAGCCTTAATTAATTAACTAATTGGACAATAGGATTGTTTTATAACTTAAGATAAAAGAGAATACATGAGAAGGGTAAAATAGGAATATCCATCATTTTATCTCTTAAACCCTTTACTCTACATGTTATTCTCACTTTCCATAACTTAAAAACAATTAAAGAATACAAGGCTGGCCATTAAACAAGAGGAAATGAGGAAAAAGATTAGGGATTCAAGAAGAAACCTTAATCAACCATCAAATCTCAAGTCTACTTATCCAACCTAGGTGAATAATAATAATAATTCATCTCATGTTATAATTATTGATTCCAAATTTGATGATTGTAATTCATGTATGATGTTTGAAAGCTAAGCCATGTTGATTTTGCGATGTTTTGAATTGATAATGAAATAAATGGATTTTATGAAATTAAATGATAGGTTTAAGAGCAAAACCGTAGTTAGTTATCTCTAAATGACTTGATTTTTCGATGTGACGTGTAAAATAATAATTTGGAGATGGTTTTTTAATTTCGCAATTTTCCATGGTATATTAAATTTTATATGAATTTCCTAAGGTGGAAATTGGGTTAATTTCGGGTTTTAATTATTAAAAATAATTAGATATGGTTTTTGCTTCAAAATTTTTATATGATAAAGAAAATAACATTTCTGAATATCTGTGAATTTTTGTGATTTTTCCCAAGTGATTATGATTTAGTATGAAAGATAACTATTTCAATTAATAATTAATTAAGGATATTAATTGATTAAAGTTGAAGAAAAATGTTTTGGAACTTGAAAATTTTATGCGGTAGTTTTTCTAAAAAGGATATGTTGAAGGATGTTTATATCCAATAAAAATTGGGGAAGAATTATGGTTTGGTGAAAAGTATATGCTTTTATTAGTAAAAATTTAGTTTTCATGATAATTACAATCATGTCATGCCGCTTGTATTCTCACTAAGCCTAAACAACACTACCTCTATGAGTGTCGCCGTTGACATGGAAGGATGCATATAATTGCTACTTTGGTAGCTATGGAAGGGTCCTAATGGTGTCGACACCAACATCATCGGCAACCTATGTAGTGCAGCATCGCTACTTCGAGATTCATCCAGCTTTACCTATGTTTTAACTAATGCCGCATACTATTGTACTGAATGCTTTTGAAGTCATCTATACGAATGATAGTGATGTCGAACGTCTTGACTTTGATGCTATATATCTATTAAGAGGCATAATAGCCGAAGTGTACTAATTTTTATAACAATACCATTTGTCTTGGTGCTACGATTCTTCAAGATCGGCGAGGTTCATTGTATTGCTTTTATAACGATGTAGTGCAGCATTATCTGACCTGAAGTTTTTGTTTTTCCACTTAAACTCTCGGGTACTCAATTGAGTAGATCGGAAGTAAGGGATTTCAGGTTTCCTACTAGGACGAATAAGCTCCCAAAGATATGCAGGAGGCAATCTAGCTATGTAGGATTTCTATTCTAATCCACTATGTTGTTTAAGTATGTTTGTATGGATGTAATGGCAAGTTATATTATTGCCAAATATTTGACGGTGATCAACTAAGAGGGCATCTTTATATATCGCCCTTAGAGTATTTTGTAATAATTATATTTTCTCTGAACGTGGAATTACGAATGGGATTATGTAACGAATATGAAAACGTATTTGAAATGGAAAGTAAAAGTCATTTCTGAATTGTGGTTGAAAATTTTTCATATTCATGTGTTTTATGTTATTGATATGTTTAACATAGCCGCATTTTGTCGCTGGGTACTAATAACTATGGATGTTGTAGCATCCGTATCAGTTAGTTTTAGGCCTTAGAATGGGGGATGTTACAAGTTGGTATTAGAGCATAGGTTTATGTAAAAATAAAAGAATTTTTGAACTTAAAAGAGTTTCAAAAACATAATCCAAATAAATCGGGGAATAAGATTAGGGATGGGATAATGCCATAGTAACTTACTCGTATTTGCTATATCTATTATCCCCTCTCTCTTAGACCGTTCTTATGTATCTTACTAAGGCTCATATGCAGATTTACGAGAAAGAAAGATATGGAGGCAGGAAACGGAAGAGTGAATCTTGGTGGCGGAAGCACCACAACCAATGGAAATGCAAAGCTCAACACTAGGAGGAACCAGGGTCAACAGGCAAATGCTAATCAAAATGAAATTGCCAATATAAGTGCTACAATACCTCACCAATGGATATAGGGACTATGTATCAATTCTTCGTCAATCTGATGTAAGCTGGAGTAGCTGCCAGAGTGGTTGGAGGAAATATTGTTAATGCATGTGGAGTTAATCCCACAGCGTTGTTGACAATAACTACACCAAACTGAGCCGATATTACACCAGTCTTGGTGGAAAGCCTTTTTTTGGAACCGAGGATGCAATTGAAGTGGGAAACTAGTTATTGCACTTTGAAAGGATTTTTTTTCTGATTTGGGTCTGAACAATGAGAAGAAAAGGAGGTTGGCTTCGAAACAGTTGCAAGGAGCTACTTAGTTCTAGTGGAACGGGGTGATCATAGGGGTACCAAAAGAGCAATTGACTTTGGCAGAATTTCAAAGGAGATTCGAGGAAAGGTTTTTTTTGAAGTAAGTAGTCTTGCTCAGGAAGTTTTATGGAGTTAGAGCAAGGGAAATGTCAGTGTTGGAGCACTCTACTAAGTTTGAAGAGCTATCCAGATATGGATATGCCACTATTGACACTATTATTAAGAGGAATGAGAAGTTTATCCGGGGTTGGGGATGAAGATTGCTTGGGCTACTATGCCACAACTCAGGGATCCATCGAACGTAGTGGTGGAGATGGCTATAAGGAATGAGGAATTGCTTTCGACCTTTGAGAAGGAGAAGTCGGTGGAGAACCAAAATTCTCAGAATAAGAAGAGAAAGTTCTTCAAGAAGAAGGGAGACTAGAAGGGTAGAGCGGCCAAGAAAGGGAAAGATGATCTTGTCTGCTTCAAGTGTGACAAGAAGGGACATTTTGCGCATGAGTGCCAAATCAGCATGAGGAAGACGGGTGCGGAGAAGAAAGGTGTGAAGTGTTTCAACTGCGACCAGATAGGGCACCATAAGAATCAGTGTCCAGAGCCGGTCAAAGTTGATAAAGAAAAGTTTTTGCTTTGGAACCATCATCTTCTTGACTAACTGCTACTGAGAAAGGAAAGTCTATGATGGAAGGTACCATTTTCATTCATAACATACCAGTTAGAGTATTGTTTGATACCGGTGTATCACATTCTTTTGTCTCTTGGTGTTTGGTAGATAAGTTGGGTTTATAGCCATCATACCTTGTTACTACTTTAGGGGTTGTGAATCTGATAGGAGAGTATGCAACTCTGGGGATGAGATGTGACCATCTAGAATTTGAGTTGCTAGTATAATTTTGCATGTGGTTTGTATGTTTTTGATTTAATGGGTTTTGGGGTTAATTTGGGTATGGATTGGTTGAGCAAATATGACGCTAGGATATTTTTCCATGATAGAAAGATATCAGTTAGACACCCTGATAGTAGTGACCGAATTATATACTCAGTAAATAGCTCGAGTGTGGATATTTATACTTCGTTAGGAGCAATAGAAACAGAAGACGAAGTAAATTGGGTTTTGGTTATGACAGAATTCGTAGATGTGTTTGAGCCTGTTACAAGACTACCACCGAGAAGAGCTATTGAGTTTCATATAGGTCTTGTACTTGGAGTCGAACCTGTAAGTAGACCACCTAGCACGATGACACCTACCGAGATGAAGGAGTTAAAGGTGCAACTAGTGAACTTAGAAGGAAAAAGTTTTATTAGACTAAGCAGTTCGCCTTGGAGAGCAACTGCGATGTTCGTGAAGATACTGGATGGGTCATTGAGATTATGTATTGATTATCGAAAGCTTAATGAGAAGACGATAAAGAATAGGTATCCTTTGTCGAGAATTGATGATTTGTTCGATCAGTTGAGTGAAGTCAAAGTGTTTTCACGATTGGATTTGGCGATAGGTTTCTAAGGGTGGAGGAGGACGGTATTCCTTGGATGGCATTTTGAATGAGGTATGGGTTGTACGAATGGTTAGTAATGTCGTTTGGGCTAACTAATGCGCCAGATTTCTTCGTAGACTTAATGAATCGGATTGTCCCGGAGAACTTGAATAGGTTTGTATTGGTATTCATAGTCGACGTTTTGATATATTCTAAGGGTGAAAGTGATCATGAGATTCATCTTAGAATTGTGCTTAAGACATTGAGGCAACATCAACTTAAAGCGAAGTTTTTGAAATGTCATTTCCAGAAGAAAGAGGTGAAGTTTCTTGGTCATGTAGTTTTAAAGAATAGGCTGTCAGTCGATCCAGCTAAGATCGAAGCTGTTAGCAGTTGGAAGAGGCCTGAGACGGTGAACGAGATAAGGAGTTTTCTTGGACTAGATGGCTATTACCATAGATTTATCAAGGACTTCTCATGGATAACAGCGCCTTTGAGTAAGCTAACCAAAAAAGAAGTGAAGTTTATTTAGTCAGATAAATGTGAAGAAATGTTCCTTAAGTTAAAATTTTTGCTAACCAATGCGCCCATGTTAGTTGTTCCAGATGGGAATCAGGATTTAGTGGTGTATACGGATGTGTGTGGAGTAGGGTTATGATCCGTATTGATGCAAAGAGGTAAAGTGATTGCCTATGCTTCTCGATAGCTCAAACCGCATGAAGTAAGATATTTAACTCACGATTTGGAGTTGGCAACGGGGATTTTTGCGTTGAAAGCCAGGAGGCACTATCTTTTGGGAGAAAAATTAGAATTGTACATGGATCATAAGTCTTTAATATATTTATTCTCTTGGAAAGATTTGAATATGAGACAACAGGCATGGCTGAAGTTTTAGCAGCTTATGATTTTGGCATGAGTATACACCGGGGAAAGGAAACAAAGTTGTGGATGCCCTTAGCAGAAAACATTAGAATTTAATGTTACCTATATTGGCAGAGTGGAAGGATCTAGAAGCATCGACTACATGTAGTGTGCAGTTGACATCGACTGCTTGTTCCAGTCAGAGTACCGCCATGTTATCGTGCTTGGAAGTTCGACCAGTATTGATAGGAAGGATTGATTCTAAGTAGAGAGATGATCTGATGTACACGTAAATGTGTATATTTTTACCACCATATTTAATCTATTTAAATTAAATAAACGATCATATCGGGGATTTTAACTTGTTTAAACCAAAATTCATATTATTTTCAAATCGTCACATATTCATCTTCATCCAAGGGCAAAATGGTCATTTTTGTGCATATATTAATTTCCTAAAATTTAATTGAAAATTTCTATATTATTTTGTAGGAATTTAAATTCATATACAAGTGGTTTCATGAAGATGTATGCATGCACAAGAGTGAAGATAAAGAAATGAAGATGGAAATAATTCAAAGGCATGATAATGGAGGACCCCACTTACCTTAATGTACAAATTAGAGGTTAATGCACATGCTTATGGAGTTAATGGCTTCATGTACACTTAAATGATGATTAGTATAAGCTAATGATTACTTGGCCTCCACACTTTCTCAAGGATATTTTGGGCATTCCCCAAAAATATGAATTAGGTTTTCATACATGTATAAAGACCCCTTATGTTTCATGTAACCTTGCTCTCTTAGTTCCTCTTAGTTTAGTTTAGGCTCAAAATAAAAAGACAAGCTCTCTTCTCTTTCTCTTTTCATGGCTACTTAGCCATTTTTATTTCATGTACTTTTCCTTTTTTTATGCAATGTAATTATTGTTTTCTTTTAATTACATGTTCATTTCCTTTCATGCTACTGATGTAGATTTTCTTTTATGCAATTAGAATAGTTTTTCCTTTCATTTAGCTTTCATTTTGCTTTCTTTTTGCTTTCATGTTTCAAGCTACATTTTTTAATCAAATGACAAATATGAGAGGCTAAACCCCTTCAATTTAGGGGTAATGAAGCTCTTTAATTATGTAGCTTCAACTATTTGTTAATTCATGCTCTCTTTTTGTGCTTAATGAAGAATGATTGAAGTGGTTTAATTGTTGTTTTTTCTTTGAATTTGATAGCCTATATTGTTGACACCAAATAGGCTATGCTTAAACAATCACTAACACAAATGCCTCTTCATCAAAATATGATTATGGCAAAAGAAAGTGATTTGAAATTAAAATTTGATGGTCTATATTTCTAATCAATAGTTAATAGGCCATACTTAAAATAGATTTCATTGTCAAATTTCATGAAAGATAGTAAGTGGTTTAAGGGGTGTGTCAAAGTTTGATGGCTTATGTTGGCTAACTAATAGCACAAATATGCCATACTTATGATAGGCACATCAATTAAAGCACTAATGACCATAAAAGAGAGATTATGATTTCATATGTGTTGAACTACATGATCTAGAGAGTGGATTTATTCTCTAAATTTTCATTTAACTCTTATATTTGCATCTCTTTTCTTTTAGTTAGTTAGCTAATTTTCTAATTCTCTAGCTTAACTTTCACTCGACTTTGGTTTAATTTGATTGAATAGAATTTTAAAATCATCAATTCCCTGCGGATCGACCCGTATTCGCCACGTACTACAAGTGTATGCCGTGCGCATGCGATTTATTTTAATTTGAAATTTTTCGACAGTTTTCTAGCTCGATAGAAATTCCGTCGATTAACAAGTTTTTGGCGCCGTTGCTGGGGAGTTGTTTTGATTTTAAATTTTTATTCTTCGGATTATTTTTCTTTGTATAATTCTTGTGTGTTTGTTTGTGTGATTTTTGATTGAATTTTTGTTTTGTGTGTGTTGTTTTCTAGTTTCCCTTTTTCATTTGCATTTTCATTATTAAAAAAAATCTATTTCATTTGCAATTTTTATTTACATTTTACATTTTTACATTGCTTTTCCTTTAATACAAAAAAATTACACTGCACTGTGCAACTGATTACATTTCAAACACTCTCTGCCTTAACCTTCCCTCTGTCCAAAACACTGTAGACATATATCCTCCTCCTCAGCCATTTCATTTCAAAACTGCTCCTTGACCTTCATCTAAACTCCTCTGCAACAACCAAACTGCTATCTTGCCTATCACCACTGTCCTCTCACAACCCCCAACCATCAATTTTCATTAACTCCACTTCAATTTTCACTCTTTAAATAGCCTACACAGTGCAAAACAATCACAGTGCAATCTCCATATCATAACTTCACACTTCTCCAAACTGTGCTACCTCTCTACCGGCACTTCTGCTACTAACCATTTCAAACAAGACCACCTCCTCATCTCAGCAAGCACCCAATCACCCGCAACCCACAACTTGTTCGAAACCACAATCACATATACAACAGCAACACTCTAGACCAAGCACTGCAATCCACCGCCAATCCAACATCTCACACCATCCCCAAACTACACCTGCCGCTACATCCTCGAACACCTCTGCAATCTCCTCCATCACAAACACACTATCCACCAATCACAAGCCTCTGCTCCACCAATTCATCATATAACCATACACTATCACTGCTTCGAGTGTGCTTTGCCTACAACCCTCTCAACACCCCACATTTCGAACAACATCCTACAACTCCACACCACTCTAAATCCTCCCACTTCATTCTCTTCTCCCAACATCAAACAACACTACATACTAATAGTCACTCACTTCCTATCTTACTTCATTACATACACAACCATCCAAACCACCACTACTTCTGCTCTTCAACCACTATTCAACACTTGCACTGCCCACTTCAGCCACATACTCTATCTATCATCACCTCTCCCCCCTGAACCACTTTCCCCTTGACACAGACAAGTTCACCTTCACTTCATCCACTACAATTCGGCAACCGAAAACAACAGCAACTTCAAACATACCACAACAACTTCCACCAACAATCCCATACAACCATCAAACTACCCCTGCAACTACTTCAAGCTGCAACATTCACTTCTGCAAACATCGTCGTGCACCAGTGCCATTACTTCCTCAACATACAACCTGCCTCTACACATTTCTTCATTTACAAAACAACTGCTTCTCCACACTAATTCTTCCCCTTGTGCACATTTTTGTCATCTCCAGTGCATACCACTGCATTTCCATTACCTTACACTACACTCTCCTGCCTTGCACACTTTTGACAATTAATCTCCTCCTCAAAAACAACTTGCATTTCCTTCAAACATCAATACAGTTTACAATTCACTGCTACACAGTGCAGTACAGCCTAAACATCATCAACAAACAGTGCCATTCACTGTCATGCTTCGAGCAATTGCAGCCACTAGAACATTCTACTGCACCACCTCCCAATCGAACAACTCCACAACCGCGAACCTCTCCTCCCCTCCTCAATAGCAATCGCCTGCAACCCATCCACACCCAAACTCTGACACCACCTCCCTCAACTGCAAATCGCAGGAGCCCTTCAACCAGAAATCAATCACGACAAGATTTTGGAAGTATTAATCGAAAACAACAGCTGAAAGATTTTTTTTTAAATTTGGGAAATTATATTCGAATTGTGCTTTTGAAATTGGAAACTAAGGAGTGCATGAGGGATGTAGAATTGAGGAAATTTGAGGATATGTATTTTCTTGTGAAATATTTGATCGAGGAATTTTGTTTCTGTGTGTGTTTTGATTGAGAATTGTGGATTTGGTTTCAATAAGTTTAATTTCTCTTTAGTTGGGCCGGGCTGGTTTTGGGTTCACTAAAAAAAACAAAGAAAAAAAAATATAAACAAAGAAGTTAGAAACTTATCCTGGGTTTCACTTGTTTTCATTTGTTTTCTCACTTCTTTTCTAACTTCTTTTGATTTCATTTGTTTTATTTTCCTTTGTTTTATTTCTTTTGATTTTGTTTTTAAAATAAAATACCTTTGGTTTTGTTTTATTTCTTTGGACTTTATTTTGATTTTTCCTTTGTTTTAGTTACTCCTTTGATATTAAAAAAAAGTTTTTTTTAAGTAAAACTTCACTTTTAAGTTTCCTTCCCAAAAAAAAACTTTGGAATTTGTTAAAAAAAGGTGGGGTTGTTTTGAATTTGTTTGGTTTTAGCTTGTTCTATTTTTTTAGTTTGTTTTAGTCTTTCTTTGATATAAAAAAATTGTATATATTTTGTTTTTATTTCAGGTTGACAAAGCAGAATTTCAGAAGAAGAGGAGCTGCTGCTATAAAACTGCTCCGCTTGCTTGTTTAAAAAAAAGTTTTTTGCTTTAATCTCTAGTTTGAATTTTCTTGCATTGTTGTTTGATTGCATTTTAAAAAAAAAACCAAAAAAATTCAAAAACCAAAAACAAAAATTCATTCGTAGTTGCATTGTTAATACACGTTTAATTTCAATTTTGCATCTCATTTTTTATTAATAATAACGATTAGACATCAATAACACTTAATTGTATATTGACAATTTGTCCTCTTTCGACAATTTAATTTCTCGGTGTCCAGGGTACGGCAGAGCAATAACCATTTATAAATATTACGGTGATTCATAAATATTATAGTGGTTGTTCCTCTGAAGGTACTTAAACCTTCGGCTGCATTGCTACGGTGATTCGTGGTGCACCGATAAATCCTGTCTGTTACCTGGCTAAGAACTATCTTGTTGAACTAAGACAATTTGTAATTATACAATTTTGGGTTAACTTAGGATAAATCATTTGTAATTAATCCTTGCATTCATTTAGTTGCATTAGTTCATGCATATTTAAAAAAAAATCAAAATCCAAAATTTTAAAAAAATTGTATATATTCCTTTTCCTTTGAAATTTTTAAATCTTTTTTCTTTGAAATTTTAAAAATCCAAAAAAAATTTAGAAAAAAAAAACCAAAATCCAAAAAAAAATTAAAACCTTCTCAAAAACAAAGAAAAAAAATTGAAAAACCAAAAAAACAAAACAAAAATCAATTTCCCTTTTGAAAAATAAATTTTGTTTGTAAATATTTTTCCTTTACAAAAAAAAACAAAAACATTCTTGAAAATGTCTCAGTTTCCCCACTTACGTGAATTTTACAATAGTTGTGAAAATCAATATAATCCATATGATTTCACTACAAATTCGTATGGATATTTTAACAACAACTATTGCTTAAATGATTCAAATTTTGGACCACAAAATTTTCAAAACGATGACCAACCCTCAAGTCTTGAAAAGAGCATTTCGTTTTTACTTGAAATCTCTACACAAAAAAATCAAATGATAAATGATTTGTGTAATTCATATTTGGGCAATGATCAAATCAAAGTTTTCAAAATAATCAAAATTTGAATTCACTTCCAAATTCAAACGATTTTGAGTATAACCCATACCAATTCAATTTTGAACTCCAAAATGAATTTCAAAATCAAAACGAAAATGTGATCCACTTTTCAAATAATTTTGGCAATGGGAATAATCTCGACTATGATGCAATTAAAAAATTTTGTTCTCAACAAATTCAAATCGAAAATCCTCATATTAATAACTATAAATTGGATTTTGTTGAACAAATGGACGAAATCTACAATGATCACATGGATTTGTTATTCGTTACATATATGAAAGAATGTGAGAAACAAAACCAAATCCCAACATGTGACGAGTCAAACGATAATCCATCATTTACCCAAATTGACAATTTTCAAATAACAACTTTTGAAATTGAAAATAACGAACTTAATGAAGTTGTTGAAAACACGGTAATTAAGTTGGATTTCAATTCTTTTGAGGGTATGGAACCAAATTTAAAATTCGATCTTCCTTTTCTCGATTTCGAAAATTTGAATACAACAATTTTGGATTTTGAACTTGAGATACGCAATGAAGTTGTTGATAATCCAACAAAGGAAGATGAATTTAATGAACACGAATTTTTGGACTTTTCGGTGACGAGTTGTTAAATTCCGACGGGGAAGATTTAAATCACCACTTTGATTTTGAAATCAATAATTTTGAAGAATTTTTCAATGATAAACTTGAATTTCAATCAATCGTTATATCTACCCCAAAAATTATCGAAACCAAAACAACTCATATGGTTTTCAATAAAACGACATTCATTTTTCCAAATCAACATTCAACTTTGAAATCTTTTATGATTTGGTTTTTCGAGCTTAAACTGTGTCTCGTATACTTGACGAGGCAAATGAATCAGTTTTTGGAAGACCGTTTCATTTACGCTTTGACGATATACTTTCTGATCCCGTGTAAATACCGTTAATTTTCATTTAAATAAAAGTCTTTTTTTTCTCTTTTCACTTGGGTTGATTGTGGGGACACAGTCAAAATCAAGTGTGGGGGGAGACTCGTCTTCTTTTTGATTTTTCATGATTAATTTTTCATTTTTTCTTTTAAAACTTAAAAAAATAGAAAATTTTTCAAAAACAAAATATTGTTTAAGCATTTTGATTTATTTTTAAAGAAACACTATAGGATAAATATATGGTTTTGGTTTATTAATTTGAAATTTTTGAAAATTCATTTGTCTTAACAAAAATAAAATGAAGTTTGATTACAATTAACGATGGTTTAACTAGTATATAGGAAGATTCATGTGTGATAATTATGAAATATATCCTAATTGAAAATCTTTGTTTTAAAAAGTGGTTGATTTAAAGTAGAGAATATAACATTTTTTTGTCTTCTAAGTTAAAAGGTGCTAAGATAATAGTGCGAAACTCTCTCTTCTAAAATAAACAAATTTCTTGTATATAAGTTTATATGTTTTTAATAAACACCTAGAGTCATGTGTTCACACTTGTGTGTTCACTCGCCATGCTCTGTACCCTTCTCACGTAAGCCCGAAAGGCAGTGCACGATCGGTATATCTGGCCTCAGTTTATCTGAGTTAGGTGTGTATATAAAAATTATTTTACTAATAACGCCTACAGTCAATAAGTGTTCACACTTGTGTGTTCACTCGCCATGCTCTATATTCCCCTCACATCAGTCCGCAAGGCAGTGCATGGGTAATATATATCTGGCCTCAGTTTATTTGAGTTAGGCATATGTAAATATTGCTAATATCAACAAAATTTTCAAAAGAAAAAATGGAGAGAGTAAGCAATTAAATCCAAGCACTATTTTAACTTATTTGATTTGATTTATTATTGAAATGAAATGAAACACCACTTTAATAAACTTTGATAATCAACTAAGGACCTATTTCATGGTTACACTTTGTTATCAACCGAAACAACGAGTTAAACTATAGTATATTTGCTTTGATAACTTGATTTTTGTTGGAAATTTTGACAAGTAAATGACTTAATTTTTCAAGATAATGACCAAAACTTATATTTAACTTATTTGTGTCTATTTAAAAGTAAATCTTTCATTTGTAAATATTTCCAAAAACTCGCATTCATCTCTTTGTAAATAAATCTTCCATTTTGTAAATATTTTCATCCTGCATTTGGATTTTGTGGTAGTATCCGCTGAAAACCCTCACGAGACAACACTCGTCCTACTGGGGACACCCAGAGGTTTAACGGCTTGTTGCATACGCTCAATGCAATCATGCTCCCTACGAAAACGGATTTATCTTAGTTTTCCTTTATACGAGGACGAATAAAAAGATAAGTGTGGGGGTATTTGATGTGCACGTAAATGTGTATATTTTTACCATCATATTTAATCTATTTAAATTAAATAAATGATCATATCGGGTATTTTAACTTGTTTAAACCAAAATTCATATTATTTTCAAATCGTCACATATTCATCTTCATACAAGGGCAAAATGGTCATTTTTTGCATATATTAATTTCCTAAAATTTAATTGAAAATTTCTATATTATTTTGTAGGAATTTAAATTCATATACAAGTGGTTTCATGAAGATGTATGCATGCACAAGAGTGAAGATAAAGAAATGAAGATGGAAATAATTCAAAGGCATGATAATGGAGGACCCCACCTACCCACCTACCTTAATGTACAAATTAGAGGCTAATGCACATGCTTATGGAGTTAATGGCTTCATGTACACTTAAATTATGATTAGTAGAAACTAATGATTACTTGGCCTCCATACTTTCTCAAGGGTATTTTGGGCATTCCCCAAAAATATGAATTAGGGTTTCATACATGTATAAAGACCCCTTATGTTTCATGTAACCTTGCTCTCTTAGTTCCTCTTAGTTTAGTTTAGGCTCAAAATAAAAAGACAAGCTCTCTTCTCTTTCTCTTTTCATGGCTACTTAGCCATTTTTATTTCATGTACTTTTCCTTTTTTTTATGCAATGTAATTATTGTTTTCTTTTAATTACATGTTCATTTCCTTTCATGCTACTGGTGTAGATTTTCTTTTATGTAATTAGAATAGTTTTTCCTTTCATTTAGCTTTCATTTTGCTTTCTTTTTGCTTTCATGTTGCAAGCTACATTTTTTAATCAAATGACAAATATAAGAGGCTAAACCCCTTAAATTTAGGGATAATGAAGCTCTCTAATTATGTAGCTGCAACTATTTGTTAATTCATGCTCTCTTTTTGTGCTTAATGAAGAATGATTGAAGTGGTTTAATTGTTGTTTTTTCTTTGAATTTGATAGCCTATATTGTTGACACCAAATAGGCTATGCTTAAACAATCACTAACACAAATGCCTCTTCATCAAAATATGATTATGGCAAAAAAAGTGATTTGAAATTAAAATTTGATGGTCTATATTTCTAATCAATAGTTAATAGGCCATACTTAAAATATATTTCATTTTCATTGTCAAATTTCATGAAAGATAGTAAGTGGTTTAAGGGGTGTGTCAAAGTTTGATGGCTTATGTTGGCTAACTAATAGGACAAATATGCCATACTTATGATAGGCACATCAATTAAAGCACTAATGACCATAAAAGAGAGATTATGATTTCATATGTGTTGAACTAAATGATCTAGAGAGTGGATTTATTTTCTAAATTGTCATTTAACTCTTATATTTGCATCTCTTTTCTTTTAGTTAGTTAGCTAATTTTCTAATTCTCTAGCTTAACTTTCACTCGACTTTGGTTTAATTTGATTGAATAGAATTTTAAAATCATCAATTCCCTGCGGATCGACCCATATTCGCCACATACTACAAGTGTACGCTGTGCGCTTGCGGTTTATTTTAATTTGAAATTTTTCGACGGTTTTCTAGATCGATAGAAATTCCGTCGATTAACATGATCCATTGTAGCCGAGAAGATTAGAAGGTTGGAAGGAGGAACCGAGATCGATGATCTAAAAGATTGTAGTCTCGATCGGAGAGGATGGTTAAGAAGGAAGGGACGATTATGTGTTCATAATGTTGCTAACCTAAGGAAGGAAGTTCCAAGGGAATGTTATCAATCAAAGTTTACGATTTATCCTAGAAGAACCAAAACGTATCAGGATATGATGAGAAGTTTCTTCTGGGAAGGTATGAAGAGGGATGTAGGCGGTGAAGCAATATGCAAATTGCCAGCAAGTGAAAGCCAAACATCAGAAGCCAAGTGGATTGCTTTAGCCTTTGGATATACCATTTTGGAAATGAGATTCGATGTCCACATATTTTATTGACGGGTTGCCAAGGTGAGATAAGGGAAGTGAAAGTATTTAGGTCATAGTGGATAGACTGACCAAGGGTGCACACTTCATTCCCATTAGGTCAACCAAGACGGGACCTGTTTAGGCTAAGTTGTTAATGACATTGTTAGACTGCATGGGATTCCTAGCAGTATAGTCAGTGAAAAGACGCCTTGTTCATTAGTGAATTCTTAAAGAGTCTACAGGAAGTGTTAGGTACCAAGCTTAAGATGAATACCGCTTATCACCCTCAGACGGATAGGCAGATGGAGAGAGCCAATAATGTACTTGAGCACTTGTTGAGAGCTTGTGTACTAGATTTTGGTGGGTCATGGAAAGACCATTTACAGTTGATTGAGTTTTCCTATAATAATAGTTATCAAACTAGTATAGGAATGATGCGTTTTGAAGTTTTGTATGGAAAGCTGTGCAAATCACCGGCATGTTGGTTAGAGACCGGAGACATATTAGTTCTAGGTCCAGATCTGGTGGGAGAAGCAACGGATAAGATTGAGTTAATTCGAGTTAGGATGAAGGAGGATCGGTCTAGGTAGGAAGAGTTACGTAGATAAGAAGCATAAAGATCTAGGGTTCTCAGTTGGAGACAAAGTTTTTATCAAAGTATCACCAATGCAAGGTGTGACGCGGTTTGAAAAGACAGGAAAGTTAGCACCAAGATATGTTGGACCATTTCCTATCATGGAAAGGATCGTGAAACTCTCGTATTGAGTAGAGTTACTGAGCATTTTGGCTAGGGTCCATAATGTGTTTCATGTTTCTCATCTTCGGAAGTATGTGCATGATCCAGCGACTACTATCACTCCGACTGCATTGGAAGATTTAGTAGTGGAGCTGGATCTGACTTTTGTTGGGCAACTAGTTTGTGTTGTAGCTAGAGATGAGAAGAGGTTAAGGAACAAGATAGTCAAGTTAGAAAAAGTCTAGTGGAGTGACAATGAGAAAGACTGTACTTAGCAGACAGAAGCTAGGATTAAAGAGACTTATCCTGCATTGTTTTGATGGTATGTTCTATATTCCTTGCATAGACATAGTAGCTGGTAGGGTATACTGGCATTGGTTGTTATAGATGTTTGCATGAATGGTATACTTGTTGGTAGTCCTTACTGAATTTCGAGGAAGAAATTTTTTAAGGAGGGGAGCCCGTAACACCCATAATTTTAAGTAACATTATTCAGGAGATTTAGTTAGATTAATTAAATAAAATAATGTGATGTGTATTGTGATAAGGGAATTTAGATTTGATACTTACTAAGGTCGAGCCTTAATTAACTAATTGGACAATATGATTGTTTTATAACTTAAGATAAAAGAGAATACATGAGAAGAGTAAAATCGGAATATCCATCCTTTTATCTCTTAAACCCTCTCCGCATCATGTTATTCTCACTTTTCATAACTAAAAACCCATCAAAGAATACAAGGCCGACCAGTAAACAAGAGGAGAGGAGGAAAAAGCTTAGGGATTCAAGAGGAAACCTTAATCAACCATCAAATCTCAATTCTACTTATCCAATCAAGGTGAACAATAATAAATATACATCTCATGTTAGAATTGTTGATTTCGAATCTTGATGATTTTAATTCATGTACGATGTTTGAATGCTATGCCATGTTTTGAATTAATGATGAAATAAATGGATTTTATGAAATTAAATGATAGGTTTAAGAGCAAAACCTTAGTTAATGATCTCCAAATGACTTATATGACATGTAAAATAATAATTTGGAGATGGATTTTTAATTTCGTAATTTTCATGCTATATTAAATATTCTATGAATTTCTTAAGTTGGAAATTGGGTTAATTTCGGTTTATAATTATTATAAATAATTAGATATGTTTTTGCTTCGAAATTTTTATATGATAAAGAAAATAACATTTCTAATTTTTTATGAATTTTTGGGATTTTTCCCAAATGATTATGAATTATTATGAAAGATAAGCATTTAAACTAATAATTAATTAAGGATATTAATTGAGTAAATATTAGGCTCAAGTCCTTAAAATCAAACTTAATATACAAAACTCCTTCCTAAAAAAGATTGTAAATTAGGTCCTTAGAATTAAGTTGCTGAGTAATTGCATACATTTATGTAATTATTTAGTGAATAATTGCAGGCACTTATGTAATTATATTCAAAAATTGCATAATTGTTTGCAATTATTCAGTGAATAATTGCGGAAATTTCCGCAATTTCTTTGGTGAATAATTGCGGAAATTTCCGCAGTTTTGTCAAAAAATTATGAAAATGTCTGCAATTTTTATATGAATAATTGCGGGAATTCCAGCAATTTTTCAATTAATATTTGAAGAAATGTCTGTAATTTTGGATATAATTGCATAAATGTCTGCAATTATTCAGTAACTTAATTCCAGGGACCTAATTTACATACTTTTTTGGTAAGGATGTTTGGTGTATTTTGAAACTTAATAGGGACTTTAGGCAAACTTTCTCATTAATTAATTTAAGCTGAAAAAAACGTTTTAAAACTTGAAAAATGTATGTGGCAGTTTTTCTAAAAAGGATAAGTTGAAAGATGTTTTTATCCAATAGAAATTGGGTAAGGATTAAGGTTTGGGGAAAAGTACATGCTTTTATTAGTAAAAATTCGGTTTTCTTGATAATTACGATCACTCCATGCCCGCTTGTATTCTCACCGAGCCTAAATAACACCGCCTCTATGAGTGTCGCCGTTGACCTGGATGGAAGCTTATGATGGGAAATGTTCCAACAGTGTCGACACCGACATCATCTGCAACCTATGTAGGGCGACATCGCTACTTCGTGATTCTTCTAACTTTACCTATGTTTTAACTGACGCCGCATACTATTGTATTGAACGCTTTCGAAGTCATATATATCAATGGCAGTGACGCTGCATGTCTTGACTTCGACCCTATATATCTATTAAGTGACATAATAGCCGAAGTGAATGAAGTAAGTTTATATAACAACGCCACTTGTCTTGATGTCGCTATTCATCAAGGTCGGCAAGGTCATTGTATTGCTTTTATAACAATGTAGTGCGATATTGTTGCGGTGACTATTGGTGTCAACACGATTAAATAGGTGGATAATCTATAGAGTATGAAAGTCGACAACATCATTTTCGATAAGAGTTTTAATACTTAAAAGGATTTAAGTTTTTAGTCTTTGACTTTGGATAGAGGTCGATAATGGTTTTAACACCATGTGTTTTATGATTATCTTAATAAAAGCAGTGAAACTTAAGCCTTTTTGTTGACATTGTATTTATGTCGACATTGTTTGATATTAACCTATTTTAAGGTGGTATCCACATATTACTTTCAAGCATAACATGGCAATGCAAAATGTGATTTATAAAACGGCATAAGACTTTTGGTAATATAAAGAGCTATATATTCCCTTGAACTAAATATGAATTAAAGTTATTAATCGTATATTAATATGAAATTGGTTTCAAGGAATTTAAAAATGGTATAGCCCAAGTTTTGAGAAAAATTGCCCAAGAGAATATTACTTAAGATTAAGTAATTATGAGACATAGAAGATTAGGAGTGAACATATCTAAATAATGGATGCTATATATTCTTGTGTTTATTTAATCAATTATTATGCATAATTGTTATTATCACACCCATATCATTTATGACCCATAACTGTATTTTAGGGGTATTAGGGGCAGAATAACCAGCTAGGTTGACCTAGTAGTGGGTGTAAAAAGAGTTAACTTCTGAGTGAGTAGAATTGCATCTAGAAGATCAGGTAGATCGTAAATGTAGGACGTCCAGAACCGATCAAAAGATTATCGATTTAGACAGGTTATTGGAAGGGTCCAATAGGTTCATAGTAAGTCCATGAAAACTATGATTGGAATGTTATTGGAGGGTATCAAATAGGTTCTTAGTGATCCCATAAAAACTATGAAATGAGAGAAGTTATTGGAGAATCCAATAGGTTCATAATAAGCCCATTAAAACTATGATTGGAAGGTTATTGGTAGAAACCAATAGTTTCTTGGTGATCCATGAAAACTATGAAGTTGGACAGATTGTCCCTTAAGGTATGAGACAGGTTATTAGTCAGCCCATGAAAATTAATAGGTCAATAGTGATCCTAGGAAAACTATAAATTGAGACAGATTGTCAGATAAATTTGGGATGGGTAATTCAAGGCTTATTGCATGTTGCATATCATCATATATTATTGTGTTTTAACCATTGTGGATGCAGGAGCACAGTATATGGTTAATGTATTTTGTTAAGATACCAGTAAGTGGAAAACCTGTTCTGGTCAACGGTGTGGTCTCACTATATATCTATTTGGTTCGAGATGGTTGGTTATTATTCACACCAGATTTTTTGTTTGATCCAACATTTTTGTTTTTCCCCTTAAACTCTCGAGTACTTAATTAAGTCTAGAGTAAGGCATTTCAGGTTTCCTAGTAGGATGAATATGCTTTTGGAGACGTTCATGAAGCAATCTAGCTATATAGGAGTACTATTCTAATCCACTACATTGTTTAAGTTTGTCTATATGAATGTAATGGCAAGTTATATAACTGCCAAATATTTGATTTTGATCAACCAAAGGGGCATCTTCATATGTCGCTCTTGGAGTATTTCGTAATAATTATATTTTCTCTAAACGTGGAATTACGAATGAGATTGTGTAACGAATATGAAAGCATATCTGAAATGGAATGTAAAAGTTATTTCTAAATTGTGGTTGAAATTTTTTTATATTCATGTGCTTCTTATTATTAATATGTTTAACATAGCCATATTTTATCGTCGAGAATTAATAACTGTGGATGACTCTACCATCCATAGCGGTTAGTTTTAGGCTTCAGAATAGGAGATGTTACATCGTTCTTCATCCCCTCTCTGTTTACACCAAAAGTTGGCATAAACACTCTAAAATGAATAGTGGAGAATAAAAATGAAGAAAGTAAATGGAAAATGAGGAAAAAGAGAACAAAGAACAATTAAAGTAGTTTGTCTAATCAAAGGCCTACGTCCACTTGAACTTTGTTTGTGTTTCTACTGAGTTTTTACAAGGTTGATCTTATGGATCGATAGCTATGGATCAATGATGATCTGTGTGATAATAGGAAAAGTACGGAAATTTTTTAAGCAAGCAAAGGTTCCGTAAACAATGTCATTCCTCCTCTATTTATAGCTGCAGGTTGATGGAATTCTCCCACCAAGTTCTTGTCCATGTTTCCCACATCCTGAAGGGGCCACTCTTAAAAGATCATGGCCAACTCATCAATGTTTAGGGGTTAGTACTGAACCATGCTCCATGGATCAGTATCGATCCATAAGATTGCTCTGTGAACCTTCTTCACTTTCTCATGGACAATTGGTTGACTTGTATCCTTGACTTTGGCATTTGGTTGCATTGACATAGGGTTGAACTTTGGCGAATCCCTTGGTTCAAAGGTTGGACAAAAGCACTTGACATATCCATCGATCATTCAAGTCATGATGGGCTAACGAACCACTCCATATTGGCATATAGTAACTAACATTGTATAGAATGGGTTATATGACAACTTGGGCAAAATTTAGGGATCGATCCCGAGCCTTTACCACAGCCTTGTACTGAACCATGACTTTACTTGATTTTTGGATTTTTAGGCTTGGCACTGGTAGTGGGTGATGCGTAGGATATTCTTGAAGATTCTTGACTATCATTGACTTCACATATTGGTTTTGCTTCACGTCTGAGCTTAGCAGCCGCTTTGGGTTCCTACTTGGTTATTCTCCTATTTGTCCAACCTGATTCGGCCAAATATGGCTTGTTTAGAAGGCTGGATAACATTTTTCACCCAAAGTGTATCTTATCTAAACAAGATATGCTTTGGATCGAAACAAGTTGTAGATTCAACACCATTGGTTTTAAGTTTTGCTCTGAATAGACACTACCTTTCCTTTGAACTGCTTCCACGAAGTATGACATCTTTTATCAAACATTATATTGCTTCGAGTAGTTTTAAACTTGTAACATTCGTGTAGTATAAAAAATAAAGAATGTCCTTCAAGTTCATCACTCTTGTTTCAAAAAGCTTTCAATGATCCCTTTCTTCGCATTATCCAGGCAAGACATCAGTTTCTTGGAACTTCAGTTGTCTAGTGTCATGCATGCACACATACATACATAGACTTGCTGCTTACACATTCATATATAATTTGCATAAGTATATGTAAGGACCCAATTCTTCGACTTCCGAATATCGACATCGATACGTCCACTGTATCAACTGCCGAGCCATCGAATGCCGGAAAACCGAATACTTAGGGTTTTAAGAAAGAAGAGGTAGAAGAAAAGATAGAAGAAAAAGAAAGAAGAACAACAGAACAACATCAGAAACAGAAACAATATCAGAATCTCACATTCGCAGCGGAACAACATATAATAGATAAATGAATAATCTTTAAATCAAAGAACTATATCATTTTATACATTACATCATCATCAGAGTTTACAACAACAATACAACAATGGACAGTTATATAAACTTGTCCTCATACAGAATACACAGCGGAATAAATAATATCATATACAAGTGGTACGTCTCGTCATCCAGCTCGTCACTAAGCTCCACAGCATCCCGAATCCAGAATGACCTGATAACCTGACTCTAGACTGCCCGTGTGGAAATTGGTGGGCACCCAGAGTTTAGGGAGGAGGTCAGTCATGGTGACTGGTGTGAGAACTTAAAACAGTTTATCTTTAAAACAAACAACAGGATAGTTTTAAAGTCAATTCGCAATGCTTTTGGAAAATGAGACTACCATAAGACCTCCCGCCACACACACAATGCAAACGCAGAATTGGAGGAGATTTCTTCTTATGATAGTCAAAGATGCTTACTACGCAAAATCAAATCCTTTTTGATATTATTATTAGTGCATAGTGTAGGAAACATTTCAAAAGTATAATATTAATCTTAGCCAACATACGACCAGTATCGTATGCCTACTATAGCTACCATCTAAACAGTGGTGACCACCGTACGTAAATGGCAGGTTCTACAACTAATACCGTACAAAGTTCGTATTGGGGTTTGGATTTCCAACAAATGGTCAGGCTAAGGAACTTCCTATTCCACGAAGGAACGCCTCTGGAATGATGTCCCGAGAACCTAACCGGATCTCTGCCAACACAAGGCCGGGTTACCTCTGCAAAAATAGGTAACTACTGACACGCGTATGCCATCCTCCGATCGTAACCGATCTTCCCGAGGATCCTCGATTCGCAACAAACCACATAATAAGCAGTATCAACATAGGTTAAGTATCTGGGCTCCGTACCATGATACCACCTCTATCCAGAAGGAATGACATACACTAAGGGGCGCTACTCCCTAGAACCTTGCCGCATCCTTCCTGTTTTGACCATTTCCGGGGTGTGAGGCTCGACGAAGTCTCGTCCACAAAGCTACGCTTTGTCACAAAGCCATGCTTCGGGTCAAACAAATGATCATAGAAATGATCACAAAGATAAATGATCAAACAAACGATCATATCATAAATGATCAAACAACGATCATTTCACAGCAACACTCAGCATGCCACGTTACCAAATTGGGAGTATATTGCTGATAAATTTCAACTACATAACCTCTGAGCTCGTACGTCTCAGAGAAGGGTGTTAAGCTAAGAGAATAAATTCTCCGCCACCAACAGAAATGTATTTGAAAGAAATCAGCTTTATATCTCAATTTGTAACGTCAGACACACAATCCATACAAGTCTGTTCCGGGATCGAACAGAACCGAAGGCACTTCTCATGAAGCCCTTGCAAATCCGGATAATTTTCTAATCACGTCCGGACTTCCCGTCACTAAGGGTGATAAAACCTCTAAATCGGAGATCAGCCGATGTAGAGTAACTCGACGGTAATCCTTCCGTTTTCAAAAATATCCGGTCTTCAACACCGATCATCAAATGCGATTCATAACGACGTATCACATATTCTGAATGGGTTATACGACCCCATGGTCCTTTCCCGGCTAACCCGAATAGTGAGCGCTTATTCAAAATAAGTGTGGCATTCAAATTCATCCAATTCACAACAAATACCCATTCAAGGTAATTATTGATAGTTGGTTATTTAACTATCAATAAAGATGCGTAACATCATCAAATTCCAAATAATTTTCCAAATTATTTATTTTCCAAAATATCTTTACTAGATATATAATTTCCATACTTCAATCATTTGAAAACAATTTCAAATCAATTTCCACATTTCAATTTATCTTTGAAGATAAAATCTCAAAACAGTTCATTTCATATTGGAAAAGCATTTCCATACTTATTTAATAATAAGTATTTCACAAATCATTTATTTTCAACACTTGGAAAATATTCGATATACTTAAATCAAATTAAGTATATATTTCATTCTTTAAGGAAATCATTTATTATAACAACATCTATTTGAGTCAAAACGAACGTTACGTAAAACATCGTTACGACAACTCAAAATCACTAGTATAGGGATTCGAAATTTAGATAGATATATAAATCCCAATACTACACAAAATATTTCCTTTTGGAAACCATTTACTATAACAACAGTGTTATAGTCCACCATTTCCTTATTTCTCGAAAACGTCTATTTCAACAATAAATGTTGAAATCTATGTTTCGATACTTAACGCGTTTTAAAACATCTTTTAAAAAAATTACTTCATTTTATAATATCGCTTTCCCAAAACATATCCATTTTATTTAAAAATATATTCACTGTCCAAAATCGTGAATATACTTCGTTATCAAAATTCAACATTTCTACACATTTTATTTAAAGGCTTATCCACTGTCCAAAATCGTGGATAAAGTTCCCAGTCAAACTCTTATTATAACAACATTTAACTTAAAGGATAATTCGCTGTCCAAAATCACGAATATATCTCCTTTATTAAACTTCTATGTTTTAATTTATCAAATTCAAATGGTTTCGGATTTATAAAACAACGTTTATAAATTCCATTTCTATTTATAAAACTTCAACTTATAATCTCATTATTTACAAATCCCATTCATATCTCATTTAAATGCCAAAATCCCAATTTAAATCATTTTACAGATTTATCACTTTTTATTTCAAAAACTACTTTTCACTTATATTTCACAAATCTCATAATTTTCATAACACGAAAATTATAACATTTATTTATTTAAAATGAATCAATTCCAAAATTCAATAAAATGTATACTTTCAAAAATCACTTTAAAATCCCTTTAAAAATAATATCGTTATTTTTAAACTTCAAAAATGGATTCGATGATGCAACAGCACCAATCATCAATCACGACAATCAAACATCATATATCATCATATGATAATCAACAAATATCACAATATCTGTAATCAAATAAATATTGGTGAGGAATCCAGTTGGATCCCTCCAACCTGCTTCCCTGCATCCACAGACGTTAGCACAATACCAATTCCGCTCCAGTACGGAATATCGCGGTATATGGGTTTAGTAAATATTATCCGCTTACTAACGGCGCAATAGGGTCTCATCCGCTATACAATGCGGGAAATCAACAACTGCAATATATACATATGCCAATATATATATATATTGCTATATACATAAATAATACCAATTCCACTTCAATGTGAAATATTCGCGGTATATGTTTTTAATAATTAACCTCCGCTTAATAACGGCGTATAATGTCTATTTCAGTCAATAACAGACAAAATTATCATCCAGGCATACAATCAACAATTTTTAAATCTAACTATTTAAAATTAACATCGAAACAGTTCGATTGAGTGAGAAGTTCTCACCGTGATTTTCTGATAGCAATTCATAGCGTTTTATTTCGAATAAAATTAAACGAGCGTTTAATTTTATCCGAAATTTTTGCTAGCTCTAAACGACTCCAATCCAGTTGCATCGCGTAGTGCTCGATGAAACGAAGCCAACGCCGCTTGTTTCGTAATTTTCCGACCTCATAGCAAAAAGTTACAACATTTTAAATATTACACGATTGAATTATAAACTATTTACAATTTTTATTTTTATTTTTATAACCTATGCTTATCAAAGTCGTTGGATTTCTTTCCTCCAAATCTAGACCGCCCATCCCCTTCTCCCCTCTTCTTCGTTCACGCGATCGAGATAACCCATTCGATCCGCCTTAAAACCCAATATATCGCGACCCATCCGACCATCTAGAGAACGATCAAGTGTTGGCATCTCGAAGCTACTTCCCCCGCCTACCATCGTCGGCGATCCCATGAAGCTCGGTTGTCCTATTGCATGGAAAATCGTGCCCGTTCGTGTGACATTCGAACGAGTTTTGCTGTTGATCCACTTCATCGTTTCCAATCATGACCGTTGATATTAAAGAGCTTGACGAGCTCTTCAATTTGCTAGTTGACACTTTCTCGAAATTATTGATGGATTGAGAGATTGGAGGGGAAGAACGTGAACAATCTTTGGCCGTAGGTTTTGAGAATGGCGGCTGAGCTCTTTGAACTAGGGTTTTAAATTGTTAGAAGAGAGGGGTTCCTTTTATAGAATTGTAACGAAAAACACTATTCATTCGTGATTTTTCCGAACTCCAATTTACGCGCGGTGACTGGCGTTTATGGGGTTTATCCCACGTTCCGGACACAATGGAACAGGTTTCGGAAGCTGATTCGATCGTCTGTGCGAGTTACGACAATAAACGATCAATTTAAATTAAACCGATTTAAATTGATTTCGATGCGTTTTGGCTTGCCCCGGACAAACGTTAAATCCGATTGACTTGAAATTTGAAATCTTACAATAATATCACATTATGGATCCGATGAAACTGGTTTCGTCGAAATCCGAGACCGTTCGAAAAATGGCTAATTTCACTAGTCGATTAAATATTAAAATATTCAATTTCCACAGATTAACTTTTAATTCAAATTTAAAAGTTCTATAACATCTCTATAACTTCAATATGATTTAATATAACTTTATAAATCATTTTCAATCACATTAAATCCAGATTTCAAGTAAGTCTGGAATTTCAAACATTAAATTATCGATTTAATTATCCAATTAAATCCAATTATTCGAATTTTAAATTACTCGACTTATTAATTTCACTTATTAATATTTAAAATCAATTAAATATTCAAGTTTTAATTAATATAAATTCTGGGTCGTTACAAACTTCCCCCTTAAAAGAATTTCGTCCTCGAAATTACCAAGTAAGAAGAAGATACAAAATCTATTAATTTTCAAAAACAAATCGTTCAAATTAGATTTCCAAATCCCTTAAGTGTTTAACTCTTTCAAAATTCATAGTTAAACTTCTTACAAAAACTTTACTAAGTTTCCAAAATTTTCAAATTTTCCAATAATATTCTAACGCCTTAAATTTTCGGAAAAATTCGCCATAGCCTCCTTTGCGCGGCTCGATCCGAAAAAAAAATGACAGTGTATATATATCACAAATATACATCTCATCAAGTGATGAGGCATCCCGTAGGGAAAAAGTGTAAAAGTACGATATTTAATCCGAGATATGTACCTTATTATATTTTTAGCGAGCGTATATGGCTAATATAGCGCGAAAGCGAGCTCCAAATGCGAAGCAAACGCCATCCGCACCTACTAAACACTCAATCAAACATATGAGAACATGTAGATATGAAAATAAATTCAATATACATCATATAGCAACATAATAACTACATGTGCTAACATAGCAAATGCATCAAACAACAAATGCAACCATCATACAACTATCAATCAGTAATCATCCAACAAATCAATGTCTATCCAAATCAATTCATAACCAAATCAATATAGATTCACTTCTCATTAACATTCATTGAATTGGTTTTCAATTTTAAATCATATTTGATTCATTTACATTGGATTTTACTAATATTCATTCATTCAAATTCAATTAGTTTACATTCACATTAGTTCACTTACAAATCAAATTCAATTCTATTTAAGATTCTTTTAACTTCCAATTTGATTTCAATTACTTTAGCTTTCAATTTGTCAATTCAATTTCAATTTCATTAACACTTAATGAATTATATACAATCAACTAACATTCATATAACAACCCATGTACATCCATTACAACCAAATTTATTCAATTTACATTTCTTTACATTTAATTTGGTTCAACACTTTTAATTTCAATTGGTTGATATTAAATTGACTTCCATTCAATTATTCAACTTTCAATTTCATTTGCTTTTAATGAATTAACACTTACATCTATTGGTTCATATCAATTTATTCACATTAGATTGATTAACATTCCATCCGTTTATTAATTCAATTGCTAATTCATTTTACAAATAAAGTTGAATTTCGTTTATATAACTCAAGTTCACATTCATTTAATAAATTCATTTCATTAATTAATTTTGATACCCAAAATCAAATTCATTCACCATTACTTAAGTTATATTCCAATTCAAACATCATTTGTTCAAATTAACTTAAGTTTCCACTTATAAATCCAATTCAGATTTTGTTTTTCTTAACAAAATTCATTTAACCTTTTACCAAAATAAAATTTCATCAATCATTCAAATTTATATCACATTTGACTTAACAAAATTGTTTAATCACTTTATCATTTGGTTTTGCTTACATTACTCATTTTATAAGTTATAAAACTTATTTATTTAACTTCCAAATCATATTAAATAATCACCTATCAAATCCAATTTAATTTATTTAACTTTCCTTTAGTTAAATTTCCAAATCATATTATAAGTATAAAAATCATTTCACTTATAATTATCAATTACAACTTTGGATTTTGTTTCAAATTTGTTCATCACAACAAAACTTCAATTTCCAATTTACAATGGTAGCAAATCAATCACACAGAAACTCGAAAATGATACTGATGATGCTGCAGTCATCACCGTACTATTTCCCAGCAACAATAGTGAATTCAGTGCTTAAATTCTTTCAAAAATTTTCCTTGATTTATAAATCACATTTATAAATCTCTTCTTATATATAAGATTATTTCACAACTGTAAATCATATCAATTATAACTTCACCCTTTATAATTCATTTGTTTATACAATTATTCTTTTACAACTGCTGTTTTTTTTATTTAACTTATTCAAACAACTTTTATCAACTTCTATATGTTTACATTTTTAACAACCAAACAATCAATTATATGCACTTTTAATCATTTCTGAAAAATTATTTCTTTATATACAAAATATAATCGAGGTAAAATTATTTCATTTACCCAATTTAAACAATATCGTGCCAAATTGTTCTATATAAATGTTTAGAGATCCCTATCGATAGAGTTGTACGGACAATACCAACCAGAATCCATATACCACTCAACAAACCAATCATCACAATATAAAACAATTTTATATTAACTAACAAATACGCGCTCGTATCTATTATTACACTCAACTCATTCTAGAGTATTGCTGACTCTATCTCTAATGAGAAACACCCAACAGAGAAGGGTTGTCGCTTAACCATATGCTCTGATACCACGTTGTAAGGACCCGATTCTTCGACTTCCGAATATCGACATCGATACGTCCACTGTATCAACTGCCGAGCCATCGAATGCCGGAAAACCGAATACTTAGGGTTTTAAGAAAGAAGAGGTAGAAGAAAAGATAGAAGAAAAAGAAAGAAGAACAACAGAACAACATCAGAAACAGAAACAATATCAGAATCTCACATTCGCAGCGGAACAACATATAATAGATAAATGAATAATCATTAAATCAAAGAACTATATCATTTTATACATTACATCATCAGAGTTTACAACAACAATACAACAATGGACAGTTATATAAATTTGTCCTCATACAGAATACACAGCGGAATAAATAATATCATATACAAGTGGTACGTCTCGTCATCCAGCTCGTCACTAAGCTCCACAGCATCCCGAATCCAGAATGACCTGATAACCTGACTCTAGACTGCCCGTGTGGAAATTGGTGGGCACCCAAAGTTTAGGAAGGAAACAATAAACTCCAGGTCAGTCATGGTGACTGGTGTGAGAACTTAAAACAGTTTATCTATAAAACAAACAACAGGATAGTTTTAAAGTCAATTCGCAATGCTTTTGGAAAATGAGACTACCATAAGACCTCCCGCCACACACACAATGCAAACGCAGAATTGGAGGAGATTTCTTCTTATGATAGTCAAAGATGCTTACTACGCAAAATCAAATCCTTTTTATATTATTATTAGTTCATAGTGTAGGAAACATTTCAAAAGTATAATATTAATCTTAGCCAACATACGACCAGTATCGTATGCCTACTATAGCTACCATCTAAACAGTGGTGACCACCGTACGTAAATGGCAGGTTCTACAACTAATACCGTACAAAGTTCGTATTGGGGTTTGGATTTCCAACAAATGGTCAGGCTAAGGAACTTCCTATTCCACGAAGGAACGCCTCTGGAATGACGTCCCGAGAACCTAACCGGATCTCTGCCAACACAAGGCCGGGTTACCTCTGCAAAAATAGGTAACTACTGACACGGGTATGCCATCCCCCGATCGTAACCGATCTTCCCGACGATCCTCGATTCGCAACAAACCACATAATAAGCAGTATCAACATAGGTTAAGTATCTGGGCTCCATACCATGATACCACCTCTATCCAGAAGGAATGACATACACTAAGGGGCGCTACTCCCTAGAACCTTGCCGCATCCTTCCTGTTTTGACCATTTCCGGGGTGTGAGGCTCGACGAAGTCTCGTCCACAAAGCTACGCTTTGTCACAAAGCCATGCTTCGGGTCAAACAAATGATCATAGAAATGATCACAAAGATAAATGATCAAACAAACGATCATATCATAAATGATCAAACAACGATCATTTCACAGCAACACTCAGCATGCCACGTTACCAAATTGGGAGTATATTGCTGATAAATTTCAACTACATAACCTCTGAGCTCGTACGTCTCAGAGAAGGGTGTTAAGCTAAGAGAATAAATTCTCCGCCACCAATAGAAATGTATTTGAAAGAAATCAGCTTTATATCTCAATTTGTAACGTCAGACACACAATCCATACAAGTCTTTTCCGGGATCGAACAGAACCGAAGGCACTTCTCACGAAGCCCTTGCAAATCCGGATAATTTTCTAATCACGTCCGGACTTCCCGTCACTAAGGGTGATAAAACCTCTAAATCGGAGATCAGCCGATGTAGAGTAACTCGACGGTAATCCTTCCGTTTTCAAAAATATCCGGTCTTCAACACCGGTCATCAAATGCGATTCATAACGACGTATCACATATTTGGAATGGGTTATACGACCCCATATTCCTTTCCCGGCTAACCCGAATAGTGAGCGCTTATTCAAAAATAAGTGTGGCATTCAAATTCATCCAATTCACAACAAATACCCATTCAAGGTAATTATTGATAGTTGGTTATTTAACTATCAATAAAGATGCGTAACATCATCAAATTCCAAATAATTTTCCAAATTATTTATTTTCCAAAATATCTTTACTAGATATATAATTTCCACACTTCAATCATTTGAAAACAATTTCAAATCAATTTCCACATTTCAATTTATCTTTGAAGATAAAATCTCAAAACAGTTCATTTCATATTGGAAAAGCATTTCCATACTTATTTAATAATAAGTATTTCACAAATCATTTATTTTCAACACTTGGAAAATATTCGATATACTTAAATCAAATTAAGTATATATTTCATTCTTTAAGGAAATCATTTATTATAACAACATCTATTTGAGTCAAAACGAATGTTACGTAAAACATCGTTACGACAACTCAAAATCACTAGTATAGGGATTCGAAATTTAGATAGATATATAAATCCCAATACTACACAAAATATTTCCTTTTGGAAACCATTTACTATAACAACAGTGTTATAGTCCACCATTTCCTTATTTCTCGAAAACGTCTATTTCAACAATAAATGTTGAAATCTATGTTTCGATACTTAACGCGTTTTAAAACATCTTTTAAAACAATTACTTCATTTTATAATATCGCTTTCCCAAAACATATCCATTTTATTTAAAAATATATTCACTGTCCAAAATCGTGAATATACTTCGTTATCCAAATCCAACATTTCTACACATTTTATTTAAAGGCATATCCACTGTCCAAAATCGTGGATAAAGTTCCCAGTCAAACTCTTATTATAACAACATTTAACTTAAAGGATAATTCGCTGTCCAAAATCACGAATATATCTCCTTTATTAAACTTCTATGTTTTAATTTATCAAATTCAAATGGTTTCGGATTTATAAAACAACGTTTATAAATTCCATTTCTACTTATAAAACTTCAACTTATAATCTCATTATTTAAAAATCTCATTCATATCTCATTTAAATGCCAAAATCCCAATTTAAATCATTTTACAGATTTATCACTTTTTATTTCAAAAACTACTTTTCACTTATATTTCACAAATCTCATAATTTTCATAACACGAAAATTATAACATTTATTTATTTAAAATGAATCAATTCCAAAATTCAATAAAACGTATACTTTCAAAAATCACTTTAAAATCTCTTTAAAAATAATATCGTTATTTTTAAACTTCAAAAATGGATCTGATGATGCAATAGCACCAATCATCAATCACGACAATCAAACATCATATATCATCATATGATAATCAACAAATATCACAATATCTGTAATCAAATAAATATTGGTGAGGAATCCAGTTGGATCCCTCCAACTCGCTTCCCTGCATCCACAGACGTTAGCACAATACCAATTCCGCTCCAGTACGGAATATCGCGGTATATGGGTTTAGTAAATATTATCCGCTTACTAACGGCGCAATAGGGTCTCATCCGCTATACAATGCGGGAAATCAACAACTGCAATATATACATATGCCAATATATATATATATATATATATATTGCTATATACATAAATAATACCAATTCCACTTCAATGTGAAATATTCGCGGTATATGTTTTTAATAATTAACCTCCACTTAATAACGGCGTATAATGTCTATTTCAGTCAATAACAGACAAAATTATCATCCAGGCATACAATCAACAATTTTTAAATCTAACTATTTAAAATTAACATCGAAACTGTTCGATTAAGTGAGAAGTTCTCACCGTGATTTCCTGATAGCAATTCATAGCGTTTTATTTTGAATAAAATTAAACGAGCGTTTAATTTTATTCGAAATTTTCGCTAGCTCTAAACGACTCCAATCCAGTTGCATCGCGTAGTGCTCGATGAAACGAAGCCAACGCCGCTTGTTTCGTAATTTTCCGACCTCATAGCAAAAAGTTACAACATTTTAAATATTACACGATTGAATTATAAACTATTTACAATTTTTATTTTTATTTTTATAACCTATGCTTATCAAAGCCGTTGGATTTCTTTCCTCCAAATCTGGACCGCCCATCCCCTTCTCCCCTCTTCTTCGTTCACGCGATCGAGATAACCCATTCGAGCCGCCTTAAAACCCAATATATCGCGACCCATCCGACCATCTAGAGAACAATCAAGTGCTGGCATCTCGAAGCTACTTCCCCCGCCTACCATCGCCGGCGATCCCATGAAGCTTGGTTGTCCTATTGCGTGGAAAATCGTGCCCGTTCGTGTGACATTCGAACGAGTTTTGTTGTTGATCCACTTCATCGTTTCCAATCATGATTGTTGATATTAAAGAGCTTGACGAGCTCTTCAATTTGCTAGTTGACACTTTCTCGAAATTATTGATGGATTGAGAGATTGGAGGGGAAGAACGTGAACAATCTTTGGCCGTAGGTTTTGAGAATGGCGGCTGAGCTCTTTGAACTAGGGTTTTCAATTGTTAGAAGAGAGGGGTTCCTTTTATAGAATTGTAACGAAAAACACTATTCATTCGTGATTTTTCCGAACTCCGATTTACGCGCGATGACGGGCG
Source organism: Allium fistulosum (assembly GCA_030737815.1). Classification (NCBI taxonomy): domain Eukaryota; kingdom Viridiplantae; phylum Streptophyta; class Magnoliopsida; order Asparagales; family Amaryllidaceae; genus Allium; species Allium fistulosum. Next base: position 98,899,451 of record CM060902.1, read on the forward strand.
TTTCTGGGGTTTATCCCATGTTCCGGACACAATGGAACTGGTTTCGGAAGCTGATTCGATCGTCTGTGCGAGTTACGACAATAAACGATCAATTTAAATTAAACCGATTTAAATTGATTTCGATGCGTTTTGGCTTGCCCCGGACAAACGATAAATCCGATTGACTTGAAATTTGAAATCTTACAATAATATCACATTACGAATCTGATGAAACTGGTTTCGTCAAAATCCGAGACCGTTCGAAAAATGGCTAATTTCACTAGTCGATTAAATATTAAAATATTCAATTTCCACAGATTAACTTTTAATTCAAATTTAAAAGTTCTATAACATCTCTATAACTTCAATATGATTTAATATAACTTTATAAATCATTTTCAATCACATTAAATCCAGATTTCAAGTAAGTCTGGAATTTCAAACATTAAATTATCGATTTAATTATCCAATTAAATCCAATTATTCGAATTTTAAATTACTCGACTTATTAATTTCACTTATTAATATTTAAAATCAATTAAATATTCAAGTTTTAATTAATATAAATTCTGGGTCGTTACAGTATATGTTTATACATATATATTCTTCTTTTTTAAGGTTTTATGGTCCAGTACCGATCCATAAGCCATGCAGCGATACCGAACCAAGGTCCCTGAAACATAGGCGATTCCTTCACCTATTCATATCGGTCGGCCCATATTGAAAGACAACCCCGTACTTATATTATTTTCACTTGCCCTTTTCTTTCTAGCTTGAGATCTTTTTTGCTAGAGCCGCCATTGCCGAACCTCAAAAACACCGACCCGACTTCCATCTTTGCATCACAATGCCGGCCTTTGACTTTGAACCATCACCTTCTTTTGCTGCTAACATCGTCAAAGTCATCGATTTGCAAACTTTACTCACGAATGCCTAATCAAATTTTAACAACTTGGAGTTTTTAGCTTAAGCTCCTTTAAACCCATTATTGTCTTTAACTCTAGGTAGGTGGTGGTGTTGATTGGTGGCGTTCATCGTTGGTCGAAATTTCGGCCATGCTTGAAAGTTGAGGGGACCCCATTTCTCCCCATTTGGGGGTCGAGACCGACCCTAGTCTTAGGATTTTGCAGTAGAGATTGGACTGTGGGGCTGGTTCTTTGGAAAACTCATGGTTTCACTCGAAGAAGAGAGCATTTCTTTCAAGCATGACTCGAGTTTGAATTTTGCACGCTTTGACTCGAGTTGGCCTAGAGTTTTACCCACAATGAACCCGAGTTTTTCACAGCGTCCTCAAGATCTAGTATATGATTGACTAAACAATCCCAAAAATGTTCAAATGGAGTTCACAGCGGACTTTGTCAAGCCGTGATCAATGATTCATGATTTGTTAGGATGGTTTTGTATAACAGTCACTTCAAATATAAAATGAAACTTGAACGAACCGCTTGCTAACTTTCAATTAATGACATGGACCTGAATTTCATGATTTTATATGTGCACACTACTTGGTTTTAACTGCACACTATTGCCCCCCATCAATGTAGGAGATTCGATCAATCAACAGATGTTGGTGCCCGTTGGGTCTGGTGCATCGACTAAACAGGGCTCTTTTTCCAGCACGAAGGTTACAAATTTTAATATGCCTAACATCTCTTATGTAAAGTTTTGGTAGTTATAGATTGTAGACGCTCCTTGCGTCTCTCTGCTATGGTCGTAGGTCCTTCCACATCGCATTATGTTGAGTCAGATACTGAATCTACCTTAACGAATGTGCCTATAGGAAAGTCCACTCCTGCTTAATCCCAATCTTATTCGGTCGGTCATCAAGCCGGGGAGGCTTTAGATATAGTTCCTTTTGTCTTGGCTGAAAAGCCCGCTGTAGGGTTTTCCTCCGATATCGATATGGGCGATGTTATTATTCTAAACGATCCTAAGTTTTTCAAGCTTTGAAGGTTGATGAAGCATCTCTCGAGAAAATATGCAAGAAGCATGGTATTCCATTTGAATATATGTTAGTTCCTTCTTGCTACCTATGAGTGCACCTTCCACTAGTGGGATATATAACTTGTAACCAATACATGTGCATAGACGGCTGTGTTCCACCGTCCAACCAGTTTATTCGCACAATTCTATAGTTTATGAAATTTCCCCGGCCCAACTGCACCCAAACAGCTATGCTTTTCTAAATAGCTGATAGAGTTAGGTGTATGCCCTAAGGGCAATTGTGTAATTTGTTACATATATCTAACTTGGCAACCGGTCTTGTTCAAAATAAAAGTTATTTTTTTCTATTATATACTTGATATAATGTGTTATATTAATTAATTAATTAAAAGTATATTCAATAGAAAATCCATAAATGGTATGTTTTGTGACATTAGTTACAAAGTGTTATAACCGTGAGTAATTTATTATAATGAAAACAAACATATCATTTTAAATGTTCCTAGTCAAGATGCATCGAGACTGGATATCAATGTATCCATTGAGAATAGAATACGTAACGCTCTCCAAATTTTAGGTAGTGTATTACTTATGACTGCTAGGGAACCTACGTACTGATAATTATTAGATAACTATGGAAAGACTCGCTCGATAGTTTTCTATTGATTAATATAACTAAGGTAAAACAGAAAATATCAATGTGATTAATTTACAAAGTTCTCTCGACTTGAGAATATTGTGGATCTTCAATACGAAAGCTCCACTTTGATTACAATCAAATCATGGCACAACATCCATTTAGTGACTATAGTTGGCGATTGGAAGTCATGGAAGTGAAATACTATTTAAGAGAGAATTCATCTCCTCGGTAATATGAGGTCAGTATCACGGTCAACTCAAGTCAACTCAAAGTCAAAATCTCTAGCTAGAGCATTTCGATTAGTAACAAGTGTTATTATTAAACCAGGGACTTTGTGTTTGGACTATAGAGTTAAATATGGATGATACTGAAATTTTGATCATTACCAAATTCCACAAGTCCAAAGTGATATAGTTTGATTAAGAGAATTGATGTAAATAAAAGTCACAACCGGGTAACGCTTAATAATACAAAATTAGATTTTATCAAAACTAAGCAAGCGGTAAATTTGGCCAAAATGTCACACTACCTGCTAAATGACGTGTGAACATTAAATTTCGAATAGTTCGATGTTAATCGCAAACCGAATTTACACCTAACAAGTCACACAACTAGAATGATGAATTTTCTTTAGACCAAACAATTTGATTAGTTTATAATTGTTATAAATAATTAAATTAATTGATATTTATAAAATATTAATAATAAAATTTTGAATATGATCTGAGGAATAAATATTATTTTATATATTTATAATAGTTATAAATATATCGATCGATATGCGATACGGACAAGCAATTAAATTAGATTTTATTAATAATATTTATTTGGGCTTAAATGGGCTATTAGCCCATGATGTTAAGATGTTATTTGGGTAGCAATAGGGCTTGTAGGAGGTGGATAAAAGGGCTAGAAGGGTTTGGAGATGGATGGTTGAGATTTGATGAGAAATGGTATGAGATGTGATCCATATTTATCTCTATTTCTTCCACTATAAAAGGACCCCTAACCCTAATGCAAAAAGAACTTTTGGTTGCCATTTCCCCATCATTACTGGCCAACTTCATCAATAAGGAACTCCAACAAATTCATCTCAAATAGATTCAAAAGACAACAGTTATTGTATAGCTAAAGGTCTACGGTTCGAAGATTAGCAATCTGCGGAATCGAGAAGATTTCCAAGGAGAGAGAATTCATTATTACAAGGTATGCTCTAAGACGTTAGCATTAGGTATGTATTTATTGTACTATACGATTTATAATTTCTGGATAGTATTATATTATTCATACATACATATATATATATATATATATCATTATTATATCGCTATTTAGATGAGATTCTTATATGTATCATCAATGTTGTAACATATTAGACTGGTTAAATTTACATTTTAATTTATTAATAAAACACATTATTATATATAGATCTGAAGTGCATAGCCAAATAAATTTTATTTTAATTATTATCATTTTATAAATTATAATATATATATATATATATATATATTAATATATTACCTAATTTTGATTATATAACTTGTATTTAATTATATCATCATATCATCATGTTAATAGTTGAACTTATATTTTATAAATGCATATCTATATGTATTACATTTTTCGATGGCTGCAAATTAATTTTTAGTATATATTTACTATTATTTAACATTATTTAAATCAATATACTAATTAAATAAATTGTATAAAATAAAATATGTTTCAAATATTAAAATTTTATTATCATCACATAAACTCTCAACCAAAAAATTTGAATATAAAATCATTTTTTATATTTTTAAAAAATCAATTTAATAAATGGATGAAATCAATCCATCAAATAAAAGTAATATTTTGATCAGGAAAATTCTAGAAATATTTTTGTAACTTTAAATTATCATGCTTGATTTTCTAAAAATTTAAAATTCGGATAATATAACACAAAAATAAAAGTGCTGCTATGGATCATAATATGGAATATAATCTAAGTTATCTACTAGTGCGGAATATGTACATAAAAAGTAAACAATAAAGTAAATGACACCATGGATTTTTATACTGGTCTGAAAACTCCCGTTCTACGTCCAGTCTTAGATTCCTTCTGGAATTTAACTATCAACCCTCACTTAACTCGGAGGAACAGGTATTACACTGCCTGAGCAACCGAACATGACTTCTACCTCCTAGACAACTGAATAGGACTTCTTCCGCCTGAGCAACCGAACATGACTTCTACCTCCTAGACAACTGAATAGGACTTCTTCCGCCTGAGCAACCGAACAGGACTTCTATAATACAGAAAGTTTTTTTGACTTATTGTGCTCTGTAAATAGCACGAATAAGTCTTTAGAGTACACCCTTCCTATAATCTTCTCCTTTGTGGTATATAGTGTAATTCGTGAAGATTGGAAGTAATATTAATCACAAATAAATTATGTTTGAATGTGCGAGTGATTAGAATATGTTTATGAAAGCAAATGGCATAATTTAGATAGCAAGAATATTAGAATAGAATCGAGGAATTTAGTTATTGAAAACAACTAAATTCAAGGCTATATATAGAGTTTAAAAGATGTAATTGTTCGTGAAAAGTTTTGGCCAAAAGATACGGAAACTACCCTTGAATCAAGGGTTGTTTCTGTTTGTTAAAAAGTGGTAACCATTCAGAAAAATAACCGTTATGAATATTCAGTCGATTGAGGAAAGTAATTTAGTCTTCTGAATATTTAGAAATTTCGAATTTTAAATTTTATTTTGAAAAGACACTTGGTTTAGTCGACTGAATGGGGTAGTTCAGTCGACCGAGCATTCAAATGCACTTGTGCATGTTTTAGTCGACTTACAACACCTTTTCAGTCGACTGAAACTGGTGTTTTTTGCCATATTCATTTCTTTTTGAAAGCTTTTTGTTTATTAGCTTAATATAAACAATTTTTTATAGTGTGTATTTGATTTTGAATATAATTTAAGATATGTGTGCAAGCATATACCACCTAGGAGAGATTTTAACATTGTTTAACTACTAACTAGACTACAGACAAACCATATATATAATTTGAAACTTCTCTTTGAAATCTTGGTCTTCAATCTATCGTCGAGTAGAATAGTATCTTCTCCTGCAAATTTGGTAGTTCATATAATATATACTTATATAGTTGTCATGGTCAAAACATCAAAATACAAGGTTCTAACATTCTCCCCTTTTTTGATGATGACAACTATGTAAGTTTAAAAGTTATAAATTTTTTATATAAGCAATTTAAACTCCCCCTGAATAAATGATCTACCTGTTTAAGATCTGCATTTTTCTCCCCCTTTGTCATCGACAAAAAAGGAATAAGAATTGGACAATATGGTAAACAATGATAGTATGGATGAATATGAAGAAGTAAAATAGATATCATGGATAACTTGGATTTTAAACTAACAACAAATGAATTTGAACAACAATTTACTTAACAAACATCAAGAAAACAACATTGATTCAACATTAAAACAAACAACATAAACAACAATAATTGTTCATGCATACAACATAACGAACAATAAAAACAAGGAAAATACATATGCATAAGATAAAATAAAAATGGACTAAACTTCCTCGCTATCGGATTCTTCCTCTTCCACTTCTTCCTCCTCGAATGGTGTCCAAGAGAAAGGAGCGGGGGGATTTTCGACAATTCTTGTGGAAGTAGAGCCGGTGCAAGAAATTTTCTCCAATATTCTATTTAAGAAGCCCTTAATGGAATTGAGCTTCTTATTGGTCTTGACAACGGTTTTCTCGACGTTGACCAATCGTTGATTTAGCCTACTTTGATTCCATGAAAGTGTGACTAGACCTTGCCTTACAGGAAAGTCACTGTGAAGCTCTTGAATCTCGTCGTCTTCTTCTTCCTCGATTTGGCGGGAAGGTTGAGAGGAGGAGGCAATATGAGTCTCATAGGGTTGTAGAATCCCTTGTGCGTGATTACCCGCCACTATTGGAAGCTAATGATCTGTTAAGGCGGTAGGCGTTTTGGCAAGCCCATAAGACTTAACGTCTTAGTGTGTAGCTCACCGACGGTAATGAAATCGACATCGGGGATGGTGACACCGAAGTTCATGAGAATCCGCATAATGTAGGCTCCGTAGAAGATGGTTTTTGTAGCTCCTCTTGTGGTTGACTGTGAGAAATTCATCAAGAATTACTTTGGCCCAATTGACATGTTCAGAGGAGTAGATGGCATAGAGGGCTTGGAAGTCGTGTTTGTAGATTTTCTCGTAGCTTCCGGTACGAGGTTAAATAGAGCTGATGAGGGCACGGTGAAGGATGAGCGCCTTCGGTCGCAAGACGATGGATTTTAGAAGGGTCATATCATCGGAGAGAAATCGATGAGAGACCTCATCGGGCTGTCCATGTCGACCTTAACGTCGTTGATGTCGACTCCTTCGGAAAAGCAATGGAGAATATGACCAAGACGTTAGAGAGGAAGGTAGATTGGAACACCGCAAACTAGTGTCCAAATGCAATCGTCCTTGTTTCTTGGATCTTGGTGATCTAAGTTCGTATTGGTGAAGAAGAGTTTAATGAGGAGGGGGTAGATTTTGACGTTGTTGGCAACAAAACTAATCAAGCTTTCAAGGCCACTTGCTTCCACAGTTTCTCTAATGGTGTAAACATTAAAGTCCGGATAATTGACGAAGGAACCAACAAAGATTCGTGAGCTTCTCATGGCGTTGAAACGGGTAACGGTAGTTTCATTGTGAAGCCATGATCTAATTTGGCTCTTGGATGGTCCTGCGGATGATTGTCGAGCTCGTTTTGTTTTAGGTGCCATTTGATTTGAGTTGATTTCAGGTGGTAAAAATTGGATTGAAAAATAATAGGGGCTAGGGTTTGCATGCAGAAATTAGGTAGGGTTTTGGAATGAAGGAGATGAATATATAGGGTGGTTGAAAAGGTGGATTGGGAATTGTGAAATTTTATTTTAAAAAACCAGAAAGTAAGCATTCGGTCGACTGAAAAGTATAGGGCAGTCAATTGAAATACATAGTTTTTTATCCCAAAAGTTTTTTCCTAAAACATGTTAAATTCAGTCGACTCAATATATAGGACCAATCGACTGAAATCTGGAAATTTTTAAGTGATCAAGAATGTTCAATCGATTGAAAATAAAATTCAGTTGACTATTGTGCAGGAAAATTTTTCCCGTAATAAATAACCTAAAAAGGTACCATTTTAGTCGATTGAAAATTCTATGGCAATCGACTGAATTGCTTTATATAAAAAGTGTGGATAGTAGTTTTAGTCGACTGGAGGAGTCGTTTAAGACGACTGAATCTGTTCTGTTTTAACTATCTGACCTATGCACATGAAGATTTTCCTTTAAAAACAAAACAACATTAAAACTTGGTAATTTATAATTGTTATATATTAAAAACTTTATTTTAAAACATATAAAAATACAACATTCATTTCAAAACAATATACATGCATGAATTCCTAGTTTCTAGATGAGTGTGAATCGACAGAGTGCGGTTCAACTTTTGTTATATCTTGTAATGGTTGGATTGGAGACCAAACATTACTGTGTTCCCAGGAGTTCGGTGACACTTGAGGACGTTGTGGGCTTCGTTCCCAAGAATTTTGGTGGAGCTTGAGAATGTTGTGGCGATGGTTGATGTACGCGATGTTTCGATGAAGACCCGCAATACTTTAACACGACTTGTTCCAGAAAGCTTAAACGTTTAGCACTCACTTTCTATTCATAGTACAGTTCGCGTTGCAATTCCAGAGTCTCTCTGGTAGTGAGGAATATCATCAATTTTCTCCTTCGTTGACGAAGAATCAAAATGTAAATTACGTTTAGTTTGTTTTCCTTGAGGAGTATATCCAGTATGATGTGTAGGAGATGGTGTAATTTTAACTGGAATGTAAACCGAAGTGGATTTGTTGGAGTTTTTTGACGTTTCAGAGGACGGTGTGCTGAAAACAATGGATGATTGATTTGATTCATTCTGTGAAGACATGTTTGTGATTGTAGAAAGAAATATTAAAAGAATTTAAGCTCAGAAAATGTATTGAGGGGAATGATATGAAAAGGAATGAAATAGGAGCTTTATATACACATGTATACACTATTTCAGGTGAAATAAACCTGAGAAGGAGAAGCAATGTACGTTTATGGCCAAACAAAAATTTGAGGTAGAAAAAGGATTAGAAATAAGAGCCGCAAAAGTGATTTGAGGAAGATAGTAGTTGGTATAATAAGAAATACTATAGCACAATGGAAAACATATAACTATCTTACCAGCAACCTGAGTTCGGTGCCAGCAACATCTATTTTTTTTTTAAAAAATTATTTTAAATTATAAATCATGTAAATATATAATACCAAATTCTCGACATAATTTTATAAATGTACTTTCATTTAAAGGTTTTATAAATATGTCAGCTATCTGATTTTATGAAGATACAAATTCTAATGAAATATTGCCTTTTTCTATATTATCTCTGAGAAAATGATGTCTTATATTTATGTGTTTAGTTCTAGAATGATTTATTGGATTTTTTGATAAATTTATTGCACTTTTATTATCACAATAGATTATTGAATTATAGAGATTTATTCCAAAATCTTGAAGTGTTTGTTGCATGTAGATTACTTGAGCACATGCCAAAGCAGTAGAGATATATTCTGCCTCACACGTCGAAACTGAAACGCAATTTTGTTTCTTACTAAACCAAGATACTAAAGATCGTCCAATAAAGTGACAAGTACCACTAGTACTCTTTAGATCCGTTCGACAGCCTCCAAAATTAGCATCACTATATGATACTAACTCAAAAGGACGTTCTTTTGGATAAAAGAGACCGTGGTCTTTAGTCTTGCTTAAGTATCTCAAAATTCGCTTCACTGCCTACAAATGTGATTCTTTGGGATTTGCTTGAAATCGTGCACACAAGCAGATACTCATCATTATGTCTGGTCTATTAGCAGTTAAATACGGTAATGAACCAATCATACTACGACATAGTTTTTGGTCAACACTTTTTCCATTTTCATCTTTATTGAGATGTAATGTAGTACTCATAGGAGTAGGTTTAGCAGAAGTATTTTCCATACCAAATCGTTTTATGAGATTATTACAATATTTTTCTTGATTAATAAAAATTCCATTTTTTAATTGTTTAATTTGTAAACCAAGAAAATATGAAAGTTCCCCGTGTGAGACATTTCAAATTCTTTTGTCATAGGAGTAGATAGCATGGATAAGTCTTTAGAGTACAGCCTTCCTATAATCTTCTCCTTTGTGGTATATAGTGTAGTTTGTGAAGATTGGAAGTAATTTGAATCACAAATAAATTATGCTTGAATGTGCGAGTGATTAGAATATGTTTATGAAAGTAAATGGCAGAATTTAGATAGCAAGAATATTAGAATAGAATTGGAAAATTAAGTTATTGAAAACAACTGAATTCAAGGATATATACAGAGTTTAAAAGATGTAATTGTTCATGAAAAGTTTCGCCCAAAAGATACGGAAACAACTCTTGAATCAAGGGTTGTTTTTGTTCGCCAAAAATTGGTGAATGTTTAGAAAAATAGTCGTTATGAATATTTAGTCGACTGAGGAAAGAAATTCAGTTTGCTGAACATTTAAAAATTTCAAATTTCAAATTTTATTTTGAAATGACACTTGGTTCAATCACTAAATGGGGTGGTTCAATAGACTAAATGGGGTAGTTCAGTCGACCGAGCATTCAAATGCACTTGTGCATGTGTGCATGTTTCAGTCGATTGACAGCACCTATTCAGTCGACTGAAACTGGTGTTTTCTGCCATATTCATTTCTTTTTCAAAGCTTTTTGTTTATCAGCTTAATATAAACATTTTTTTGTAGTGTGCATATGATTTTGAATATAATTTAAGATATGTGTGCATGCAAATACCACATAGGAGAGATTTTAACATTGATTAACTACTAACTAGATTATAGACAAACCATATATATATAATTTGTAACTTCTCTTTGAAATCTTGGTCTTCAATCTATCGTTGAGTAGAATAGTATCTTCTCCTGCAAATTTGGTTATTTCATATAATAAATACTTATATAGTTGTCACGATCAAAACATCAAAATGGAAGGTTCTAACAAAAAAAATATTTTATTATTATTTTATTATATTTTGAATAATTAATTGATACACACACACTCACACATACATACATACATACATACATACATACATATATATATTGAAACTTGGTAAAAACTTTATTAAAGCCCAGTCCAAAGGTCGGCCCGACCCGGTACATATTCTATTTGTTCGAACTTTCTACATATCTAGCAGTAAAAAGAAATAAAAAAAATAAACTGCTTCGTCTTCCTTCTTCTATCACGGAGGTTTCCATGACTTCTCCTGCTGAATCTCGGTATTATGTACTCTTAGTCCCATCCTCTTCAATGTCTCTCATTAAGCAACTGATAACTCTGTAAGAATCCTTCCAGCTCTTTTCATACATATTTGCGCATCCCTTCTAATCATTTCACTAATTGCATGTTCATTTTTTTGATTGTTTTGAAAAATACGCCGATTTCTCTCTCTCCACACATGCCAAACAGAAGTAGTCAACAGATTAGAGGCAGCTTTCCCCATCAAGCTTTTGGTTTTCCAGCATCTTGTCAGGTATATCGCAATTTTACTTAGATAATCATCTTGTAAATTGTAGTTCAGAACTTTTCTTTGTTTGTCCCAAATTGCTCTAGTAAATGCATAGTTAAAGAAAAGATGTTTGTAGTTTTCTTCCTCAATTTTACAAAATACACAAATCGAGTCCTGTATAATCCCCCATTTCTTAAGTCTATCCATAGTAGGAAGTCTGTAGATAATAGCCTTATAAGTGGTTTGTGACATTTTAGGGGCACTGGCTCTATTCCAGATTATTTAAGCCCATTCAATTCCTATATTTCTTGTCCTAATTTGTTCCCAAGCAGACCGCAAGGTGAAGTCTTTTTTGTTTAGGTTCCATATCCAAGTGTTTGATGATGTAGAGCTTAATGGAATGCTCATTATTTCCTGTTTTATTTGATTTGCTGGAGAATCAAAGGGAAATACCCATGAGTTTTCATGTATAATTTTTTCCAGCATAAAGTCTCTTCCTCCATAAGCAGTAAAACTATCCCATCCTAGTTTGTTTATGACACATTCATTATTAAACAGGGATCAAACCAGAAACTTGTATACTTACCAGTAGCAATCTTCCTATTTACTAATTTTTTGAGATCACTTCTTGCTCTGAGGATTGTTTTCCATGTATCTGATGCATTTATATCCTCATTTTGGATCCAAAAATTATCTCTTAGGTATCTACTTCTCATCCATTCAGCCCAAAGTCCTTTACCATTAAGGATTTTCCATGCCAATTTTGTTGCATAAGCTCTTTTTAGGTCTTTGAGGTTTTTAAGGCCAACCCCACCTTCATTTTTTGGTTTGCATAATGTTTGATATGATACTTTGTGAATCCCCCCTTTCCATATAAAATTAGCACAAACACTCTTAATTTTCCCAATGGAAGCACTGGGTAGTTGAAATGTTTGTAACCAAAATCTTACCATAGATGTAATAACAGTGTGAACCAGTTCTATTCTGCTAGCAAAAGATAGCAATTTTGAACTCCAGCTTTGTAGTTTGTTTCTGATTTTTGTAACTAGAAATCCACATTCTCTATCTGTTATAACATTAGTTGATAATGGCACACCAAGGTATTTGACAGGCAAATATCCCTCCTCACAATTAAGGAGTGAACAGAAAATCTCTTTGTTCTTACAGTGCTCGTTAAAGTAGCATTTTGTTTTCTGTTCATTGACCTTCAGTCCAACAAAACTCTCAAGTTTTGGAAGATTTCTTTCACACCTATATTTGCATTATTAGTAGCTTTATAGCAAATAATAAGATCATCAGCATATAAAAGATGTGTTGGTTGAGGTTGAATTTTATATAATGGCTGTATAATACTGTTGTGGGTATATATTTCCATTCGTAGGGAAAAGTATTCCATTGCCATAGCAAAAAGATAAGGGGAGAGGGGATCTCCTTACCTTAGACCTCTATTACTTTTAATAAACCCTTTAGGTACTCCATTAATAAGAATTGAGTAGGTTGGTGAGCTTAGGCACTCTTTAATAAGATTCAAAAGTTTTTCAGGGAACCCCATACACCTAAGCATATGAATAATAAATCTTTTGTTTATTTTATCATATGCCTTTTGAAGATCAACCTTTAGACAAATTTTATCAGATCCCTTCTTCTTAAAATTTCTTACCAGCTCATGGGCTAATAAAGAATTTTCTAATATGCTTCTCCCTTTAATAAAGGCACTTTGGCATTCACTTATGCATTCGGACAGAATGGTTTTAATCCTATTGCAGATGATTTTACTAAGGATTTTGTAGGAAACATTACAACATGAGATAGGCCTGTAATCCTGTACTTGAGCTGGTTTCTCATTTTTTGGTATAAGACATATGAATGTATGATTCATTTCTTTTATCATTTTCCTAGTTTCAAATGCTTCTTGATAAGCTAATCTCAGTTTTTCTTTCAGGTCCTTCCAGTGGGTTATATAGAAATGAGAACCCAACCCATCTGGCCCTGGGCTGGAATCATGATGAATGGATTTAACAGCTTCCTCAATTTCCCTGCTTTCAATGTCTCTGTTCAGCATATGCCTTCCTCTTTCAGTCACCAGGCTTCTGGTTTTAACACCAGGTAATACCACATGATATTCTCCATTAAATAAGTCAGTGAAGTAGACTATAGCTTCCTCCTCCAATTTTCTCAGATTAGTAACCTGTTCACCGTTGTTATCAATAATATTATATGTATTATTATAATTTTGTCTAAGAGACATTTTGGTGTAAAAAAACTTTGAGCATTCAACTCCCTCAATCAGCCATTTTTCCTTTGCTTTTTGCTTTAGCTACATAGCTTGAATCTGTAAAGCATTCTTTAGTTCACGTTGCACTTCAAAGAATTCTCTGTTTAAGTCATCATTAGAAGGGTCTATATCCAGTTCAAATTGAGTTTTTTCTAAGATTTCCTGAAGTTGTGTAGCTTTGCTAACTTGTTTTGTTCTACATTTGTTCCATTCTTTGAGTCTCAGTTTGATGTGTTTAAGTATCATTATCAAGATAAAAGAATTATTGCCTTCAAATATGTCTAACTTAGAGAAGTCAACTGCATTATAATAATCTTTACACAAAGGCCGATAATTAGCATACCTTAATGGCTTACCTTTCTCAGTGTTAAGTTGAATAAGTTCTATAAGGAGAGGGGAATGATCACTTGTAGAACAAGGCAAGATAGTAACTTTCATGGAAGGAAAAAGATTAATAGCTTCAGAATTCACTAGTACTATGTCTAGTTTACAAGCAATCTTTCTAACTTCACCACTTCTCCATGTATATTTCATTCCAGTGTGGGTTACTTCAATCAACCCTGCAGTTATGACACAGCCATTAAGTTCCTCCAACTGGGAAGCTTTCAATGTGAGTCCACCAACTTTATCTTCTGTCTTTAGCATTGCATTATAATCTCCCATTGTGAACCATGGACCATCAATTTGCTTTGATATATTTATAATTTATTTCCAGAGACCTGAACGTATTGATGCAAAATTATTGGCATAAATGAATGTAATGTTAATTATCAGACCTCTAGTGTTGATAGCTTTTACTATTATTTGCTGATCATCCTTACTTATCAAATTGCATGACCAAAATTCATACATACACATACACATACATACATACATACATACATACATACATACATACATATATATATATATATATATATATTAATGCAATAAAATATAAACAGCTTTTTTTGTCATGTGCATTCGATCTGGATAGGTTTAAAAATATATATATTTTAAATACATTAATAATTGACTATATATACCTATACATATTTAGATATTAACTATACTTATATATGTATGTACGTATGTATATATAACAATAATAATAATTTTGTTACTGTAATTCATATATATATACGTATGTATATAAAATGATATAAAAAATTATATTATGTGTATGTGTATAATATTTAATGCAATAATATATAGATTTAAATCATTAATATTTTTACATATAAGTTATATATATACACATATATACATACATACATATATATATTTACATAGTTTTTAATATTTATATAAACAACAAGTTTACATACATATATTTGGACAACATTTAATACATATAGGAATTTGCTAACATGTCTATTGCGATGTAAATCCCAACATTTATATACGGTGTGTTATACCCTGCATGGACTATTATATTACACGTGCACACACATACATATATGTATATGATACATATGTGTACTATATTTTTTGGCAAGGCCGACGGGGTTATATTGTCCCCTACCATTTTATTGATGCAAAATGGCAAAATAAAACAAAAACATAACAAGAAAACATAGAAACATAGTGCATCCACCACAAGAGGAAAAAAATACACAAAACACAAAGAGGAAAAAGAAAATAAAAAAACAGAGAAGGAAACATGGATGGACAACATCAAAGAGATAACTAAATCCCTGGATCAAAGTTGAAATTCATCAACTTCAAACCTTCTCGAATATCACGAATCAAGAAGCAACCGAGTTGAGCAAAACTTTTGGCTTTAGCATTACAGAAAATCCTCATATTCCTTTCCTTCCATATTATATGTATGAATTTCTTAACTATGTAAATAACGGCTCTTGCTTTTCCCTCCTTACCAACAGTCAATTTGAAAATTTGCTCCCACACACCATCACTATGCGGAACAATGCCAGTATTCATCAGTGAGTCCAAAAGCTTTTTCCATAAGCCATAAATCTCATGACAATGTCGAAGAATATATGGTGTAGAGTTTCAGGATTCAAAATGCAGAAGACACAGTGAATATTCACACTCATTCCTCTACTAAATAGTTTGACCCTAGTATTCATAGCATTGTTGATAACTTTCCAGAGTGAGAGATTTTCAGCAGCTGAATTATCCTTTCTCCATATTCTTTTATACCATTGCAGGTGTGCATCTCATCAGTTTTAGATAGGGTTTTGTATACAGCAGTTATGCTAAAATTCTTTCCATTCTCACACTAACTAAGACGATTTCAATAGCTTCATAAATTTTACTGCTTTGAATTTGATCCCATATCCTATTTATTCTCATGTTTGATGTGTTCGGCAGCAAGAAATTCCTACCATGAATCATAGAAGAAACAACTGCATTTTTGCCCACACCAGACTGCTCAATCTCATTATGATTAAGTTGATTTTTGAGAATGAGCCCACGTTCTAACTAAGGGTCTTCCCAGAATCTCACTTTAGTAGAAGGAGTTATATCATACTTAATGAAAGGAAGAATTGTTTCGCGTAATTTAAAAATACTTCGCCAAGTCTAACTCGAGTTTTGAGGAGTTGACATGGACCAGAAGTTGTTGCCATGTAAAACATGAGACTTCGACCATTGTACTCATATGCTTCTAGAGTTGTTCAAGAAATTATCAATATGTTTGACAAAGGCAGCTTTATTCCAAAGAATGATGTTATGAATGCCCAAACCATCCTTGTTGAGGGGTCTCTCAATATGCTTGAAGAAGGTTGGAGACAAGTATCTACCATGAGTGGTACTAGTCCACTGAAATTTCATGAAAGCAGTTTTAATCATTCTGATCAGTTTAAGGGAAAGTATGAATGTTCTGGCCTAATATACTTGCATGGAGAATATGTCTTCTTTAATGAGAGTGATACGACCTGCTTGACTTAATTTCCTGCTTGACCAACATTCAAGTTTAGCAGTAATTCTTTCATATAATGGTAAGAACTGAAGTATGGTGATCCTAGAAGTTGTGAGTGGTAGTCCCAGGTAAGTGAGGGCGCCATGATTTGGCTTAAGTCCAGTAGAAGCATATATTGAGTTTGCCTGCTCATCACTGATACCAGCCAACCAAATATCAGATTTTTGAAGATTGATTTTGATGCCAGTCATACGATGGAACTTTTCAAGAGTGTTAGTGATGGTATGTACGGTGTTTTGATCCGGTTTGCAGAAAATCACAAGATCATCTACAAAGAGAAGAGATGTCACCTGGAGGTGTTTGCATTTAGGGTGAGTTTGAAAGATTCTTTGAGAAACAACTCTATGTTTAATTGAATATAAATTAAATAAAATTCTATATATAATTTTTAAATTTAAATGAAATAAGAGATTTTATTAAAATAAAATTTAGAAATGTTCTAAAAAATTAGACTTCATAGGCCCAATAAAGATCCAATAAAAGAAAATTTTTTGAAATTTACCCATAACTTCCGTTGTGGGCTGACCCTGTTCCAACAATGGTATTTGAGCCCAATAGCCTATACGGTCTAAATTAGCCATGTTAGGATTAACTATTAAGCTCACAACCCAGAGTTATCCCTAATAGAAAAGGCCCAAATTTGAATTGGCCCTTGGGCTAATTTTCAAAATTGTTTGATAATTAAAATATAATATTTTAAATTTAAAAATTAAATTTAAACTTAGATATACATATATTGTAATAGTTATAATATAATAAAATTTTCAAAATATTTGAAAATATTAAATATTGATTTTGAAAATTTGAATTTATTAATAAGAGTAATAAAATAAATTAATTACTTAAATAAGATAATTAGAAAAATCTATACATGTATTATATATGTTTGATATATGTTACGATATTTTTAAATATTTAAGATATCATAAGCATACATGCATGTATATTTGAAATTAATATAATTTAATTAAAATTATTAAATTAAATTAATTAATTAAAGGTTAATTAATTACACAAATTAATTAAAGGTTAATTGATTAAACAAATTAATTAAAGGTCAATTGATTACACAAATTAATTAACGGTCAATTGATTAAATAAATTAATTAAAGCTTAATTAAATAAATAAATTAATGAAATAAAAATACAAATATGAGATATATGTGTTGCATTATAACGGTTATAATATATAATAAATATTTATATAAATGTTATATTAAAATAATATAAAATTAATTAAATGTTAATCAATTAAAATAAATTAAATAAGATTTAACTAATATATTATTAAACATAAGACTATTAGATAAGTTAATTAAAATATAAAAGTTATGTAATTAAAAAACTTATACAATATAAATATATAAATTAAAGGTGGAACATCTAAGAAACCCTAAATCGGCTTAAGGAATAAATACATATGTAAATATTAGTATATCGTGATTTCAGATGTGTCCAACACTTGAATCACGAGAGTAATTCATAAAGAATTATACTATTCCATAAGTCGATATCACCCAATATTAAATATTAAAGATTATGAATCTTTAATTTAATCTTATCCTCAACTATATATATATATATATATATTAATAAATTATTTATATAATTCTTAGTTGTTGAGCAGGCTCAAGCTTGAGATGTTATGTGTAGTATTATTAATATATTGAATAGACAAGGTAAGATAACTATATGCAATTGTTGAGCAGACTCAATATACATATACTATACTTAGGCCATCGTGATATGGTAGATACGAGTGAATAATTTTGTTTCAATTTGTTGACTAGACTCAAGGTCGAAGCGGAATTAGGACAAAGTACCAAAGGGTTAGGAGTTGTATATGGTACAACCGATAATGAGTTATCAATCGTCCGTGGAGCAATGACTTGTTAACAGACACAAGGTCAGAATTTCAAGACGGATGAGTCCTAACAATTACTAGTGAGGT
The DNA here is from genome assembly GCA_030737815.1 of Allium fistulosum. NCBI lineage: Eukaryota > Viridiplantae > Streptophyta > Magnoliopsida > Asparagales > Amaryllidaceae > Allium > Allium fistulosum. The sequence continues at coordinate 98,917,814 of CM060902.1, forward strand.
CGAATGACTTTTATGTTTTGCTTAGGATTTGGTGAAACATAAAAGACTAGTGAGAGCCTTATTAGAAAATTGAAATGATAACATTTAACTATTGTATTATTGTAAGAACGTATCCTATATAATGTTATAATAATCAACATTGATAAATTTGTGCATTTAAAATAATTGATAAAATGTTTATCAATTAAGGTATACAAATGAACTGAATTGAAAATTGACAAATAGAAATATAAAATATACTTAACAATAAGTGCTTATTGCATGTGAACGTTTCTATAACCATGCAAGTGACTTATTTTACAATTACTTAATACATTCATAATTTCGTCGCTTACGTTTTAATTGGTCGAGACCATGTATTGCATTCGATGAGGGCAATATAAGACTATGGATATTCGATCCATATACTATCGCATATAAGTGTTATATGAGGAACGATCACAGTTTGTAATGTACGATACTTCGATAAAATGAGTTCATTCGAAATAACCATATAAACAGTACTATGAGATCAAGTATCAAATCTGATTGGTTACAATAAAGATCATATTTTGTTAAATGTAACACTAAACAAAAACTACAAGATAAATCTGAGAAATCGATCACTGAAGTGTTTGTTTGGTTAGTTTATGTAAAGTACAACATATTTGATGTCCTTAATTATTAAGGATGATCGAGTGCACTTTTCGTAAAGAGTTTGTTATGATGTTGTAGTAAAGATATCCTTTTGAATGGTTTGAGCATTTAGAAAGAAAAATGAATGTATAAGAGTAAATGAAATTTAAGGTCCAATTGGGATGAAGAGAGTAAACGGTCATTTATGCTACATAAAGATAAATTGGAAACGAGAACTATAATAATACTAATTGATACTTAACATTGGAATGAGAAATACAATTTCTATTCTAAGATCTATTTTCATTTAGAAAATTCTTCTCTATGAGATTTATTTCTTTGAGTTCAAGATATTTGATCAAAGAACTCTCCGCTATAAACTAGTTGTAGCACATGAAATAATTAATTTATATTAAGTGAATGATGGACCTCCGAATTTAGTAAGCTATTATAGTAATGGCGGAAATAATAGGAGCATGTCATATAGCACTTATTGATTACATCCGGTTATGGAAAATTGTTTTCGTAAAACACACTGCGCATTATTTATGAAATAATGACTATTTTTCAACATCGACTGGAAAACAGACTTAGATATATTTAATTGTGAATATTATGAATATATTATGAAATAAAACTACAATGTAATATTTTTCATAATAAAAATGATGTAATTGAAAATATTGAAGTATCTAAAATTATTTACAATTACTTTGAAAAGGTAGACTGAGCCATAGTTTTGAGAAATAATTTTATTATATGATTATGAATCATATGATTATGGTTAATTATATCTCAAACAATTAAGGGAAATGCACCCATTCAGTAGGAGTCTCATAAGAGTCGATGAACTCTTTAGATTGATACATATTAATGTATGCAACTGCAGGTCTATTAATACCAAAATAATTCCACATACTTTATTATATTCACCGATGAGTTATTATAGACTTGAATATGTGTATTTGATACGCATGTATAAGTCTATGGTAAGCCCATAGATTATACAATGGAAGTAAATATTGTAACATGCAATAGAAATGATTCGATTTGATCGAATGGGTGAGTATATTGGAAAGAGTTTTGAACGTACCTAAAAATGAATAAAGATTTAATCTCAGATGTCAGTCCTCCATGTGATACATAATTATGTATCAATAAAGGGTAATCAAACTTTGTTGGATAAAGTATGATTAATTATGAGTGAAGTTGAGTTAATTTATTTCTATAAGGTCATGTACTTAAGAGTAGCATACAAGATGGATATTATTTCAACTAAATAATAGTTTACAAAATTATACAAGATAAGGGATATAAGAAACCACAATATATCCTAGACCATGGAGTTGTCAGGTATATAAGTCGAAAGTCTGCACGTAATTATTCATGAGGGATTTTGTATGAATCTCCCCAAAAAGAGTTTGAGAAGGACTGTCATTGGATGACATATTTATGTTTTGAACATAAGTTTTATAAACTAAAACCAAATCAGTTTTATATATAAGGAAATTCATAAAATGTTTACAAATGTCCATCATGTTGCACTGAGAAACAAATGTTGTTTCAAGAAATACCAACTTCATAGCGAAGGAATTTCTTTCAGAAAGTTGGTATAAAATGAATTTGGATACGATCCAATGATAAAACCGATTACAGGAGATGGAATGAAATTGACCGGCTCTAAAAGAACAACATAGATTAGAATGTCTAATGATATTTTTGTACATTAAAGAGAAACTGTAAGTTTCTTACTAATGTCAAGAATAAATAATCCTTGGTTGTTTGATTAAACCACTAAAATTATTGACTCTATGATATGGTACGATGCAGTAATCTAAAATATACTCCAAGTATATTATCAAAATATGATTTTGAATATTGTACCCAAAGGAATATGATCTATTAGCCAGAAAAGTGTCTTTAAGAGAAAGACAAATGCAGTTGGAATATAGTGAGCACATTAATAAGAATAATATCATGATTTTCAATTGTTGAAATTAGCATAAGAGATTCGTTATTCAACGTGCTTAACTTAATTCAGATTCTACTCACAAAATTATCACATTTTATGACTTTAGTTTTGGTACGTATGTGTTGAAATAGAAAATTCTAAATAATGATTTGGAGCAAACTGTTTACACGTAATAACCAAAGTATCTCGAAGTCAGTGGGAGCGAATTGAGTTTGTGGATTTCCAGATATGACCCGAGAATGGATACAAAAGTATCATTCAGAAAAGAATAAAAGTTGAGCAAGTGTTTTGATAAGAATATCAAATAATTTGATTGCTAATCAAAATGCTGAGGAAACGTGTGTTCATAATAAAGAATGTTAAAAGGTACATAGATATTTCTAAACCATAAGTAAACAACCCACTACTGATTGTTAACGATATACTTGTGTTAAAATCGATTTTACTTATTTTAATACTCGGCGTTGGATTTATAAATGATGTCTTTTATAGTAAGTATAAAGATATTGGGAATGTCCCAAATGATATGCAAAGACACCTTATTCAAATGTTTGATACGGAACATGTAAGATGGATTCCTTTTGCATTAGCGATAAGAATTATCGTACATGTTATGTGGTTAATGATATTGTGATTTGTTCATGTATTTAATACATGAAGCAAATATAAAATCCAAATAGACATCACTAAATGGTTGTTTGAGATGTTCTCGTGTATTTATAAAATACTAGAGAATTGTTTATGAAAACAACAAACTCCTTATGATGGAGTGTTCGGACTCAAACTTTATAAGTGATATAGAATATAATTTGCCAATAATAAATTCAAGTTAAGATCCTTTAAAATTGGAAATGTTCCTAATAAACAAAAATTTTAGAACATCCATTCTACGGTTTCAATGACAATAACTATACAATCACATATATTATATCATATCAAGATTATAAGTATACACTACAAGAGATCCTCATGCTCAAAGATATCAAGACTCGAAGACAAACAAAGATTTATGGACCATGCTATGATTAGTAAGATTATACTAGTGTATATATATGCACACACGAATTCACATACTCAACTTTGGCATTAAAAGATGTGATAATCAAATAAGGCCATCCACAGACGTCTGTGAATATTTTTGGGAAATCATTCTCTAAAGTCACAGACGTCTGCGGAAAATCTATAGATGTCTATCATATAACAACTACTCTAATCTGAAAGGATGCTTCATTTCATATTGAATAATAATATCTCTTCTTCAACAGTTGCAACCATTAAAACAAATAGAGTTTGTTTAACAGTAACAACTCCTCATATGCATCGATTCAAACCTATATATACACTTCAAAGATTGAGAATTGAATTATTATTATAATTCTACTCTTTTGATTTCTTATTAACTTTCAATTTACAAATTTGTGCATCTCTTGTTTACATTATCTTAATCTATCATAATCAAAATACCATTTTGACTAAACTACTTCCTACAACTCAAAGTATTCACATTCACATACTTAAAGGAGATCATAGGAAGATCTGTACTATTAGTCAAACTCCATATTATTTGGAACACACGATTGTCAGAGAATTACTTTTGTATTAGCTTATTCATTCAGACGAAGTGAGGGTTATTTGGTCAAAGGAAATACCGAATAGGAGCTTCGGGACTGGACGTAGAACGGAAGGTCCGAACCAGTATAAAATATCCGGTGTGCTCGCTTTTATTATCTTTCTTATTTATACTATGTTAATTTACTCTACTTAGTATAATTATCAGTACATACTTTTACGTTAGTATATAAGTTGCATTATACAAGATCCTATACATTTTCATTTGGTATCAGAGCACGGTCATTTCATTCTACAGTAATACGTAGTTGAAAAATGATTAATATGGCATGTACTTTTCAAGAAGGTCAATCAACTGCACGACCTCTACTATTCGCTCGTTCTAACTATGCTTACTTGTCAACTTGTATGAGAATTTTTATGGAAGCAAATTGGTTAGAAATATGACTAGCAACTCAAAACAAATATGAAGCACCTAACACCGACATTAGCACTTGGACTGATGCACAAAAAATAGCGGCATCTAACAATTCCAAAGTTATGAATGTACTGTGCTCACTGGACAAAAATGAGATTTCACGTGTCATGCTTTGCACCACTGCATATGATATATGGCGCACTTTACAAGTCCCACATGAAGGAACAACTAAAGGCAAGCAAACTAAAATCTCGATTTTACAAAACCAATTTTCATCTTTCAAAATGAAAGCAAATGAATCAATTATTGATATGTATGCTAGATTTCAAAACATTCAACACGATCTCATGACACTTGGAGTCAAATTCACAGATTTTGATTTAATCACACAAATTTTAAACTCTTTGACAAATGAATGGGAAAGAAAAGTTTTAGCCATCGAAGAAGCTAATGATCTTTCTGAACTCAAAGTCAAAGAGCTAATAGGAAATCTGATGTCGTATGAAGCTAACTTGCAGGCTAGAAAGGATCAAAATCATGAAAAGAAAAACATAGGATTCCAAGCAAATAACCAAGGTTCGGAATTAGATGAAGATGAGATTGTTTTTATTGCCAAAAGCTACAACAAATTCAAGAAGTTCAAGAAGATGACTAGATTTCAAAATGGTGGTAAACCAAACTCCTCAAATCAAACATCGATTAAATGCTTTAGGTGCGAAAATTTTGGTCATATGAAGAAGGACCATCCACAGCTCAATAATGATTAAAAGAAAAGTTTGAAAAATTCAAGAAAAAGAAAAGAGCTTTTCAAGTAACATGGGACGATTCAGTTTCATCTTCTTCATCTGACAGTGATAGTGAAAGTGACACAGAACAAGCAAATGTGTATTTTATGGCTAACACTGATGAGGTACGTCCTGAACTTACTTATGAGGAGATAATGGAAATTAGCATTGATTAGATGATAAATATTGAGAATCAAAAAAATTAAACAAGGAATATATAGGAAACTTAACTAGAGCAGAATTAGAAATTGGATTATTAAAAGATGAAAAAATAATCATAAAAGAAGAATTAGAAATTATTCAAAAAGAAATGTTCAACGTTATTATCTCAAAATGACATCTTATTACATGATTTCGAAAATTATAAGTTAGAAAAAGTTAATCATGAAAAAGAAAAACTAAAATTACAAGCAAATTTAGATTCTAGTAATATTGAAATTTGTGATCTTAAAAGTAAGTTAGATAAAATAACAAATAATGTGACAAATTTCAACAAAGGAAAGCAAAATCTAGAAAATTTGATTAAAATAACTAAACCATCTGGAAACCGAAATGGATTGGGTTTTAAAAACACACAAAAGATAAAGAATTATAGCACATTATACATAAAATTCAAAAAACCAAAGTTAGAAGCAAAGATTAAGAATTCATATACAAGTATGATCAAAATATGGATTCCTAAAACAAATAATAAACTAATTAGACAAAAGTATATTGATGAATATTTAAAGAAAGTCGTATATAACAATAATTACATTTCTAAAGGAACCAAATCCTCATGGATATGGCCACCTTCTTCCACTAACACATAGGGCCCTAAACAAAAAATGTGGGTACCAATTAAATTCTTCTTATTTTGCAGGTACCGAAAAATAAAATAAAACATAAAGAGAAATGGATACTTGATAGTGGTTGCTCTAGGCACATGACTGGAAATGCTTATATGTTATCCAATATAACATACATCGATGGTGGCACCGTAACATTCGGAGATAATTCAAAAGGATTTGTCATCGACAATTGAGAAGTTGTCAATATCGGTATTTCTAACTCTCCTATTATTACTAATGTTTTATTGGCAGAATTAAAACATAACTTATTAAGTATAAGTCAATTATGTGATAAAGGATTTAAAATTGATTTGGAGAAAAACAAATGCAATATCTTTAACCAAAATAAAAATCTAGTTTTTGAAGGATTTAGAAATTGAAACATATATGTTTTAAATATGAATGTCAAAAATAACACAAATTTATGCTTAGCCGCAAATCATGATGATCCATGGTTATGACATAAACGTTTTTGTCACATAAATTTTAAGAATATCAACAAACTAGTAAAGGATTGCCTAAGATCAACTACAAAGTTAATAACCCGTGTGACGCTTGTCTATTTGGTAAATCAAAAAAAGTTCTTTTAAATCTAAAAAAGAGATCTGCACAAAGCAATCTCTCGACTACTTCATCCAGATTTATTCAAACCGACTCAAGTATGCTTAATAAATCGTAACGAATATGTTTTTGTACTTGTTGATGATTTTTCAAGATATACTTGGACATTATTTTTAAAATATAAAAGCGACACTTTTGAAATGTTTAAAAATTTTGCTAAACGAATTACAAATTTGATGAACTTAAAAATTAAAAGCATACAAAGCGATTAGGGAGGAAAATTTGAAAATGAACTATTTACAAATTTTTGCAATAAAAAGGGAATTAGTCATAATTTTTCATTTCCACATACACCTCAACAAAATGGTGTTGTAGAAAGGAAAAATCGAACTTTACAAGAGTGTGTACGAACCTTACTAAATAGTAGTAACCTACCAAAAAGTTTTTGGGCTGAAGCTATTGCTACTGCATGTTATGTTAAATTGAATCGTGTAACACTTAGACCAATGACTAAAAACACATGTTATGAAATATTATTGAAAAAGAAACCTAAAGTATCATTTTTTAGGGTATTTGGATCAAAAAATTTTATTATAAACACAAAAGACTGTCTAGCATAATTCGATTCTAAAGCTGATGAAGGAATTTTTATTGGCTATTCAAATCGAAATAAAGCATATAGAATTTTTAATAAACGAATAAACTTTATAAAAGAAAGTCTTCATATATCATTTGATGAAAACTTTACAAATAATAAAAATGATGATGATTAAGAAGTTATAAATAAAACTAATATACCTATACATGAAAATAACAATAATATCAATAATAATAATGTAATGTGATAACTTCACAACCTAGGATATTAAAGGACCAACCAATTAATAATATAATCGGTGATTTAAATACAAAAGTATGAACCAGAAAACAGTTGAATCAAATGAGTCAAGTTGCATTTATATCAAAATTTGAACCTAAAAATTATAAAGAATCATCAAAAGATGATTACTGGATTATTGCAATGCAAGATATCTTAATCAATTTGAAAGAAATGACGTATGAGAACCCCACTTATTCGACTATCGACTTTAGCTCACCTTCATCGAATAGCACCTACATATCACCAACTAAATCAACACCTCCATAAATTCGATCAACCTCTCCAAACATTATTGCATTGCCTACATATCACACTGGCTTTTCTCCTAAGGAAAAGAAAGACAAACGGTCAATTGATCTAGAATCAACATCTTTCAAAAACAAAGTTGATGAAATATATCACTATTAACAAGAAATGATTGGAGTTCAGTGAGAAATGTATTATGAACAACGACGTCAAGGATCTCGTCTTAACTTTCTCGAAAAATGCATTCTATCAATTTGTGGACATTCAAAATTGCATACATCAAAATCTCCTCGTTTAAAAGAAACTCCATTCAAAGCTTATAACATTACTCCAAGAAATTTATGCAAGTCAGGACCATCAAACAAAGACTGGACTGATGCTCCTGCTTGTCAAGTTGGTCTCCACTAAAGTAGTTAGTTGAAGAAACAAAGGTTGAGTCAAATTCATGGGATTTACAACAAATTAGAAAATCTAACCACTCTAACAAAAACTAAGCTTATGATAGCATTTCATCTAAAATATTTACTCGATATTGTAATTATATATATACATATATATATATATATATATACATATATATATATATATTGTTGTATGAATTTTTTAATACAAGTTAAACATTTTAAATTTCGAAGCAAATATATTCTCCACGGATAGGCACAGAGGTCTGTGAACAAAATCACAGACGTCTGTCACTAGTTTCAGGAAAATATTTCTTGAAACCACAGACATCTGTGAAAACCCCACAGATGTCTGTGACTGGTTTCGAGAAAAATTTCCCTAAAACCACAAACGTTTGTTATCAGCCTCGGGTTCAATTTGCTACAGCCCTATATATTAAATTTTTACCCCCTTTCAACTATTTACCAACCTATCTTCCAATCTACACTAAAACCCTAGTTTCTAAAGCTCAAATTGCTCAAAAATGGCTCCTAATGTAAAGGTTCACGTTAAAAATAGATCGAAGAAAAGTCAATCTTCATCTTCTCAACCCCCCAGTCACCGATGCCCACATTCAAGAGTGGCTCCGAAATAGCATGATTGCTAACAAGAGATTTGAAGAGCTAAAACAAAAAAGCTTCATTCTGGCCCATTCTACAGATTAAGTAAGTTTGGCGAATATGTAATTCAAGAACTCACCATTGCCTCCGGCTGTCGAGATTTAATCGATTTTGACAAAAACGAGGTACAAATCGATCAACTGGCAATTTTTATTTTTTACGCCAACTTATGTAGTAATGATATCTGGACGCCTGAGAATGACGACGGTTGATTATGGACAAGTGTTTACGGTTGTGTTTTGAAAATAAGCGTAAACACAATTGGTCGTATATTAGATTGTTCCTCTTTCGGACTCGACTTAGAAGAAATTCCTGACCATAGAAATTTGCCACGTGATGAAATAACACATCAAATTTGGAAAGATAGAATGCCACAGTGGAAATCTGTTTACTTACATCCAACGGCTCAGTTATTAAATCGTATGATAATCAATATGATAATTCCCCACTTGGGAAGTCATGAACATATACGAAAAAGATCACAAAGCCCTTTATGCTATATTTCGTGGGATACAAGTAAATTGGGCAAAGTTTATTCATGATGAAATAAAAAGCTTTTGGTCTCATCACCGAGCTCAATTACAAATGTACCATACATTATACGTCTTTACATGGTCTCGGGATACCTTCTTATATTTCTCATTTTGAAGAAATCCTTGTCAAGGAGAGCGGTATAAGATTTTTATCTCTAATGCACCTTCCCCAACGACCACCTCCAATCATCTCGCTGGCATAATGGATCATGCAATAGCAAATGTATCTGCCTCCTCAACATCCTCCTGCTCCTAAACAAACTCATTCACTACGTCCTTCACAGCAACCTGCCTCCTTTAGTCATACTACCAAATACTATTCTGATTCGAAGATTCAAGAAGCTCGCATTGAACTAATTCAAAACGAATCGATCCGTGATTTAACATTTAAAAATCAAATTTTAATCACGTTCAACCAGCGGGCTTTGAACAATAAAATGACTGGCTTGGAATGATATTTTTAACAAGAATGACTAAGATGGAAAAAAACTTTAGAAAAAGTCATCTCCACTTTAGGCAAAGTGATGAGAAAAGTACGTGGCAGATCATCCTCTCGATCATCATCTTCTCTGTCACCTACCCCACCTCCTCGAACTCAAACACCAATTTACCATGCTTATATTTCTTATGAAGATACTTCTCAAGACAAAGGGAAGACTATTAAGCTAGAACAACTTGAAGAGGAGGAAGAAGATAGTGACGATAGATCCTTGTCCAATCCTCACCAATTTCAACGTCAACCTTCCATGGCTTTCCAAGGTCTTTCCATTTAAGAAAATAAAGAGTATAACGATCAAACTAATTGGCCAGCAACATACAAGCAAGATCCTTCAGCATACTGGGAGTATTATGAAAATTATGGTGTATTGTCCTATTCTTCAAACCAGTATAACTAGTTTCGTTCATTTTCTCTTTTTCTTTCTTTTATTAACTATATTGTTTAACTTCTATTTTGTTTTTAATTACTTATGTCTCCTATTAAAACTTTATCTTATGTACTATTTTTGTTTGACATATCTATGATTATATATCTACTTTATGTCTGCATAATTTATTTTCTTTTGATTTGATAATGATAAAGGAGGAGAAATATATGGATATACATTGGGGGAGATAAAATTAAGTGCAAATTATTTTTATAACTAACGATTGTATAGTTGTCATCATCAAAAGGGGGAGAATGTTAGAACCTTCGTTCTATGGTTTCAATGACAACAACTATACAATCTCATATATTATATCTTATCAAGATTATAGGTATATACTATAAGAGATCGTCATGCTTAAAGATATCAAGGCTCAAAGGCAAACAAAGTCTTATGGACCATGCTATGAATAGTAAGGTTATACTTATGTATTAAGAGTCTTAGAAAAACATTGTAAGGTCTCCTTGAGTATATATATGCACACACGAATTCATATATTCAACTTTGGCATTAAAACTGTGATAATCAAATAAGGCCATCCACAGACGTCTGTGGGAAAGCAACATACGTCTGTGAACATTTTTGGAGAATCATTCCCTAAAGTCACAGATGTCTGTGGAAAATCCACAGATGTTCGTCATATAACAACCGCTCTAATCTGAAAGGATGCTTCATTTCATATTAAATAATAACATCTCTTCTTCAACAGTTGCAGCCATTAAAAAATGGAGTTTGTTTAACAGTAACAACTCCTCATATGCATCTATTCAAACTTATATATACACTTCAAAGATTGAGAATTGAATTATTATTATCATTATATTCTTTTGATTTCTTATTAACTTTCAATTTACAAATTCGTGCATCTCTTGCTTACATAATCTTAATTTATCATAATTAAAATACCATTTTGATTAAACTACTTCCTACAACTCAAAGTATTCACATTCACATACTCAAAGGAGATCATAGGAAGATTTGTACTATCGGTCAAAATCCGTGTTATTTGGAACACACGATTGTCAGAGAATTACTTTTGTATTAGCCTATTCCTCCGGAAGAAGTGAGGGTTATTTGGTCAAAGAAAATACCCGAAGGGGAGCTTCATGACTAGACGTAGGACGGGAGGTCTGAACCAGTATAAAATATCTGGTGTGCTTGCTTTTATTATCTTTCTTATTTATACTCTGTTAATTTACTCTACTTAGTATAATTATCAGTACATACTTTTACATCAGTATATAAGTTGCATTATATAAGATCCTATACATTTTCAAAAATGTGGCTCATTCAATGAGAATGGCTAAGTACATCATCTTGAATAGCATCGTAATAACATCAATGTATATAAATATAAATGCACAAATTTATAACTGAACCTAGGGTGATTCCAATTGTTGAGAATCACATAACATTGTTATATGATAACAATGTCATGATATAGTTCATAACAGAACTTAGAGCTTATTGGAAGTCGAGAGACATGCTTCGAATTGTTCCACATGATAAAGGTAGTTTATCAGCATCGGAGAGAGAGAGTTGATTGACATAATAGAAAATTGAAACATAATAGCATTCTCATTTACTGAGGGACTAACCCAATTGCTTTTGAGAAAACTGATTGGAGAAGTTGGAAAAAGAATCCATAATTGACCCCAAGTGCAAGTGGTAGATTGATTGACTTAGGGTATTCCTTATGGGCAATTATGTCATTTGTTATATATGCCTAACTTGATAACCAATCTTATTCGAAATAAATGGTATTTTTTCTATTATATACTTGATATAATGCATTATATTAATTAGTTAATCAAATTAAAAGTATATTTAATTGAAAATTCTTAAATGGTATGTTTTGTGATAGTAGTTACAAAGTGTTGTAACAGTGAGTATATATCATAATGAAAAAAAATATCATTTTAAATGTTTCTACTTAAGATGCATCGAGACTATATATCAATGTTTTCGTTAAGACTAGAGTACAGAATGCTTTCCAAATATTGGACAGTGTACTACTCATGACTGTTGGAGACGCCTAGTGGTACATACTGATAGTTATTGGATAACTATGAAATGACTCACTCGATAGTTTTCTGTTGGTTAATATAACTAAGGTCAAATAGAAAATATCAATGTGATTGATTTACATAGTTCTCATGACTTGACAATACTGCTAACCTTCAATATGAAAGCTCTGCTTTGATTACAGTCAAATCATGGCACGACATCCATCGAGTGGCTAAACTCGGGTTGAGTGGAAATATTGGAAACACTATTCAAAAGAGGATTTGTCTCCTAAGTTATATAAGGTTAGTATCACAGTCAACTCAAAGTCAAAGTCTTTGGCCAGAGCATTTCGGTTAATAATAATTGTTATTATTGAAACAAGGGTTTTGTGTTTGGACTATAGAGTAGAATATGGATGATACCGAAATTTTAACCATTACTAAATTCCATAAGTCTAAAGTGAAATAGTTTTGACTAAGAGAATTGGTGTAAATAAAAGTCACAATCGGGTAACACTTAATAATATAAATTAGATTTTATCAAAACTAAGTAAGAAAAAAATTTGGCCAAAATGTCACACCACCTGCTAAGTGACGTGTGAACATTAACATTCAAATAGTTCAATTTTAATCGCTGATCGAATTTACACCTGACGAGTTACACAGCTAGAGTGACGAATTTTCTTGAGGCCAAACGATTTAATTAGTTTATAATTATTATAAATTAATTAATTAAATAAATAAATTAATTAAATAAATTAATTAAATAAATAAATAAATTAATTTAATAAATTAATTAATATTTATGAAATATTAATTATAAAATTTTGAATATGATTTGAGGAATAAATATTATTGTATATATTTATAATAGTTATACATATATCGATTGATATGCGATATTGACAAGCAATTAAATTAGATTTAACTAATAATATTTATTTGGGCTTGAATGGGTTGTTAGCCCATAAATGTTAAGATGCTATTTTGATAGCAATAGGGCTTGTAGGAGGCGGCTAAAAAGGCTAGAAGGGTTTGGAGATGGATGGTTGAGATTTGATGAGAAATGGTATGAGATGTGATCCATATTTCTCTCTATTTCTTCCACTATAAATGGACCCCTAAGCCTAATGAGAATAGAACTTTATGGATGCCATTTCCCCATCAATGCTGGCTGATTTCATTTCATCAGTAGGGTGATCCAACAAATTCATCTCAAATCAATTCAAAAGACGACATCTATTGGTTGGCTAAAGGTCTACGGTTTGAAGATTAGCAACCTGCCAAATCGAGAAGATTTCTGAGGAGTGAGAATTCATCATTACAAGGTATGCTCTTAGGTATTAGTATTAGGTATGTATTTATTATACTATATGATTTATAATTTTTGGATAATATTATATTATTCATATATATATATATATATCATTATTATATTACTAGTTAGGTGAGATTCTTATATGTATCATCAATGTTGTCACATATTAGACTGGTTATATCTATGTTTTAATTTATTAAAAAAAATTATGTATAGATGTGAAGTGCACAGCCAAATAAATTTTATTTTTATTATTATCATTTTATTAATATATATATATATGTGTGTGTGTGTGTGTGTGTGTGTTAATATACTGCCTAATTTAAATTATATGACTTGTATTTAATTATATCATCATACATTGTTAATAGTTGAACTTTTATTTTATAAATGCATATCTACATAGATTATATTTTTTGGTCGCTGCAAATTAATTTTTAATATTTATTTATTATTTAATATAATTTAAATCAATATACTAATTAAATAAATCATGTAAAATAAAGTATGTTTCGATAATTAAATTTTAAACTTTATAAAATAATTTTATCATCATATAAACTCTCAGAAAAAAGATTAGAAATTAAAAATAATTTTTCATATTTTTAAAAATCAATTTAATAAACGGTTGAAATTAATTAAAAAAAATTATTTTAACCGAGAAAATTCTAAAAAAAATTTGTAACTTTAAAATATCGTACTTGATTTTCTAAAAATTTATAATTAAATAATATACCATGAAAATATTTTTATTATTATTTTATTATATTTTGAATAATTAAAATATATATATATATGCAATAAAATATAAATAATTTTCTTATCTTATGCATACAATCTGGAAAAGTTTAATATATATATATATATATATATATATATACAGGAAAATAGGCACATGGAAGAAGTTGCAAAAAAATTTATTCTCAAGGACAACAAGTTTACTTTTTAGTCTGAAGGACACATTTTAGTGTAAACAGAAAATGATAGTTACAACTATCATTCTGTGATTTACACTAAAAAGTGTCCTTCAGTCTAAAAAACAAACTTCTTGTCCATGTAACTAAATTTTTCTCCAACTTTTTCCTTAAGCCTAAAAAGCCCTATATATATAAAATATACTATATATACACATATACATATTAGATATAAATATACTTATTTATAAATATTTAAATATAATATAATAATAATTATTATGTTACTGTAGTTCATACATATTTATGATATATGTAAAATGAGTTTAAAAAAAATTATCTTATGTGTGTGTGTGTGTATTTAATATTTAATGCAACGGTATATAAATATAAATCATTAATGTTTTTACATATTAGTTATATATACACACACATATATACATATGCATATACATATACATATATATACAAATATACAATATATATAGTTGCATAGTTTTTTATATTTATATAAATAACAAGTTTACATACATACATATATTTGGACAACATTTAATACATATAGGATGAAATACCATGTCCGTTACGACGTAAATCCCAATATTTATATACGGGCATGTTATACCTTGCACGGATTATTATTATATAGATCCACACACATACATGTATATGATACATATGTGTACTATTATATTTAGTTGGATATAAATTAAATAAAATTCTATCTATAATTTGAAAATTTAAATGAAATAAGAGATTTCATTTAAATAAAGTTTAGAAATGTTCAAAATAAATTAGCTTCATAGGCACAATAAAGGTCCAATAAAGGAAATTCTTTTGAAATTTAGCCATAACTTCTATTACGGATGACCCAGCTCCAAAAACAGCGTGTCTATAATTTTCGTCTGCCATATAAATCATGAACCCAGTTCTCAGGAGATTCGTTATATGTACAGGTTCAAGCGTCGAAAAGGATCTCCCTCGCTTTTCTTAGTGGAACCTTCTATGGGCTGCCGAATAGTAATGGGACTCTAGAATATTTTAAGTTACTTAAAAGAAGAATTCTTTTTTATACGGTGTCTGCCTGGCATTGCACAAAGGTGGTTGCTTGGACATAAGTCTCGTTTTCACTTTCTCCTTTTACTGATACGAATGTCATAGTTTCGGCTATTCTATAACGAACGCCCTACACCTTTTATGCTTATATAGCCGGATATAAGCTTCAGGAGCATCCTTCAACGTAGGACAATGGTCTAAGGAAAGTAAAGAAGTAAAGGAGAGAAACAAAAGAGAAGAGAGGAGAAAGAAAACATCATATAATCACTGAACCTGTCGTATATCTCACAACGCATTGAATAAATACAATAATCATTACAGATATAAAGTAGGCGAGATAGTAGTAACTTCATGAACCATAGAATTAGAGTACACGGGCTCATACAATTTACAAAACAGTAATATAGTTTGTACAACTAGTAAATAAACTCAACTGATAAGCTGTCTGTAATAATAGTAAGTCAAACCTGTCAAGGCTCCACAGTATCACACAACGGAATATGCAATAATAATCCCAGAATATAAATATAAGAAAGCCTCGCCTCCTACTAGTCCATCTGCAGACTCTAAGATCCATTTACACCTGTTATTTAGTCTACCCATTTAATAGTACCCAAGGTAATAAGAAGTACCGTATGAAACCTCAAATCAGACAACATTCTAGTGTGAGCGATAATCTCAAAATACTGTAAAAGTTGATATAGTATATGAAATAGAGGGTATGGAAATCATACCTAACATTTCCATGCATCCAAAGATTTAGCCATATAATATCAATAATATATTATTCTACAATCGTCATAAAAGTGTACTCCATCTTAAGTACAATCTCGGGGTGTTTAGGTATCTCTATCCACAATAACTACATTATGTGACATCCATAGAGTGACAGACTACACAAAATCAATCATGGTAAACATAGCATCCATCAAACAAACCTACTCAATATACTTTGGATATATGATAACTAGTATGATCATTCCTCTGCCAAGGATTACTGGAAAAATCCTAGTTTTCCATGTAATGACCTGTATTTTATGTATCGAGGGATCGTAAAATATTATTTTTAAATTCATATTGAGCCATATGACTCTATAAATTGTGACGATGTCGAGTATTGAAATTTTTTACCCTTAGTAATTTCATCGGGCGATTTTTACTCTGATTTATTTTTCGGCATTTTCAACGATTGTATGTATTATGTCGAATATAATCACACTGGTGTATTAGAGAATTCGGATGAACGGAAAATGCCCCTGGGCCAAGGAGAAAGTGCATGAGCTGCGAAGTTGAAATTTTTTGAGATCGAACATTTCAGTAGCCCGTCCAACTTAAAAACGTCAAAAAAATAGCATCTTGGGGCACAGTCTCGGATTTGGACAAAACTTATGCTGTTGGAATGGAAAAAATACAACAATTCACATGGTCGAATAATCATCGCAATTCGATGTTCCTAAAAGCCTTATGACCACAAAACGTGCTTTAGAATTTACAAATAGAAGAAAATAGGGTACATAAACCCTAACTCTATTCCTACCCTATATATATCTCTCTTCATTATTCTCGCTACATAATTCCAGCTCGTTCATGTATTTCCTCTCCTCCTTCATGAAACCCAAACCCATCTCCCACACCTATCTCCCTCCTCCTCTTTCTCCATCAAATCATCACTATTTCCAACGAAATAAAATCCGAGTCTCTATACTTTTCTTAAGATTGCGCAGCCAAGTCCTTGGATTGACCCACTTCGACTATGGTGGTTGGAAATGGTGAACTTAGTGAAAAGGGTAATTTTTGGAGGAGATCCGAAGGGAAAACCATTGATATGGGTTTTGTTCATATTGGCAAAGGGAGTTGAAATATGTAGATCGCTTGAGCCATAGGGAATCGGGGTGCTGGTAGTTTGTTAGAGAAGAAATGGGTTTTGGCTACATTTTTGGCCACTTGAGGTGGCATGGTCATCGGTGGAGGTGTCGGGTGGAGCAGGCATTGCGGGCAGTAGTGCCAGGTGGCTCGGTGGTGGTAAGAGAGGTCATGGGGTGTGCGTGTATACATGGTATTGATGTATGCGTGTTAGTAGTGAACTAAAGAAAAAAAGAAATTGTACACATTACTGGCAACAGGTTGAGCAGAGGGAGGAAGGTCGAGTAGCGATGATGGAGCTGGAGGTGGTGGCAGGAGTGGGGATAGTGCTGACGTGGTCCAATTGGCATGCGATGGTGCATTAGCATCATTGGTGAAGTGTTGTGTGTGTGGATGGAGTAGAGTTTGCGTGCACGGGAAATAGGAGGGAAAGGCTATAGGAAAAGAAGAGAGGAAAAGAGAAAGGTGTGATGACATAGCAAGGGAGAGTGCGTAAGTAGGAGCATGTAATTATGAAAACCGATTAGGTAAAATTTATATAGTTAATTATTTGTAGCTTAATTAAATTAATAACTAGTAATATATGTATATCAATTTCTTATACTACCCATATTTTTGCATGCGAGGTCCAATTCAGATATGAATTCTAGCATTATGTTCGTGATAGAGAACTCTACAACTTGGCATAGGATTGGACGGTTTTTGTTGAGGTGAGTGATATTGTCTCTTGCCATACTACGATTGTTAGTATAGTATAAAAAGAAGTTTTGAACTGATTTCCAACTTTAAGACATGATTTCTAATATATTTAAACCCATACCTAATTTTATAAAAGAATTTAAAAGTTTTTAAAAAATGATATTAAATCGGATTTTATGCTTGTTATTATGAACGTACTATTTTTAGGAAATTGCAAGTTTAGGGCCATTTTGATATGAATCCCACATTGGTTGATATAGATGCATTATACATGTTGTGTGTATACTATATTGGATATAGTATGCTTGTTGGTTGCATTTATGCTTGTTTGCTTGTTTTGGTTGAAAACGCCGATCAATCGGCGGTCCATCGTAGGAAATATCCCATACGTTGGATTTTCATGCATATTGATCGAATGAACAAAGGATGGAAACTTGTAGGATGAGATAGAGTTTCATGCATACCGATGGGACACAAAAATGATGGAAACTCAAACGGAAGGGATAAGTTGTAGAAGACTACTGGCACACGTGCCGATCGATCTAAAGATGGAAATGATGGGCTTGGATGGGCTTTGGACTTCAAGATGGACGTCAGACATTTTCATTTGGTTTGTACTCGCTCGTTTTTGGCTAAGTACATGACCAAAGTGGTCGGTATCGGCCACTGTAGAATAGTCGATGTCCATTACTATTGATGATGGTCGATT
Organism: Allium fistulosum; assembly: GCA_030737815.1. NCBI lineage: Eukaryota > Viridiplantae > Streptophyta > Magnoliopsida > Asparagales > Amaryllidaceae > Allium > Allium fistulosum. The sequence continues at coordinate 98,936,775 of CM060902.1, forward strand.
TGGCCAATCTTTGACATGGGCAAGGGCAGGCTTTGTGGAGCGTGACATGGTGGTTCGTACATGCGGCCAACTTTTGTTATTGATGTTATTGCTCTATGATAAGCGATTTTGATGGTAAAGCGATGACGTAACGCTTCAACATATTGGTTTTGGGACTTTGATTCCGACGACTCGATGGTGATGGAGTGGTGTTTCGATGATGATGGCTCGATGGTAATGGAGTCATGATGATTTTCCACAAGGGTGGGTTATAGGAAGGGTGACCCATGGATAGAATGGTGATTGATTCTATCATGGAATGGTTCCTTGAGGAAAATGAAAATAATATGAAGCAAGGAAAGGGCTTGGATACGCGTACTAAGGGTTTGTTGACACTTGGTGTGTTTTCTATTACACTCAAAGCAGGGGTGTTCTGAGTACGCTCATGGGTACTCTTTTTTTCTACCCCGGATCGGTTGATTGGATCTGTATACCTTGGATGGTGGATTGGGTCTAGTATCCACTTTAGGTAGTGTATCAAGTACACAAAAAACTAGGATTTTTCCATTAATCCCTGACAGAGGAATGGTTATACGAGTTATCATATATCGCAAGTACACTAAGTGATAGTGAGGTATGTTTGATGGATCCTATGTTTGCCATGATTGTTTTTTATATAGTCTATCACTCTATGGATGTCAAATGATGTACGTATCGCAGATAGGGATAACTACACCCCCCGACATTGCACTTAGGATGGAGTACACCTTTATGATGTTTGTAGAGTAGCATATTATTGATGTTATGTGCTAACTCTTTGGATGTAGGAACATGTTAGGTATGATTCTCTATACCCTCTGTTCCATATACTATATCGACTTTTATAGTATTTTGAGATTGTTCATCGCTCACACCAGACTATTGTCCGACTCAAGGTTTTATACTTTGCTTCTTATTACCTTGGATACTCTTAAATGGGTAGACTAGATAGCAGGTGTAAATAGCACATGAAGTTTTGTAGATGGATTATCAGGAGGCGATGCTTTCATATATTTATATTTTAGGATTATTATTGCATATTCCACTATATGACACTATGGAACTATGACAATGTTTGACTTATTAGTTGGGTTTATTTATCACCTATATGAACTCTATTACTATTTTGTATAATGTTTGAACCCATGTATTCTGAATCTATGGTTCATGTAGTTACTACTATCGTGCTTATTTTATATCTGTGATGACTATTATATTTATTTGATGCGCTGTGAGATATACGACAGGATATGTGATTGTATGATGTTTTCTTTTTCTTCTCTTCTCTTATGTTTCTCTCCTTTACTTCTTTTCTTTCCTTAGACCATCGGCTGCATGCTCCAGCAGTGCACTATTCGGCTATATGAGCATCGAAGGTGTAAGGCAGTCATTACATTTGGTATCAGAGCTTAGGTTATGTGATTAACCTGAGCTGATACTGTAATGCAGTAGAGATAGTGCAGGAGTTGTCACCTTAGACTGGATTAAGAGTATACATATATATGAGAGAGTGTGTACTTGTTATATATTTTGGTTTTCCAAAACTATATAGTAGTATATATAATATATAGGTCATTTTGCATACGAGTACCACTGATGTAGTTTTTCTTTAAGAGAGACTGATCATACTTATTATAGATTAGGAATAATCTAACATATGAGAAATGCTGCTATTAACTTCATCTCTGGAGTAGAGGAGTGGGTAGGATCGGGGATCACTAACCCCGATTTATAGAATATGTTCGCTAGGATGGTACAAATCATTATCTGGAATGCCCAAGTTGCTCCAAATGATTATGGTGCTCAAGTGAAAATGCTAAGAGTCGACTTTGTCGAGCTATATAAAGACTACGTGAGTCTAATAGTCAGATCGTTCCTTGAAATGGGATAGTCTATTTGAGGTGCAAGACTGGAGGTATTCTTGCGAGAGAATCTTTGTTGACTTCAAGTTAGATGGCACCGTGAGGTAGAAGTTGGCCTCTAGATAACTCTAGGGGCAGGCTATGGACCGACGGAGTGCCCATATAACTACGACACTCAAGGATCACTTTACTTGGGATCAGTTCGTAGTTTTCTTTAAAGAAAATTTATCCTTGCTTTCAAAAGTGGGTGTTGTTTAGGAAGTTAGCCAATTTGAAATATGGAAATATGTCTATGTCATAGTATGTGGCTGAATTCAATGTACCATTGAAGTTCGGTGTATTTTTCATTAATCTCCAATTAGGAAGAATGGAAGTTTATCACTGGGTTGAGCGATCATCTTGGGAAGCGACTAATTGCTCATATTGACGAGAGCTTGAAGAAGTTGATTGAGAAGGCTTTATGATGTGAGAGCCCATACCCAGTGTAGAAGGATTGTCCCGAACCAACTAAGCAGGGAAAAAGAATAAAGGCATATGCATTGAATGTCGTTCTGATTTTGTCAAGTGCTCCATCAACGGAAGAAAGGGAAAGTGCATTACTATCTAGGGTATGCTTTCCACTTATGGAATTCCATACTTGTTTTGTTTGATATCGGGGTTCACATTCCTTCATATCCAGTGATTTGGTAGATAGATTGGGATTGAGATCTGAGATAGTTGACCAACCATTAAATTATGATGAACCTTATCGGGGACTTGGCCAGCCTATGCATAGTTTTCCAAGACTTAGCCCTATCGAGTTATGGATGTTTGTTTGTTTGTTACTGATTTTTTTTCAGGTTCAATTGAGTTTGGTATTATAGTTTTGGAATGGATCGACTAAAGAGGTACAGAATAGTGGTGGATTATGAGAGGTTGTTTGTGAAGACAGGGACTGGCGATGAGTAGAAGGTGGTGTTCGGCTGTCCACCTGATGATGAGGTGATGGTTATATATTCGCTTGATATCCCATATGACGAGTTGTTGTTTGTGCCTATAGCTTGAGAGTATCCGGATATATTCGATGAGGTGACCAGATTTCTACCACATAAGGAGATAGAATTCCGTATCGATCTGATCAAAGGTGCTAGACTTGTAGTTATGTATTTGAGGCATATGATGCCCAAAGAGCAAAGAAAACTAAAGGTGCAAGCAAATGACCTATTGAGGTGAGTGTTTATTTACAGGAGCATATTTGAGTGAGATGCACCTATAGTGTACGCCACTAAGGCAGATTGCTCTTTAAGGTTGTATGTTGATTACCGTGAACTGAATGAGGTGATGAACAAGTATCTATTTTCGTGTATTGGTGGCTTATTCGATCATCTCTATGATGCAAGGGTGATCTCTTAGTTGGACCTTGTGATGGGTTTTCAATAGCTGAGGGTAGTAAAGGAGGATGTGCCGATTACAGCGTTTCGTATGCCATCTAGATTTTTGATTAGTTGGTTATGCCATTCGGGCTAACCGATGCATCGGCATACTTTATTGATACCTTGAAACATGTATTGAAGGATCACTTAAGAAAATTGTGCTTGTGTTCATTGATGGTAATTTCGTCTACTCATGGACGAAAGAGGAGCATAAGATGCATTTGAGGATTGTGTTGGAAGTGTTGAGAAAACACCAGTTAATGGTTTTTTTCGAAGTATCACTTCTGTACGAGGGAAGTGAGATACTTGGGTCACATTGTTTTGGAGCAAGACATTTCTATGGATCCTATGAGTTACGACAATCAAGGATTGGAATAGACCCAAGAGTGCTATGGATATGAGGAGTTTTCTTGGATTAATAGGATATTAAAGATGTTTTATCAAGGACTTCTCAATGATAGCAGCATCATCAACCGACTTGATGAGAAGAATCAAACTTTTGTTTGGGACACAAGGTGCGGACATGCGTCTGTTAGTTTGATAGAGAGGTTGGTGAGCGCACCAATGTTACTCATTTCAAGTAGAAATGAGGAATTGACAGTATACAGAGGTGCTTGTGATGCTGGATTAGGTGCGGTATTGATGTAAGGAATAAGGTTGTTGTATAAGTTAGTCGACAGCTGAAACTGTACAAGTGGAAGTTTCCAACTCCTGATTGGAGTTGGTAGCAATAGTATTTTCTTTGGGGATTTGGAGGCACTATCTATTAGGAGAAAGGTTCTAATTGTTCATTGACCCCACATCATTGAATTATCTCTTCTTCGAGAAGCATCTCAACCTTCGCCAGTACCAATGATTGGAATTCTTGGCATCATACGACTTTGACATTTCCTATAGACCTACAAGGAAAATTCATTCGTTGATGCTTTGAGTGGAAGACATGCCAGTTTGGAAGCGATGTTCCTAGAGTGGACACAGCTCGAGTTTATTACTGATTGTCACTTCAGAACTCGATGTGAGTTACGACCAAATATGATGGCTAGTTTGACTATTAGACCTATATTTTATTTAGTGGAGTGGTACTAGTCAAAGGCGTAATGGTAGACTAGCGAAGATCATGGCTAAGTTAGAGGAACTAGGAGAGTCTATAGAGGTGATGTAGTGGGGACTCAAACAAGACGGTTTGATCTGTAATGATGAGAGATGGTTTGTTCCTGAGTATAAATTGGAATATATATAAGTAGAACTCATCTATGGAATGCCAAGGACTAAAGGAGTGTACGTTAGCATTTGGGTCACAGTCAATAGATCAACGAAGAGTGTTAGATTTATACCCATAAACTCCAGTAGAACGACATCCAAATTAGTCGAGTTATATGTGAAGTGGATTGTCCGATTCTACGGTGTGTCGAAGAGCATTGTAAGTGGTCGAAACCCATTTTTCACTGGTAGGGTTTGGAAGAACTTACAAGAGGCATTCAAAAATTTAGCAGCAAATAAGCTAGATGATATGGAGACTGAACCAGAAACTTTAAGACCTTATAGGCCTATACATGTCGTAGGACGTGACCTGAAATAGCTTAGAAGGAAGACAGTGAAGTAGTGAGGGTTCAGTGAAGTGAAAGCAAAGGCGATTGCATTTAAAAGACCGAGGAGAGTGTGAGGACTACTTGTCTAGATCTCTTTACTTGGTAATATTTTCATCCTTATCATTAGCTTTCATGTTGGACATCATATTTGATGCTTTATATTAGATAGTTTAGTATCCTGCATGCTAGGATAGGCATGGATGTTACCTTATTATGTTTTACATTATATGTGCATGTTTGATGATTGGTGTTCGATACGATTACTTACGCTTATATGTAGGAATGTAGGATAGTTATGGTCAATTTTGACTTTTTCGATTTATGGATTTGGAAGGCGAAATTCCTAAAGAAGGGGAGAGTGTAATGACCTGTATTTTACATATCGGAGGATCGTAAAATATTATTTTTAAATTCATATTGGGTTGTATGACTCTATAACTTTGGACGCTATCGAGTATTGCATTTTTGACACTTAGTAATTTTATCGAAGGATTTTGACCTTGATTTATTTTTTGGCATTTTCGGTGGTTGTACGAATTATGACGATATACACGCAATGATGCATCAGAGAATTTGGTGAATATAAAACATATCTAGGTCAAGGAGAAAGTGTGTGAGCTGTGCAGTTGAAAATTTTCAAGATAGGACATTCTGGTGCCCATACGACTTAAAATGCTCAAATATAGCATCCTGGGGCACAATCATAGATTTGGATGAAAATTGTGTTGTTGGTATAGGAAATATATGATGTTTCGCGTGATCGAATAATCATCGCAATCCGACATTCCTAAAAGCCATATGACCACAAAATGTGCCTTGAAATTTTCAAAATAGAAGAAAATGGGGTACACACAAAGCATAACCCTACCCTTACCCTATATATCTCTCTTTAGTATCCTGGCCCTATTATTCCACCTCCTTCACATATTTCTTCTCCTACTTCATTAAACCCAAACCCACCTTCGACACCTATCTTCCTCCTCATCTTTCTCAATCAAATCATCAACATTTTCGACGAAATAAAATCTGAGTCTCTGTAACGACCCAGAATTTAATCGCTATTTAAATGAAACAAATAAAACTATTTTAAATAATAACTAATGATGATAAAATAATTTTCAAAATTTGTTTACCAATATATATAGTTTATAGAGAAATAGAAAATGTGACCGGAAATTATTTTCCGAAATATCGATTTTTCATTGGTTAAAAATTATTCGAAATACCATAACACCATTGTAAACACACATGCACACAATATAAACCATTTTAACATGGTGTGTACATGTACATATGCATATAAAGATTAGCTCTCCTATGCATATAAACACATAAGTTCAAATAAAATTTTATTTCATAAAAATATATATACATAACATATTTAAAAATACACTTTTTGAACACAAGTACTTAGGACATGGCTTGAATAATGAAAAGAGAGGGAGAAGGGTACTAGAGAGGACGTGTTTAAAGGGGGGAAGGGAGGGGTATGGTAATGCATGCATACATATATTTTAAATATAATCACCTTATATTATTTTAATTAATTCCTAAGCTTATATATACCATTCACCACTCATGTTTATCATTTTCAAGCTCCTACTCCACTTCAAATTCCTAAAAACTTTAGAATATATTTCCACGATGCTCCTCTTCATAATTTCTAAAATATAAAATAATCACTTCTTTCATTAAAAATCACCTCTTTATTTCACAAAACCACTTCTACAAACCATTCAACACCTCCACTTCCAAGCAACAACACTCCAACACCCTAAAACGTAAGGGCCGAGCCCAAACTACCCCAGGATGAGCCCAATTAGCCCAGACCGAACCCATTTTGGAGGTCCAGGCACCCAAAAATCTTCGTATTGCAAAGTTACTAAGTTGCTTTCAAGTTCTAGCAAGAGTTTGGTTTGAAATTGGTAATTTTCAGTGAGTAAAAAAATATTATTAGAAAAGAAAACAACTTGTTTTTAATGATCTATATGTTGTGAAAATATAGTCTTTGTTGTGCTGAATTATTATATTGTTGGATGATATATGATTGCAAGTTGGTTGTTTGGTATAGATTTGTGATTTGGATAATATGTTGATATGTTTGGATATGTATATGGATATGGATATTGGCTTATGATACGATGGTGGTATTGTTTGTGAAACAAAAACCAAGTATGTTGTGAAATGGTTATGAAACTAGCGCTTTAAATGGTCGGAAAAGGACTTGAGATCCGATGGAAAAATAAAAGCTTTCTTTTTAGTCTTGGCTTTTAGAAATGTTTTCCAAGTTTATACCTTTTGTTTTAGAAAATTTCAAAACCTTTAAATTAAGTTTTCAAAACATGGCGCAGCTAGTGTTAAGTGAGATTCTCACCTAGAAATCCATTCTAGCGAACTACGCTTATAGCGATAGTCGCTATGGATGTAGTTCGCGAAATTTCGCGATTTTAAGTTTTAAAGTGTTTTCTTTTGGATTACTTTTGAAAACTCATTTCAAATTAATTAAGTAAGTCAAAAGTTTAAGTTTTAATTATTTAATAATTTATTTATTTAATTAATTTATTAGGGTAGTTATTATTTATTTAATTAATTAAGTAATTAGGTTAAGTAATTGGAGCTTAAGAAAATATTAATTAAGTAAATTATTTTTAATTAAGTAAGTTTTAAATAATGATTAACTAAGATAAAATAAAGTTAATTTTTATTTAATCAAGTTTGTTTATTTTATTTAATTATTTAATTAGAGTTAATTATTTAATTAATTAAAGGTTAATTATGCACTTAATTAGGGTTTAATTTCTTAAATAAATGTTATTTAATTAAAGTTTCATTATCAATAAAATTAGGATTATTAATGATTAATTTTTATTTAATTAAGATTAATTAAGGTTTAATTGAGTTTTTAACTTATGATTAAATCAAGGGTTATTTATTTTAAAGTTTCTTTTAAAACTCTATCGGTTGTTTATTTTTAACCACTTTTCTTGTTTGAGTGCATTGTTTTAAAACCAAGGATCTCTTGTCCATGCTATTAAGTAGCCAAATGAACTAAAGTATTTTTACTAAAACGTTGGCACGTTTTATTGAAAGTTAGTCGACTTATACTTATCACAATTACCGCATTTCGAGAACGTGATGAATACAAGGGGGTTAATTTCGATAAGCGGGCCATGATAAGCTAAGCATATGAAATGTATGTTTATATGTAAATCTTTACACCCTGATAATGGAATAGTCCACTATAAACAACTTGACCCTTTAAAATTATCGAACGTTGGTTTGGAGAGACCGGGATCGGATATTAGTTTTTATCTGGAAACCACTTCTAACTAACGTAAACGTTCGAATTGGAAATAGTAAAGGCAAGGTCCAAGAAGAAGACTCTGAAGTGTAAGGGCTGTTTGCTACTAACCCTGAGGGTGATTCCAAAGTGGGTGTAGTGGAGGTAGTGCCTTTAGTATGTTCATCTCCTGAACGACTTGTATGGATGAGTGCTGACATTGTGTCAACATATGGAAGGCAATGTTAGCATTCCAAGTGGCAACGCTATAAAAATGGTAAACGCAGCCTCAGGCGTCACCAACCAGGAATGACTAAAACAAGGGAGATGCAGCAAGGCTAAGTGGGTCGCTCCCATTAGGATAAGGTCATCCTTATCGAGTCCCTACTATCAACTCATGTATGCTTTGGTACGGTTGCTGATCCTAGCCGGGGGGTGATCTTCTTTGGTACTATCCAATAAGGGGTAGGCCGGTCTTGTGTTGGCAGAGGATCCAGGTTAGGTCCTCATGTTATTTTATCTAGAGATGTACTGTGACAGGTGGTACCCCAGTAGCCCAATCATTGTATGAAATCCATTCTCTAATAAGTGTCGTACAGATTTAGTTATACCCAAATATGTTGAAATGTGAGATGCAAGCATTTCAGCTATATTCTATTCTACTTGAAAACCCTAGACATTATCATAATATCACTGGATTTTTATATAAAGTGTTTTGGTTATCGTAAGGTAAAAATCTATCCGTGTTTATGTGCGACGTGGTCTTATGAATAACCTTTGATTTTCAAAGTGTTTTATAAAAGTAAAAATTAAATTGTTTGAGTTTACTCACACCAGACCCATATCTTACATGTAGTTTTATTTTCTTTTCCTAAAGCTCTTGGCTAGTCAAATTTGTATGAGTAGCTAAGTGATCCAGGTTTCTTACGAAAGCATTTTGAAGGAGTTGGAGCAGGTAGCTTCACCATTGGCTAATTATTATCCTCTTCCGCTGTGTTTTATGTATGATCTAAGTATTATGTGATAGATAGATAGTTATTACTAATGGCTGGTCTTTCGGTGTAAGAAAGGTGGTCGCTACATTTTGGTATCAGAGCCTACGCTAAGCGAACACTTAGGCTTTGGGTTAAGGGTCAACTTACAGAGTGCGTATTTGTAATTTGTATTCGTATATATATATATATATATATACACACACACACGTCTCTGATAGATAGATCAGCTTGATAGGTTTGAATAATACCCTTCTTTTAAGATTTATCTTGTCCAAGTATTCTGAGAATTATCTTACTATGTCCAGGTAGTAAGACATAAGTAATAAAGAAAGACGAGGTAGGGTAGTAGGTAGCACTACGACAACAAATGTTTGAACCCAAAATCCTGGAGGAGTTTGAATTGCCGAAGAGGCATCACTAGAGCAACCAAGAGTAAATTTCACAACCTTATGCAAGGATTACACCAACGTCGGAGGAAATTCGTTTAAAGGAACTAAGTCTATCATGGAAGTTCAAGGTTGGTTGCGATCTTGTGAAAAGATTTTTAAAGGTCTTGGCTTATCCAATGAACATTAAAGGTTCTTAGCAGCATGGCAATTGCAAGAGGGAGAAACGGTTTGGTGGGACTCCCTTACTGCAAATATTCCTTAGGAAGATTTTTCTTGGATCTAATTTAAAGAAGTTTTTAAGGACCAATTCTTGCCAACCTCAAGAAGGACCAGGATGTATCGGAACTCCATGGACTTGAAGTAAGGGGATCTGTCTCAACGAGTTATCTTATTTTGGGCCAGAATTGATCAACACCCCGTTAAAGAAGAACAAGATATTTGTTTTGGGTATGAGAGAAGAGTACCATGAGAAAATTACTGCTCATGTTAAAGGTACTTTTGTGGATTTAGTTGATATGGCTCTGAGTTATGAGGCCTTGGAAAAGAAGAAGCTTACTCCAGTAGCACCTAGTTGGAATACCGATGGAAACGGTACTAACAAGAGGAAGTTCAGTCCAAACTAGAAGAATCAAGGGAAACAGGGAGGAGGTCAAGGAGGCAAGCCTAAGGATAGTGGTTGTTATATTTGCAAGTAGAAAGGACATATTGTCAGGTATTGTCCGAATCATGAAGTTCCAAAGTAGCAAGGTGGACCCATCTCTCCGATGGTCCAGAAGACTCTTTGTTTTAATTGCCATCAACCGGGGCATATGGTAAAGGACTGCCTATTCATGAAGAAGGTGCAGCATCATAAGGTGTACACCATTAAGGATGAACCATCAACTTCAACGGATATGAAGGTGAAAGGCGTCCTTGAAGGTACCTTACTGATTAATTGTATTTTTCGAGCATTATTTGATACTGGTGTCTCTCATAGTATTATCTCTCGTGAATCTATAGGCAAATTTCATTTTTTTTCCTGGTATTGTAGAAATCCCTATGTGTGTGTCTAACCCCATAGTTGGTGTAGCCCATTTGAATATGATTTGCGAAGATGTCCTAATTTCCTACCTTTCTCATCACTTTTCTTACGACTCGTATGTCTTAGACTTTAAGGGATTTGATATTATTCTGGGTATGGATTGTTATCGAAATATGGATCTATTTTAGATTGTAATGAAAGAGTTGTATCACTAGTAACCAATTTGGGAAGAGTTGCTAAAGTATCATGTAAGGAACCCGATATTCATATGTGTAGTTTCATGTATGCCTGGAGGCATCCCAAGAAAATCTAGGGTTTATTGAAGTTGTTAAGAATTTTCTGAATGTATTCGAAGAAGTTAAAAGTTTACCCTCGCGGCGAGAGATAGAGTTTCGCATTGATTTGGTTCCTGGTGTAAGGCCTGTGGTTCAACCTAAGCGAAGGATGGCTCTGAGGTAGAGGGAGGAGTTGGTAAGTCAAACCCAGGACCTGTAGGAGAGGATTGATTAGACCCAATCGTTCGAAGTGAGGATCGGCTGTGTTGTTTTCAGCTAAGTCTGATGGATCTTTAAGCTTGTGTGTGGATTATAGGGAGTCGAATAAGCTGACCATTAGGAACAAGTACCCCTTACCCCGCATCGATGGTCTTTTTGACCAAGTTCATGGAGCTATGGTATTTTCTCAAATGGATCAAGCTACTGGATTCCATCAGTCGAGGGTTGCCGAAGATCGTATACCCTTAACTGCGTTTAGAGGCCCTGATTGTTTCTTTGAGTGGTTGGTTATTCCTTTCGGGCTAACCAATGCACCGACATATTTTGTAGATCTCATGAACCGTGTTTTTCGAGATGTTCTTAAAAAATTTGTGTTAGTTTTCATCGATGACATCCTTATCTACTCTAAATCTGAGGAGGAGCATAAGCATCATTTTGGAGTCATGTTGGAGGCATTGAGGAGACATGTCTTGAAGGAGAAATTTTCTAAGGGACATTTTTGGAAATCATAGGTAAGATTCTTAGGACATATTATGACAGTAGAAGGCATTTTAGTGGACCCGGTGAAGGTGGAAGCTATTTAGGAATGGAAGCGATCACAGACTCCTACCGAGGTTCGCAGTTTCTTAGGTTTGGCTAGATACTATAAGCGGTTTATTTAAGATTATTCTAAGATTTCCTTCCATTTAACTAAGCTGACTAAGGAGGAGAATTTTATATGGACTCCAAAGTGTAAAGAGGCATTTCTAGAATTGAAGAAGAGATTAATCAGTGCACCAATTTTGGCTGTTCCACATGGAAATAGTGGGTTAATGGTTTACACGGATGCTTGTGGAGTGGGACTTGGTGCTGTTCTGATGGAACATGGTAGAGTGATTGTGTATGCAAGTAGGCAGTTGAAACCTTATGAGAATAACTACACTACACATGACTTGGAGTTGCTAGTTGTTGTCTTTGCATTGAAAATGTGGAGACACTACTTGCTGGGTAAGGATCCTTCTATTCTTACTTTCTTTCTAATCTTTAGAGATTTTAGGAGTAAGTTTTCTTTCTATAATTAGACGAAAAATTCGAGCTCTTTACGGATCACAAATCCCTGAAGTATCTCTTTACTCAGAAGGATAAGAACCTAAGGCAACAGAGGTGGTTAGAGTTTCTAGCGGCTTATGACTAGGATTTTCTTTATACGCTAGGCAAGGCTAATGTAGTGGCAGATGCCTTAAGTAGGAATGTTGTTTTGACTCTTTTGGAAGTTACCCCGACACTTCAGGAAAGGATTATGAGGAATCAGAGGAAGAATGACATACGGGAATGATTAATTCAAGGAGTCAAAGGAGGCAGATGTTGGGATTTTGAAATGGATAGTCGAGGTACTTTAAGGATGAACGGACGATTGTGTATCTAGATGTGGATGGCTTAAGGAAGGAAGTTTTGTCTGAATGCCACAAATCTAGGTTAGGTATTCATCCAGGAGTTCATAAGAGGTATAAGGACATGACAAGAGTATTTTGGTGGCTAGGAATAAAGAAGGATAGTTCAGTCTATGTTAGCAGGTGTTTGTAATGCCCCTGAATTTTAATTAACATTATTCGGGATATTTAATTGGATAAATTAAATAGAATAATGTGAATAATTAGGGAGATGAGATTAATAAATCCAATGGTCGTGTCTTAATGAATGAACTAAAATAAGACTTAACTAAATTTAGAAGGAGGAATTTTCCTAAGGGATAAACTTGAAAATGGTGCTACATTTCTTAGTATATCTCTTCCTTCACCTTAATAAACTTTCAATTTCTCATTCATAACTCCTCACCAACTTTCGGCCGACCATCGAAAGCTCCAGGAAGAATATAAATTAAAGATAAAAGCTAAGGAATTAAAGCTATGAAATTATCACATTCTCCAATCAACTAATCAAGGTGAATAATCATGTTTACAATCTCATTTTTCTCTGTTTGGATCGGCTATGGGTTATACCCGATTCACGTTTGTGTTTTGGCTAGGATATAACCATTTAAAACCTTTGTTTGGATAAGACATAGGTGTTTTTAAATGTTAATGGGCTAATTAACATGTCTTATTCGGTTTTGGTTAAATTATGAATTGTTATTATCTTCATATGCTTTCAAATTTTAATATGTTGAAGAGAACATACTAATTGATTTTTCAGAATTTTTCAAGAATTTTTCATGATGTTTTAGTAGTTATATAAAATCGTTTAAGGAATGAGACTTAAATGCTTTGTATAATTATAAAGGAGAAAGGAGCTTTTTCAAATTTATTCAAATTTCCAAATAAGGAAAGTCGGCAGCAATATTTGAATATTAAATTCTAGCAAACAATCAAATTTAGACAAACAAGGTAGGTGGGGTACAAAAGAACTGTTTAAAGTACAATTTTCACTATTTCAACTCTTTCGGCATGAGCTTCCGCCTCCATTTCAAACCTTCCGACAAGGTCGAAAGATATCAAACCTTTCGACTAGGTCAAAAATCAATGCACAAGGTATCAGGCGACTGGTACATAGTGAATTGAAAGGGGTTGAAAGGTTTAGGGACGAAAGGTTAGAGCTTTCAAAGGAGATGAAACTTTGTTTTGGTTTTAAAGAAAATACACCTGCCAGCTTTCAAAAAAGTGCTTTCGACGTTGTCAAATGGTTTAAAATAAAAAGGTTTCGATTGGTTTGCTTTCTTGTTTTAAATGAAACCTTTCGACAAAGTCGAAAGGTTTGCTTTCGACAAAGTCGAAAGTTTAGCTTTCGACAGGGTCGGAAGCTTAGTTGCCGCTTCCAAACCTTTCAACCCAAATGGTGTCAAAGGTTATCTTTTGTTATATAAAACTTGCCACCTCTCTCCATTGATTTCGAAGGGTTGGTTCCAACACCAACCCTTCACTGTTTTTGAATAGTTTCGAAGGGTTTTGACTTCGAAAGGTTTTGATTTCGAAAGGTTTTGGTTTCAAAAGTTTTTGATTTTGAAAGTTTTGAATTCGAAAGGTTTCGAAGGGGTTACCTTCAATGATTTCGAAAAGGTTTGAGTTTCAATGATTTCGAAAGGTTTTAAGTTTCATTGCTTTCAAAAGGTTTATAAATGGTTTTATAAGGGGGGATACCCTAGGCTTTCGATAAAGTCGAAAGGTAGTACCTTTCGACTAGGTCGAAAAGAAACCTTTCGACAAGATCGAAAGGTATGATTTTATGATGCTTTCAGAAGGAAGGCTTCCAAAGGGGCTAACTTTGGATGTTTATTTGCTTTCGAATGGGGTTGCTTTCGAATGGGGTTGCTTTCGAATGGGGTTGCATTCGAAGGGGTTTAAAGGGCTGTTTTTAGCCATTTTTCTTAAGTAAAGTTTTACTAATTCGAAGGGGTTACTTCGATGGGTTATAGAATAAAACACTTACCTTTGTTTGAATATGTAAGGGGTATCCTTATATAAGTTGAATGTTATTAAACCTAGGGGACACCGGGGTGGGTTTAATGTTTTCGATCATAGTTTGGGGTTACAAACAAAAATATGCTTTCGAAAATATACATTGAGGCTATCAATGTGTTTTTATTTAATTTAACCTAATTGGGGTTACCAATGGGAATAGGTTAAACAGGCGGTATACCTGGGCAAAATAAATAATCATGGGGATCATGAATTTTAATAAATAATCAAGGGGATCATGATATTTTAATTGGCCAAGTGTTGGGTTCTTGGTTAACCTAGGAAAACCATGGAATGTGCGGTGGATAGCCCACATCAAATTTCTAAAGTTAAGAATATTTTGCCAGAGGTGGTTAGCCTTGGGATTTGGCACCCAAGGGTTCATAGTCATCCTAGGAAAACTATGCAGTGTGCGGTGGTTAGCCCACACCAACTTTTATAGTGTATGATGGATAATCTGCATTTATTTCGATGAATTTGGGAGGATAGTCCTATTTAAGTTTCGACGGATAGTCATTTTAAAGATTTTAGAGGGGAACTCTTATAAATGGATTTTAGATGGGAAATCTAATAAATTGCTTTTAGATGGGATATCTAATGAATGGGTGGATGGGATATCCAATATATATATGATTTATGGCTTTATTTCATATTATGTTAAGACTAATCATTTTGGGTCAGGAGCATAGTAAATGATTTGCATGTTTTGTTTTGGATACTAGTGAGGGGAATACCCGTTCCGCTAAGCGGCGTGGTCTCACTAAATATCTATTTTTGATAAGAAATGATAGAGGATTATTCATACTAGACTCATTGTCTGACTCGAAGTTTGTGGTTCTCCACAAACTCTCGGGTACTCAAAATTAATTTGAGTAGTCTGATAGTGGGAGACTTTCAGGTTTTTGGATGAATAAGCTTCTGGAGACGTGCAGGAGGCAGTGTTAGCTATATAGGAGCTATATTGTGTTTTCCGCTGTGATGTACTAAGAACTATAAAGTTCATATTTATTAGTTCTCTGATCATCATAAGGGGACATCTTCATATGTCGCTCTTATCGTATTTTGTACATGTATATGTGATTTGAACGTGGTTAAGGTCTGGGATTATGTAATTAAATCTTAAATTGAAATTCATAAGAAATGAGAAATTTTGTTTTGTTGAAGTTTAATTTTTTTCATATTCTTGTGTTTCTGTGTTGCCAATAGTTTCAAGATTTCGATTTCAGTCACTCAGAAATAACACCAGTGGATGACTGCAGCATCCATAGCAGTTAGTTTTGAGTCTCCGGAAGCGGGATGTTACAAGTTGGTATCAGAGCATGGTTTATGTACTTAAAAGGAATTTAAACCTTAAAAGATTTTTAAAGCATAATCTAATGAATCTAAAATATAGTTGGGCTTAGGTAAGCGTATAGTAACGTATGTGTACTTTGCTATAAATATGTAAGTATGCATTCCCCACTCTATTAGACCGTTCTTCTATATCTTTCAAGGATGGGACTTCAGGTAGCAAGGAAGTAAGATATGGAGGCAGGAAACGAAAGAGTTAATCAAGGTGTAAGACGCACCGCAACAAGTGGAAATGTTCGACCCAATACTAGGAGCAACCAAGGTCGACAGGCAAATGCCAACCCAGATGCAAATGCTAATGTTAGTGCCAATATTCCGCTGGTTTATATGGGGATAATGTATCAATTCTTCGTGAATATGATGCAAGCTGGAACAGCTGCGGGAGTGGCTGTAGGGAATATTGGAGGAACTAATCCGATGGCCCCAGTTGGCAATAATTATGCCAAGCTGAGCAGGGATTACACTAGTCTTGGAGAAAAGCCTTTTCTTGGAACCGAGGATACAGTAGGGGTGGAAAACTAGCTATTGCATTGTGATAGGATATTTGCAGATCTCGGCTTGACGGATATGCAGAAGAGAAGACTTGCTTCAAGGCAATCACAGGGAGCAGCATTGTTTTAGTGGAATGGAGTTATCGTAGGAGAGCCAGAGGAAGACCTGACTTGGGCTAAATTTCGAAGGAGGTTCGAAGAAAGATTTCTATCTGAGTTTGCCAAGTCAGCGTTGCTAAGGAAGTTTGTAGATTTAGTCCAGGGGATAAATCAGTGATTGAGTATGCTACGGAATTTAACGAGCTATCTCGTTACGGACATGCTACTGTTGATACTGTCATCGAAGGAATGATAAATTTATCAAGGGGTTGAATCCTGAGATCGCCAGGGCAACCATGCCAAACCTCCGGGATCCGTGTCATATTGTTGTCAAGATGGCTATTCGGAATGAAGACATGCTTTCTACTTTTGGAAAAGGGAAACCAACTGAGGTTCAAAATTTTCAGGGTAAGAAGCGGAAGTTCTTCAATAAGAAAGGAACCTAGTCAAGGACATCAGCCAAGAAGAGCAAGGTTGATATTGTATGTTACAAGATTGACAAGAAGGGGCACTATGCTAATGAGTGTCGCTCGGGTGATGGAAGAGCAGTTGTAGTGAGGCCGAATGTGAAGTGATACAAGTATGGCCACATGGGGCATTACAAGGACAAGTGTCCCGAGGCTGCTAAGGCTGGAAAGGGAAAGGTCTTTGCGTTGGAACAATCATCCTCTAGACCAACGGCTGCTGAGAAAGGAAAAGCTGTGATGGAAGGTATGCTTATGATTCATAGTACTCCAGTTAGGATACTATTTGATACCGGTGCATCGCACTCATTTATATCTCAGTATTTGGTAGATTGCTTATGTTTGGAACCTATGCCTTATTGCTCCTTTAAGGGTTGCGAATCCTATAGGAGGGTATGCAACTCTGGGAATGAAATATGACCAGTTAGAACTTGATTTGTTAGGTCATATGTTTGCATGCAGTTTATATGTTTTTGATTTCGTGGGTTTCGGGATCATATTGGGTATGGATTGGTTAGATAGATATGATGCTAGGATATTTTGCCAGGAAGGGGAAATATCATTGAAACACCCTAATGGCCGTAACCGAGTTATTTACTCAGTAAGGAGTTCGGATGGAAATGCTTATGCGTTATTGGGTGCCTTGGGAACGAAAGCAGAGTTGAAGCTGGTTTATGTTGTAAGAGAGTTTGCGGATGTGTTTGAACCAGTTTCGGACTTACCGCCGAAAAGAGCAATCGAGTTTCAGATAGATCTCGTACCGGGTACTGAACCCGTAAGTAGACCACCTAGCAGGATGTCACCAACCAAGATGAAGGAATTGAAGGTGCAGCCAGTGGAATTGGAAGGAAAGAATTTCATCTGGCCATGCAGTTTGCCTTGGGGAATGACCGCGATATTCGTGAAGAAGCCAGATGGGTCGTTAAGGATGTGTATCGACTATCGTATGCTGAACGAGAGGACGATCAAGAATAGGTATCCTTTGCCGAGAATAGACAATTTATTCGATCGGTTGAGTGGAGCCAGAGTGTTTTCCCAGCTGGATTTGGTGACAGGTTTCCAAAAGCTAAGAGTGGCAGAGGACAGTATTCCTTTGATGGTGTTTAGGACCAGATATGGGTCTTACGAATGGTTGGTTATGCCATTAGGGGTTACTAATGCGCCAACTTTCTTCGTGGATTTGATGAACCGGGTTTTCCTAGAGCATTTGGATAGGTTCGTGTTGGTTTTTATTGATGACATTTTGGTATATTCTAAGAATGAGAAGGATCATGCAGATCATCTTATAATAGTGTGGAGACGCTAAGGCAACATCGGCTGAAGGCGAAGTTCTCAAAGTGTCATTTCTGGAAGAAGGAAGTGAAGTTCCTTAGTCATGTAGTTTTCGAGGAGGGTGTAGCAGTTGATCAAAATAAGATCGAAGCTGTTGACAATTAGAAGAGACCAGAGACGCTAAATGAGATTATAAGTTTTCTTAGACTTGTAGTATACTATGGAAGCTTCATTAAGGATTTCCCGCGGATAGTGGCATCCTTGACTATGCTAACCATGAAGGATGTGAAGTTTGTTTGGTCTGACAAATGTGAGGAAGCATAAGTTGAAACATTTGTTAACTAATGTGCCCGTGTTAGTAGTTCCAGATGGGAATCAGGGGTTGGTAGTTTACACCGATGCATGTGGTACTGGTTAGGTGCTGTGCTAATGCAGAATGGAAAGGTTATTGTCTATGCTTCTAGACAGCTTAGACCACATGAAGTGAGATATCCTACTCATGATTTGGAGTTGGCAGTGGTAATCTTCGCATTGAAGGTGTGGAGGAATTATCTTTTAGGAGAAAGGTTTGAGCTATTCATGGATCATAAGTCACTACAGTATTTATTCTCTCATAAGGAGCTGAACATGAGACAACAGAGATGGCTGGAGTTTGTTACAGCTGATGATTTTCGCATTGAGTATACACCAGGAAAAGGAAATAAGGTGGCAGATGTGCTTAGCAGGAAACATCAGAATGTGGTGTTAGCTATGTTGGCGGAATGGAAAGACATGGAAGCCCTGGCTGCTTGCAGTGTGCAGTTGAGGTCGACTGCTGGATCTAGTCGGAATATCGCCATGATGTCTTGTTTGGAAGTTCGACTAGTTTTGATCGAACAGATTATTTCTAGGCAGAACGAGGATCCAGTGTTAGCCGAGAGGATTAGAAGGTTAGAAGCTAGAACCGAGATTGATGACTTAAAGGGTTTTATTCTTGACCACAGGGTTGGTAAAGAAAGAAGGAACGGTTATGTGTTCCGGATGTTGGAAACCTTAGGAAGGAAGTTCTTAGGGAATGTCATCAATCGAAGTTTACGATTCATCCTAGGGGAATCAAGATGTATCAGGATATGAAGAGAAGTTTCTTCTGGGAAGGAATGAAGAGGGATGTTGGCTTATGGGTAAAACAGTGTTTGAACTATCATAAAATAAAAGCCGAACATCAGAAGCCAAGTGGTTTGCTTCAGCCTTTGGATATTCCAGTTTGGAAGTGGGACTCGATATCCATGGATTTTATTGATGGGTTGCCAAGGTCAAACCGGGATAATGAAAGTATATGGGTCATAGTGGACAGATTGACCAAGAGTGCCCATTTCATTCCGTTAAGGTCAACCAGGACGACACCTGTTTTGGCTAAGTTGTTCATGAAGAACATCGTTAGACTGCATGGAATTCCTAGTAGTATCATCAGTGATAGAGATGCTTTGTTAACTAGCGCGTTCTAGAAGAACCTGCAGAGTGTGTTAGGCACTAAGCTCAAGATGAGTACCGCATATCATCCTCAGACGGGATGGGTAGACAGAGAGAGTCAATAAGGTACTGGAAGATCTGTTGAGGGCTTGTATGCTGGATTTTAGTGGTTCTTGGGAAGATCACTTGCACTTAGTGGAGTTTTCCTATAATAATAGTTATTAGACTACTATAGGAATTGCGCCTTTTGAAGCTTTGTATGGAAGGCCATGCAAATCACCAGCATGTTGGTTGGAGACCGAAGACAGGTTGGTCCTTGGTCTAGATTTGGTGAGAGAGGCGATGGAAAAGAACGAGTTGATATGGGAAAGAATAAAGGAAGCTCGGTCTATGCAGAAGAGTTACGCAGACAAAAGGCGTAAAGACCTAGAGTTCTCAGTTGGAGACAGAGTTTTCATCAAGGTATTGCCGATGAAAGGTGTGGTTCGGTTCGGGAAGACTGGGAAGCTAGTACCGAGATATGTTGGACCATTTCTTATATCAGAGAGGATTGGGAGACTTGCATACCGAGTAGATTTACTGAGCAGTTTGGCCGGGGTCCATAACGTGTTTCATGTTTCTCATCTTAGGAAGTATATTCATGATCCAGAAACCACTATCGCTCCGACGGCACTGGAGGACATAGTGGTGGAACCGGATATGACTTTTGTGAGGCAACCAGTTTGTGTTGTGGCAAATGATGAGAAGAGGCTAAGGAACAAGACAGTCGGGTTGGTGAAAGTTCAGTGGAGCAACAACGTGAAGGACTGTACTTGGGAGACAGAAGACAGGATTAGGGCTACTTTTCCTGGGATGGTATGTTCTATATAGGATTTATATAGAATTTGGCTGGTAGGTTATACTAGCTTTGCTTACATGGGCTATATGCTTGTTGTTGTGTCCTTACTGAAATTTCGGGGATGAAATTCTTTAAAGGAGGGAGTTTGTAATGCCACTGAATTTTAATTAACATCATTTGGAATATCTAATTGGATAAATTAAATAGAATAATGTATATAATTAGGAAGATGAGATTAATAAATCCAGTGGCCATGTCTTAATGGATGAACTAAAATGAGACTTAACTAAATTTAGAAGGAGGAATTTTCCTAAGGGGTAAACTTGGAAATGGGGCTTCATTTCTTAGTATATATCTCTTCCTCCACCTTAATAAACTTTCAATTTCTCACTCATAACTCCTCACCAACTTTCGGCCGGCCATTAAATGCTCCAGGAAGAATATAAATTGAAGATAAAAGCCAAGGAATTAAAGCTAGGAAATTATCTCATTCTCCAATCAACTAATCAAGGTGAATAATCATGTTTATCATCTCATTTTTCTTTGTTTGGATCGGCTATGGGTTATACCCGGTTCATGTTTGTGTTTTGGTAAGGATATAACTATTTAAAACCTTTGTTTGGATAAGACATAGGTGTTTTTAAACGTTAATGGGCTAATTAACATGTTTTATTCGGTTTTGGTTAAATTCCAAATTGTTATGATCTTCTTATGCTTTGAAATTTTAATATGTTGAAGAGAACATATTATATGATTTTCTGGAATTTTTCTAGAATTCTTCATGATGTTTTAATAGTTATATAAAATTATTTAAGGAATGAGACTTAAATGTTTTGTATAATTATAAAGGAGAAAGGGGATTTTTTAAATTTATTCAAATTTCCAAATAAGGAAAGTCGACAGTAATTTTTTGAATATAAAATTCTGGCAGCCAATCAGGTTTAGACAAACAAGGCAGGTGGGGGTACAAAAGAACTATTTAAAGTACAATTTTCACTATTTCGACTCTTTCGGCAAGAGCTTCCGCCTCGATTCTAAACCTTCCGAAAAGGTCGAAAGGTATCAAACATTTCAACTAGGTCAAAAATCAATGCACATAGTATCAGGCGACTGGTACGTAGTGAATTGAAAGGGGTCGAAAGTTTTAGGGACGAAAGGTTAGAGCTTTCAAAGGAGATGAAAGTTTGTTTTGGTTTTAAAGAAAACACACCTGCCAGCTTTCGACAAAGAGCTTTCGACGTTGTCAAATGGTTTAAAAAAAATGTTTCGATTAGTTTGCTTTCTTGTTTTAAATGAAACCTTTCGACAAAGTCGAAAGGTTAGCTTTCGATAGGGTTGGAAGCATAGTTGCCGCTTCCAATCCTTTCGAGCCCAGATGGAGTCAAAGGTTATCTTTTGTTTTATAAAACTTGCCCCCTCTCTCCATTGATTTCAAAGGGTTGGTTCCAAGACCAACACTTCACTGTTTTTGAATGGTTTCGAAGGGTTTTGACTTCGAAAGGTTTTGACTTCGAAAGGTTTTAACTTCGAAAGGTTTTGGTTTCGAAAGGTTTTGATTTCGAAAGGTTTGATTTCGAAAGGTTTCGAAGGGGTTACCTTCAATGATTTTGAAAGGTTTTGAGTTTCAATGATTTCGAAAGGTTTTGAGTTTCATTGCTTTTGAAAGGTTTATAAATGATTTTATAAGGGGGGATACCCCAGGCTTTCGACAAAGTCGAAAGGTAGAACATTTCGACTAGGTCGAAAAAAAACCTTCCGACAAGGTCGAAATGTAGGACCTTTCGACAAGGTCGAATGGTATGATTTTATGATGCTTTCAAAAGGAAGGCTTCCGAAGGGGCTAACTTCGGATGTTTATTTGCTTTCGAATGGGGTTGCATTCGAAGGGGTTTAAAGGGTTGTTTTTAGCCTCTTAAGTAAAGTTTTACTAATTCGAAGGGGTTACTTCAAAGGGTTACAGTATAAAACTCTTACCTTTGTTTGAATATGTAAGGGGGATCCTTATATAAATTGAATGTTATTAAACCTTGGGGACACTGAGGTGGGTTTAATGTCTTCGATACAAAGTTTGGGGTTACAAATAGAAGATGCTTTTGAAAATATACATTGGGGTTATCAATGTGTTTTTATTAAATTTAACCTAATCGGGTTTACCAATGGGAATAGGTTAAACAGGCGGTATACCTGGGCAAAATAAATAATCATGGGGATCATGGATTTTAATGAATAATCACGGGGATGATGATATTTTAATTGGCCAAGTATTGGGTTCTTGGTTAACCTAGGAAAACCATGGAATGTGCGGTGGATAGCCCACATCAAATTTCTAAATTAAAGAATGTTTTGTCAGAGGTGGTTAGTCTCGGGATTTGGCATCCAAGGGTTCATAGTCATCCTAGGAAAGCTATGGAGTGTGCGGTGGATAGCCCACACCAACTTTTATAAAACAATGTACAATGGATAATCTGCATTTATTTTGATGAATTTGAGATGGATAGTCCTATTTAAGTTTTGACGGATAGTCATTTTAAAGATTTTAGAGGGGAACCCTAATAAATGGATTTTAGATGGGAAATCTAATAAATTGCTTTTAGATGGGATATCTAATGAATTGGTGGATGGGATATCTAATATATATGATTTATGGCTTTATTTCATATTATGTTAAGACTAATCATTTTGGATGCAGGAGCATAGTAATGATTTGCATGTTTTGTTATGGATACTAGTGAGGGGAAATCCCGTTCTGCTAAGCGGCGTGGTCTCACTAGATATCTATTTATGATAAGAGATGATAGGGGATTATTCATACCAGACTCATTGTCTGACTCGAAGTTTTTGTTTCTCCACAAACTCTCGGGTACTCAAAACTAATTTGAGTAGCCTGAGAGTGGGAGACTTTCAGGTTTTTGGACGAATAAGCTTCCGAAGACGTGCAGGAGGTAGTGTTAGCTATATATGTGCTATTTTGTGTTTTCCGCTGTGATTTACTAAGAACTGTAAAGTTCATATTTATTAGTTCTTTGATCATCATAAATGGACATCTTCATATGTCGCTCTTATCATATTTTGTACATGTATATGTGATCTAAACGTGGTTAATGTATGAGATTATGTAATTAAATCTTAAACTGAAATTCATAAGAAATGAGAAATTCTGTTTTGTTGAAGTTTAAAATTTTTCATATTCTTGTGTTTCTGTGTTGCCAATAGTTTCAAGATTCCAATTTCGGTCACTCGGAAATAACACCTATGGATGACTGCATCATCCGTCGTAGTTAGTTTTAAGCCTCTGGAAGCGGGATGTTACTGTGTTCATGTTGTCAAAAAATTAAGGGTGATCATCAGAAGACAGCTGAATTATTAAAACTCTTGGAAATACCTAATTGGGAATGAGAAAGGATATCAATGGATTTTATCGATGGTTTGCCCAAAACCAGAAAAGGAAATCAAGGAGTATGGGTTATCATGGATCGACTAACGAAGAGCGCACATTTTATTCTGGTGAAATCAACAAGGACCGCTGCTTCTTTGGCTGAAATTTTTATGAGAGAGATAGTCAGATTACATGGAGTTCCTATGAGTATAGTAAGTGATTGAGACCCCATATTTACTAGTCAATTTTGGGAAGCATTGCCAACAAATCTAGGAACAAAGTTGAGTTTAAGCACAGCATATCACCCCAAAACCGACGGACTGACAGAGTGGATGAATTGGATTCTTGAGGATCTCTTAAGAACATGTATTACAAATTTTGGTGGATCATAGGAGGATTCTTTGCATTTAGTTGAGTTCTCCTATAATAATAGCTTCCAAAGAAGCATCGGAATGGCACCATATGAAACCCTTTATGGAAGACCATGCAAGTCACCAGCATGTTGGGTTGAATGGAAGATAGATTAGTTCTTGGACTGGACATGATCCGAGAAGCTACGAAAAAGTTGCAGTAATTAAGAAAAGAATGAAGGAAGCCCATGATTGCTAAAAGAGTTATGCAGATAAGAGGCAAAGGGATTTGGAATTTGTGGTTGGAGACTTGGTGTTCATAAAGAATTCACTAATAAGAGGAGGTGTTAGACTTGGAAAAGCTAGGAAGTTAGGTCCAAGGTATGTTGGATCTTTCCGTATTCTTGAGAGGATTGAATTACTTGCTTATAGGGTCGAGTTGACAGAAAGGTTGGGGGTGTTCATAATGTGTTCTACGTGTCTCATTTGAGGAAATATGTTCATGACCCATCATTGATTGTGGAACCATCGGTTCAAGAGGAATTGGAAACATAACCGAACCTGACTGCGGTTAGACATCCAGTTTATGTTGTGGATCAGGATGAAAAGAGATTTCATAACAAGGTGGTGCAACTAGTTAAGATTCAGTAGAGCGAGAATCCAAGAGACTGTACTTGGGAGACGGTGGATCGTATGAGAGAAGCATACCCCAAGTTGATGTTAGGATAGCTAGTCGTAGGTTGTATGTATAGTGTATGTTGCTTGGTATGGATGCTTAGTGTATGTACTTGTATGTGTTTTAGGATATGAATATATGGCTTTTTGTGTAGTTTGGATTATCTCCTTGTTTACTAATTTCAGGATGAAATTCTTTTAACGGGGAGTGTGTAACAACCTAGAATTTAATCGCTATTTAAATGAATGTTTAATTATATTTTTAAATAATTAATAAGTGGATTTTTTTGAGAAAGACGGTTGTGTAGTGATAAACTACACAGCCGGTTAATAATAATAGTAGATTAATAGGAAATAAGGTCCGGTTGACAAGCCCAACCGGTGGCCAAAAAAATAGGCTAAGCTAATTAACATAATAATGTACATAAGAGTTAATGGATTACAGGATGGGACACTATCACCATAATCGATGATTCAACAGACAAAATGGGATCAGACAGATTCGCTTAGGAGTTGCTAACGAGGGTTGGCGCTGGTTGTAACAACCCGCATAT
The DNA here is from genome assembly GCA_030737815.1 of Allium fistulosum. NCBI lineage: Eukaryota > Viridiplantae > Streptophyta > Magnoliopsida > Asparagales > Amaryllidaceae > Allium > Allium fistulosum. The sequence goes on from CM060902.1 coordinate 98,962,184, forward strand.
TTGCCGATTTTATATTTAAATATTTTATTTAAATATTTCATCATTCGTCGGATTTTGGTCCGAAAAGCTACTTTTTGCAAACAGTCGAATTAGGGCTCGAGACCACCTCCATTGAGTTCAAAATGTCGTTTGCGATCTTTTTGAGTATAAGCTTCGATATGTTTGGAGCTAGTCAAAAATTTGACCATTTGCACTTTGGGTTTGGTTTTGGGTTCAGCCCTTTGCTAACTTAAACCCCAAATCTGAACCACTTCTCCCCATTCTCCCTCACTTCCTCCTCATTTCAGTCTAAAGCAAAAATGGTGGGAGAGATGGGAAATTAGAATTCCCAAGCCCTAGTTTCCATTTGCAAATCAAGTTCTAGCTCCAAATTCAAAGAGAACCCATTGGTAAGCTTCATCTCCTTCTTCTCCAACACATTCTCTCTTTGATTTCAGAAAATTCCTAAACCTAATTTGGGAAATGTTTCTCTTTTAGCTTAGATTCGTGCTTCTTGTGTTGAGATTGAAGTGTGGTTGATCTTCCCTTGTCTTCAAGCTTCTTCTTCAATTGTTTGGGTTCAAAGGTGAGATTTTTATCTCACATCTTAAACTATATTTATCTTCGATTGTTAGGTATGAATTCCTAACACTTATTCTTGTGCAATTGCACTTGGTTTGGATTGATTTGGTAAATATTCCAATTTTTAGTGTTTTGAGTTCAATTCTTTGAAAATCCTTTTATGGATGTTTGAACATGTTTTTGGTGATGCATCGAAGTGCCTATTGGACTGGGTTGCCGATTGGCGTAAACCCTTAGTGTTCATCGCTCGTTCGATCGCATTTTGGTTCGGATTTGTCGATTTTAGAGCTAGGTTGTTTTTTTTGCCTAGCAGAAAAATTCAGACGTCTGAAATTTATTTCAGACGTCTGTCACCAAATTTAGACGTCTGTCATAAATATTCAGACGTCTGAGGTAAAATTTAGACGTCTATCACTAAATATTTAGACGTCTGAATTTAGTTCAAAATGTTTTCTACTCTCTGTTTCAATTTTTAACCTCTGAGCCGTCTGTCATAAAAATTCAGACGTCTGAGATTAAATTCAGACGTCTGTCATAAATATTTAGACGTCTGAATGGCTGATTTTGCCTAATTTGCCTATTTTCGAGCAAATTACCAAGGTTTATCGATTTTTGTCAATCCGACTTATTGTTATCAATTATTATCGAGTTTGATGACTCCTCTTTCGGGATGGTATCTCGTTAGGTCGCTCGACCCTATCACCCTTAGGTCGTTAGACCTCATTTTGTCCTCTCTAGGTCGAACCCCGTACAACTCTGCGTAGGCAATCTTATCCGAAAGCCATTTAACCGAACTTCTTACTTTGATGGTTTTGAGAATTGATTTCTTTGAACTTTACTCACGTCTTCGAACGTGAATTTTTATGATTGATTGTTTCTACAATCACTTCTATGATTTGTCACTTCAAAATATAAAGGTTTTCTATACTAGTATTAAATATCAAAACTCTTTCATTAAAACGATTTCAACTCTATTTTCAATATCAAAGCTCGTTTCTTAAAACCGTTTTCCAATCTATTAGTATATACAAACCTTTACCTCATTCGTATGAGAAAATCTAATTAAACGGCTTAGCAAAACAAGTGGTATGAAACGCTTGCGTTTACTTCGTCGGTTAATTTATGGACTTGTTCAATTGAAACTCTTGTGACAATTTTCTAGTGCAGATCTACAATCTGTTCGTAAATATTTGAGTTAAGCAAGTGGTTAAGGGACATGAAGCTAAACTCTTATATTTACTAGCTTAGTGTAATCGACACTTCCTTATGATCATGATGATCATTCTTGTGATTTAGACTAGCGATTGAGCGATGTCTCTTTGTTTGCGAGGTTAGACTAGACACCATTTGTGTGATTTCGATTCACACATATCTCTTTATCTTCAAGGTTAGTCTATACCTCATTGGTGTGATTTCGATTCACACATATTGAAACTCTTGTGACAATTTTCTAGTGCAGATCTACAATCTGTTCGTAAATATTTGAGTTAAGCAAGTGGTTATGGGACATGAAGCTAAACTCTTATATTTACTAGCATAGTGTAATCGACACTTCTTTATGATCGATGACGATCATTTTATGGTTTAGACTCATGGGTCGTATCTATTTAGGTGCGTCGATGTTTACTTCTCGCATGGGTCGTATCTATTTAGGTGCGTCGATGTTTATTTCTCGCATGGGTCATACCTATTTAGGTGCGTCGATGTTTATTTACTTCGTGGAGAAATCGGCTCAATAAGTCGGGGCATGGGGCGTATCTATTTAGGTGCGTCGATGTTCGTCTATGCATGGGTCGTATCTTTCTAGGTGCGTCGATGTTCGACTTTGCATGGGGTGTATCTTTCTAGGTGCATCGATGTTAGACATTACATGGGGCGTATCTTTCTAGCTGCGTCGATGTTTATTTATGCATGGCGCATATCTTTCTAGGTGCGTCGATGCTAGAGCATGGGTCGTATCTTTCTAGGTGTGTCGATGTTCGACTTTGCATGGGGTACGTCTTTCTAGATGTATCGATGCTAGACTTTACATGGGGCGAACCTTTCTAGGTGCGTCGATGTTCAGTTTATGGGATTGGCCATCCTCTTTCTTGTGATTTCTGGATTTCTAATTTATTGATTTCTGGGATTTATGTTTCACCACCTTTTTCAGTTGGCATTTATATGTATGTCATTTATTGTGGCTTGGTGAATTAAATTAAGAATATGACGTTCTTTTCTCTGTTTTGAGATTCTTGAGATATTGTATGACTTTTGTGGGATTTCTAATGTATACTTATCATAGTATGACACCTTTTTGTTATCATACGTTTTATTATCATATCTCATATCCTATCTCATTTTATCTGATAATTATAGTTAGACTGATCCGTTTATTATTTTCTTCTTAAATAATACTCGGGTCAGACTGAGATTTTACAGGTGCTTCCCCATGACTTCCTTTCTGGAACCACCATCTGACTTTTGGCTAACTACTTTAGTTTAGTAGTTTTTGGTTGTACACATTTGAGATGTAGACTCCATGTTGTATAACTAATCTTTTGTCTATCACTTGTATCTATTCTTTTGTGTTATTGTGGATCTTATTTGACCACTACTCTGATATACACTTTTAGGTGTAATATTCATATCTATTTCCGCCTATGTGATATGAATTGTCTGTGACTGATTTGTGTTACATTTATTTCTATATTTGTTTCCGAATATTATATATAGCCACTGTGTGATAGCTTTGAGTTTGTATCGGTATGTCGGATTTCCTCTTGAGATGTAAAGTTATATTTTTATCTGGCATATCGGTACTCGCACAAAGAAATTACATAGATGGTCGCTCCTCAACATCCTTATTCTTCGTGCTAGTTGACAGCACTACATCGTAGTGTTCTTGATTTGCGTGGGTATAGAGGTGGGGCGTCACACTGGTGCTGGCCATTGATTCCGCAGAGTCAGCAGGAGCGGACCTCAGTCGAAATCTGAAGGGGGCCGAGTTGGTACCTGTCCAGTAATTGAAAAGTTGTGAGATTCGACTACAGATGGCCGTGATTGAAGATCTAGGTTTGTTGAAGACATATGCATTTTGTTCTTTCCAGATGCACCAACAGTAAATGGTGATAAAGATGTCGAGATTGTGATTTCCGAGGTCTTGCTGCCAGTATTCAAAAAATGAAATGAGCTCCGGAATGTAACCCAATAGATGCGCGCTGGTTGGGGCCCAAATTGCGAAAGAGAAATCACAGTCTAAGAAAAGGTGGGTAATTGTTTCGACTTGAGAGGAGCAAAGTACGCAGAGAGGATCAGTAGGGATGTTTAAGCGAATAAGTCTGTCTTTGGTGTTGATGCGGTTACGAATGAGGCACCATTGGAAGAAGAGGAATCTTGGGTGTGAGTGGCAATTCCAAATCCTGCTGTAGGGGAAAAGACGGCCAGGGTGGATGAGGAAAGAGTAGCAAGATGATACGGAGAAGCCTTTGGATGGATTGAGTGCCCAGGTGAAGCGGTCTGGTGAGTGGGAGAGGCGAAGGGATTGGAGGATTTTCGAAGCTACGAGAAGCTCATTGAAAGTTTCGATGGAAAAAAGGGAGAGGGGATGAAGGCTACTGGGGCCCAGGTGACACAGGGTATAGGTGGTGGCAAGTTGTAGATTTGAGGAGGAGAAAGAGGTTAGGTAGTGTTTTGGCTAGGGGGGAAGGGGCCACCCACGTGTCATGCCAGAATAGGCAGTTGTTGCCATTGCCTATTAAGACTTGAAAGAGGGATTTGACTCGGGGGATGGTGTGGAGGACATTGGACCAGAATGGAGAAGGTCTGCAGCTGGGGGGGGAGGTGTAGGGCTAGGTGTGGATTAGAGTGGTTATATGAATGTAGGATCCAATCCTTCCAGAGGAAATTATCAGGGGAGAGAAAACGCCAGAGCCATTTTGTTAATAGGGCAGTGTTGAGCGAGGGGAGATCCGGGACACCAAGGCCACCATGGCGTTTTGGGAGGCAGACTGAGCGCCAGTTGATAAGGCACTTTGCTTTGGAGCCATTCCATAAGAAGGTCCTGTGAGATTTGTCAATTTTATTGGAAACCTAAGGGGGGAGTTTGTGGAAGGAGATCCAGTAGGAGGGGATGGCAGAGAGGACCGATTTAACTAAGATTAATCTACCAGCTGTCGAGAGGGAAGCAACTTTCCAGGATGCGAGGCGGGATTCAATTTTGTTGATGAGGGGTAGCCATCCTCAACTGCAAACTTTCCCAGTTTCCAATCTCCTATCTGGGCTTATTAACAAATAAAACTATTTTAAATAATAATTAATGATGATAAAATCATTTTCAAATTTGTTTACCAATATATATAGTTTATAGAGAAATAGAAAATGTGACCGGAAATTATTTTCCAAAATATCGATTTTTCATTGGTTAAAAGTTATTTGAAATACCATAACACATGTGTAAACACACATGCACACAATATAAACCATTTTAACATGGTGTGTACATGTACATATGCATGTACACATTAACTCTCTTATGCATATAAACATATAAGTTAAAATAAAATTTTATTTCATAAAAATATATATACATAACATATTTAAAAATACATTTTTTCAACACAAGTACTTAGGATATGGCTTGAATAGTGAAAAGAGAGAGGGAAGGGTACTAGAGAGGACGGGTTTAAGGGAGGGGGAGGGGTTTGGTAATGCATGCATACATATATTTTAAATATAATTGTTTTATATTATTTTAATTAATTCCTAAGCCTATATATACCACTCATCACCCATGTTTCTCATTTTTCAAGCTCTTTCTCCACTTCAAATTCCTAAAAACATTAGAATATATTTCCATGGCTCCTCTTCATAATTTCTAAAATAAGAAAATATCACTTCTTTTACTAAAATCACCTCTTTATTTCACAAAATCACTTCTATAAACCATTCAACACCTCCTCTTCCAAGCTACAACACTTCACCACCCAAAAACATAAGGGTCGAGCCCAAACTACCCCAGGCCGAGCCCAATTAGCCCAGGCCAAGCCCATCTTGGAGGTCTAAGCACCCAAAAATCTTCGTATTGCAAAGTTCCTAAGTTGCTTTCGAGCTCTAGCAAGAGTTTGGTTTGAAATTGGTAATTTTCGGTGAGTAAAACAATATTTTTGGAAAATAAAATAACTTGTTTAAATACATGTATATATTCATATACAAATATTTATATGTTTGATTTAATACATAAATAAAATGGCGGCAGTAGAAATTCCAAAAACCCTAGGCGAGCTAGAGGAGAATGACAGAGGAGGCTGGAAAACGGTAAAGAGAAAGGGGAAACAGAAGTTTGCAGAAATCGTTAAACAAAATTCTAAATTGGATAATCGCAAACTGGAAAAAAACCCTAAGCCGTGGGTGGAGGCAGTGGAAAGTAACATCGAAATTCAAGGTAACGTTAATTATTATGAACCAATAAAGGATGGAAAAGAATATTATCAAGTAATAGATGAGGAAGTTTATGAAGAATCAAATCAGATGTGGAGGAATTCAATTTATGCATATATGGCTGGTAAAAGACCATACTACGTTTATTTTAATGCTTATATTAAAAGGGTATGGAACCTTAAGGGATCATGGGATATATTTCCCAAAGACAATGGATTTTATCTAATCAAATTTGAGAAGGAAGAGGATTATGAACGCATCCCCCTCCTTCCATCGCTAATCATGCTTCTTCGGGTTCGAAGAGCCCTAACAATACGTCTTGCTGGTCCTCCCCAGTACCAAATCTTTCTCTAAGGAGGCCCTTGGTTCATGGATAGTAAACTAATATTTATGAAAAATGGGAGGCAGATTTCAATTTTGAAAGAGCTATGTTAACTACTTATCCTATATGGATTAAATTTAATAATCTAAATTTGGCTCTATAGAACATGAGATGTATCAGTAAATTGGCAAGCATAATTGGTAAGCCACTAGATATAGATGAGAACACAAGGAAAGTTAAGAGAATCAAGTATGCCAGAGTGCTAGTGGAAATAGATGCAAAGGCTGACATGACAAAAAGTGTTAAGGCAATTGATAAAAAAGGGAATGTGTATTTCTAGGAAGTAGAATATGAATTTATACCCCCAAGATGTGGAGAGTGCAAGTGCTTTGGGCATTCTAACATACAATGCTGCACTAATCAGGCTAAGCCTAAACAAGTGTGGGTGCCAAAATTATCCACAAGCGGATCAACCCGTACTAATATAGATTCTAATATAGTGGAACCCATAGTTAATGAGATGACTACAGGAACAGGATTAACACCCCAAAAAAATGAAGAAGCCATAAAAAATTATACGCAAAAAGCTGTTGTACTAGACCAGAACCAGACTATATGCATATATAGAAGGAAACTAATGTAAAGGACTCTGAAGCAGAGAAAGAAGTAGTTTATCAATCTCAGAGCTCAAAGGAGATTAGTTCAAACCAGGAGAATCATAAGCAGCCACAATTTGATCAGGAAAAGGAGGATACAATGGATTCTGATGAAGAGCATCTACCTGAAACATTAAATGACATACAGAAATTAGATATTCAGATAGAAACATCTGAAGAAGAGGTAGAGGAAACAGACTCTGGCAGATACACAGAGGTCAATGAGGAATATGAAAAATTCTTTTCAGTAAATAAGAATAGTGAAGCTAATAAAAAAGCTAGGGTAGTATCGGCTCCAATTACAAGGAGCAGAGCTACAAAAATTTAAATATCTATTATCTGCTGGAATATTAGAGGTCTAAATTGAGACACTAGAAAATTAGATCTCTATAATATGAGAAATAAATATAGACCTACGATACTGTCCATATTGGAAAATAAATTACTGAAGATAGCCTGGAATCATTTAAATATCAAATGGGCAATCAATGGGATATCGTACATAATAGCTCTAGAGCATTAAAAGGTAAAATCATGGTACTTTAGGATACAAACATATGGACAGGTACATTGGTTAATATAGATGATCAACAAGCAACAATACATACGAAGAATGTTGGAGGCATGGATATAGTAGTAACATTTGTATATGCAAGTAATTTGGCCTCTGAGAGAAATAAACTTTGGCAAAAATTAATAGAAAATTCAAAATTTATACACAAACCATGGTTAGTGGCAGGAGATTTCAACGCTGTGCTAAAAATAAAAGAAAAACAAGAGGGACTTGCATTGAAGGTCTGCCAAGTCTCGAAATTCAACAACTGTGTATTAGCAACTGGATTAACAAAAGTATTCCATACAGGCCTGAAATACACGTGGAGAAGTGGTGAAGCAAAAAAATACACTCTAGATTGGACAGAGCCTTGGGTAATGCTGAACTATTTAATAAAATCCCAAATATAAAAGTGACAGTACTACCAAGCTCTACAAGTGATCACTGTCCCCTATACATACAGTTTAATGATAAAAGGCAAAATAAAAAAGGCAAACCATTTAGATATGCCAACTATTGGTATTTAATTAAAGGATATAGAGAAGTGGTGGATTTTAAGGCAATACAAATTCCTGAAGGAAAATATATGTATCTATTCATCATGATATTTAGGAAAATGAAATGCAAACTCAAGGAATGGAACAAAAAAGGCCTAAAGCAGAAAATGAAATATTGGAACTGCAAAGAAATCTGGAGAAAATTCAATACCAACTAGATGAAGACACTCAAAATGAAAGCCTCGATTAAGACTTTTATACAGCTCAAAAGCTACTTAAATTCCATCTGAAAACACAAGCTACTGAACTAAAGCAAAAGGCTAAAGAGAAGTGGATGACCGAGTGAGATAAATGCAACAAATATTTTTATACAAAAATGTCTCAAAGAAGAAATTATAATAACCTTTTTAATTGTTTGAATGAACAGGGACTAACAGCAGAAAGCATACTTGAATTGGAGAACAAAGCAATAACATATTTCACAGAGACATATAATGGAGATTACATTCAACAAATACCTCATTTCCAATGCAGAAGGCGCATTTCCAGGGAAGGTGCTAACATGCTGACAACTGATATTACTGAAAGGGAACTGAAGTAAGCCATTTTCTTGATCCACAACGATTCCAGCCCTGGCCCCGATGGAATGGGAGCAGCTTTCTTCAAAATGCACTGGGAAGACCTGAAAGACAGCATGATTAAAGGTTATCAAGAAGCATTAGATTCTAGTGAGTTCATCTAAGAAATTAATCATACTTTCATCACACTCATTCCTAAAGTAAGTAAACAAGAAAGAATAGAGGAATACATGCCTATAGCTTGCTGTAATGTCACATATAAAATTCTACGTAAAATCGTATGTATGAGACTTAACAAAGTGCTTCCAAATCTTATTTCTCAGTGTCAGAGTGCATTTATAAAGGGGAGACATATTTCAAAAAATTCCTTAATGGCACATGAACTTGTGAGAGATTTCAATAGACAAGGAACAAATAGGGTTTGTATGAAAATTGACCTACACAAAGCCTATAATAAAGTTAACAGGCAATCTGTAACAACCCGCATATTTTAAAGTTTTGAATATTTAAATGTTTTATTTAAATATAGAATCGTTAATCGGATTAAGGTCCGAAAAGCTACTTTTTGCAAATAGTCGAATTAGGACTCGAGACCACTTCCATTGAGTCCAAAACGGCATCTGCAACTTTTTTAAGTATGAACATCAATATATTTGGAGTAAGTTAAATTTTGCTATTTTCTATTGGGCTTTGGGTTTGGGTTTCACCCCAACTCTCTCTATAACCTAGTTCAGCCCCCTCCTCTCCTCTTCACTTCATTTCTATTTTCTCAAACTCTTAAGCAAAACTGAAAATGGGGGAAGAGTATAGGAATTAGAAATTCCAAGCCCTAGTTTTCATTTGCAAAACCAAATTCTTGCTCCAAATTCAAAGAGAAGCTAAGGTAAGTATCTCCTCCTTCTTCTCCAACTCATTCTCTCTTTAATTTCAGAAATTTCCTAAACCTAATTTAGGAAATGTTCTTCTTTTGAGCTTAGATTCAAGCTTCTAGAGTTGAGGTTGAAGTGAAGTTGAACTTCCTTTGCATTCAAGCTTCTCCTTCATCGTTTTTGGGTTTAAAGGTGAGTTTTTGAACTCACATCTATTTCTATAGATATTCGTTGTTGTTGGGTATGAATTCCTAACACTTATTCATGTACATTTGCTTTCGATTTGGATCGAATTGGTGAATTGTTCAATTTTTTGTTTTTGGAATCCAATTTTGTAAAAATCCAATCTTTGATGTTCGAACACGTTAGTGGAGTGTTTTCGGAGGGGCCATACAAGGCTGGGTTATCGTTAGGCATAAATCCTCAGTCGTAGTTGTTCGTTCATCACTTTCGTCCGTGTTATTGAACTTTCCCCAAAGGGGGCTAGCCTGATTGTGCTTCTGAAGCATGTTCAGTCGACTGAACCAGTGGTTCAGTCGACTGAACCAGAATAGCAAAAATTCTTAGAAGTAGGTTCAGTCGACTGAACCAGTGGTTCAGTCGACTGAACCAGACCCAGGAAATTGCATGGGTCTGTATCAGTCGACTGACCATCTAGGTCAGTCGACTGACCCTGGGGATACAAAAATCGTATCCTTGTGTCAGTCGACTGACCACCTGGTTCAGTCGACTGACCTGATTGCCTTAGCAAAAATTGATTATTTTGTTTTGATTTCCAATTTTCATCGATTTGTGATTTCCGATTCGTCGTTGTCGTTTATTATCTTCTCTGATGACTTCTTTTTCGGGATTTTTGTGGTTATCCATTTTTGATGGATTCGGTATCGATTTCTCTGGATTCGATTCACGTCTCCGTATGTGAATTTTTGATGGTTGATTGTTTCTACAATCATTTATGTGACATGTCACTTTAAATTACAAAGGTTTCTATACAAGTAGTAAATATTCAAACTCTTTTACTAAAATGACTTCAACTATATTTTTAATACAAAGCTCGTTTATAAAACTGTTTTCTAATCTATTAGTATATACAAACCTTTACCTCATTCATATGAGAAAATCTAATTAAACCGCTTAGCAAAACAAGTGGTATGAAACGCTTGCATTTACTTCGTCGGTTAATTTATGGACTTGTTCGATTGAAAATCCTGTGACAATTTTCGAGTGGAAATCTACAATTGGTTCGTAAATATTTAAGTTAAGCTAGTGGTTATGGGACATGAAGCTAAACTCTTATATTTATTGGCTTAGTGCAATTCACACTTTTTATTGATCGATGATGATCATTTTGTGATTTAGACTAGCGATGTGCGATGTCTATTTGTTTGCGAGGGAGACTAAACCCCGTTTTGTGGAACTTCGATTCAATTTGGCAGGGTAGCGACCCGTGGTCTTCGGACCGTTTGTGGAGCTTCGGCTCAAAATTTATGATTAGCGACCATGGAATAGCGTTCCGTTTGTGATACACGTGTTGGTGAGTTTTCATGCTCCCGTTTGTGATAGGCCTCCCCCTTTGTGATTTCTGGATTTCTATTTGATGATTTCTAGAATTTGTGTTTCACCAACTTTTTCGATTGGCATTAATATGTTTGTCAATATTTGTAGTTTGGTGAATAAAATAAAGAATATGATATTTTTTTGGTGTTTTGAGATTTATGAGATGTTGTATGATTTTGTTGTTGTTTTATATCATATTTGTTCTAGTATGACATTATTGTTATCATACGTTCTTATTGTATCTCTGCTCATATCTCATTCCTTTATCTGATATTTATAGCTAGACTAATCCGTTTATTATTTTCTTATTAAATAATACTCAGGTCAGACCGAGATGTTACAGGTGCTTCTGCTTGACTCCTTATCCGGGATCATCTTCTGACTTTTGCCTAACTACTTTACATTTGTAGTTTTTGTGGTTATACATTCGTGATATAGACTCCATGATGTATACTTATTCTTTTGTCTAGCACTTGTATCTATTCTTTTGTGACATTGTGGATCTTGTTTGACCACTACTCTGATGTACACTTTTATGTATTATATTCATATCTGTTTCCGCCTTTGTGATATGAATGTCTGTGACTGATTTGTGTTATGTTATTTCTATACTTGTTTCCGAGGGTCAACTTAGCCACTGTGTGGTAGCTTTGAGTTTGTATCGGTATGTCGAATTTCCTCTTTGAAATGAAATGCATGTTATACTATTTGACATATCGGTGCTCGCATAAGGCAATTACACGGATGGTCGCTCCTTAACATCCTTATTCTTCGCGCTAGTTGACGGCATTACCCAGTAGTGCTCTTGGCTAGCGTGAGTATAGAGGTGGGGCGTCACAGCTTGGTATCAGAGCCAAACTTCGGAACAATGTAGAATAATCTAGCAAGGATCATTGTCCTAAGTCTTTCTTAGGAATCGTGCCATAGGATTTAATTCGAGTCATTAAACCCGTTCTATCCTATTTTCTTTTTATGATATCTTGTTTTATCAATCAAGTTTGTTTGATATTCATTCTGAGATTAACCTTTTTCTCTTTTCTTTCTTTCTTAAAGAAAAGAAATGGTTGGACCTGGCCGTCCCAGCGCCGGTCAATCTAGTGCTACTCCCCAGGATGGAGTATTTTTGTCTGCTCATCAACTTCTTGATCTAGTGAGAAATGCTCAAGCTGTCGGACCTATTCCTGAGCCCACACATCCTAAATCTGAATTTGCATGCTTGTGCAGTGATTACACCAATTTGGGTGGAAAGCCATTCAAATGTTCTGAGAGTGTTATAGAAGTCCAGGCTTGGCTTCTAACATGCGATCGCATCTTTTCTCGCATGAACCTTATTGATCTTCATCGAGTCCAAGTGGCTTCTAGTATGCTCCAAGAAAGAGCATTAGACTGGTACGAGCTTCTGATCTCCGAAATTATTGAAGCGGACCTTACTTGGGAGCAATTCCGGGATAGGTTCGAGTTGAAATTCGTACCGAAAGCTGAAAAAGTATCTCTATCTCGACGCTTCATTGACCTTGTTCAAGGTGGATCTTCCATGACCGACTACGTCGCTTCTTTCGAATCTTTGTCTAAATATGGGGTCGAGTATATTAATACCCCATTGAAGAAAAACCAGAGATTTGTTTATGGCTTGAACAAGAGCCTCAAAAAGCCATTACTTCTGAAATTAGAAGTTTCTTTTGATCAACTTGTTGATATCGCTCTCCGACTCGAAGAGGCAGATAAAGATAGTGATGTTGAGGTCAAGCAAAACATCAACAAGAAGAGACCTTTTAAATTCAAGCCTAATCCCAACAAGAAGGGAAAGCAAGCAACACCGGTAGAAAATACTCCTAACTCTCGCCGCGGAGAATGCTACAATTGTGGTTCTAAGGACCACTATGCAAACAAGTGCCTGAAGTCTCTTTCTTGCCTCTATTGCAAGAGTCCGGGTCATACTATATCATTGTCTCCCAAACTTCAAGGCAAGAAGGAGGGAAAGCTAAATGTTGTACAAGCCCCTACTAACACTTCTCGTGGTCAAGGTATTTCTCATTCTATCCTTGATGGCATTATTATATTTTGTGATTTTCCTATTCGAGTTCTCTTTGATACGGGTGCATCTCACTCTTTTATATCAAAAGAACTTGTTGATGCTTTGTCTTTGAATGTTATTGGTTTGATGACTTCTTTGAGAATTGCGAATCCGGTTGGTGGATCCGCAACACTCAGTTTACTTTGTAAAGATGTCGAGATTATTTTATGTGATTACTCTTTCCATGCCGATTTGCATGTTATGCGTTATTTAGGTTTCGGAATGATTTTGGGAATGGATTGGCTTAATCGTTATGAAGCCCATATCCTATGTCCTGAGCGGACTATATATCTTCGGCATCCTCAATCTGTTAAGCAGATTTCTCTTGTTCTGAAAGATTCAGATTCCAATTCGAAAGCATCCTTGTATTCTCTATATCCTCATGATGACGATAATGATGATGAGGAAGATGTTATTTCTCTCATTCACATTGTTCGTGAATTTCCCGACATATTCGAGCCCGTTTTAGGATTACCACCTAAGCGAGCAATTGAGTTCAGAATTAATCTAATCCCTGGAGCTCTGCCTATTACTCGTCCTCCTTATCGTATGTCTAATAAAGAAAATGAGGAGATGCGCAAACAATTATCCGAATTGGAAGCGAAGCAATTTATTCAATCTAGTTCCTCTCCATGGGGAGCTTCAGCTATTTTCGTGAAGAAATCTGATGGAACACTTAGGCTTTGCGTTGACTACCGCAAGCTTAACGATCTCACCATTAAGAATAAATATCCCTTACCGCGGATTGATGATTTATTTGATCAGCTTAGTGGTGCTAAAGTCTTTTCACAGTTAGACTTAGCAACTGGTTTTCATCAGCTCCGTATTGCAGAGGATAGCATTCCTTTGACATCGTTCCGAACTCGTTATGGATCTTATGAATGGCTTGTTATGCCATTTGGATTGACGAATGCTCCAGCTTATTTCATTGACCTTATGAATCGAGTTTTCAAAGACTTCCTCGATCAATTTGTTCTCATCTTTATCGATGATATTTTTGTTTATTCTAAAACCGAGGAAGAGCATGAAATTCATCTTCGGATTGTGTTGGAAACTCTTAGGAGAAACCAATTGAAAGCAAAGTTTTCTAAATGCCACTTTTGGCAATCTCGTGTGAAATTTTTAGGGCATATTATTTCTGAATCCGGAATTTCCGTGGATCCTTCAAAGATTGAAGCGATTCAAAATTGGAAGAGACCGGAGAGTGTGGCGAAAATTCATAGCTTTCTTGGATTGGCGGGCTATTACCGTCGGTTCATAAAAGACTTTTCTAAGATTTCCGTACCTCTTACTAATTTGACAAAGAAGGGAGTTAAATACATTTGGTCAGACAAATGTGAAGCTGCTTTTCAGAAATTAAAAGAACTCCTTTCTGATGCTCCTATTCTTGTGATTCCCGATGGGAACCAAGACTTTATTGTTTATACCGATGCTAGTCGTGTTGGTTTGGGTGCTATTCTTATGCAAAGGGAACGTGTTATTGCTTATGCTTCTAGGCAATTAAAGCCTGCCGAGACTAGATATGCCACTCATGATTTAGAACTCGCGGCTATTGTTTTTTTGCCCTTAGAATTTGGCGCCATTATCTTTTGGGGGAGAAGTTTGTTCTCTACACCGATCATAAATCATTGAATTATTTATTTTCTCAAAAGGAACTTAATTTGCGTCAACAACGTTGGCTCGAGTTCCTTGCCTCTTATGATCTTGATATTCTTTATACTCCCGGAAAAGGAAATCGTGTTGTCGATGCCCTTAGTCGTAAGCAACAAGCGGTTGTTTCTATGATGATATCCGAGTGAAATGATCTTGAGACTTTGTCCACTTGTGAGATTCGAGATCGTGAAACCGATTTATGTTCATCTTTTGTTTTATGTAGCCTTGAAGCTCATCCTTCTCTTTTAGACCGCATTCTTGAAGCTCAAATGCATGATCCTGAATTAGTTCTTCTTAGCTAAAGTTGTAGGGATAAAATTGATATTGAAGGTTTAAAAGACTTTGATATTGATGTTCGTGGCGGTATTCGAAAATTTGGTAGACTTATCGTGCCAAATATTTGTGATCTTCGTAAAGATATTTTAGAAGATTCTCATCGTTCTAAATTTTCCATTCATTCCGGTAGTAGTAAAATGTACGCGGATATGAAGCGACTTTATTATTGGGAGGGAATGAAATCTGATATTGCTAACTTTGTTAATCGTTGCATGACTTGCCAACTTGTTAAGGCCGAGCATCAAAGGCCCGGTGGGTTATTGCAACCTTTGGAAATTCCAATGTGGAAGTGGGATCAAATTTCCATGGACTTTATTGACGGTCTTCCCCATTCTCGTTCGGGCCATGATAGCCTATGGGTGATAGTAGATAGACTTACAAAATCCGCTCATTTTATTCCCGTTGGGTCCAATCGGACCGTACCTATTTTGGCTAAACTCTTTGTAAAAGAAATTGTTAGATTGCATGGAGTTCCTACTTCTATTGTTAGTGATCATGATCCATTGTTTACTAGTGGATTCTGGAAAGGTCTTCAAAATGCTTTGGGAATGAAGCTTAATTTTAGCACCGCTTATCATCCTCGGTCCGATGGACAAACCGAGCGTGTGAATCAAACTCTTGAAGATCTTCTTCGTGCATGTGTTATTGATTTTGGTGGAAGTTGGGAAGATCACATTTCTCTTGTTGAATTTTCCTACAATAATAGCTTCCAATCTAGTATTGGTATGGCACCTTTCGAGGAACTATACAGATGGCCATGCCGATCTCCTTCGTGTTGGCTTGAAGCCGGTGAGAAGCTGGTTTTAGGTCCAGATTTTATTCGTGATACCACAGAAAAGATTGACCTTATTCGTCATCGGATGAAAGAAGCTCAAAGTAGACAAAAATCCTATGCCGATAATCGAAGAAGGAAATTAGAATTTTCTGTGGGAGATTTTGTGTTTATTTTTGTTTCACCTATGAAGGGTGTTGTGCGTTTCAACCGATCGGGAAAATTAGCACCTCGATATATTGGCCCATTTCCCATCACCGAACGCATTGGTTCCGTGGCTTATCGCCTTTTATTACCGGCTCAATTCTCGGCTATTCATGACGTATTCCACGTCTCTCAACTACGGAAATGCCTTCGAGATTCCGATTCTATTCTTGAGCCCGGTGTTATTGAAGAAATTGAAGTCTCGCCTAATTTGACTTATGAGCAACATCCTATTCGAATCATTGCTTCGGAGGTCAAACGCCTTCGAAATAAAGATCTTCCTCTTGTGAAAGTTCAATGGTCCTCAAATCCTATGGATTGCTCTTGGGAATCCAGAGAATTCATCGAGCGAACACATCCGGACTTGCTCTCTCGTGCTCCTTTAGGTGAACTTTTTATTTTCAAATTTCTTCGTTTTGTGTTGATATGCTTTTGTTGTTGTTACTTCTTATTTATTTCTTAAAGATTGCGAGGATGCAATTTCTTTAAGGAGGGGAGTCTGTAACAACCCGCATATTTTAAAGTTTTGAATATTTAAATGTTTTATTTAAATATAGAATCGTTAATCGGATTAAGGTCCGAAAAGATACTTTTTGCAAATAGTCGAATTGGGACTCGAGACCACTTCCATTGAGTCCAAAACGGCGTTTGCGACTTTTTTAAGTATAAACATTAATATATTTGGAGTAAGTTGAATTTTGCTATTTTCTATTGGGCTTTGGGTTTGGGTTTCACCCCAACTCTCTCTATAACCTAGTTCAGCCCCCTCCTCTCCTCTTCACTTCATTTCTATTTTCTCAAACTCTTAAGAAAAACTGAAAATGGGGGAAGAGTATAGGAATTAGAAATTCCAAGCCCTAGTTCTCATTTGCAAAACCAAATTCTTGCTCCAAATTCAAAGAGAAGCTAAGTTAAGTATCTCCTCCTTCTTCTCCAACTCATTCTCTCTTTAATTTCAGAAATTTTCTAAACCTAATTTAGGAAATGTTCTTCTTTTGAGCTTAGATTCAAGCTTCTAGAGTTGAGGTTGAAGTGAAGTTGATCATCCTTTGCATTCAAGCTTCTTCTTCATCATTTTTGGGTTTAAAGGTGAGTTTTTGAACTCACATCTATTTCTATAGATATTCGTTGTTGTTGGATATGAATTCCTAACACTTATTCATGTACATTTGCTTTCGATTTGGATCGAATTGGTGAATTGTTCAATTTTTGGTTTTTGGAATTCAATTTTGTAAAAATCCAATCTTTGATGTTCGAACACGTTAGTGGAGTGTTTTTGGAGGGGCCATACAAGGCTGGGTTGTCGTTTGGCATAATTCCTCAGTCGTAGTTGCTCGTTCGTTGCTTCCGTCCGTGTTATCGAACTTGCCCCAAAGAGGGCTAGACTGATTGTGCTTCTGAAGTAGGTTCAGTCGATTGAACCAGTGGTTCAGTCGACTGAACCAGAATAGCAAAAATGCTTAGAAGCAGGTTCAGTCGACTGAACCAGACCTAGGAAATTGCCTTGGTCTGTATCAGTCGACTGACCATCTCGGTCAGTCGACTGACCCGAGGGATACAAAAATCGTATCCTTGTGTCAGTCAACTGACCACCTGATTCAGTCGACTGACCTGATTGCCTTAGAAAAAATTGATTATTTTGTTTTGATTTCCAATTTTTATCGATTCGTGATTTCCGATTTGTCGTTGTCGTTTATTATCTTCTCTGAGGACTTCTTTTTCGGGATTTTTGTGGTTATCCATTTTTGATGGATTCGGTATTGATTTCTCTGGATTCGATTCACGTCTCCGTATGTGAATTTTTGATGGTTGATTGTTTCTACAATCATTTCTGTGACTTGTCACTTTAAATTACAAAGGTTTCTATACTAGTAGTAAATATTCAAACTCTTTTACTAAAATGACTTCAACTCTATTTTTAATACAAAGCTCGTATATAAAACCGTTTTCTAATCTATTAGTATATACAAACCTTTACCTCATTCGTATGAGAAAATCTAATTAAACGGCTTAGTAAAATAAGTGGTATGAAACGCTTGTGTTTACTTCGTTGGTTAAGTTATGGACTTGTTCGATTGAAAATCCTATGATAATTTTAGAGTGGAAATCTACAATTGGTTCGTAAATATTTAAGTTAAGCTAGTGGTTATGGGACATGAAGCTAAACTCTTATATTGACTGGCTTAGTGTAATTCACACTTTTTATTGATCGATGATGATCATTTTGTGATTTAGACTAGCAATGTGCGATGTCTATTTGTCTGCGAGGGAGACTAAACCCCGTTTTATGGAACTTCGGTTCAATTTGGTGGGGTAGCGACCCGTGGTCTTCGGACCGTTTGTGGAGCTTCGGCTCAAAATTTATGGTTAGCGACCATGGAATAGCGTTCCGTTTGTGATACACGTGTTGGTGAGTTTTCATGCTCCCGTTTGTGATAGGCCTCCCCCTTTGTGATTTCTGGATTTCTATTTGATGATTTCTAGAATTTGTGTTTCACCAACTTTTTCGATTGGCATTAATATGTTTGTCAATATTTGTAGTTTGGTGAATAAAATAAAGAATATGATATTCTTTTTGGTGTTTTGAGATTTGTGAGATGTTGTATGATTTTGTTGTTGTTTTATATCATATTTGTTCTAGTATGACATTATTGTTATCATACGTTCTTATTGTATCTCTTCTCATATCTCATTTCTTTATCTGATATTTATAGCTAGACTGATCCGTTTATTATTTTCTTATTAAATAATACTCGGGTCAGACCGAGATGTTACAGGTGCTTCTGCTTGACTCCTTATCCGGGATCATCTTCTGATTTTTGCCTAACTACATTACATTTGTAGATTTTGTGGTTATACATTCGTGATATAGACTCCATGATGTATACTTATTCTTTTATCTAGCACTTGTATCTATTCTTTTGTGACATTGTGGATCTTGTTTGACCACTACTCTGATGTACACTTTTATGTGTTATATTCATATCTGTTTCCGCCTTTGTGATAAGAATGTCTATGACTGATTTGTGTTATGCTATTTCTATACTTGTTTCCGAGGGTCAACTTAGCCACTGTGTGGTAGCTTTGAGTTTGTATCGGTATGTCGGATTTCCTCTTTGAAATGAAATGCATGTTATACTATCTGACATATCGGTGCTCGCACAAGGCAATTACACGAATGGTCGCTCCTCAACAGCCTTATTCTTCGCGCTAGTTGACGGCATTACCCAGTAGTGCTCTTGGCTAGCGTGAGTATAGAGGTGGGGCGTCACACAATCCATCTTACATATGCTACATGACATGGGAGTACCAGCTAAACTGCAAAAACTAATCACCCATTGTATATGTATCCCAACTTTCTCGGTGATAATCAATGGTACCCCTAAAGGTTTTATCCATTCTAACAGAGGAATCAGACAAGGAGACCATCTATCCCTCTATCTATTTTTTGTAGCTATGGAATGGTTCTCTCTACAAATGGAGCTGGCTAGTCATCAATTATTTATCAAACCAATACACAACCTTCAACCAGGAATTAATCATCTCATATATGTAGATGATTTGTTGGTTGTGTTCAAAGCAAATCCCTTGGCTATTAAAACAATTAAAGAAATATTCAAACAAATGGAGACATTTGCAGGCCTAAAGGTAAATGAGTTGAAAACAAAATGTTATATGAATAAAAGCTGCAAAAACAGAACATAAATTATATCTCAGCTTGGTGTAATGGAGGGTGAATTGCCAGTTAAATACCTTGGAGTGCCTTTATCCAATAACACTATAACAGATGCAGAATGTTGGATGTTAATAGACAAAATCAGATAGAAACTGCAAGGGTGGAGATCAAAACTGTTATCCTTTGCAGGAAGAATAGAACTTGTTCACACTGTCATAACTTCTAAAGTCAGGTTCTTATTACAAGCCTTTCAAATTCCAGACTGTTCCATAGCAAAAATAAAAGCAGTCTGTGCTAATTTTATTTGGAAAGGAGGAATACATAAAGTGAGTTACAAAGGTCTCTACAGACCAAAAATAGAAGGTGGAGTGTGTCTTAAAAACCTATTTGAACTTAAAAAGGCATATGGTCTAAAATTAGCATGAAAAATTCTCGAATCATATAACATGTGGGCTAGGTGGATGAGAGCAAGATACTTGAAAGAAAACTTTTGGACTATAAAGATAGATAACAACGCATCAACCACATGGAAAAACATACTAAAATACAAGGAGCAATTGAAACCTATCATTGAGTGACAGATAGAAAATGGCCAAAGCACTGACTTGCGAAAAGATCCATGGATTAACGGTAGAAGCTTAATAGATAGACTTGGCTGGGACAACTATTCAGCAAATAACACACCAGACTGCAAAGTCTCAACTATCATACAGGATCAGGAATGGGCAACAGAAAAACAAATTGTGACCAGAAACTTCAAACAAGAAATTGAAGACATGCCATTATTCACAGGAAGAAATAAAGATAAATGGACATGGAAAAGCAATAACAAGGGCCAATTTAAACTAAAGGATGCATGAGAAGACTGCAGACAACAACATCCAAAAGTACGGTGGCATACTGTAGTCTGGAGTAGATCAAACTGTCCTAAAATGGCACATACTACATATAAAGCCATAAACAATAGACGGACTACCAAAGATAGATTAAAAAGTTGGGGTATAATAGATGATGCAACATGCCAACTTTGTAACAGAGAGACAGAAACACATAATCGTCTATTTTATAAATGCAAATATAGCAAAAGAGTATGGGCAATATAGATATTAAAAAACTTGCAAACCGAAGCTGTTAAAAGCCTACAGGAAGAAGTAGATCACCTGAGTAACAGAACAGATATCTCGAACCTGATGAAGGAAATCAGCAAAATTTCGTTGACAGCTACCGTGTGGCATATTTGGAGAGAACGAAACATAAGGACTTTCGAAAAAAAGCAAAAACAAGAATTAGAACTTTCTGAAAATATTGCTAGAGATGTAACTATCACAATAGCAAAGATCAAAATACATACCAACTCAGAGGAACGAGAAAGACGACAATTGGAAAACTGGAGCTTAAAGGTTGATCAGCGCGGAAATCTAGCAACGACCTGGAAGCCGCCATAATTCGCGCTGAACAACCCTAGCAATTTGAGAAAGTGTCTCGGTTAGAAAGATTATGTCGTTTGAACTGAATATGAAGTTGTATTGCGGATGTACTTTAGCTTTAGGCCGCATGGCCCATTAATAAAGCATTAACCAATTTTCAATAAATATATATATATATATGTTTATGCAAAATTATATATAAATAAAATTTTAATACATGTATATATATATATTTTTGAAATATTTTATTGTAGAAGCAAAAGTGTGTATATATCTGTACATACATTTGGACAATACATTTACATATTGGATGAGCTAACGTGTCTGTTGCGATGTAAATCTTAGCATCTATATACGAGCATGTTATACCCTGCATGGATTGATATGTTACACATGCACACAATTATATATGTGTATGTGACACATATATTTAACATAACATAAAATTTAATAATACAATATCATTTTACAAATTTAAATAAAATAAAAGATTTTATTTAGATAAAATTTAGAAATGTTGTAAATAAATTAGATTTTATAGGTCCAATAAAGATCTAATAAGAAAAAAAAATTCTGAAATTCATGCATAACTTCCATTGCGGGCTGGCCCGGTTCCAACACGCATCACATACATTAACCAATATATATTTTTATATTTCTATATATATTTATACATAGATAGACACACATACAAACATAGATACATTAGATATATGTTGGTTACATAACGTTTATTATCTAAAGTGTAAAGATTTAATGGAAGCAGGGTAATAATTTATTATGTTATTGGATCGAATACAATACTTAACATATATCTAGAACATCTATACAATTTCATATTATCAAACCGACTGTTTGTGAGGTTTATCTACTATAGACTTGCAAAATCAAATAGTGCAATTCAAAAGACAAGGAACATTAAAAACATTGTTTTTAAAATGTGTCGCTAAATCTCTCCAATGTTATTTGCTTTATTCTCTATAAATATCCCAAATTAATTTTCTCATACTTGTTTGATATTTAAATCGTAACAGGTTTTCTTTTCAAAAAGGTTTCATTTTTCTTTTATAAACAATCAAATTCTCGTATTTCGAGTTCAAAATTCAAACTTTGAAAATTCACATTTTCAGTTTTAGAACTGTAAATTTTCGAATTCAAAATTCAAACGTAAAATCAAATTTTAAAATCAAGGAAAATTTTCAATATTTCTAAATTTCATCTTTTTAGTTTCAATTCAAAATTCACACTTTAAATAAGAATTTCAAGTTCTAAATTTTGAAAGAATGAATTTCCAAAATTCAAGGTTCCAAATCTCGAATTCAAAATTCAAAATTTCAAAATTTGAAAACTAAAATTCTCAAAATTTCAAATTCCATACGTATATGTTTCCCTTTTAATAGAAGGTTTGTGACTGAACTTTTTGCTTTTAAGAAAATTCAAATTCTGATTAATGTCAAACTTTCAAATTCAATTTAATTTTTCATTTAAAAATTCAGAATATTATTTGAACATTCAAACCTTATATTTTAAATTTTCAAACTTAAAATTTGAATTTCAAATTTTCAAATTCAAATCTTTAACTTTGAATTATTCAATTCAAATTCAAATTTGAATTTCAATACTCAAATATGAATTTCTTGTTTTAAAATTTTTTATTTTCAAATTCAAATGCAATATATTTTTCTTCGAAATTATACTATTGAACAGTCGGTTTTTCCACCGTTGTGCGGTTGTACCGATATTTTATTTGTTTCAACAACAATTTATGTTATGTTATGTTCTGTTACACGTAGTTAAATTGATAGGTAACGGGATTATAAAGACTGACCTACGGGAGGAGCGCAGTTGGTTAGGATCAGTACTAACGATTGAGTTGGTTGGTAACTGTACGATTTCTTATTACCTTATAGATCTATTAAACCAGACAGTAGACATTCAAATAGTGTGGTACGCATATTCAGTGTTTTTAAGTTTACATTAGTAGCAGGAACAAAATTGCCAACGTAGACTTCATTTAACCAATTATAATTGATCCAAACATCAAGAATGAACAAACGAGCTTGAAAACCTACGAAAGAAAACCATGTTTGATTCCACACACAGCAAAAAATGCACTGAAAACAAGCATTTAATCGCATGGAAGTTGAAACATGCATTACAACTTTAAGCCATACCAAATATTATGATAAAAAAAAAAGATAGCCTGACTTAAAAGGAAAAACAAACAGCTTAAAGCCGATCGAAGTTATTGAACCAGTCTTCAGGAGACCCAATATCCTGCAATTCCAAACACGAAAGACAAGAATTCTCCGACTGCCCTTTCAAAATCTCCACATTGGACACCCCCTCAGAAGGCGACACTGAGCACGAAGAAGCAATAGAAGAAGAGGTCAGCTGTAAAACATCGCTATAATCGTCCTCCATGACCGGACATTCAAAAGGTGGTGGTGGTGGAGGAGGAGGAGGTGAATGCTCTTGTATACCACCATCGCTGACATTATCAAAGTGATCACTGTTAGCTTCAAGGCCTGTTAGTTTCTGAACCAAAGCCATGAAATCTCGAGCTTTGGTGTGGATGACTTTAGGAGAGGAGGTGTAGATGATGACAGGTTGGTTAATGGTGGAAGACGCTGATGAGGAAGATGGCTTATGGATGGAGTGCGACTCTTTGCTTGTTTTGAGCTTTGAGCGCAAGGCTGCATTGGGGTTGTTGTTGATGGTTTCACGAGATGAAGGGCTCATTGTTCCTGAAAACTGTACATGCAGAGAGAACTAAATGAAATTATTGTATGGATAGATGTCTGAGATTACCATTTGTGAAGACGATTGGGTTTGTTGCCAGGATATAAATCGATGAGAGACGGTGAGGGGGGAAGAGGAAGGCATGGAGATGATTGTGAGAAGCAACGGATTTGTAGGAGTTTACGGCCTCTTTATGTTTTTACATGTCATTCGTATCATCGTAGTTTGTTTTTGGTGAAAACAGCGAAGAGTAACATTTCTCTCTTGTATGGACAAGTGTAAATCGCGTAGACAGCAGTACTGAAGCCACAGCATTAAATAAGTTTTTTTAACATCGACATCACATAATTATAAATCAATTTATATAATTACAGGAGGAAAAAAAAAAACTTACCGAAGAGAATTACACATTTATTTTATGAACGTTTGCATACTGACATGTGTCGTTGGAGATTCATTGGTTTATGTTACTGGTGAAAATGAAGAAAAGAGTGCGTTTTTCTCCTTTGTGGACAAGTGTAACTCGGTACTCTTTGCTTGATCAAGTTTTTCTTCAAAACACCAATTCAAAATGGTATGATTCTACTTTAGATTGTTTCTAATTGATTTAACAATTTAATGGTCCTAAACCAAACTAAATGGATGTAAAAGTTGGAAAATCTTGTAAATCAAATATCTTTTACAAATTCAAACGAATAACATACATTTAAATCTATTCAATTCTCTAACAAATTAAATCAATATTAAATCATTATCGAACCTTCTAGTATAGTCTAATCATCTCCTAACCAAAGCAAATCATCTTATAATTTCAAAAGAAATAAAAACAGTAACAATATTCATCATAATCGGCATACTATGAAAATAACAACCAATCATGGATGAGAGAGATTGGGTAAGAGTGCTTTTTGAATTCTTTTAATTGATTTTTTTTAAAAGAGTCCATTAATGCCAATAAGTGTCATATAAGGAATAAAACTCATGATATTTAATCTTATAGTCTAAGCTACCAACCAACTGAGCCAATCTTATTGGCATCTTAATTGACATTTGATTTATATATCAATTTCTTTCATTTCTTTCCATGTAACCTTCTACTACTCTATAATTTCCTTTTCAAACAAGAAAAATAATAGAGAAATGAAGTTAATTGGGTAGTTATAACTAGGCCTGCAAAAGGTATGGGTTTTGGCCTGAACCCGGCCTATAAACGCAAGTATGAGTTTTGATTCCAACTATTCAAGCCCAACCCAAACCCGACCCAAGCCCAACCCATGCCCGATCCAGTTACTATTAGGATCGGGTACGGTTTACTCAAAACCCGATCCAATTTGGGTCCGATCTGATTATTAGTTTTCTGTAGTTTCTAAGCATGAGCATGTATGTTATTTTTTTAACCATTTTATTTGTTTTCATATATATTTTTTGTATACATTATTGTGAACTTGACTACATCACCACCTAATTTGTATGTTAACAATTATTTGTCTATAATTTTTATAAAAATTGCAATTTTAGGGTATGGTTTTCACATAAATATTTCGGGTTAGGTATACGGGTACCCGTTGGCCTGAAAAGCCTGATGGGTCGAGTTCGGGTATTAGTTTGGAGATACCCAACGGATTCGGGTTCGGGTCGGGGTCGGGTTTTGATTATTGTAATCGGGCTCGGGTTTGGATTTTAAGATACCCGAACTGAAACACGTCCGTTAACAGGCCAAGTTATAGCCATCAAACTTTAGCTTCAAACTTAAATTTTTGAATACAACCGATACAAAATCAATTTTCCTCCAATTTCCATAGTGACCCTTATAATAGCTAAACCTCCAATTTTCATAGTGACCCTTATAATAGCTAAACCTCCAATTTTACTTTTCTTTAGTCATATCTTGAGCCACGTTCAGCGAATGGAAAATTCGCTTGCTTCATTGCTTTTACTAATGTCGAAACCTCCATTTTGAGTGGTCACATGCATATATAACTCTTTATATACATGTCAACCACATAAATTTAACATTCTTCAAAATTCTACTTGCCACAAAATACCGTTATATCGAGTGAGATATAGAAATTTTATATCGGGGGATTTATCAATAACTTGATCAATATATGGAAACCAAAATTTCAACCAAAGTTTTGTGTTTCGCTTTGTTGGTAGTTTAGATTAAAATCTCAATCGAAATATCAACCTGGATAGTCGAGATTTGAAATAATGATTACCAAACCGATCATATCTTCAAAAATTATGGTTCGTTTCGATGGGCTGAAATTAGCTACTTTTTTTTTTTTGAAACTCAAACCAATTCATTTGGATTTTCAAAAAGCCAAAAAGTAAATTATTTAAGTCAATCCAACTGAGGCATTAAAGTTATAAATAATATTTTTTCACCACGAAGAATCCAACGTACATACACAGATGCAAGCCCCACATGTACCACATGCCCAGACTCATGGCGGCCATTATCACTAGCGTAAATTTTGAAGAAAAAAAATTGCAATATATTTTATTTTGGCTATTTTTTTTAAAATAGAGATAAATAAGTTAGAATTTTCTCTCTTTTTAGCTACTAACCATATCTATTTGAGGGAAGGATCATATTTACTATGGGCCATCATATTAAAATAATTATTAAAAAGTAAAATATAATAATAAATAAATATTTAAAGTTTAATATATTTCGTTAATAAAACTTTTGGAGTAATTACCTTAGAGCCTATAATAAAATTGATATTGTCAACAAAACATCTCCTACCTTAACAAAGAGCCCCTTACAAAATTGATACTATGAAAGAGCGATATTTATGCTCGTCTAACTTAGAAAACGTTGAGCTTCTTAAGCGTCCAAATAACTTCTATTAAGAAATTTTTTGGCCTAATCTTCAAGTATTAGAAAGTAAGTAAGGTGATAACTGAGCAAGAGTGAACCGTCAAAGGCAAGTATGCAATACAAATATCATAAGTCTTTTATCACATATAATTGATCTTGATTTAACCTAATTGGCTATGGAATTTACTAAATTAAGCTTTTACGAGAATTCTTGAGTTACAAATGAAATTGAAAGAGAAGAAGATTCAAAAAAAGACCCCTTTATGTGGGGGTACATGCCTACTTATAGTAAAATTTATTATTGAATTCTCGACACATGGCGAGTAGTAGCTTTAGATGGACAGGATTCTCTTAGTGCCTTATGATTTGGCACGATATTGTTTGTCACGTGGCACTCCTAAGACAAGTTTTCTCTTTCTCTTCAATTCCTCTTATTTGTGTTAATTTATCATGAATAGTCCAATAAGGCATTGATACGTGGACCATTAAGGAAACATTTATAAAATCGATTACACTCCTACTATAAACTCGATAGAACTTCTAGTACAAACTCGATAGCTCTTCTGCTACAAACTCGATAGCACTTCTGGTAAAAACTATGTAACTCTTTGTTATAAAATGGTAGCACTCTTTGTACAAACTCGATAGCTCTTCTTCTACAAATTTGATAGAAATTTTGGTACAAATTCGATAGCACTTCTACTACAAACTTGATAGCACTTCTAGTACAAAATCAATAGCACTTCTACAACTAACTCGATAGCACTTCTAATATAAACTCGATTGCATTTCTCGTACTAACTCGATAACATCATCTTATAACATCGATAGCCTCTTCCTTTATAAACTCGATAACATCATCTTTATAAACTCGATAGTACATTTCTATATAGACTCGATAGCATTTTTCTTATATAAACTTGATGGCCCTTCTTTATAGACCGATAGCATCTTTCTTGAACAAACTCGATAGCATCCCTTTATAGAGTAGATAATATCCTTCTTTATAAACTTGATAGCATCTTTCTAGTACAAACTCGATAATCCTTCTTTACAGACTCGATAGCAACTTTTTTGTACAAACTTGATAACATTTCCATATACACCCGATTGCCTTTCCTTGTATAAACTTGATTATACTCTGCAGCTTTTATTCTACAACCTCATTTTTATGGTTTATGAATCTTGGGTATATCATTTACCACCCGAAGGGTTTTCTTATACTTAGCTTAAGGAAACTCTTTGTTTCCCTCCTTTCCTTTAGTTATTTCTAATTTTTGCTCCTTAATTATAGTTAATTTTCATTGTGAGTTGGTCCCCTCCAGCTGGATTTCTTGTTGGACCTATAAATTCATCAAATGCATTAGTAAGGATTTATTTTACAAAAAAAATTATTCCTCATACACAAATCTTGTTTTCATTTGATCTTATTTGATTGGAACTAACTATAAATGTTCTCTAAAGTGGCCACTTGCCTATTAGTAATCAGAAGTTCCAATTGTAGTAGTTTAAGGAGTTACTTGAGGAATGGTTTGAAGAAATTGCCTAAACCAAGAAGGAATGTCTTTATCATTTGCTGCCTCAAAGTTGGCCCCAACTTGTCTTTGTCCTTGACCTCTTGTTATACTCATGTTGCTAAGCTGTAAATAGAGTCGAACAACTACCTTAGGAGAAACGAAAAGTAACATAATGTGGTGGAATGTGAATGCATCTATTCTATAGTATTAAAGACACAAATACATTCACTCATACATTTGCTCGCCTAAATCGTTTGTCTTACTCAATTGTCTTCAGTCTTATATGTACCTTGCTCCTTCAAGTATCCCTAACAACCTTTACTTGAAGATGCTTACCCAATGTTGCTTCCTAGTGTTCACTTGGGTCGAACTTATTGCTCAACGATCCCTAGTGCTAAACCTATGCTTTGATAACACACGTAAATACTCGTCGGCCCTAACACCTCGAAACGATGCCCATTCAACATTCCAATTTGGAAGTATTGGAACACAATATCCCTTCAAGTGCTAAAAAAACTAAAACTATTCATCATGCAACGTCATTTGCAACTCACAATAAAGAGGAAAACATATAATAGTAAGTAGTACAGTGCATCATGACAAATATAGTATATGAGATATATTAAAGTACTGGAGATATGGCAATTCATCTTATATATACTTACATGACGCTTATTACTACATAAAATAAAAGCGTAGACTAGATAATAGCTAATAACATTTCCAAGCTCCACTAGCTACCCTAAGAACTGCTAGAAAGGTCCTCAACACCTGACTCTCGGCCTACTCATGAGAGTACCCGAGAGTTGTCAAAGAAAATAAAACAAAGACAAAAAGGTGAATCAAACATAAAGGCTGGTGTGAGGAGAAAACTAGCTAAGATATTAGATACATTAATGTGTGTATACTAAATATATAAAATACCGAATAAAAGGTATAAGGGTATATAGAACCATACCTCAACCTGTCTTGCTTGCATCCAAAAAGTTAAAACAACAATAGTATTTTCAACTATAAAGGCATGGTAAAGTATGATTTCTCTAATACTATGTCACTGGGTAAAGTCTGGTGCTCATCTAACCAAAGTGTATGAAACCTATATCTATACATCCCTAGTGATATGTGTGAAGAGTATCACCCCGACAACCACACATTTTATCGTACCTATTTATCATCCCCATGGATAATCAATCTTAACGAGTACAGCGAAACCTGATAATCTAAGGCCAATATGTCCACGAGTCATTTTCACCGCCACTATGCACCTAGGTACAGTTTACCTTCAATGTCCTTTCAAGGATACACATTTAGCTCTTTGAATGGTCTGGCTTATCAACACATCATCCATGAGCCACTCTACGTGCTTCTTTTGCACCCTTAATACCGCACAAAAGAGTACGTTAGAGTTCGCCTCAAAGAACATTAACCCTACTGTCTTACCGAAGATGAGCGCTACTCATCAAGTGGTCGTTCCACTCTCAAGTTAATTCCTTTAACTCTGAGATACACACCTACGTATAATATATGGACCATAGGACCTATCACCCCATTTCATACTTCTTCGATAGTTACTACGTAGCAGTTGGATCAGGTGCATTGGCGGTAGGGTTAAAAGGGTTATTCCAAAAAAATTACTTTTATCAACAAGATCTTATTTGTGTTATGTGAATAAAATTTGTTTATGCTAAATCAAAGTTAGTATTTATTAATAAAATAGTTTGAGTAATATTTTAATTTATTTAAAATATTTTTATTTGTTAATGTTCAATTATAATATTACTAATTTAATTTAAAATTCAATTTACTAATTTAATTCTATTCTAATTTTATATTTTGATTCTTATAGATGTTCATATTTAAAATATAAACATCATAAATACATTAAAAGTATAAACTAACCTAGGAGTATAATGAAAAAATTAACCGTTGAGTCCTACGTTAACAAATGTCAAGTGATAAACATATGCCAACATTAATGTCAAGGGATACAAATGTGCATGAAACAACCGGCATTATATTTACTCTAATATTATCTAACTAACTTTTTTAGCCAAATTGTTTTGATTAACCTTTATATAAATATATATTTATGTATCATATATATTAATTTATAATTAATGTTTTGAATATAAATTTATTATTTTATAGATGTCTTGATATTTAATAAATATATATATATATATATATATATATAAATAATTGTATTCAAGATATATATTTATATTATACTTTATAAATTCAAAATTCAAATTCAAGTATATTTGACCTTTTCAAAATAATTATCTGATATATACAGTAGTTTTTTTATAGCAGTAGCTAAACAAAATAATTATTTAAATTAAATATCCAATCGGATATTATTTATTTGAACATTTCAAACATTTAAAATTCAAAACAGTATGACCTATTAAAACTAAATAAAAAAATGTTAATTGAACTGAAATCAGAAACATAATTTTTTTTGTTTCAAATTTCTATATAAATTATATATATATATATATAATTTCGTCATAGCCGAGAACAATAATATATATTACAATATTAAATCCAAAAGCATTTAATGATATAAACATTTACAACACATTTTATAATATATATATATATATAAGGAATGGATCAAGATCTGTAGAATTGGAAAGCTAAAGCAAGGTGAGTGGGAAATTACATGTTTAGTAGAATTATATCGTTGAAATCTCTTTCAGCTACGGCTAAAAATCATTTTGGATATTTTATTATAAATGCAAAAGGAGTAGATATAAATCTCGGTTTGGAATTTTTAATTGGATACACATATTGATTAGAATGATAAATAATGAATTGGATAATGAATTGTATATATGTAATGATTATGGAATAGATTTAGTGAAATTGATTATGGAATAGATTTAATGGAATTGATTATGGAATAGATTTAATGAAATTTGTTATGTTTAGAATTCCAAATTTGATTTGACTATTATTGGGCTTGATTGTAATTAGGTTAGGACTTGACATATTTTAATTCATCGGAATAAAAAGGGGTAATAATATAAGTCTCTATGAATCATCCAAGTTACAAATAAAGGTGTATTGTTTGAAATAATAAGGAATGTAAATATAAAGAAAAAGATGTACAAAATAAGAGAAATCTCGTATTTTGTACTGTCTATTTAAATTAAAAAAATATAATTCATTGTAATTTCACACAAAACACAAATCCTCTTTTAAGTAATTCATAGAGAATTAAAACATTAACAATTCCTTTTAAAAAGGGAAAGTAGTTCCAATGGATTAAAGTATAAGGTCCTTAAGTACAATAAATAGTAAAGAAAATAGGAACAAGAAAAATAGTTAAAAATGGAATTCAATATACATAATTGGATAAGAGTAATTGGAAAGTAAAACAATGTAAGATTCATTGAACAGTAATGACATTTATGTCAAAAAATAAGAAATGGATAACAAATTATAGTAATTAAGAAAGATATTTAAAAGAAAGCGGTAAATGACCTTAAATTAAACAAGATGTAAACGCATAAAAAATTAAAGAAATACTATCAATAGTGAACGGTAGAGGCACGGTAATTGAACAAGAATGAATGAAGATATATATATATATATATTTATTTATTTATATATATATAAGTAATATATGTACACACACACGTAGCCTCAAGTATGTGTTTATGATGGGTGTGAATTACGTAAGTATGTAAATAACTTAAATAGATAAGAATGACATTAGTCATTAGTATGGATTGGAATGCGAGGTAAGTAGTATTACACAATAGAAATCTGTCCACCGCAAGGGAATATGAACTGTTGTGTATACATTATACTAATGTGAGACATATCTAACCGGAGGACCCATAAAGAGTATATAATTGTGTTAGATAAAGGAATACCCTAATAGTAAGAGGAGTCTGCTTCAAAAATAAGAAGGGGATATTGCGTTGATTGCGTTAGGCAATCTAAATAGAATGGTGAGCAGCTCGACGCTATGTTAGCAGGTGCAAACACCATATCAGGAGTAGGAGCTACATAAATTGGGTGCGTCATCGGTCAAGAGCGATCAAAATGTAAAAGACAGGGTTACACCTAACGAGCTATGCCTCATACTAGGGTAGGCCATGTTGGATAATGCACAGGTACAGTTGTTTGGTAAAAAAATTTAGGGCATAGCTAGTTAACCCATGACAGAGTTCTTTTCAAAATGAATAGGGTAGTCTGTGGAGCTCCACAATTGGAAGTAGACAAGTTAGTAAATATCCAAAGCGAAGCGAGATAGAATACGTCTAAACCATAGCGACACCGTTACTAGGAACTAACAGGAGGTTCTACTTTGCACGTAGGTAATTTGGCCTAGACATTCATGATGACGCCTGACAGTGTAGAACTAAGTATACTAGTAGGGATAGTATCTTGGTCAAATGAGGGACCATGGTACTTACATATATATGGTTGTCTACTACGGGAGATGGGACATATCATACGTGTATGGGAAGTCGAGTCTACTAGTTAAAAATAAAAAGACATAACAAGAAATGGAAATAAGAATAAAAACCATGTCTGTCTCTAAGCGCCATCTTCGCCATCTACGTCCTTTAACCTGTGTTTGTAATGAGGAGGCAGTCAGAACAATAAGTGTCAGGTGAATAAAAACCTCGAGTCTTACCATTTCAGTAATTGGGCAGTATATTTCAAAACAAGAATACATCTACGAACATAAAACCAATAAAATCATTTAATACTTCTTTTAATATCTTAATAAAGGCAGATCCCATTATTTAATACCTATTCCTAACGTGTGCTCCTCAATAGTACTATCTAGCTGGCATCATATGAAATCTCAAGTCACTCAATCAGTCACCTGATACCTTATCCCAAGGCGGGCCCCTATAGATATACCACCTAACATGTCTCCTAGGCTATTTAATACTTCATTTGAGGAAAAGAGGCGGGCCCTCAAACAACCACTTAATACCTCAAGACCCCAAACAGGATCCTCGTCCAATGGCCCATACTCATAATGACGTCTCATATTAGTCCGACTATTCGTAGGAACTGGTAGTCAGATTAGCTGGGCAGATTTCCCCTACAGAATTTGGGACTAACCTCGCATCATTATAAATATTTATAATAAGGATATCTCATATCAATAGGAAGTGTACACAACTGCTGGTGGACTCAAAATGAAGGGCAGAATTCCATCATGTAACTCTTTGACCTCGTAACCTTATGACTTAGCCATAAATTAAATACACTCTCTATATTTAATAATACTCATCCCACCATTTCATAAATAAGGCCTTATAAGGAATCTTCCTTATTACGCCTTAGAATAATAATTAGGCTATATAAGGGTTTCCTCTTATTTTTGCCTAACAATCAATTACATTCTTAATAGGGGAAATAAATGAAAATAAATACCTAATTAACTACACCATATATGAAATAATAATATGTTAATTATTATGCTAATGGAGATAAATAAATATTGCGCCTAATAAATTCTAAATGCATGGAATTTACGTCCAAAACTGGCGTTAAATGTCAGTTCCCTAACCAAATAAATTACAAGTCCTTTTTCTTCAAATTTCCAAGATTTTAACATACCAAAATAAGGGATTCTAATATCCAAAATATGGAATAAATATTCATAACCAAAACTGCAATAACATAATTATAAATAAAATAGAAACTCAATTTATTGCACCGAATCAATGGAATATCCTAAACAATAGGAATTGCAATCTAAACTCAATATTCTACTCAACTCCTCTTACAAAGAAATAAATAAGAAGAAAATTTGTGTGGAATAAATGGTGTAAACTACAAATAAAATCTATAATCTAAACCCCTTATTTTATTAAGAATCACAAATTGAACCAAAGAAGAATGAGAACTGGAATAGACCATGAATTTATCAAAAATTGCATAAACAAAAGAAATTCCATCAAATTAATGTAAATAATTAAGAATCTCAACACAGAATTGACATTTTGAAATAAAAAGAAATTTTATCTATAGTATTATGGCAATCCCAAAATCCCTAAGGCATATTCAAATCCATAGAGATACACCAAACAATTATTGAAAAAGAAATACTAAGGTTTCCACTCACAGAATATTCATAGCTTCACCCTCCTTGGATTTTCACGCCTCACAATCTCTTCCAGAATCTCTCTCTTTTGATATATACACACACAATAGAGAAGAGGTATATACCTTTATTAGATTCGGAATAATTGGAGAGGAATAGAATAAGAATAGGTTGGTGGAAGAAGAAATAAATAGAAAATAGACTGGATTCTTACCTGAATTCTCTACGGAGTTTTTGAATCTAATTTGGAGAGATAACAGTGGCAGAGTTTCACTGAATTCCCTAAAATAATATGAATAAAAAGTGGAGAGGATAAGGTTCGATTTATAGGGGTTGAAACGCAACAGAACCGTAGGATCAAATTGAAAGAGAAACGGACAAATCTAGAGCATTACACAACGCAAAACCCTAGCCACCACCATTAGGAGATGGTTGACCATCTAAGCTCGACCGGTAGACTGCTACGGTCAACCGGTTGACCCATGTAGTTAGGCCGCTCCGCCTTATTTTGGGCAATAATGATTCGTTTCCATTGGGTTTTGATTTTAATTAATTTCTTACCCGTTTTATTCTTAACGTTAAACGGTAATTTAAACATTCACTTAGCCCCCAAGCTAATTTTGAATTTAAACACTAAAGTTAAATTCTCATTTTACTTTGAATTCAAGCTAAAATAATTTAAATCTGAAAACTTCAAACGCTTATATCTTCTTCGTTTGAGCTCCGTTTTCAGTATATTATATATAGAAGCAAATCAAAATTAATAAATTCCGTGGTCAAATTCCAACTTTTATAAAATTTTAATATTCTACCTTATTATATTGAACTAAATTTTATTTCATTTATCTATGGTTCATTTTACAGGGTGTTATATTCTTCCCCTTAAAAAGGATTTCGTCCCGAAATCTTTCAAGGGGCGAACAGTGTAACACGCAATAACATTCAAGTTCTACAACCAAGTTATCTACACAACCATCTACTCAGCCAAAGTGCAATGCGATTATGTACTGCAGACATACTAAAATGAGCTCAATCATGGCATGAATGTGCAATCGTGTCATGCAAGTATGTATGCAAATACCCTAAACATGCATAAAAATTTCTACTTGAGTGCAAAGTGGTTGTGAAAAAGTGTAGCAACTATCTCCTACCATCCAATCTAGCGACCACGGTGCAACCAAAATCCTAATTTTGGAGAAGAAATTTACCAAAGAAAGGCTTAGGAGGAGAAGTCCTCATGCCTTCCATCAGATTTTCTCCCCATTGTACCCGGACCAATCTAATTCTTTGTTGCGGAGGTTCCTAGTTCTATGCTCCACAATGCCTGTAACACGGGACACAAATGACTCCGTCTCAAAATCCCCAATTGATTAGGCTCTACCATAATTGCTATGTTATGTAGGTATTTCCTCAAATGCAAAACGCGAAAAACTTAATGGACTCCAGCCAACATAGGAGTTTTTCTAATCTTTCCCCAATATTGGGAAATGCCCAATAAACCTGGTGTCAACTTTTCCAACTATCCAAATCATATGACCTTCACATGCTGCCTAATGAATTCTGACTTTCCAAAGTCTCATAATACAAATCTGGTCCGAGTAGAATTTGTCGATGGTTTTCCACCCACAATTTGGCGATTTGCATGGCCTCCCAAAAAGTGCTTCAAGGGTGCCATACCAATCGTCTATTGACGGCTACAATCCTACGTGAATTCTACTAAGGGTAAGCGCTACTCCTAAGGTCCTACAAAGTCCAAGATGCAAGCTTTAAACAAATCTTCCAAGCTCATGTTCATTCCTTCAGTATGTCCATCGGTCTTCAACTAGTAAGTGATGCTAAGATTTAATGAAGTTTCTAGAGCTAGTTCCTAAAGCTACTAGCAAACGCCTCCTAAAATTTACTAGTAAACTAAGGGTACCTATTACTAGCGATGCTATTTGCAACTCCAGGAACTGTGTTGGAGATGTTGTGGTTCATTGCTTCTACCGGAAATTTCTGTCACCTTTTTCTTAACCCTTGATCAATAGGAAATTTCATTATCATTTCTATACATTTTCTCTTTTCCTCGAGTAGTGGCATTCTGTGAGCTAAATTCCTTATGTTTCCCAACATTCTAAGGTTTTGGGATTGAAACTTCTATTCACTTTAGGCCTCTAAACTAATTTCCTCATTAACTTCCAATTTTACCTATGGTCTATCGCTAGTTAAGTGTCCCTATAAAATTTTGCTTATTTACTTTGCTTTCCAACATATACCACGTGGTTTAAATCTCATTTATAAAGTCAACATAGGAATAAAATAAGGATATATCTTATACCACATTATACACTTTTCCAATAAGTAAGGGAGGGAACTGGTGACTACAATCCAAGAACTTTAAAATAAAATTTTACTGGAAGCTACCATTTATTATCAACTGAAATAAATGGTGTTGAGGTACTAATTCTTCCTACTAAATTAAGATAGGTAGTTCTAAATATGTCATTTCATTATTACCCATTTCCCTTAGTTTTCTCCTTTTTCGGTTTCTAATAAATGTGGTCCACCAATGGCTTCAATTAAAATATTCATAGCAATTGATCATCAATGTCAAGATTGGACCATTCTCAATTAATCTTTCTTTAATTCCTTTAACCTTTGTTAGGTTACCAAAATCCATCCGTTACATAAATTTCTTTCTTCCATAATTGGCATATCAAGTTGCCTTAATCAGTCCCCATTAGATTACTTTTCCTCTTCTTAATTACAAATTTATTGCCCGTTAAATTAGTAATTAATGTCCATAAATCCTAGTTCATCAATTACTAACTAATACGCATATAGTCATAATTTATGCTATCTATATATATTCTAGTCGTTAAACGTGGCTATACGCTATCTATATTTAATTACTAATCGTACAACTAGAATACTCATTTTAATATTTTAATTCATCGGAGCTACCCTTCCAAAAAGATTACCATCATAATTTCTCATAAATTAACCACAACTGAGATTTTTTCTTTGTTTGAAATTACAAGGAATTATTTCTTCTCTTATTATTGAAATAGATAGTGTAAATTATGGAAAAGAGTATCCATCTCTTTCGTTTTTAGTGTATTCCTTGTTACTTCAAACAACGCACTTTTATACGTATTTGGAATTGGAAATTTTATGGAAATTACACAGAAACTGCTCCAAAATTAAAGTATAGAAATTCATATTCTATGGACAACCAAATTTAAAACCTAAATATAGATCTGGAATCCTTTACACTTTACCAACTTCTTCAAATAGAGGTTTGAGATTGATTTTCAAATTTCCAAATCCGGTTGTACATCCTATTCCTATTTTGTTAATATCCTAAAAACCTTAGTCTAAGTAGTGACCCCTATCTACTCCATAAATACGATTCTTTATAAAACTAGAATTTTAGTAATCATACAAAATAGTTTTAAATAAACTATTTTCATCAAATTCAAAATCGTCATTTATTACCTCATTTCTTTTTAAACTTAAAATTTCACAAACATGAAGTACCAAACTCAAAATTTCTATTTTTGAAAATATAAAATTAGAAATATTTTCCAAAAATTCAAAATTTCTTAGTTCCAAATAAGAGAAAAATAATTTCTCTTTTTAAAACTTTTTTCATTAAAGACATCCCTTTAAAAGTTAGACTTTCCACTCATAGCTTTTGGAACTTCCCTTTTTAACAACTTACTAAAATAAGGACTTGCTTCTTTTTAAAATAGTATTTTTAACACAAAACATTCAAAACTCAATTATTATTCTAAAATAATAAATTATACCTTTATTATTCAAAGGAGTTTTCTAGTTGCACAAATTATCATTTTGAAAATAATAAATTTTCCTTTATTACCATTTCAAAATAACAATATATCATTCTAAAATATAGGTTAATATCTATTGCCTTATTACTAAAAATATACCATGATTTGACAAAATATTTTTTTTAATATTGCCTAAAACTCTTAAAATCTCTTACAATCATTTTCTTATTCATTCCAATAATATTCTCATTCAAAATAAGTTCGGAATTTGAATAGAAAAACATATATATAAAACCATCTTTACAAGAATGCTTTTTCAAAAATATTCAACTCTTTAATTATCATTCGAATCCTTCCAATTATCAAAGATACCTTTTACAACTTTAAATGATGGAAAAATGGAGTAGACAACAATATCACTTATCTTATTCCTATTACTCCTCTTCTAATTCTATCACTGGATTAAAATTCACAACTCTAGCATTACCTAAATTCAGCTATCATTCCCCGCATTTCCATATATAGGATTGTTCCTTCTATCTACCTTACTGGATATTCTCATCCTTTTATTCTTTTTATCCTATGCTAATCAAGTGTCTTTTTCATTTGTACATCCTTTCAAAGAAATAAGGAAAAGAATCACTAATTTTATAAGGTAGGAAAAATCATGCATTTCTCTAAAGAAAAATTACTTTTAAAAATACTTAAACTAAAAACTTTTGGCCTAGTAAATTTAAGCTAAGAACTTTAAGAATGCAAAATACTTTTACGTTAGAACTTTCGAACTCAACTATTTAGAAATTATAAATCTCTAAATTTCCTTGCTTTTTCCAAAATAAAAGTGTAATGACCCAAGATTTTAGGAATTTATTCTGAAAAATATAAATAAATTCAAAATGATTTTTAAACAAATCTTGAAAGGGAATTGATATAGCTTGATAGTGTATTAGTATGTGTGTACATGGGTGCACAGGAAATGCACATGAAATAAAGCTAAAAGTCCCTGAACTCCAAGAATGAATACATATTGATATGTATGGGAATATATATATATATATAGATTAAAATCCTTAAAAGCTGAATGCATAAGTAAATATATATATGGATGCTACTGAATATTTTTGAGTGTACATGTACATGTGTGTGTCAGTACAAAATAATGTATAAATATATACAGATGAGTATACTAATTAATTTAGTAAGTTTTATATATATATACATATATATATATAGATATGTTAATAAGGTACTAGAGTTCAAGTCAGCAAAATGAAACATACCAATATATTTTATATATGTAGGCAGAAATAAAAAGACTGAAGATATAAAAAGGAGTATTCTTCTTGTAAATAAATAAAGAAGGTACATACCATTTACATGAAAGCTAAAAATAGGAAAAATAAGATAAAACAGAGAAATGTTTGCTATAGGCAGAATTAGGAAGAGTATTTGATAAATAATAAAATCAAGTCACATTTTTGGCATGATTGTAGACAAAGGAAAAAGTATTTTCTGAAAAGCAAAAAATCTGAAAAAATGTAACCACTTTTCTCTTCACCTAAATTAAAACCGGGAAGGGTAGAACTTTGGGTTTAAATAAAATGCAGATGACATGATTTTTCTGGTGGGCAAAAATGGCTTTAGCCAATACCCAAAACCCTAAGGAAGACCCTGTATATATACATGTATATGCAGCAGCCTCCTCTCCTTCTCAGAAAAGAACTTTGAGAAAAAAAAGGAAACAACACCATAGAAATCATAAGGCAAGGGAAGGAAGAGAGCTTGAGGCTAAAGGCAGAAGTTCATCAATTAATTAAGGAAGCAAAGAAGAGAGCTAGGTGAGAAAACTCACTCAAAAATCTAAGGCAATAAGTCCTAATGTAGGCAGCCAGCTATAAGTAATTTTCTTAAAAATATACTTTCATATGAGAACGCTTATCTGTGATTTTAAAACTGAAAATGTTTTGATTCTCTTTGGTTGATCACTTGTTTTATTATAAGAAAGCTTTATGTGTTGTTAGTATACATATATGTTTTATAAATCCAGATCTATGATATGTTAATGTTTAGGAACATAAACAAATACCCAGAAAATAAAATGTTGAAAATAGGCAAGTAGTATTGGTTTTGGCTCAACCCAAAAAGATGTAAATAATGTTGAGCTGCAATATACTTATGTATAAGTGCTGAGGCTTGAGACAAAAAGGAATTAGGGGTGCAATAGGGTTGCCTATGTGCTGATGCTCCTGATTCAATGAAAATATATATATATGTTCATATGCATAGCAAACAAAATTTTGTGATTCAGTGAAACCAGGTCATTCTGAGTTTAACTCAAGCACAAATGTTTGCAAAAAGGAAAAACTCTCTCAAAAGCCATAAGCCAATGTTAGTTGCCTACACCCTTTTTAAAATACCAGAATGTATACATATGCATACAGAACCTTATTTATTTAGTCACCAATGGTTGTTTGCTTGCTTGTCTCTGTATGGTTTTGAATAATATGAGATGCCATGATATGGATGTTTTAGCTAGTGAAATGGATCACTGAATGGTTTAGTCATGAAAAATCAAAAGAGTTATTATTAACTTAAACCTGATTAGGAAATTTGGGGTCAAGAACACTGCAGGAATGACTTGTGTTCTTGAGTAGCACAAGTTGACACATGGCTTGTTTAAGTCCTGAGATCTTTGTGTAATGGAGTGAATTAGTTCATTACAGTGTGTCCATTGATTCATAAATATTGCAGGTGAGACCAGGATAGATAAATATACCAAGGGAATAATATTTGAGATGATGAGAAAACTAGAGTTTTTCCCAGAATTGAAATATGAGGATGGAATAAATGATTTAACTCATATTGGTTATTTTCCTGTTTGGTGTGGATGATTGTTTGATTATGACTGAATTGTATGCTTGAATGTATGTGCCATATTTATATATGTAGTCTCTGGAAAGAAAAACTAAAGTGTGCACATGCACAATGACACAGAGCATGCACACAAGTATGATCTGATTCCAAAAGGGCAGAACCTTATGTATATGTATTTAATTTGATTTTAACCTAATTAACTAGTTGCTTTTGTGAATTTTCTCATACCAGACATGTGTCTGACCCTAGTGTGCTAATGGCATCTGGGGTGTCTCATTTAAAAATGAGGCAGTTTCAAATGCTTTTTCAGGGATTGCAGCAACTAAGTAGGAGTAGGAGCAAGGCTTTGAGAAGAGGATTATAGCATGCTAAACTTAGTTAGATAAGAGCCAAAATGATAAAATCCGCATGTATTAATGATTTAAATTGTTACTTGTATTAAGTGTTGAACATGGGATGGATATTTTGTTAAGTATTTTATTGAGAGATTGACTTGTATCTGGAATTTATGGATCTAGTTAATATCTAATATTAAAGAAGTTAATCAAAATATTGTAAGTGAATTTAGTAAGAACACCATGTTGAAGACTGAATGATTACATTTTATAAATGTATTAGTCAATTTTGAGTCTTTATAAAGGATTTAAGTTTTGGGAAATCTGGATAGTTGATTCTCAGAAAAATTAAATGGTTTTGTCTTTCAAACATGGTAAGTGTATACAAAAGATAATGGGCATAGGTTGAATGTTTCATGACTGCAAGGTTCCCATAATCTAACTTGTTTCATACAAAATGTTTCATGTCTTATTTTTAAATAAAGGAAGGATCTGTAATAAGGGAATTGAAAGCCAGATCTAAATAGTTGCAGTTATATATGCACATAAACATGTTTTGTGCAAATATTAACACACCTTTTCCTTTGTACCTGTAATAGGAATCTGAATTTTCATTCAGATTTTAACCAAATGCATTTTAAATTCCAGACAGATTTTATAAGAAGACAATCAAACATGGACTTATAACACTGAACTATGTGTGGATTGATTAAATTCAATCAATCCAACATCCTCTTGTTTTCCAGAACTCTGATTTAAACAAGAGAGGCATATGCATCCTCATATGTATGTGCTTAACTTTGTGAATGTACTAATATATTTATATTGGTTAATTGTTTTGATCCTGGATATATTTTGGTTTATTGGAAAAAGAAAATGACCCAGGAAAATATATTTGGAATGAATGATCAATCTATATATCATCTCTGATAGTTCAAAGGAAGTTTAAATCGAACTTAAAAGTGTAAATGAATATAGGTGGACACCCAGACACATATAAATAGAATGTGCATATGCATGTACATAGAGATCGAATTCAGACGACAGTCGTATTAATTTAGACGTCTAAGATTAAACTTAGACGACAGTCATAATAATTTAGATGTCTAAGGTCAAATATAGACGTCTGTTACAAAGAAATTTAGACGTCTGAAGCTAGTTCAAAATGTCTTTTTCTCTCTGTTTAAATTTTTGATCTCTGAGCCGTTTGTCATAACTAGATAGACGTCTGTAATTAAGTCTAGACGCCTATCATATTAATTTAGACGTCTGAACTGCTGATTTTGCCTAATTTGCCTATTTAGAAAAGAGATAAGTAACTATGTCAATAACTTGTATGGCATTTTGATTTCTATTGGATTTAAATTCCTTTTGATGGAAAAAAAATCCTTATGAAATTAGGGTAGAAATAGGAGGGTCATTTCAGTTGGTATCAGAGCTATGTTATTCAACATAGTAGAAGTAAAGATCAAGTTCTTAGATAGAAATAAAATTTAAAGGAACTAAATATATATATCAATGTTTTCAGTGTGAAAAAAAAACCACTGAAATAATAAAATTACTAATCAAACTAACCAGCTATGTAAATTATTATTAGCAAACTATGGTAGGGAGACCACCAAATCAGGGAGTAGGATCTTCCCATGCACCACCAATGGTCAATCTGCAAGACTTGGTGAGAGCATTTAGGGATGGGGCAGGACAAAGGCAAGAAAATCCCTATGAAGAACTCTCAAAATTACTTAAGACATATACTCATTTAGGAGGCAAAAGCTTTGAAGGGACAGAGAGTATCATGGAAATTCAAACATGGTTGAGAACATTGGAAAGAATTTTCAATGACATGCAACTTGATGATCAAAGAAAGAGGCAAGTGGCTTCAAGACAGCTAAAAGGAGTAGCTTTAGGCTGGTGGGAAGTAATCATTGCAGGAAGGAATGAGAATGAAATCACTTGGAATCAATTCAAAGAGATGTTGGAAGCAAGGTTTGTACCAGCATCAGCAAAGACTACCTTGCTAGAAGAATTTATTAGACTTAGACAAGGAACCATGACTGTCACAGAATACACTCAAAAGTTTGAGGGGCTTTCCACATATGGAGCAATGCTTGTGGCAGATGAGGCATCCAAAAATGATAGGTACATAAAAGGGTTGAACCCAGGACTTAGCAGAGCCATGTTACCCTATGCAGACAGGACTTTTGACCATGTGATAGACTTAGCTTTGAGGTTGGAACAGCATGACAAGGAAAGGGAGAAGTTCAGAAATTTTAAGAGCAATAATACCAAGAAGAGTAAGGGGAGGTATCACCCTTATGATAAGAAGAAGGAAGAGGCCAGTAACAAAGGCACTGGAGATGTCAAAGCTAAGGAAACCAAGAAGAAAATTGTGTGCCATCAGTGTGGAAAAGAAGGACATATCAAACCAAGATGTCCAGAATTGAAAGGAGGAGCTTTCAAGTGCTATCTATGTGGGAAAGAGGGGCATATGAAGAGGAATTGTCCTGAGTACAAACAGCAAGGAAAATTGGAAAATTTGGAAGTAAAAGGCAAAGCCACAGTGGAGAGTAACACTGAAAACCATAGCCAAGTGGAAGGTACATTACTTATTTGTACCATGCCCATAGCAGTAGTATATGATACTGGGGCAACTCACTCTTTAATTTCTTATGAACTAGTTAAAATGCT
This sequence comes from Allium fistulosum, assembly GCA_030737815.1. NCBI lineage: Eukaryota > Viridiplantae > Streptophyta > Magnoliopsida > Asparagales > Amaryllidaceae > Allium > Allium fistulosum. Next base: position 99,006,175 of record CM060902.1, read on the forward strand.
AAAACTGAATTGCATATTGGTTGAAACCCCATTGCATATACAAAGTCCACTGGGGAGTTCTAGTGTTTTAAATATGATTTGTGTGGATGTGGAATTAAACATAGGAGGAAATATTTTTATTTCCAATTTATATGTTTTGAATTACCCAAATATAGGTGTTATATTGGGGGTAGACTGGTTAAGGCAATTTAAAGCCATAATTAATTTAGACTCATCCACCATATCATTGCAAAATTCTAGAGGTCAGAGAATCACAGTTTTATGTGAAGTAGCTAAGGAAGGAAAACTATATCATTTAGTTGACTCAGAAAAAGATTTCAGTGAACTAACCATTGAAGAAATTCCCATAGTCAATGAATATTTGGATGTGTTTGGTGAGGTCAAGGGTGTTCCACACCATAGACCAGTAGAGTTCCAGATCAATCTAGTTCCAGGAGCAAGCCCAGTGATTAAAAAGCCAACTAGAATGGGGCCAAATGAACTAAAGGAATTAAAGAAACAGTTAGAAGAACTGGAAGAAAAGGGTTTTATAAGACCAAGTAATTCTTGCTTGGGAGCACCAGTGGTATTTGTTAAGAAGCAAGATGGCTCCTTAAGACTCTGTATAGATTATAGAGAATTAAACAAGGTAACTATTAAAAATAAATACCCATTGCCAAGAATAGATGATCTTTTTGATCAATTAGCAGGGGCAAAAGTATTTTCTAGACTAGACTTAGCATCTGGTTTTCATCAAATGAAGGTGGAAGAATCAAGCATCAAGTACACTGCCTTTAACACTAGGTATGGGTTGTATGAATTTTTGGTTATGCCATTTGGTTTGACCAATGCACCATCATACTTTGTAGATTTAATGAACAGAACCTTTAGAGATTATTTAGACAAGTTTGTGCTTATTTTTATTGATGACATTTTGATTTATTCCAAAACAGTGGAAGAGCATAAGCATCATTTGCACCTGGTTTTGTCTAGGTTAAGGGAAAAAGATTTAAAGGCAAAATTTTCAAAATGTGTATTTTGGAAAGAGGAAGTACATTTCCTTGGCCATGTTATATCTGCTCAAGGAATTTCTGTGAACCCCAATAAAGTAGTGGCTATTCAAGCATGGAAGAGGCCAAGCACTGTGAGTGAAGTAAGGTCATTTATGGGGATGGCAGGGTATTATAGGAGGTTTATAAAAGATTTTTCAAAAATCTCTAGACCACTCACTAACCTAACCAGGAAGAACCAAGCTTTTGTTTGGTCAGAAAAATGTGAGAAGTCTTTTGAACAGTTGAAGGAGGCATTGGTGAATGCTCCAATTTTAAAGGTACCATATGGAAATGAAGAATTAGTGGTATACACTGATGCTAGTGGATTTGGCTTGGGTGCAGTGTTGATGCAACAAGGCCAAGTCATTGCATATGCATCCAGACAACTCAAACCCCATGAAGTAAGGTATGCTACACATGATCTCGAATTAGCAGCTGTGATCTATGCTTTAAAACTTTGGAGACATTATTTGTTAGGCACAAAGTTTGAACTTTACACTGACCACAAGTCTCTAAAATATTTATTTTCACAAAAAGATTTGAACATGAGGCAACATAGATGGGTGGAGTTCTTAGCTGCCTATGACTTTGACATACTCTATACACCAGGCAAAGCAAACAAAGTTGCAGATGCTTTAAGTAGACAGCATGCTAAATTGGCTATGATGATGATAGAAGAATTTAAAGACTTGTCTTTGCTAACTGAGTTAGAAATTGGGGAGAATGGTTGTGTACAGATGCATGGTGCACAAGAAGATAAAGGGAAGTTAAGCTTAATGACACTTCAACCAGATTTAATTCTGAAGGTAGGAAAAATGCAAGAACAGGATGCCAACTTATTAGAGAAGAAAGTGCTCCTCTCAAGAGGGGAGGAAGTGATGAATCACCATATTGATAAAAATGGTTATATGAGATACCAAAATAGGATGTGTGTACCAGAGGACACAGAATTGAAGAAAGAGATATTGAATGAATATCACAGAAGTAAATACTCCATACACCCAGGTAACACAAAAATGTACCAAAATTTGAAAAGAGATTTCTGGTGGAAGGGGATGAAATCTGATGTAGCTAAATACATTGCCAAATGTATGACTTGCCAACAAGTCAAGACTGAAACCCAAAGGCCATCAGGGTTGATGCAGTCTCTTAGTGTACCACAGTGGAAGTGGGAAGACATATCCATGGACTTCATAGATGGACTGCCTAGATCTAAGAGAGGTAATACAAGTATATGGGTGATAGTTGATAGGCTAACCAAGGTAGCACACTTCATCCCAGTCAAGTCAGAAAGAACAGCACCAAAATTAGCTCAAATTTTTATAAAGGAAGTGGTAAAGTTACATGGCATTCCCAAAACCATTGTGAGTGATAGGGATACCATCTTCACTTCAAAATTCTGGAGAAGCTTTCAAGAAGCAATGGGAAGTGAACTATGTTTGAGTACTGCCTACCATCCTCAATCAGATGGGCAGACTGAGGTAGTAAACAAAGTTTTGGAGGACATGTTGAGGGCATGTATATTGGATTTTGGAGGCAACTGGGAAGATTATCTTCATCTAGTTGAATTTACATACAACAACAGCTACCAAAATACCATAGGAATGGATCCATTTGAAGCCTTATATGGTAAACCATGTTTGTCACCTGTTTGTTGGGTAGAAGCAGGAGAAAGGTCTATTTTAGGACCTGAGTACATACAAGAAACTAAGGAGAAAATTGAGTTGATAAGAAGAAGAATGGCAGCAGCTCAAGATAGGCAAAAGAAATTTGCAGACATGAGAAGAAGGCAGGTAGAATATGAAGTGGGAAATTTTGTTTTCATCAAAATCTCACCTATGAAAAATGTGCTTAGGTTTGGAAAACAAGGAAAATTAACCCCAAGATATATTGGACCATACAAAATTCTGGAGAGAATTGGTCCCTTAGCATATAAGTTGGAATTACCAGAAAACATGCAAGGTATACATGATGTTTTTCATGTATCACAATTGAGAAGGTGGGTCCATGACAAGGCAGAAATTCTTGAGACCCCAACCCAAGTGCAGATAAATTCTAATTTGATTTATGAAAAGGATCCAGTGGGGATTTTGGCAAAAGATGTGAAGAAGTTGAGAAATAAATCTCTGAAACTTGTGAAGGTACAGTGGAGTCTTGATCCTAGTGATTGCACATGGGAATTAGAAGACAAAGTTAGGATGAATTATCCTAAGCTATTTTCAGATTAAGGTAATTCTGATCTTTGATTGTTTTCTTTTTAGATGCATATGTTTTTAGTTATCATAGAACTAAAAATTTATTTGGTTGAGAGTGTATTTGTTCTCTGAATTAAGTTTAAAATTTATTTTAAGCTTAGGAAAATTGTGGGACACAATTCCTAAAAGGAGGGGTGTATGTAATGACCCAAGATTTTAGGAATTTATTCTGAAAAATATAAATAAATTCAAAATGATTTTTAAACAAATCTTGAAAGGGAATTGATATAGCTTGATAGTGTATTAGTATGTGTGTACATGGGTGCACAGGAAATGCACATGAAATAAAGCTAAAAGTCCCTGAACTCCAAGAATGAATACATATTGATATGTATGGGAATATATATATATATATAGATTAAAATCCTTAAAAGCTGAATGCATAAGTAAATATATATATGGATGCTACTGAATATTTTTGAGTGTACATGTACATGTGTGTGTCAGTACAAAATAATGTATAAATATATACAGATGAGTATACTAATTAATTTAGTAAGTTTTATATATATATATACATATATATATATATATGTTAATAAGGTACTAGAGTTCAAGTCAGCAAAATGAAACATACCAATATATTTTATATATGTAGGCAGAAATAAAAAGACTGAAGATATAAAAAGGAGTATTCTTCTTGTAAATAAATAAAGAAGGTACATACCATTTACATGAAAGCTAAAAATAGGAAAAATAAGATAAAACAGAGAAATGTTTGCTATAGGCAGAATTAGGAAGAGTATTTGATAAATAATAAAATCAAGTCACATTTTTGGCATGATTGTAGACAAAGGAAAAAGTATTTTCTGAAAAGCAAAAATTCTGAAAAAATGTAACCACTTTTCTCTTCACCTAAATTAAAACCGGGAAGGGTAGAACTTTGGGTTTAAATAAAATGCAGATGACATGATTTTTCTGGTGGGCAAAAATGGCTTTAGCCAATACCCAAAACCCTAAGGAAGACCCTGTATATATACATGTATATGCAGCAACCTCCTCTCCTTCTCAGAAAAGAACTTTGAGAAAAAAAAGGAAACAACACCATAGAAATCATAAGGCAAGGGAAGGAAGAGAGCTTGAGGCTAAAGGCAGAAGTTCATCAATTAATTAAGGAAGCAAAGAAGAGAGCTAGGTGAGAAAACTCACTCAAAAATCTAAGGCAATAAGTCCTAATGTAGGCAGCCAGCTATAAGTAATTTTCTTAAAAATATACTTTCATATGAGAACGCTTATCTGTGATTTTAAAACTGAAAATGTTTTGATTCTCTTTGGTTGATCACTTGTTTTATTATAAGAAAGCTTTATGTGTTGTTAGTATACATATATGTTTTATAAATCCAGATCTATGATATGTTAATGTTTAGGAACATAAACAAATACCCAGAAAATAAAATGTTGAAAATAGGCAAGTAGTATTGGTTTTGGCTCAACCCAGAAAGATGTAAATAATGTTGAGCTGCAATATACTTATGTATAAGTGCTGAGGCTTGAGACAAAAAGGAATTAGGGGTGCAATAGGGTTGCCTATGTGCTGATGCTCCTGATTCAATGAAAATATATATATATGTTCATATGCATAGCAAACAAAATTTTGTGATTCAGTGAAACCAGGTCATTCTGAGTTTAACTCAAGCACAAATGTTTGCAAAAAGGAAAAACTCTCTCAAAAGCCATAAGCCAATGTTAGTTGCCTACACCCTTTTTAAAATACCAAAATGTATACATATGCATACAGAACCTTATTTATTTAGTCACCAATGGTTGTTTGCTTGCTTGTCTCTGTATGGTTTTGAATAATATGAGATGCCATGATATGGATGTTTTAGCTAGTGAAATGGATCACTGAATGGTTTAGTCATGAAAAATCAAAAGAGTTATTATTAACTTAAACCTGATTAGGAAATTTGGGGTCAAGAACACTGCAGGAATGACTTGTGTTCTTGAGTAGCACAAGTTGACACATGGCTTGTTTAAGTCCTGAGATCTTTGTGTAATGGAGTGAATTAGTTCATTACAGTGTGTCCATTGATTCATAAATATTGCAGGTGAGACCAGGATAGATAAATATACCAAGGGAATAATATTTGAGATGATGAGAAAACTAGAGTTTTTCCCAGAATTGAAATATGAGGATGGAATAAATGATTTAACTCATATTGGTTATTTTCCTGTTTGGTGTGAATGATTGTTTGATTATGACTGAATTGTATGCTTGAATGTATGTGCCATATTTATATATGTAGTCTCTGGAAAGAAAAACTAAAGTGTGCACATGCACAATGACACAGAGCATGCACACAAGTATGATCTGATTCCAAAAGGGCAGAACCTTATGTATATGTATTTAATTTGATTTTAACCTAATTAACTAGTTGCTTTTGTGAATTTTCTCATACCAGACATGTGTCTGACCCTAGTGTGCTAATGGCATCTGGGGTGTCTCATTTAAAAATGAGGCAGTTTCAAATGCTTTTTCAGGGATTGCAGCAACTAAGTAGGAGTAGGAGCAAGGCTTTGAGAAGAGGATTATAGCATGCTAAACTTAGTTAGATAAGAGCCAAAATGATAAAATCCGCATGTATTAATGATTTAAATTGTTACTTGTATTAAGTGTTGAACATGGGATGGATATTTTGTTAAGTATTTTATTGAGAGATTGACTTGTATCTGGAATTTATGGATCTAGTTAATATCTGATATTAAAGAAGTTAATCAAAATATTGTAAGTGAATTTAGTAAGAACACCATGTTGAAGACTGAATGATTACATTTTATAAATGTATTAGTCAATTTTGAGTCTTTATAAAGGATTTAAGTTTTGGGAAATCTGGATAGTTGATTCTCAGAAAAATTAAATGGTTTTGTCTTTCAAACATGGTAAGTGTATACAAAAGATAATGGGCATAGGTTGAATGTTTCATGACTGCAAGGTTCCCATAATCTAACTTGTTTCATACAAAATGTTTCATGTCTTATTTTTAAATAAAGGAAGGATCTGTAATAAGGGAATTGAAAGCCAGATCCAAATAGTTGCAGTTATATATGCACATAAACATGTTTTGTGCAAATATTAACACACCTTTTCCTTTGTACCTGTAATAGGAATCTGAATTTTCATTCAGATTTTAACCAAATGCATTTTAAATTCCAGACAGATTTTATAAGAAGACAATCAAACATGGACTTATAACACTGAACTATGTGTGGATTGATTAAATTCAATCAATCCAACATCCTCTTGTTTTCCAGAACTCTGATTTAAACAAGAGAGGCATATGCATCCTCATATGTATGTGCTTAACTTTGTGAATGTACTAATATATTTATATTGGTTAATTGTTTTGATCCTGGATATATTTTGGTTTATTGGAAAAAGAAAATGACCCGGGAAAATATATTTGGAATGAATGATCAATCTATATATCATCTCTGATAGTTCAAAGGAAGTTTAAATCGAACTTAAAAGTGTAAATGAATATAGGTGGACACCCAGACACATATAAACTGAATGTGCATATGCATGTACATAGAGATCGAATTCAGACGACAGTCGTATTAATTTAGACGTCTAAGATTAAACTTAGACGACAGTCATAATAATTTAGACGTCTAAGGTCAAATATAGACGTCTGTTACAAAGAAATTTAGACGTCTGAAGCTAGTTCAAAATGTCTTTTTCTCTTTGTTTAAATTTTTGATCTCTGAGCCGTCTGTCATAACTAGATAGACGTCTGTAATTAAGTCTAGACGCCTATCATATTAATTTAGACGTCTGAACTGCTGATTTTGCCTAATTTGCCTATTTAGAAAAGAGATAAGTAACTATGTCAATAACTTGTATGGCATTTTGATTTCTATTGGATTTAAATTCCTTTTGATGGAAAAAAAAAATCCTTATGAAATTAGGGTAGAAATAGGAGGGTCATTTCAAAAAGCATCCAAACCTATAAAGCATCAGAAGATTCCAAAATTGAGGAATACAAAAGTTGAAAACTTTTAATTTAACAGAATTTTAAATTGAGAAGTTAACAAATGAGAACCTTCTTTTTCTCAACTTTTCAAGTAATTAAAAATCATCCACCATTTTTTTTAAATATGTTTCACCACTTCCTTCTAAACTTTTTACAAATGGTGGTATATTTCCAAAGCTGTAAAAAATCACTTTCTATCAGAAAATTTCAACTTACAATACATAAGATTTTTGCTTAATAATCTTTTGAAAAGCTCTTTCAAAGCATTCAAGGAGTTTTAAAAGAACCTTTTTACCACTTCCTTTCTCAAGGGATAGGATATAAAATTGGCTTTGATTGTTCTGCCCTTTGAACTCCCTAATCATCTAATCTACTTATCTTCTTGTGGTGATTAATGTTCACCTTCTTACGAAAGCTTGTTTCACTGCTATATTCCATACTACCATATGAATACTATGCCTTATAATATCTAACTATTACCTTGCATTTATACTTACTATTCTCATAAATGTCACTTTATCCGTATTAAATGGTTATTTCCTTAACGGACATTTTTAAGGACATTTTTTGCTTATCCAACTTTACCTATTTAATTTCTTCCTTATCTTCCCATAATTATCTTAATGTCTAATTGATCTATTTAATGTATTATAACTCCTCTCTTATATCATTTATTACATATTATATCATTTGGCTTTAGTGCGAGAGCTCACAAGTTCGAAACATGCGTAGCGTGATTCGAATGTTTATTGTCATGTGATATGTTGTCACAGTGATTTGTTGTATATAAAGTACCATTTCAAAAAAAAAATCGAAGTTACTACCTTTCCTTTTATGATTCCTATCCCTATTGCCTTAATACTTATTGGGTCTACAATGATAAGGAAGTTTAGGTCCAACAAAGAAGTATAAATTTAACTCTATTTATTTTTTCAACTCATAGTTGCTTCATCCACCCTTTTGAAATATGGTAGTGACTACTTCTGTAGTCGGAATTTATAGAGTTAAGCATAAATTCGAAAGAGGTATATATATAACATGAATGTTAGAAAACCTTTTCAAAATAACAAGTATGTCTCTCATACGTATAGTTTTTCACGTTGATTGGGTAACCTAGGCTCTGATACCAAATGTAACAGCCCATCGTGGAAGAGGCCTAAATTTCAACCCAGAAAAGGAACATCAAAACTTAGATCCATTCTACGGTAAGTTGTTGGTAGAACTAAGAAAATAACAGTATAAAGCAAAAACTGAACTTTTAGAACTTAGAGCAAATGGAACAAAATATCGTAGAAAAGTATCCATTTATTTCAAAATCATAAATATGTCAAATTACAAAGTACCATCAAATCGTATCATAAATCCATTACAACAATAGCCTAGATACACGGGCATATATAAAAGCAAGGGAAAATGATAAATACTGCCACAAGCAAACCACCTCTGTCTCTAAGCGTCATCTTCGTCATCAACGTGCTTTAACTTGTGTTGTAATGAGGAGGGAATCAGAACAACAAGTGTCTGATGAATAAAAACCTCGAATCTTACCTTTTCAGTACTTGGACAGTATATTTCAAAATAAGAATACGTCTACAAACATAAAACCATTAAAATCATCTAATACTTCTTTTTAAGGAAGAAGCAGGTCTCCAAAATCCCATAACCCAAGTCCCACGTTATAATTATTTAGCGAAGCAAGAGGTAGTACTCAAGACGCTTAATGCCATTTATTGGAAAATAGTAGACTCTGGTTGTTTAATACATTAATAAAGGTAGACCCCATCATTTAATACATATTCCCAAGGCATACTCCTCAGTGGTACTATCTAACTGGAATCATATGAATTCTTAAGTCACTTAATACTTCTTTATTTATAAAGGTGGACCCTCAATCAGTCACTTAATACCTTATCCAGAAGCAGGCCGCTGTAGAGATACCACCTAACATTTCCCCTAGGCTATTTAATACTTCATTTTGGGGAAAAAGACGAGCCCTTAAACAACCACTTAATACCTTAAGGTCTCGAAGCAGGCCCCCTCATACAATGTCCCATATCAAAATGACGTCTCAAATCAGTCCGACTATTCGTAGGAACTGGTAGCTAGATTAGCTGGGCAAATTTACCCTATAGAATTTGGGACTAACCTCACGTCATTATAAATATTTATCATAAGGATATCTCACATCAATAGGAAGTGTACACAACCGATGGTAGCCTCAACGTAAAGGGCATACTTCCGTCATGTAACTCATTTGACCTCGCATCTTTATGACTTAGCTATAAATTAAATACACTCCACATATATAATATTACGTATCTCACCGTTTCATAAATAATGCCTTATAAGGAATTTTCCTTATTACACTTTAGAAAAAATAATCAGGCTATATAAAAGTTCCTCTTATTTTCTCCTAACAATCAATTACATTCCTAATGGAGGAAATAAATGAAAATAAATACCTAATTAACTATGTTATATACACAATAATTATATGTTAATTATGCTAATAGAGATAAATAAATATTCATGCCTAATAAATTCTAAATGCATGAATTTTACGCTCTAAACTAGCATTAAATATCAATTCCCTAACTAAATACCATTATAAGTCTTTTTCCTTCAGATTCTCAAGATTTCAACATACCAAAATAAGGGATTCTAATATCCAAAATAGAGAATAAATATCCATAACCAAAACTGCAATAACAAACTTGTAAATAAAATAGAAACTCACTTTATTACACCAATTCAGTAGAATATCCTAAACAATAGGAATTGCAATCTAAACTTCATATTCTATTCGGCTCCTCTTTTACAAAGAAATAGATAAAAAGGAAATTTGTATGGAATAAGTGGTGTAAGCTACGAATAATATCTGTAATCTAAACCCCTTATTTCATTGAAGAATCACAAATTGAACCAAAGAAGAAGGAGAAGTGGAATAGAATATGACATTTTAAAAAATTGCGCAACAAAACCAATTCCATCAAATTAATGTAAATAATTGGGAATCTCAATATAGAATTGACATCTCAAAATAAAAAGGAATTTTGGGAGATTTTATCTATCTTATTATCGCAAACCCAAAATCCCTAAGGCATATTCAAATCCATAGAGATACACCAAACAATTACTGAAAAAGAAATACTAAGGTTTCCACTCGCAGAATAGTCTTAGCTTCACAATCTCTTCCATTATCTCTCTCTTTTAATACACACACACACACACAACCACACACAATATGGAAGAGGTATATATATTTATTAGATTTAGTATAATTGGAGAGGAATAGAATAAGTATAGGTTGAAGGAAGAAGAAATAAATGGAAAATAGATTGGATTCTTACCTGCATTCTCTATGGAGTTTCTTAATCTAATTTGGAGAGATAACAATGGCAAAGTTTTGTTGAATTTCCCAAATTAGTATGAATAAAAAGTGGAGAGGATATGGTTTTATTTAGGGATTAAAATGCACCAGAACCGTAGGATAAAATTGGAAGGGAAACGGACAAATCTAGAGCATTAAACAACGCAAAACCCTAGCCACCACCATCAAGAGACGGTCGACCGCCTAAGCTCGACCGCTATGGTCGACCGATTTACCCATGTAGGTCGACCGCTCTACCTTATTTTCGGTAATAATGATTCGTTTCCGTTGTGTTTTGATTTTTATTCATTTTTTACCCTATTTATTCTTAACGTTAAACATTATTAAAATGTTTACTTAGCCCCTTAGCTAATTTTGAAATTTAAACCCTAAATTTAAGTTCTCATTTTAATTTGAATTTAAACTAAATTAGTTTAAATGTGAAAGCTTCAAACGCTCATATCTTCTTCGTTTGAGCTTTGTTTTCGGCGTATTATGTATGGAAACATATCAGAATTTCACCACGAATGCAGTGGAATAACTTCCATGGTCAAATTCCTACTTTTATAAAATTTCTATATTTTACCTTATTATATTTAATTAGATTTTATTTCATTTATTTATGGTTCATTTTATGGGATGTTACAGAAAATCCCTAAAGCTGGATAGTATACGACTCTCTAGTTAGGCCCAGATAGCCAAATAGTTATTGATCCATGTATGATCATCGAATGATGATGTACAGTGGGTCCAGATAAGGGAAAAGTAAGAATCCTTGTATTGCAAATATCGGGAAGCAGTTGGTTTCCTGTAGGATGGTGAAGTAGTCACTCTAAGTTAATAGCCGAATTTCTAATATTGAAAAGAAGATAGGTCAGTAAGTTGAACAGCAAAAGTTCTAAAGAAAGAAAAAATAGAAATCCACTTTAGGTCCAACCAAATAGAAAATAGTTTTAAAAGTTGGGAAAAACATACACTACGCCATAGATGGCCTACTGCAACGAAATTACATGGTGTTGCTAGCTATAATGTAACGATAGGTATGCTGATTTTTGTCTATTACAACACTCGCTTCAAGGTGTTAGCATAGGTATCAACAAGATGTTGCAGTAGCTATAGATGTATTCAAATTAAAAAATTAATAAAATTAGCAATCCGCGTGAATACGATCCAACGGTCTACATTTAATCTGGTTGTTAAAATGGATCACCACTGCAATTTGCCCCAAAATTTCGTTTTACCACCTGAACTAGTTTAGAGTAGATCCCCTTTTGGTTTTCATTTCAATTCGCTTCCTCCCATTCGCCTCCGCCACCAAATTGTCACCCTCCTCTTCTTCTGCTTCCTCATTCGCCTCCGCCACCAAATTGTCACCCTCCTTTTCTCGTATGTGATAATGGCTGCTCCTATCTTGTTCCTCTTTTGCTCTGAAATTAGGGCTTTGGCCTCGTGTTCGCTCCTATGAGATTAGCTAGGGCTTCGGCCTTGTCTTCGCTCCTGTGAGATTAGCTAGGGCTTCAGCCTTATGCGATTAGGGCTTCGGCTAATATCGAAGGACCCGATTGATTGTCGATCGATTACAATTGCCGTTCTTCTGATTTGCTTTGGCAATCGATCGTCTCCTTGCTTCGAATACAGCTCCTTCGATTTTGCTTGAGTTCAACTGTGTATTCGGGTATGTAATTTGTTGCTTTTACTTTACTGTATTGCTTGCTTGAACTCGATACTATCTGCCGATGATGTTAATGTGTTTATATAGGGTTCGAACCCCTAGATTTACGTTCGTATATATCTGTTTGAATTTGTCAACTAATTTATCTCGGCCACTTGAATTTGTATCACTTCTGTTTTCCATTATCATGTATATATATATGCATTCATGTATGTATATATGTGTTTGTTGTTGCACTTGAACATGTATATATGTTGCACTGGGTTTGTTTTTTATTTGATGTTGAGGCCTTCTCTTGTATTTAGTTGCCTTCGAGTCATATAAGTTTCTTTCCCTTGTGCCAGTCTTGCTTTGTTTTGGTCTTGGCCATTCACTTGTTAAGGCTGCTTGTTTCATTGATGCATGTTTTTGTATTCACCACTTTGCATTGGTCATTGTATATCTATGCACTGGTCCTTTGAGCCTGTTTGCACTGCCTATATATATACATGCTGTTTCACACATGTATATATGTATGGTTGCTTTCATATGGTAGCTGGACTTGCTCGAGTTCATATTTCTTATATTATCTGACTTCGGTCATTTTTGAAATTGCTGCAACTCATTCACTTGACACTTCTGTTGGTCTATATTTTTGAATATGGTTGGAGTTTTGGTTTAATTGTGAGTTTGAGTTCTTTTGTTGAGCTCTGTCCACTGTTGTTTTATGTCTGGCATACAAGTCTGGTATAGTTTGCTCTGACCAATTCATTGAGCATGCTGTTTATTTCTGTAGCATGCTTCTGTTTTATTTTTGTTCTTGTGCATTGTCAACTGCTTGGACCTTGTTGTGCATACTTCTGTTTCATTTTTGTTCTTGTGCATTTGGTTTATTACTGTTGCATGTTGTAGTGTTTTACTTGAATCTTGGTTGCACTGTCCACTTGAGTTCATTTAGCTCTGTCCTTTGTTTGGTTCATCTTGTAGTCTGGTACATTGTTTCATTTTGTATGCATTTGCTTGTATACTTGAATCTGGTTCATTCCAGAAAGTTTTGTTCATTGTATATGTTGTCTTGACAATTTTCTTGAACTTGCACCTGCGTTGAATCCAGCTAATAGCTCGGGTTTGACCTTGTGCTGATATCGTGATTTTATTTGTATTTCACTTGAGTTGAACCCGTCTTTTGATTTGGGTTTGACTTTGTGCTCACATGTCCCTGTAACTTTATCAAGTGTATATCGGTGTGCACGGCCTTGTGGCATGTACAATGATACACTGTGCATGTCACAAGTTGTTCGTGTGTGATGAATTCAAAATTAAATGATGACGAACAACCCAAATAACTGAGGCAAATAATATTTTCAAAATTACATTTTATTTTATACTGCAAAAATATTTCCTTTTCAATTTTACTGCGTCAGTGTGTATTTTTGCAGATTGCTCAGATGTTGGATTCAATCTGAAATGGAGTTGAAGACAGGTTTCAAAGAAGGCTCGATCTTCCGAAATCGGATGAATCGGGCGGTTTCAGAGGTCGATCCCCACCGGGACTGCGGTGCCCCGGACCCTCGCCGGCGCTGCGCCCGGACCCGCTTCTCGCCTCGCCTTCGGCTCGGCACTCGGCTCATCATATATTTGTCAGTGTCGGTGTCTGTATAAATTGAAACTGCATATGTAATGAGTGAACTGAGTAATGTAGTGAGGAATATCTGTATATGTGAATATCAGTGTTATTTATCATTGAATTGTAAAATAGTGGAGTCCGGAATTTGTACTATTTCAAATGTTGAAATAAAATATTTATTTAAATAAATTACTGTTTGAATATCAAATTCTGTGCAATAGCATTTTATTAAATAAATATTTATTTCTATTAAAAAATCAAATATGCTCTACATTGTGGGCCCCACAAATTCAGAAAGTTAATATCTATAGCAACATTTTGGAATGTTGGTACAAACACCTATGGATGTTGCTATAGACCCAAATAGGGTTCTATTGCAATAATATTTCTTATGTTGCCTTAGATAGTCAAAATGTTGCCTTTGAGGTCTGCGGCAACGCGGCAAAATGCATCACCGAGAAAGTGTTGCCTTTGCCCTTTTTTAGCCTTCAGCAACATTTTTTGGCACATCCAGCATCACTTCTTTGGTGTTGCAGTATGCAATCTATGGCGTAGTGATATAATTAATATATTGGAAAAAGTAAGTAAATAATGGATTTTAAAATGTATATATAAATATAAATATTTTGTTAAATTGAAATTTTTTCGTAAGTAAGTTTTACAAAAGCTAATGGTTGAAAATTATAGAGCGTGTATCGTTCGTTAGTTTCTTTGTAAAGAGAGAAAAGTGTAAATTCGAAATTCTATCCAAAATTTCATTAAAGGAAATTTTGTAAAAAGCTATTTCTTTTGAAAGAAAAATGATAGAGAAATATAGCTCTTGGGTTTCTTTATAATGAAAATTTTAAGCTGTAAAAATATTTTTATGGATGGACAATAGAAAGTGGTACAAGTTTGAAATAGGATGGGAAATAAGATTTAAAACTCTAAAACAAAGTTGTAGGTGAATGCACTACAATGGTTCAACTACAAAGACAAAGAAAGACAATTGAAATTATTGTAGTTTCGGTAGAAGAAAGTTGAGTAATAATAATGTTGCAAATATAAAAACAATATTAGGAATTTATATGAAATAATGCGAGTAATCTAATACAGGAGATTAAAAAGAAAATTTTGATAATTTTTATAGTAAGTGCAATAATGGCACATATCTTTTAGAAGTCCCCATAATATGACATTAAAGACTCCGTCAAGGATTGGAAGTAGAAATAGTACGAGTAGTAGGAAAATGATAGAATGAGAGCTGTTCTTATCTACTCCAGTTTTTATTGTTTAAAACTATAAAAGATGTTCTAGAAAAACTGTCAAGTGCAAAGAAATGGTTTGGTGCAACAAATAAGTTTTTGAAAGGAAAACTTAATAAATACTTTGAACTAAAAATCCCAATTTTTTTAGTAAAAGTTAAAAGGTCTTTAAAAGAAAATTTTGATTTGAAGAAAAAGGAAAGAAGCTTTTTAATTAGATTTGCTAAAAATTTCTTTTAGATCTAATGAATAAGCTAAATTAAATCTTAAATTAAGTTTTTAAAATGAAGACACCGATTATTTTTGAATTAAAAAAAAAGTTTCCAAGTTGCACTATTAAAGATGAGGGTTTTGGGATTGAGAATTCCTAAAAACAAAATTGAAGTTTTTAATTTTTAAACATTGACAAAGACCAAATCAAAATTTTAAATGGGAGTGGATAGGATTGAGCGCCTTGGTAAACTAGGAGAATGTTAAGGCTATAAAGAATATAACAATGATTACTCATGGAGTTGTAACGAACTGCCATTCTTACACCTAAAGACGAGACTTAATACATCCTCGGTATTCGTGTGTCGATCATTTATGTGTCCGAAAGACCGGAAATTTAGGATTAAAGAAAGAAAAAATAAAATCGCACAAACGTGATGAGAAATATATAATATATGAAATGATCTTTACAAAATGAAATCATCTTTATTTATACACAACATCAGAGTACACTATCGTATTATCGGCCTTGACAGTTATAACAGCATGTTCCTACAAATACTAATTAACACAAACAAAAAAGAAAGTAGTGGAAAAATAAAAGATACGTGACTACATCTTGGAGGCATCCAGCTTGTCTCCTGAAAGCTCCAAAGTATCTAGCTAAATCTGAAAAATATGCTCGGATTGACCCAAGCATTATAAGAAAATAACGCCTGGATCAGTCTGGTAAACCAGCGTGAGAAAGCTCAGTCAAATCAATCATATTTATTTCTACATTTGAAAACCCTTTTGAAAATAAAAGGTAATAAAACCATGCCGCAAATAAACACGGATGGGTTTTTACCTTACGATAACCAAGATATTTTATATTATAAAATCCAGTGATATTATAATAATGTCTATGGGTTCAAAATACCAATAATCAAGCAGCTGTGATGTTTGTACAACACAACAATAATAGGTATACAATCAAAAACTGAGGGCGCTTATTGGAGAATGGATTCCAACAAATAGCTAGGTAAGGGACTACCTTTCGAAAATAGTGCACCTCTAGATAAAATGTATCCAAGGACGAAAATCTTTCATCCTCTGCCAACACAGAACCGGCCCACCCCTTACTGGATAGTATCGAACATGTAATTATCCTGGTTGTTCCCAATCTTTATAAAAAGCTCTCATGCACAACCAAATCCATAATATGATAATCTAGAAAGGTGATGACACACCCTTATGGGAGTGACCCGCATAGCCCTACCGCATCTACCTTGTTTTAGCCATTTCCAAGGTGTGAGGCTCGTGAGGTAACGATTTAGCTTCCTTTAGAAATTTCACTTGGAATGCTAACACTACTATTCAACCAGAAATGCAATGCCAGCATTCATCCATACAAGTTTTCTTTGGGTCTGAATGAAACTGAAGGAACTATCTCTAACTACATCCATTTAGGAATCACACTAAGGATCAGTAGTAAGTAGCCCTTGCACTTCAAAGAACACCGTCTTTAAAACATCACCAAGATGTCTTTCATTCAATTGCATATGTTGGTTCGAAGTGGTTTTCGGATAATATATCTGATCCCGGTCTCTCCGAACCAACAACCTATAATTTCTGGTTGACTCATTCCCGGTTCTTTTGGAAATAAGTGGACTATACCAAAGTCCCAAAAGATCTTTAATATATCTCCTAAACCTAGAGATGTTTCGCTCGGATGAGTTCTCTTGAGAGAACTCAACCCATATGAACACGCTAAGCTTTTATTTACTTTCTAAGTCAAAACTGGCCAAGATTGGATAGTTGGTTATTTTTACTATCAAATAAACAAACAACAACAATTCAGAGATTTAATTACCCATAGCAACCACTAAGCCTCAAAATAAATCTTTCATTTATTTAAATCTCTTTCCAAAATATTCACATACTTATCTCACCGGCGTAAGTATATTCATAAAACATTATGAAAGATTTCTTATTTCAAAATCATATTAAAGGATCAAATCAAAATTTATTTAAAAAGAAACGAAGATAAGGATAAATTCAAACACTATTCCCTCGGTTTTAAGCATGGAACAAATGTCCACATCACCAAAATTACGAAGGTCAATTTAGGAGAATCCGATCTCAATTTCTTTTATAAATATTTTTAATAGATCATTTTAATAAATCCCTTTCGTTTATGGAAACTCCTTTACCAAAACTCCAAATCTATTTATAAAATTTCTATATAAATCTCTAAGTCTGTTTATAAAACTCTTTTATAAATATAAAACCATTTTTTAACTCCTTTATAAATATCCAAAATCATTTACAAAACACTTTTATAAATATCCAATATCATTTGTAAAACTCTTTCCCAAATTTCAAGGTATATTTTCAATTTATAAAATTCCATTTATAAACTTTCCTTATTGAAAACAAAACTTCTTTAATAAACTTTAGTCAATAAAGTTCCTTTTATAACATAAATTATTTAAATCACATTTAAATAAACAAGTTATTATTTAAACATTCTTCATTTAACTATCCTTAAATCTCATTGACAAAATAACGATTTTAAACAATCATTTAAAAGGTATTAAATTAACTTCAAACATTTTTGATAAAATAATTACTTAATTATCATTTAAATATCTTATTTAAAATGGTAATAAGCTTTAGACCATTTTTAAAAGGACTAAAATGAAATATTTTACTTCACAAAATCAGAAAGAGGCTTAGTGACCATAATGGTTCTAATTTAATTCAGTTTAACCTTCCAGTTATAACATGGGTTTTTACATAACAAGCAGATTTATAAAGGGATCATCAAATAACAATCAATCAATTATATAGGTAAATGTTCAAGTTACCACAATAGCAAAAAGGGTTTTAATTTCTGCTTAATAGATGTCAAAACATAATATATTCGGTGAATTATAGCAGAACGGTGATTTATTTTGCTAACAGATGTCCACTATAATTTAATTAGCAGAACTGTGACGCCCCACCTCTATGCTCACAATAACAAAGGTTATTATAAGGAATAACGTCTGCTATTGCGAAGAATAAGGCTTGTTAGAAGCGACCATCCGTAAGTTATGCCTTAGACGAGTATTGATTACACCGATAGGAGTTGTATAAAATTACTCCCAAAGATGTATATTCAATCCAAATCTAAAACGAAACTACAGTGGCTTAAGAAAAATCCAGAACAATTCATAATAACAATAACACAGATAGTATAATCACACCAGAATAGAAATATCAGATATATAGCGGAAGACTAGTCTGGAATACATGCTACAACAATCGATAGTTCACATGAACCGATACATATACATATCCATCAATACATACATAAGATGAGGACTAATAAACCAAAAGAACTCCTCGGAAGCTAGACAAAAGATGATGCGAAATCCCAAAAGCTGAAGCTGCTACTAAATCAGCAATGAAGACTATCCTGAAATAACTCGGTCTGATCCGAGTATTATTTAAAAGAAAATAATAAACGGATCAATCTAATTTATTCTCAGAAATAAGTGAATGGTAAACAATACTTAAACAAATAGTTATAGTCTCGAATGAGACTATACAGCATAAATAATCAGCACAGTTTAAATGAAGAAATCTCAATTTAAACTCCATCAAAATCAGTTTTCAAATTCGCAATTGAATTTAAAACAGCAATATGCAAATTTATAATCTCAGATGAGATTATACTCAAACTCAACTTCCAAATTCATAATTGAATTCAAAGCCGCAATTCACAAAATCCAGAAATCAAAATAGATAACTAGAAAATCAACAGTCGCAAAATCTAGAAATCAAAACGAGATAACTAGAAATTTCACCATAAAAGGTGGATCGATCCCAGCAGATGGCGAGTTTTAGCTACGCCGCACGTGCATCTCAGATGGCCGAAGCCTACCAAGTACTATAAATTTTGGCGCCCATCAGATGACCCGAAGGTCCGCAGAGTGACCCGAAGGTCTAGTACTGGTAATTGACCCGAAGGTCCATCAGATGACCCGAAGGTCCAGCAGAGTGGCTCGAAAGCCCAACAAAATCATCAGAATCATCAAACAGCAGATGTTTCAATTAACGAGTCCGGAATTAACCGAAATAGTAAAAGTGTGGCTCCATACTCCGCATCTTTGCCAAATCGTTTAAATCTCTTCATCGTTTCCTTGAAAGTGCAAAACTGTGTATTTTATATAAATAACATTTTACGTTCTCAAACGGACAAGTCCAGAATTAACCGAAATAGTAAAAGTAAGGGTTCATAGTCCTTAATTTTGCTGGATCGTTTAAATCGCTTCCTTATTCTTTTGAAAGCGCAAACTGTAAAAATTTTAGGAAACAGTTTTATTTTAAAACGATTTTTAAACACGTGATTAAAACAACAACATCTGTAGCAATTTCAACAAGGAAATTGCGCTTCACAAAACACCGTAAAAACGGATACCCAATCAGCATTGCGGGATAACCGCTTGAAAATTCACTTTAAAATTGACAGTTACTGAAGTCAAAACAATCAGTAATTTTTGTTCGTAAAAAAATTCATCAAAACAACACGCTTCGAAAAAAATATCTTCAGAGTAAAAATCCGTTATAAAAATAACGGCAACAAAATTCGGTTTACTACGAAACGCCGGTTCAACGTAATTTAAATAGTAGACTGCGCTACTATATATTCAACGAAAAATATTGCACTGTCCTCTTGCACAAAAATATAGGCAAACAATTAAAGTGACCTGGACATACTATCTGCATACGCAAAAATGACATGCAAAAATGAATTGGACTTTGTATTTTCACGCAAGAACAAATATAAACAAAAATATACATTTGAAAAATATTCTTGCATAAACGATATGCACGCACCCTATTTTATAACATGTACGCGTGTTTAAAAAAAGATGGTTTGAAACTGTACACTTGCACTCGGAAATGAAATGCAAACTCTTTCCCCACTCCAGCTGACACGTCAAAAAAAACTAAATAATATGTATCCTGGCCCTACAATGCAACTAACCTGGCAACACACTTCTTTGCCATAATGAAGTCATACATGCTCCTAAAAATGAGAGGCCTGGATAAAGTTACGTGCAACACAAATGTACATGCACATATGAGTTTTGAGACACACCTAATTGCATGCATGTTCTAAATATATGTAGCCTGGAGATGCTTGATGTACGAATAATTATAAAGGATGGTGGCCAGGCGGTACTCTGATGCACGAATGAACTAAAGCCTAAAGGCATGAACGTGACTAATTTTCCTAGGACAGAGACAAAGCAAGTAGCTAGACTGCATGATTCAAAGGACCAGAGTACCTATAGAAGGCCACGCATGCAACAAGTCTTCAAGGTGAAGTGATAACCAACATACATGCATGCGCGCGTGATACGAATGCAACATGGGGACGACGCATTCAAGCCAGACCAATCATCAATGTACAATGAACTCTGCAACCATCATTCAATAGTGTAAATGGTCAGGCAAAATGGGGATAGTGCCAATGTGGATGCAAATGAATGTACACTTCTACAAGGCATATATATGTATCCATGATGCAGTGCAACCGTGAATAGCAGCCACAACAGCAATATACATTAAAGCAACTTGAGCTCAGTCAGTATACAAAGTTCAAATGAAACTGGACCAGTGAACCGTGCCACACGAACAGGTGCAACATGCAGTGCAGGCACAATATTTTGTGTAAACAGAATTAATACTGTAACCGTGCCGTCAGACGACATAAAATCATCAAACTAAAATAGGCAGCATAGTTTTTATTTTATTTTTTATTTAAATTAGAGATGTGAGTTAAGCACTCACCTAAATTTGCTTCAAAATCAACTAGCCACCGAGATACAAGGAAGTAAGAATTCTTTTGGAACGCCATTGATACTTCTACCGAGTTATTGAAGGAAATGGAACCCAAAAGAATGATGCAGGGTTTTCTTCATTTTCTCACATTTGTGAACAAATAAAAGCGACAATGTGCTGGCAATGTACTTTGTACAATAGCATTTATGAAGACGTGCCTCAGTGGAAAATGGGACAAGGCTGCATATAATATGATGATTGTGACAGCAATTGCAATGTGTTCAACCTTGTGATAGCAAAAGTCTTCATTTTCCTTTATCTGAACCCATTCTTTTGTACACGGCTTGTACAAAATGAGTTGGACAGATTACTTGCAAAGTGTGACAGCAAGTTGTTCTAATCTTGCTTTTTAAACTTTTATTAAAAACACACGGCTAGTATAAAGATGATGATAGTGAATTATGTGTTCACCTATGCTAATGAATTTGCTATGCAGCTGACTACCACTTATATGCTCAACTGATTTGTAAATAATATTGCACTTACATTTTTCTTCAAATTTCAAATTAAAATTTTCATTTCAAATTTGTTTTTTTTCTTTTTCGACAGTAATAAAATCACGGTCGTTACAAACTCCCACCCTTATAAAAATTGCGTCCCCGCAATTTTCATATTAGAAGTGTTTTATAACACCAATCATTTATCACAACAAAAGTAAAAATAGAAAAGATGAATCAAGAATGCTGACCCCCACCCGAAGAGGAGAGAAAACCAGAATAGAAACGCTCGATTAATTCTTTGGTTTCCCAAGTGCAATCTTTGGGGTTTGCGGACCATTGAATTTTCACAAGCGGGACTTCTTTATTCCGAAGGCGTTTAACCTTCGAAGCTAGCACACGAATAGGATTTTGCACAATAAATGAGTTGGGTGAGATCTTAAGATCTTACAACAAATGAGAATCAATAATAGAATCTGAATTTCGAAGGCATCGACGAAGCTGGGACACATGAAAGACGTCATGAACTCCAGAAACTGAATAGGTAACGATATACGATAAGCAACTGGGCTAATGCGTTCTATCATAGGAAACGGTCCAATATAACGAGGAGCCAATTTCCCGGAGCTATTAAAACGCACAACACCCTTCATCGGAGAAACACGAATGAATACGTGATCGCCAACAGAAAATTTCAAGGGCTTCCTACTATGATTGTCATAAGATTTCTGCCTATTCTGAGCCCCTTTCATTCTCTGTCTGATAAAACAATCTTCTCAGAAGATTCACGAATATAATCGGGATCGAGAACTAACTTTTTCCCTGATTCCAACCAACAAAATGGTGATCAACATGGCCTTTTGTAGAGGGCTTCGAAAGGAGCCATACCGATACTGGATTGAAAACTATTATTCTAAGAGAATTCAACAAGAGATAAGTGGTCTTTCCAACTACCACTAAAGTCAAGAAGCAGTCCGATTGGACTTGATATGAATAAAGTGGGCTGATTTGGTCAATCGGTCGACAATCATCCAAACACTAGTATGGCCCGACCTCAAACGAGGTAGACCAACAGTGAAGTCCATAGAAATTTGATCTCATTTTCCAAAATGGAATCTCAAGAGGTTGCAAAAGACCACTAGGGCGATGGTGTTCTGCTTTAATAAGTTGACAAGTTAAGCAACAACTTACATAACTTGTAACCTCACGCTTCATACCCTCCCAAAAGTATAAGCGTTTGACAACAGCATACATCATAATACTACCCGAATGGATAGCATACTTAGAGCGATGACAGTCCTCAAGAATGTCATTTCTAAGATTAGAAACACTAGGCACGATCAATCTACCCTTCCTCCGAATACAACCATGAATATCAATATCGAAATCCTTCAGATCATCACTTCGGGAT
The DNA here is from genome assembly GCA_030737815.1 of Allium fistulosum. Classification (NCBI taxonomy): domain Eukaryota; kingdom Viridiplantae; phylum Streptophyta; class Magnoliopsida; order Asparagales; family Amaryllidaceae; genus Allium; species Allium fistulosum. The sequence continues at coordinate 99,029,262 of CM060902.1, forward strand.
TCCGATTTACAACTCTGAATAAGATAGGCAATATGTGGATCTTGTTTCTAGGCATCGGCAACACGATCCAACAAACTAGGACGAGCTTCCATGCTAAATAAAAGAACGGGAGAATCAGAAACTGAAGGACAGCCTCTAATATCACAAAGAGATAAAGCTCCCAAAATATTCCACTCTGCTAGCATCGTGGAAATAACAATTTGCTGCCTACGACTAAGCGCATCAGCAACTCGATTACCCTTACCAGGGGTATACTGAATATCGAAATCATAAGAAGCTAGGAATTCGAGCCAACGCTGTTATCTCAAATTACATTCCTTCTGAGTGAATAGATACTTCAGAGATTAGTGATCGGAGTGGAGAACACCACTCCTTTCCAAAAATAACGATGTCAAACTCTAAAAGCAAAACAATAGCCACGAGCACTAGATCATGAATGACATACCTAGTCTCGATCGGCTTTAATTGTAAAGAAGCATAAGTGATAGCACATTTTCTTTTTGCAAGAGAACGACACCCAAACCAATACGACTGACATTGGTATAATCAATAGAGTCTTGGTTCCCTTCGGGAACCACAAGAATAAGAGTATCGGAAAAGAGTTCTTTCTGATAATTTTCTTTATGAAATCACTTTCTAGAAAAATTTACTTTTTATAAATCAATTTATTGTGTCAAATTGTCTCATCAAAGCGTTTAGGAGATTCCTATCGATAGCGTTGATCAAGCGCATCGACCAGAACTCTTAAAGCACTCAATGGGCAATACAATCACAAAATTATTTGCTATATGATAACCCAAATTCAATTATACTTGTGAAATTTTAAATTGTTGCTTTCATCCAAAATCAATAAATACACAAAATGGAGTCATCGAGATATTCGTAGAATACTCGATTCATAAAATGGATGAAATAGGCTGGGCAACTGAATGACGTAATAAGTCATTCATAAGAATCATAACGAGTGCGGAATGCGGTAAGTGGAATGCTAACTTCCGCAACTCGTAGCCAAGTGAAAACCGATGGTAAGGTTGAATTGGGAGAACAGTTTAGCGCCACTTACTTGATCGAACATGTCGTCGATCCTAGGTAATGGGTACCTATTTGATAGTGAACTCGTTAAGCTTGCTAAAATCAATGCAAAGCCTAAGAGTACCATCTGGCTTCTTAACGAAGACAACGGCGGCGCCCCAAGGAGAAGAGCTAGAACGAATAAAATGTTTAGCTTCCAATTCAGATAATTATTGCTTGAGTTCCTCACTTTCCTTAGCAGACATCCTCGTGGGAGGACGACTGACAGGATGAGCACTAGAGATAAGATCAATACGGAACTCAATTGTCCTCTTCAACGGCAAACATGAAATAGGCTCGAAGACATCAGAAAAATCACAAACATCAGGAATATTAGCTGTAACAGCCTCTGATTCGAAGGAAGAAATGAAAGTATTCGGAATATAATAGGTAACTGCACGCTAGCATCGGGATGCTTGAAATATAAAGTCCTTTCGGGACATAGGTTTTGAACTTCATAACGGACAAGCCAATCCATACCCAATATCATATCAAAACCAAGATGATCCATAACATGCAGATTCACATGAAAGGAGAAACCACAAAGAATAATCTCAACATCAACACACAACAAACCAAGAGTAGCGGATCCACAAATAGGATTCACAATCCTCAAAGGGTCGCAAAGAGTAACAACATCCAAAAGAATAACATCAACAAGCTCCTTTGATACGGAAGAATGTGATGCACCCGTATCGAAAAGAACTCTAATAGAACGACAGTGAAATAAAATAAAACCTTCCAAAACAGAAGGAGTAATACCTTTGGGCTTAGAAGAATCATCAGAAGCTTAAACAACATTAAGCTTCCCAGATTTGAAACCCTTAGGAGCAGTAGGACAATCAGAAACAAATGACTTTCCTTGTTTTAACTCAAGGAAACTATGAGTAAGATTGATAAGGAATTTAATAAATGGAATACTACGGAAATATAAGCTATATTCCTAGACATATTCCAACTTTTTAGAGAGGATAAGAAGTTTAAGAACAACGAAGGAATCGATTAGAAAGGCACGAACAAAACCCTTGAATAGTTGTATCACATATTCCATTCTGTTTCTGTACTGTGTTTATTATAATTTGTTCTGAATTTCGGCTCTGATACCAAGCTGTGACGCCCCACCTCTATGCTCACAATAACAAAGGTTATTATAAGGAATAACGTCTGCTATTGCGAAGAATAAGGCTTGTTAGAAGCGACCATCCGTAAGTTATGCCTTAGACGAGTATTGATTACACCGATAGGAGTTGTATAAAATTACTCCCAAAGATGTATATTCAATCCAAATCTAAAACGAAACTACAGTGGCTTAAGAAAAATCCAGAACAATTCATAATAACAATAACACAGATAGTATAATCACACCAGAACAGAAATATCAGATATATAGCGGAAGACTAGTCTGGAATACATGCTACAACAATCGATAGTTCACATGAACCGATACATATACATATCCATCAATACATACATAAGATGAGGACTAATAAACCAAAAGAACTCCTCGGAAGCTAGACAAAAGATGATGCGAAATCCCAAAAGCTGAAGCCGCTACTAAATCAGCAATGAAGACTATCCTGAAATAACTCGGTCTGATCCGAGTATTATTTAAAAGAAAATAATAAACGGATCAGTCTAATTTATTCTCAGAAATAAGTGAATGGTAAACAATACTTAAACAAATAGTTATAGTCTCGAATGAGACTATACAGCATAAATAATCAGCACAGTTTAAATGAAGAAATCTCAATTTAAACTCCATCAAAATCAGTTTTCAAATTCGCAATTGAATTTAAAACAGCAATATGCAAATTTATAATCTCAGATGAGATTATACTCAAACTCAACTTCCAAATTCATAATTGAATTCAAAGCCGCAATTCACAAAATCCAGAAATCAAAATAGATAACTAGAAAATCAACAGTCGCAAAATCTAGAAATCAAAACGAGATAACTAGAAATTTCACCATAAAAGGTGGATCGATCCCAGCAGATGGCGAGTTTTAGCTACGCCGCACGTGCATCTCAGATGGCCGAAGCCTACCAAGTACTATAAATTTTGGCGCCCATCAGATGACCCGAAGGTCCGCAGAGTGACCCGAAGGTCTAGTACTGGTAATTGACCCGAAGGTCCATCAGATGACCCGAAGGTCCAGCAGAGTGGCTCGAAAGCCCAACAAAATCATCAGAATCATCAAACAGCAGATGTTTCAATTAACGAGTCCGGAATTAACCGAAATAGTAAAAGTGTGGCTCCATACTCCGCATCTTTGCCAAATCGTTTAAATCTCTTCATCGTTTCCTTGAAAGTGCAAAACTGTGTATTTTATATAAATAACATTTTACGTTCTCAAACGGACAAGTCCGGAATTAACCGAAATAGTAAAAGTAAGGGTTCATAGTCCTTAATTTTGCTGGATCGTTTAAATCGCTTCCTTATTCTTTTGAAAGCGCAAACTGTAAAAATTTTAGGAAACAGTTTTATTTTAAAACGATTTTTAAACACGTGATTAAAACAACAACATCTGTAGCAATTTCAACAAGGAAATTGCGCTTCACAAAACACCGTAAAAACGGATACCCAATCAGCATTGCGGGATAACCGCTTGAAAATTCACTTTAAAATTGACAGTTACTGAAGTCAAAACAATCAGTAATTTTTGTTCGTAAAAAAATTCATCAAAACAACACGCTTCGAAAAAAATATCTTCAGAGTAAAAATCCGTTATAAAAATAACGGCAACAAAATTCGGTTTACTACGAAACGCCGGTTCAACGTAATTTAAATAGTAGACTGCGCTACTATATATTCAACGAAAAATATTGCACTGTCCTCTTGCACAAAAATATAGGCAAACAATTAAAGTGACCTGGACATACTATCTGCATACGCAAAAATGACATGCAAAAATGAATTGGACTTTGTATTTTCACGCAAGAACAAATATAAACAAAAATATACATTTGAAAAATATTCTTGCATAAACGATATGCACGCACCCTATTTTATAACATGTACGCGTGTTTAAAAAAAGATGGTTTGAAACTGTACACTTGCACTCGGAAATGAAATGCAAACTCTTTCCCCACTCCAGCTGACACGTCAAAAAAAACTAAATAATATGTATCCTGGCCCTACAATGCAACTAACCTGGCAACACACTTCTTTGCCATAATGAAGTCATACATGCTCCTAAAAATGAGAGGCCTGGATAAAGTTACGTGCAACACAAATGTACATGCACATATGAGTTTTGAGACACACCTAATTGCATGCATGTTCTAAATATATGTAGCCTGGAGATGCTTGATGTACGAATAATTATAAAGGATGGTGGCCAGGCGGTACTCTGATGCACGAATGAACTAAAGCCTAAAGGCATGAACGTGACTAATTTTCCTAGGACAGAGACAAAGCAAGTAGCTAGACTGCATGATTCAAAGGACCAGAGTACCTATAGAAGGCCACGCATGCAACAAGTCTTCAAGGTGAAGTGATAACCAACATACATGCATGCGCGCGTGATACGAATGCAACATGGGGACGACGCATTCAAGCCAGACCAATCATCAATGTACAATGAACTCTGCAACCATCATTCAATAGTGTAAATGGTCAGGCAAAATGGGGATAGTGCCAATGTGGATGCAAATGAATGTACACTTCTACAAGGCATATATATGTATCCATGATGCAGTGCAACCGTGAATAGCAGCCACAACAGCAATATACATTAAAGCAACTTGAGCTCAGTCAGTATACAAAGTTCAAATGAAACTGGACCAGTGAACCGTGCCACACGAACAGGTGCAACATGCAGTGCAGGCACAATATTTTGTGTAAACAGAATTAATACTGTAACCGTGCCGTCAGACGACATAAAATCATCAAACTAAAATAGGCAGCATAGTTTTTATTTTATTTTTTATTTAAATTAGAGATGTGAGTTAAGCACTCACCTAAATTTGCTTCAAAATCAACTAGCCACCGAGATACAAGGAAGTAAGAATTCTTTTGGAACGCCATTGATACTTCTACCGAGTTATTGAAGGAAATGGAACCCAAAAGAATGATGCAGGGTTTTCTTCATTTTCTCACATTTGTGAACAAATAAAAGCGACAATGTGCTGGCAATGTACTTTGTACAATAGCATTTATGAAGACGTGCCTCAGTGGAAAATGGGACAAGGCTGCATATAATATGATGATTGTGACAGCAATTGCAATGTGTTCAACCTTGTGATAGCAAAAGTCTTCATTTTCCTTTATCTGAACCCATTCTTTTGTACACGGCTTGTACAAAATGAGTTGGACAGATTACTTGCAAAGTGTGACAGCAAGTTGTTCTAATCTTGCTTTTTAAACTTTTATTAAAAACACACGGCTAGTATAAAGATGATGATAGTGAATTATGTGTTCACCTATGCTAATGAATTTGCTATGCAGCTGACTACCACTTATATGCTCAACTGATTTGTAAATAATATTGCACTTACATTTTTCTTCAAATTTCAAATTAAAATTTTCATTTCAAATTTGTTTTTTTTCTTTTTCGACAGTAATAAAATCACGGTCGTTACAAACTCCCACCCTTATAAAAATTGCGTCCCCGCAATTTTCATATTAGAAGTGTTTTATAACACCAATCATTTATCACAACAAAAGTAAAAATAGAAAAGATGAATCAAGAATGCTGACCCCCACCCGAAGAGGAGAGAAAACCAGAATAGAAACGCTCGATTAATTCTTTGGTTTCCCAAGTGCAATCTTTGGGGTTTGCGGACCATTGAATTTTCACAAGCGGGACTTCTTTATTCCGAAGGCGTTTAACCTTCGAAGCTAGCACACGAATAGGATTTTGCACAATAAATGAGTTGGGTGAGATCTTAAGATCTTACAACAAATGAGAATCAATAATAGAATCTGAATTTCGAAGGCATCGACGAAGCTGGGACACATGAAAGACGTCATGAACTCCAGAAACTGAATAGGTAACGATATACGATAAGCAACTGGGCTAATGCGTTCTATCATAGGAAACGGTCCAATATAACGAGGAGCCAATTTCCCGGAGCTATTAAAACGCACAACACCCTTCATCGGAGAAACACGAATGAATACGTGATCGCCAACAGAAAATTTCAAGGGCTTCCTACTATGATTGTCATAAGATTTCTGCCTATTCTGAGCCCCTTTCATTCTCTGTCTGATAAAACAATCTTCTCAGAAGATTCACGAATATAATCGGGATCGAGAACTAACTTTTTCCCTGATTCCAACCAACAAAATGGTGATCAACATGGCCTTTTGTAGAGGGCTTCGAAAGGAGCCATACCGATACTGGATTGAAAACTATTATTCTAAGAGAATTCAACAAGAGATAAGTGGTCTTTCCAACTACCACTAAAGTCAAGAAGCAGTCCGATTGGACTTGATATGAATAAAGTGGGCTGATTTGGTCAATCGGTCGACAATCATCCAAACACTAGTATGGCCCGACCTCAAACGAGGTAGACCAACAGTGAAGTCCATAGAAATTTGATCTCATTTTCCAAAATGGAATCTCAAGAGGTTGCAAAAGACCACTAGGGCGATGGTGTTCTGCTTTAATAAGTTGACAAGTTAAGCAACAACTTACATAACTTGTAACCTCACGCTTCATACCCTCCCAAAAGTATAAGCGTTTGACAACAGCATACATCATAATACTACCCGAATGGATAGCATACTTAGAGCGATGACAGTCCTCAAGAATGTCATTTCTAAGATTAGAAACACTAGGCACGATCAATCTACCCTTCCTCCGAATACAACCATGAATATCAATATCGAAATCCTTCAGATCATCACTTCGGGATTCCGATTTACAACTCTGAATAAGATAGGCAATATGTGGATCTTGTTTCTAGGCATCGGCAACACGATCCAACAAACTAGGACGAGCTTCCATGCTAAATAAAAGAACGGGAGAATCAGAAACTGAAGGACAGCCTCTAATATCACAAAGAGATAAAGCTCCCAAAATATTCCACTCTGCTAGCATCGTGGAAATAACAATTTGCTGCCTACGACTAAGCGCATCAGCAACTCGATTACCCTTACCAGGGGTATACTGAATATCGAAATCATAAGAAGCTAGGAATTCGAGCCAACGCTGTTATCTCAAATTACATTCCTTCTGAGTGAATAGATACTTCAGAGATTAGTGATCGGAGTGGAGAACACCACTCCTTTCCAAAAATAACGATGTCAAACTCTAAAAGCAAAACAATAGCCACGAGCACTAGATCATGAATGACATACCTAGTCTCGATCGGCTTTAATTGTAAAGAAGCATAAGTGATAGCACATTTTCTTTTTGCAAGAGAACGACACCCAAACCAATACGACTGACATTGGTATAATCAATAGAGTCTTGGTTCCCTTCGGGAACCACAAGAATAAGAGTATCGGAAAAGAGTTCTTTCTGATAATTTTCTTTATGAAATCACTTTCTAGAAAAATTTACTTTTTATAAATCAATTTATTGTGTCAAATTGTCTCATCAAAGCGTTTAGGAGATTCCTATCGATAGCGTTGATCAAGCGCATCGACCAGAACTCTTAAAGCACTCAATGGGCAATACAATCACAAAATTATTTGCTATATGATAACCCAAATTCAATTATACTTGTGAAATTTTAAATTGTTGCTTTCATCCAAAATCAATAAATACACAAAATGGAGTCATCGAGATATTCGTAGAATACTCGATTCATAAAATGGATGAAATAGGCTGGGCAACTGAATGACGTAATAAGTCATTCATAAGAATCATAACGAGTGCGGAATGCGGTAAGTGGAATGCTAACTTCCGCAACTCGTAGCCAAGTGAAAACCGATGGTAAGGTTGAATTGGGAGAACAGTTTAGCGCCACTTACTTGATCGAACATGTCGTCGATCCTAGGTAATGGGTACCTATTTGATAGTGAACTCGTTAAGCTTGCTAAAATCAATGCAAAGCCTAAGAGTACCATCTGGCTTCTTAACGAAGACAACGGCGGCGCCCCAAGGAGAAGAGCTAGAACGAATAAAATGTTTAGCTTCCAATTCAGATAATTATTGCTTGAGTTCCTCACTTTCCTTAGCAGACATCCTCGTGGGAGGACGACTGACAGGATGAGCACTAGAGATAAGATCAATACGGAACTCAATTGTCCTCTTCAACGGCAAACATGAAATAGGCTCGAAGACATCAGAAAAATCACAAACATCAGGAATATTAGCTGTAACAGCCTCTGATTCGAAGGAAGAAATGAAAGTATTCGGAATATAATAGGTAACTGCACGCTAGCATCGGGATGCTTGAAATATAAAGTCCTTTCGGGACATAGGTTTTGAACTTCATAACGGACAAGCCAATCCATACCCAATATCATATCAAAACCAAGATGATCCATAACATGCAGATTCACATGAAAGGAGAAACCACAAAGAATAATCTCAACATCAACACACAACAAACCAAGAGTAGCGGATCCACAAATAGGATTCACAATCCTCAAAGGGTCGCAAAGAGTAACAACATCCAAAAGAATAACATCAACAAGCTCCTTTGATACGGAAGAATGTGATGCACCCGTATCGAAAAGAACTCTAATAGAACGACAGTGAAATAAAATAAAACCTTCCAAAACAGAAGGAGTAATACCTTTGGGCTTAGAAGAATCATCAGAAGCTTAAACAACATTAAGCTTCCCAGATTTGAAACCCTTAGGAGCAGTAGGACAATCAGAAACAAATGACTTTCCTTGTTTTAACTCAAGGAAACTATGAGTAAGATTGATAAGGAATTTAATAAATGGAATACTACGGAAATATAAGCTATATTCCTAGACATATTCCAACTTTTTAGAGAGGATAAGAAGTTTAAGAACAACGAAGGAATCGATTAGAAAGGCACGAACAAAACCCTTGAATAGTTGTATCACATATTCCATTCTGTTTCTGTACTGTGTTTATTATAATTTGTTCTGAATTTCGGCTCTGATACCAAGCTGTGACGCCCCACCTCTATGCTCACAATAACAAAGGTTATTATAAGGAATAACGTCTGCTATTGCGAAGAATAAGGCTTGTTAGAAGCGACCATCCGTAAGTTATGCCTTAGACGAGTATTGATTACACCGATAGGAGTTGTATAAAATTACTCCCAAAGATGTATATTCAATCCAAATCTAAAACGAAACTACAGTGGCTTAAGAAAAATCCAGAACAATTCATAATAACAATAACACAGATAGTATAATCACACCAGAACAGAAATATCAGATATATAGCGGAAGACTAGTCTGGAATACATGCTACAACAATCGATAGTTCACATGAACCGATACATATACATATCCATCAATACATACATAAGATGAGGACTAATAAACCAAAAGAACTCCTCGGAAGCTAGACAAAAGATGATGCGAAATCCCAAAAGCTGAAGCCGCTACTAAATCAGCAATGAAGACTATCCTGAAATAACTCGGTCTGATCCGAGTATTATTTAAAAGAAAATAATAAACGGATCAGTCTAATTTATTCTCAGAAATAAGTGAATGGTAAACAATACTTAAACAAATAGTTATAGTCTCGAATGAGACTATACAGCATAAATAATCAGCACAGTTTAAATGAAGAAATCTCAATTTAAACTCCATCAAAATCAGTTTTCAAATTCGCAATTGAATTTAAAACAGCAATATGCAAATTTATAATCTCAGATGAGATTATACTCAAACTCAACTTCCAAATTCATAATTGAATTCAAAGCCGCAATTCACAAAATCCAGAAATCAAAATAGATAACTAGAAAATCAACAGTCGCAAAATCTAGAAATCAAAACGAGATAACTAGAAATTTCACCATAAAAGGTGGATCGATCCCAGCAGATGGCGAGTTTTAGCTACGCCGCACGTGCATCTCAGATGGCCGAAGCCTACCAAGTACTATAAATTTTGGCGCCCATCAGATGACCCGAAGGTCCGCAGAGTGACCCGAAGGTCTAGTACTGGTAATTGACCCGAAGGTCCATCAGATGACCCGAAGGTCCAGCAGAGTGGCTCGAAAGCCCAACAAAATCATCAGAATCATCAAACAGCAGATGTTTCAATTAACGAGTCCGGAATTAACCGAAATAGTAAAAGTGTGGCTCCATACTCCGCATCTTTGCCAAATCGTTTAAATCTCTTCATCGTTTCCTTGAAAGTGCAAAACTGTGTATTTTATATAAATAACATTTTACGTTCTCAAACGGACAAGTCCGGAATTAACCGAAATAGTAAAAGTAAGGGTTCATAGTCCTTAATTTTGCTGGATCGTTTAAATCGCTTCCTTATTCTTTTGAAAGCGCAAACTGTAAAAATTTTAGGAAACAGTTTTATTTTAAAACGATTTTTAAACACGTGATTAAAACAACAACATCTGTAGCAATTTCAACAAGGAAATTGCGCTTCACAAAACACCGTAAAAACGGATACCCAATCAGCATTGCGGGATAACCGCTTGAAAATTCACTTTAAAATTGACAGTTACTGAAGTCAAAACAATCAGTAATTTTTGTTCGTAAAAAAATTCATCAAAACAACACGCTTCGAAAAAAATATCTTCAGAGTAAAAATCCGTTATAAAAATAACGGCAACAAAATTCGGTTTACTACGAAACGCCGGTTCAACGTAATTTAAATAGTAGACTGCGCTACTATATATTCAACGAAAAATATTGCACTGTCCTCTTGCACAAAAATATAGGCAAACAATTAAAGTGACCTGGACATACTATCTGCATACGCAAAAATGACATGCAAAAATGAATTGGACTTTGTATTTTCACGCAAGAACAAATATAAACAAAAATATACATTTGAAAAATATTCTTGCATAAACGATATGCACGCACCCTATTTTATAACATGTACGCGTGTTTAAAAAAAGATGGTTTGAAACTGTACACTTGCACTCGGAAATGAAATGCAAACTCTTTCCCCACTCCAGCTGACACGTCAAAAAAAACTAAATAATATGTATCCTGGCCCTACAATGCAACTAACCTGGCAACACACTTCTTTGCCATAATGAAGTCATACATGCTCCTAAAAATGAGAGGCCTGGATAAAGTTACGTGCAACACAAATGTACATGCACATATGAGTTTTGAGACACACCTAATTGCATGCATGTTCTAAATATATGTAGCCTGGAGATGCTTGATGTACGAATAATTATAAAGGATGGTGGCCAGGCGGTACTCTGATGCACGAATGAACTAAAGCCTAAAGGCATGAACGTGACTAATTTTCCTAGGACAGAGACAAAGCAAGTAGCTAGACTGCATGATTCAAAGGACCAGAGTACCTATAGAAGGCCACGCATGCAACAAGTCTTCAAGGTGAAGTGATAACCAACATACATGCATGTGCGCGTGATACGAATGCAACATGGGGACGACGCATTCAAGCCAGACCAATCATCAATGTACAATGAACTCTGCAACCATCATTCAATAGTGTAAATGGTCAGGCAAAATGGGGATAGTGCCAATGTGGATGCAAATGAATGTACACTTCTACAAGGCATATATATGTATCCATGATGCAGTGCAACCGTGAATAGCAGCCACAACAGCAATATACATTAAAGCAACTTGAGCTCAGTCAGTATACAAAGTTCAAATGAAACTGGACCAGTGAACCGTGCCACACGAACAGGTGCAACATGCAGTGCAGGCACAATATTTTGTGTAAACAGAATTAATACTGTAACCGTGCCGTCAGACGACATAAAATCATCAAACTAAAATAGGCAGCATAGTTTTTATTTTATTTTTTATTTAAATTAGAGATGTGAGTTAAGCACTCACCTAAATTTGCTTCAAAATCAACTAGCCACCGAGATACAAGGAAGTAAGAATTCTTTTGGAACGCCATTGATACTTCTACCGAGTTATTGAAGGAAATGGAACCCAAAAGAATGATGCAGGGTTTTCTTCATTTTCTCACATTTGTGAACAAATAAAAGCGACAATGTGCTGGCAATGTACTTTGTACAATAGCATTTATGAAGACGTGCCTCAGTGGAAAATGGGACAAGGCTGCATATAATATGATGATTGTGACAGCAATTGCAATGTGTTCAACCTTGTGATAGCAAAAGTCTTCATTTTCCTTTATCTGAACCCATTCTTTTGTACACGGCTTGTACAAAATGAGTTGGACAGATTACTTGCAAAGTGTGACAGCAAGTTGTTCTAATCTTGCTTTTTAAACTTTTATTAAAAACACACGGCTAGTATAAAGATGATGATAGTGAATTATGTGTTCACCTATGCTAATGAATTTGCTATGCAGCTGACTACCACTTATATGCTCAACTGATTTGTAAATAATATTGCACTTACATTTTTCTTCAAATTTCAAATTAAAATTTTCATTTCAAATTTGTTTTTTTTCTTTTTCGACAGTAATAAAATCACGGTCGTTACAAACTCCCACCCTTATAAAAATTGCGTCCCCGCAATTTTCATATTAGAAGTGTTTTATAACACCAATCATTTATCACAACAAAAGTAAAAATAGAAAAGATGAATCAAGAATGCTGACCCCCACCCGAAGAGGAGAGAAAACCAGAATAGAAACGCTCGATTAATTCTTTGGTTTCCCAAGTGCAATCTTTGGGGTTTGCGGACCATTGAATTTTCACAAGCGGGACTTCTTTATTCCGAAGGCGTTTAACCTTCGAAGCTAGCACACGAATAGGATTTTGCACAATAAATGAGTTGGGTGAGATCTTAAGATCTTACAACAAATGAGAATCAATAATAGAATCTGAATTTCGAAGGCATCGACGAAGCTGGGACACATGAAAGACGTCATGAACTCCAGAAACTGAATAGGTAACGATATACGATAAGCAACTGGGCTAATGCGTTCTATCATAGGAAACGGTCCAATATAACGAGGAGCCAATTTCCCGGAGCTATTAAAACGCACAACACCCTTCATCGGAGAAACACGAATGAATACGTGATCGCCAACAGAAAATTTCAAGGGCTTCCTACTATGATTGTCATAAGATTTCTGCCTATTCTGAGCCCCTTTCATTCTCTGTCTGATAAAACAATCTTCTCAGAAGATTCACGAATATAATCGGGATCGAGAACTAACTTTTTCCCTGATTCCAACCAACAAAATGGTGATCAACATGGCCTTTTGTAGAGGGCTTCGAAAGGAGCCATACCGATACTGGATTGAAAACTATTATTCTAAGAGAATTCAACAAGAGATAAGTGGTCTTTCCAACTACCACTAAAGTCAAGAAGCAGTCCGATTGGACTTGATATGAATAAAGTGGGCTGATTTGGTCAATCGGTCGACAATCATCCAAACACTAGTATGGCCCGACCTCAAACGAGGTAGACCAACAGTGAAGTCCATAGAAATTTGATCTCATTTTCCAAAATGGAATCTCAAGAGGTTGCAAAAGACCACTAGGGCGATGGTGTTCTGCTTTAATAAGTTGACAAGTTAAGCAACAACTTACATAACTTGTAACCTCACGCTTCATACCCTCCCAAAAGTATAAGCGTTTGACAACAGCATACATCATAATACTACCCGAATGGATAGCATACTTAGAGCGATGACAGTCCTCAAGAATGTCATTTCTAAGATTAGAAACACTAGGCACGATCAATCTACCCTTCCTCCGAATACAACCATGAATATCAATATCGAAATCCTTCAGATCATCACTTCGGGATTCCGATTTACAACTCTGAATAAGATAGGCAATATGTGGATCTTGTTTCTAGGCATCGGCAACACGATCCAACAAACTAGGACGAGCTTCCATGCTAAATAAAAGAACGGGAGAATCAGAAACTGAAGGACAGCCTCTAATATCACAAAGAGATAAAGCTCCCAAAATATTCCACTCTGCTAGCATCGTGGAAATAACAATTTGCTGCCTACGACTAAGCGCATCAGCAACTCGATTACCCTTACCAGGGGTATACTGAATATCGAAATCATAAGAAGCTAGGAATTCGAGCCAACGCTGTTATCTCAAATTACATTCCTTCTGAGTGAATAGATACTTCAGAGATTAGTGATCGGAGTGGAGAACACCACTCCTTTCCAAAAATAACGATGTCAAACTCTAAAAGCAAAACAATAGCCACGAGCACTAGATCATGAATGACATACCTAGTCTCGATCGGCTTTAATTGTAAAGAAGCATAAGTGATAGCACATTTTCTTTTTGCAAGAGAACGACACCCAAACCAATACGACTGACATTGGTATAATCAATAGAGTCTTGGTTCCCTTCGGGAACCACAAGAATAAGAGTATCGGAAAAGAGTTCTTTCTGATAATTTTCTTTATGAAATCACTTTCTAGAAAAATTTACTTTTTATAAATCAATTTATTGTGTCAAATTGTCTCATCAAAGCGTTTAGGAGATTCCTATCGATAGCGTTGATCAAGCGCATCGACCAGAACTCTTAAAGCACTCAATGGGCAATACAATCACAAAATTATTTGCTATATGATAACCCAAATTCAATTATACTTGTGAAATTTTAAATTGTTGCTTTCATCCAAAATCAATAAATACACAAAATGGAGTCATCGAGATATTCGTAGAATACTCGATTCATAAAATGGATGAAATAGGCTGGGCAACTGAATGACGTAATAAGTCATTCATAAGAATCATAACGAGTGCGGAATGCGGTAAGTGGAATGCTAACTTCCGCAACTCGTAGCCAAGTGAAAACCGATGGTAAGGTTGAATTGGGAGAACAGTTTAGCGCCACTTACTTGATCGAACATGTCGTCGATCCTAGGTAATGGGTACCTATTTGATAGTGAACTCGTTAAGCTTGCTAAAATCAATGCAAAGCCTAAGAGTACCATCTGGCTTCTTAACGAAGACAACGGCGGCGCCCCAAGGAGAAGAGCTAGAACGAATAAAATGTTTAGCTTCCAATTCAGATAATTATTGCTTGAGTTCCTCACTTTCCTTAGCAGACATCCTCGTGGGAGGACGACTGACAGGATGAGCACTAGAGATAAGATCAATACGGAACTCAATTGTCCTCTTCAACGGCAAACATGAAATAGGCTCGAAGACATCAGAAAAATCACAAACATCAGGAATATTAGCTGTAACAGCCTCTGATTCGAAGGAAGAAATGAAAGTATTCGGAATATAATAGGTAACTGCACGCTAGCATCGGGATGCTTGAAATATAAAGTCCTTTCGGGACATAGGTTTTGAACTTCATAACGGACAAGCCAATCCATACCCAATATCATATCAAAACCAAGATGATCCATAACATGCAGATTCACATGAAAGGAGAAACCACAAAGAATAATCTCAACATCAACACACAACAAACCAAGAGTAGCGGATCCACAAATAGGATTCACAATCCTCAAAGGGTCGCAAAGAGTAACAACATCCAAAAGAATAACATCAACAAGCTCCTTTGATACGGAAGAATGTGATGCACCCGTATCGAAAAGAACTCTAATAGAACGACAGTGAAATAAAATAAAACCTTCCAAAACAGAAGGAGTAATACCTTTGGGCTTAGAAGAATCATCAGAAGCTTAAACAACATTAAGCTTCCCAGATTTGAAACCCTTAGGAGCAGTAGGACAATCAGAAACAAATGACTTTCCTTGTTTTAACTCAAGGAAACTATGAGTAAGATTGATAAGGAATTTAATAAATGGAATACTACGGAAATATAAGCTATATTCCTAGACATATTCCAACTTTTTAGAGAGGATAAGAAGTTTAAGAACAACGAAGGAATCGATTAGAAAGGCATGAACAAAACCCTTGAATAGTTGTATCACATATTCCATTCTGTTTCTGTACTGTGTTTATTATAATTTGTTCTGAATTTCGGCTCTGATACCAAGCTGTGACGCCCCACCTCTATGCTCACAATAACAAAGGTTATTATAAGGAATAACGTCTGCTATTGCGAAGAATAAGGCTTGTTAGAAGCGACCATCCGTAAGTTATGCCTTAGACGAGTATTGATTACACCGATAGGAGTTGTATAAAATTACTCCCAAAGATGTATATTCAATCCAAATCTAAAACGAAACTACAGTGGCTTAAGAAAAATCCAGAACAATTCATAATAACAATAACACAGATAGTATAATCACACCAGAACAGAAATATCAGATATATAGCGGAAGACTAGTCTGGAATACATGCTACAACAATCGATAGTTCACATGAACCGATACATATACATATCCATCAATACATACATAAGATGAGGACTAATAAACCAAAAGAACTCCTCGGAAGCTAGACAAAAGATGATGCGAAATCCCAAAAGCTGAAGCCGCTACTAAATTAGAGATGAAGACTATCCTGAAATAACTCGGTCTGATCCGAGTATTATTTAAAAGAAAATAATAAACGGATCAGTCTAATTTATTCTCAGAAATAAGTGAATGGTAAACAATACTTAAACAAATAGTTATAGTCTCGAATGAGACTATACAGCATAAATAATCAGCACAGTTTAAATGAAGAAATCTCAATTTAAACTCCATCAAAATCAGTTTTCAAATTCGCAATTGAATTTAAAACAGCAATATGCAAATTTATAATCTCAGATGAGATTATACTCAAACTCAACTTCCAAATTCATAATTGAATTCAAAGCCGCAATTCACAAAATCCAGAAATCAAAATAGATAACTAGAAAATCAACAGTCGCAAAATCTAGAAATCAAAACGAGATAACTAGAAATTTCAGTATAAAAGGTGGATCGATCCCAGCAGATGGCGAGTTTTAGCTACGCCGCACGTGCATCTCAGATGGCCGAAGCCTACCAAGTACTATAAATTTTGGCGCCCATCAGATGACCCGAAGGTCCGCAGAGTGACCCGAAGGTCTAGTACTGGTAATTGACCCGAAGGTCCATCAGATGACCCGAAGGTCCAGCAGAGTGGCTCGAAAGCCCAACAAAATCATCAGAATTATCAAACAGCAGATGTTTCAATTAACGAGTCCGGAATTAACCGAAATAGTAAAAGTGTGGCTCCATACTCCGCATCTTTGCCAAATCGTTTAAATCTCTTCATCGTTTCCTTGAAAGTGCAAAACTGTGTATTTTATATAAATAACATTTTACGTTCTCAAACGGACAAGTCCGGAATTAACCGAAATAGTAAAAGTAAGGGTTCATAGTCCTTAATTTTGCTGGATCGTTTAAATCGCTTCCTTATTCTTTTGAAAGCGCAAACTGTAAAAATTTTAGGAAACAGTTTTATTTTAAAACGATTTTTAAACACGTGATTAAAACAACAACATCTGTAGCAATTTCAACAAGGAAATTGCGCTTCACAAAACACCGTAAAAACGGATACCCAATCAGCATTGCGGGATAACCGCTTGAAAATTCACTTTAAAATTGACAGTTACTGAAGTCAAAACAATCAGTAATTTTTGTTCGTAAAAAAATTCATCAAAACAACACGCTTCGAAAAAAATATCTTCAGAGTAAAAATCCGTTATAAAAATAACGGCAACAAAATTCGGTTTACTACGAAACGCCGGTTCAACGTAATTTAAATAGTAGACTGCGCTACTATATATTCAACGAAAAATATTGCACTGTCCTCTTGCACAAAAATATAGGCAAACAATTAAAGTGACCTGGACATACTATCTGCATACGCAAAAATGACATGCAAAAATGAATTGGACTTTGTATTTTCACGCAAGAACAAATATAAACAAAAATATACATTTGAAAAATATTCTTGCATAAACGATATGCACGCACCCTATTTTATAACATGTACGCGTGTTTAAAAAAAGATGGTTTGAAACTGTACACTTGCACTCGGAAATGAAATGCAAACTCTTTCCCCACTCCAGCTGACACGTCAAAAAAAACTAAATAATATGTATCCTGGCCCTACAATGCAACTAACCTGGCAACACACTTCTTTGCCATAATGAAGTCATACATGCTCCTAAAAATGAGAGGCCTGGATAAAGTTACGTGCAACACAAATGTACATGCACATATGAGTTTTGAGACACACCTAATTGCATGCATGTTCTAAATATATGTAGCCTGGAGATGCTTGATGTACGAATAATTATAAAGGATGGTGGCCAGGCGGTACTCTGATGCACGAATGAACTAAAGCCTAAAGGCATGAACGTGACTAATTTTCCTAGGACAGAGACAAAGCAAGTAGCTAGACTGCATGATTCAAAGGACCAGAGTACCTATAGAAGGCCACGCATGCAACAAGTCTTCAAGGTGAAGTGATAACCAACATACATGCATGCGCGCGTGATACGAATGCAACATGGGGACGACGCATTCAAGCCAGACCAATCATCAATGTACAATGAACTCTGCAACCATCATTCAATAGTGTAAATGGTCAGGCAAAATGGGGATAGTGCCAATGTGGATGCAAATGAATGTACACTTCTACAAGGCATATATATGTATCCATGATGCAGTGCAACCGTGAATAGCAGCCACAACAGCAATATACATTAAAGCAACTTGAGCTCAGTCAGTATACAAAGTTCAAATGAAACTGGACCAGTGAACCGTGCCACACGAACAGGTGCAACATGCAGTGCAGGCACAATATTTTGTGTAAACAGAATTAATACTGTAACCGTGCCGTCAGACGACATAAAATCATCAAACTAAAATAGGCAGCATAGTTTTTATTTTATTTTTTATTTAAATTAGAGATGTGAGTTAAGCACTCACCTAAATTTGCTTCAAAATCAACTAGCCACCGAGATACAAGGAAGTAAGAATTCTTTTGGAACGCCATTGATACTTCTACCGAGTTATTGAAGGAAATGGAACCCAAAAGAATGATGCAGGGTTTTCTTCATTTTCTCACATTTGTGAACAAATAAAAGCGACAATGTGCTGGCAATGTACTTTGTACAATAGCATTTATGAAGACGTGCCTCAGTGGAAAATGGGACAAGGCTGCATATAATATGATGATTGTGACAGCAATTGCAATGTGTTCAACCTTGTGATAGCAAAAGTCTTCATTTTCCTTTATCTGAACCCATTCTTTTGTACACGGCTTGTACAAAATGAGTTGGACAGATTACTTGCAAAGTGTGACAGCAAGTTGTTCTAATCTTGCTTTTTAAACTTTTATTAAAAACACACGGCTAGTATAAAGATGATGATAGTGAATTATGTGTTCACCTATGCTAATGAATTTGCTATGCAGCTGACTACCACTTATATGCTCAACTGATTTGTAAATAATATTGCACTTACATTTTTCTTCAAATTTCAAATTAAAATTTTCATTTCAAATTTGTTTTTTTTCTTTTTCGACAGTAATAAAATCACGGTCGTTACAAGAACAGTGTTTATTTTGCTAAACATATATCATTGGGTTTCATATTCATTTGAGGTTACTTAAAGGTAATCGACAAAGAAATCCCTTCAATTTAAATATATTCCTTTAAAAGAGAGTTGCTTTAAAAAAATGATCTTTGGAAATAAAGTGGTTTAAAACTTTAAAACCATTATTTAATAATTAAATAACATTTAAACTTTTTATTTTAATAATAATTAAACCTTTAATTGATAATTAAGCAATAATTAGCTATTAAATAAATAATTAAATAGTAATTACCCTTTAAATAAATAATTAAATAATAGTTAATCTTTAAATAAATAATTAAATATTATTTAATCTCAATTAATAATTAAATAATACTTAATCCTTTATTAATACTTAAATAAAGAATTAACACTTTATTTACTAATAATTAAACCTTAATTAAGTCTTAATTAAATTTTAAATTAATTAGAAATTTAAATATATATTTAAACCCTTACTTAAATAATAATAATTAACCTTTAATTATTAATTAAATAATAATAAATCCTTAAATAAATTATTAATTAATCTTTAATTAATTAACTAATTAAAATTTATTTACTTAATCAATACTTAAGTACTATTTACCCCTGTTAATTATTGATTAAGTACTAATTACCTTACTTAATTAATTAATTAATTAAATAATAATTACCTTTAAATACTTATAGTATGTTTTGAAAACACTTACCAAAAATATTTTTTAAGTTAAAACATTTTAAATTCTTAAGTAAAATCACTATCTTTGTATATCTTGACTGTTTTATAAACTTAAATAAAAGGTTTTGAAAACAAAAGTAAGGTTTTGGAGATTAAATCAAAGTTTTAAACTTGTAAACTTTTCAAACATAATACTTAAGTGAAATCACTTTTAAACCAAGGGTCTCGATATCGCAAAAACCACAACTATTAGTGCTACCTCATTATAACATACATTATCTAACACAAGTTCGTGCATTCACAACATTCAACAAGCAAAACGTCATACTTTGAACTTTACTAACTTTAACTTTTTATCTAAAAGTATAAACAACCTTACATCCAGGATACACATGTATGACCAAATCAACACCATATTTCCCCAAACAAGCAACGATTTCATAATTAATTATACATCATGAATAAAGTTAAAAACTTTAGAAATGGTGGGAGCTTTAACTTACCAAAAGCTATCAAAAATGACCCGAACTTCCAGTATAATTAGAATATGACCTAGGACTTGAATCTGCCTTAGAAAAAATGGATTTTTGGTGGCCTTATGGGCTAAGGGGGTACGGCCATGAATGCATAAGGCTCGGCCATGGCTTGGAGTTGGAGGGTTAGGACTTGTTTTTGGAAGAGGTGATGTAGAAATGGAAAGGTGGTGTTTTAACCAGGCTTTTAGGAATTAAAAGTGGAAAAAAACTAATCATTTTAGAACTTGAAAGCCATTAAAATGTTTTTGGAAAGCTTTGAAAACATTTTGAAGTTAAAAAAATAAGAGGTGAAATGGAAAGTGAAAGAGAAAAATATTGGAAAAGGTTTTATGTAAAATGACATAAGGTAAATTACTTTATTAGCCTCAAGTACATGCCCTCCACAAATGCCTTGCCACCTCACCAACTTTATCTCCTTTACATCATCATGTACCACCCGCCCAAACCTTGTCCCCCTCTCACCACTTTAAGCCGACATGCATTCAATACTCGATGTACCTTATGTTTCATAAGGCATCTCCTCTTTTTAAACATCTTTATATTATATTTTGTTTTTCATAAATTATCACATCAAACTTTATAAATACTTAACTAATATGTATATGTCTTCACATATACTAAAAATCCTAACTTATTTATAAATGAGTGTGTATATGTACATAATAGTGTTACAACATTTCCGACAACTTTTAACCGATGAAAAGTCAAAAATTTGGAAAACGAATTTCGGTCACATTTTCGATTTTTCTTCGAACTTATTATATTTGTAAAAAAGTTTGAAAAACTATTTCACCATCATTATTTACTATTTAAAAGAGTTCTATTTTAATTATAAAATCTATTATTTGAATATTTAAAATTAGTTAAATATTCGTAAGTCAAAGCGGTGAAATTCTGGATCATTGCAGAGTAGTAATAAGGAATCCCCATGGAGTGTAAAGAATAATGGTGCGAACCTAGAAATATTTTGTTAGAAATGTGTGCAAGCCATAAGAAGAACCTATAAAGTGATGACAAATGGTATTAAAGTAAGCTTATATGAGTATTAGGATATGCTCGTATGAAGGATTAAAGATAAAGGAAATAAATACAAAGATTTGGGAATAGCATCAATGGATTTGGATTGAAAAGAGATGGTAACAGAAAATTTTGAGGTAGTAAAAAGACACAGAGGATATTGGTTCACTCAAAGTTAAGATAGGAGGATTATAGAATGATGGAACGTTAGATAGGTCCATTGAAGTCGGAAGCAATAGAGCTACAACATCGTTATTGTTAGTTGATGCTGAATGGCATCTTCCAACGGTTTTTCCTTTTAAGTTGAGTTGTAAGCATTAGTTGTCTTTATTAGGACTGCCAAAAGTGCATACGATATTATATGAAATGTTCCTTGTTATGTGTTTCAGTGTGGATCGCAATGTTATGAGAAAACAATAAGACAAAGAAAATTTAGGAAAGACAGCCAACTATGCAAAAGAAAAGGAAATAGTAGAGACTAGAAGTTAAGATATAAATTAAGAAAATTTATTTAATTGGCTACTGAAACAGAAATGAAATAAAATTGTAAGTCCCGTAAAAAATCGAAAAATAATTTTTAGTGAGCAGATAACGAGGAAATGATGTTGCATAGCTAAAGGTCAATGTCCATGTACCTTAAAAGCTAAAATTTATTATTGAACTTGTGTTCTGGTTGCTATTATAAATAAATGAAAAGTTATTGAGAAACTTAAGAATTTGCCACATAATTGATTAAATTCCAACATGGATGGTGAATTGTTGACTAAACCCTAATTTCATGGTATGTGGAAAAACTTATTTTGAAAAACCTATATATATGTACACTTTTGAAAAATAAAAATATCTTTGCAAATTGTTTTGGAAATTTTTTTAAATTTAAAATTTTATCTGATATCTAAGAAGTATTATAAAAGCATTTTTGAATTGAAATTTTCAAATTTTGAAATGACATATACTTGTCATGGGGAAGTAGTCGACAGATTTATTAGGATGGATTTTACTGTGTAGTAGAAGTGTCAATAAAATAAAATACGGTTAGTGACAAGGAAGCTGTTTTAGCTATGGAATCTTTTCCTATGTACCTTATCAATAGGCGAATAAAAAGTTGATTTTTGGAATAACTATGTTTTTAAACTTTAAAATAAAAATTTACTTATGCAAGCTGTACTTGGAAAAGTTGGAAGAAGATATACGGGCATAAGTGAAGGTTCTAAAGTACAGTAGAAAGTTGAGTACCCGAGAGAAAAAGGATGGAAATATGGAACTCTCCAACTAAACCATTTTCCCAGCATAAAAAAATAGGTTAAAAGAACTAGATTTTTCTAAATTTAGATGTTAGCAATGATGTGCTAGGATTTTGGATGGTAAGTATTGGATGCAAAAATTAGTTGAACTATATTTTTATTCGTAGAAGTGTAGGAAAATTTGGATGTAAAAGCAAGTTTTTGGTTTTCAAAAGATTGCATGCATATAGAACTACCAGTATATTTATGGTGTTGTATCATATTTTCGAAAATCGTTTTAAAATAATGCATTCATATAGGAGGCGTCAATTTAGAAATGCTCAGTATGCATATCATATATGTTGTGAAACACCGTGCATCTGTACACGATTTATTGTAAAATTGGTTGTACACTAATTGATTTGCTAATTTATAATGGCTGTACGTTATGTTGCATTGTTCAGTCCTTGAGGAATTTCGAGGATGAAATTCTTTTAAAGGAAGAGAATGTACCACCCCGCTATTTTAACACTAATTAATCAAAAATAATTTAATAAATAAGTAATAATATTGAAAATAGAATTTTTGCAAATTTCAGAGTTGGCTACGAAACATATACCGTAGGGTGTATGGGATTTTCTGATCAATTTTCCGTTTGGAGTTCAAATGAAAAAGTTATTAACGTTTGAAGTTTTTGAATCGGAATTAATTATATATGGAACTATGGTAATAAAAATAAATTAAACGTTAATTGGTAATGTTAAGGGAAAATTAGATGTCAATAAATTTTTACGTAAAATTAAATCTCAAAGAGCATATAAAGTGGGAAAGAAATGAACGATCGGTTAAACAAGGAATCAAATTAACAAAATTGAGATATTAATTAATTAACGCGTAAACAAAGTTATATGTCGACCAATAAAGCACCCAGGTCGACCGGTAGAGATCGACCCAAGGCAACAAGCAGTTGATCGGTGAGCATGTTAAATGGTGATTTTAAGACAAGCATAAATGAACGTGATGGACTAAAATATTTTACTTGCTTGTGATGTAATAGATGTGCATCTCTGATTAAAATAAAGACTTCATAAGATAAACCTAACGCTCTAAGTTTACTTCAAACCCCTATAAATATAAGCTTGGTTCTCACTTCTCTTCTCATATTTTATAGGTCACGGAGTGGAGCTCTGCTATTCTTTTTTCTCCATACTTTCTAGATTTCTAAAAGTAAAATATTATATTATATATATGTATATAAGTGGAGAAAAGCGGAAAATAAGAGAAGAGAAGAGTAGATGTAATTCAGAACAGAAACAAAGGTAAATTAATAAATCTGAAACTTTAATTTAAAATTGATTCAATTCTTTCCCCAGATCTGTAGTTTTAATAGATGTATACTTTTTTATTTTGGATGTAAAGTAAGAGGGAGTCAAATAAAAAGGGAATGATCCTAGATTTGGAGAATTGAAAAGCTAAAGCAAGGTAGTGGGAAATTATGTGTTTTGTAATAAGATTAGATTTATATCGTTTAAATCTATTTCATCTGTGGCTAAAAATCATTTTGGATATTTCATTGTAAATGCAAAAGGAGTAGATATAATCTCAATTTGGAATTTTTAATTGAATATGCATATTGATTAGAATGATAAATAACGAATTGGATAATGATTTGTATACGCGTAATGATTATGGAATAAATTTAATGAAATTGATTATGGAATAAATTTAATGGAATTAATTATGGAATAGATTTAATGAAATTGGTTATGTTTAGAATTCCAGATTTGATTTGACTACTATTGGGATTGATTGTAATTAGGTTAGGATTTGACATATTTTAATTCATTGGAATGAAAAAGGAGCAACAATATAAGTCTCTATGAATCATCCAAGTTACAAATAAAGTTGTATTGTTTGAAATAGAAGGAATGTAAATGTAAAGAAAGAGATGTACAAAATAAGGGAAATCCCATATTTTGTACTGCCTATTTTAATAAGGAAATAAAATATAATTTCTTGTGATTTCGCACAAAACACAAATCCTCTTTTAAGTAATTTATAGAGAATTATAATGTTAACAATTCCTTTTAAAAAGGGAAAATGGTTCCAATGCATTAAAGTATATGGTCCTTAAGTATAATAAAACGTAAAGTAAATAGGAATAAGAAAAATAGTTAAAAGGGAATTCAAAATACACAATTGGACAAGATTAATTGGAAAGTAAAACTATGTAAGATTCATTAAAAAGTAATGACATTTAAGTAAATAAATAAGAAATGGATAACAAATGATCGTAATTAAGAAAATATATTTAAAATAAAGCGGTAGAGGCATAATGATTGAACAAGAATGAAAGAAGATATATATATATATATATATATATATATATGTAAGATATATATCCACATATATATACATGTAGCCTCAAATATGCATTTATGATGGGTGTGAATTACATAAGTATGTAAATAACTTAAATAGATAAGAATGACATTAGTCATTAGTATGGGTTGAATGCAAGATCAGTAGTGTTACACAATGGAAGTCTGCCCACCGCAAGGGACTACCAGTAGTTGTGTATACATTATACTGATTTGAGACATATCCAACCGTAGGACCTGTGGAGAGTATACACTTGCACATAGATGAAGGAATACCCCAACAGTAAGAGGAGTTTGCTTCGAAAATTAGAAAAGGGGGTATTGTCTTGATTGCATTAGGCAATCTAAATAGGATGGTGAGCAGCTCAACGCTATGTAGCAAGTGAAGGCACCATATCAAGAGTAGGAGCTACATCGGTTGGGTGGGTCATCGGTCTAGAGCAGTCAAAATGGAAAAGACAAGGTTACACCTAACGGGCGATGGCTCCAACAAGGGTAGGCCACGTTGGGTAATGCACGGCTACAGCTGTCTGCCAGTTTGTTGTTAGGACATGGCTAGTTAACCTATGACAGAGTTCTTTCCAAAATGAATAGGGTAGTCCATGGAGCAAAGTCCACAATAGGAAGAAAATAAGTTAGTAAATCCCCAAAGCGAAGCAAGATAAATACGGCTAAATTATAGCGACACTGTTACTAGGCACTAATGGGAGGTTCTACTTTGTACACGGGCAATTTGGCCTAGACATTGATGATGATGCCCGGCAGTGCAGAATTATGGATATTAGCAAGGATAGTATCTTGGTCAAACGGAGGATCTTGGTACTTACATATATATGGGTAGATAGTTAGTCTACTATGGTAGATGGGATGTGTTGGACGTGTAAGGGAAGTTGAGAGAGGAATTAAAAATAAAAGGAATAACAAGTGATGGAAGTCAATCGGCATGAACTAGTGTTATGTACAAAATGTATAATATAAAAGTCACCATACAACCCACAGGAGAGCTTAGACGAATAGGTGCTGGTACTGGGCGGGAACTGTGGAAGGTTATGTTTCTTATCCATACTCGACACGGACAAGGATACTAGAAATTGGAAGTGTCAAACCTTGGTCAGTGATTATATGACTTATTATATTTTGTTATTCCGTCGTAAGTTATATCGTTAGTGCTTTGATATGCATTCATTTGTTTATTTGCAGGATACCAAACCAAAAATCCATACTTTGGTGGACTTGGTTTTAGCAAAAATTCAGGCCCACTAAGGTGCGGGTTGTTGCAGTTGGTTAATATAACTAAGGTCAAACATAAAATATTGATGTGACTAATTAAATCACATTTCTTTGGATTTGAGAATGTTGTCAATCTTCAATATGAAAACTCTGCTTTGATTAAAGTAAAATCAGGGCACAATGTCCATTTGAGGGACTATAGTTGGATCGAGTGGAAGTATTAGGAGTGAGGCACTATTTAAAGAGGATTCGTCTCTTCGGTTATATGGGGTTAGTACCACGGTCAACCCAAGTCAACCGAAGTCAAAATCTGGCCAGAGGATTACGTTTAATAATAACTATTATAATTGATCAAGGATATTGTATTTGGACTAAAGAGTTGAATATGGACGATGTTGGAATTTTGACCGTTACCAAATTCAATAAGTCCAAAGTGATAGTTTTGATGAAGAGAATTGGTGCAAATAAATGTCACAACCAGGTAGTGCTTAATGCAACGACCCAGAATTTTTAACGTTTCGAA
Organism: Allium fistulosum; assembly: GCA_030737815.1. Classification (NCBI taxonomy): domain Eukaryota; kingdom Viridiplantae; phylum Streptophyta; class Magnoliopsida; order Asparagales; family Amaryllidaceae; genus Allium; species Allium fistulosum. The sequence continues at coordinate 99,056,375 of CM060902.1, forward strand.
TAGGAATATTTAATTTATTTAAATATTCAGATTTGATTCAAATATAATAAATAATAAGACAATTTATTTTTAATAAAACGACTTGATTTTTTTGATGTATTTTCAGTTTAAGTTATATGATTTTTTCATTATTTTTAATTTGAAAAATATTTAAATTATCATATGACGATTTTTTAGCAACCGATGGTATTTTGTAATTTTACAGAACAAGGTAACATATGTATATTTGTATTGATTTGCGATCGTGTCGCATTTTTTTGTGCGATCATTTTGATCAATTTTTTTATCTTTCATGGTTCGTAAGTGAACGAAATTCTGTACAACGAAGAGCCGGAAATCTTGTTATAAACTAAACTCTATATGTAACGATCCGGAATTTTTGTCGTCTTGAGTTTTGAATATTAATTTTTATTATTCAATATTTTTTAATCAAAATAAAATCCCCGATAAATGATAATTGGTAATAATATATATCTTTTAAGCCAAGATAATATTTTGAATTTTCAGATTTTTATTTATAAAAAAGGAAATTGATTTAAAATGGAATTTCTTATATATCATAACTAGAGAATTCATATATAAATTGAAATCAAATTCATAGCAAATAAAAACTGTAAAGAAGAAAAAAAATAAAAGCTCTGTAAACAAAAAGAAAAGAGGAAAGAAGCATATTGTTCAAATCAAAACCAAAACAAACAAGTCTTTTTTAAGACTTCAGATCCTAAACTAAAGATCAAGCAGGAGATTCAAAAGGATTCAACATGTTTAACGTGAGAAATTTTATTTTTTGAATGCCTGGAATGAAAAATATACTCTGTCATGTTCAACAAAGGGAAATTTTATATATGCTATGATTTTTAAAAATCATTATCTCTCAATTCATTCTGAATTAGTCGATGGCGTAAACTGATTAAATGTTCATATTCGAGTATAGCTTACAAGAAAATTAGTCTGAAGTTCGATCATGCTATATGCTGTATGAAATTGTAATAATAGAGTAGGCAACTTAGTTTTCGACAAATTTCGATATGTTTAAATCATCGAGAGATCGTAATCATGTTCATCATACCAAGTTAGGATTTTTAATGCAGAAATATTGATTTTAAAGTTGTTAGATTGAGAGGATTTTTGTTTGATCATTTTTCACTAAAATTAAATAAATTCTAGATCGGGGGTGGACGAGGAGGTGGCCTGTTGGCTTTGGGGTGGCCGTGGAACCCTAGGTGACGTTTCGACCATGGGGATTTCGATCTAGTGGTGTGGGGTGGTAGCGGTGAGGAGTTATAGGGTTTGGATGGTTTTGGGTTAGGCTCTAGAACGCGGCCGAACTGGGGGAGGAGGAGACGACCGGAGGTCGTGGCTTTTGGCATGAGGGTGGTGATGGGAATGGGCTTCCTAATGGTGGTGGTGGTTTGAGTTCTACTGATGGGAGCAGGCAGGGCGAGGTGAGTTTTGGTGGTGATGTCGAAAACTAGGAAGTCTCGGTTTGAAGTGGGAGGGTCGCATTTTGATGTGAAGGTTCAAAAGCCAAGGCGATGGTCCATCGTGTCGAGGAAGGGAAGTCGAGCGTGGTGGAGGGTTTGGTTGCGGTGAAGGGTGGTCGGAGATGCCATGCACGTGCACATACTCGAGTGCACGGTGATGGTTCCTGGGTGTTGGGGAGATGATCGTGTTTTGGGAAAAATTGGTGGTTCCTATGGCTTTGGTTTGGGTTAGAGGCGTGCGAGATAGTGGGTGGACAAAACCGAAGAGGGTGGCAAAGTTGATCGATGGATTAGGTGTGGTCAGTTTTTTTTACTGTGATTCAACTGGAAGCAAAAAAAGAAACTGGGAGAAGAAGAAAGGAGAAGGGGGGGAAATGTTTTTCTTGGCTTCGGTTGGGCTTCGGCCCATGTTTTTAAGAAGAAAAAAAAATATGTATATTGAAATGTTTAAATAGGTTTGGGCTTCGGCCATATATAATTAATAAAAAGAAAAGAAAAAAGGGAGGGTTGGGCTCGGCCCAGATAGGTATGAAGGAGCAGTTTTCTTTTTAATTTAAAATGTTAAATTTTATATATATATACATATATATATATACATATATATATATATATATATTGTAAATTTAAAAATGCAATAACTCGTCCATACGAAACCCGATTATCGCGATTCTTTTTGCGATGGGTTCGTATCGTTGAGTATTTCGATGCCACATAGTTTGTTCTTAGATTTGACTTAGTCATAATTTATGGTATTTTAAAACAGTCAAGTTTTAAATATCAAATGTTAAATTATATATATATATATATTGTAAATTTTAAAATGTCATAACTAATGCGTACGAATTCCGATTGAAGCGAGATTCATTGCGATGGGTTCGTATCGATGAACACTACGTCATCATATGAATTGTTGTTGAGTTTGAATAAGTGAAAAATTATGGTATATTTAAACGGATGGAAATTTAGTCAGCCGATTTAAAACAAATATCGTCGTTTAAATTTATATGACATGTCTATTTAAGTTATTTGTCCAGATAAAAATAACGATGAGTAAATTTAAGCAATTATGATGTTTTGACATCTGTTTTAGCGGAATAAAACACCGTTCCGCTAATTATATTTATTTGATCCCTGTTGGCAGAATAAATCACCATTCTGCCATTATTACTAAATATATGTGTTTTGGACATTTACTAGCAGAAATAAAACCCTGTTCTACTATTCTATTTGCACGGACATCTATTTATTATTCTGATATTTATATTGGGCAACATGATGTTGAATTAATTGTTAAAAATAGATTGTTGTGAATATTAGTATCTGTTATTCTGGATTGTTATGGAATGAATGATAACTTGATTAAGTACCATTAAAATTAATAAGCCTCTTTTCCGATTTGGAAGTGACTTATGAACAAAAATTGTTTTAAGGATTTTTATCATTTATTAATTATATTTTAAAGTTAATTAATAATTATTTGATAATGATTTGAAGTTAATTATTTTATTATTCTTAAAAATTATTGAAAAAGTATTTAATTATTGTTTCAAAGCTATTTAATTATTCTAATTGTTTAAAAGTATATAAATTATTAATAAAAGTTATTTATAATGATTTGATTAAGGATAATTATTACTTAAGGATTGATTAATATTAAGATATTATTAGTATTCCAAAGATAATTTGTTTAAATATTAATTATGTTTTAAAAGTAATATGTTATATAGTAAATTGTTATAAAAGAGTATTTTTCCTAAATTAAACTTGGAAAAATTATATAGAAACTTTATAAGTATTATATTGAGATAATTATTAAATAAATTTTTCGGAAAGTAATGGTATACTTTCATGGTGTAATCGGAGGCAGAGATTGCCTACAGTTAAGTTTGAATTTCTCTGGGATAGAGACATAATCATTGAGCTGCGAATCCATGGTTGATACCGCAGAGTACTTTCCATATTTATTTAAAAAGGTTTTCAAATGTTATTGAAAGGAATGGTTTATGAGTATACTTACCCCTGTGAGGTAAGTATATACTTTTGATTAAGAGATTAAATTTATTTAAAATTTAAATTAAATAAGACTTAGTGATTTTAGTGGGAAATGAAATCCTTGGTTGAATGATTGTTTATTTGATAGTTAAATAACTGACTATCAAATCTGGACCAAAACGTAACTTTGGAAATATCTAGGAGAAATACGGGAATTATATGGTACAATTACTGTTCGAGGTGATATACTTTACGTATAAACTCATTTCATTCTTCTAGGATGATGATAAGGAAATCCGTCCACTAACGGTTAGGAGATGATCTCCGATCTTATTTTAGTCTGTTTATTTCCTAAAGAACTAGAGTTGAGTTTACCGGAAATATCGAAATGTTGTTTCGAAGAGACCGGGATCGGATAAGTTATCCAAACACCACTTCGATCCAACAAATACGTTTTTGAAATGGAGATAAGAGCATGGAATCAAAGATGGAGCATTGAAGTGCAAGGGCTAATCGCTACTAATCTTGAGGATGATTCCAAAACGGATGTAGTAGGAATAGTGCCTTCGGTTTCGTTCAGACCCAGAACGGACTTGTATGGATGAATGCTATCAGTACATTGTCATTGGAGGATAATGAGCATTCCAAGTGAAAATTCCTTAAAAAGGTAATCGTAGCCTCAAGTCTCATCAACAGGAATGACTGAAAATCAGGGGAGATGCAGCAAGGCTAAGTGGGTCATACCCAATTAGGGTATGTTTATCACCTTTCTAGATACCCTCGGATATTATAAATATGGTGCGCAAAAGAACTCGGTAAGGGTGGGAACACCCTGGGTGATAGCATATTCGGTTCTATCCAGGTTAGGGGTAGATCTGGTCTTGTGTTGTAGGGATCCCGGCGAGGTCCTTGGTACATTTTTCTAGACGTGTACTGTGATAGGTGGTACCCCAGTGCCTAGTCATTGTATGAAATCCATTCTCCAATAAGCGTCGTACGGTTTTGATTGCCCAACTATGTTGAAATGTGAGATGCAAGCATTTCAGCTATTTCTATATTTTACTTTGACCTTTAGACACTATTATAATATCACTGGATTTTCTATAAAAAGGGTTTTGGTTACCGTAAGGGAAAAACTCATCGTGTTTATGTGTGGCGTGGTCTTACGGGATACCTTTGATTTTAAAAGGATTTTGAAAGTTAAAATGAATAAAATTCCTTGTGTTTTAAATTCTCACGCTGGTTTTACCAGACTGACCCGGGCATGGTTTTTCCTATATGCTCGGGTCAAACCGAGCATATTCCCAGGTTTAGCTAGAGGGATTGAAGCTTCGGGAGAGGAGCTGGAGGCCCAGAGACGTATTCATGTAGATGGTTATATTCCGTTGCATTTTAGTTGTGTTGTCAGCAGTTGTAAGGATAGGGTGTTATAACTGTCTGTGCCGTATAGGTTGGTGTACTTTGATTATTATCTGTTCTTTAAATATTACAGTATTGTTCTATGTAAAGATTTGTTCTATATTATATATTATTCATTTCCGCTGTGAGATTCTGTGTTGTCTTGGTTTTCTTTCTATCTTCTTTCTATATTCTTTTTCTTACTATCCGCCTTTCTGTTCAATTTGGACTGGACATGTGTGGTAAAGTGTCAGTTCGAACTGTACGCAAAGGTGGGTCATGACACTATACCCAAGATTTTTCCTTATCCCTTTCGCTTTCCAACTTTTCACCTTTTCCTCTCATTTCATTCCACAGCAAAAGAGAAAAAAAAATAAGACTTCCTTTTCAAAAATTAAAAACAATCAGAATTCTCACCGAAAAATTCCAAAAATAGTTCCTTTGTGTTTGTATCGGTGAGATCTACCATCCCACACCCATTTTATTGGGTTCGATCATGTTTTTGTTTGCTCGAGTGTTGACAGTGTGAGCTAGGGTTTCAGGTAGGTGGCTATGTAGGCGATTGCAGAGGATGGCGATGGTTGCATTGAGTTTGGGGTGGCAAGGCAAACGAGCGGCGAAGTTTTGGTGATGTTCGGTTGTGAAATGGGAATCGCGACATTGTGGGTTGGTCTGGGAGTGTTGTAAGTCGCGTTTTAGGGGGATTGATCGGAGGTTGAGTTTGAGTGGTGGTTGTAACAGGATTCCGGACTGGAGTGCGTTGGTGCAATCGGTTTGCGATATCGTTGGTTGTAGGGTCGATGGTGAGGAGAGAGAGTGAGGGTTCATGCACGAGGTGTGCACTGATATGCGCGGGAGTGATTGGGGAAGAAGAGATTATATGAGGTTAATTAACTTAAGTGTTGTAATTAGTAATTAATTAATTCAATTCAATTTTAAAATTTTATAAATCTTATATGTTTCTGATACGAGGTCCAATCAAGACGCGGTCATTTGTGTTCCGCTCATAATGGCGATAGCTACACAATGGATCTGGTTTCATGGAATTTAGAGCAAGTGGAATTTTAGGCTGAAATCGAACGCTGTTCGATTTTAGTTCAAACCAAATGCTTCGGCGTCAACTAGAATTTCGATAAGTTAATCTCATCTTTTTGGATAATCAGTATGATATATAGTATGTAAAATCTATTGTTTGTGTTGGGATGAATTATTGGTTGGTTTGAATATCCGCTTTTGAAAAGAAAATGTCATTTAAATTGAAATACAAGGAATTTTGTAGAAAAATCCGGGTTTCTCATAGTTATGAATTTTTAATTCTAGTTATGTACCTATTGAAATTAATTTCGATTATATAGATTGTTAAATGTCAAAATTTGACATGTGTTAAAAGTTGAACCTTTTTAGTGAAAAGGGTAGTAATAACATTGATTGCGTTATAGTAACTCTTGGCCTTGTTATATTATTTTGGAAAGATACTATTAATTATTGTTTGATTTGGAAATGGCTTCCGATTTGAGAAATGATTTTTGTTCTAACCTTTTGGAGTTGCTGTGATATTTTATTCAAAAATAGTCTTTGTACTTCTCTATTTCGCTTCAACTTCTTTATTATTCTTTTCTAATATATGTATATTTGTAAATGTTTTAAGATTATTTTGGAAAGTATTTATTGTCATAGAAAATTCATTATAATAAGGAATGTTTATTTTAAAGTAATAAGAGGGGTTATCTTTTATTTTTAAAGAGATTTTTGTGCTTAAAAGAAGATAAAAATATTTTGGGAATAAGTATTTGAAAAAACATTTTATATCAAATGTTGTAATAAGAGAACGGAATTATAACTGATACTTTATAAATTAAAGAGAGATTTATAAGCGGTATCTTATAAACAAAATAATAGGTTTATAAATGGCATTTTATAAAAGGAAAATATTGTCAATTGATTAATTGGTGAAATGAATCACAGTTGTGAATTTATTGTAATATATGAAATGATTGTGTTCTAGGAAGTATGTGAGAATTATAATTATATTTGGAGTTTTGTTGATATTTGGAGTTTGGTTGATGTTTGGAGTTGTTTTATAAAAAGGAGTTTTGCAATATTATTTTAAAATTTATAAAAGAGTTTTGTAAATGAATTTGGAGTTTTATAGAAAGAGTGGAAAATAAATTTTGGAATTTATAAAATGAGTTTTATAAATGATTATTTTATAAAAAGAAGTTTTTACAAACGAGTTTTATAAAAACATTAAGGATGTTTATAATGGGGTTTATTAAATAAATTTAGAGATTTATAGAAGGAGGTTTATAATTATGTTTGGATATTTAAAAAGGGAATTTTATAATTTATAAAGAATATTTTTATAAAAGGAGTTTGTAATATTAAGGAGTTTTATAAAGGCAATTTATAAAGAAGGGAATTATAAAAAAATGGGACCCAATTTTCATAAACGATTGTTTTAAATATAGTGGTATGGAAAATGTTCTTTTCATACTTAACACAAAATTTTGAGGTATGGAAACTCGTCTCTATCTTGACAACTAAGAATATGTGTCAAGGCAAGGTTAGTTTTCTGACTTGTTTGTTCTCATTGTTAATCGAGGGATAGTACTGTTGGAAATCATGAAGTGGTAGTAAGTATAGATGGTTTAATTTCCATATGATCCGTTTACTTGCACCAAAAGTGTTTTGGGGTTTATTGTTGTCAGTATTTTTAAATGACATTTGTTTAACCCAAATTAAGTGTGGTTTTGGGAAATGAAATCTTTCTTAAGATTTATGAATATACTTACACCATTGAAATAAGTATATGGATACATTTTCTAAGTGTTGGAAATGTAGTGTTTGCTTTGTAAAAGTATTTTATACAAGAATTTGCAAAGTGGGTTTTAATTAATGGAAGGGTTTATTAAAGAGGCTTAGTGTTAACTGGGTTTTTAACCCATTAAAATTCAATAAGAGTTGGAACATTCAGACTACGCCAGAATAACTCAAGAATCAACCAAAAGGACCAGAAAAAGAAGAAGAGAAAGACCCAAGAGAAAAGATGCCAAAATAAGCTAAGGTGATGGATCACTTACGATCCATCACCTATGGATCGCTAGCGATCCATAAGTCCTACTCATGGACCCTCTAAACCTCTTACATCATGATTCATTACCATTTCTAAGCACACTTGCCAAGTTTCATAGCATGCCAAATAATATAGCTCAAGAAATGAAGACTCGTCTAATTCAAGTTGTTATGCCAGAATTAGCTAACTTAAAATGGACCTACATAACTCATACGAAGTCGATTGACTTGAAATTTTGGAAGAACATTTATAAAACATAGTAGAAGGCTTACAAAAAAATTGAAGTCATTTGGAGTTGATTTGATGGATCGCTAGAGACCCATCTAGATGGATCGCTAGCGACCCATCTAGAGTGGGCCCCATCATTTCAAATTTTATGGTGGGTCCCTAACACCCCTAGAGTGTTCCTGCAAAGTTTTGTTCGATTTCGTTAAGATTTGAGCAAGTTATGGATGATTCTTCTGGACCAGATGACCCATGAAGACGGATGATCAAACTAACTCCAAACGGCTTGATATTTGGACAAGTCACTTAAATAGAAGATAGGAGGACAACCAAACAAATATCACTCAAAAATATGCTAAGTGGATGGATAGCTAGCGATCCATCCCCTATGGATAGCTAGTGATCTATCCCCTATGGATAGCTAGCGATCCATCAAGATAGGTCAGATCGCTCTCAAACTTTCCAAGCTCCTTCATGGCACTAAGTAAAGGCTTTTGGTAGAAAAAGATGCTAAGTTGATGGATAGCTAGCGATCCATCCATTATGGGTAGCTAGCGATCCATAGAAATGATTCAGATTGATTTGAGATTTTTGGTGATGACTTGGTGTAACAACTGGACTCTTCTGCACCTGGACTTCTGGCCCAATACCCACTGAACTTCCTATAAATACTCACCTACCTGCAACTAGAGATGGATCTTTTTCCAGAGAGAAAGCTGCCGTTACTCTACTGGAATTCTTGCACTTCTTCAACTTTCTTCTCCCTCGCAACAGTCATCAACATGGTTACTGTGATTCTCCATCTAATCCTTGTACTTGTGACTTATTCTAACTCATTGTAACTTAGATCTAAGGACTAATTATCCAGAGAGATTCAACTAGTATAAACATAATAAAGATCGATTAAAGTGGACGTAGGCCAGAGTCAGCTGAACCGCTATAAAAATTCTATGTCTCTTTTCTTACTTCTACTATTTATTTGTTGTTTATCTGAGATTGCTACTAATTATCTGCACTGGTGCTTTCACACTTGATCCAGGGTGTTGATCCATTATTTGGCTTAACACTTAGTGGTTGTTTAAGTACTTAACCAATGTTGGTTTCCATATAGAAACAAATCCCTGATTTGATTGTTTGTTTATTTGATAGGTAAATAATCGACTATCAAGTGTTGGCCAGTTTTTAAAACTATCCTTGTCGAATCAAAGAGACCAGGATCAGATTTATTATCCAAAAACCACTTTGAGTTGGCATGAGTGTTTGAATGGAAGACATCTCGAAGATGATCGAAGACGAAGTTCTTTGAAGTGCAAGAGCTACTTGCTACTAATCTTGACGGTGATTCCAAAAAGGATGTGGTAGAAGTAGTGCCTTCGGGTTGTTCTTATTCGGAACAACTTGTATGGACGAATGTTGGCATTGCATTATTGCTTGGAGGGCAATGTTAGCATTTCATGTGGGATTTGCTAAAAAGGTAGAATGTAGCCTCTAGCCTCAGCAGCCAGGAATGACTAAAACATGGGATATGCTTCAGGGTTATGTGGTTCGCTGCCATTAGGGTATGTCATGTCATTACCCTTATATATATATATATGAATTTGGTAGTGCATGAGAGCTCTCAGGAAAAGGTTGCAAAGCAATCGATGTAGTGACATATTAAGTACATCCAGCAAGGGGTAGGCCAGTCCCGATTCATAGAGGGTTTAGACAAGGCCCTCGGTACATTTTCTAGAGGTGTACTGTGCAGGCCGTACCCCAGTAGCCTTGTCATTATATAGAATCTATTCTCCAATACATACCTTTACGGACATGGTTGTATAACTATTATATTGGAATTTAATTAATGTAACAATTTCCGCTATGATTCAATATTTATTTTAAACCCTGGACATTATTATAATATCGCAAGATTTCCTATGAAATGGTTTGGTTATCATAAGGTAAAAACATGTTCATGTTTATGTGTGGCGTGGTCTTACGAGATACCTTTATTTTTGAAAGCTTTTATAACATTAAAATCCATATGATGTGTGTTACTGATCTGGTCATTATTTTCTTATAATGCTCACATCAGACCTAACATATTTTAAGATTTATTTATGGATGCTTTGAAGCTTCAAGAGATAAGTTAGATGCTTCCACGACGTATTCACATATATTTTATTTCTACTGCACTAGTTGTCTACATTTGTCAGCAATCGTGAGGATAGGTGTTATAACAATCCAGCCTGAAGATAGATTAATGTACTCTGATTTGATGTATGTATTTTATAGTTTTCTCTGTAAAGAACTGTTGTATATTATATATTACTCGTCAGGATGTGAGATTCTATTTTTCCTTTCTTTCTTTTTCCCCGGACAATCCATGTTCTCGACATTTGAATGCTTAGCATGTGAATACTGTGGATGCATTAGTGTCGACTTTCAAGGGTCAAAAAGGCAAGTTGTTACAAAATTAAAGAAAAATTAGATTTTACAAAAACTAAGTAAGCGATAAATTTGGCCAAAATGTCACACGACCTTCTAATTGATGTGTGAATGTTAACATTCGAATAATTCGATGTTAATCGTTGACTAAATTTACACAAGACGAGTCATAAAACTGAGATGATGATTGCTCTTTAGATCAAACAATTTAATTAATTTATAATTATTATAAATTAATTAAATTGATTAATATTTACAAAATATGGATTATAAAATTTTGAATATGAGTTGAGGAATAAATATTATTGTATATATTTACAATAGTTATAAATAAATCGATCGATATATGATATCGACAAGCAATTAAATCGGATTTAATTAGTAATATTTATTTGGACCTAAATGGGCTATTAGTCCATGATATTATGGTGATATTTCAGTGCAACAGGGATGTAGGAGGCGGCTAAATATGGGTTAGGGGTATTTTAGATAGATGGCTCAGATTTATGGAGAATATGTATGAGATATGATCCACATTTCTTTCTATTCCTTCCATTATAAAAGGTCTCATAACCCAATTGCAAAAATGATTTTATAGCTACCATTTCCCATCATTGCTGGTTGAATTTATCTACATAGGAGCTCCAACAAATTCACCTCAAATCAATTTCAAAGGAACAACTGTTGGATAGCCAACGGTCTACGATTCAAGGATTAACAGTCTACCGAATGGAGAAGAGCTCTGAGGACGAAGATTCATCATTACAAGGTGTACTTTAAGGCATTGGTTTTGGTATGTGTTACTATACCATATGACTTATGATTACTATATAATATTATAGTATTCGTTTGTATATCATTGTTATATTGTTAGTTAGGTGAGATTCTTATAAGTATCAATGTTGTCACATATTTGGTTATATATATGTATATTATTAAAAAAACCAATTTTTTATAGATCTAACGTATACACTACCGAATGAATTTATTTTAATTATTACTCTCTTATTAATTTATATATATATATATATTAATAGATCATATAACATAAATTAAATGACTTATATTTAATCGTCTCATCATATCATGTTAATAATTGATTTTATATTTTATACATGTATATTTTTCCTAATTATAATTTAGGTAATAGCAAAGTATTTTTTAATAATTATTTACTATTATTTAATATTATTTAAATCAAAATACAAGTTGAATAATTCATACAAAGTAATATATGTTTCAAAAATTATATTTTAAATATTATAAAATTATTTCATCATCATATTATTTCTTGGCCAAAATCCCAGACTTTAAAATTTAGAACCTTTATTTTAAATAATCGTTTATATATGAGGTCGATAATAAATAATTAATAAAAAATTAATTTTGACTCAGAAAATTAAGGAATTTTTTTCTTGACCATAAATATCATATTTGAATTTTTGAAAATTTAAAATATGTAAATGTACTACGGAAATATTTTTAACATTATTTTCATGCTTTTCATTTAATTAATATATATTTAAATAATTTAATAATATAAAATTGTAGTTAAATATGTCGTGTGCTGTGTATTCGATCAGGAATTCAAAACAAAAAAATTAAAAATATTTATTTTTATTTATTTTTCATAATTGATATAATTATATAAATACATATATATATATACATATATATATATACATATATATATATACACACACACATATATAATATTTAAATACATATATTTATAAATAATTTAGATAATATAAATATAGTTATATATAGATACATGCATATACATATATATACTTTTCTACTGTAAAATATATATGTGTATTTTATTTTAAAAAAACTTTATATTATGTGTGTGTATGTATGTTTATATATTTATACAGTCATTTTTTTAATTAATATCTAATTCAATATATATATAATATATATTAATATGTTACTTATAAGCAATACATATTTTTCTTATACATACATACATATATATATTTGAAAATAATTTTTTTTTCACATATATATTTATATATATAAGTATATATCTATATTGTTTTAATATTTATTTAAATAAAAAGTTTATATACATGCATGTATTTGGACAACATACAATACATATAAGGTGAGCTAACATGTCCGTTGTAATGCAAATCCCAATGTCTGTTTACGGACATGTTATACCTTGCATAGATTATTATGTTACATATGCACACACACACATGTGTGTGTGTGTGTATGATACATATGCGTACCATTATATTTAATTGAATATAAATTAAATAAAATTTCGTCTATTACTTATAAATTAAATGAAATAAGAGATTTTATTTAAATTAAATTTAAAAATGTTCTAAATAAATTAGACTTCATAGGCCCAATATAGATCCAATAAGGAATTTTTTTTTGAAATTTACCGATATCTTCGATTGTGGGTTGGCCCAGTTCTAGCAATGGTATCAAAACCCAATAGTCTATGTGGTCTAAATTATTCATGTTAGGGTTAACTATTAAGCTCACAGCCCAAAAGTTGTCTGAATAGAAAATGCCCAAATTTGAATTAGGCCTTAGGCTAATTTTCAAAATTGTTTGAAAGTTTAAAATAAAAGATTTTAAATTTAAAAGTTAAATTTAAAACATGATATAAAATATTATAAAAGTTATAATATAACAAAGTCTTTCAAAATGTTTGAAAATAATTTAAAATAATTTCAAAATTTTTATATATTTATTAATATGATTAATAAATTAAAAAAATTAATAAATTAGTTAATTAATGGAAACTATATACATGTATTATGTATTATGATATATGTTATGATATTTTAAAATATTTAAGATATTATAAGTACACATGCATGTATAAATAGTGGTTTTCAAAATTAAAACAATTATTTAATATAGCTTAGTTTAATAAATTAATTAAAAGTTAATTAATTAAATAATACATACATATATAGATAATATATGTTTAATACTATAAAGGTTATAGTATATATATATACACACACAAGTTATATTAATATAAATTAATCAAAATGTTAATTAATTAAATAAGATTTAATCAATATAATGTTATACATAAGACTATTATATAAGTAATATGAAATATAAAAGTTATATAATGAATAAAATTATATAATATGAATGTATAAATTTAAAGGTGGAATAATAAGAAACCCTAAAGTAGACTTACGGAATAAGTACATACGTAATTTATATGTATACCATGATTTTTGATGTATCCAACGCTTGAATCTTGAGAGTAATTCATAAGAATTACATTGTCCATAAGTCGATATCACTTTAGTTTATTTATGTCGAAGATTATGAATCTTCAATATAATTTGTCCTCTACCATATATATACTAATAAATTACTTGCATACTGATGCAGCAGCGGATAATGAAAATGATGAAACTGTGAAAGTAGCGATCGATGGAATAGAAGATACCGAATGGTCCAAATCCGTTGATCCAAAGATGCCGGATTCTAGCTATCCCAAATACGTTGATCGCGCACGATACCGTGTTTAAAGACCTACGATTCATCGTACGTTGATCTAGCGCACTAGATACCGTGAATCGGCTTCAACAGTAGTTGAATCGAGCGCACTCGATTACCGAAAGTGGAGATAGGAGATCACACTCAACTACCAATTGGAGAAGTGGCACAAAGCACACAAACAAGTTTTATTCAAAATCAACTAACTATTACAAATGACACCACCCGCCTATTTATAGGCTTACAACCCAACATTACTCAATTCTGGACAACACTTAGGTCGCTCACGACCTACGACCTAAAAAATGTACATCACAACGACCTAATCAAAATACAACATCATACGACTTATTTACAACAATGCGACTCAAAATATATACAACACACACATAGGTCGGTAGCGACCTAACAATACAACCCACGCGACTTAACAATAAATGCGACCTAAACAAACACGACCCAAAACTATAGCGACCTAGTACATAAGCTTCAGCATCCAGCAGCGACTTAAGAATCAGCGACCTTCAGGAATTAGCGACTTAATCGTTAGGTCGTTCGCGACCTAAAGGAATGGTATGCGAGTTAGGTAGTTCGCGACCTACTGAAGCGGCATGTGAATTAGGTCGTTCGCGACCTACTGAAGCGGCATGTGAATTAGGTCGTTCGCGACCTAAAGAAGCGGCATGTGAGTTAGGTCGTTTGCACCCTTCTTCAGCGAACTTGGACTTAGGTCGTACACGACCTAAATTTGCTTCATTTTGCACTGCATGGTTAGGTCGCTCGTGACCTAGGACTTTGTTAGCTCGCATTACATCTTCGAAGTTAGGTCGCAACTCCTTGTCTCGCGACCCGTTAGGTCGTTCTCGACTCAAGAATTGGTTAGGTCGTTCATGACCTATCACTTCACTATTCTGGGCTGCATCATCCTCCCCCTGTTGGAAGAAATTCGTCCTCGAATTTAACAGCTCTTCGTCTTCGATACTCTCGTGAAATGGAACCAAGTGTTTGATATTGTCAATATTTGCCATAGGACGATGATCCGGCAAGCTCATCTTACAATCATTCTCACAAATTGTCTTCATAATTTCCAAACGACTCATTCCTCCGGTATCTAGTTTATTGTACGTACCAACAAGAAATCGTTCAACCATCAAGTAGATAGATTCGTTGTCACTTTGTGTCTTCATCAAATCCAATACAGATTCCATATTTACACTCACCCATGATCTAGTATGTATAGGTAATGACATACATAATCCTGACTTCGTCGCGGTCTCTTTTGAAATTTGATAATTCTGACTCTTCTGAACAAGCCTTTCAACCCCTTTCCTTATTGACGGCCCAAAACAAAACATTGTAACCATTTGCATGGTATGGTCACTGTCCACGTATCTTTCTACACGCTCATCTTTGATAACTTCTATTTGCCAATTGCGATCAGAAGTATACAATTGCCTTCCTTTGAACAGAAACCCATCAACCAATCTTCTCAATCCTACCTGCTCTGTCGGACACATATGGTTACGTGGTATATACGGTACAATAGCGCTTGACACTTGATTAACATGACGTACATTTTCCCTTGGCAGTAATTCCTTGGACAACTCCGCAGGAATTACATCTTCACATTCATTCAACATTGACTTAAACTATTCGATAGTTTCAACACTTTCACTGGTTTCATTTTCATTCAACAGGAGTACTTCTGCACTACCCTCCACTTCTTTAACAAGCTCTTTTATAGATTGTAGACTAGTCGAATCCACCTCCTTCATCAACAAATTATCCTCTTCATCTCCTGACTTACTTTCTTCACCCTCATCCAACTTTGCTGACTGTGAATTTTCAATCTTATGTTCACCAGATTTCGTTGGTTGAAACTCATCAACTTCATCTTCCACATCAACAAATTCCTTTAAAGACAACAAAGTCTTTAGCTCCTCGATTTCCTCCAATTTGTTTTCACTCTATTGACGCTTTTTAGGAACCAAAATGATTCGTGTATCATCGAACATAAAACTGTAGTTGTTGGTGCGACCATCATGTTGCACAGCTCTATCGTATTGCCATGGCCTCCCCAACAACAGATGGCATACATCCATGTCAACCACATCACACCAAATTTCATCTTTGTATTTCTTCCCAATGGAAAAATTAACACAAGCTCTTCGATTAACCTTCACCTCCCCTCCTTTCCTCAACCAAGCTAATTTGTAGGGGTTTGGATGCTTCTCTGTTTTCAACGACAATTTCTTTACAGCTTCTGAAGAAATAATATTATCACAGCTTCCTGCGTCAATCACAAATTTACAAACCTTCCCTAGAATAGTGCATGTTGACTGGAAAATATTGCTCCTCAACCAACTAGAATCATCTTCTTTCTTTGGTGTTAAACAAGATCTCCTCAACAACAAACTACAACCCTCATCTCCAGACAATAATTCTTCTTCTTCAACTGGTATAGAATTGACACACTCTACCTCTGCATTTTCATTCTCGCTTCTTGGGCTTTGTACATTCATTGCTTTTATGGCCCAACTCTTGACAATTAAAGCATTTGAAATGACTATTGACCTTTGCTTTGTTGACTTCATTCACAATTGACTTACTGACGACTTTGGAAACATCCGCACTGTTACTAACATCCTTGTTCTGATTGTTGGAATTCGTAAACACTCCACCACCTTTTCTTCCTTGCTTTTCCCACGCCAACGCTTTCTGATGTGCTTCAGCAACAGATCTGGGATCAAACATATTCACCATGTCTTGAATCTGCATTCGCAATCCTCCAACATACCTTGTTGTTACCTGTTCCTTTGTTTCCATAATATCATTCCTCGCAATCAATTGGTAAAAATCATCTGCATACTCATTCACTGATCTCGCCCCTTGTCTTAGGTTCTGCAAACGTTGATACATAAGAGATTGATAATTGTGCGATAGGAATGTAGCTTTCATCAACTTTCTCATCTTATCCCATGTAACAATCCTTGACTTCCCTATTCTCTCCCATGTAAGTTTTGTTTGTTGCCACCAAGCCATAGCTCTCCCTCTTAATCTTGTAGCAACCAACTTCACTCTTCGATCCTCGAGAACTTCTTTGAAGTCAAAAATTTCTTCAACATTTGAAACCCAATCCAAAAATTCCTCCGTTACCATTCCTCCCTTGAATTCTGGAATTTCAGTTTTCATCCCCGACTCCCATCGGCGATCATCTTCTACAACCCGATATGCACTTCGTACCTAGTCTCGATCTCACGAATGCATACTACATCTACCACCATCTTCATCAAAAACAGATGTACTTCGATAACGATCTCGACCACCCACATCTCTATGAACCCGCACATCTCTTCTACTTTGTCTGTCATCATCACGGTATGGTTCATGTTCAAACTCACGTGGAGTTCTTCTCTCTTCATCTCTATACTCATGATGTTCTCTTCTCACTAAAACTGAAGATTCTCTTCTTCCTCAATAAGGTTGTGGCGACACCCTCCTCGCTTCCGCAACCGATGGCGAAACTCTGTTTCCTACATGGTTCGAGATTGGCAACCTCCTTCTTTGTCCTTGATTCATATCATTCATCAGTTTCTCTAACTTCCCAATGCCTTCATCAAACTTTTCATTGATGCGTTGTTCCATTTGCTCGGCTTCTTCTCTTCTATACAATGCTTCAACATTCTGATGGCGATTAGCTCTTCTCGGTGGCATTATCAAACTTCAATTCTCGGCCTTGATTCTCAAAATGATGCACGGCTTCACTCTATTGGCTCGGCTTCACTAACTCCTCAAATTCTTCAATAAGAATTGGCTCCAAGACTCGGCTTAGCTTTGATTGGCTAAGTCTAGCTCTGATACCAAATGATGCAGCAGTGGATAACGAAAATGATGAAACTGTGAAAGTAGCGATCGATGGAATAGAAGATACCGAATGGCCCAAATCCGTTGATCCAAAGATGCCGGATTCTAGCTATCCCAAACACGTTGATCGCTCACGATACCGTATTTAAAGATCTACGATTCTTCGTACGTTGATCTAGCGCACTAGATACCGTGAATCGGCTTCAACAGTCGTTGAATCGAGCGCACTCGATTACCAAAAGTGGAGATAGGAGATCACACTCAACTACCAATTGGAGAAGTGGCACAAAGCACACAAACAAGTTTTATTCAAAATCAACTAACTATTACAAATGACACCACCCGCCTATTTATAGGCTTACAACCCAACATTACTCAATTCTGGACAACACTTAGGTCGCTCACGACCTACGACCTAAAAAATGTACATCACAACGACCTAATCAAAATACAACATCATACGACTTATTTACAACAATGCGACTCAAAATATATACAACACACACATAGGTCGGTAGCGACCTAACAATACAACCCACGCGACTTAACAATAAATGCGACCTAAACAAACACGACCCAAAACTATAGCGACCTAGTACATAAGCTTCAGCATCCAGCAGCGACTTAAGAATCAGCGACCTTCAGGAATTAGCGACTTAATCGTTAGGTCGTTCGCGACCTAAAGGAATGGTATGCGAGTTAGGTAGTTCGCGACCTACTGAAGCGGCATGTGAATTAGGTCGTTCGCGACCTACTGAAGCGGCATGTGAGTTAGGTCTTTTGCACCCTTCTTCAGCGACCTTGGACTTAGGTCGTACACGACCTAAATTTGCTTCATTTTGCACTGCATGGTTAGGTTGCTCGCGACCTAGGACTTTGTTAGCTCGCATTACATCTTCGAAGTTAGGTCGCAACTCCTTGTCTCGCGACCCGTTAGGTCGTTCTCGACTCAAGAATTGGTTAGGTCGTTCGCGACCTATCACTTCACTATTCTGGGCTGCATCTCATACTCCTTAGTTGTTGAGCAGATTCAAGCTAGGGATGTTATGTATGGTATTATTAGTATATTGAATAGATGAGATAAGATAACTGTATGTATTTGTTGAGCAGACTTAAGACACATCTACTATACTTAGGCCGTTGCAATATGGTAGGTACAAGTGAATAATTTCGTTTCAATTTGTTGAGCAGAATCAAGGTTGAAGCGAAACTAGGACAAGGCACCAAAAGGTTGGGAGTTGTATATGATACAACTGATAAGGAGTTATCCATTGTTCGTGGAGCTATGACTTATTGAGTAGGCTCAAGGTCAGAATTCTAAGACGAACGAGTCCTAACACCTGCTAGTGAAGTTGAAGGTCTTATATGTTTCGACTTAGGGTTTGGCGAAATATAAAAGACTGGTGGGAGCATATTAGTAAAATAAAACATAAAGTTTAACCTTACTAATATTATAAGAACATCTACTATGATTCATCCTAATAATTTACTACTTAAATTTGTAGAAGATGACAACTCCAAAACCGTTTTCTAAAAACGACAAACTTACTGGACCTAACTATATCGACTGGCTAAGAGAAATCAAAATAGCATTGACATACGAGCACCTTTGGACTTCTATTACATGCAAACCTAATGAACAACCCGTCAATGATGCGGACCTTGAACTAAGACTTGCTTATGAAAAATGGGTGTAGGACCTAGAGATTGCCCAAGTTTTCGAGTTGTCTACGTTAGACAAGCCGTTGCAAAGGCAGCATGAAAATATGTCTATCCATGAGATAGTTGATAGTCTCAAGGCCTGTTTGATGAACATTCACGTTCTGCAAGATACAAGCTTACGAAGAAACTGTTCAATACCAAAATGATCAAATAACAGAAAGTGGACGATTACGTGTTAATGATGAAGGGCTATATTGATAGGCTTTCATAGTTGGACGTACAAATAAGCAATGAACTACAAGTGACTTAATCCTTGGTTCCCATACTTCTCAATATAAACTGTTCATACTAAATTATAACATGAACCAATTAAATGTGAATCTCGTGGTGCTCCTCTATATGTTGAGGACGGCTGAGTCTACATCTAAAGATCAAGATGTCGTACTTGTTGTGAAGAGTAGTGCATCATCTTCGAAGAGTTTGAAGAAGCGGAAAAGAGGAGGTAAAAGGAATAAGATAGGTAAGAAGACCAATGACAAGGGTGAATGTCACCACTGCCAGAAGAAAGGTCACTGGAAAAGGAACTGTCCTGACTACTTGAAGATTTTTTGGGAAAGGAAGTAGAATAGTTCTGCAGCTCCATCAGGTACATCTATGATTCAAAATTGTTTTGTAATCAATAAAATGTCATGGGTTTTAGATACTGGATCTATTACTCATATATGTAATTCGTTACAGGGGCTTAGGAATTGGCATCACATGGCAAAAGGAAAGATGAGGCTCCATGTTGCTAATGGATCTATAGTGGATGCAACGGTGGTAGGAGACTATTATTTAGTTTTGCCTAATGGAGTAGTGTTAATATTAAATAATTTCTATTATGTAAAAGACTTTATTTATAGGATTCTTTTTGTTCCAGATTGTCAAAGACTAAATATATATTTCATTATGCAAAAAATGTTATGAACATTAGTTTGGATGGAAATAAAGTCTATGAAGGTGTTCTTGAAAATGACATTTATGTGGTTAATACTAATTATATATGTTCTGTGAATAATGCATCTAACAATATAAATGATGTTTATCTCTAGCGTTGTAGGCTAGGTCATATTAGTGAGAAATAACTAAACAACCTGAAAACCGAAGGCTTTCTGTCGTTAATTGATTTTGAATCATTTGACACATGTGAGTCGTGTCTCAATGGTAAAATGACTAAGCATCCCTTCAGTGGGAGCAATAAAAGAGTTGATGAACTCTTTTGGTTTGTACATAGCGATGTATGTGGTCCAATGCCTATTGTTACCAAAGATAATAGTTCTTACTTTGTTAGCTTTACTGGTTATTTATCAAGACTAGGATATGTGTATCTTATGAAAAACAAATCTAACATCTATGATAAATTTGTTAAATATAAAAATGTATTAGAAAATTAAACGGACTGTAAGATTAAGATCCTTCGATCAAATCGAGGAGGCGAGTATGTTGGACAGGATTTCCAACAATACTCAAAAGATAATGGGATTTTCTCTTAGGTTACTCCACCCTGTACCCACAACACAACAGTGTGTCGGAGCGAAGGAAATGAACCCTATTAGATATGGTTCATTCCATGGTGAGTATGACTAAGTAATCTTTGTCCTATTGGAGATACGCAATAGAAACCACAGCGCATATATTGGACTAGTTACGTACTAAATTTATGCCCAAAATACCATAGGAGATGTGTTATGGTAAGAAACCCCAACTTAAGAACTTGAAGGTGTGGGGTGTCTTGCATATGTTAAGAACATTGGTCCGAATAAACTAGAGGCAAGATTGATACTATGTACATTTATAGGATATCCCAAAAACTCGATGGGATATATATTCTACAGTACTAAGGAACAAGAAGGTCATTATTTCTCGACACTTGCCTTTTTAAAAAAGGAATTTCCATTTAAGGAAATTACTAATGAGGTTGTAGACTTGGATGTGATCCCAGAAATTAGCACTGAAACCGGAATAGTGGGAGAGCCAAGTTCACCCATATATGAAAACACGCAACCTATTAGAAGGTCTAGTAGGGAACCTCGCACACGAGAGAGATGATACGATTTTCTCGTGGATGGCAAGAAGGACTGTGTCTTAGATGACGACAGACCTTTATCCTTCCAAAAAGCACTACAAAGTAAAGACTCTACACTTGACTTGGAGCAATGAAATCCGAGATGGATTCCCTGTAAAAAAACAAAGTTTGGACTTTGTTAGACGTACTCGAAGGAATAAAACCCAACAGTTGCAAAATGGGTTTTTAAAAAAAAGTTAAACGCCGATGGGGAAGTAGAGAATTATAAGGCAAGGTTATTTGTGGAAGGATTTCGTCAAATTTAAGGTGTTGATTATAATGAAACTTTCTTACCCGTAACCATGCTTAAATCTATTCAGATCATGTTAGATATAGCTGCATTCTTTGATCACAAAATATGGAAAATAGATGCAAAGACAATTTTCTAAATGGTGATTTAGAAAAAACCATTTATATGCCATAGGCCGAGGGTTTTATGGTCAGTGGGATTGAGAGCAAAGCTTGCAAGTTGTTGAAGTCCATTTATGGACTTAAACAAGCTTTAAGGAGTTGGAACAAGTGTTTTGATAAAGTAATCAAATATTTTGGTTTTTATCAGAGCACAAAGGAAGCGTGTATATATAGAAAAGAATAGGGCAAGCTATCGTATTCTTAGTACTTTATGTTAATGTTCTATTACTGATTAGCAATGACACTTCGTTGTTGCAATCAGTGAAATCTTGGCTTTCCATGAACTTCTCCGTGAAGGATTCGAGAGAAGCATCTTATAAACTTGGTATAAAGATCTATAGAGATAGATCTAAGAGGTTGTTGGGATTGTCCCAATCCCCGTACATAAACACAATACTGAAAAGGTTTGGTATGGAGAATTCCAAGCGTGGAAATGTTTCAATGCAATTTGGGATCGTCCTTTCTAAGAAGATGATCCTCATACCAATAAGGAGAAGGAGCGTTTGAAGAGGATTCCCAATGCCTCAGCCTTAGGATCCATAATGTATGCTATGCTATGTACTCGACCGAATGTGGCATATGCATAAGGATGCGTAAGCAAATATCAATCTAATCCTGGAGAAAAACATTGGACAACTGTAAATTGTAGACTCAAGTACTTAAGAAATGTTAAGGATTGATTCCTCATATATGGGAATGAAAACCTCCTAAGAAGGGGTATACAGATTCAAGTTTTCAAAGTGACATAGATGTTAGTAAATCGGTGTCTGGTTATGTCTTTACGATTAATGGTGGATCCAATAGTTGAAAATTTGCAAACAAGAAACGGTTGTTGATTCCACGATGGAGGTCAAGTATATCGCCCTCAATGAAGCAGCTAAAGAGGCAGTTTGGATGCGCAGTTTTTGAGTGAGCTTAGAGTAATTTTGAATGCCGAGAATCCTTAGCATTGTTCTTCAATAAAAATGCGGCGATACAAATCGCAAAGGAGCCCAGATCACATAAGAAGTCATGACATATTATTCGAAAGTTCTAACTAGTTAGAGAGTTTGTCGAGAAGAAAGAAGTCACGATAAAAAGGTGGACACTAAAGACAACATAGCGGATCCATTCACTAAAAGCCTGGCTCGTTCGGCTCTTAAGAAGCTAATTGAAGAGATGAGATTGAGATTCCATGATTGCCCCAAGTGCAAGTGTGAGATTGATAGAGTAAGGGGTATGTCATAGGGGCAATTCTGTAATTTATTGTAAATTAATTAACTCTGTAATCAATTCTCATTGTAATAAAGGTAATTTTCTTTTTGTTATATATTTTTTTATAATGTGTTATAAATTATTAAATGATTAATTAAAATATTTTAACAGAAAATCCATAAAATGTGTGTATGTGATAGTAATATAAATAGTTGTAATCATGAGTATTGTATCACAATATTATAAAACACATCATTTTAAATGTTCCTAGTCAGGATACTAGAGTGCAAAGCGCTCTTCAAATGTTGGGTAGTGTATTACTCATGAATTCTGGGGGCACCTAGAGGTTACGTACTCATAGTTATTGGATGACTATGGAATGGCTCGTTAGATAGTTTTCTGTTGGTCAAAAAGGTCAAACAGAAAATATCGATGTGACTAATTAATACAATTCTCTCGACTTGAGAATATTATCAATCTTCAATGTCAAAGCTCCACTTTGATTATAGTCAAATCATGATGCAACATCCATCGAGTGACTATAGTTGGATTGAGTGGAAGTATTGGGAGTGAGGCACTATTCAAGAGAGTATTCATCTCCTCGGTTATAAAGGGTTAGTATCACGGTCAACTCAAGTAAATCCGAAGTCAAAATCTCTGGTCAGAGTACTATGGTTAATAATAATTGTTATTGTTGAATCAAGGACTTTGTGTTTGGACTTTAGAGTTGAATATGGACGATGTTGGAATTTTGAACATTACCAAATTCAATAAGTCTAAAGTGATATAGTTTTGACGAATAGAATTGGTTTAAATAAATATCACAACCGAGCTGTGCAGTTAAAGCCCCACAAAATCTCCACTATAGTGCATAGCACTCTTCAAACGCTATGCTATTTCAATTTAGCGTTGTTAAACAATAGATTTGCTTTTAGCCTCGCTATTTTCTACTGCATCCACTAAATCAAGGCTTTTTAGCATCCGCTTTAGCAACATCAATATAAAAATTTGATTTAATTAGTTCTCTTTTAAACCAAATTAACAAAGTTAGGGTAAAGACCTAATTTTAAGGCATAAATGCTCAATATAAGTTAGAAAAATATTGTAGTCGCCAAATCTAGTCCACATAAGTCGTGATATTCTTTGGTTTTGTTATATAAAACTAAGCAATATTTATTTTTCATACACATCATTTAAGAATGAGAATAAATTAACTTTAAATATTTTGTTTTATATTCATTATAGATTTTTGCAACTCTACTATTTTATGCTATATCCCCGCTTTAACTCTGCTATAATTTTTGCGCCTTCATTGTTATAGAACCGCCGAGCTCTTTAATTGCACGGCAGCCAAGTAACGCTTAATTAAAGTAAAGTTGGATTTTACCGAAACTAAATAAGCAATAAATTTGGCTAAAATGTCATACCACCTGCTAAGTAACCTGTGAATGTTAACATTCGAATAGTTCGATGTTAATCGCTGATCAAATTTACACCTGACGATTCACACAACAAAAATGATGATTTCTCTTTAGACCAAATGATTTAGTTAGTTTATAATTATTATAAATTAATTAATATTTATGAGATATTAATTATAAAATTTTGAATATGATTTGAGAAATAAATATTATTGTATATATTTATAATAGTTATAAATATATTGATCGATATACAATATCGACAAGCAATTAAATCAGATTTAATTAGTAATAATTACTTGGACCTAAATGGGCTACTAGACCATGACATTATGGTGATATTTTGGCAACAATAGGTATGTTGGAGGCGGCTAAATATGGGCTTATAGTATTTTAGATGGATGGCTCAGATTTAGGGAGAATGGGTATGAGATATGATCTACTTTTCTCTATATTCCTTCCACTATAAAAGGACTCACAACCCTAATGACAAAATGAATTTTTTGACTACCATTTCCCATAATTGCTGGCCGAAGTTATTTACATAGGAGCTCCAACAAATTCATCTCAAATCATTTCCAAAGCAATAACTATTGGATAGTCAATGGTTCACGATTCAAGAATTAACAGTCTGCAGAATCGAGAAGAGTTCAGAGGAGGGAGATTCATCATTACAAGATGTACTTCAAGGCATTGGTTTCAGTAAGTATTTACTATACTATATGGCTTATGATTATTGCATAATATTCTATTGTTTATTTGTGTATCATTATTATATTGTTAGTTGGGTGAGATTATTGTAAGTATCAATGTTGTCACATATTAGATTGGTTATATGTATGTATATTATTAATTTTTTTTATAGATTTGATGTATATACAGTCGAATAAATTTATTTTAATTATTATTTTTATTAATATATATATATATATATATATTAGCATGTCATATATCATAAATTAAATGACTTATATTTAATTGTTTCATCATATCAAGTTAATAATTGATATTATATTTTATATATACATATTTACACTAATTATAATTTTAGGTAATGGAAAAGTATTTTTTAATAATTATTTACTATTATTTAATATTATTTAAATTAAAATACAAGTTGAATACTTCAAACAAAATAATATTTATTTCAAAAATTATATTTTAAATTTTATAAAATTATTTCATCGTCATATTATATCTTTGCTAAAATCCCAAAATTTTAAAATTAAAATTTTTATTTTCAAAAAATCATTTATATGTGCAGCTGATAATAAAAAATTAATTTGACTCAGAAAATTATGGAACTTTTTCTTGACCTTAAAATATCATATTTGAATTTCTAAAAATTTAAAATTTGTAAAATATATTTCAAAAATATTTTTAACATTATTTTAATGCTTTTTGGTTAATTAATATATATATATAATTTAATAATATAAAATGATAGTTAAATATTTCATGTATTGTGTATTGGATCTAGAATGCAATAAAAATAATAATAATAAATATTTATTTATTTTTATTTAGTTTTCATAATTGATATAATTATATAAATATATATATATATATATTTAAATACATATATTTATAAATACTTTAGATATTATAAATATGATTATATATAGAACACACACACACACACATATATATATATATATATATTTGTTATTGTAAAATATACATGTATATTTAAAAAAAAACTTATATATTATGTATGTATATGTATGTATGTATGTTTATATATTTATATAGTCATTTATTTAACTAATATCAAATTCAATATATATATATATATTATTAGTATTTTACATATATGCAATATATACATATTATATATATAAGTATATACCTATATTGTTTTATCATATTTAAATAACAAGTTTATGTACATACATATATTTGGACAACATATAATATGTATAAGATGAGCTAACATGTCTATCGCGATGTAAATCCCAACATCTATACATGGAAATGTTATACCTTATAAGGATTATTATGTTACACATGCACACACATACATATACGTATATGAACATATGTGTACCATTATATTTAATTGAATATAAATTATATAAAATTCCATATATTACTAATAAATTTAAATGACATAAGATATTTTATTTAAATTAAATTTAGAAATGTTCTAAATAAATTAGACTTCATAGGCCCAATATAGATCTAATAAGAATTTTTTTTTGAAATTCACACAAATCTTCTACTGCGGGTTGCCTAGTTCCAATAGAACTTTTATATAACTTTTTGATCAATTTTAAGCTTTAAATAAATAATTAAATTACCATAAATAGTAATGCAACTTTTTTATTAATTTATAAAATTTATGACTTAAATTTTACATTGGTCGAATTCGAAAATAACTAACAACGCGATTGTGTTGACTCTTTGGCGTGAACTCGGTCCTCGGTCAATATTTAAACAATTTAAATACTAAAGCATGTATGGACTTTGTTGAAGTACAATATCGTGCATAAGTTCAATGCTTGCAGATTATTTAGGCAAAATCAATTTCTAATTTTTACTCATGTCCATATTTAATTGCGTAGATCACTTTAAAGTCCTAGGTTTAATCTGATAATATTTATCGATTAACCAATTTACTTTGGCCAAAGATTTTGACATTAAGTTGACTACCAATTACAGTGATACTAACATTCTACAACAAAAGAGACGAATCCTCTCTTGGGTAGTCTTTCACTCCTAGTTCTTTGTATACCCAATTATGGTCGTAACAGGGTTGCTATGTCAAGTGTTAAACCATAATCAAAGTAAAGCTGAGCTACTCTAGATTGACAGTACCCTCGGGTCAGAAGACTACTATACATCATTACCATAAGATCTTCTATTTTGACTTAGTTGTATTAACCTATAGAAGACTCTCATTGAGTCGTAAGCTAGTGGTTTCAAATGTGTGACGCCCCACCTCTATGCTCATAATAACAAAGAGTATTAAAAGAAATACTGTCTATTATTACGAAGAATAAGGCTGGATAGGAGCGACCATCCGTAGTTGGCCTTACACTAATATTGGTTATCTCGATAGGAGTGGTATATGCTTTTTATTTTTCATCTATTATTTATTTACTCCCATCGACATATCCAATTATCAGTATAAAACAAACTACGATAGTTCATAATAGTTTAGGACATTAGATATAACAATAACACAAATAATATAATTGCGGAACACAGATTAACAAAAATCTCATATATATATATAACCGATGTCAGTTACAATATAGTTGACACGATACATATGATACAACTACAACTGTCGACTCTAGAAGTTATATATACAAGTACATTATCGACTAATATACATGAATACATATCATTCTATATAATGACACGACTACTACAAAATGACACTGACAACTTCAGAAGATGTGAAAAGTCTTCATATCCTGAACAGCAACTCAAAGAAGAAAATCTACAACCTGAAATAACTCGGGTCTGACCCGAGTATTACATTCAAAAGAAAATAATACCCAGGTCAGTCTAATTCAAACCAGTTTATTAGTGCATATAGGCAGTAATAATTTAAATAGACGACAGTCACAATAATTCTCGTCTATCCGATTCTTTAAACAAAGAAACCAGATAACGGTCAATATAACACTTAACAGTGTTTAACAAAAATCAGCAGATTTAAATCATCAACAGAGATAAATAAACAATTTATCAAATCGACTAAATCAATTTAAAGCCATTGAAATTGTCACTTTAAAACCATCAAAACTCGATTGGCTGCCGTACACGCACGCGTGTACGGCCTCGCCAATACAGCATAAAAGATCAATGCATCACGACACAAAAGAAATATTAATTCAAAACTGTCGAGTTTGGGTGGCTGCAGTGCACACACACATACATGTGCACTGCCTCGCCACACAATACTGGTAGTGAAATACAAACCAAAAGAGTGGCATAAACAAGGATAAAACAGGTATGCACTGTAAACTGGATAGTGCAGCTATCTTACTCACGACCCAGGGCCGTAGTACATCTTAACTCGACTGCAGGTGAGTTAGTGAAACAACAAAGCCCAAAAGAAACTGGACTAGTAAACAAAACCCAAGTCAGGTGGATAACCAATGCAACACTCAGGTCAGTGAGTACTTCATAAATGCAGACCAGATCCGAGTGGCGACAGAGACAACACAACAAGATCAAGTGGATATCCAGCATACACAATGACAACCAAGTAGTATATACATGAAGTGAAGTTGAAACAGAGTCAACTAAATGGAATTGGACATGCAACAACATATTTGATCACAGTGCATACATGAATATCAATATACTGCAGGAGTAATAGGTAAAATTAAACAGTGTAGTAAAACATGCACACTTATATAATTGTATGCAAGAAAATGAACAAACCAGTTTTGAACAAATCTTCACAACCAAACTGATCAGATTTCACTAAGAAATGAATCAGCAACATAGTAACTTCAGTATAACATGATCAGAGACTAGAGGGAAATTCAAAGCTAAATGCAACTGATACATGACAGAGATGAACAACTTGCAACTGCAGACTACAACAATGACCAAAACAAGAAGCTCAACAACAACAATGCCCAAAATAACTTGAACGAAGCTACTAAAGGAATGCAGACAGTGGCCGAGAACCCAGACCAATACTACAAATCAAATGCTAGGTCGAACAACTACATGATGAACAAGACTAAAATGAAGACAATATGAAACAATGCAGCCTCATAAGTTTTCATCAAATATATCTTGATATAATTTCATGCTTCTTTTAAAAAAAATGATGACCCAGGCATGCATAAGAACACACGTAATTAGTGGAAAAGATTGTAACCTGGCCTTACTACTATATGAATGTATTATGGATTTAAATAAAGGTCAACAACATCACTTTTCCAAAATGAATCAAATGCCAACATATGAGAGAGAATTATGCAGGGCATAGCAACAACATAATAAACATAGGAAAATATCATGAGAATGAGAAATTCCGTAATGGCAATTATACACGTCTAGTTGCAGTAAAGATTGCAGAAACAATTGCCCAACACCAAAGAACAGGTTATGTAACATAAAGAAAATCCAAAGCATCAGTGAAAACAAAGGCAAGGCTCATGTCGCACTAGATTCATAAGGATCAAACACGCGGCTGATTCAAATATTGTAAACAAATTGCTAGTGTAGCTGCACATGTCATGGAACCAGTCAGTTCTGAAGCCACAGGATAAACTTCGAACCAAATAAGGTCGCAGGGATTATAAACAAAAACCAAATACTGTCAATAACAGTTTCAAAAGCAGTAGTTGTCAAGACACCAAATCAGTGACCGAAGTCATGGAACGGAAATTGAACAATCAGAAATCACTAAAATTCAAAGCAGTAGTAGTCAAGAATTCAAGCAACCAAATACACAAATAACCGAGATTAAATTAGATGTGAGTGAGGAAGTCACTCACCTTAGCATCAACTATGAAGACCGAAGTCACGAGTCGAATTCGATCATCTTGAAGCAAAGTCGACAACGATAGCAAAACTCCAGAAGCCCTAGATCTCGAAAGACCTCTGGTGCAAGCGAAGACGAGATCTACTATCTCAAAACAACCAAGAAAGCAACACGAAATCGATCGAACCAGGCAACAACAGAAACATCCAACAATTGATCGAAACAATCACGTGCTTCGACATACAAAGCCCACAGATCAGAGCGCAAGAGGAACGAAAGCCCTAGCAAGCATCGAAAGAATGAACGAGGCCAAACCCTAAATTTCCAGATCGAAGAAAGAAGTAGCCACCACCATTTTTTTTAGAGCAGAGAAAAAACGGGTCGAATAAAATGAGTTAAGGGGAGGGAACACGCATAGGCCCTTTTATCTCACAAAATATAGAATTTGGGCTGAGCAAAATTAAAAAGGGAAATGGGTTTTCTTTGATAGATATCACAGCATTCCAAATAAATGTGGGCCGAGATTATAAGTTAAAGCCCTTCAACATTTACCCAAACATTTATTAAAGAATTTTACAACTTAAAAAGAATTTCAATTCGATCAAAATTGCTGATAGAAATTTGTTATCAATTTCAATCGTCTAGTGACGATAACAAACTTTTACAAAAAGGATTCCGACTCGATTAAAATCTACATTAGCAATTAACAATGATTTAATCGTCATTTATAAACTAACGCGAAAAACCGGGTTGTTACAGACTCCCCTCCTTAAAGAAATTGCGTCCACGCAATCATAGGGAATAAATAGATAAAAGGTAACAACCAAAAGAGCATGGCAATGTCGAATGTATAAGCAAAGCAAGTGTCAGCGGGGAAGTGTTAGATAAGAAATCAAAAGGTTCGACTGCTTCAAATCAAAAGAATCAACATCGTGGGAATCATGGATCAAAATCAGACGACTAACAAAAGCAAGAACAATCGAGTTCCAACAACTAAAAGAGAAGGAAAAACAGAGCAGAAATCCCATACAGAGCACGAATTGAATGTGAGTAAATCAAATTACTCACCTGAATTGCCAGAGAAAAAGACGAAGCTCAAATCTCAAAAATCGCAAATATTCAATCATCAAAAACGATAATTGAATTTTCAGATCGCCAATATTTACTTATCTCAAACGATAATCAGAAGACAAATCAAATATCTGAATATCTCAAACGATAGTCAGAAAACAAATATTCAATTATCAAAAATGATAATCAAATTTCTCAAATCAACAAATATTCGATTATCACAAACGATAATCAAATTTAAAATTCAACAAATATTCGATTATCAAAAACGATAATCAAATTTCTCAAATCAACAAATATTTAATTATCTAAAGCGATAATTAAATCTCAAATCAGCAAATATTTAAATTATCAAAAGCGATAATTAAATCTCAAATCATCAAATATTTAATTATCAAAAGCGATAATTAAATCTCAAATCAGCAAATATTTAATTATCTAAAGCGATAATTAAATCTCATATCAACAAATATTTAATTATCAAAAGCGATAATTAAATCTCAAATCAGCAAATATTTAATTATCAAAAGCGATAATTAAATCTCAAATCAGCAAATATTTAATTATCAAAAGCGATAATTAAATCTCAAATCAGCAAATATTTAATTATCAAAAGCGATAATTAAATCTCAAATCAGCAAATATTTAATTATCAAAAGCGATAATTAAAAGCAACAAATATCCGATTATCGAAAACGATAATCAGAACCCATATCAACAAATATCTAATTATCACAAGCGATAATTAGAAACAATAAATATCCGATTATCAAAAACGATAATCAGAACTCATATCAACAAATATCTAATTATCACAAGCGATAATTAGAAACAATAAATATCCGATTATCAAAAACGATAATCAGAACTCATATCAACAAATATCTAATTATCACAAGCGATAATTAGAAACAATAAATATCCGATTATCAAAAACGATAATCAGAACTCATATCAACAAATATCTAATTATCACAAGCGATAATTAGAAACAACAAATATCCGATTATCAAAAACGATAATCAGAACTCATATCAACAAATATCTAATTATCACAAGCGATAATTAGAAACAATAAATATCCGATTATCAAAAACGATAATCAGAACTCATATCAACAAATATCTAATTATCACAAGCGATAATTAGAAACAATAAATATCCGATTATCAAAAACGATAATCAGAACGCATATCAACAAATATCTAATTATCACAAGCGATAATTAGAAACAATAAATATCCGATTATCAAACACGATAATCAGAACTCATATCAACAAATATCTAATTATCACAAGCGATAATTAGAAACAACAAATATCCGATTATCAAAAACGATAATCAGAACTCATATCAACAAATATCTAATTATCACAAGCGATAATTAGAAACAATAAATATCCGATTATCAAAAACGATAATCAGAACTCATATCAACAAATATCTAATTATCACAAGCGATAATTAGAAACAACAAATATCCGATAATCAAAAACGATAATCAGAACTCATATCAACAAATATCTAATTATCACAAGCGATAATTAGAAACAACAAATATCCGATTATCAAAAACGATAATCAGAACTCATATCAACAAATATCCAATTACCTGCAGATAATTGGAAACAACAAATATCTAGAAATCAATTAAGAAGACTAGAAAATCAACATAAAAGCTTGGATCGATCCCATCAGATGGCGAGTTTTTAATTCGCCGCACGTGCAACAACATATGGCCGAAGCCTACTAAGTACTCAACATAATTTTGGCGCCCATCAGATTGACCCGAAGGTCCGCAGAGTGACCCGAAGGTCTAGTATTGGTATTTGACCCGAAGGTCCGCAGAGTGGCCCGAAAGCCCAACAAATGACCCGAAGGTCCAACAAATGACCCGAAGGTCCTCATAGTGGCTCGAAAGCACACAAAATCATCAAATATTTCAATTAACGAGTCCGGAATTAACCGAAATAGCAAACGCACATGTCCCATACCACGTGTTTTACTAAATCGTTTGATTCTCTTCATCGTTTCCTTGAAAGTGCAAAATTGTGTATTTTGTAAAAATACATTTCACATTCTCAAACGGACAAGTCCGGAATTAAGTGAATCAGTAAAAGAAAGGGGTCATAGTCCTCGATTTTGCTGAAACGTTTAAATCGCTTCCTCATTCTTTTGAAAGCGCAAACTGTTAAAATTCCTGAAAGCAATTTTTATTTATTTTGCAAAAATAACAATTCACATTCTCAACTGGACAAGTCCGGAGTTAAGCGAAACAGTAAAAGAAAGGGGTCATAATCCTCGATTTTGCTGAATCGTTTAAGTCGCTTTCTCATCCTTTTGAAAACGCAAACCGTTAAAAATTTATAAAATAATTTTCATTTTTAAAACGAGTTTCCAATCACGTGATTAAAGCAGCAATATTAGTAACAATTTCGATAAGGAAATTGTACTTCTCAAAATACCGTAAAAACGGTCACAAATCAGTATTGCGGAATAACCGCTTGAAAATCCACTTTTAAAACTTGACGGTTACTTAAGCCAAGGTGATAGTAATTTTTAAACGTCAAAATCTCATCAAAATAATTTACATCAAAATGTAATATCAGTGAATTTTCATTCATCAAAACGCCACAAAACACCGTGCTTCAAAATATAGCATTGGTGTAAAATCCCGTTATGAAAATAACGGCAACAAAATACGTTTCATAACCAAGCATCGGTTCAACGTAAAATAAATGCAATAACATGCAATTCAAATTTTTGCACTTACTACAAAATGAACAAAGAAATCATTCGAATGTATCTTCAATGAAGATAATTCAAAACAGCAAAATCTAATCACTAGATGATTAGTACAAAAGAAAGCCAGCGAAAACTTCAACAAAAATCACATATCAATTTCGTATTTTGATTTTTAAATCAAAAAGATTATCAGTTGTACTCAGCGAAGACAGTTTCACTGTTTCCGCTGCGCACTCTGATAAACAGAACACAAATCAATCAAATCATCAGAACACAATTTAATCAAAACAACAAAACACAATTCCACTCTTATTTTTAAATAAAGATATTTAAAATTTTCATTAAAATTTCAAAACTTTAGTTTTGACTCAAATCACAGATAAAACATCGACTAATAGTTGTAACATATGTTCCATCCAAGTTATGTTTTATATTATGTCCATAAACTCCAAGCTCTGATACCAACTGTGACGCCCCACCTCTATGCTCATAATAACAAAGAGTATTAAAAGAAATACTGTCTATTATTACGAAGAATAAGGCTGGATAGGAGCGACCATCCGTAGTTGGCCTTACACTAATATTGGTTATCTCGATAGGAGTGGTATATGCTTTTTATTTTTCATCTATTATTTATTTACTCCCATCGACATATCCAATTATCAGTATAAAACAAACTACGATAGTTCATAATAGTTTAGGACATTAGATATAACAATAACACAGATAATATAATTGCGGAACACAGATTAACAAAAATCTCATATATATATAACCGATGTCAGTTACAATATAGTTGACACGATACATATGATACAACTACAACTGTCGACTCTAGAAGTTATATATACAAGTACATTATCGACTAATATACATGAATACATATCATTCTATATAATGACACGACTACTACAAAATGACACTGACAACTTCAGAAGATGTGAAAAGTCTTCATATCCTGAACAGCAACTCAAAGAAGAAAATCTACAACCTGAAATAACTCGGGTCTGACCCGAGTATTACATTTAAAAGAAAATAATACCCAGGTCAGTCTAATTCAAACCAGTTTATTAGTGCATATAGGCAGTGATAATTTAAATAGACGACAGTCACAATAATTCTCGTCTATCCGATTCTTTAAACAAAGAAACCGGATAACGGTCAATATAACACTTAACAGTGTTTAACAAAAATCAGCAGATTTAAATCATCAACAGAGATAAATAAACAATTTATCGAATCGACTAAATCAATTTAAAGCCATTGAAATTGTCACTTTAAAACCATCAAAACTCGATTGGCTGCCGTACACGCACGCGTGTACGGCCTCGCCAATACAGCATAAAAGATCAATGCATCACGACACAAAAGAAATATTAATTCAAAAATGTCGAGTTTGGGTGGCTGCAGTGCACACGCACATACATGTGCACTGCCTCGCCACACAATACTGGTAGTGAAATACAAACCAAAAGAGTGGCATAAACAAGGATAAAACAGGTATGCACTGTAAACTGGATAGTGCAGCTATCTTACTCACGACCCAGGGCCGTAGTACATCTTAACTCGACTGCAGGTGAGTTAGTGAAACAACAAAGCCCAAAAGAAACTGGACTAGTAAACAAAACCCAAGTCAGGTGGATAACCAATGCAACACTCAGGTCAGTGAGTACTTCATAAATGCAGACCAGATCCGAGTGGCGACAGAGACAACACAACAAGATCAAGTGGATATCCAGCATACACAATGACAACCAAGTAGTATATACATGAAGTGAAGTTGAAACAGAGTCAACTAAATGGAATTGGACATGCAACAACATATTTGATCACAGTGCATACATGAATATCAATATACTGCAGGAGTAATAGGTAAAATTAAACAGTGTAGTAAAACATGCACACTTATATAATTGTATGCAAGAAAATGAACAAACCAGTTTTGAACAAATCTTCACAACCAAACTGATCAGATTTCACTAAGAAATGAATCAGCAACATAGTAACTTCAGTATAACATGATCAGAGACTAGAGGGAAATTCAAAGCTAAATGCAACTGATACATGACAGAGATGAACAACTTGCAACTGCAGACTACAACAATGACCAAAACAAGAAGCTCAACAACAACAATGCCCAAAATAACTTGAACGAAGCTACTAAAGGAATGCAGACAGTGGCCGAGAACCCAGACCAATACTACAAATCAAATGCTAGGTCGAACAACTACATGATGAACAAGACTAAAATGAAGACAATATGAAACAATGCAGCCTCATAAGTTTTCATCAAATATATCTTGATATAATTTCATGCTTCTTTTAAAAAAAATGATGACCCAGGCATGCATAAGAACACACGTAATTAGTGGAAAAGATTGTAACCTGGCCTTACTACTATATGAATGTATTATGGATTTAAATAAAGGTCAACAACATCACTTTTCCAAAATGAATCAAATGCCAACATATGAGAGAGAATTATGCAGGGCATAGCAACAACATAATAAACATAGGAAAATATCATGAGAATGAGAAATTCCGTAATGGCAATTATACACGTCTAGTTGCAGTAAAGATTGCAGAAACAATTGCCCAACACCAAAGAACAGGTTATGTAACATAAAGAAAATCCAAAGCATCAGTGAAAACAAAGGCAAGGCTCATGTCGCACTAGATTCATAAGGATCAAACACGCGGCTGATTCAAATATTGTAAACAAATTGCTAGTGTAGCTGCACATGTCATGGAACCAGTCAGTTCCGAAGCCACAGGATAAACTTCAAACCAAATAAGGTCGCAGGGATTATAAACAAAAACCAAATACTGTCAATAACAGTTTCAAAAGCAGTAGTTGTCAAGACACCAAATCAGTGACCGAAGTCATGGAACGGAAATTGAACAATCAGAAATCACTAAAATTCAAAGCAGTAGTAGTCAAGAATTCAAGCAACCAAATACACAAATAACCGAGATTAAATTAGATGTGAGTGAGGAAGTCACTCACCTTAGCATCAACTAGCAAGACCGAAGTCACGAGTCGAATTCGATCATCTTGAAGCAAAGTCGACAACGATAGCAAAACTCCAGAAGCCCTAGATCTCGAAAGACCTCTGGTGCAAGCGAAGACGAGATCTACTATCTCAAAGCAACCAAGAAAGCAACACGAAATCGATCGAACCAAGCAACAACAGAAACATCCAACAATTGATCGAAACAATCACGTGCTTCGACATACAAAGCCCACAGATCAGAGCGCAAGAGGAACGAAAGCCCTAGCAAGCATCGAAAGAACGAACGAGGCCAAACCCTAAATTTCCAGATCGAAGAAAGAAGTAGCCACCACCATTTTTTTTTAGAGCAGAGAAAAAACGGGTCGAATAAAATGAGTTAAGGGGAGGGAACAGGCATAGGCCCTTTTATCTCACAAAATATAGAATTTGGGCTGAGCAAAATTAAAAAGGGAAATGGGTTTTCTTTGATAGATATCACAGCATTCCAAATAAATGTGGGCCGAGATTATAAGTTAAAGCCCTTCAACATTTACCCAAACATTTATTAAAGAATTTTACAACTTAAAAAGAATTTCAATTCGATCAAAATTACTGATAGAAATTTGTTATCAATTTCAATCGTCTAGTGACGATAACAAACTTTTACAAAAAGGATTCCGACTCGATTAAAATCTACATTAGCAATTAACAATGATTTAATCGTCATTTTTAAACTGACGTGAAAAACCGGGTTGTTACAAAACGGCTATAGATACGTAACCCCTTGGTTCCCCCAAACTGTCATGATTAAATCACCGTCCATCGTATGTAGAGCATTATGTACACTAATCTCATCAGATGTATCTATATCTTTTTCTTAATACATCTTAATTAGGAAAATTGAAGGATTAGCATTTGTGTGTATATCGATTCAACACTCATGCTTGTGAATACATTTGTAACTACAATTGATAAAATGCTTCTCCTAAGGATTTTCTACTTATATTTGTTTAATATATTTAATTCATTATTTATATCTTTATATAATACCATATATAAAGAAAAATAAACTAGATACATATATCATTTTGAACAAGATTCTTTTATAAGAGTCAAGCTACATAATAAATCCATAATTACCCATGGTACATCCTCAACCCTACCAATCTCCCACTTACACTTAGTGGCAATTATGGTACCTTGTGTACATACTTCGATCAGTCTACTTACACTAGACTGGGAAGAGGCCTCAGTGAATGGATCTGCAATATATTATTTTGTATCTACTTTTCGATTATGCTTCCCCGTTACCAATAAACTATTTTACCATGCGTTCATTACGGAGAACATATCTCGATTTACTATCAATCAATCAGTTCCCATTGCAAACTATATTGTTGTATTGTAATCACAATATGTTATTGGATTTCAATGGAGCTCTCTTATAAATTTATGCATACATAGCGCTTTAGTTACAGCGCTATTCAAGGAGATGTACGTTGCCTTTATAGTTGAATTTGCCATAACCTCTTGTTTGGAATATTTCCAACTCAAAGCTTTTTAATTAAGGTTGAACATGAATTTGAGATTGATTTATCATATTCGGTGTCATTAATGAAGTTCAAGTTCGAACAATCCATCATGAGGAGGTCGTTATTTCCATAAACAATTCTATAGTATTTTGCAAATACTCGAGAATACTCTTCGCTATCATTTAGTGATTTTAACTCATTTTTGACATTCGCTTAATACACCATGTCTATATACCAGATCTAATATACCATATAACATAGCTTATATAATGATCTCTGTTATCGACGCATAAGGGATCTACATCATATGTTCCATATTAAACATTTTAATATGGTGTTGGTGTATATAGACTGGGACAATCCCAACATCCTCGTAAACCGAGTATAAGAGATGTCTCTTTCAAATCCTTCATGGAGAATCAAAAAACCATAGTGAAAAATTATTTTAACATAGGTACATCGTAAACAATCAGTAGTATGTTGTTTACATATGAAATTAGAAATGATTTACCCTTGATTTTTCTTTCTTATAGACACGAGCTTCCTTCACATTCTAACTCAAACCAAACAATTTGATTTGTTTGTCAAAATATTTACTCAACCTCTAGATGTTTGTTCAACATCATTGTTGTATCAGATCTTGGATCATTTTTTTTGAAATGGTACTTTATATACAAGATGTCACTGGGCCAACATATCACATGTTAATAAACATTCGAATCACGCTACACAAGTTTCAAACTTGTGACCTCTCGCACCAAAGCCGAATCACTTAACCACTTGGACAATGGTGCTTGTCTCAGATCTTGGATGATATCCAAAAACATACAAACTATATTATTGCTCCCCTGACTTCGAGACATACTGGATGTTGTGTGCAAATAATCTTTACTAAATCATCATTTAGAAGTTCGGTTTCAAGATCAATGTTCCAAACTCAAAGTATATCGTGTGATAATATGCGTATAGAGTCTGAATGAACTTAAGCATGTTTGGTAACGAAATTACTCTACTAGTTTCAACATTAGAAATCGATGAAGTCCTTTCATATCAACACAATTTTATACAATTCCAAATGCATAGATCTTCTTCTTGAAGACTCATTTGTGACCTATGGATTATATCCTTTCATGTACAACTACCAAAATCATATTTTAGTGTTATACTTAGAATCCATTGTGGATTTAAAGTATCGTGCCATATGGTAAAGTCTATATTCTCTGTGGCATGTCAACAACTAAAGAGATTGTTATTACTAACAACTCATTTTATCGACATTGATAAGAAACTCGTAGTTTCTCTTTAATGTGTGAGAATTATTATTACACATTCTAATGTAACCATGCTCGTTTAAGGCTTGGTTAAATTTATTTATCTATGTAATTAGTTGCTATGTTAGAGTATTGGATCATATCCAAGTCCATCCCTCTATGACTAATTTCTCTATAAAGAAATTCATTTGAAAAGAAGGTGGTATGTCTTGAAATGGCGATTTGTTTGTCGATAGGGTGAAATATTATTTCAAAACATTTTATGAACTGCCTATAGATTTACATAACATAGATATAGTTTTGAGTTTGTGAAACTTATGCTCGTAATGTAAATTGGATAGCCACATATCTTAAACTATTTAGGATTGAGGTTCCTTTCCAATTCATATCTTATATGAATCCGAAAACTATATTTAGATTGAATCTAATTTAACCTATGTCCTTACTTTTAAGTAGATGTCTTTATAGAATGAATTAACTCAACTTCACTCATCATAAATCTTACTTTGTCCAAACAAAGTCTGATTACTCCTTATCAATACATTGTATCGTAGCATAAGGAAGTGTGACTCTAAGAGCAAATCATACTCCTTTTTAAGTGCTATTGGGACTCTTATCCTAAATAATTACTTATTCGATCAAATCAAATTTATTTCCTTCACATGTTATATTTTCTAATTTTGTTTATATTCTACGAACTTATCATAGGTTTCAAACTTGCATGTCAAATACACATGTTCATATATGGAATAATTCATCAGTAAATTTAAACGAAGTAAGTGGATCTGTTTGGGTATCATTGGACTTTGGACTACATACATCTATATGTGTTAATCCAAATATTTCGTTAACCATTTTTGTCGCACCCGCTGAATGGTTGCTTTGCCCTCGATCAATTTAGATACAATTCACAAGTACCATATGATTAATAATCCTATGATTAAAGATTTTTTAAAGATACGGCTTATTCCATAATTATGAAATTAATTATTAAATATTTTAGATGCTTTTGTATTTCTCTATGGCTAACAAATCGCTATTGTTATGAAAACAAGTACCATCATCAAAATGTCAAAATAGATTTGTTTTACAACAAATATTCATAATATTAAAACAAAACTGTATCCATATTCCGTCATAATCGAAAATAGTTATTATTTCATAAATAATATTTGGCATACATGAAAGTAATCTTTCATAACTTGGCGTGTCCAATAGCAAATGTCATATGGTATGTTCCCATAACTTACTATTACAATAACAATGTTTGAAATATGAAGTTGATAGAGTTAAGGGTGTGTCCTAGATGCAATTGTGAATTTATTTCATAACTTAACTCTTATAAAAGAATCTTTTTGAACTGATGCATGCATCTGATTTACTTTTCTTTTATTGTTATATAGAGATATAAATAATGAATTAAATACTAAACATATATAAGTAGAAAATCCTTAGAAGAAGTATTTTATCGATTGCAGTTACGAATGTGTTTGTAACCATGTGTATTGAATATATATATATATATATATGTATGTATGTATGTATGTATGTATGTATGTGTGTGTGTGTATAATGTTTACTCCTCAAATATTCCTTGTTAAGAAATATTGAGAAAAGGATATGATACATCTGTTGAGACTAGTGTGTGTGATGCTCTTCATATAGTGGATGATAATTTACTCATGATTGTTGGGGTCACCAAGGGGTTACGTACTCGTAATTGTTTGAAACAATCATAGAACAACTCAACAAGAGTTTGCTATAGGTTAATGTAACTAGGTCAAAACAGAAGATCTTGGGGTAATAAGTACAGTGGTCCTCAGAGATGATGGTACTATTGATCTTAAATAACTAAGTTATAATTTCATTATGTTTATATACTTGGCATGGAGACCTTGTTATGACCATAGTTGGGTGTACGTTGACTACTTGAAGTGAAACACTACCCAAAAGAGGATTTGTCTCCTTTGTTATAGAAAGTCAGTATCCCTATAATTGGCAGTTAACCTAAAGTCAATGGTCATAGTAGGATGATTAATCAATAAATATTATCAGATTGAACTAAGGACTTTAAAGTGATCTACATAATAAATACACATACAAATAGACTTTGGGTTCTTAAACCAAACTTTAGATATCTAAGCCATACAGTGATGATGAAAAGAATACATATATAAATTATCATTACTAGGTGAGCTTATTTTAGATCAAAAGTATGATTTCGTCTAATTGGTCTATGAGCATTAAACTTGGCATATACTGTGCTTCAGCAAAGTCCGCACAGGGTTAAGTATTAAAATTATTTAAATATTGACTGTGGATCGAGTTTACACTAGAGAGTCAACATAACCTCGTTGTCAATTATTTCCAAGTTTGATCAATGGTAAAATTGATTCATAAATATTAATAATAATACATCAATACAAAAGTTGTATTAATATTTTTTGGCTATATTAATTATTTATTTCAAGTTTAAAATTGGATATAATGATATACAAAAGTTATACGACAGTTCGATCGATTCAGCAACTAGAAAATAATTAAATGTTAATTCAAATAGGTGTCAAAAGGGTCATTGACCGTGCCTTGTCAAGCATATGGCCGGCCACTATAGTGGGTATAGCATGGCTTTACCAAGTCTTCATGGACTTAAGGAAATTGTGGAGAAAAGGGTGCAAACCCTTGGCTATAAATAGCATAACCGTTACACGATTTCAGTAGACCTTTTTGGGCTCTATCCCTTTAGCTACCTACCCTTTCCCTATCATTGGTGAAGCCATCTTTTCAACCTTGCAAAATAAAGAGGAGGAAGAGACTGTAAAGTTCTAAGATAAAATGATCAGCAAACAATGCGTTGGAGTCTCGATGGGGGTGTAAACAGATCAAACCAGACTGGACGAAGGTGTGTCTGTGTCCTGTCTTATAAAAGATTCGAACGGACATGGACCAGACATGGTTTAAGTTCAGCTATTGCTTGCACGAGCAAGACAATGGATGGTCAATAGAAAAACATCGTACAATCTTAAATGGATATATTTTCGTACATTTTTTCTCGTCCTAAATAAGAATCGGACGGACATGGATCAGATGCTTTATAGTTCTGGACCGACCCGAACGTTGGACACTCGTACAAATTTATCCCCCTAACTCTTTATAGGACTACTTCGATGAAAGGTATGCCCTTCATCTAATTTTCCAATTCATACATATATATGCTCACATATACTATCTAGTCACCATTTCATATCTTAGGCCATGATTTCTTTAAAAATATATATTTTACATCATATATATTTAAATATATTTTAATTACCATTATTCTTGTTATCTTACCTATAAGTATATATGTATAAAAAATACATATATATTTACTAAATTTTATTTTCGAATAATATAAAAAAATTCCAAATCTGAAAAGTTTATATATATATATAATATCAATATTTCAAACAATATAATTTTAATCTTATTTTCAACTTTGAAATAATTAATAAAAAATATTTTTAATCTAAATGTTTTGAGTTTAAAATAAAAAAAAAAATGTTTTTTTGTGTGTATGTGTATGATATTTATAAAAGTTATTAATTTTCGGATCTCAACAACATAGATATTACTATACATATTTTACAAAGTCAAAAACATTTTAAAATTAAAGTTTTGAAATTGTCAAACCAAATTTATATATTCGGCTGATCTAAAAACATATTAAAAAATTAATCTCTTGTTAGCGGCTAAAACAATTAATAAAAGAAATCTTGGTATTATTTTTGAGTAAGTCGAAGATATAAAAGTGCAAACTATTTTATGTTAAATGCTTAACATAAAAAAATAGTTATATATTTGTATACATTTATAACACACATACACACACACACACATATATATATATAATTTATTCAATATTTATTTTACACTAAATAAATTGCTTTATAATAATTGTATATACATAATTCAAATTATATGCATATTTCTATTTTAAACATATATGTATGTATGTAAGGGGGTGTGTGTGTGTATTTTAAATAAGGTATACAAATTTCTAATGGTCGAAAAAATTAATTAATTTCATGTTAGCTTTGTATATATATAATAATATTACATGATATATTTTATAATATTAAGGTGACATCTTTCATCACACTTAACATCTTATT
The DNA here is from genome assembly GCA_030737815.1 of Allium fistulosum. Taxonomy (NCBI): domain Eukaryota; kingdom Viridiplantae; phylum Streptophyta; class Magnoliopsida; order Asparagales; family Amaryllidaceae; genus Allium; species Allium fistulosum. The sequence continues at coordinate 99,100,344 of CM060902.1, forward strand.
AACCATAGGACACAACAATCAGTTTTCCCTTGAACCCTAGGATAGTTATATATGTATCCATACATATACATTTATATATTGTTGTAATGTTCATATTGTGAATATGAATCTCAAAATATTAAAATATTAAATCAAAATAAATTATAAATTAATTTTAAATTAAATAATTAATAAATATTACTTTAGACATTAACAGTAAATAAAAGTTTTGATTAATTAAATTATTACAAAAGGAATATTTCTTTAAATTTGCCATTTTTACCTAGTGTTAGTACACCTTATCCAATAGAAGCTTCATTCAACTGCTTACTATGGGTTATTTATTTCCTTTGCTGTAAACTCAGATCAAATATCTCGAGCTCAAAGAACTAAATCACACGGAAATAATTTTTTTCTATGAAAATAGATTTGGAATAGAAATCATATTTCTTTTTTTGATAATAAAAGTGTTACTTTATTCAAGCAGACCAATCATTTAGATGTCTTAGGGGGTTCGAACCCATAAGCTCCAAGATCTCGACCTAAAGTGCCATACCACCACCGCTTAAGCTGGTGGTCCTTGACGAATAGAAATCATATTTCTTGTTTCATATTAAGCATCTATAAATATTTTAAACAATTCCATTTTTGATGTCTCTTCATGAAGTAGAAGTAACCATCCACTCTCTTCATCCCAACTGTGCCAACATCATAATTACCATTCTCAAACTTTTGCTTTCTATTTTAAAAGGTCAAACCGCTTAAAAGAGAAACCCTTTACTATAAGATTGCAATGAATTCTTTAGAGAAATGCATTCATTCATCAATATTTTAAGGATATTGAATAAGTTTCACTTAAGTAAACAGATCATAACCGACATTTCAATGATCGAATTCCTAGATCCATTTGTAGTGTTAGTCTAGTGTTGTTTCTAACACAACAAGATCCTTATTGTATTTGATCATATTGAACACATGATCTCACACTACGGTTTATTTGCTCATTTTGAGTGAAATATTTTCATATAGATTTCGTATATTACGAATATAGTTGTTCACCATACAACATTTTTATGTGATTGAATGTGGATCTAATATCCATATTCTTATACTGCTTTAGAGTTCATCACTCAAATGAGACAATATTACACCTCGGGCAAATAAACATTTAGGTGACCAAGGCACAAATTTTTTTAATGGTTGTATAACTTTGGCTCTTGCGTGGGTCTTAAAGTGACAACAAGCCTAAACATTTACTTGTAAGTATATTTTGTACACCTTTGAATTTAATTCATTTAGTATATTTTAATCGATAAATAATTTTATTAATTATATAACTTTGTAATTTTATTTTTAATAGATTTTATAATATCACATATGTTCTTATGCTTATTAGATTGGTTTATTATATTTATTTAATGATGCTCCCACTGAATTCTGCATCTCTAAACAACTCCAGAAGAGTTACGGGAATTTCATAAATTCCTTTAGTGAGTTTTAGGATCTATTTATCATATTACTACAATCTTTATGGTGCTCAACAAAATGTTGTTCTCATAAATCTTAAGTAATTCTTTACCAATTATATCTTGTATATAACTCCTAACTATACTTTTAACTATGCTCATAATCATCTTTATAGCCGTGGGGTGCACAACAAATCATAAAGAAAATTATATGCCTTAAACCCATCATTTCATGATATCCTAAGAGGAGTTATTGTAACTTTTGAGTGTGCTCGACAAAGTTACATAACTTTGTGACTTATCTAGGAATAATATAAGCATCACCTTCGATATTATATGGCTTACAGTGCTTAACAACCATATGTATGTAAGTTACCATGTTTATATTCAAATGATGGAGAGAAATATTATTTTAAATTCATAATTTAAAGTAATTTTATAGAGAATTATCGACTATATAAGGGAGATGAGTATGAATCATGACATCATATGTCTTTATATACATCTAATGTACACTCCCTTAAGTCTTTTGAGTTTTAATTTATTTAACCTTCTATTTTCTATATATATATATATATATAACATATATACACACATACATACATACATACATATATATTAATTTATTAAAACATTTATAATAAAGGACTCCATTTTTGAATTAGGGGCAAATTTTAGGGAGACTCCACCTAGAGAAAAAAAAACTGTTATGGGGATTTCCACCTGAATAAGTTAGTTTATAAATTTACCCCTCATGCAAAGCAAAATTCAACAACAACCTATCGAAAAATGAGAAAAAAACAACGATGGTTCATGAAAAAACATTTTACTGGGTTTGGTTGAAAAAAGGTGGAAAAACGGTAAGTGGTTACCGAAAAACTAAGGGTAATTATGGATTACGTTTTTCTATTGGGGGACGTTTTGTACATCCCGTAGAAATTTTCTACAAAACGGAAAAATGACCACCATATCTAGTTTTGAAGTTCCTTTGACAATGCCTTTAATTTATTAAATTATATATATATTAATTAAACATTTTAATTAATTATTAATATAACATATATATATATATATATAATTTAAGACAATTTTAAATTTGATATCTATAACTATTATGTACAATTTTAATTATATCCATAACACTTATAAATTCTAATTTAACTTAAAATAATTTTAAATTTGCATCCACTACAGGAAAATAGACCTTTTGCAGCGTTTTATAAAAGTTGTAACAGACTTTAACAGCGTTACGAAGATCCCTGTCTAACAACATGTTGTAATAGGGCCAAGATATATTACAAGATTTTAAAAACGCTGTCACAAAAGCAAGGTTTTGCAACGTTTCTGTTTTCACAGCATTTTTATAATCGCTGCAATATGTCCTTACCCATTGCTTCTTCTCCTATTAGACAGCCTTCATAGAAACGCTGCGAAAGTGTTTCACAACATTTTCTAAACGATGTAGACTAGATTTTATCTACGTAAAATAAACGTTGTGTATGGCTTTGTATTTTACAGCGTTTTCCCTTTAGCCTAAGTAGTATTTTATTTGCAGCCTTTTGCACTTTCACAGCTCCTATAAAAGGCCATTATATAACAGATTACCACAGTTTTCTTCCTTCTGTCAACAGCCATCTGAAATTCAATCTACTCTTTCTGCATTTACAAACAATTCCCATCAGCTATAAAAATTTATATCTAATAACATTAGTTAATTAAAACAACAGAAATAAATATAATCTTCGCATATTATATTAAACATAACTAAAAGTTGCACCAACTTCATACACAAAATAAGCAATAATCAACATTTCGTACATAATGTTGTAAGCAAATATGATAGTAACATGCTTTTACGGAAATTGCATATTAAATGAAACAAAATATGAGTTGTGTAGAGTCTAGTCCTCTTCAACAATTCATTGTCCACTGGATCAGCCAAATTACATGAACATGCTCACTTTAAAACTGCTAAAACTAAAAAACAACATGTTAATAGTTAGTTCATGCATAAAAATATGACGTAACTGAACATTTCATTTCTATTCACTATCTGATTGACCCATGGGTACATAATAATTCTACTCAATTTAGTAAGGTTGCAAGCATTATGCATTGTCAGTAATTCAAATAGAGAAGTGTCTGTTCTCATCTCCGATTTAAGATGGAGCCTCAACACTGCAAGTTATTTGTTCGCCATGATTATACCACCTACCACCCTTGTATGCTGGATCCATTCCTCTTATAATCAAATGCTCAACAACAACCTTTCCATAATGATGACTAAGATTTCGACAATCTGAGCAAGGACATAAAATCTTTTCTGGATTTCTTGAATTCCTCAAAGCTGCATGTACAAACTTCCAAGCTCCTTTCTCATACTCACTACTAGTTCTATGAATAAAATGAAACAACTATTAACTTTGACATCAAAATATATGATTTAACTCTCAAAATATGTTTAAGTATTACGTAGTTACCTGTGTAGATGCCTCCAATTTTTATCCATCGCCAACCAATACGTAAGGAAGCAAATTTCTAATTTGAAATAATAATCGGTTATTGAATGCAAAAAAAATAACAACTAACTATAACCGGTAATTTTGAAGAAAGTCATAATTGGAGACACGAGATATGAATGAATAATGACAACAAATCCTTTAGAAACGATATTTATAAAAAAAGTCATAATTGATTTCAAAGATGGTTGTCATATTATTTTATCGTGTGCTGTTTTGACTAATAGTTGTAATATTCAAAAAAATACTTCAAATATACGTGTTGGAGAAAATGAGCACAAATACCAGTAGCAAAATATTGTGTCTGCCTACATGCTTTTACATGTAGAGTAAATGCAGGTTTAGTTTGCTAAATATGAATTTAGATTAAGCAATGTAATTTTCCTTTCTTCTTTTAAAAAAAACTTTTTGCAAAAAGATGTTTGAATTTATCTTTTTACCAAAGATGCATAAATTCACATTTCATGGACATCCCATTGTTTTATTACTTTCTTACCCATTTAATTCTAAAACAAAGTGTTTACGCATACTACAGCAGAAGTAGTCTGAAAAGTTTGTGATATCTTTTTTTTAACAAACCACGGTAGTCTTAATGCTGAAAGATTCAATTTCATTGTACATTTTCTTCTTTTCCTTGTACAATCTCAGTAATCCATAGCCTAACATTTCAACAAAAGAAAGAAAAAAAAGTATGCAGGCATCTTAATTTAGAATAGCAACTCATAACACGCATACTTTTAAACATACAAATTTTATGCTATATGCAACTAGACGTCTAATTAAATGAATAAATGGATTACCAAATTACTGCAATAAGATATCTTAAAAAGAAAACTAAGATAAGAACTCCAGATCAAACATTTTGCAATAGCGATACACAAGAGAAACTATAAAAAAGTTTACGGAGCATTGGAGTTAATCAATTAAACAAAAATTTGGTTGGCATATTTAACGATCCAATTTTCATACCACAATTTCATTTATCTTAAGACAAATTCATGAACCCGAACTCGAATCTAGAGGATATGCATCAAAAGAGCTGCTGTGTTAATAAAACTATAAGTAGGTGAAATGTTAAAAAACAAAAGGAGCCAAATAAATGCTTTTAGTAGAATAATACTTGGTGCAAATAAATTGCAGATCAGTTTTAATTTAGCTTCAATGTCATTCTATATCATCTTAGAAATAAATTGCATATCAATCTTCAAATTGTTATCTATGAATTGCATTTTAACTAAATTGATTCATGGTCTATGAATTATGATAAATCAAATTGATCGTTATCAAAATACATTAACCACTACTCCAACTAAATTGATGATAGTGTATAATAAGAATAGTTATGAAATGGAGGATTATTTCCAGTCTCAAATTTCTATTTTATATTCAGTAAATGAATAAAAATAACTTTTATGATGTAGATTTATCCATTTGGACATGCTGGAAAAAAATATTTATTAATATATTTTTATTTTAATCAAATTTTCATCAACTAAAATTCCTGTTATCTTGGCTTTAATAATTTGCTGCACCATTGAGTAAAAAATGGAGCGGTACTCGATGTAAAATAAAATGTGTTTTCAGTTATAAGCTAATATTGCAATTATACTAATTAGGATTTCGGTTATAACCCATCTTAACTGGTACATGATTTATCACCCAAAACATTATAATATGTTATTTAGGATTTTTTTATTTTTTTTCAATTTCCAGTCAACTCTTATTTTCTGATCTCTGTTTTTCTTATCTCGTTCTTTCTTTTGTCCCTTTTGTCAAATGAATTTGCAAGATGGATTAAATATAAATATTCTAGGTGAACTCATTTTTCATTTTTCTTTCATGAAATAAGCATCTGAGTCGTCATCGTTCTCTTTGGGAAGAACTTGTGATTCTTTTCCCTCTAAATTTTCAACCAGTAATTCTTTTTTCTTCCTACATATTTTCATTTGTCAGAAACATGTAGTTTCCTTTTATCTGCTCAATCAAGCATTTATCGGTCCCTTATTATTTTCTATTTACTTTTTTGAAGTACTGCATTAAATCGATATATCTCATCTTTTTTGGTTGCAACTTCATGGAAAATCACCTTTAGTTGAAGAAAAATTACTTCATAACCCTAATTGTTTCAGCACAAATACCATAGACGCACAAATACCATAGACATAGAGGATATTAGAACTTTACAAGATAATCAACACATGATAAATTCTAATCTATCTATTTTTCGGTTTACCTTTAGAAGACGAATGGAGCGGCTGTTTCGATGAACGATAATGAACGAGAAGATGAGAGCGGCTCGTTTCGATGAGCGAGAAGATGAACGAGCCGATAAATTGAAAGCGTGAGGCGATTTTGTAGAGGCGAACGGATTTGAGTTTGGATGATTTTTTAGGAGGGAAATGAAAAAAAATAAAAAAGAGGAACGAAGCTATTTGCAGGAAGAAGATAAGAAGAACGAAAAAGTGGCGGCTAAAAATTTTTCTCCCCGCCAAATAAACATTCACACAGCGTTTCCTTTTTTATATTTAATTATAATTAGAAACGTAAAATTGAAGGATAACAGCTTTCTGAATTAAACACTGTTATATAGAGCTGCAAAAGGCCATTTTCTTGTAGTGATTTTATAACTCTATAAAATTATATAATATTTCATTTAAATTTGAATCAAGTTTAAATTTGGTTTATGATATTCAAATACACTTATTTGAATCAAGTTTAAATTTGGTTTATGATATTCAAACACACTTATTTGAATCAAGCTAACACTTATAACACTTTTGAACCTTCCATAAGGGCATACCCTTGGAACAGACCACTTCATCGAGTCATGTAAAGGCCACGAGATTAGGGGGTTTACGTTCATAGAACGTTTATTAATTAGAGTAACATTATCCTTAGATTAAGCAAGTTTTTCTTAAACATCTATCTAATTAGTTTTCCAAAAGAATTGCCGCATATGTTGGTTAATTATTCACATAAACACAATGCAGGATCTAATACAATTGCTAGATCAAATGAATTGGCAAAAGGGTTAAAATTGTGAATTTAAAAAAATCATTTTATCAATTTACACAAGATCTTATTATGAGTTTATATGAATAAAATTTATGTATATAAAATAAAATTTAGTATTTATTGATAAAAAAGTTTGAGTAATATTTTAATTTATTTAAAATGAATCTTTATTTTTTAATGTTTAATAATAATATTTTGTAAATTTAATTTAATATTAATTTTATAGTTTGAAGTTTAGAGATGTTCATATTCAAAATGCACATATCGTAACTATATTAAAGTGTAAACTAACCTAAGGATATAATGGGAAACTTAATCATGGTGTCCTTCGGTTAGTAAATGTCAAGTGATAGATGTATATCAACCATAATGTCAAGGGGTATACATGTGCATCGAATAATCAATAATTTACTCTAATATAATCTAATTAGCATTTTTGCTATATCATTTTAATTGACATCTATAAATATAATATATATATAATGTATTAAAATATAAATCTATTTGTTATACATGTCTTGATATTATATATGCATATATAAAAATAATTATATTAAAAAATATTCGGATTATTTTTAAATAAATTCAAATTCAAGTATATTTGACCTTTTCAAAATAATTACTAATATATATATAGGGAAATAGTAAAGAGGACAAAATCTCAACATTTTTAGGAACTAGGACATGCGCTTCTTTTTTGTACGTGAAGGACAAAATTTCAATCGAAATAAAGGAAAAAGCCAAACATTTTAGGTCGGAGGACATGCTAAATTAGGGTTAGGTTTATTCATACGGTGGAGTCTGAATAGTGGAGAAAGGGTGTGGTGGATCTCGACGGTGGTGCGTTAGACCTCAACGGTGTTGGTGGCGAGATAAGTGGAAGCGATGGTAGTCAACTAGGATTTTGGAGAGGTCATGAAGTCGAAGTGTTTTGATGACCTGGTGGCTGCTAGTAAGGATGAAGAAGAGGTGGCTCTGGCGGCGATAATGATAGTGAAGAGTGGTGTTATAGAAGGAGCAACAAATTGAGGAAAAAGAAGCAACAAATTAAGAAAGAAGAAGATAATGTGTAGTAAGGATACTGTATAGTTTCATTTTTAGTTTATTTTTGTAAATATAAATATGTATATTTGTGGTCATAATGCTATTTTATTGTAGAATTTTATGAATTGTAGTTACAGTTTCTGAATTGTATTTGTTTTTTTGAAATTGTAGTGGCAGTTTATAAAGAATTATACCTTTTTAGATGTGTTTTTAATGATACTGTGTAGATCATTTTTTTAAATAAATATAGTTATTTATACGTCTATTCATAATGCTATTTTATAGTAGTATTTTATGAATTGTAGTATCAGTTTCAAAATTGTAGTAGCTTTTTAAAATTATAGTAGCAATTTATAAAATATTGTAGCTTTTTTTAGGTGAGGTATATTTGTATCTCACAATATTATTCTGTTGTATATTTTTAGATATGTGTATTAATGATACCGTGTAGTATCATTTTTTAAAAGTAAATATAGTTATTTATATTTCTATTCATAATGATATTTTATAGTAGCATTTTTATAAATTCTATTATTAGTTTCTGAATTGTATTAGCTTCTTTAAATTGTAGTAGCAGTTTATAAACAATTGTAGCATCTTTGTAGATGCGTGTTTTAATAATACTGTATAGTATCATTTTTTTAATAAATATAATTATGCATATTTCTGATCATAATGCTATTTTATAGTAGTATTTTATGAATTGTAGTAGGAGTTTTTGAATTGTAATATTTTTTAAAACTTTAGTAGTAATTTATAAAAAAATTATCACATCTTTTTAGATGTGTGTATTAATGAAATTGTGTAGTATCATTTTGTTAATAAACAATTATAAAAAAAATTAGATGTATGTAGTAATGCTACTGTGTAGTATTTTTTTGTCTTTTTAGTAAATTACATTATATATATTTATGTTCGTAATGCTATTTTATAGTAGCATTTTATAAATTGTAGTAGAAGTTTCTAAATTAGATTGTGCATCTGATTAGATTTTGCATTCATACGTACCTTATTAGGTTGTGCATCTAGTTAGATTTTCCATTCGATGGTTAGCTCGGTTAATTAATCTATCTTGACTACATATTGGCTTCCATACATATCTGATTATGCAGTGCATTTGGTTAGCTTTTGCATACATATGTACCTGATTAGGTTGTGCATCCGGTAAGCTTTTGCATTTGATGGTTAGCTCGGTTAACTAATCTACCTTGGTTTCAGATTAGTTTCCATATGTACTTGATTATGCAATGCATCTGGTTAGCTTTTGCATTGTATCAAATTAGGTTATGCATCCTGTTAGCTTTTGCATCCTTATATACCAGACTAGGTTGTGCATCCGATTAGCTAGGTTGTGCATCTGGCTAGCTTTTACATTCGATGGTAGGTTCGGTTAACCAATCTATCATGCTTACAGATTGGTTTCCATACATACACAATTAGGTAGTACTTCCAGTTAGCTTTTGCATCCATATGTACCCGATTAGGTTGTACATCCCATTAGTTTTTGCATTCATATATACCCGATTAGGTTGTGCATTCGATTAGCTTTTGCATTCGATGGTAAGCTCGGTTAACCAATATTTAATAATGTTACTATATAGTATCAGTTTTGTATTTACCGAACTAAAAAGAGAGGATATATCAACTATATTCCAATTTTATTGTATAATAGTTGGCCTTATCTTATGGTGTTATTTTTAGTTAAATGATACGACTCGGTAGCATTTTCTAGTTGTAATATTATTTTCACATTATTTTTTCATATAGTGATACTGTACAATATCATTTTTTTTACAGTTGCTATTTTTGCATTAATTAATGACTGGTGAGCAAGATGAGGTGACCAATTATGTTGTTCAAAGCTGGAAGATATAGGCGGTATGGCAGGCGGTGAGTAGAGGCCTGATTTTTTTGGTTAGGTTTTGAAGATGCGGCGACTAGGGAGGTGCCGGTTACGGAAGGCGGTGTTATAAGCAATGGCGAAGCGGAGGTGTAAGGTAGCGTGGGGAGTGCGGCGTCGTAGGGTGCGGTGATGCAGGAAATCGCGATTTGGCCTTCATGTAAAATTGTGTTCTTGTGGCTAAATTTTGTAGCTGCATCCAAAAAGCCAAAAATGTTTGAAAGTTTGTCCTTTAAACAAAATTACCCTTGTTTTTTTACTGACTGAGCTAAAATTAATTACAATGGAAGCAAAAGGGATTTCAAAAGGAAAGAGAAGAAGCTGATGAGGCCCTTTTCAGAGTTGGTAGGCGTAGAGATGAAATAACATTTATGTATGTAAAGAAATTGAACGCGATAAAAGAAAACTAAAAATCATAAAAATGTGCCTCAATTCAACCATAACTTTTCATAATTTCAACCCTTAATTGTGTATAATTCTTAAGCACCATTTCAAGACTTCATATTCTCCTCTACATCATGAAGAAGAATAATAATTCAATTCACACGACCAATTGCGAAATCCTCCAATTAAGCACATCAGCGTCGTAACGGTTGCTCTCTCAATATAGGAAAAAGTGAAGAAAAAGAAACACTAGGTAGAAAATATGAGTCGTAGCCATATTTTGATAATGGAGTAACTACTCCTTCCTTTTACTAAACGATCATATTAACTTGAAGTAGCTATTTCGTTTAGTAAGAAATAGCAATAAATGCATAGGCATTTTAGGAAAAGTCAGAAATGCTTCACTTTGACCTTTAGACCGAAATTTTTTGTTTTATAATATATATATATATATATATATATATAGACTTTATTGATAATTAGTTTAAAATTAAAATAATTTCGAAATATTTTTTCACGGCCAAAATTGACAATATGGGGACAGGTAATTTTAACACGAATATATATATATATATATATATATATATATATATACTTGAATGTATATTTAGATTGAAATCAGTACCTTTCAGCATTAAAATCTTACCAACAATCGAACAAGTTGTTTGTTGTTTGTTTCCTCCTAGAACCATCGTTCTCTGCCTTGGTTGAAGGTTGCAAAGTTGTCACCTTGGCTTCGCCAATAATCGATCAGGGTTAAAGTTGTATGGAATTAGTGTAGAGAGAAAGGAACTGGGGATCATCTATTTATAGCCAAGGAGATACAAAAACATCTCCTTCTTTCTCTCAAACTACAGATGGCTAGGTCACCTTACTTCTTCTTTATGTACGACCAACCTATACAATTGACTTTGCCAAGTCAAAATGTCATTGACTCCTGTTTGAATCAATTAATTAATTATATTATTCAAGCTCCTTTTTAATCGGACCGACGTACAACTTTTATACATCGTAACGATCAATTTTAAGCTTCAACTAAATAATTAAAAATTCCATAAAATATTAACACAACATTCATTTTATTTTTTTATTAATTTATAACATATATATATATATAAATTAATTTTTACATTGGTCCAATTTGAAATAACTAACAATGTGTTGCATTGACTCTATGGTGTGAACTAGGACCTCAATTAATATCTAAACAATTCGAATATTGAAGCTTGTAAGGACTTTGTTGAAGTACAATATCGGGCAATAGTTTAACGCCTACAGATTATTTAGATGAAATTCAATTTCAAATCTTTAATAAGCTCACTTAGTAATGACATTTTTTTGTACATGCATTCTTATCATCATTATTGTATCATTTAGAAATCTAGAGTTTGGTCTAAGGTCAAAAACTCTACTAATATATGTATTTAATTACGTAGATCAATTTAAAAGTCTTTGGTTCAATACGATAACATTTATCTATTAGCCGATTTACTCTGACCAGAGATTTTGACTTTAAGTTGACTACCAATTGTAGTGATACTAACTTTCTATAATGAACGAGACGAATTCTCTCTTAGGTAATGTTTCACTCTACAATGTATACCTAACTATGGTCGTAACAAGGTCTTCATACCAAGTGTTTAACCATAATCAAAGTATAGCCTAGCAACTCAAGATCAATAATACGCTCAAGTTAGAAGATTATTGTACGCCGTTACCATGAGATCTTCTATTGTGACTTAGTTGTATTAACTTATAGAAGACTCTCATTGAGTCATTCTATGATTCTTCCAAACAACCTCAAGTATGTAACATCTTGGTTCCCTCAGCAATCATGAGTAAATCACCATCTATCATTTGAAGAGCGTGATGTACAATAGTCTCGGCATATGTAACACAATCCATTTCTCAATACAGCTTTGACTGGGAACATTTAGGGAGTTAGAGTTTTTGTGTATATTGATCAATACTCATAGTTACAAACACAATCATAATTGCAATCGATAAAATACTTTTCCTCAATATTTTATCTTATAATGTTTAATATATTTAATTCATCATACATAAAAGAAATATAAACCAGATGCATACGTCATTTCAAGCAAAATTCTTATATAAGAGTTATGTTACATAATAAATTACACAACTGCCTCTATGGCATACCCTTAACTCTATCGGTAACTAGGGCAAGGTGGATGTAGACCCTATAATGATAGCCTTACATCTTGAGTTTATTCGTTTATACGTGTTGATCAATTGCTATACAATTCGTCCGCCGTCCAGCAGTTCGAGATTCATAGTTTAATGCTGGACCATCTGGCTTGGCTTGAAAACCAAAGTATCCAGATTCTTTCTGAAACATTACATATTGAAGATTGCGCCATTCTGAGAATAATTCAAAATTTCATTGGAATCGGCCTTCGTATGAAGGATACACCACTTCGAAGATTGGTTAATACTACATAGTTTTACCTTGAGCCTACTTTGGGTTGTCACTAGCTGAAACCTTGAGTTTCCTTGCTATTTTCTCCAGCTCTGCCTCGAGTTCACCTCATCGATTGATACCAAATTATATTGATTGATACTGATCGATGGACTTAGCCAAAATTTTGAGTTGATGCTTCCTTCTATTTTCTTATATCTGGAACTCCATTAATGATATTATATGGCCCTCCATTCAATTGATCTTGATCCTGCCAAAATCTTCATCGATCGGTAGTAATCCACGTGCATCACTTTGTACCGATCGATACACTTAGCAAAATTTTGTCCATATTAGGTTAGCGAATTATGACCAAGATTATCGATTCTAACGACGATCTTTTACACGTCTTTGGCCTATGATTCCAGAAGCTAATTCCGGCCTTACTGCATATTCTAACACTTCATGTGGTCAATTCCATTGCTTTAGGCATTTCATTGAACACCTTCAATATGCTATCCAAAGTGCCTAATTTCCCTAAGATGAAATCTCACAACAACAAACATCAAATCAATATAAATAAATAATCAAATACAAGAAAAAATGTATCTATATCCTATTATAACATTTAAGTTAAATGTAGGTGTCAATATGTGCATTCCCAAAGCCCTAACATATCAATTTGCACTGCACTACATGTTTATAGGATCTAACCATATGCATGTGTGTAGGCTTTATGTGATATCTAATCGTGGCCTAACATATTATCAACATATGTAGTATTCATTTAGGTATAAATCTAGCAGTATCCCTAAGGCAAATTCACAAAGATAAGCATAAACACAAATATTGATTATAATACCACTTGGATTAGTCTTCCACTCACTTAGATACCCTTTGCAAGCAATAAGAACACCCCAAATACATCCAAATCCATGCTAGATCTGATATACCTGAAATGAGTATCTCCAACAACGCGATTTGCTTGTATATATGTGGTACTTGACTTGATTCGAATTAGTATGAATTTATTTTGATTTTAGGAAATTTATCTTGGCCTAGATGAAATTCTTTGTGGCGAATTTGATTAATGGATGTGAAGAGTTTTAGAAATGTAATCGATGGTTTGAAAAAGTGATGTCTTCAAGCTAATGTTGCTGGCCGAGATTAATTACGTGGATCAGGCTGTTAATTGTTGACAAATTTGTAGCTAAGTCCTTATTTCAGCCATAACTCTCCTACCATAACTCCAAACATCACCAGTTTATAGTCTGTTCCGATCAGAAAAATCTCCTCTACGTGATGGTAATAGTTTTAAGCCTAAATTATTTAATTTACAAAAAATTTCTTTTTACCATTTGTTATTTAGTTAACAGTTTAATTGTTAAATTGGCTACTTTAATTGCTAGGTATAAATTTACTAGTCGTTATAGTATCAAAGGAGACCGATTCTCTCTTGACTAGTTCTTCACTTCTTACACTTAAACATACCTAGTAATAGTCATAACTTGAACTAATAACGATTGATTTCATAATCAAAGTTAGTCATTCATGTAAAAGATCTTTGGTACCCTCAAATCGGATGACCACTATACACGTCATGTGAGATACTCTATTTGACTTGGATACAATAACCTATAGAGGACTCCCGATGATTCTATCATGTAATTGTTTCAAACAATTACACAGACATACCTCCTTGATGCCCGCCAACGGTCATGAGCAATTCATTGTTCATCCAATGAAGAGTGTTACATATACGTCTCAACGGATACATTAATCTCTCTTTCTCAATATGCTTTGACTAGGAATATTTAAACATAAATGATTTGATTCAATACTCAAGGTTATGAACTCATTCGTAACTACAACCAATCGGACTTTTTCTATGAATTTATATCTATATGTTTTAAATGCGCTCAATACATTACCTATAAATTATAGTAACATATATATGATAGAAATAAAACCAAACAACATAGTAAGGCTGGTATTTTATTCAAGCAGAACTCATTTTGATGTCTCGATGGTTCGAACCCATGACCTTTAAAACCTATGTCTAAAGCGTCATACCAAATCAGTTGAGCTAGTGGTTTTTTGACTTGGTTCGCTCATTTTTTATTTCGAACAAGATTCATTGTAAGAGTTAAGTGTGTGTAACCAAGATACATAATTGCCCCTATGACATGTACCTTAACTCCATCACATTGTGCTAGCCAAAATGTTATATATTTGAAGGAGAACTTAGCATTTAGCCCTCGAACAAAGCACACTATGGTGTGAGAGTCCTTCTTAGTTATCATGGATGCATATAAACTTGTCTACCTTCAAAAAGTACACACAAAGGATGATGTGGCTGATAAATTTACTTATTTATTTGATGAAATGATTGATATGTTCATTAAATCATTTAAAAGTGGGAAATTTGAGCATTGTTCAAACTTGATTCGCTTAAAGTGTCAAGTACCACGGGTGGCATGATCGCTTGTTGTCGACGGTGGAGAATTCTTTTAGATTGCGGTTCATCTATCTTCTTGGTGAACATTTGTTGATACTCCTGACTATTCCGGTCTTCTGGTGAGGCAGTTATCGGTTGAAAGTGGAGGTCGGTACTTAGACTTGGTTATCACTTGATGCATTCATGTGGAGATAGTGTGTTTGATATAGTATCAATGTTCTTTACTTATCGCACTTATTTTCCCTTGCTATTGTGATTGGCTTTTGAATTTATTAGCTTGCCGTTTAACTTCTGCAGAGATATTCGTTGATTAATTGTTTGAAAGTGTTTGTGCTGATCTTATTGTTTTCGCTGTTAGTTTTAACTGTGTTAGAATTTAGATTTGATATTGGCCCTCGGTTCAAATTAACACAACATATTTTACTATATGTCAGACATCACAATGTATATGAAAAGCATCTTGTTCTTCAAAAGCCCTCAAAAAATTAAATATAGGTGCTTTGTACAGTAAACATACCACCAAATAGGAGCGCCAATGCACCATGTCTGAGTACATAAATGTGATCTATCATTCATCACAAAATTTCTTCAGAGCAGTTTGTGTAAAAATCAAACTTCCAAGCAAACTGCTTTGTTGCTTTTTGAAATTTAAAAAGAATTGGTAATGGTTTTCAAAATGCAAAAAAATAGTTTATTTAAATCCATTTAAACATACAGTTAGTTTTCCAACGACGGCTTAGATTATCCCAGCTACGCACAAATAAGCACAAAAGAAAACGCAATATTACATACGAACACAACACATGCGTGCTCAGAACCATGTACGATTTGGGTTGAATTGGCCTACAAGTCACAAGCAATAAAGATGTACACCCACAAACCATGTAGATTATCACTAATCACTACAGAATTAAGTACAAGACCAACCGTGCACAAACCTCCAGAGTGGAGAAATGCGATATTTTATACGTTGCAGTTCAACTATACATATATATATTATTAGACGTGTAAACATGTATACACAGTAAGAACAATAGCGGATGACAAAAGTTTAAATTTACAATGGAATCTTGCCTGGTGCAGATGATGTTCTGCTTATCTCGTGTCCTATCAGATCAATTTTATCTAGAAGCATGGCCTTCTCTCTCTCCAGTCGAAGCATGTACTCTTCCTGAGCATCCTCGATGCTTTCTATCTCACTTAAGGCTAACGACAATCCTTCAAGATCTCCGTCTTCTACTAATCCTTGAAACTTACTCAAGATTCCTCGAATCTGCATAATTACGTATCAGGGAAATATGAAAAACTACAAAAAGTAATCATGGTATATGTAGTATTTCACTTGTTTCTTACTTGGTTCGTATGGAATCTAACTATAATAGGTATTTTTAGTTTTGCATTTTCGTTCAAACAAAAATGCATGACCCCTGTAATCTTTTGAAAAACAACTAATTTGAAAAATAAAGTTAACATACAAAATAAAGAACAAATTTATTCTGTTTTCCATTTTTGAAAAATAATAAAAACACGAAAAACGATTCATCTCTCCGCCGTCCCTCCACGTTCCTCCATCATCGTCATAATGACTTTTTTTGTTTTTCGTCTTTTAGAAAATATCAAGAGCCGTCTTCCTTCTTACCAACTCTCCCTTGGTTGGAAGGACCGGGATTCTCCAACTCATCCTCCTCTTCCATGTCATCTGACATCCATATTCAAAACACAAAACACAAAATGCATTTTCTAGCCAAACAATCCCTTAGTTTTTTTAGATCATTTTTAATAATTTCTACTTGCATTGATTTAAATATATATTTTTTTTCTTCTGTATAAAAATTATTTCTCGTCTTATAAGTGCATGTGTTCATACCATTCAAGTTTACGTATCTAATTTTTGGATTTGTAAGTGCTATTTCTAGTTTTTCTCTCATTTGAAACTATATATATATATATATATATATATATATATATATATATATAACTCATTTCAATCATCTGCTATTCATTCTCATTTCTCCTAAATTACGTTGCAAATCATAATTATGATATGAGCATATCCACAAAACTTCATGGCATTTTAGATAGCACAGTCCAAAATTTGATGAGAATGCTAAAGATAGGTCACAAAGTAGGGATGTTATGGATCCTTCTTGTATACACACACACATACTGTGATGAAATATTGCTATACACATATACATATAGTAACATGGTGATATTTCATACTGTTATATATAAAATATATACTCTTTCATACAGAAAGGTGATATTTCATACTGTTATATATAAAATATATACTCTTTCATACAGAAAGGTGATATTTCATACAGAAAAGAGATGAAATATCACTACTGTGATGTTCATGCTCTACTCCCTAGCTCAAATACTAGTCAACAATCAACAAGCAGCAAATGGATACTGGATTGCAAAAAACATAAAACTTAAAAGGACCAGTATATCATCATGGTGTAACATAACATCGACATAAATGCATCAAACTTCTATAATAGTATCATACCTTTCCAGAAATTTTAGATCCATTGCTCAATGAAGATAACCCAGTAGACACGCTAGATTTTTTCAGTAGCTCTGGAACTCTTTTTGTCAATTGTATGTGGATCTCTCCGCTTTTAACTCCCTGGAGAGGTATCCACTTATCTACTGTAAGATTTGGTGGCAATCGTTCATATTCCACCACACAATCTCCTATATTATATGTGGGAAGCAAAGCATTATGATCCCTCACATGTAGAATTAAACGGTCGCCTGTGTTGGGAAATTCTAGGGTTTGGTTCCATTGAGGGTTCAATGTTTTGTGGATAACCTGCAAGGTAAGTAGATGCAACTTTGCTTTTATTTGAAATACAATATGTAGTAGAAATGGATGCATACAAACAAAGTAACAAAGCCTCGCAATGGTTGGAAAATGGAGCATCCAGGATGCAAGCATGTCAGTGTCCATTATTTTATAAC
This sequence comes from Allium fistulosum, assembly GCA_030737815.1. Lineage (NCBI taxonomy): Eukaryota > Viridiplantae > Streptophyta > Magnoliopsida > Asparagales > Amaryllidaceae > Allium > Allium fistulosum. The sequence goes on from CM060902.1 coordinate 99,118,501, forward strand.
CATGTCTACGTGTGAATTGTAAGACAAATATATATTACAACACAAATCCTTTCTCCCTCCCCTTCCCTCCCCTTCCCTCCCCTCCCCTCCTTCTCCCTCCCTCTCCCCCTCCCCTTCTCTCCCCTTGTGTGTGTCTCTGTGTGTGTGTTTTTTTTTTTTAAACATTGTATAAAAAAACAAAATAATCAATCGTCTCAAAAAATTCAGAGCATATAAAGGAAATCGATATAAATGTTATTTTTATCTACATTTTTACCAAGGGTAAAAGCATTGTTTCTCCCCTTACCAGTTCATATTTTCTTCAAAGTATTTTTTCAATTAAGCGCTTTATCTAAACCTATACAGTTAAAGCTCCGCTAAAGCCCCGTAAAATCCCCACTGCGCATAGCGCTCTTCGACCGCTACGGTTTTTCAATTTAGCGCTAATGAAAAGAAGCCCAGCTATTTTCCGCTACACCCATTAGATCAAGGGTTTTTAGCATCCGTTTTGGCAACATTAATATAAAAAGCTTGATTTAACCAGTTCTCTTTTAAACCAAATCAATAAAGTTAGGCTAAAAAACCTAATTTTATAGCATAAGTGCTCAACGTACGTTAGAAATCTGTTGTAGTCACCAAATCCGGACTGCATGAATCATGATATTCTTTGGTTTTGTTGTATAAGATTAATCAGTATTTTGTTTTTATACAAATAATGTGAGAATAAGAATAAATTAACTTTAAATATTTGGTTTTATATATAATGAAGCTTTTCGCACCTCAGCTATTTTCCGCTTATCTACGCTTTATCCCTGCTATAACTTTTTGCACTTCCACCAATATAGAACCGCTAAGCGCTTTAACTGTACAGATCTAAACAAATTTCCATTTTAACTATTGCCTAAAATAGAATAGAAATAGTTTCAACTTTTGACAGCCAAGCATCCTTGAAATTTAAGGTTGACTGTTGGTTGATAGTGGTGGATCAAGTTAATAAGTAATAAATCAGATTGTCACATGTATTGTGTTTTTTTCAATAATTTAATCAAGGATTCTTTTCAAAAATATGCTTTTGACACATTGAATGTGATTCAATGAAACCATATTTTACTTGCAACATTAAATAATGGTCTGTAGCTTAATAGAGTATTTGACTATGGATCAAGATATCACATGTTCAGTTGTGGTTGGGCAATTATTTTTGTAGTTCATTTCCATGTCAAAAGGGAAAACGTTCTTTAATTTACAAACCAAAGAGAATGTCCGGAATTTCACTAATTTACAATACAGATTACAGAGAAAACAACTTCCTACCACTGTAGATTATCTCTACTAATTATAATCAGATGTCAAAATTTCAATCGTATGCCTCTGACTAGGCAAATATATTAATCTTCAATAATTAAGCAATATGGCATTCAATGGTACAAGATAATAGACTGAAAGGTTGCTGACGACAAGAATGGTGAGGATTAAAACAAAGATAGCCACCGACAGAGTAGTGGTATCGATGAAGATGAGAAATGATAGACATACGTGCACACATTGTGTATGTTGTGTCCCATCACAGTGTAGTATTAACTACTAACAAAAGTGGAAAATTCCAAAGAAGTACGGCACATCTTGAAATTAAAAGCTTTTCCCAGATAATGAACAGAAAAAGGAATTTCAGTAGGAGGATAAATTACCTTTGTTCTTTTCTTAGTGTTTCCATATTGCACTCTTACATAAGGATCACTGGTTCCTCTAAGATCAGCAGCAATAAGATCCCTGCCTTCAATTAGGACCAATTCAATAATTCCATCTCGTGCAGGAGAATTCTGCACAAATGCAAAAATTGTAATATAGAGGGCATGATTGCATAATGCCAAAACCCAACACAAGATGAGAAGTTTGATTACCTTGTAGCCGTCATAGTCATCACTCTTCACAGCTTCTATTTGAAGCCTTAGTTCTCCTGAATTGACCTTTTCTAACGGAACCCACACATCTCTACAATCTCCTTCATGAATTCCTTCCATATTTACATGAGCACTCCCAATATTATCATCACCAAATTTATCTGCACTGTAACATTTTATTTTAAGATATTCACCTTCTCCTATCTCATCTAAATCGAACATTTGGTTCCACACAGGATTCGACGTGTGAGGAATTGTTTTTGTCCTATGAACAGCCTGCCAAAAATATGAAACTAAATCAATGATGGAATAAATTTGATAGAAACCGAGAATATGTTGCTTAGCCGTAAGAAGGTTACAGTTGATTATAATACTATTAAATATTGTCAATGTTTTTGGATTATATAACTTGATAGTTTCGGCGTAACCAAACTAACCTTTCCATACTGTAGTTTTACATAAGGATCGCATTTTCCAGATTTATTTAAAAGATTCTTTCCTTCAACAACGGTTACCATAAGTTTTCGACCTGTTCTTGATTGAATTGTTGAGGAATTATAAATAGAAGGTACAGATTGGTTGCTCGTAGAGTCAAGCGAGCTAGCAAAACCATCAGAATACTGCCATTCTTTTAAAACTACCTGTACTGTTAACTGCAAAAGGAAAAAAAAGGATAAAGTTTAATTGTAGATCTGGGTTTCAAGAACTGAAGATATGATAAGACATTAAGCATGTAGTCTAAAAAACAAACATTAAAAAAAATGATAAGACATCAAGCTTATACACTAAAAAATAAAATAAAAAAGGAGTATAGGACATTGATTTGTAACCTAACATTATATAGTTGTATACCTCACCATAAATAGCATCCTCGAAAGGAACAACCATTTCGACTACTTTACCACAATATTCCGCTTGTTTAGCCAATGCATTATTTCCTTTACCAATAGCCCAAAATGTTGTAGAGTCATCTGCAACATATTTCATCTGCTCAAACGATAACACTTTTTTAGTTAGTAATTTGTAAGTATTCTAAATTGCTTGGAAAGACTTTCAGTTTTGAATGTATAACAAAAACAATCATGTAAATCACACTGTTTTACTTTGCCTCCACTTCCAATTATTTTGCTAATGTTACCCATAGATTAATTCAAATACAAAGTATTTTGCTCTTTATAATACATATCTGTAATCAAAATAAAGATTAGCCCCATTCAATATGCACAACACGTTAAACTTAAAACTGCCCAAAATTTGAACGGTGTTTACTTATCCTTAACGAGTTGTTTACTACTTAAGAGTGCAAATCTGGAAGTAGATGATACTTTCTTATTGCACAGCAAAATTGATTAAGAAGGTTTCCTGAAATGTAGCTGTTCTAAATAGGTATGCCATTTAAAAATAGAAATAAATTACAGTAGTTCACTAAAAATCAAGTCACCGTAAGTACCTTGATCTCACAGCTCGTCAGGTAGTTTAACTTCACACTACTTTGATCTTTTTCATAAAGATTAAATTTAATTATTCCGGTATTTCCATGCAATACCAAATTATGAGTAGTGTTCCGTTTAGGATTTTGTCCTTGACTGAAATTTATTTTTCGTGTCAAACTTCCAAGTTCGACTTCAATGACTGTTTGCGAAACTTGACTTCTGTTACTTCCAGATGAATAGCTGCTTGCGTTTGAGCTTTGACGTAGTTCTACAATACTTGGATTTGGATTAATGCCAAATTTTCCAGCTGAAATCACAGTTACAGAAAGTACACCACCGACAGCTGTTTTTCTTAAATCAACCGATGGTAAAGAGTAGCACATGCGACGAGGCTCAACCATTGTCCTAACAATGGTTTCTGTAAAAAGCTTTACCTAAAGATACAAAAAGTTTCATGTAATTCCAGAAAAAGCACTTCAGATAAAATTTGTGGACATTGATACTTCAAAACACAATGTTTTGGCATTCGAGATAAGTCATGATTTTGACATGGAAGATTTTCTTTGAAGCCTATCCTGGAACTAAACATTTTTTATACTTACAATTTCAAACATGTTGATAATACAACTGGAACTATCACAGAAATAAAATGGTGTTAATTTTTTTTACCCTGATATCGTCTACACGGTTAGATTAAGCATAGGAAAGAAATGGACATAAACCAAAAACAAGAAATACCACCAATTCCTTGTACTATTTCCTTATAACAAAATCCACTCCAAAGTCACTGTGCTTTATTCGCTCTTTCTTTTCCTATCTAACGATTCTCCTTGAATTCATTCCCTATCTCTATTTGATTCTCACTATACTTTTATAGCCAGGAATACAAATATAGGCCAATCCTTTTTTGGTAAGACCAGCATAAAAATATGCCACAGATGTATTTATATCACTCGTGGTGGTGGCCAACCCTCCATGAGGTAACTGTATGATTTTTAAATGAGCTATACACCAATTAGAAACACAAATAAATGAGAGCATGGTTCCAATAAAGGTAACCCAACATCCATAGTCTTCTCCAATCTGAGTTTTACTCTAGTCTAGAATACATTCGAGAACATATTCAAGGAAATTCTATCCATCGATCGGAATGGTTTGTGAATTCCAAAGAGTTATGATAACTGACATATATTTTATATTTTACCATAGAAGCTAAATAGAATTGCATATAGTAAGTGATGTAAATTTACACACATAGTGCATATTGGTTTACTATAATTAATAATTAAAATTGGAGTGAAAATGAAATTATAGCAGTGCATATAGTAAATGAAGATACCAGCCATGTTGAAACACCAGGAAGTTCTGTGGCAGGAAGAGTCTGTGTCCCGTTTCCAAAAGCCACACCTAGTCGAACTTCAGGAGTAGATTCAAAAGAGTAAAGCACTGCTTGGCCATCAAGAATTGGAATTAAAAGAAGCTGAAGTATGTGAAGTTCATTCAGTGAAAACTTAGATAGATAGGAGATAACTGAAATTTTACAATAATCACATAAGAAATTAGTTATCCCAGTACGATGCAATGTATAGTATGTTTTCTTAAACTTCATAGACATGCAATGTTACAAAATAAATCATCTTATTTTATTTTCGACTGTGAAAATAATCCAAGGTCACTGATTATTATTAATATTATTTGGTGCTGCTATTTGGTCGCAAAATAAAACACAAAATGTGACTCGGCAGATCTTGACCGTTGGATCTCATTGTGTTCGCATTTGGGGTTGAAATCGGGCGGCCAACCAATGGTTGAGATCCATTATGTCACCAATTATGCCATTAACTTGTGTTCCAATAGAATTTCCTAATATTCTTATACACATACATATTTCATATATTAAAAAATCTTAAACTTTTATTTGATGTTTGGTTCAAGACCAATTGTGTATATCAGTAAGTCCCAATTTTAGATGGAACTCTCTATGCGAAATGAGACATTCCTTTTATTATCATTTTCAATATTTCATATAGGACTTGTATATTTAAATATAATTGTGGTGTTTCCATCTACTTAGTATCAAAGTGATAATGACCAATGCTTGTACCGAAAGTTGCTGAGCAAATCCAACCGTAAAGTGCTGTCAACTGGAACGGAAAAATCATAATCATAATATAACGAACAAAGAGTGGTTAGCAAAATTTACATCTCCTTTAATATGAATTTGGTTAATGACGATACGAGCAGTCCCCATCAAAGGCTTAGATAATTTTGCAAGCAACATTATACTCATTTCATTTGTGTCCCAATCAAACCCTAGCTGCAATACTTTCTGCAAATTCACATTATGAAGAGATGAGTTAGTTATTCTACAAAAAAAAAAAAAATTGACACACGTTATTGTAACAAGAAAAACACCAAAAACAAATGAGGCAAGAAATCAGATACCAGTGCACAATTTTAGAGGCATTGCAAGTCGGAAACAATTTTAATTTTTTTTTAAATTATCTAAGTGTAATTTATTTCATTAGATTAGGGAATTTATGATAGAATGATGAGTCGAATGAGTTCCTTCGTAAAAATACATGAAACAGTATCCTTAAGCTAAAAAGTTGCATAGAATTTCTGTTACCGTATCAGCTTAGTAGCAAAAGACCTTTCTCATGCAAATACAAACTGATCAAAAAATCAGTTGATTTCCAATAATATTAATAACAATAACAATAATAATTAATATACATGCACGCATGCATATATATTTTGTATGTATGTATGCAAGTACATATGTGTGCATGTATGTATGTACACACATGTGTGTGTGTGTCTAACAATGAAAAGGTAACATAAAGTATAATACTATCTGAAAATGATAACTAACCGAAGTGACAATCACCATACCAAGAACAACAGAAACAGATATTATAGGCAGGGAATCAACAGCATTAGAGGAATCATTCATGTCTGAACAAACGAACCTGGTCACCTGAAGTAACCCATCGCATCCCATTTCTTCCCAAGTTTGGCGGACATGAGCCTAGTGAGAATTCCTGCATCTCTAATTTTTCCTGCTAGCTCAGCACATGTGCTTTTGTTAATCATCATTATCAAAAGTAATAATCAAACATTATCAAATTGAACTTACAATAAGTTTTGGTTTCTGATGCTTCATACGTTTCTACAAAATAAAATAAAAATCAACATTATAATATACTTGTACAACACATTGTTCGTGAGCTGATAGCTTTTATGCATATTGTTACATTATGCAATAGAAACGCAATGGTAAAGAATATGATGTGTAAGATTTCATGGTGAAACCGGATCTTCATCTTAAGTTTTAGTAGACAATATGATCTGTCACACGGATCGTTACAATAAAATACAAATATTCGTGGAATGAGAATGTGAAAATACACAACTGCCTTTAGTTAAATCATATTATATGCAAACTTTGTTCGAAAAGTGGATACATCTGAAAATTTTGACCAAAAAGCTCTTCCATCATTTTTAAGTCTATTATCATTCACATTTGCGGTCTTAGTATAGAGTGGAGATTGGTCTTGGTGGTATATTACTATATTAAGTTAAAAAGTGAGCAACACTGCAGACTATAGTGTACCCTATACATGCAGTTCGCTGAAATATTTACATATGTAAGAAGACTAATCATGTGTTTTGCATATATAAAAGAACTATTTTAAATTTATTTTATTTTACATATATGTACATTGTCCCTTAATAATTTTACTCCCATAGAAGGTAGCAATAAAACTGCAAAAGCAACTTTAATGTTTATTTTGATGTAATTAACTGAACTAATAATAACTCAAAATTTGTCCACTGTTCATAATTCAGTATGATGTGAATGCATAGACTAAACTAGTTTAACAATTATTCAGAATATGTTCAGAAACAGCTGATAAAACTAAATACTTGAAACCAAGATAAAAAAACATCTAAAAACTGACAGTATCAGCCCACAAATTTTCTTTCAATAGAAGTGGTTGCAATATAAAACCTTGCTTTTGATAATAAAATTCCACCTCATATTCATCTTCAGGACTTCAACATTTGAATAATGGAAGAAGGCTTCACAAGTTAAGGTTTATTTCAATTGTGTGATAAGTATGAGTGAGCAAACACCGATAACATTTGTTTTGTACGATGTTTATAAAATATTAGCTCGTTAAACCATCAAAACTGAGATGAGAAGAATAATTCTCAAGAAATTTATTCAGATATTTATTCCTGAGTCAGTACTGCCATCTTTTGAGAAAAGGTGGGATCTAATGAGTAATTCCCTCATTTCTTCACAGTTTAGCTTACGATAAACGAGATAATTTTAGTATATAAAATGAAATATCAATACTACCTACCTCTACGATTGAAGAAATCCTTTTCGAGATTTTTGGTTCCAAATAATTCGGCCAAACATCTAGCATCAATTTGTTCAACCATTCACAAGGTTCCAATGCCGTTATTGGCTGCCATATTTCAATGAACTAAGAGCAATTCCAAATGCAATAATAGCATAAATGCAAATAAAGTAGGCTATATAATTACTACTAAATTGAGCTTTCTAAATTTTACCAATAACTAACATGAACTAAATGACTGCGATTTAATTGCTGCGGACTGGACTTTTATATTTTCAGCATAAATATGCTTTACTGGGTTCAGTAATACTGGTTAATAGTTATTTCACAAAGATACACTTTGAAACCATCTACCCTTGGGGTAGCTATTTAATAAAAAATGTTCCTTCACGACATTTTAACATTAGATAGTTCGATGCCACTAATTTGAATACTGTAATTCATGTTAGTTAAAAGATATCTAGCCAAGACAGATATATAAGTAATGAACATACTGATGTATTTAATATAAGCTGCTTCCATCTTCCATTCAGGTTTTCTAAAAGAATTTGACGTTGGAAGTTCCCATACTGCAAGAAAACAATATACGTTATATAATCCTCTTACACGCATTGAAAAAGCAAATAACAGATATAAAGAGGAAAAGAAATGATTCAATCATCATTAAATCTGAAGGTTACAGGGTATATATATAAGAGATGTAAGTATACACGTGTACAGCACATAGCAAATGTACATAGCCTATAACAGTGAATACAAAACTAACTTCTCTACTCTCCCTCAATTTGAAGTCTCTTCCCTGTTGCCTTCTTCTTTTCTTCACTTGTCAAATCTCTTCAACATTCAATTCTTGTCTTAATTTCACAAAGCGAGTGGATGAAAGAGATTTGGTTAAAACATCTGCCCTCTGATATAATGCTGGAATATGATTAATACAAATGTTACCCTTAGCAACTTGCTCTCTCACAAAATAGAGATCTAACTCTATATGCTTGGTTCTTGAGTGGAATATTGGATTAGCTGCTAGTAGAACTGCACTTGAGTTATCACACCACACTGTTGAAGACCCGGTTGTATTGCCAATTACCTCAGACAGCAAGGACTTAAGCCACATGATCTCTGACACCACAGCAGCAACGCTACGATACTCAGCTTCAGTAGATGATCTTGATACCGTAGTTTGTTTCTTTGAACACCAAGATACTAAGTTCTTATCAAAATACACACAGTAGCCACTAACAGATCTTCTATCATCTCTATCTGCAGCCCAATCCGCATCAGCAAATGCACTAACTTTTAATGTATCACTGAACTGTAGCTTTAGTCCATGGTCTATTGTTCCTGCCAAGTATCTGAGTACTCTTTTAACTGCTGTCCAATGTTCACTCAATGGATTAGACATAAATTGACAAACCTTGTTCACACTAAATGATATTTCAGATCTTGTAATGGTAATATACTGCAAGGCTCCAACTATACTTCGGTAGAGGTGTAGGTTATCTATTGGATTACCAGAGTTTTTGGATAGTTGTAAGTTTGTAGTCATGGGTGTAACAGATGCTTTTTCTTTGTCCATTCCAGCTCTCTTCAATACAGTTTGAATATAGTTAGTTTGACTAAGATGAAGCCCACCATCTTCAGTCGTTTTCACTTGTATACCTAAGAAGAAATTTAGATCACACAGTTCTTTTAACTTGAATTGATCATTCAAGTATTTTATTAACTGATCTATCTGCTCAATGTTGTTTCCTGTTATAATAAGATCGTCCACATAGACTAGAATATATATAGTACTGGTACTGTCTTTTCTGATGAACAAAGAATTATCAGACCTAGTTGGATTGAAGCCAAGTTTCATTAGTGTGCTCTTGAATTTTTCAAACCAAACTCTAGGGGCTTGCTTCAAGCCGTATATTGCTTTATTCAATCTACAAACCATCTGATGTCTGCTATTGTCTTCAAATCCCTTGGGTTGTTCCATATACACTTCTTCTTCTAGCTCTCCATTTAAGAATGCATTATGAACATCTAATTGCTTGACTGTCCATTTATTATGTAAGGCAATAGTGAGCATTACCCTTATTGTAGTGGGCTTTATTACAGGTGAAAAGGTTTCTTTGAAATCGAAGTCTGGTTGCTGTGTGAATCCTTTTGCCACGAGTCTGGCTTTATACTTGGCTATTGTACCATCTGCATTGTATTTCAGTCTATACGTCCATCTGCACCCTATGACAGTTTTGTTTCTTGGTAATGTCACCAATTTCCATGTATCATTGTTCACTAAGGCTTTGTACTCCTCTTCCATAGTCTTTCTCCATTTAATATTCTTCATTGCTTGCTCATAGCTTGCTGGTTCAAGTGGTGAGCACTGTATTGTATATGCCTTTGGTTTGAAGATGCCACTTTTACCTCTAGTAATCATGTGGTGTCCTTTGGGTTGCTCCATTGGTTTAATAGTAGTTGTATCCCTGTGTTGAATGCTAACCGAATTATCTGATGTACTTTCTGGCAATGGTGTGTGATGCATATTATTCATGTTACTACTTTCTTCCTCCATTTGATTCTGGGTGCAGTGGTTTTCATCATCATTTGTATTCAATTCTGGCAAACTGTAAGTTGAGTCTTTCTCTGACATCATCTCTGGTACAGCATGTATATCTTCACTAATTATAGGTAGAGAAATTGGTAGCATTGATCTTTGAGCATTAATAACCTTCTTGGTACATTTCATCTGGTTATCAGCAAATGGGAATGTTCTCTCATTAAACATAACATGTCTCGACATGATAATTTTTCCAACTTTGGTTAAACACTTATATCCTTTTTGTCTTGATCCATAACCCAGGAACGTGCATGGAGAGGATCTGAAATCAAGTTTATGAGTGTTGTATGGTCTTAACATTGGGAAGCATAAGCACCCAAATACTTTCAGTCTTTTGTAGTCAGGTTTAATACCATATAGAGCTTCATGTGGACTGATGTACTTTAGAACTTTAGTTGGTAGATAGTTAATTAAATATACTGCAGTTGAAAAGGATTCAGGCCAGAACTTAAGAGGCAACGAGCCTTGTGCTAGAAGAGTCAACCCCATATCTACAATGTGTCTATGCTTCCTCTCTACAATACCATTTTGTTGAGAGGTGTGAGGGCATGTGTATCTATGAACTATTCCTTTTTGATTGAAAAATTCCTTTAATGGCTTAAACTCAGCTCCACCATCGGTTTGAAACACTTTCAATTTCTTATCAAATTGTCTTTCCACTTGTGTAATAAACTGCTTAACTGCTTTAGTAGCCTCTGATTTTAGTTTCAAAAAGTAAATCCATGTATGCCTTGAGTATGCATCCACAAATGCAATGTAGTACTTGAATCCATAATCAGAACTTAAAGGTGCAGGACCCCATAAATCACATTCAACAAGTTCAAGTGAATTATTATAGATTGTTTCAAACTTATTAAAAGATAGTTTATGGCTCTTGCCTACTTGACATTGACTACATAGATGAGGTTTAGTATGATTTAAATGCAAAAGATTTTCTTTATTCAAAACAACTTTCATCACACTTACATTTGGATGTCCAAGCTTTCTATGCCATATATCATATTCATCATCTACATTATTGTTAATAATGTTGTAACATACCATATTGTCATATCCTCTTTCATCATATTTGAGATTGAATTTGTAAAGGCCATCATGCAGTTCCCCCTGCAATAATATGTCTCCATTCGAATTATCCTTAATCAGACATATGTTTGGATGAAACTCAAAGAATACTTGATTATAACTTGCAAACTGTGAAACACTAATCAAGTTCTTTTTAATTTGGGGAACCCTAAGTAGATTTCTTAACAGTAAGGTTTTGTTTCTACAGCCTGAGGTAAACTGAGCATTGCCAATGTGTGTGATATCAAGAGGTGTACCATTTCCCATATGAATAGAATTTTTACCTTTATAGGCTGCTCCTCCAAGGTTTAGGTTCTGAAGATTGTTAGTCAGGTGGTGAGTAGCTCCAGAATCAGGAAACCAAGCTTCATCCTGTATATCCATGTCACAAGCTAGTATGTTCTGATTTTCATTCTGATAAGCCAAATTCTTTGAGTTAGGCTTTGTATCGTTCTGAATTTGACTGAGATTGACGTTGTAAGGAAAGGATCTTGATGTGTCTTGATTGGGTGTAATCTGCTGATTGCCACTGTAGTTGGATTCAAATCTAAAATAGCATCTTACAGCTGTGTGACCGATCTTCCCACATATCTGACATTTTGGTCGATTATTGAAGAATCTTCCTCGACCCTGTGTTCTTCCTCTTTCGTACATAGTATTTTCTCTAGCCGGTTGTGTCTCTTGATAGTTGTTAATTGATGAATCAGATTTTGAGTTATGTTGTGTGTTCTTGTTCTTCATATTGGCAGCATAGTTAATAGAGAATTCAGTTGTTGAATTATTTTTCTGCTCTAGCCTTCCTTCATGAGCAAGAAGACAGGAACTAACATATTGTACATATGGTGTAGATTCTTTTGAGGTTATAACCGCAACTATGGCTTCAAATTCATCTCCTAATCCATTGAGAATATGAAGTACCTGTTCAGTTTCACTAACTTTGTGTCCTGATGATTCCAGAAGATCACAGAGATTCTTTATCTTGCCAAGGTACTCTCTGATACTTACATTGTCTTTTCTAACATTTTGCAACTGCCTCTTGTAACTCATGATTCTTGCTGCTGCCTGTGAATTGAAATTTTGATGAATAGCATTCCATACTTCAAGTGATGTTTTGCATCCAACAACATATGATAGGAGATTAGGACTGATTGAGGACAAGATCCAGGAGCACAGCAAGCTATCATGTCTGGTGTATATCAAGGATTCAGTATTTGGAGTTAATTGACTATCTTGACTGGAAACAAATTGAGAAGGAGAAGTAGTGATTGGATCTATGAATTTCTGCAGGCCGTATCCCTTAATAGCCATTTCAATCTGAAATTTCCATAAAAGAAAATTGTCCTCATCTAGGGTTACAGTGATTAGCTGTGTTTGAGGATTGATAATCGATTTCAGTGATTCTTCGAGGGTCTTTGATGTTTGATTTAATGTAGTATTTCCGACATTGGTTGAATCTGATCTTGATTGAATGCCATCATCTCCTGCCATGATTCAGAATGATGATTGAATCTGAGTTGAAGATTAATTAGATCTGAATGTTGAATCAAGAAAGAGATGATGAATATGATGATCAGATTTCAGATCTGAATCTTTAATTGATGTTGGGCATTAAGCTCTGATACCATGAAAAAGCAAATAACAGATATAAAGAAGAAAAGAAATGATTCAGTCATCATTAAATCTGAAGGTTACAGGGTATATATATAAGAGATGTAAGTATACACGTGTACAGCACATAGCAAATGTACATAGCCTATAACAGTGAATACAAAACTAACTTCTCTAACACGCATGACATATTGTATATTCATTTTGGGAAACAAACTAAAAGAGTCAATTTATTTATCAAAATTTAATATGCATATCTTCACTAAGAATGCTCCAGGATTTGATAGTCCAGAAGTTTGGTGTAACACTTGATTAACAAATATATTCTTTTTCCATGATTAATGAATTTGGCTTAACCTGTGATGTCATAAAATTGAAACACTTTTTTGCACAATTGAAATGTTAGTTATCACATTCTAGTTTTTCTTTTCTTTTATTGAAGCAGTTCTGTTTATTAATGTGGAAATTAGCCATAAGGGCCTCTATAGCTAGTGCAATTAGTTTCTAGGACGCACAACTGAAATAATTACTTTTAACGACAAAATGCAAAATAATTAGTTTCTAAGGCCTAAAAACCTATGAAATTATGTCCTTGAAAGTAATTGGACTTCTGACTTTGTCCTTAAAAGTAATTATTCTGCTAACTTTGGCCTTGAAATTAATTTCTAAGGATGTGTGTCCTAGAAACTAATTGGACTATAAAGTTTGTCCTTCTAGTGAAATACCCCTTTATTAATCATATCAAGATCCATTTTTTAAATATTCCCCTAAATCTAAAACGAATCAGCTTTCGTTTTCCTAATAACGGTTTGGTAGAATGCTTGGTTTCTTATTTTGACATCTTATCATGTGGCCATCCTTTTGAGATATGATGATACTTGACCGTTTTATTTATTTGTTTGTTTCTTTTTAGTATTTCAATATCATAAATCATAAATCTTATAACAATTATGCAGCTTTTTTTTATTTCTAAACCTGATGTCAAAGATTTTAAATTGGGGCTTTGCACACCTCATCCCTATTTTTAATGTTGTTATAAGAAAAGTCCATGTAACAATGAATATGTAAATTAGGTTCCTATTTTTCTAAATCAGAAAGCTCAAACTAGCTTGTAAATTTTCTGATAAAAAATGCAAGTTAAGTTTTTCACCATTACCGAATTTTATAGAATTTTATATATTTTTTCAAAACAGCAAATTCTCTTGCATTTTCGATCAGAAAAGTACAAGTTATCTTACATTTTTTATTTTTCAAAAAATAAGGATCTAATTCACATATTCATTTCTGCAGGAACTATTCTTATAACAATATCAAAAACAGAGACATGTAGCTTTTTTCTTGTTTTAAATTATTGCATTTTTCATGTATGTGATTGTTTTAGTACAAACATGTCTTTTTATACTCACTGCATCATGCCAAAGTATTAGTTTTTACTATGTTCTAAATTACTACTGTGCAGACTACATGTAATTTAGGGTTGCACAAAATCATTTCAAACCCCATTCAGTTCAACCAACCGATCAAACTCAACCCACATAAACCCAATCTAACTCAACCCATTTTGGATCGGACATGAAATACAATTTACGATCCATACTATGGATAGGATGTAGTACTTTATTTAAACAAACCTTTCTCTCTTTACAAAATAAAAAGTGGAAATTTGGGACATGTTCCTTTTTTCCAAACTTATTTTTTTACACCCTTCTTTTTTAGAACTATTTTCTACACTTTTTATTTCTCTCGTTTTCAAATTTAAAAGCGGCCGCTCCAACGTGTATTACAGCAGTTATGAGTCATGAATGCATACCCTAATAGCGCATGTTAAGTTTGGTAAAATTACTTAAATACCCCCGTGAATTTCATCTTTTAAAAAAATAAGGATGTAATTTATAAAAGAAAATTGTAAGGGGCCTAATGCTAATTTTTTATAATTATAAGGATGTATGCTAAAAATTTTCAAATAAAAAAACTATTATATCAAATTTATCTGCTTGTTTAAAATAAAAATTCACTAATAAGACAATTTTCAAACCAGGTAATCACCATAACTTCATGTTCATTTCATCATTCTATAACCATCTAAAACATCTATAGTGAAATATGTAATGTAAAAATATGAAAGTGTTGTGAGACGATTCTATATAGATGTGACAATAAGACTCGACTTGACCAACCCAAATCGGACTCGCCGGCTCGGTGGATCTCACGTCTAGTTGGATCAGGTTTCCTTAAGTCCAAACTATGGATGTCAAAACCTAGCTTGACCCAAACCGAATAGGGTTGGATCAGGCAATAACGCCAATTCATGTGTACAGTTTGATGCTTTTTGTTCAATTTTTTAAGATTGGATCGGGTCTTTCAGATTTGATTGGATCGTTATGGTATATTTTGTACTCGTTCCTGATTTGATATCTTGATTCAGGTCAAGTTTGGATTTTATCGGTTTGGTTTGATTTGGATCTGTATATCTTGGTTCTAATTGTCAAACATATTTTTGTATTCTATGATAATGTGCTACGCGAGACGAAATTTTGAATTTTTGCATGAAATATTTTGTCAATTTATTATGAATTTTGAGCATATTTTTTTTACTAGACTTTTATAGCTCGGTCCAATGTTATTTATTCGATCCAATCTAACCCAACCCAACCTCGTATAGGTTGGATATGGATAGAACTCTCCCTTCAACTAAAATTATGAGCCAAATGAAGTATTTGGTCCAATTCGACACGATCACCATCCAAACTAACCCCATATTAGGTTGGATATGGATTACACTTCCTCCAACTCGTACTAATATGCAACATTGAAGTATTTGGCCTAAACTGACATACCTTGAGCAGAGAACAAATGTACTAAGGAGCAATTTTCCTTGCATGTATATATACATTGTATGATGCATATTTCTTGTGTCTAAGGATCTCACCTCAAAGCTTTGCTTGGGGGATTGGGGTAGCAAAAGAAAGTTCTTTGCCACCTAGGAGAGAGCTAGATGCTAAGCTACTTCTTATTGGGGATGCTCTAAAGGTCAGCTATATCAACTGATAAGTCAATACACAACTCCACTTTCATCATGAAGAATATCCAAATAAGTGTATTGCTAGTATAAGAATAATCAATGGGCATATCAATTGATCTACTCAATGTCACTACTGTAAACAGTAAACACCGTAGCATTAATAAAAAATCTACAAACGTAACTCCAAAGGAGTGCGACCCAAAAAATACCTACTTGTCTTTGACACCACTAATTCAGGCAAATCCACAAATGATAACAAAATATCGCTCCATTACCAACTAATCGAACTAAATTACTCGCAAATCAAAACAACAAAAATAAAATAAAAGAAGGCACCTGAATCGTAGCCCAAACAGCAAAAGCGAGGGGAATCCAATTTGAGAAAGGAACAAGCCACCTCTCAATGATCCAAGCAAAGAATCCTAAAGGAATCAAAAAGGGAAGCAAAGGCTTGTCTTTGATTACATGATTCAAAAACTCTTTGGCTTCTTTCGCATAGAGACCCTTCAACTTTTTTGTCACCATTGTTTAAGTATATATTCTTTTGATTTTTCTTACTTTTTGGAGGAAATGATGAAGAGTAGAATTGCAGAGTTGGCAGTCAACGTTAAATGTCAATATATATATATTATAACAGAAGAATGTAAAAAGGTTTCCGATTAAGAAGGTCGCTTCTGGACTGAAATTGATGGCAGTACATTTCCTAGAAAGTTGATTACGGCGTTCAAAATGTTGAATATAAACCATTTTTGCCTAATTATGAAATTCTATAAAATATGATGACGAAATTTTAACTCCAAACATCACCTTTTTTTTCCATTCTAGAAAATGAAAGAAAAAAAGAAGAAGCTACTTTGCACTATTAAAATTGCAATGATTAAATGATATTGCATATTAACTTTTGTAAAAGAAATAACATATCAACAAATCGCATCACCGCATAGTCCCGGTTCTTTCTATGTGGAAGAAATAGATATGTGTTTGTAGTAAGTTTAAAAACATAAGGATATTTTCTTGTTAAACATGCTTTTGTGCAGACGATTATTTACTTCTTGACCACTTTCCTAATACGTTTTTCCATATCCGATTAACATTTGACAGGTTATAATAGTGAATTTTGACCTTATAACAACAACTTTAAATAAGTCAATCATATTTCTAAGTGTAGATGTGTGAGCAAGATTCACCATGACCAATCCACTCTGTCTGTGGAACGACCTGTAAACTTAACACGTGGTAATTTAAATAATTGATTTATTAATTAAAACGTTGATTTAAATAAGCACTTAAAAGTGAAATTTTGAAGACAAAAATAATTGAATTTGAAATTTATGTCCCGTCGATGTACATCTTTTAGGTTGAAATTTCATATACATATTAATCTTGGAGCAGCATACTGGGAGATGTAGAAAAAACAAGTTTTCCAACTTTTCGAGCTGCACAGTCTGTTGGGCCAAAGTCCAATCCATGTTAGGGTTTCTCTCTCATTTGCAAAAATGCATTATCTTCTTCACGTCTCTCTGCATCTTTTAAACAACAAAATCAAACCTTTGAACCTTAATAAAAGTTCCTAAAATCAAAATAAAATAAACATAATTCAAATTGAAAGAGGAGCTACAAACTCATCTTCTTAAAAGTTGAATACCTAAAGCTTGAGCTCGGCCGAAATCTAAAGCATAGCTTTAGGGGGCCGAATTAAGTACATTTTAGGCGCTTTAATTTATATCTACGTGAGTGAGAGAGATGCTTCATTATTATATTTGCATATAAAACTTTATTTACATATATCAAAGTATACGGCTTAGTAAATATGTCTGTGAGTTGTCTTGAGTTATATATTGATTATATGAATACAACTACTCTACGACATTATTAACTTTTTTTGAGTTCATGGAAAACCTTAAGATCATGGTATTCATTGATACTCACTTAAGTAAACCACACTGTGTGTCTACCCCGCTTTTATTTAGTCGTCGCACACGGATGTTTAACGTTGAAACTCCCACTGATGGTTTGGCGCTGGGATTCGAACCTGCCCGGACGCAGTCCTTTGGTTCCCATCTCCCAGCTCCCAAACCAACCGAGCTACGAACGGCGGGTTACGACATTATTAACTTAAGCACTAAAAATAGTATATGAAAGAGTTAGTGGACATTTTTATGAATTCTAAAGGACTTGAATATGTTTGGTGTGTTTGCTCGATATAATTTGGATATATGATTGTTTCGTATGTTTGAAATGTGTATAGCTTGCCGAAAATTGAATGTCGATTTCTATGAGCCAGTTGACGGAGTATAGCGTTTAGGTCCTAAAGGTGTTTATTTCAATGTTATGGAAAATTAAGCGTTCAAATTAGAGGAGAATAGCTTCAAGGTAAAAACGAAAAAATGGTGAGAAGTCAAGAACAAAGGCGTTGGAGTTTGGATCAAAAGAAAGAAGAAATATACCCAGATATTGCATTTGTCGACACGTGGATAAGCTTGTGTCAACACAAGCTCATGAGTCGACACGACAGGTCCATTGTGTTGACATAAAAGAACTAGGTAGAGCGACAAGTCGAAACCAGCTTATGCCAACTCAAGGGTTAGGATGTGTCAAGATAAGATACAAGGCCCCCTATGTGTTAACACATGTTGGGATTTTAAGTGAAAGTCCTAAATTTGGTTTGGGACAAGAAATGGGGGAACATGGTAGACTTAAGGGTATGTTCCAAGAGTAATTATGTATTTTGAGTATATAGCTTATTTCTTATAATGAACCTAATTCAAAATAAAGTAGACTTTTGTTTTTATTTTTCTTGTAATGTATTGTCATATAGTAATAATGTAGGCTTTTCTAAATTGTGATTTAGAAGAGATAGTGTATACATCACGGGCTAAGGGATTCATAGTCAATGGGAGCAAAAGGATGGCATGTAAGATCGATTTATCGTCTTAAACAGGCATTAGTAAGTTGAAACAAGTGTTTTTACAAAGTAATCAATGATTTTAGTTTCATTCAAAATACAAAGAAAACATGTGTTTATAAAAAGAAAGATAAAAGTGTTATTACATTCCTTATTTTATATGTAGATGATTTTTTACCGAGTGACAATGATGTACCCATGTATTAACTGGGAAAAGTAGGGCTATCCTTAAAATTCCTAGTGAAGGATTTTGGTGAGGCATTTTATACACTACATGTAAAGATCTATAGAGATAAATCATAGTGGTTAATAGGGTTTTCTCAATCTTCGTACATAAACACAACACTAAAATGGTTCTGTATGAAAATTTTCAAGCAAGAAAATGTTCCTTATCGGTATGGAATTGTCATTTATAAAAAGGACTCACTATCTATAGATGAGGATAAATAGAGTGTGAGATCTTTTATTTGATTAGGAATAGTTAAGGTTAAGTGCAGTGATCCCTTGAATTGAGAGTATTGTGACTATTTCGTACGTAGATCATACTTTGATTTTAGACAATCACATAATGCTACTTTGTGTTACGTCTAATTTTGGGTATAGTTAAAATGTGTGAAGTGAAGCATTACTCGATAGAGAATTCGCCTCTTTCGATAAAGAAGTTTAATGTTATTGTAGTCCAATGTTACATGTAGTTATAAGTTTTTGGTCAAAGCAATATGATTAGTTGGTAACTATTATCAATTAAACCAAGTGACTTTAAAGTCAATTTTTTGATTAACTATGAACTCTATTAGAGATTTACGTGTTGACTAGCTATAGACCTCTAAGTGACATAATGTTGATAAGAAAACATGCACATTATATTCTGTTTTAAAAGTGTTCAAATGGTTATAAAATTGTATTTTTAAACTAGAAGCTTTGTAAGCAACAAATACTACATCTACTACTGTGCTTCAGCTAATCTGCATAGATTTTTATGATCGAATGTTTGAATATTACTGAGAACTAGCATTATAACAGCCTATATTTTTAACAATTAGTAAATTAAGATAATTACTTTGGCTTAGTTGAATTAAACATCGAACAAATGACTTAAAATATGAATTTTTTTAAGGCGGGTTAATTTGGACTCTAGAACTATTTTATTATGATTGTTATGTCATTTACGTAAGGAAAACATATAGCTTTTATTAAAACTGGATAATGAGATAAAAAGAGAAGATAAAAAGGATCTAAGGGGAAAATGGTAAATAAATCAGAAATGTGCTTTATAATTTCTAAAACGGGCTTTCTCTTCCACATTCCCCTTATTTGTCATCTCCTTATCAAATGATGAACTAGGTTTTCCTAATTTTTTCTTTATAACTTCCGCATACCTCAACTATAAATTACAAACAAATACTCTAAATTCAAGTTTGGTGATTCGCTGCAAATCCATATACTCAAGTTGGCAACTAGGTTAGAATTGAGCATGGGTTTTGTAAAATAGAGAAGCTTCAAGAGTATGTTGGCTTGAGTTTAGGACTACCTTTGTAATTGGTGAGTGGGATTTACTCTCTATGTATATGATCACTACATATGCTATATTCTTGCTAAATGCTTACAAATGGGTTAAGGCTTGATGAGTGAATTTAATTTAGGATTTTTAAGATAGCAATCATGATTGATATGGTATTTATAAACATTTAATCATAAAATGGATGTTTTAAAAAAACTTAAGGATGGATGAATGTAGTGTCTTGATTGTTGGTTTGGATTGTATTGATTGTTGCTTGTTTGGAAATGGATTATATGTGGAGAGAGTTAATTAGGACATTAGAGAATGACATTGTTAAATGTACGTGAGAGTTAGAATAGAAGTTGATTATTATACTTGTATATTGGTTGAATGGTATTCACCGCTTCAAAGTTATTTATCGAGTATAGCTGGAAAAAAATAATTGTCTAAATGGCGAATAACTTTTAACAAAGGCATGAATCTGGATGGAGAGACGTAGGTGCAGAGTGTCTTGGTGATATGGAAAAAAACAATAAAGAGTAGATGAAAGATGAATGATAGAAGGAGAGGGAGGTGGAATGAATTTCTTATTAAGACCCACTCTCGGCCAAAAGACTAATCAAATGTCCAAAATTCCATTCAAACGTCGGAATTGCAAAGATCGGCTTTCTCGCAAGGTTTTAGTACAAATCAGGGATTATTTAGACGTTTGGTTACCTATTATACACATCTGAAAACAAAACCAAACATCTAAATCCCTAGTTTAGACATTTGCTTAGGTGTATAATTAACACCTAGGCCTGAGTTTTGATCTTCTGAGATTTTAAGAATTCGGGTTCGGTTTGTGGGCATAGGAGATGCTTGAAAGGTTCGAAGTGACCAAGGAGCAATATTATGAGCATGAGGATGGTATGCCAATGATAGAGTTAGGGTATACCCTAAGGGCAATTTTGTAATTTGTTACATAAATCTAACTCGATAACCAATCTTGCTCAAAATAAAAGGTGTTTCTTTTCTGTTGTATACTTGTTATAAAATATTATAAATAATTAATTAGTTAATCTAAGTATATATGTTAGAAAGTCCATAAATTATGTGTTTGTGATAGTAGTTACAAATAGTTGTATGCATGAGTATTATATCGCAATATGATAAACACAACACTTTAAATATTTCTAGCCATGATGTATCGAGACTGGACATCGATGAATCCGTTAAGACTAGAGTACATAACACTTTCCAAATGTTGGGTAGTGTACTACTCATGGCTGCAGTAGGAACCAATGAGTTATGTACTGATAGTTATTGGATAATTATGGAATGACTTAATGATGGTTTTATGTTGCTTAATATAACTAAGGTCAAATAGAAATTATCGAAGTGACTAATTTACATAGTTCTCTTGACTTGAGAATATTGTTGATCTTCAGTATGAAAGTCTGCTTGGATCATAGTTAAATCGTGGCATGACATCCATCTATAGCTAGGTTAAGTGGAAGTATTGAAAGTAAACACTATTCAAGAGAGGATTCATCTTTTTGGTTATATAGGGTTAGTATTATGTGTTAGGAACTCCTATCTATAAGTTTTGATGACGACAAACCACATTATAATAATTATTCATATATCTCATATCTTAGTTTTTTTGCAGATTCTCAAGGATACAAATCAAAGTAAGGAACATAGATCACAGCAGTGGAAAGTTAAACATTGTATACAAATCCTAGAAATAGAATGTAAAAATCTCCCTGGATTTTGTATATAGAAAAATATACATACTTTCAAATGGAACAGAATTCAACATATACCAGACACCTGGTTTATTACTCCAGACGTCTAGTCTAAGCCTCTGTAATTTTTTTTACAACACGTGGCCAGACGTCTGGTCATCATAATCCAGATGTCTGGATTTGGCTCTGGGAATTTTTTAAAATGCAACTGTCAAAATCTGAAAGGATACTTTATGCATCTCTTCCTCAATTCAGTTCTATTCAAACAGAAGCATCTCCAGAAACGAAGAGAAATGGTAGCAACACTTCAAACCAACTTTTTTCACGACTATAAATACATCACAGAATTTACAATCAAACAACTAACTTTCTGATTTCTATTCTCTATATTGACTTTGCATTCAAATTCAAGATTACTCATTTTTGCTATCAATATTTTAACCATAGATCATTAACTTTGGTTTAATTTTCTTCCATATTTTCAAAGCACGCATAAATTTATATCTATACATATGTGGTGGAGATTATAGGAAGACTTGTACATATTGTCAATATCAGTGTTATTCAGAGCACATTCTTGACGAAAGAACTCTATTGTAACAAGCCTATTCCTCCGGGCGAAGTGAGGATCATTGATTAGTGAAATTCCGAAGAGGAGCTTCAGGACTGGACGTAGGACGGGAGGTCTGAACCAGTATAAAAGTTCTGGTGTGATCATTTTGTTTTACCTGCATTATTACTCTATGCAATTCATACTATCATATACGTACTTGTCATAAACTATATACATATACGATCCACATAGACTTTCAATTGGTATCAGAGCAAGGTTAGTTCAAATCACAGTAACACATGTTTGAAAATTATTAATATGGCAAGTATCTTTCAAGAAGGTCAGTCAACTGCACATCCTCCACTATTCACCGGATCTAATTATGCATATTGGTCAACCCGAATGAGAATTTTTATGGAAGCAAATGGTTTAGAAATATGGTCAGCAACTCAAAATAAGTATGAAGCACCTGAAACAAATATTAGCACATGGACAGATGCACAAAAACCCGCTACTTCTAATAATGCTAAAGCTATGAATGTACTATTTTGTTCTCTTGATAAAAATGAATTCTCACGTGTTATGTTATGTACTACTGCATATGATATATGGCACACTTTACAAATTACACACGAAGGTACAATCAAGGTCAAACAAACAAAAATATCAATTTTACAAAATCAATTTTCAAAATGAAACAAAATGAGTCAATTGTTGACATGTATTTAAGATTTCAAACCATACAACACGATCTTATGGCACTAGGAGTTAAATTTACTGATTTTGATTTAGTATCTTGAATTCTCAACTCTTTAACAATTGAGTGGGAAAGAAAAGTATTGGCTATCGAAGAAGCTAATGATCTCTCTGTACTCAAAGTTGAAGAGTTGATTGGAAATTTAATATTATATGAAGAAAATTTGCAGGCCAGGAAGGAGCAAAATCATGTAAAGAAGAACATAGCATTTCAAGCAAGCAATGAAGATTCCGAATTTGATGAAGATGAAATTATTTTTATTGCCAAGAACTACAACAAATTTAAGAAATTCAAGAAAATGACTAGATTCCAAAATAACGGAAGATCAAACTCATCAAATCAAACTTCGATTAAGTGCTTTGGATGTGATCAATTTGGACATATGAAGAAGGATTGCCCAAAACTCAACATCCAGAAGAAGAAAAATAATTTTGAGAAATTTAAGAAGTGAAAGGCATTCCAAGTCACATGGGATGACTCTGATTCTTCTTCTTCATCTGATAGTGACAGTGAAAGTGATACAGAGCAAGCAAATATATGTTTCATGGCACACTAATGAGGTATGTCCCAATCTTACTTATGATGAAATTTTAGAAATAAGTATGGAACTCAATGACAAATATAGAGAAACTAAAAAATTAAAGAAGGAATATGTTGCTAAAATAAATTGATTAGAACTTGAAATAGGGTTACTAAAAGATGAAAAATCTATTTAAGAAGAAGAATTAGAAAATGCTCAAGAAAAATGTAAGGATCTTTCTATTGAAAATAATGCTTTATCTTGTGAACTAGAAAAGGTTAAACTAGAAAATAATAAAATTAGTAATGAACACACTGTCTTAAAAGATAATCTAGAAATTTCAAGGTTTGAAAATATTGATCTTAAAAATAAGTTGGATAAATTTACAAATAATGTTACAAAATTTAACAAAGGGAGACAAGACTTGGAGAATTTAATTAAAATCTCCAAGCCATTCAAAAATCGAAATGGAATAGGATTTGAGAATAAAACAAAAATTACAAAGTATAGTAAGATTTATACTAAGATAAAACCTTCTTCCAAAAATAAGAAATTAATCACAAATTCAAAAATGATTAAAATATGGGTTCCTAAAAAAAATAACAACCTAATTAAACAAAAATATATAGTTAATTATATGAAAGAAGTAATTCACAATAATAATTACATTTCTAAAGGAACCAAACCATCTTGGGTATGGTTACCCTCTCAAACTAACACTTAGGACCCAAAAATAAAATGGGTACCAATTTAAATATTTTTATTTTTGCAGGTATCCAAATACAAAAATAAAGAGAAATGGATATTAGATAGTGGATGCTCCAAGCACATGACAGGAAATGCTCACATGCTGTCAAATATAAAAAAACATTGATGGTGGCACTGTAACTTTTGGTGATAATTCGAAAGGGTTCGTCATTGGCATTGGAGAAGTCATTAATATCGGTACCTCTAACTCTCCTATTATTACAAATGTTTTATTAGTAGAAAACCTAAAACATAATCTTCTTAGTATAAGTCAATTGTGTGATAAAGGTTTTGAAATAAAATTTGAAAAGGATAAATGTAAAATTTTCGACCAAAGCAAAAATTTACTCTTTGAAGGTTTTAGAAATCGTAATATATATATCCTAAATATGAACATTAAAAATAATTCAGATTTATGTCTATCCGCAAATCATGATGATACTTGGATTTGGCACAAAGTTTTTGTCATATAAATTTTAAATATATCAACAAACTAGCAAAACATGATCTAGTTAGAGGTCTACCTAAAATTAATTATAAAATTAAAAATTTATGTGATGCTTGTCAAAAGGGCAAATTAACGAAAAGTTCTTTCAAATCTAAAAATAAAATATCTACTAAGCAACCATTAGAATTACTTCATTTAGATTTATTTGGACCAACACAAGTACGTAGTATAAATCATAACAAATATGTGTTCGTAATTGTAGATGATTTTTCAAGATATACCTGGACATTATTTTTAAAACATAAAAGTGACACTTTTGGAATGTTTAAAATCTTTGCAAAACGGATTACTAACTTAATGGATTTAAAAATAAAAAATATACGCAGTGATTATGGAGGAGAATTCGAAAATGAATTTTTTACTCATTTTTGTAACAAAAAGAGAATTAGTCATAATTTTTCGATTCCACGAACACCACAACAAAATGGTGTAGTTGAAAGGAAAAACTGAACTTTACAGGATTGTGCACGAACGCTACTAAATAGTAGTAATCTACCCAAACATTTCTAGGCTGAAGCCATTGCCACTGCCTGTTATGTATTAAATCGTGTCACACTTCGACCTATGACTAAAAATACATGTTATGAAATATTTTATGGAAGAAAACCAAAAGTTTCGTATTTCAGAACTTTTGGGTCAAAATGTTTTATTCTAAATACTAAAGGTAATCTTGAAAATTTTGATCCCAAAGTGGACGAAGGAATTTTCATTGGTTATTCAGAACGTAGTAAAGCTTATAGAATTTATAATAAACGAACAAATATTATAGAAGAAAGCTTCTTTTGATGAAAATTTCCAACAAACTATTAAAGAAGAAGAAGATGAAATTTTAACTCAAAATCAAACTGAAAATATAAATAATATGAATAATTCATCCTTTGATAATAATGAAAATGTTTTAAGATCACCCACACGAACATTAAAAAATCATCCTTTGGATAATATAATTGGAGACTTAAATTCTCGAGTCACTAGAAATAACTTAAATCAAATGAGTCATGTTGCTTTTATCTCAAATACAGAACCTAAAAATTATAAATAAGCATCTAAAGATGATTTTTGGATCTTAGCAATGCAAGAAGAATTAAATCAATTTGAACATAATAATGTATGGGAACTCGTTCCTAGACCAACAGATCAATCTATAATAGGAACAAAATGGGTTTTCAAAAACAAAACAGATGAAAATGGATATTATCCGTAACAAAGCAAGGTTAGTGGCTCAAGGCTATAACCAAGAAGCAGGAATTGATTATGAAGAGACATTTGCTCTCGTAGCTCGTCTCGAAGCAATTCATACTCTACTTGCTTTTGCATGTCATCACAACTTTAAATTATTTCAAATGGATGTTAAGAGTGCCTTCTTAAATGGTTTTATTAAAGAAAAGGTTTTTGTAGAACAACCACCATTATTTATTCATGAAAAATATCCAGATCATGTTTTTCAACTCAAAAAGGCTCTATACGGCTTAAAACAAGCACCACGTGCTTGGTACGATCAACTAAAAACTCATCTACAAAATTCTGAATTTAAGATAGGCAAAATAGATACTTCACTATTTATAAAACATAAAATAATAATATATTAGTGGTACAAAGATATGTTGATGACATCATATTTGGATCAACTAATGGAAGTTTATGTAATGATTTTTCTGAAATAATGAAAAATGAGTTTGAAATGTCACATATGGGCGAATTAATTTTTTTCCTAGGATTACAAATAAAACAATTGGACAATGGTATTTTTATAAATCAAGAAAAATATTGTAAAGATTTACTTAAACGTTTCGGAATGGAGAACACCACTAGTAAACCAACTCCTATGAGCACAACTTTATATTTAGATAAAGATGAGAAGGGAAAAGACTATGATCGAAAACCTTATCATAGTATGATCGGCTCTCTATTATATTTAACAGCTAGTAGACCTAATATAATGATGAGTGTCTGTTTGTGCGCTCGATTTCAAGCTCAACCTAAGGAATCACATCATTGAGCAGTCAAACGAATTTTACAGTACTTAACTAACACCACAGATTACGGCTTATTTTATCCTAAAGATACGGCATTTCAACTCATATCATATAGCGATGCAGACTTCGGAGGATGTAAAACAAACAGAAAAAGCACAAGTGGTATCTGTCATTTTATCGGACAATCTTTAGTTTCATGGTTTAACAAAAAGCAAAATTGCGTTTCCCTCTCTATATGTGAAGCAGAATATATCTCTGCCGCCTTAGCTTGTGCTCAAGTCATCTATATGCAACAAACACTTAGAGATTTCGATAAAATAATTGAAAATTCTCCAATATACTGCAACAATACTAGTGCTATCAATTTATCTAAAAATCCAGTTAACCATTCTCAAACTAAACATATTGACATATGACATCATTTTCTTAGAGATAACGTAGAAAAAGGAGTAATATCTTTAGAATTCATTAACACCGACAACCAGATAGCAGACATTTTTACAAAACCATTATGTGAAAAATCATTTATAAGACTTAGGAGAGAACTCAGAATATGCTCCTTATCTGAACTTTAAGAAACACAGGAATAAAATTTAGAACTTTTTTTTACCTCTCAACATTAGTGGCTAACAGCTCATCTAATATTCTATACCAAGTTTTTCTGCAAACCACTAATATTTTATCAAATAAAACAAACAAATGTTTAAAATAGAAAATCCTACTCTTATATATATATATACCAATTTTTTTTAACCAAATCACAGTAAATTTCTAATATACCTTTGTTAATTAATATCAAAGTTTTCCAACATGTCATCTGATCATAACTCACTCTACCATTGATTTTTCATCTCCATCATCGGGTAGTCCATACACATCTTCGGCAAAAACAACTCCAAAATCATCTCCATCCCTTCACATTGTTCCCTCACCTACATATCATATTGGCTACTCTCCAAAAGGAAAGAAAGCCAAACGTGGGATTAATCTTCAAACATCCTCTCTTTCGTACAAAGCCGATGAAATCCATCATTATCAAAAAGAAATGATGGATGTACAAAGATTACGGACAAAAACGCCAGGGAGCTCATTTAAATTTTCTGGAGAAATGCATCCTTGCCATATGTGGACATTCTCCTACTAAGGATTGTGTTCATGTACGATCTCCTCGTCTAACCGAAACTCCTATGCATGCTAGTCACATAACTCCACGTAAACTATGGGGAAAAGGAACATCTGAAGACTAATTCAGTCCAGTACCTCCTTCTTGGTCTCCAATACAAGCGTCAAAAGAAAATACAAAGGCAAAACCAAATTCATGGGAGAAAAAATAACTTTGTTCTTCTAAGAATCATATTTCGTGTGTGTATATATATATAATATACATATGTAATATTTATATTCTAAGTTGTAATAAGACTCAACTCATTCAAGCATATACCTTATATCTTGTTATAACTATAATAGCAATCTGAAATATCTCCAACTAAAAAAATCAAAAAACTGTCAAAACAGACGTCTGGAATGTAGAACTAACCGTCTGGTTACACGGTCGGAAGCTTCTTTCAAAATCTCTACAACATCCAGACGTCTGTCTACATGTTCCCAGATGTCTGGCCTTGCTTTCTGCCTACTGTAATATAAAACATTTCAAAGGCCCAGACGTCTGCCTTATCTATCCAGACGTCTGGACTCTGTTTCTGCCTATGACGATCTGCTGTCTTTCTACAATATTACAACATCTCATCATTTTTTAGCTCATCTTTTCATTCTCTACAAAACCCCATTAATACCCAGATCTAAAAATTTCCTTCCAATTTTCAAAAACAATGCCTCCAAAATCAAAAATTACAAAGAAACAAAAGAAAGATCAAGGATCTGCATCTCAATCAACTGTTGCCACCGATTCTCACATCAAATCATGGCTTGATCAAAGCTCTAGTTCCATCAAAAGATTTGAAGATTTGAAAACTATGAAGTTTCATCTAGGTCCCTTCTACCAACTACTACGATTTCCTCTCTATGAAATGCATTCATTATGTGAAGATGCCGAGGTCAACTATCTGATTGAACAAGGACCAAATGAGGTAACCATAGATCAGCTCGCTATTTTTCTCTTTTACTCAAATCTATGTAATTCTTCCATTTGGAATCCTGAAGATGATGAAAATTGGCTTTGGACTAGTGTATATGGTAAAGTCATCAAACTTACTCCTGGTATGTTAGGACGAATCCTCCATTGTTCTTACACAGGTATCAAATTAAAAGACATACCGGACAAAAGATTTTTACCCCATGATGAGGTCACTCACCTCCTTTGGGAAGATCATATGGAACAATGGAATACAAAGAACCTTCGACCTAGGGCAAGATTATTAAATCGTATGATTATTAACACTATAATACCAAGAAAAGGAAGTCACGGGCAAATATATGAAACTGATCACAAAGCTATGTATGCTATATTTGGAGGTATTAAAGTTAATTGTGCTCATTTTCTTTTTGACGAAATTAAAAATTTCTGGATTCAAAAGCGTCAAACAATTGTTTATGCACCTTATATAATGTGGATTCTTCAATCACAAGGTATTCCTTCTTATCTATCATATTTTGAAGAACTACAAATTAAAGAAAGTGGGTCCAAATACTTCAAATTTATGCATCTATCGGACGAACCGCCACCGATAATATCATTTCCTCAATGGACATTGCAGCAACAACAACAACATCAACAACAACCTCCACAAGAGCAGCAACAACACCCTCCACAACAACCAGGTCCATATGTTTTCCAACAACATCCTTACGAATATCACTCTGACTCAGAGATTTTAGAAACCCGAGGAGAACCTACTTCAACAGAATCATATCGTGACTTATCCATTCGAAATCAACAACTTTTATCTCGTAATCAACAAATCTTAGGAAAGAAAGTTGTTCGTCTTGATAGATCTGTCTCAAGCATATCTTCTCGAATGGGTAAAGTCAAGAAAACACTAGATAAGGTTGTATCCACTCTTGGGAAAATAATGAGGAAAGTTCGTGGTCGATCATCATCCCGGTCTTCATCATCGTCACCATCAGCTCCTCCACCTGCTCCATATGTCTCTTCAATTCCAGGGTCTTCAACATAATCACAAGCAAAAGAACCTATGGAAGACAAACCATTACATGACACAGATAAAGAGGAAAGTGAGGAATTTAATATGCAAGATCCTTCCCATCATTAATAGGGGTACTTGGCTTTTCAAGGGTTATATATTCACGAGGATGAAGAGTATAATAATGAACGTCACTGGTCAGAGAATACTTCTGATCCTTCAGCTTTTTAGGGATCCTATAATAATACCTATGGCAGTTTCTTTGATTCAACTAACTATTACCAGTAGTTTCCACCTTTTTATTTCCACTATATGTTTATTTCTGCATTTTATCACTTTAAGTGCTCTTAATTCAAATATTATGTACTCCAAGTTCTATGTTTTACATTTCATTTTCTGTTTTCTCTATTTTCTTTTTGATAATGCCAAAGGGGGGAGAAAATATGCACACACATAAGGGGAGGATAACATATAATATACATGTATACATGGGAGTAAATATATACATAGTTTGTCATCATCAAAAAGGGGGAGAATGTTAGGAACTCCTATCTACAAGTTTTGATGACGACAAACAACATTATAATAATTATTCATATATCTTGTGTCTTAGTTTTTTGCAGATTCTTAAGGATACAAATCAAAGTAAGGAACATAGATCATAGCTGTGGAAAGTTAAACATTGTATACAAATCCTAGAAATAGAATATAAAAATCTCCCTGGATTTTGTATATAGAAAAATATACATACTTTTAAATAGAACAGTATTCAACATATACCAGACGTCTGGTTTATTACTCCAAACGTCTGGTCTGAGCCTTTGCAATTTTTTTTACAGCACATGACCAGACGTCTGGTCATCATAATCCAGACGTTTGGATTTGGCTCCGGGAATTTTTTAAAAATGCAACTATCAAAATCTGAAAGGATACTTTATGCATCTCTTCCTCAATTCAGTTCTATTCAAACAAAAGCATCTCCAGAAACAAAGAGAAATGGTAGCAACACTTCAAACCAACCTTTTTCACGACTATAAATATATCACAGATTTTACAATCAAACAACCAACTTTCTGATTTCTATTCTCATTATTGACTTTGCATTCAAATTCAAAATTACTCATTTTTGCTATCAATATTTTAACCAAAGATCATTAACTTTGGTTCAATTTTCTTCCATATTTTCAAAGCACACATAAATTTATATCTATACATATCCAGTGGAGATTATAGGAAGATTTGTACATATTGTCAATATCAGTGTTATTCAGAGCACATTCTTGATGAAAGAACTCTATTGTAACAAGCCTATTCCTCCGGGCGAAGTGAGGATCATTGATTAGTGAAATTCCGAAGAGGAACTTCAGGACTGGACGTAGGACGGGAGGTCTGAACCAGTATAAAAGTTCTGGTGTGATCTTTTTATTTTACCTGCATTATTACTCTGTGCAATTCATACTATCATATACGTACTTGTCATAACTATATACATATTGTTTGCGCCAAAAATGGTCACAAACCCCAAATATCGTGAAAGCACCAATTTATGAATGTAGATCAGCAATACTCCGAACACAAATCACAGATCTAAGCAAGCAACAAACAACAATCCAGAAATAATGAACAGAAACACACAATTTATAGTGGTTCGGCTATCTCCGGCCTACGTCCACTTCAAAGTATTATCTTTTATTGATTATCCTTGCTGGTTACAGATGATTACAGCAATTACAATGGGGAATTTCGAGTACAATGATTGTGTTGAAGCGTAGAATTGAATTCGGCAGAGTCTGGACGTCGAATGGCCAAAGATCTCTTTTCTGCAGGCTTCAGGGGACTATTTATAGGCGTAGGAGGCTGAGATCGCGTCCAAACTTCGGGAGACCTCTTCTGGCACGTGAGGGGGCCCATGCGACTGACCCCACCAAGTTTCGACTCGATCTGCGATCGATACGAAGCAATTTTGTATCCATCAAGAAATGACCCAATCGAGCTGAAACTTGGCAGGGTTGTTCTTTACCTTGTATGAAAGCTGCTGTGAAAATTTCGTTGCATTTGGATCTGTGGTTTAGGAGATATGATCGATACAATCTCGCGTTCTTCGTAGGCTGCATATTTCGAATCCATTGGTTCGAATCCATCCTGTTCGACTCGATCAAGGCACGTGCGCATCGATGACGTGGCGCTATTTCTAAGGCTCGATCCATATTCCTCGCCGTTTAGAACGCTTCTTTCCTGGAGACGTGGACGTTCTTCGCTCGCATCCGTATTTCGTGCTTGTTCATATCCATAGCCTCGCAACGGTATGCTCGCACTCATCAATTCGTGTTCCTCTTTGCATCAATTCCAGGAGTACACTTCGCATCGATCCCTTACGAACTGATCGATACGAAATGACCATGGGGGTTATCGATACGAAGTGGTTGTGATGAATAGAGGATGGGTACGAAGCTCATCCTTGGGATGGATACGAGCGAGACCTTACCTAATGGATACGAACAAAGCTTTTACCTGGTGGATACGATGAAGATCTGTAGAGCTGATGGGGTCGAACTGAGCTCCTGTGGTCGATACGAGATCATCGACTCGAACTGAAACCTGATCGATACGAACTTCACCAAGCCGAACCTCTACCGATCGATACGAATCCAATCGATTCGAAGTCCACAACTACGCTCTGCTTTTGATCGATACGAACAATATCGATTCGAAACATCACCTGCCGATCGATGCGAAATGCATCGATACGAACCATTCCCTACGTACCTTAATCCATCCATATCTCGAGCATACGACCTCTGAACGATTTGAAACTTGAAACGTAACTTCCCCTAGCTTTGATCATCGTCTGTAGTCGATTCCGTCTGGATCGGAACTCGACCAAATTTTAACGATATCGATTGCAGCCTTGTTTCCAATCGATCTCCAATCCTGATATCCATCATTTCTTGCCAATCTGTTGATATTCTAGCCTTGACAAAAAGGTGGGATAACACATATACGATCCACATAGACTTTCATTACGGTCAACTGAATTCAACTCAAAATCAAAATCTCTAGCCAATGTAGTTCAGTTAATAATAATTGTTATTATTAAACCTAGTACTTTGTATCTTAACTGTAAAGTTGAGTATGGATGATATTGGAATTTTGACCATCACCAAATTCCATAAGTCTGAAATGATACAATTTTGACAAAGAAAATTGGTAAAATAATTATAACTTTCAGTTACCATTTATAATAAGTAAAATTGGATTTTTACCAAAAGATGTGTGAGCGATAAATTCAGCTAAATGTCACACCACTAGCTAAGGTGATGTGAGAACGTTAATGTTCGAATTGTCAATATTAACCGCTGATTGAATTTACACATTTGACTCTTGGAACCATAATGATGAATTCTTCAAAAAACCACATGATTTAATTAATTTATATAATGCTCTAATTAATTAAATTAATTAATATTTAAGAAATATTAATTATTATTTAATTTGGTTAATGTTTGTAAGTTGTTTATAATTATTTGAATGTGTTTGTAATAGTTATATTTGCATGCATTGATATATGATATAGATGTAATTTAAACAGGTTTAAATAAACATTAATTGAATGAAGTGATTATGGAAATTTTATTTCATTTGACGGCATGTAATTTCAGTCATTTGATGTGAAGAGAGAGGAGTGGGGAGAGATGGAAAGATAATCAAGGGAATTAATTTGAGAAGTTTTAATTAAAGAATGAAAAATGTTTCATTCTTTTAATTAAAGCATATCCACTATTTCATTTTCTACAAACAATTCATTCTCTTCTCATTCATTTTTCTCTTCTTTCCTCCTATCCTTCTATGGTAGAAAACAAAAAAAGGTTTCAAAATCTTTCAACTCCAAATCAAATAAAAAACATTAAATAAAATAACAAGTGGTTCATCTATCACTTGCAAGGATTGGGTATGGATATTAGAGTTCCAAGGAGATTTCTTCATTCAAGGTGCATTCTCTTGGCAGCACTCAAGGTGATAATTTTAATTTCATATATTCATCATTCATCTTGTTCATACAATTTGGATCCGTCGCGTATTTCCTCTCATCTGAATATTTGTTTATTTAGTTACATAGTTTAGATCCTTGTTTGATGCATCTTAATTAATTATATATGTTCACCATGTTATTTTGATTTGGAACCATTTTAAGATATGCTTTGATTGCTTACCTATTCATCTTGTCATCATTAGATCTACATCATGTGTTTTCAAATTTAATTAATTGTTCATATTGCATATATGGTCTATCCGGAAACAGCCTCTTCGCAATGTGAGGGAAAGGCTGCGTACATTATCGACCTCCCCAGAGCCCGCTATCGTGCGGGAGCCTCATGCACTGGGTTCCACCTTTTATTGCATATATGGTCTAGATTTAGATCCTTTGCAACATGTGTGTATGTATGTATGTATATGTGTGTGTATGTGTGCGCGCGCGCATGTGCGCATGTGTACTTGATTTGTCCTATCTATTTTTGTTATTGTTGTAAATTCTCTATTAAAAAAATAAAAGCTTTTGATTGAATCTAAGTGTCGATTAATAATATAATTATATTACTAATTCAAATAGAAAACATATGTTGTTTATTTGTAACAACCCTGTATTTTTCAATTAGTTTTAAATTGATATTTCCAGATTTAAAAGCTTTATTTATGAAAAAGAATAAATTTTGTTATTTTAAATATAAACTTTGACTTTGATGTGGATTAGAATTCCAAATATGACTAAATTTAATATTTCCTGAAAATGTGAATTTTGGTCAATAGTCAAACTTAGACTTTTAAGTTTAAATTTTTAATAGTTTGAAATTATAAATTTTTATCTTTTATTATGACAATAGATTTAATAACTTGAATAATGCTTTTCGTTTCGTTGGAAACGGAGTTAAAATGTAAAAGTTATGTACATTTCAATTTTTAGTATAATTTGTTTTATTGTGCAATTTTGCCTATTTAAATTTTATAAATCATATTTTCTTTCTTATATTTTGTTTTAATATGTATTAATATGTTATTTTATGTATATTTTTGTCTTTTTATATTTTTAAATGATAATAGAATTTTTTCCAAAATTTACTGTATGTATTTTTCATTTTTAAAGGCTGTTTTCTTATTTTCTGCTATTTTCTTCATTAAAATTATATTTAAATTAAATTTTATATATTTATTTTGTGAGTGTTTTTTTATTTTATGTTATTATTTATGTTTAAAAAATATATTACAAGCTCATATGAATTTTCTAAAGTTTACACCATTTATTTTCAAATTTTCTAGCTTAGTTGACCATTTTTGCTATTTTCTTGATTTAATTATTTATAATTAATATTTATTTATTTTTTTTATTTATTTATTATATTTTCGTATTTTAACTGAATTTATATATGTTTTTCAGTTATATAAAATTTAAAAAGAAATAGTGAATATATGAAGAGTTTGAAACTGCTTTTGAAACCGAAGCCTTTTCATCTCCGAAACTCTTCATTTCCATAACCTTCACTTTAATTAATTTTGCTGCCCACTACTTCAGTTTTGGCCATGAGTTATCACTCACTTTTCACGAATTTTTTTGTTTCTCAATTCATTTTTCACGGCCTTACAAAGTTCCTCGGTAATGGCCTCCTCTCTTTTCACTTTTCTTCAATTTTTCATACTTTTTTTTGCCTTGTTTCCTCTTCTATTTGCACGGCCTTCTCACCATAGCCTCGACCACCATCCCCTACCACTCTTCCTTGTCATCATCTCTAGCCTGCATTTCAGATCCATCCATGGCCATGACCTCCCCTTGAAGCTAGCACCACAAAACAATGTCAAAACTCCACAAAACATTGCCTAGACCACACATATCATCACCTACCCTCCATATCTTGCTTTGGCCACCCCCTTAGCCGCCACCACTCCCCTGACCTGACCTCGACACACCCCTCCCCACCTCTGTCCAGATCTGAAACATGAAGATCCGAGCCAAACAATGCATGTAGACGAGCCTTGTGGTGCACCAAAAGTCCACTATGTTGCCTAGTCTCTTGATATTCTTGTGTTGTAACTTCCTCCACATGTTCTAGCCTTTATGCCATGCATTCCTATGATCAAACCTGAGCCAAAGTCATGTCAAACCTGACCTAAATAAACCCCTAGGCCATGCAAAGCATTGTAGAAAACAAGGCAAAAGATTTGACATTCAAATCTCTTTTCGTTTAAAAGTTATTCCATTTCAAGTGCGTTGAAATTGTGTTTGTTTTGATGTATCTTTTGGGTTGTAATACAAGAGTTGTAGCTTTGGTTCTTGCTCTCCACTCAAGTCCGTAGTCTTGTCATCGTGCTTTTGTTTCCATTGTGTCATTAGTTTTGATATCTCCAGCACAAACAGGTGAGTTATTCTCACCAGACAATATGTACCTATATAACTAGTAAATTGACACCCTGCGAATCTGTAGAAATATATTATCATGTTATATATGCTTATATTATTATCATATGATGTTCATACCTGTTATTACACCTGTTATATCATATGTTACTGTTATTTAATGTTATTCTGTTATTTATATCTGTTATCACACTGCAAGTTCCCTGTAGATTAGAATCACTATGGGTTGAAATGATACATACCCGAACGGACTTTAGAATAGGGAAAAATCGTTATGGGCTGAAATGATAGGCCTGAACGATTTTTATTTAAATTATTTTAACTTGGGATTGCGGGTTTGAAATGATAGAACCCGAATTTTTCTTTTTTTAACTGCGGATTGAAATGATACATATCCGTATCACTTGACCTAAGTTAGAAAATTATATATACAGGCCCGTGGTTATTTTATAAAGTGTTTTGGATATTTTTAAGTATTTTAAAAATTATAAATTTATGAAATTTGATTTAAATAGATTTTGAAATGTTTTAAAATAAAGAAATTATGATTTTTCTATGTGTTAAAAATGTAATTAATGAATGGTTTAACTGGATTTTTGAAATATAACTTAAGTTGGAAATTTGGAATTTGGTTAAAAATGATATTTAAGTTGTATAAATAAAATGGATATTAAATTTTATTTGGAAATGGTAAATATGATAATTTGATTAAATTTGAATTTAAGTGATTTATTAAAGTATTATTGATTTTTCTATGAATTTAAGTGGTTAAATAAATGAATGTTTAAAAGTGATCTTTTAAAATATAACTTGACTTGGAAATGTGAAATTTGGTTTTAATTAAAGGTTTAAGTTAATTAAATAAAATTGGAAATTCAATTAAATTGTGAAATGGTAATTTAAATTTGAAGTGTTAAGTTTATTAGTTGAAAGGTGAAGAATTGGACACTTTTACACTTAAATTTATTAAGTAAATTGTTGAAATTGGATTTGATTATAAGAAATTTATTGTGAAAAAATATATGTTAAATAATATGTAAATGAACATTTTAAATGTTAAAATATGATTTTTTAAAATGTTTATGTGTTTTAAATTAAAGTTATTTAATTGCTGGAAATACACTAACACCTGAAATTAACTTTTAATAGCATTCAGAAATGCATAGATTCTGTTTTGAACTAAATTTGTGTAAAAAGAGCTATTGCAGCATTTCTGAAATGCTGTAGTTGCTGTAATTGAACTTATAGGCTAATATTGAACTCAGGTCTATTATAGCATTCTCTGGAAATGCTATAATGGTCTGCAGTCTTTGCTGAAACCAAATTTAACCCTTGTTTTGAAATCAGAACTACCGCAGCACTTCTGAAATGCTGTCTTTTCTGTTTTGAACTATAATTCAACTAAAACTGAGTTTTAACAGCAGTTTTAAGTGCTGTCTTTGCTGAATTAAAAATGTTTTCAAATATAACTTATAGCAGTTGTTTTTAAATGCTG
Source organism: Allium fistulosum (assembly GCA_030737815.1). Lineage (NCBI taxonomy): Eukaryota > Viridiplantae > Streptophyta > Magnoliopsida > Asparagales > Amaryllidaceae > Allium > Allium fistulosum. The sequence goes on from CM060902.1 coordinate 99,156,683, forward strand.
TGAAATTCTGAAATTTTAATAATTAGGGTTTTTGACTTAGTAAACGAACTCAGAATGGTTTGAAACTTTGGAAATTAAATACTTGATTTGAAATTATAACAATTACACTTTTAAAAGGTTTAAATGAATTATTTTGATTGGAATATAAACTATTTAAAGGTGATTTGAAATGATAGTAAATGAACGATATCTTTGAATTTAAAAGGTATTTAAAGTTGAATATTTGGATTTGAACTGATAGGATATTTTATTTTATTAAAATGATTGGAAATGAAGTTTTGTAAGGATATGATATTTTATTTTATTAAAAGGATTTGAAATGAAGTTTTGAAATGATATGAAATGTAAATATATGGAAATGGTTTGGAATTGATTTAATCTTTATTTTGATAAAGATATGGTTTGAAATGATATTTTATTTTGAAGTAAAGTATTATTTTTAAAAGTTATAACCACGGGTTATAATAACGATTGGTTGGCAAAGAGACCGGGATCGGATATGGACATACTCTCTGTCGATACCGAAAACCACTTTGACAACCGTGTACGCGGTGGAGATTCCAGAATGAAGTAGGATGGTGGCGACGTTCTTAAGGTATGTTACGTGGACCCAACTCCCGTGAGTTGGCATAAGGTGGCTAAAACAGGAGCGATCTCGGACCAGTGAGGTAGCACCTCTTCTCGGACACATTTCTTCGATATTATACTCTTACTTGTGATTGATTAGATGGCCATCCTCCGATTTGGGAGTGTTGTTCGAGGTGGACGATAGTGGCTGCTATGCGCTCCATCAGTCCGTGTGCGTAATTGGTATATCTACCCTGGCATTGCCTAGTTGTGCCGTGTCACCTACCATATCGAGCTTTACTACGATTATGATTTTAAGATCCGACCGCGTTAAGGTTCTCCATCCCCTTAACGCTATTTTCTATATGATTATACTTTACTAATTAGACCCTACTGTATATAGCGTATATTACTACATAGTAAATAGTTTAACGGATCCTTAAAGAATGGGCGATCCCAAGCATTCTTTAAGTTACTTGTACCCTTATTACAGTTCGCTTGAGTTGGTTTACATTATATAAGTATATATTGTCCTGACTCGAGTGTTTTGTGTTTTGCTTTACGCTCGGGTCAGCCTGAGTTATTCACAGATTTGGATTCCACTTTCTGGAGATTTGAATCGTTGGAGATTATCTGCTTGTCTTGTCCTATCTATTTCAATTCCGTTGTTCTACTCAGCTTGTACTTGGTTATTATATTGAGACTTTTGTTGTATTCTATTTCTTCTGTTATATCTTATGTAACTCTGATATATTTATATAGTAGCTTCATGAACTACTATTTCTTTTACTTCCGCTGCATTATTTTACTCTGTGTCTGTGATCTGTGATTATATTTATTTACTGTATATTCTGAGATTTGCCAAATTTTATTTACAACGCGGTATTTTGAGCAATTCAATTCCGGCATGAGTGTCTACTTATACACTTATAATGGATGCGAATGGTTGAAAATACCGGGTCGTTACAGTTGGTATCAGAGCTTTGGCTTTGAGGCAAAACTCAGCATATGGAGTAGATTTATTTACAGAATCACTTTCGTTCGAGTTTGAATCTTTTCCTCTTGATTCGAATTTCCTTTGAATTTTTGGAACGTTCCCTACGGTTCCAAAATTCATTCTTGTCCCTCACTATTCATCTTCTTTTGATTTTGGAGTATCACATAACTCCACTTCGAATGACCTTTATAGTGAATTGGCGGTCTCGCCAATATTCTAATTTTCTTGTAAAAGGGTGAAACTCCTTTACAATAGCATCGATTCACCAAAGATTTTATATCCTCGGTTTAGATGCTAGTATCGCTTACTATTCCAAACTCTATCTCTTGAGATCGAACGTAGATTTATCCCAGAAAAATCCACATCAATCTTATTCTTTAAGTCACGGTTGACCCGGTTAAGGTTGTCCGCGATTTATCTAAGCTTACCCATCTCTCTACTCTGTTTAACCATCTTGTCTTTTGTTTCTAAACTATCTCCAAACATTTTGAATTGTACTTGTAAATCTATGTTTTGTTTTATATATGGTGTAGTTTGAGTTGTTGATGTTGATTTGGGTTTCCGATCGATTCGTCTGATCAACGCTATCGATAGGATTTCTAAAACACTTTGACAGAACAAACTGACACAATATTATATAAAAAAAAATTTGGTTAATGAAATAAATTTTGATATATAATTTATGGAACTTAATAAATTGATTTAAATTGATAATCTGAAGTGATAATACTTGATTTATCATTTATTGTTCTACAAATGAATTTATAAATAGTTGTTTATAAATTTATTTGGGAACTGAAATGAATTTAAAACAAGAAATTTAAGAATTTAATTTCCGATGGATTCAAACCTTATGTTAAAAGTTTTAAAAGGATATATTATTTAAAGTATTTCCAAGTAGAAATTTGTTTCTAAAGGATTTTTAAGTTTAAAAATTTAGCGCTCTTCTCTTTGTCGCTGGAAAATAATTTCGGTGATGACTGCAGCATCATCGACGTTCATTTTCGAGTTTTGAACTGAAGAGACCGTTCTGTAGTCTTACTACAGCTTTGTTTTGAAAGATTTAATTTATTTGAATTTCTAAATATGATTTGATTTATAATATATATAGATATATGATTTAAATTGATTTGACATATTATGTACATATATTTATTTATCTCTATCTGGTTTGAAGGAAACCGGAAAATTAATTCTTAAATTTCCTCTTAAAGAATAATTTCAGTTATAAAAAGAAAAATTAATTTTTTTTTGAATAAATGATTCAAACTTGAGATAATGGAAATGGAAAGTTTTATTTGTATAATACAATTGCATTCAAATATAACTTACCTTAAATTTTTTTTAGAAGTTAACAATGTAATTGGATAATATACAATATAAAAAGGATTTTATAAATAAAATTTGAGTGGTTATGATAAATTTTATACACTTAAATTTTAGTTATAAAAGATTAACAGAGGTAAATATTGAAAAAGGAATCTAAAGAGATTTTATTTAAATAACTTAATAATCAAATTTGATTTAATATGGAACCTTAAGTCTAACCTAGGAATTTTAATAATGGTTATTTCCTAAAATGAATATGTTGTATAATAAATAATGTATCTTTGAATAGATAAAATAAAATACATTGGAATTGGACATTTTGTAATAAAGTTTATTTAACCTGAATTCATAGTTTAATTGATGTCTAAATGAATAAATGTGTAAAGAAATTTGATTGTTATATTTGCTATGATAAATATTTTATTTATGAAATATATATGTTTTGAAAAATGAATAATTATGATTTAAATAGTTAAAATGTATTTTAACATCACTAAAACTTGATAATTGAGAATTTGGTTTTTCAAATGGAATTTTAAGTGTAACTTATTAAAGGAATATCTATTTGTGAAATGGGTATTTTAAATAAAGTGTTAGGTTATGTGTTAAATTAAGAGCTAACTAAAATAGTGAACTTTTAACTTAATAAATGAAGTATAGTTTAATTTGGATATTCCATTCATAAAATTTTGTTTTAATAAGTCATAAGTTAAATGATATCCAAATGAATATTTCTGAAATTGAACTGATTTGAAATACTAATATACCTACTGTAGCATTTTATAAGTGCTACTATTTTGAAAATACAATGTTTTGGAAGTTTTATAATTGAATGAACTTAGAAATGTTACAACTGTAAAATGAATATTGTTTGATCTTGGATTAAAATGATTTAAATGAAGATTATTTTTTTAGGGTGTTATGATTTTCTAAGTATTATGTTTTTTTTAAGAATAACATTTCCAAAGTGTTATGATTTTAGTAGTATGATTTCCAAATGATAAACATCTCTAAATTGTTATGATTTCAAAGCGTTATGGTTTCAAATTTATTATCTTATTTTGTTTTTTTTCCAAACTATCTTTTGGTTGTCCTTATTTCCCTTATCTTGTTACAGAATGGGAAGGCTATTGCTTATACCAGTCTATTTAGAAATCTTTCTATAATCTTTAATAATCTTTGTTACTCATCTGGATCTGAACACTGTTTTTCCATTCATAGACCGTCGGTCAAGTGAAAAGGGAGATTCAGACTCTAGAGGATCTTTTTCGTGCTTATATTCTTGATTTGATCACCTCCATCTTGTTAAAATTACCTATAACAATAGTTATCAGGTGTAATTCCAATCTTCTTATCATCTTATTTTAATCTTATCTCACTCTATCTTTTCTATGCTTTCCCGTACCTCATTCCTTTTCGAGGACGAAAAGCTTTGAGTGTGGGAGAGTGTAACAACCCTGTATTTTTCAATTATTTTTAAATTGATATTTCCAGATTTAAAAGCTTTATTTATGAAAAAGAATAAATTTTGTTATTTTAAATATAAACTTTGACTTTGATGTGGATTAGAATTCCAAATATGACTAAATTTAATATTTCCTGAAAATGTGAATTTTGGTCAATAGTCAAACTTTGACTTTTAAGTTTAAATTTTTAATAGTTTGAAATTATAAATTTTTATCTTTTATTATGACAATAGATTTAATAACTTGAATAATGCTTTTCGTTTCGTTGGAAACGGAGTTAAAATGTAAAAGTTATGTACATTTCAATTTTTAGTATAATTTGTTTTATTGTGCAATTTTGCCTATTTAAATTTTATAAATCATATTTTCTTTCTTATATTTTGTTTTAATATGTATTAATATGTTATTTTATGTATATTTTTGTCTTTTTATATTTTTAAATGATAATAGAATTTTTTCCAAAATTTACTGTATTTATTTTTCATTTTTAAAGGCTGTTTTCTTATTTTCTGCTATTTTCTTCATTAAAATTATATTTAAATTAAATTTTATATATTTATTTTGTGAATGTATTTTTATTTTATGTTATTATTTATGTTTAAAAAATATATTACAAGCTCATATGAATTTTCTAAAGTTTACACCATTTATTTTCAAATTTTCTAGCTTAGTTGACCATTTTTGCTATTTTCTTGATTTAATTATTTATAATTAATATTTTATTTATTTATTTATTATATTTTCGTATTTTAACTGAATTTATATATGTTTTTCAGTTATATAAAATTTAAAAAGAAATAGTGAATATATGAAGAGTTTGAAACTGCTTTTGAAACCGAAGCCTTTTCATCTCCGAAACTCTTCATTTCCATAACCTTCACTTTAATTAATTTTGCTGCCCACTACTTCAGTTTTGGCCATGAGTTATCACTCACTTTTCACGAATTTTTTTGTTTCTCAATTCATTTTTCACGGCCTTACAAAGTTCCTCGGTAATGGCCTCCTCTCTTTTCACTTTTCTTCAATTTTTCATACTTTTTTTTGCCTTGTTTCCTCTTCTATTTGCACGGCCTTCTCACCATAGCCTCGACCACCATCCCCTACCACTCTTCCTTGTCATCATCTCCAGCCTTCATTTCAGATCCATCCATGGCCATGACCTCCCCTTGAAGCTAGCACCACAAAACAATGTCAAAACTCCACAAAACATTGCCTAGACCACACATATCATCACCTACCCTCCATATCTTGCTTTGGCCACCCCCTTAGCCGCCACCACTCCCCTGACCTGACCTCGAAACACCCCTCCCCACCTCTGTCCAGATCTGAAACATGAAGATCCGAGCCAAACAATGCATGTAGACGAGCCTTGTGGTGCACCAAAAGTCCACTATGTTGCCTAGTCTCTTGATATTCTTGTGTTGTAACTTCCTCCACATGTTCTAGCCTTTATGCCATGCATTCCTATGATCAAACTGAGCCAAAGTCATGTCAAACCTGACCTAAATAAACCCCTAGGCCATGCAAAGCATTGTAGAAAACAAGGCAAAAGATTTGACATTCAAATCTCTTTTCGTTTAAAAGTTATTCCATTTCAAGTGCGTTGAAATTGTGTTTGTTTTGATGTATCTTTTGGGTTGTAATACAAGAGTTGTAGCTTTGGTTCTTGCTCTCCACTCAAGTCCGTAGTCTTGTCATCGTGCTTTTGTTTCCATTGTGTCATTGGTTTTGATATCTCCAGCACAAACAGGTGAGTTATTCTCACCAGACAATATGTACCTATATAACTAGTAAATTGACACCCTGCGAATCTGTAGAAATATATTATCATGTTATATATGCTTATATTATTATCATATGATGTTCATACCTGTTATTACACCTGTTATATCATATGTTACTGTTATTTAATGTTATTCTGTTATTTATATCTGTTATCACACTGCAAGTTCCCTGTAGATTAGAATCACTATGGGTTGAAATGATACATACCCGAACGGACTTTAGAATAGGGAAAAATCGTTATGGGCTGAAATGATAGGCCTGAACGATTTTTATTTAAATTATTTTAACTTGGGATTGCGGGTTTGAAATGATAGAATCCGAATTTTTCTTTTTTTAACTGCGGATTGAAATGATACATATCCGTATAACTTGACCTAAGTTAGAAAATTATATACAGGCCCGTGGTTATTTTATAAAGTGTTTTGGATATTTTTAAGTATTTTAAAAATTATAAATTTATGAAATTTGATTTAAATAGATTTTGAAATGTTTTAAAATAAAGAAATTATGATTTTTCTATGTGTTAAAAATGTAATTAATGAATGGTTTAACTGGATTTTTGAAATATAACTTAAGTTGGAAATTTGGAATTTGGTTAAAAATGATATTTAAGTTGTATAAATAAAATGGATATTAAATTTTATTTGGAAATGGTAAATATGATAATTTGATTAAATTTGAATTTAAGTGATTTATTAAAGTATTATTGATTTTTCTATGAATTTAAGTGGTTAAATAAATGAATGTTTAAAAGTGATCTTTTAAAATATAACTTGACTTGGAAATGTGAAATTTGGTTTTAATTAAAGGTTTAAGTTAATTAAATAAAATTGGAAATTCAATTAAATTGTGAAATGGTAATTTAAATTTGAAGTGTTAAGTTTATTAGTTGAAAGGTGAAGAATTGGACACTTTTACACTTAAATTTATTAAGTAAATTGTTGAAATTGGATTTGATTATAAGAAATTTATTGTGAAAAAATATATGTTAAATAATATGTAAATGAACATTTTAAATGTTAAAATATGATTTTTTAAAATGTTTATGTGTTTTAAATTAAAGTTATTTAATTGCTGGAAATACACTAACACCTGAAATTAACTTTTAATAGCATTCAGAAATGCTATAGATTCTGTTTTGAACTAAATTTGTGTAAAAAGAGCTATTGCAGCTTTTCTGAAATGCTATAGTTGCTGTAATTGAACTTATAGGCTAATATTGAACTCAGGTCTATTATAGCATTCTCTGGAAATGCTATAATGGTCTGCAGTCTTTGCTGAAACCAAATTTATCCCTTGTTTTGAAATCTGAACTACCGCAGCACTTCTGAAATGCTGTCTTTTCTGTTTTGAACTATAATTCAACTAAAACTGAGTTTTAACAGCAGTTTTAAGTGCTGTCTTTGCTGAATTAAAAATGTTTTCAAATATAACTTATAGCAGTTGTTTTTAAATGCTGTGAAATTCTGAAATTTTAATAATTAGAGTTTTTGACTTAGTAAACGAACTCAGAATGGTTTGAAACTTTGGAAATTAAATACTTGATTTGAAATTATAACAATTACACTTTTAAAAGGTTTAAATGAATTATTTTGATTGGAATATAAACTATTTAAAGGTGATTTGAAATGATAGTAAATGAACGATATCTTTGAATTTAAAAGGTATTTAAAGTTGAATATTTGGATTTGAACTGATAGGATATTTTATTTTATTAAAATGATTGGAAATGAAGTTTTGTAAGGATATGCTATTTTATTTTATTAAAATGATTTGAAATGAAGTTTTGAAATGATATGAAATGTAAATATATGGAAATGGTTTGGAATTGATTTAATCTTTATTTTGATAAAGATATGGTTTGAAATGATATTTTATTTTGAAGTAAAGTATTATTTTTAAAAGTTATAACCACGGGTTATAATAACGATTGGTTGGCAAAGAGACCGAGATCGGATATGGACATACTCTCTGTCGATACTGAAAACCACTTTGACAACCGTGTACGCGGTGGAGATTCCAGAATGAAGTAGGATGGTGGCGACGTTCTTAAGGTATGTTACATGGACCCAACTCCCGTGAGTTGGCATAAGGTGGCTAAAACAGGAGCGATCTCGGACCAGTGAGGTAGCACCTCTTCTCGGACACATTTCTTCGATATTATACTCTTACTTGTGATTGATTAGATGGCCATCCTCTGATTTTGGAGTGTTGTTCGAGGTGGACGATAGTGGCTGCTATGCGCTCCATCAGTCCGTGTGCGTAATTGGTATATCTACCCTGGCATTGTTGTGCCGTGTCACCTACCATATCGAGCTTTACTACGATTATGATTTTAAGATCCGACCGCGTTAAGGTTCTCCATCCCCTTAACGCTATTTTCTATATGATTATACTTTACTAATTAGACCCTACTGTATATAGCGTATATTACTACATAGTAAATAGTTTAACGGATCCTTAAAGAATGGGCGATCCCAAGCATTCTTTAAGTTACTTGTACCCTTATTACAGTTCGCTTGAGTTGGTTTACATTATATAAGTATATATTGTCCTGACTCGAGTGTTTTGTGTTTTGCTTTACGCTCGGGTCAGCCTGAGTTATTCACAGATTTGGATTCCACTTTCTGGAGATTTGAATCGTTGGAGATTATCTGCTTGTCTTGTCCTATCTATTTCAATTCCGTTGTTCTACTCAGCTTGTACTTGGTTATTATATTGAGACTTTTGTTGTATTCTATTTCTTCTGTTATATCTTATGTAACTCTGATATATTTATATAGTAGCTTCATGAACTACTATTTCTTTTACTTCCGCTGCATTATTTTACTCTGTGTCTGTGATCTGTGATTATATTTATTTACTGTATATTCTGAGATTTGCCAAATTTTATTTACAACGCGGTATTTTGAGCAATTCAATTCCAGCATGAGTGTCTACTTATAAACTTATAATGGATGCGAATGGTTGAAAATACTGGGTCGTTACAGTTGGTATCAGAGCTTTGGCTTTGAGGCAAAACTCAGCATATGGAGTAGATTTATTTACAGAATCACTTTCGTTCGAGTTTGAATCTTTTCCTCTTGATTCGAATTTCCTTTGAATTTTTGGAACGTTCCCTACGGTTCCAAAATTCATTCTTGTCCCTCACTATTCATCTTCTTTTGATTTTGGAGTATCACATAACTCCACTTTGAATGACCTTTATAGTGAATTGGCGGTCTCGCCAATATTCTAATTTTCTTGTAAAAGGGTGAAACTCCTTTACAATAGCATCGATTCACCAAAGATTTTATATTCTCGGTTTAGATGCTAGTATCGCTTACTATTCCAAACTCTATCTCTTGAGATCGAACGTAGATTTATCCCAGAAAAATCCACATCAATCTTATTCTTTAAGTCACGGTTGACCCGGTTAAGGTTGTCCGCGATTTATCTAAGCTTACCCATCTCTCTACTCTGTTTAACCATCTTGTCTTTTGTTTCTAAACTATCTCCAAACATTTTGAATTGTACTTGTAAATCTATGTTTTGTTTTATATATGGTGTAGTTTGAGTTGTTGATGTTGATTTGGGTTTCCGATCGATTCGTCTGATCAACGCTATCGATAGGATTTCTAAAACACTTTGACAGAACAAACTGACACAATATTATATAAAAAAAAATTTGGTTAATGAAATAAATTTTGATATATAATTTATGGAACTTAATAAATTGATTTAAATTGATAATCTGAAGTGATAATACTTGATTTATCATTTATTGTTCTACAAATGAATTTATAAATAGTTGTTTATAAATTTATTTGGGAACTGAAATGAATTTAAAACAAGAAATTTAAGAATTTAATTTCCGATGGATTCAAACCTTATGTTAAAAGTTTTAAAAGGATATATTATTTAAAGTATTTCCAAGTAGAAATTTGTTTCTAAAGGATTTTTAAGTTTAAAAATTTAGCGCTCTTCTCTTTGTCGCTGGAAAATAATTTCGGTGATGACTGCAGCATCATCGACGTTCATTTTCGAGTTTTGAACTGAAGAGACCGTTCTGTAGTCTTACTACAGCTTTGTTTTGAAAGATTTAATTTATTTGAATTTCTAAATATGATTTGATTTATAATATATATAGATATATGATTTAAATTGATTTGACATATTATGTACATATATTTATTTATCTCTATCTGGTTTGAAGGAAATCGGAAAATTAATTCTTAAATTTCCTCTTAAAGAATAATTTCAGTTATAAAAAGAAAAATTAATTTTTTTTGAATAAATGATTCAAACTTGAGATAATGGAAATGGAAAGTTTTATTTGTATAATACAATTGCATTCAAATATAACTTACCTTAAATTTTTTTTAGAAGTTAACAATGTAATTGGATAATATACAATATAAAAAGGATTTTATAAATAAAATTTGAGTGGTTATGATAAATTTTATACACTTAAATTTTAGTTATAAAAGATTAACAGAGGTAAATATTGAAAAAGGAATCTAAAGAGATTTTATTTAAATAACTTAATAATCAAATTTGATTTAATATGGAACCTTAAGTCTAACCTAGGAATTTTAATAATGGTTATTTCCTGAAATGAATATGTTGTATAATAAATAATGTATCTTTGAATAGATAAAATAAAATACATTGGAATTGGACATTTTGTAATAAAGTTTATTTAACCTGAATTCATAGTTTAATTGATGTCTAAATGAATAAATGTGTAAAGAAATTTGATTGTTATATTTGCTATGATAAATATTTTATTTATGAAATATATATGTTTTGAAAAATGAATAATTATGATTTAAATAGTTAAAATGTATTTTAACATCACTAAAACTTGATAATTGAGAATTTGATTTTTCAAATGGAATTTTAAGTGTAACTTATTAAAGGAATATCTATTTGTGAAATGGGTATTTTAAATAAAGTGTTAGGTTATGTGTTAAATTAAGAGCTAACTAAAATAGTGAACTTTTAACTTAATAAATGAAGTATAGTTTAATTTGGATATTCCATTCATAAAAGTTTGTTTTAATAAGTCATAAGTTAAATGATATCCAAATGAATATTTCTGAAATTGAACTGATTTGAAATACTAATATACCTACTGTAGCATTTTATAAGTGCTACTATTTTGAAAATACAATGTTTTGGAAGTTTTATAATTGAATGAACTTAGAAATGTTACAACTGTAAAATGAATATTGTTTGATCTTGGATTAAAATGCTTTAAATGAAGATTATTTTTTTAGGGTGTTATGATTTTCTAAGTATTATGTTTTTTTTAAGAATAACATTTCCAAAGTGTTATGATTTTAGTAGTATGATTTCCAAATGATAAACATCTCTAAATTGTTATGATTTCAAAGCGTTATGGTTTCAAATTTATTATCTTATTTTGTTTTTTTTCCAAACTATCTTTTGGTTGTCCTTATTTCCCTTATCTTGTTACAGAATGGGAAGGCTATTGCTTATACCAGTCTATTTAGAAATCTTTCTATAATCTTTAATAATCTTTGTTACTCATCTGGATCTGAACACTGTTTTTCCATTCATAGACCGTCGGTCAAGTGAAAAGGGAGATTTAGACTCTAGAGGATCTTTTTCGTGCTTATATTCTTGATTTGATCACCTCCATCTTGTTAAAATTACCTATAACAATAGTTATCAGGTGTAATTCCAATCTTCTTATCATCTTATTTTAATCTTATCTCACTCTATCTTTTCTATGCTTTCCCGTACCTCATTCCTTTTCGAGGACGAAAAGCTTTGAGTGTGGGAGAGTGTAACAACCCTGTATTTTTCAATTATTTTTAAATTGATATTTCCAGATTTAAAAGCTTTATTTATGAAAAAGAATAAATTTTGTTATTTTAAATATAAACTTTGACTTTGATGTGGATTAGAATTCCAAATATGACTAAATTTAATATTTCCTGAAAATGTGAATTTTGGTCAATAGTCAAACTTTGACTTTTAAGTTTAAATTTTTAATAGTTTGAAATTATAAATTTTTATCTTTTATTATGACAATAGATTTAATAACTTGAATAATGCTTTTCGTTTCGTTGGAAACGGAGTTAAAATGTAAAAGTTATGTACATTTCAATTTTTAGTATAATTTGTTTTATTGTGCAATTTTGCCTATTTAAATTTTATAAATCATATTTTCTTTCTTATATTTTGTTTTAATATGTATTAATATGTTATTTTATGTATATTTTTGTCTTTTTATATTTTTAAATGATAATAGAATTTTTTCCAAAATTTACTGTATTTATTTTTCATTTTTAAAGGCTGTTTTCTTATTTTCTGCTATTTTCTTCATTAAAATTATATTTAAATTAAATTTTATATATTTATTTTGTGAATGTATTTTTATTTTATGTTATTATTTATGTTTAAAAAATATATTACAAGCTCATATGAATTTTCTAAAGTTTACACCATTTATTTTCAAATTTTCTAGCTTAGTTGACCAGTTTTGCTATTTTCTTGATTTAATTATTTATAATTAATATTTTTTTTTATTTATTTATTATATTTTCGTATTTTAACTGAATTTATATATGTTTTTCAGTTATATAAAATTTAAAAAGAAATAGTGAATATATGAAGAGTTTGAAACTGCTTTTGAAACCGAAGCCTTTTCATCTCCGAAACTCTTCATTTCCATAACCTTCACTTTAATTAATTTTGCTGCCCACTACTTCAGTTTTGGCCATGAGTTATCACTCACTTTTCACGAATTTTTTTGTTTCTCAATTCATTTTTCACGGCCTTACAAAGTTCCTCGGTAATGGCCTCCTCTCTTTTCACTTTTCTTCAATTTTTCATACTTTTTTTTGCCTTGTTTCCTCTTCTATTTGCACGGCCTTCTCACCATAGCCTCGACCACCATCCCCTACCACTCTTCCTTGTCATCATCTCCAGCCTTCATTTCAGATCCATCCATGGCCATGACCTCCCCTTGAAGCTAGCACCACAAAACAATGTCAAAACTCCACAAAACATTGCCTAGACCACACATATCATCACCTACCCTCCATATCTTGCTTTGGCCACCCCCTTAGCCGCCACCACTCCCCTGACCTGACCTCGAAACACCCCTCCCCACCTCTGTCCAGATCTGAAACATGAAGATCCGAGCCAAACAATGCATGTAGACGAGCCTTGTGGTGCACCAAAAGTCCACTATGTTGCCTAGTCTCTTGATATTCTTGTGTTGTAACTTCCTCCACATGTTCTAGCCTTTATGCCATGCATTCCTATGATCAAACCTGAGCCAAAGTCATGTCAAACCTGACCTAAATAAACCCCTAGGCCATGCAAAGCATTGTAGAAAACAAGGCAAAAGATTTGACATTCAAATCTCTTTTCGTTTAAAAGTTATTCCATTTCAAGTGCGTTGAAATTGTGTTTGTTTTGATGTATCTTTTGGGTTGTAATACAAGAGTTGTAGCTTTGGTTCTTGCTCTCCACTCAAGTCCGTAGTCTTGTCATCGTGCTTTTGTTTTCATTGTGTCATTGGTTTTGATATCTCCAGCACAAACAGGTGAGTTATTCTCACCAGACAATATGTACCTATATAACTAGTAAATTGACACCCTGCGAATCTGTAGAAATATATTATCATGTTATATATGCTTATATTATTATCATATGATGTTCATACCTGTTATTACACCTGTTATATCATATGTTACTGTTATTTAATGTTATTCTGTTATTTATATCTGTTATCACACTGCAAGTTCCCTATAGATTAGAATCACTATGGGTTGAAATGATACATACCCGAACGGACTTTAGAATAGGGAAAAATCGTTATGGGCTGAAATGATAGGCCTGAACGATTTTTATTTAAATTATTTTAACTTTGGATTGCGGGTTTGAAATGATAGAACCCGAATTTTTCTTTTTTTAACTGCGGATTGAAATGATACATATCCGTATCACTTGACCTAAGTTAGAAAAGTATATACAGGCCCGTGGTTATTTTATAAAGTGTTTTGGATATTTTTAAGTATTTTAAAAATTATAAATTTATGAAATTTGATTTAAATAGATTTTGAAATGTTTTAAAATAAAGAAATTATGATTTTTCTATGTGTTAAAAATGTAATTAATGAATGGTTTAACTGGATTTTTGAAATATAACTTAAGTTGGAAATTTGGAATTTGGTTAAAAATGATATTTAAGTTGTATAAATAAAATGGATATTAAATTTTATTTGGAAATGGTAAATATGATAATTTGATTAAATTTGAATTTAAGTGATTTATTAAAGTATTATTGATTTTTCTATGAATTTAAGTGGTTAAATAAATGAATGTTTAAAAGTGATCTTTTAAAATATAACTTGACTTGGAAATGTGAAATTTGGTTTTAATTAAAGGTTTAAGTTAATTAAATAAAATTGGAAATTCAATTAAATTGTGAAATGGTAATTTAAATTTGAAGTGTTAAGTTTATTAGTTGAAAGGTGAAGAATTGGACACTTTTACACTTAAATTTATTAAGTAAATTGTTGAAATTGGATTTGATTATAAGAAATTTATTGTGAAAAAATATATGTTAAATAATATGTAAATGAACATTTTAAATGTTAAAATATGATTTTTTTTTAAATGTTTATGTGTTTTAAATTAAAGTTATTTAATTGCTGGAAATACACTAACACCTGAAATTAACTTTTAATAGCATTCAGAAATGCTATAGATTCTATTTTGAACTAAATTTGTGTAAAAAGAGCTATTACAGCATTTCTGAAATGCTGTAGTTGCTGTAATTGAACTTATAGGCTAATATTGAACTCAGGTCTATTATAGCATTCTCTGGAAATGCTATAATGGTCTGCAGTCTTTGCTGAAACCAAATTTAACCCTTGTTTTGAAATCTGAACTACCGCAGCACTTCTGAAATGCTGTCTTTTCTGTTTTGAACTATAATTCAACTAAAACTGAGTTTTAACAGCAGTTTTAAGTGCTGTCTTTGCTGAATTAAAAATGTTTTCAAATATAACTTATAGCAGTTGTTTTTAAATGCTGTGAAATTCTGAAATTTTAATAATTAGGGTTTTTGACTTAGTAAACGAACTCAGAATGGTTTGAAACTTTGGAAATTAAATACTTGATTTGAAATTATAACAATTACACTTTTAAAAGGTTTAAATGAATTATTTTGATTGGAATATAAACTATTTAAAGGTGATTTGAAATGATAGTAAATGAACGATATCTTTGAATTTAAAAGGTATTTAAAGTTGAATATTTGGATTTGAACTGATAGGATATTTTATTTTATTAAAATGATTGGAAATGAAGTTTTGTAAGGATATGATATTTTATTTTATTAAAATGATTTGAAATGAAGTTTTGAAATGATATGAAATGTAAATATATGGAAATGGTTTGGAATTGATTTAATCTTTATTTTGATAAAGATATGGTTTGAAATGATATTTTATTTTGAAGTAAAGTATTATTTTTAAAAGTTATAACCACGGGTTATAATAACGATTGGTTGGCAAAGAGACCGGGATCGGATATGGACATACTCTCTGTCGATACCGAAAACCACTTTGACAACCGTGTACGTGGTGGAGATTCCAGAATGAAGTAGGATGGTGGCGACGTTCTTAAGGTATGTTACGTGGACCCAACTCCCGTGAGTTGGCATAAGGTGGCTAAAACAGGAGCGATCTCGGACCAGTGAGGTAGCACCTCTTCTCGGACACATTTCTTCGATATTATACTCTTACTTGTGATTGATTAGATGGCCATCCTCCGATTTGGGAGTGTTGTTCGAGGTGGACGATAGTGGCTGCTATGCGCTCCATCAGTCCGTGTGCGTAATTGGTATATCTACCATGGCATTGCCTAGTTGTGCCGTGTCACCTACCATATCGAGCTTTACTACGATTATGATTTTAAGATCCGACCGCGTTAAGGTTCTCCATCCCCTTAACGCTATTTTCTATATGATTATACTTTACTAATTAGACCCTACTGTATATAGCGTATATTACTACATAGTAAATAGTTTAACGGATCCTTAAAGAATGGGCGATCCCAAGCATTCTTTAAGTTACTTGTACCCTTATTACAGTTCGCTTGAGTTGGTTTACATTATATAAGTATATATTGTCCTGACTCGAGTGTTTTGTGTTTTGCTTTACGCTCGGGTCAGCCTGAGTTATTCACAGATTTGGATTCCACTTTCTGGAGATTTGAATCGCTGGAGATTATCGGCTTGTCTTGTCCTATCTATTTCAATTCCGTTTTTCTACTCAGCTTGTACTTGGTTATTATATTGAGACTTTTGTTGTATTCTATTTCTTCTGTTATATCTTATGTAACTCTGATATATTTATATAGTAGCTTCATGAACTACTATTTCTTTTACTTCCGCTGCATTATTTTACTCTGTGTCTGTGATCTGTGATTATATTTATTTACTGTATATTCTGAGATTTGCCAAATTTTATTTACAACGCGGTATTTTGAGCAATTCAATTCCGGCATGAGTGTCTACTTATACACTTATAATGGATGCGAATGGTTGAAAATACCGGGTCGTTACAGTTGGTATCAGAGCTTTGGCTTTGAGGCAAAACTCAGCATATGGAGTAGATTTATTTACAGAATCACTTTCGTTCGAGTTTGAATCTTTTCCTCTTGATTCGAATTTCCTTTGAATTTTTGGAACGTTCCCTACGGTTCCAAAATTCATTCTTGTCCCTCACTATTCATCTTCTTTTGATTTTGGAGTATCACATAACTCCACTTCGAATGACCTTTATAGTGAATTGGCGGTCTTGCCAATATTCTAATTTTCTTGTAAAAGGGTGAAACTCCTTTACAATAGCATCGATTCACCAAAGATTTTATATCCTCGGTTTAGATGCTAGTATCGCTTACTATTCCAAACTCTATCTCTTGAGATCAAACGTAGATTTATCCCAGAAAAATCCACATCGATCTTATTCTTTAAGTCACGGTTGACCCGGTTAAGATTGTCCGCGATTTATCTAAGCTTACCCATCTCTCTACTCTGTTTAACCATCTTATCTTTTGTTTCTAAACTATCTCCAAACATTTTGAATTGTACTTGTAAATATATGTTTTGTTTTATATATGGTGTAGTTTGAGTTGTTGATGTTGATTTGGGTTTCCGATCGATTCGTTTGATCAACGCTATCGATAGGATTTCTAAAACACTTTGACAGAACAAACTGACACAATATTATATAAAAAAATTTTGGTTAATGAAATAAATTTTGATATATAATTTATGGAACTTAATAAATTGATTTAAATTGATAATCTGAAGTGATAATACTTGATTTATCATTTATTGTTCTACAAATGAATTTATAAATAGTTGTTTATAAATTTATTTGGGAACTGAAATGAATTTAAAACAAGAAATTTAAGAATTTAATTTCCGATGGATTCAAACCTTATGTTAAAAGTTTTAAAAGGATATATTATTTAAAGTATTTCCAAGTAGAAATTTGTTTCTAAAGGATTTTTAAGTTTAAAAATTTAGCGCTCTTCTCTTTGTCGCTGGAAAATAATTTCGGTGATGACTGCAGCATCATCGACGTTCATTTTCGAGTTTTGAACTGAAGAGACCGTTCAGTGGTCTTACTATAGCTTTGTTTTGAAAGATTTAATTTATTTGAATTTCTAAATATGATTTGATTTATAATATATATAGATATATGATTTAAATTGATTTGACATATTATGTACATATATTTATTTATCTCTATCTGGTTTGAAGGAAACCGGAAAAATAATTCTTAAATTTCCTCTTAAAGAATAATTTCAGTTATAAAAAGAAAAATTAATTTTTTTTGAATAAATGATTCAAACTTGAGATAATGGAAATGGAAAGTTCTATTTGTATAATACAATTGCATTCAAATATAACTTACCTTAAATTTTTTTAGAAGTTAACAATGTAGTTGGATAATATACAATATAAAAAGGATTTTATAAATAAAATTTGAGTGGTTATGATAAATTTTATACACTTAAATTTTAGTTATAAAAGATTAACAGAGGTAAATATTGAAAAAGGAATCTAAAGAGATTTTATTTAAATAACTTAATAATCAAATTTGATTTAATATGGAACCTTAAGTCTAACCTAGGAATTTTAATAATGGTTATTTCCTGAAATGAATATGTTGTATAATAAATAATGTATCTTTGAATAGATAAAATAAAATACATTGGAATTGGACATTTTGTAATAAAGTTTATTTAACCTGAATTCATAGTTTAATTGATGTCTAAATGAATAAATGTGTAAAGAAATTTGATTGTTATATTTGCTATGATAAATATTTTATTTATGAAATATATATGTTTTGAAAAATGAATAATTATGATTTAAATAGTTAAAATGTATTTTAACATCACTAAAACTTGATAATTGAGAATTTGGTTTTTCAAATGGAATTTTAAGTGTAACTTATTAAAGGAATATCTATTTGTGAAATGGGTATTTTAAATAAAGTGTTAGGTTATGTGTTAAATTAAGAGCTAACTAAAATAGTGAACTTTTAACTTAATAAATGAAGTATAGTTTAATTTGGATATTCCATTCATAAAAGTTTGTTTTAATAAGTCATAAGTTAAATGATATCCAAATGAATATTTCTGAAATTGAACTGATTTGAAATACTAATATACCTACTGTAGCATTTTATAAGTGCTACTATTTTGAAAATACAATGTTTTGGAAGTTTTATAATTGAATGAACTTAGAAATGTTACAACTGTAAAATGAATATTGTTTGATCTTGGATTAAAATGCTTTAAATGAAGATTATTTTTTTAGGGTGTTATGATTTTCTAAGTATTATGTTTTTTTTAAGAATAACATTTCCAAAGTGTTATGATTTTAGTAGTATGATTTCCAAATGATAAACATCTCTAAATTGTTATGATTTCAAAGCGTTATGGTTTCAAATTTATTATCTTATTTTGTTTTTTTTTCCAAACTATCTTTTGGTTGTCCTTATTTCCCTTATCTTGTTACAGAATGGGAAGGCTAGTGCTTATACCAGTCTATTTAGAAATCTTTCTATAATCTTTAATAATCTTTGTTACTCATCTGGATCTGAACACTGTTTTTCCATTCATAGACCGTCGGTCAAGTGAAAAGGGAGATTCAGACTCTAGAGGATCTTTTTCGTGCTTATATTCTTGATTTGATCACCTCCATCTTGTTAAAATTACCTATAACAATAGTTATCAGGTGTAATTCCAATCTTCTTATCATCTTATTTTAATCTTATCTCACTCTATCTTTTCTATGCTTTCCCGTACCTCATTCCTTTTCGAGGACGAAAAGCTTTGAGTGTGGGAGAGTGTAACAACCCTGTATTTTTCAATTATTTTTAAATTGATATTTCCAGATTTAAAAGCTTTATTTATGAAAAAGAATAAATTTTGTTATTTTAAATATAAACTTTGACTTTGATGTGGATTAGAATTCCAAATATGACTAAATTTAATATTTCCTGAAAATGTGAATTTTGGTCAATAGTCAAACTTTGACTTTTAAGTTTAAATTTTTAATAGTTTGAAATTATAAATTTTTATCTTTTATTATGACAATAGATTTAATAACTTGAATAATGCTTTTCGTTTCGTTGGAAACGGAGTTAAAATGTAAAAGTTATGTACATTTCAATTTTTAGTATAATTTGTTTTATTGTGCAATTTTGCCTATTTAAATTTTATAAATCATATTTTATTTCTTATATTTTGTTTTAATATGTATTAATATGTTATTTTATGTATATTTTTGTCTTTTTATATTTTTAAATGATAATAGAATTTTTTCCAAAATTTACTGTATTTATTTTTCATTTTTAAAGGCTGTTTTCTTATTTTCTGCTATTTTCTTCATTAAAATTATATTTAAATTAAATTTTATATATTTATTTTGTGAATGTATTTTTATTTTATGTTATTATTTATGTTTAAAAAATATATTACAAGCTCATATGAATTTTCTAAAGTTTACACCATTTATTTTCAAATTTTCTAGCTTAGTTGACCATTTTTGCTATTTTCTTGATTTAATTATTTATAATTAATATTTTTTTATTTATTTTTATTTATTTATTATATTTTCGTATTTTAACTGAATTTATATATGTTTTTCAGTTATATAAAATTTAAAAAGAAATAGTGAATATATGAAGAGTTTGAAACTGCTTTTGAAACCGAAGCCTTTTCATCTCCGAAACTCTTCATTTCCATAACCTTCACTTTAATTAATTTTGCTGCCCACTACTTCAGTTTTGGCCATGAGTTATCACTCACTTTTCACGAATTTTTTTGTTTCTCAATTCATTTTTCACGGCCTTACAAAGTTCCTCGGTAATGGCCTCCTCTCTTTTCACTTTTCTTCAATTTTTCATACTTTTTTTTGCCTTGTTTCCTCTTCTATTTGCACGGCCTTCTCACCATAGCCTCGACCACCATCCCCTACCACACTTCCTTGTCATCATCTCCAGCCTTCATTTCAGATCCATCCATGGCCATGACCTCCCCTTGAATCTAGCACCACAAAACAATGTCAAAACTCCACAAAACATTGCCTAGACCACATATATCATCACCTACCCTCCATATCTTGCTTTGGCCACCCCCTTAGCCGCCACCACTCCCCTGACCTGACCTCGACACACCCCTCCCCACCTCTGTCCAGATCTGAAACATGAAGATCCGAGCCAAACAATGCATGTAGACGAGCCTTGTGGTGCACCAAAAGTCCACTATGTTGCCTAGTCTCTTGATATTCTTGTGTTGTAACTTCCTCCACATGTTCTAGCCTTTATGCCATGCATTCCTATGATCAAACCTGAGCCAAAGTCATGTCAAACCTGACCTAAATAAACCCCTAGGCCATGCAAAGCATTGTAGAAAACAAGGCAAAAGATTTGACATTCAAATCTCTTTTCGTTTAAAAGTTATTCCATTTCAAGTGCGTTGAAATTGTGTTTGTTTTGATGTATCTTTTGGGTTGTAATACAAGAGTTGTAGCTTTGGTTCTTGCTCTCCACTCAAGTCCGTAGTCTTGTCATCGTGCTTTTGTTTCCATTGTGTCATTGGTTTTGATATCTCCAGCACAAACAGGTGAGTTATTCTCACCAGACAATATGTACCTATATAACTAGTAAATTGACACTCTGCGAATCTGTAGAAATATATTATCATGTTATATATGCTTATATTATTATCATATGATGTTCATACCTGTTATTACACCTGTTATATCATATGTTACTGTTATTTAATGTTATTCTGTTATTTATATCTGTTATCACACTGCAAGTTCCCTATAGATTAGAATCACTATGGGTTGAAATGATACATACCCGAACGGACTTTAGAATAGGGAAAAATCGTTATGGGCTGAAATGATAGGCCTGAACGATTTTTATTTAAATTATTTTAACTTTGGATTGCGGGTTTGAAATGATAGAACCCGAATTTTTCTTTTTTTAACTGCGGATTGAAATGATACATATCCGTATCACTTGACCTAAGTTAGAAAAGTATATACAGGCCCGTGGTTATTTTATAAAGTGTTTTGGATATTTTTAAGTATTTTAAAAATTATAAATTTATGAAATTTGATTTAAATAGATTTTGAAATGTTTTAAAATAAAGAAATTATGATTTTTCTATGTGTTAAAAATGTAATTAATGAATGGTTTAACTGGATTTTTGAAATATAACTTAAGTTGGAAATTTGGAATTTGGTTAAAAATGATATTTAAGTTGTATAAATAAAATGGATATTAATTTTTATTTGGAAATGGTAAATATGATAATTTGATTAAATTTGAATTTAAGTGATTTATTAAAGTATTATTGATTTTTCTATGAATTTAAGTGGTTAAATAAATGAATGTTTAAAAGTGATCTTTTAAAATATAACTTGACTTGGAAATGTGAAATTTGGTTTTAATTAAAGGTTTAAGTTAATTAAATAAAATTGGAAATTCAATTAAATTGTGAAATGGTAATTTAAATTTGAAGTGTTAAGTTTATTAGTTGAAAGGTGAAGAATTGGACACTTTTACACTTAAATTTATTAAGTAAATTGTTGAAATTGGATTTGATTATAAGAAATTTATTGTGAAAAAATATATGTTAAATAATATGTAAATGAACATTTTAAATGTTAAAATATGATTTTTTTAAATGTTTATGTGTTTTAAATTAAAGTTATTTATTTGCTGGAAATACACTAACACCTGAAATTAACTTTTAATAGCATTCAGAAATGCTATAGATTCTGTTTTGAACTAAATTTGTGTAAAAAGAGCTATTACAGCATTTCTGAAATGCTGTAGTTGCTGTAATTGAACTTATAGGCTAATATTGAACTCAGGTCTATTATAGCATTCTCTGGAAATGCTATAATGGTCTGCAGTCTTTGCTGAAACCAAATTTAACCCTTGTTTTGAAATCTGAACTACCGCAGCACTTCTGAAATGCTGTCTTTTCTGTTTTGAACTATAATTCAACTAAAACTGAGTTTTAACAGCAGTTTTAAGTGCTGTCTTTGCTGAATTAAAAATGTTTTCAAATATAACTTCTAGCAGTTGTTTTTAAATGCTGTGAAATTCTGAAATTTTAATAATTAGGGTTTTTGACTTAGTAAACGAACTCAGAATGGTTTGAAACTTTGGAAATTAAATACTTGATTTGAAATTATAACAACTACACTTTTAAAAGGTTTAAATGAATTATTTTGATTGGAATATAAACTATTTAAAGGTGATTTGAAATGATAATAAATGAACGATATCTTTGAATTTAAAAGGTATTTAAAGTTGAATATTTGGATTTGAACTGATAGGATATTTTATTTTATTAAAATGATTGGAAATGAAGTTTTGTAAGGATATGATATTTTATTTTATTAAAATGATTTGAAATGAAGTTTTGAAATGATATGAAATGTAAATATATGGAAATGGTTTGGAATTGATTTAATCTTTATTTTGATAAAGATATGGTTTGAAATGATATTTTATTTTGAAGTAAAGTATTATTTTTAAAAGTTATAACCACGGGTTATAATAACGATTGGTTGGCAAAGAGACCGGGATCGGATATGGACATACTCTCTGTCGATACCGAAAACCACTTTGACAACCGTGTACGCGGTGGAGATTCCAGAATGAAGTAGGATGGTGGCGACGTTCTTAAGGTATGTTACGTGGACCCAACTCCCGTGAGTTGGCATAAGGTGGCTAAAACAGGAGCGATCTCGGACCAGTGAGGTAGCACCTCTTCTCGGACACATTTCTTCGATATTATACTCTTACTTGTGATTGATTAGATGGCCATCCTCCGATTTGGGAGTGTTGTTCGAGGTGGACGATAGTGGCTGTGGCTGCTATGCGCTCCATCAGTCCGTGTGCGTAATTGGTATATCTACCCTG
Source organism: Allium fistulosum (assembly GCA_030737815.1). Taxonomy (NCBI): domain Eukaryota; kingdom Viridiplantae; phylum Streptophyta; class Magnoliopsida; order Asparagales; family Amaryllidaceae; genus Allium; species Allium fistulosum. The sequence continues at coordinate 99,180,328 of CM060902.1, forward strand.
GCATTGCCTAGTTGTGCCGTGTCACCTACCATATCGAGCTTTACTACGATTATGATTTTAAGATCCGACCGCGTTAAGGTTCTCCATCCCCTTAACGCTATTTTCTATATGATTATACTTTACTAATTAGACCCTACTGTATATAGCGTATATTACTACATAGTAAATAGTTTAACGGATCCTTAAAGAATGGGCGATCCCAAGCATTCTTTAAGTTACTTGTACCCTTATTACAGTTCGCTTGAGTTGGTTTACATTATATAAGTATATATTGTCCTGACTCGAGTGTTTTGTGTTTTGATTTACGCTCGGGTCAGCCTGAGTTATTCACAGATTTGGATTCCACTTTCTGGAGATTTGAATCGCTGGAGATTATCTACTTGTCTTGTCCTATCTATTTCAATTCCGTTGTTCTACTCAGCTTGTACTTGGTTATTATATTGAGACTTTTGTTGTATTCTATTTCTTCTGTTATATCTTATGTAACTCTGATATATTTATATAGTAGCTTCATGAACTACTATTTCTTTTACTTCCGCTGCATTATTTTACTCTGTGTCTGTGATCTGTGATTATATTTATTTACTGTATATTCTGAGATTTGCCAAATTTTATTTACAACGCGGTATTTTGAGCAATTCAATTCCGGCATGAGTGTCTACTTATACACTTATAATGGATGCGAATGGTTGAAAATACCGGGTCGTTACATTATTAATGTTTGTATATATATGTTATGTGTTTGTTATTTTGAATATAATCTTTTGGTAATTGCCTAATTCTGTTTGCAAGTTTAAAAAACTATATAAACATAACTGGACTTTTGTGCGAAATATCACAAAACCTTGATTTCCTTTTAAAGTAGAGTTAGACTTCAATTTATTACTTTATTTTAAATTATAAACTAAATTATAAATTTTATCATACAGATGTTGTTTTAAGTTTAAAACATTTTTTACAATGATTTTTGTGTGTGTATTAATCTAACTTAAGGTTTATAAAATGGACTTTTATGTAAAATCATGATTTTAATATTAAATAGTTCCTAACTTTGAAACTAAATTCAAGATTGTTGTTTTTAATTTCAAACTTATAAATAGTGAAATTTAATTTTAACATATTTATATGTATGTATGTATATGTATATACAAGCTCCATTGAATATGTATGTATGTATGTGTATATATATGTATGTGTGTATATATATATATGTGTATATGTATATGTATATGTATATATATGTATATGTATGTATGTATGTATTTTAAATAATACTATGGACTATAAAGACATATTTAAAGAAAACATCATTTATGCATACTTCTTATATGTTGCAATTATACAATATACATTGGAATATATTTGGATGCACTCACATTTCATGTCATGTTTAAATTAATCATTGATGATATTTAACAAATTATCAATATAATCAGAGAGAGAGAGAAATACAAGGTTTCTCTCTCTAATTAATCCCTTAATTGATTGTACAGGTATTATAAAAGAAACAAAAGGTTTCCTTCCCAAATTAATTTTAATAAGTAACCGGTACACACATGAGTGCATTTGATATACTCATACATTTAAATTTATATTAAATTCAAACTATCAAATAAAATAAAGGATTTTATTTAAAATGCCTTTTAGATTGGATCTAAAATCTCTTTAGACTTCATAGGCTCAACAAATTCAAAAAGGATATTTTTTTTGAAATTTACCCTATAACTCCACTGCGGACTGATCCGGTTTTAATAATGGTAGCGGAGCGAGGTTAATTGAGGTGTTTACGAAGTATATTGGATATCCCAAGTTCGATTCACGTAACTAGCATGATAGAGGTTCTCACATTGTGAGTCAAGAGGTTGCATGTAAAACTCGCCCGTGAGGTACCTAGTTGTGTCATCCCAAAGGAGTTTGGGCGGGAATAATAATATTATCAGTGCCCAATAACCTATGCGGTCTAAATTAGCCATGTTAGAGCTAATTGATTAAACTTTCCCAATTAGTATGACATCTAGAAAAGTAGTGTCTAGGCTTGGAGTTTGGTAATCAAGTACCCTACCCTCTCTGGGTACCAGCCTGGCCCGAAAGGTGAAGCGACTCCCAAGATTGCCCATAATAGAAAAAAGTCCAATTTGAATTGGGCCTTGGGTTAATTTTCAAAATTGTTTTAAAAATTAAGACAAGATTTAGAATTTATAAGTCAAATTTAAAATAAGAACATGTTTATTATAAAATGTTATAATATAACATAAATTTTCAAAATGTTTGAAAGATAATGAAAATTTCAAAATGTTTGAAAATATTTAAATAATAATTTTAAAATTTAAAATTTTACTAATAAGATTAATAAGATTAATTAATTAAATAAGGTAATTAATTAATACTTATATGCATGCATTATATATTGATATACGTTATGTTAATTTAAAGTGTTTAAGATAACATAAGCATATATTTATGTATATAAAATAATTTTTTTAAATTAATATAATATAATTAAAATTGTTTAATCAAATAAAATAATTAAGGGTCAATTAGTTAAATAAATTAACTAAAGGTCAATTAATTAATATAACATTGTACATGAGATTATTATATGAGCTGATTAAAATATAATAGTTGTATAATAATGAAACTTATATAATATGAATGTATAAGTTAAAGGTGGACCTTTATAGAAACCCTAAATGGACTTAATGAATAAATGTAAACGTAAATATGCATATACCATAATTTCTAATGTATCCGATACTTTAATTATGAGGGTATTTCATAAGGAATACACTATTCCATAAGTTGATATCACTTAGTATAATATATTTAAAAGATTAAAAATCTTTAATATAAATAAAGTTGTCCTCTGCCATTTATATATTAATAGATTACTTGCATAATCCTTAGTTGTTGAGCTTTCCTCAAGCTAGTGATGTTATGTGTAGTACTATTAATATATCTAATAGACGGGGTAAGATAACTGCTTGTTGAGTTTTCCTCAAGGTATGTGCACTATATTTATGTCGCTACAAAATTGTGGGTATGAGTGAATAATCTCTCTTTATTTTTTGAGCTTTCCTCAAGGTAAAGATGAGATTAGTACTAGAAACCGTGTATTAGGTGTTGTATATGATACAACCGATACGGAGTTATCCATCATATATGTGCATATGATTTGTTGAGCTTTCCTCAAGGCAAAAATCCCAAGGCAAACGAGTCCTGACACTAACCATAGAAACCGAACGATTTCTATGTTTTCTTTTAGGGTTTTGACAAACATAAAAATCTAGTGGGAGCCTTATTAGAAAAATGAAATAGTAACATTTGACCTTTCTAATATTATAAGAACATTTGTTATATAATGTTAAAATAATCTATATTGATAAATTTGTGCATTTAATATGATTGATAAAAGTTTATCAATAAAAATATACAAATGAACTTAACTGAAGATTGACAAACAGAAATATAATATATACTTACTAATAAATACATCTTGCATGTTGACATTTCAATACCTATGCAAGCGTCTGATTTTACAACTATTAAATATGTTCATAATTTGGTCGCTTACGTGTTTATTTGGCCGAGACCGTATATTCCATGCTATGAGTTTCGAACATTTAGATATTTGATCCATATACTGTCACATATAAGTGTTATATGGTGAACGGTCACAGTTCGTAATGTACGATACTTCGACGAAATTAGTTCATTCGAAATAAATTAATAAACCATACTATATGATTGAGTAATCAATTTGATTGAAGATCATATGGTGTTAAATGTAACAATAAACTAAAACTACAAAAAGGATCTGAGAACTCGATTGCTGAAATGTCAGTTTTGATCAGTTTACGTAAAGTGCAACATAATTGATGTCCATAAATATTAAAGATGATCGAATGTACTTCTGTAAATAATTAATTATGATATTGTAGTAAAAAAATTCTTTTGAATGATTCAATCATTCAAAAAGGAAAATGAATATACAAAAGTAGACATGATTTAAGGCATAGTTGGTATGAAGAAAGTGAATTGTCACTTCTACTTCATAAAGAAACATCGAAAATGAAAACTGTAAAATAATATTAAGATTGGAATAAGAAATAGCTCAGTTGGTCAGGGCTGCCTAGCATCATGGGACGAAGTTCCTTAAGGTCGTGGGTTCAAGTCCTAGCAAGCTACGCTGTATAACCCTTAAGACGTAAAGAGTTTATCCCTCAAAAAAGCAAGAATGCTTAGGGGATTGATGCTCTAAGTTGAGCTGGCTAAAAAGGGTGGTCGGTTGTGGCGGGCCATCTGAATCCCCTAGCTCTACTCTCCAGAGTAGGGTTTTTAAAAGAAAAGAAAACTATGATTTCTGTTCGAAATGTATTTTCATATAGAAAATCATTTTCTATGAGATTTATTTCTTTGAGTTCAAAATAATTGATCAAAGATCTCCCCACTGTACACTAGTTATAATGTATGAAATAAATATTCTGTATTAAGTGATGATGGACATTAGTATTCAGTATACCATTATAAATAAGAGCATGCCACATAGCACTTACTGATTGCATCTTACGAAAATTATTTTCATAAAACGAACCATACATTACTATGAAATAATATATGTTCTTCAATGATGATCGAAGAATACGCATATGTAATGACCCGTATTTTACGTATCGCGGGATCGTAAAATATTTTTATTTTATTCATATGAGGTCATACGACTCTAAAATTCTACAAAATGACTCTTATGGACATTTTCGATATCTATGATTTTTTCAAATTTCTTTGTGACTATCTTGATCCTGAAAATCTTATATGGACTATAACTTTTGATAGGAGCTGAATTAGGGTCTCAACCCACTTCCATTGCTTTAGGATGATGGTTTCTCATTCTATAGAATGGTCATAATAGAAAACAAACTTACCGTTTGGAAGTTATTTCTTTTTTAATTTTTGGCTACTACTAGCATGCATTAGTGGGTAATTAACTAAGCCCATACTTAGGTCCATTAACCCATTTCAAAAATTGTGCTAAGGGAAGGCTGTTGAGACCAATCTAAGTCATTTCCATCTTCTTTAAAATAGCTCTAAACCTCCATTAACCCTAATTTCATAAAAAAACTTACTTTTTTTTACTAATCTTAGTCTAAATCATCATTAGAAGGGTGATTAACATAGAGGGATCAGAGATCATCATTTTTAGCTGATTGGCATTTATCTCCTTTTTTGTCCACCTCAAATCTAAGAGGAGAAATCAGTATTTTGGGTATTTGGTGAGTGATTCTTGACTTCTCACTATCCTATGCATGTTTATATTATTAAAATTGGTGTTTTCAACATGATTTTGATCTTAAAACATTTTCTAATTTTAATCACATCTTCACATATACTTTATGGCCGAAAATATAAAGGTTTTAAAATGGTCTTGTAAGGTTTTACAATCCCTTTTGGTCATATTGAAATGCTAGTGTAAAAGTTAGTCCTATGCTAGAATTTGTATGGATGTCATGTTTGAATGAATTGAATGTGTGTATTGATGTGTATAGATGATATACCATGTTTGTATGTTGTGCTTTGATATGGTTTGCTATTGCTTTTAGGTAGTTAGAAAAAAGGTGGTCGAATTGGGAAATCGAAGGAAAAAGTGATCGGAATTGGATGAAACTTAGAAGATAGCATTGGAGCATGGGAGGAGCTCCCAAGTCGCATCAAGTTTGGAGCAAAGGGGAGGAGTCGGTACCGAGAGGTTTTGGTCGGTGGTAAACCGCTCAGTGGGAGATGGTGCCTCAAGTTGGAGCTAGGAGTGATGAGGAAAAGTTAAATACTAAAATTTGGCTAAGTGTTGGACTTGGAACCAAGAGCTTTAGACTTGGTATCAAGAGCTTTTCTGGAGAGTGGTCGGGGTCTAAGAACTTGGAAGGTGGAGTACTGGAAGTGAAAGGCTCTAGGAAAGAAGCAAGGAAGAAAACTTAACCAAATTGGCTAAGTATACCGCTCGGTACTGAGAGGATTTGATTAGTACCGATAGGTTTATTTTAATGGAATTAGGCCGAAACCTCTAGGAGGAGAAACAGAGGCTCTACAAGTCATGTTGGAGGTGTTTGTTTGTTCACTTAAGGTTTGATGGCGATGTAGTAGCAAAATGATAGCTTCAGGACTTTAATGATGGCAAATCGACGGTGAGTGGAGTTAGGTTCTGATGATGGTGGCTCGATGTTGAAGGGAGTCGTGAGAATAGTTATCTGCAAAAGGGGGATTCTACGAAGAGTGACTTGTGGATAGAATGTTGAATGATTCTATCATGGAATGAAAGAATGTGGAATGGTTCCTTGAGGATAATGGATACCTGATGGAGAAAGGAAAGGGCTTGGATATGCATGCTAAGGGATCGCTGGTACTCGAAGTGTTTTCTGATATACTCGAAAGCAAGGGTTGTGACGATGCTCATGGGTACTTTGTTTGGCTACCCCGGATCGATTGTTTGGATTCATATACCTTGGACTAGTGGAATGGGTCTAACATCAGCTTCTTGCTAAAGGCAAGTACATTGAAAACCAGGATTTCCATTAGTCCTTGGTGGGGAAAGGCTATACGAGTTATCATATATCTTGAGCACATTCATTGATGGTAAGGATTGTCTGATGGATGCCATGTTTGTTTGATTCCTTTCTCCCATAGTCTATCACTCTATGGATGTCACTTGAGGTAGGTATTGGGGATAGGGATATCTGGACACTCGTTATTATACTTAATTTATGGTATACCATTATGATATTCATATAGTAGCATATTATATTTGTTATGTGCTAACTCTTTGGTTGTAGGGACATGTCAGGTATAATTCGTATACCCTTATTCCTTACTATATCGATTTGTATAGTATTTTTAGATTCATTTATAACTCATACCAGACTATTGTCTAACTCGAGGTTTTATGCTTTGCTTCTTATTATCTCGAGTACTCTTAAATGAGTAGGCTAGATAGCAGGTCTAGATGTATGTAGTGTAGCATAGAGGACGAGCATGATGGATCTTCTTATATTATATATGGATATTATGCTTATTCCGCTGTGCAATAATGTTGAGTATAGATGATTGCTTTACTATTATTAGACAGTTCCCTTGAGATTATTTCTATTTTGTATAAACTATATTACTATATTGTTTAACTCTGTAGATTTGTCCTCTGATATCTGGTTCACTTACTTATTACTGCCTCTCTTGTTTTATATATATTACGTATATTACATTTTATTCGATACGCTGTGAGATATACGATATGTTTTGTGATGTTATTATATTTACAACCCTTGATGATCATCCTACATCGATCGGGCACATCAGAAGTGCACTATATAGTTATATAGGGGGTCAGTGGTGTAAGGGGGTCATCACGTTTAGTATCAGAGCTTAGGTTACAGGATTAAACCGAGTTGATACCGTGGTCCAGTAGAGATAGGGAAGGAGTTATCACCTTAGACTGGATCGAGAGTGTGTGTGTGCACAAACACACACATGAGAGAGTGCATACTTGTTATATAGTTTGGTTTTCAAAATAATATTATAGTATATATTATATAAGTCGCATGCATACACGAGTACCATTAACACAGTTTTCTTAAACGAGAGACTGATCGTTCTTATTACAGTTGAAGAATGAGTCGACATACAAGAAAACACCGTGAGGAACTCCATCTTTGAAGTTGAGGAAGGAGCGTGTTTGAGGGCTACTAACCCTGACTTGCAGGCAATGTTCATCACAATAATAGCAAACATGCGGCACAATGCCCAAGCAGCCGTTCTAAATGTTGCTATTGGTGGTGATGCTTAAGTGCAGGCGCTGAGGGCTGACTTTGTCAAGCTATATATGGATTACTCCACCTTGGGACGCAAACCATTTTTTGGAACGGAGTCTAAAATCGAAGTGCAAGATTGGCTGGATACTTGCAAGCATATCTTTGGTGACATGGAAGTAAAAAATGCTATAAAAAGGAAGCTGACCTCTAGATAGCTTTTAAGGCAAGCCATGAATTGATGGAATGTCATTACTATTGCTACACCCGAGGACCAATTCACTTGAGAGTTGGGACCAGTTCGAGGTTAGTTTTGAGGAGAAGTTTGTTTCGGCTACCTAAAAGTCGGTGTTATTCAGGAGATATGTCTTTCTTTGAGTATGTTGCTGAGTTCGATGCTTTGTCAAAGTACGGGATGTCTTTCATTGACACTCCGTTGAGGAAGAATGAGAAATTTCTTATGGGTTTGGATGACTATTTAGGGGAGAAGTTGCTGAGTCATATAGATGAGCCATTTGAGAGTCTTTGTAAGAAAGCTCTTTGCCATGAGAGTTTATACCCCAAGTCAAAATCGGCTATTGTCATTAAGAAAGAGCCAAAATCGCAACAAGGTGGTAGAGGACGAAAGAAATGAAATGGAAAGAGGAAGCAGTTTCAAGGAAAGAATGCTCAGAAGAAGGCTAAATGGGAACCCGTCTATTACAGTTGTAGAGACAAGGGTCACTTGATCATAGACTGCAAATCTGATGGAATGAAGAAGTGTTGCAATTGTGGCAAGTTCGGACACATATAGAAAAGTTGTCCAAAACCAGCATAGCAGAAATAGGTTGTGAAGGCATATGCTTTGGATGTTGTCCCGACTTCATCGAGTGCTTCCTCGGTGAAAGAGAATGGAGAGGGCATCGTTATTCAAGGTATTCTTTCTATTTATGATGTTCTGTTACATGTTTTATTTGATATCGAGGCTTCACATTCCTTCATATCTAGTAGATAGATTGTGATTGAAACTCGAAATAGTTGACCGACCTTTGATTGTAACGAACCCTGTTGGAGGCTCCACTAACTTGTGTATGGTTTGTCGTTGTTTGGTCTTATCTAGTCAAGGATGCTATTTTATTTATGATTGCTTTGTTTCAAATTTCATTGGGTTTGGGATTATCTTAGGGATGGATTGGCTAAGGAAGGACGCGGTAGCAGTGGATTGTTAGAAGTTATTGGTGACGACTGGGACCGTGGAGGAGCGGACGGTAGTGATTGGCTGCCTGCCAAAGAATGGGGTTATGGTTAGCTTTCTATATTTTCTCGAGGTTCCACTGGATGGGTTGTCATTTATGCCTATCGTTAGATAGTATCTAGACGTATTTAAGGAGGAGATCGGATTTCCGCCACACCGGAAGATTGAGTTCTACATAGACTTGATGAAGGATGCCAGACCGATAGTTATACCTTTGAGGCATATGACAGCCAGGGAGAAATGGAGTTGGAGCGCAAGTAAATGACCTATTGAAGAGCAGGTTCATTCGTAGGAGCATATCTGAATGGATCGCACCTGCAGTATTCGCCACTAAGGCGGATGGCCCTTTAAGGTTGTATGTAATACCCGTGAGCTGAATAAGGTAACGAAGAAGAACAAGTATCCACTCTTACGTATTGATGACTTGTTCGATTAGCTCCATGGTGCGAAAGTGTTCTCCCAATTGGATTTGGCGATAGGATTTCACCGGTAGAGAGTAGCAAAGGAGAGTGTGCTGATCACTACGTTTTATACGCCATCTGGTTTCTATAAGTGGTTGGTTATGCCGTTCGAGCTAACCAATGCTCAAGCATACTTTATTGATCTCATGAACCGCATCTTCAAGGATCGTCTAAACAAATTCGTTTTGTGTTCGTGGATGATATTTTGATATATTCTAGGACAGAGGAGGAACACAAGACGCACTTGAGGATTATGCTTGAAGTGTTGAGGAAGCATATGTTAAGAGTGATGTTTTTGAAGTGTCATTTTTGAAAGGGAGAAGTGAGATTATTAGGGCATGTCATCTCTGGGCAAGGTATTGTGGTTAATCCTACGAAGGTGGCAGCGGTTCAAGATTGGAACCACTCTAAGAATGTCACTGATGTGAGGAGTTTCCAAGAATTGGTGGGATATTATAGACGCTTTATCAAGGACTTCTCAAAGATAGTTGCACCGTTGACCAGTTTGACAAAGAAGAATCAGATTTTTATTTTGGGATGCAAAGTGCGAGCATTTTTTTATGAGTTTGAAAGAGAGGTTGATGAGTGCACTAGTATTGACCATTCTGAGCAGGAAAAAGGAGTTGACAGTATACACTAATGCCTGTAGTACTAGATCAGATACAGTATTAATGTAAAAGGGAAAAGTTATCACTTACGCCAGTCAACAACTAAAGCCGCACGAGAGGAAGTATCCGACTCATGATTTGGAGTTGGCGGCGATAGTGTTGGCTTTGAATATTTAGAGGAAGTACTTATTAGGAGAGAGGTTCAAGTTGTTCACAGGCCATAAATCATTGAAGTACCTTTTCTCATAGAAGGATCTCAATCTTTACCGGCAGCGATGGTTAGAATTCTTGGCCTCCTATGACTTTAACATTTTATATAAGCCTAGTAAGGGAAATGTGGTCGTCGATGCATTGAGTAGAAGATATGCCAATTTAGGAGCGATGTTCCTAGAGTAGAAGCAGTTGGAGTATATTGTTGGCTATAACTTCAGACCTTATTGTTAGTTAGAGATAGAGATGTTAGCAAGTTTTACGAAAAGCCCTACTTTGATTGAGCGAATTGGTACTAGTCAGAGGCAAGATGCTAGACTAGAAGAGATTATGGCGAAAATAGAAGGAGGAGTAGAGTCTGAAGATATGAAGCAATGCGAACTCGGCCGAGAAGGTTTGCTCCATAAGGATGGGAGATTTTTTATCCCCGATGTTGATGGATTACCAGATGAGGTGCTATGAGAATGCCATCATTCGAGATTGACTATACATCTCGGTGGTAATAAGATGTACCGTGATATGAAACAAACCTATTATTAGGAAGGGATGAAGAAGGATGTTGGGGCATTCATTTTTTGAAGTGTGTAAACTGCCAATTGGTGAAGGCAGAACAAAACAAGCAAAATGGATTGTTGCAACTTCTTGAAGTTCCTGAACAAAGTGGAAGCAAGTACCGATGGACTTTATTGATGGACCGCCAAGGACTTGAGTAGGGTACGACAACACTTGGGTCATAGTTGATTAGTTGAAAAAGAGAACTAGTTTTATACCCCTCAAGTCAAGTAGAACGACATGCAAAAACTGGCTGAGTTGTATGTGAAATGGGTTATACGATTTCATGGTGTGTCGAAGAGCATTGTGAGTGACCGAGAACCTTTATTCACTAGTAGGCTTTGGAGGAGCTTACAAGAGGCATTGAGGATCGATCTGCATCTCAATATAGCTTATCACTCACAAACGATGGGCAGATTAAGAGAGCGAATCATATATTAGAGGATGTCTTGCGAGCTTGCATTCTCGATTTTCGAGGCTCATGGTATGATCACTTGCATTTGGTAGAATTCATATACAACAACGGTTATTAGTCTAGTATTGGTATGGCACTATTGATTTCAAAATTGAGCATCAACACCCAATAGAATCCAATAGAGATTAAATGAAGAATGAAATTAAAATAGAGCAAATATCATAAATGAATACATAGATTTTTATAGTGGTTTGACAATCTTGGCCTACATCCACTTTATATTTTTATTAATCTTCCACTTGATTATGATTACAAGAATGTTTAGATCAGTTGGGATTCATTAGTACAAAAGTGAAGATTAAAAATGGTAGAGCTTCGATAGAAAAAGCAGGATCCCTTTTCTGACGCCATGTATGTTGTATTTATAGGGGAAGACGTGCACGGATCAGACTGAAATTTTGACAGAAGGTTCGGAAGACCAAGACGAGGCTACCAAAAAAAATTTGTTGTCCCATCGGGGCCCACAATAGGGATCGATACTGATCCCTATTAATGCATCCAAAATGACTGCGATCTCTATTAGGGATGCCTCATGATGTTAGCCACTTGCTCCCAAAATTTCGTGCAATTCTAACGTACGGTTTGTGAGATATCGCATTTCCATGAAGTAGCGTTGCTTGAATTCTGATTTCTACCGATCCCTCTAGAGGGATAGGTACAGATCCCTCCAACCAGCTCCAAATGCCATGCGATCCCTATGGGGTGTTCCACACACTCTAATTAGCTTCAACTCCAAGTTTCATGTTGATAGCATTTGTAGTTTTTGAGTTATTGTTCGATCATTGTTGCAATATGTAGTGAAAGCTGAATATGGACGATCCCTTTTATACCGATACCTTTTAATAGGTGAAGTAATTTGCCTATAACTTGAGCATACGAACTCAAAATGACTTGAAACTTGAAACGTAGCCTCATGGGGCCTTTCTTGTCACTCTATATCGATCTTACCAAGTTTAGGACAAAAATTGAGGATATGTATTGATCCCTTAGGGAAAGGGATAAGCAATGATCCCCCACCCAAGGGAGGCATTATTCCATACTTGTAATATTCTAGAGAGTCTATCTCTTGGCCTCAGTTGATCGTCACTTCATATCATTACCTGCGCTTGATCTATGAGCCTAATAGTCATCTCTCCGGGCTGTCTTCCTCGATGATCGTCTAGCCTAACTTGTCTAGTTAGTCTGAATATAGCAGGGCCAAAAGGCCGGATAACAGGCACCATATGAAGTGGGCAAAAAACTGATTCCTAGGCTAGAAATGATTAGAGAAACCTCGAAAATGATATAGATCATTTGGAAATGAATAAAAGCTATTCAGGATAGACAGAAGAGATATATCGATAGAAGATGTAGAGATTTAGAATTTTCTATCAATGATATGGCGTTTGTGAAGATTTCTCCTTTGAATAAAGTTATTTGATTCGGTAGTAAGAGGAAGTTGGTGTTGAGGTTCATACGTCCTTTTCTAATAAGAGAGATGATTCAAAGCCTACATAGGGTTGACTTACCTTAGAAGATGGAGGGCATGCACAACATCTTCCACGTTTCCCATTTGCGGAAGTTTATGCATGATTCAGGAGTGACGATTGCACCGGATTAAATTGATGATATCGAGATTGGACCATAAGCGTCGAGACCTCGTAGGTCGATTCGTGAGTAAGACGGTAGAGTTAGTGAAGGTTCAATAGGGTGAGAGTAAAGGAGATTGCACGTGGGAAACCGAGGAAAGCATGAAGGCTGCATATTCGTAGCTATTTGCATGCTAAGGCCTATTGTTTATCGTGTTTACTTTCACTTTTGATATCATATAGGATAGTTCAGTATCTTGCATGCTAGGGCAGGTTTACCTATATGATTTGATTGCCTGATTTCCCAGTTGATATGTTTGATGGTTTCATATGATTGTTAGGCAAGCGAGGTAACTATGATTGACAATTCTTTGACTTATTTGGGGATTTCGGGGGCAAAATTCCTAAAGAGGGAAAGTGCAACGACCCGTATTTTACGTATCACAGCATCGTAAAATATTTTTATTTTATTCATATGAGTTCATATGAGTTCATATGACTCTAAAATTCAGGGAAACGACTCTTAGAGACATTTTCCACATCTATGGTTTTGTCGAATTTCCATGTGACCATCTTGACCTTGAACAATCTTTTATGAACTATAACTTCTCATAGAGGCCGAATTAGGGTTTCATTGCTTCAGGATGATGGTTATCAATTCTATAGAGTGGTCATAATAGAAAAATGGACATATTGTTTGGAAGTTATGCCCATTTTAAGTTTTGGCTACTACTGGTCCATATTAGTAGGTGATTAACTAAGTCCATACTTAGGCCCTCTAACCCATCTCAAAATTATGCTAAGGGAAGGCTGTGGAAACTAATTTAAGCCATTTCCATCTTCCCTTAAATAGCACTAAACCTCCATTAACCATAATTTCATAAAAAAGCTTATATTTTTCTTGTTAACCTTAGCCTAAATCACTATTAGAAGGATGATTGGCATAGAGGGATTACATATTATCATTTTTATCTGATTTACATTCATCTCCTTTACTGTCCACTTCAGATCTAAGATGAGAAATTCGTATTTTGGGTATTTTGTGGGTGGTTCTTCACTTCTCACTATTTTATGCATGTTTATATAATTAAAATTGGTGTTTTTAACATGATTTTGATCCTAAAACGTTTTCTAATTTTAATCACATCTTCATATATATATATATGTATGGCTAAAAATCTAAAGGTTTCAAAGTGGCGTTAAAAGGTTTTGCAACCCCTTTTAGTTATACTGAAATGCTAGTGTAAAATTAGGCATAGGCTCGAATTTGTATATTGTCATGTTTGAATGAGTTGCATGTGTGTATGAATGTGTATTGATGGTATTCCATGTTTATATGTTGTATTTTGATATGGTTTGCTAGTGCTTTTAGGTAGTTATAAAAGATGTGGTTGAATTGGGAAATCGAAGGTAAAAGTGGTCGAAATTAGATGAAACTTAAAGAAGAGGCTCTGGAGCATAGGAAGAGCTCACAGTTTAAGTCACACCAAGTTTGGAGAAAAAGGAAGGAGTCGGTACCGAGAGGTTTTGGTCGATGGAAAACCACTCAGTAGGAATTAGTTTTTCAGGTTAGGAATATGAGTGACAAGCAAGAGCCAAATACCAAAATTTGGCTAAGTGTTGGACTTCGTATCGAGAGCATTAGATTTGGTGTCTAGAGCTTTTCTAGAAAGTGGTTGGGGTCTAAGCACTTGGAAAGTGGAGTACTAAATGAGAAAGGCTCCAAGAAAAAAGCAAGGAAGAAAACTTAACCAAAATTGGCTAAGTATATTGAAAGTGTATATGGATCGATAATATAGTTAAACTACGACTAGCAAGTGCGGAAATATAAATAATAGTAAATGGCAGTAATAAAAATGACACCAGGGATTTTTATACTGGTTCGAACTTTCCCGTTCTACGTCCAGTCCCAGACTCCTTCTGGAATTTCTCTAACAATCCTCACTTAACCCGGAGGAACATGTATTACACCGCCTGAGCAACCGAACAGGACTTTTCCGCCTAAGCAACCGAATAGGACTTCAAATACAATTTGATAAATTGTTTCTTGACTTGTGTGTTCTTTGAATAACATGAATATAGTCAATGTAGTACACCCTTCCTATAATCTTCTTGATATGATGATTTGAATGTGCAAAGATGGGAAGTATAGATTGAAAATCACTTGTGATTATGATAATACAAAGCAAGTATAGATAGAAAGAATTAGTTATTGAAATAGTGAATTTTCATCTCTATTTATAGTATTGAATAGTCTTAATTTAATAGTTGCAACTATTAGAAGAAGTGCAACTCTTGGTGAAGAAGACAACTCTTCAAAATTTGAATTTTCATGAAGAGATGCTTCAGTTCGTCAAGTTCAGATGTCTGAGAAAAATAGTCAGATGGCTAAGTAAGTTTAAAAAGTCAAAATAGGCAGAGGAAACAAATTTCAGGAATACAGACGTCTGTTTTTTTTTAATTTAGACGTCTGTCGTTTATGACAGACGTCTGTATTAAATTATCAGACGTCTGTCATTGATGACAGATGGCTAAATAAAAGTTCAGACGTCTGAATTTGTACTGATTTGTTCCTCTTCTTTATTTTAGTGATTCTGAACTTGAGAAATTTTTGAAAATACTTTTATGTCTATAAAAAGATATTTTATATTTGTAGAACATGTTTTTCAAAAACTATTTGTGTGTGTGTGTTGTTATCATCATATCAGAGATTGTACAAAAATATCTAACCGGAAATAATAATCAGTACACTAGAGAGCTTGAGCTTAGTTTGTTGACGATATGATAATAGCTTTTCTTTGTAGATTCCTGTAAGAATATTTGTCATCATAGTATATAGTTTGAAATATATAGTTGTCACATTAAAATCGAAGACGGCAGGTTCCAACATATATCACACGGTACCGAGAGCATCTGATTGGTATCGAGAGGTTTATTTTGATGGAATTGAGGTGAAACCTCCAAAAGGAGAAACATAGGCTCTTTAGGTCGTGTTGAAGGTGTTTGTTTGTTCGCATAAGGTTTGATGGAGATGTAGTAGCATAATGATTGCTTCGGGACTTCGATGATGGCAACGACGATGAATGAAGTTAGGTTCTGATGATGGCGGCTCGATGTTGAAGGGAATCGTGAGAATGGTTATTCATAATGGGCAGGTTCTAGGAAGGATGATCTGTGGAAAGAATGTTGAATGATTCTATCATGGAATGAAGGAACGTGGAATGGTTCCTTAAGGATAATAGAAAATAGACGGAGCAAGGAAAAGCTTGGATATGCATGCTAAGGGATCGTTGATACTCAAAGTGTTTTCTGATGTACTTGAAAGCAGGAGTATTGTGAGGACGCTTATAGGTACTTTGTTTGGCTATCCCGGATCTGTTGTTTGGATCCATATAACTTGGACTGGTGGAATGGGTCTTTATCAGCTTTGGGCTAAGGCGAGCATACTGAAAGCTGGGATTTCCATTAATCCTTAGCAGAGGAAGTGCCATATGAGTTATCATATCTCTAGAGCACATTGAGTGATGGTGAGAATTGTTTGATGGATGCCATGTTTACTTTGATTGGTTTCTCATGCAGTCCATCACTCTAGGGATGTCACTTGAGGTAGGTATGGGGATATGGATACTTGGACACCCGTTATTATACGTAGTTTGCGTATACCTTTATGATATTCATAGAGTAGCATATTATGTTAATTATTTGCTAACTCTTTAGTTGCAGGGACAACTCAAGTATGATTTGTATACCCTTGTTCCTTACTATATTGACTTGTATATTATTTTCAGATTCATTTATAGCTCACACCAAACTGTTGTCTGACTCGAGGTTTTATGCTTTGCTTCTTATTATCTTAGGTACTCTTAAATGATTAGACTAAATAGTAGGTCTAGTTGTACGCAGTTTAGTACAAAGGATGAGCATGATGGAGCTTCTCGTATTACATATGGATATATGCTTATTCCACTGTTCAATAACATGGAGCCTAGGTAGTGTTTGCTTTACTATTATGAGACAGTTTATTTGAGCTTATTTCTATTTGTATAAACTCTATTACTATGTTGTGCAACTCTGTGGATTTATGCTCTGATATTTGGTTCACTTAGTGTTAATGTCTTTCATGTTTTATATACATGCGCTGTGGGATATACGATAGGTTTTGTGATGTTTTATTTCATTTACAACCCTTGATGATCGTCCTACATCGGCCGGGCATTTCAGCGGCGCACTATATAGTTATATTGGGTGTCGGTGGTGTAGGGAGGTCATCATAACATGGTTTTATTTCTAGGAGAATGTTATGAATATTCGTTATGAAATAAAACTATAATGTGGTATTCGTTTTCATAACAAAAGTGATGCATTGGAAAACACAGAAGTACCTAAAATTATTACAATTATTTTGGAATTATAGACTGAACCGCAGTTTTGAGAAATAATTTTTATTATGTGATTATGAATCATATGATATTGGTTAATTATGTCACAGACAATTAAAGGCAAAATACCCATTTAATGGGGGCCAAAGAGTTGATGAACTCTTCAGATTGATACATATAGATATAGGGGTAGGTACAAAAAAGTTCCATACCAATCGAGACATTTCATTTTCCTTTCGATTATTGATGGAATGATACTCAATGTTTCAAATTCCGTTCCACTAACTCTGGAATTCCATTAGGAGGTAAATGGAAAAAGTGGAACGGAATATGGAATTCCATTTTTCCAGTTGTTGCATTTAAAATTGCATAAGGTTGCAGGTTATGGTTAGTACAAATAAGCTGAGAACCACAGTATGATAAGTTCACTGCTTGACAAAATACACAGAAAATACTATGGAAAGTCATAGATATGAACAAAATACACCTAAAATATGAACATAATAGGTTTACAGAACAAAATACGAGTAAAGTACATTGAACATAATCATGTACTAGTTTGGCCTAACTAGCAAAAACTTCACTGTACCAACATCTACTGCAGCAACAAATTGTCTTCTTCCAAACCTTTTAAGCATAAATAAAAGGATTAAGGTACTATGCTAGATATACAGGTTAAACTCCAAGCAGAGAATAGTTTGTCAAAAATATACCTAAAATAATATATGTACTACAAAAAAACCTCGGTTTTGATTGAAATTAAGGATAATTAATTAATTAAAGTAGTGCCAACATTCAAAACTTTGATAATTATCACATCAAAAAATAGATGCATTCATAATATATGGTTTTGAAAACATAACTAAAGTACCTGTTGTTTTTATTTGTTAATTTTATGATAATTATTAATGATGTGGAAGTGTAATTACTAAGTAGAGAAGTAATTTGCAAACACCTACATAGATAAATTATTTTTTAAGGTGATTTCATAGGCCACCATGAGTTTTGATAATCTACACCTTGATTATCTACACCAAAATATATGTAAGTTGGTGCACCTGATAATTTACTATTGGTTGACAAAAGATAACATTGAAATGTTTTAAACTCTATTATGAAAACCAGGCAGGGAACTATTATGAAAACAAAACATACGGGTTCTGTCCTATCTCTTGACATCATAGTCAATGATACATTTTTCGATAAAAACTCAAAGGTGGCATACCCCACTGGTAGCATGGTAGGCATCTTTATAGAATCATAGTGCTTTTGTCCAATCTCTTCTAAACTCTGCATATATAACAACCTAGTGTTAATTAAGAAAAGATGCCTCCAATTAGAACTTCAATTGGAGTCTAGAAAATGATTAAAAAATACAAAAAATTCACACTGCTTGAAGTGTTAACAAGAAAATTTTTCAACACCCCAAAGTAGAATTTAAAGCATAGGAGTCTTCTTTGAAACCCCAGTTCCTTTAATCTACCTTTCGAATAGGTCGTTGCAGTATAAACTTCTCTTTATTCAACCTTTCGACTTAGTCGAAACTCCTATCTTCCTTTCTCTTAAGTCTCTCAAACTTGCTTAATTGGTTTAATTATCCTATCTAAACCCCCCTTTCGAAACAGTTGTGATGTCCTAATGGTTTGCTCTAATGATTCAAGGATATGGTTTAAACAAATAGGTTCGTCTTTGTTGAAACCTGGCCTCTTTGATGGCTTGGGTTTTGTCCTATAAATCTAAGGAAATCAGCTGAGTTAAAGATTTCGACTCACTCAAAAGGTGACCTTTTGGTATCTTGAGGTTAGGGGCTAAAACTTTTAGAATATTGGTTGAGCTAAGAGATTTGACTCATTTAAAATATGACCCTTCGACCAAGTCGACACATGCAGATCATAACTGAACTCAATTAGAGATTCAAAATAGCTGCATATTCAAAAGTATCATAATCTTGCTTTCATTAATCTAATGTTGTACAAATTGATTAAGTACCCAATTTGATTTCAAAATTAGGGTTTACAAATCTAAGAAATTACAAGAATGGAGTGAGTGAATTCGGATCCCCTAAACCAGACCCCTAAGGTCTTATTTATAGATGCGGGTTGGCACCTTTCGAATTAGTGCTTTTGTCTTTGTCGAAAGGTGGCCTTGGACACCTTTCGTCGCCGTTAACACTTGTGCATCCTTCTGCATCGCATTTGAATGGATTGAGTGTTTTTGACTTCATCGAAAGGGGTAGGTGCGCCTCTCCACTTTGTGCTGCCATGTTGTTGCAGGTAAGAAAAGGTATGAGCTCTCGACTCAATCGATTGGTTGATCTTTGGAGCTTCGAAAAAGTTGAGACGCTGAAGGTTTTAAGGCGGAAGGTCTCTTTCTTAATTGTGAATGGTTTCGACCAGTTCGAAAGGCTTATCTATGTTTTCGAAGAGGTTGTTTCGACAAAATATCCTTCTGTAGAATATGAATGATGGCAGAACCTTTAGCTTCAAAAGGTTTGGCGTGCATGTGAGTGGCTGTAATTTGTTGCTTTCGTAAGGATTCCCCAACTTATTTGAAACATCTTCATATAGGCGGAAGTGTCTTTTTTGAAAGGAAGCAATTGAAGCAAATTGGTGCTTTCGCCCCTTTTGACCCCTTCGAAATATTGTAACACATCTGACTTTTGGCTATAGCAATCCTTCGACTCCTTCGAAAGGCTTTGTTAATGCTATCATCTTTTGTACATCTTTCTCTTCTATTCAACTTGGTTTCGACAAGGTTGAAGTGAGAATTGGTAGTAACACTTGCCCCTCCATGAAGGGATGCCTTTGACTTTTCAAGTCATCTGCTTCGATGCTCCTCTTTACTTTATCATTGAGATTTCCCGCCTTTTCATATTCTTGCATAAATCCTGGCCGTTTATTTAAATATGATCGTACAGTCTGTCCTCCATGCTTACTTTTCTTATAAATCATGCTTCTTTCTTCTCCTCTTTTATTTACCTATGATTAAAAGAAACTTCCAGCAAGAATTAAAATTCTAAACTTCTTAAATAATTCCTATTTCCAGCAAACAAAATCTCGAATTCAAAGTAAGCTCTTGTTATCTTGCTTTTCGAACTAACTTTCCAAGCTAAATCTTGATTTTAAAATTCATTAGGTTTGAATTTGAATTGCTGTTTTGATTTCATAAAGATAATTTGGGTTTTTCATTCACCTGAAAGTATCCTCTGATTCACGTTTATGACTTATTTTGTTTCATTTCCTTTGTTAATTTGTATTCAGAATTCATTTGATTTGGTTTTTTTTACGTTCGAATTTACATTTTGGGGGTTTTTATGATATTGATTGTAAATCCACGCTCAAATCAATTTTGTTATTTTTTTATAGCATTGGGCTAAAATTGAATTTGGGGAAGAAAGGTTTTCTAGTTACTTCATAGAGAAGTTTAAGCCGAATGAATTGTGATTTGACATTGTAATTTTACCTTTCTACCCCTTCGAAAGGGGTTAAGGCGGCTAACTTTGTTTTGCTTCTTCGACCTCTTTCGATGGGGTCGAAAGGAACTCCAGCGTCGATCTCCTATTTGATCTCGTCGAAAGTGTTGGTGTAGTTAATATGGAGTGGACTTCTTCGAAAGCATAAGAATGCTTTAGTATAGTTGCTTGATGTACTTTACTAAATGATTACATAGTATATACTTTCAAAAGTATAGTTTTTATTTTATAGGTTTCGAAACCTCTAGTACATGTCCAATTTTGCTTTATTTTAAGAGATATTGGGAGTTAGAAATTCATTCTTCTTTTCATAAATTAGATTGAGGAAAACATATTTTATTTAAGTTGAAAATAAAATCAAACCTTTCGACTTGATCGAAACCTACTATATTGAATCAAGTTTGGTTGTTGGTATGCTTTCGAAACAATATGTTCCTTTCGACTTTCTCAACACCCTTTGTAACTAATTGGGATTCGATCATCATTTTATACAAATATTGTCGAAACATCCCAAAGCCTTTTCATTTATATTAATATTACTCAAACTCAAACCTTTCGACTCAATTGGCATATATGGTTTCGACAAAATTCATATTCTCTTAGTAAAATAAAGTTCATGGGTTTCGATGGTGTCGAAAGGTTTATTTGTCTTGTTTATTGAATATTGTTAGTGTATATTTATATCCAAATTAGTTGTGTAGGCTTTAACCACTCCTTTCAACAACAAAGTTTTCTTTGAGCTTTCGACATTGTTGAAGGGTAATTGTTGGAGTTGCACTTCCATTTTCCCTTTCGACATTGTTGAAAGCTCAACGAATTTCATTTTCCTAAACTTACTCTAACATTCTTTCAAGGATATGAAATTTCATATTTTTGTTTAGATTTGAATTGTTTTAATAAGTTTTTGATATCCTTGAAACATGTTGATTATATAACAAATCATAACTTATTACTGAAATGATTTCACCAGGCAGGATCATGAGGGTGAAAAAGACCTCTCAAAAAACAGAAAAAGATACCGTACCGATGATGGAATATTCTTTAAAGATGATTAAAGCAATTTCCAAACATTCTTTAATATCCTCCCAGGATGAGGTGGACGCTATTCTAAATAACTTCGGCATCACTGGGTAGAAGCCATTCCCCCGAGCGATAGGGACACCATTCAAAATCCTCCTGAAGGATATTCATCTACAATGTTATCCATATTTTGCACTGTGGCTTCCTCCTTTCTCGGATTTCTTGACCAAATTCCTGACCCACCTGGGCATTTCTCCCATCTAGCTATCTCCAAATGTATATACATATCTTCTATCCTTAGAACTTATGGCTCCGGAGTCAGGGATTCCATCACTAAATGCTGAAGTTCTTAACTATCTAGTTCGATTAGTTAAACTCAGTGACCTGAACAATCAAATATTTAGAGCCAATCCCCCCTCCAAAAAGCTAATTTCCGAGGGGGTAAACAAATTCAAATATTGGGAATTGCAATTCTTCTTTGTCAAATGCTTCCCCAATATCAGTGGAGTCTTCTCTTCCCCTCGTAAGTTGATCACAGTCTTTATTTTTATTCAGTTACTTTCTTTTGCTAATCTACGCTTCTTTGTCAGGTCCTTCCGCTAAAGATATAAATGACAAGGATAAGGTAACCATCAAGCTATTGATTGCTGCTTCGAGTAGCATTGGAAATAGGCTTACTTTGTTAAATACCTCAAACCTTCAAAAGCATTCCCTCCTACCTGTAGGTCGAAGGGTACCTGGTCAACCTCCCCTAGTTCAACACACTTCTCGGAGAAAATGCTTCCTATCTTTGGGTAATCCGAAGAACTTCTCCCCTATGTCTCCAATTTGCCCCGATCACTCCGGTAGGCTTAAACATAGTACTTGTAGCTTGTTGTTGTGTTATTTCTTAAATTACTTCACTAACTTGTAAAATTTTTATTGAATCTTCAGCAACTGCTCCTCGGATTGAACTAATCACAAGTGATCGGACTCTCTCAATTCTACACCTCGTGCATCATCTTTGGCTCAGGCCATTGCTAGGTCAAAGATGACTGCTAAAAGAAAACTGGGCAAGGTGGCTATCGCGGGCCCATCCCTTAAGAAGGCCAAAATTGTTGAAGTTCCAGATTCTCCACCATTAGAAGAGGTGAAACTATTGACATGGGGAAAACTTCGGAGAGTCCAATTGTTGAAGCTTCTATTGATCGACCCAAGATGACTCCCTCAAAGAACGATCCCTTATCTCTCATCATTGTTTCCTGCTCTCCTTGCATCATTGAGCAGATGCAAAAGGACTTGGGAACTTCAACTCCCTCCCAGGAGTTGAACCCTTCTAGACCAATGTCACCCATGCCTACAAGTGATTTTGAAAAGATAGTTCAATCTATCTTGAACTCTTCATCTTTTGCTTCTGTTCACCTGCCTTCTTCCGTTCCTGACCTGGCGGGCCACTGTCGGTCTATTATAGAACAACAACTTCTGGTAGTTTCATATTAATTATTCTTCTTATCATTGTTTGTCTCTGAATGCTGACTTACATCATACTTTCCCTTTCAGATTTCCAAAAGCTGGCTCTCTTTGCAAGAAAAGCATTAAAATCTTCCACAGAAACAACCAAGCTTCGAGAAAAAAATTCAAACTTGAACAACCAAGTCATCTCCTTATCTGTTGGTAAAAATGAAGCTATGATGGAACTGGAGAGATTGAGAGCCGAGTCTATTATGTTTTAGGAAAGAAATGCACATCAACTTTTGGCTGATGAAAATTTGGCCTTGAAAATGGCTTTGAAAGAGTCTGAAGATGAAAAAGCTCAAATGACGGCTAAACAATCCTCTCTCACGAAAAAGTTGGAGAAAAAGAAAAATTCCCTAAAGTTCGCTGTCGATACTATCTCTGATGCTAAGCAACGGGTGTCACAATTTCTGAATACTTCTCTTGATGACATCATTGTTAACTCTTATGAGGACACCCTAATGTTTGCTTATGCGACAACATAGAAAAATGCCTAGATTTAAACTTTCCTTCACTTGATCTTGCTCTTGTCAATAGATTTATGGCTAAAGTCAAAGAAATGGAGTAGGGGGTTGAAGTTCCTAAGAGAGAGGAGATTGATGCCTCCAAAATCTTATCCCTCAGAGTCCCTTCCCTCGATGTAGATTCCGATTCTGAGGATGAAGGTGATAAAGATGAAGCCGCCGAGGAAGAAGGCGGAAATGATGAAGATGACAATGATGATGATGATGATGATGATGAAGAAGATGGAGGCCAGGGTTCAGGTGGCGACGGAGGTGGTCACACCAATGTTCATGAAAAAGATGGTGATGACAATACCGAGGCTTCAGAAAGGGTCATCCCCGATCCAATCATCCATGAAGCAAGCCAACTTGAACCCCCAAAGCCTTCTGACCTTCAACAAGAGACTGCGAACATCAATGTTGAAGGACAAAGAGAGAAAAAGCAGGTCTGTCAAACTACAATTCTCATTTCTCAGGTATGGGATTACTTGTCTAAATGGCTTTCATTTCCAAGATAATAATAGTTTACATCTTTTATTTTAGATAAAGAAGAAATCCATCCAACTTTATAAAACCAAGCTTGAAAGAAAATAAGCAGAAATAAATAGCTTGTATAGAGAGTTAGATAAGTAGTTAAAAGAACACAATACCCTCTCTGACAAGTATTATAGGCTTAATAGAAGTGCGACCGTGTTAGCGTCTTTCAAAGACCAAGAAGCTCTCCCACGACTGAGGAGAGCACGCCTTCGATATGATAATCTTTTGAAAGAGAATTGGGAGTTAATTATGCTCTTTTGGATGTTGGTTGAAGAAAGGAACATCCTTGTAGACTTCTTATACAAAGCCTATTATAGACATCCAACCATAGGTTTTTCATATTTAGGTGATTTTAGTGGGGGCTTATTAGGTTTTACACAAGAGATATTTGGATGAATTTGGATCTGATCCACATTCGGGTGCCCGCTGGAACTTACAATGAGTCAAATCGATTCTCCATGAGTCATCTTCTGAAAAAATTAAATATTATAAGGACAAATTTGTTTTTGAATTATTCAAAAAGGCAATTTTGTATTAACTGAATGACCATTCATAATTTTGTAATAATATTGGTTTGTGAATTTCTTGCTCTAGTTCCTTTTATACTTAGCTGTATTTTATTACGTTATCATAGAATGAATGTCCCTCAAAGAGCTTTCTTTCTAGAGATTATTTAAGCAAGTATGTTAAACTAAGAAGAGATTATCTAGAAAAAATTTCACTTTTGAAATCTTCAGAATTAGCCAGATATTGTTTTCTTAGAGATTTGAAAAGGCTTTACATGGAACATCCTCGTCTTCGTTTCGATTTTCTTAGCGAAGAAAAAGAAAAGCTTCTTAAAGAATTTGGACATATCATACCAAATTGATATGTAGTCGTGATAATCCTCCTGCTGGGGAGTGGGACTATAGCAAATATCCTCCTGTTATTAACCCGGAAGGATTTAATGCTCCTTTTGACTCAGCAGTCGTTCTTTCAGCTAATTCCTTGAGTAAAGTTAGAAACACAGTTTCTCAACTCTAAGTGTGAAACAAATGTCCAATTGTACTTTTTTGTTTCATTTCTACTTAAATTCTAATCTTTTATTATTATAATAAAAGAGATTGATTATTCGAGTCTTGACTTTATTTTCTTTTTGTTTGTTTAAATAGGAATTACAGTTATCTATAGCGCCACTCTCGTTAGATTCAACATCTTGCTTTATCAGTATTAGAGATGGGTTGTTAGCAGATATTGAAAGAGGAAGCCCATTAATGATCCTTTGTCTACTTGCTTTCAAAACAACGCCAAAGCTCTAGAATGGCATAGACGATATTTGCTTCAAAAGAGAATTGTTAGAAATCTCAATGATCAAATCGCCAATCATGAAGCGGACATTAAGAGTAAGAATGAAACAATTTCCATATTGAAGTGCCAAATTAAATCAAATCCTTCAATTGATTTTGACCATAAGACATCCGAACTTCTCCAGCAAATAAGCGATTTGGAGATTAAGTTAAAAGATAGTTAAGCTCAGTGTGAATCGCTAGAATTCATTAAGGGAAATAATATTTCAAACATCGATTTACCAGCCTGTAACGTTTACGACTTTTCGATGCTCGAAAGTCGACATTAATACGTCCACTGTATCAAATGCCGCGCAATCGAATGCCGGAAAACCGAACCATTAGGGTTAAAAGAAGAGGTAGATGAAGACAGAAGAAAAAGAGAACAGAAAAACAAAAACAGAAACAACAACAGAATCTCACATTCGCAGCGGAACAATATACAATAGATAATCACTAGCCTTTTAAACAAAGAATTATATCAGTTTATACATACATCATCAGAGTCAATAAACAACTCAATACAACAATGGACAGTTATATAAACTTGTCCACATACAGAATACACAGCGGAATAAATAACAAGTACGGGAGTACGTCTCGCCATCCAGCTCATCTCCAAAGCTCCAGAATATCCAAAATATCCTGATAACATAACTCTAGGCTGCCCGTGTGGAAAATTATGGGCACCCAAAGTTTAGAAAGGGAACAATAAACTCCGAGTCAGTCATGGTGACTGGTGTGAGATCGTAAAACAGTTATTTTCACAAAGAAAATAAAATTAATTCATAATGCTTTTGGAAAATGAAACTACCATAAGACCTCCCGCCACACACACAATGCAATCGCAGATTTGGAGGAGATTTCTTCTTATGATAGTCAAAAATGCTAACTACGAAAAATCAGTTGGTATTATTATTAATTTCTAGTGTCGAAAACATTTCAAAAGTATAATATCAATCTTAGCCAGCATACAACCATTATTGTATGCCTACTATAGCTACTATGTTCAATAGCAGGTTACCGCCACATTCCATAGCAGGTAATACAACTAAAACCGTACAGGTTCGTATTGTTTCTTTGGATTTCCAACAAATGGTCAGGCAAAGGAACTTCCTTACACCGAAATGGAAACGCCTCTGGAAAGACGCCCCGAGAACCTAACCGGATCTTTGCAAACACAAGGCCGACGTTACCTCACGCTTTAACCAAGCTGTAACTAGGTAGCTAACACACGAGCTATGCCATCCCCCGGTCGTTACCGACCTTTAACCAAGGATCCTCAACCACAAAGTATAATAAATTTGCAGCATCAACATAGGTAAAATATCTGGGCTCCATACCATGATATCACCTTTTATCCAGAAGGAAATGACATACCCTAGGGGCGCTACCGCTAAAAACCTTTGCCGCAACATTCCTGTTTCGACCATTACCGGGTTGTGAGGCTCGATGAAGTCTCGTCCACAAAGCCACGCTTTGATCAACAATTGATCAACAGCACTTCGTATGCCACATTACCAAATTGGGAATGTATCACTAGTAACCATCAACTACATAACCTCTGAGCTCGTACGTCTCAGAGAAGGGTGTTAAGCTAAGAGAATAAATTCTCCGCCACCAACAGAAATGTATTTGATAGAAACCAGCTTTACATCTCAAAGTGTAACGTCAGACACACATCCATACAAGTCCGTTCCGAGATCGAACGGAACCGAAGGCACTTCCAAAGAAGCCCTTGCAATCCGGATATTCACTAATCACGTCCGGACTTCCCATCACAAGAAGAGTGATATAAATCTCTATACCGGAGCAACTCGGTGAAGAGACATTCGACAGGTTGTCCTTTCATTTTCGCAAATACCCGGTCTTCACACCAGTCTTCAAATAATGTCCATTCACGACGTATCACTATTCGGAATGGGTTATATGACATAAAGTCCTCTCCCGGCTTAACCGAATAATGAGCGTTTGTTTTAAAAACAAATCAAGTGCCATTTCAAAGGCAAATATTGATAGTCGGTTATGTAACTATCAACAACATATCACAACAATCATCAGATTTAAATAATTTTTCCCAAATTATTTATTTTCAAAACATCTTCACAAGATATTTTTTTTTTCCACACTTTAACATTTGAAAACAAATTTCAAATCATATTTCACACTTCATCTCAAAATGGTCCATTTAACCCAATTAAATAAATCCTTATCGATTTATTTCAAATTTACATCCCAATCAGTAAATTTATTTCCATACTTCATCACTTTGAAAACCAATTTCAAATCATAATTTCCACACTTTAAAAATAAATTAATGTTTATTTTTAAAACAAGTTTCCCTTTCCTTTATAAATTCCATTGTGAATTTAAATTTCCAAATATCCACTTATATACGATTTTCAAAAATCATTTTCCAAAGATTCACTTTCAAACACCAAATCAATTTCCAAATTGATTTCTAAATTAATTTCAACACCAAATCATTTTACAAATTGATTTCAAAATTCATTTCAACACAAATCAATTTTCTCATTCAACATCAAATAAATTTTCATATCGATTTCTCAAAGATTTATTTTCCAATACCAAATCATTTTATCAAATTGATTTCAAACCAATTTATCACCTTTTTAAATAAATTCCTTTATCTCTCCAAATTATTCAAAATTCCATTTTCAAATAAATTCTTCAACTTTCAAACAATATTATTCAAAACCCATTTATTAATATCCTTTCCCATATTTTGGAAATAATTCGACAAGATAGAAAAATCAACTTTATACTTTTAAAATTCCTTCTTTTAAATTCACCCAATTCTTTCAAAAGAATTTACTTAAAATTTCCAACTTTTATTTCAAAAATCCAATTTAATTTATTTATGGTATCCAACGATACCAAAAATACATTCGGCTAAATTATAGCCTTCAACAAATTCAATCACAGATATAATCATTCACAGATTATAAATAAATAACACACAACATATGAAACCAATTCAAATGTTTTGAGGAATCCTATTGGATCCCTCCAACCTGTTTCCCTGCATCCATAGATGTTAGCACAATACCAATTCCACTTCGAGGTGGAATATCGCGGTATATGAGATTTATAAAATATCATCCGCTATTATGCGGCGCATAGGGTCTCATCCGCTATTATGCGGGAAATCAACAACTCCAATATATACATATTCCAATATATATATTGCTATATATTACTATATATACTATCACTTCCAAACAGTCAATCAATCAATAACTGCAAAATCCAATTTTCATTTTGAGTGAGAAGATCTCACCTTTGCTTTTTATTTTGCAATCCAATCCAAACCAGTCATTTCTTTTCAGATTCCGACCTTGAACAATCATTATATAATTTTATTAATATTCGAATCAGTTGAACAATTTATTATCATTTAATAGATTTAACTAACTCTTATATAAACCTTTATATATTTTCTTCCAAGGTCTTATATACATATATATAAATCACTTTTTTTTATTATAAAAACTATTGTTATATCACTCTCTTCAGTAAATAACAAAACAATAGTTTTGTTTACAGTAAAATTTTCTTAATATATATATATATAGACAAAAATTTCTACATATGTAAAAATCTATATAAACTCTTTACTGAACCTTAAAGTATATTAAACATGTGTGAATTTTCATATATGTATTTATTTAACATTTTATTCTTTCAGTATATATAAAAATTGAATTCAAGGAAAATACCTCTAATCCCAAAATTTTCAGTCGAGCTGCCAACGAACCCTTCCCCCGAACATCGCAGCCTACTGACGAGCCACGGCGATCCATTACCTCGCATCGCGACTGCCACTGCGTCGCCCAAATGCCTCCTCTTCCATGATGCGCCGTTGCCACCCAACTCGATCCATCTTGACTAGATTCTCCGTGTCGATGTCAGTAGATCTGCCATCTCGTCGCCAAGGTAACCGCGCTCGAGCTCGATTTCGGGGCCACGCGATTAAATCGCGACCCTTAGCTCATTCGCGCCATCGCCAAAACCTTCAAGCGAACCCGCGCCAATCGAGAAAAGCTCCGTCTTCCTTCCCGCGTTCAAACGCGTTTCGCCCCCTTTGCCAATGCTCGCGAGTTTTGTTCGAGGGGAAACTGTAGCCATTCTCGTGAATTTGAAATTCCAATTCGATCTGAGCTTTTTTTTTCCTTTTGAGTTGTTAGAATAGAATAGAAGGATTCGATTTTTAGCTTTTGAAAAGAATGAGGGAAACCTAGCCTCGTTTAACTGAAGAGGGATGGGAGAAAATGCTCGCGACTTTTGTTCGGCCACCATTTTTTTCTTCGTTTTTTTTCTTTCTGTTCGCCTGTATGATTTCAGAAGTGGGGAAAAGAAAAGGTACGAAGGAGACAACGTGGTGGCTGGTGGTACGAATTGTCGGAATAAGATTAAGTAAATATAATTTAAATTGATTTCAAATTGTCTCGAATTTATAGCTTAAACTTTCGACCTCCTAACGAGATGTGCCGCTAGGCGTTCGTAATGTTATATCCCTATTCCGAACGCAATGGAAAAGGTTCCGAGTCCAAATTCGATCGTATGAAGAAGATAGCTTTTTGGACCAGTTATAATATTAAATTTTCGATTTAATTTCAGCGCGTTTATATATCGTACGGCCAAACGATCACTCCAAACATTACTAAAATTGAAATCCGATAATAATACAATATTACGGATCCAATGGAACTGGTTTCATCGAATTCTGAGACTGTGCCCCGGAACGCTATTTTCAAATATCGATTTAAACGAAAAAAATTCAAAACTGAACAAACCACTTCCAAATTCAATTCTGAAGCTTCTATTATCTTTAGTATTATTAATATGAATTTTCCAAGACTTCATATTATTTTTAACAGGCTTAAAATTGAAGATTCAAATTTTTACCCAAATTTCATATAATTAAATTCACTAATTAAATTGCCAAATTCGTAGCAATATTTTGAATTTCAAATTAAACTATCATTCGAATATTTAAACTCAATTAAATATTCAAATTTCAAATGTCAAAAATTCAGGGTCATTACAATCTTCGCTCCTTAAAAGAATTTCGTCCCGAAATTACAAGTTAAGAAGAATGCTCCAATACCCGTTTATCATTTTCCCAAAACCAAACAGTTTTATCAAATTCTCAAACCAATCCTTTTATTAAAGATTCGTTATCACTTTAACTAACTTTCCACAATCAACCATAAGTTCCAAATAATATGGTTTTCTTAACAATTCAAATTCTAATTCTAATTCAACATTTGAATTCAAAATTTTCTCAAAATTTTCTAACTTTCTAAATTTTCAAAAAATTTCGCCAGCGTCTCCTTTGCGCGGCTAACTCGGTACAACTACAAAATGTCCCTACGGACTCCCAAATTCCAATAGAAAACAAAATGCCAAGTGGCAAAATCAGAAACTCATCAAATTTCATATTGAAATTTCAAATACATACCTTATGTTGAGAAATTCAAATTCACCTTCGAAATCAAATCTAATTCCATTTTCCTTAGCCTTTACAATTCCTGTATACTCTACTTAACAACAATGTCCAAATTTACTTATTGGATTCCAAATACCCATTTACTTAAGAATTTCATTCTTTAAGTTCAATATAAGTATTTACATACTTCTTATATTTATTTTCACTTCACTAACAAAGTTATATATTCATTTCCATTCAACTTTGCATTTTCAATTCCATTCGAATTCATTTTACAATTTTAATTCTATTTGAATTCATTTTATCTTCAAAAATCAAAAATTCATTTAGTGAAAACTCGATGTCCACTTTTTCCAAAACTTTCTACTTCGACCAAAACAATGGTTTTCATTTTCTAGTTCAATTCCTAGATTTCCATTACAATTTGAAAATCAATTTTCCGTTAACAAAATTTTCCAAATTTTTCAAAAATTTTCTAACTCCTAAAATTTTTAGAAACTTTTGGCGGAGTCTCCTTTGTACGGAGGAGCTTTTGCAATTTGACAAAGGATATAAATATATATACATCGACCCACACGGTCGGAAAAGCAGAAAAACAGTTCATATTTCCTATTTTTATTGCGTAGGCGTACCTTTTTAGCATTTTTAAGCAAAGCAGTTTATTTTTAAGCATTTGCGCGATCAAAATGCAGCCAAACGGCTTCCAAAAACCTGCACTTACTCAGTTTAAACACGTAAGTGACAAATATTGGAAATCTATTAACATTTCATTTATTTTCAATAGCAAACACATAGTTTTCATAAGCAATGTACTCAAAATAATTCCTATGAGCAATTTATAAAGTTTCAATACAAATTTAGTTGCTTACAACTAATTCACATACCATTTTTATTCAATTCAATGGTTTACAATTCATTTTCTTCCATTCTATTCATTTTTAAATGAATCTAACTCATATCTATTTCAATTGATACAAAAATCAATTTCATTTGCTTTTATTAACTCATATAATTTTATACAATCTCGTTTGCGTCAAACAACACCCATTTCTATGCAAATTTCAACGATATTCACTTAATAGAATATCCATTCTAGTTTACAACTAATTTAAATTGATACCAACTCAATTTACTTTAATTCATTTCATTTTCAATTGATTCCATTCAATTCAATTTGCATTCTATATTCACATTCGGTTTATTTCATTAACCAAACAAATTTCATTCAAAACCATTTCATTCAACTCACAATTTAATTTTAATTTAACTAACTCAACTTCCAATTCATTATTTCATGAATTAATAAATTATCAAATCAGTTTACTTAAACTAATTCCATTTTTATTTTATTTCTCCAAGTTTGGATTTTTATTCAACTTGATTCAAATCAAATTTCATTTCATTTTTCAATTCATTTATTTACAAGTGCAGCTTCATTTGTTCATTTACAAATTCATTCCTTTTCAATTTGAATCTTATTCCAATCAAATTTCAAATATTTTATAAGTCATCAAACTTATTTACATTTCATAACATTTTAATGAAATTCCAAAGTCTTTTAAACAATTATTCACATTTCCTTTCAATTTATAAAACTCATTCATAAATTCACATTACCAATTTCATTACATTAATGAATTTATTTTCTCAAATATTCTTCTGGAATTCTATTCCAAATTATTTATCACATTTACAATTTATTTTACAAATCCCATTTGTGTATGAATTCATTTCCTTATATTTTTAATTCATATTTATAATTTCCATTTGTCAAATGGATTTATCTTCAAATCTTTTGTTATACCATTATTTCTTATTTGATTTCCATACAACAATGATAATAATTCAATATTATCTCTTATTAACAACCAAGCATACATATACTATAATAATTCATAGAAAATCATTTCTTTTCTATACAAAAATAGTTTTGGGTAAAATTATTTCATTTACCCTATTTTAAAACAATACCGTGTCAGTTTATCTTGTTTAAGAGTTTAGAAATCCCTATCGATTACAGTTGGCCACCCTGCACCGACCAGAATCTATAAACAATCAACCGATAAGTCAACACAATACAAAACAAATTTTTGTATTCACTAACAAATACGCGCTCATATCTATTATTACACTCACACTCATTCTAGAGAACTATTGACACTATCTCTAATGAGTAACACCCAACAGAGCTAGGGTTATCGCTAAACCGGCTGCTCTGATACCACATGTAACATTTACGACTTTTCGACGCTCGAAAGTCGACATTAATACGTCCACTGTATCAAATGCCGTGCAATCGAATACCGGAAAACCGAACCATTAGGGTTAAAAGAAGAGGTAGAAGAAGACATAAGAAAAAGAGAACAGAAAAACATAAACAGAAACAACAACAAAATCTCACATTCGCAGTGGAACAATATACAATAGATAATCACTAGTCTTTTAAACAAAGAATTATATCAGTTTATACATACATCATCAGAGTCAATATACAACTCAATACAACAATTGATAGTTATATAAACTTGTCCACATACAGAATACATAGCGGAATAAATAACAAATACGGGAGTACGTCTCGCCATCCAGCTCATCTCCAAAGCTCCAGAATATCCAGAATATCCTGATAACATAACTCTAGGCTGCCCATGTGGAAAATTATGGGCACCCAGAGTTTAGAAAGGGAACAATAAACTCCGAGTCAGTCATGGTGACTGGTGTGAGATCGTAAACAGTTATGTTCACAAAGAAAATAAAATTAATTCGTAATGCTTTTGGAAAATGAAACTACCATAAGACCTCCCGCCACACACACAATGCAATCGCAGAATTGGAGGAGATTTCTTCTTATGATAGTCAAAAATGCTTACTACGAAAAATCAGTTGATATTATTATTAATGTCTAGTGTCGAAAACATTTCAAAAGTATAATATCAATCTTAGCCAGCATACAACCATTATTGTATGCCTACTATAGCTACTACGTTCAATAGCAGGTTACCGCCACATTCCATAGCAGGTAATACAACTAAAACCGTACAGGTTCGTATTGTTTCTTTGGATTTCCCACAAATGGTCAGGCAAAGGAACTTCCTTACACCGAAATGGAAACTCCTCTGGAAAGACGCCCCGAGAACCTAACCGGATCTCTACAAACACAAGGCCGACGCTACCTCACGCTTTAACCAAGCTGTAACTAGGAAGCTAACACACGAGCTATGCCATTCCCCGGTCGTTACCGACCTTTATTCGAGGATCCTCAACCACAAAGCAACAACCACAAAGAAAAATAAATTTGCAGCATCAACATTGGCAAAATATCTGGGCTCCATACCATGATATCACCTTTTATCTAGAAGGAAATGACATACCCTAGGGGAGCTACCCCTAAAAACCTTTGCCGCAACATTCCTGTTTCGACCATTACCGGGTTGTGAGGCTCGACGAAGTCTCATCCACAAAGCTACGCTTTTTCACAAAGCCACGCTTTTTCACAAAGCCACGCTTTTTCACAAAGCCACGTTTTTTCACAAAGCCACGCTTTTTCACAAAGCCACGCTTTGATCAACAATTGACCAACAGCACTTCGTATGCCACATTACCAAATTGGGAATGTATCACTAGTAACCATCAACTACATAACCTCTGAGCTCGTACGTCTCAGAGAAGGGTGTTAAGCTAAGAGAATAAATTCTCCGCCACCAACAGAAATGTATTTGATAGAAACCAGCTTTACATCTCAAAGTGTAACGTCAGACACACATCCATACAAGTCCGTTCCAGGATCGAACGGAACCGAAGGCACTTCCAAAGAAGCCCTTGCAATCTGGATATTCACTAATCACGTCCGGACTTCCCATCACAAGAAGAGTGATATAAATCTCTATACCGGAGCAACTCGGTGAAGAGACATTCGACAGGTTGTCCTTTCATTTTCGCAAATACCCAGTCTTCACACCGGTCTTCAAATAATGTCCATTCACGACGTATCACTATTCGGAATGGGTTATATGACATAAAGTCCTCTCCCGGCTTAACCGAATAATGAGCGTTTGTTTTAAAAACAAATCAAGTGCCATTTCAAAGGCAAATATTGATAGTCGGTTATGTAACTATCAACAACATATCACAACAATCATCAGATTTAAATAATTTTTCCCAAATTATTTATTTTCAAAACATCTTCACAAGATATATTTTTTTTCTCCACACTTTAACATTTGAAAACAAATTTCAAATCATATTTCACACTTCATCTCAAAATGGTCCATTTAACCCAAGTAAATAAATCCTTATCGATTTATTTCAAATTTACATCCCAATCAGTAAATTTATTTCCACACTTCATCACTTTGAAAACCAATTTCAAATCATAATTTCCACACTTTAAAAATAAATTAATGTTTATTTTTAAAACAAGTTTCCCTTTCCTTTATAAATTCCATTGTGAATTTAAATTTCCAAATATCCACTTATATACGATTTTCAAAAATCGTTTTCCAAAGATTCACTTTCAAACACCAAATCAATTTCCAAATTGATTTCTAAATTTATTTCAACACCAAATCATTTTACAAATCGATTTCAAAATTCATTTCAACACAAATCAATTTTCTCATTCAACATCAAATAAATTTTCATATCGATTTCTCAAAGATTTATTTTCCAATACCAAATCATTTTATCAAATTGATTTCAAACCAATTTATCACCTTTTTAAATAAATTCCTTTATCTCTCCAAATTATTCAAAATTCCATTTTCAAATAAATTCTTCAACTTTCAAATAATATTATTCAAAACCCATTTATTAATATCCTTTCCCATATTTTGGAAATAATTCGACAAGATAGAAAAATCAACTTTATACTTTTAAAATTCCTTCTTTTAAATTCACCCAATTCTTTCAAAAGAATTTACTTAAAATTTCCAACTTTTATTTCAAAAATCCAATTTAATTTATTTATGGTATCCAACGATACCAAAAATACATTCGGCTAAATTATAGCCTTCAACAAATTCAATCACAGATATAATCATTCACAGATTATAAATAAATAACACACAACATATGAAACCAATTCAAATGTTTTGAGGAATCCTGTTGGATCCCTCCAACCTGTTTCCCTGCATCCACAGATGTTAGCACAATACCAATTCCACTTCGAGGTGGAATATCGCGGTATATGAGATTTATAAAATATCATCCGCTATTATGCGGCGCATAGGGTCTCATCCGCTATTATGCGGGAAATCAACAACTCCAATATATACATATTCCAATATATATATATTGCTATATATTACTATATATACTATCACATCCAAACAGTCAATCAATCAATAACTGCAAAATCCAATTTTCATTTGAGTGAGAAGATCTCACCTTTGCTTTTTATTTTGCAATCCAATCCAAACCAGTCATTTCTTTTCAGATTCCGACCTTGAACAATCATTATATAATTTTATTAATATTCGAATCAGTTGAACAATTTATTATCATTTAATAGATTTAACTAACTCTTATATAAACCTTTATATATTTTCTTCCAAGGTCTTATATACATATATATAAATCACTTTTTTTTATTATAAAAACTATTGTTATATCATTCTCTTCAGTAAATAACAAAACAATAGTTTTGTTTACAGTAAAATTTTCTTAATATATATATATAGACAAAAATTTCTACATATGTAAAAATCTATATAAACTCTTTACTGAACCTTAAAGTATATTAAACATGTGTGAATTTTCATATATGTATTTATTTAACATTTTATTCTTTCAGTATATATAAAAATTGAATTCAAGGAAAATACCTCTAATCCCAAAATTTTCAGTCGAGCTGCCAACGAACCCTTCCCCCGAACATCGCAGCCTACTGACGAGCCACGGCGATCCATTACCTCGCATCGCGACTGCCACTGCGTCGCCCAAATGCCTCCTCTTCCATGATGTGCCGTTGCCACCCAACTCGATCCATCTTGACTAGATTCTCCGTGTCGATGTCAGTAGCTCTGTCATCTCGTCGCCAAGGTAACCGCGCTCGAGCTCGATTTCGGGGCCACGCGATTAAATCGCGACCCTTAGCTCATTCGCGCCATCGCCAAAACCTTCGAGCGAACCCACGCCAATCGAGAAAAGCTCCGTCTTCCTTCCCGCGTTCAAACGCGTTTCGCCACCTTTGCCAATGCTCGCGAGTTTTGTTAGAGGGGAAACTGTAGCCATTCTCGTGAATTTGAAATTCTAATTCGATCTGAGCTTTTTTAGAATAGAAGGATTCGATTTTTAGCTTTTGAAAAGAATAAGGGAAACCTAGCCTCGTTTAACTGAAGAGGGATGGGAGAAAATGCTCGCGACTTTTGTTTGGCCACCATTTTTTTCTTCGTTTTTTTCTTTCTGTTCGCCTCGATGAAGTCTCGTCCACAAAGCCACGCTTTGATCAACAATTGATCAACAGCACTTCGTATGCCACATTACCAAATTGGGAATGTATCACTAGTAACCATCAACTACATATCCTCTGAGCTCGTACGTCTCAGAGAAGGGTGTTAAGCTAAGAGAATAAATTCTCCGCCACCAACTGAAATGTATTTGATAGAAACCAGCTTTACATCTCAAAGTGTAACGTCAGACACACATCCATACAAGTCCGTTTCGGGATCGAACGGAACCGAAGGCACTTCCAAAGAAGCCCTTGCAATCCGGATATTCACTAATCACGTCCGGACTCCCCATCACAAGAAGAGTGATATAAATCTCTATACCGGAGCAACTCGGTGAAGAGACATTCGACAGGTTGTCCTTTCATTTTCGCAAATACCCGGTCTTCACACCGGTCTTCAAATAATGTCCATTCACGACGTATCACTATTCGGAATGGGTTATATGACATAAAGTCCTCTCCCGGCTTAACCGAATAATGAGCGTTTGTTTTAAAAACAAATCAAGTTCCATTTCAAAGGCAAATATTGATAGTCGGTTATGTAACTATCAACAACATATCACAACAATCATCAGATTTAAATAATTTTTCCCAAATTATTTATTTTCAAAACATCTTCACAAGATATATTTTTTTTTCCACACTTTAACATTTGAAAACCAATTTCAAATCATATTTCACACTTCATCTCAAAATAGTCCATTTAACCCAATTAAATAAATCCTTATCGATTTATTTCAAATTTACATCCCAATCGGTAAATTTATTTCCACACTTCATCACTTTGAAAACCAATTTCAAATCATAATTTCCACAATTTAAAAATAAATCAATGTTTATTTTTAAAACAAGTTTCCCTTTCCTTTATAAATTCCATTGTGAATTTAAATTTCCAAATATCCACTTATATACGATTTTTAAAAATCGTTTTCCAAAGATTCACTTTCAAACACCAAATCAATTTCCAAATTGATTTCTAAATTTATTTCAACACCAAATCATTTTACAAATCGATTTCAAAATTCATTTCAACACAAATCAATTTTCTCATTCAACATCAAATAAATTTTCATATCGATTTCTCAAAGATTTATTTTCCAATACCAAATCATTTTATCAAATTGATTTCAAACCAATTTATCACCTTTTTAAATAAATTCCTTTATCTCTCCAAATTATTCAAAATTCCATTTTCAAATAAATTCTTCAACTTTCAAACAATATTATTCAAAACCCATTTATTAATATCCTTTCCCATATTTTGGAAATAATTCGACAAGATAGAAAAATCAACTTTATACTTTTAAAATTCCTTCTTTTAAATTCACCCAATTATTTCTAAAGAATTTACTTAAAATTTCCAACTTTTATTTCAAAAATCAAATTTAATTTATTTATGGTATCCAACGATACCAAAAATACATTCGGCTAAATTATAGCCTTCAACAAATTCAATCACAGATATAATCATTCACAGATTATAAATAAATAACACACAACATATGAAACCAATTCAAATGTTTTGAGGAATCCTGTTGGATCCCTCCAACCTGTTTCCCTACATCCACAGATGTTAGCACAATACCAATTCCACTTCGAGGTGGAATATCGCGGTATATGGGATTTATAAAATATCATCCGCTATTATGCGGCGCATAGGGTCTCATCCGCTATTATGCGGGAAATCAACAACTCCAATATATACATATTCCAATATATATATATTGCTATATATTACTATATATACTATCACATCCAAACAGTCAATCAATCAATAACTGCAAAATCCAATTTTCATTTTGAGTGATAAGATCTCACCTTTGCTTTTTATTTTGCAATCCAATCCAAACCAGTCATTTCTTTTCAGATTTCGACCATGAACAATCATTATATAATTTTATTAATATTCGAATCAATTGAACAATTTATTATCATTTAATAGATTTAACTAACTTTTATATAAACCTTTATATATCTTCTTCCAAGGTCTTATATACATATATATAAATCACTTTTCTTTTCTTTTTCTTTTTATAAAAACTACTATTATATCATTCTCTTCAGTAAATAACAAAACGGTAGTTTTGTTTACAGTAAAATTTTCTTTATATATATATATATATAGACAAAAATTTCTGCATATGTAAAAATCTATATAAACTCTTTACTGAACCTTAAAGTATATTAAACATGTATGAATTTTCATATATGTATTTATTTAACATTTTATATTTTATTCTTTCAGTATATATAAAAATTGAATTCAAGGAAAATACCTCTAATCCCAAAATTTTCAGTCGAACTGCCAACGAACCCTTCCCCCGAACATCGCAGCCTACTGACGAGCCACGGCGATCCATCACCTCGCATCGCGACTGCCACTGCGTCGCCTAAATGCCTCCTCGTTCATGATGCGCCGTTGCCACCCAACTCGATCCATCTTGACTAGATTCTCCGTGTCGATGTCAGTAGCTCTGCCATCTCGTCGCCAAGGTAACCGCGCTTGAGCTCGATTTCGTGGCCACGCGATTAAATCACGACCCTTAGCTCAATCGTGCCATCGCCAAAACCTTCGAGCGAACCGGCGCCAATCGAGAAAAGCTCCGTCTTCCTTCCCGCATTCAAACGCGTTTTGCCCCCTTTGCCAATGCTCGCGAGTTTTGTTCGAGGGGAAACTATAGCCATTCTCGTGAATTTGAAATTCTAATTCGATCTGAGCTTTCTTTTTTTTCCTTTTGAGTTGTTCGAATAGAATAGAAGGATTCGATTTTTAGCTTTTGAAAAGAATGAGGGAAACCTAGCCTCGTTTAACTAAAGAGGGACGGGAGAAAATGCTCGCTACTTTTGTTCGGCCACCATTTTTTTCTTCGTTTATTTTTTATTTTTTTTCTTTCTGTTCGCCTGTATGATTTCAGAAGTGGGGAAAAGAAAAGGAAGGGTACGAAGGAGACAACATGGTGGCTGGTGGTACGAATTGTCGGAATAAGAATAAGTAAATATAATTTAAATTGATTTCAAATTGTCTCGAATTTATAGCTTAAACTTTCGACCTCCTAACAAGACGTGCCGCTAGGCATTCGTAATGTTATATCCCTATTCCGAACGTAATGGAAAAGGTTTCGAGTCCAAATTCGATCGTATGGAGAAGATAGCTTTTTGGACCAGTTATAATATTAAATTTTCGATTTAATTTCAGCGCGTTTATATATCGTACGGCCAAACGATCACTCCAAACATTACTAAAATTGAAACCCGATAATAATACAATATTACGGATCCAATGGAACTGGTTTCGTCGAATTCCGAGACTATGCCCCGGAACGCTATTTTCAAATATCGATTTAAACGAAAAAATTCAAAACTGAACAAACCACTTCCAAATTCAATTCCGAAGCTTCTATTATCTTCAGTATTATTAATATGAATTTTCCAAGACTTCATATTATTTTTAACAGGCTTAAAATTGAAGATTCAAATTTTTACTCAAATTTCATACAATTAAATTCACTAATTAAATTGCCAAATTCATAGCAATATTTTGAATTTCAAATTAAACTATCATTCGAATATTTAAACTCAATTAAATATTCAAATTTCAAATGTCAAAAATTCTGGGTCGTTACACAGCCTCTCCCATTATTTCATCTGTCGCAAAACCAACAAGGTCTACTTCTCTCGCCATCCAAAAGTTTCCTACTATGACTAATCCTCCTCCTGGCTTAGATGAGAAGGTAGTAGGAGAATGGTGCAGGAAAGTCAAATTTGAGATGATAAAATATTTCGATGAACAGCAGAAAGTGAAGTACTAAAATGAGTATGCAGCTAGGATTCAGAAACTTGAACGCGTAAGGTATTTAATTCAGAAGCGTATTGCTGATTTAAAAAGGGAAAATAAAACTATCAAAGGTGCAAAAAAGCATTTAATCATGCTTTAAAGAGCCACATTAAATCTATTGATGACAACGATAATATAAGGAAAAAAGAGAAGAAGCTTAAAGAAGTTCTTCGTATTGCAATTCATCACATCGTTGATCCTTTAGTCGTCAAAAACCTAAATAAGGCTGTTAAAGATTTGTGAAATATATATTTGTACCGTATACTTGTAAATAATTTCATAAATTATGAAAATCTTGTAAATATCACCTAGTCTGTAGTCCTTTCTTATAATGTTGTTTCTGATTCAACTTTCTAATAACTTGGTCTATCGTTTTTGTATTTGCCGATCCATTTAGTCTTCCTTTCTGATC
Source organism: Allium fistulosum (assembly GCA_030737815.1). NCBI lineage: Eukaryota > Viridiplantae > Streptophyta > Magnoliopsida > Asparagales > Amaryllidaceae > Allium > Allium fistulosum. The sequence continues at coordinate 99,222,124 of CM060902.1, forward strand.
TTATTTCCCTAAAAAGTATGAAGTGAACAATACTCTTTAACGTTAACTTGAAAGCTATGTAGTAGTTTATCTACATTATTAGCAGAGGTTGATAGATCATTATGTAATGCAAATGATAATAGGTGAAAAGTAATTCTAGAATTGAATACGGTTGAATGTTTTGAAACCCATCTTTGGTAATGATGAGAGAAAACCAGGAATTCAACTTCAATTATACCGATTGAATACCAGAAATCCAATGATAGAGAACCAAAAATTCAATTCTGGATTTAATTATTAATGTTTAGAAATTCATCTTCTAGAGATAGTCAATAATAATCGTGTAATAGAAGTCCAGAAATTATTGTCTGAAAGTTTGTAGTAGAAGTCCAATGACCCAGATTCGGGCATGAATGAAATTTAAAAGTTAAAAGATACAAAACCTAGATTCGGGTATTAGCAGTTGATAACCAGAAATCCATAATAATCATTATAATAAAAATCTTAAACCCAGATTCGGGCATTAATGATTAAAGTCCAGCAATCAATAGTAAATAGTCTCGAAACCCAGATTAGGGTATTAATAAGTGACTTGAACTTAATAATGAAAGACCGAAAACCCAGATTCAGGTATTAATGAGTGAAATTCAGAAATTCTTCTTTGATAGTTAGTTGGAGGCTGTAGATTCTTATTTAAGCCTTCCATTCTGTACCGCTCCTTGGGTTTTGACTCTTTTAACATGTGTTACACTTTAGGCTTGTATGTAGTTGCCGTTTCATTTGCCGCTTCTCGAGCTTGGACGTCATAGTCCATCGTTTGATATGCCGCTTCTTGGGCTCAAACGTCTTAGTTTGTTGTTTGATATGTCGTTGCTTGGTCTCGGACGTCTTAGTCCGTTGTTTGATATGGCGCTTCTTGGGCTTGGACATCTTAGTCCATTGTTGTCTGGTGCGCTTGGTTAGCTTATCAACAAGCAGGACCCAAGGACTTACCCAACCTCCCTCCAAGAGGCGCCTTGACCTGGCCATAGCGTGGCACGATCAAGGGCTTGTTCGGTGCCTCGCCAGGCCATAGCATGGCGGGACCCAGGGCTTACTCCGTCCTTCCTCAAGGAGGTGCCTTGACCTAGCCATTACATGATGTGATCAAAGGCTTGTTTGGTACCTTGGCCAAGCCATAGCATGGCGAGACCAAGGGCTTACTCCATCCTCCCTCTAGGAGGCGCCTTGACCTAGCCATAACATGGCGCAGTCAAGGGCTTGTCGATGCTTTAACCTGGCCATAGTGTGGAGCAGATAAAGGCTTACTCTAACCTCCCTCCGGGAGGCGCTTTAACCTGGCCAACTCGGTGTGGACAAAGGCTTTGATCGTTTAAGGTAATGTCAATATGCAAGGAGAATTCTACTCCCGACCGTGTAGATCTTTCTTAGTAAAGTAATTCTTTATTTAATCCAATTAGGATCTCTTTACAAACTCATTGATTTTGCCTTATCTGAAGAAACTGATCACCATTCCTTCCAATGCTCTACATTGATTTGTTTCATGTCCATTCATCATGCGATAGTGACAATAGGATCCTCCAAGATTCCTTTCACACTTAGGTTTTTTCTTCTGTGATGGCCAATTGTTGAGCTCGTCCTTGGTTAGTAGGAAAACATTCTCGATTAATGTTGTCAAATTGCATTCCTTAGGGAGTCTCGACTTGAAGCTTGTCTTTTAAGGATAGTTTCTGGATTTTTTATTACTTGGTTATGGAGCTTCACCCTCAACGACCAGCTTTCCTTTTAAAACCCTTTGAAGTTCATATATAGGCAATTTTCCACTTGTTGCTTGATGCCACTTATGTGAAAAAGCGTTGTAATCAGCCATCATTCCCTCTTCAAAGATTATGCCTTTGGTGTAGAGTTGAATTGTTTTCCTCATTTGGTCAAACAAGTTATCACTTTCATTTTTTGTTCCTCCTAAGGCAAATAGGCGTGGGACCAATGTGGAAAGGGTTTAAACTCCATTTTTTTGGGTCATAAGATTCAGCTCTTTTCTTCTTCACGATCCTTAGAGCTTCCAAAATTAACATTTTCTCTTCATGTAGTTTAGAATCATTGGTTGTTCTTTGGGAGAATCCAATTAAATGTGGCTCTAAGGACCCTTGTTCAGACCTTTTGATTTTCCTAAACATGGCGATGTATAATCTAAAGTAGGTAAGCTTGGAATACAAATGGGTTAGAGGAAAGTGGAGTTGGAAGTTCAACAAGATCGGAGGTTCAAGCCCTCCTTCTAGTGCCAAAGATGTTAACAAGAAAACTTGTCAACACCCCAAAGTAGAATTCAAAGTGTAGGAGTCTCCTTCGAAACCCCAGTTCCTTTAATCTACCTTTCGAATAGGCCATTGCAATATAAACTTCTCTTTATTCAACCTTTCGACTCAGTCGAAACTCCTATCTTCCTTTCTCTTAAGTCTATCATATTTACTTAATTGGTTTAATTATCCTTTCGAAACCCCCCTTTTGAAACGTTTCGAAACAATTGTGATATCCTAAAGGTTGGCTCTTGATTCAAATATATGGTTTAAACAGATAGGTTCCATCTTTGTCGAAAGCTGGCCTCTTTGATGGCTTGGGTTTTGTCTAGGAAATAGGCTGAGCTAAAGATTTCGACTCACTCGAAAGGTGACCTTTTGGTATCTTGAGTTTAGGAGCTAGAACTTTTAGAATATTGGTTGAGCTAAGGGCTTTGACTCATTTAAAAGATGACCCTTCGACTAAGTCGAAACAAGCAGATCATAACTGAACCCAATTAGAGATTCAAAACAGCTGCATATTCAAAAGTATCGTAATCTTGCTTTCATTAAGCTAATGTTGTACAGATTGATTAAGTCCCCAATTTGACTTCAAAATTAGGGTTTACAAATCTAATAAATTACAAGAATGGAGTGAGTGAATTTGGATCCCCTAAACCAGACCCCTAGGGTCTTATTTATAGATGCGGGTTGGCCCTGTTCGAATCAGTGCTTTCGTCTTGGTCGAAAGGTGGCCTTGGAGACCTTTCATCACTATTAACACTTGCGCATCCTTCTACATCGCATTTGAATGGATTTGAGTGCTTTCAACTTCATCAAAAGGGGTAGGTGCGCCTTTTCATTTTGTGTTGCCGTGTTGTTGTAGGTAAGAAAAGGTACGAGCTCTCGATTATGTCGATAGGTTGATCTTTGGAGCTTCGAAGGAGTTGAGATGCTAAAGGTTTTAAGGCAGAAGGTCTCTTTCTTAATTGTGAATGGCTTTCACCAGTTCGAAAGGCTTATTTATGCTTTCGAAGAGGTTGTTTCGACAAAATATCCTTCTGTAGACTATGAATGATGGTAGAATCTTTAGCTTCGAAAGGTTTGGCGCGCATGTGAGTGGCTGCAATTTGTTGCCTTCAAAAGGTATTCCCTAACTTATTTGAAACTTCTTCATATAGGCGGAAGCATTTTTTTTGAAAGAAAGCAATTGAAGTGAAAGAGTGCTTTCGCCCCTTTTGACCCCTTCGAAAGCTTGTAACACATCTGACTTTTGGCTATAGCATCCCTTCGACTCCTTCGAAAGGCTTTGTTGATGCTATCATCTCTTGTACATCTTCTATTCAACTTGGTTTCGACAAGGTTGAAGTGAGAATTGGTGGCAACACTTTTCCCCCATGAAGGGATGCCTTTGACTTTTCAAGTCATCTGCTTCGATACTCCTCTTTACTTTAGCATTAAAATTGCCCGCCTTTTCATATTCCTGCATAAATCCTGGCCGTTTATTTAAATTTGATCGTATGATCCGTCCTTCATGCTGAATTTTCTTATAAATCATGCTTCTTTCTTCTCCTCTTTCATTTACCTACGATTAAAAGAAACTTCCAGCAAGAATTAAAATTTTTAACTTCTTAAATAATTCCTATTTCCAACAAACAAAAGCTCGAATTCAAAATAAGCTCTTGTTATCTTGCTTTCCAAACTAACTTTCCATGCTAAATCTTGATTTTAAAATTCATTAGGTCTGAATTTGAATTGCTATTTTAATTCCATAAAGATAATTTGGGTTTTTCATTCACCTGAAAGTATCCTCTGATTCACTTTTATGACTTATTTTGTTTCATTTCCTTTGTTAATTTGTATTCAGAATTCATATGATTTGGGTTTTCTTTACGGTTTGAATTTACATATTGGGGATTTTTATGATTATTGATTGTAAATCCGCACTCAAATCAATTTTGTTATTTTTTATAGCATTGGGCTAAAATTGAATTTGGGGACGAAAGGTTTTCCAGTTACTTCATAGAGAAGTTTAAGCCGTATGAATTGTGACTTGACGTTGTAATTTTACCTTTCTACCCCTTCGAAAGGGGTTAAGGCGGCTAACTTTATTTCGCTTCTTTAACCTCTTTCGATGGGGTTGAAAGGAAGTCCTGCATTTATCTCTTAATTGATCTCGTCGAAAGTGTTAGTGTCGTTAATATGGAGTGGGCTTCTTCGAAATCATAAGTATGCTTTAGTATATTCTAATACCTTTCGTAGAAGTTGCTTGATGTACTTTACTAAATGATTACATAGTACATACTTTCAAAAGTATAGTTTCTATTTTATAGTTTTTGAAACCTCTAGTACATGTTATAAAGACCATTGATGATATTGTGATTGCCTTAAAATAGTAGCGTATATACGTATAATCATAAAACATATTTATATAAAGTGACCACAAATTAAATCCTTGCTATTTACCTAGATGTACAGGAAACTATAGTTGAGGTTCATTATATTTATATACCTTGCATGTAAAAACTCTTTAACTAAGTCTGCAAGCCTGTTCTTTGTATAATAATGTATGCAATGATTAAGAAGCTTCCAATGCAGGAAGAGGAATCATCGAAACTGCAAAAACTAAATAATATAAGAAAGAAAATGATTTTATGGCATATCATAAAGAGTTGTGCAGAAATGATTAATATGCAATGCCCTACCCTTTGATTTATTGGGCGGATAAAAATTACAGAATTTATTTTCTATTTTTATACTTTGTAGTATTATCATAAAACTTTCTATGTTATCATTAAAACATATACCTCAATGTGTAGAAATATATACCTCAATGTGTAGATAGTAGGTTAAACGAAAGCGAATCATTAATCTGTACTAAGAAATGAAGGTGAAATAGGCAAATTGTAACAAATTATTCATCGGAAATTACTATATCAAGAACCAAACAGCTGATGCAAGCCTCATACAAAATAACAAACATATAACTAGCATGTTCCTAAAAATAACAAACAGCAGCGGATAAAAAATGTGACGACCGCCCATGACCCCTGCACTGAATAAGGAAAATTGTGCGCTGTAAGGTGTGCCAGGCAGCCATGGACGATCGTCAAGGTAAGTTAAAACAGCAGAATCTATCGTATTACTCACAGCGCATGGATAAAATACAATAGAGAATATATATAGTGAAGCATCTCAAAATAGAATCTCATCGATTAAGCTTCATGATAGTTGAATACAAACATCTGAATAGTCAATACATCAAGCCTCACTACATATCACTCAGAGAATTATACAAAGCAGCGGAACATCCAGTACATATAGTAAGAAAATAATATGCAAGCCTCCAGCTCGTCTTCGTCATCAGCATTGTTGGAAAACTAAGAACAGCACCTGTCACCTGCTACCTAGTCTGCCCATCCCAAAGCGGATGAACAGCCCAAGGTAATAAGAGTTGAACATAAAACCTTGAGTCAGACAACAGTCTTAGTGAGCGGTAAATTAACTAACAACATACCAAAAGAGCATAAAGGTAAAATGAATAGGAATCCAACCCTCCCACTCCACCTCTTCCTACAGTGATAGCCCCAAGACACACTAAACAGAAGTAACCATAGCAATCAGACAATTAAAGTAAAGCAATTATCACTCGAGTCAAGGTCAACATTTTCCAAGTACAAACCCCCAAGGCCTAAACCAAGATCAGATAAGCACCCAGAAAACATTGCTCTTGAGACCGAATGATGATACAACCAAACATCCATGACTCTGGCTATCACTGTTATCTTTGCTTTGATACCACCGTTAATTGAATGACCGGCACATTCTTTCAGCCGTCCGTCAAGGGTTAATGGTAACCCCGGTTCTAGACAGAACTCCGCACGTCGTCGCAGCCCGTGCCTAGGACTATCGAATCTGCCCAGAGTACTCGACTACAATCATAGTATTTAGGGACTATCGAATCTGCCCAGCGTACTCTTGCTTTGAGTCTGCTAGAACCTTCAATAATGATGAAACCTCAGCCTTCTAGTCATCCTCCTCGACGACTATTTCCATACTAGCTCAAGCGCCTCTCGAGCAAACCATTATCCTCAAACCCAAACCATTTCACCGAGTTATCAACATGCTTGGAATGATCCTGTCTGGATTAAACCAAGGCTATCTCATACCATGCCTTGCTTCATCTCATCATAGCAAAGGCTCATCTCAACATCAACATCATCGAATCTATCCATATGAGCTTCATCATCCGCCACATATGCCACGAGCAGCTTTCCAATTCAAGAGACTTTCCCTTAGCTTTTGAATCATCTTCGACCATCTTGTCTAAATCCAACAACTAATCAACTAATTTATAACAATCAATCAAATCAATCATTAATCCAAGTAATCAATCATGCAAACAAGGTCTAAAAGCAATTATAACTAAAATGGCAATTTTGTAAATAAAGAGTCGAAATCTAACAAGCATGACACATGGGTAATATCTCTACAACTTGATGAATGAACTTGCATAGATTAACATGTAGTAAAATGGGTGTCAAATCATCATGAACAATAGATCTACACTTAAGTTTATGAAAATGCACGGAAATCACTATTTTGACACAAAATCAAGCCACCAATCCGATATACTCCTTTGGATCCGTGTGAGAGATAACCACCACTCACCAAATCACCTAAACACTACAAAAGCAACACACTTCAGATCTGGACAGCGAAGGATCTAACTCGATCTATCAAAATCCCGCTTCAAATGAAGAAATCTCTCTTCGATGGATGAAGATCTTCAATCTAAGCTCTTGGATCTTCGATTTGATCTTCGATTTGGATGGAAGGAATCACAAGATTAGAGTGGAGAAAAGAAGTGAAGAAGTGCAGCACTCGAGCTCTCAAAATGGCAGGACTTCGTCGCTTCAAAATCCGGATCCCAAAAAGTGAGGTAGAGCCGTGTATTTATAGGCTGTTTCTTAAGTCGTTCGCCCCCCCTTAAGTCGTCCACGACTTATGAAAACCCCACGACTTAACAAACCCTTCGACTTAACAGATCCTACGACTTAACCAACTCAGGCCTATGTGCATCCACGACCTAACGAGTTAGCAAGTATTACGACTTAACAAAATGCGGCTTCGCGACTTAACAACATAAATCCTCACACGACCTAACTATCCTCACGTGCGCGACCTAATGACCCAACGACCTAGGCCTCAACACTAATGCGCGACCTATGACTTAACTGAGACGTGACTTAACGACTTAACTGAGTTACGACTTAACGACTTTAACGACTTTACGACTTAGGCATACTACAGAAATGTCCTAACGACTTAAGCACCCATGCGACCTAACATAAGTCGTCTACGACCTAACATAGACACGACCTAAACTTCAACGAATTATCTCATAATCCTTAAGTCGCTCGAACGACCTAGCTTCCTTAAGTCGTTAACCCACTTAACCCCTAGGTCTTTAACTTCCCTAAGCCGCTAACTCTTAAGTCGCCAACTCTCTTAAGTCGTCTACCCCCTTAAGTCGCTCCACGACTTAACCTTCTTCACGACCTAAGTCCCATCACGAACAAACTCCTTAGGTCGCTCCAATCTCTTAAGTCGTCCCAAACTTCTATACGACCTAAGCTACTACACGACTTAAGCTTCGAATGACTTAACAATTCTATCAATCTAATGACAACAGTTTTACGATGTTTCGATCCGTAAAAATACGGGTCGTTACATTCTCTCCCCCTTAGGAATTTCTCCCCCGAAATTCCAAACAAACAAGAGCAATCAAAACTATTCTGCATGCCTACCATCCATAGCAATCAACAAACCATGCGTCCAATTCTAGCCTAGCATGTAGAATTCTAAAACTAGAACAAGTTACAATGTCGTGAGATGACACGACACCTTATGGCCATCCCTTGAAGAGTTCAGGATGAGCTGCCTTCATCCTCTCTTCCACCTCCCATGTACAGTCGTTAACATCATCACTCCATTGTATCTTGAGCAACCTAACTACCTTCCTCCTAAGCTATTTCGTGTCAGTTTCCACAACACGAAGCGGCTTAGGAGGTCTCTTCTCGACTGGATAAATCTCAAAATCTTCACAGCTATCTGCAGAAACCACTGTATTCGAGTCGTGCACATACTTCCGTAGATACGATACATGAAAAACATTGTGCACACTCGACATCTTTTCTGGTAACTCCAATTTGTAGGCGAGCTTTCCAATTCGCTCAATGATCGGGAATGGTCCAACAAATCTCGGAGTCAATTTTCCTTTCTTTCCGAATCGAATAACATTCTTCAGTGGAGAAATCTTCACAAAAACCATATCACCTACGTCGAATTCCAAATCCTTACGACGCTTATTGGCATAACTTTTCTGACGGTCTTGGGCTGCCTTCATTCGTTGCCGAATGATCTCTATGCAATTCGAAGTCTGTCGAATCATTTCTGGCCCAAGTATCAGCTTTTCTCCTGCTTCTAACCAACATGACGGAGAGTTACATGGTCTTCCATACAATGCTTCATACGGTGTCATACCAATGCTTGACCGATAACTGTTATTATACGAAAATTCCACCAAATGAAGATGATCTTCCCATGATCCTCTGAAATCCAAAACACATGCTCTAAGGAGATCTTCCAAAACTCGGTTGACTCTCTCGGTCTGACCATCTGTTTGAGGGTGATAAGCTGTACTCAAACACAACTCGGTTACCAAAACTTCCTGGAAGCTCTTCCAAAATCCACTAGTGAACAATGGGTCTCGATCGCTCACTATACTCTTCGGAATACCATGAAATCGAACTATCCATTTAACATACAGCTCAGCCAACTTTGATGCAGTCCTGGTTGATCGAACATGAATGAATCTTGCACTCTTAGTCAAACGATCTACGATGACCCAAATTCCTTCATTTCCCATTCTTGTTCTGGGTAGTCCATCGATAAAATCCATCGATATTTGCTCCCACTTCCATGTAGGAACTTCTAATGGCTGAAGAAATCCACTGGGCTTCTTCTGCTCGGCCTTTACCAACTAGCAGTTCATGCACTTGGAAATAAAATTTCCAACATCCTTCTTCATACCTTCCCAGTAATAAGTTCTCTTCATATCCCGATACATCTTATTTCCACCTGGACGAATTGTCAACTTCGAGTGATGACTTTCCTTCAGAACTTCATTTCTCAATTCATCTATATCGGGAACAACTAGTCGTCCTTGCTTCTGAAGCCAACCCTCTCGATCGACCTCGAATCCTTTATCCTTTTCTGGGTCCAATCCAAATTCCAAATCATGGATAATCTTGACAAGCTTATCGTCTCGCTTTTGGCTCTCGCCAATCCTTTCCACAAGAGTCAGTCTTATCGATAAGTTTGCCAACATCTCAGGTTCCAATTCACATCTGGGCCTGAAGTCAAATCCAGCCAAATACTCGAGACTCTTCCATTCTGAAAACATGGCTCCCAATCCTGCATGTCTTCGACTTAACGCATCTGCCACTGCGTTACCCTTTCCCGGAGTATAGGCTATACCAAAATCATATGATGCCAAAAACTCTAGCCATCGTTGCTGCCTAAGATTCAAATCCTTTTGGGAGAAAAGATACTTCAACGACTTATGATCTGTAAACAACTCGAATCGAACTCCCAATAGATAATGTCTCCACATCTTTAGAGCAAATACAATCGCCGCCAACTCCAAATCATGAGTCGGATAATTCCTTTCATGCGGCTTCAGTTGTCGACTTGCATACGCAACAACTTTACCCTTCTGCATCAGCACTGCTCCAAGTCCAGTACCACATGCGTCGGTGTAAACCACCATCTCATCATTTCCACTTGGAATAGTCAAAACAGGAGCACTTGTCAGTTGCTCTTTCAGGATTCCGAAAGCTTGCTCACACTTAGCATCCCATCTGAATACTTGATTCTTTTTCGTCAATCCTGTTAATGGTGCAGCTACCTTGGAAAAGTCTTTGATAAATCGACGATAGTATCCTGCTAATCCAAGAAAACTTCTCACATCAAATGAATTCTTTGGTCTAACCCAATCCTGGATTGATGCTATCTTGGCGGGATCAACCGCTATTCCATTTCCAGAGATAATATGGCCTAAGAACCTCACTTCACTCTTCCAGAAGTGACACTTTGAAAACTTAGCCTTCAGCTGATGTTTCTGTAAGATTTCCAAAACAATACGCAAGTGCGTCTTGTGCTCTTCTTCAGTTCTGGAATAAATCAAAATATCATCCACGAACACTAGTACGAACTTGTTCAACTGATCTCTGAACACTCTATTCATAAGATCCACAAAATATGCTGGTGCATTGGTCAATCCAAACGGCATTACCAGCCACTCAAAGAAACCGGATGGTGTCCTGAAAGCAGTCTTCGGCACACTATCCTTTGCCACTCTTAACTGATGAAATCCCATTGCCAAATCCATTTGAGAAAACACCTTAGCTTCGTGAAGCTGATCAAACAAGTCATCTATTCTCGGCAATGGATACTTGTTCTTCTTAGTCACTTTATTCAGCTCACGATAATCCACACACAACCTCAATGATCCATCTGCTTTGGTTGCGAACACAACTGGTGCACCCCATTCGGACACACTATGCTGAATGAATCCTTTCTGTAAAAGATCATCAACTTGCACCCTCAACTCTTGCTATTCCCTAGGCGCCATCCGCCTAAGAGGCATCACAACAGGTCTGGCTCCTTCAACTAAATCGATACGAAACTCGATCTCCCTATGCGGCGGTAACCCTTTGACCTCATCAAAGACATCCTCAAATCCATTAGCGATTGGCACCGATGACAGTCCATCCCGTGGAACAACCAGCGAATACATGAAGCTCATGAAGACGCCTTCCTCATGCTTACATCGTATCACAACCTTTCGCCCTTCCACATTCTCGACTGTCACCTCCAATCTTTCACAATCAACCTTTGCCGCATACTTCCTAAGCCAGTCCATACCCAAAATAATTCTGAACCCCGCAAAGTTTAGAACAAAACAATCACAAACAAAAGAGCAATCATGACTCGATACAGTCAGACCACGGCATAGCATACACAGACAAGACGAACCCCCAACTGGATTAGTCACAACCAATGGCCTATCAACGATATCCGGTTCTAAACCCAACCGGCCTACAAGTTCGTTACAAACAAAAGAATGCGACGCCCCAGTATCGAATAACACTCTAACTGGAACACCACATATGGAAAGAATACCTTGAACCACCACACTCTTTCCTTTTTCTTCAGCGGTAGGAGCTTTTGAAGATGATGGAACAGCCCCCAAAGCATAAGCTTGCACAATCTGCTTGTCCTTCCGCGGTTCTGGACAATTCTTCTTAATATGCCCCAACTTGTCACAGTTGTGGCATTTCACCGGCACCTTTGGATTCTTGCAATCTCTGGAGAAATGGCCCTTCTGTTGACAATTGTAGCAGGTCACTTCGCCCTTCGGCTTCTTCTGACCATCCTTACCCTTTTGCTACTGCTGCTTCCTCTTCTTGTTTCCACCCTGCTGTGGTCTAGACTCTTCCTTGGCCATAGCAACAACAGATCCTTCTTTAGGAAACAGATTTTCGTGCCTGAGAGCTTTCTCCACAAGCTTCTCAAATGGATCATCCAAATGATCCACCAACTGCCTCCCAAGATAACCGTCCAAGCCTGTCACAAACTTCTCGTTCTTCTGATATGAAGATTCAATATACGACCGGGCATACTTGGACAAGGCTTCAAACTCAGAAACATACTCAAGAACTGGTCTTCCACCTTGCTTGAGCTCCACAAACTTCTTAAACAGAACAAATTTCTGAGCTGTAGAAATGAACTTAGCTTCAAATCTGGCTTGGAATTGCACCCAAGTAATTTCTTCCTCCGGAGTATCAATGGTGATAGAGTTCCACCAATCAGAAGCTCTCCCCTGAAGCTGTCTTGATGCGAGCTTCCTTTTAGTTGCATCCTCGATTCCCAAATCACCAAAGATTCTTCTACAAGCATCTATCCATCTCTGAACTTCAATAGTTAACTCTGTTCCCAAGAAAACCTTTCCTCCAAGAGCAGTATAATCTTTACACAGCTTAGCAAAATCCACCGGTTTTGGAGTTTGAACTTGAACTCCAATATCGAATGCTGACCCCGGAGCTGGCATCCTTCTCATGATCGAAGTCATCATAGCTTCGAACATAGCTGCATAATCAACAGCCCCCTCAGTAGCACGGCTTTCCCTAGCAGTTGGTCTCCCTCTTCGACTCATCCTTAATATCTATAAAAAGGAATGATTAATACACCTTGAGAAACAACTACATAAAGGACTCAAATCCTTCTAAGCTACTATATTATATATAGTAATCATCCATCAAAATACAATTACGTCTCTCATACGTAGTTACGTCAGCGAGCGTTGGGTAAAATCGATTAACCAAAGCTCTGATTCCAAATGTGACGACCGCCCATGACCCCTGCACTAAATAAGGAAAATTGTGCGCTGTAAGGTGTGCCAGGCAGCCATAGACGACCGTCAAGGTAAGTTAAAACAGCAGAATCTATCGTATTACTCACAGCGCATGGATAAAATACAATAGAGAATATATATAGTGAAGCATCTCAAAATAAAATCTCATCGATTAAGCTTCATGATAGTTGAATACAAACATCTGAATAGTCAATACATCACGCCTCACTACATATCACTCAGAGAATTATACAAAGCAGCGGAACATCCAGTACATATAGTAAGAAAATAATATGCAAGCCTCCAGCTCGTCTTCATCATCAGCATCGTTGGAAAACTAAGAATAGCACCTGTCACCTGCTACCTAGTCTGCCCATCCCAAAGCGGATGAACAGCCCAAGGTAATAAGAGTTGAACATAAAACCTTGAGTCAGACAACAGTCTTAGTGAGCGGTAAATTAACTAACAACATACCAAAAGAGCATAAAGGTAAAATGAATAGGAATCCAAACCTCCCACTCCACCTCTTTCTACAGTGATAGCCCCAGACACACTAAACAAAAGTAACTATAGCATTCATACAATTAAAGTAAAGCAATTATCACTCGAGTCAAGGTCAACATTTTCCAAGTACAAACCCCCAAGGCCTAAACCAAGATCAGATAAGCACCCAGAAAACATTGCTCTTGAGACCGAATGACGATACAACCAAACATCCATGACTCTGGCTATCACTGTTATCTTTGCTTCGATACCACCGTTAATTGAATGACCGGCACATTCTTTCAGCCGTCCGTCAAGGGTTAATGGTAACCCCGGTTCTAGACAGAACTCCGCACGTCGTCGCAGCCCGTGCCTAGGACTATCGAATCTGCCCAGAGTACTCGACTACAATCATAGTCTTTAGGGACTATCGAATCTGCCCAGCGTACTCTTGCTTTGAGTCTGCTAGAACCTTCAATAACGATGAAACCTCAGCCTTCTAGTCATCCTCCTCGACGACTATTTCCATACTAGCTCAAGCGCCTCTCGAGCAAACCATTATCCTCAAACCCGAACCATTTCACCGAGTTATCAACATGCTTAGAATGGTCCCGTCTGGATTAAACCAAGGCTATCTCATACCATGCCTCGCTTCATGTCATCATAGCAAAGCCTCATCTCAACATCAACATCATCGAATCTATCCATATGACCTTCATCATCCGCCACATATGCCACGAGCAGCTTTTCCAATTCAAGAGCCTTTCCCTTAGCTTTTGAATCATCTTCGACCATCTTGTCTAAATCCAACAACTAATCAACTAATTTATAACAATCAATCAAATCAATCATTAATCCAAGTAATCAATCATGCAAACAAGATCTAAAAGCAATTATAACTAAAATGGCAATTTTGTAAATAAAGAGTCCAAATCTAACAAGCATGACACATGGGTAATATCTCTACAACTTGATGAATGAACTTGCATAGATCAACATGTAGTAAAATGGGTGTCAAATCATCATGAACAATAGATATACACTTAAGTTTATGAAAATGCATGGAAATCACTATTTTGACACAAAATCAAGCCACCAATCTGATATACTCCTTTGGATCCGTGTGAGAGATAACCACCACTCACCAAATCACCTAAACACTACAAAAGCAACACACTTCAGATCTGGACAGCGAAGGATCTAAATCGATCTATCAAAATCCCGCTTCAAACGAAGAAATCTCTCTTCGATGGATGAAGATCTTCAATCTAAGCTCTTGGATCTTCGATTTGGATGGAAGGAATCACAAGATTAGAGTGGAGAAAAGAAGTGAAGAAGTGCAGCACTCGAGCTCTCAAAATGGCAGGACTTCGTCGCTTCAAAATCCGGATCCCAAAAAGTGAGGTAGAGCCATGTATTTATAGGCTATTTCTTAAGTCGTTCGCCCCCCTTAAGTCGTCCACGACTTATGAAAACCCCACGACTTAACAAACCCTTCGACTTAATAGATCCTACGACTTAACCAACTCAGGCCTATGCGTATCCACGACCTAACGAGTTAGCAAGTATTACGACTTAACAAAATACGGCTTCGCGACTTAACAACATAAATCCTCACACGACCTAACTATCCTCACGTGCGCGACCTAATGACCCAACGACCTAGGCCTCAACACTAATGCGCGACCTATGACTTAACTGAGACGCGACTTAACGACTTAACTGAGTTACGACTTAACGACTTTAACGACTTAGGCATACTACAGAAATGTCCTAACGACTTAAGCACCCACGCGACCTAACATAAGTCGTCTACGACCTAACATAGACACGGCCTAAACTTCAACGACTTATCCCATAATCCTTAAGTCGCTCGAACGACCTAGCTTCCTTAAGTCGTTAACCCACTTAACCCCCTAGGTCTTTAACTTTCCTAAGCCGCTAACTCTTAAGTCGCCAACTCTCATAAGTCGTCTACCCCCTTAAGTCGCTCCAGACTTAACCTTCTTCACGACCTAAGTCCCATCACGAACAAACTCCTTAGGTCGCTCCAATCTCTTAAGTCGTCCCAAACTTCTATACGACCTAAGCTACTACACGACTTAAGCTTCGAATGACTTAACAATTCTATCAATCTAATGACAACAGTTTTACGATGTTTCGATCCGTAAAAATACGGGTCGTTACAAAAAATTGTTCCTATTTCCTTCTCTGATATGGATCAAACCGCACCGATTTGGACCAAACATCATCGAATGCTTCATCACACAATAAGGACAAAAAGTAGTACATGCAATCAATTACAGTTTTAGCATTATCAAATCAACATACCTAAAACAAAAAAGATAAAAACCAATCAAAATAATTAAAATTGAAGCGCTTACCTAGGAGAGAATCTCTTATCCAAAAAACGAAGCAATGTAGGTAATTAGTAGGGTTTTTCTTGAAGAATTTGTGGATTAAAAAGGAAAGAGGAGTTTGGTTTAGGTCAGGACTATCGAGGATATGTCTCTTTTCGAGTAAAGTATCATGAATACAATGTTTTTTATGAGCCTAGCCCGGTTAAACTGATCATACAACAATACCAGTAGGAATAAAATTTCCACGAAAAATGGTGGAAATTTCCGCTTTTTTCCATCAGAAACCGAAAGGAATTATTTTCAAGCTATTTTTAATGGAAAAAACGGAAATGGAACTTTTCGAAAATACAAGGAAGGAAAATGCCGGAAAACCGATTGAATGGAAAAATGTCCAGCCCTATATAGATGTATGCAACCACAAGTATGATAATACCAAAATAGTTTCATGCACTTTGTTGTATTCGTCGATGAATTATGACAAGCATGAATATATGTATTTAACACATATGGAGCATGTCTGTGATGAGTTCATAGTATATAAAATGGAAGTAAATAAAATAATGTGCAATAAAATGATTTTATTGAATAGGTAGTATATTAGTAAGAGTTCCAAATGTACTTGAAATGAATATATATTCAGTCTCAAGAGTCACTCCTCCCTAAAATACATAATAATATATTGATAAGGAGTGATCAAACTTTGTTGGACAAAGCACGATTAATATTGAGTGAAGTTGAGTTAAATTATTTCTATAAGGTGTGTACTTAAGAGTAGTACACATAGTTTAACATTAATATCATCCAAAGAATAGTATACAAAATCATACAGGATAAGGGTTTATAAGAAACCCCATCATGTCTAGAATAAGGAGTTGGCGGGTTGTGTGAGTCGAAAGACCGCCGATAATAATTGTATATGAGAGATCTTGTGTGAACTGCACCAAAACAAGTTTGGGAATGATAGTCATTGGATGACTAACTTATGTTGTGAACTAATACCAAATTAATTTTATATTAGGCAATTCATAAAATATTTACGAATGTCCATTCTGTTGCACTGAGAAACAACTGTTATTTCAAGAAATATCAACTTCGTTGCAAAGGAATTTCTTTAAGAAATTATTGGTAGTAAAATGAATACGAATACGATCCAACATAAAAACTATTTATGAGGGATGAAATGAAATTAACCAAACCTAAATGAACAAAACACATTAGAATGTCTAATGAGTATTCTTGCACGTCAAAGAGAAAGTATGAATTTCTTGTCAATGTCAAGAATAAGTAATCCTTGGTTGTTTAATTAAATCATTAAGAGTACTGACTCTATGACATGGTACGACGGACAAATATGATTTTGATAATTTTACTCAAAGAGATATGATCTATCAGTCACAAATGTGTCTTTAAGAGAAAGATAAATGTAGTTCGAATATAGTGAGCCACATTTATAAGAATAACATCATGAATTTCAATTATTGAAATTAGCATAATAGATTCGTCATCGATGTGCTGAAGTTGATTCCGATTTACTCATAAAATTATTGCATGTATGACTTTATGTTTTAGCATATATGTATTGAAATAGAAATTTCTAAATAAAGATTTAGATGAGATTGTTTGCATATAAAACCAAAGTATTTCGTAGTTAGTGGGAGCGATATTGAATTTGTGGATTTTGGATATAATCCAAGAACTGATACGAAAGTATCGCTTGACATGCATTGAAATTAAACAAGTATTTTTATAGAAATATAAAATAGTTTGATTTCAGTCAAAATGCAGAAGAAGCATGTGTCCATAAGATAGAATGTTGAAAGTATACTGATATTTCTAAACATAAGAAAACAACATGTTGCTGATTGTCAATGATGTACTTGCATTAAAAATCAGCTTTTAGTTGTTTTAATACTCGACGTTGGATTTGCAAATGATGTCTTTTATAGTGAGTATAAAGGACATTGGGAATGTCCTAGACAATATGCAGAAACACCTTATTAAAACGTTTAATAAGAAACATGTCAGATTGATTCCTTGCGCATTAGCAATAGGAATTATCATACATGTTATGTTGTCTACAATATCGTGATTGTTTTATGTATATAATACATGAAGAAAATATCAAATCCAAATTAATGTCACTAAATGATAGTTTTCTTATGTATTCATGAAATACAAGAGAAACTTTTATAGAAACAACAAACTTCATCTGAAGGAGTATTCAGACTCATACTTCATATGTGATATTGAGTATGGTATGTTATTATAAAATTCATATTTAAAGCTTGGTTAAAAAACTTTAAGTTAGAAATTGTTTGCAACTAAATTGGTCACAAACACCTAAGAATAGAAAGAAATTGCATGTGTGAGCATGTCCAGGAGCCGGTAACAAGACTGTGTATATGAACGTGTACTTGTGTGACCCAAAGGTTCAATTTTTTGAAATTGAAAGAAATTGCGATCAAACCTTAAGTGTTCAAGTTCGAGGCTGGAACAGAAAACCAAGGCTTATTAGTCTTGTGAAACCAAACTTGTGAATATTAACCAATGGAGTATAGCCTTGGATTTATATGATTGGAAATCGACCAAGCATCATGACGATCGACGAAAAAAATAACACCCTGGAGAAATAGTTCAGTAGATGGATAGCAGTTATTCACAAAACTAGATGGATTTCTTATCGATGACTCTAACTTGCTTCGATTCAAAGCACGTCATGTTAATCAAAAGACGTACTTTGGGGGGCAAGTCTTACCCGGCATTCTAACTCGGCTATATTGAACTAATTGCACGAGTTAGATCCGATTGTCATCAGGACTGATGATTCCAGAATGATGATTGTGGGGCCCGAAAGTCAAGTACATATAGTTATATGAAGTCAGAATTGAACCGAATTGATAAATATGTGACGTAGAATGCTCAAAGTATGAACAATGGCTCCTTGGATGGAAGGGATCGGTATAGGTTGGCTCATGAAAGAGGGATTGGCATACTTAGTCAAGAGGGATCGACAAGCTTCACTAAAGAGGGGTCGGCATGCATTAAGGTTCGAGCACATTCTTGCATACGATGATCAATATCATGAGATCTACAAGTCAAATCACTATGAAATTTGGAGAGCAAGGTATATGGATCATAGGGAACCTACACCAGGGATCGCATATCAAAATGATAGAATGGGAGGGATTGGCATACATCCCTGTAGAGGGTTCGACAGCAAGTAATATCAAATCAAAGATCGACCAGTAACTTTCCAGTGGTTTAAATGACATGAAAATTTGAGGCTAAACATATTTTAGCATGGAGAAGCCACCATAGGGGTCGCTGCCCAAAAATCAACCAATGAAGGGATCAGTACCAATCCTTCCTCGCTGGGAATTGGGCCTAGCGATCCCTCTAGTGGGCCCATGTGAATTAGAAGGTCCTTCAGCCGAAATTTCAAAGAGATTGGTGGTCGTCTTCACCTATAAATACTGGACAGATGGGTCTGAGGATCTTTATTCTACTTACTACTCTAAACTCTATTGTAATCAAGTGTTTGCTATTTCCTACTACTGTAATCAGATTTATAAATGATTAATAAAGGATAATATTCAAAGTGGACGTAGGCATACAACGCCGAACCACTATAAATCTCTATGTCTTTGATTATTGCTTTTTATCTGTTATTAGCTTAATCATTTATTCAGTTTAATTTAATATTTTTTCACTTACATCTCTACAAAAATCTATTCTTGGGTGTTTATGACCAATTTAGTTGAACCTTTGCTTAACTACCAAGTCTTAACAGGCGCTTGGAATAAACTCTCTTTGTTCAAGCACGAGTGGTTCTATGTTCAATGTTCACCTGACTTCGCGAGGCGATGGTTGGAAGGACATAAGTCACCTCATATTGTGCCAAAATGGTATTTCCTACCGATCCATGCCATTCATCGCAGTAAACCTGACAAATCGGGAGGTGTAGCCGCAATAGCACCATTCCATATCTCTATTGGCTTTACCCTTTTTTAAAAATATGTATGTGTGTAGTTCAAGTTTTCGACCGTTATTATTTTCATTTCATTCTTAAGTCCATTAATCCAAGTCATATTTATGAATCTATTAACATCCAGGATTCCTACAGCTGTTTGTCCACGTCTTGAAGGCATTAGTTTTTCAAGAACGGTCGACGCTATTCGCGCTACCCCTATCAAAGATAGGGACACCAAACTTCTTGTTACCAACAAGTTACCATCTTTGTTCGGGCTGTTGGAAGAGGGTCATAGCATTGGGCTCTCTGGAAGTGTAGCATTGCCGAGAAACATCACAGAGCAAGAAAAGGATGCCATCGATCATGTCGTGCCCCTAGTCGAGGGGACTTGGGGTGATATTGAAGAAAGTAATAGTAGGGATTCCCAAGCCAATAAACCCGGCGAAGATAATGCGGGCCTAGGCAAGGCACCTGTGGTAGAACCACCACAAGGTGTGCAATCTCAAACACCTACTAAGAGAAAGAAGAAGCTGGCATATAAACTTCATAGAAGAAAAACTGCTCCAGATCTAGAATTCATCATTACTTCTATTGAAGAAGAATCATCTTCCTAACACTTGGATAGTTCACTGAAGGGATTTTCAAATCTCAAAATTCCCAATGATATCATGACCTACGACTTTCCATATATTAATATCAAAGGGCTCAATTCTCCTACTAGGAGCGGTAAAGGCATTCATCCTACTGATAAAGGATAGAGAACACTCATAAGCAAGGCTACTGCCACCGGTATGTCGGGGGGAACACTAGGACACTCATGACCACGTGCACTTCACTACACACTCTTCATTAATCCTTTGCACAATAGTTACTTACATGTTCTCATTTGGTCTTTGCAGGCGCAATGAATCAGTCTCGGGCCTTCGATCGCTTAAGAGTTTCTTCGAGATATTATCGATCTACGCCCAACTCAGAGTACGGCAGGCACAGGGAAAAAGATGACGGACGGGAAAGAAGCTATCATTCAAGGGATTCCTCCTCTTCTAAGCGCAAGTCCCAGTCTCAGACATCTCGCCAGGGAGATCAGTCTAATTTTCCTATGTATAGCGGAGACCAGCCTCCCTTCCGCGGCCCTCAAATTGCCGCATCACATGAGCAACACTCTGGTTCTTCAAGTTCTAAGCAGTCTCGCGACTGTAGATCGAGTAAGCATCCAATTGCTGATTCAGATCCATCCTTGCCAGCCGTTGCTTCTGACACTTCTACAGCGAGAAATTGGCAATGCTTAAGGCCACTTTTTCGAAAATTTGTTTCGATGGGCTTAATTCCTTCTCATATTACATATGATCCCAGGGCACGCCAAAGCAAGTTCTTTGCGTGTGTTAATGACATGTTTGTGCAACATGAGTTGTTTCAACACTTAGCGGAAAAAATCTCTGAAGTGTTAATCGAGCGACAATATGAAATAGATCGTCTCAATCTAGAGGCGATACATGATAAAGACATAATCAAACACCAAGATAATGAACTGTTGGAATTGACAACAAAACTTTCCGAGGTGGAGAAAAGTGCCAAGGAAGCGTTAGAGGCAGTGAGCCATTTAGACGCTTCCCATAAGAAAGAACTCGATGCTATGCTCAATCGTAGCAGGGCACTCGCTATGGAAAAAAATTCCTTACAAACAGAAAAAGATGGCTTGGCCCACCGCATCGAGGAACTCGAGGAGCTTCTTAGGAATGAAAGGGAAGAGAAAATTGAGGCCCATGAAGAATCGCAAAGGTACTGCAAAGAGGCTGTCGAAGCCAGGAGCTTGAAAATTAAACTTGATGAGAAATTTGCCAAAACAGAAGCTATTAAAGAGGAGGCACAAGTGGAAGGTCGCAAGGAGATGATGGAACAAATTGAAACCCAAGTAGAAGATGCTAAGGAGTCCGTCCAAAATGAAATCAAGGACTTGTTTGATCCATTGATCATCGAATACTGTTTCCTGGAGATTTGACCAGGCAACTAGTGCTCGGCATCAGGTGACACTCGGAATCTCAGAGTGGCCGGCATCCAGGAGTGTTCGGCGAAGCACTTGGCACCCGGGGGTGTTCGGCGAAGCACTTGGCATCCAGGAGTGTTCGGCGGAGCGCACGGCATCCAGTGGGACTCAACATCTCAGAGTGTCCGACATCCAGGAGTGTTCGGCGAAGCACACGGCATCCATAGCGTTCGGCATCCGTAATGCTCGGCGACCAGGAGACTCGGCGTCAAGTAGTGTTCGGCGTCAACTGGCACTCGGCGACAACCAATGCTCAGCATCCCTAGCGTTCGACATCATTAGAACTCGGTGATAGGAGAACTCGGCAACAAGAGCGCTCGGCATCCCTTGGTACTCGGCGTAGTACTCGGCAACGAGAGTACTCGGCACTCCAAGGTACTCGGCGTAGTACTCGGCAACGTGAGTACTCGGCATCCAGAAGACATTCAGTATGCACAACTACTCAAGGGGACAATGTCGTTCGGCCAGCGTGCACTTTTCGTTCAAGAGCTTCGGATAGAGACACGTTCGGCCTCAACTGACAATCATCATGCACTTCCCACACATCCAGCATACCGTTCGACATAGGAGGACTGTTCGGCATCAGAGCGTTCGGCATACCAGGTTCGGCATGCAGCGACCATTGTACTGGGGCTAGAGTGTTCGGCCATCCAGCCCATTTGGGAAGTCCAGCCCATATTTGCCTATAAATAGAGGGGCAGGGTCACACCGAAAGGGATCCTTTTTTGGGAGAAGACACTGGGGAGACTCTGCCATTTTCGAGACTCATCTTCTCTACTTAAACAACTTCATGCAAGCATTTGATTCACGAATTGTATTTGTAATCAACTATAAAGAAGATCAATAAAGTTTAACCTCAAAGTGGACGTAGGCAATTACGCTGAACCACTATAAATTTGGTGTTCTTACTTTCTGCAGTTAGATTAGTATTGTCTTCTCTGTTTAATTTACTTTCATCACTTATATCTCTACACAATCTTTCTCTACGAGGTTAGTGACCAATTTTGGTGCTAACACTTTGGTGCTTTCACTGAGAATTGAATTCTCAGACCTCAAGGATCTGCTTTGAAGCTACTGGATTGAACAAATCCCCCAAAGAAGATCCAACTCACTGATAGGACATCCGTTGATTCTACTCAGAGTTCATACCAATAACTCTACAATGGCAAGACCACGTACCAGGTCAGCTTCTCATAATGCGGATGCCCACGAAACTGCTAGTGTGCAACAAGCAGGACCTAGCAATCAACCAGCGATTCCGAGTGCAGGAATTGCCACTCAAGAACAGACTCCAGTTGTCACCAGAATAGAGTTCAATGACTTGATGAGAGAACTCAGGGAAAGCAGGAGACAACTAGGAGAGCAGATGCAAGCTAACGCCAACCTGATGGCACAACTCACTCAACAGCAGCAACAGAATGCTGGGGGCAATCCTGCTCCTTACTCTTCATCTGACAGCTCAACTTCCTCTGATGAACCTCCCAGGCGCAGACGCCGCAAGACTGACGCTGCACGAGCAGAAGCTGCTGTTCAAACAACTGGAGACCGCGACCAAGCAAGAGCTGGAAACTTCAGGACCGGGGTACAGACGGAGGATAGAGGCCCGGATCATCAAAATGCTAACGATGTCGAACCTCAAGACGCACGATTGGCAGACCGCCAGGAGAGGAGGCATCAGCATGGACAGGCGCGTAGAACAGACACTAACCTTCCGCCTTCCATACAGACACCAGATCTGACAGCCATGATCAGGCAGTTGATGAAGGAAAATCAGGGGTTATCGAATGATGATTGGGGAGTGTCAAGAAGTCATACTCCGTTCACGGATGTTGTGTTGCAAGCGGCGTACCCCAGGAAGTTTAGTATGCCTACTATCCCTACGTATGAAGGGAGGACTGACCCCAGACAGCATGTCATGAGGTACGAATGGATGATGGATTCAGCTAGAGCGAATGATGCCACCAAGTGTAGGTGCTTTCCGATTACTCTATCTGGGATCGCTACTATGTGGTTCACCCGACTTCCTCCGCGATCCGTATCAAATTTCGAGGAGTTGGCAAAGAAGTTTATTGAGCAGTTCAGGATACACACTACGCGTCCAAAGGACGTGATGTCTCTGTCAAGTGTAATCCAAAATCCCGGGGAGTCGTTGAAGGAATATTTACAAAGATTCCACGTAGCAGCAACTGAAGTCAGTAATCCCAATGACCATGCAA
Organism: Allium fistulosum; assembly: GCA_030737815.1. Taxonomy (NCBI): domain Eukaryota; kingdom Viridiplantae; phylum Streptophyta; class Magnoliopsida; order Asparagales; family Amaryllidaceae; genus Allium; species Allium fistulosum. The sequence goes on from CM060902.1 coordinate 99,245,932, forward strand.
TTCTGATGGCTGTAATGAGAGGTGTGGATCCAGACTCTGAGTTTGGATACTAGCTGGCAGGAAAACCTCCGGCTACACTAGAGCGTTTCTACTCAAAGGCACACCAGTTCATAGGAAGAGAGGAAGCTAGGTGGGTACGACGAGATAAGGCGCCAGGACCTGTCCAAGAGTCAATAAAGAGCAACATTGCTGTGAAGCAGTCTGGAGACAGCTCGGGAAAGGTCCAAGTCAATGTCCAGAACAAGCCTGGGCAACCCAAGGAGTCCGGCGGAAGGAGTCAAGGGAAAAGGAAAGAAGCGGGGAAGTGGAAGTCGAGAATTCCAAGCTACAGCGAGTATACTCCGCTGAACGCGCCACTTGAGAACATTTACCTATCCACCTGCAATACTTTTCAATACAGAAAGCCACAACCGAAAGAATCAACCGAGGAACAGAAGCGGACCGGGAAATATTGTCGCTTCCATGAGACTTATGGGCACAACACGGAGGAGTGCAGACACCTGCATGACGCTATCGAGAAGTTGATCAGGCAGAAGAAGTTGCAAGAATTTTTGAAGGACCCACAGGAAGGAGGACAGGGAACGTCCAACCCAGGTCGTGCACCAGCTCCGCGTCATCCCGAGGAGCCTGCCCGAACCGTAGGTAGACTAGTCATAAATACAATTATCGGCGGACCTCACCCCGCAGATAAGAATTGGCAAGAGATGGAGCGATATGCAAGTTCCCTGAAGCATGCGGATTTTGAGTGCTGTTCGAACACGGAGGACGGGGGCCCTGCTAAGCAGCAGCGCGTAATGACAGACGATATTGTGTTCAGAAGTAGAGACGCTGATCAGATAGAGGCTCCGACCATCGACCCCATGGTCATATCTGCAACGATCGGACCAGCATATGTGAAAAGAATTCTGATTGATTATGGAAGTTCAGTCAACATCATCTTCAAGAAGGCTTACGATCAAATGAAACTAGAAACAAAGGACCTGAAACCGTCCAAGGCTCGTATACACGGCTTTAACGGCGCAGCGACCGATGTCGTGGGGTATGTTGAGTTACCAGTTGAACTGGGACAGGGCGAGCGTCGGAGGGTGCGAATTCTACCCTTCGTAGTTCTGGATGTGGATTCTCCATATAACGTTTTCTTGGGCCGGCCGGCCCTGGCTGAGTTTAGGGCAGCGCTAGCCCCGTGGTGTTTAACTTTGAAGTTCCCGACTGACAAAGGAGTAGGTATTGTTCATGGCAATCAAGCAGCTGGTCGTTCCTGTTATGTGGCTGAGCTCCGAGAAGCCCATCGGAGGGAGAAGGGAAAGGTTGCGGACAATCCTGTCTGCATCCTTAATGCGGATAATTGACAAGTAGTGCCCGAGCCCTGGCTCGGGCATAGTTCTCGGATCTTCGGAGATATAGATCCGAGAGACGACGATGAGAAACCCAGGGAAGAGAAGGCGGCACCGGCCGAATTAACAATTGACATTTCAGTTAGCCGTGATGACCCTTCGCGAATACTGAAGATTGGATCACAGCTTGGCCCCGCGATGACCGAAGACCTTAGCGACTTCCTCCGGGCGAATCTTGATGTTTTCGCCTGGACGCATTCTGATATGTGTGGGATTTCTCCTGCCATTACGAGTCATATGTTAAACATAGACCCAAAATACGTCCCAGTTAAACAAAAAAGGAGAGGAATGGATCCGGAGAGATCCGCCGCTCTTGGAGAGGAGGTGGACAAACTCAAAGCAAATGGGTTCGTCCACGACGCCCTCTACCCTGAATGGGTATCCAACCCCGTGCTAGTAAAAAAGGCGAATGGGAAATGGAGGACTTGCGTAGATTATTCCGACTTGAACAAAGCATGCCCTAAGGACAGTTTCCCGTTGCCTAGGATCGATCAGTTGGTCAACTCCACCGCAGGACACGAGCTGCTGTCATTCATGGATGCGTACTCAGGGTACAACCAAATCCCGATGCATATTCCGGACCAAGAACACACCAGCTTCGTTACAAATGTCGGGCTGTATTGCTATGTAGTGATGCCCTTTGGATTGAAGAACGCAGGAGCAACTTACCAGCGTTTAGTGAATCGAATGTTCAAGGATCAGCTGGGTAGAACGATGGAAGTCTATGTGGATGACATGCTCGTGAAGTCACGACGGTCAAACGACCACATTTGAGACTTGGCTGAGATGTTCGACATACTCAGGTTTTACGGGATGAAGATCAACCCTCTGAAGTGTTCCTTCGGCGTTGCATCAGGGAAGTTTTTGGGATTCATCATCAATGCTAGGGGAATTGAAGCCAACCCAGAAAAGATCCAAGCTATTCGAGATGTGCAAGCGCCCAGGACTATAAAACAAGTACAGAGCTTGAATGGAAAAGTAGCTGCGTTGAGTCGATTTATATCCAGGGCAACTGACAAGTGCATCCCATTTTTTGATATAATAAAGAAAGGGAAGAGAAATTTTGAATGGACGGCTAGTTGTGAGGAAGCATTCCAGAATCTGGTGAGGCATCTGGAGTGTCCACCAATGCTGTCAAAACCAGTTGACCACGAAATGTTATATGTATACTTGGCAGTATCCCCACATGCGATAAGTGCGGCTTTGGTTCGTGAGGAGGATCGAGTCCAGAAGCCGATATACTATGTTAGCAAACGTTTAACAGGGGCAGAGAGGAATTACCCTAAGATCGAGAAATTGGCTTATTGCTTGGTGATTGCATCACGTAAGCTGCGACCATACTTTCAAGCACATTCAATCGGCGTTTATACCGATCAACCCCTGAGGCAAGTACTCCAACGGCCGAAAACTTCTGGAAGGTTGCTAAAATGGAACATCGAGTTGAACCAATTCGATATCGCCTACTTACCACGAAGAGCCGTCCGAGGGCAAGCGTTAGCAGATTTCATCTCTGAGTTTACCATACCCATCGAACCGGATGACCACGACATCATTCCCCCTGTTCGATGGAAATTATACACTGACGGTGCATCAAACGACCGTTGCTCCGGCGCGGGCATAGTTCTCATAACTCTGGAAAACCGATCAATCTGTTATGCTATGAAGCTTGATTTCCCGGCTACAAATAACGAAGCAGAATATGAGGCACTGATCGCTGGCTTGAAGCTCATCAGAGAACTCGGGATCAAATCAATCGAAATCTTTTGCGACTCACAGTTGGTGGTTTACCAAGTACGGGGAGACTACCAAGCAAAGGGACGAAAGCTCGCTCCGTACCTCGTTCAGGTCCAAGAACTACTATCAAATCTTGAGCGTTATGACATTTCACATATCCCGCGCGAACAGAACAAAGAAGCCGACTTGTTGGCTAAGTTTGCGAGTACCGGCGATGCGCAGCAAATGGGATTGTATCCCGTTGAAGCCTTGAGTACCCCGAGCATAGACGAGATAAAAGTCGATCGTGTGTTGGAAACGGAGATCGAGAAGGAATCGTGGATAACCCCATTCAAACTGTACCTAACGACCGGGGCTTTACCAGAAAAAAGAAGCGAAAGACGGCAGGTCCTTCGAAAGGCCGCACGATACGTAATGCAGGATGGATCAATGTATCGAAAAGGATTCTCGGTCCCATTATTACGATGCATCACTCATGATGAAACAAAGCGGGTCTTGAGAGAGGTTCACGAAGGGGAATGTGGCGACCATACTGGGGGGCAAACGCTAGCAAAGAAGATCCTCCGCTATGGATATTACTGGCCCACCGTAAACCGGGACGCCGCGGACTACGCAAGAAAATGCGACAAGTGTCAAAGATATGCGAAAATCCCGAGGGCTCCATCAACGGAACTCACACAAATGATTAGTTCCTGGCCATTTGCGATCTGGGGAATCGACATAATCGGCTCTTTGCCTATATCCAAAGGTTGTGCGAAATATGCGATAGTTGCAGTCGACTATTTCACAAAATGGGCTGAGGCAGAACCTTTGGCCACAATCACCTCTAAGAAGGTCATTAACTTCGTTTTACGAAACATTATATGCCGCTTTGGCCTTCCACGCACCATCATTACGGACAATGGGACGCAATTTGAAAGCAGAGAGTTCAAAGAGTTCTGTTTAAAGTATGGTATCGAGAAGAAGTTCACCGCCGTGGCACACCCGAAAGCTAACGGGCAAGTCGAGGCCATAAACAAAATAATCAAGTCCATACTGAAGAAGCGTCTGGAGAAGGTTGGAGGTAAGTGGATAGATGAACTCCCGACAGCATTATGGGCATATAGAACTACCCACAAGTCCGCGACCGGCCACACTCCATTCGCCTTGGCATACGGCTCTGAAGCCGTTATACCCGTGGAACTTGAAGTTCCATCACACCGAGTGACATACTATGATCCCAAGACGAACCAGAATCTCTTGTTGGAATCACTGGACTGCATCGATGAAAAGCATGAAGAAGCTGAATTAAGGGCGGCGCGCATAGGCACCGAGTCAAGCGCTACTACGACGGCAGAGTCCGCCCAAGGATCTTTGATGTGGGTGATCTCGTTCTGAAACGAGTTTTCCCAGTACCATCACGTATGAATCCCAGCTGGGAAGGTCCGTACGCCATTGAACGGAAGCTTGGAGAGGGAACATTCAAGCTAGCGACCGTTGATGGCACGACACTCCCCCGAGCATGGAACAGTGAACATCTGCGGCACTATTACATTTAGCATGTTTCCTTTCTTGTTTTAAGCACTGTTATTTCCTGCATCTTTCCATTCAGTAATAACTTAGTTTCTTTTTAAAAGTTGTAATCGAGCAGTTTAGTTGATTTTCATTAATAAAGGCTTGAAGCCGTACCTTCCATGAATCACTAACGTTTCTATATCTCGTAATTGAATGACGAACTACATTATCTTGTACGACGTACGGACTCGTATAAACGATTTCAAATCTCCGAATCCCCAGAGTGCGGAGCGGAGTACTCTAAGTCCCCTGAGCGCAGGCTAGAGTATAAACGATTTCAAATCTCCGAATCCCCAGAGCGCGGATCGGAGTACTCTAAGTCCCCAGAGCGCGGACTAGAGTATAAACGATTTCGAATCTTCGAATCCCCAGAGTGCGGAGCGGAGTACTTTAAGTCCATAGAGCGCGGACTAGAGTATAAACAATTTCAAATCTCCGAATCCCCAGAGTGCGGAACGGAGTACTCTAAGTCCCCAGAGCGCGGACTAGAGTATAAACGATTTCAAATCTTCGAATCCCCAGAGTGCGGAGCGGAGTACTCTAAGTCCCTTGAGCGCGGACTAGAGTATAAACAATTTCAAATCTCCGAATCCCCAGAGTGCGGAGCGGAGTACTCTAAGTCCCCAGAGCGCGGACTAGAGTATAAATGATTTCAAATCTCCGAATCCCCAGAGTGCGGAGCGGAGTGCTCTAAGTCCCCAGAGCGCGGACTAGAGTATAAACGATTTCATATCTCCAAATCCCCAGAGTGCGGAGCGGAGTACTCTAAGTCCCCAGAGCGCGGGCTAGAGTATAAACGATTTCAAATCTCCGAATCCCCAGAGCGCGGATCGGAGTACTCTAAGTCCTCAGAGCGCGGACTAGAGTATAAACGATTTCAAATCTTCGAATCCCCAGAGCGCAGATCGAAGTACTCTAAGTCCCCAGAGCGCGGACTAGAGTATAAACGATTTCAAATCTCCGAATCCCCAGAGCGCGGATCGGAGTACTCTAAATCCCTAGAGCGCGGACTAGAGTATAAACGATTTCGAACCTCCGAATCCCCTGAACGCGGATCAACTTACTCTAAATCTCCGGAGCGCAGATTTAGAAAAAAGGTACAAGTACTCGAGAAATGTGGAATAAGGAGTATGCCACGTCCGGAGATGTTTGAACAACATGAAAATGGACTGGGAGATAAGGCAACTCATAAGAACTTGAGTTATGGCTGCAATTAGTCATCAAACCAAAGAAAAGCAAGAGAATCATTCGAACGAAAAAGAAACCAAAAACTTTATTCGATCAGTCCAAAATGGGGTTACATGATCACTCCTACAAAATTCAGACCTCTCTATACAAACTACAAGTTGTGAAAAAAAAGAAAAAAGCAATTACAAGACTTAAGCAAGAAACTCGTTGAATGAGTGTATCGATTATTTATTCGACTTCTTCTTCTTGTCTTCCTTCGTTGTTTCCGACGACTCCTCTCCCTCATGCTTTTTCTTGGACTTTTTGCTTGCTAAAGAAACAGAGTCAGGAGTAGGAGACGGAACATCCAGCGGTTTGAACTTGACTGGGAGAATGATTTTCAAAGGTCGATTCCGTGGGTCGGTTACTTCCAGTATTCCAGGTTCAGCTTTGACCTCAACCTTTTTCTTCTCCTCTTCGGCAAGGCGGTCCTTCATGCTTGTCTGTGAAGTATGCTCAGAGGCGCCGGTGATTTCAATTTCATCATCCCCTTCGGAAGGAGATGAAGTGTCGAGCTTATCATCATCCAGCGCCCCGATCACCTGAGCATCAGGACCAGGGAGTACTCCTGCGTGGACAGCATCGCTTGTTTTCCCTGCCTCCTCCTTGGTGTCATCGCTCCTCGGAGTTTGCTCGGCGTCAGAACAACCTGCACGAAAACATAAAGAATGAGCGTTAGAACGAGTAGCCACTGCTAAAAAAAGGACGGGATCTTTCGACTCCTAGAGAAAGAAGAATTTCCCACCAGGTTCCGGTTGGCTATCGGTGGCGCGTGGGGTTTCACCCTCCAGGATAGGTGATAGCACATGAGCACCGAGCCCAGGGTCTTCGGGGTCATAACCAACATGCTGCTCGAATGGATCAAGTGTCGGCCGACCGGCCGATTGGGCAGCAGATTGAGCAGCAGTATGAAGAGCAGTAATATTAACCCCAGATGGGCCAGCTTCACCATCTTTCTCTTTTGGAAGGGGAGAGCCTTTGCTGTAAAGTGGCAATGCTGCGGATAAATCCGATGGCTAATTCCCCCTAAGGAACTCTTTCACCAAGGCCTCCTCATCGACCTCTTCGGAGCCTGACTCGATCTTCCTAATCCTTATCAAAGTTTCCCAGGCCTCGGCTAGGGACTCAAGGTAACCGTCACCCAAGAATGTTAAGTCGCGATGCATGAGGACGCGGGCTCCGTATTCAGCAATCAACGGGTCAAACATGCTTTTGACCTCTTCCCTGCCGGCTTCCGCGGCCGCCTCAAGGCGATAGTCAATCTCCTCTGCAGCCTTTCTTTTGCCCTCCTCATGGGCCTCATCCTTCATTTTCTCAACCCCAGCGAGTTCGTCATCGAGCTTTGTTTTCAGGAGTCGGGTAGCAATTATCTCATCACAGTATCGTTGTGATTCTTCTTGAGCAGCTACCTTATCCTCCTTCTCCTTGGAGAGTAATTCTTTCAGCTCTTTGACTTGGGTGGCGAGCGCGTCCCTTTCTTTTTGGACAGAGTCTTTCTCTAGGGCGAGAGCACCGCTGCGCTGGACTGCTTCGTCAAGCTCTTTTTTGTGAGCCGCCTCTAAACGAGTAACTGCCTCAGCAGTATCTTTTGCGCTTTGTTCAGCGGCTTCCAGCTTCAACTTATACGAAGCAAGCTCTTCGTCTTAGAGTTTGATGATTTTCTTATCGCTGCCAGCCTCCAGATTCAGACGATCAATCTCGTGTTGACGCTCAACGGATACTTCCGAGACCTTCTCCACCAAGTGCACAAACGCGTCATGTTGAACATAGACGTCGTTATTGTAGGCAATGGCACTCTGCTTCACATGCCCGGGAATATGATGAATGGCCGGGAGGAACTTCAGACCATCGAAGCAAATTTTTGGAAACTTGGCCTTAAGATCGACCATCTTTTCCGCAACAGTTGGGGTCCACCGCAGGAGTAGGAGGAGGAGGCTTTGAGAATTCCGCTCTTTTCCGTTGCTCTCGAACTTGCCTTGTACTCGATGAACTGGAATGTTGTTCTCGAGGAGCATCAGATTGATAACCCTTCTGTAAAGACTTCTCCCTATCCGGCTCAGTTGGAGGAGGAAGATCACGGGACTAGGAAGATTGAGAATGTGCCTTCTTGCGGTGAGACGACTCGCGGGGGCGATTGTCCCTATTTTCATAATCGCCTCTGTCCCTGCATCTGCCTGAACCAGAATCCCATCCAGAGTGATGAAATACAGAAGAGCCCTGAAGACGATCGAGTCCGTGAGAACGCCCCATATCACCTGCAAAGGATGGAGATAACAACGAGTTAAGAAAAGTCCGTGAGATGAGAAAAAACTTGAAGTGTATGATGGAATGCATATGTGTGTGTGTGTCCTAGTGTTCCCCCTGACGGACCCGTTCGTTTATCTTTACTAATCGGGGTGTTGTCTCCTTGGACCGGGAGTTGAACTCCCGCATTGCCTCTAGCGGGTGAAGAAAATTTGAGAGCTTCAGGATCATCGAACTCATAATTAAGTAAATCATCGGGAATGGACAGGTTTGACAGACCCCTCAGAGAACTTTCCAGATGCTGTGAGGAAGCCTCTTTCTCAGGCGGGAAAGGCGTAACTTTTGAAGTGCCACCAACTTTCTCCTTTTGAACTGTATATTTTAACTTCTTCTTTCCCTTCGAAGGGGAGGATGACGTCTCAATATCCTGAACTTCGATTGCCGGATTCCAAGCGGGACCCACGTTCTCGCCCTGAGTCTCAGGAGCTTCGTCTTCTTTGCGCTCACCTTCTCCGTACGTATCGGGAGTGCGGTGCGACGACAATCCGGCCTGTTTTTTCCCTTTACCAGATGGAGGTTTGGGAATGGTGACACCTTCTGGAAGGCTGATCCGACGACCAAGGGCTAGCAAGCCAAACCCCGACAGTGATTCATTTGAAATGATAGTCCGGATGTCTCGATCCTCAGCAGGAAGAGCTCTAATGGCTTCAACAGCCTCAGAATATCCTCGGCCTTCCGGACGCGGGTTGATACCTGAAAAGATGAAATGAAGAGTTAGAAAAAGCATGACTCCGATCAAATATGAATAGTGACTCAGCAGAGAGACTTACTGCCTTCAACCCATCTCCTAGCGAAACCAGAAGGGCAGCGCACATAGAACCATTCCTGTTTGTACAGGGTGAATTTACTACATGCCCCTGTCAAGATCTGGCATTTGTGGTATGGCTCGAGGAACATAAAGGAAGGACTGTCTTTCCGTCTCTTGAACATATAAATGTATCTGATATCACCGGCGGTTGGAGGTCTGGAGAAAACGGCCATGAAAAGTAAGTAAGTCCCATATAAAAATGCATGGCCGTTCGGGTGCAGCTGCGATGGAGCTATGTCTATGTACTACAGTACATCCCGAAGAAATAAATTGAACGGAGGCACGCTGCCCATCCAACACATGAACTTGTTGCAGGTAGTGTACCCGACTGGGGGCAGATGAGGACGATCGTGTCTCGAAGGAACTAACACGTCGGCAAAAGGAATCCCATGAATGGAGCATATCCGTCGTAGAGCAGCTTCGTTGATCTTCGAGGCTTGTGAATCAATCGGATTGTCTAGTAAGATTGTTGCCTTCAGAGCATCAGGTGCCAAGTTATGAGCAGGAGAAGTCGACGGATTAGAAGTATCAACGGCTCTTTGCCTTGATGACGGCCCAGGCCTGTCGGATATAGTGGCGGAGCTAGATTTTCTCGACATCCCAAATAAATAACGAACCTGGCTAAGTACTTGAGAGAACTATACTTAAAAAACGTTGAACGTTAGAATTAGCAACACGAGTTTTCCCCCCACGTGGTGTGTGAACTAGTGCAAGCAATTGTGTACAAGCAATAAGATTTCAAAGATATAAAAATGAGCTTCGAATCGTTGCCTTCGAAGACCGTCATCGCTGACCGTCTCAAAGAGCCCGCCTGGTGGTGATAACAGTTCCAGATCTAGAAAACATGTAATTTATGAAGTATCCGGCTTAAGTCTAATTTGACATTTATAACTGTTCGGCATTTAAATGTTGTTCGGCAATTGCATTGTTCGTCCTAAGAATAGATCAGCATGTATGTTTGTTCGGTTAAGTCATTGTCAAGTGTTCGGCTAAAGGCCTTGTTCGGCTAAAGGCCTCGTTCGGTTAAGTCATTGTCCAGTTAAAGGTTCTGTTCGGCATTCAAAATGTTCGGCCTAAGTACAATGTTCGGTTTTGTTTTGCTCGGTCTAAGTTCTGCTCGGCAATTGTATTGATCGGCCTAAACATGGTTCGGCATGTCAGTTGCTCAATATTTATGACGTTCGGCATTGATACAGTTCGGCGTCTAAGTGTGTTCGGCAACCAGAGTTCGTTCGGCTAAGTTGTTGTTCGGCGTTCTAGTGAGTGTTCGTCCTTAGTTTATTCAGACGAAATACTATTCGGCAGCCTCTATCATTCGGCGCATGACAACATACGCCGAACCATAGCTATGCCTTCCAACACCCTTACCACCTCCAACATTTTCCTTCTCCTTCTTTTTTGACTTTGGTTCGGCACGATGGAGCTAAATACAATAGCCACATGTGCAAACACCTCAAATCCTTCCTCCTCGCCTCGCATTATCGTTCGGCAATGAGGGCAACCTACTCGAAAGCTTTCTACATGACAAACTTGACCATCTCATTTGAAACCTATTCGAGTTATACGAGGAGCAGTACCTAGATTGCAGTTAGGAGCTTAGGAAGGAATGTTCAAGTTGTAAATCTATTCGGCTAGAGAAAATTGCAAATTTTGGAAGAGTGACAGAAATGAAAAGGTAAAGGAGAAGGGACGGGAAGGACCTGGTTATATAGAGGGAGGTAGAAGTTGAAAAGGCTATACCCGGTAGAACCGGTCAATACCAGAGTGTTCGGCGTCAAAACGAAGTGCCGTTCGGCACATGAGGGCTGTCCGGCTTCGAACGTATCGTTCGGCGTCCAAACCACGTTCGTTACGCACCTCCGTCACAGGCATGCTCGAGAAGGCATCATCAAGGAAAATTGAACCAGATTCAAAGCGCATCACGTTCGACCACGCGATACACTTTGGGGGGCAAGTGTTTCCTGGAGATTTGACCAGGCAACTAGTGCTCGGCATCAGGTGACACTCGGCATCTCAGAGTGGCCGGCATCCAGGAGTGTTCGGCGAAGCACTTGGCACCCGGGGGTGTTCGGCGAAGCACTTGGCATCCAGGAGTGTTCGACGGAGCGCACGGCATCCAGTGGGACTCAACATCTCAGAGTGTCCAACATCCAGGAGTGTTCGGCGAAGCACACGGCATCCATAGCGTTCGGCATCCGTAATGCTCGGCGACCAGGAGACTCGGCGTCAAGTAGTGTTCGGCGTCAACTGGCACTCGGCGACAACCAATGCACAGCATCCCTAGCGTTCGGCATCATTAGAACTTGGTGATAGGAGAACTCGGCAACAAGAGCGCTCGGCATCCCTTGGTACTCGGCATAGTACTCGGCAATGAGAGTACTCGGCACTCCAAGGTACTCGGCGTAGTACTCGGCAACGTGAGTACTCGGCATCCAGAAGACATTCAGTATGCACAACTACTCAAGGGGACAATGTCGTTCGGCCAGCGTGCACTTTTCGTTCAAGAGCTTCGGATAGAGACACGTTCGGCCTCAACTGACAATCATCCTGCACTTCCCACACATCCAGCATACCGTTCGATATAGGAGGATTGTTCGGCATCAGAGCGTTCGGCATACCAGGTTCGGCATGCAGCGACCATTGTACTGGGGCTAGAGTGTTCGGCCATCCAGCCCATTTGGGAAGTCCAGCCCATATTTGCCTATAAATAGAGGGGCAGGGTCACAGCGAAAGGGATCCTCTTTTGGGAGAAGACACTGGGGAGACTCTGCCATTTTCGAGACTCATCTTCTCTACTTAAACAACTTCATGCAAGCATTTGATTCACGAACTGTATTTGTAATCAACTATAAAGAAGATCAATAAAGTTTAACCTCAAAGTGGACGTAGGCAATTACGCTGAACCACTATAAATTTGGTGTTCTTACTTTCTGCAGTTAGATTAGCATTGTCTTCTCTGTTTAATTTACTTTCATCAGTTATATCTCTACACAATCTTTCTCTACGAGGTTAGTGACCAATTTTGGTGCTAACAAATACAATGCCAAAGTCCCCATCCACCATGACTTGAGTTTTCTTAGTGAAGTTTATCTCGAATCACTTGCTGAAGCCTGGGAGCACATCTTTGAGATGAAAAGTGGGAGCTAGGTGGAGCTAAGTTTGATGAAGAAAAACTAGTGTGGGAGATCCTCTGTAGAAACGAACCCCTAGATCTTGTTGTCTCGAGACTCCAATATTTTGACATTTCTATGCCTTCTGACAAAGGGGAATATATTATCAAATCCTCATAGGCCGATCCCAAGGGTCCCTCTTCTTCCCATGCGGCTAGAGCATCGGTTTCCTTTGGCCTGGAGCGGGACTTAAGCTATGATCTAGATAAGCCCGGTCATCAATCCAAAGCGACATCCCCTATTTTGGAAGAGGGCACTCCAGCTACCACCGAGAGCCAGCCGGATATGGATATTCCACTTTACTCTTCAATTTATGAGAGGTTTTTTTCTTTGCACCTAATGGTTTTAGGCTTTTCTCCCTGTTTTAACAAATTTTGCAGGTCTTCTAGGTCCCAATCAAACTCCTAAAAGTGATGCTGTTGTGGAGCAACAAGAGAAACTAGCAGAGATTCTGGCGGCCACTGATGTACTGAGGCCCGATGCTCAAGTCATCGGAGCTATTGACGATGATAAGGTTGAAGATCCACTCCCAGTAGATGAATCTGACGATGTCGTGATTACCATCGCTTCCGAAAGCACGGATGAGATTAGCTTGAAAGAGCGTATCAAGAAGGAGGAGTTGCTGAAGAAAAAGGTTAAAGCTGAGCTCGTCGAGGTGGAAGTCAACGATCCACACCTTGTGCCACTACAAGTTATTCCACCTGGTCGATCGATTCCCAGTGAACTTCCTCCTACATCTATAAGCTCTCTTGCAAAAGGTTGCAAAGGATCCAGGAAAAGAAACATTGGAGGGCTCAAGTGGCAACACTCCCAAGGAGGTCGAAGAAATAGCCATCACTTAAGCTCGATGTGTACAAAGTTTGCATAGCTATTTATTCATTGTTTTTTATTAGTTGTGGTTGCACGGGTATGATTCCTGGTTTTTTGAAATAACTTATACCACAATCTTGAAACCTATCATTTGAATAAATGTTTTTGTTTTATATTAAGCTTTCATGTGAACTACTATTTAAGTAGTTGAACTATTACTTTCCATTCAATGTACTTGTAATTTGCTGTTCATTAATCCTAGTATCAATCCACTAGCTCTATCCTAAGGCCTCCATGCGGTCGTGGCCTTGAGTCGTTTCAAACACCAGGCTCGAGCCTTAGTGTTATGCCGTCAAATTCAGTGGTTTTTTGAGTAACTATACTCCTGCCACAGTCTTAGGTTAGCGGGATTAGACATTGGATGCTTGAACTCCATCTTTAGCGAGTTTATACTCCTCCTGTTGGTTTTAGGTCAGAGTTCATGGAATAGTGAATGGTCAAACCTCATTCATATATCTGTTTATGCTCATATCTGCACTTTGGGGATAAGAGTTAGTTGATAGGTGGTCGAATCACACCCAATCTATGTTTACGCTCTAGTCCCTACTCTAGGGATTTAGAGTTATTTCGCGAGTGGTTGATTCACACCTGATTTATGTTTATACTCTGGTCCGCACTCTGGGGATTTAGAGTTATTTCGCGGGTGGTTGATTTACACCCAATTTGCGTTTATACTCTGGTCCGCACTCTGGGGATATAGAGTTATTTTGGAGAGCAATCGGATCATACTCTCCTTAATTGATTGATTTTCCCCTAGGGTCTGGGGTTTGATTTAGCAAGCAATCGATCGTGTCACGATCGCTCTTCTTTTATTCTAGTTCCACAGTTTGATAGGATTTATTTGATTATCAGATGGTCGAGCCACATTTATTCCTCATTGTGTATCCCATCCATTGGATAATGAATGGGGGTTATCAAATGAACAAGTGGACCAAGCTAATCTTGTTTAGTCCCACTGGAAACTAGCATAATTGATTAATTTCAAACTCCGGGAGCCCGTGCATACATATCGACATTAATCAGTTTCGTCATGTAACTAATACATAATGCTAAGCATAAATATAAAGGAAGTCCGAAACTTTATTCATTAAATGGAAAGGAATAACATAAAGTGTTTTATTACACATCTGGAAAATCAAATGCTAAAGCAAATTCTGAAAGCAAATACAACTAAAATGAAAAAGAAATAAACAAAGTGAAATAGCATCGTAGATGCTTGCTATTTTAAACACTTGGAAGTGTGATGCCATCGATAGTCGCTAGCTTGAAAGTTCCCTCTCCAAGCCTCTGTTCAATGACATATGGTCCTTTTTAGATTGGATTCATGTGCGATCGGGTAGGAAAAACCCATTTTAGGATGAGATTGCCGATTTCAAAGGTTTTAGGTCGGACTTTAATGTTGTAATAACGGGCGACTCGATGTCGATGCGCAGCTGCCCTTTGATCGGCTTCCTTGCGCTTCTCATCTATAAAATCGAGAGATTCTGAGAGGAGATCTTTATTTGTTTTGGGATCATAGTAAATCACCCGATGAGAAGGAACTTCGAGCTCAACAGGAATGACGGCTTCAGAATCGTAAGCAAGGGCGAATGGAGTATGGCCAGTCGCGGACTTATGGGCGGTCCTGTAAGCCCACAGTGCTATAGGGAGTTCATCCACCAATCTACCTCTAGCCTTCTTCAAACGCTTTTTCAGAATGGACTTTATGATTTTGTTTACAACTTCAACCTGTTCATTTGCCTGAGGGTAAGCGGCTGCTGCTAATCTCTTTTCAATACGATACTTCCGATAAAAGTTTTTAAATTCAACATTGTTGAATTAAATTCCATTATTTGTTACAATAGCTCGTGGTAGACCGAAATGACATATGATATTTCGAACAATAAAGTTGATTACTTTCTTGGTTGTGATCATGGCTAAATACTTTGCTTTGGCCCATTTGGTGAAGTAATCAACTGCAACGACGGCGTACTTTGTGCCGTCTTTAGAGATCGACAAGGAACTGATAATGTCTATACCCCACATGGCAAACGGCCATGGGCTAACCATTTGCGTGATTTCCATTTGGCAGAGCTCTTGGAACTTTTGCATATATCTGGCACTTATCGCATCGTCCTACATAGTCAGCAGCATCTCGATTGACAATTGGCCAATAATATCTGTAACAGAGTATTTTCTTTGTCAAAGTTTGCCCCCTAGTCTAGTCGCCGCATTGCCCTTCATGAACTACTTTTAGGACACGGTTTATCTCATCATGAGCGACATACCGTAGTAGGGGGACTAAAAAACCTTTTATGTACATAATTCCTTCTTGCATAACATATCGCGAAGCTTTACGGAGGACTTCTCACTTTCCATTTCTTTGATCTGGTAGGACTCCATGTAACAAATAGTCTTTTATCAAAGTCATCCAGGATTCCCTCTCGGGCTCCGCTTCTAGTCTCCGATCGATTTCTATCATTTTTATACTTGGGGCATTTAATACTTCAACCAGAACCAAGCCAATCTGCTGTGCATAACCGGTTCTAGCAAACTTCGCCAATGAATCAGTCTCTCTGTTTCGATCCTGTTGAATATGCGAAATGTCATAGTGCTCAAATTCTAACAACAAATCTTGGACTTGTGAAAGGTATGAGGCAAGCCATTGTCCCTTAGCTTGATAGTCTCCCCTGACTTAGTACACTACCAACTGGGAATCGCAAAAGATTTCAAGAGATTTTATTCCGAGTTCTCTAGCGAGTTGAAGTCTAGCAATCAGAGCTTCGTACTCAGCTTCATTGTTTGTTGCTGGGAAATCAATCTTTAAAGCATAACAGATTGACTGGCCTTTGGGAGTTACAAGCACAATTCCAGATCCAGAACAATGATCATTAGACGCTTCGTCAGTATATAATTTCCATCGCATGGTAGGGATTTCACTGCCTTGCGGAGAATCATCCTGCGCAGTTAATTCTGCTATAAAATCTAGCAGTGCCTGACCCTGGGTATTCCTCCGTGGGAGATAAGTAATATCGAATTGACTAAGCTCGATATTCCACTTGAGTAACCTTCCAAACATCTCAGGTCCTTGTAGGGCCTATCTTAATGGCAGGTCGGTGTAAACATTGATCGGGTGTGCCTGGAAGTATGGACGAAGCTTTTGTGATGCAATCAGCAAGCAGTATGCCAGTTTCTCTATTTTTGGATAGTTCCTTTCACCTCCCGTCAATCGTTTGCTGATTTAATACACCGGCCTCTAGATTCGATCCTCCTCATGAAGCAATGCAGAACTTATAGCGTGTGCTGATATTGCCAAATAAGTGTAAAAATCTTCATGATCCACCGGCTTTGACAAGATGGGGGTCCCTCCAAATGATTTACCAAAGCTTGGAATGCCTCTTTACAATCCTATGTCCATTCGAAGTTTCTTTTACCTTTCCTAATCAAGTCAAAGAAGGGAATGCATTTGCCGGTAGCTCTGGAAATAAATCGGCTTAATGCAGCAACTTTCCCATTCAGACTCTATACATGCTTAATAGTCCTTGGCGCTTGGATATCACAGATAGCCTAAATCTTCTCAGGATTAGCTTCTATTCCACGGGCATTAACAATAAAACCCAAGAATTTCCCAGATGCAACACCAAAAGAACACTTCAAAGGATTAATTTTCATCTTGTAATGTCGGAGGATGTCAAAAATTTCTGCCAAGTCTCTAATGTGGTCGTTTAATCGCTATGACTTCACAAGCATATCATCCACATACACTTTCATCGTTTTTCCAATCCGATCTTTAAACATCTTGTTGACTAAGCGCTAATAAGTAGCTCATGCATTCTTTAATCCAAATGGCATTACTACATAGCAGTACAATCCAACATCGGTAATGAAACTGGTGTGCTCCTGATCGGGAATATGCATTATGATTTGGTTATACCCCGAGTATGCATCCATGAAAGAGAGCAATTCGTATCTCATGGTTGAATCCACCAGCTGGTTGATCCTTGGAAGGGGAAAACTGTCATTTGGACAAGCATTGTTCAAATTTGAATAACCAACGCATGTTCTCCATTTTCCATTCGCTTTTTTCCACAAGTACAAGATTAGATACCCATTTAGGGTAGAGGGCATTGTGGATAAACCCGTTGTCTTTTAGTCAATCCACCTCCTCTTTAAGAGCGTCATATCTCTCCGGATCCATGCCACGTCTTTTTTGCTTCACTGGGACAAGCCTCGAGTTGATATTCAAAGCATGGCTCGCAATGGCAGGCGAGATTCCACATATGTGAGAGTGAGTACAAGCAAAACGTCTAGATTCACTTAGAGAAAACCAACAAGTTCTTTCATCATCAGGGGCCTGAGCTATGATCCAATCTTTAGGACTCATGATGGGTCGTCGTGGCTGACTGTGATATCAATTGTCAGCTTAGTCGGTGCAGCCTTGTTCTCTTTGGGCTTCTCTTCATCATCTCTTGAATCTATATCTTTATAGAACCGACTGTAGTGCCCTAGCTGTCAATCTTTGGTAGCTTGGATGTGAACAGTCATGTCCACACCCTTACCTTTTTCTTTGCGTTGAGCATCCCTCAACTCATTTACATAACAGGAACGTCCAGTCGCCTAATCACCATGAATAACTCCAACACCATTATCTGTCAGAAACTTCAAAGTCAAACACCATAGGGCAAGAGCTGCCCGGAATTCAGCTAGGCCGGTCAACCTAGATAAACTTTGTATAGAGAGTCAACACCTAAAACAACAAACGACAAGATCCGCACTCTCCTTCATTTACCTTCTCTCATTCTACTGGTAATTTCACATAACCAAAGTTGCAACACCATTAAAACCATGTATACGAGCTTTAGACGATTTTAAATCTTTGGCTTCCATCCTTATCTGATCATAAGCTTTTTTGAAGATTATATTTACTGAACTTCCAGAATCAATCAATATCCTTCTCACCATAGTAGGGCCAATCATGGCCGAAATGACCATTGGGTCGATTGTCGTAGCCTCTACCTTATCTTCATCTCTATTCCTAAACACAAATTATCCACCATCTTGCATTGCTATTTTCCCGAAGCTCCATCTTCCATATTGGAACAACATTCAAAATCCACATGCCTAATCACACTAGCATAGTGCTCCATCTCTTGGCAAATCTTATTTGCTAAGTGCGGTCCTACGACTATCGTACTTATCACCAGTCTTCCACCAGTCTGCGCAGGCTCCTCAGTCCAACGCAGTGCTTGTCCTCGGTTGGGATCTGATGTCCCCTACCCATTGTCCTACGGGGCTTTCACAAACTGTTGTAGTTTCCTTTCTCGACTCAGCTTTTCTATAACATTCTGGAGAAGCCTGCATTCATTTGTATTGTGCCTAAAGAACTCGTGAAACCGACAATATTTCTCGGTCTATTTCTGCTTCTCTGTTGATTCTTTTAAAGGCGGCTTCCTATACTGCATGGTATTACAAATAGACAGATAGATATTCTCCAAGGACGTATTTAATGGTGTGTAAGTATTATACATCGAAGTCCTAGGTTTTGAAGTCCAGAATCCCTCTTTCGTTCACGATTCCTATCTCCGCCTCTCTTTTGCTGATTTGGTTTATTCTAAACATTCACTTGAACTTTTCTAGAACTATCATCAGACTATTTTATTGCAATGTTACTCTGTACACCTTCTCCACTTTGTCTCGCAACATTCTTTTTTCTGGAGGACCTGGCTTCCTCTTTTCTCGAATACCGAGCGGCCTTTGCGTAAAAGCGCTCCAACGTTGCGGGCAACTTACCAGCTAACCAATCGCCAAAGTCAGACTCTGGATCAATCCCTCTTATCACAGCCAGGAGTAGTGCATAGTCATTTGGATTACTGATCTCTATAACAACTGTATGAAATCTCTCCAAATAATCTTTCAATGACTCTCCTAGAGCCTGAATCACGTTGGAAGAGGACATCACATCTTTGGGATGAGTCGCGTTCATCCAGAACTACTCCACAAACTTGGTGGCCAAATCACCGAATCTAGAAATTGATCGTGGGGGTAATCTTGTGAACCACATCGTTGCTATTCCAAAGAGAGCTACGGGAAAACATCTACACTTGGTTGCATCATCTGCTCGTGCGGAATCCATTAGCCATTCATATCTCATGATGTGCTATCTACGGCCGGTTTTTCCCTCGTAGGTATGCATCGACGGCATGTTGAACTTCCTTGGATACCGTACGTGTAATACACTATCAGTGAATGGTGTATGATTTCTTGAGATTCCCAGTCATCGTTGGTTAAGCCTTGGCTCTCTCTCACCAACCGTCTGACCATTGCCGATAAGTCCATCGTTTGGATGGTTGGTGCCAAGCTGTGGCCGTACTCCACCTTACGTGAATGGTCCGGTCGATGTCTATGGGCCGTTTCACGCCTTCTTTGTTCACCATCTTCCCGATGAGTATCTTGTAAATTCGCTTCATCGTCATTCAGGGGAAGAGCTTGGTCAAGATTCAATTGAACTCCAGCATCCAAACCAACCATAGCAGCTCCAACTTGATTTCCATAAGGCATGGATGAATCCCCCTTCTGGTGAAGGGATCGGTACCGATCCCTATGGAGGGGTCGACACCGATCAATCCTGGCATACCACAATGGTCTGCCAATTGATGCCCCAATGTTTTTGCGTGATATTCATCTATTCTTCGATGCTTATGCTTGTGATACTCTTTTTATGAGCTTGAACTCTCTGATGTTGAGCAAGGAGTGGGGTCCCTTTTAGCTTTACCATGTTGCTGCTGATTGATTTGGTTGATCAAGTTGATATTGGTCTGAATTTGTTGATTTAGTTGTCGATGGCTCTCCATCAGCTCTCTCATTAAATTATGAAATTCAACTCTTGTAATAGAATCAGTAGGATTCTAAACTTCAACCGGATCAACATTCACATTTGTTAGTTGATTGCTTGGGTCTCCTTGCTGAATGTTGTTATTCTTATTTCCTTCCACGTTCTGAGAAGTAGATCGAGTATGTCTCACCATTGTTAATAGTCTTGCTCAGATTTCTACAAATCTGAGTAGTATTAGCAACTTCTTGAAGATAACTGTAGATCTCCTTTGGGGGATTTATCAAATCCAGTAGCAACAAAGGGATCCTAATAAGCTGAGAATCAAGGTTCTAAGTGAAAGCACCAAAAAATTTGCAACTAAATTGGTCACAAACACCCAAGAATATTTTTTTTAGAGAAGTAACTGAAGAAATATTAAATTAAACTGAGGAAATAATTAAGGTAATAACAAATAAAAAGCAATAATCAGAGACACAGAGATTATAGTGGTTCGACGTTGTATGCCTACGTCCACTTTGAAGATTATCCTTTATTAATCACTTATAAATCTGATCACAGTAGTAGGAAATAGCAAACATTTGATTACAATAGAATCTAGAGTAATAAGCAGCATAAAGATTCTCATAATGACCCATCAGTCTAGTATTTATATGTGAAGACGACCACCAATCTCTCTGAAATTTTTGCTAAAGGACCTTCTAATCCACGTGGGCCTACTAGAGGGATCGCTAGGCCCAATTCCCAATGAGGAGGGATCGATACCGATCCCTTTATTGATCGATTTTTGGGCAGTTACCCCTATGGTGGCTTCTCCATGCTATAATACGTTTAGCCTCCAATTTTCATGTCATTTGGACCACTTGAACTCGAGTTACTGCTCGATCTTTGATTTGAAATTACTTGCGCACTACTTGCTGTCGAACCCTCTATAGGGATGTATGCTAATCCCTCCCATTCTGTCATATTGATGTGCGATCCCTAGGGTAGGTTCCCTAGGGTCCATATACCTTGCTCTCCAAATTTCATAGTGATTTGACTTATAGATCTCGTGATATTGATCATCAGATGCAAAAATTCGCTCGAACCTTGATGCATGCCGACCCCTCTTCAGTGAAGCCTGCCGATCCCTTTTAACTAAGTATGTCGATTCCTCTTTCATGAGCCAACCTATATCGATCCCTTCCATCCAAGGAGGCATATTTCATACTTTGAGCATTCTACGTCAAATATCTATCAATTTCGTCCAATTCTGACTTCATATATCCATCCGTACTTGACTTCGGGGCCCCACAATCATCTTTCTAAAATCATCGGCCCTGATGATAGTCGGATCTAACTCATGCAATTAGTTCAGTATAATCGAGCTAGAATGTTGGGTAACAGAAATGTTCTAAATGGAAGACTATAGATGACTCAATAAAAGGGCAAGTATATTGCCTTGAATAGCGCCATAATAAAAGCAATGTGTATACATAGTAAATGCATAAATTTATAACTGAGCTGAAGGATGATTCCAAACGTTGAAAATCCTATAACATTGTTATATGATAACAATATCGTGATATAGTTTGTAAAAGAACCTAGAGCAAGGTTGAGAGACATACCATGAATTATCCCACATGATAAAGGCAATTTAGAGGCGTCGAAGAGAGTTGATTATTATAGTTGATAATTGAAATATAATAGCATACCCGTTCAACGAGGGGCCGACCCAATTGGTTTTGAAGAAACCCGTTGAAGAAGTGAGAATAAGATTCCATAATTGACCCTAAGAGCAATTGGGATATTGATTGAAATAAGGGGTATGTTTTAGGGGCAATTATATGTTACATAAATCTAACTCAGCAACCAATCTTGTTCAAAATAAAAGTTGTTTCCTTTTTGTTATATACTTCTTATAAAATGTTATAAATAATTAAGTATTTAATTTAAGTATATATGTCAGAAAGTCTATAAATGATGTGTTTGTGATAGTTGTTAAAATAGTTGTAACCATGAGCATTATATCATAATATGATAAGCACATCATTTTAAATATTCCTAGTCAATATGTATCGAGACTAAACATCGATGCATTCGTTAATACTTGAGTGCGCAACCCTCTCCAAATGTTGGATAGTGTATTACTCATGGCTGTTGGACGCACCAAGGGGTTACGTACTAATAGTTATTGGATAACTATGGAATGACTCACTCAATAGTTTTCTGTTGGTCAATATAACTAAGGTCAAACAGAAAATATCAAAGTGACTAATTTATACAGTTCTCTTGATTTGAGAATACTGTTGATCTTCAATATGAAAGCTTTGCTTTAATCATGGTTATATTGTGGCACATCGTCCGTAGAATGATTATAGTTGGGTCGAGTGGAAGTATTGGAAGTGAAACACTATTCAAAAGAGGATTCGTCTCCTTGGTTATATACGGTTAGTATCACAGTCAACCGAAGTCAACTAAAAGTTAAAATCTCTGACCAGAGTTGTTCGGTTAATAATAATTGAAATTATTGAATTATGGACTTTGTGTTTGGACTGTAAAGTTGAATATGGATGATATTGGATTTTTGACCATTACCAAACTAAGTCCAAAGTGATACAATTTTGATGAAGATAATTGGTGTAAATAATCGTCACTATCTTGTACTGCTTATAAAAAGTAAAATTAGATTTTATCAGAAGATATGTAAGTAATAAATTTAGTCAAAATGTCACACCACTAGCTAAGGTGACATAAGAACGTTAATATTCGAATTGTTTGTTATTAATCGTTGACTGAATTTACACCTTTGAGTCGCATAATCGTAATGATGAATTCTTCGAAAAACCACATGATTTGATTAATTTATAAAATGTTGAAACTAAATTAAATTAATTAATATTGAAGAAATATTAATTATTATTTAATTTAGTCGATGTTTGGGAGTTGTTTGTAATTATTTTAATCCATTTATAAAAGTTATATTTGCGCATAATGATATAATTTTGAATGGGTTTAAATAAAATATAATTGCATTAAGTAATTTATGGAAATTTTATGCCATTTGGTTGCAACATCCCATAATGGGCCTGAAATTTGACTAAATGAAAACCCAAGTCCATTAGGGCATGGATCGTTGGTTTTGGTAATCTTTGATAAACACAAGTATATCAAAGAGCGATTAATATAAAATCACAACGGAATAGAGAAATATAATAGAAATACGTATTGACAGAGGATGCTACCTCAAAATATCATTCCTTGGATATTTAATTGCCCAGTCAGTGCCGAGCATGAATAAGAAGACTTCACCTTCTGTAGTTCACATCTCACTTTAGTATCCAGCCCTTCTAAACCTAACTTGTGGGTTATTATAAGCAGGGGTCATAACAACATTCTAGTGATTGGAAAATTACATAATTTACATGTTTCATTAATTTATGCCGAATGGTTTCCATTTAAGTATTATGTCTATTATACGGTTAATCCATTAATTCTTATGTGCATGTACGATATGCCTACCCTAACCTTCTCTAAGGTATCACCATATACATATATATATAAACATTTCACTACCCAAAACCCCAGCTACTTAATACTTCAAGTCCCCGAAGCGGGCCCTTGCAACATAACCACTAGTCAATCGGTCCTAGCTACAGAGACTGATGACACCTAGATAAGGGTTTTTAATATAATTGCCATATTACTAACACATCTCAACTATACAACTTACCTTTAACTATAGGCATAAAACCATTTCTAGTCCCACGCAACTACCGTCAACCATGTCCTAACAACGTAAGAGATAGTACCCAAGCCACTTAATACATTTTTAATGGGAACTAAGTAGACTCTAATCATTTTATACCTAGATTTTAGGCAAGTCCCCATCATTTACTACATATCCTAAGGTAGACTCCTTACCAATACTGACATCGCACGAAATCTCATCAGGCTATTTAAAACTTCTTGATAGAAGAGGCAAACCATATAATATCTACTTAATACCTCAAACCCGAAGCCGATCCTTCCCGAGATATCCACTACCATGCCTAACCGCTAACCCCAACCATTTACTACTTCCTAAATTGGGAGGAGGCGGACCCTATAATAGCTACTTAATACCTCTATTCCAGAAGCAAGTCCTATATCCTACGCATATTCCTTTCCCATGGGTCTTGTGGTTGGGGATGTCCCACATCAGTAGTAAGTGTACACAACTACAGGTGGCCACTGATTGAAGGATGAACTTCTGTTGTTTAACTCTATGGACCTCACATCTCAACCTACTAAACCAAACCTACCACCTAAAGCTTAAGTGTTGGGCTAAGCCCAATAATTCACATTTGTCCTAAATGTGTAGTTGAAGTTATATAACTTCCTACTATGAAAATTATATTGCTTTCTACTTATAATTAGTATTAATAATACTTACTTATTCGCTACGTTATTATTCCTAATTTATATGCTTAGGTTTTGGTTTCCTTTTAATGTCTAATAAATTTCTATTATCCATATTAAATGGTCATTAATTGCCAAAGTATTTGGACAATCTCTAATTAATCCTCATTTAATTCCTTTAATCTATTTACCCATTCTAACATCTATCTATTATAGCTATTTATTTTCCCATAATTTCCATATTAAATTTTCTAATGACATTTATTTACTAGTTTCAAAATTAACCTATTATGCCTATTCATTTTTCCATAAATGCCATATTAATTTTCCTAATTTGTCCCCTTTAAATTCCCTTTTAACTCTCTATTAATTACAAATTTATTGCCGGTTAAATTTGTAATTAATGTCCATAAATCCTAGTCTGTTAATTATTGCGCTGTTAATAACTAGTACGTATATAGTTGTAAATTACATTATTTATGTATTTCTATTTTTAAACGTTAAGCGTGGTTATTCGTTTATATATATATAATTATCAATTTCTAAAGTATTCTTTCTACATTTTAATTTATTAGAGCTATCCTTCTAAAAAAAATTACCGTTATAATTTTCCATAAATTAACCAATGTGAGGTCTATGATTCGTTTGAACTTCCAAGGAATTATATCTTTCCTTTTATGAAATAGACAGTATAAGCTATAAAAACAAACATCCATATCTTACACATTTCTTTCCCTTTTTGGTATATTCCATGTAATTCAACCGATGCGTTTTTATACATATTTTTGAAATTGGATAACTTATGGAAATTACACAAAAACCGCTCCAAATAAATTAAAACATAGAAATTCACATTCCAAGGGCAACCTTATTTACAACCTAATAATAGATCTGGAATAATTTTACAACTTTACTAAAATTCTATAAATGAATATTTGGGACCGATTTCAAATTTTCAGATCAGGTTGTATATACTATTCATATTCCAATTACCTATTTTATTGAATGTGTAGGCGCTAATCCTATATGTTTAATTTAAGTCTATAATTCATCTGATCTTATTTAGGCATAATAATTAAATAAGAATTCAACAAGATAAATTTCAACGTTATAAATATATTATATAATTTCCCACTTACCTTTTTAAGGTTTCCAAATCTCCAGATCTTAATCCAATCCTTTACTTGACTCCTTTTCCATTCTAATACAAAAGAATATGTATAACAAGGTATATACATATTATTAGAATTGCATATCTAAGAAAAGATTGGAGGTTAAGTGGAATTACCGAACTGAAAATATTCGATTAAGGTCGGTCGGTTAACCAATGATATAGGTTAACCAATTCTATCAGATAAGTCTATTTGGTAGTAGTCGGTTAAGCGGTTAAGCCAGTTAAATCGGTTAAATGCCTACCTCTACTCACAATAGAATTAAGAAATATAATAGAACATATGTATTGACTAAGGCTGCTACCTAGAAAATTATTCCTTGGATATTTAATTGTCTTGTCAGCATCGAGCATGAATAAGAAGACTTCATCATCTGCAGTTCCCGTCTTGCTCCGGTATCTGATCCATCTAAACCTAACCTATGGATTGTTATGAGGGGGTCAGAAAAATGTTCCGGTGATTGGAAAATTACATACATTACCAATCCTATTAATTTATTCCGATTGTTTTCCATTTAAGTATTATGTCTATTATTTATGGCTAATCCGTTAATTTTTATGTGTACGTACGATATGCCTATTCTAACTATCTCCAAGGTATCACTATATAAATGTATTCATATTTATCTAAACATTTCACTACCCAAAAACCCCAGCCACTTAATACTTCAAGTCCCCAAAGCAGGCCCTCACAACATAATCGCTAATCAATCGGTCCTAGCTACAGAGACCAATGTCATCCGGATAAGGCTTTATAATATAACTACCATATTACTGATGCATCTAGACTCTAAAGCTTACCTTCAACTGTAGGCTAAATGTCATTCCCATTCCCACGCAACTACCATTAATCCTATCCTAACAATGTAAGATAGTATCCAAGCCACCCGACACCTTTTCAATGGAAACTAGGTAGACTCTGACCATTTAATACCTACATTTTAGGCAGGTCCGCGTCATTTGCTACCTCTCCCAAGACGGACTATTCTTTGATATTATCTAGCTGACATCACATGGAATCTCATCAAGCCACTTAATACTTCTTTATAGGAGAGGTTGACCCTATAATAGCTACTTAATACCTCAAATCCGAAGTAGACTCTTTTCGCGATATCCACTATCGTGCCTAACCACTGACCCTGACCATTTACTACTTCCTAAATAGGGAGGAGGCGGACCCTATAATAGCTAATTAATACCTCCGTCCTAGAAACAGGTTCTACAATCTATGCATAACCCTTTCCCATGGGTCTTATGGTTGGTGTTAACACCAAAAATGGATCAACATCCAAAAATAGGTTGTAGGAAAACCATGATACCTAGATCTAGCAAGTAGTTGTAATAATAAAAGAAAATAAACAAAAATAAGAAATAGAGACACAAGATTTTATAGTGGTTCGGCAATCTTTGGCCTATGTCCACTTTATAGATTTGTTGCTTATGGATTTGATTGAGATTACAAAGGATTTGAGTGAGAATAAGTCACAAGTACGGGGGTTAGACTGATTCTAAATCATAGAATTACCTAAGGTAGCTGCCTTGGTGACTATTGTGTAGAGGAAGGAGATGAAGAAGAGATAGAGATTCTGCGTAGTGATGGCATAAATCCGATCTTGTTTTGGTTGCTTAATGGTTTTTATTTATAGTGGTAGCGGTTGTATTGGGTATGAAAAAGAGTTGGAGTAGAGTCCAGATGAAGGCCCGAAAGAGTGTGTGAAGTTGTGAACTCACTTGGATTAACTACACATGTCGGTACCAACCTCTCATGTCAATGCCGGCATCTGTAGTTAACTTCAAGTGAGTCGACTTCTTTTGTATACTTCATCCTACTTGATTTTGGGTTGTCCCATGTTGTTTTCATAGGTAGTTGGTTGATGTTGGTGATAGTTCCTTCATCACTTGGTTTGTTCTGCTATTCTGTCGGCTAATTCTTCAACTCTTGTACTAGATTGTTCAAAACCCTTGGAAATTTCTTGAGAAAGCATAGGAAAGGTAGAATGACTTTTGCAAAGTTTGAGTGGAGTACAAGGAGCCAGGAGGGGTCAACCTTGACATGAGAGGTCGGTACCGACCTCTACGGTTAGCCTTATTTTGGTTGAGTTTTCTTTAAGATGTTTTTATCCCTCATCTAAGTCTGCTTCCAAGACTTCAAGTCGTTTCATCTTCATCTTGATGTTCCAACCCCTATTAATTTCTGCTTTATTAAAAACCCAATTAACATTTGTTCCCCAAAAGTATGCTTTCGTTGGAATGAAAATGTGCTCTGGAATGATACAAGTCTTTGACTACTATCTTATGAATTCTAGCTAATCGTTTGAACGTTGTCTTTAGTCATTGCTTTTATTTGGCTTTAATAGATCGATTTCTATTCGCTATCTGCTTTACATTGAACTAGAATTCCTTCTCTTGATGTTTTCAACATAGTTTGCATTTTGGAACTCACTGGCATCTTCATGTTGTTGAGTAGATTCATCATGGTAAATTTGAACAGAGTTGCATTTAAAATGGAATAACGGTAGCGACCTCTCATGTCGATACCAACGTATATACTTAGGAAATTTTCTGACGATTTCCTTTAAGTATTACTTGGTAACTCAAGTCTTCTCACTTTCATTTCCTTACTGTTGAATTCTCAATACCTACTATCGAACTCTCCAAGCGCTGCCTTGATCTCAATCGCCACTTTCCATCACCACCGATCCCCCATGTGCCTACGCCTCTTGCTGCCATCTCTCTAGTCTACTCACTGACATTAATAGTCACCACCACCTTCAGATTCACATCTAGGGTACTCGAATACGACCACCTTCAAACCCTAGCACCCAATTTGCAAGTTGATTTGATTTTGAGGTGGGTGATAGCAGATTTCAAAGTGGTGATGGTTGAGGAGATGGTTTGGGCATAGCCGATTCTAATTCGATAGGAAACAATCGAATTCTTGTATATTTGATTGGGACTAACACTTGGGTTTGCCCCATTCAAACATAGGTGGTTCTAGAAAAAAAATTTGATTGATTATTTACCTCGTGAGATTGGCTGAGCCCAGACAATTGAATAAACCGTGATACAATGATTTGTTTTTTAGTTTGGACGTTGTAACGACCCGTATTTTTAGGTCTTCGAATTTGAATATTTAATTTATTTAAATATTCGGGTTTTGAATTTAAAATAATGATAAATAATCCGTTTCAAATTTAGACTTGATTTCTAATGATGTATTTTTAATTTAATTTTTAGAATTTTTCCATAATTTTTAATTTAGAAAATAGATAAATTCTCGTTTGATGTATTTTATGACAAACTTTTGGCATTTTGTAACTTCATAGAATTTAATAACTTATCTATTTTATTTCATGATCATGTTCTAATTTTGTACGCGGTTATATTTCATATTCTGTTAGACGCGGTTCATAATGGGACGCGATATGATGGCGGGATGCCACAATCTAATCTATTCATAATTTTATAATAATAAATAAATAAATTTTGAAATGACCTAAATTTAATGTAGTAGACAAGAAGGTGGCTTAAGCACACAAAATCACTTCAATTAGCCACCCTTTTGTTGCATGAACATACTACACATCATGTTGCAAAGAAGTGATTCTTGTCTACTTCTCATCCCTCTTCCTCCTTCATATGAGTCCATCCACATTTGTAAATCTTGCCAAAAAATTTACATTTTTACCTCCACTCAAGTATTAAGGAAAGGAAAGAGAATCACATATCAAAACCTTAGCCCGGGCTTCGCAATGTGGAAGGTGAGATCTTAATTTCCTCTGTTATTATTAAATGGAAGAAAAACATCGTTTTCATGGTTTCAAAAATCAAATACTCCCAATCTACCCGGTTTCAACCCAATTATCCAACACGAAAGTTGTTAGTTTCTCTATCTAGTTTACTCTAAAAATAGTTTCGTGAGTTTTCATCGAGTGGTTGGAGAGATATCTTTAAATAACAGCAAGTGGTCGAGAATACGACCGTTTTCGACGATCACGGGTTGGTGAACTGAGGATATGGATGGGACCGTAGCGTCGAATCATGATTTTTGGTGGTCGTCTCATGTTTTTTAGCAGCTTGGTTCATCGTGGAGGAGGAGTTGATTGGAAACCATTTAGAAAATAATTTTCAATGAACAGGTGGTCGAGGAGTCGAGCGGACATGCCGGGGAGGAGCGTAGGATCGAGGCGGAGGTCGTGACCGTGGCGGATTTTGGTCTAGTGGTCTGTGGTGGCCTGGCGAAGCGAAAATAGGGTTTTAGGGCATTTTTTTGTGGTGGTGGATTTTTTTGAACTGCGGCGAGGAGGAGCAACCGGACTTGGTCGCGATGGGCTAGGGGGTAGCGCCAGATGTGGAGGTTGTGTTAGCGTAGGTGGCTGGGGTAGGCGAGAAGCAAGGAGGCGGGACGAGTTCATTTTTGTCAATGGTTGAGAAATCTAGGCACGGTGAATGGTTGCATTTCGATGCGGTCATTTTGAGGCCAAGGCGATGGGGCTAGTGCGGCGAGGTTGGGAAGTTGGATTCATGGGCGAAGTTTGTACGTGGGTTGGAAAAGTGAATCGCCGTGCACATGCATGCGTGCATGATCGTGCACGTACTCTTTCGTTCCAGGCAAGTTGGGGAAAAAGCTGTAGCTTTGGAGCGGTTATGGGCATGTTTTGATGAGCTTAGCCCATTAGAATTTAGGTGAGTGTTTAATATATTGTTTGTTTAATTATTTATATATTAACATGTTAACTTTGAAAATTTATATCTCGTTCGTTTTAAATCGGATTAACGCGTGGATTTTTGCGTTTGGTTCATACGAACGAGCACAACATGATAGTTTATAGTCGTTTAATAATGTTTAAGTTAAGTATCTTTATTAATATGATTCTTAAAGTTATTCCTTAATGAATGTTTAATTAATATTTTAAAATTATTTAGTTATTGTTTTAAAAATATTTTTTATTTTAATTTATTTAATTATTTAAAATGATTTCCTACACTTTAATTTTTAATTAAAGTTAATTAATTATATTGATTTAGGTTATTAATTATATTTAAAGGATAATTAATTTTTATATTAATGTTAGTTAAGATTAACTAATTGTTGTTATAATAACGTTTTAAAAGTTAATTAATTATTACCTTAATATTGCTTTTGAAGTATATAGTTATATTTTCTAAGTATGGGAATTATAGGGGTTTGTGAGTATACTTATCCTGTTGAGATAAGTATATGGAAGTGACTTCTAAATATTTGAAATGCGATTTTATATTAATGAAGGATTTATCTAAGAGGCTTAGTATTATCCGTGGGAAATGCAGTCTTTGTTTTGAATGCTTGTTTATTTGATAGTTAAATAACCGACTATCAAATTTGAACCAGAACGTAACTCTGGAAATATCTACGAGAAACAAGGGAGTTATATGATACAGTTACCATCGATGGTGCTATATTGTATGTATAAACTCGTTTCGTTCTTCTAGGACAAATGGTAAGGAAATCCATCCATAAACGGTTAGGAGGTGAACTCCGCTCTTATCTTCATCTGTTTATTTCCTTAAGAACCGGGGTTGAGTTTACAAGAATTATCAAAAGTTGTTTCGAGGAGACCGGGATCGGATATGTTATCCGAAAACCACTTCGATCCAACTCAAACGTTTAGAACTGAAGACATCTTGAAGAATGTGGAATCGAAGTCGGAGCATTGAAGTGCAATGGCTTCCTGCTACCAGTCCTGAGGGTGATTCCAAAATGGATGTAGTAGAAGTAGTGCCTTCAGTTTGTCCTTATTCCTAGACAACTTGTATGGATGAAGGCTGACACTGCATTACTGCATGGAAGGCGGTGTTAGCATTCCAAGTGGGATTGCTATTCAAAAGGTAAGCGTAGCCTCATCAACTAGTAATGACTAAAATCAAGGGAGATGCAGCAAAGCTAAGTGGGTCGCTCCCATTAGGGTGTGTCATTACCTTTCTAGATACATCTACATATTTATGGATTGATTATGCATGAGATCTCAAATAAAAAGGGTTCCAAAGCGACCGGGGTGATGACATATTCAGTACTATCCAGTCAGGGGTAGACCGTCTTGTGTTGGTAGGGGATCCAGGCGAGGTCCTCGGTATATTTTCTAGACGTGTACTGTGATAGGTGGTACCCTGGTGCCTTGTCATAGTATGGAGTCCATTCTCCAATAAGCGTCATACAGTTTTGATTGTGCCCAACTATGTTGAAATGTGAGATGCAAGCATTTCAGTTATTTTCATATTTTACTTTGACCTATAGACATTATTATAATATCACTGGATGTTCTGATATAAAGGTTTTGGTTATCGTAAGGTAAAAACCCGTCCATGTTTATGTGCGGCGTGGTCTTATGAGATGTCTTTGATTTTAAAGGATTTTACAAGTTAAAATAAATAAAATTCCTTGTGATTTGAGTTTCTCACCCTGGTTTTACCAAACTGATACAGGCGTTGTTTTCCTATAATGCTTGGGTCAGACCGAGCATCTTCCCAGGGACGTATTCACGTATATGGTTATTTTCTGTTGCATTCATGGTTGTATTTATCAGCAATTGTAAGGACATGTTATTATAACTATCCGAGCTGAAATAGGTTAGTAAACTCTAATTAATGCCTGTATATACATAAATTTCAGTTTTGTTTTTTGTGTGTAAAGATTTGTTATATAATATAGATTATTCCTTCTGCTGTGAGATTCTATATTTGTTTAGTTTCTTCTTGTCTTCTTTCTTCTTTCTTTTCCCTAACTATCCACCTTTCCGTTCAATTTGGGTTAGACATGTGTGGTTTATTGTTAGCTTAAAGTGTACGAAAAACGGTTTATTACAGTTGATATCAGAGCTTAGGTTGAGCGAACACCTAGGCTTTGGTGGGGTTGACTCATTTGAGATAGGGTAAGCGAGACCCTAGGATGAGTTTGTGAGTGTGTGTGTGTGTGTGTAAGAGTGCGTATTTGTTAATGATATAAAAAACATTTTATATTGTGATTTTTATCTGTTGAGTGGCTTAAGAATTCTGGTCAATGCGTTTGGCCAACATTATCGATAGGGATTTCCTAAACACTCGAACAAGACCAACTAACACAATATTGTTTTAAAATGGGTAAATGAAATAAGTTTATCCAAAATGATATTTTATGTACAAAAGAAGTATCTTTCCCAAAAATTTATTGTAGTTATTCTTAGTTATGCTTGGTTGTTAGGAAATGTTAATATTCCATCATTATCATCTAGGATTCGATCGGTCATGCTCGCCCATTTCTAAAGCATTGAAAATTATCGATTAATCTATCTTGAATCTTCCATTTTGAAATCTGGATTGGGTAGACAGGAATTTTGGGAACATTGAAAATGAATACCTTGTGAATTAAGTTTCACAATTTTAATATAAGACATTTATTGATACTGTTGGGTTAAAATTTGATTTCAATGGGTTGTTATTTAAAAGAAAATTTGAAAATTTTGGAATAAATATTTTGGAAATGATTTTATATATAAAAGATTGATTTGGTAAAATTAAGTTTTAATAAATGTTGTTTTATAAAAAGGAAATTGGAATATTTTGAAATAAATATTTTGGAAATAATTTAATATAAAAGTTGGCTGTATTAAATTGGGATTTTGTAAAAGAAGTTTATTAAAAGAAAAACTTAAATATTTCCGAAATAATACTTGAAGAATGATTTATATAAGAAAGCTAGAATATTTTTGAAATAAATATTTGAGGAATGATTTCATTTAAAAGGGGATATCTTATAAATTTGATTTATTAAAATGTGTGTGTAAATAAAAGGAATTTGAGAGTTAAATCTCATTTATTTTGGCAAAATGATTACAGGTTAATAATAGGAATTGAGAATGTTCTTAGGATAAAAACATTTCTAAGTAGGGGGGTGCTATCATTAGGATCTCACAATATAACTGGTTTGATAAAATAAGTTTTGATTTGATTCCAAAAGTATGGTTTGATTTACTATAAAGTAAATGGGTATATTACTATTTTAATTTATTTTAGAGAAAAGAAATAATAGTTTATTTGAGATAGTTTTAGAGTACAAATGCTTTAGGAAATTTTAAAAAATATTTATTTAAAAATATATTTTAAGTATAATTCTTTGAGAAGAGAATTTAAAAAGAAAGAGGTATATTTTCTCTAGATTGGTTCGGAGAATAAGTCCCGATTTGTTTTGTGGTGATTAGGATAATCTTCTAAGTGACGATTGGATGTTTGCTTGGCAAACGGTATTGTGCACTTAGTAAATTATTCTCTTTGTCATTGTACAGTCGAGACAAGTTTGAATCTGGTCGAATCCAAACTAAGTTGGAAACTGATAGTTGTTAAAAACTATTTATTTGGAAATATATATGGTATCGTTTCAAAAGGGCATTTTTTGAATAATAATGATAATAATATATTTGAATCTACTTTAGAATGGAATGAGATAAGTAGAATGTAAGAATATGATGTTTTGTGTATATATTTAGGATATAGTCTATATAAGTTGGAAATATGAGTCATCGTTTAAACGCTTTGTTTATATTTAGACCTTAGTAGGGTTGGGAATCTTATTCTAAGGATTTTTGTTGATTTATTATAGAGGACTCTTATTGTCATTAAAGGGGCGGTTATGAAGGCTAGGAGGCTCGACGATCAGGGCATGGTTAGCCGGATTCTGGAGGATATTGTCCATCCGTTGCTAAAAGAAGAGTTCGAGGAGGAAATCGAGGAAGGGTTTAAGAGAGAATTTGAGGAAGAGGAAAAATTCGAGGAAGAGGAGGAGTTAGAAGAAGAAGTGGAACCTGTTCTAGAGGAGGAGCCGAAAAAAGAGAATAATGATGCAATTATCTGGGAAATGGGGGAAGTCATTGACAATCCGATTGTATTGGAGGATTGGGACATCCTTTTAGATGATGCATGGTGGCCGAGAGTAGAGAAGTTGATTGCTAGAGATCCCGACCTAGAGATCATATGGATCCTTGATGACGACGGCGGGTCCATAGTATTAGAGGGACCAGAGGAGTCGGACTCCGACGGAGAGAGTCCACTTTGAGGGTTACTCTTGGATGCTTGGAGCAATTCTTTTAGTCTAGCTATGCGTATCCTATTTTGTTGTGTTGATAATTTTTGGATGTTATGTTGTGATTATAGTTACTGAAGCATCTTAGTAGATGTTCTTGTATATATGTAGTAATTCGGGTATATTTTGGTATGTTGAGATAATTAACCTTATTTAAATAGTTAGTAATCGATGGGTTGATGGTTTTGTTAAGCCTTGTTTTTAGAGGATTTTATGTGATAAAATTTTGGAGACGAAATCCATTTAAGTGGGGAGAATGTAATGACCTGTATTTTTAGGTCTTCGAATTTGAATATTTAATTTATTTAAATATTCGGGTTTGAATTTAAAATAACGATAAATTATTTGTTTCAAATTTAGACTTGATTTCTAATGACGTATTTTTAATATAATTTTTAGAATTTTTCTATAATTTTTAATTTGGAAAATAGACAAATTCTCGTTTGACGTATCTTACGACAAACGTTAGCATTTTGAAACTTCACATAATTCAATAACTTGTCAATTTAATTTTATGATCATGTTCTAATTCTGTACGCGGTCATATTTCATATTCTATTGGACGTGGTTCGTAATCGGATGCGATATGATGGTGGGATGTCGCTTCTATTCAAAATTTAATAATAATAATAATAAATAAATAAATTTTGAAATGACCTAAATTTAATGTAGTAGACAAGAAGGTGGCTTAAGCACACCAAATCACTTCAATCAGCCACCCTTTTGTTGCATGAACATACTACACATCATGTTTCAAAAAAGTGATTCATGTCTACTTCTCATCCCTCTTCCTCCTTTCATATACGTCCATCCACATTTATAAATTTTGCTAAATAATTTACATTTTTATCTCCACTCAAGTATTAAAGAAAGGAAGAGAATCACAGATCAAAACCGTAGCCTGGGCTTTGCAATGTGGAAGGTGAGATCTTAATTTCCTCTATTCTTGTTAAATAGAAGAAAAACATCGATTTCATGGTTTCAAAAATCAAATACTCTCAATCTACCTGGTTTCAGCCCAATCATCCAACACGAAAGTTGTTAGTTTCTCTATCTAGTTTACTCTAAAAATAGTTTTGTGATTTTTTGTCGAGTGGTTGAAGAGATGTCTTTAAATAACAGCAAGTGGTCGAGAAAAGGACCATTTTGGACGATCACGGTAACGTCGTGTCGAATCATGATTTTTTGGTGGTCGTTTCATGTTTTTTAGCATCTTGGTTGATCGTGGAGGAGGAGTCGATTAGAAACCATTCAAAAAATAATTTCCGGCGAATCGGTGGTGAAGGAGTCGGGCGGAGATGTCGGGGAGGAGCGTGGGATTGAGGCAGAGGTCGCGACCATGGCGGATTTTGGTCTAGTGGTCTATGGTAGCCCAGCGAAGCGAAAATAGGTTTTAAGGGCACGTTTTTATGGTGGCGGATTTTGTTGAACTACGATGAGGAGGAGCGACCGGACTTGGTCACGATGGGCCAGGGGGTAGCGTCAGATGTCGAAGTTTTGACGGCTGGGGTAGGCGAGAAGCAGTGAGGCGGGATGAGTTCATTTTCGTCAATGGTTGAAAAATCTGGGCACGGTAAATGGTCGCATTTCAATGCAGTCGTTTGGAGGCCAAGGCGATGGGGCTAGTGCAGTGAGGTTGGGAAGTTGGACTCGTGGGTGAAGTTTGTTCGTGGGTTGGCAAAGCGAGTCACCGTGCCCGTGCACGATTGTGAACGTACTCTTTCGTTCCAGGCATTTTGTTGGAACGAGTTGGGGAAGAAGCTGTAGCTTTGGAGCGGTTATGGGCATGTTTTGATGGGCTTGGCTCGTTAGCATTTAGGTGAGTGTTTAATTATTTATATATTAACATGTTAACTTTGAAAATTTATATCTCGTTCGTTTTAAATCGGATTAACGCGTGGATTTTTGCATTAAGTTTGTACGAACAAGCACAACATGATAGTGAAATTTGATGATAGCTTTGGACATGTGGAAATTTATGACATATTTAAACAGACATGTTTTAAATTACGTTATTGAATTTAATAACGTCGTTTAAATTTATATACGTTAATTATGGATGTTGATTTGGCCAAATAAATTACTGTCGAGTTATATATTGGATTAAATATTATAACTGGACCCCGGTTAGCAGAATAAAACACCGTTCCACTAATTAAATTAATTTGACATTTAATTAGTAGAATAAATCCTCATTCTGCTATTTTATAGATTTGGACATTTGATTATATATCGTTAATTAATATACTGCTTTGAATAGTGATATCTTAACCAATGATATTTAAATATTGGATTTATTGACATAGTCGTGGATTATGTAAATATTTGTTATTGAATTGGAAAGTTAATTGAATAATATGGTAGCTTATTTGAGTACCATGGTGACCGTTAAGCCCCTTTCGAATCCGAAAAGATAATTATGGATTTGGAAGTTAATTTAAGAATAATTATTTTTATTTAAGGTTTAAAGATAATTATTAGTTAGGAATAAGATTTTAGAAAGGTAATAACTTATTAATAATAATATTTTAAAAATAATTTATAATTGTTTAATAATGTTTAAGTTAAGTATCTTTGTTAATATGATTCTTAAAATTTATTCCTTAATGAACGTTTAATTAATATTTTAAAATTATTTAGTTATGTTTTAAAAATGAATTTTATTTAAATTAATTAATTATTTAAAATGATTACCTACACTTTAATTTTTAATTAAATTTAATTGATTATATTGATTTAGGTTATTTAATTATATTTAAAGGATAATTAATTTTTATTATTAATATTAGTTAAGGTTAATTAATTGTTGTTTTAATAACGTTTTAAAAGTTAATCAATTATTATCTTAATATTTCTTTTGTAGTATATAGTTATTTTTCAAAGTATGGGAATTATAGTGGTTTTTAAATATACTTATCCTGTTGAGATAAGTATATGGAAGTGACTTCTAAGTATTTGAAATGGGATTTTAAAATAATGAAGGATTTATCTAAGAGGCTTAGTGTTTTCCGTGGGAAATGTAATCTTTGTTTTGAATGCTCGTTTATTTGATAGTTAAATAACCGATTATCAAATCTAGACTAGAACGTAACTCTGGAAATATCTAGGAGAAACACAGGAATTATATGATATAGTTACCGTCGATGGGGCTATACTGTTTGTATAAACTTGTTTCGTTCTTCTAGGACAAATGACAAGGAAATCTGTCCATAAACGGTTAGGAAGTGAACTCTGCTCTTATCTTCGTCTGTTTATTTCCTTAAGAGCCGGGGTTGAGTTTATCAGAATTATCGAAAGTTGTTTCGAAGAGACCGAGATCGAATATGTTATCTGAAAACACTTCGATCCAACTCAAGCATTTAGAACCGAAGACATCTTGAAGAATGTGGAATCGAAGCTGAGCATTGAAGTGCAAGGGCTGCTTGCTACTAGTCCCGAGGGTGATACCAAAATAGATGTAGTAGAAGTAGTGCCTTTGGTTTGTCCTTATCCTGGACAACTTGTATGGATGAATGCTGACACTTCATTACTGCCTGGAAGGCAGTGTTAGCATTCCAAGTGGGATTTCTATTCAAAAGATAAGTGTAGCCTCAAGCCTCATCAACTGGGAATGACTAAAATCAGGGGAGATGCAGGAAAGCTAAGTGGGTCACTCCCATTAGGGTGTGTCATCACCATTCTAGATACATCTACATATTTATGGATTGGTTGTGCATAAGTCTCAAATAAAAAGGGTTCCATAGCGACCGGGGTGATGACATATTCAGTACTATCCAGTCAGGGGTAGACCGGTCTTGTGTTGGTAGGGGATCCAGGCGAGGTCCTCGGTATATTTTCTAGACGTGCACCGTGATAGGTGGTACCCTGGTGCCTTGTCATAGTATGGAATCCATTCTCCAATAAGCGTCATACGGTTTTGATTGTGCCCAACTATGTTGAAATGTGAGATGCAAGCATTTCAGTTATTTTCATATTTTACTTTGACCTCTAGACATTATTATAATATCACTTAATGTTATGATATAAAGGTTTTAGTTATCGTAAGGTTTTAGTTATCGTAAGGTAAAAACCCGTCCATGTTTATGTGCGGCGTGGTCTTATGAGATGCCTTTGATTTTAAAGGATTTTACAAGTTAAAATAAATAAAATTCCTTGTGATTTGAGTTTCTCACACTGGTTTTACCAAACTGATCCAGGCGTTGTTTTCCTATAATGCTCGGGTCAGACCGAGCATCTTCCCAGGTTTAGTTGGACATTGCAGCTTCAGGAGATAAGCTGGAGGCCCAGGGATGTATTCACGTATATGGTTATTTTCTGTTGCATTCATGGTTGTATTTATCAACAATTGTAAGGACAGGTTATTATAACTATCCAAGCTAAAATAGGTTAGTAAACTCTAATTAATGCCTGTATATACATAAATTTTAGTTTTGTTTTATGTGTGTAAAGATTTGTTATATAATGTAGATTATTCGTTCCGCTGTGAGATTCTGTATTTGTTTAGTTTCTTCTTGTCTTCTTTCCTCTTTCTTTTTCGTAACTATCCGCCTTTCCGTTTAATTTGGGTTAGACATGTGTGGTTTATTATCAGCTTAAAATGTATGGAAAAGCGGTTCGTTATAGACGTGTTGGAGCACTCCACTGTATCACTTTCCTATTCTTGCATATCTTGTGATCCTGAAAAGAAAGACTTTCCACATTGTTTCGAACAACGGATCTATTATCGATTTTCAATCAATAATGGGTAAATTGCAGAGAAAATAATTCCAAAGTGCTCTCAAGCACGAGCAAGCCATCTACATAGGAAGGTTTGTTCATAGTGCTCGAGGCACTGGACTCACTCCATATAGATAACTTACTGCACATACCTCGGTCAATGCTCAGAATTTGATCGATCAACAACTTCGACTTCCTTTGGATTCCGAGCGTTGGTTATATGGGTATTTTTATTCTAAGTTAAATTTTACCGACTATGTTGAACACCAATTTCTCCTATCTAGAATGACCAGTCAACCATCTCGCTTTAAACTTGGTGAAGGATCATCTATACCTTCTGAGGTTGCATCCACTACTACTCCAGTTCCACCATCCGTTTCGGTCGGGACCAACTAGCCTACAACCTTTGAATCTGAGGGCTAGATAGTGCCAGTCTGTCCTGTTCTACTTCCGTTGCTTCTAGGATTGCTTATAAATAATCCACCGGAGTGGGGACCCACTATTTTGATAGTAAAAATGCTCAAGAACATCTATGTCCAACACAGTATTCCTAAGGAAGATGTTCATCTGCTAGTAGAGAATGAATTTACCGATTACCCCTGCTTGGCTTTACGGCCTATCACCGTTATATATGTCTTAGCGATTCCATCCCACCTTTCAGTCTTTTCTTAAGGAACTTCTTGGGAGAAATTAGGCTCGCACTATTCTAGGTCCACTCTAACAGACATTCCTTGTGGAATTCGCTATATGTCCTATTTATGCGAAGATTTGGTCACCCTCCATGACTAGACGAGCTCACATATCTTCTCAAGTTCGAGAGGAAATGGGAGTGCCCGTCTTTCATAATTATCGAGGCTTAGACAAGATGCAAGGTCATTGGGAGCCTTCATAACAAGTGTTCCATGTTCAAAAATGAATATTTCTTCGTACGCTATCCAAAAGGATTCAACCGCTTCTGGTTGAAAGGATGTATGCTTCTCTCTATCGATCTTTTCTATATCGGAATTCCTAAGTTCTAAACCTAACGTATACCCCTCACAGGTATTCTAAAGTGGGACAAGAAGCGGGAGCACAAGTGAATGCTCAAAAACATAAAGGCCATTAGAGCGAGCCCAACGTTTTGTCAAGTTCCTTTTGACAAACGAAAACTTAAAAGAGTATGGACTGCTCCAATTAAGAAGAGTAGCCAACATGGAATCCTCAATAGGGAGCAGTTCTATATCGCACACCTATTCTACTGCACCCACTCATGGCTCTGACGAGGATCCTCAAGAGGAAGAAAGCTGATCAAGCGGTAAACATAAAGAGGGGATTGCTGATACAGACGTTGATGAGCCTATGGGGGATGATGAGAAAGAAGCTATCGGGATAGGGGTCGATGAGCCCATGAGAGATGATGCCCCCGATGATGAGGGTGATGATATTAGAATTCCCATGATCCCGGAGAGGATGTGGTATTCGTAAGGAGGTTAGGAAAAGAGCCAATTGTCAGTGAAGAGGAGTATGAGTCCGATGACGATGACAATGATTACCACGCTAGCGAGGAAGGGGAGGAGTCATTCGGTGAGGCACAAGCAATGAGACCTTATCTCCCTCACATACCTTCTTTAAAACTGCTAACTACCAAGAAGCCGAGTCCCGAGCTTCCCATTTCTTTTCAAGAACAACTACCACTGAAATTCCTCAATCAATTGGAGGTCAAGCTGTTGAAAACCCTATTAAAGATATGCTGCATTTCGATTTTAAGGACGACTCCATTCACGTGAATGAATTCTGGGATTTATCAAGTATTGAAATGATAGGTGATATTGGCTCGTATATCGATGCATCTTCTAATGCCTTTATAAGCGAAGGTGGTGGGACTCCAACTTTAAGACCATGCCGATACGATTTGTAGAGCATATAAGGGGTCATCAGCACTACACCCTCCACTTTAGGATCACGGACACACATTTCTACATTGATTTAGGTTTTAGAATTCGAGAGTTAACTTTATTTTTCCTTTTGTTTTAGGTTCCATAGGTCATGGACTATACCATCAACTGCATCAAAATACTAGCTCTGACAGGGATCAAACTCCGGATCCAGCCCATCGCTCTTATCGTGAAACTAACGAGAAGAGGGGGAATAAAAAAGATGATGAGGCCCACTACTTGGAGAGAGAGCATGAGAGGGGAGAGAAGATAAAAAGAGACCATGAAGGCGATGCCCCCGGCGATATGCACAAGCGCTACAGGGATTCTCATGATCGCAACGGGACCTCACTATCAAATGCTCCTTCCCACACCAAGGCTCAGGCTACCGTGATGCACAAAATTCCACCCTCTCATGCCTTAAATATTACAGCTACTCCCGCTTCATCTAGTCGAGGCAAAAAGTTCACATTCCTACCGAGTCCACTCTAAATCCAAGCTGCTTATCCATGTTTGTTCCTGCATGGAGTTAAATTTGATAAGAACGTCAAGCCCATCAATAAAGCTACTTTCCTCCAGAATCTCAAGGTTGTCCACGAGGACTTTGAAGTTGGGTTTGAATGGCAGAGTCTCATACGAGTCCTTTCTGACATTAATCGTATCAATTATCGGAAGATTCTTTCATTCGAGGCAGAAAGGGAAGACCATGACAAAATGATTAAGGATCGCGACAAGGAGATAGCTCAGCATAGGATCAAAAGAGACGCAGCCATAAAAGGAAAGCTGACAGTTAAAAGCTTCTATCCGAGGCAAACCAAGCTCACTATGGGGCACTTCTCGTGTTTAATGATCAGTGCAAAGAAGCTCACAGGGAGTTTGGTAAACTAAAGAGAAAGTTATTAAAGGAGAGAAGACTATCAAGTCCTAGGACCAACTGAACAGGTCGCCACCATTGCTAAACAGGCTGCTGAACTCACTCGACTCCACGAGGAGAATGCAAGACTGGCCAAGGAGAAAGAACAGATCACTTCTGATAAACTGGCGGTCGATCAACCATTTGGTCACATGATCGGAACTTTCAGACCTTCAAGAGGAGTATGATGAAGCAATGAGCCAGATGGATGCTAGCGTGCTACATCTCTATACTTGCAATGTTATGAACAAAGGAAGTTTAAAGTGGCTCGGTAACGATTATCCCCAGAATCTCGCTATGGTTTGGGAAGAGGTGTTAGTTAGAACAGAGTGAGCTAGGGATATGCACTCTGAAGAAGAATTAATGGCCACTTATCTTAGTTCTGAAGATATTGACTTTCTAGCAGTCGGTAGAGAAATTCTGAAAGAAGAGAAGGGGAAGGCCACTACTAAGCCTGCTCCTAAGGCTCTTGCCGGACCAAGTTCTTTGGTTCAGGGCGAGACATCCACTTCCAAATCCCAAGAGCTAACAACGACCATTCCTACGTCCACAGGGGTAGGCTTTACAACCACATGCACTCTCCTAGCATCTGGAGCCTTATGCAAGATGTATATTCCTCCGATCATTGAGTGACCCATTGACATGGAAATCGATGAAGGGGGTTTTGGAATTGAAGTTCACGATCAAACTCCCGGTTTGGGTATTTCCTTCTTTTCTCCAGTACTTCAAAAGCTCCAGTTCACTCTGGTGTCATTTACTAAACTGTACAACTGTGTTTCCTAACTTGTAGGTCAACCATCTTTTTCGCCTCCTCCACCAGCTACACAGGGCTCGGGAACCAATACCATCTTTACCACTTCCACTGCTATGTCCGCAGCGCTTCGGGTACAATTTCTGTTCAATCTCTAGACCATGGCCTGGCTCTAAATAGATAGAGGCATTGCAAAACCTAAAGGATGTCTTTGTGTCTTAAGAGAAGGACGTTCAAGTTGTTAGTGTCTTTGACCCGACTGATAAAGAGCGATTGAAGAGGAAGCATGAAGAGAAGATGATATTGAAGAAGGAAACAAGGGATGCTCGGCGCATGATTCTACCATCCACAATCAAGGCGACAAGCCGAAGTCCGGAGATGCATCCCCCGATGGGTCTGAGGAGCTCGATTCTAGTACCGAAGAAGGGCATGTTTATTCTAGGAAGAAGAAGAAGAAGGGCGAAAAGTAGAAGAAGATCACCCCTTGTCGGGGCGGTAAGAAGTAATGATGTGATCCAATACGGGTGAAGTGGAGCATTTATGGGTTTTGCATGTTTTTTGAATCGATCGAGTCTGTACAAGTGTAGAGTCTGTACTTTCTGTTATGTTTAGTTTTTTGTTGCGTGATGTCTAAAACTGGCCAACGTTGTGCGGTACGGTCCCCGCTATTTGTTGAGTCTTTATATAAAATGGTACTAGTAATGAAAGATTATCATTCTATTCTAATCTCTCATGTGTGCTTTTGCTGCATTCTATGTACTGTGCTTGTTTATAAATAACTGCCTGTGTATATAATACGATTGGCTGTATTGTAGTTTCCTATGTCATATGCTTCCATGTTTGTGCTATATCTTTATTTGCTGCAACTCTATGCATGTAAATGGTAGTCCTACAGTTGCTTAGCATATTATATTACTTAGCTCTATTATTATTTTCCAAAATACTCTCTTCGGTGTGACAGAACTGTAGTGTATCTCGGTTTAGCCTGTCCCGATCATGTGTTAGTGTATGTATGCTCCTTACTACACATGGTTGGTTAGTTCAAACTCAAAGTTCAAGCAGTTGGTCAGAGATAGGTTTTTCTGGGCAACTCATTCGGTTGCCCTAAGTCTGGGTCGTGCAGTAGGCTCCTATCTCTGGGAACTCGTGGTTTTGATTTTCAATTCCAAGCATTTCATTCCTTGACTATTACCGGACTTTTCCAAACTCTATGTTGAGATCCTGTTCGCATATAAGTTTCTGTCTCCAAAAACTTTGGAACAACTCAAGTATTTGGACCTTCCTTCGATGTTGCCGGCGATTCAACGATTTGGACTTTCATGGTATTGCCGGAGCAATGTCGATTTCCTTCGATGTCGCCAATCTCTAAACGATATCAAGTTCTGACCATTATGAGTTAATTTTTCAACCGGCTTGGTACTTTAAAACTTCCTAGCGTTTCCGAGGCTACACCAGTACTTAGATGATAGAGATCGATTTTCACCATCGATCCTGTGATTTGGAATCTTTATAGCACCACATGGGGTAGTGTTAATCCCGTGGAAAGCAGGGATTGATTTCCATCAATCCTGCAAAAGACAACTTTCCCGACGTTGCTGGAGCAACACCGATACTTAGAAAAGTTTGATAAGTTCCCAATGTTACCTGGGTAACATTGATAACTTGGAAGAAAGAGGGATTTCCCAGTGTTGCTGGGGCAACGCTGGTATTTGGGAAGGTAGGATCAATTTTTCCTGTCGATCCAATGTTTTAGGAATCAACACTTCTTATCCAGAGAGTAGAAGTACTTTCTCAGTTTTGTGGGGCATATGCATATCGCTTTCGAGAATACAGATTCATTGGTTTAAGGAGTGATTTGCGGCTTATAGTGTGTGGGAATATTGTATACTTGAACATAGTTCCATTGGTTTAAGCAGCATCGTGTGGCTTATAGTGTGGCACATAGGAGGGTTGCTTACAGGAAAACGGTTCCAAAAGTGACGTGCAGTTATTACTGGCGCAGAGAAGAATATGCTTGCAAGGACATAGTTCCATCGGTCTAATAAGCAATGTGCAGCTTACGTATGGTGCGTAAGAGTGTTGCATACTTGAATGCAGTTCCATTGGTCCAAATAGCATTATGCGGCTTATTAGTGGCGCACGGAGGAATATGCTTGCAAGGACACAGTTCCA
Organism: Allium fistulosum; assembly: GCA_030737815.1. NCBI lineage: Eukaryota > Viridiplantae > Streptophyta > Magnoliopsida > Asparagales > Amaryllidaceae > Allium > Allium fistulosum. The sequence goes on from CM060902.1 coordinate 99,290,908, forward strand.
TCAGTCCAAGAAGTGACGCGTGGCTTAAGGTGGTGCATGTAGGAGCATTGTGTACTTGACGCAGTTCCATTGGTTAAAGTAATGTTATGCGGCATATTGGTGGCACATAGGAAGAGATGCTCGCCAGAACACAGCTCCATCAGTTCTAGAAGCAACTCTCCAAGAAAGAATAAGTTTCGCAATGTTGTCAGGGCAACATCGAGACTTTAGAGGAATCGAGAGTTTCCCGAAGTCATGGAGCAACACCGAGGCTTTGGAGATCATGAACCTTCCCGATGTTTCAAGGGCAACACCGGTTCCTAGAAGGTAAGGATCGATTTTCCCATCGATCCGGCAGCTGAATCATTTTCTTGTCGATTCAGCAGTTTTGTTTGCAAGAACACGATTCCTTTGGTTCAAGAAGCTAATTTAACTAATAAAATAGAAGGAGAGGCATTTCCTGCCTATTTACAATCTCCAAGTGTCCTTGGAAGACTTATTTCGAAAATAGGAGATACAAAGATAAAGCAAAACAAAGTTGTATCGCGTTCATATACTGCTCCGTTCTTGGATTACTAATTAATGACTAGTCTTCAACTAGTTAAATAGGTCCTTCTTTGCTGGGTCCAGGCAATTGTTCTTGAGCAATTGGACCTTGGGGTCTCATGGTTCCCTTGCCTTTCAGCGGTTTCTTTACGTATTACTAGAGTTTGTTGTTCCTTATCAAATCCTCAATCACATCCTTCAGATGTCAGTATTCATTAGCGTTATGCCCATGCGTCTCGTGGAAGCGGCAGTACTTCCTCGATTGCTTCTATTGCTTGGAGGCTTCCTTGCTAGGCGGTTTGTTATAGCGCTCAGTATTCTAAGTGGCAAGGTAGATATTCCCCAGACTATTTTTCAACAGTGTATAGTCCCCTATTTCGAATTTCCTTGGGCGTTTTGCATTCGTGTTACGTTCATTACTAGAGTTTCGGTTCCTCTTCTTTTGACTTTCAAGGTTTTCGATGACATTCCCAGAGTCGATGCCTTTCTGCATAGCAGTGATGTTACTCTAAACCACATCCTTCGGTTGTTGATCGATAGTCTTACCTTCGATCATACTTGCTTCTTCCAACCATAGGAACTGATTCGCCTTTCCGTGGAATTCTTCTATGGTAGTCGGTTATTTCATTTTAATTCATCTACCAAATTCTATACCTAGATGGATTGCTTAGACCATAGCATGAAAATCATATCTTCCATGGGATTGCTTACCTCCATGACTGCAATGTTAAGCCGATTCAAGAAATTCTTTAGAGGCTCATTGGAACCTTGGAAAAAGCTAGATAAGGACATCACGTCTTTTGGTCATGCAGTATGGAGTCTAAACTATTCCATAACTTTCTTGCCAATTCGTTAAAGGTAGAAATGGATCTTGGCGGAAGTCAATTGAACTACATGAAAGCAACTTCTTCCAAGAAAATAGGAAACATTTGCAACATACAACACCTGTAGCGCTAGCTTCGTCTATATGCCATTCGTATTTGTATAGGTGCTGTTTAGGATCTATCATTCCATTATACAATGGCATAGTCAGTATAGTGAACTTATTAAGGCTATTCTTCTCTTAGAATGTTTTCTGTGAATGGAGTTTGGTTTGACGTAGAACCCATGTCTTCATCCTTTTTGCCCCTTCCCCTGCTAATTCTCAGATCTTAATCCAATCCTTTACTTGACTCCTTTTTCCATTCTAATCCAAAAGAATATGTATAACAAGGTATATACATATTATTAGAATTATAAATCTGAGAAGAGATTGGAGGTTAAGGGGAATATAGATTGAAATTTACCTTTTTCCGCATTATTGGTTCGCTTCTTCTCTTTTATTTTCCGTCGTTCTCCGATTTGTGTGTGTGTGTAATATTTTGTAATTTTTAGAAATAGCGAAGAAGGGAAAATGGTTGAGTTTTGCTGCTTGAGTTAGAAAATATGAGAAGATAAGTGAGGAATTAGGCCTTTATTTATAGACTTATGAATCAGTCATAACCGGTAGATTAACAAATAATTAATCCGTACCATTGGCCAAGGTTTAAAGCCTAGCCGCTACCATGCGACTGGTCGATCGCTCTCGGATAGGCAGTTGACCGCTAGCAGTCGACCAGCCCAATGAGGGGGTCGATGGTGGGCTCCCGTGTTTAATTTTTATTTATTTCCTTTTTTCATGTTTAACTATTTCCGCACTCAAAACTTCAAACTCTAATAACCTTTTCATTTGAGCTCCGATCATAAAACCCAAATATGAAAGTTGCTCACAAAATTGTCAAGAATGCAATGGTGCAAGTTTCATGATCAAATTCCAATGTTTGCTCAAATTCTATTTTTGGAGCCTTATTAATTATTTGTTAATTATCGTTAATTTTATAAGGTGTTACATTCTCCCTCCTAAAAGAATTTCGTCCCCGAAATTCTCTAAGGGCTGAATCATTTAACATAGCGGGCAGTCAATCTAAGCTAACCAACTAACTGGTGTACACCAATTTTGCAGCCAAACTGCACAAGTACAAAGTGCATCATAACATATAAAACATGTATGCAAAATGATTCTAAATCGGTGCCTCCTATATGAATGCATTCTTTTTGATAACGTTTTGAAAGTATGATGCAAGCAACCTAGATATACTGCCAGTTCTATATGTATTCAAGTTTTCAAAAATCAATTTTCATACAATAATTTTCACACTTCCACGAGTAGGAGTATGGTTCAACCAATTTTGCATCCAATCCCTACCACCCAAATCCTAGCACATAATTTTTAACATCCAAATATTTTGAAAATTTAGTTTCTAAATATATACTCCTATGTTGAAAAAGAAATTTTGATGGAAAATTTTCAATTCCACCCTTCTTTTGGATACCTATTCCATTGCAACTTAAAACCTTCTCTTTTTCCCCTAAATATTTTTTCATCGTATTCAAGTACAATTTGCATAAGGAGGTTTAATTTCGAATGTTAAAGCATAATTATCCTAAGTGAAAATTTCATTTTACTATTAATACTGTACGGAAATAGAAATTTGAAAGCTAAAACATCCTTTTTCCTTGTTATTATCTATGTTTGTCTACTGTCACCCTTGTCGGACAATAAAACTTATTAACACATCAATGCTCCTTACGCTAGTATGTGGCATTTGAAAATAAAAAAAAATTCTTATTTCAAAAGAAAATTTTTAAATAAAATTTCCAAAAGAATTTCCAACTTGCAAAACAGTTTAAAGAATTGAATTCTCAAAAGTATTTAAACACCATATTTTATTTTGTTACTTATATTTTATATATTTGTTTTAATTTTTATTGCTTTATCAAGCACTTGAACATAATCTTCCAAAAACATTTGAATTCAACTTTTTTAAAGAATTTTAAAAAAAATTCAAAGCTTTCGAATACAAATTTTTTTCCTTAAAACATTTGCCCTTTCATCCTTAAAAACAAATCAAGCCACATCTTAACAAAATCGGGACTTAGTCAATATGTTAATGAATATGATTGACCCTAGAATTGTGCAGTTAATCCTAGATTTGTGGAACCTTTTTTTTCTATTACTCTAAAACAAAAAACCATATACAAGTGTATTTATAAATTTTAACTTTTAAGACATAAGGATACTGATCCATGATTCCAACACACCCTTCCCTTTCCTCCACTTTCTAAAATTTATTTTTTCTAAACTTCTAAAGTTTAGGATCTAAGCAATTTTCAATTTCTAGTTGCTAACTTAATTTCCTAATTATTTTATAAACTTCCAGTCTTAACTGCATTTGATCGCTCATTAAGTGTCCTTATGAGATATATATGAGATTTCCTTATTTACAATATATATATATATATATATATATATATATATATCGGTTTCATCCCATTCATTAAATCATCAGTGATGAAACGAGAATATATCTCATACCATATCATATGCCTTTCCTAAATTTGAAGGGAGACAACTAGCGATTACAACCTAAAAACCTTAAAAGAAAATTGCTGGAAGATGCACTACATCATCAACCGGGGTTAATAATGTTGTGGCCCTAACACCCCTTACTAAATTAAGATGGACATTTCTAATACACCCTTCTGATATCATCCAAATGACTACACCGTCCTAGACTCACCGTCTAGGCTTCTAATAAATGCGATCCTCCATTACTTTAATATTATACCTGATTATGGCATAAATTATGCATTCCCACAATCAAGTGGATAAGAAATATGACTATGCACATTTAGAATAACTCTTCGAAAGGTTGTTTTGGTGGAATAACTTCTACCAACTATCTTGCCTTCTTCAACCTTAATTCAGTCAACATCCTTTATGTGTGTGCGCTATCTTAATACTCTTCTCTAACCATACTACTATCTTCTCCTAATAAAAATCTCCTGATAATATCCTCAAAATTTGGTATTCAATTCCTTATGCCATTGTTCCATCATGTGAGTATACCATGGGACTCATAAAATTGTACTTTGGTACACTTCATCATTTCCTTGAGAGTTTTTCTTATGGCTTTAACAAATCTTTAATAAAATATTTTTAGTTTCATACCAACATTCCCTATATTCAACGGGTATTCCTTGTTGCTACCTTACGAGCATTTGTGGTTATTTTATCCATAGCCTAAAATGTTTACCCCGTTTTACCTTGGTAGTGATTTCTATCCACTCCATATTAAAAATTTAGTTTTGGTTCTTACCGTTCTTTATAAAACTAAAACTTCAAAATCATGAAGTGCCTAATCCAAAACCTTTATCTTTAAAAATATAAACTTAGAAGCCTTTTTATTGAATTCAAAAATTACTTGGTTCCAAAAAGAAACCATGAAAATTTCCCTTTTCTAACTGATTTTTTCTTATTAAGGACTTCTACAACAAAGATTTACTTCTTTTAAGAGTAGGATTTTTAACTCAAAACATTCAAAAACTCAATTATCACACCAAACCATTTTTTTTCAAAAACATCTTCTATAACTTTAAACAATGAAAAGTAGAGTAGACAAGGATAACTTTCATCCTATTATTTTCCTATACTCATGCTATCTCCGCTTCCACCTATGACAGAGATTTACATAGCACAAGAGGGGAAGTACTAAAAAATATGCATAGTTGCAACATCTATCTAAGCATCTATCTAAAGTATATGCGCAATTACTACATATCCGCGGAATTTTTCCATTCTTCCTATCCTATTCCTATTATTTTTCTACTATATTATTTCTAACTAGATTATTAATTCTATATATATCACTAATGTTATTTCTATCTAAATTGTTGGGTACTCTTACCCTTTTATTTTCTATACCTCATTTGAATCAAGTATCATTTGCATTTACCCACCCCTTAAAAAGAAATTAAAAAATCGAAATTCCAAATTTACACAATAGGAAAAATCATTGACCCCAACTTATGCTTTATTTTACCCTCTTTTTGGAAAGAAAACCCCCTTTATCAAAAATCTTTAATCCAAACTTTTTGCCTCAACCAACTTTCAAATTATGAGTTTCCAAATTTCCTTCTTTTTTTTTCGAAACAATCAACTTCCCAATAAATCTTTTGAAAAACCCATTCAAAAATTCTTTAACATGGGGTTGGACTTAGAAATGAACTTTAATTGTCCTTTCTTTTGGACTTTCCTTTTGTTCCACTCATCCTTAACTCGTCTCCAACCATGGATCCGACCAATCTTCTTATGGTGATTATAGCACACCTTCTTGCGAGAACTTGCTCCACTCCTTCTTCACATCTTGTTTCCAGATGCTTGTATGATGTACTTTCTTATTTCCCATTTGTTCGAATGAAATGTGCATCTTCAATCGACAATCCATCAAAGTCCATAATCATAAGGTAGCCTAGGTCCAACATAGGAGTCAAGTATCATCCATCTTCTGAGATGCTTCCATATGTTACAATCATGCTTGATCCACTCCTTACGATACGTCCTCTAACCCATGGGGTAATCGGGGCAGAAGTATAAATTTAGCTCTATTTGTTTTTCCAACTCACAGTCGCATCGCCAATCCTTTGAGAATATAGTCGCAACTACTTCTTTAGTCGAAATCTGTAGAGTTAGGCGTATAATATATATAATTATAGGTAAAAATATAAATACATCATCTTAGCGTATCTTAGTTCCTATGATTGACTAACTCTAGCTCTGATATCAAATGTATCAATTCGCACCTCAATGGGCTCGAATTTCGACTAAATTAAAAGTTGAAACCCAAGTCCATTACCGCATAGATCGTTGGTTTTGATAATCTGTAATAAACACAAGTATATCGGAGAGCGATTAATATAAATTCATAGCGAAATTGAGAAATATAATAAAACATATGTATTGATTAAGGCTGCTATGTCGGAATATCATTTCCTGGATATTTAGTTGCCCCATCAACTTCAAGCATAAGTAAGAAGACTTCACCATCTGTAGTTCCCATCTTGCTCTAGTATCCAGTCCTTCTAAACCTAACTTATGATTCATTATGATGAGGGGGTCGGAAAAATGTTTTGGTGATTGGAAAATTAAATATTTTACCCATCCCATTAATTTATGCCAATTGATTTCACTTTAAGTATTGTGTCAATTATTTACGGCTAATCAGTTAATTCTTATATGCACGTAAGTACGCTTATCCTAACATTCTCTAAGGTATCATTATATATATATATATTTGTATTTATATTTATCTAAACATGTCACTACCAAAAAAACCCCAGACACTTAATACTTCAATTTGCCAAAGCGTGCCCTCGCAACATAACCGCTAGTCAATCGGTCCTAGCTACAAAGACCGATGACACCTACATAAGGCTTTATAATATAATTTCCATATTATTAGCACATCTCAACTCTATAACTTATTTCAATGGTAGGCCAAAATCCGCTCCCAGCCCCATGCAACTACCATCAATCATGTCCTAACAATGTAAGAGATAGTATCCAAGCCACTTAATACCTTTTCAATAGGAACTAGGAAAACTTTGACCATTTAATACCTACATTTTAGGCATGTCCCATCATTTACTGCCTATCCTAAGCAGACTCCTCTTCGATACTATCTAGCTAACATCGCAGGGAATCTTATCAGGCCACTTAATACTTCTTTATGGTAGAGACATACCCTATAATAACTAATTAATACCTTAAACCCGAAGTGGACCCTTTATGAGATATCCACTACCATGCCAAACCACTAACCAAGACCATTTATATAATGACCCACCTTTTTGACCCCTAGGAACGACACTTAATATGTCTACAGTATTTGTATGGCGTTATCCATGCATCCATAAGATGAGTTGTCGTAGGGTAAAATAAAAGAACAGAACAGAAAATCTCACAACAGAATGGTTAATTATAATATAACAACATGATAGTATATAAGGTTACTCCTTAACATGGAGTTATCAGAGTTACAACAAAAGTAATACCATTAGCCTAGGAAAGTTTAACCACCTGCCTTTACACTTATTGATACAAAATACACATACATAAATAAACATAACAATGGAAATAGATAGATAGATAGATAAGGAGCCTCCTGCTCATTCATCATCTTTAAAAGAGCCTAAAGAAACCTACTACTCTCGAACTACTCAAATATAAATGAATAGCCGAGAGTTTCGAAAAAACAAACAACTTGGGTCAGATAATAATTATGGTATGAGAAAACTCTAAACAAATGGTGGAAATAAACAACAATATGTAAGACCACGCCGCCAAATGTGGAACGGGTTTATCCTTACAAGAACAACATCCAACAACAAGTAATGGGTATAAATAATTAAACATCACGAAGTGCGCAAGACACTTCCCGATGCAATTAAGAAAGAAATAAATTCAAGGGTTTGAATCAAAAACAAGGAAAGGGAACTTATCCTACAATGACTAGAAGGGTGCACCCCCTTACCGAAAGTATACCTTTAGACAATATACTTGAGAGCGTCATATACTCTGTGACTCTTTCGGAAACATCCTAGATGTCCCTGCCAACCTTAATGAGAATCCGAGTATTTCACATCTCTGTATGCATACCATCAAAAACAATCTAAAGTAGATGTAATAATACCCCAATGGGAGCAACCACACATAGCTTAGTCCACACTTAATCTTTTGTTTTAGTTATTTCCAACAAAGGATATCAATGTTCAAATGAGTGACAAATCATCCTAGATTGATGATACACAAAGAGGATAGTGGTATCAACGGTCGATAAGTCAAGTATTAGGAATAATTAAAAAGATCATATATGGAAATTGATTCTCATGCCCTTGCCACTACTCATCGATTTCAAACTTGTACTATCCCTCGGTTGAAAATGAAGCCAGACAGGTAAAGGTAGTGTTACCTCTAAGGCTTGGCTTGATGAAATTTTTAACCTTCACGATAGAGATAAGTTTCCATACCTCAACATTTAGTGCTGAGAATATGACTAAATCCTTCCTATATAAACAATATCATTTACGGAAATTAAATTTCTTATCCTTTCCATAACCAAATCAAATCTTTAAACTTTAAACCGAACTAGTGCTGGGATTTCACATCAAAAATACTAACTTTAAACAGCATTACTAAAAATGATTAATAACTTTAAACATGATTAATTACTTCGAACATCATTGTTTACAGTGATTAATTAACTTTAAACATGATTAATTACTTCAAACATCATTATTTAAACTAATTGATTAACTTTAATCATCATTATTGAAATGATTAATTAACTTTAAAACATCATTGTTGAAATGATCAATTAATGTTAAACATTATAACCAAAATGATTAATTAATTTTAAAACATCATCATTAAAATTGTTAATTAGCTTTAAAACATCATTATTAAAATGGTCAATAAATTTTAACCATCCTTGTTAAAATGATTAATTAATTTTAAACGTCGTTATTAAAATGATTAATTAACCTTAAACATCATTGTTAAAATAACTAACCAAAATTTTATTTTGTAAAAACCCAAGCATGAGATCAACATAAAGATTTTCAAAAGAGATGATATTTTTAAAGTGCCGATATAGCTATAGTCATTATACGGGCACTTCCATAAAACACTTTATATGTCATATATTATCCAAACATCTCATATACACAAGCATATATATATATATATATGCATATATACACACACACACACTCAAATGTAAATAACATTCTAAAGGTAAGGTATAAAATTTCACTTTATAACTTATGCGCTTTGAAGTGTATCGTAGCGACCTATTCGCTACATACACATGGACTTCATTTTAGGTCCCTACAAACATCCTATGTGCCATCCGCTTTCAAGCAAGAATCAAACCAAACAATATTACTCCAAACTTGTAACATATGAAATTAACTAACTAATATCAGTATCACAAATGATAAAGTTCAAATCTTTAGTTTTAAAAGTGAAATTTACTCACCGAAACAAGCTCAAATTTTAAACAAACCACCATAACTATTCAATTGGCAAATGAGCCTTGCTTCCTCCTTCAAAAACTTTACTTTAAGGCCTAGAGGAGGACTTTTATTTTTGACCTAGGGTAGTATTAGCCTCGGCTATGGAAAATGAGAAAATTACTAAAATAACCTTTCATCAAAATATCAACTACCCTCCGCCAAAAACTTGCCACATCACTACCTCCTCTTCCTTGTTCCACAAGCAAGTCTAAGGCTACACTCAACCATCACTTCTCCTTTTTCTTGATTTGATGTTACTTTTATTTTTTTATTTTAAAAGAAAAGTCAAACTTACTTTATTTACTTAAGTAAATAATTTTAACTTATTAACTCAAATCACTTCCTTAACCAGAGCATATGTTATTTATATATGTGTGGGTATATGTATTCTAGTGTACACAACATGTTTCGATAACTTTTAGACGATAAAAAGTAGAAAATGCGAAAATTGATTTTGGGTCACATTTTCGATTTTTCTCCAAACTAATTATTTATAAACAAATTTTTTGAACAACTTTACCATCATTGCTTATTATTAAAAAGATGTCTATTTCAAACTTGTACTATTCCTCAAAACTTATACCATTGCGTCCGTGGTGATTTTCTGATCAATTTCCATATATAACTTGTTGAAATCCGAGTCAATACAAAGAAGTTATGAGAGAAACGAAAAACGGGAAATAATCGAAAATTGAAAAAATAAAATAAAAAATAAAACGTATATGGGTCGACCCAGAACCTCCCTAGGTCGACCCGAAGGAAGCACAGGTCGACCCTACCATAGGGTCGACCCGCGTTGCTACCTAGACGTAATTTCGTCCAGGTACGAGCCGAGCCAAGTAAAATCGATTTTTACGCGATCTGAGCCATACGTTGATGCATCTGATGGCTCCAAACGACTCTGTGACGTAGTGGCTTCAGATCCAATCCAAAAATCCAACGGTCTGAGATCCCCAAACTCCACTATAAATAGAACCCTAGGCCTAGCTATTTTCTCACAATCAGATTTTCTTCCAATTGGGTTCATTGCGTGAGGCTGGACCCTAAAAAAATATTTCTAGGGAGAAGATCTTCTCAATAAAAATATTAGACACCTTAGGAGGGGATCCAGGAAGACCATGGAGCCAGCTTAGCACAAGCAGACCTAAGGACGATATGTGAGTGGGTTTAAATTATATATCTTTTACGTTTATGATGTTTTATCGTCAGTCTCCCTTTAATATTTAATTTCAGCATTTATTTCAGTAAATTAGTTCTGTTGAAAACTGTAAATTGTATAAGAAAGCTTATATTTAATCATTATATGGAAAACGGAGATAGTAATCCAATTAAATATGAAAAATATCAGGCTTGACAGTAAGAGAAAGGCATAAGCCTAAAAGTAAGAAATTTATAGTTATTCACAGTTATTTGATGTTATTTACATCTATTTTAAAGTTGAAATTTAGCTTGTAAATGTTAACTTCTTTTTATTCCTTTCTACGCGAATAAAATAGTTAAAGAGAAGAATTAGCAAATACGGATTAAAATAGAAAAATACTTGATTTACATAAATTAGATGAAAAGTAAGAAAAACTTAAATAAAGAGAGAAAAATAGAAATTTACTGTAAAATGGGGAAAGTAAATAAAAAGGGAGAAAATTTAAGAATTTGATTGGGAAGTTAGTGAAAGATTAGTTGGTTTAATGAAGAGAATACATTTCCATGGTTTAATATTTAAAAGACAACAATAAACGTAATTGCAAGAATAAAAGAAAGAAAAAGAGAGTTAGTGTAAAATAGAGACTCTACTATATTTTGCACTACCCAAAAAGTAAAGAAATAACAAAAGAAATATCTTGCAATTACGAATTATTGTCTATAGCATTTCTTTTAGTATTTAGTATTAAATATGGAAATGGATTTTTAGCATAGTTTTTGTAACCAACCAAATAGAATAGAACTACTTCCTAGAATAAAAGTGAAGAATTAAAGGAAGTAAAGAAGAAATCAAGTTAATTATTAGATAAGACTAGAAGCAATGTAACTAGATCTGCATTTACTGCGCAGATAGTAGAATAAGAGCAAAGCAGTTATTATGATAAGTAAATTTGAGACAATCGGACGTAGTCCCAAGCTAAGATGTCATATAAAATAAGAAAATTAAATATCATAATAAAAGAAGACAGACTAGAATAGAGAAGAGACACTTGTAATTATATTTATAATATATAGATTATAAAAGAATACAAAAGTGACAATTACAAGTAAAATTATAACATAGGTTATAATTAAGTAGAAAGAACAGAAAAGGCTTATTTTAAGATTAAAATTAAGTTAATAAGCAAATAGAGCAGAAATAACAGAGGAGGCTTATTTTAATAAACTTAGATCTTGGATTAAGTTAATAAGCAAGATAATCGAAGTGGCCCATACCAACAACATTCCCTTTCAGTCAGGAACTGATGGTCTCACAATAGTTAGGTGAGGCTGGGACAAGATTATGCTAATTAGGGTAAATAAGTAGCCAACAGAATAAGAAAAGTAACTAAACGCAAATTAAAAGATTAGACGTAGGGTCTAATAAAATAGTAAGATGCATTTGGAGCAGCCTAAAGGATGAAGAGCCTAGCGAAGCAGTTCATCATAGATTTCAGCATAGAAGAAGCACGTTCAACTTAGTTATTTTGGGCTAGAAGGAAGTACAAGACTTCAATGGGACGTGAGGTACTCTAGGGTGGCCCTCTAGGGTAGGCATAGCGAAGCAGTCCTCCGGAGGCAGGTCTATAGGTGTTCCATCAAGAGAGTATGCCTTGACTGCTTTTTGCATGGTAGGACCATTGTAGGTAGTCAAAAGGGGTTGATGTTTGGAGTATGACACCGTACTTGACTTGCGAGTAGGTTTTAGTGGGTAGGACCCAAAAGGATAGTCGCATGCGGATATCGAGCCAACATCAAACCAAGAAGCAAGATCGGGAAAGACTAGAGTTAAACCAAAAGGCCAATGATTCTTTCACTATCGAGACATTGGATGAGGGGCGCAACCAATTGGACGTTTAGATTGTTTGTAGTAGGGCACAACCACTTAGCTCTTTAGAGGTCTTTCGATTAGTTAAGGGGTGGCTACGTGGGGCCATAGCCACGATAAGAAAAGAGACAGACCAAGTAGAACATCTATATTGTAGGCCTAACAAGGCAGTCATATACAGACTTAGAAAATCCCCGACTGAGTTCCGTACGAGGTAGACCTTGTTAAGCGGGATTCAGGGAGTAGACAGAACGACTATGTATAGTCCTCAAGATACATACTGGATGGTACATTGTGGATGTTCGAGCATTAGTATAGGCTAGTGCAGATGCAGTTATACATTTTTATAGTAGACGACAGAACATATATATTGTAGGCCTTACGAGGCAGTTCTTTACAGATATAATCACAGAACGCTCTAGGAGCAAGACGATGGAGTTCTTTTCGAGGAGGATACGGAAGGTACTATGGGTAGTACCTAGGACCGATGCGGTCATTGGATATATAGCTACATATATATTAGTCATTAGGTTTTGATCTACTAGGGAGTAGATGGGTACGATTCACGCATAGGGGCGAGATTATTATAAACCCAATAAACCTAATATAACAGAAAATGGAAGTAAAACGGTATATGTAGAATTAAACTTAGAAGTATATGATTTTTCCATTCACCAGAACTTTAGTTCTGACCCCCTCCTCATAACATCCTACAGGTTAGGTAGATGGAGGAGACTTTACAGCTTTGAGACACTTGTTTAGAAAGTGTTATTATATTAGTGAGTATTTACTTACTATTATATTTTTGTCAGTTCCGATGTGAGATATTTATCTGAGCTCTGATATACTTGTCTTTGCCTATTTGTAGGATACCAGAAACCCAACTCGAGCTTCAGTGGGCTTGGATTTTAGCATTTTTGCGAAAAATCCGGACCCACTGGAAATCGGGTTGTTACAATATCGGATCTCGATCACTTATAATACTACAAGGAATACCATGAATTCTTACAGTCTCCTTCACATACAAACTCGCCAAACTTGTAGTAGTCCTAGTCGACATTACAAGAATGTAATGAGCACTTTTGATCAGCCGATCGACTATAACCCAAATGCATTCATTCCCTCTTCTTGACCTAGTAAGGCCATCAATAAAGTCCATAGAGATCTGCTCCCACTTCCGTTTCTGGATCCCAAGCTGCTGAAGTAGTCCAACTGTCTTTTGCTGGTCACTTTTAATCTGTTGGTAGTTTGTACACTGACTCACAAAGATTGAAATATCTCACTTCATCCCCTTCCACCAGAATACCTTCTTTATATCTTTTAACATCTTGGTCACTCCTGGATGGAAAGATAGCTTTGGACGGTGGAATCTAGCTAACATTTCTTGCCTAATTCCATTAACATTTTGAATACATATATGCCCATTCATTTTCAATATGCCACGGGGATCAGTCTCAAAACTAGAAACAATACCTTGTTGAACCTCCTTCTTAAGTCAAGCCAAAATAGGATCTTCTTCTTGACTAGTCACAATCCTCTCCATCAACACTGGATTAACTTTAAGTCTGCAACCATCACTACATTTCTACTCAATGCATCTGCAATAGCATTTGCCTTATAAGGGGTATATAGAATCTCCAGATCGTAAGAAGCGAGAAATTCTAGCCATCTCTGCTGCCTCAAAAGATTTATGGTCCATGTATAGCTCAAAATTCTCACCTAAAAGATAATGACTCCATATCTTTAGTGCAAAGACAACATCCAAAATCTCCAAATTGAGCGTAGCATAATTTTTCTCATGCGGCTTTAGCTGCTGACTCGCATAGGCAATAACTGTCCCATGTTACATCAGAATTGCTCCCAATCTGGTACTACAAGCATCCGTATACATAGTTAAACCTTTGCTCCCAATTGGAATGGTCAAAACAGGAGCACTAATCAACTTCCCTTTCGATTCATTAAATGCTTGATCACACTTAGGCGCCCACATGAACTTAACATCTTTTTTTGTTAATTTTGTTAAATGAGAAGCAATCTTTGAGGTGTCTTTGATGAACCTACGGTGAAAACCCGCCAAACATAAAAAACTTCTAACTTCCGTCGCGTTTTCGAGCCTCTTTCAGTCTTGAACTATAACAACTTTAGCTGAGTCAACTGATAATGCCTTCTCCCGAAACAACATGCCCTAGAAACCTAACTTCGGATTTCCAAAAATTGCACTTAGAAAACTTGGCCTTCAACATACGACTTCTTAAGGTATTGGGTACGACAAGCAGATGATATTTGTGCTCCTTCTCCATTCTTCAAACAGACAAGAATGTCATTAATAAAAGCGAGAACAAATTTATTAAGAATATCTCAAAATACTTGATTCATTAAGTCCACAAAATAAGTGGGTGCATTAGTCAGCCCAAATGGCATAACTAACCACCTGTAGAAATTATCTAGAGTCCTAAAAGCTATCAAGGGCACACTCTCCTCTGCTATGCTTAATTAGTTGAAAAAGGTGGCAAGATCTAATTGAGAAAATATCCGAGCATTGTGGAGTTGGTCAAAAATATTGTCGATCCTTGGTAAAGGATATTTATTTTTGATAGTCCTTTTGTTCAACTCCCGATAATCTACACATAACCTTAGAGAACTGTCCACCTTTTAATAAAGAAGACTTGCGATCCCCAGCTCGAGGTACTACATTAGATTAAACCCTTCTACAACAAGTCGTCTGCCCATCTAACTCCCTCTTCTCTTTCGGAGCCAACCTTCTAGTGGGTTGTACTATAGGTCTAGTTCCTTGAATCAAATCAATACGGCACTCCACATCATGGTAAGGAGATAAACCGTGCACTTCATCAAAAATATCAGTGAAATCTCGAACAACCGGTATATCTCTTAGCTCTTCTTTAGCCACTTAGAGCGAATAAAGAAAACTGCTCATTAAATCGTTAGGCTCTTCACAACATATATCTACACTAACATCTCCAATATCACTAACTCTGACAATCCTTCAATCACAATACAAGATTGCTCTAAACTTAGATGAACAATCCATTCCCAACAACACTCCAAAACCCATGAACCTAAGAACAAACAAGTCAAAAGGAAAGAGATGATTTCGACACGAAATAGGCACCTTTAGACACATAGTGTCATGATCCATCAGACCACTAATTGGGTTCGATACACAAAAAGGATTATTTAGAATAACATATTTAAGAGTTAGCTTGTTCATCAAGTTATACGAAATAAAACTGTGGGAAGCACCAAGATACTCTTACAAGGAATATCAAAGAGGAATAATGTACCTTGTAACACCTTCTTCCCCTTCTGACCTGAAGAAGTGGATGGTATGTCTTCTATGGAAAAATCTTTTCCTTGAGGCCCATTCTTTGGGAAAGGACACTCATTCTTCATGTGCCCTTGCTTGTGACAATTGTAGCAGATTGGTTCACTAGAGGTGCCAGTACACTAATTTCAAAGTGACCTATTTTGTTGCACCTATAACAAAGAATGTGGGTAAAGTTGAGTGGCTTCTTTTGTGTTGGAACGCCAAATCCGGGTTTCTTCCGCTCCCACAGCTTCATTCCCTTGCGCTTGAAATTCGTCTTGCCTCCAATTGGAATAATCGACAATGGCTTGGCACACACTGCAGGCACTCTTCTATCTGGACTTCTTCCTTAATATCAAGAGCTTCAAACCTCAAAGCCATGTTGATAAGGTTGGTGAATGTACCCATAAGATGGTTGGTCATTTCACGCTAGAACTCTAGTTATCCCATTTACAAACATTTCATTCTTTTTGAGCGGTGTGTTTATCAATCCAAGTCCAAAAGGGGACAAAGCATTGAACTTATGCTTATACCGTGACACCATCAAATCACCTTGCTTTAAATCAAGGAAACTCTTAACCGAATTAGTCCTTCATGCTACTAGAATAAACCACGCTTCAAAAACTTCCTTGAACTGGGCCCAAGTAAGCTCCTCCTTCGGAGTATTAGTTGTTATTGAATCCCACCAATCCATCACCGACTTTTAAAGTTGTCGTGATGCCAACGGTTGTTTCTCTGCATCTCCCAAATGAAGATCTCCAAATATTATTTCATAGGATTAGAGCCACATCTGCACTCTAAGAATGTTTTCAGTTCCAAAGAATAGTTTCTTGCCCAAAGTGGTAAAATTCGTACATAAAGCCGCAAAGTTCATAAGAGACTGAACTTGCACTACCACTTCCTCTACTATACCTACAACTGGCATAGTAGCATTTCTAGGTTCCCTGATGTTGGTAGCCATGCAAGTTCTAGATCCTCTCCTTCCTCTTGTTCTTGTATTCATCTTCTACCACATGAACAAATAACAGGTATATTCAATACAAGAATAGGATTAATACGGTTTAAGGAAACAACATTAAAGGATCTAAAACAAGACTTTAAAGGATAAGTATTATTATTATAAAAATTACAAATATGATCTCTCAAGATTAACTCATTCTTGGGCATCACTTACCCTATCTCTAATGAGTTGTACCCCAATCAGGCCAAGGTGTTCGCTCAAGCAAAGCTTTGACACCAACTGTGACGACCCATATTTCTGACCTTTGGAAACGACACTTAATACATCCATGGTATTCGTGTGTCATTGCCCAAACATCTAAAATATGAGTTGTCCTAATGTAAAAAATAGAACAGAATAGAAAATCTCAGAATGAAACGTTTAACTATAATATAGCAATACGATAATACATAAGATTACTCCTTAGAGTTATCAGAGTTACAACAAAAGTATTATCATCGGCCAAGGTAGCTATAACCACCTACCTCTACACTTGCTGATATAAAGTACACATACATAAATAAACATAACAGCGGAATAAATAGCTAGATATATAAGGAGCCTCTTGCTCATCCATCATCTTCAAAAGAGCCCAAAGAACCTACTACTCTCAGACTATTCAAATATAAATGAGCACCTGAGAGTTTAGGGAAAACAACCTTGGGTTAGGTAATAAGTCCGGTATGAGTAAAAACTAATGAAGGGTGGAAATAAATAATAATATGTGAGGCCACGCCACCAAATGCGAAAAAGTTTCCCCTCACAAGAACAACATCCAACCACAAGTAATGAGCATAAATAATTAGACACCATGAAATGCACAAGACACTTCCCGATGTAATTAAGAGAGAAATAAATTCAAGGGTTTGAATCAAAAACAAGGAAAGAGAAATTATCCAACAATGACTAAGAGGGTGCACCCCACTTATCGAAAGTATACCTCTAGATAATATAATTGAGTGGGTCATATACTCTGTGACTCTTTCAGAAACCTCCAAGCCGGACCCTGCCAACCTTATCGAAAATTAGAGTATTTCACATCTCCATGTGCATACCATCGAAACCAATCTAGAGTAGATGTGATAATACCCTAACGGAGCAACCCATATAGCTTGGTTCCCATTCCTTGTTTTATTTTAGTCATTTTCAACAAAGGATATCAATGCCCAAATGAGTAACAAATCATCTTAGATTTATGATACACAAAGAAGATAGAAGAATCGATAGTTGATAAATCAACTATCAAGTATATTTAAAATGATCATATATGGAAATTAAATCTTATACCCTAACTACTACTCATCGTTTTCAAACTCGTACTATCCCTTGGTTGAAAATGAAGCCAGGCAGGTAAAGGTAGTGTTGCCTCTAAGGCTTGCCTTGACAAAATTTTTAACTTCGAGATAGAGACGAGCTTCCATACCTCGATATTTAGTGCTGAGAATATGACTAAATCCTTTATTTATAAGCGATATCATTTACGAAAATTAAATTTCTTATCCTTTCCATAACCTAATCAAACCTTTAAACTTCTAGGACCGAATTTGTGCTCGAATTTCACATCACAAATATTAACTTTAAACAGCATTACTAAAAATGATTAACATGATTAATTACTTCAAACATCATTATTTGAAATGATTAATTAACTTTAAACATGATAAATTATTTTAAACATCATTATTTAAAATTATTGATTAACTTTAATCATCATTATTGAAATGATTAATTAACTTTAAAACATAATTGTTAATATAATTAATTAACTTTAAACGTCATTACCAAAATGATTAATTAATTTTAAAATATCATTATTAGAATAGTTAATTCACTTTGAAACATCATTATTAAAATGATTAATAATTTTTAAACATTCTTAAAAAATGATTAATTAATTTTAAACATCATTATTAAAATGATTAATTAACCTTAAAATCATTATTACAATAATTAACCAAAATTTTGTTTTGTAAAAACCAAAGCACGAGATAACCAAAAAGATTTTCAAAAGAGATGATATTTTGAAAGTGCCGATATAGCGATAGTCGTTATACGGATACTTCCATAAAACACTTTATACGTCATATATTCATCCAAACATCTCATAAACATAAGCATATATATACTCAAATGTAAATAACATTCTAAAGACAAGGTAAAAAAATTTCACTTTATAACTTATGCACTTCGAAGTGTATCATAGCGACCTATTCGTTACAAACACTTCGACTTCATTTCAAGTCCTATGCAAACATCCTATTTGCCATCTATTTTCAAGCGAGAACCAAACCAAATAATATTATTCCAAACTTATAACATAATAGATCAACTAACTAATATTAGTATCTCAAATGACAAATTTTAAACCTTTGGTTTTTGTTAACCCAAAAAATGGATCAACACCCTGGTTTGAGTTTGAAAGCACCAGCCCTATTCTGACAAAGCAATAACACAGATAATAGGTATAGAAAAAGAACAGTAAAAAAAGAAGACATGGAATATTTATAGTGGTTCGGCTGTTAATGAAGCATACATCCACTTTATATTTTTATTACAACTGATTGTTGTTACAAGAAGTGTTTGATTACAAAGCCTTTGATTATCTTTAGCTAGATTGAATCGCTAGAGTTGGAATCCACGAGAGAATCACAGTGAATCCCTTTTAAGATTGTTGTGAGGAAGGTAGAGAGTGAAGAAAGTTTCCAGAAGAGCTTCCACAACCAGTCCAGAGAAGATCCTCTTTATGTTGTAGGCATGACGGTATTTATAGAGATCGGAGAGCCTCTTGACCAAAGACGCCCGTCAATCACTTACAGATGGGTGCAGAACGACCTAGGAGAGTTTAGCTCGTGATTCGAGCCAAAATCATGGATCACTAGCGATCCATAGATTTGGCTTGCTCGCGAGATAATAACTTAGCCCCCTATCTCTATCTTTTAGTCATGCTGGGTCGCTATAGTTAGTAGCTTGGGATGGATCGCTAGCGATCCATACACTTAGTATGTTTTGCATTCTATCTCTAAGGCTCTTTAACCCTTGCCTCTCTCAGCGAACCATAAGCGAACCATCATGATGCAGGATCGTTGGTGATCCATAGGATATGGATCGCTAGCGATCCAAGCACTTTGATTGTTTTTGGAGTTTGACATGTATAGTGCTTTCTTGGCCTTGTATCAGCATTGCTCGTGTAGTCTCCTTGTACGTATTTCCATTTTGATGACGGTCTATTAGTTGGTTGCACTCAGCTGCTGATTGGACTGAATTGACGCTGGTTCCTTGGTTTTAGTTGAATTCGGCTATTGGTTTAGTAATATGACTGGCTCTCGTTAACTTTTTGCCTTAGCCCTTTTTGGTTAAGTTCTAACCCATTCTGATGTCATCGAATTGTTCTATTTTCAAGTGAGTCCTGCTGGGTTAAAAACCCGGATAACATTTGCCCCTCAGAGTATGTTTTCGTTGTAAACAAGGCGTGCTCTGGAAGTTATCGCTCTCAATATATGTTCGTCGAATTCCAAGTTTTCACATTAGTGTTTTACAGATACATGGCAGGTCATGTTATTGATCACCTAGCTCTGGTCTCGACCGTTATTGCTTGTCGTAGTGGACCAAATTTCTTCTTCATGACTTCTCGGTGTGCTTCAAAATGATGGGCAGATGTCAGAGCACAAGTTCGAGAAAAAGTTGCCCCCAACCTTATGGGTTGCTAGCGATCATGTATGGTGGATCGTTAGCGACCTGACCACTTGAAAAATGTTTTTCCCTCGAAAAGATGGGTCGCTGGCGATCCATGATGGATCGCAGGTGACCGAATGACTTAGCAAAATTTTTTCTTCATCGTTTTTATCTGCCTATATATGTGTTCGAGCTAAGCTATCCATTCATTCAACCCGAGCTTTCCTCTCACTTTTATGGACTTGAACTACTTCTTGCGATCTGAAAACTTAAGCGATTTGACCGAGCTTGCTCGACCTGATCCAGTACTTCATTAGATCCATCTCCTCTAAGCTTTTGGCTATGATTTCCCCTTTGCGTTACCGTTGCTGGAGCATCACCGCTTTCTCAGCTCATCTCGGAACGAAACCCTAGCCCGCGCCTTGAATCGCCTCTGACCCATCATTAGCTCGCCGCTGACCTGATTGCTTGCTACTAGCTTGCCTTTGGACTGTTGATTCAAACCTCCGACCAATTTCATGTTTAAAGTTTAATCCAAGGTGGGTCTACTATCCACTACAAGGAAAGTTGCTTATAATAGCAAATTGTTTCAGCGTTTTTAACCCATATGCCGTCCTTTGTTAAATAAAAATAAATAAAGAAATAGGAAACGCTGTCTACCATCAACAATGTTTTCGGCTACTCCATTTTCCATTTTTCATCCCGCTTCTGTTTTCATCCCGCTTCTTTTTTCATCTCGCCTCAAAGAAGAACGAAACAAAACCCTAAACAAATTTCTCCTTGTTTTCCCTTGTCTCTTCAAAGCAACGTTCATCCTCCGCCTTCACACTATAAGGCCACGTGAATAGCTAGTCACCAATTGATCTCTTTCTCTTCCTCCTAAATAGCTCCTTATCGCCTGCTCCTGGTAAGAATCTCCGTTTGATTTCAAAAAGAAAAAAATTGATTTGAAATTCCTTCCGACTTGAAAAAATTCGCATTTGATATTCATTCCAATTTGAACTAATTCAAGTTCCATTTTGAATTTCCTCCCTTCCTTGTTGATTTTGGGATTTCGAATTCCTTATTTTGACTTTTTGTGTTAATATAAAAAGGTAGTTGATTTTTAATTGAATATTAGGGTTTACTAGCTCGATGGGAAGAACTACGTTTTTGATGGTTGGTCTTGATGAAGCTGGTAAAACAACAATTTCATACAAGCTGGTAAAAAAAGTGTGAATAAAATCTCAATTATATATTTGTCTCAAAAGCATTATACTGTGTTTATGCATCTATTTGGGAAACATATTGTGTTTTATAGAACATTGATAGATGATTTCCTTAGTCTATTAATGGAGGATGTCGGACTAATAAGCATATTTCTACATCCTGATCAAAGCAATAAATGATACATTTGATCGATATTGGCGAGTTTGTCAGATCAAAGTTTGTCACTGATTGCTGATAATAATCAAGAGCTCGAGGCATTAAATATCACTAGGTGGGTGCCAGCATGTGATGATCTTTTCAGCGATATTCTGTTTGCAAATTGCATATGCTCACGAGTTTACCCAATTCGTTAGTTTGATAACCTATAGGGTTTTGAGAGCATCACTAAGTATAATTTATGATTCATTTTGTCATCTGGTAATCTGATCTAGAAGTGTTTTAGTCATTATAGGATCAAATGTTTATAATAGAAATTAAATCAGAATGATAGAAATAGGAATTTGTTAGCAACACTTACAAAGCTAAATTAGTGGATTTATTTTTGCTATTGAAACCTTTTGTTTATATTATATCCTTGAAACAGGTGTATTAAATTAACATACGCTGGATTAAGCCACATACTTCTCAAGTGCTCTCGTTGGAAAACTTTAAGGTTGATATTCTTATGCAATGTTGTTCTAGTTAATCACATCATTTATCATAATTATTGCTTCTAAACAATTTTCTTTGTTTTTACGTAGTTTCACAGATAAGGCCTATAATAATATTGCATGTTTAGTGCATATGAAGTTTCTAGATTTATGTGGTGCTCAGGTGTTTATCAATCTGTCCAGTGAATTCCTATTTCATCATGTTTGTAATGGTTGACATATCTTGATAAGCTGATATATTTCTCAGTATCTTTCAAATCACGGTTTTTCTTCAATAGCCATGTGCAAGAATTTGTTATCACTGAATTTGACATGGTAATTTTTATTTGTATATTTATCGGATAGAAGAAATAAAGCTTTTGAATTCTGATGTGATTATTTCAGGTGTGTACGTATAACTGATATGGGAATGGAGGCCATTGCTCAAAGCTGCAAGTCCCTTGAATTTCTCAGGTGTTTTTTCATGGGAAAAAAAATATACTTGCTTCGAAAAGGGAAATGATCATTTATAGGCTATTGGCCAATAAATGAGAAAGAACATTCTATCTGGCATCTCACTGTTTTGAATAATTAAATGCCTAAATTTCATATAACTATCATATTTTATCAGCCTTCCTGTACAAAATAAAAGTCAAAGTGTAATTTAGCTCTACCTAAAACTAGTTTATCTATTACTTTGTATTAATACACGAGGGCAATTCTTTGACTCACCCCTAGACTTTCTTTAATAATTATCTACGAGTAAAATAGAAATATTACTTTAATGAAATAGTTATATTGCATCTTGATAAAGATAAAGATAAAAATGTGTACGCAGTACTTGTAAATGAAAATTTGAATTTATACACCAATATTTACAATTTAATATTTTAACTTTTAACTGCATATCCTTATTTTACCTCAAAAGTGAAAAAAATATCATCATAAACAATACTAGAAACATCTTTTTAAAATTGGTATAACGTCAAAATTGTTTGTGATTAGGATTAAATTAAATAGTGAAAAATATGACTGGTAAATTTTCCATTATCATTGGTTTACGTTTCTTTACCGCTATATTTAAATAACAAATTTATCGTTACCACACCGATAACATTGGTATATCGATGTTCCTCAATACCGGTTACCAATTACTTGGTAATGGACCATTTCCATGATAGCCCTAATTCTTTTAATAAATCCTAAAAACACACACACACATATGTAGAGAGATGGTTAATCTATTTTTTCCATTCAGCTATAAAGATATATAAATCACATAACATAAATTATGTACATAAACAATAATAACAAAGATAATTTCTAAATCAGTTATAATTCGTTTATATCGGTTTATCCTACATCATAATAAAAAAATTCTGTTTTTAACTTCAGCAACTCTATATCAAATTTATATAATTTTTTACAAAATTCTTTCTACTATTTACCTTTTAGTCCATATGTTTAAACTAATTACATAATTTTAAACTTAACTTATATAAACAAATTCCGTTAAATAGTATTTATTAGTTCATCTAATAAATCACTAACATTTGTCAACATGTATATTATATTAATATTAACAAAAACAAAAAAATATTTTATTTCTTAAACAAGCTACAGAACATAAGTTACACATAAACAACGATAACAATTTTAATTTATAGTTCATTTATTTTTCTGAATTCATCATACATTGCATAACAAAGTTATCATTTTAACATTAAAAGTATAAATATCATATTTTACAATACTACCGTGTGCAATGCACGGGTTACACACTAGTTTTTTGGTAATACTACAATTGGTTTTTAGCATTTTCAAGTTAATAGAAAATCCTCGTTTTAAGCATTATTTGTAATTTAACATTAAAATATGTTGAGTTACATAAGTAAAATAACATTTAAAATAAAAATAAATGTTATTAAAAACATAGTGTTCATAAAAATGTGTTTACGTGCAATTTAATTGTTTTTACGGTATGTTACATTACTTACAGTGCAACAATATGTCAACACTTTATTTTATTGCATTATCATAATACAATGTGCATAATGATTTTAAATTTGTATTTTTTTGCTAAAATAATTTAAATCGTAGTTTTAAAATGTTATATCTCATAAAATTAAATGATATAAACATATTACATATTCAAATTCTATTACCTTTGCCTTTTTATTTGTTGCATCAAACGTCGCATTTTAAACCATACAAGCTACTCGATTCGTCGTTTTTGCATTTGATTTCAAGATTTTTGATTTGGAGTTTTGATTTAGATTACTAATTTTGTGTTATAATTAATTTGTACATGATTTTATTTTCTAAATTTCGAAGCTTAATTTATAATATGTAAAGTAAGAAGGATTTTTGTTTCCATTATGATAACTAATGAGAGTGCTCATTGATAAATGTCAAATTACCTTGTTTGTAATCTTTAATTGTTTGTATATCCGGATATAAATGTCAATTTAAGCCATTAAGTCAAGGACAATGTTTAGTGAGTTTAGTAATATTGCTATAACCTGAAAGTAAGGAGTATTCTTTCTTTTTAATGGTAATTATTGTATATATTTACTTGTGTTTTTCATGGGGACCCAAGCAAAACTTTTTCAACATGCCCAACATTGACTGCTTCTGTTTAATCTTTAGGTTGTAGGTTAATTGTTAGATTCCATGAATTGTGCTCCTATATTAAGATAGAAAGTTTGCATCAATTTTTTCCATCAAGGTTAAATTTTAGTGCACATCAATGTTAATTACTGATGTTTCTTTTGTAAGAATTCACATTACTATTATACCATATGCATTTTTTTCATGCTCATTTGTTTTGTTTTTGTTCTCTTCGTATGTTCAGGTTTTTCATAATTGGTGCTTTGGTTCTCTGTTGCTGCTCTTCTTCTTATTTGGGGAAAATGCCAACCATTTGCTATTTAGGTAACCTTTGGTTCGACTATGATTACATCCAGTTCAATATTTATTAGACTTTATATTTACCTGTTGATAACACCAACTTATTTCTATGTTTTTTAAAATGGCTAGTACAACACAAAAGAGTACTAAAGGTTTAGCAATAAAGTTCCAGTAAACATGTTTCTCTAAAGACTTAGGGAAATAGTGTTTCTTTTAATACATGGACAGCGGGGAGTATACAAGAGGAAGTAATATTATATGATTATTTATGCATTTTATATAACATATACTTTTCAATCTATGATGTTAAATTTTGTTCTAACATGATTTCAGACCATCTTCCTATTCCTGTTTGTTGTCAATTTGTCAAACATGTTTTTTTTTCGTAGTGGTGCAACTCACATTGCCAACAGCTACATTTTTCCTTACTTACCTTAGAGGTTTACTGATTTTATAATTTATGGAATTCAAACAATCTTTCAATACTGAAAAAGGAAAATAAAATTTGGGTTTTTATCACAAAAAATCATCAAAACATTAATGATTTTGAATCCTGTGCAATAGCTGATCACTTTTTCATATAGATATAGAAATCAAGTGCAAAATCAAGTCTTTTTTAAATTCAATAAACTTAAATTCATCTTTATTCAGAAAATCTGTACGAAAACAGTTAAATCAAATGATTGTATTCACTTTGTGATGGATATAAAAGAAGAGAGGTTCATAAAAAAGTAAAGAAAGAAACAAAAAACTATACCACAATTTGTATTATTTTCAATTTGTTAAATCAATTTTTTTTAGTAAGAAAAATGAGTCGAAAGAGAATCTAATGTATATAAGGATAAACTAAGCACCAGCATAAGCAAATACTTGAGTTTTACTTATATATCAATCAAAGGTTAATTAATGAGGTAAAAGAAAAATACAAAGCTAGCAAAAGATAATACTTATCTGACAGGCTCATGTGCAAGTGGAATTCTTTGAAGCATATATGTTACTTTCTATGTGTTTAATAAATGACATTTGACATTAGCATGGTATAATGGGACAGCCTCTTGGTTTAAAGTATATATAAGATGCCATTTAGCTAAGATTTCTTCTGTTAGGTCAAACAAATAAAAACACTACCCTGTATGTGCTGTTATAACTTAGAAAGCGCTGTTAGTAATGGTATTCCCATGACCAGGAAGCTGCAAAAATACAGGTTAGAGATGTGCATGCTAATGATGTCATTCAACTTTTAAATTTTCTTACCTTCCACTAAGGATCAGTAAGTTTCTTTTTAACTGTTGGGAAACTTTTTGTTGTAGTCAAAGGAGTGATGTTGGTGATTCTGCGAGGTACAACAGAGATATCTGCATTTTGGTTAGAATATAATGTAGCACTTTTAGTCATTTGTCTGACAAAAAAAGACTAAAAATTTAGTACTACATTCTACTCAAGTGATTCACATTGTATAGATCTTCTTCATTGGTACTATATTAAATTGTTTGGATTTTGACATTAGGCTCTATCATGTATTGAAAAGTGCCTTAATCATTTCCATAAAGACTATACGTAGCTCATAGAATTGTGACCAAGCAGTTGCTCGAGCTATTGGAGTTCATGGTTGAGGGGATGCTGAACTGATAAGTAACCAAATGAAGACGTGATGGTTCCTGATATGGGTGCAGAACCTGGACTGAGGAGATTCTTAACTGAATGAGATGCTGATACAGAGCTGCACAGTTGCAATGAATCACAGCTGATGCCAGAATGGAAAGCGTAGATAAGTTGCAAAAATTGCTGGTCATGGAATGTAAGAAGATGCTTGTGCTGTTGAGGTTGGAAAGAATAAAGATGTGGATGCGCTGAACAGGTGATATAGCTGAAGGATAATGAACAGGTGGCCAAAAGTTGGATACGCCACTCAAATTGATAGAAGCTTAGGAGGATGTAGCACTTGACAGGCATGAAAACTCTGGAGCAGGCAGATCTAGGCAAGATAACAAGCTAACATATCATTGCACTGGATGCATGATAGAGCCTTAAATGAAGTGGCTAAATATCGACATGCTGGCATTTCAGGTAATTTATAAAACCGACTGCATTTTATCAACATGCTACCAATATTTCTATCGAGTAGTTTCTATTTGTTGTTTTAGTGTGCGGATACTACTTAATTTGAATTTGGATATAAATTTTCCTTTTTTAATTGTTCATAGTTCATATAACATTTGAGCTGACTTTGATACTTCAATTTTTACTCTTTATAAGTCATTCAACCATTTAAATATTTTATTTAGCTGTTTAATAACTAAAATTATAATCCATTCAACTACTTATAAATATTCAAATATTTTATTAACTAAAATTCTAATTTTAACTATTTATAATTCATTCAACTACTTGTGACCATGACTAAATAAATGACTCTAAGTTTTTATGCATCACTCCCATCTCTGTCATTATTTTTGACTCAATTGTCTTTCATCTCTCACTTCCAAAAGTTGCATAATATTTTAGTTCAGGAAAACATAAACTTCCAAAAGTGACTAAATAAATTTATAATAACTAATTAATTTTAACAATATTTTTAACTAAGTTATATTTTTATAAAAATTAACTAAATTTATGAAAATTAATCTATTCTATAAAACTTTTATATAAAAATTAACTAATTTTACAAAAATTGACTTACTTTTACAAAATGCAAAGCAAGTTTTGTAAATTATACATTTATAAAATTAAACATATTTAAAAAAATTAACTATGTTTACAAATTATTTATATATTTATACATTGCATTTGAGCAAGCTGCTATCACAAACAATTTATGTATCTACATTGACTTCAATTAAATTCAAAAAATTAAACATAAAGGTATGCAATAATAATCCATTTTTAAACTTATTTCTAGCTTTGGTCAAAAAAAATTATGCACACGTCTATTGGATGTGCATGCATACTGGTATTAAATATAGATAAAATTGACAGCTTGATCTCTCTGCCATTACCACTAAACAATATTTCATCCTCAACCTTTAGAAAATAAGGAAGGTTCATGTGATCCAATACCACCTCTAGAATTCATTTTTTAATATCCCCTCGTTGGCTTTAACCAACATTTTGCTTTTGTTAGAAAATTTAAAGCCCTTAGCTGGGCTCTATAAATGCTGTAGCAGGCCCCCAAATATGGTGTTCTATAGTCGTGGTTACATAATATGTTTGTTAACTTTTAGAACTTCACTTGATTTGACCATTATGTTTTTACACTCTGTGTAGTAATTTTAATTTGCATTTATGAACTGTAATCTTTTTGTCTATAGCCATTAGCTAATAAAAATTCAAATTACTTTTTTCTTTTGAGTCATATTCTATTATTTATTGTTTGCTAATATGCATTTCCACTGACAGAGACATTAGTGCACTCCTCTCTTGAACCATGTCAAGATGCAGATTTCAGAGAATGGTGGTTTGTGGAACTGTGAGAGGATGGTGTAGTGAACGGTGGTTTGTGGAACTGTGCTTTGTGGAACTGTGAGAGGATGGTGGAAGAAAGATGTCAGAGAATGGTGGTTGGTCTTTGGTTGAATGTTGAGGCTGGGGTGTTGAACTGTGAGGCTTGTTTGCTGGTGTGGTATGTTTTGAACTGAAGTTTTGTAGGATGATTGTTTAGCAGTAATTGATTTTGGAGTGGGTTATTGGTTGTATGAAGGTGAAGTACTACAGGGGTTGGTTTGGATGGTACAGCTTGTAGGGGTTGTGAAGTGGTATGATGAGTTTGTGGTGGATGATTTGGTGGAGGCAATGGAGAAATGCAGAGGATTTGATGTTAATGATAGTGGCACGCTGAAATAGTGAACTGTGATGGAGAGGTTGGTAGAAAACAGTTCTGGCAGAAGCAAGGCAGTGAGTCAATGAAACAGTTTGATGGTGGATGTGGTGAAGCAACTGTGTTGTTGATGAAAGGGTAGGTGATGTTGTTGTTGTAGTGCAGTAGTGTTTACGGGTTTATGTAAACTTTGTTCATGGATATTGTGTTCAACTTATTTTATGGAAGTGATTAATAGTTATGCTTTTATTTTACAATTTTTAGTTCGATTTGTTTATGTTATGTACATTAACTGATTAAAATATAATTAAATGTAGTTTATATTAATGATATGTGTGAATATTGCAATGGCACAACATTGCTGTCAATTCTTTGGAAAAAAAATGCATATCCCTACGACAACGTTTATACATTGCTGTCAATTTTTTGGAAAAATATGCATATCCCTACGACAGCGTTTATACATTGCTGTCAATTCATTGGGAAAAAAAATGCATATCCCTACGACAGCGTTTATAACTTGCAGTAGAAAACTATTAACAGCATTTATGCCTTGCAGTAGAAAAATTATTAACAGCGTTTAATAAACGCTGTAGAAAGTGAGTTTTTGACAGCGTTTATATTTTGCAGTTAAAAATTTAGGGTCAACGACCGCATGTCGTTATACAGCGTTTTTAAAAACGCTGTGAAAACTTTTAACAGCGTTTTTCAAACGCTGTGAAAAGTCTTTTTTGTTGTAGTGTATCGTAGCGTTCATTTAGCAATTTGTTGACGAGGTTGCATTTACGGTGTTGGTCGTGAAAAGTTTGAGTTAATTGCGGTGTAATGGAGGAGGATAGCAAATCGAGTCCTGAATTTCTCCTGGAACGTCAATCGGGCCTTGGTCCAGTGCTTGACACGTTTTGCTATCTTTGTCCATTAGGCCAGAATTGACTTATGCCAAATTATGTAGCTGATACAGCACGGCACATCGCTAATCGATCCCGATTCTTCCGGAGGATTCACAATTTGCTTGCTTGTTGCACGCTCGGTATCCCTATAGTGAAAAGGGTTTTCCACGTCGCTTTGGACAACGGATCTGTTACCGATCATTGATCGGTAATGGGTAAGTGTACAGGAAGTAAAAACAAGTGGGAACGATGTGGGAGACTTTTTTTCTTTTCTATTATGAGCAAGCTATCTACACGGGATAGAGCATTTGTAGTGTTTCAGATACCGAGCTCACCCTATAGACAGCACGATGCAATTGCCTCAGTATACACTTGAAGTTCTTCGTGCGGACGCAAATCGACATCTCTCTGGAATTCAAGTGCAGTAAGTGAAATTACTAACATAGAATAAAATCATTTGACCGTTTTGAATGCGAGTTCCATTGTTTTAGAATGAAGCACACATCTTCGCGCCATAAATCGAATAGAGGAAGTCTAGCACTTTCAACGGTCGAATCTTCATCTATCGCTCTTTCCCTTACCACTTCACAAGCAGAATACGGTCAACTGGTCCCGGTTGGGCCAATCGTGGATCAAACACCTCCCAACTTTAGAGTTCTACCCAACCTGTCAGAGAGAGCTTCTTCGGTGGGCTCTGCCAAAGTTCTGCACAACATATGTGTGTATGGTATACCGAAAGAGGATGTACGTCTATCGGAAAAAGACGAGTTTTCCCACATGCCTCCCCCAGGATATACTGCTTGCCATCGTTACATGTGCCTGAATGGAGCCGTGCCTCCTTTTAACAACTTTCTATGCGAGACTCTTTCCAACTTAGGCATTGCCCCATTTCAGCTTCACCTCATTGGCTACGCTATCTTGACTTGCCTACATATTCTTTTCATGCGGACGTTTAACCGTGCTCCAAGCTTCAACGAGTTGCGGTACTTTCTGTCGTTCAAGAGGAGAGATGACTGCCCCTCCTTGATCATAATTGAAGCCCAACGAAACCGAAAAATCATTCTGCGTCTATAGAGCAACCTGTCGTAATTCAAAATGCAATTTTTCTTCGTTAGATGCCCAGAGGGGTTCAATCGTCTGTGGACGACAGGAGGTAAGTTCCTTTCCATACTTATCGAGTTCCAACATGTTGTCATGGAGTTTCTAATGAACCTTATACTTCTTGAAGTTATTCCATGAACGAACAGGGATGTGTCTCTTGATGAAGACTTTCAGACTCTTAAGGCCATTGATGCCGAGAAGAGACCTGACAAAGTTTTGTTAATCGATGAGAACTTGCATCGATATGGATTATTGTATCCGGGTAGATCCGCTGTTCAAGTTGAGGTCCCCTCTCCCGCCCGATCCAGGGTTCACACAAGATCTACCTCTTCTTCCTATGGTTTCAAAGAAGGCGCTTTGCAAAAGAGAGAGGGCCTATTTGGAGGATCAAACAAGGAGGCCCGCGAAGGAGGAGATGCTGCTGCGACTGGATTTAGCGGCCCGATTAGAATGCCTTCGATCTCGGAGGAAGAAGAAGAAGATTTCAAGAAAAGGGAAGGCAAGGCCGCATTGGACTTAGAAAAGAAAGAGGGGGAGCTTGAGAGCAGTAGCGATGAGTCTACTGAAAGTGATGACCCTTACGCGGAATCTGATGATGGGGACTCAGAATCAGAGCGATGAAACTCCGAGAATGAGCCCCGCTCTTCTGAGCTCACCCCTTATAGATGCGGGTGATAAAGACAATGATCCAGAGAACAGAAAGCGTCAGGATACCCCGGATAAAGATGTCGGCGCAGAGTTCGGAGATTTAAGCGACGTCTACGTCGATTTTGATGCGCTTATGAGGGACTATTTTAAATTTGATAAGGTGCTTCCCCACTTGAGCGGTACAGTGCCCAAAGTTAGCCCAATTCTGCCTACGATGGCCGTAGTTAGTCCGACCCACCTACGATGGCCGCCCGATATGGTTCGTGACGACACTTTAGGCCTTCCCCCGAAACACACTACACATCTCGTTAGAATTATACTCACTTTCTTACACTCTTTCCATGCATAATTCCTATTTATGACATCTTTCATTTATGCTTTGTGCTAGGCATGATGAGAGGACGTGGTCTCTATAATGACTTTAAAGAGCTCACCGACTCCCAACGCTGGTCTAGGCGCCCTTCCGGCCGTTATCAGCCTCGAGAAACGGAAGAGGAGTACAGAAAGAGAAAGGAACCGGAGACTGAAGCTCTCCACCAAGATGAAAGGAATCAGAGCCGGTCATATAAAGGTGGGTAGACGAAGAGGAGTGCCTTTGAGGAGAGGGAGGAGCCATCCAAAAGGTAATAGTTTGAACATTGTCCTCATTCTTCAGATCTTGCTCCAACACATTCTTCAGCAGGCCAAGAAATTCCCGTTACTTCTGCCCCTGTTCCATCTTCAGTTCATATGCTGTCACCTTCTATTGTTACTACCCCTGGTGCTTCGCATCCCCACCGAAGACCTGTCTATCTTCTACCTTCAGGCCCCCCTAAGCTTGAGGCAACGCTCCCCAGATGGTTCATGAAGGGGGTTAAGTTTGATCGTGATCTGCACCCGGTTCGCAAAGATTCGTACATGCCCCACCTTCAAGCTATTCAACACGATTTAGAATAAGCTGAAGGGTGGGAAAAGTTGTGTAAGCAACTGGCAGACACCAATCGCAATAACTACCAAGAAATCCTTTCTTTCGAGTCAGAGAAGGATGATTTTGAGAAGGCGTTGTCAGAACGTGATGCCAGAATTAAACTGCTAGAGGAAGAGAAAGCAGCGGCGCTGCAAGAGAGCAAGAGGAATGCCAACTTGCTAAAAGAGGTAAAAAATCCGACTCCTAACGAAAAGAAATAGGTAGCCGTGTTTATGACAAAACTATGTGAATTTACCTAACGAAAATAAATAGGTAAACATTGTCCATCTGTGAAATAAACGGATAGGGCTGCAATATAACATCTGTCAAAATAACAAAAAGGATAGCTATGTTATACTAGAACAGACCTAACCCCAACAAATAGGTTTGCTTACCCAAATCTAAAAATGAATCGACTCTCAGGTTGATGAAAAATGAGTCATAGTCTCTCGGAGATCTATCGGTCTCAAATAAAATCCAAACACCCCAAGATACTACAACTCTAAAGTGTTAATTACTGTCACCCCAGTAACCACAATAATTTAACTAACTGTCCCATACCAGATAGTATATTCAAGTATTTACTAAAAGCTAGTAAATTCCACTTAGACTCTATTTAACAAATTATAGTAATAATCGAAAGAATTGTTCAAAGTGTCACATACCACCCGACAATTCAATCGTTTATTAAAATTCTTTGTTTCATAGAAAATCATGAAATTCAATAAAAATCCAATTCATGCTTGTATAAAATAGCCAGAAGCTAAGTACAATAAAGGCTAATAATAGTTTATAGTTTGAAAGCAATTAACATAATTTTATCATATAGAAAATGATTTCTAAAATATTTTATCTAAAAATTCACTTTCAAACTTCTCACCTTTGTTAATCCGTAAACTCATATTTAACAACAAAAGAGTAAAAAGGATTTTTAATTAAAAATAGAGTTTCCTTATTTAAAAATCTATATAAATATGTATAATTACTTATAATATATATATATATATTTCATAAAATTTTATCAATCTTTAAATTTTATTCTCAATTCTTTTTAAAGTAAAATTCTTTATATACATAATAGTTATATATATATTTTTTACTTTCTATAATTATTTATAAACTTAAAAATCTCATTTTGAGAATCATTTTAAAAAAACATTTAAACAATAAAATTCATCTAAAATTCAACATCTAGAGCCAACGTCGCTCTATAAAATATAATTCCATAATATGGAATTATTTAGCGACCCAAGTTGCTTTCCGATAACTCCGGTCACACAAACAATGTATGTCTTTTTATGTAAGTTAATAGAATTCAATTTGCAATCGAATGGAATTCCATTTGCAAATTGACTTCTTTCAATCCACATAACAATCCATATATCACCAACAACAATTTTTCAATATTTCAAACTAGCAATTCATTCAAACAATCTAATCAATTCAACCAACCAAAGCAATCGATTATCGTGATAATTCTATATATAGCAAACAATGTAATAGATATATACATGTGTGAGTTAAAATAGATTAACTCACCCAATCCAACTTTCAACAACCAAATATTATTCGCAATAAGATATAGAATTCATGAGTTCTTAACAACTCAACTTAATCGTTTGTTCCAAGTATCCAAGTCGCTGATTGAGCCTTCACCATCAGCAATGCATTTACATTCATGCCTGAAGAATTTCTACACTCTACAAGCATTCCTGAAGCCGCTCATCCACAAAATCAGACCCATCTCTTTTCACCTCGAAGCTCTCGTGACTTTTGACAATTACCAGTCACCGTTGACCACCATGCCAACCCAGACTCCTCCGCTTTCGGGCTGAAACCCTGCACGCTTCCAACCATCACCAGATTCGAGTGCTCGAAGCCCAACCCCGAAGTCGTGCCTGCCCTTCGCAGCTCCAGGCTTCGCGCCTCCGTGGTCGCACATCAGCATTGGCCTTGACGCCTTCGATCATGCGCTACAATTCTTGCTAGCACATCGGTCACGATATTTATTTGATCGCCATTTTTTCTTCTTCTTCCGGTTGACGAATTCAATTTTTGGGGGTTAGGGTATGCTAACGTGGAAAAATAAGTTTGGGAACAATGAGTACAGGCTAGGTTATTAGAATTAAACAAAGGAGAGGGTTTTGTTTGAATGAGATGGCTTTTACTTTTCCATTTCTATTTTTATTTTATAGTTTTCCTTTAAGTAAATCCTGTATTGATTTGTAATTCCAATTCAATTCAATTTAAATTGATTACACTCCATTTTATGAAATATATATGTATTTGACAACTGCACAATTTCATACAATCCAATATTAGTTTACTCTATTTAATTATTCATTGAACTAATATAAATAAACTTATTCATTTTTGTCAATTTATCAATTTTAGTGAATATCCAATATATATTTTTTCCATCTGTTTCAATTATACAAAACTATTTATACTTTATAATATTTCATATTTATTAACACATTTATTTGGATTTTAATATATTATCTAAAATAAAGTTTATAGACTAATACAAATTTTACTGTAATAAAAATTCTTTATTAAATAGCCTTTGATTGAATAATAATTTGATTCCAAAATAATAATTATCCAAACCGAATTCGAATACCATTATTTTAATTAAATTTGTAGAATATTATGGCTTCGAAAACAGGGTTGTTACAGTTTAATTATGGTAAAGTTAATTAGTTGATTCAATAAATAACATTCAAAGTTAATTACATATTTTATCAATAATTTTTTAAAGTTATTAATTTTTTTTATTTATGATGTTTAAAGGTAACTAATTAGTTTAATAAAGGAAGTTTATAAATGATAAATTATTTTATAAAAGGGATTTTTATTTAATAAAAAGGATTTACTTAAAGGAGATTTACAGATGATAATTTGTGAAGGAGATTTATAATAATTTGTAAAGGAGTTTTATAAGAGATATTTTGTAAGAGAGACTTATAAATGTTATTTTATAAATAAAGTGAGAGATCGATAAATGGCAACTTATAAATAAAAATGGATTTATAAGCGGTATTTTGATAATAACGAGATTGGTGTTAATTATATAAGATTTATAAAAATGGGTTAAAGGAAAAAATGAACGGTCACCGAAGACTAACGGAAATCGCTCATCTTAGGAAGGTATGGGCCACCCAGTCCGCAACCGCAAGCTTGTACAGCTTATCGCAGTTCCCCTTGGACAGTCCGCAATACCGGGTGAGATTTACTTGGGGCAAAGGTGCGCAGGCCAGGGCTCGAACTCGGGACCTATTATTAGGTAGCGAGAACTAGTTTATAATTTGTAAAAGAGTTTATAATAAAACTAGTTTTGTAAATAAAAGAAGTTTTTTGAATTAATTTGGAGATTTATAAAAGGATTTGCAAATATGAAATGGGCTTATAAAATTGGAATTTTATAAAAGGAATGAGATTTGATTTTGGTGATTAATCATTCGTAATTATGTATTATGGAAACATTCTTTTCATACTTAACACTGAAGGATAGGTTGTTGGATTTATAGTAAGTAATGTTTTAAATAATATTTGTTGTGGCCTATTTAAATATGAATTTGGAAAAGAGGAAATCTTCCTTAAGCTTTTGTTAATATACTTATACCGTTGAGATAAGTATATGGATATATTTTCTAAGTATTGAAAATATAATGGTTTGTAATATACTTATACTGGTGAGATAAGTATATGAATTTTTTCCAAGTATTGAAAAAGTATAAGGGGTTTGTGAATGTATCTTTTGTGAAGGTATTTTGAACCAAATAATTGAAAGAGATTTTAATTTATGAAAGATTTATTAAAAGAGGCTTGGTGAATCCCACATGGAATTAAATCTATGTTGTTTGCTCGGTTATTTGATAGTTAAATAACCGACTATCAAATCTTGGCTAAAATATAACTTTGGAAATATCTAAGGGAAACACAAGAGTTATATGGCATAGTCATCTTCAATGATGCGATACTATGTGTATCAATCTCATTTTGTTCTCCTAGGACAAATGATAAGGAAATTCGTCTGCTAAAATGGTTAGGAGGTGATCTCCACTCTTATGCATTGTCCAATTATTTCCAAAAGAATCGGAGTTGAGTTTACTGAAAATATCGATTGGTTTTTAAACGACTGGTAAGTATGGCAGTGTACTTATATGAGATGACTCAAAACCGTAACCACTCTAAAACCATATACATACTCGATGCATTGGAAGACATCTCAAAGATAGTGGGATCGAAGATGGAGTTCTTTGAATTGCAACTTGCTACTAATCCTGAGGGTGATTCCAAAATGGATGTAGTAGAAGTAATACTTTCGGTTTGTTCTTATCTTGAATAACTTGTATGGACGAATGCTGGCATTGCATTATGCCTGGAAGGCAGTGCCAGCATTCCAAGTGGGATTTGCTAAGAGAGGAAAAAAGTAATCGTGACCTCACAAGCCTCACAACCCGGGAATCACTGAAACATGAGATATGTAGTAGAGCTATATGGTTCGCTATCATTAGGAGTAGTCATTCTTCAATCTAGAATGGGCATTTATGGATTTAGCATGCATGCACATGAGGAAAAGTGAGGCCAGGGTTGGTGCACAGGGTTGGCACATCTTTTTTATGCTTTCCAAATCTCCAGATCTGAATCCAATTCTTTATTGACTTCTTTTTCCATACTAATTCAAAAGAATATGTATAAAAATGCATATACACATTATTAGAATTACAGATCTGAGAAGAGATTGGTGGTTAAGGGGAATATAGATTGAAATTTATCTTTTTCCACATTATTGATCGCTTCTTCTTTTCTTTTCTTTTCTTTTTCCGCCCTTCTCTGATTTTTGTGTTTGTGTATATATATTATATTTTATAATTTTAGAAATAGTAGAGAAGGGAAAATGGTGGAGCTTTACTGCTTGAATCATAAAACATGAAAAGAGAAGTGAGGGGTTAGGCCTTTATTTATAACCATATGAATCAATCATAACCATTAGATTAAAATAACTAAAACTACGATGTTGGCCAAGGTTCAAACCCTAGCTGCCGCCATGCGACCGATCGATCACTCCCATATAGGCGGTCGACCGCTAGTGTTTGATCGGCCCAATGAGTGGATCGACCAGTGGGGTCCCATATTTAATGTTTATTTATTTCCTTTTTTCATATTTAATTATTTTAGCCCTTGAAACTTCAAACGCTAATAACTTTTTTGTTTAAGCACCGACCATGAAACTTCAAATATGAAAATTACTTTAAAAATCTTCACGAACGCAACAGTGTAATGTAAGTTTCATGATCAAATTCCAACCATTGCTCAATTTCCAATTTTGGTGCCGTATTAATTATTTATTAATTATCGTTAATTTTACAAGGTGTCACATTGATGACATGTAATTTCTGCCATACCATGTGAAGAGGGAGGAGTGTAGAGAGAGATAATCAAGAAAATTAATTAGGGAAGTATTAATTAAAGAATGAGAAATGTTTCATTCTTTCAAATAAAACATATCCACTTATTCATTTTCTACAAACCATTCATTTTTTCTCTTCTCTCCTCCTAACCTTCCATGGTAGTAAACAAAAGAAAGACTTCCGAAATCTTTTAACTCCAATTAGAAAAAACATCAAATAAAATAAAACACAAGTAGTTAATCAATTTCTTGCAAGGATTGGGTATGGATATTGGAGTTCTAAGGAGATTTCTTCATTCAAGGTACATTCTCTTAGCATCATATCAATGTAATAATTCTAATTTCATTTATTCATCATTCACCTTGTTCATACGATTTGGATCCATCACATATTTCATCTCATTTGAACATTGGTTTATTTGTTTACATAGATTGAATCCCATTTTGCTGCATCTTAATTAATTATATATATTCACTACGTTAGTTTAATTTGGATCTGTTTTAAGATATACTTTGATTGCTTACCTATTCATCTTATCATCATTAAATTCGCATCATATGTTTTCACATTTAATTAATTGTTCATATTGTTTATATAATTTAGATCTAAAACCTTTAAAACACGCACACACACGCTCGCACACACACACAGATATATATGTTTGATTTGTCCTATATATTTTTGTTATTATTTTAAATTCGTTGTTTAGACAATTTTTTTTTGAAATCTAAATTTTAATTAATATATAATCCTATTATTGGTTCAAATAGAAAACATATGTTGTTCATTAATGTTTGTATGTGTGTGTGTATATATATGTTTTGTGTTTGTTATTTTGAATAATTGCATACTTCTATTTAAAAGTTAAAAAAAAACACCATACACATAACTGGACTTTTGTGTAAAATATAACATACTCTTGGATTTCTATTTAAATTAAAGTTGGATTTCAATTTGCTACTTTATTACAAAGTATATAATAAATTATAAATTTTACCATACAAATGTTGTTTTAAGTTTAATACATTATTTGCAATGATTTGTAAATGTTTATGTATGTACTAATCCAACTTAAATCTTTTAAAATGGGCTTTTGTGTAAAATCATAATTTTTACCTTAAACTCTTCCTAACTTCGAAACTAGATTCGAAATGTTATTTTTATTTTCAAACTTATAAAATAGTGAAACTTAATTTTAACATATTTATATGTATGTATATATGTGTGTATATGTATATATATAAGCTCCATATATATATGTATGTATATATGCATTTTAAATAATACCATGGAAAACAGAGGCATATATAAAGGAAACATCATTTATGCACACTTATCATATGTTGCACTTATACAATATACATCAAAATATAATTGGATATACTCATGGTCATACCATGTATTGATCGCCGATGACATCTAATTAGAGAGAGAACTAAAATGTTTCTCTCTTAAATTAATGCTATTTATTCCCTTAATTCATTGCACAAATATTAGAGAAGAAAACAAAAGGTTTCCTTCTCAAATTAACTTTAATAAGTAACTACTACACATGGGTGTATCTGATACACTCATTCATTTAAATTTATGTAAATTTAAACCCTTTCAAACTAATCAAATAGAATAAAGGATCATATTTAAAACACTTTTTAGATTGGATCTAAAATCTCTTTAGACTTTATAAGTGTAATATGGCACAACAAATTTAAATGACACTAAAAAAGATCCTATTTCTCAAGTTTTTGACCTTGATAAAATATTATTGTCATGCCGGTGGGAATCAAATCAATGATGCTCTGGAACTTTGTTTTTTTTTGTTCCTTGGGAATATTGTTGTAGCATTTTGATCCTTTAAATATTTGTGTTTAAGTTGCAGCTTTTTAATTTTGAGTAGCATGTATTCTTTAATATGAACTTATAGTATATTTAGT
Organism: Allium fistulosum; assembly: GCA_030737815.1. Classification (NCBI taxonomy): domain Eukaryota; kingdom Viridiplantae; phylum Streptophyta; class Magnoliopsida; order Asparagales; family Amaryllidaceae; genus Allium; species Allium fistulosum. The sequence goes on from CM060902.1 coordinate 99,330,866, forward strand.
GATGTTATAACTTATGGTATGCTTTTAGTACGAATAAATTATGACTAATTAAGAATTTTTTTTGTATCAATCTATAAATATAGTAGTATCATAATTGATTTTTGATTATTATGAGTATACAATTCTAAAATGCCAAAAAACTGTAGATTAGTAACAAAAAAGCAATGCTTATACTAATTACTGAAATAAGCATAATGGATGTAGTGTAGCAACACTTATATGTGTTACTAGTCTAAGTTTAGTAATGCTCATATGCGTCGCTAGGGAATATCTAGCAACGATTATATGCGTCAGAAGATAAAGTTTCAGAAACGCTTATGTGTCATAAATAAATGCCCACTCCCCTATAGCAACATATATGTGTTACTGAAATTATTTTCGACGATTATATTCATTGGGAATTCTCTGTTTTGGTGCAGTGATATACATACATATATATTCGAATAACGATTCGGTTACTTAAAAATCGAATCTTTCTTTCATTTATCAAATCTTTTCTATCAAAGTTCGATATCATTTTCTACTATTTTATAAAATTATTCCATTATTTTAAAAAATACAAAACTAGCTTATAAATTATTTTAGCTCTTATAATACTTAATTCCTTCATCAAGAATTGGGTATTCATCTTATAATTTTTTTATAAAACCATATAACTGCTTCATAAAACAATCCTTTCTCACCATTTTATAGATTCTCATACCCTTTTAAAATATACCGTTTATACTATAAAATCTCATTCTATTTTATAAAATATATCTTTATTCTTATTTTATAAAATCTCATTCCATTTTATAAAACATATCTTCATTCTTATTTTATAGAATCTCATTTTATTTTATAAAATATCTCTTCCACTTATAACATTATTTCCTTACTTAAATAATATTTATAAGTACTAATTAAGCTCGTTAAGCCTCTAATCACTTTGATAATAAGTGTATAGCTCATAACTCATTTAATTAACTCGTTATCTTCATTTTATAAATTATTCCTTTATTTTAAAAAATATTTACTTGTAGTAAATAATGTTTATAAATACTAATTATGCTTTATTAGGCCTCTAATCACTTTAATAATAGGGGTTTCACTCAACAGGCTTCTTTGTGCAGGATAATAAGTTTTAAGGACGTGACTTTTAAAAATTAGTTTTAAGAACAATTTATAAGAACAAGATAGATGAAGTTATCATTTTCAGTTATACATAAAATGAATATATCATTTTCCCGTATAACTTAAAAAGATAAATGAATTTATCATTTTTCTATAAATTATCCTTAAAACTAATTATATATATGTGTTGTCCTTAAAACTTATTATTCTAGAATGAAAAGCCCTTCAATCTAATTTCCACTTAATAATAATAAGTGTAGGGCTTCCTACTCACTTAATTAGCATATTGACTTTTCTTAAATCAATTCAAATGATTTAATTAATATTTTCTAATGATCACATGCACATTTACATTACTTAATTGATCACAAATCAACCCATATCATCATAATAATCATCCAATTAGCCTTAAATCAATTCTAGGACTTACTAACTTTTCAAAACATGGTCTTTAAACAATGAGATGATCCAAACATGTTTAAGGCATAAACATAAGCCCAATTACATTACTAACATTCTCTAAATCATTCCATATCAATTCATAATCACTAATTAACAAATATATAAAGTATAAAAATAAGAGAATCATCTCACTCATCTCTTATTCCCCAAACCAAGCTCCAAATCACCAAAATCCAAATCCAAGCTTTCTTTAAATTTGAGATCTCCATGCAAACTCCACTTCATACTAATTCCATCATGGGTTTTGTAGAGAATAGGAAGAGATGATTTATGGTGATGTTTTTAATGAATTCAGGAATTTTATTTAAGAGGTTTATGGCTTAGGGATTAGAAGTGGATTAAGGAAGTAATTAGAGAAAGATTAGAGAAAAGGAAGAAGAATGAACGTGTAACAACCCAGGATTTAGCTTCAAATTATAATCGTCATTTAACGGTTAAAGTGATGATAAATTGCTATTGGAATTTAAATCAAGTTGAAATTCTTTTACAAAAGTGTTAAGTGTTTTAATCAGTTATAAATTCCTTTACAATTTGTTAAAGGATTATGCGGGCTTTAATACTGATCCTAGCCCACATTTTATTTTTGTTTTGGTGCTGAGATTAGCAAAAGTATACTCGTTCCTCTTTGACTCATTTTCATTCGCAAGCCCATCAAAGAAAACAAATCACATCCCTGTTATCATCCTTGTCTATTGTCAATGTCGGCCCGTTCCTCCATTTTCTCTTTTTCATTTTCGCATGCCCTAACACTAAGCAGAACAAAAGAACGAAAATGTAAATGGCAGCCACAATATTTTCGTGAGATCGAAGTAGAGCTTCGTGCTAACTAGTCGCTTTCATCCCGATTGCTTGGATGGTTGAGGCTGCCCCAATTCTCGATCGAGTTCAAACTCTGGCTTCGCTCGATTGTTGGAGTGCTAGGCTTCTTCTAAATTCGTCGACAAGGTGAGTGTTCCACTCACATCTAATTCAAGCTGCAGGTTTATTTAGAGTTTGAATCTTGTGATTTTCGTTCATATTCACTCGTTGAATTCGTCAATTGCCTTATCTTGGCCGTGTGGTTTTGTTTGAATGTTTTGATGATCTCTGATTTTGTTATCGCGACTATGACTTAACTGTGTCGATGACTTCTTTTTGACTTTGGTTTTGAGTTGGTAATTTGTCACTGCTTCGACTTGTGAATTATTTGATTTTCCGAACATCATGGCATTGGGTTTTGATATTCAAATTTGACAGGGTTTATATTTTTGGGTTGTGATCATCCAGTATTGCTTGATTTTGTTCACTGTGTCATTGCCTCTGCTCTCTGTGATTTTCTTGAGTCTGATTTCAAGGCATGTTGCAGCCGTCTGTCATAGGCTTGTTGTATCATTGAGTCTGTACATTCATTGTTATGTAGTCTGCACTTTTGCATTTTGATCTCATGTGGAAATTCTTGTTGTCTGGTTTACTTGATGGCATTGGGGCTGGTGTAGTTGTACACTTGATAACTTTGAAATTGTACATATATCTTCGAGTGTGCACTAGGTCTCTGAGCTGGTGACATTTGATCCAGATCACTTCTACTCTTTGGTCTGCATACCTAATGTGTTACTGACTTGATGTCTGATAACACTCGAGACTTATTCATGTAGTTTGCATCTATTTAGCTGTTCTGACCTGCATACTTGTTTTGATATTGGGTCAGGTTCCTTTTGTTAATCACTGGTATCACTTGAGTCTGATCTGATTCATTTGTTTGTTGATTAGTTGGTTGGTCTGGTCTCACTTCTGGTCTCACTTGATGTCTTTATTGATATTGTTAACTTGGGTATGATGTTGGCACTGGTTCGTGATTATGTGCAGTTTCACTTTGTTGATGGTTTGATGTTGAAGTCACAGTGATGTATTGTGGTGAGTTCGATGTCCATGCATTGTACTAGTAGTCTTGTTTCGTTTGTAGCATCGAGTCTGGTTTATGTTGCCTTCTTGTCTCGACTTTGAATTTGGCAATCACTTTTGCTCGCCGTTCGATTACACTTGAAATTGTTGATGATTTTGCACTGCATCATTTGGTCTTTGTACCTGTGCACATATGTACATGTCTCCCTAGTATACATGTATATCTGTTCAACTGTACACATAGCGTATAATTTGTATCACTTGAGTCATTCCAGTGTTTTGAGCATTCGATATTTGAGTCTGCATTATATTGCTTGACTCGAAGCTGGGTACTTATGTAATGTATCTGCACTTATATACTTCATCATGGTTTGCCATATTAGCTTCACTACATCTCCATGTGCCTGTAGTACTTGCAGCGTAGTTGTTGCAGTGTTATCATATTCACTGGTGGCATTTGGCTTGCATTTGAGTTGTCACTGTCGAACTTTGAGGCATATCATATTTTAATTGAGGTTCAGGTCAGTGGCAGGTCCTTTGCATTTGGTTATATTTTGGATTCCTCCATGTAGTTGCATCTGTACATTGCCTGAGTCACTTGATACTGCTGTTACATGTTGTTCGGCCTCATTTACGTCGACTTAGTATGATTGCTGCATATGTACTAAATTGTGCAGCGTCATGAGTGCATTTCGTTGATTCAATCTGTTAGTCGAGCTTGCATTTGATCTGGGTATTAATTGTTGCCATATTAGCTTCACTATATCTTCATGTAGCTGCACATTTGAGTTTGGTCTTGCATTATGCGCCGCCATTGTTTTATATACTTTGGGATCTGATTGCATTCCAATTTCATTTAGTTGACTCTGATCTAGTTGGCACTGCTTATTCTAGCTGTATTCATGTGTGTCAGCTACACATGTCTCACTTGTGCATGTTGTTACATTGCTCAAGGTCCTAAATTGATTTGGGTTGTTTTGTGGTGGCGAGGCAGTACACGTGTGCGTGTACTGCAGCCCCACAGAATTGACAGATTTTAATTGATATTTCTTTTGTTCTGGATTCATGGATTTGTTGCGTACTTCGTATGCCGTATTGGCGAGGCAGTACCCGTTAGCGTGTACTGCAGCGAATCAGAAGAGAGCAGTATTTTGACCCCCCTTTATGGTACTTACATATATGTAAGTACCATAAAGGGGGGTCAAAATACTGCTTTAATAATTTTGTTGTTTTCTAAAATTATCTTCATTGATAATTCTTTTTATTTACCTTTGTCGATGATTTGGATTGCTGATTTGTTGTTTAACACTGTTTAGTGTTATATCTGCCGTTATCCGATTCTTTTATCGAGGAGTCGGATATACGAGATTTCTGTGATTGTCGTCTATTTGATAATTGATTATTATTGCTTCTGTGCACTAATAACTGAGTTTGAATTAGATTGACCCGTGTATTATTTTCTTTTGAATGTAATACTCGGGTCAGACCCGAGTATTTCAGGTTGTAGATTTACTGCTTTGAGTTGCTGTTGAGCTGTGAAGACTTTTCATATCATTTGAAGTGGTCTACGTCTTTTTGTAGTAGTCAGTGTGTATGTTTTAAGTTGATATGTATTCATGTATATTAGTCGATAATGTACTTGTATATATAACTTCTTGGGTCGACAGTTGTAGTTGTATCATATGTATTGTGTCAACTGTATTGTAACTGACATCAGTTATATATATGAGACTTTTGTTTTTATCTGTGTTCCGCATTCTTTGTGTATCTGTGTTGTTTTTATATATATTGTCCTAAACCATTATGAACCATCGTAGCTCGTTTTATACTGGAATTAGGTATGTCGATGGGAGTGAATAAATAAGAGATGAAAAATTTAAAAATATATACCACTCCTATCGAGGTAACCAATACTAGTGTAAGACCAACTACGGATGGCCGCTCCTATCCAGCCTTATTCTTCATAATAACAGACAGTATTTCTTTTAATACTCTTTGTTATTGTGAGTATAAAGGTGGAGCGTCACAGAACGTGAAATAAAAAATCAATTGAAAACATGGAGGGTTTAGCCACTTATAGGCTATTTCATGGACCCTAGGCCAATTCATTTTTATCCACTCAAAATTATTCACTCCAAAAATTCACTGACCGTAAACATAGTCGAATTTATACTCATTTTGCTCGCATCGAAAAATCAAACTCAACTATGGATGTATCGAGACCAAATTCACTCATCTCTAAAAGTCGAGTACAAAGGGTGCTTTGGTAATTAACAATTAAATATTTAAGTTAATCACTTAAAAATTCAATCGTTAAAATTGCGATGAGTTACATTGCTAATCATACTTTGTCATTGATTTATTTCTAGGCAAGTGATTCACATCGGCCTTTGCAATTTCTCCTCCATGGTCTGAGCTGTGCTGAGTCGGCCGCAGCAACAATCTTCATCGATAGGCGGCGTGATGGGTGCGGCTCTGATGTTTGCTAGTATATTTGTATGTATATGTATGTTTATATATTTGGTTATATGTATAATTATCATCGGCTATGACTGTGTGGTGGGGGTGTCTTCTTCCCCAAGACTTATGAACTTATCTATTTTGACTACAGACTAGGCTTATTGGTCGGAATATTTATACTTTATGCTATATATTATTGCAGCTATGCAGCCTAGTGCAACATATCCTTTTCACCAAAAAAAATATTAATTATACTTTTATAATAATAATAATTTTTATAAAAGCATTTTTTATTTTACTGAGCTAGAGAAATATTGTAACAAACACTTTCATTTGTTATAGAATTTTGATGTTATTTTTCTTTTCTAAAAACGTTAGTAATGAAATATGAAACAGATATTAGAAATAAATGAAAAAACATATATTTGGTAGTTATATATTCAAAATATTATATATATTTTTAACTTGTTTTGTATTATGGTGATATATAGTTAGTAATAGAGAGAAATTATATTTCAAACGATATTAATAAAATATGAAACTAAAATAAAATGTAAATATAAAAAGTATAGTTAGTAATTCATTTTCTAATTATTATAATGAATATTTTTTAGTATGTTATATAATGTGGAAAAATATAATTTTTAATATAAACAACCTTTGTAATATAATTGTATCTATTACAAAAGTTATCAGTAAAACTGTAATTGATATTAAAAATAAGTATATCAAAATATAGTTAGTAGTTACATTCTCAAAATACTATAAAATTATTTTAATTTTTTCTATAATCATGATGATAAAATATAATTACTAATCGAGAAAATTATATCATTTTCATATTTTATTATTAACTTTTGTATTAAAAGAAAAATAAGTTAGTTGATAGTAACATTATTCAACATGTTGCATCAAAATTTTAAACCAAATGAAAAATATTTGTTGGAATATTTCTTAGTTCAATAAAACATAATAATGCTTTTGTGAATAAAAATTATTATTATAAAAATATAGTTAGTAAGTGATAAAATGTATATTATAAAAGTTATTAATAAAAATTGTTGGCATCAAAATTGGCCACCAACACCCAATTGCAAGTGAAAGCACAAATATCCAATCACAGATCACAGATAGAGTATGTGTAGAGAGTATAATATGAAGAATAATCAAAATTAAAATGAAAGTAGTAAAAGAGATAAGATTTATAGTGGTTCGGCTAATTCTGGCCTACGTCCACTCCAGAAAATTCCTTTTTATTATACTGAAATTTGTTACAGTTACAATTTGGAATTCCAGAATAACAATGGCAGAGTAGCCTCTAAGTAAAAGATGAAGAGAAGCAGAATGAGAATCCACTTTTCTGAAGCCATGCCTTCTGTATTTATAGACGAAACTCCGGCTATAGGGCCTCCTCACCTACATGGGCCCACCATAGCGACCGCCGAGCCCAACTCGTCCATCCTACGCCGACCCGAAGTAGAACTCGAAGTAGAACCCGAAATAAACTTGTAGCCGACCCGAAGTAAAACGTATGTCGACCCTAAGTGACTCATCTCCATAGCCGACCTGAAGAAAAATACATGCTGACCCGAAGCCCATTCCACACTGACCCGAAGTCCAAAACAATGTCGTCCCCAAGTGATATGCCGACCTGGAGCCATATGTCGACCCGATGCTAACTCAACGCCGACCCCAAGCAAAATCCATACCGACCCGAAGTCCAACCCAGCGCCAACCTGATGCAATATGCTGACCCCATATCTCCTTGTCGACCTGTCCAACACCGACTTGGAATTATCCCTGATGCCGACCCGAAGTGAATGCCACATCGACCCGAAGTCCAACCAATGCCGACCCGGTGCCATCTCCTTATGCCGACCCCTTATAACTCCTGATGCCGACCTGACCCGAAGATAAAGCCATGCCGACTCCAAGAAGATCCAATGCCTACCCCAAGCAAATATGCCGACCCAAGGTTGTTCCTATAGCCGACTCGAAGCTGACCAACTGCCGACCCAAAGTAAATGCTTTCCTGACCCGAAGCAATCCCTTCAGTGACTCGAAGTAAACCCTAAGCAACTCATCTCTTGCCAAAATCCACATTCCAATTACCCTACGTCGTTTATCCATCGACTGTGCTGAATACTAGCTTCATATTCATGTTTATTATCCGTAATTGATCATCCATCAATCCATTCAAACCAAATCCATAATATTCCAGCCTCGACAACCGTGCAGTCTGTTGGGTTAAATCCGCCTGTATACTGCCTTGCCAAAAGACGGGTTAACACTTTGCCCCCTAAAACATGCCTTGTGATAGGAAGGCATGTTTTGAATTGCCTAAAGTCCGATGTTTAAAACCTATGGATGACCTGCGAAGAGATCAACGATCTTGCCTGATTGTTTATAACAATCGTTCGGGACCGTGTGCCATTCGATGCAAAATGTGATCGTTCGAGATCGGGTGTCGTTCGAGGCGAAATGTGATCGTTCGAGATCGGATGTCGTTCGAGGCAAAATGTGGCCGTTCGAGGTCGGGTGCGAAATGTGTCCGTTCGAGGCGAAATGTGACCATTCGTGATCGGGTGCCGTTCGAGGCGAAATGTGACCGTTCGAGGTCGGGTGCCATTCGAGGCGAGATGTGACCGTTCAAGGTTGGGTGTCGTTCAAGGCGAAATGTGACCGTTCGAGATCGGGTGCCACTCGAGGCGAGATGTGACCGTCCGAGGTCGGGTGTCGTTTGAGGTCGGGTGCTGTTCGAGGCAAGATGTGACCTTTCGAGGTCGGGTGCCGTTTGAGGTGAAATGTGACCGTTCGAGGTCGGGTGCCGTTCGAGGCGAGATGTGAGTGCCCGGATGGGACTCGGTATTATTAATGTTAGATTTCATGTTCAAGTGAGTTTTGAAATAATTTGTTATGGTTGTTCAACGCCATCTCAGAGCATGCCTAAGGACCGTTCGCAATCCCGTACATGTGTAAGTGACTTAACCGTTTTAGTGTGGGAGTTATTATTAGTCGTTTAATTCATGCCATCAAGAAATGACGACCCGTGCCCTTAAGCCGGGCTAGCTCTGATTTGTGGCGGATGATGGCTGCTCATGTTCCATCACCGCTATCCATTTCCAAACAAAACCATCCAAATTCATGCCCTCAATTCCATGGGGAGTTGTGCTGATCCATTCTCCTTGGTCAGGGTTTGCCCTTGGTTGATCCAATCCATATCTAAGCCTGCTGGTTTCTGCTACAAGTCCTGGATTCTAATTTCCAGCTGTTCCAGCGTCCATAAGTGGTCTCCGGTTGTTATTTCTCTCCTGCCTCCGAGTCCACGAGGGAATCCGAGATTATCCTCTTCCAAATGCGCATCCGAGTTCTGATCCATGCCAAAATCCATAGCACCATCCAATATCTAGCCAAGAATTGTCTTTTCCCTAGTTCTTATCCTGGATTTCCTCGTGTCTCTTTAGCATCCTTTCCTGCATAGCATCCATCATTGTTTCCATCTTGTCCCTGCTCTTTGTCTCCTTGTTGATTGCCTATCCATTGCTTCCTAATCTGAGTTCCCAAGCTTTCAAATTCAAGATCCTAACTTCCAAAATCCCTGAGTGCTAGCTTTCTCAGTGAAAGCACCAAAATGTTGGCGTCAAAATTGGCCACCAACACCAAATTGCAAGTGAAAGCACCAATATCCAGTCATAGATCACAGATAGAGTATGTGTAGAGAGTATAATATGAAGAATAACCAAAATTAAAATGAAAGCATTAAAAGAGACAAGATTTATAGTGGTTCAGCTAACTCCGTCCTACGTCCACTCTAGAAAATTCCCTTTTATTATACTGAAATTTATTACAGTTACAATTTGGAATTCCAGAATAACAATAGCAGAGTAGCCTCTAAGTAGAAGATGAAGAGAAGCAGAATGAGAATCCACTTTTCTGAAGCCACACCTGCTGTATTTATAGGCGAAACTCCGGCTACGGGTCCTCCTCACCTACATGGGACCACCATAGCGAACGCCGAGCCCAACTCGTCCATCCTACGCCGACCCAAAGTAGAGACCGAAGTAAACTTGTAGCCGACCCGAAGTAAAACGTATGCCGACCCCAAGTGACTCATCTCCATAGCCAACCCGAAGAAAAATAGATGCTGACCCGAAGCCAATTTAACACCGACCCAAAGTCCAAAAAAATGCCTACCCTAAGTGATATGTCGACCTGGAGCCATATGCCGACCCGATGCTAACTCAACGCCGACCCCAAGCAAACTCCACACCGACCCGAAGTCCAACCCAGTGCCGACCCGGTGCAATATGCCGACCCCATATCCCCTTGCCGACCTGAAGTTCCAACACCGACCCGGAGTTATCCCTGATGCCGACCCGGTGCCATCTCTTTATGCCGACCCCTTATAACTCCCGATGTCGACCCGAAGCCATATCATTGCCGACCCGAAGTTGATGTCAACCTGACCCGAAGATGAAGCCATGCCGACTCCAAGAAGATCCAATGCCGACCCCAAGCAAATATGCCGACCCGAGGTTGTTCCTATAGCCGACCCGAAGTAAATGCTTTCTTGACCCGAAGCAATCCCTTTAGCGACTTGAAGTAAACCCTAAGCAACTCATCTCTTGCCAAAATCCACATTCCATGTACCCTGCGTCATTTATCCATCGACTGTGCTGAATCCTGGCTTCATATTCATATTTATTATCCGTAATTGATCATCCATCCATCTATTCGAACCAAATCCATAATATTCCAACATCGACAACCGTGCAGTCTGTTAGGTTAAATCTGTCTGTATACTGCCTTGCCAAAAGGCGGATTAACAAAAATAATGATTGATAATGAAAATTTTAATCATATTAGCAACAAATAAAAAAATGGAAGTGGGAATTGAACCACCAACTTAAAACTAGGTCAACGACACTAGCACCTTATACTTACTAAGTGCACCACCACTACAATTGTTTACATTTTATTTCTTATGCAATTTACAAATCCACATGAATAAATGCTAAGGTAAAGTTTGACTACAAAATGCATTTTATGTTCTGCGTCTTCAATATGCTTGTCAAATGATGTAAAAGAGAAAGAGGAGGAGTCGGAGAATCATGGTTATTCCGATAAAAGAGAAAGGGGCAAGAGGAAAGATGATTACTGATATTTTCTAAAAGGGGAAAAAAACCATTTCAATCTTATGTGTTAAAACCATTTTTCGAATTGAATTTCTTTCATCTCATCCTCCTCCATGTATCTTAATGTAGACGATTGATAACTCAAAACACAAAACCAATTTTCTAACCAAACGCTGTTAACTTTCCAAATAAGAACCAATTTTAAAGTTAGTTTCAAAAGAGTTCTATAATTGAAATTGGTTTGTTTGAGAGTATTATATTAAAACTTTGTAACAACCGTAATTTGAACACTGAATCATTTTATCACATATACAGGAACTGGGAACTGACTGCACCACGGACAAGGGTGCAAATGGTACATGCAAATATCACAGTTATTCATAAACATACATACGTATATGTTAACCCATGAACATGATAACAAATTAAAGATCAAAATCAGATTAAAAAAAGCAAACCACATACAAAAAACAGACGCATATCTTAACTTGGCACAAAACCGGTACATCCAAAATTCAACCTGTTCGATAATATTTGCAAAGGCCACAGTTATTCATAAACGTGTATATACGTATAAAATTTAGATACAAACATCAATCCAACAACAACAGAAAACATAAACCGAACCGTTAAACCATGTTAAGATATTTGAGAAAACATAGCATTGCTAGTCATCCCCTCCGCATCATTACTCGTATCGCTCCCTCCGCTGCTTTCAGTTCTGATATGAGAACCCGTCGTGCTCTCACTCATCTCATTCTCAAAATTTTCCTGCAACTGCAATGCAAACTCCAAATTCCATAACACGTCTCCCATTGATGGTCTATCAACTCCATGATCACTCAAACATTTCTCTGCAGTCTCCACAAATTTCTTCATACACTCAGGGTCTATCTTCCCTTTAAGCGCCGGATCGATTATCTCATTGAAAGTCCCTTTCCGTAAGCAATGCAAAGCCCAATCCGCTAAGCTCACTTGCTCCTTCGGCAAACTCGGGTTCAAAGCGGGTCGGGAGCATATCACCTCAAACAGCACAACTCCGAACGAATACACATCAGACTTGTCGGTCAGCTGCTGCCTTCTGAAGTATTCCGGGTCCAGATACCCGAAGCTTCCTTTCACCACCGTGCTCACGTGCGTCTGATTCATCATGGGGCCCGTCTTTGACAGCCCAAAATCCGAAACCTTGGCCACAAACTTCTCGTCCAACAAAATGTTAGTGGTTTTCACGTCACGATGAATGATGGTGTACTTGGCTCCAGTGTGTAGGTAATGAAGACCTCTGGCGGCTCCTATGGATACTTCAAGCCTTTGCTTCCACGGCAAAGGCGCTGCTTTCTTGGTATTGTACAAGTGCTCTCTAAGAGTGCCTAAAGCCATGTAATCATATATCAAGCACATTTCACCTTCCTCTTCGCAATACCCGATCAGAGACACTAAGTGTCTGTGCCGAAGCTTCGAAAGCATCTCGATCTCCGTTTGAAACTCATGCACGCCTTGCTCTGAAGAAGGGTTCGATCTTTTAATGGCAACTTTTGTTCCGTCTACTACACCTTTGTACACTTTACCGAACCCTCCAACTCCGATAACCATTGATTCGTCGAAGTTCTTGGTACCTTCTCTGATATCTGATATAAAAAACCGCTTGCACAATCCAGCTGCCATTATAGAAACATGACTGCTCGTGCCGCCTGAAACTGTTGACTTGCCGCCCGAAGTAGAGGAATTTCCATACAAAGGAAGCCAGCCCGAACCACGGGTAGATGGGCTGGACAAAACCCGTTTCTTCCTCTGATGGGCAATGACGAAAACAGCACAAACAAGCCCTAACATAACCGCACCACCTGTCACCCCTCCTACAATGTGTGCCTTACTGCTCCCCTTCTGTGCAAACCCTCTTGCTGCAGTTTGTTCAGCTTCCAGCATCATTGGTGAAATTACCGGATTAGCCCCGGCTAAATTCGCATTTGTATCACCAAGCTTGAACACCTCCAAACCATTCAGTATAGAATCGTAAAACTCCGGCTTTGCATCCTTATTCGGGTGCAGTGCCACCCATAAAACATCGCTGGTTACAAAGGTCGTGTAGTCTTTGTAAATGGGTATGTTTCTATCGGAGGCCCAACCGATAACATCGGCGCCCGACTCTGCGGTTTGGTTGTTAACGAATATGTCGAAGACACGTTGGTTCGCTTTAGTTACCTGAGTTTCACAGAAATGCAGCCTGACCATGTAGGTGAAGTTCAAGTCCACCTGAAAGTTCCAGGTGAGGTTGTAGTTCAAATTGACCTTGCTATCGGGCCCCATGGTCCGGACCGTTCTGTACACATCATCGGGTGCAACGAGCTTGGATTCAGGTGATGGGTAATGGAGCTTGGCACCCGGGCCTAGCCCAGAAGTGACCCCAGTGGCGGCACCATAAATATAAAGGGAATCGTCGTACCAGGTACGAGACATGGCACCAGTGTCGTTAGTAGGTGGAATGTACTGACCTCCGACGTTGAGTCTGAACATTGTCTGGATCGGCATGGTGCTCACATCTACAGTCTGATCGCTTCCGACGAAGATGGCTGGTTCTGTAAAAATATCGGACATGGAGATGATTTCAATTCCATTTACGAAAGCGTACGATCCCTGGTAACTTTTAGAGGGGGTGAAAGTGAGAGTGATGAATCCGTCCTGAGAAGGAGGGAGGGAAAATTCCTTGATGAGATACGCTTGAGTTAGGGCTTGAGCCGTAATGTACGCGCTGAAGTTCTTCAATAGGGTTACACCGCCTGAGGCGGTGACGTCAAAGAAGCAGCTGGAGGAGTTGAGAGTGGAGTACTGGGTGGGGTAGAAATGGAGGCGGACGAAGTGGCGGCCGGGGTCGGAGACCGGGAATTTGTAAGTGGATTCGGAGGTGAAGACGGTGGCGGTCATGTACGGGATCGGGGATGTGATGGACGGGTCTTGGAAGGCGGCGGTGATTTGCTGGGAGTTGGAGGAGTTTAGGACGTTTTTCAAGGATGATTCGCCCGCCCATTTCCGGCCGTCGATGTCCGCACCGCCGTCGTTGGTGCCGCAGTTCAGGAGGATGGAATCGGATTGGGTCGATTGGGAGGAAGAGGTCGGGATGAAGAGGAGTAAGAAGAGAATTGAAATTCGAAAAACGGTAAGCATGGTTGAGGGTGAAGAATTATGCAATGAAGATTTTTCGGCGTACAAGAGAATTATGTCTCTGTACGCCGAGGCCGAGAGAGGAAGATTATGAAGTTGCTTATTTGGAATTATAATATTCGAATTTGGACATTGTTTGGCAAAAAAATTCGTGTGATGATTAAGGACGAAGAGACGTTTACTTTTTTTGTTTTTGTTCTTTTTTTGTTTTTTTTTAAATTTTATTTTTAGAGAGGAGGAGTTAGAAATTCGCCATGTTTTTAGGATTTCTTTTCTTCAAAAGTGTTGTCCTGGTTTTGAGAAAATTAACGGAAGAAAGAACAATGGAGCGGGAGTTAATGGCGGGGCGATGTGTATTTAATTTAGTGGTAATTAATTGTTTCATTAAATTAAGTTGAAACGCGTGTGTCTTTATTAATAACTGGTATTAAAAATCAGTTCATATGACATGATTGTACTTTCGTATTGCCTACGTATATACAGAGGCCATTGCTGATTCTACTTCATGTACAGTGAACTTTTTATTCCTGTGCTGAGAATTGAGATTGCTTACGTGTAGTAGTTTTAATTCAAAACACATGTTGCATAGAATAGTACTTGCTTCAGCAAGGTTTATTACCACGCACTCACGCCTACAGTTTAAAAGTAAAGCGAAGTCACTGTACCATGTGGATATAATACACAGAGATAGTAAGAGCATTCTTATTGTGGATATAATTACACGGAGATAGTAAGAGCATTCTTAACCATGTTCGATGGAAAACGTCGATCCAAGACGAATGAAGGAAAACTCATCCCCAATGCTGAAAAGAAGAAGCACTAGTGTGCTTCTCCTTAACCGGCTAAATTATAGCCAGTTAAGACCGAAGACGTGGATTATAATCCACAGTCGTTGGATTACAATTTACGAGAGCCGTGGATTGAATTCACGTTGTATACTTAGCCGGCTTTAATTTAGCCAGTTAAGCATACGTGGGATAATCGGCTATAAATAAGCCGATTATCCAATTTCTTCCCCAAGTTTTTGCCTTCCTGCTTTCTCCTTCTCATTATTTCCACTCGAGAGCTCAGCAACGAAAAAAAGGTTAAAAAAATGAGAAGAGCGTTGAGGAGAATCCGAGAAAGCGGTAGTCGTAGCGGTGGAAATGTTCCGCCGACTGTTGAAAAGGCCCATGCCGAAGAAAACACAGACGTGCCGACGACGGGTACTGGAGGTCGACGGAGTACGGTGGTGGGGCGAAGGCGTATGGAAAGAAATACATCAAATACGGTTACGGATCCCCACATCGACCATAATTTGGGACCCGACAAGGATTTGATCAATTTTCGTATACTCCCGGACGACGAAGTACACGCTAGTACGTGTGTCGAAAATCCTGTAAGTTATCTACCTTCAAATTATGTCTTTAGTTAAATTGTAAAATAAAAATTGAATACGCGACCTGTTTAAAATTAGGATCGTTGTGAGCGCACTCATGACTCTTGGGTTAGTATAATCCGTCAATATAGAATGATCCGATCTTATGATGCCGACGGCATTATTCATGTTTTTTTTCGAGATATAAGATTTGAAGATTTCTTGAGTACGTATTTACATAATTACTCTTTATTTATTTAATGTTTTTTAGCGCTTTCAATAATCATAAAGTGCTTTAACGGGTATCAATAATCTTTTAAATTCA
Organism: Allium fistulosum; assembly: GCA_030737815.1. Lineage (NCBI taxonomy): Eukaryota > Viridiplantae > Streptophyta > Magnoliopsida > Asparagales > Amaryllidaceae > Allium > Allium fistulosum. The sequence continues at coordinate 99,346,758 of CM060902.1, forward strand.
GATGTTCAATTATGTGGTGCTTTAACCGCATGTCGGTGGAAGGCCACTCATACATTCCACTTTAGTTTTGGAGAGTTAGGTTTTACCCCTTAAGACTTTACTAGGCTTACCGGTTTAGGCATCGGAGGGGTGAGACCTTACCATATGACGAGGAGTACTAGCACTTTGACCGTTTATCTAGTGTACTTATGCATCTTGACTTACAAGATGGACTGTCATCCGGATTGCGGATTAGATGTTCTTACATTAGACAAGCAATTTATGAATTGATGCATGGTCGTAGCACAGACAACCATTTGGAGATTGCTCGACTGTTTATTTTGTATATGATGGGGAACTTATTCTTTGCAAATGCATCGAACATGTTGCCGGCAGGATATGTTGCAACTATTGACGAGTTGTCGTTTGATAGTCCAATCGTGTATGATTGGGGGACTCCGATATTTGCGTATTTGAATCGCTCTTTGGATCATTAGTGCGTGGTTAGGGGTAGATCCACGTCCAGTACAAGTTTTTGGTAGATTTTATAGTACTGGTACTATAAGTACTTTCATAACATGACTTATCCGACGTTGGACTCCACATTACCCCTTTTCTTCCCCCGAGTTAGAGCATGGGCTCAAGATAACTGCAGAATGGTGCCAAGAGGGAAGTCATGTCATATATTTAATGTGGACCGAAATCAGATCGGGTTACGGACCACACGAGAGAGTGTTGTTTAGCATTCTTATGATGGTTCGCCTTTGACCGACCCTATCGTAGTGCATGCTGCATTCCTATCTGCTAGACGTTTTCCATTAATACCATCCCCATCAAGTTTAGGATGCTATGGATTCCTCGGTGAGCGTAGTTGGAGACATACGTTAGATGGTGATTTTGTTCCTGACGACCCACATATGGATACACCTTTTTTGAAGGTGTATGACAACGCCGCTTTATAGTAGTATGCAGGGGAGTGGTGGTCCGCTAATTACTTCATCATCATCAGTTTAGATTATGCATCTTTTTGGCATCGGTTTTACACTCCACCGCATACGGCTACTTTTGTTCATGATGCATTCATTGATTTGGTAGGGCTTTTAGACATCTGGAGTGGTGTTGTCCTCCCCGTTTTACAGGACCTTATACAGAGTACTCGGGTATATCTTGCTTCACAGCCATCCCAGATAGGAGACTACGGTTGGACAATCGGTATACCGGCAACGTGGGAAGTTGATAGATATGTTGATATTCCTCAGCTTGAGATTTCACAGTATCCTGACCGCGTTTTCATATGAGGATTTGTTTCAGATGCAAATAGGACTCCGTCAAGTCATGTACGTTGAGCATCGACTGAGCATAGATGAGTTAACTGCTCGTATTAATGAGCTTACTACCGCTGATGAGCAGCGATATCATCCCATGCGTAGATTAGATGATGATGATGATGATGGCGATGTAGTTGCTCTTTTTGATGATGAGTACCAGTTTGATGAGCCATAGTGTTTGTATGTACTATCAGCATTTGTATGTCTTATCAGTGTGTGTATCAGTGTATTATCAATGTCTTGTATTTACTAGCAGCGTTTGTATCAGTGTATTATCAGTGGTTTATATTTACTAGCAGTATTTGTATCAGTGTTTGTATTTACTAGCGGTGCTTGTATCAGTGAATTATCAGCGTTGGATTTCCTATTTTGTTTGAGTGTCTGTACTTAACTTTGTGAAGGAACAAACACAGTTGTGTTAATTTATATTCATGTTTATGGATGCTTGCCCTGTGGTCGATCAGATGGCACTTGATTCATGAGACGTGGATCTTGAACTTTATATATGAACAAATGTTTTATAATGAAAATTCACAACATCTTCAATAATTCACAACATCTTCAATAATCTTCAATCTCAACTGAAAGTTGGACTCCCGCTGATTATTTAGTACTAATCAAATCGTACATAGAAACCAACCGAAGACGCATGGAAGAGGAATTGAAGCAATCTTTTTGGGTCACTCTAAACGAGGTTTTTAACAGTCATCCTGATTGTAGATTAATTTGAAGGCTTCTAGAAACTCGGAATACTTTTGTCACGTTGACTAGAGCTTTTCAAGATATAAAATCATTATAAATACATTAAAGGAAGTAGATCTATTTCAGTTAACACGAGCTACGTTTGATTCCCGTTATTTGTGGGAGTATCACGTTGATTTTGTTGGACATGCTGCATATAATCTCTGGGTTAGATATATTAGACAATTTGAACGACGTTTGGGTTAGTTAAGTAAGTTTTTTAAGTTAATTACCTTCAGCAAGTTCTTCGCACTTTCAGTAAGTTATATGTACTTTCAAATTCAAGAAAGTCCGTGTTTTCAAAATCTAGTTTGCACTTAAGCTAATAACAACATTTAACCCATGGAAAACATTAATAAACAAGGCTTAACTTACTAAGACAACAAATAATAAACGCAGACAACTTCATAGAAAATAAATAAGACAACAAACAGTAAAACACAACAACATCATGGAAAACAAATAAGACAATACACAAGACAACTGATGATTAGAAAACTGCCTTCGACCACTTAATAAGTTAATTGAACCCATCGTCCTTTGAAGCGTCTGAATTTATTCTTCAAGTTCATTAGCATACACAACTGCTCGATAAGGAAGATGGTCGTGAATCCATTTCCAAAGTCCACAACCATCAGGAGAATTATGGCATCTATAGTGGCGCTGACTGATGTCGCTTTCGTTTCTTACAACAACATACAGAATAGAAACCCCACAGTTACAGTAGATCTCTCTAGAATTAATATCTTGATCTGTGCGAGGTACTTGGTGTCGTATTTCATTCCTTCGTTCTCTTCTCCCGTTATGGCTATGCCGCTCTACTCTTTCATATCTACCATTTTCCAGCTGCATGCGCTCTTGCACTTCCATCTCATGCTCTCTTACATCGGCATTGTGTCTTTCCTCCATTTCAATATACCACTCGGTTGGTGGTTGAGGGGAGGATGTATTCATCGGGCTATTGTGTTGTAACAGACCTTCTTATGAGTATGAGGAGGGCAAAGAAATATGATTGCAATTGACCATTTTTGTATATTACTGCTATGATATGAATGAAGAGAAGTATGGCAAGCAAAACGATATGTATATAGCATAATACATTGTCCGTGTAGAGTAGTGCAACGTGGATACAGTAGCCGATTTGACTCGACACTTTGTCATTCTCACTCTACATCCATTAGCTTTAATCCATGTAAAGCAATGCAAAGTGGCTACATTGTTCGATGTGACCCAACACTGTCATCTCGACTCCACACGATAAAGCTTAAATACGTGTAAAGTAGTGCAACGTGGCTACAGTGTCCGACAAGACCCTACACCATGCCATTCTATCTCCACATGAAAAATCTTTAATTCATGTAAAGCAGTGCAATGTGGCTACAACGTCCGATGTGACCCGACACTGGACCATTATGCCTCCATCTTTAGTGCAACATGGACATTTCATTTATCAGTATGGCATTATATAGTCTAATGAATGCTGCCTTCATGTGATTAATCAATATGGTTACAGTGTCTGATATGACTGGATGCTGTGTCATTCTGTATCCATTAAACAGCAACAGCTTATAAATAGAATTAAGGATGTCGAAAAATATACTCATTCAAACTACCAAACCCGTCATCGACATTCTTCTACCTATATTAAATCAGTTCTCTAAAATGTTTATGGTGCTTCTCATCCTCGTCTTCGTCATCGTCATCATCTTTGGATGATTTCATTGAACATTGTATTAATCAACAAAGAATGTTTGCTGCTGAAACGAGGGATTTAATGGCCCATGAAATTGCTGAAAGCTCTATTTCAACCCAAGGAGGTAGCGTTGTTGCAAGGAAAGACTTTCGTTATAGACGAGACTATGCTGGCGGTCATAATCAACCGATCAAGGATTATTTTACGGCAAACCCCTTGTACGGGGATGTGGATTTTCGACGAAGATTCTGTATATCGAAGAATATCTTTACTCGGGTCCTCGACAAATTAACCGAAACAAACTTTTTTTTCACCCACAGAAGAAATGGAATCAACGAACTTGAAATTTCTCCACTGCAAAAGGTTAGGGCTGCACTTCGCACGATATCATATAGAACTTCTGATGATTCACAAAATGACGAAGTGCATATTTGAGACTCAATGGCAATATTATGTATAAAATAATTTTGCAAAACCGTTGTTTGTATGTTCGGTGAAGAATATCTTCGGTCCCCAACCCCTCTTGACATTGACAAATTGTTAGCAATGAGATCTCAATGTGGATTTTCAGGTATGTTAGGTAGCTTATTGTATGCATTGGAGGTGGAAAAACTGTCCAGTTGTATTGTAAGGCCAATTCACAGGACATTGCAAAAAGGCAACTCTGGTATTAGAAGTTTTTCTTCGTTCGATTTGTATATATGGCATTCTTTTTTTGGAGCACTAGGTTCACTGAATGATATAACATTCTACGATAGTCATATTTATTTAATGACTTATGTAATGATATATCACCTCCATACAATTATAAAATAGGAGACAAAGATCATTCCATGGGTTATTACTTGGTAGATGGAATATACCCAAAATGGAAAACACTTGTGCAAGCATACAAAAGACCAAATAATGCAAAAGAAGCCAAGTTTACCAAACAACAAGAGAGTTTGAGGAAAGATGTCGGACAAGCATTTGGAGTGCTTTTGTAGAATATGCTAGTATATGATTTTTGTTTGATGATAATAAACATATATTTATTCATTTAAATGTATTTGTTCTTGTACTATTTTATTTTCACATAATTAAATAAATATTTGTTGAATAAAATAAATAACACGGAATGTAAATTCAAACAAATATTTTATTCAAACAGATATTTTATTATAATTTTGAATAGTACAAATTTGAGCTCTCACTATATATACACAATTTTCAATTACAACACAACTTCAATTACATTTCAATTTACATAACTTTCCTCACTACATATTCACTCTACACTCGTATTTGATCTTCAACTCTATTCCAGTTTGTATCCCACATCTGAATTATCTGCAAAATAAACATTGACGTAGTAAAATTGAAAAAGAAAATATTTTGCAGTGAAAAATAAAGTGTGTGTCTGAAAATATTGTTTGCCTCGGTTACTTGGGTTGTTCGTCATTTATTTCTTATTTGAATCTATCTACACGAACAACTTGTGACATGCACAGTGTATCACTGTACATGCCACAAGGTCATGCACACCAATATACACTTGTTAAAACTACAGGGACAGGTGAGCACAAGGTCAAACCCGAGCCGAGGCTAGATTCAACTCAAGTGCATATGAGTCTCGACCAAATCAACATAACCATTCTCAAGTTCAAAGTTCAAAGTTCAAAGTTCAAGTGAACCAGATAAGGCACAAGCTCAGATTCAAGTGAAAACAAGGCCACAAATTTCAACCAGATCAATGAGCAAGGCCAAATGAAGACAACAGAAGTGCAGACACATGAAGACTCCAACTAGAACAAAGTCACAATGCATTAGACATCATCATCATCAATGGACCAAAGTACAAAGCAGTTCAACATGAATGAACCCAGACTGGTCAGAGCACCAAGTTCACACAACCAAGACACAGAGCAGTAACAAGCACACATGCACAGGCTCACAAATCAAAGACATAAACACAACAACTCAATGCAAACAAAGCAGTATCAAGATAACAGTGGTGCGCATACATATATACCGTGTCATATACACATGTATACATATATACATACATACATACATACATACATACATATGTATGTATGTATACATGTATATAGTTCAGAACTGCTCTAGACAAAATGTACAAAATCAGGTATGGTGGTCAAGAAAAACAAAGAACAGACCTAACAATAGTTCAACATGCTCAAATGTACAAAGTGATGAATGCAACACTTCAACCAAGACAAAGTGCAGGAATGCAACTAGCACATGGATATACACAGTGCATACATAAGCAACAAAGACCAGTCAGAGCATGCAAGTGAAATCTCAACCAAGACCACTTCAAGTAACAGTGGCAACTAAACAAGAAGGTCGCAGGCACAATAATTATAAGCATGAATGGTATAAGCAGTGGAACAGTGAATGGTGATATACAAATGTATACATGAAGCTAGCAACACAAGTTCATCATAAAACAAGCAGAATGAAGGCATGAAGGCAACTTAAACACTACAACCAGACTCAACAAGATTCAGATATGAACATAAGGGATGCAACTTGACAGAATCTACTTTCAGCATGTACAAAGCTCAAAGGCAGTTTCGAAAGAACAAGACCACACAAGGGCTGCAACAAGGACATAGCAGATGCATGGAGACTCAAGTGAAACAAGTCGGTACAACATGAACTACTCGAATACACATACATATGTATATGAAACTACAAACAATAAAATAGAAACACATATTGAATTAGACTTCAACCAACATAGCAATGGTCAGAAAAGAACAGCAGCTCTACACAAGTACAAGCTCGGTTTCAAATACACCATGTATATACATGAACGACCAGAAATGATACCAGAGCCATCACACATATACACACACATATATGTATGTATATACATGGAGTGACATACAAATATACAGTATATACTGTGAAGTCGTGAGTCAAGCTTTTGGTCAAAATCAGAAGTTATAAGGAAACAATGAACAAGTCAAAGCCAGCAAAAATTCAAACAAGTCCAAGATTATATCAATTTCCAAATGACCGAAGTTATAGGTGAGATAAACGGTACCGACTAAATTATATTCAAGCAAGTCAATATTGAAAAAGTCAGAAAACATCACCAACATTTGATTATAAATCAATGGCCGAGCAAAAACTAGCATACGAATTCAAACGAAATATTTGAACGATAATTAAGGGAATTGAACCTTATTTAAACCCAATCATCATCGGCACATCAAAATCATTCGAGTTCAAGCAAAAAATCAAAGAGCAAGCATCAATCCAGAACTCGAATCAAGTCGAGTATAATATAAATCGAAAAGGGGACAAACGTACCAATTCAAAGCATCATTCGATCTCGACAAAATTGAAGCAGTCGAAGTTGAACAAAGCAACAATCAATCCAAAGCAACTCCATATTTCAATCGAAGCAAAAGAACAAGCGGCGGCTTCAAATTCGCAAAGCCCTAAATCTGAAAGAGGAACGAATGAAGAAACAAAAGCATACGGGCCGAACAAAAGAAAAGGGAGACGGGTTTATTTTCTTAAGCCTTAATTTTGGGTCGGTCATCTTATAAATTATATTGGGTGGAATATATTAAAAAGGGCTTTGGTTTTGTATTGTTTAGTTTATTTTGTAATTTTTCTTTTAAACTTTTGTAATTTTCTAGTCTTGTGACTAGGGACGAACTACGGTGGTGTAGTTTGAGAATTCGCAACTCAGTGGCTGAGTTTTGGCAGGGTTTTGAGCGTAAAGTTAGGTTAGTCGATAGTGGGTGTCGCAAGTTTACGTGTGTAAGCGTCTGACTACTTAATTTCTAGTAGAAACCTTAGGAGCATCACGTAGGCAGGGTTTTGCCGAAGCTGGGTAAATTTGTGTTGTTCTATTTCTGCTTTTATTATTCTGCTATTATCTATGCTACAATTATTTTATATATTTCCGCATTAAATTTTATAATTATTAGTATCACCATATTCACCCCCCTCTAGGGTGAAATCGATCCTACAAGTGGTATCAGAGAAAGGAACAAAAACCAATTTTCGTTTTAAAATTTTGATTTTTCAAAAACAAAATTTTGTTTTTAAAAATTTAATTTTTAAATGGCTTCTTTTAACAATGCTTCTGCTAAGAGTCGGTCCAGTATTATTACTCCTATTTTTGATGGAACAGATTTTTTAAATTGGAAATTAAAAATGGAATTTTATTTAAAATCTATTAATTTTAAATGTTGGGATATTATTGAAAATGGGTGTGATATAATAGACGAGAAAAATACTTCAATTAATGCTCTTGCTATGCATATACTATATTCTAATATTAATCAAGATAATTTTAACTTTATCTCTCATTATGAAAATGCACAGGAAATCTGGAATACTTTTGATGCAATATATGGTGCAAAAGTCAACAACGATGAGAAATCCTCCACAATCGACTCAGTTAAAGAAACGTGCTTAACAGGATTGGCAAAAGGCAGCAGTGATGAAGATTCAATAGCCAATGAGATAAGTGATTTTCCATTCAATGATTTAGTTCTCTTATGCCGAAAATTAATTGAAAATAATAAAGCTCTTGAGATGAAAAATAATAAGTTGAAAAGGGAACAAGCTAAACTTCATCAGAAAAATAATGATTTGGAAAATGAGCTTAAAAATATTATGAAAAATAAAAGTTCTAATTGCAAAAGGTGTTTGGACCATGAAAAAGAATTTGTCTGTTTTCATGAAAACTTTCAAAAGTTAGAAAACGAAATTTTAATGCGGGAGAATAACAAAACTGAGTTGATTTGCAAAAACAACATTTTGCAAAAAGAGTTGGATAGTTTTAACAAGTCGAAAAGTCCTAAATGTGCAATTTTTGAAAAGAAATTAAATGAAGTCAACAAAAATTTCAAAACCTTTGAAAAAAAAACGTGATTTCGAGCAAATCTGAAATTATTCGACTAAATCACGAGTTTGAAAAGGAGACTGAAAAAATAAAGGATTTTGAAAAAATTGAATTTAAAAAACTCTTTGAAACTGAGATGCTTGAAATTGAGACTAAAATTAGAGAGCTTAAAAATGAAAATATGGACTTGAAAATGAAGAATTTTGAAAAGAGAGGTAGTACCATTAGTTGTTGTTCAAAGCTAATAAATGAAAATAAACTTTTAAAATCCAAAGTTAATAAACTTGAGTTGATTACTCGAAATTTTTTCCCTAGAGAAAAATCATTTAATATGTTCTTAGAAAATCAACTCTTCGAAATAAAAGGAAAGGACTTGGATTTGCAAAAATGCCAAAATATGAACAAACGACTAATAACACAGCCAAGGGAAAAAGTGTGATACCCAAATGCATAAAAATTGGAAATATTGGTCATGTGAAGAATAATTGTCAAAATATATACAAATACAAAACCATTAAACAAATATGGATTCCAAAAGGTACGAATTTAAATGGTTTGAAGTTTAAACAAATTTGGATTCCCAAGGGTACAATTGTAGATGCTAACGGTTTGTTATATAGAAAAATTTGGGTACCAAAGATTCCAATAGATAATAATAGTGGTCCTACATCCTTAGTTAGACCACTTGCCTTCTCCAAAATTTAGACACATAAGTGGGCTAAGGAAAAAATTTGATGGATATAGATTTCAAGTTGTTCTAAGTGATTGATAAACTAAAATTTAAATATTCCTTAGCCTATAAAGATTAGATGAAGATCATCGCATTTTGGATATCACGACATCAAAGGAAAGTGAGGTATGATCTCTTAACTCAATTTTGTTCACATATTGTTAATTTTGACATTGCTGAAGTATTTATGCCATCTTACCTTTGAAATTCTTGAAAGCAAATCGATAATGTTATAATTTCTCTGCTTTTTTTGTTTTTATTCACTTTGGAATGTCATGAAAACAGCCTTGACGAATTTTTAGAATGTGTGTTTTATTTTTGCTCAATATAGATTACTTGTGCTTGATATAAATGGATGTGCTGAAAATTTCAAACAAATTCAAGTGTTGAGGAATACACGTTTTTTTATATACCACTATATATCACCATGAATATCTCAAATACAAGCGGTATCTTATATGATCTCTTGTTGAAATCATTTTTGCAATAATTTAATTATTTATATTGATTTTCAACTAGAAGTCATTTTCACAAAACCTCCTTACAGAAAATTGATTTTCATTTTTTTTGAAACTTGGGTTTTCATCATGTTAAAAATACTCTAGTTTATTTCGGTAAGAAATGTACTCTAGAAAAGATAATCATTGACTAATTGTACCTCTTTGGAATTTATCAAAATTATTATAGTGCTTGAAAAGTGATGGATATTGATTAAATTATATTTCATAACAAGAGGAAGTATAATTTTATAATTTCATGAAAATTAAACAAATTTTATAATGTTTTTTAGTACTTATTCCAGGATCATTTCTATCACTTTCACCTTTCTGTCAATCCATAAATCATAATGTAGTGTGCAAAATTTGGTATTTCAAAATAAGGAAATATTTTTTTTGTAAAATAATTATATCCTAAAGTATTCACTCTCATTTAAAAGTCCTCGCGGTTATGCATGGGTGAATTACTTGAATTTCTATATATGGGCTTTCATTCTCATTTAAAAGTCCTCGCGGTTATGCATGGATGGGACACATATAAGAAAGGGATAAATATCAAGTATATTCTAATCTCATTTAAAAGTCCTCACGGTTATGCATGGTTAGAAAATACTTGACATATTTTTTTTTGAAAATGGGGGTAACTACTAACCTCATTTAAAATTCCTAACGGTTATGCATGGTTAGTAAGTGCTTCACATATTTTTTGTATAATATTTGAAAAGAGAAAATGCACAAATTATTCCTTTAGTGAAAATATCAAACTCTTATCACTATATAAAATTTTCCATAATCTGACCATTTCTCTAAAGTGGAATTTGTTTCTAATTAATAAAATATTATGATTTTTGTTTGATTAATTGGAATTTGAAATTAATATTTTCCTCTTGATTTGATTTTATATTTTTAATCTATCAAAATCGTATCTATTTCAATTACTACTATTATTTTTGATGATAACAAAAAGGGGAGAGAGGTTAAGGTTTTGATTTTTGAGCAACATCCTTACTAATATTCGAGAGTGTTTTTATTCAAAGTTATTTTTAATTAATTTCTTAGTTTAAACTACACGCATCTATGTGGAGGGAGCTTTGTTGTAGGGGGAACATTCAAATAGGGAGAGAAAATAGAGTTCACCAATGACCAAATACATTTAATAAATTCAAAATCTTAAATATATGTTTGTTATCATCAAAAGGGGGAGATTGTAGAAAATGCTAGTATATGATTTTTGTTTGATGATAATAAACATATATTTATTCATTTAAATGTATTTGTTCTTGTACTACTTTATTTTCACATAATTAAATAAATATTTGTTGAATAAAATAAATAACACAAAATTTAAATTCAAACAAATATTTTATTCAAACGGATATTTTATTTCAATTTTGAATAGTACAAATTTGAGCTCTCACTATATATACACAATTTTCAATTACAACACAACTTCAATTACATTTCAATTTACATAACTTTCCTCACTACATATTCACTCAACACTCGTATTTGATCTTCAACTCTATTCCAATTTGTATCCCACATTTGAATTATTTGCAAAATAAACATTGACGCAGTAAAATTGAAAAAGAAAATATTTTGCAGTGAAAAATAAAGTGTGTGTCTGAAAATATTATTTGCCTTAATTACTTGGATTGTTTGTAATTTATTTCTTATTTGAATCTATCGACACGAACAACTCGCGACATGCACATTGTATCACTGTACATGCCACAAGGCCGTGCACACCAATATACACTTGTTAAAACTACAGGGGCAGGTGAGCACAAGGTCAAACCTGAGCCGAGGCTGGATTCAACTCAAGTGCATATGAGTCTCAACCAAATCAACATAACCGTTCTCAAGTTCAAAGTTCAAAGTTCAAGTGAACCAGATAAGGCATAAGCTCAGACTCAAGTGAAACCAAGGCCACAAATTTCAACCAGATCAATGAGCAAGGCCAAATGAAGACAACAGAAGTGCAGACACATGAAGAATCCAACCAGAACAAAGACACAATGCTTTAGACATCATCATCATCAATGGACCAAAGTACAAAGAAGTTCAACATGAATGAACCCAGACTGGTCAGAGCACCAAGTTCACACAACCAAGACACATAGCAGTAACAAGCACACATGCCCAGGCTCATAAATCAAAGACATAAACACAACAACTCAATGCAAATAAAGAAGTATCAAGATAACAGTGGTGCGCATACATATATACAGTGTCATATACACATGTATACTTATATACATGTATACATGAATATATTTCAGAACTGCTCCAGACAAAATGTACAAAATCAGGTATGGTGGTCAAGAAAAACAAAGAACAGACATAACAACAGTTCAACATGCTCAAATGTACAAAGTGATGAATGCAACACTTCAACCAAGACAAAGTGCAGGAATGCAACTAGCACATGTATATACACAGTGCATACATAAGCAACAAAGACCAGTCATAGCATGCAAGTGAAATCTCAACCAAGTCCACTTCAAGTAACAGTGGCAACTAAACAAGATGGTCGCAGACACAATAATTATAAGCATGGATGGTATAAGCAATGAAACAGTGAATGGTGACATACAAATGTATACATGAAGCCAACAACACAAGTTCATCATAAAACAGGCAGAATGAAGGCATGAAGGCAACTCAAACACTACAACCAGACTTAACTTGATTCAGACATGAACATAAGGGATGCAACTTGACAGAATCTACTTTCAGCATGTACAAAGATCAAAGGCAGTTTCAAAAGAACAAGACCACACAAGGGCTGCAACAAGGACATAGCAGATGCATGGAGACTCAAGTGAAACAAGTTAGTACAACATGAACTACTCGAACACACAGACATATGTATATGCAACTATAAGCAATAAAACATCAAAACTTATTGAATCAGACTTCAACCAACATAGCAATGGTCAGAACAGAACAATAGCTCTACACAAGTACAAGCTTAGTTTTAAATACACCATGTATATACACGAACGACCAAAAATGATACCAGGGCCATCACACATATATACACACATATATGTATGTATATACATGGAGTGACATACAAATATACGGTAAAAACTGTGAAGCTGTGAGTCAAGCTTTTGGACAAAATCAGAAGTTATAAGGAAACAATGAACAAGTCAAAGCCAGCAAAAATTCAAACAAGTCGAAGATTATATCAATTTACAAATGACCAAAGTTATAGGTGAGATAAACGGAATCGACTAAATTATATTAAAGCAAGTCAATATTGAAAAAGTCATAAAACATCACCAACATTTGATTACAAATCAACGGCCGAGCAAAAACTAGCATATGAATTCAAACGAAATATTCGAATGATAATTAAGGGAATTGAACCCTATTTAAACCCAATCATCATCGGCAAATCAAAATCATTCGAGTTCAAGCAGAAAAAATCAGAGAGCAAGCATCAATCCAGAACTCGAATCAAGTCGAGTATAATATAAATCGAAAAGGGGACAAACGTACCAATTCAAAGCATCATTCGATCTCGACAAAATTGAAGTAGTTGAAGTCGAACAAAGAAAATCAATCCAAAGCAACTCCATATTTCAATCGAAGAAAAAGGACAAGCGGCGACTTCAAATTCGCAAAGCCCTAAATCTAAAAGAGGAACGGACGAAGAAACAAAAGCATACAAGCCGAACAAAAGAAAAGGGAGACGAGTTTATTTTCTTAAGCCTTAATTTTGGGTCGGTCACCTTATAAATTATATTGGGCTGAATATATTAAAACGGGCTTTGGTTTTGTATTGTTTAGTTTATTTTTTAATTTTTCTTTTAAACTTTTGTAATTTTCTAGTCGTGTAACTAGGGACGAACTACGGTGGTGTAGTTCGAGAATTCGCAACTTAGTGGCTGAGTTTTGGCAGGGTTTTGAGTGTAGAGTTAGGTTAGTCGATAGCGGGTTTCGCAAGTTTACATGTGTAAGCATCTGACTACTTAATTTCTAGTAGAAACCTTGGAGGCAGCACGTAGGCAGGGTTTTGCCGAAGCTGGGTAAATATGTGTTGTTCTATTTCTGCTTTTATTATTCTTCTATTATCTTTGCTACAATTATTTTATATATTTCTGCATTAAATTTTATTATTATTAGTATCACTATATTCAACCCCCTCTAGGGTGAAATCGATCCTACAACTTCAAGGTAGGTTTCATATATTAAGAAAAGAGTTATACTATCACGATCTAGTTGTATTATCTAATATCATGTACTATTGTATTATTTTACATAATATGATTGCCGAAGAAGAAAGTGGTGGGTACGAGCTTCAACTGAGAAATTATCTAGACATTGCTGTGGCATTTCGAAAACAACCCCAAGGGCCCAAATACTTTTGCCGAATACTTGCAAAGAGTACAAGACGTTCGAGATCCACAAGCTCATCTAGATCTAAGAGAAGAACTAGTGGAACACTACTGGGAACATATAGGAAACCATTAGTAGAAGTGATGTTTAGATAGTGTTTGTATCTCACTTATCTATTGTAATAAGTTGTTGTTAACGTTTTGTAGTATGTTTGTGTTTGAATTTGTTATATCTATTGTAATAGGTTGTTATTGACGTGTTAATAGTAATAACAACAGTGAGAATGGCAAAACAGGAATGGCAATAAACTATAATCATAGCAATAACAATAAAAATGACAACAATAACATTACCAATAACTACAACTAAAACAACAAAAACCATAATAACAACAACACTAACAATGACATTACAACTAACACTTTGGAGAACAAAATAAAAGATGTACTGCTGAGATATATAGTACGAACCTTGTTTTTTACAAGCCCTCATAACGTCGGTGGTACTCCTTAAGTTGCTTCTCTATATATAACCTTTGCACTAGATTGAGTTCGTTTAGGTTGCAACTTAAAAGAGCCATATCATCAGTTTTTTGTTGTCGAGCTATTTCTTGTTTTCTTAACTCTAACCCGTCAATTCCTAACTTTTGTTTTTCATCGTGACGTCGTTGTTTATCCTTTTCCCTTTCAAGTCTCTTCGTTTCTTTTGTTTTCATGTATAATATATTTGCATCTTCAGCGGCCACCATTCACTCACCAATATGTTCATAATATGCGCTATAATCGGTGGTGGTTTTTTTCTTCCCCTTTTACTCCCTTGGAGGCCTACCACATGCACTAGTTGTGAAGGGGGTCTCTTTATGTGGATCAGAACTACCAGGGTTAGATCCATCGCTCATCTTTCCAGGAAGAAAGCGCATTACTAAGTGTTCTTATCACACTCGACTCTAATATTTCTCTTTTACGAGTATGTCATAGCAATGGTGCATGTTGAATGGTCGATTATTATGTTCAGACATATACACTACGTTTGCTTGACTGAGCTGTAGATGATAAAGTACTATAAGAAGAATAAAACATGGAACTTGATAATTTGAACTACAAATCTAAAATCATTACAAAGTCCATGTTGTTTGCCCCACTTTATTGTCTTGAATGCAGTCTGGCTATTATTTCTTTCCAATGTTGACAAGCGCGTTTATTCTTTTTCAAGACAGCTTCAAAGAATCAATAGTTCTTGGAAGACTATTTGGACTTCGATGGTTGAACAAATTGCATGCAAAATTCCAAAAGAACATTCACTTTGGCTCGTACCTTTCTTATTATCTTTAGAACATTCAACTCAACAGAATGATAATTCAGCTTGCTCGTTCGACGACCATTTAACCATTTTTGCAACTTTTGATCCGCATTTGGAGATTCATTAATGTTGATTCCTGTTGTTTGATTTCCCCAAGCTTGAACGGAAGACAAATTAGAATTTCTATAAACATCTTCTTCTTCAGCAGTTTCATTGTCATCGAATTGGGTTTCTTGGTTTTCACATTTGTTGTCTCCAAAATGATTATTGAAATCTCTTGAATGATAAGGCAATATCGACCGTTGTTGGCTATTGGAGATACGTAGTTTTGATCATAGCTATAGTTTTGTTGAAACAAACTATTATATGAATAATTCGAATTTTGAGAATTCTGGTAATGGTTCGAATCTTGTTGAGAATGAAAGAAATTCTTAATTTATTGTGGATGATACGAATTTGGAGCTTGTTGGGCAAAACCAAAATTTGAATTTTGATTTTTCCGTTGAGAATTTTGAGGATGATATTGATTTTAACCATGTTGAGAATTGAATGTATTCTGGTTGAATTGAGTCGGATTTTGATTATCAGATCTGAGTTGAGATAGAAATCTAGCAGATGAAGATTTTTGATATTTTTCTTTTTGATTTTTAATGAGATTGTTTGAAGATAATTTTTTGAAGAGAGTAAGAAATGTAGAATAAATGGTGTAAATAAAATTTTATAGTTGGTAAGTTATATAGAGGGGGAAGGAGAAGGATAAACAATGGCTGGGTTGCTTTGGCAACCTTCCAGGTTGTGAAAGCAACCCAGAAGAGCACAACCGACCCCCTATTGGGAGCCGGTTGCTTCCCAACCGACACTCGGGTTGGAATGCTCTAAGGGACATTGGTTATGAATATTATCCCGCGAATGAATGAATAGACGCTTGATGCATTTATTAAATAGACGTCCGAATATTGCTTGTCTATTTAATGAATGTCTAAATTATAAACATCTAAGCCTTCTTTTTTTCATAATAATTTATTCCCGCTTCTCTGTCTAACTAGTGTATAACTCGTGTGTTGCACACAATAAAGTTGTAAAGTATTGTATTCATAAATGTTGGTAAAAATATAAATTATTTACGTAGCATATGTTGTGTTATCAATTATAAATCAAACTTTTCATCATTATTTATGTATATAACATTTGTTAGCGATTTATATTCGAACCATAATTTGATTTTACTATTTTAGTAATAAGAATGTGGTATTAAAATCGATAATTTTTAAGATTTATCGGACAAATTAATCATTATTAGTTGCTCAAATTTATTTAAATAATTTATATTTAATTATTAAATTAACTAATTAATTTAAACATATGGACATAACTGTAATATATTAAGATCGAACCAAAGAGAACCTTTTATTGTCATTAATATAAAAACATACGTATTTGACTGTTAACCATGAGAAGAATAGGTAAACATTGTGTATAATTGATAAAATGATAACTTAAATAACGTTTTTAAAGATATAAGAGTGCTGAAAGGGGGGCAAGGCTTATATAACTAACTTCCGTAACTATTAAGAGGGTTGGAAGTTCTCTGCCCTACTATTATTTATTTAGTAGATAATTTGTTGGGATAAATAAAATATAAATTAAAGTTTTTTTACAACAATTATGTGTGTAATGTTTATTATGCGATTTATATATTCTTACATTTGAACAAATTTCTTTTCCATATTTGTTAGTATAAATACGATATGCATATTGAAACTGTTTTTTTATGATTTAACAGTGAATGGTGGTTAATTGAGTTTATTTTGAATAGTTCAAATTAGGATATTTAGTTAACATAATGTATTAATTGAAATGTAAAATATTGTAGAAAATTGAGTACAAGAATTTAACTTTAGAAATTATAAAAGATGAGCATCTGAATGCAATATGCTTGGTGACAATTCGTTAAACAATAATACTTTTAAAAATCATAAATTATATTAAAGTATTTTGAAATTAAATAGCATGAGAGAATTAAGAAAAGAGAAAAATTATCACGAGTGCAAATTCTGTCAATATTATTATATAAGTGTGTATCCCGTGCATTGCACATGGTATGATTTAGAAAAATAATTCTATACATATTTTTAAAGAATTGAAGTTTTATGTATTGTATGGTGCATTTGTTAAGATAATTGCTGAATAATATATTTACCTTATTATTTTTTAAGTATGTAATTTTTGTTATTTGATTTATGCATTTTATTATCTAAAATTTAAATTGGCATTTTGTAGATAATATTGAGTTTGATACTATATTTTTTTTAACATTTAATATTCGTTAAGAGAATAAATGAAATTTGGTATTCTAAATTAATTTTCAAATTTATAATTTTGTATATTTCAATATATATATATATATTTCAGTTTAATATTTTGCTTTTAGTACACTTTTAAAAGACAAATGATATATGGGTTACATTTCAAATATTACTTTGGGAAATGAAAAAAATACCTAAAAATGAAAGTTTAATAGTAACGAATCAGTATATTTTTATGCATTTCAAGCTCGTACAGCTAACATCAACATCAAAAATTAGTACATAATTCGATCAAAGTGATAAACAAAATAATTTTTAGCGACTATATGAAATGTTCATTAAAACAAACGCTACAAATTATATTAATATTTCAATTTTGTAAAAATAATAATTTGGTTTCTAAACCATTGTTTCATATCTCATTAATCTTATTTTGTTATAAAACTTTTTCAAAAAAGATATAAACTTAGAATCTTCATTTATTTTAAAATTATAAACTATGGATTTCATCACTTACCATTAATTTGATGTTATTGTTAACAAAAATAAATTTTATTAGTGATAAAGAATCCACTTGATGTGTATCAATTTTTTTAAAAAAAACACCGTCTATGTTAGTAATAATATACCAAGTTTAGTAAGAATTTTTACATGTATTTTTATTTGTAACAAAGCATTAATTTTAAAGAAAGATAAATTATGTAAATTTGAATGTAGAATAATGCATAAGGACTAAGGATAGTTTTGTATATAATTGTGGAAAGACTTGAATGAAATATTAGTTTTATAAATTTTGTCAATGTAAGTGAGGTATACAATGCATTGAATTATTTTTTAGGACCTATTAGACGAATAATAAATATTATTTATTGGGATTTATTTTAAAGTTCAAATTTTAGATCAATAATTAATTTGAACATATGGACATAAATGTCAAAAAAACGATAAAACTTAGGAGATGTTAAAAATAATCATAGAAATCATTAATTATTGACATTTAAATGTAAAATGATAATGAAGAGAATTAGTATAAATTTGTAATTATTATAATGATAAGTTGTAAGAATTTGAAAATGAAACATCCGGAGAGAATTAAGGAGAGAAGAGGAAATGCCTAGAATTAATAAAAGAGCTGAAAGATTTTGTAGTTTACCAATATTTAATAGGTAAATGAATAAAAGTCAGACATTTGTTTAATAAAAGCATGACATGAAGCGCCTATTAAATAGACATGTAGACTAATTCAGGATCCAAAATTAGTCCTTGAACACTACCATTTGTATTAAGTTGAATCATGTTTGTTGGGGCAATATGTTTTCTCACTTTCATAATATTGTACTGCTGGAGATGTTGTAATGCAAATTACACAAACAACCGTGCAACCTTGACCAGGAGATTAATTTTTTATACATGTGCAACTGTTATGAACTTTGGTTCGATACGGCCTTTTAAAGCAACAAACTTGTTTAACAACCAAAAAAAGGCTAGTCACAAAGTCGTGTTATCTTTGAAATAATCGTTATTCAAAAAAGTAAAACAGTCTTAGTATTTGCTTGTTTCCTCCTCCACCCACCCGTACTTATACTACGTATCATCAGAAGCTCATTGCAAGTTATAAAAAGAGTGTTGTTTACCGATTGTTAGCATCTTTAATTCTGGAGGATGTCCAACCTTATGTGGTTGAAGGAGCCAGATGATGGTATAATTGATAGCTGTCAAGATGACATGTATGGCATATGTGCAAAATCAATGAACGAATTATGGAACATACGGAACACTCAGATACTTCTTGTTCTAAACGTGCATTGTAGTTCTTCATATTTTGAATAATTTTTTTTGAATTAAGCATTATGTAATTAACACGCTTGTTGTGTGTGCTGCTATATTTTATATTTCATACATAAAGTGCTGTTATACTTTAGATAAAGTATATATCAAGTATATATGAACACCCATGTGGGCCTACATCTAGCCACTTGGGTATTGAGACTTTATATATTATAATAACTGCAACATCATTTTTAATGATCATGTTGTTTTCTTCTCTATTCTGGTATGCTCACCTAATCAAATGATTTGAAACTTTATCAAAAAGTCCATCCTTTCTCTACATCAGGGGTATTTATGTTAAATTGTGTTTGTGCAAAATTTTAATTAATTTGCACTAATGTTAAACTGTTGTGAAATAGTTAGGCTTATACGCGGAAGCAACCAAAAGGGTCTAGCTTGTCGATTATTATCAAACACAAACTCACTAATCATCAAACAAAGAAAAACAGAAGAATAGGTAACACAAAGATTTAACATGGTTCGACCAAATTTCCAACGTCCACGGACCCAACAGCAATTCTTTATTTTAGTGAAGAAAGAGAGTACAAGAAAGAGAGTACAAAATTAAAGGTAGTAAACTAGAGAGACTAGCATATGATTACAAATTGAATAATCATTTTCTCCAAAGACTTATTTATGCTCAAAACCCCTAATTTGATTTGACTATAGAAATTAGGGTTTACAGAAGAAGCGGATAATGGTGGATGCTCTCCCACACTACATAAATCCGTGATAGTCCTAATAACACCATCATGCATCCTAAACCTCACACTTCCAACCCCCAGAACATGACATGATGTGCCATTCTCCATATAAACTACTCCGCCATCAATCCTCTTGTAACTGACTAAACAACTCCTATCTAGCGTCATATGACAAGAGGCTCTAGAATCAATCACTCAACTTGTACTATCTAAAGACGAAATACTGACCGAAAATAATGATGCATCACTATCGCTTCTATCTACATTTGATCTAACCGCTGTCGAAACTGAAGCTTTCTCTTTCTTCTCTCTATTCTTTCTAAGTGTCGGACAATCCCATATGAAATGCCCTTTCTTCTTACAATAATAACAAACACCATTTCTATGACCCATGAAGTGGGACCTATGCATATCTCTTCTACCTTCAAGATGCTTCTGGCTTTTATCTCATTTCCTAAATAAATGAAGTTTTTTCTTAAGAACACCATCATTAGTCTTCACATTCCATGTTCTAAAAACACTTTATCTAGCAAATTAGGTGACACCATAATTTTCCATGACGATATTAGAATAATTTTCCATTGATAACTAATCTATAACAAGACAGCTAGCTCTAATACTAATCTGTTATGCAAAATTTTAATTATTTTTCACTAATGCCAACCCGTTGTGAAATAGTTAGGCTTATGCATGGAAGCAACCAAAAGGATCTAGCTTGTCGATAAATTATCAAATGCCAATTCACTAATCACCGAACAAAAGAAAAACAGAAGAGTAGAGAACACAAAGATTTAACATGGTTCGGCCAAATTGCCTACGTCCACGGACTCAACAACTATTCTTTATTTTAATGAAGAAATAGAGTACAAGAGAGAGATTACACAATTATAGGTAGTAAAGTGGAGAGACTAACCTATAATTACAAATTGAATAATAGATTTCTCCAAAGACTTGTTTGTGCTCCAAACCGCTAATTTGATTTGACTACAGAAATTATTTTACCGAAAAAGAGTATAATGGTGGATGGTCACACACACACAAAAATATGAAGATGAACTTCTTTTATTTAATTAGATTAATAAAGGGGATACTTGGAGATTAAGAAAAAAATTAATTTTTTGATTACATGACAATATTTCCAAATTCCTTGATCTGATTCCAAAGCACATGGTTGACGAAAATCTTATGTTTCCATAAATTTCCTTTGTTGATTGAATCTCCACATATATATAAATTTTTCTATCTTCGTATAACAAATCATTTTGACTAATTAATTAGTTTCCTTTCTCCAAAAGCAATCACACATAGCTTTCATGTTTTTCTTTTCGCATAATAAAATCAATTAGCTAAATTCTTTTCTTTTTTGGAAAATATTCGAATAATACAAATTTAACAAAGTGGAAAATAGGCTGTAGGACAAACAATTCATTTTTTGGGCTAAAAACGCGCGTACAAATTTTTGGGCTGAAGTCCAAACATCTTTATTTTATTTGTCGAGCAAACATTATTTCTTCCTCTTTACTTTCTTCTCGTTTTCCCTCGTTTCTTTCTCTTTCAAATCGTGATGCAAATTATAATTCTGAGATGTCGTTGAGTAACCAGTACCGATTTGGATTTTTTGTCTTTTTTTTATTCTTTTGTTCTCACTGTATAGTAACAAAGGTAAATTTAACCTAATTTTTCGATGTCGATTTGAATTTTGTGCTTGATCTGGCTACTTTTATTTTATTTTCTTACTATTTTACCGCCGTTTTGAAATTCTTAGAGTATTTGCATGTAATATGTCTGATCTGGGTACAAGATTGGGAGGCGAAATCGGGTATGATTTCATTATGCTTGATGTTATGTTCATTTAGCAATTTCAAACTGTTTGATGCTATAACAATATTTTATATGCATTTTTACCATTTTATGTTGTTGTTGTCTCGTGCAGAGTGTATTTTATGCCTGACACCGTTTATATTTAACTGCATATGTATTCTTTTACATTTTAGTTAGCTTTTGCCTTTTTAATTCACTCTTTTTTTTCTTTGGCAGGAATGTTGATGATAGTATTCTTGTATTGTTTTTACTTGATGAAAACAGCTACTCTATTCGACTTGACATGACTTGTTCTTTGATTGGTGTTAAAAATAGTATATGTGAACATTGGCCACATCTTACCCCTTGTTCTATTGGTATATCCTATAGTTTTGAAAATAAGGTTACCACAGTTGATACTGATTCGGATTTGCATACCATACTATGCTTTCAAATATACAAGAAAAGTTCTTATTTTGTTTTTAGTGTTAAGTCAAGCATTTGTGCACTGGAGTTCAATTTGGGTAATAGTTTATCAATTACTTCTGATCATTAGAGCAGTTCAGTTTCTAGTGGTTGTTTGAATATTAAATCTTGTGGTGAGTCAAGTTCTTATTTGAAGGATATTATGAAGAAAGGATCTCAGTTAAATCTTGCGGACTTTATTGGTTATTGTTTCAATGGTGCTGAAGATTTTAGAGAATTTCTTATGGCTTATCAAATAAAAGAAGGGCGTGAATTGATTTTTGTTAAGAATTGTCCAGAAAGAATATCTATTATTTGTTCGTGGTTTAAAGAAGGTTGTAAGTTCACCATGTATGCTTCTTCAGATCCTGGACATCTTATTCGTTTTTTTATTAGGACTTACAGGTTTGAACATTCATGTGGTGCTGGGTTAAGAGATGTTAACAAAGTTCATATAACTAGTAGATTTGTAAAATCTCTAATTATTGATCAAATTAGAGATGTCCCGATGAAGAAACCGAAAGACATTATTAATGATTTCAGAAGAGAATTTAATTTCAATCCTTCTTATTATTATGCATACACCGGGAAACAATTGGCGTTGAAGGAAATTTATGGAGATGATGCAATGTCGTGTAATGATTTGAATTGGTATCTAGAGGCTATACAAAAAAACTAATCCGGGAAGATATGTTGCTTTGGATGTGGATTCATCAAC
Organism: Allium fistulosum; assembly: GCA_030737815.1. Classification (NCBI taxonomy): domain Eukaryota; kingdom Viridiplantae; phylum Streptophyta; class Magnoliopsida; order Asparagales; family Amaryllidaceae; genus Allium; species Allium fistulosum. Next base: position 99,370,074 of record CM060902.1, read on the forward strand.
TAATCAATTTGAAAGAATTTGCATTGGGTTTAGTGCTTGTTTACTTGGATTTAGGCATTGTCGTCCCATGATATTTTTAGATGCGGCATTTTTGAAGGGCTGACAAGGTGTTTTATTAGCTGCTACAGCAAAAAATGGCAATCAAGGTTTGAATTTTGATTTTTGTTCTGTTTTTTCCCATGTGTTATTTAGTATATTGTTTTAGTTATGTAGTATGGTAACATTTGGTGGATTTTGATATATCTTAGCATTCCATTGTCATTTTAATAATTATATGTTGATTGTATTGTTATTCTATATGAAATTATAATATTACATGAATTTAACATTTGATATTGTATTATATGTCATAGTGCTAGTATTTTTTAGCATTTATATTCTGTATATTATATGACTCTACTATCAAACACATAATGCTATATTAATTTAGGATTAATCATATATATTATTTTTCACTCCTGCATTCAAGTAAATATCTGAAATTTTATGCTATGAAAGTAATATACTTTACTAATAGTAGTATACTATTTTCTTGTATTATCATTTGAAAAAAACTACTGTTTATTTAAGGTTTCTTTCCACTTGCTATGGAAGTAGTTTCACATGAGAATGAGTCAAATTGGTCTTGGTTTTTGGAGCATTTAAAAAAGATGCTTAATGAGGATCGTGAATTGGTTTTCATATCTGATCGCCAGTGGGGTTTGCTGTTAGGTGTTCCAAAAGTGTTTCCATCTTCTTTTCATAGCTATTGCACATTTCATATGGAGCAAAACATTGGTTCATTGGTTAAAGCTTGCAAGGGCGATACTTCTATTGTTGATTTGTTTAAACTTTTGACTCGAGCTTCAAATCCATATGATTTTGATCGCTATATGTTAAAGTTTAAAGAAATTGGTGGTGTTGCTACAATTAACTTTTTAAATGATAAACCTTTTGAACATTGGACTGATTTGTTTTTCAGGAAATTATTGTCAAGGACAAAATTTCTCAGCATTTTAGCCTCAAGGACAGACCTTCAGTATTTTAGCCTGAAGGACAACTTTTTTAGGTATCAGTTTTTAAGTTTTTAGGTATCAGTATGTAGTTATCGGTAGCAGTTTTTAGGTATCAGTTTTTAGTTCGGTAGTAGTTTTGGAAAAATGTTCGTCCTTATGAATAATTTTGAAAGAATGTTTGTCCTTATGAATAATTTTTAGAAGAATGTTTGTCCTTGTGGTTAAAATATTGAAGTCGTGTCCTTGAGGCTAAAAATATACAAATTTTTGTCCTTTAAATTAATTCACCCTTTTTTTTTCAAGGCAAGAGGTATGGAGAATATTCATCTAATGTGGCTGAAAGCTTTAACCCTTGGATTGTGGATGATAGATTTATGCCTATTACGTCTTGTCTAGATGGAATCCGGGTTAAAATAATGGAACAAATGGCGAAGAAGTGAGAAGACTGTCATCACTGGACTGCTACTTTATGTCAGGTTATGGAGCAACGGTTGTCGCAATTAGTTAATGAAGGTTTTGGATGGGATACATATAGGTCTTCGGAAAATGTTTTTAAAGTTAGATCTCCAATATCACATCATGTTGATCTTGAAAAAAGATTGTGTACTTGTAATCAATGGAAAGTTACCGGTTTTCCATGTGCACATGCCATCAAGTGTATGAATAAATTAAGGCAGTCAGTATATGACTATGTGGATTATTATTTTACAACTGATGCTTTTAGATCGAGTTATGCATATGCTATTAATCCAATTCCTAATGTTGATAAGCCAATTGTTAGCGGAGATGAAGTCACAATTAAACCGCCTAAAGAAATTCGAGGTACTGGAAGACCTTCTACTAAAAGACATGGCGGTTTTTCTTATTCTCAGAGTAAGCGAAATAAATGTAGTAATTGCAATCAAGTTGGACATAACAAGAGGAATTGTCAAGCTTCAATGAAGATTTAAATTTAAATTTGAATTTTATTTTTTTCTTTTATTTCTGTCATTTTATTTATTGTATTTCTTTACTGTTTACTTATTTGGTATAGTCATACTTTCTTTTATTTCTGATACTAGTACATGTACTGTGATGATTGATTATTTTAATAAGAAGTTTACTTTTTTTTTGGATTTTTTGTGATTTTTATTTGTTTGTGGAGCATATTATTTTCATTTGTATATTATCTTTTTTTTACTGTAATATTGTATTGTGAGGAAAAATATTGTTATGTTAGTATCGGATGTTTTTTGTTAATTCAGCAATTCATTAGAATAATGCTATTTGTATTTAGCTTTTTTTATTTAGTATAGACTAGAAAGGTTGGCAAATTTGGTTATCAGTTATATATTAATAAACTCAGTGATGTTGCTTTAGGTAAAATTACAGCAATAGATTTCAATAAAGTGTTGTTGTGAATTTAATATCAATGTTCATAATTTACAGAGGTTCTTCCTTTGAATTTAATATCAAGTTACTAAGAGAAAATAGCGAGTCCTCAATTTTTGTTTACAAGATGTAATCAAAAGCATGTACAATCAATCAAAAAACTAGCACGAAATAAATTTGTGGCATGTCATAGCATAGCATGGAATGCAAATTCACAGTGCTGAAATAAAGGGATAGTAATATACAGATGATTATCATCGATTTTAACTTCCCTATAAGAGAAGCAAGGAAAGAAAATAAATCATTCTGATAAATAGGACAACTACTAGATCTGCATATACCACATGCTCAGGTCCTAAATCTTATTTATTCTACTTGGCTGTAGTTCTTCAGATTATTGATTAGCTGTTATTCCTTGAACACTTGAAAGAATTAGCTATGTTGTTTTCTTATAGACGTGGTATAATTCAAGTAGAAAAAATTGATTGCAAATTCAATATAGCATTTTCCAACATTGAAGTTAATTCATTATAGCATTTCAATGCAGTTTTTTTGTCCAAAATCATTATGTACAAAAATATTTCAAAGCAGTTTTATAGTCAGCAATTATGATATACAAGCACAACAAGCATAAAACTTTCAGAGCAAAATAGAGATTAAGTAATTACATTTTTTCAATTAGCAATACAACAAGACATCTGTAGCAAAAGAAGCAAACCTTTAAGAGACCATACGTATAACAAATTACAGCTTTGCAAGTTGTAACACTATTCCACTTGAATTTGAAGTTCAGTAAAATATAAGTATCAATTCAACTATAGTTAGCACTTCATCTTCATTTCAGCCAATTCATATTTAACTATAATCAGTACTTCAACTTAAATTGAGGTAATTCAAATTTAACTATAATTATCCCTTCTTCAAATTTTCCAAGTCTTCAACTTTTCTTTTTTACTTTAGTTCTTTTTCTTCACTGCTTTTTCAGCTTCTTCAGGAGTTGCATTTGTAAAGAAAGTCATGACATTCCAACTTCTATGTGGATCATTTAGTATGTTATACACCATTTCAGCTCGCATGAGGTTGATATCTTTTTTGTTGTATTCGGTGGGGAGGTTTGAGTCTTTGTCCAAATGTTGAATGAATTTCATGACATATAGAGCACAGTCATTCCAGTTGATTTAAAAAACAAAAAAAACAAAAAAAAATGTTTGTTAACTAGTTATCAATTTATGCTAACAATTTTATCATTACAAACAGACTAAAAATATTTGTACATGGTAAGTATTTAATAATTATGATCTGTTAAAAGAATTGTACATCAGCTTGAGTAAAATAGGCTGGATACATAAGGACTTATATGGGTATTTATTATGGAGCTTTAGATTAATAAAGTAAAAGAGCGGAGGTATAAAAGATGTAATGCTACAACCATTTAGTATTTCTCTTAACATATAAAATTGGGCTTTATATAGGAATGTATGAAGAATTTTTTCAGATCAGTGGACTAAAAGGGTAGTGGTGTAATATTATAATGATATGGTCATTTAGCATTTAGAAAAAAATATATAGTAAAATATATTATACATTTTTACTGCTATTATCATTATGTATTTTGTTAACACTATGTGTATCAATAACCATACATTTCCTACTGCATAATCATAATGCAACCTGTCACTTTTTTCGGTTTATTGAACACTGCAACATTGCAGTGCTATGATTATTTAGCATTTACATGAAAAAAAACCCTGTAATACATTATACTTTTTTACTGCTATTACCATTTAGCACTTTTTTAACATACGGTGTTCCTCATCTTCTTTTTTTTTTCTTTTTTTCTTCCTTTTTTGATGCATTGAACATTATGGTATTGCAATTTTTAATATAATACATGTGCAATTTACTTGAAGAAGATTAAAAACTTAATAATGCTTACGAGGAAAGGTCTTGCTGTGGACACTGTGGTTGCTTTATCGTCTTTGTACCAACTTCCTTATTTAAGATTTTGTTCTCTCTCCAGTTTTCTTGTAATATTTTTTCCACCTTTTTTCTCTGTTACAAAAAATAAAAAAAGTAGAGTTAGATTTTTTTTCATTTTTTTTGTTATAAAATATGGTCTTACAAGTAGCTGAGCTTGTTTGTAATGTTGATTTGATGCCGGTGTTGATCTACTGGGCCTTAAAGAATCATAATGGCACCATTGCATTTGGTTGTAATCCAAGGTTAGAAATGTCCAATGATTGATGTAATGCAAGGGGAAAAATATCATCTCTGTAAATGAATCCATGACTATATTTTGTACCATAGGGTACACCGATGATCGGACTACATTTTTAGTGTCTGTTTGCAATGCATGCTGCAAATGAAAATTGAATATTAGTTTGTTTTTCTATTATATTAAATTTCAAAGAAAAATAACATTGTTTACCGTCATGATTGTGCTGAAAGTGTAGTTATGTTCATATGTTGGTATATTTCAACAAACCAATCAATAATCTGCATTAGAAAAATAATATCGGTTAAGCATATAGTAATAAAGTATTTTGAATTTTTATAAACATTTTATAATAATTATACAGTATGAGATACACACACACACATAGAGACAGTGATAGATATATGCTACCATCTTTTAATAATTTCATATACTGTAACGAAAAATTAGCATTTTGTAAGGTCTATGTTGTGTAATCAAAATATTCATAGTCATTCTACATTTTCAGGCTAATATTGTACATTTGGTATTAAAAAAATTATTGATACTATTTTTACTAACAAAAATAAAAACAAAACAAAAAATTATATTAGTGGCGTGTTGTTATAATTCAAATGTCACAGTGCTAGTGCTAGTTAGCATTTCCTAATGTCAAAATTTATTGATACTATTATCATTTTCAAATGTCATACCTGTCCATATGTGAATTCTTTAAATAGCAAAGCTTCTAGCATGGACTGAACCACTGTTATCCCTCCTTTCTTACCATCATCTTTGGGCCATGCTACCGTGCTATATAATTTGTAAATTTCAAATTATTATAAAATTATAACTCCAATTAAATTATTTAAGTTTTTACTGGGTATGAACTACTTACTTTGATGTGTCCTCACATGCAAAAAAAGCTCTTATTATATCCTTCTTCTGTGTTTCTAGCATTTGAAAAATGTGGCTTTTTACTATGTTTCTTTGACGATATTGCTTTCTTTCAGGTGAGTAATTATCAACATCGACAAATTCTTCATTCTCATCTTCATCATCCGTGTCGGTTTTTTCTTCATTTTGTTCATTCTCCTTTGCATATTCTCCTTCATAATCTTCACCTTCTTTATTGTCTTCTTCACTGGTTTCTTCTTCATTTTCTCCGCTGTTGTTTTCACTCACCTCATCATTTTCTTTACTGTCTTCTCTTTCATCTTTTTTTCCCTGTCTTCATTTTTTACTTGTTCAGTTTCTTCACTGTGGCCATCTTTTTCTTCTCCTCCTTCGTCCTCATTTTTTGTTTTATCTTCCTTTTTTCCTTCTTGTTTTTCACTGTCATCTTCACTTCTCACTCTTTTGTTGTGGTACACTATCTCAAACTGATAATGAGGATGTACTTTTGCCTTTCTTTTTTTGATTTTAGTTTTTTAATCATTGAAGGAGGTGAGATATTTTTCAATCGCCGACTTCTTCTTTCATTCTTATCATCTTTTATCTTCTTCTTTGTTTTCTTCTTGATGTACTTCAAAATCCTGTGTGTTCAACAGCTTGAACGATGGAGAGATAATACTTTCAAAAGCTTCCTTCAGTTTTCTTTTTTGTTCCTCTTTCTCAAATTGTTGAAGTTTTGATTTCAACAATTCCATTTCTTTCTCCATTATAGTTAACTCTTTTTTCCTCTGTATTCTTACTTCTTTTTCCTTCTCCAGATCTCTTTTCGTTTGATCCAAATCGTTTTCCAACTGTTTAATGTGGTAGCTTTGTGTTTGAATTTGTTTTTCTTTGTCACTCAATTATGATTCTTCTTCAGCATCTGTTTCATTTTGTTGTTGTTTTGTTTCTATAATTGCCAATTGCAATTTGGAAGAATCAAGCAGTATCCTTTCTTTGACTGTTGTATTTTTTAGTCCAATTGAGATCTGTATTCAATGAGCATCACAGATTTTATTAATGCTAAAATTATGTAGCATTTTCTACTAATGATTCTGTTTCAGTAACATGTATTATGTTATAATGCTATCATCATCTAGCATTTTTTTTCCATTTATATGTATGTTTGCATAATCTAGTGCACCAAAAAAATTTCTAGCACTATATAGCATTTTTTTATAATTTTAGTTTTATCTAGTATTTTTTTCCTGTTTATATGTAAAAAATAAGTAACAGTCAATATTAGATGTTTATACCTTTTTTCTTTCCACACTCTTTAAATAGTCTTTTGAGACTATGTTTTTCATCCCATTTAGTGACCATTTAGCAAATCTTGCTAAGTCCTTCGACCATTCCTTCCTTGGCTTCATCATGTCCATGTGTTCACATAAAAAAATACTAATATATAAAAAACAAAAATGTTATTTCACAATTTATTATAATATAGTAGAATGTAAAATTATTTTCTTACCAATGGTATCATCGAGCAACCTGACATATTCCTTGGTTTTTGCTTGAAAAAATTTAATGCTTTAATCAAAGAATAGTGAATGCTTAAAGGCCATGAAACTTGAGTCATTTTTTTCAAATCAATTGCATATTGGAGATATCCCCAACTTAACATTCTTTGATTGTCAGGGCAAAAAATGTAATGAAAGAAAGAATGATGATAAATTTTGGCAAATTGTTTTCTTCTTCTTGAATTTCTTTGTCTAATTCTTTCTTTATCTTTTGAATAATAATATCTCTTGTTATATGGTCAATTATGCCAAAGTTTCTTAAAACAAATTCTTGGCAGTTTTCAGGGGTGCTTTGAAAAGAAACTTTAGGAAGTGGAAAAATGTTTTCTTTCCTTGCATTGGTAAACCAAAAATTAAAGAAATGTCTACTGTTGTTATTTGTAATTTATTTCCTCCTACAATAAAACACTCTTCTTCAACACAATAAGAGGCCATTAAATCATCTAAATTTTTTGAACATTTTCTAATGTTTTTGCTTCCTATATCATATTCAAAGAAAGCATTAAAAATGTTGTAGAAAGGTGTTTGTTTTAAAAAAATCAACTGATTTTCAGTAAAACCTTTTCTTTTTTTAATCTTTTCAAGCATTTTAACCAAAGCGGATAAGCTACACCTATACTGCATAGTTTCCTTATCTGCTCTCTTTCTTTTAGGTGTTTTACTGTCCTCTGCTTGCAGTGAAGATTTTGTACTCTACAAAATACAAATAATGAAACAGTGTTAGCTATATTTATGCAAAATTATTTTGTAGACTTGCACAATAAATAAATGATGATGGTACAATAAGCAAGTATTTAACATCAATAAGCAATACATAAACCATGATGCTACAATGATTTAGCATTTCTTGTAACATTAGAATATGTTTACCAAAGTAGATTAAGATGATAACCAGTCTTAGCATTTTTACTATATGCTAGTTTTTTTTAGCATTTTTGGAAATGATTGTAATTTATGTAATACCTAAACTTTAATGCTGCAGTGGATTTAGCATTTATTGTAAGTGGATTCTGTTTCCAAATTAAATTAAGATGATAAATAGTTTTAGCATTTTTACTAGATGCTAATTTATTTAACATAATTAGAAATGATTTTAATTCATAAAATAGCTAAATCATAATGCTACAATGTTTTAGCATATTTTTGTAACACTGGATTTTGTTTCCAAATTAACTTAAAATGACAACTAGTCTTAGCATTTTTCCTAAATGCTAATTTCTTTAGCATTATTGGATATGGTTGTAACTAGTCTTAGCATTTTTTTTAATGGATGCTAATTTTATTGGAAATGCTAGAGTTATTTAGCATTTCTGCACCATTAGAATATGTTTACCCAATCGAATTAATATAACAACTAGTCTTAGCATTTTTACTAGATGCTAATTTATTTAGCATACATTATTTTAATTTATAAAATAGCTAAATCATAATGCTACAATGTTTTAGCATATTTTTGTAACAACGGATTTTGTTTCCAAATTAAATTAAGATGATAAATAGTCTTTGCATTTTTCCTAAATGCTAATTTCTTTAGCATTATTGGATATGGTTGTAACAAGTCTTAGCTTTTTTTTAATGGATGCTAATTTTTATTGGAAATGCTAGAGTTATTTAGCATTTCTGCACCATTAGAATATGTTTACCTAATCGAATTTATATGATACTAGTCTTAGCATTTTTATTAAATCAATGAGTAAAATCTGATAAATTAGTCAAATGCAACTAATATGAAACAAAACCGGTTTAAAGTGATGAAAGATAACAACAATAACTTTGATTGATCTAATTTGGTTACTAAAATACAGTGATTTCAGTAATCTGATTTCAGATCAAATGAGTCATAACAAACTTCAATAGTAACATAATTGTTGTTGCCGAAGTCAGAAAACAATGATAAAACCACAGCACAAAATCACAACAGATTTCGACAAAATCATTCAGTAACTCTACAGATTTCGACAATAAAGATAAAACCACAACACAAAACGTTCGCTAGACAAAAAGGATGAAAAATAATATAGCATTTCTTATAAAATATTTCTAAATCGGCAACATATACAGAATAATTCAATATTATACCCGTTTTTGCATTTTCTTCTCCATTTCTCTAGTTTTCCTAGCCTTTGATGCTGCTAAAGATAATTTGGACGATACAATTTGGGATTTCGATTTTAGTGAAGAACTAGGAGACTGATTGTTGGTCGATAGAGAAGATTTTGATCTAGTTACCATTAGAATGTACGAACGATTTAAATGAGTTTGTCGATTTTTCATTTTGAATGTGTTTGTCGACGTGAATTTGTTCTGGATGAAGAATTTGAAATGATTTCAGATGAAAACGACTGCAAAACCCTGATTTGGTAAAACTCTAGAGACGAAAACAATGTCACGTGGTTAGGTTTGAAAGGCGGGTCCTTCAGCCCAAATAATTAAACTCGTGGTCTGGTAATATTTTTTTTTAATAAGTTTGTTCTTTTAACTAATTTCCTCTTTAACAAAATTGTTGATATATGAAAAATACTTATTATATACGCACATTGAGATAGAAAATGTTAGGATCATGTGATTTGTCACATTGGGCATGGGAATAGTTTAAAATGAGTACATATTTGAAGAAAAAAGGTAGAATTAGATTCTTGTCACTAGTTCATACTGATTATAAAAAGAGGTAAAATATGATTGTGAGATTTCGAGTCAATACAAGTGTGGACAAGTGGGTTTAGGAACTGCACTATGATGAATATATATATTTTTCGGTATATACTTTATATTTCATACTTCAATTTAAGTCAAAAAGGGATTTATAACCACCACATCACACTACTAGAGATACAGTGTATTCCAACGGCGATGTTCCAACGGCCTCCAACGGCTTTTCTAACGGCTTCCAACGGCCCGTTGGATTTTGACGTAACCGTCTGAAGCCGTTGGAAACCGTTGGAATAACGCCGTTTGCGGCCGTTGGTAGCCGTTGAAAAATTTCCTGCATAACTTCCTGAGACCAGACCTGCAACTCATTATCCTCTTCCCCAATTAACATTTCCACCCAATTCCCCCATTCCACCACCTCCTATCCAGCTGCCGCCGCCCCAAACACCATCCCAACCACCTCCGACGCCATCTAGAAGCTGCTCCAGCCCATCTCCACCGTTCTAGATCTCCAAATCGGTAATTTTGCTAAACCTAATATTTAGGTTTTTTTTATTTAGGGTTTAATTTTTAATTGTGATTGATTCCTACTTGTTACTGTATGCATATTACATCATGTTATCCCCTAATTGCAACTATTATCCCATAATGAACAAGTTATTACCAATTGAAAATTTTGTAATTTAGGATATTTCATTAGTTTATGTTGATTTGGTTAGTATTGAACGTATGTGTGTGATAGAGTTTATTGCATTTGGAAGCCGTTAGAGCGGATATTGCATTTGTGCGAACACGAGTTTTGTATTTGTGCGAACACACGAATTGATTTAGTGTATAAATGAATTTATAATAAATGAATTTTGTGTACAAATTTTGTGTATAAATGAATTTAGTACTTATGTAATAAAACGGTAAAATATAAACCAATATTAATCAAACGAGTTATATATTTAAATTTAATATAAACAAATATTTAAATCCTTAGATATATTTGGCCCCGTCTAACAAGTGTTGTATATGATCGTTTTAGGGATATTCGTTTTTTCCACAAAACGGACAACTCTATTCATCTGATACATCATTTGTCGGATTTGTCCCTGTATTGGACAAGTTACAAACACTATAAAGTAATTATATTTCGTCAATCATATCACTTTAAACGGTTCACAAAATTTTGATGGCATTTCCTTTACGTTCCTTGTGTACACGCATTTGTGTACGATACAAGGAACACGGGGGAAATGCTGCCGAAATTTTGTGAAATCGTTTAAAATGATATGATTTATGGAATATAATTACTATTGTGTTTGTAATGGGAAGTAGGATGACCAACCATCAAAGAAGACACATAAGTGGCAATGAATCAATAGTTGTTTATTTAAAATAAAGTTTTGAGAAAAAATATAAAATATAGTACATGTTTACTAAATCAGTAAATAAAATTTAAACAAAATATAAAATGAACGATTTATAATTTTTTTACTTTATCATAGGTTTTCAAGTAGGAAAAATGGTCAATTACTTTAATGATCGGAGCTGGATGTATCAAAGAAGGGAAATTAATGGCGCAATAAGTGAACATTTTCTGAAAGGGGTACAAGTGTTCATCGAATTTGCTATAAGTAATATTGCAATCGATGAAGAAATTCGTTGTCCATGTAGTAGATGCAAATTGTTGAACTATTTAGTACCGAATATAGTTAAGGTTCATTTGCGCCAATACGGTTTCATACCCAATTATTTGTTGTGGGATCGTCATGGAGAAATTGTAGCCCCTAATAATCAAGAACAGTCGGTGGAGGTCATTAGTGATGAAGTTAGTACGAATCTCATAGAACATTTGCTCGAAGATGCAGCATGATCAATGTTCCCTACCATTGAAATTGATAACGACGATGTTAACGTCGAAGAGGAACCAAATGTTGCAGCTAAAAAAATATATGATTTATTGGATCATGCTAAAAACCCCATTGGAATGGATGTTTAAGCGGCTCTCAATTATCGGTAACTGCAGAATACATTGCAATGAAATCAAAATACAACCTTACAGAAGCTGGATTTACGGCTGTTGTTCAAGCTGTTAAACGTCATATGCCACCCGATAATTTAATGTGCGAAAATTATTATGAAGTGAAAAAACTTATGTCATCTTTCGGTTTGCCATATCAAAAAATAGATACATGTTTAAAGGGTTGCATGTTGTATTGGAAAGAAGACATCAATCTTAGAAATTGTAAAATATGTAATCAAGAAAGATACAAACCGAGGAAAAAGAAGGGAAAAGAGGTTCCGTACAAGCGTATGCATTATTTACCCATCACCCCTAGACTTCAACGGTTATATGCATCATCTGTAACAGCGCATCATATGAGATGGCACAGTGTGAGAACACCTCAAGAAGGTACGTTGACACACCCATCCGATGGAGAAGCATGGAAATATTTTGACAAGAAATATCCCGATTTCGCAGCGGAGAGCCGCAACGTTAGACTAGGGTTATGTACAGACGGCTTCTCACCGTTTTCTCAGTTTGGTTCTAAATATTCATCTTGGCCTATAATAATCACACCTTACAATCTACCCCCATGGATGTGCATGAAAACTCCATATATGTTTCTCACAATTGTCGTCCCTAGCCCTGATGATCCGACATAGGGCATTGATGTTTACTTACAACCGTTAATCGAAGAGTTGAAAATATTATGGTATGAAGGAGTTGAAACATACGACATATCAAAAAAGAAAATTTTTCGGATGTTCGCTTCTCAGTTATGGACTATTAGCGATTTTCCTGCATATGCAATGCTTTCGGGTTGGAGTACGGCCGGTCGTTTTGCTTGACCTTATTGCATGGAAGAAACACGAGCATTTTCCTTACCGCATGGGAAGAAAATATCATGGTTTGATTGTCATTGATGTTTTCTTCATATTAATCACCCTTTTAGAAGAGACAAAAAAAACTTCATAGCTAATAGGCATGAGACTCTACGACCACCAACGGTTTGGTCAAGCGAGGATATATACGAACTTGTAAAAGATTATCCAAAAATACACAAGACCGGACAAAAAATTGAAATTCAAGGTAAATCGACGTTTCATAATTGGTGTAAACAAAGTATATTCTGGGAATTGCCTTATTGGAAAAATCTCTTAATCCGTCATAACATTGACATGATGCATAACGAAAAAAACGTATTTGATAATGTGTTTTATACAGTTTTGAATGTGAAGGGCAAGACTAAGGACGATTTGAAATCTAGACGTGATATAGAGGAAATATGCAATCGTCCTGAGCTTCATATGAAGCCCAATGACAGTAAAAAACCCAAAGCATGCTACGAACTAGACATCAACCAAGTTAAAGTACTGTTAAAATGGGTGGAAGGATTACGATTTCCCGATGGAATTTCCTCTAATCTTCGTAGATGTGTCGACTATAAAAATGGAAGACTGAGTGGAATGAAAAGCCATGATTGTCATGTAATGATGGAAAATTTTTTACCCATCGCTTTCAAAGAATTATTACCTGTAAAAGTTTGGATGGTAATAACAGAACTTAGTTTATTTTACAAGGAGCTTTGTTCAACTACGTTAAAAGTTGATCGTCTACTTAAACTTGAAGAAGAAATTCCTATACTGCTCTGCAAACTGGAGAAAATATTTCATCTGGGTTTCTTTAATGTAATGGAGCATTTACCTGTTCATCTTCCATATGAAGCACGTCTTCGAGGTCCTGTGCAATATGGATGGATGTATCCATTCGAAAGGTATGTTACTATACTGATTATGTAAATGGTAATTTAATTTTAAATAGAAGTTAATACTTAATCGAAATATTTTTTATTAGGTACTTAAATCATTTAAAGAAAAAAGTGAGACAAAAAGCTCGAGTTGAAGGTTCTATTTGCAAATCATATATCGAAGAAGAAGCTTCTTTCTTTTTCTCTCATTATTTTAATGATCATGTGAACTTATCATTTGTAAGTGTTCCGCGTAATGATGAGGCCGTTGAACAAAATTCTTCTTCTAAATCAATATTATCTATTTTTAAACAACATGGCTGACATGCTGGAAAATGTGTGGAAGTATGGCTAGATGATAAAGATTACCATGTAGCATACACATATATTCTTCTTAATTGTCCTGAAGTTGCACCATTTGTTAGGTAATTATCACCTTCCAAGTTTTGTTAAATTTAATACTACACGTGTAAATAAATAATAATGTAATATATCTTGTTTGTGTTTGCAGTATTTTTGAATCACAAAATCCAAGCGGCGATTTAAGCAAAGATTTCAGTACTTGGTTTTCGAAATACGTTTCTGATCCCACAAATAATGTGCTCGATGAAGGACTGAAACATTTGGCGTTTGGACCGAAAAGAAAAGTTAAAACGTATCCAATATTTTTTGTTAATGGATATAAATTCAACACCAAAGAATATGGTGCTGAAAAATTAACAAACAATACTGGTGTATTTGTTAAAGGCAGTGATGATCCTAATAATCATATGAATGATTTTTATGGCGTGTTAACTCAGATTTTGCAGTTGACATATTTTACAAGACCCGCGGAGGATGTTTATTTGTTTAGATGCATCTGGTTCAGCAATGTTCCAGGTTCTGATATTAACGTGCATCCAAATTATAATCTTATAGAAATTAAACATACCTCGCGTTATCAAAAATACGACCCTTTTATACTAGCCAAACAAGCCCTACAAGCTTATTATGCCCCTTATCCATCTCTAAAAAGGATAAAGCAGATTGGTTTGCGGTTTTTAAAACCAAAGCAAGATTTACGTTCGATGGACAAAATATTCCAAACGAACAAGCCTATCAAGCAGATCTGGAGGAAAATGTTGAAATAGCAATTACAGACGATCAAACTGATTTTGGACCTTTAAATGATGAGACAAATGTATTAGTCGAAGCATTTGAGAGTGTAGAGGAAAACGACATAGAACACGAAACCGAGTCTGAATCAGAAAACGACGAGGATGGCTGAGTAATATCCGGTAATTTTTACAATTATTCACATTACATTTATCTCTGATTAATAATGCATTTATCCAAAGTTATACAATTTTAATGCCAACAAGTGTATACTCACACACTCAACACATACACACAACATGACACATTTGTAGCATATTGTATTACATTTTTTAGTGGTTCGTCATATCATAATTATTATGAATTGTATATGTATGTATATGGCAGGTATATTATGTCTGGCTCTGGTTCTGGCTCTCGGCGACGTGGCTCTTCCCAGCAGATTGGAGAGAGTAGTGGTGAGCCATCAGCTCGTCCAGTCGTTTACTTGCAGCCAAAGGCTGATCAGGCGTAAGTATCATAATTAGCAGCATAGCAATTTAATTTTTTGTACATGATATATCTATAATTGTCTAAAGTTCTTTTTTATATTTAACGCAGTGGGTTTGAGTTGGAGCCATCTAAAGTGGTTCTGAACATTTCTAAGCAAGCGTATATGAGCAGGATGAGCGATTGCTGGCCTAAGTGGAGCAAGATCCCCGATGATGTGAGAGAGACCATTTGGCAAGATTTTCTAGTAAGTTTATACCGCTTTACAAAATGATTAATTAAATACAAATAAATAATTAGTAATATTTTCTCATTGTACAGGGCGCAGTAGATTTGCAAGAGTCTGACATCAACTTAGTTCAGCGACACTGGAACTCAAAGATCGCTAAGAACTATAGGGAGAAGATGTCAGAGATTAAAAAAGTGGGGAAGAAACCAAAGTGGATGAGCGCGGCTGTATGGGATAAGTGGGTTGACTGGTGGAACTCTGATGAGTTCAAGGTAAATCTATAATGAATCTCAGTAATTTTTTTAACGTTTAATAAATAATTATTCATTGTAAATTTGCAGGAGGAGTCAGAAAGGAACCAGCAAACAGGAGCAGGAATCCAGTAACTCATCGTGGAGGCTTCAAATCTTTCCAGCATCACCGCGAAGATTTGGTAAATTTATCTATTATCACATTTGTATATTGATCAGTTCTGTAATTAGTTATGTGAAGTTAAATTATCCAAATTATCAATTGCTGGAACGAGCTTATGGACATCCCGTTGGCTTAGTGGACTTATTTGCTCACACCCACGCATCTAAGCAAGTAGACGAGTCTGGCAAAATCATATATCAGTGGGGTGATCAGGATAAGCGACTGAGGCATATGTATGCGTTTTTTAATTTCTAATACTTACATCAATAAGTTTATTAATTACTAGCTATGTAAAATAAAAATCACATTCTACTATTTTTCAACTGAAATTGTTTTTTTTCATTATAGTCAAGGTTACAAGTGGCACGGGCATATGCGCTTCAGCAGTCTGGTCGTGATGAGTTGACACAGGAGGAGCAAGATAACATATTTGACGCTGTTATGGATCCGACGCAGCGGAGTAGACGTTATGGCTTCGGGAACGTAATGGTAATTGATCCTTTTACATATGTACAACAAATTAGCGTTTAGATATATAGTGCTATAATATTTTATAAGTGTTTCCAACCCTTTTGCTATTATTTCTATTTGCAGGCTCGACAAGCTCAAAAGGCCCAAGACAAAGAAGAAATTAAGGAGCTTAGAGCTATGATTGAGCAGCTACAGGAGGAGAATCGTCTGCGAGCTGTATAGATGGAGCAGCTGAATCAAAAGCTTGCGGAGTATGTGCAGAATCATGGTACCTTTCCTTCGTCATCTGGTGCTTTCGGAGGCGACGACGAAGATGCTTGAGAAGGTATGCCTTTTATTGTTTGTGTTTGAACGATGTATTTATTGACTTGGAGATGGTTATAATGTGTTTTAATGTTGTATATATTGGTACGGAGTGGGTGAGAACGATATTTTGATGGTATGTACGTGGTTTGTTGACATGTTTTGTTGGTATTTACGTTGATGGTACGGTTTATGATGTTTGAATGGTTTGGTTTGTTTATACTGATGTTTAATTGATTTATATGTGTTGTTTATATTGATATTGATATATATGTGTGGAATGGATTGGAAATGTATTGGAAATTTATTGGAAATGGAATGGATTGGAAATGGTGTGGATGGAAGGTTAATAGGCTTGCTGTTGTACAGCAAAATGAACCCAGATTTCCAACGGTTTCCAACGGCATATTGGACATTTTATTCCAACGGCTAGTAACGGTTTCCAACGGCTATTAACCGTTGGTCGCCGTTGGAATTGCCGTTGGAAATTATCCGTTGGATCCATTGGAAATCGTTGATTATATTCCAACGACTATTCCAACGGCTTCCAACGGCCGCCAACGGCTCGTAGCCGTTGGAATAGCCGTTTAATCTTGTAGTGTCAATTTATACTTTTCATTACGTTTAAAAAATGCATAAACTTTCTATAGTGTTTTAGAGTACTCTCTGTAACGACATGCTATAATATATACATTGATCTAATGTAGTACCAAATTAAACACTATGAAAAGTTGCCATTTCCTAGCATTTTGTGACCCTTGAAAGATAAACGCTACAAAATGTTATTATCAGTTAATTGCGGTATCCAAATGCTATTAAAAATACTTTCCATTTTATACCCTATTTTTAACGCTATTACTTTATTTTAATGCTTTTACCTTTTTAGTACATCTTATACTTTTTGTTATTGTTTACATGATGTTTTTAAAATGCTATACCACCCATTTCTTTTTTGTTAAAACTAAATCTGTTTTGTGACATTTCTCTATATCATAGCATTTAATAACATTTCAAAATGCCATATATGCCACATTTTTGAAATAGAAACACGTTAAATTCAGAAAAAAATCATAGAAATATATTAGATGTTCAACACATTTGATGTTCAATATATTATATTATAGAAAACAAAAGCATACAATATACATTCACCAATAATACATATAAGCTTTGCATAATCTCTCTCATACGTAATGTTTTTGGCGTACAAAATTAAAGAATGTACATCCGTTGTGTAGCCTAAAATTATACTAAACTTGACTAATTTTCTTACAAATATTAACTTTTGTACCATTTATGAAATTTCCCCATAGTGGTTGGTAGTGTGCATATCCTCGATCTCTTTTGAAATATTTTTGAGAAATTGCTGCTTGAACAAAACAGGTGAAATGCTTACTTCAAAAGTTAATTTGAAATAAAACAACAAAAAATGATAGGAAATAACATGTTTTTTTAAAAATAACTAGCAACCTTAAAATTCCTTACAGAGTCGAACTCAGGTACACTAAAATGTCAATTTTGCTATGTGGAGCATGTACGGGATAGAAACCCTCTAACACACTACCTGTTTAGTTTCACATTTGCAGAATGCATTAGTTGAATGCCAGTATTGGTATGATGGTTTATTTTGAAAATGTAATATTTTCTAACTTAGGTATCTAAGATTTTACATGCATGTTATTTGACACAGTTCAAAACCTAATGCTACCAGTAAATTATTAGAGCATATACAACTCTGTTGTATTGCAGATTTGTGATATAAGGCATAAAACGTTAAGGACATGTTGGCTTCAAAATTAGAGTTGTGTTTGGCTTCAAAAATAAAATACTCTAAGCTATATTGTTTATCAACCAATTACTTAAGATTATGAGATTTAACTACTATGTTAATTTTATGGAAATTGGAAGTTAAGATCTTTGCTATTATACAACAAATACAATAATAACATTGAAATTGGAATTATTTTAATCCATCCTCTTTATAGAGAATCCAAAAAAATAAGAAAATAATGTCATATGAGGAGCATTTCGATTCTCAGGCTAATGAAGGAGCATCAAAGACCTATCTCAGTAGGCTAGAACCATTTACAAGAATGGCTATAGTCTGATCAAGGGCAGGCTCTACAAGATTAGCACATTGATTTTGCATTTTTAACATCCGATCTGAAGTCTAATATGTTTTGGATAAATTATATTCAAACACCAAGAATCACTTTTACATACTCCATCAACTCTCATTCATAATTAAAGAGAAAATTATGGTCCTTTCGGTTGAATTCGTCCTCTAAACATGTTATATAAATGGTATGCGCTAATTTTTTTTTTGGTCATCAGTCTGATGATTTTTTAATGTAGTTTCACCTTTGAGTTTGAGCCTGACTGATGCCTAACACAAAGTTTGTAACTTTGGCTACGAACAGTGTTATATTCTTGATAAACAAATTTTGATGAACTTAAACCTCCTAGATTGCATGAGTAGAAGCTCTTGTTAACATTGTACTAATAGGCTTTTGAGTATATTGATCGTGATTGGTATGGTTTTGAGTGATTGGTTTTTATGAGAATTTTAAGTGTCGGTTTATAACATAAATTTTTGAAACCTGAATTCTGTTTAACTGTTGTGAACTTTTAAACAGTTAATGAATTGCCTATTGGATTCATAATTTTAGCAATGTCTTGCAATTTATTTATATTGTTTTGTAATATAGGGCCACACTTCAAACCTATTTCCTCATCATCATGTCTAACATCATTATACTATATGTTCAAAAACATGTACAGTTTGATAAAAAGAACCATATACTTGTAAATTTAGTCCTCGATCATAGGTGCTAAAGGTCAAGGGTTTAAAGTAAATATTAAGTAATCATGAATCCATTCAAACATTTGCATATTATTTGAATTTTTCTTGAAGTTGTAAGGCAGAATTTGTGAAAGTACAATAATGTTCATGCATAAGCACATTTTATTGTTATCTTGAAATGTGTTGTAAGTAGTAGGAAATATGAACATTTAAGTATATATGTAAACCAATCTTATCAAGCCTCAAATGGTTGGACATGTTATTAGTCATCCTCGAATTCACATTCTGTGAATGCGAATATAAAAATTAACGGGTATGTTTTTTCCTCATTTTGTCTAAGGTCAACATCATTTCTTTCAAATTAATAAATATACATTAAAACCACTGCTCATACTTCTCCAAACCTTTTTCATGCAGGTAAAAATTAAATAAATTTACATTAATTATTATATAATATTTTACTCCTTTGTTTACAAGTTTTTGTGTTCCACTGTACATTTAATAATCATTATTTACTGCTACAAATTTTACTTACCTTAATTTATAGTCGTCGTTATTTATTTTTTCGATATTTGACATGTATAATGATTTTTAAAAAATATAGGTATTTAAAAACTTTAAGAAAATGTTAATTATCTATACTCATGAACATATTACCGATTCTCTACTTTATGAGCTTTATAAATAATTTCAATAAGCAGCACACATACATCACTTTATCAACATTGCAAATATTAAGAACCTAGAAGTGAATCATATCATAGTTCGTCCACATATTGATATTTGGATATCATAGTTTAACACTAGTTACAATTAAAATATAAGCATGCTTAATAGAAAAGAAAATAAATGCGAACAATAAGGTTGTCACATTTTTTTTGAATTAAGAAACAAATAAAATTTGGGTTTTAAAAATGCTAAATAAATCTTACTAGTGCAGGTTAGTTATGAAAAGTGAATGTGTCTCTTAATTTGTTACTATGTAAATGAGTTCTATAAGGCATGGTTAGAGCAAAAAGTTTACTGATTTTCTACTCAATATGGTGATATTGATTTCTTATTTAATCTAGTGATATATACTTCCATACAAAGAGCTAAAGTAGATGAGTGGGCATATTTATATTACATGTCATTTTTTCTGTGCACTTTGTCAGACATTAAGTAAACACACTTTATTCATGCATCACATGTGCTTTTCTTCCCTCGCACTTTTGAATACACACTACTTTCTTCTAGTATCATCACAAAATTCATCCATCCGACCCAAAATAGTTCGGGATTAAACTCATAAGTGTGAAATGGTGCAGGAATCTAAATCAACTTGGAAACTACCAAGCATCAATGAACCGTGGAAACCATCCAAATCAAAGTGAAGACAACACAAGAACTGTGTGAGTTCATCTACGCTAGGTTCTCAAATTTCAAGCATCTCAAATATGTTTTCTTGGAATGATACTTGCAGCATTATTTCCTTTCTAGTCTTTTAGTCTAGATTTGTTTACTAATGCATTTGTATTCGCTGTTTTAAGCCTAGAATTGGTTTTATTTTCATTTGTATAACCTGAGATGATCTTGGCACTGACATATTGTACCCTGAATTATATTTCCAAGGTTCGAAGTTCCGGTTTCCGTTTCCGTTCCGGTCAGTTGAAAAATTCAAAATTCCGGTTCCGTTTTGGAATTTTCAGAAATTCCGTTTTAAATCCGGTTTGTGAATACCGGTACATTTTTATTATAAATACGCAAATATGTATGCAATACTGATAGTCAATTACACTAAATTATTCAAGTGACATAGAAGTTATAAAACATACAACATAAAAATTTAATACCAAAAGCTATTTCTCTGAGCATCATGTAAATTGTGTTCATCGCTCTCTTCATCTTGTGTTGGATTATAATATGTTGGAAAAGCATACTGTTGTATCTGATCCGAACTTAAAAATGTCATCATCATATTATCAAAGGGTGAGGGTTCATCTTGGCTACTTGATGGCTCAGCAGCATACGGTTGATTTAACCCACAATACGAATAACCTCCGGTATAGTCAGACGTAGAATATCTAAAACTCGGGACTTTGTTAGAAGTATATCTGCCATCATAATCCCCTTGGTCTTCATGTACAACATTCAAAT
The DNA here is from genome assembly GCA_030737815.1 of Allium fistulosum. Taxonomy (NCBI): domain Eukaryota; kingdom Viridiplantae; phylum Streptophyta; class Magnoliopsida; order Asparagales; family Amaryllidaceae; genus Allium; species Allium fistulosum. The sequence continues at coordinate 99,391,416 of CM060902.1, forward strand.
TTCCATCTCTTCGTCGACTATAGTCATCTGCTTCATAATTTTGGATATGTCTTTGAGAATCATCAAAAGTAGAACCAACGCCATAACCACTAGAACCAATACCATCACCACCGGCATTACTTGAATCATCATTTGATGAGCTATCATTTTCAGTATTTTATGTAGATACATTATCATTGTCCGACCAAGGATTATCGCTTGCATTATCAAGCAGTGGATTCTCAGCTTCTCGAGTCCATTCTACAAGTGGATCCTCCTCATGAAAGATGTAATCCAAATCAATAAGTTGGTCGGTTGTTTGTTGGCGTTTAGCATGTCGTACTCTTAATCGCATATTATAATGTACGAATACTAGTTTTTCTAAGTTCTCCATTTTTATTCTGTTTCTCAGCTTTGTATGAATCATTGCAAATGTTGTCCAGTTTCTTTCACAGTTTGAAGAAGAAACCGTTTGGCTAAGAATGCACATTGCTAAATGTGTTAAATTTGGAGCATCTTCTCTGCCAATTATTGACCACCACATAGCGGGAAGACATGACTTAACTGCTTGTTTTGCTTTTGCAGAACCAAACACACCAAGTTTCATTCTATATTTTTCCACCTACACAACATTTATTAATAGACATGTCACAATTTGAAAAAGAATCATAAGTAGTTGAGTATTATGTTTTATTACCTCTTTTGAAATTTCAATTTGCATTGCAATATCTGGTACCATTCTTTCAAGGATGTTTGTCCATTCATTTAAAACTTCATCATCATTTGTTGCTTTATCTCCATATTGAATTTGGGGATTGAGAAGATAACCTAAAAGAATTGAATGGTTAAAAGAAGGTATTGACATGATATGCATTCGTATAATTATGTAATAGCTAAAAGAATTACCTGCCGCATGAATAGGTCGATGCAACTGTCTCTCCCATCTTTTATCGATTATATTCCACCATCTTTGATACTGTCTTGAACCAACATTTTTCTTAATTAATTCCTTCGCTCGATCCATTGCTTCGTTCAAATATCCCATCTCTGCTTTATCATCATTGTCCACCATTCTTAAAACTTTTACAAGTGGACCAAATACGAGAATAATGGCAGCAATGTTAGCCCAAAATTTATCGCTATGAATCAAGTTATAGACAAGAATTGCTGTTTTTTTGTCTTTAGGACCGAGTTTTGGAATCTTTGCACTCCACTCCCTCGAATAGATCATCCTTCTCAAATTCTCTTTATGTGTGTAGATGGATTCTAATGCAATAAAGTGAGTAGCAAACCTGGTTACCGCTGGCCGAATTAATTCTTTGTTATTTGTTTCTTTTCTCATTATTGTAAGTAGCCAACCATGATTGTATATGAATCCTGTTATTGACTGGCAATTTGATATAATAATTTTTACCTCGGCTTCTTTTGAAATATCCTCTAAAATCAAATCGATGCAATGTGCTGCACATGGTGTCCAATATAGTTGTCTTCTTTTTTCCATTAGTAATTGACCAACAGCTTTATAATTTGCTCCATTGTCAGTTACTATTTGCACAATTCTATCTTCTCCAATAAAATTAACGACATTATCCATTAGACCACAAATATACTGAGCACTTTGAAATTTGTCAGTAGCGTCTACAGATTTAAGAAAGACGGTTCCTTGAGTGGAGTACACTAGAAATTTTTTGATTTTTCTTCTATTTTGTGTGCTCCAACCATCGCACATCAATGTGCAACCATACTCATCCCAAAATTTAGAGTAAGTATCAATATGTTGTTTGATTTCAACGCACTCTAAATCTAAATAAGTTTTCGAAAGTTCCCCTGGAGTGGGTGGTTTGACTCCAGGATCAGCTTCTGCAATGGCATCAACCATTGTTTGATAATAAGGACTACTTGCAGCATTATGGGCAATATGGTTAAAATAAAAAAATTAGATATTGCACGTCCTATATGTTTTTTTGCATCTTTAATGCCTTTTATTGCAGTTTTAATTGAAGGTTGAGATCTACCTCCTCGTGTTTGAACATATGAATCTATCCTGGAAGCTGCACGTATCTCAGAATCATTATCCACTCTTAAGGATTTAGAACGATCGGTACGCTTTACTCCGCTGGATCCTACGCCTGAACATCGTCTTTCATCACTAATATAAGATTCTTTACTTGCTTGAAAGGCATGTTGAATATCTCTATCATCTTCATTTCCATCACTTCCAACGTCTGAATTTTGTTGTTCGGGCATGCTCATCAATTCTTCTTGCACACGTTGTTTTTCAAGCTTCCCCTGGCTTCATTCGTTTCTCTTTTTGATTAGATGTTCCCGTATTAGTTTTCTGACTTCTTTAGGAACGTTTGGACATGGTGCAACATCGCCCTCCATTGCTGCCAAATGTTCTTTCATACGTGTTACACCTCCACCAGAAATTTCTTTATTGCAAAAATTGCACTTCGTTTTCTTTTTATTGATACCTACTGCCGTACAATATACAATATCACGATTTGCCATATTCAAGTACCTAAATAATAAACAAAATTATATAAATTATATAACATAAATTTGTTAATATCAACTTCAATTAACTAAAAAAAATTATAATAAAAAATAATGAACATATGCTCATATTTAAAGTAATTGTCCACTAATCTAATTCTAAAGGCTAGGTAAACAGCCAGTTAAAGCCCAACCCACTTTATATTTCCTCCCTAAATCATTTGACCCGCTCGAAGCCACCTAAGTTTTTCACGTTTCCAGATTTCAAAAACTAGACGCGAAAAGGAATAAGGGGAAAAATGGATACCTGCTCCAGATTAAATTCGATTGCTCTTCCAGACACGATGATACCCGCTTCAAATTCCAAACGCGAATTCCAGCTATCAAATTCGATTGCTTCCAATTGCTCACGGCTTCGAATTCCAGACACGAATTCCAGTTGCTTACGGCTTCGAATTGGTGAGTTTATATGTATTGTTCTGAGATAGTTATGCCTTTTATAGCCTAATATTTGATTCCTTCGCCAATTTGAATGTTGAGCTCGTGATTTATTCTCTGATTTTTTGAGCAAAACGTTAAACTTGAATTGATTGAAGATTCCTGATTTATGAATGAAATGATTTAAAGTTGTTTTGCTTTTACAGTTTTTACTTTACTGTTTTTTTCCCTCTTGATTCTTTGACAGCAAACGATTTAAGTTTTTTGTTTACTGATGATTTAAAGGCTACTAAGAATCTTTGACTGTTTTTGTTTTTTTTTCTGTTTTTTTTGTGTGCTGATGACGGAACGGGATTTTTTGGCGATTCCGTTCCGGTCATCGCCGGAACCGGGCCGAGATGGCCGGAGTTCCGGCAAGCCGGACGTAATGTGAAACCTTGATATTTTCTTTTTAGCAAATGACAATATGGCATACTTGTATTGTATATTGATAAAATCTGATATTGTAATCTATTTTCCAGTCAATTTTTTCACTCTGATGTACTAAATTTGCCTGTATGATGAAATGATTATATTGTAATGCTTCCATAAGGATAAATTATATTATACATGATTAATTGATACTGCAGCCAGTTTTACCACTGTTTAATACTTAAAGTGAAACTATGTTGTATTTATTGTCCAATTGCTTTATAATAAGTATTGGTTTTAAGACTGATTTGAGATATTAGCTATTGTCTTTATTATTGGTATAGAGACCCAAAATTGTCCCTAATGAGATTCAAGCTCAGAGACTTATTTGACACTACCATTTAGGAATTTAATGTTTTTGAAACTCATGCTTGTTGTCTCTAATTTTTTTGAGACCCGATTTTAAAGACAGTATATTTTGTTTTAAATGGGTCTCAACTACAAATTAGAGACACGATCTTTTGATTAGATACTAAATAAAAAAGTCTCTATTAACCTTTATTTTTGTAGTGAAAATAAAGTTTCACAAGTGTTCTCCTCAATTTTAGAAACACTTCTTCATTAAAAAAATCTTATTTAAGATTTAAAAATACAGTGAACAAGAGGAATAAACATATCCTCTATTAAAGTAAAACCCTTTTTTAGGAAGAGAATACCCAAAATTAAGAGAATGTTAAAAAATGAACTTATTAAGAAAACTAAAACAAAAACATCCGAGAAGACAAATTTACTGTGCAAAGTGGTATGGTATTTCTACGTAGATGTAAAAGTAAAGGATATAGATGCATTTTATAGACAGTAGGAACATGAAACATATCCTCTTATCCATACAAATGGGACAATTAGTACTGATAAAAAAATACCTATGTCTTAAAAATGGTTTATGTCAATATACTGTAAACTATTAATCTTAAAACTTTATGTTAAACATTTTTGAAGTCAGAAGATATGGTAAGGTTGAATGATACCATTTTAGATTTTCCAAATTTGACAAATTGAGGTGGACAAGTAATGATTGCAATGCACAAGATTATTATACCTATATACACTTCAGTACCCAAATTCAAGTTAACATGAAAAGCAAATACTTATTTCCACCATTACCATAAGTAGTGATACCACTAGTGTGATTGATATGATAACATTTGAGTACTCCCATATACTTTGATATTCCTGCAAAATCTTTAATGATTTACTAAACATCGCCCACTTAAAATTTCATATATCTTTAACTTATGAGTTTTGGTAACCAAATACTATGTCCCCATGTATATAATTTTTGTACCGTGTGGTTTAGTAGGCACATTACGGTAGTTACACTTATTTAAACTCAATCCTAGCTGTAAGTTTGACATTATTTCATTACATGCATATTTACCAGTGTTGAAAAATATGTACAAGAGACCCTAAACCCGCTATTAATCAATATTGGCCATAAGGCAATGAAACTTAAATGAATTTGTTAAAGACTATATAGCCATGTATGATGCAATGACCCTACTTTTCAACCCTCGATTGTCGACACTAATACATGAATGGTATTTGTGTTCCTAGCACCCTAGTGTCTGAAAGACAAAGAGTTATAGTAGAGTAAAAAGAAAAAGAAATAGAATAAGGAAGAAATAACACAATATCAGAATCTCGCGACGGAACGCTAAAATTCAATGTCAGAAAAGACAGTACAAAGGATTGCTCCAAAACATAGAGTACTTTCAGAGTTACTAAATCTAAGTACTATCATTATCCTGGACAGATATAACTGCATGTACTCACAATGCTAATGCATACATAATAATAGTGCAATGAAAATAGAAATAGATAGATAAATGGAAGCCTCTAACCCGCCTTCTGAAACTCTGAAGTTTCCAAAGTAAAAGCTACTTTACACAACCTACTCAAAAGAGTATCACGAGCAATTTAGAAAAAATAAAAACCGTGTGTCTGACATAAGTCTAATATGAGAAACTTGAGATATATGCATTCATATAACAGTAACTTTTAAGACCGTACTGATCACCGCAATAGTTTTACCTTAGAAGAAACCAAACTATCTGATAAGTGAATATAGCGATATAATAGATAATGTCTAGGGTGTAGAATATAAATCATAAAATAGTTATACTACTTGCATCTCACGACACAACAATATTACATTCGCATATGGATTGTTCATAAAGGCCCCTTAGTAAAATAAAGTTGGCCCCTTACATAGGGGTTGGAAACTACCTTTCGATCATCGTATATCTCTAGACAAAATATATCTCAAAGGAAAACATAACTGGTCCACGCCCAAACACATGATATCGAGTATCATCAACTCCCACTAGCAACATCGATAAGCGTATCTAGATATGGAGTTGATATACCCTTGGGTTAGCTAAACCCATTAGCTATGCCCTAACTCTATTTTCTGCCATTTTCGATGTCGAGGTCACGTTCGACATCTTTTACATGTGTCTTCATCACTCAAACAGATCACAAATCCTTTCATGGATCCCAGCGTAAGTTGACCGACAGAAGCAAATGCTGACCTCTCCATTGGATTTTACTTTAGGATAGACAGTTCAGCTCTATAGCATTAGCCTAAAATTTTAATGCTGACCTCTTCCTCGGACTTAATCTTATGATAGACAGTTCAAGCCTACAACATTCTGTTTCACAGTTGCTTCCAATACATAGACCGTATACTAATATCGAAGTTGTACTCGATAAGTAAAACACTTACCGACCCTAAACTCTTTAGAACAAAATCAAGGAATTTCCGATTAACTCAATTCCGGTTCTTTAAGAAGTGAGCAAACTATATATAAAGCAGTCCTCCTTGGGGGATCTCATATATATATATATATATATATAATTCCTAAAGGTAGAGATGTTATATACCTCTCCCTAGGGGATCTCAAATCGTATGAATCCATGAAAACTTTCATATACTTCCTAAGTGAAATGTCAAGTTCGATTAGTCGACTAATCGACCATCTAGTTCTAAAATGATCGCTTGTGGAAATCAAGTTTCGTATACTTAATACGTTTTCAACCTTCTCGACTTACTATTCCTCGGTCAAGAGTGAAGTCGGTAAGTTAGAGCACTATCGCTTCTAAACTCTACTCTAACATCATTCTGAACTCTCATAGATAGACAAGCCTACTTCGTGAGCCTTAATTGTTAAGTATATAGTTAATTGCTTTGCATAAACAAGTTAAACAAACAAATACGATTAAGCCACTAAGCAACTCCTAAACCCCTTTGTAAAACATTTTTTTATAATTTAAAACCCTTTTTGAAAAATGATATATATATATATATACACACTAATTTATTTAGAAAGATTAGATATTTAATAAAATACTAAAAATAATTTAAAAGATATTATATTGCATAAGCTTTATAATGCGTAAATAAAATAATTTACAAATTTACTAAAAACTATATATACTTAAAATATACTTTATAATACTTATAATTATGGTTTAAATACTTACTTAAAATATAATTCAAAAGTATCAATTTTATAATTTATTTAAAACTTTAAGTAAACATATTTTCATATTTAAAATAAACCTTCTATTTTAATAATTCATAATTAATTATTAAAAATATATAAAAATCTCAAACCACTTTTAGAATACTCTAATATAAGTTAGAAAAGACTACTAAAAAGATTGAAGTAAAATACTTAATTTAAAAGTCATTTCAAAACAATTTAAAATCTCAAATAGAAACTACAACATTTACAGAATGCTATAAAAAAGGATTCAGAGCAATACAGTGGCCAGAAACTGCTATCGTTGACTATTCTAAATGTCTATGAACTGGGGCGGTTTTGAATACTGAAACTTTTTTCCATTTTTCGATACGTTAGCAAACCTTTTAGCATCCAATCTTTTTACAGTAAACATATACACAATATACATCACAATCATGATGAGAGCCCTCTAAGAATCTCCCTACAAATTTTTATAGAAAATGCCAAATACAAGGCATTTCCTAAGTGCTTCTATAATGACTATCTCTATAAAACCACATCTAAATTCAAGTCTAATTCAGTCTATGTTTAACCAAACCCTGTGTGCTTTGTTTCAAGTCTATTCAACAAGTCATAGAAAGTTATACGAGTCCAAATACATCATTTACATATGTCATCTGTTTTCCAAAGTAAGAATCGCAACAAGATATTGCAATATAAATTCAAACGCAAAACTATAGTCGAACGCAAATATATACACTCTTCCATATTCATTCAAATGGTAAGTTAGCTCACCCTTTAATAAGCAAAAAACCAAGCACAAGCTTCCACTTCCTACCACAACCTTACAAGCTCCCAAACTTCCTGACCTAACCACATTTGCTCATAGCCAAGGCACAAAGCCCTCCAAATAGCTCACAACCTAGAGATGTAGGGGGTGTTGTGCTTAAAATCTTCAAGCTCCAAGTCGCTAGAAGGTGTTGTAATGTTTTTGTAAGCTTATATAAAGAGTTTGGTGAGAATTTGAGTTCTTTTGAGTTGATTTGTTCTTAGGAATTTATGAAGAGAAATAGTGAAGAGCTAGTATATTTAGTTGCTAAAATTTGTGAAAGGATTTCTATGTGTATGTGCTTATATAGGAATTCAAGGGTAGGCTCACCCTTCCTCTCACCCTCTTATAGTTGGCTAAGACCACCCCCTCCATATGCCTCCATATGATCATATTTCCAACCTCATATGCCACAGAAAATATCTACTTAAAATATCTCTACTCACATAAACCCATTTCCTTCTAGAAGCTAATCTAATTAACAATAATTAATTAGTGATAAATATTAGCTATTTTTATTAGACATGTACACAAAGTTATAATTACTTATTCCAAATAAAAAGCTGTTTATAGATAATATGATTTTTGGTCACACTATTGATATTTCTTCAAATATTTATTTTGTAAACAATTTTCAAAAAAAAGTTTACCATCATTACTTATTAATTAAAATTAGTTTAACAAGGTTATAAAATAACATTTATAACACTTAACCACATTTCAAAGGTTACGATATTCAAAGACGAAGTATTCAAAATTACAGATCGCTACATTCTCCACTAGTTAAGACATTTTATCCTCGATATTCAAACAGGAACGACAATCAAGGAACAACAGAAGAACAAGTACATATATAGAGTACTGTTGAAACTATATACAAACCAAAATGCATACTAAGTGACTCCACCTTAAGCGGTGAGTAAACTACAAAAGCTGTAATAAGATAAGAAAACCCACAAATCTAGAAGGCACTCTTTGAAGGACTCCCTCACACTATCCTCCGCCTCCCATGTACAATCCTAAGCATCCTCACTCCATTGTATTTTAACCATCTTTATGACCTTAGTCCTCAATTACTTGGTATCTCGATCAACTATGTGAACATGTTGCCTTAGTATAGTCAAATTAGTCTTAACCTCCAAGTCTTCTTGCTGCGTCACTTTCAGTACCAAAGAAGGATCAAGCACAAACTTACGCAAATACGATACATAAAACACATTGTGCATACCTGATAGTCTAGTCGATAACTTGAATCTATACGCATAGGGCATTGGCAATATGTTTATGAATACATGGATAATTCTTGAAGTTATACAATTTGAAATAAAACTAAATTTTTTGAAAAGTTCGTACATCTTTTAAGAAGACCTCTATAAAATCAGTTCTTTGGATTATTCTATAATTTTCAAAATTTGAATGATATGCGCTAAAATCATGGTAAGATTTCATAAACAATCACACCAAGTAGTTAAAGTATCATTTTATTGATTTTAACTTTATCAAACTTCAAATTATGAGAAAACGAATGTGCTTGTTTAAACGTATTCATAGTTTTTGATTGTTTTAACTGATTTAAATCAATCTTCTTTCGTTTGAAATATATTTTATTATGGAACAAGTTTCATGTTCGTCACTTTTTGAAATTTTGAAGTTTAGCAATGTTTGGAAGTGAAAAGAAATTTTTGGCATGAGTGTGTAAATTTCGAAAATACGTGTTGTATTCGTTTGGGCATAACTTTTAAACGGTTTATCTAATTTTGATGATCTTGTCCATTCCAAAATTCTAAGAACCTAAACAACAACTTGTTGTTTATGTGTTTTGCAAAATTTTATCATTTCATAAGATAAGCCTGTAGTTTTAAAAGGTGGACCTGCTATGTAAATGGTATTTTATGAGATGATAACATTTACTAAAATGACTATAACTTTTGTTATATACTATATTTTCATGATCCGAAAGGTTTTACGGAAAGCCGTTTGACTAATCTATAACTTTACTTTTAAAACTCATTCATAATTTTGTGTTTTGACCCTTGTGATCGTTGTCGACAAATGGCCTAAAACAAGAATTTTATGTCGCCAAACAAAGGTACGTTTTGTATGATATATATCGATATATGATGTGATATTATATTATTTTCCTCTGTTTTGAGAAGTCCCATTTTGGGTTGTGTGTATATATTGTGGTATTATTGTGTTTAGATTTTTCGAAATGCTTTCCGTACAAAGGAGACTCTGTCGAAATTTCCAAAAAATCTACCACTAAGAATATTTTCACAAAATTTTTATCATATGCTAAAATAGAAATTTGTTAAATAAGTCTATTTAAATTGTGGCATATGACAAGAAAAGTCGGAATAAGAGAGCCATATAGAGGATTGACTAGTTTAAGTTTGATAGAAGATTGTAGATATGAAGAAAATTAGGGTATTGATTGTTTGGCGTCTCTCTATAAGAAATTGCAAGGACGTAATTTTCATAAGAGGGAGTTCATAACAACCCTGATTTCTACGTCCAAAAATAAATAAAATAAAAATGTTTGAATTTGATTTTTAATAATTAATATTTTGAAAATAATTTTTTAGTTAGTTAAATTCTATTTAATAAAAGATATTGTTTTAATAAATTAAATTAAGTCAATAAATTCTTTGCAAAAAATATATTGAAAATGAATTAAATGTTTTAATAAATATGAAATATTTTTGTAGCAAATAATTTTCATATTAAAATTTTCATAAGTATTCAAATTTAAATATGACGGAAAAGTAATTAAAACCAAATTAAATTAAAATAAGACCCAAAGCCCAAGCCCATTCTTCTTTCCCCTTTCATCTATTTAATTCTAAGCCAAGCCAAGCCTATTCTCATTCACTAAGAAAATCAAACCCGTAGCCTTCCTCTTCTAAATTTTTCTTAATCCCTAAATCGAAATTACGATCACTTAAAAAAAACGAAATGCTCGACTTAAAGGCACGACAATGGGGGATGACGCGCACGAATGGACCTGACGTAGACATGGGAAGGTGGAATTCGGTCACGAGTGAATTGTCGATGTCAAAATTGGGGCAGTGGTTGAAGGTGATGAAGGGGAGATGCCAATGACGAGGGCAGATGATCGATGTTGGGCCGACGATGAAGAACAATGTCTCGGCTTGGGAGACCGACCTAGTTCACTCGAATGGAAGCTCGAGCCACGACCTAGAGGTGCGTACAATGGTGGTTGATTGGTGGCGATGGTGCAGTCTTGGGCAAGTGATGGCTGGCGATGTTTGCGCAGTTGCGACAACGATTGGAGGTAGTAAAGGGTTTCGATAGGATTCGGTGAGTTTTATACTCACAACTACTTATATAATCCATTCTTTGATATAATTATTCTAATTATTGCTTAAATGACCTAGTTAAATGAAATTTCTTGATACGCTAGTTGAATCGGTTGGTTGAATTGATTGCTTGGGATTGATTATTGATTGAGAAGTTGGTTGAATGTGTTGTTTGAAAGTGTCAATTTGCAAATGGAATTCTGTCCGATTGCAAATTGAAATACACACACATATACATACATATGAATGCTAATGTGTGCATTTTATGGAAGACCGGAGTTTTATGAAACTCGACTTGGGACACATGATAAATTTATAAGTGGTGATTTGTTGATAAATATTCTTGGAGTAATTTTACTCCATAGTTTATATATTTAGATATTTATTTACTTTCTTAGTTTTAAAGATGTTTAAAAACCAATGAAAAATTATTTAAGGGTTTTTAAATTTTGGTAAAAGTATTTAATAAATAATTTACTAAATTCTATTCAATTTAGAGATTTTCCAATTTACAAACACATTTTTAATTATAAAAATAAATATATTTTTATTTTGGTTATAAAATCCTTTTTTAAATCGATATTATAACATAGAAAAAGTTTGGAATTGGTTTAAAGGCAAAATGAAGTATATAGTAATTTTATAAAATGTACTATGAAAATAATAATATTGTTTTACGTGATTTTTATTATAAATGTTATTTAAGTATCATTGAAAGAGTTTTCAAATCTTGGAAAAATATATAATTCTTTTTATGAAATAATTAATTTTTTTGGATATGTTTAAAAAGAAAAAAAAATCTCTTTTTATAATATTTGAATTTCAAATATGGTATAGTTTAAAAGAAAAACTTCTATTTCGAACAAGTTTGAGTATAAAGTGAACATATTGAATTGTTTTCTATGTTTGAAATAAATATAATTTATTTTGGAAGTTTATAATTCTATTTCAAAGCAGAACTAAAAGTTGCATTTGATTGGCAACGTAATTTTATATGTTTTATATGTATATGAACAAGGATTTGAAAGTAAATTATAGTGTTTAAATCTTTATTTATGATATCATATATGTACGAGGTAAAATTATTTAATATATAAATGTTTTACGAGCTTTATTAGTTCTATACTATAAAATTGATTATAGTAAGGTTTTACTTAAAATTAGTAATTTATTAAAAAGAAAAGAATATATTTATTTTTAATTAATTATATAAAAGATTATGAAATTATGAAAAATATTAAATATTTTTTAATTAATGATTTAGGTATTTTACAATGAATTTTACTAATAATATGATTTATTATTGACTAATGATTTTATTGTTCTATATATAATTGAATGATTTATTTTATTATACTTTCCTGATTTCTCTTTCCTTTTATATTGAATTAGATATTACGAAAGATTCACCGTTGATATTGATTTGGTTATTATTTGGATATGATACGGTGATGACATCCTACTATATGGATTTGTGGTATTTTTATATTAATTTTGTGTGACGAGAAATCTAAATAAATGGAGTTATAATATCGTTTGGGATGGGGGCATTCGGTAATATTTCTCTAGCTGTTCTTTGGACTCATTATATAGAATATATCGTGAAGATTGAGTGTAGTTTATAACAATTGAATAAATGATTAGGGATCATATGGTGGTATGTGACGCCGATGTGATACTTATTCTGTTATTCACTGTAAGTGGATGACAATCACGTGGTGAGAAAAGTATGATGAGATTGTACTTACGTGAGGTATAGGTGTAAGCAGGTTTGTTGCCCTTATAGTTATTGATATTGTGTGCCACTATCATGATGTACTCTTGTTATTAGCATTGGAGCTTATCTTGGGGTCATGCCCTAAATCCGCAACACCTTTTTATTGGATAATATATTTGATGCGCATCACAAGTTTTGGGTTAGTTGACCCCTAGGGTAGTCGCTTTATAGCCCCTTGTGTCGTTTAGGCCAGCATTCTATTACCTATAATGGCAAAATAGGGTCGTGACCAAGGCTAAGCGTTGACAAGCCACTTATGGATATAAGTCATGATATCCGTTGAGGCAACTGAAGACTATAGGAGTAGATCCGATCAGTTGACCCTGGGCTCCTAGAGCAACCATATGACCATCAGTCTCCCTTGTGGTTCTAACAGAGTAGTAGATTGACATATACTATTAGTACATCTCACTTAAGTATAAATATGGGTTAGATGACCCCGATTTAGTTGACCCACATAATGATGTAAACATGACTTTACATGGGACTTCATATCTGTCATACAGTCATTTCCTATCATGATATATTTTGACTAATATATGAGGAGATGATATTATATCTTGGTAGGTGCCCAGGGTATAATGGATTCTCATATCTTTTATTATGTTGATAGGCAGCCTATCATGTACTATATGTAGACGATGATGCTTTTATTATTGAGATTGAGAGATATACATGGACATGGCTTGTGCTAGTCTGACTATGCTTGGTGATATCTCTTATTTGATTATTCCCAGACGTTAATGGTAATTAATTCATCCATTTGATAATGTTTCGGTTGAATAATATTTGATGTGATTTTATATGGGTGATGACATCTTTATACTTGATTTCATGGTCGTTGTTGTTTAATATACTATTGTTTTATTTATCATCACTATTATACTATGCATATTCTACATCTATATATGTATTGACCTTTATATTTAGATATAGTCCAACCCGCGTGTTATTGTAAAACCCTACGATTTTTATGATAATGAATTAAAATGAAATTAATTAATAAATAAAAATAAGTGAAAATATAATTTTTTTAATATCAGAATTGGCAATGAAACTTGCACTATTAGATTCATGGTGATTTTCTGATCTATTTTCATACATAAACTTTTCTGATCGGAGTTCAAATGAAAAAGTTATTAACGTTTGAATTTTTGAAGTTGAATATATATATATATATAATTAAGTAAATAATTTGAAATTAATTAAAGTTAATTAAACACCGTTAAAGATTAACTATTACTTAGCCGTTAAGTATCTTAATTAGGGTAAGAGTTAACGTTAATTGGTTATTAATGGAAATAAATCGAACAGATGCACTCGCACTAAATATTGCTAGAAATAACACTACATAGGTCGACCGAGACCTTGCCTAGGTCGACCGTGGATGGTCGACCATGGGTCTATGACGGTCAACCAGAGATTTAATTTTGGCAGCCATAATTTTAGGCCGTAATGGCCTAGAGTCAAAATAGTGGATTCGACGTTTAGCACTGGTCTGAACCCTTATAAATATAGATAATGGACCTCACTTCCCACTCATAAACTTTTTGATGAGCACGGAAGCTCTTTCACTTTGAAGAAGAATAGAAAAGGATAGAGGATAGAAGATAAGTTCAAACCAAGTCGCTACATCGGAGATATACTATAAATATGATCTTAATTAATGAATTAAATCTAAATCTCTTTTCTCTAATCCAAATTCTAATAGATCTATATAAATATTGTTTGTGAATCCTAATAGGGAGTCAAAACGGAGAATACAGATAATTAGGTTTGGATTTGGATTAGATCTAGAGATTTGGGAGCGATAATAAAAAGTGAGTGGGAATATTATATGTTTTAATATAATATTAGATTATGTCATTGCAGATCTATTCCTATATGCCTTATAACCTAATTTGAATTGTGTTTGCACCAAAAATTGGTATAAACACCCAATAGAGATTTTGTAGAGAAATAAATGAAGAGTATAAAATGAAAATAAAGGAAGCAAGCAATTGAATAGCAGAAAGTAAGCAATAACAAGAAGGTAATGATTAATAGTGGTTCGACATTGAAACCCTACATCCACTTTGGAGAAAATAACTTTATTAAACATTTGAATTGATGAGTATAGGAGGATGGATTGGAGTAAAACCCTTAGTTACAAAGAGGTGCAAAGTAACAAGCAGCATAAAAGATCCTACAAATGAACAATTAATTCTATATTTATTGGGGAAGATGGTGAAACATCTTCCTAAAATTTCGGCAACGGAGTCTCCAGATCCATAAGAGGTCATGATATTGATCGTGAGTCCCAAGTCCTTGAGAATAACGATCGGTGCCGATCGTTATATTGGCTTACTTTGGCTTGCAATTGGTATGGTGGGCTCCACTCTTTAATATATTGATGCTTCTAAAGTTTCATCTGTATTTGACTTGTAGATTTTGAGCTATCGATCATTTTCCATTGCGTTGAACTATAACATCGATTTGGTACGATCCATAATAGGCGAGTACTAATCGTACCCGATCCATTTTCACCACATCGTGTATATTTATACTTTTATCATTCTATTGAATCCGTCTTCTGCGTTCACTCCGTCACTGCTTCATATTATCATCTATGCCTAATCATTGGGCTTCATTATTGTTAATCTAACTTATTGATCCCGATGCCAGCCGATTTTAACTTGTCTAATCAGTTCGAATATAGCCAGGCAAAAGGCTGGATAGCACTTGCCCCCCAAAGTACGTCTTTTTTCAATATGGTGTGCTTTGAATCGATGCAAGTTAGAGTAGTGGAAAAGGAATTCTTTCAGCTTTCTGAATAGTTACCAACCCTTTGATGAATCACTTTCCTTGAAGAGTTGTATCTCTTTCTGCTTGATATGACAATTGAATGATATCCGGTAGTATAAATTCCGAATTGTTATTTACCAATTAATAGGTTTGCCCAGTTCCATTGATCTAGTGGACCTCGGTCGCCTAATCCGGTTCTTTCTCTGATAAATCCAGGTAAGAATTCATTTTCTGTCAATTTCAAGATATCAAATTTTTAGGATGCACACGTGCACATTCATGTATACGTTCTTGTCATTGGCTTCCAGATGTGTTCACATGTTCACGGGTCATTGCCAATTTGGTGGAATGTAATTTAATCATTTGCATTTTTCTCCCTTTCTTTTTGATGAAATAAATCGGCATGAATCCATCGAGTAAATGGATCATACTTGATCCATTTCTAGTATGGATCAGGCCAAATCCTTTTGAGATTGATTTGGGTCCGATCGTTCTTCCCCCTCTCTCTTTCTTTTCTCCTTTTTTTATTTGGGATGAATTGGCATGAATCCATCACAAGACAATCTCGCCTAATCATTTCTTGGTTTGGCTATCTAAATGAACTATAGGTTTTGAAGAACGGATTAGTGTAAGGCCAACATAAAATGATCGTACCTAATCGTTCATCGGTTGGGCTTCCATTGAACTGCAAACTTCAATGGCTCATATTTCATCCTTCATATATATACTCGTGTACATAGACCATTCTCTTCACTTTATTTCATTTTCTAATCGTCCCTACCCGAACCAAAAAAGAAAAGAAAAAACCATTTTCATCTTCTCCTTCAAAATTGATTCACCGAGACTTCCGATCCAACCCCATACTCAGTTTACAACCATCTCCATAGGTCGTCCTGACCCCTTTCTACACCAACCATCACTACCGCCATCTCATACTGATTTTGCTTCACACTCGACTATAAATCACCACCGCTTTCCCACTTTGATACATATATAGGTTCGATTTTCCTCTTACTTGTTAGGATTTAGTGACGAGATAATGGGATCTCGTTCTAGCTTGCGTAATCCAAGTCATAGCAATTCAATTACTTGGAGCAGAGGGGGGAGATTGTTTTTAGCTGATCGTTTCTAACGAGGTGGATGTTGCGAAATTGCTGGCATATGGGAATGAAATGGCGTTTGACCGATCGTTATGCTGGATTGGTATTCAGAAATATGAAGAGAATTTGGACCGATCGTTATTTGTTAGAGTTGTTGGCCGATCGATTTTGGAACGATGCTTCGAGTTTTGAATTGGAGTAAAGTGTGGACCATATCGAAAGTTGGAGAACGATCGGTTGTAGAATGATCGATCATGAAATGGTTGCATAGAAACGATCAACCGAGGGCATTAGGTTCGACCAGTTGAACATTATTTTGGATCGGTTGTTGGCTTAACTTGGATAAACATACTTAAAATCCTCAAATTTCAATC
Organism: Allium fistulosum; assembly: GCA_030737815.1. Taxonomy (NCBI): domain Eukaryota; kingdom Viridiplantae; phylum Streptophyta; class Magnoliopsida; order Asparagales; family Amaryllidaceae; genus Allium; species Allium fistulosum. The sequence goes on from CM060902.1 coordinate 99,408,451, forward strand.
TAAACTTCATGATGAGACTTCGGCCTTGAATACTTGAATGGTCATACATGACTTGCATATGAAATGAACTGCATAATAGATGTATATGATAATCGAACAAGAGGATGAACTTGACTACTTCCCTACATTTTACGTTTGTCATCAATGCCTTAGACAAAATTTTGAAGCTTAACCACTTTTAAACGCACAATTCGAAATTCGACATGCAAACAACCGATCCCGATGATTAGATTGAACCCTTCACCATTGACCTAGAGAATCGATTGAGGCGGTCAGCAATGGCGGTCACTTCGATTTGAACTATGGAATCTTGCCATAATCATAGCCTTTAATGCTAAACTGTTTTTATTGTATCGAATGACGCTACACCACTGTGTACTAGCACACATTTTGCACGGGGGGAACATGTTATTTTTTCTAATGATTATTATCTACTGAGTTTAGTAGCCATGGGTTCCAGATGCTTGGGGCGTTTAGCTACCATGTCTTCTGAATAGGTATCACAGCACAAAAGTACGAGTGACAAGTCGAGCTCCTACTTTTGATGAATTCTCCCCCAGTCATCAAGCAGAACAGCCAGAAAGTTCTTGTCATTCAACCTCTTCTCTATCTTTCCCGTTCTTCCAGCAGAAGTGATAGAGCCTGCTCCTGACACTCTAGAGGACGCTATATTTTTGGGAGATCCAGAGGATTCTGCAGCTTCGAAAATTAATAAAGCCTCTCTTTGATGAATCTATGCCAAACACGGGATTTTGTTTAATGACGTGCGAGCTCTCGCTCGGGATAATAGAGCTCATATGCCCTCTGAAGAGTTCGCTGCATGCAACAAGTTCATGTGTTTGGCAGTATGCATCCCACCCTTCGGTTCATTTATCTAAGAAATGCTACATCATATGAGGTTAGCACCGGCACAACTGCATCCAAACGGCTATGCCTTGCTCAACTGTACCTACGTGGCATTCATGGAGTTTTGTTTTGCCCTCCAACTCCTTAAGATATTCGATTCCTTTTCACCTTCAAGCGATGAAAGGGAAGCCTTTCATTCACATTTCTTGAATCAGTTAAGAAGTGCCAGATCTTTATGGGTGCTTGGAATAAGCTAAGCACTTCAAAAGCGAGCGGTTCTCTATCCGCTGCCCTCCCGGATTTACCTGATGGTGGTTAGAAAGACGTAAGTATTTCTCCTTACTTAATTTCCTGAGTGCTTGTATCTAGGTCGTATCCTGAACTAAGCAATTTCTCTCGTTTGTGTAGGTTCTTATCCATGACCTGATGGGAAGCAATATTCAGACACGGTCTTGGCACTAAAAAGGGTTCCATCAAAAGATAGAGCATTGAGAATCTCCTTACCGATGAATATCTCATTACTTATGACCTAATGAAAGAGGGTCATCGCATAGGGCTACCAGTCACCGCTGGAGTTACAACGGCTGAGCAGCGTGATCCGGATGGTGTGAATGCTATCAAGCTGATCCTATTGTGTCCTCCAGTAGAGGGAGCTCAGGTGGCTACCGAAAAGATGCAGAGGGAGATAAGTGTGATGACCTCGGCGGCGATGACGCAGGTTCTAGTTTCAGAGCTGCGACTGGATCTATACAAACCTCACAGCCCCCTACTCTCGAAAGAAGAAAAAGAAAGAAGCTTGTTTGTAGGTTTCCCAAGAGCCGTCTCTTTAAACAGCCCAAGCTATCCATTGACCCTCAAGTTTTTCCAGATCATTCTGCTTCTTAACCTTCGGAACACATAGATGAAACATTTAAGTCATTATTTGAACTTTTATACTGAACGACGTTGATGCCTTTCATTTTACAGACATTAGCATTGGCGGATCAGAATCTCCTTCCAGAGCTGGGGTTGGAATCCTTCCTACCACTAGTGGAGAGGTTACTCCTGCTGTAAAGCTTCATTAACTGGTCTGTTAGGGGGACACTAGGATATTCACGTTCACACACGCTTCATAATATTGCATTCCACTTATTCCAAGTCCTTCAATACTTAGAACTGGTTCGTTCTTTGTCTTTCTTTGTTGAAACAATGATGAGGAAGAAGCATATGTTTCAGTCTCTACACAAGATATCATGCCAAAATCTCGATTCTCAATCGAGCTCGTATCGCCAAGGTAGTGGTCGCAAATATGACCCTACCCTCCGGTTAGGATCGGGATTACCAAAATAAAGACGACAGAGACGGGCCTTCCCATGACAAATATCGGTCCAAATCTTGATCTCCTTCCCTTAAAGATTCTGAAAGGCAACAAGACCGTCGCGATGATGTTTCTCCTATTGACACCTCTCGTGGTCCCCCTCAACTTCAGTCCCTTCACAGTCTGTTGTTCCATCTCATCCTCAACGACCCAGTGATCGTTGGCTTCATGATGTTCACCAATAGAGGTCAGGCAAAGAAAGCGCTGACAAACATGTTGTCATCAAAGCTCAACAAGCCGATACCACTACTCACATGGCCCAACTTAACTTAGATTTTACAAATGTATGTCTTGATAGATTTTTCTCTGTACCTAATCTTCAGAGTTCCTGAAAAAGTCCAGTAAATGACTATTGATTGTGTGATTGATATTCACGGGCAGTATAATGAGTGGATGAGAGCGATGGAGAGGATTTCCAAAGTGTCTTGGGAGAGAGCAACAGAGATTGAGAAACTGAAATGCCAAGAGGCCTTGGACAAATGGATCATCGAAACTCTAACCAATGAGTTATAATTTTGAAGGAGCTCACAGGCAGAAGCCGAGAGAAAAGCAGAAACCGCCATCAAGACACTTGAAGATGAGAAAGCCAGGCACTTGGCCGAAGTTGAAGCGCTTCATCATCAGAATCATAAATTGGTGCTAGAAAGGTACATGGCTCAAAGAAGCGCAGCTGAGTATACAACTAAATTCGAGCATGAATCCAAAGACAAAGAAGTGTAGAAAATTGGTCAGGATGCATAGAATTGGTTACTGTCAGCCTTGAAAGGGATGCAGCTATTGAAAAGGCTAAAGACATTACTGCCCTCGTTAAACGAGAAGTGGAAGCCACGAAAGAAAAGGTCAGGGATGAGGTTATGGAGGAATTGGATCCACTACTCATTCTTTATAATGCCAACGTCTTGAAGTACAGAAACATGGAGTGGCTCCAGGGTGACTACCCTTACCATCTTGTAAGTGCTTGGGAGCATCTTGTTTAGGAGGAGAAGGAGGCTCTTGGCACTAAAAAAAATCAATTTGATGAGGCTGGAAGGCGAAACTATATTGGGTGATGGACCCAAAGTTCTTCATGAAACCCAACTTATACTCCAAAAATAGCATGCCACAAACTCTCAACATGAAGCTGACAAAGGTTCTGGATCCAAGTCTCACAATGTCTTAGATGATCAGAATCCAATGACCCAAACTATTCTTAGCACCATTGCGGATCCTTCTATCAAGCTTGGTTACAATCTGGAGAACCGTATATTGCTACATCTAGTGGGCTCTCCCCGATTATAGAAGGAGGTTCTGGTTGCCCTCCAGCTCACGTGATTGATCAATCTGGAAAAGGTATTTCCTTAAACTCACCCGTCCTCCAAAAAGCTGGAGTGTTACCGGTCGATATATCTAATCTCTTTAGTTATATTTGATCAGCTTTAGATTCACTGGCTATATAGTTCCACCTCTTCTTGAAGAATCTCAATCAGGACCTCAGGTGCCAACGACGGAGTCCGTTACTATCATGGTTTCGGTAGCAACCCAAAATGTCCCAGAAGAGGAAACTTTTATAATCGACGACCACCTAGTGGACACTTTACTAATGGAAGAAAGCGATCCACGTCAAGAGATTCCTACTGATGATGACATTGCGATTATTGGAGCTTCCCAATCCTTATCAGACACCTCTATGGAAAAAATGGCACAAAAAGTTGAAGCGGACATTGCCCTTGAGGCGAAAGTCTAGCAGGAGAAAATAGAGATCGTTCCCCCTCCCATCTCCATTGTTTTGCCTGGAGAAACTATGCAGACCTCCACTCCTTAGCCAGAATCTGCTTAAGATGCACGTACTGGGCCAACCCAGTCTACTCTTGTTTATGGCTAAGGAAGTAGGAAGAGAGGGGAGAAGAGGAGTGGAGAAAGCTCAAGCAAAATCTCTTCTGATTCCAAGAAGAAGAAAAGGAAGCCGAGTAGGAAGTGATTCTTCACATGCACTCATGCTCCAAAGTCTTTTGGATTTTTGTTGGCCGGATTTGTATGGGATCGGCCCCTTTTTTTTATTTATTTACTGTGAATACTTGTACTTGACTTTCCAAGCTTATGTAAATAAAGTTTTTTTGTAATTTTGTAGAACTCTTGTATGAATTTTATTTAAGTCATTGGGCTATTACTTTTCCATTAAATGTACTTTTAATTTGTTGCTCATTAATTCTAACAGTCGTCCACTAATTTTTACTCAAGTCCTCCATATAGTCATAGCCTTAAGTTGTATCAAACACTAGGATCGAACTCTAGTTTACACTATCAGATTCAGCGGTTTAAGTGATTATACTCCTGCTCCTAGTCTCGGGTTAGCGAAGCTTGATTGTGGATGATTGAACTCTATCCTCAGCGAGTTTATACTCATCCTGTCAGTTTTAGGTCGGAGTTAATGGTGTAGTGAGTTGTCGAACCGCACTCATCTATTTGTTTATACTCATATCCACACATTGGGGATAACAGTTAGTTGGCAGGTGATCAGATTGCACCCAACTTGTGTTTGTACTCCAGCCCTTTCTCTGGAGACTTAGAGTTATTTCGAAAATAGTCAGACCATAATTTCCTTAATTGATTGATTTTCCCCCAAGTCTGGGGTTTGAATTAGTGAGCGATCAATCATATCACGATCGCTTTCTATTCATGTCTGTCCTGTTATTCAGTAGAATTAACTTAAAGTCATCAATGGTCGAATCACATCCATTCCTCATTAAGTATTCCGTCCATCGGGTTGTGAGCCAGAATCATCAAATGAACGTTCAGACCAAATTCATTTTGTTTAGTTCAATCATGAATTTGTGTAACCAGCCAGCTCAAAACTCTGAGAACCGGCTCGGACATGTCAAAATTAGTTAATCGGGTATTGCAGCTAACATGTAGTGCTACAGTAATCACATATATTAAGGAAATACTGAACTTTTATTTACCAAATGGAAAAGAAATGACGTAGCCTGTCTTATTACATATCTAGAAAATCAAATGCTAAAAAATATTCGAAAATTAAATTCAACAGAAGGAAAGAAAGAATAAACTAAGTGAAATAGCGCCGTAAATGCTCACTATTCCACGCCTTTGGGAGTATGACGCCATCAAAAGTCGCTAGCTTAAAAGTTCCTTCTCCAAGCCTCTGTTCAATGATATATGGTCCTTCCCAAGTAGGATTCATGTGTGATGACGCAGCAAAAACTCGTTTCAAGATGACATCGCAGATTACAAAGGTTCTAGGTCAGACTTTAGTGTTAGAGTATCGAGTGACTCGGTGTCGATGTGTAGCCACCCTCAAATCAGCTTCTTCAGGCTTCTCATCTATCAAAGTCTAGAGATTCTAAGAGGAGATATCTATTCGTTCTGGGGTCATAGTAGGTCATTTGACAAGAAGGGACTTCGAATTCAACAAGAATGACGACTTTAGATCCGTAAGTAAGGGCGAATGGAGTATGACCTTTTGCGGACTTGGTGGTTTTGTAGGCCCATAATGCCATTGGAATTCATCCACTCACTTGCCTCTAGCCTTTTCCAAATGCTTCTTTAGAATGGATCTTATGATTTTTTTCACAGCTTCAACTTGTCCATTTGATTGAGGGTGAGAAACTACCGCAAATCTCTTCTAATATGATGCCGGCAGCAGAAGTCTTTGAAATCAATGTTGTCAAATTAGGTTTCATTATCAGTTACAATGGTTAATGGAAGGCCAAAACAGCAGATGATGTTTCGAACAATGAAGTTGATTACTTTCTTTGTTGTGGTCATGCATAAAGGTTCTACTTCGGCTCATTTGGTGAAGTAATCAACCGCGAAGATGGCGTACTTCGCACCACCTTTAGAGATTGGTAAGGAACCGATAATTTCTATGCCCCATATGGAAAACGACCATGGCCTGACCATTTATGTGATTTCCATCCGTGGAGCTTCCGAAACTTTCGCATATATCCAACACTTGTCACATCGGCTACCGCGATTGGTAACATCTCGGTTTACAGTCGGCCAATAATACCCATAATAGAGTATTTCCTTTGCTAGGATTTGCTTCCCAGTGTGATTGCCACATTCCACTTCATGAACTTCCTTTAAGTCTCGTTTTACTTCATCATGAGTGATCAAAGCAGGGGAATGGAAAACCCTTTCTATACATGACTTCTTGTTGAATAATATATCGTGAAGCCTTGTGGAGGATTTGTCGCCTTTCATTCCTCCATTCGAAAAGGACTCCCTATTGCAAATAACCTTTAATTGGTGTCATCCATGATTCCTTCTCAGGCTCCGTCACTAGCGCCCAGTCGATTTCTATCTGGTCAATGCTCTGAGCATCTAGTACTTCAAATGGAACCAATCCCATTTGTTGAGCATCCCTGGTACTAGCAAACTTTGCCAATGAGTCAGCCACTTTACTTTGATCATGAAGAATGTGTGTGATGTCATAATACTCAAAGCCAGTCAATAGCTCTTGGACTTGGATATGGTTTGGAGCGAGTTGGTGTCCTTTAGCTTGGTAATCTCCCTTGACTTGATGTACCACCATCTGTGAATTGCAAAAGATTTCAAGAGATTTTATCCCCAGTTCTCTAGCAAGTTCGAGTCCAACAATTATAGCTTCATACTCAGCTTCTTTGTTTGTTGCAGGGAAGTCAAGCTTCTAAGCATAGCTAATTGACCGATCTTCCGGAGTTACTAGCACGATTCCGACTCCAGAACAGCGATCATTGAATGCTCCAACGAATGGTAGGGGCTCCTTCGCTCTTTGGGAGATCATCCTGTGTAGGAATTCTGCTATAAAGTCCACCAATGTCTATCCCTGGATTGTTCTTCGAGGGAAATAAGTGATATCGAATTGGCTTAATTTGATGTTCCACTTGAGTAACCTTTCAGACGTCTCACGTCGCTGCAAGACCTGTCGTAATGGCTGATCGGTGTAAATGTTGATGGGATGAGCCTGAAAAAAAGGGTGGAGCACTTGCAAAGCAATCAACAAGCTGTATGCCAATTTCTCCATCTTCGAGTAGTTCCTTTCAGCTCCTGCTAATCGCTTGCTAACATAATAAACTGGCCTTTGGATATGATTCTCCTCATGAAGCAGCACGGTAGTTATAGCATGCATCGACATGGCAAAGTAGATATACAAGTTTTCGTGATCCACTGGCTTTGATAAGATGAGAGGCCTCTCTAGGTGGTTCACCAAAGCTTGGAAGGAGTTTTCACAATCCTGTGTCCATTCAAAATTCATTTTCCCTCTCCTAATCAAATCGAAGAAAGGAATGCATTTATCGGTGGCTTTGAAAATAGATCGACTTAGGGCGGCAACCTTCCTATTTAAGCTTTGTACTTATGTGATGATCTTTGGGGCCTGATGTTGCAAATTACTCGAATCTTCTCGGGATTAGCTTCAATCTTGCAAGCATTGATGATGAAACACAAGAACTTTCCTGATGCAACACTGAAAGAACATTATAGTGGATTGATCTTCATTTTGTAATATCGAAGGATATCGAACATTTCCACTAGGTCTCTAATGTGGTCGCTTGATCGTTGAGACTTCACGAGCATATCATCCACATATACCTCCATCGTCTTTCTAATCCGATCTTTGAATATTCGGTTGACCAGGCATTGATAAGTTGCTCCAGCATTCATCAATCCAAATGGCATTACCACATAGCAATACAATCCAATGTCGGTAATGAAACTAGAATGCTCCTGGTCGAGGATATGCATCGGAATTTGGTTATATCCCTAGTACGCCTCCATGAAAGATAGCAATTCGTGTCCTGCGATTGATTCCACCAGTTGATCAATCCTTGGAAAGGGAAAATTATCTTTTGGACATGCCTTCTTTAAGTCTGAATCGTCAATGCATGTCCACCAATTTCCATTTTCCTTTCTCACAAGTACATGATTAGATACCAATTAAGGGTAGCGGATATTTCCGGATCCATGCAACACCTTTTCTATTTTCACCGAAACATGCTTCGGGTCGATATTTAATGCATGGCTTGCAATGGCAGGCGAGAGCCCACACATGTTAGAATGAGTCCAAGCGAACACCTCATGATTTTCTCGGAGAAAATCAGTAAGTTCTTTCATCATCGAGGGGTTGAGCTGTGATCCGATCTTTATGACCCGCGATGGATCGTCGTGGCTAACCATGATGTAAATCGTCAACTCAACCGGGTAACCTTGGTCTCTTTGGGCTCCTTCTCATCATCCCTTGGATCTATGTCTTTATAGAACCGACTAGGGTGCCCGAGCCAAGGCTCAGGTGTTGGTTGTTAATCATTGGTGGCTTGGGTGCAGAGAGACTTGTTCACAACCTTACCTTTCTCCTTCCATTGAGCGTCTCTCAATTTAGCCACATAACAAGCAAGTTTGGTCGCATGATCACCATGCACAACTCCAACACCGTTTTCAGTTGGGAACTTTAAAGTCAAACACCATAAGGCAAGAGATGCTTAGAATTCAGCTAAGGCTGGTCGGCCCAAAAAAGCATTGTATGGAGAGTCAACATCCAAGACAACAAATGACAATATCTGCACTCTCTTGCGGTCACCTTGTCCCAACTCTATGGGTAATTTGACATATCTGACAGCTTCGATCGCAAAACCATTAAAGCCATGAATGCATGCTTTAGACGGTTTCAAGTCCTTGGCTTCCATCCTCATCTGATCATAAGACCTTTTGAAAATTATATTTATGGAACTTCCACAATCAACCAAAATCCTCCTCACTAAGGCAGGGCCAATCATGGCTAAAATGAATATTGGGTCAATCGTCGCTGGCTCCACCTTGTTTGCATCTCTGATTTTGAACATAATATTATACATCATTGTACGTTGCCGGTTTACTGTAGCTTCATCTTTTGTACTTGAACTACATTGAAAATTCATATGCTTGATTGTGCTAGCATTGCGCTCCATCTCATGCCAACTCTTATCAGCTGGATGCGGTCCTTTGACTATTATATTGATCACTAACCTTCCACCAGTCTGCATAGGCTCCTCAACCCTATGCGGTGTTTGTCCTCGATAGAGGTCGGATGTCCCTTGCCCGCCATTCTACGGGGCTCTAATAGATTATTATAACTTTCTTTCCCGAATCAGTTTCTCGATAACATCCTGGAGATGCCTACGCTCATTTTTGTTGTGACCATAGCATTCATGGAACCGGCAATATTTTCCAGTTTTCTTTTGCTTCTCTGTTGATTCCTTCGGAGGTGGCTTCCTATATTGCATGGTATTGCATGTAGACAAATAGATGTTTTCTATAGACGTATTCAGCATTGTGTAGGTATCATACATTGGAATCCTTGGCGTTTCTCTTTCAGATTCCTTCTTTCGCTTATGATTCCTATCACCGCCATTTTTTTGCTGATTCAGTTTATTTTGAACATTTACTTGAACTTTTCTGAAACTCTCCCCGAACTGCTTTACCGCAATGTTGCTTTGCACTTCCTCTCCACTCAATTCGACAACATTCTTCTTCCTAGAGTGTCTAGCTTCCTCTTTCCTCAAATACTAAGCTGCTTTGGCGTAGAAACACACCAATGTCGCAGGTGGTTTGCCAGCTAACCAATTACCAAATTCAGATTCTGGATCAATCCCTCTTGTTACCACCATCAATATTGAATGGTCATTCGGATTACCGACTTCTATGACAGCCATATGAAATCTATCCAAGCAATCTTTTAGCGATTCTCCTGGAGACTAGATCACACTAGATAGGGACATTACATCTTTGGGGCGAGTTGCGTGCATATGGAACTGCTCCACAAACTTTATTGCTAAATCATTAAATCTAGAGATTAACCGTAGGGGTAATCTCGTAAACCATATCCTCGCTATACCAGAGAGAGTGATAGGTAAACACCCTCATTTTGTGGCATCATCAGCTCATGCAGAGTCCATTATCCATTCTTATCTCATGATATGCTGCCTAGGGTCGGTTTTCCCCTCATAGGCTGGCACTGACGGCATGCTGAACCTCCTTGGGTACTCTGCATGTAGGATATTGTCAGTGAATGGGGTATGGTTTCTCGAGATTCCCCAATCATTGTTGGTCAAGCTTTGGCTCTTCCTTACTAGTTATCTACCCATAGCTGAGAAGTCCTGCGTTTGGATAGTTGGAGCCAAGCTGTAGTCGCGCTCCACCTCGCGTGAATGGTCCAGTCGATATCTATGGGTCATTCCACGCCTTCTCCCTCAACATCCTCTTGATGTATGTTCTTGAAAAGGCAACTGGTCTCCATTCACTAGAAGTTAAACATCCAAATCGATCACTGCATCACCAGTGTGTGCACTTCCCGCTAATTGATGTGACCTGCCTCCAAGAATTGTATCGGCGCCGACCGTTCCAGATGGATTAGCTCCAACCATTCCAGATGGATCGATACCGATCATTATTGGTCTGTTTGGATCGGTCGGGTGCTGGTGGGTCGACATTTCAACATGGTATCCATCGCCTATGATATTCATCCGATGAAGCTGAACTTTCTGATGCTGAATAGGGAGTTGGCTCCCTCCTAGTTTTCCCATGTTGTTGTTCCCCGAGTTGATTCATTAGATCGATATTAGCCTGAATCTGTTGGTTCAATTGTTGGCGGCTATCCATGAGCTCTCTCATGAGATTCTGGAAATCAGCTCTCGTGATGGAATCAGGCGGATTCTGGACATCAACTAGATTAGCAACGTTCACATCTACTGGTAAATTACTCGGGCCTCCTTACTGATGATAGCATTCTCGTTTCCTTTTACCTTTTGATATTAATGTTTGGTATTCCTAACCATTGTTGACAGTTTTTCTTAGATTTTTGCAAATCTAATTTAGAACGAAAAGCTTCTTGAAGATAGTTATGGATCTCTTTGAGGGATTTATGCAATCCAGTAGCAACAAAGGGATCCAAATAGAGTTGAGAATCTTCCTTCTCGGTAAAAGCACAAAAATGTTTGCACCAAAAATTGGCACAAACAACCAATAGGGATTTTGTAGAGTAATAAATCAAGAATATAAAAAGGAAATAAAAGAAGCAAGTAATTTAATAGCAGAAAGTAAGCAATAACAATAAGACAACAATTTATAATGGTTCAGTGTTGAAAGCCTATGTCCACTTTGGAGAAAATAACTTTATTAAAAACTTGAATTGCCAAGTACAAGAGGATGGATCAGAGTAAAACCTTTAGTTATAGAGAGGTGGAAAGTAACAAGCAGCATAAGAGATCCTCCAAATGAACAATCAAGTCTATATTTATAGGGAAAGCCGATGAAATATCTTCCTGAAATTTCGACAATGGAGTCTCTAGATCCAAAAGAGGTCATGATATCTATCGCGGATCCCAAATCCTTGAGAACAACGATCAATGTCGATTGTTATATTGACTTGCTTTGGCATGCAATCGCTATGGTGGGCTCCACTCTTTAATATTTTGATGCTCCCAAAATTTCATATGTATTTGACTTGTAGCTTTCAAGACATCAATCCTTTTCCATTGCGTAGAAATATAACATCGATTCGGTATGATCCATAATAAACAAATATGGATCAAACTTGATCCATTTTCAGCATATGGTGTATTTTCATACTTTTGTCATTCTTGAATCCGTCTTCTGCTTTCACTCCACTACTACTTTATATTATCATCTATGTCTGATCTTTGGGCTTTGTTATTGTTATTCTGACTCGTCGATCCTGATGACGGTCGATTTTAACTTGTCTAATCGGTTTGAATATTGTCGGGCCAGAAGGCTGGATAACAAATTACAAGGTAACCCCCGTTATGTGAAATGTTGGATTTAAATCTTGCTTATGAAATTATACTAATATATCAAGTACTTCCCTGTTATGAACAAGTTTTCAAGTTTATATGAAATTTGATTAGGTTGCATAATGATTAGAATTGGTATTTTATTTGGCAAATGAAATTAATGATATATTAATGAACCGTGTAATGGTTATAATTTCATATTTATTTGACACTGGTTGATAAAATTAGAAATAAAGATATTTTGATTTTTGAGGTTTTAGTGATATTTTAGTTTGTGGAAATGTATATTGTTGCAAGTAGGTTTCCATATATTATCAAGTTCAAATTTAAGAAAAATGTGATGTTTGAAATGAATGGCAGGGAATAGATATAAGCATATAAAAGAAAGAGATGTACAAAATAGAGATAATTATCTTATTTTGTACCATCTATTTGAGAATTAAAAAGATAATTCGATGTAACTACAAACACCATACAAACCTCCTCTTTTGTAATAGATATGTAAATTTATCGTCCTAACAATTATTTGATAAGAGTTAGTTCCAATGTTAAATTATGTTGTGCAAAATTCTAATTAATTTGCACTAATGTCAAACCATTGTGAAATAGTTGGGTTTATGCGGGGAAACAACCAAAAGGATCTAGCATATTGATTAATTATCAAACGCCAATTCATTAATCATCAAACAAGGAAAAACAGAAGAGTAGAGCACACAAAGATTTAACGTGTTTCAGCCAAATTGGCTATGTCCACGGACCCAAAAACTATTCTTTATTTTAGTGAAGAAAGAGAGTATAAGAGAGAGATTACAAAATTATAAATAGCAAAGTAGAGAGACTAACCTATAATTACAAATTGAATAATCATTTTCTCTAAAGACTTGTTTGTACTTAAAATCCCCAATTTGATTTGGCTACAGAAATTAGGGTTTACAAAAGAAGCGGAAAATGGTGATGCTCTCTAACACATACAAAAATATAAAGTTGAACTTGCTTTATTTAAATAGACTTAATGAAGGAGTTACTTGGAGATTATGCAAAAATTAATTTCCTAGTTACGTGACAGCCTTTCCAAATTCTTTGATTTAATTCCAATGCACATAGATGATGAAAATATTATGTTTTCATAAATTTCCTTTGTTGGTTGAATAGCCACATATAAATTTTTCTATCACCATATAACAAATCGTTTGACTAATTAATTAATTAGCTATTTAATTAGTTTCCTTTCTCCAAAAGAAATCACACACAACTTTCCTCTTTCTTTCCATATATAACGTAATTGATTGATAAGATCAATTAGCTAAATTCTTTTCTTTTTGAAAAATATTTGAATCATCCAAATTTAATACTCCTCCTTGATTCAAATATAACAATCTCTCGTCATCACCATATCTCAACAAATTGTTTGGTCTACGCCACATGGTGCCAAACTCAAGACGAACAAGTTTGGGCATTGTTGAACAAACACAACTTCCAAATCTTTCCCAAGCATAAGAAAGGTAGTATGCACATCAACAAACAACATGCATATGAGAAAATACCAATATTCTTTAACATAACTAATGTAGGAGACAAATATGTAGATATAGAACTTTAAGAGATCAATGGAGATTTAACATCGTGCTTCACCTTCTCCATTCCATATTGAATGAGGACATACTAAATAATATCTACTCCAATCTCTTTCATAAGAATTTTGTTAGACTTTCCTAAGTCAATACCAATAGACTCACCCACAAAGCTCCACGTCATTCAAAGCATAAGATGAAGAATCATCATCACAAATATGCTTACAAATAAGGCCAACTAAACCAAAAGGCCTTTCCTATAATTGAGCTCCACCTAAAGTATGAATTTCTAAAATCTTCTCATCAACTATCATTGTAAATACCAATATCTCTCCGAATATGGAAACAATCTGATGACTCCAAATGTTTTTGGCAATTTTCTGTTCTCCCAATGTCATCATTTAATAGAGTCTCCACCTTTAACAAAGACCTCTCATCAAATATCGAAATGACTGCTAGTCACAATTCCTCTAGTTGTTTTACACCACAACCTATACCTCTTCACTCCTTCTCTATAGCCTAGCAAAATGTGCTTGCTTTTCCTAGGCATCAACTTATCATGTCTTTCATTATCTAAGTAATCTGACCAACCAAACACTTTAAGGAATGAATAATCAACAAGCTCTCTTTTTCATACTTCTTCTGGGATCTTCGTATCTATGGCAATAGAGGTGTATGGTTGATGAGAAATACTAACACTGATATCGCTTCTGCCCGAAAACCCTCTTCTAGACTAGCAGTTCTCAAGCTCATAGCTCTCTCTCATGATATTGAGATATGCTCTCCGTCACTCTATAACAATGTGACTCAAAAGAAATAGAAAAATATCTAATTACATGCTCGGATTCACAATAGTTAGTGAATTCTTGTGACATAAATTCACTACTATTCTCAACTTTGAGAACCTTCACACGCTTCCTCGACTGCTTCTCTACCTAGGTCTTCCACTTACACACCTGACCAAATATTTCGTCTTTGGCCTTTAAGAAATAAACCCAGACCTAATGTGAGAAAGCATTTACAAATAAGACGAAGTAACCAGCTCTACCTAAAGATACAATTGGGGTGGGTCCCTACGCATAATAATGAACATACTCTAGAAACTTTGTAGCTTTAGGTCTTCTAACATCAAATGTGACATGCTTCTTCTTTCGAAAAGAATAATCTCCACAAGAGCCAGGCTTCGACTGAAAAATACTATTTATAAACTGATGCAGCCCAGAAGGATGCCCAGAATGATGAAGAGTTAGGTCACGTACGACCTAACGAATCCTTTAAGTCGTTACTGGTTGATGAAGCACAAATGGGTAAAGTGTTAGGTCGCAAACGACCTAACAAGGCCTTTAGGTCGCACCGACGACCTAGTGAAGATCGGCAACGACCTACTGAAGATTCGCGAGCTAACGAACTCAAAGGAAAGGCGCACAAACAACCTAACAGGGACTTAGGTCGTGGACGACCTAACGGGTTTGAGAATGGCGAGCTAAAGCAAAGAGATAGGTCGCTGGAACGACCTAACATGTTTTTAGGTCGTGTACGACCTAATGAGATAAGAAATAGGTCGCTGGAACGAGCTAACAGGGTGCTACGACCTAACAAGTCATGAACTATGCTAGGTCGCAGGAAACAGTCACGACCTATGATAGGTCGCAGGAAACAGGAACGACTTAAGATAAATCGCTGGGTGATCTGGGGAGATAAGTCGCACACTATAGGTCGCAAGGTATTAAGTCGCGATGACTTAGGTCGCAAGACTTAGGTCGCGCAGTTTTATGAAGTGCTCTTTTAAGTCGCTGAAGCTTGATGCCGTTGAATCTTATGCCGCGTTAATCTCTGCCGTTGATTCTTTAAGTCGCTGAGGGAAGCTGGAGCATTGAAGTTAGGTCGCGTACGACCTAAGTTGAGTCGTGAGAAGTTGATAGGTCGGCAATGACCTAAGTGATGTATTTTTCTGTCTGTATTTTTCGGTTTGTTAAGTCGTATCTTTTAGGTCGTGTGTTTTGTTGAGTCATCGTCTTTGTTAAGTCGGAGACGACCTAAGAGTTGTACAGATTTTTGTTTTTGATTTGTAACTTCTATAAATAGGCCGGTGGTGCCATTTGTAATAGTTTAGTTGATTTGAAATAAAACTCTTGTTTTGTTAGCTTTGTGCTTTCACCCAATTGGTAGTTGAGTGTAATCTCCTATCTCCTCTTTCGTTTAGTCGAGTGCGCTCGATTCAATGACTGCAGAAGCCGATTCACGGAATCTAGTGCGCTAGATCAACGTGCGAAGAATCGCAGATCTTTGAACCCGGTATCGTGCGCGATCAACGAGTTCGGGATAGCTAGAATTCAGTATCTTCGGATCAATGAATTTGGGCATTTCAGTATTCATCAATTCATCGATTGCTACTATCATCGATCTACATTGTTTGATTAATCCGCTGCGTCAGTTTGGTATCAGAGCTTGTTTTAGCCAATCATAGCTAAATCGAGTCTTGGAGCCGATTTGTTTGAAGTGTTGAAGTTGTTGTTCATCGTGTTCATCGCAAATTGCAACAAAGGGGGAGTTTTCGATCCACATCACTTTGGATCTAAGTTCGAATTGTGTTTGAATTTGAAGTGTGAAGAACTTCGGCCGAGATAAGCAAGTGAAGGCCGTGTACATCATTTGACCGAGAATTGAAGTGTTTGTGGAGTTTTCAAGCATGCCGCCAAGAAGAGCTAATCGACATCAAAACGTTGAAGCATTGTATCGAAGAGAAGAAGCTGATGAGATGGAGCAAAGAATCAATGAAAACTTTAGTGAAAAGCTTAACGAAGGAATTGGTCGGTTAGAGAAGATGATGTTAGAGATGAATCAGAATCGGAGAAGGGTATCACCTGAATCTAATCATGGGGGAAGTAGAGTCTCGCCACATTCCAATCGAGACAGAAGTATTGATGATGATCAAAGGCGTGGGAGGAACGTAAATGATCGAGAACGGAGGAATGTCGATAGAAGGGATGTTGGAGGTAGACGTGATGGTAGTAGAGATGTTGGTGGTCAGGATCGACGTCGATATACATCTGATTTTGAAGAGGAGTATGATGGTGGTAGTGTTCATGGACAAGGACGTGGACAAGGAAGAAATCAGTCGGAGTATGATCACAAGTGGGAATCTGGGATGAAGACTGAACTACCGGAATTCAAAGGTGGTATGCAAGCTGAGGAGTTTCTGGATTGGTTGTCTAATGTGGAGGAGATTTTTGATTTCAAGGAAGTTCCAAAACATCGTAGAGTGAAGTTGGTTGCTACAAGGTTGAGGGGTAGAGCTTTGGCGTGGTGGCAGCAAACCAAACTTACACGTGAACGGATGGGGAAGTCAAAGGTTGAATCATGGGAAAAGATGAGGAAAATGATGAAAGCCACATTCTTACCTTATAACTATCAGTCGCTTATGTATCAGAGGTTGCAAAACTTGAGACAAGGGACGAAATCTATGAATGACTATGCTGACGAATTTTATCAACTGATTGCAAGGAATGATATTATGGAGACAGAAGAACAATTGACAGCTAGATTTGTTGGGGGGTTGCGAATGAAGATACAGGATATGGTTAACATGTTTGATCCCAGATCTGTAGGGGAAGCACACCAGAAAGCGTTGGCTTAGGAGAAACAGGGAAGACGAGGAGGCGGTATGTTTACAAATTCCAACAATCCAGTAAAGGGTGTTAGTGGAAGTTCTAATGTTTCAAAAGCTGTTGCAAAACCAGTTATGAATGAGATTGGGAAGATGAAAGTCAATAATGGTTTCAAGTGTTATAATTGTCAAGAAGTGGGCCACAAAAGTAATGAATGTCCAAAGCCTAAGAAGAGAGCTATGATAGCGGAGGTTGAGGATGAGGATGAAGAAGCTGAATGTTCCAATTCACCACCTGATGAGGAGGAAGAAGAAGTGACGGGAGACGAAGGTTGTAATCTGATGATGAGGAGGTCTTGTTTAACACCAAAGCTAGAAGAGGATTGTAGTTGGTTGAGGAGCAATATTTTTCAGTCAACATGTACTATTCTGGGGAAAGTATGCAAATTTGTTATTGATGCTGGAAGCTGTGATAATATAATTTCTTCAGAAGCTGTAAGGAAGTTGGCATTGAAAACTGAGAAACATCTGAAACCGTACAAGTTGGCTTGGTTGAGAAAAGGCGGGGAGGTGAAGGTTGGACGAAGGGCTTGTGTGAGTTTTTCAATTGGGAAGAAATATAAGGACGAAATCTGGTGCGATGTGGTAGATATGGATGTCTGTCATTTGTTGTTGGGGAGACCGTGGCAGTATGATAGGGCGGTGCAACATGATGGACGTACCAACAGTTACAGTTTTATATTTGAAGGCACAAAAATTACTCTAGTTCCAAAGAAGCAACAACAGGAAGAAAACAAACTGGAGGAGATTGAAGAGCTGAAAACTTTATTATCCTTGAAGGAGTTTGTTAAAGAAGTTGAAGAGGAACCTGAGGTGCTTTTTTTGATTGGACGAGAGAGTCAGGAAGTGGGGGAAATACCAGAATAAGTAAAACTAGTACTGGAAGAGTTTGACGATGTATTTCCAGAGGAGTTGCCAACGGAGTTACCACCGTTGAGGGACATTCAACATCAAATTGATCTTGTTCCAGGAGCTGTGTTACCTCACAGACCACACTACAGAATGAGTCCAAAAGAGCATGAGGAGTTGCGAAGGCAAGTGGAAGAATAGCTTGAACAAGGGCGTGTGCAGGAGAGTTTAAGTCCTTATGCTGTACCAGCTTTATTGGTACCCAAAAAGGATGGAACGTGGAGGATGTGCACAGATAGTAGAGCATTGAATAAGATCACAGTCAGATACAGATTTCCGATGCCGAGGCTTGATGATTTATTGGATCAAATCAGTGGGTCTGTAATATTTTCTAAGATTGACTTGAAGAGCGGTTATCATCAGATTCGCATTAGACCAGGGGACGAATGGAAGACAGCGTTCAAGACGAGGGAAGGATTGTATGAATGGCTGGTAATTCCGTTTGGTCTATCGAATGCACCAAGTACATTCATGAGGGTGATGAACCAAATTTTCAGGCCATACATTGGGAAATTTGTGGTGGTTTACTTTGATGATATTCTGATCTACAGTGCTAGTACAGAAGAGCATGTTCAGCATTTGAAGAAAGTGTTAATTATTCTTCGTGAAGAACAATTCTATGCTTCTACAAAGAAGTGTGTTTTTATGGCGAGGAGTGTTTTATTTCTGGGGTATGTTGTGTCGGAAGAAGGAATACAGGTTGACCAATGTAAAGTTGAAGCTATCAGAGATTGGCCGCAACCCAAGACGATAACGGAAGTTCGTAGTTTTCACGGGTTGGCTTCATTTTATCGAAGGTTTATTCCACACTTTAGTAGTGTGATGGCGCCTGTGACTGATTGTATGAAGGGTAAACAGTTTGCATGGACGGAGGAAGCCAGGGTTGCTTTTGAGCGAATCAAAGGACTCTTGACGTCTGCACCAATTCTAATATTACCAGATTTTCAGCTAGTGTTTGAACTACATACTGATGCATCCATGGTTGGGATTGGAGGAGTGTTGAGTCAGAGGGGACGTCCGATTGCATATTTCAGTGAGAAGTTATCAGGAGTGAAGATGAGGTATAGTACATATGATGTGGAATTTTATGCTGTGGTGCAAGCTATTAAACACTGGAGACACTATCTATTTTAGAAAAAGTTTGTTATGTATACTGATCATAAGGCGTTGAAGCATTTACAAGGGCAAGACAAGATTTCAACGAGACATGCATCATGGATTGCATATCTGCAACAGTTTACGTTTGTTGTTAAATACAAATCAGGAGTGATGAATCGTGTGGCTGATGCTTTGAATAGAAGGAATCATTTGTTAACAACAATGAAGATTGAAGTAACGGGATTCGATGTGTTACCAGAGTTATTTGACGAAGATCCTTACTTTGCAAAGTTTGTTGATAAAGTCAAGAATGGGGATACGGATGAGTTTTTGATGGTAGATGGTTTTCTGTTCAAAGGAAATCGATTGTGCATACCTGATTGTAGTTTGAGAATGAAGATTGTAAAAGAGCTACATGAAGAAGGACATGTTGGGAGAGACCATACATTACAGTTGATTTCACAGTCTTACTTTTGGCCATCAATGAGGAAAGAAGTGGAAAGGTTTGTAGAACGATGTCATATCTGTCAGGTTTCGAAAGGAACTGCGACTAATGCTGGTTTATATATGTCGTTACCTGTACCAACTAAACCATGGGTTGATGTGAGTATGGACTTTGTGTTGGGGTTGCCGAGAACACAGCGTGGTAACGATTCTATTTATGTGGTGGTTGACCGATTTTCGAAAATGGCACATTTTATTGCTTGTAAGAAGACGGCGGATGTTGTTCATGTTGCTCAGTTATTTTTCAAAGAGATATATCGACTTCACGGATTGCCAGAATCGATTGTGTCGGATAGGGATACTCGTTTTCTAAGTCATTTTTGGCTAAGTTTGTGGAAGATGGTGGGAACGAAGTTGAACTTTAGCAGCGCTTATCATCCGCAAACGGATGGACAGACGGGGGTTGTGAACAGATCATTGGGAAATTTATTACGATGTCTGGTGCAAGACAATCTGAAGAGTTGGGATGTGAAATTATGTCAAGCAGAGTTTGCTCATAATCATGCTGTGAACCGTAGTAGGGGTTTCAGTCCATTTCAGATAGTATACTCAAGCTTACCGAGGGGACCGTTGGAATTACGGTAGTACCACAGCCAAAGGGGACGGTTAAACGAGCTGTTGATTTTGTTGAGGGGTTGACTGATTGTCATAAAATCGTTCAAGAACGCTTGGAGAAAGCAAATGAGAAGTATAAACGATCTGCAGACTTGAAGCGAAGAAATGTTGAATTTAATAAAGGAGATTTGGTATATGCTGTGTTAACCAAGGACCGTTTTCCAGTAGGCGCTTTTAACAAATTGAAAGCCAGAAAAATTGGTCCTATAGAAATCGTCAAACGGATTAACGAAAATGCTTATAAATTGAAACTGCCGGAGGGTGTGTACACGTCGGACGTATTCAATGTTAAACATCTTGTACCATATCATGGGAGTGAGTTTGTTGGGGAAGAAGAGGGTGCAAATTCAAGGACGAATTTTTCTCAACCTGGGGAGGATGATGCAGCCTAGAAGGATCCCCAGAATGATGAAGAGTTAGGTCGCGTATGACCTAACGAATCCTTTAAGTCGTTACTGGTTGATGAAGCACAAATGGGTAAAGTGTTAGGTCGCAAACGACCTAACAAGGCCTTTAGGTCGCACCAACGACCTAGTGAAGATCGGCAACGACCTACTAAAGACTCGCGAGCTAACGAACTCAAAGGAAAGGCGCACAAACAACCTAACAGGGACTTAGGTCGTGGACGACCTAACGGGTTTGAGAATGGCGAGCTAAAGCAAAGAGATAGGTCGCTGGAACGACCTAACATGTTTTTAGGTCGTGTACGACCTAACGAGATAAGAAATAGGTCGCTGGAACGAGCTAACAGGGTGCTACGACCTAACAAGTCACGAACTATGCTAGGTCGCAGGAAACAGTCACGACCTATGATAGGTCGCAAGAAACAGGAACGACTTATGATAAGTCGCTGGGTGATCTGGGGAGATAAGTCGCACACTATAGGTCGCAAGGTATTAAGTCGCGAGGACTTAGGTCGCAAGACTTAGGTCGCGCAATTTTATGAAGTGCTCTTTTAAGTCGCTGAAGCTTGATGTCGTTGAATCGTATGTCGCGTTAATCTCTGTCGTTGATTCTTTAAGTCGTTGAGGGAAGCTGGAGCATTGAAGTTAGGTCGCGTACGACCTAAGTTGAGTCGTGAGAAGTTGATAGGTCGGCAACGACCTAAGTGATGTATTTTTCTGTCTGTAATTTTCGGTTTGTTAAGTCGTATCTTTTAGGTCGTGTGTTTTGTTGAGTCATGGTCTTTGTTAAGTCGGAGACGACCTAAGAGTTGTACAGATTTTTGTTTTTGATTTGTAACTTCTATAAATAGGCCGGTGGTGCCATTTGTAATAGTTTAGTTGATTTGAAATAAAACTCTTATTTTGTTAGCTTTGTGCTTTCACCCAATTGGTAGTTGAGTGTAATCTCCTATTTCCTCTTTCGGTTAATCGAGTGCGCTCGATTCAACGACTGCAGAAGCCGATTCACGGAATCTAGTGCGCTAGATCAACGTGCGAAGAATCGCAAATCTTTGAACCCGGTATCGTGCGCGATCAACGAGTTCGGGATAGCTAGAATTCGGTATCTTCGGATCAACGAATTTGGGCATTTCAGTATTCATCAATTCATCGATTGCTACTTTCATCGATCTACATTGTTTTGATTAATCCGCTGCGTCATAAACCCCCGCTTCTTTAATTCTTAAAGACTCTTCTTACAAGCATGACCTAAACAAGATGTCATAACTAAGTAGAATATAGAACACCAGAATTAGTAGAAACTACCGACTCTCTCAAGACTATCTCTCCATGAAGCATATAAATATTATCAACTCGCACCCCTTTCATCACTACCAAGGAATCCTTCGCCACTCTCAAATTTTCTTCATCTATTATTATCCTCATACTAAGTCTACTCAAAGCTCCAACTGACAACAAAATTCTACGTAGCATTGGAACATGTCTAACATCCGTGATAGTCCTAATAACATCATCATGCATCCTAAACCTAAGACTTCCAACGCACAGAACATGACAGATGTGTCATTCTCTATATAATCAGCTCTGCCATCAATCCTCTTGTAAATGACTAAACACCTCCTACTAGCGCCATATGACAAGAGGCTCCAGAATCAATCATCCAACCTGTACTATCTCAAGACAAATACTGGCTGAAAATAATGATGTATCACGATCGCTTCTATCTACATCTGATCTAACCGCTGCCGAAACTGAAACTTTCTCTTTCTTCTCTCTCTTCTTTCTAAGAGCTAGACAATCTCATATGAAATGCCCTTTCTTCTTACAATAATAGCAAACACCCATTTTAGGACCCATGAAGTGGGATCTATGCATATGTCTTCTACCTTCAAGTTGTTTTTGGCTTTTGTCCCCTTTTCTAAATAAATGAAGTTGTTTCTCAAGAAAACCATCATTAGTCTTCACCTTCCATGTCCCAAAATCTTCCTTTTTAGCAGATTTGGTGGCACCATAATTAACCATACTAATACTAAAAGAATTTACCATTGATAACTAATCTAGAACAAGACAGCTAGCTCTGATACTAATCTGTTATGCCAAATTTTAATTAATTTGCACTAATGCCTAACCGTTGTGAAATAGTTAGGCTTATGCATGGAAGCAAGCAAAAAGATCTAGCTTGTCGATTAATTACCAAATACCAATTCACTAATCACCCAATAAAGAAAAATAGAAGATTAGAGAACACAAAGATTTAACATGGTTCGGCCAAATTGCCTACGTCCACGAACCCAACAAATGTTCTTTATTTTAGTGAAGAAAGAGAGTCAAGAGAGTGATTACACAATTATAGGCAGTAAAGTGGAAAGATTAATCTATAATTACAAATTGAATAATCAATTTCTCCAAAGACTAGCTTGGCCTCAAAGCCCCTAATTTGATTTAACTATAGAAATTAGAGTTTATCGAAGAAGAGGATAACGGTGGATGCTTATATACACACACAAATATGAAGATGAACTTTTATTTAAATAGACTTAATGAAGTAGTTACTTGAAGGTTAAAAAATTACTATTTTGATTACATAACAACCTTTCCAAATTCCTTATTTTGATTCCAATGCACATAGATGACGAAAATTTTATATTTCCATAAATTTCTTTTGTTGATTGAGTCTCCACATATAAATTTTTCTATCTTCATATATCAAATCCTATGACTAATTAATTGATTAGCTAATTAATTAGTTTTCTTCCTCCAAAAGCAATCACAGATAACTTTCATGTTTTTATTTCCACAAAATAAGATTAATTAGCTAAATTCTTTTCTTCTTTGGTAAATATTTGAATAATCCAAATTTAACAAAATTATTGATAGATGACAAATACTTATTATATATGCACATTGAGGTATAAATATTAGGATCCTGTGATTTGTCACATTGGGCGTGGGAATAGTTTAAAATAAGTAAATATTTGAAAAAAAAGTGGTAAAATTGGATTCTTATCACTGGTTCATACTGATTATAAAAAGAGGTAAAATATTATAGTGAGATTTCGAGTCAATACAAGTGCAGACAAGTGGGTTTAGGAACTGCACTAAGAGGTATATATATTATTCGATATATACTTTATATTTCACACTTTTATTTATGTTAGAAAGGGATTTATAACCACCACATCAATTTATACTTTTCATTGCGTTTAAAAAATGCATAAAATTTCCATAGTGTTTTAAAGTACTATTTGTAACGACATGCTATAATATATATATTGATCTAACGTAGTACCAAATTAAACACTATGAAAAGTTATCATTTCATAGCGTTTTGTTACCCTATGAAAGATAAACTAATTGTCAGTTAATTGCGGTATCCAAATGCTATTATTAAAAATACTTACCATTTTATACCCTTTTTCAATGCTATTACTTTATTTTAATGCTATTACTTTTTTATTACATCTTATACTCTTTGTTATAGTTTACATGTCGTTTTTAAAATGCTATACAACCCATTTCTTTTATTGAAACTAAATCCTTTTTTTTTCTTTTTTTGTGACATTACTCTATATCATAGCATTTAATAACATTTCAAAAAAAAAAAAAAAAAATTTAATAACATTTCAAAATGCCATATATGCCACATTTTTGAAATAGAAACACATTAAATTCAAAAAAAAAGCATAGAAATACATTAGACGGTCAACACATTTGATGTTCAATATATTATATTACAGAAAACAAAAGCACATAGTATACATTCACCAATAATACATATAAGCTTTGCATAATATCTCCCATAAGTAATGTTTTCGGCGTACAAAATTAAAGTACATACATCCGTTGTGTAGCCTAAAATTATACTAAACTTGACTAATTTTCTTACAAATACCAACTTTTGTACCATTTATGAAATTTCCCCATAGTGGCTGGAAGTGTGCATATCCTCGATCTCTTTTGACATATTCCTGAGAAATTGCTGCTTAAACAAAATAGGTGAAATGCTTACTTCAAAAGTTAATTTGAAATAGAACAACCAAAAATGATCGGAAATAACTTGTTTTTAAAAAATAACTAGCAACCTTAAAATTCCTCACAGAGTCGAACTCATGTACACTAAAATGTCAATTTTGCTATGTGGAGCATGTACGGGATAGAAACCACACACTACCTGTTCATTTTCACATGTACATATTGCATCAGTTATATGCCAGTATTGGTATGATGGTTTATTTTGAAAATGTAATATTTTCTAACTTAGGTATCTAGGATTTTACATGCATGTTATTTGACATAGTTCAAACCCTAATGCTACCAGTAAATTATTAGAGCATATCCAATTCCTGTGTATTGCAGATTTGTGATATAAAGCACAAAACACTGAGGACATGTTGGCTTCAAAATTAGAGTTGTGTTTGGCTTCAAAAATAAAATACTCTTAAGCTTATTGCTTATCAACCAATTACTTAAGATTATGATATTTAACTACCATGTTAATTTTATGGAAATCGGAAGTTAAGGTCTTTGCTATTATACAACAAATACAATAACAACATTGAAATTGGAATTATTTTAATCCATCCCTTTATAGAGAATCCAGAAAATAAGAAAAAATGTCATATGAGGAGTATTTCGATTCTCAAGCTGATGAAGAAGCATCAAAGACCTACCTCTGTTGGCTAGAACCATTTATGAGAATGGCTATATTCTATAATCAAGGGCAGGCCTTACAAGATTGGCACATTGATTTTGCATTTTTGACATTGGATCTGAAGTCTAATATGTTTTGGATAAATTATATTCAAACACCAAGAATCACTTTTACATTCTCCATCAACTTTCATTCATTATTAAAAAGAAAATTATGGTCCTTTGGTTGAATTTGTCCTCTAAACATGTTATATACATGGTATGCGCTAATATTTTTTTCTGGTCATTGGTCTGAGGATTTTTTAACGTAGTTTCACCTGTTACCATGCTTGATACCTAACACAAAGTCTGTACCTTTAGCTACCAGATTTGTTTGTTGTATTTTGTTTCTTATAGTAATAAAGTTTTACAAATGTTCTCAATTTTAGAACCAATTTTTCATCAGAAAAATATCTTATTTAAGATTTAAATATACACTGAACAAGGAGAATAGACATATCCTCTATTAAAGGGAAACCTTATTTTAGGAAGAGAATACACAAAATTAAGAGCATGTTCAGAAAATGAACTTATTAAGAAAATTAAAATAAAAACATTTGAGAAGACTAATTTACTGTGCAAAATGGTATGGTAATTTTATGTAGATGTAAAAGTAAAGGATATAGACGCATCTTTTATGGATAGATAGGAACATGAACCATATCCTCTTATCCATAAAAATGAGACAATTAGTACCGATAAAAAAAACCTAGGTCTTAAAAATGGTTTATGTCAAGATACTGTTAGCTATTAATCTTAAAATACCTAGGTAGAATGATACCATTTTAGATATTCCAAATTTGACAGATTGAGGGTGGACAAGTTATCATTGTAGTGCACAAGATTATTATACCTATATACACGTCAGTACCCAAATTCAAATTAACATGAAAAGCAAATACTTATTTCCACCATTACCATAAGTAGTGATACCCCTAGTGCGATTGATATGATAAAATTTGAGTACTCCTATATAGTTTGATATGCCTACAAAATAATTTAATGACTTGCTAAACATTGCCCACTTAAAATTTCATATATATTTAACTTATGAGTTTTGGTAACCAAATACTATGTCCCCATGTATACAACTTTTGTATTGTGTGGTTCAGTAAGCACATTGCGGTAGTTACACTTATCTTAAACTCAATCCTAGCTTTAAGTTTGACATTATTCCATTACATGCATATTTACCAGTGTTGAAAAATATGTACAAGAGACCCTAAACCTGCTGTTAATCAATATTGGCAATAAGTATATATATTTGGAATAGCCATGCATGGCCAAAAGGAAACAAAACTTAGATGAATTTGTTAAGGACTATATAGCTATGTATGATGCAACGACCCAACTTTTCGACCCTCGATTATCGACACTAATACATGAACAATATTTGTTTGCTGAGCACCTTAGTGTCTAAAAGACATATAGTTATAGTAGAGTAAAAAAGAAAAAGAAATAGAACAAGAAAGAAATAACACAATATCAGAATCCCATGACGGAACGATAAAATACAGTATCTAAAAAGACGGTACAAATGATTACTCCAAAACACAGAGTAATTTCAAAGTTACTAAACCTAAGTACTGTCATCAGCCTAGACAAATATAACTACATGTTCTCACAATGCTAATGCATACATAATAATAGTGCAACGAAAATAGAAATAGATAGATAAATGGAAGCCTCCAACTCGTCTCCTGAAACTTTGAACTTTCCAAAGTAAAAGCTACTTTACTCAACCTACTCGAAAGTGTATCACGGGGAATTTAGAAAAAATAAAAATTATGTGTCTAACATAAGTCTGATATGAGAAACTTGAGATACATGCATCCATATAACAGTAACTTTTGAGACCGTACTGATCACCGCAACAGTTTTTCCCCTAGAATAAACCAAACTGTCTAATAAGTGAATATAGTGATATAATAGATAATGTCTAGGGTGTAGAACATAAATCAGAAAACAGTTCTACTACTTGCATCTCACAACACAACAATATTAGAAGTACATTTAAAACCACTAAGATATGTTCAAATATGGATTTTCCATGAAGGTCCCCGCAGTAAACTGAAGTTGGCCCTTTACACAAGGGTTGGAAACTACCTTTCGAGCATCGTATAACTCTAGACAAAATATATATCAAAGGAAAACATAACTGGTCCCGCCCGAACACGTGGTATCGAGTATCATCAACTCCCACTAGCAACGTCGATAAGCATATCTAGATATGGAGTTGATATACCTTAGGGTTAGCTAAACCCACTGGCTATGCTCTAACTCTATTTTATACCATTCCAATGTTGAGGTTGCGTTCGACATCTTTTACATGAGTCTTCATCACTCAAACAGATCACAAATCCTTTCATTGATCCCAACGTAAGTCGATCGACAAATGCTAATGATGACCTCTCCATTGGATTTAACCTTAGGATAGACAGTTCAAGTCTATAGCATTAACATGAAATGCTAATGTTGACCTCTCCCTTGGACTTAATCTTAGGATAGACAGTTCAAGTGTACAACATTCTATTTCATAGTTGCTTCCAAAACATAAACTCTTATACTAATTTCGAAGTGGTGTTCTATAAGAAAAACACTTGCCGACCCCAAACTTTTCAGAACTAAATCAAGTAATTTTCGATTAACTCAATTCCTGTTCTTTTAGAAGTGAGCGAACTATATATAAAGTAGTTCTCTTTGGGGGATCTCATATATATACAATTCTTAAAGGTAGAGATGTTTCATACCAATAAGTCCTCCCGAGGGATCTCAAATCGTATGAAGCTATGAAAACTTTCATATATTTCCTAAGTTAAATGGTCAAGTACGATTAGTCGACTAATCAACTCTCTAGTTCTAAAATGTTCGCTTATAGAAATCAAGTTTCGTATAATTAATACGTTTGCAACCTTCTCGACTTACTATCCCTCGGTCAAGGGTGAAGTTGGTAAGTTAAAGCACTATCGCTTCTAAACCCTACTCTAACATCATTCTTTACTCTCACAGATAGACAAGCCTACTTCATCAGCTTTTAGTGTTAAGTATATAGTTAATTGCTTTGCATAAACAAGCTAAACAAACAAATACAATTAAGCCACTAAGTAAAACATTTGTTTATAATTTAAAACCCTTTAAAAAAATGATATATACATATATATCTATATACACACACTAATTTATTTAGAAAGATTAGGTATTTAATAAAATACTAAAAACAATTTACAAGATATTATATTACATAAGCTTTGTAATACTTAAATAAAATAATTTTCAAATTTACTAAAAACTATATATACTTAAAATATACTTTAAAATACTTATAATTATGGTTTAAATACTACTTAAAATATTACTTAAAAATATCTATTTTATAATTTATTTAAAACTTTAAGTAAACATGTTTTCATTTGATTAAAATAAACCTTCTATTTTAATAATTCATAATTAATTATTAAAAATATATAAAAATCCCAAACTACTTTTAAATTATTCTAGTATAAGTTAGAAAAGACTACTAAAAAGATTGAAGTAAAATACTTAATTTAAAAGTAATTTCAGAACAATTTAAAGTCTCAAACATAAACTACAGAATGCTGTAAAAAGGATTCAGAGCAATGACAGTGGCCAGAAAATGCTATCGTTGACTATTCTAAATGTCTACGAACTGGGGCAGTTTTGAATACTTAAACTTTTTCCATTTCTCGATATATTAGCAAACCTTTTAGCATCCAATCTTTTTACATTGAATAATATACACAATATACATAACAATCATGATTAGAACCCTTCAAGATCTTCCTACAAAATTCTATAGAAAATGCCAAATACAAGGCATTTCCAAAGTGCTTCTATAACGACAATCTCTATAAAACCACATCCAAACTCAAGACTGATTCTGTCTATGTTTAACCAAACCCCATATGCTCTATTTCAAGGCTATTCAACAAGTCATAGAAAGTTATACGAGTCCAAATACATCATTTACATATGTCATTTGCTTTCCAAAGTAAGAATCGCAATAAGATATTGCAACAGAAATTCAAATACAAAACTATAGTCGAATACAAATATATATACACTTCCGTATTCATTCAGATGGTAAGTTAGCTCACCCTTCAACAAGCAAAATACCAAGCACAAGCTTCCACTTCCTACCACAACCTTTTAAGCTCCTAAACTTCTTAGCCCAAACTTCTTAGCCTAACCACCTTTTCTCATAGCCAAAGCACAATGCCCTCTAATAGGTCACGACCTAGAGATGTAGGGGGTGACTATCCTTAGATCTTGTATGCGCTTGGGACAATCTTGTTCAGAAGGAGAAGGAGGCTCTTTGCACTAAACAAATCAATTTGATGAAGCTAGAAGGCGAAATTCTATTAGGTGATAAACCTAAAGTTCTTCATGAAACCCAGCTTATACTCCAAAAATAGCATGCTGCAAACTCTCGACATAAAGCAGGCAAAGGTTCTGGATCCATGTCCCACAATGTCTCAAATGACCAAAATCCAGTGACCCAAACTATTCCCAACATCATTGTGGATCCTTCTATCGAGCTTGGTTACAATCCAGAGAAGCTGCATATTGCTACATCTAGTGGGCTCTCCCCAATTATAGAAGGATGTTTCGGTGGCACTCTAGCTCACATGGGAGATCAATCTGGAGAAGGTATTTCCTTAAACTCACCCGTCCTCCAAAAGGCTGGAGTGTCCTCGGTCGATATATCTAATCTCTTTAGTTATGTTTCACCAGCTCTAGATTCACTGGCTATAGTTTCACCTTTTCTTAAACAATCTCAATCAGGACCTCGGGTGCCAACGACAGAGTCTGTTACTGTCATGGCTTCGGTAGCAACCCAAAATGTCCCATAAAGGAAACTTTTATGATCAACGAGTACTTAGTGGACGCTTTATTGAGAGAAGAAAGTGATCTGTATCAAAAGATTCCTACTGATGACGACGTTGTGATTATTGGAGCTTCCCAATCCTTATCAGGAACCTTTATATAAGAAATGGCACAGAAACTTGAAGTGGGCATTGCCCTTGAGGTGAAAGCCAAGCATGAGAAAATGTAGATCGTTCCCCCTATCTCCATTGTTTTGCCTAGAGAAATTATAGAGACCTCCACTCCTCAACCAGAATCTCCTCAAGATGCACCTACTGGGTCAGCCCAATCTACTCCTGTTAAAGGCCAAGGAAGCGAGAAAAGAGGGGAGAAGAGGAGTGGAGAAAGCTCAAGCAAAATCTCTTCTGATCCCAAGAAGAAGAAAGGGAAGCCAAGGAGGAAGTGATTTTTCGCGTGCACTCTTGCTCCCAAGTCTTTAGGGTTTTTGTTGGCCGAATTTGTATGGGATCGACCCTCATTTTTTGATTCTTTAACTATGAATACTTGTACCTGACTTTCAAGCTTACGTAAGTAAAGTTTATTTTTTTACTTTTGTAGAACTCTTGTGTGAAATATTTTTAAGTCGTTGAGATATTACTTTTCCATTCAATGTACTTGTAATTCATTGCTCATTAATTCGAACAATCATCCATTAGGCCTCCACATAGTCGTAGCCTTAAGTTATATCAAACATTGGGATCGAACCCTAGTGTTTCGCTGCTAGATTCAGCAGTTTGAGTGATTATACTCCTGCCCTCAGTCTCGGGTTAGCGAAGCTTGATTATGGATGGTCAAACTCCATCCTTAGCGAGTTTATACTCATCCTATCGGTTTTAGGTTGGAGTTTATGGTGTAGTGAGTGGTCGAACTACACTTATCTATTCATTTATACTTATATCTGTACACTGGGGATAATAGTTAGTTGGTGGGTGATCGGATCATGCCCAACTTGTGTTTATACTCCGGTCCTTGCTCTGGGGACTTAGAGTTATTTCGAAAAATAATCGGACCGTACTTTCCTTAAATTATAGATTTGCCCCTAAGTCTGGGGTTTGACTTAGCGAGCGATCAATCATGTCACGATCGCTTTTGATTCATGTATGTCATGTTATTCAGTAGGATTAACTTAGTCATCGATGGTCGAGTCACATCCATTCCTCATTAGTATTCGATCGATCGGGTTATGAGCAAGAATCATCAAATTAACGGTCGGACCACATTCATTTTGTTTAGTTCGGTCATGAATTTGCGTAATCGACCGACTCCAAACTCTAAGAACCGACTCGGACATGTCAACATTAGTTAATCGGGTATTGCAGCTAACATGCAGTGCTACAATAATCATATATATTAAGGAAATCCCAAACTTTTATTTGCCAAATGGAAAGAAATGACATAGCCTGCCTTATTACATATCTGGAAAATCAAATGCTAAAACAAATTCGAAGATTAAATCCAACAGAAGGAAAGAAAGAATAAACTAAGTGAAATAGCATCGTAAATGCTCACTATTCCGCACCATTGGGAGTATGACGCCATCAACAGTCGCTAGCTTAAAAGTTCCTTCTCCAAGCCTCTGTTCAATGATATATGGTCCTTCCCAAGTAGGATTCATGTGTGATGAGGCAGCAAAAACTCATTTCAAGATGACATCGCAGATTACAAAGGTTCTAGGTAAGACTTTAGTGTTAGAGTATCGAGCGACTCGGTGTCGATGTGTAGCCACCCTCAATTCAGCTTCTTCAGGATTCTCATCTATCAAAGTCTAGAGATTCTAAGAGGAGATATCTTTTCGTTCTGGGGTCATAGTAGGTCACTTGATGAGAAGGGACTTCGAATTCAACAAGAATGACGACTTTAGATCCGTAAGCAAGGGCGAATGGAGTATGGCCAGTTGTTGACTTGTGGGTAGTTCTGTAAGCCCTTAATGATGTTGGAAGTTCATCCATTCACTTGCCTCTAACCTTTTCCAAACACTTCTTCAGAATGGACCTTATGATTTTGTTCACAGCTTCAACTTGTCCATTTTCCCGAGGGTGAGCAACTATTGCAAATCTCTTCTAATATGATGTCGACGACAGAAGTCATTCAATTCAACGCTGTCGAATTAGGTTCCATTATCAGTTACAATTGTTCATGGAAGGCTAAACCAGAGATGATGTTCTGGACGATGAAGTTGATTACTTTATTTGTTGTGATCATGGCTAAAGGTTCCGCTTCGGCTCATTTGTTGAAGTACTCAACCATGACGATGGCGTACTTCGCACCACCTTTAGAGATTGGTAAGGAACCGATAATATCAATTCCCCATATGGAAAATGGCCATGGACTGACCATTTTTGTGATTTCTGTCAGCATGATTCCTTCTCAAGCTTCGTCTCTAGTACCCAGTCGATTTCTATCTGGTTTATCCTCTAAGCATCTAGTACTTTAATTGGAACCAAGCCTATTTGTTGTGCATCCATGGTACTAGCAAACTTTGCCAATGAGTCAGCCTCTTTATTTTGATCCCGAGGAATGTGCGTGATGTCATAATACTCAAAGTCAATGAATAGCTCTTGGAATTGGATAAGATACGGAGCGAGTTATTGTCCTTTAGCTTTTTAATCTCCCCTGACTTGGTGTACCACCATCTGTGAATCACAAAAGATTTCAAGAGATTATATCCCCAGTTCTTTGGCAAGCTCGAGTCCAACAATCAGAGCTTCATACTTAGCTTCGATGTTTTTGTAGGGAAGTCATGCTTCTAAGCATAGCAAATCGACCGATCTTCAGGAGTTACTAGCATGATTCCGACTCCAGAATAACGATCATTGGATGCTCCATCCATATACATTTTCCACCGAATGGTTGGGGCTCCTCCACTCTCTGGGAGATCATCATGTGTAGTGAATTCTGCTATAAAGTTCGCCAGTGTCTATCCCTGGATTGCTCTTCAAGGGAGATAAGTGATGTTGAATTAGTTTAATTCGATGTTCCACTTGAGTAACCTTCCAGACGTCTTAGTTCACTGCAGGACCTGTCGTAACGGCTGATCGGTGTAAATGTTGATGGGATAAGCCTGAAAATAAGGGTAAGGCTTTTGCAAAGCAATCAACAAGATGTATGACAATTTCTCTATCTTTGAGTAGTTCCTTTCACCTCCTGTTAATCACTTGCTGATATAATAGACCGGTCTTTGGATCCGATTCTCCTCAGGAAGCAGCACGGTACTTATAGCATGCACCAACATGACCAAGTAGATATACAAGTCTTCATGATCCATCGACTTTAACAAGATGCATGAGAGGCCTCTCTAAGTGGTTCACCAAAGCTTGGAAGGTGTTTTCACAATCCTGCATCCATTCAAAATTCATTTTCCCTCTCCTAATCAAATCGAAGAAAGGAATGCATTTATTGGTGGCTTTGGAAATAAATTGACTTAGGGCGGCAACCTTCCTATTTAAGCTTTGTACTTTTTTGATGGTCTTCAGGGCCTAATGTTGTGAATTGCTCGAATCTTCTCAAGATTAGCTTCGATTATGCGAGCATTGACATCGAAACACAAGATTTCCCGATGCAACACTAAAATAATGTTTTAGTGGATCGATCTTCATTTTGTAATACCGAAGGACATCGAACATTTCTGCTAGGTCTCTAATTTGGTTGCTTGATCATCGTGACTTCACGAGCATATCACCCATATATACCTCCATCGTCTTTCCAATATGATCTTTGAATATTCGGTTGACCAGGCGCTGATAAGTTGCTCCAGCATTCTTCAATCAAAATGGCATCACTACTTAGCAATACAATCCGACGTCGGTAATGAAACTGGTGTGTCCTTGGTCAAGGATGTGCATCGAGATTTGGTTATATCCTTAGTATGCATCCATGAAAGATAGCAATTTGTGTCCTGCGGTTAAGTCCACCAGTTAGTCAATCCTTGGAAGGGGAAAACTCTCTTTTGGACACACCTTCTTTAAGTTCGAATCATCAATGCACGTCCACCAATTTCCATTTCCATTCTCACAAGTGCATGAATAGATACCCATTTAGGGTAGAGGGCATCACGAATCAACCCATTGCTTTTGAGCCTATCCACCTCCTCTTTAAGGGTAGAAAATCTTTACGGATCCATTCAACACCTCTTCTGTTTCACCGGGAGAAGCCTCGGGTCGATATTTAATGCATGGCTTGTAATGGCAGGTGAGATCCCACACATCCCGGAATGATCCCAAGAAAACACACTAAGATTTACTCGGAGAAAACTAGTAAGTTCTTTCATCATCGAGGGGCTGACCTGTGATCCGATCTTTAGGTTCCATGATGGATCATCGTGGCTAACATGATGTCAATCATTAGCTCAGCACGGTAGCCTTGGTCTCTTTGGTCTCCTCCTTGTCATCCCTCGGATCTATCTTTATAGAACCGACCGTGGCGCCCGAGCCAAGGCCTAGGTGCTGGTTATCAATCTTTGGTGGTTTGGATGCAGAGAGACTTTTCCACACCCTTATCTTTCTCCTACCGTTGAGAGTCTCTTAGTTCAGCTATATAGCAGTCAAGTTCGGTCGCCTGATCACCATGTACAACTCTAACACTGTTATTAGTTGGGAACTTTAAAGTCAAACACCATAAGGCAGGAGATGCCCAAAATTCAACTAGGGCTGGTCGGCCCAGAAAAGCATTGTATGGAGAATCAATATCCAAGACAATAAATGGCAATATCTGCACTCTCCTGCAGTTAGCTTATCCCAACTTTACGGGTAATTAAACATATCCTAGAGCTTCGATCGCAACACCTTTAAAGCCATGAATGCATGCTTTAGACGGTTTCAAGTCATTGGCTTCCATCCTCATCTAATCGTAAGCCTTTTTGAAAATTATATTTATGGAACTTCCACAATCAACCAAAATCCTCCACACTAAGGCGTGGCCGATCATGGTTGAAATAATCGTTGGGTAGATCATTGGTGCCTCTACCTTGTCTACATCTCTAATTTTGAACATAATGTCATCTGTTATTGTATGTTGTTGTTTTGTTGGAGCTTCATCTTTTGTACTCGAACAACATTCAAAATTCATATGCTTGATCGTGCTAGCATAGAGCTCCATCTCATGCCAACTGTTATCAGCTGGATACGGTCTATGACTATTGTATTGATCACTAACCTTCTACCAGTCTGCACAGGCTCCTCAACCTTGTGTGTTGTTGTCCTCTATTAGGGTTGGATGTCCCTTGCCCACCATCCTACGGGGCTTTAACAGATTGCTGTGACTTTCTTTCCGGAATTAGTTTCTCGATAACACATGGAGATGCCTACACTCATTTGTGTTATGACCATAGCATTCGTGGAACCGGCAATATTTTCTAGTTTTCTTTTGCTTCTCCGTCGATTCCTTCGGAGGTGGCTTCATATATTGAATGGTATTACAAGCAGACAAGTAGTTATTTTCTATAGACGTATTTAGCGGTGTGTAGGTATCTTACCTTGGAATCCTTGGCTTTCCTCTTCCAGAATCCTTCTTTTGCTCACGGTTCCTATCACCGCCCTTCTTTTGCTAATTCGGTTTATTTTGGACATTTACTTCAACTTTTTCGAAACTCTCCCCGGTTGACTTTACCGCAATGTTGCTTTGCACTCCCTCTCCACTCGATTCAGCAACATTCTTCTTCTTAGAGCATCTAGCTTTCTCTTTCCTCAAATACTAAGCTGCTTTGACATAGAAATGCACCAACGTTGTAGGTGGTTTGCTAGCTAATCAATTGCCAAAGTCGGATTCTGGATCAATCCCTCTTCTTACTACCATCAATATTGAATGGTCATTCCTATTACTGACTTCTATGACAGCCATATGAAATCTCTCCAAGCAATCTTTCAACGATTCTCCTGGAACCTGGATCACACTTGATAGGGACATTACATCTTTGGGGCGAGTTGCGTGCATATGGAACTGTTCCACAAACTTTGTTGCTAAATCATTAAATATAGAGATTGACCATAGTTATAATATCATAAACCACATCGTCATTATACCAGAGAGAGTAATGGGAAAACACCTGCATTTTGTGGCATCATAAGCTCATGCGGAGTCCATCATTCATTCTTATCTCTTGATATGCGGAATGGGGTTGGTTTTCCCCTCATAAGCTGGCACTGATGGCATGCTGAACGTCCTTGGGTACTCTATGAGTATGATACTGTCAATGAATGGGGTATGTCTTTTTGAGATTCTCCAATCATTATTGGTCATGCCTTGGCTCTTCCTAACTAGTTGTCTAAGCATAACTAACAAGTCTGGCATTTGGATACTTGGACCCAAGCGGTAGTCATGCTCCACCTCGCGTGAATGGTCCGGTCGACATCTATAGGTCGTTCCACACCTTCTCACTCAACATCCTCTTGATGTAGGTTCATATCATTATCATTTCGAAAAGGCAACTGATCTGCATTCACCAAAAATTCAACATCCAAATCGATCACTACATCGCCAGTGTGTTCTCTTTAAGTTAATTGATGTGACCTACCTCCAAGAATTGGATCGACGTCGACCGTTCTAGATGGATCGGCTCTGACCATCCCAAATGGTCAATATCGTTCATTATCGGTTTGTTTGGATTGATCGGGTGCTGGTGGATCAACATTTCAATATGATATCCTTTGGGACTGCGACTTCTACGCCCATGATAGTCATTCGATGAAGTTGAGCTTTCTGTTGACTTAATAGGGAGTTGGCTCCTTCCTAGTTTTCCTGCATTATTGATCCTGAGTTGATTCGTTAGATCGATATTGGCTTGAATCTGTCGGTTCAATTGTCAGCGGCTATCTAGGAGCTCTCTCATCAGATTCTGAAAATCAGCTCTCGTGATGGAATCGGCTGGATTCTAGACATCAACAAGATTAGCAACATTCGTATCTACTGGTAGATTGCTCAGGCTTCCTTGTTGGATATTAGTGTTCTTGTTTCCTTTTGCATTTTGATAGGTATATCTGGTATTCCTAACTATTGCTGAGAGTTTTTCTTAGACTTTGGCAAATCTGATTTAGAACGAAAAGCTTCCTGAAGATAATTATGGATCTCTTCAGGGGGTTTATGCAATCTAGTAGCAACAAAAGGATCCAAATAGAGCTGAGAATCTTTCTTCTCAGTGAAAGCACCAAAATGTTTGCACCAAAAATTTGCATAAACTACCAATAGCGAATTTTTAGAGAAATAAATCACGAATATAAAATGGAAATAAAGGAAGCAAGCAATTGAATAGTAGAAAGTAAGCAGTAACAAGAAGACAATGATTTATAATGGTTCGGCGTTGAAAGCCTATGTCCACTTTGAAGAAAATAACTTTATTAAATACTTGAATTGCCAAGTACAGGCGGATGGATCGAAGTAAAACCATTAGTTACAGAGAGGTGCAAAGTAACAAGCAACATAAGAGATCCTTCAAATGAACAATCAAATCTATATTTATAGGGAAAGCCGATGAAATATCTTCCTGAAATT
Source organism: Allium fistulosum (assembly GCA_030737815.1). Classification (NCBI taxonomy): domain Eukaryota; kingdom Viridiplantae; phylum Streptophyta; class Magnoliopsida; order Asparagales; family Amaryllidaceae; genus Allium; species Allium fistulosum. The sequence goes on from CM060902.1 coordinate 99,446,238, forward strand.
TCGACAACGGAGTCTCCAGATCTAGAAGAGGTGATGATATCGATCATAGATCCCAAATCCTTGAGAATAACGATCAGTGTCGATCGTTATATTGGCTTGCTTTGACATACGATTGCTATGGTGGGTTTCACTCTTCAACATACTGATGCTCCAGAATTTCATCTGTATTTGACTTGTAGATTTCAAGATATCAACCGTTTTCCATTACGTTGAAACCTAACATCGATTCGGTATGATCCATAATGGGCAAATATGGATTGTACTCGATCCATTTTCAACACATGGTGTATTTTCATACTTTTAGCATTCTATTAAATCCATCTTCTGCTTTCACTCCGCCACTATTTTATTTTATTATTTATGCCTGATCTTTGGGCTTCGTTATTGTTATTCTGACTTATCGATCCTAATGATAGTCGATTTTAACTTGTCTAATAAGTTCGAATATCGCCGGGCCAAAAGGCTGGATTACAAATTGCAAGTTAACCCCCGTTATGTAAAATGTTGGATTTAAATATTACTTATGAAATTATACTGATATATCAAGTACTTCCCTTTTATGAACAAGTTTGCAAGTTTATATGAACTTTGGTTAGGTTGCATAATGATTAGAATTTGTATTTTATTTGGCAAATGAAATTAATGATATCTTATTGAACAACGCAGTGATTAGAATTTCTTATTTATTCGACATTGATTGCTAAAATTAGATAAAGATATTATGATTTTTGAGGTTTTAGTGATATTTTAGTTTGTTGAATGTATATTATTGCAAGTAGATTTCCATATATTATCAAGTTCAAATTTAACAAAAATGTAATGTTTGACATGAATGACAGGGAATAGATATAAGCATATAAAAGAAAGAGATATACAAAATATGGATAATTATCGTATTTTATACCGTCTATTTGAGAAATAAATAGATAATTCGATGTAATTACAAACACCATACAAACCTCCTCTTCTGTAATAGATATGGAAATTTACCGTCCTAACAATTATTTGATAAGAGTTAGTTCCAATGTACTAAAATCTAGTACATCCATAGGGTAGAATATGAAGATAAGAATGAAATAAAAGTACCAATAAGATGTGAAGCAACGAAAAAGAAAATGTGGAGAAATAGGCAAGAAGAAAAAGGAACAAAAAATAACATGGAATACAAATGAAAGCTGAAACTAATAAATGTAGTAGCAACGATATTGATAACTGATAAGAGAAAGTGGTAAATTAAAGTGATAAAGAAAAGTTAAATATATAATGAAATAAAGGCCTAGGGTCAAATATAAAAAGATGTAGAGGAGATGTAGAAAGAGTAAGAAAAATAAAAATACATGAATATGCAATATGTATATAAGTAGCCTTGGATAGCTTTTATGATGGATGTGGATAGTTATAATATAATAATTATAAATTATAGAAAGAGAATGACATAAGGTCATTAGAGTAGGTTGGAATTACACATCTAACTACAGGACTTGTGGGGAGTACACTTGCATATGGAGTAAGGATCTCCTCAGGTCATGTTTGTGCTTCAAACAAAAGTGCCGTATATGTAGGCAATTGGACGGTCTGTTAGGTGGATGTCGAGGCTGGACAAGTACTATAAAGTAGTCTGCTCAAATTTATTTAGAGGAGGGTATTGCCTTGATTGCACTAGGCAATCTAAAAGGACGATGGTAGGAATCAGACACTATGCAAGTTGTGTGGTACCAGAATTCAAGGGTAGGTTGCATAGGTCGCAAGTTCGTCATTGAACCCTTACGGACAACGGAAAGGACAAGGCTACACTTAATTGATCTTTGTCACCTACTAGGTTCAATTCAGTTGGGTAATGCACTGCCATATTTGTTTGCTAGTTTGTTTCAAAGGGCAAGGCCAGTTAACCCATAATGAGATTCCTTCAAACCTAGGACAGGGTTATTAGTGGAGCCGAGTCCACGTTAGGAAGCAAACAGTAGCAAATCCCCAAAGCGACTGGCTATATATGATAATCCAATGTTAGAGTCTAGTGAAATAATACGTCGATGCAGTGTAATAGGATTTCCTCAAGATATATGATGGCGAGATCATGATACATTGAGGAGTTGAACCCCGACGAAGTGTTGAATGAAAAATACTAGAGGAAAAGTATCTGGGTCCATTAGCAGACCATGGGATATATATAAATATATATTATAGTTATAAATCTATGGGATGTAGATGGGAACGTTTCATATGCAGTTGTGAAGTCGAAACGACTAATAAAATGTAAAAAGACATAACATGAAATAGTGAACAATTGGTATATGATAGTGTTATGTATAAGATTTACAATTTATCGGTCACTAGAACGTTGTTCTGACCCTTTCCTCATTACAACCCATAGGATAGTTAGAAGAGTAGGTACTGGTGCTTAGCGTATTCGGTGTTGACAAGAACACTTGGATTTTGGAAGTGTCAAATCTTGGTCAGTACTTATGTGATCTATTATATTGTAATTATTCCGCTACAATTTATACAGCTTTAATATGCATTCTTTGGTTTTAGTTGGAGGCAAAGATCCATGCTTTGGTGGGCTTGGGTTTTCGATTTAGTGAAATTCAGGCCCATCGGGGTGCAGATTGGTACATTTGATATCAGAGCAAGGTTAGTCATCTTGAAAATTAGGAAATGTTGAGTGAACGTATTTGTATTTTGCCTATAAATGTAATATACATTAAATCCTAATAATTCCAACTATAGAGTAGTTATATATGGAAAATACCTGAAGTTGGATGGTACATGACTCCTTAATCGAGCCTTAATAGCCCTATGATTGTAGATCCCCATATGATTACCGACTTATGATGTACAATAGGTCCAAATAATGGAAAAATAAGAATCTATATGTTATAGATAATGAGAGATAGGGAAGTTCCTATAGAAGGGTGTGAAATGGTCACTTCTAATTAGTAATTGGATTTTCTATATTCAGAAAGGAACTAGTTAATAAATTGAAGGAAAGATGTTCTTAAATAAACAGTTAAAAATCCACTAAGAGTCCAATCTAATAGAAAATAGTTTTAAAAGAAAAGAAGAAAATATTGGATTTTGGAGAAAAATATATGACATTACATTTTGGAAAAGTATTTTATAACCAAAGTTTCGTTGGAAGTTAAACCAAAAAGTTTCCATAAATTGGTTTTATAAAAGCAATTTGTTTGAGAACATTATAGAGCGTATATAGCTTGTCAGTTTCTTTGTAAAGAAAGAAAAGTGTAAATATGAAGTTCCAATATAAGTAAAAATTTGTTAAAATCTAAAAATTTCAATGAAGGAAATTTCGTAGAAAGCTATTTCATTTGAAAGAAAAATAGGAGAGCAATATAGCTCAAGAGTTTACTGTAATGAGAACTTTTAAGTTGTAAAGTAATATTTTATGGGTGGACAATAGGAAGTAGTATAAATTTGAAATATGGGTAAGTAGTATAGAAAAGAAGATTTGGAACTCTAAAACAAAGCTGTAGGCGAACGCATTGCAATGGTTCAAGTAAAAAGATAGTAAATTAAGAGAAAATAATTGAAATAAGTGCAGTTTAGGTAGAGGAGTTGAACAATAGAAGAGTTATGAAATATAAATAGAAACGAGGTTCGATTTGTTGTAATTAGGTTGGGATTTGACATATTTTATTCTTTGGAATGAAAAGGATAACAATATAAGTTTCTATGAATCAATCTTTAAGTTATTCATATAGAATTATAACATTAACAATTCCTCTTGAAAGGGAAAATAGTTCCAATGAATTAAAGTGTAGATCCTTGAATATAATAAAAAGTGTAGTAATTGAAATATTTGTAGGAAATCGTGAAAACAAATTTTGCTAATAACTTGATTAGAAGCAACAAAAGAAATTTAAGGTAGAATAAAAGAAATGGACATTTTCCATTGTTATGTTTATTCCAAGTATCTTTTAAATGTCCCCCTTTCGTGATATTAGAGACTCCACTAAAGATTGGAAGCGGAGGAAGAAAGAAATGGTAGAGGGAGAGTTGCTCTTATCTATTACAATTTTATTTTTTAGAAAATTATAAAAGATGTTTTAGAAAAACTGCAAAGTGCATATTTAGAAAAGAATGGTTTGGTGTAATAAACAAGTTTTTGAAGGAAAAACTTAATAAATAGTTTGATTAAAAATCCCAACTTTAAAGAAGTAAAAGTTAAGAAGATCTTTAAAAAGAAAACTTTGGTTTGAAAAAAATGGGAAAAAACTTTTAATTAGGTTTAGTTAACATTCTCTCTTGGGCTTAATCAATAGTTAAATTCAAATATTGTAGACTAAAGTTTTTAAATGGTTAAAACAACAAGTATTTTTGAATTTAATAAAGGGTTTAACTTGTAGATTTAAAGTCAAAGATTTTGGGATTAAGTGTTTCAAAAAATTTTGAAGTTTTAATTTTTGAAAAAAGGGTAAAAACCAAACCAAGATTTTGAATATGAAGTAGACAGGAAATAGTGCCTAGGGAGGACGAGGTAAAGGATGAAGCTATGAAGAAGATAGCAATTATTATCCATGAAATAGTAATAAGGAACCCCGTAGAGTGTGAATGATTATGGTAAGAACCTAGGGATATTTTAGACCAGTGTGTAAGCCATATAAAGAATCCGTAAAGAAATGATAAATGGTTTTAAGGCATGCTTTTACAAGTTCTAGAGTATAATATGGAAGAAATGAAAGCTGAAACTATTGCATGTTGTAACAATGGTATTGGTAACCTTTAAGAGAAAGTGGTAAATGAAATTGATAAAGAAATACATAATGGAATAAAGAGCTAAGGTCACTTATAAAAAGATGGAGAGGAAATGTAGAAAGAGTAAAAATAATAAATATACATGAATATGGAATATGTATATAAATTGCCTCGGATATGCGTTTATGATGGGTGTGGATAGTTATAATTTAAAAATTATAAATTATAGAAAGAGAAAGACATAAGGTCATTATAGTAGAATGCGAAAACACATCCAACTATAGGACCTGTGGTTGTTCACTTGCGTATAGAGTAAGGGATATCCTTAAGTCATGTTAGTGCTTGAAAACAAAAGCTTCGAAAACGTAGGAAATTGGGTGGTCCGTTAGGTAGATGTCGAGCCTGTACAAGCACTATAGAGTTGTCTGGTTCAAATTTGTTTAGAGGAGGCTATTGCCTTGATTACACTAGGCAATCTAAATGGACAATGGTTGGAATCGGACACTATGCATCGTGTGTGATACCAAAATTTAGGGGTAGGGTTGCATAGATCGCGAGTCCGTCATCGATCCCTTGCGATCAACGGGAAGGACTAGGTTAGACCTAACTGATCTTTGTTGCCTACCAAGGTCGATTCAGTTGGGTAATGCACTGCCACAGTTCTTTGCTAGTTTGTTTGATAGGGCAAGGCTGGTTAACCCATAACGATATTTCCTCAAAGGATAGACGGGGTGGATAATGGAGTAGATTCCATAATAGGAAGTAGACAAAGTAGAAAATCCCCAAAGAGAATGGCTATATATGGCAAGCAAACATTAGAGGGCAGTAAAATAATTTGTTGATGTAGCGCAATAGGATTTCCTTGAGATATACGATGGTGAGGTTGTGATACGATGAGGTGTTGAATCCGAACGAAGTGCTGAATGAAAGATACGAGGGGAAAAGTATTTGGGTCCATTAGGGGACCATAGTGTATATATATATATTATAGTTATAAATCTATGGGATGTTAAATGGGAACAGTTCGTACGCGGTTGCGAAGTCAAAACGACTAACAAAATGTAAACAGATAGAACATGAAATAGTGAACAATCAACATAAAATAGTATTATGTATAAGATGCATAATTTACCAGTCACCATAATGTTGTTCTGGCCCTCTCCTTATTGCAACCCAGGGGATAGTTAGAAGGCTAGGTACTGGTGCTTGGCTTATTCGGTGTGTAACGAACCAATATTTTCGATCCTCGAAAATCGACATTAATACGTTCACGGTATAGAATGCCGAGCAATCGAGTGCTGGAAATACCAAATCATTAGGGGTTAAGAAGAAAAGAGAAAGAAGAAGAAATAAAAACACAGAATCTCACAGCGGAACGATAAAATATAATAATCAAATAAACAGTTCATGAAGTTGTTTATACAATACATTTGATTATAATCTATACAACATTTATCAGAGTTATATATACATCAGGGATAAATAGATAATGCAGCAGACAACATGATGCTGAAATACTAATAGTACCAATAATATACCAAATCTTCGTCTTCGTCCTCCATAATGAATCTTCAATAAGCTGAAAAACATAGGACTGACCCGAGCGTAACGAAAAGACAAAACAAACGAGTTAGGACTAAAATATTCTTATGTGCGTCAATCGATATCACATATAACATGAGTGTAATAGCGTCAGAGATGCTTACGGGCTTTCACATCTCATATCCAGTGTATCACATGCGTGCAATAACTCAAGAGATGTTATGGGATTTTCCATCCCTTAAGGATCTGTTAAAATATTTATATGTAGTAGAATATGCTATATATATAATGTCTAATCAGTAAAATAAATATCAAAATAGCGTTAAGGCTTTACATTGATCCCCTTTAATGCATTTTTAAGCATTGGCGTAAAGTTTGCATTTGACACCACCAGTACGTCAGTAGTCAGGGATGCGCCGTGATACGACAACACTAAACCAAAATCGTATGGGGCTCATATAAGGATAAAAGTATGACAAGGCACGTGAGGCAATGCCCAAGGTAGGATACTACCAGTTTACCCTTCCCGGCTAGTGCTAATGCATCATAGCTATGATCGCACCACCGCGTCCAACACTTCCATAATCCAGAGGGTGCTCACCAATCAATCACAAAGTCATAATAAGGTATCGAAGAAGTGCGTCCGCTCGGGGTAGCTAACCCACTTGGCCGGTACGGCTTCTGTTTTAGTCATTTCAAATTGGCACAAATGCCAGGCTAATCCATCATCGTTCTTTTTCTTCAAATCTAGCATGCGACGCTAAATCCAACCACTTCGTTCTGGATCATCACTCCACGTACACAGTTGTCAAACTGGTTCCGATATCGACAGAGAGTATGCCCATATCCGGCCCCAGTCTCTTTAACAACCAAACGTTATTTTACACACCGGTTAGTACATTTACATTTCGACAACAGTTCATACTTGATATCAAAGTATCATATTCGCTTCAAAATCAAATCCATTTCAAAGTCATCATATATACTCAAAATATACTATTTCAGTTCAAAATCATTTTCGCTTTAATATATCGATTTTGCTTCCAAATTCGTTTCGAATTCCAATTTAGGTTATAACTTCATTTAACCCAATTCGTATTTAAATCCATGATTTAAACATAAACATTCCACCCTTTACCAGTTTGAAATTTGGAAAAATAGTTTGAATAGTTTAAAATAGTTTAAATAGTTAAAATAGTTTAAAATAGTTTAAATGGTTAAAATAGTTTAAAAAAAATAGTTTAAATATTAAAATGGTTTATATAGTAAAATAATTTGGAAAACCAAAATGATTTGTATATTTAAGAAGATAGATTTAAAACAGTTTATATTAAAATAATTTTATTGAAAATAGCTTCAAAGTCAAACTAATACAATTCCAACTTCCCAATTCAAATCAATTACAATTTCCATCCAATCGATTCAATTTCGATTTCAATTCAAATCAATTTCAACTTTGATTTCAAATTAATTCAATTCCACTTTCAAATCCAATTAATTCAATTTCAATTTCACTTTATATCGATTTCGAGCTCGATCTTCAAAATATCAATTCAAAACACTTAAATCAAATTAATCCTCATTATCCAATTTGAAATCCAAATTTTCAAATACTTTTACTTAGTAAAATCCAAAGTTTGAATAAAAGTCCCATCCTTTACATCAAATCAATTTCTGAAATTTAAATCATAATTCGATTATAACTTAAAAATCCCAACTCAGTTATTTAAAACATTACGTTTGCCAAATTTAAATTTCAACATTCCAAGCTCAAGTTCGAAAATAATTTGATTTCTATAAATTTGGTTTTTATTTCTTTTAAATCAAAATCATTTAAACAAATTTTAAATCAGAAATTTTAAAATCGTTTAATTTAAGCAATTCAGTGTCCGTATATAATTTTCTATCCTATGGCCAAGTGATTAGTTATTTTAATTTAATTTCAAGGATGGATATATATCATTTCAATCCAAATTACAGTGTCATGGGTATATATCATTTCAACCTATTTCTTAATTTATTTGAAATAATTCAATTTACAGTTTATATACGGTAAATAATATACAGGGTGATAATACGATATATCAGAATAAACAAACATCCAAATCATCCAAAATATCAACCAATAGCATCCATCGGAATCAATCATCCAAACAGTCAATATAATTCACAAAAATTTCATAGTTGTTAAAATTTAACTGTCAATTTTAATTTCTACAGTTAATCCAAATGACAATTTATCAACAACAATCAATAAATTCATATCACTTCATAATTTCAAATTTAACTAACATAACAATATTCTAATACTTGTAAGCGTTATAAAACACTCACCTTGATTTTCGTTGTCGTCGAGACGTTCCAGTTTGGAACTAAAACCGGACGACGCCCGATTTTTACCCAAATTTTAACTGTCTCCAAATCCGTCCAAACCAGTTTCATTTCGGAGCTCTCATCACCATAATCGCAACGCAAAATGTTTCGTCCAATTTCGACCTCGCATGTAGGAGTTATAAATTTTTTAAGTTTACTAGAATTTTAAATATAAAATTTACAACTCTTTTTTTTATATATAAACAAGCCCATACCCTTGTAACCGGCCCAAGGCCCAAACGCACTCCACTCCTTCTTCTTCCCCCCTTTCCTTCTCTTGCTGCCTGTAGCTTCCCAATCGTGCACACGTGCACTGACACACCTCCAATGACCACCTACGGCCAAACCACCATCGCCAACACACTCCCCTAACCTCGCTCGACTCGCCTATCCCCAAAAACCCAAGGCCGAAGCCTCCTAGAGAAAGGCGACCTAGCATGATTACCCACGGCAACAAAAAAAGTCGCGCCTCCCAAACCATGATCGGACCTCGCCTAAACTTCGCCACTGATGCTAATCGCCACCACGAACTCGGATCCACCTTCCGTTTTGCGAATCGATGCCTACATCTCCTAGAAACTCGAACCCTAGCTCGCTTAAACCCATACCTCTCATAGTCGATCATCCCAACTAACGGCCGCACCACCCAAAGCGCCTACCAAAATGAAGCTTAGGCTATAACAAGAATTTACAAATTGGTTTTGTGATTTTTAAGTGAGTATACTGTGAGAAAGTAATTTTTGAAGCTTGCAATATTTTTTTTCCTCTAACTGGCTCGGTTGTGTTTAAATGGAAGGGAGGGAAACGTGTTTTACACAGCAAGGTAGGTTCAAATCATAGGCTAGAGTGGCTGAGATGAAAGAATAGAGAGCTGAAAGAAAAGTTGACTTGACAATATATTAATTAATTCTCAAAACGTCTCGATTTACACGACTCAAAATCTCGAACCCCTATCGAGGCGTGCCGCTAGGCGTTCATAATGTTATACACCTATTCTGAAAGCATTAGAAAAGGTTTCAAGTCCTAATTCGATCATATGGAGAAGATAGCTTTTTGAACCCAATTATTATGTTGAATTTTCGATATTAATCTCAATACGTTTCTATTCTGTACGACCAAACGGTAACTTTAAACGCTACAAAATTTGAAATCCGATATTACGGATCCAATGGAACTAGTTTCATCGAAATCCAAGACTGTGCCTCGGATCGCTATTTTTACTCGTTAATTTAAACAAGTTATTTTTAAAATTGATTAAATCACTTTTAAATTCAAATTTAAAATTTTATTTACCTTCATCCTTGTAAATAGAAATTAAATAAGCTTTGAAATTATTTTTATCTAGCCTAGAGCTCAGGATTCAGTTATCTATCGAAAATTCAATTAGTATTAACAATAAAATTATCCAGTAATCATTATATTTGAAATTCAAGTTATTAAATCTATAAAATTTTACTTTTCAATATTTAAAATTAATTAAATAAACAATTTCAAATAACCCAAAATTCTGGATCGTTACATTCTCTCCCTTTAAAAGAATTTCGTCCTCGAAATTGCCAAGGTAAGAAGAATGACTCAAAATCCGTTAACTTTCCCAAAATAAATTAGTTGAAACAACTTCCCAAAATCAATTTGTTGAAACCGCATTATCACTTTTACTAATTTCCAAATTCATCCATAGAATTCAAATAATATTATTTACTCAATCATTTCTAATTATAATCCAAAATCAAATTTTAGTTATTAAAAAATTTTCAAAATTTTCTAACTCCTTAAATTTTCGGAAAATTTTGTCAGCGTCTCCTTTGCGCGGCTAGATCCAAACAACTACAAAACGCCACTACGAGCAAAAAACCAACAAAACAAAATCCAAGTAGCTCAATCCTAAAACCATCAAATCAAATGACAAAATAAATATGTACCTTTTTGTCGGGCAATCCAAATTTTTCTGGATTTTAAATATCTGCATCTTATTTACCAATGATATCCAATCATATAATTTAAAATCATTTCATATTTTGCATTTTCAATTTCCAATGTTTTCTTTACTTAAACCCATACGATGTATATATATCATTCGTACGCAATATCAATCCGATCGCTCACTCGATCACATAATTTCACTTTCGAACTAGTATCGTTCACTTGACTCTCTAGTGCGGAGTCAGATTTGGTTCCTTGATCAGAAACCATTATTCTCCGTGCATAGCCATATACTATGATAGAGAATTCTAGAATCAAATCAAAAATCCATATCCTGGGTTCGCCGTCGAGAATCGAGTGAAAAATCCTAACTCGGATTGATATAAATTATCTCGAAATTCTGTGCTCAAATCTGGATCCAATCGTTATGCGAATAAAATAATATACGTACAACTTACGTATTTATTTCTATTGATTTTTTAGTTACACCAAATCCTTTTCATTCACATTCATTTCATTTACAACCAATTATCCACAATCATTATTCACATTCATTATTTAACTTAGTATATACTTCAATACTAATTATTTCTTAAGAATTTTCTCATCAAATTTTCTTAAGTCAATTATAAATATTTTTAAACAAAAGTTCTTATGTTTATTACCACTTCACCACTTTAGTTTATTCCTACTTCTATTCAAATCCAAATTCAATTCCATTTATCTCAATTTATCTTCCATTTTTAAATATTGAATTTTATCAACCATATCCCAAACCATATTTAATTAACTAATTATTTTAATTAGTTTCATCCACTAATTCATTTAAAATCTCAATCGATTTTATTTCCAAAATTATTTTATTTTATTTAGTCCAACTTAGGCTAAATTTTTAATTCTCTTAATTCAAGTTAAATTCCATTTCCTAATTCAATCCCAAATTTTTTACTTCGCTTGCGTTCTTATTCAATAGTTTAAACTTTGCATTGTCCTTCTAATTTCCAAACTTCATAAGTTATCAACTTATTTTCTCATATTTCCAAATGAAACATTTAAATCAAAATCCCAGAGTTTAAACAATTTGTTCTAAGTATTTCAAATCATTTTTGAAATCATAAATACATACACACACACACATATCTCACTTTTATATCAAATCAAAATTTTAAATTTCTTAAAATCAAAACTTATTTATCAAAACAAGTCTCCGTTAACAAATCATTACGGTAGCAACCCATCACTTAGAAACTCGAAAATGAACCGATGATGTCGCGATCATCATCGGAATTATTTTCCAACGACGAAAGTGAGTTCAGTGCTTTTATCTTTCTAAAAACCATTTTTAAATATTTTTATTCAAAAATACTTCCAAAATAATACTATCATTATTATTATTTTTTCAAAACACTTTGAAACACATTTCAAAATTTCTGGGACTTAGATTCAAAACTTCTCAATTTACATCCATTTTAGTTTATAACTCACATTTATGAATTATACTTACAAAATTTCACTTTCTTTAAAAACATTTCACAATTGTCTTATCATTATTTATTTTAAACATCTTTTATTAAGGCATAACACCCAATTAATGAAAATAATCAATATTATCATTCCTAACAACTAAACACTCTATATATACCATAATAATTTCTAAAAATTATTCCTTTATATATGAAATATAATCTAGGTAAAATTATTTCATTTACCCAATTTAAAATAATATTATGTCTACTTGCCTCGTTTAAGTGTTTAGAAACCCCTATCGATAACATGGCGTCCCGCACATCGACCAGAATTCATAAACAACTCAACAGATAAGTAAACACAATATAAAATAATTTATAACACTAACAAGTACGCTCTCGCATATATATACACTGAAACAGACTCATTCTGGGGTATTACTACCCTATCTCTAATGAGTCAAACCCCACAAAGCTAAGGTTATCGCTAAACCAAACCTCTGATACCAACTGTAACGAACCGATATTTTCGAATCTCGAAAATCGACATCAATACGTTCACAGTATAGAATGCCGAACAATCGAGTGCCGGAAATTCCAAATCATTAGGGGTTAAGAAGAGAAGAGATGGAAGAAGAAATAAAAACACAGAATCTTGCAGCGGAACGATAAAATATAATAATCAAATAAATAGTTCATGAAGCTATTTATACAATACATTTTATTATAATCTATACAACATTTATCAGAGTTATATATACATCAAGGATAAATAGATATTGCAGCAAACAACATGATGCAGAAATACTAATAGTAATAATATACTAAATCTTCGTCTTCGTCCTCCAGAATGAATCTTCAATAAGCTAAAAAACTTAGGACTGACCCAAGCATAATGAAAAGACAATACACTTGAGTCAGGACTAAAATATTCTTATATGAGTCAATCGATATCGTATATAACATGAGTGTAATAGCGTCAGAGATGCTTACGGGTTTTCACATCTCCTATCCAATGTATCACGTGCATGCAATAACTCAAGAGATGTTACGGGATTTTCCATCCCTTAAGGATCCGTCAAAATATTTATATGTAGTAGAATACGCTATATATAATGTCTAATCGGTAAAATAAATATCAAAATAGCGTTAAGGCTTTACATTGATCCCCCTTATTGCGTTTTTAAGCATTGGCGTACAGTTTGCATTTGACACCACCAGTACGTCGGTAGTTAGGGATGCGTCGTGATATGACAACAATAAACCAAAATTGTATGGGTCTCATATAGTAATAAAAGTATGATAAGGCACGTGAGGCAATGCCCAAGGTAGGATACTACCAGTTTACCCTTCCCGGTTAGTGATAACGCATCATAGCTATAATCGCGTCACCGCGTCCAACACTCTCATAATCTGGAGGGTGCGCACCAATCAATCACAAAGTCATAATATGGTATCGAAGAAGTGCGTCCGCTCGGGGTAGGTAACCCACTTGGCCGGTACGGCTCCTGTTTTAGTCATTTCAAATTGGCACAAGTGCTAGGAAAATCCATCATTGTTCTCTTTCTTCAAATCCAGCAAGCGACACCAAATCCAACCACTTTGTTCTAGATCATCACTCTACATACACAGTTGTCAAAGTGGATCCTGTATCGACAAAGAGTATGCCCATATCTAGCTACGGTCTCTTTAACAAACAAACGTCGTTTTACACACCGGTTGGTACTTTTACATTTCGAAAACTGTTCATACTTGATATCAAAATATCATATTCGTGTCAAAATCAAATCCATTTCAAAATCATCATATTTACTCAAAATATACTATTTCAGTTCAAAATCATTTTCGCCTTAATATCTCGATTTCGCTTCCAAATTCGTTTCGAATTCCAATTTAGGTTACAACTTCCTTTAACCCAATTTGTATTTAAATCCATGATTTAAAAATAAACATTCCACCCTTGACCAGTTTGAAATTTGGAAAAATAGTTTAAATAATTAAAAATAGTTTAAATGGTTAAAATAGTTAAAAAAATAGTTTAAATATTAAAATGGTTTATATAGTAAAATAATTTGGAAAACCAAAATGATTTGTATGTTTAAGAAGATAGATTTTAAACAGTTTATATTAAAATAATTTCATTTAAAATAGCTTCAAAGTCAAACAAATTAAATTCCAACTTCCCAATTTGAATCAATTCCAATTTCCATCCAATCGATTCAATTTTGATTTCAAGTGAAATCAGTTTCAAGTTCGATTTCAAATTAATTCAATTCCACTTTCAAATACAATTAATTCAATTTCAGTTTCACTTCATATTGATTTCGAGCTCGATTTTCAAAATATCGATTCAAAACAATTAAATCAAATTAATCCTCAATATCTAATTTGAAATCCAAATTTTCAAATACTTTTACGTAGTAAAATCCAAAGTTTGAATAAAAGTCCCATCTTTTAAATCAAATCAATTTCTGGAATTTAAATCATAATTCGATTATAACTTAAAAATCCCAATTCAATAATTTAAAACATTTCATTTACCAAATTTAAATTTCAACATTCCGAGCTCAAGTTCGAAAATAATTTGATTTCTATAAATTTGGTTTTTATTTCTTTTAAATCAAAATCATTTAAACAAATTTCAAATCAGAAATTTTTAAATCGTTTAATTTAACCAATCTAGTGTCCGTATATATATAATTTTCTATCCTATGGCCAAGTGATCAGTTAATTTAATTTAATTTAATTTCAGGGATGGATATATATATCATTTCAATCCAAATCACAGTGTCATAGGTATATATCATTTCAACCTATTTCTTAATTTATTCAAAATAATTCAATTTATAGTTTATATGCTGTAAATAATATACAGGGTGATAATAGGATATATCAGAATAAACAAACATCCAAAATATCAACCAATAACATCCATCGCAATCAATCATCCAAACAATCAATATAATTCACAACAATTTCATAGTTGTTAAAATCGGGTTTTTACTGGCAATTCAATTCCAATTTCAAATTTAACTGTCAATTTTAATTTCTACAGTTAATCCAAATGACAATTTAGAGGATAATTTATCAACAACAATCAATAAATTCGTATCAATTCATAATTTCAAATTTAAATAGCATAACAATATTCTAGTACTTATGAGCGTTATAAAACACTCACCTTGATTTTCGTTGTCGCCGAGACGTTCCAATTTGGAACTAAAACCGGAGGACTCCCGATTTTAGTCCAAATTTTGACTGTCTCTAAATCCGTCCAAACCAGTTTCATTTCGGAGCTCTCGTCACCTCGATAGCAATGCAAAAAGTTTCGTCCAGTTTTGACTCTGCATGCAGGAGTTATAAAATTTACAACTATTTTTTTTAATATATAAACAAGCCCATACCCTTGTAACCGGCCCAAGGCCGAAACACACTCCACTCCTTCTTCTCCCCCCTTTCCTTTTCTTGCTGCCTGTAGCTTCCCAATCGTGCACGCGTGCACTGACACGCCCCCAACGACCACCTACGGCCAAACCACCATCGCTAACACACTACCCTCACCTCGCTCGACTCTCCTATCCCCAACAACCCAAGGCCGAAGTCTCCTAGAGAAACACGACATAACACGACTACCCACGGCCAAGAAAAAGTCGCGCCTCCCAAACCATGATCGGACCTCGCCTAAACTTCTGTAATACCCCAAAAATTTTGTGAAAAATCATTTTTGTAAAATGATTTAATTTTTGAAATATTTAGATTTAAATATGGTGAAATTTCTGGAATAAATAGTGTGCAAGTATATGTGTGCACGTGCACACTGAAATGGCACAAGGAAGAACTCCAGATTTCTTGGATTTAAAACAAGAATTGAAAAGCAATACAAACATGATTTTTGGCAACATGGATATTTGATTTCTGGAATTATATGGATCATCTTAGAAAATAAGAAAAGTAGGTTTTACTTTAAATCAGTAAACAAATTTTATTTAAAACCCAGAAGAGAAAATTATGTATATTAACCTGTATACATATAGGTGCATATGCTTCTGAAATTAAAGAGAAATTAAATAAGCCTAGATAAGATATGTGTACAAATATATATATTTTTAAGTACTGAAAAGTATATATATATAAGCAAGTAAAACTATAACATTAAAATGACATGAAATGTGATACAAGTTAATAAGCTTGTATAGGCAAAAATAGCAAAGGGGAATTCTCAGGGATAATTGAAAAATAAAATAAAATAGTCACACTTTTAACATGACTAGGTGAGTGGCCATTTTCTGAAAAGTAAAAGAAAGAAAATGCAGCCTTTAAATTGGTTAATATGGCCGGGGTATTATAAATAAAAAAATGCATGATGCTAGCCAGGACAGAAATGGAATTCTGTTTTAACAAAACCCTAGTGGAAAGATGTATATAAATAGGCAGTTTTAGCTAGTAGAATTATTTTACCCCGAGCTGCACACAAAAAAAAAAGAAAGGAAGAAAATATTGGAAGGAAGGAGAAAGCACTCAAACAAGAATTTTCTGGATTAATAAGAGGAAATATTTAGGTGAGTAATCTCACTGAGTTCATGGCATTAAGACCTGAGTTGAGGCAGCCACTTTTTATATTGCCATTTATATATTTCTGGTTATGATGTTTATGATTTCATCAATGTTTTTTTTGGGATGTCTTATTTTAAATCTGATATGATTTAATATGGATGATTTTGATGATCTTTGATTGGTTGAGACATTTGTCTTTGGATGTGTATCATACTGTTTTATCTTTACTCATAAATGTTAAAGTTTAGGATCTTAAAAATTATATAGAGAATACTCTCAACTGTTATAGATCTATGGCATGGAAACTTTGCAAAATATTGGGAGCTGCATTATACTTGGTATAAGTGCTGAGGCTTGAGAAGAAAAATGTTAAGGGTGCAATAGAAATTTTCTAAGTGCTGAGCCCTTAATCAAATCAAAAAAAGAAGAAGAGAAACTCACAAGCTAAAATTATGATTGAACCAGATCTTGAATCTGAATCAATCATAAAGGCTTGCAGATCAATATAACATGCCATGTCTCTTTTTACAGTTGAAAATGTTCTTATATTTTACTAAGATCAAGACATATTGACCCCATATAGGAAATAACTGTCTGCTTATTTCTGAGGAGAATTATGCTAGGAAAAATTTATGGATGTTTCCATGTTTGCAGTGACATGTTCACTTAGCATATTTGATGATAGAATTTAAGACAATACACTAGTAAATAAACTAGGGAAGGGAAGGCCAAGAAGACTGCTGGAATGCTTGTCATATTTGAAGTATGCAAGTTGGCACATGGTTTGTTTAAGCCCTGAGATCTTTGTGCAATGATGTGAATTAGTTCATTGCAATGTGTCCCAGTGATTCCTTAATAGCAGATGAGGCAGGGATTTAAATTGAATAATACAACCTGTAAATGAAGAAATAGGAATATGGATATTTCTTAGGTTGAATGGTATGGAACCAAGATGGATCCAGTGAATGCAAATTGTTGCAAATAGATAACTATGTTTGCATGATTATGTATGCAAGTGTAAGAATGATAAAAGAATATATCATACCTGAGTCTACTTAATTATACTATGTTAAAGTAATTGATTGCAGGAATTTGCTTAAATAACTAATTGGTGCTCTTATAATCTCTACTGCTTAATATCATGAATGAATTGATGTTACTCATACCAGATCATAGATCTGACCCTTGTTTGCTCATGGCATATGGGGTGTCTCATTTTAAAATGAGGCAGCCACTTATGCTCTTTCAGGTAACCCAGGCACTAAGTAAAAATGAAGTAATGGCTATTATGGAGGAGTGAATGAACATGCTAGCTAGTTTCAATAAGAGCTTAAATTGATTATATATGCATGTATTCAGGAAATTTTTTATGTTTCTAAGATTTCCAGTCATGTATTGAATATTTTATGGTTAGTGATCAAGTTGCCCTTATGTTCTGTAAAGTGTCAGATTAAATTTGTTGGTCTGTTGAAATTGTTGTGTGTTAAGGTTTGATTTGTTTTTTGAAGTAGGGTCTGAAACATAAACAAGAGAAATATGCTCAAGTATCAGCTATAAAAATCTGGTAAGAAATATACAATTATGTGAGCTACTGTTTTGCATAATTTATATATGTATTAGCTAATCTTGAGACATAACAGAGCACTGAGTTTTAGAACAAAATCTGGATTTAGCAAGGAGTAAACTTAAAAGGATTTTATTTTCTTTTTACTGAAATGCTTTGTAAATAAGTCTGAATTCATTTTTGAATTGAATTGAGAAAAGTAAAATGTTTTTCTAAAAGCTTCAGACAGAATGCAATGAAAGGTATCTCCATTGCTTTGAACTAGTGTGGCAGATACAGGATTCATGAGTTAACCAGTTTCAAACAAATGAAGTATTGGTTGATCATGATAGATTGTATTCTGAAAATAAAAATGCATTTCAAAAGCTTAGTACATTTAGCAAATTGTTTCACCCAGTTTTCTGGAAAATGAGCAGAGATATTGACATGTACATGTATATCTGTGTACATGTTGATATCTGGGCAAAAATATAAACATAGATTCCTAGAACAGTTGTAGGAATGGATTTCAAAAATAATAAAGTAAAAATTATTGTTTTGTATGTTAGATTATAGGCAAAATTAAATATATATGTACAAATATAGGTAGGTATCAGTTTTCAAACCATACAGGAAAAAAAAAACAAAAATTGTGTTTGAACCGACCAGCATAGTACTCGAACTCGTGACCTCTTGTGTATAAGTTAGGCGCGTTTCCATTACACCTAGATGTTGCTTGTGTTCACTTAGGATCCACTTTCTTTTAGCCTGAGTTTGACACTATACAGACTTTAACACAACCATCTATATTAAAAGCTTGTTTACCACTGATTATTACTTGATCATTTCCTAATTATAATGACAGACTATAGTACATGTTTCTAGTGGATTTTATGGCCAAAAATCAGGATACAATAATTAATCTGAATTGCTAAAAATCTAATCAAACAGAATGTTCTTGTACAAAAATAAAGTATATACTCTGAATTTAAACAAGAAGAACACATACATCTTCATATGTATGTGTATGTTATTAGATATACACTGATATATTTATATTGGTAAGTTATTTTGATCCTGGATATATTTTGTTATTGGAGAAAGAAAATGACCTTGGACAATATATCTGTAATGAATGATATATCAATATATCATCTCTTAGCAAAAAAAAAATCCTTATGAAATTAGGGAGAAAATAGGAGGGTCATTTCAACTTCGCCACCGATGCTAATCACCACCACGAACTCGAATCCGCCTTCCGTTTTGCGAATAGATGCCTACATCTCCTAGAAACTCGAACCCTAACTCGCTTAAACCCACGCCTCTCACAGTCGATCATCCCAACTAACAGTCGCACCACCCAAAGCACCTAACAAAATGAAACTTAGGCTAAAACAAGAATTTACAAATTGATTTTGTGATTTTTAAGTGAGTATATTGTGAGTGTAACGACCCTGAATTTTGACCAAATTAAATTGAGAATATTTAATTTATTTTAAATATTTGAACGGTAATTTAATTCGAATCCCGGAAATTTTCTTTGAAACTGACAATTAAATTGTGAAATTAAATCGATTGAGAGTTGAATAAAAATTTAAATCTTCTATTTTAAGCCGAAGAAAAATATTTCAAAAGCTTTTAAAATTCGTATTGATAACACTGAAGATAACAGGAGCTTCAGAATCTAATTTCAAAGTATTTCGTTCAGTTTTGAAATTTAATCGTTTAAATTGAATTTAAAAATAGCCGTCCGAGGCGTAGTCTCGGAATTCGATAAAATCAGTTCCATTGGGTCTGGAATGTTGTATTATTGCCGGATTTCAATTTTGGTAATTTCCGGGGTTGTTGTGTGACCATACGATAGTTAAACGCGTTGGGGTTTTAAATGGAATTCAATTTAAATTTAAAATTTAAATTTAAATTTATTTAACAGCACACGTTTTCTTTCCTTCGATTCAGCCTTTATACACGCCGAGAATCACGTAATGGATCGTGCCAAGCATGCCGAGTATTTTAAAAACGATTTCTTCTTCAATCGAAACAAACCGAGCGCATTCTCTTTTTCAATCTCGTAATTGAAAACAAAAGGAAAAGAATGTCGAGCAGTTAAATTTCATGGCCGCGACCTTCATTCTCGAAAAAAATTTCCCTCCTCGTCCAGTTCCACGAAATCAAATCGTTCATCCCCAAATCAAGTGCGTTCGCGAACGTGAGGGAGAAAAACCTAGGCGACCTGGGGTATTCGTCTTCGCAATGGCGTTCGAGCTCAACAGGGGCGGCGCATCTGAGAAGCTCGCAAGGGCGAGCGCGTGAGGGGAGCTCGAAATCGCGAGCGCGTTGAAGTGGCGGCAGGCTTAGTGACGGGGTCTGACTTGGAATCGACCTAGTGATGGAGGTCGCGAGCTAGACATGGCAGTAGCCTCGTCGATGGTAGCAGTGGCGATCGCAAATTTCTGGAAACAATTCGAGGGCAACGGCATCATCGATCGACACTGGGGATGGGCTCGAGTGGTAGGCCGGGGTGATGTTCGCAGGTCGAGGTGGGTTTCGCGATGACCTGAGGCAGTTGGGGGTTTTTCGCGAGCGATTGTCGATGTCGTTGTGGCAATGTGTTCTGGACGAAGACAGTGAAGTTTTTTTTCACAGTAAGCTATTTTTATTTTTGTTTTAATTTAAATAATTTGTGCATCGATAATGTAGTTACAGTGAAAATAAAAATATAAAGACATATATATACCAATATTTAACTGATGGAAAAGATCTTTAATTTTTATATTTAGGTGTTTAATTTATTTAATCAACGTAATTAACAGTTTTAGAATTTATTTAAAAGGGTTTGTTAACTTAATCATTTAAAAGCAAATTTATTTGAAAAGAAGATATTTATTTAAAATAGAATCTAGGTGGTATATATTTATTTGATAAAGGAGAAATTGGTTCGACTGTTAATTTAAATTGTATAATATTTTGGAAGTTAATTTGGGATTTTAAAATGTTAAGTAGTTATTTATAAATCGAAACTAATATAATTTATTTAGTGGAATATTTATTTAAAGGAAGAATAGTTTTGATTTAAAATTTTGTTAGATAAATTTATTAAAAGAAATTGGGACAAAATAAAATCTTGGTTAAATAAGTTTATTTCAAAATGGAAATCAGTTAGAATTTAAAATTAACTGTTTAAAAATGAAATCATCGATGAATCAAAATTATCAAATGAAAATTTATTATTCGATCTGTTCGAATATTAATAAATCGTATAAATGTTTATACAGTTTGAAATCGTAAAGGGAACAAGACGAATTGGATTGGATTGCAAAATTTAAAGCTAAGGTGAGATCTTCTCACTCAGATTTATGATTGAATTGCAGTTATTGATTGATTTGTGTGAATGTGCTATTAGATATGATAGGATATATCTATATATATAGCAGTATATACATATTGGCATATGTATATATTGGATTTATGATTTCCCGCCTCGTATAGCGGATGATACCCTATTGCGCCGTTAGTAAGCGGATTTATAAAAACCTATATACCGCGATAATTCCGTACTGGAGCGGAATTGGTATTATGCTAACATCTTTGGATGCAGGGAAACAGGTTGGAGGGATCCAACTGGACCCCTCACATTTATTTAATTCATTTCTATTGTGATATGAATCTGTGAATGATTATAGTGATGCTATTAATCATATTGATATCTGGAAATTGTTTGAAAGCTAAAATTTAGCTGAATGGATGTTTTGACATCATTGGATTCCAAAGATAAACGAAATTGAATTTTTGAAATTCAAGTAGAAAATTTCTAAGTGAATCAATTTTTGAAATTGGAGAAATTTTGAAGAAAGGAATTTTTAAAGTATAAAAAGTAATTTTTCATAATCGTATTGAATAAATTCCAGAATAAAGCGAAGATGTTAAATAAATGAATTTCGTATAATAGTGATTTTTAAATTGAAGAATTTAATTAAAATTGGATTTCTAAATAGTTTGAAAAAAAAAGATAAAGGAATTTATTTTAGTAGAGATAAATAAAATTAGAAATAAATCTGTAATTGATTTAATATTTAGAAATGAATTTTTGAGAAATCAATATGGAAATTTTATTCAAACGTTGAAAATAAAATTAGAAATCAATATTGAAATTGATTTGATGTGAAGTTTTTATAAATAGAATTAAAATTTATAAAAGTTGTTTATAAACCCAGAGTCACTTATTTTGATAAGTTAAATATAGTAGTTGATAAAAGAAGTTTATAAGTCGAAGTTGTTATTAAAAGAGAAATAGAATTTATAAACGTGCTTATAAATTCGGAATAGATTGAATGTGATAAATTTATTATAGAAGATTATTTAAGGAAATTTTATTCACGATTTTGGACAGTGAATATCTGTTTAAGTAAAATGGATAGGATTTTGGGAAAGCGACATTATGAAATGAAGTTAATTGTTTTAAAAGATGTTTTTAAACGTGTGAATTATCGAAATCATAGATTTCAACATCTATTATTGAAATAGACGTTTTCGAAGAATAAGGAAATGATGGACTATAACACTGTTGTTATAGTAAATGATTTCCGAAAGGAAATGTTTTGATGTAGTATTGGGATTTATATATCTACCTTAAAATCCGAATCCCTATACTAGTGATTTTGAGTCGTCGTAACGATGTTTTACGTAACATTCGTTTTGACTCAAATAAATGTGTTTAAAGAGAATGATTTCCTTAAAGAATGAATATATACTTAATATTGATTTAAGTATATCGAATATTTTCAAATGTTGAAAATAAATGATTTGTGAAATACTTATTATTAAATAAGTATGGAATTGCTTTTCCAATATGAAATGAACTGTTTGAGTTTTTATCTTTTAAAGATAAATTGAAAAGTGAATATTTGAAATTGTTTTCAAATGGTTAAGTGTGGAAATTTTATATCTAGTAAAAGATATTTTTGAAGAATAAATAATTTGGGAAAATTATTTGGAATCTGATGATGTTGCGCATCTTTATTGATAGTTAAATAACCGACTATCAATAATTACCTTTAGATAGGTATTCGTTATGAATTGATTGAATTTGAATGCCACACTTATTTTTAAATAAGCGCTCACTATTCGGGTTAGCCGGGAAAGGACCATGGGGTCGTATAACCCATTCCGAATATGTGATACGTCGTTATGAATCGCATTTGAAGACCGGTGTTGAAGACCGGATATATTTTGAAAACGGAAGGATTACCGTCGAGTTACTCTACATCGACTGATCTTCGATTTAGAGGTTTTATCACCCTTAGTGACGGGAAGTCCTGACGTGATTGAAAATTTTCCGGATGTGCAAGGGCTTCGTGAGAAGTGCCTTCGGTTCTGTTCGATCCCGGAACAGACTTGTATGGATAGTGTGTCTGACGTTACAATTTGAGATATAAAGCTGATTTCTTTCAAATACATTTCTGTTGGTGGCGGAGAATTTATTCTCTTAGCTTAACACCCTTCTCTGAGACGTACGAGCTCAGAGGTTATGTAGTTGAAATTCATCAGCGATATATCCCGATTTGGTAACGTGGCATACTGAGTGTTGCTGTGAAATGATCAGTGTTTGATCATTTGTGATATGATCATTTGTTTGATCTTATATCTTTGTGATCATAGGTTGATCATTTTGTTTGACCCGAAGCAGGGCTTTTTGTAGAAAGCGTAGCTTTGTGGACGAGACTTCGTCGAGCCTCACACCCCGGAAATGGTCGAAACAGGACGAATGCAGCAAGGTTCTAGGGAGTAGCGCCCCTTAGTGTATGTCATTCCTTCTGGATAAAGGTGGTATCATGGTATGGAGCCCAGATACTTAACCTCTGTGGTTGCTGCAAAATTTATTTCTTTGTGGTTGTTGAGAATCGGGGATCCTCGGGAAGATCGGTAACGATCGGGGGATGGCATACGCGTGTCAGTAGTTACCTACTTTTGCAGAGGTAACCCGGCCTTGTGTTGGCAGAGATCTAACCGTAATGTTAGGTTATTTCTCGGGTCGTCTATTCCAGGGACGTACCCATCGTGGATAGGAAGTTCCTTAGCCTGACCATTTGTTGGAAATCCAAAGAAACAATACGTGACTTGTACGGTTTTAGTTGTAGAACCTATCATTCACTTATGGTGGTCACCACTGTTTGGATGGTAGCTATAGTAGGCATAAGTGCGGAATGCCTATGCTGGCTAAGATTTATATTATACTTTCGAAATGTTTTCTACACTATGCACTAATAATAATATCAAAAAGGATTTGATTTTGCGTAGTAAGCATCTTTGACTATCATAAGAAGAAATCTTCTCCAATTCTGCGTTTGCATTGTGTGTGTGGTGGGAGGTCTTATGGTAGTTTCATTTTCCAAAAGCATTGCGAATTGACTTTAAAATTCTCTGCTATTTATTTTTAAAAGAATAACTGTTTTACGATCTCACACCAGTCACCATGACTGACTCGGAGT
Source organism: Allium fistulosum (assembly GCA_030737815.1). Lineage (NCBI taxonomy): Eukaryota > Viridiplantae > Streptophyta > Magnoliopsida > Asparagales > Amaryllidaceae > Allium > Allium fistulosum. The sequence goes on from CM060902.1 coordinate 99,470,840, forward strand.
TTATTGTTTCCCTTCTAAACTCTGGGTGCCCACCAATTTCCACACGGGCAGTCTAGAGTTAGATTATCAGGATATTCTGGATATTCTGGAGCTTTGGAGATAAGCTGGATGGCGAGACGTAGTATTTGTATCTGATAGTATTTATTCCGCTGTGTGTTCTGTATGAGGACCAGTTTATATAACTGTCCATTGTTGTATATGACTCTGATGATTGATGTATGCATAAACTGATATAGCTCTTTGTTTTAAAAGACTAGTGTTTATTTATTATATATTGTTCCGCTGCGATGTGTAAGATTCTGATATTGTTTTCTGTTGTTGTTCTGTTGTTCTGTTGTTGTTCTTCTTTCTTTTTCTTCTATCTTCTTCTTCTACCTTTTTCTTCTTTCTTAAAACCATAACTTTTCGGGTTTCCGGCATTTGATGGCTCAGCAGTCGATAAAGTGAGTATCGATGTTGAATTTTCGAAAGTCGAAAATTTCCAGGATGTTACAAGTGGTATCAGAGCATATGGTTAAGCGACAACCCTGCTTTGTTGGGTGTTACTCATTAGAGATGGAGTCAGCAGTACTCTAGAATGAGTTGAGTGTAATAATAGATACGAGCGCGTATTTGTTAGTGAATATAAAAATGTTTTATATTGTGTTTGCTTATCCGTTGAGATGTTTATGAGTTTTGATCGGTATGTGGGACGCCATATTATCGATAAGGATTTCTAAACACTTAAACGAGGCAAGACGACACAGTATTGTTTTAAAATAGGGTGAATGAAATAATTTTGCCCAAAACTATTTTTGTATAGAAAAGAAATGGTTTTCTATGAATTATCATAGTATATGGATGTTTGGATGTTAGGAAGTAATAATAGTGAATTATCATCACTGGAATTGAATAAGAAACTGAAATCGTTACTCCAAAGTTAAGAGATAAATCCATATACTAATGAAATTTAAAGAATGTAAATTATAAATGTGATTTGTAATTTAAAACGGAATTCCAGAGAAGTTTTTGGAAATGTTTTGAAAAGAATTTGAAAATTTTGGAGATTTGGAAAGTTTAAATCATTTTTGATTTGAAAATGAATTTCAAAGGGTTGAAAAGTATTTTAGAGAGATGAAAGCTCTAAACTCTTTTAGGTCGCTGGAAAATAATCCTGATGATGATGGCCACATCATTAGAATTCATTTTCGGGTTTCCAAAAGAGAAATTGCTGTCAAATTGTTTTAAATAGGAGTTGTTTGAAAATTTGGGTTTTTGTTTGGAAATTCAAATGGAATTTGAATTGTTTTCAAATGGTTTTGAAAAAGTGGAAACGACTCTGGAATTGAGTATTGAGTTATGAAAATAAAATTGTGAATGAATAGATAAATTTACAATTGTGATTTAATGAAACTGAAATTGAAACTGAAAATTAGTAAGTGAGGCTAATTAAATGAAGTAAATAAGATTAAAATTTAAATGTTGAAACCGAATTTGAATAAGTGAATTAGAATTCGTAATGAATTAGTAATTGAAACTAATCTAAAATAAGCAGTTGTAAATAAAAGTTAATCGATGAAATTCCATATTTCGGAATTGAAGATAAATTGAATCCAAATTGAATTAAAATGGTAAAGTAAATTCAAATGGGAAGTTGAAATGTGAAATTGAATTCAAATAAAATTTGAAATGTAAAATTGAAGATAATGGATATAACTTCAATAGTGAACTAAAGATGATACAAGTAGTTTATATTGAAATTTTTGTAATAGAATTTGCAAAATGATTGAATGCTGTAACTAGATATAATGGCTAGTAGGATATACAGGTGTATAAAGGGATTGGAAAATTTATTTCACAGATAAATTTGAATTGCTCGAAAAAGGTACGTATTTGAGTTTTAATATGAGTTTTTGATGATTTCTTTCTAGCCGCTTGGCTTTATCTTTTTGAAATCTGAGAGTCCGTAGGGACGTTTTGTAGTCGTGCCGTATTAGCCGCGCAAAGGAGACGCTGGCGAAATTTTTCGAAAATTTCGGGTGTTAGAAAAAAATTTTGAGAAAATTTGGAAGTTTAAATTTGAATTTCAACTTAAATTTGAATTGTTAAGCAAACAATGTTGTTTTGAACATTAGAGTTGAAGTTGAAAGTTAGTGAATTAATAACGAATCTTTAGTAGAGAGATTTGTTTTGAAAGATTGATAAAACTATTAGATTGTGAAAAATAGTAGACGAGTTAAGGACCTTTTTCCTAACTTGTAATTTCGAGGACGAAATTCTTTTAAGGGGGGAAGTCTGTAACGACCCTGAATTTTGACCAAATTAAATTGAGAATATTTAATTTATTTTAAATATTTGAACGGTAATTTAATTCGAATCCCGGAAATTTTCTTTGAAACTGACAATTAAATTGTGAAATTAAATCGATTGAGAGTTGAATAAAAATTTAAATCTTCTATTTTAAGCCGAAGAAAAATATTTCAAAAGCTTTTAAAATTCGTATTGATAACACTGAAGATAACAGGAGCTTCAGAATCTAATTTCAAAGTATTTCGTTCAGTTTTGAAATTTAATCGTTTAAATTGAATTTAAAAATAGCCGTCCGAGGCGTAGTCTCGGAATTCGATGAAACCAGTTCCATTGGGTCTGGAATGTTGTATTATTGCCGGATTTCAATTTTGGTAATTTCCGGGGTTGTTGTGTGACCATACGATAGTTAAACGCGTTGGGGTTTTAAATGGAATTCAATTTAAATTTAAAATTTAAATTTATATTTATTTAACAGCACACGTTTTCTTTCCTTCGATTCAGCCTTTATACACGCCGAGAATCACGTAATGGATCGTGCCAAGCATGCCGAGTATTTTAAAAACGATTTCTTCTTCAATCGAAACAAACCGAGCGCATTCTCTTTTTCAATCTCGTAATTGAAAACAAAAGGAAAAGAATGTCGAGCAGTTAAATTTCATGGCTGCGACCTTCATTCTCGAAAAAAATTTCCCTCCTCGTCCAGTTCCACGAAATCAAATCGTTCATCCCCAAATCAAGTGCGTTCGCGAACGTGAGGGAGAAAAACCTAGGCGACCTGGGGTATTCGTCTTCGCAATGGCGTTCGAGCTCAACAGGGGCGACGCATCTGAGAAGCTCGCAAGGGCGAGCGCGTGAGGGGAGCTCGAAATCGCGAGCGCGTTGAAGTGGCGGCAGGCTTAGTGACGGGGTCTGACTTGGAATCGACCTAGTGATGGAGGTCGCGAGCTAGACATGGCAGTAGCCTCGTCGATGGTAGCAGTGGCGATCGCAAATTTCTGGAAACAATTCGAGGGCAACGGCATCATCGATCGACACTGGGGATGGGCTCGAGTGGTAGGCCGGGGTGATGTTCGCAGGTCGAGGTGGGTTTCGCGATGACCTGAGGCAGTTGGGGGTTTTTCGCGAGCGATTGTCGATGTCGTTGTGGCAATGTGTTCTGGACGAAGACAGTGAAGTTTTTTTTCACAGTAAGCTATTTTTATTTTTGTTTTAATTTAAATAATTTGTGCATCGATAATGTAGTTACAGTGAAAATAAAAATATAAAGACATATATATACCAATATTTAACTGATGGAAAAGATCTTTAATTTTTATATTTAGGTGTTTAATTTATTTAATCAACGTAATTAACAGTTTTAGAATTTATTTAAAAGGGTTTGTTAACTTAATCATTTAAAAGCAAATTTATTTGAAAAGAAGATATTTATTTAAAATAGAATCTAGGTGGTATATATTTATTTGATAAAGGAGAAATTGGTTCGACTGTTAATTTAAATTGTATAATATTTTGGAAGTTAATTTGGGATTTTAAAATGTTAAGTAGTTATTTATAAATCGAAACTAATATAATTTATTTAGTGGAATATTTATTTAAAGGAAGAATAGTTTTGATTTAAAATTTTGTTAGATAAATTTATTAAAAGAAATTGGGACAAAATAAAATCTTGGTTAAATAAGTTTATTTCAAAATGGAAATCAGTTAGAATTTAAAATTAACTGTTTAAAAATGAAATCATCGATGAATCAAAATTATCAAATGAAAATTTATTATTCGATCTGTTCGAATATTAATAAATCGTATAAATGTTTATACAGTTTGAAATCGTAAAGGGAACAAGACGAATTGGATTGGATTGCAAAATTTAAAGCTAAGGTGAGATCTTCTCACTCAGATTTATGATTGAATTGCAGTTATTGATTGATTTGTATGAATGTGCTATTAGATATGATAGGATATATCTATATATATAGCAGTATATACATATTGGCATATGTATATATTGGATTTATGATTTCCCGCCTCGTATAGCGGATGAGACCCTATTGCGCCGTTAGTAAGCGGATTTATAAAAACCTATATACCGCGATAATTCCGTACTGGAGCGGAATTGGTATTGTGCTAACATCTTTGGATGCAGGGAAACAGGTTGGAGGGATCCAACTGGACCCCTCACATTTATTTAATTCATTTCTATTGTGATATGAATCTGTGAATGATTATAGTGATGCTATTAATCATATTGATATCTGGAAATTGTTTGAAAGCTAAAATTTAGCTGAATGGATGTTTTGACATCATTGGATTCCAAAGATAAACGAAATTGAATTTTTGAAATTCAAGTAGAAAATTTCTAAGTGAATCAATTTTTGAAATTGAAGAAATTTTGAAGAAAGGAATTTTTAAAGTATAAAAAGTAATTTTTCATAATCGTATTGAATAAATTCCAGAATAAAGCGAAGATGTTAAATAAATGAATTTTGTATAATAGTGATTTTTAAATTGAAGAATTTAATTAAAATTGGATTTCTAAATAGTTTGAAAAAAAAAAGATAAAGGAATTTATTTTAGTAGAGATAAATAAAATTAGAAATAAATCTGTAATTGATTTAATATTTAGAAATGAATTTTTGAGAAATCAATATGGAAATTTTATTCAAACGTTGAAAATAAAATTAGAAATCAATATTGAAATTGATTTGATGTGAAGTTTTTATAAATAGAATTAAAATTTATAAAAGTTGTTTATAAACCCAGAGTCACTTATTTTGATAAGTTAAATATAGTAGTTGATAAAAGAAGTTTATAAGTCGAAGTTGTTATTAAAAGAGAAATAGAATTTATAAACGTGCTTATAAATTCGGAATAGATTGAATGTGATAAATTTATTATAGAAGATTATTTAAGGAAATTTTATTCACGATTTTGGACAGTGAATATCTGTTTAAGTAAAATGGATAGGATTTTGGGAAAGCGACATTATGAAATGAAGTTAATTGTTTTAAAAGATGTTTTTAAACGTGTGAATTATCGAAATCATAGATTTCAACATCTATTGTTGAAATAGACGTTTTCGAAGAATAAGGAAATGATGGACTATAACACTGTTGTTATAGTAAATGATTTCCGAAAGGAAATGTTTTGATGTAGTATTGGGATTTATATATCTACCTTAAAATCCGAATCCCTATACTAGTGATTTTGAGTCGTCGTAACGATGTTTTACGTAACATTCGTTTTGACTCAAATAAATGTGTTTAAAGAGAATGATTTCCTTAAAGAATGAATATATACTTAATATTGATTTAAGTATATCGAATATTTTCAAATGTTGAAAATAAATGATTTGTGAAATACTTATTATTAAATAAGTATGGAATTGCTTTTCCAATATGAAATGAACTGTTTGAGTTTTTATCTTTTAAAGATAAATTGAAAAGTGAATATTTGAAATTGTTTTCAAATGGTTAAGTGTGGAAATTTTATATCTAGTAAAAGATATTTTTGAAGAATAAATAATTTGGGAAAATTATTTGGAATCTGATGATGTTGCGCATCTTTATTGATAGTTAAATAACCGACTATCAATAATTACCTTTAGATAGGTATTCGTTATGAATTGATTGAATTTGAATGCCACACTTATTTTTAAATAAGCGCTCACTATTCGGGTTAGCCGGGAAAGGACCATGGGGTCGTATAACCCATTCCGAATATGTGATACGTCGTTATGAATCGCATTTGAAGACCGGTGTTGAAGACCGGATATATTTTGAAAACGGAAGGATTACCGTCGAGTTACTCTACATCGACTGATCTTCGATTTAGAGGTTTTATCACCCTTAGTGACGGGAAGTCCTGACGTGATTGAAAATTTTCCGGATGTGCAAGGGCTTCGTGAGAAGTGCCTTCGGTTCTGTTCGATCCCGGAACAGACTTGTATGGATAGTGTGTCTGACGTTACAATTTGAGATATAAAGCTGATTTCTTTCAAATACATTTCTGTTGGTGGCGGAGAATTTATTCTCTTAGCTTAACACCCTTCTCTGAGACGTACGAGCTCAGAGGTTATGTAGTTGAAATTCATCAGCGATATATCCCGATTTGGTAACGTGGCATACTGAGTGTTGCTGTGAAATGATCAGTGTTTGATCATTTGTGATATGATCATTTGTTTGATCTTATATCTTTGTGATCATAGGTTGATCATTTTGTTTGACCCGAAGCAGGGCTTTTTGTAGAAAGCGTAGCTTTGTGGACGAGACTTCGTCGAGCCTCACACCCCGGAAATGGTCGAAACAGGACGAATGCAGCAAGGTTCTAGGGAGTAGCGCCCCTTAGTGTATGTCATTCCTTCTGGATAAAGGTGGTATCATGGTATGGAGCCCAGATACTTAACCTCTGTGGTTGCTGCAAAATTTATTTCTTTGTGGTTGTTGCGAATCGGGGATCCTCGGGAAGATCGGTAACGATCGGGGGATGGCATACGCGTGTCAGTAGTTACCTACTTTTGCAGAGGTAACCCGGCCTTGTGTTGGCAGAGATCTAACCGTAATGTTAGGTTATTTCTCGGGTCGTCTATTCCAGGGACGTACCCATCGTGGATAGGAAGTTCCTTAGCCTGACCATTTGTTGGAAATCCAAAGAAACAATACGTGACTTGTACGGTTTTAGTTGTAGAACCTATCATTCACTTATGGTGGTCACCACTGTTTGGATGGTAGCTATAGTAGGCATAAGTGCGGAATGCCTATGCTGGCTAAGATTTATATTATACTTTCGAAATGTTTTCTACACTATGCACTAATAATAATATCAAAAAGGATTTGATTTTGCGTAGTAAGCATCTTTGACTATCATAAGAAGAAATCTTCTCCAATTCTGCGTTTGCATTGTGTGTGTGGTGGGAGGTCTTATGGTAGTTTCATTTTCCAAAAGCATTGCGAATTGACTTTAAAATTCTCTGCTATTTATTTTTAAAAGAATAACTGTTTTACGATCTCACACCAGTCACCATGACTGACTCGGAGTTTATTGTTTCCCTTCTAAACTCTGGGTGCCCACCAATTTCCACACGGGCAGTCTAGAGTTAGATTATCAGGATATTCTGGATATTCTGGAGCTTTGGAGATAAGCTGGATGGCGAGACGTAGTATTTGTATCTGATAGTATTTATTCCGCTGTGTGTTCTGTATGAGGACCAGTTTATATAACTGTCCATTGTTGTATATGACTCTGATGATTGATGTATGCATAAACTGATATAGCTCTTTGTTTTAAAAGACTAGTGTTTATTTATTATATATTGTTCCGCTGCGATGTGTAAGATTCTGATATTGTTTTCTGTTGTTGTTCTGTTGTTCTGTTGTTGTTCTTCTTTCTTTTTCTTCTATCTTCTTCTTCTACCTTTTTCTTCTTTCTTAAAACCATAACTTTTCGGGTTTCCGGCATTCGATGGCTCAGCAGTCGATAAAGTGAGTATCGATGTTGAATTTTCGAAAGTCGAAAATTTCCGGGATGTTACAGTGAGAAAGGAATTTTTGAAGCTTGCAATATTTTTTTTCTCTAACTGGCTCGGTTGTGTTTAAATGGAAGGGAGGGAAACATGTTTTACATGGCAAGGTAGGTTCAAATCATAAGCTAGAGTGGCTGAGATGAAAGAATAGACAGTTGAAAGAAAAGTTGACTTGACAATATATTAATTAATTCTCAAAACATCTCGATTTACGCAACTCAAAATCTCGAACCCCTATCGAGGTATGCTACTAGGCATTCATAATGTTATATCCCTATTTCGAATGTAATGGAAAAGGTTTCAAGTCTAATTCGACCATATGGAGAAGATAGCGTTTTGAACCTAATTATTATATTGAATTTTCGATATTAATCTCAAAGCGTTTTTGTTCCGTACAACCAAACCGTAACTCTAAACGCTACAAACTTTGAAATCCGATAATAATACATTATTATGGATCCAATGGAACTAGTTTCGTCGAAATCTGAGATAGTTCCCCGGATCGCTATTTTTACTCGTTAATTTAAACAAGTTATTTTTAAAATCGAGTAAATCACTTTTAAATTCAAATTTAAAATTTTATTTACCTTCATCCTTGTAAATAGAAATTAAATAAGCTTTGAAATTATTTTTATCTAGCCTAGAACCCAGGATTCAGTTATTTACCGAAATTTCAATTATTAATTAACAACAAAATTATCCAATAAATCATTATATTTGAAATTCAAGTTATTAAATCTATAAAATTTTACTATTCAATATTTAAAATTAATTAAATAAACAATTTCAAATAACCTAAAATTTTGGGTCGTTACACGGTGCTGACAAGAAAATTTGATATTTGGAAGTGTCAAATCTTGACCAGTGCTTTTGTGATCAATTATATTTTAATTATTAAGTTGCAAGTTATTTCTTTAAAGATTTGATATACATTCTTTAGTTTTATTTGTAGGATACCAAACCAACGATCCGAGCTTTGGTGGAGTTGGGTTTTTGATTTAGCGAAAATTCAGGCCCACTTGGGTGAAGATTGTTACATTTGGTATTAGAGCCAGGTTAATCGACCTTGAAAATTAGGAACGTTGAGTGAACGTATTTTTAGTTGCCTATAAACATATTATATGTTAAACACTGATAGTTTCAACTATAGAATAGTTATATATAGAAAATCCCTGAAGCTGGATGCTACATGAGTCCTTAGTCGGGCCTTGATAGCCCAATGGTTGTAGATCCCCACATGATTGCCGATTTATGATGTAAAGTAGATCCAGATAAAGGGAAATTAAGAATCTATATGTTATAGATGGTGGGAGATGGGGAGGTTCCTAAAGAAGGGTGTGAAATGGTCATTCCTAATTGGTAATTGGATTTTCAATATTCAGAAAGGAACAAGTTAGTAAATTGAAGGAAAGATATTCTTAAATGAACAGTTAGAAATCCACTAAGAGTCCAACCCAATAGAAAATAGTTTTAAATGTAAAGAATCAAATATTGGATTTAAAAGAAAAATATATGATATTGGATTTGGAAAAGAATTTATATAATAAAAGTTTCATTGGTAGTTAAATTGAAAAGTATCCATAAAATGGTTTTGTAAAAGCAATTTGTTTCAGAAAATTATAAAGCGTATATAACTCGCTAGTTTCTTTGTAAAGAAAGAAAAGTGTAAATATGAAGTTCTAATAGAAGTAAAAATTTGTAAAATCTAAAAATTTCAATGAAGAAAATTTTGTAGAAACTATTTCTCTTAAAAGAAAATTAGAAGAGCAATATAGCTCGTGGGTTTTCTGTAATGAAATTTTTTTTAAGTTGTAAAGTAAAATTTTATGGGTGGACATAGGAAGTGGTATATGTTTGAAATACGGGTAAGTAGCACATAAAAGAAGTTTTGAAACCCTAAAATAAAGCGGTAGGCGAACACATTTTAATTGTTCAAGTAAAATGACAGTAAATTAAGAGAAAATAATGGGAATAAGTGCAGTTTATGTAGAGGAGTTGAATAGTGGAAAAGTTATCAAATATAAACAGAAATGAGGTTTGATTTATTATAATTAGGTTGTGATTTGTCATATTTTAATTTATTGGAATGAAAAGGGGTAATAATATAAGTTTCTAGGAATATGCCTTTTAAGTGATTCATAGAGAATTATAACATTAACAATTCCTCTTGAAGGGGGATAGTAGTTACAATTATTAAAGTGTAAGATTCTAAAATATAAAAAAAGTGTAGTAATTAGAAATTTTGTAGGAAATCATGGAAAGAGATTTTGCTATGTAATCTAATTAGAAGCAACATAAGATATATAAGGCAGAATAAAGGAAAGTGTACATTTTTTTATTGTTGTGTGCATTTCAAGTATCTTTCAGAAGTCCCCTTGTCAGGACTTAGAGACTCTATTAAATATTGGAAGTGGAGGTAGAAAGAAATGATAGAGTGAGAGTTGTTCTTATTTACTCTAGTTTTGTTGTAACGACCTGGATTTTTAGCCATCGAATATTGGGCAATTAACTGATTTAAATTATTGGAATATAAATTTTTATTAGTCAAATGGATAAATTTTCTGACAAATAAAATGTCTGAATATGATAGAAATTTTATATATACATATATAAACTCCACCATTAAAAATTTAAGATGGAATATCCATAAAAGTATATATAAACATATAAACAAATATATATATATATATATATACACACACATAAGCTTTATGATAATTAAAAATATACAAGTATATAAGTAATATATATGTATATATGCCAATATGAAGTAATGTATAAGAATAATGCATATGGAAATATAAATATCTATATGAAAACATGTATATATATAGGAAGATATATGTATATGTGAGTGTAACGAAATATATTTATAATATGAAAATATATGAATATGATGACAAGAAGATATATATATAAGTAGATATATATCTTATAAAAAGTGTATATGTATAGAGGTGAAATATGAAGTAATATATATATATATATATCCATGTGAATGTATGCATATCTATATATGTATACAAATGAATATATATATATATAGGAGACATCATCATGGAAGACATTAAATTCAAAGCATACAAAACATTGAATCAAAGTAAAAAAAAATCAAAGTCAATTTTAAATCAAATCAGCATATAATATATCTAATCACGATAAGAAATCAAATCGGTAAAAAAATAAAATAAAAATGAAAAGGAAATCTCAGCCTGTACATGTGTTAGCTTGCTCTGTACACTTCATCCCCCTATATACGTATGTGTGGCCGAGCATATGTTTATTCAGGGTTATATAAAAAAAATATCAAACAAAAAGAGGATCAAGGTATATAAAGCTTGAAGGAGGAATACATAGCAGCAGTTCATAAATTCTTTATGAACTGTGAGTAAAACTTATTTCTTTTACACTGTAATCTTTGTTATGTGCTTGGATATAAGAATAGTAGTGTTGTTTGATAAGTATGCTTGTACAGCAATATATATATATACACTTGTATGTGAATATATGTTAAGTTATAACCAGAGAAACCCAGGCCTGTATAACATCTTTTTCCTTACCTCTGCTTAAATTTCATATCTTTGAACCTAATTAATTTTAGGTTGCAGTTTAAAATGAAAAGTTGTTTGTTTATGGTTGTACCTTGTTCTAAAAATAGTTTGACTGAATATTATTAAGTATAGAGGTTGAAAAATGTAGTTTACAGTAAGTTAACCCAATTTGTAAAAAAATTCGAATATCTTGTTTTACTCTTTTGCTTATATAAACTTGATCGCCGTGTGAAATGATGAATTTTGGAGGTTGTTTCATGATTTTTAATCACGTATGTGATGAGATATAAGTAGATGAACATAATTTGATCTTTGACCAAATTATGGCGAAGCAGTTGATGGTGGAGGTCAGAATTTGGTCAGAAGGAAGCTCGGAGGAGGGGGAACTCAGGAAAAATGGCGTTGTATTTTATAGAGTGGCGTGGTGGTTGGTCGGAGGTGATATAGGGTTTGGAGGTGGAGTTTGGTCGTGTTCGATTGTCGTTGGATGGTGGCGTCGTGGAGGGTTTCTAGGCATGCGGTATTTTGGGAAAAGGAAGAGGGAAGTGTGGCGAGGCTGTTGGCGAAGTTCGGTGGACGTCGGAGGTGGCTGGACGAGGTGGAGATAGAGAGGCGAGTTCATTCCAGAAATCAGGGTTAGTTTGAGATTTTGAATTCTGGGTTTGTCGTGGGAAAATTGGGTGGCCAGTGGATTGCGGAGGTCGAAGGTGACGTGGGGGAATGACCAGAGGTGGATGGCGATGGGTCATCGGCGTGTGCACGTGCACGGCGAGGTGGTGCAGGTCGAAAAACAAAAGAAAGATAAAGAAGGAAAGAGCAACAGAATAAGAGAAGAGAAAGAAGGGGCGGGTTGTTTGTTCTGTGGGTTTGGGCCGATGGGCCTGGCCCTTGTTTTTAAAAAAATGATATAATACCAATGGTTCTCATTTTTAAATCCTATTAACCCTTTTAAACTACTATTTTCTTTCATAAATTTTAACAATATAGGGACTTATATTTTTATCCTACTACAAAAAAGTTTATGCCTATTTAACTTATTAAGTTTTGATAATATGATGGAATTAAATTAGTTTCTAAATAATTAAAGTAAATAAAAAATTTAGACTTTAAATTGATTAAATCCTATGTTAGCTTATATAAGATAATTATCGATGAACTTCTAAAATTTAATTAAATTAAAATATATAGTTTTGTAATTAATTTTATTTATAAGTAAGCAGGATTTAATAAAATAAATAGATGATGGGTTGTGATTGGTTGATATAGGCTATAAATCGTTAAATTATTCAGGATATGTGTTTTGACTTGATTTCTCTTGAGTATTTATTTCAAATTATTCTGTGCCTGTAATACTAAGTAACCAAATGAATTAAATGATTGGAATAGAAACGTTGAGATGTTTTATTGGAAATAGATATCTGTAATAAATTTCCATATGTGAATATTACCACGCTAAATATAAATTGTTATTTTAAAACAATTTACCCTTTTAAAATTTATTGCTTGGATTCGAAGAGACCGGAATCAGATATCAGTGATATCCGAAACCACTTCGATTTGAAAAATCACTACGAACCTTTACGGGTTTGGTTTTAGAGTTTAATATGATGGAATTGGATTAATTTAACAAATTCAACCATTTTAAATAAGTAAACGTACTTAGACATTATTATAATATCGATGGATTTCTGCAAAACTGTTTTGGTTATAGTATGATAAAAACTCGCCGTGTCGTACGAGTTACCATAGTTCAAAGATTTTTATAACTTATGTATTTTCAAATTAAGTGGGTTTACTTACGCTGGGTTCTAGCCTGACTCGGGTGTTACTTTATTGTAATGCTCGGGTCAAACCGAGTATTACAGAATTTCAGGTTAGGACATTTTGGAGTTCAGGAAACGAGATGGATGGCAGAGACGATTGCATGTATTTGACTATATTCCGCTGTGTATTGTAGGCTGTATACTCAGCATTATGGACAAGTTATTATAACTGTCCAGATTTATTGTTGATAATTGTACTCTGATAACTTGTATTTATATTAGCAGTTACAGATTTTCTGTGTATAAAATGCTGTTATTGTATATTATATTTTGTTACGCTGTGATCATGAGATTTTGTGTTGTTATTTCTTTTTCTTCTTCTACCTCATTTTCTTCTTAAACCCTAACAATCTGGTATTTCCGACACTCGATTACTCGGCACTCTATACAGTGAACGTATTAGTGTCGATTTTCGGGGGTCGAAAATCGCCCGGTCGTTACACGTGGTATCAGAGCTGAAGGTTAAGCGAGAATCTTGGCTCTGGTGGGGATTTACTCATTAGAGATAGGGTCAGCAGTACCCTAGAATGAGTTGAGTGTATTGTATATGAGGGCAAACTTGTTATTTTCGTATATAATGATTTTAAAAACGATTTTAAAATAATTTTTATATAAGATTTTATTTTGATATAAAAGGAAAATAATTTTTTCTGAATTATTATAGTATATTAAGGTGATTGGTTGTTGTTATTATTATAATCAAATGAGATTATAAAATTTAAGGGTAATATGTATATAACCTGATAGGAATTTGATATGAATGAACTATGCAAGTAGGTTATGCTAAAAATAGACTTAAACCAGAACTATAATTTCGGAAATTTCGGAAGTGTTTTTCAGAAGTGTTTAAAATGGAATAAGTTTACCCTGATTTTATATATAGAAATGATTTTCCAGAAAATTATTATGGAATATATGGTGTGTTTGGTTTCTGGATATGATAATATTGATTATTATCATAAATTGGGTGTTGTATCTTAATAAAGGATGTTTATTACAGAATAAACAATGATAAAACAGAGTGAAATGTTGAAGGAAGTGAGATTATATAAGCTTAATTTGTAAGTATGACTTAAAAATTAAAATGAATTTAAATTGAGAAGTTTTGGATCTAAGTCCCAAATTTTTTGAAATGTAGTGTTTGAGGAAATAATAAGTAATGTTATTAGTATATTTTGATATAGAAAATTTGTTTTGGAAATTCCGAAGAAAAAATTATTTTGGATAGAAACCCAGGTTGGTTTAAATTTAAAGTGTGAATTGATATGTAAATGGAATATGTAACGCCCCACCTCTATGCTCATAATAACAAAGAGTATTAAAAGGAATACTATCTATTATTACGAAGAATAAGGCTGGATAGGAGCGACCATCCGTAGTTGGCCTTACACTAATACTGGTTATCTCGATAGAAGTGGTATATACTTTTTATTTTTCTTCTATTATTTGTTTACTCCCATCGACACACTCAATACTAGTATAAAACGGACTACGACGGTTCATAATAGTTTAGGACATTATATATAACAATAACACAGATAATATAAATGCGGAACACAGATTAACAAAAATCTCATATATATATGACTGATGTCAGTTGATACATAGTTGACACGATACATATGATACAACTACAACTGTCGACTCTAGAAGTTATATATACAAGTACATTATCGACTAATATACATGAATACATATCGTTCTATACAACTACACGACTACTACACAATGACACTGACAACTTCAGAAGATGTGAAAAGTCTTCAGATCCTGAACAGCAATTCAAAGAAGAAAATCTACAACCTGAAATAACTCGGGTCTGACCCGAGTATTATATTCAAAAGAAAATAATACACGGGTCAGTCTAATTCAAACTCAGTTATTAGTGCATAGAAGCAATAATAATCTCAAATAGATGACAGTCACAGAAATCACGTATATCCAACTCTCAATACGAGAATTGGATAACGGTAGATATAACACTAAACAGTGTTAAACAACAATTCAACAATCCAAGTCAGAATACAACTCCAAAACATTGAAATTAACCAACGAAACAATTTAACAAATCGAAACATCAATTTAAACTGTTAAATCTGATAGGGCTGCAGTACACGCACGCGTGCACTGCCTCGCCACTATCGCAGGAGATACACAAAAGCTCGGTGAAAGTCACAATGATCGCAAGGTCAAACCCCGAAATCGGGTTCAACTCAAGTGAATTTGAAAACAGATCCAAATGCATTAATGCAATGCCAAACAACAAGGACCAAAACGGCATATAAAACCAAACTGCAGTCACCACAAGTGTTCAAGGGCAACTGTAAACAAGAAACTGCAACCACCCTAAACATTCAAGTGCAAGATTACAACAAAACTACAGCCCCCACGTGAATACAAGGGCAACAAAGACTGTCTCGAAGCAATTTATCGAGACTATCTAAGTTCAGTGAAATCAGAAGCAAGCTGAAATCAATACATCAAGAAACCAAAACAAGAGAATGATAATAAGGCACTGCAAATACAAGGCAGTGACCCAAACTCGAGAAACCAATACATAGCAGGGTTAATGGATAATGCAGCAATTAACGACTACAGGTACAGGTACAACAAAATGCAGACCCAACTCCTCAAATGACCAAGCTCGATAAATTTCAAGTGCAGGCAATATAAATTCGAACCTGCATATGTACAAGACTCAAGTCAATGCACATCGCCTAATTGAACTAGATCCTATTGAACAAGTGGAAATGGCCACAGCTTCAAGGAACAGAGAACATATCCGCAAGTAGTACAAAATTGAACTAAACAAATGCAACTGAATTCAAGTGTATGGAACAACATGAACACGATGCAGTGCAACTACATGATGGCTATCAGACTAGGGTGACAACATGTACTAGCTCCATCAAATCAAGTGGATGACCAGAGTGGCAATGAATACTACAGGTCAGAGTAACACGAACGTACAATCACATATGTAGTGCCCATATAACTATGTGTATCTACAAACCAAATTGTGATACAAGAACGAGCAGTGAAACAATTCAGCACTAACATCAAAAATGTGCCTGTATACCCAAGTACAATTGCACATGAGATGGCGTACACATGAAAAACAGACCACAAAATGTGATCAAATAGAGATACAACATGAACAGCAATTGTTACATAAATATAGAGTCAAATTAACAAAGTCGAACGTGCCACCCAAAAGCAGTG
This sequence comes from Allium fistulosum, assembly GCA_030737815.1. Taxonomy (NCBI): domain Eukaryota; kingdom Viridiplantae; phylum Streptophyta; class Magnoliopsida; order Asparagales; family Amaryllidaceae; genus Allium; species Allium fistulosum. The sequence continues at coordinate 99,487,240 of CM060902.1, forward strand.
GATAGTATGGCAAAATCGAACAGAATCGACAACACAAAATCACGTTTTTAGTCGAAGGTAACTGTAGGTCAAATTCAATGCCGAAGTCACTGAGAATCAATACTGTGATAGCCAAGTATATAAACCTACTCAAAACAAAACTGAGAGCATCTAGTATCAATCAATTTTTTTTTCAAATTTTGTTAAATAAGAGAAAACATCATTCTCGAATTAAAATCGAGTACCGAAGTACAATTAAGCGAAATCTCAACCAAAGCCGAGGCCAGCAACTCACGAACCAAAGAGTGAAGTAAAAACCATCAAACACAAAATCAGATTGAATACCCATCAAAATTATACTTCCCAAACTCATGTTAGCATATTTCAAACAAATTAAGTGTCGTGGCGTACAGAAATCGAACCAAGACAGCAAGACAAGCATTAACATCTTACGAAATCGAGCAACCTAAGATTGAAAGAGATGTGAGTGATAATTCACTCACCTTTTTCCACGAAGGAGGAGCAACCGAGTTCGAACTGAAGAAGAGTCGAAGCCAAGCACGAACAAGCAAAGCCGAGCGCTCAAATTCGCCAGAGAATCGATCGCCTTCGATTTGAACGAAGCCCTAATTTCCAACTTCACAGAAGAACGTCGCCATTTTTATTTCTTTTTTTCTTTCGTTTGTTCCATCTGAAGAGGGAAGGGGGTGCGACGTGTTTTAGCAGAAGAAAGGGGTAAGGGGATGGCAGAAGAAACGTGGGTGGAGTATGGGTTTAAACGTGAGAAGGGTATGGGTTTTCTTGAGTGAACGAATAAAAGGGGAAAGGTACCGATAAACGTCACGGCAACAACGAGTGGGCCAAAACAATTTTTCTTTAAAGCCCGCTTCAATATTTACAAATTCAAAAGAATTTTAATCCGATTTGAAAAGAATTTCGCTTGGTTAAACGCCAAAAACAACCAGCAACCCAATTAAATCGTCACATGACGATAATAATAATACTGTGAAATCTCGGGTTGTTACAGACTCCCCTCCTTAGAAAAATTGCGTCCTCGCAATCATAGGGAATAAATGGATAAAAGGTAACAACCAAAAGAGCATGGCAATGTCGAATGTATAAGCAAAGCAAGTGTCAACGGGGAGGTATTAGATAAGAAATCAAAAGGTTCGACTGCTTCAAATCAAAAGAATCAACATCATGGGAATCAAGGATCAAAATCAGATGACTAACAAAAGCAAGAACAATCGAGTTCCAGCAACTAAAAGAGAAGGAAAAACAGAGCAGAAATCCCATACAGAGCACGAATTAAATGTGAGTAAATCAAATTACTCACCTGAATCGTCAGAGAAAAAGACGAAGCTCAAATCTCAAAAATCGCAAATATTTACTTATCTCAACGATAGTCAGAAGACAAATCAAATATCTAATTATCTCAAACGATAGTCAGAAAACAAATATTCAATTATCCAAAACGATAATCAAATTTCAAAACAGAAAATATTTAATTACCTCAGGCGATAATTAAATTTTAAATCAACAACTATTTAATTATCTCAGACGATAATTAAATCTCAAATCAATAAATATTTAATTATCTCAAGCGATAATTAAATCTCAAAACAGCAATTATTTAATTATCAAAGATGATAATTAAATCTAAAATCAACAAATATTTAATTATCAAAGACGATAATTAAATCTCGAATCAGCAAATATTTAATTATCTAAAGCGATAATTAAAACTGAATCAACAAATATTTAATTATCTCAAGCGATAATTAAATCTCAAATCAGCAAATATTTAATTATCTAAAGCGATAATTAAATCTGAATCAACAAATATTTAATTATCTCAAGCGATAATTAAATCTCAAATCAGCAAATATTTAATTATCTAAAGCGATAATTAAATCTAAAATCAACAAATATTTAATTATCTCAAGCGATAATTAAATCTCAAATCAGCAAATATTTAATTATCTAACAGCGATAATTAGAAACAACAAATATCTGATTATCAAAAACGATAATCAGAACTCATATCAACAAATATCTAATTATCACAAGCGATAATTAGAAACAACAAATATCTGATTATCAAAAACGATAATCAGAACTCATATCAACAAATATCTAATTATCACAAGCGATAATTAGAAACAACAAATATCTGATTATCAAAAACGATAATCAGAACTCATATGAACAAATATCTAATTATCACAAGCGATAATTAGAAACAACAAATATCTGATTATCAAAAACGATAATCAGAACTCATATCAACAAATATCCAATTATCTGCAGATAATTGGAAGCAACTAATATCTAGAAATCAATTAAGAAGACTAGAAAATCAACATAAAAGCTTGGATCGATCCCATCAGATGGCGAGTTTTTAATTCGCCGCACGTGCATCAACAAATGGCCGAAGCCTACCAAGTACTCAACATAATATTTGGCGCCCATCAGATTGACCCGAAGGTCCGCAGAGTGACCCGAAGGTCTAGTACTGGTATTTGACCCGAAGGTCCGCAGAGTGGCCCGAAAGCCCAACAAATGACCCGAAGGTCCAACAAATGACCCGAAGGTCCTCATAGTGGCTCGAAAGCACACGAAAGCATCAAAATGTTTCAATTAACGAGTCCGGAATAAACCGAAATAGCAAACGCACATGTCCCATACCACGTGTTTTACTAAATCGTTTGATTCTCTTCATCGTTTCCTTGAAAGTGTGAAATCATCAAATTCATCAAAACAACAGATATTCAATTAACGAGTCCGGAATTAACCGAAATAGTAAAAGTGTGGTTCCATACTCCGCACTTTTGCTAAATCGTTTAAATCACTTCATCGTTTCCTTGAAAGTGCAAAATTGTGTATTTTGTAAAAATACACTTTACATTCTCAAACGGACAAGTCCGGAATTAAGCGAATCAGTAAAAGAAAGGGGTCATAGTCCTCGATTTTGCTGAAACGTTTAAATCGCTTCCTCATTCTTTTGAAAGCGCAAACTGTTAAAATTTCTGAAAATAATTTTATTTATTTTGTAAAAATAACAATTCACATTCTCAACTGGACAAGTCCGGAGTTAAGCGAAACAGTAAAAGAAAGGGGTCATAATCCTCGATTTTGCTGAATCGTTTAAGTCGCTTTCTCATTCTTTTGAAAACGTAAACTGTTAAAAATTTATAAAACAATTTTCATTTTAAAATGATTTTCCAATCACGTGATTAAAGCAGCAAATCAGTAACAATTTCGATAAGGAAATTGTACTTCTCAAAATACCGTAAAAACGGTTACAAATCAGCATTGCGGTATAACCGCTTGAAAATCCACTTTTAAAAGTTTGACTGTTACTGAAGTCAAAGCAACAGTAATTTTAAAACATCAAATATCTCATCAAAATAATTCACATCTAAATGTGACATCAGTGAATTTTCATTCATTAAAATTGTCAACAAAACACTGTGCTTCAAAAATCTAGCATTGGTGTAAAAATCCCGTTACAAAAATAACGGCAACAAAATACGTCTCATAACCAAGCATCGGTTCAACGTAAATAAATGCAGTAACGTGCAATTCAAATTTTTGCACGTACTACAGAATGAACAAAGAAATCATTCAAATGTATCTTCAATGAAGATAATTCAAAACAGCAAAAATCTAATCAATAGATGATTAATACAAAAGAAAGCCAGCGGAAATTTCAACAAAAATCACATAACTGCAATTTCTTCGAATCCTCAATTCGGATTCGAAATTCTCAAAGAAACAAAATAATTACAGCTATGTAAACAACAATTGAAATTCATATCGATTTCGTATTTTGATTTTAAATCAAAAAGATTATCAGTTGTACTCAGCGAAGACGGTTTCACTGTTTCCGCTGCGCACTCTGATAAATAGAACACAAATCAATCATATCATCAGAACACAATTTCACTATTATTTTTAAATAAAGATATTTAAAAATTTCATCCAAATTTCAAAACTTTAGTTTTGACTCAAAGTACAAATAAAACATCGACCAATAGTTGTAACATATGTTCCATCCAAGTTATGTTGTATATTATGTCCATAAACCCCAAGCTCTGATACCAACTGTAATGCCCCACCTCTATGCTCATAATAACAAAGAGTATTAAAAGGAATACTATCTATTATTACGAAGAATAAGGCTGGATAGGAGCGACCATCCGTAGTTGGCCTTACACTAATACTGGTTATCTCGATAGAAGTGGTATATACTTTTTATTTTTCTTCTATTATTTGTTTACTCCCATCGACACACTCAATACTAGTATAAAACGGACTACGACGGTTCATAATAGTTTAGGACATTATATATAACAATAACACAGATAATATAAATGCGGAACACAGATTAACAAAAATCTCATATATATATGACTGATGTCAGTTAATACATAGTTGACACGATACATATGATACAACTACAACTGTCGACTCTAGAAGTTATATATACAAGTACATTATCGACTAATATACATGAATACATATCGTTCTATACATCTACATGACTACTACACAATGACACTGACAACTTCAGAAGATGTGAAAAGTCTTCAGATCCTGAACAGCAATTCAAAGAAGAAAATCTACAACCTGAAATAACTCGGGTCTGACCCGAGTATTATATTCAAAAGAAAATAATACACGGGTCAGTCTAATTCAAACTCAGTTATTAGTGCATAGAAGCAATAATAATCTCAAATAGATGACAGTCACAGAAATCACGTATATCCAACTCTCAATACGAGAATTGGATAACGGTAGATATAACACTAAACAGTGTTAAACAACAATTCAACAATCCAAGTCAGAATACAACTCCAAAACATTGAAATTAACCAACGAAACAATTTAACAAATCGAAACATCAATTTAAACTGTTAAATCTGATAGGGCTGCAGTACACGCACGCGTGCACTGCCTCGCCACTATCGCAGGAGATACACAAAAGCTCGGTGAAAGTCACAATGATCGCAAGGTCAAACCCCGAAATCGGGTTCAACTCAAGTGAATTTGAAAACAGATCCAAATGAATTAATGCAATGCCAAACAACGAGGACCAAAACGGCATATAAAACCAAACTGCAGTCACCACAAGTGTTCAAGGGCAACTGTAAACAAGAAACTGCAACCACCCTAAACATTCAAGTGCAAGATTACAACAAAACTACAGCCCCCACGTGAATACAAGGGCAACAAAGACTGTCTTGAAGCAATTTATCGAGACTATCTAAGTTCAGTGAAATCAGAAGCAAGCTGAAATCAATACATCAAGAAACCAAAACAAGAGAATGATAATAAGGCACTGCAAATACAAGGCAGTGACCCAAACTCGAGAAACCAATACATAGCAGGGTTAATGGATAATGCAGCAATTAACGACTACAGGTACAGGTACAACAAAATGCAGACCCAACTCCTCAAATGACCAAGCTCGATAAATTTCAAGTGCAGGCAATATAAATTCGAACCTGCATATGTACAAGACTCAAGTCAATGCACATCGCCTAATTGAACTAGATCCTATTGAACAAGTGGAAATGGCCACAGCTTCAAGGAACAGAGAACATATCCGCAAGTAGTACAAAATTGAACTAAACAAATGCAACTGAATTCAAGTGTATGGAACAACATGAACACGATGCAGTGCAACTACATGATGGCTATCAGACTAGGGTGACAACATGTACTAGCTCCATCAAATCAAGTGGATAACCAGAGTGGCAATGAATACTACAGGTCAGAGTAACACGAACGTACAATCACATATGTAGTGCCCATATAACTATGTGTATCTACAAACCAAAGTGTGATACAAGAACGAGCAGTGAAACAATTCAGCACTAACATCAAAAATGTGCCTGTATACCCAAGTACAATTGCACATGAGATGGCGTACACATGAAAAACAGACCACAAAATGTGATCAAATAGAGATACAACATGAACAGCAATTGTTACATAAATATAGAGTCAAATTAACAAAGTCGAACGTGCCACCCAAAAGCAGTGGATAGTATGGCAAAATCGAACAGAATCGACAACACAAAATCACGTTTTTAGTCGAAGGTAACTGTAGGTCAAATTCAATGCCGAAGTCACTGAGAATCAATACCGTGATAGCCAAGTATATAAACCTACTCAAAACAAAACTGAGAGCATCTAGTATCAATCAATTTTTTTTTCAAATTTTGTTAAATAAGAGAAAACATCATTCTCGAATTAAAATCGAGTACCGAAGTACAATTAAGCGAAATCTCAACCAAAGCCGAGGCCAGCAACTCACGAACCAAAGAGTGAAGTAAAAACCATCAAACACAAAATCAGATTGAATACCCATCAAAATTATACTTCCCAAACTCATGTTAGCATATTTCAAACAAATTAAGTGTCGTGGCGTACAGAAATCGAACCAAGACAGCAAGACAAGCATTAACATCTTACGAAATCGAGCAACCTAAGATTGAAAGAGATGTGAGTGATAATTCACTCACCTTTTTCCACGAAGGAGGAGCAACCGAGTTCGAACTGAAGAAGAGTCGAAGCCAAGCACGAACAAGCAAAGCCGAGCGCTCAAATTCGCCAGAGAATCGATCGCCTTCGATTTGAACGAAGCCCTAATTTCCAACTTCACAGAAGAACGTCGCCATTTTTATTTCTTTTTTTCTTTCGTTTGTTCCATCTGAAGAGGGAAGGGGGTGCGACGTGTTTTAGCAGAAGAAAGGGGTAAGGGGATGGCGGAAGAAACGTGGGTGGAGTATGGGTTTAAACGTGAGAAGGGTATGGGTTTTCTCGAGTGAACGAATAAAAGGGGAAAGGTACCGATAAACGTCACGGCAACAACGAGTGGGCCAAAACAATTTTTCTTTAAAGCCCGCTTCAATATTTACAAATTCAAAAGAATTTTAATCCGATTTGAAAAGAATTTCGCTTGGTTAAACGCCAAAAACAACCAGCAACCCAATTAAATCGTCACATGACGATAATAATAATACTGTGAAATCTCGGGTTGTTACAGAATATGTATATATATATATATATGATTTCAAAGTTGATTTGAAATAAATACTGGTGTTTGAATTTTGGAATCCTCCTTGAAATGAGAAGTATAACCAAAAAAGGGAGGTAAGTTTTGAACATATAAGTGGGAAAGTGATATTGATAAGAAATTTAAATTTGGAATGTAAAATTTAAATTTAGTAAGTTTAAATGGATTAAACGAAATGAAAATTAACTCAGTTCAAGCTAAATAAGTTTTGAACTTATAACCTGGAATTGAAAATCTCAGGGTGAAGTTAAAATTTAACTTATGGAAGTTGAAAAGGTTAAATTGTAAAAGGAAAGTATGAATTTGATAAGAGGTGCAAAAGGAGTTATGTATGTATGAATGATTTCAAAACAATTTTTGAAATAAAAACGAGTTTCGAATTCTGGGAAAAGATTGTGATGTATGCTATTGGTTGATGTCTTAGATAATTTGGACGTTTATTTATTTGATATATCATGCTATCATTTTATATGTTAATTACAGTATAGAGAACTGTAAATCGAATTATTTATATTAAATTTAGAAGTAGGCTGAAATGATATATATCCAACCCTGAATTTGAATAGATATGAAATTGAATTTATGGAAATGGAATCATTTCGAACTTAAGTTTGAAATTGTTAAAACAAACTTGTCATCCGGAATTGTTTAAAGGATCGGGTTTAAAATTTTGAAGTTATGATTGGGAAATCAATTGAATTCCGAAAAATTGATTTGTTCTAAAAAGATTTGAACTCTCACACTCGAACCTTGAAATAAGTTTAAGTAGAGGTAATTTAAATGAATATTTGAAATTTGGGCTCAAAATTGAATTATTTTAAAGATTTAGATTGATAAATTAAATATTAAGGGTTAATTTGATTTAAGTGATTAAATCAATATTTTGAGAACCGAACTCGAATTTATATAAATCGAGATGGGTGAAGATTGAGAATGGAATTGAAATTAATTCAAATTGGAATTAAATTGAATTAATTGGAATCGTAATCGAAGTTGAATTAGTTGAAGTCGAAAAGGGAATGGAAATTGAAATTGATTTGAATTGGAGATTGGGAATTTAATCAGTTTGACTTTGAAACTATTTTCAAACAAATTATTTGATATAAACTGTTTTAAATCTATCTTCTTAAATATTCAAATTTATTTTGATTTTCCAAGCTATTTACTATACAAACCATTCTTTTTAAAACTCAAAATCATCTTATATTAGCTATTTAACTATTTTAAAACTATTCAAGCTATTTACTAATTCAAACTGGTCAGAGTGGGAAAATATTTATATTTTACGAATTGGGATAAATTGAAGTATTAAATCGAATGGAAATTCGAAGCAATTCTGAATTAGAACCGAAATCGAGATATTGAGGGAAAAATAAATTTTGAAGTGAAATAGTATATTTTGAGTAAATATGATGATTTTAAAATGAAGATTGAATATTTGTTATAACTGAAACTTACTTTGTAGGAAGTAAGAAATGTACAAATAACTTTGAAAGGTAATCGAACTTGAAAATTTGATTTGGCATTAATGAGAATACAAATGTTAATTATATATTCAAACTCCCCTTGTTGATTTTATGACCAGAAAGAAACGAATCTTTGAAAGATATTTAAAGGTACCAAATAGACCATATATAAGTATGAGGTGGACTCAGAAATTATTGATCTGAAAATTATTTGAGTTGAAAGGAATGGTCTTATATGTATATGAGAATGAAATGGAAATAGTTTTGGAACCCATTGATAATTATTTTTAAGAGACTTTTGATTTTGGCAAAAAGTCAATTTTGGAAATTTGGTAAACCAAATTTGAAAATTATCGATTTTGTATAAATGAAGTTTATATGTGATATATACAAAGAGTATGATTTGAAAGGTACTATATCTATATATAGTATGATATGTTTTGAGACAAAAGTATGGAAAGGCACCCATATGAGAGTCGAAACTTATAGTAGGAGATCCATTGGGTGGTTCTGCCTAAGAATCCAAAGGGTGGGTTCAATGTGAATTGGGATCCCAGAGGACGTCCGGACAAAACTCAAGGAGTTCTTGATGATCATTTGTTGGGTAGCGTAAGTCGAGTGGTGCCGATGCCTACAGTTACATGGGTTTTGTTGTGATGGCAACGTAACCTTTGTGTAATTGCGATCTATAGCAGTTCCATAGCGTAAGTCGGGTGGCAGTGATTGCCTACAATCTACGTTTGATTTCGCTGGGATAGCGACGTAACATCGGTTGATTGTGATCTATGTGGTTTGGTTCCACAGCGTAATTCGAGTAGCAGTGAGTGCCTATAGTCTACACTAGGTTCCACTGGAACAGTGACACAACTTTGTGTAGCCTGCGATCTATGTGGTATAGTTTCGTTTGACAGCGTAATTCGTGGGGCAGTGATTGCCTACAGACTACTTAAGGTTTTGCTATGATAGCAACACAACCTTGTTGTAGCTGCAATCTGTGGTGTTCCCATGGCGAAAGTCGAGAGGTGCGGATGCCTACGGTTTTCTTATGATTTCGCCGGGATGGCGACGCAATCATCGAGTTAATTGCGATCCATGTGGTGAAGGGGGGGGTGATACTTTCCACAGCATTTTTGAAAAAGAGTTTTTTTCAAGTATTTTCACTGGGTGTTGAAAATGGGTCTAATACGTACTTATAGATTTTCAGTCCTACGCTTGATCAACGTAGGACTAAATTTCTGTAAGAACAAGGATGGACATGTTAAGACATCGAGTTATGAAAAATATTTTTTTAAAAATAGTTTGGTAATACTATGGGATTTAAAGTGTTTTAAAATGTATAGTAAAAGAGTAAGGAGTTAAATGTTAAAGATGATTGATTAAATAATACACATCAAAAATTCAAATTCTCGTTTCGTTCCTTTTCGAGGATGAAAAGTTCTAAGAGAGGAGGAATGTAACAACCCAGATTTTTAGCCATCGAATATTGAGCAATTAACTGATTTAAATTATTGGAATATAAATTTTTATTAGTGGAATGGATAAATTTTCTGACAAATAAAATGTCTGAATATGATAGAAATTTTATATATACATATATAAACTCCACCATTAAAAATTTAAGATGGAATATCCATTTATGTAAACATATAAACATATATATATATATATATATATACACATAAGCTTTATGATAATTAAAAATATACAAGTATATAAGTAACATATATGTATATATGCCTATATGAAGTAATGTATAAGAATAATGCATATGGAAATATAAATATCTATATGAAAACATGTATATATATAGGAAGATATATGTATTTGTGAGTGTAACAAAATATATTTATAATATGAAAATATATGTATATGATGACAAGAAGATATATATATATATAAGTAGTTATATATGTTATAAAAAGTGTATATGTATAGAGGTAAAATATGAAGTAATATATATATATATATCCATGTGAATGTATGCATATCTATATATGTATACAAATGAATATATATATATATATATATATGAGACATCATCATGGAAGACATTAAATTCAAAGCATACAAAACATTGAATCAAAGTCAAAACAAAATCAAAGTCAAGCTTTAAATCAAATCATCATATAATACATCTAATCACCATAAGAAATCAAATTAGTAAAAAAAATGAAAAGGAAAATCTCAGCATGTACATGTGTTAGCTTGCTCTGTACACTTCATCCCCCTATATACATATATGTGGTCGAGCATATGTTTGTTCAGGGTTATATAAAAAAAATATCAAACAAAAAGAGGATCAAGATATATAAAGCTTGAAGGAGGAATACATAGCGGCAGTTCATAAATTCTTTATAAACTGTGAGTAAAACTTATTTCTTTTACACTGTAATCTTTGTTATGTGCTCGGTATAGGAATAGTAGTGTTGTTTGATGAGTATGCTTGTACATCAATATATATATATATATACTTATATGTTAATATATGCTAAGTTATAACCAGAGAAACCCAGGCCTGTACAACATCTTTTTCCTTACCTCTGCTCTGTATATTGACAAGAAAAATGTTATATTTTGCTTCTAAGTTTCCTATCTCTCAACCAAATTAGTTTTAGGTTGCAGTTTAAAAAGAAAAGTTGTTTTTTTATTTGTGTACCTTGTTTTAAAAATGGTTTGGTTGAATATTATTAAGTATAGAGGTTGAAATATGTAGCTTACAGTAAGTTAACCCAATTTGTAAAAAAAATTCGAACATCTTGTTTTACTCTTTTGCTTATACAAACTTGATTGCCATGTGAAATGATGAATTTTGGAGGTTGTTTCACGATTTTTAATCACGTATGTAATGAGATATAAGGAGATGAACGTAATTTGGTCTTTGACAAAATTACGGCGAAGCAGTTGATGGTGGAGGTCGGAATTTGGTCAGAAGGAAGCTCGGAGGAGGGGGAACTCAGGAAAAATGGCGTTGTATTTTATAGAGTGGCATGGTGGTTGGTCGGAGGTGATATAGGGTTTGGAGATGGAGTTTGGTCATGTTCGGTTGTCGTTGGATGGTGGCGTTGTGGAGGGTTTCTAGCCATGCAGTATGCGAGGAAAGGAAGAGGGAAGTGTGGCGAGGCTGCTGGCGAAGTTTAGTGAACGCCGGTAGTCGGAGGTGGCTGGATGAGGTGGAGATAGGGAGGCGAGTTCATTCCATAAATCGGATTGAGTTTGAGATTTCGAATTTTGGGTTTGTCATGGGAAAATTGGGTGGCCAGTGGATTGCGGAGGTCGGAGGTGACGTGGGGGAATGGCCAGAGGAGGATGGCGATGGGTCACCGGTGTGTGCACGTGCACGGCGAGGTGGTGCAGGTCAAAAAACAAAAGAAAGATGAAGAAGGAAAGAGCGTTAGAATAAGAGAAGAGAAAGAAGGAGCGGGTTGTTAGTCCTTTAGGTTTGGGCCGATGGGCCTGGCCCTTGTTTTAAAAATAATAATATAATACCAATGGTTCTCATTTTTAAAACCTATTACCCCTTTTAAACAACTATTTTCTTTCATAAATTTTAACAATATATGGACTTATATTTTTATCCTACTACTAAAAAGTTTATGCCTATTTAACTTATTAAGTTTTGATAATATGATGGAATTAAATTAATTTCTAAATAATTAAAGTAAATAAACAATTTAAACTTTAAATTGATTAAATCCTATATTAGCTTATATAAGATAATTATTGATGAACTTCTAAAATTTAATTAAATTAAAAATAAATAGTTTTGTAATTAATTTTATTTATAAGTAAGCAGGATTTAAAAAAAAAATTGTTTTAAATAAATAGATGATGGGTTGTGATTGGTTAATATAAGCTATAAATCGTTAAATTATTCAGGATATGTGTCTTGACTTGATTTCTCTTGAGTAATTATTTCAAATTATTCTGTGCTTGTGATACTAAGTAACCAAATGAATTGAATGACTAGAATAGAAACGTTGAGATGTTTTATTGGAAAATGATATCTGTAATAAATTTCCATATGTGAATATTGTCACCCTAAATATAAATTGTTATTTTAAAACAATTTACCCTTTTAAAATTTATTGCTTGGATTCGATGAGACCGGAATTGGATATCAGTGATATCCGGAACCACTTCGATTTGAAAAATCACTATGAACCTTTAAGGGTTTGGTTTTAGAGTTTAATATGCTGGAATTGGATTAATTTAACAAATTCAACCATTTTAAATAAATAACTGTACTTAGACATTATTATAATATCGATGGATTTCTGCAGAACTGTTTTGGTTATAATCTGATAAAAACTCGTCGTGTCGTACGAGTTACCCTGGTTCAAAGATTTTTATAACTTAAGTATTTTCAAATTAAGTGGGTTTACTCACGCTGGGTTCCAGCCTGACTCGGTTGTTACTTCATTGTAATGCTCGGATCAGACCGAGTACTACCGAATTATAGATTAGGACGTTTTGGAGCTCAGGAGACGAGCTGGATGGTAGAGATGTATGCACGTATTTGACTATATTGTGTTGTGTATTGTAGGCTGTATATTCAGCATTAGGGACAAATTATTATAACTGTCCATATTTATTATTGATAATTGTAGTCTGATAACTTGTATGTATATTAGCAGTTACAGCTTTTCTGTGTATAAAATGCTGTTATTGTATATTATATTTGTTCCACTGCGATCATGAGATTCTGTGATGTTATTTCTTTTTCTTCTTCTACCTAGTTTTCTTCTTAAACCCTAACAACATGGTATTTCCGGCACTCGATTGCTCGGTACTCTATATAGTGAACGTATTAGTGTCGATTTTTGGGGGTCGAAAATCGCCCGGTCGTTACATTATTATTTAAAAATTTATTAAAGATGTTTTGAAAAAACTGCAAAATGCATTTTTAAAAAGGAATTGTTTTGTGTAATGAATAAGTTTTTGAAGGAAAATCTTAATAAATACTTTGATTAAATATCCCCATTTTTTAAGAAGTAAAAACTAAGATCTTTAAAAAGAAAAGGTTTATTTGAAAAAAAAACAGGGATGAACTTTTAGTTAAGTTTTGTTAACATACTCTCTTAGGCTTAATGAATAAGCTAAATTCAAAGGTTGTAAATTAAAAAATTTAAATGATTAAAACACCAAGTATTTTTGAATTTAATAAAGGGTTTTAAGTTGTACTTTTATTGACAAATGTTTTAGATTTAGTACTATTTCAAAAAAATTTGAAGTTTTAATTTTTGCAAAAAATGGTGAAGACTAAACTAAGATTTAAATATGGAGAAGATAGCAAATAGTGCCTAGGGAAGATGGGGTAAAGGATGAGGCTATGAAGAAGATACCAATGATTACTCATGAAATAGTAACAAGGAACCCTGTATAGTGTAAAGGATTAGGGTTAGAATCTAGGGATATTTTAGACATGTGTGCAAGCCATATGAAGAACCTGTAAAGAAATGATAAATGGTATCAAAGCACGCTTCTACGAGTTCTAAAGTATGCTCGTATGAAGGTGAAAGATAACGGAAGTAAATATCAAGATTTTAGAAAACCATCAAAGATTTGGGTTTAAAGGAATTGGCAATTGATAGTAATGAGATAGCGCGCACACATAGAGGGTAATTGGTAGACTCAAAGTTGGAAAGCAAGATAAGCATTGGAAAAGTTATCCAACCGACCAAATTTACCAATAAGTTATTAAAGATGTGCAAAGATGGTGTTTCTTATAGTGAAAGGATGCACACTTTATTCCACAAGTGCGTATGGTAATGGAAGAAATGAATAAACCTTATTCATCGGAAGCACTAAGGAAAAAGTAAAGAGATGAGATTGGAGGAGTATGACATGTCAGAAAGGTCCATTCAAGTCTGAAGTGATAGAGCAACAACATTGTTAATATTAGTTGATGTTGTGGGGTAACTTCCAATTGTTGTTCTTGTTAGGTTGGGTTGTAAGCATTAGTTGTCTTTATTGAGGGTGAAGGCACATACAATATTATAGGAAATGTTCCTTTTGTTCAATGTGGACTGCAATGTTAGAGGGAAAACAATAAGATAAGGAAATTTCATAAAAAACAATCAACTAATGTAAAAGCAAAAAAAAACAGAGATTGGAAATTAAGAAATAATTTAAGAAAATTTATTTAAATACCACTAAAACGGAAAGATGTATAAGATTGATAAATTTCAACAAGTGAAGGACAGGGGAGGATGTTGAGCAGCCACGGGTCAATGTCCATGTACCTTAAAGGCTGAAATTTATAATTGAACTTGATTCCTGGTTGCTACTATAAGTAAAAGAAAAGTTTTGGAACTTAAAATTTACTGCATAAATTAAAGGAAGTCCACTATGGACATTAGATTGTCGACTAAACCCTAATTTCTTGAGATGTGGAAACTTATGTTTTGAAAAACCTATACATATATACACTTTTGAAAAATAAAAATATCTCTGCAAAATGTTTTGGAAGATTTTTAAGTTTAAATATTTATGAATATTTTAGAATGTGATATAAAAATATTTTTGAATTAAAAATAAATTTTCAAATTTTGAAAATGCCACATATTTGACGTTGGGGTAGAGTTGATAGGTTGGTTAGTAAGGATTTTATTGTACAACAGAAGTAGATGTAAAATAAAATATGATTAGAAATAAGGGAGAAAGCTGTATAGTTAGGGAATCACTTTCTCCATATCTTGTTAATAACAAAAAAAATTGATTTTTGATATAAACCTTATTTTAAAAACGTAAATATAAATTGCTAACGCAAGCTGTACTTGGAAAAGTTGGAAAATGGATAGGGCAAAAGAGAAGATTCCAAGATATAGGAAATATGGAATTTTCCATCTAGACCATTTCCTAGCATAAGAAAATAGGATTAAAAAACTAGATTTTTCTAAATTTTGATGTTAGCAAGGGTGTGCTAGGATTTTGGACGGTAGGTATTGGATGTGAAATTGGTTTAACTATGTTTCTACTTATAGAAGTACAGGAAAATTTAGATGAAAAACCGTTTTTGATTTTTCAAAAAGTTGCATTCATGTAGAACTGCCTGTAAATTTAGGATGTGAGCATCATATTTTCGAAATGATTTAAAAAAAGAATAAAAAGAGAAATCATTCATGTAGGAGGCACCAATTAGAATTATTATTCATGCATATCATAAGCTTTATGATACAACGTACAAGTGTATATGAATTGTTGCAAAATTGGTTGTACACTAATTGATTGTTGGTATATGGAATGTCCAATAGCTATTAACATTTGAATTTTTGAAGTCGGAAATATATATATATATATATATATATATGATTAAGGAAATAATTTAATTAACATGAATTAAATGCAGTTAAAGATTAACTGTTATTTAGCTGTTAAGTATCCTAATTAGGGTAAGAGTTAATGGTTACTGACAGAAATAAATCAAACAGATGAACTAACATTAAATATTGCATGAAATAACACTACATAGGTTGACCGTGGACAGTCGACCATGGGTCTATGACGGTTGACCGGAGATTTAATTTTGGCAGCGATAATTTTAGGCCGTAAAGGACCAGATTTAAAATAGTAGATCTGACGATTAGTTCTGCTTTAAACCTCTATAAATATAGACATAGGGCCTCACTTCCAACTCATAATTTTCCGATAAGCGCGGAAGCTCTATCACTTTCTCTTCTCCTCCAATATTCTAAAATTCATAGAAATAGATTAGATTGCATATATATACTTTGGAGAAGCATAGGAAAGGATATAGCATAGAAGATAGGTTCAAACCAAGTCGCTACATTGGAGGAGATCTATAAATCTGATCTTAATTATTAAATTAAATCTAAATATCTTTTCTCTAATCCAAATGCTAATAGATCTATATAAATATTATTTGTGGATCCGAATAGGGAGTCAAAACGGAGAATACAGATAACATGGATTAAATCTGGATTAGATTTAAAGATTTGGGAGCGGTAATAAAAGGTGAGTGGGAATATTATACATTTTAATATAATATTAGATTATATCGTATGAGACCTATTCCTTTATGCTTGATAATCTAATTTGAATTGAAAGTTAGCCCCCTTTTTGTGAAATGTTGGATTTAAATCTTGCTTATGAAATTATACTAATATATCACGTATTTTCCTGTTATGAACAAGTTTGCAATTTAATATGAAATTTGATTAGGCTGTGTAATAGTTAGAATTGGTATTTTATTTGGTGAATGAAATTAATGATATCTTAATGAACAACGAAATGATTAGAATTTCATATTTATTCAACGTTGATGAATAAAATTAGAAATAAAGTTATTTTGATTTTTGGGGTTTTAGAGATATTGTAGTATATTTGAATTTTATTGTTGCAAGTTAGTTTCCATATATTATCAAGTTGAAATTTAACAAAAGTGTGATATTTGAATTGATAGGGAATGGACATATGCATATAGAAGAAAGAGATGTACAAAATAAGGATAATTATCGTATTTTGTACCATCTATTTTAGAAAATAAAAAGATAATTTTTTGTAATTACAAATATTGCACAAACCTCCTCTTTTAGATAAGATATGGTAATTTATCATGTTACCAATTATTTGATAAGAGGTTAGTTCCAATGTACTAAAATGTAGTAAATCCCAAAGGTTGAATTTTATGATAAGAATGAAATTAAAATACCAATAAGATGGGAAATAATGAAAAAGAAAATTTGGAGAAATAGGCAAGAAGAAAAGGGAATAGAAAATAATATGGAAGAAATGAAAGCTGAAATTAATGCATGTTGTAGCAAATGGTATTGGTAACCTTTAAGAGAAAGTGGTAAATGAAATTGATAAAGAAGTGGTAAATACATAATGGAATAAAGGCCTAGGGTCACATATAAAAAGTTGCAGAGGAAATGCAGAAAGAGTAAGAAGAATAAATAAACATGAATATTGAATATGTATATAAGTTGCCTCGTATATGCGTTTATGATGGGTGTGGATGGTTATAATTTAAAAATTATAAATTATAGAAAGAGAAAAAATAAGGTCATTAGAGTAGGTTGGTATGCGAAACCACATCCAGCTATAGGACCCGTGGAGAGTACGCTTGCATATAGAGTAAGGGATATCCTTAGGTCATGTTAGTGCTTGAAAATAGAAGCTCCGTAAACGTAGGCAATTAGGCGGTCCATTAGGTAGATGTCGAGCCTGGACAAGCACTACAGAGTTGTCTGCTTCAAATTTGATATTACCTTGATTGCACTAAGCAATCTAAATGGGCGATGGTTGGAATCGGACACTATGCACTGCGTGCGATACCAAAATTCAGGGGTAGGATTACATAGGTCACGAGTCCGTCATCGATCACTTGCGATCAACGGGAAGGACCGGGTTACACCTAACCAATCTTTGTTTCCTACCAGGGTCGATTCAGTTCGGTAATGCACCACCACAGTTCTTTGCTAGTTTGTTCGATAGGACAAGGTTGGTTAACCCATAACGATATTCCTTCAAAGGATAGACGAGGAGGATAGTGGAGTAGAGTCTATAATAGGAAGTAGACAAAGTAGAAAATCCCCAAAAAGAATGGCTATATATGGCAAGTAAATGTTAGTGGGCAATAAAATAATCCGTTGATATAGCGCAATAGGATTTCCTTGAGATATACGATGGCGAGGTCGTGATACGATGAGGTGTTGAATCTGGACGAAATGCTGAATGAAAGATACTAGGCGAAAAGTATTTGGGTCCAGTAGGGGACTATAGGATATACATACATACATACATATATATATATATATATATATTATAGTTATAAATCTACGGGATGTAAATGGGAACGGTTCACACGCGGTTGCGAAGTCGAAACGACTAATAAAATGTAAACAAACATAACATGAAATAGTGAACAGTCGGCATAAAACAATATTATGTATAAGATGTATAATTTACTAGTCACCAGAACGTTGTTCTGACCCTTTCCTTATTACAACCCACGGGATAGTTAGAAGGGTGGATACTGGTGCTTGGCTTATTCGGTGAGGACAAGAAAATTTGATATTTGGAAGTTTCAAATCTTGGTCAGTGCTCATATGATAAATTATATTTTAATTATTAAGCTGCAAGTTATTTCATTAGAGTTTTGATATGCATTCTTTAGTTTTATTTGCAGGATACCAAACCAACGGTCCAATCTTTGGTGGACTTGGGTTTTCGATTTAGCCAAAATTCAGGCCCACTAGGGTGCAGATTGTTACATTTGGTATCAGAGCCAGGTTAATCGATCTTGAAAATTAGGAAACGTTGAGTGAACGCATTTGTATTTGCCTATAAACATAATATATGTTAAATACTAGTAGTTCACCCTATAGAATAGTTTGTATAGAAAACCCCTGAAGCTTGATGCTACATGAGTCCTTAGTCGGGCCTTGATGGCCTAATGGTTGTAGATCCCCACATGATTGCCGATTTATGATGTAAAGTAGGTCTAGATAAAGGGAAAATAAGAATCTATATGTTATAGATAAGGAAGTTCCTAAAGAAGGGTGTGAAATGGTCATTCCTAATTGGTAGTTGGATTTTCAATATTCAGAATGGAACAAGTTAGTAAATTGAAGGAAAGATATTCTTAAATGAACAGTTAGAAATCCACTAAGAGTCCAACCCAATAGAAAATAGTTTTAAAAGTAAAGAAGAAAATATTGGATTTTGGAGAAAAATATATGATATTGGATTTGGAAAAGAATTTACATAATAAAAGTTTCATTGGAAGTTAAACTGAAAAGTATCCATAAAATGGTTTTGTAAAGGCAATTTGTTTTAGAAAATTATAAAGCGTATATAACTCGCTAGTTTCTTTGTAAAGAAAGAAAAGTGTAAATATGAAGTTCTAATAGAAGCAAAAATTTGTAAAAATCTAAAATTTCAATGAAGGAAATTTTGTAGAAAGCTATTTCTTTTAAAAGAAAAATAGAAAAGCAATATAGCTCGTGGTTTTCTGTAAATGAAATTTTTTTAAGCAGTAAAGTAAAATTTTATGGGTGGACAATATGAAGTGGTATAAGTTTGGAATACGGGTAAGTAGCACACAAAAGAAGTTTTGAAACCTTAATATAAAGCTGTAGGCGAACACATTATAATGGTTCAAGTAAAAAGACAGTAATTAAGAGAAAATAATTGGAATAAGTGCAGTTTATGTAGAGGAGTTGAATAGTAGAAAAGTTATCAAATATAAATAGAAATGAGGTTTGATTTATTATAATTAGGTTGTGATTTGTCATATTTTAATTTATTGGAATGAAAAGGGGTAAAAATATAAGTTTCTATGAACTGCCTTTAAGTGATTCATAGAAAACTCTTGAGGGGGGGAAGTTGTTCCAATTATTTCAAGTGTGAGATACTTAAATATAAACAAAAGTGTAGTGGTTAGAAATTTTGTAGGAAATCACAAAAAGAGATTTTGCTATGTAATCTAATTTGAAGCAACATAAGATATATAAGGCAAAATAAAGGAAAACAGACTTTTTTATTGTTGTATGCATTTCAAGTATCTTTTAGAAGTCCCCTTGCCATGACTTAGAGACTCCACTAAATATTGGAAGTGGAGGTAGAAATAAATGATAGAGTGAGAGTTGTTCTTATGTACTCTAGTTTTATTGTTTAAAAATTTATAAAAGATGTTTTGGATAAACTAAAAAGTGCATTTTTAAAAACGAATAGTTTGGTGTAACAAATAAGTTTTGAAGGAAAACCTTAATAAACACTTTGATTAAATATCCCAATTTTTAAGAAGAAAAAATTAAGATCTTTAAAAAGAAAAGGTTGATTTACAAAAAAAGGGATGGAACTTTTAATTAAGTTTTTTTAACATACTCTCTTAGGCTTAATTAATAAGCTAATTCAAAGGTTGTAAATTAAAGTTTTTAAATGGTTAAAACACCAAGTATTTTTGAATTTAATAAAGAGTTTTAAGTTGTACTTTTAAAGACAAATGTTTTGGATTAAGTGTTTCAAAAAATTTGAAGTTTTAATTTTTGAAAAAAAATGGTAAAGACCAAACTAAGATTTTAAATATGGAGAAGATAGCAAATAGTGCCTAGGGAAGATGGGGTAAAGGATGAGGCTATGAAGAAGATATCAATGATTACTCATGAAATAGTAATAAGGCACCCCGTATAGTGTAAAGGATTATGGTAAGAACCTAGGGATATTTTAGACGTGTGTGTAAGCCATATGAAGAACATGTCAAGAGGTGATAAATTGTATTAAAGCACGCTTCTACGAGTTCTAAAGTATGCTCGTACGAAGGTGAAGGATAAAGGAAGTAAATAGCAAGATTTGAGAAAACCATCATAGAATTGTGTTTAAACTAATTGACAATAGATAGTAATGAGAAGGCAAACACACAGAGAGGGTAATTATTGAGATATATTTGGAATATATGATTAGATATTATGATATATGATTAGGATATTATGCTATATTTAGAATATATGATTAGATGTTATGAGTGGTATGTAATAAGGGATATATCTTCGGAAGATTTCCTGCTATTTCCGCAATATATGATTAGATGTTATGAATGGTATGTAATAAGGGATATATCTTCAGAAGATTTCCTGTTGTTTCCACAATTCTAGAGTTACCATAAGATAGAGTCTTGGGTATGTATTATAAATAAGGACGCTGGTGATTAATAAAAATTCAAGCTGAGTTTTACCAATATTCTTCATGGTATTAGAGCCAAAGAACGATTTTTTTTTCTTCTTCAAGAATAATTTTCCATGGCTGATGGTGAAGATCAATTGTTCACAAGTGAGCAGTGGAAAGCTATTTCGGGCGTGATTGGTAATAGTAAAAATCCTGAAAATCGATTGAGTGGTAAGTTTGATGATGCTTCATGGATTATTGATACCGGAGCAACCCATCATGTTACAGGGCAACGTTCGTGGTTATTCGACACACAAAACCTTGAGTGTTCTGTTGGTTTGCCAAATGGTGAAAAAGTGATTGCTACTTTGGTGGGATCCGCATGTGTGTCGGACAAAATTACTCTCACCGGAGTACTTTATGTTCCAAATTTGAGTTGCAATTTAATTTCTGTTTCCCAACTTAATGATGATTTACGAACTATTGTCCAATTTGATTCTCATATTTGTGCTATATAAGACCAAATGAAGGAGCTGATTGGAACGGGAGTTAGGAGAGATGGACTGTACTACTTTAGAAAACCGGAATTTGTGTCAACAGTTGAAGCAACATCAAATTTGGAGTTGTGGCATCGTCGGCTCGGGCATCCTTCCGAAAAAGTATTTAAGTTAATTCCTCACGTCAAAAATAATAAAGATAGTTTAGATAAAGGGTGTGAAGTATGTATGCGTACTAAACATTCTAGAGACAAGTTTCCTTTAAGTGACAATAAAGCTTCTAGAATTTTTGAGAAAATACATTGTGATTTGTGGGGTCCATATCGACACGTTTCGTCGTGCGGGGCCCGTTATTTTTTGACAATAGTTGATGATTTTTTGAGAGCAGTTTGGATTTATTTGTTGGTTGACGAATTAGAGGTGTTTCAAATGTTTATGTCCTTTGTTGCTATGGTCGATAGGCAATTTTCTCAAACAATTAAGGTCGTTCAAAGTGATAATGGAACTGAGTTTAATTGTTTGATTGATTATTTTAATGCAACTGGAATTTTGTTTCAAACTTCGTGTGTGGGTACTCCACGGCAAAATGGGAGAGTTGAAAGGAAACATAAACATATTTTGAATGTGGGTAGGGCATTACGCTTTCAAGCAAACTTGCCTATTTATTTTTGGGGTGAATGTGTACTTGCTACCGCTCATTTAATTAATCGTACACCCTCTTCCATGTTACAAAATAAAACACCTTTTGAGATACTTTTTGGTAAACCACCCTCTTTTGGTCCTATTCGAACCTATGGGTGCTTGTGCTTTGCTCATAATCAAAAGACTAAGGGAGATAAATTTGCAAGTCGGAGTCGAAAGTGTATTTTTATGGGTTACCCATTCGGTAAGAAGGGGTGGAAATTATTTGATCTTGATACAAAGGAATTTTTCGTGTCTAGAGATGTGAAATTTGTAGAGGAGGTGTTCCCGTTTGGGTGTACGGAAGATGTCAGTATAATATCCAGTGAGAATAATGACCATGATATTCATCAAGATTTTGCTGAAATAATTTATGAAGATGAGGATGTTGATCTTTTGATTAATGATAATGGGTATAATCACATGGACGAAGTTCAAATTGACGCACAGGCCATTGTTCCAGAACCAGCGACCGCTGGGCCAGAATAGCGACCCACTATGCATATTGATGATCAGTCTTTAGATGGGTCTGCTAGGTCTGAGCATGGTTCTGCTTCGGATCAGTCTACTAGTCCACATGAAATGGGTCGTGGTCTTCGGGAAAAGTTCCCAAATGTTCTGTATCGAGATTTTGTGACACATACAGTTTTTGCTAATAGTCCATCTTCTGATTCTCCTCGTTCCAATCACTCCTCAGGTACTCCTTATCCTCTAGCACATTACATAAATTGTGACAATTTTTCTGTAAATTATCGGAGATTTCTTGCAGCTATAATTAAGGGTAAGGACCCTAAATCATTTAAAGAAGCCATGAAATCCGATGAGTGGCGCCATTCCATGAAGGATGAGATACGGGCTCTAGAAGACAACGGCACATGGACCTTGGAGCATCTTCCTTCGGGGAAACTTGCTCTTGGTAGTCAATGGGTGTACAAGACCAAATATTTGTCAAATGGAGATGTTGAGCGTCTCAAATCCAGATTAGTAGTGTTAGGTAATCACCAACAAGAAGGAATTGACTACAACGAAACTTTTGCTCTTGTTGCCAAGATGACTACAGTTCGTGTTTTTCTACCCGTAGTGGCATCCAAGAATTGGGAACTACATCAAATGGATGTTCATAATGCGTTCCTACATGGTGATCTTGATGAGGAGGTATACATGAAATTACCTCCCGGGTTTGAGAGTTCGGATCCAACTTTGGTGTGTCGGTTACGTAAGTCATTTTATGGCTTAAAGCAAGCTCCAAGATGTTGGTTTGCAAAATTGGTGTCGGCTTTGAAAGGGTATGGCTTTCTTTAGTCTTGTTCAAATTATTCTCTTTTTACATTTACTAAAGGCGGTGTTCAGATTAATGTCTTAGTTTATGTTGATGATCTTGTTATTTCTGGGAATGATTCCACTGTGCTTACCATATTCAAAGCTTATCTTAGTGATTGTTTTAAAATGAAAGATCTTGGAAATCTCAAATATTTTTTAGGGATTGAGGTCGCCCATAGTTCATCAGGCTTGTTTTTATGTCAGCACAAATATACTTTGGATATTATTTCTGAAGCAGGCTTATTGGGGGCAAAACCAATTGGGTTTCCTATAAAACAAAATCATAAGCTAGGTCTTGCAACTGGAGAGTTTCTAGCAGATCCTGAACATACCGACGACTTGTGGGTCGTTTGATTTATCTTGTAGTTACTCGACCGGACCTGGCTTATTCAGTTCATATTTTGTCTCAATTTATGCAAGCACCTCGAATTGAACATTGGGAAGCGGCTCTCCGGGTTGTGCGTTATTTGAAAGGGACTCCGGGTCTGGGTATTTGGCTCCGTGCTGACAGTGAGTTGACCTTGGAAGGATGGTGTGATTCGGATTGGGCGGCTTGTCCTCGTACTCGTCGCTCATTGACAGGTTGGCTTGTGTTCCTTGGTCAATCTCCTATTTCTTGGAAGACAAAGAAACAACATACGGTATCTCGGTCTTCCGCGGAAGCCGAATATGGGTCTATGGCTGCAATTACCTGCGAATTGAAGTGGCTAAAAGGGTTGTTGTTGAGTTTGGGTGTGCATCATCCTAAAGCTATTAAATTATTTTGTGATAGTGAATCGGCGTTACATATAGCAAAGAATCCCGTTTTTCATGAGCGGACGAAACACATCGAGGTTGATTGTCACTTTGTTCGTGATGCGATCAATGAAGGTTTGATATCTCCTACTCATGTCTCGACATTGTCACAGTTGGCGGACATATTTACAAAGGCTCTCGGCAAGGCTCAATTTGATTTTCTTCTCTCCAAGTTGGGCATTTTTGAATCTCATGCTCCAACTTGAGGGGGGTATTGAGATATATTAAGAATATATGATTAGATATTATGATATATGATTAGGATATTATGCTATATTTAGAATATGATTAGATGTTATGAGTGGTATGTAATAAAAGATATATCTTCGGAAGATTTCCTACTGTTTCCGCAATATATGATTAGATGTTATGAGTGGTATGTAATAAGGGATATATCTTCGGAAGATTTCCTGCTATTTCCGCAATTCTAGAGTTACCATAAGATAGAGTCTTGGGTATGTATTATAAATAAGGATGCTGGTGATTAATAAAAATTCAAGCTGAGTTTTACCAATTCTTCAATAATCAGTAGATTCAAAGTTGGGGAGCAAGATAGATATTGGAAAAGTTATTCCACCGAGCAAATTTGCCAATGAGTTGTTAAAGTTGTGCATAAATAGTGTTTCTTACAATGAAAGGATGTACGGTTATTCCATAAATGGGTATGGTAATAGAAGAAATGAATAGACCTTATTCATCGGAAGCAATAATAAAAAAAGAAAAGATACGAGATTGCAGGAGTATGGCATGTTAGAAAGGTCCATTCAAGTAAGAAATGATAGAGCCAAAACATCATCAGTATTAGTTGATGTTGTGGGGTAACTTCCAGCAGTTGTTTTATTTAGGTTTGGTTGTAAGCATTAGTTGTCTTTATTGGGGGTAAAGGCGCATACATTATTATAGAAAGTGTTCCTTTTATTTTTTTTAGGGTGGACCAATGTTAGAGGGAAAACAATAAGATAAGAATATTTCAGAAAAGACAATCAACTATTGCAAAAAAAATAGTAGAGATTGGAACTTAAGAAATAAATTAGTAATTTTTTTTAAATACCATTAAAATGGAAAGAGGAATATGATTGATAAATTTCAGAAGCGGAGGACAGGGGAAGAATGTTGAGTAGCCATGGGTCAATGTCCCTATACCTCAAAGGCTGAAATTTATTATTGAACTTGGTTGTTGGTGACATTGTAAATAAAAGAAAAGTTTTGGAACTTAAATTTCACCGCATAAATTAAGATA
Source organism: Allium fistulosum (assembly GCA_030737815.1). Taxonomy (NCBI): domain Eukaryota; kingdom Viridiplantae; phylum Streptophyta; class Magnoliopsida; order Asparagales; family Amaryllidaceae; genus Allium; species Allium fistulosum. The sequence goes on from CM060902.1 coordinate 99,512,932, forward strand.
AGTCCACTATGGACATTGGATTGTTGACTAAACCCCGATTTCTTGAGATGTGGAAACTTGTGTTTAGAAAAACCTATACATATTTACACTTTTGAAAAATAAAAGTAACTCCGCAAAATGTTTTGAAAGGTTTTTAAATTTAAATTTTTATGAATATTTTAGAAAGTAATATAAAATTATTTTTGAATTAAAAAGAAATTTTCAATTTTTGGAAATGCCACATACTTGACGTCGAAAATAGCTGATAAGTTGGTTAGTAAAGATTTTACTGTGCAGCAGAGGTGGCACTAAAATAAAATACAATTAGAAACAAGGGAGAAAGCTGTTATAGTTGGGAATCACCTTCTCCATATCATGTTAATAACCAAAAAGTTGATTTTTGAGATAAACCCTATTTTAAAAAACTAGAATGAAATTGACTTATGCAAACTGTACATGGAAAAGGTGGAAAAGGAATGAGGCAAAAGAGAAGATTCCAAGATATAGGGGAAAGAGGTACAAAAGAGAAGGATATAAATATGGAATTTTTCATCTAGACCCTTTTCTATCATAAGAAAATAGGTTTAGAAAACTGGATTTTTCTAAATTTGGATGTTAGCAATGGTATGTTAGGATTTTGGATGATAGGTATTTAATGCGAAATTGGTTGAACTATGCTTCTATTTATATAAGTATGAGACAATTTGGATGAAAAACCGTTTTTAATTTTTCGAAAAGTAGAAATCATGTAGAACTATCGGTATATTTTAGTATGTGAGTGTAACAGCCCGGGATTTCGCATCAATTAATCATCGTCGTTAGACGATTAAATTCCGCTGGCTAATCGTTGTTGAGAGTTTTGAATTTGATTGAAATTCTTTTTAAATTTGTAAAAGAGTTAGGCGGGCTTTATTTTGGCCCACGTTCTTTTACTTTGGGGCTGAGATTATTAACAAGCAGATAATCGTGCCTCCCTTCTTTCATTTTCATCGGAAAACCCTAGTCTAAACAAACGAAAAAAAATGGCTGCTCGATATTTCTCGTTCGTCTCTCTTTTTGAAATTTAGGGCCTGTGAATTTGAAGCTGCCGACTTTAAGTTAATCGATCGAAGTCGTTTGCCTGGCGATCGATAATTTCTTGCTTGCTTCGACTCGATTGGATTTGGAGTTCTTTGAATAAGGTGAGTGTTTTTCACTCACATCTGTTATTCAAACTTAGTAAAGTGCTTCGACTGTTTGATTTGGTTTCGATGTTGATTTTTTCTCTGATTTGTTCCAATTCGTATATATTTGTTTGAATCTGTTAATTGATGTGCGTTGGCTATTGAGCTTCGTTTGATGCTTGAAATAATTATCGACTTTTTCAATTTATTTAAATAGCACGGGGTTGATCTCGAACAGTCGTTTTTCGTGGTCATCACTGTTTCAATTTTGGTTTAATGATATTGATTTCGTTCGTGACCACCACGGGTTTTGATTCCTGTGACATTGGTCACTTGAATCGATTATGTTGATTTTATGAAAATAATTTGGGTTTAGCAGAGACTTGATTTGAAACTGCTGTTCCATAATTTTTCGAGCTCGTTTCGACCGAGACTTGGCATAGCTTTGAACTGCAGTTTGAAATCTCCTCTGCCCTGATTTTGCGATTCGTTGTTTATGTTGCATATATATTGTTGACCATTGTTTGAGTCATGTGTTCTTTGTGCTCGACTCTGGCCTGTTGTGTTCTTCCCTGTAGCTTGACTTGATTGAGCTTCAGGCTAGACTTGTCTTTCTGTTCGATTTTTGCCTTGCCTTTAGCATATGTATACTGCTGCAGCTTTGACTGATGCATGTTGTACCTAGTCCTTTTTGTTGTTTACTGGTATCTCTTGACAGTTTTGTATTGCTTGATGAACTTTGGTTCTTTGATTTAATTGTTGTCATTTACTGCCTCGCTGCTTTATTGTCACTGCCTATTGGTTGTGCAGTTGAACTTGTATTTTGTCATTTGCAGTGTCTTGACATTCATGTCTGCACTCTTTCTTTTGATAGTTGCTTGTTACTTTGAAAGTGCAGCACTTGCCTCTCTTGTCATTTCTTTTTACTGATTTTCCTTTGATGGTTTGCACTGTTGTCACATATGTGCATCCATGTATGTACATACATATGTATGTGTGGATGCATGTATTGATTTGGGTCTGCTTTGTTGGTTTGTATCGCACTGAGTTAACACTCATGTGTGCTGAGGCATTGCATTTTCATTAGCCTCGAGCCTAGGCAGATTAGACGAGTGGGTCTTGCATTGCAATGACCACTGATTTCATTTGCATTTTCCAGTTTCATTTAGTGGACACTGGTTCTCTTCCACTTCATGTAGGGGCTGCATTTGTTCTGTCTACTTGTTCATTGTAGTTTGGCTTGGGTTTGAGCATCACTAATCTGATAATACTCGTATCAGTCATTGGTGTAGCATTGTGTACATGTGTACTTGTTTGTTTGGTCTCTTATTGGTTTAAGTTGAAGTTTACAGTCTGATTATTTTACTCTTTGGCCTTGCTTTCTTGATGGCATTTGATCCAGACAGTGTTGTATTATGATTTGTACATTGAGCTGATTCCAGTCTCAAAGACTCGGGTTTGACCTTGTACACGGTTGTGAATTTTCAATGTGCATTCGTGTGCATTTCATTCAGTTTGAATTGAGTTGAGTTACCTTCCAGTTTTTGTTGAACATTTATGTATTTCGACTTGGCTTATTTTTGTTGCATTTGGACTGGTTGTGCCTTTGTGCATACTGTATTTGATGGCTGAACTGGTTTTGATGCCAGTCTCTACTTTGTTTCATTTAATTGGGTTGAGTTTTGCCTCCATGTGTTTTGAATTTGACCTTTTGCATTTTAATTGTGAGTTGGTGCCATTTTCTTTTGATTCATTGAGGCACTTTGTGTGTGGCTCAACTTGAGTTTGTACATTTATTTGTGCTTGTCTTTCCTGGCCACTGCTTGCTTCTGTGGTCTGGTTCCTTTATGTAGTTTGTACCACTGCCTTTGTGCACTTGGTCATTCAAGCCTTTGTGCTCTGCATTCGAGTTGAGTCAGCGACTTGACTTTTGCAGTTTTGACTTACTGTAGTGGCGAGGCAGTGCACGCGTGCGTGTACTGCAGCCACACAGAAAATTTGGTTTGATTGGATCATTTTGTCGTTAATTGCCGTATAGGCAATTCAGTTGTTTTCTAAATTATCTTTATTGGTAATCTATTTACTTATCCTTGTTGATGATCTGAATTTGCTGATTTATGTTTAACACTGTTTAGTATTATTTCTACCGTTATCCGATTTCCTTGTTAAAGGATTGGATAGACGAGATTTCTGTGACTGTCGTCTATTTGTTATATATTATTATTGCTTCTGTGCATTAATAAATGAGTTTGAATTAGACTGACCCGTGTATTATTTTCTTTTGAATTTAATACTCGGGTCAGACCGAGTTATTTCAGGTTGTACATATCTTGCTTTGGGGTTGCTGCTTGAGCAATGAAGTCTTTTCATATCTTTTGAAGTAGTCTTCGTCATTTGTAGTAGTCAGTGATTTGATCTAGGTCGATATGTATTCATGTATATTATTCGATAATGTACTTGTATATATAACTTCCAGAGTCGACAATTGTAGTTGTATCATATGTATTGTGTCAAATGTATTGTAACTGACATCAGTTATATATATATGAGACTTTTATTATCTGTGTTCCGCATTTAGCTTATCTGTGTTATTATTATATAAATTGTCCTAAACTATTATGAACCATCGTAGTTCGCTTTATACTGGAATTGGGTATGTCGATGGGAGTAAATAAATAAGAGATGAAAAATAAAAATATATACCACTCCTATCGAGGTAACCAGTACTAGTGTAAGGCCCAACTACGGATGACCGCTCCTATCCAGCCTTATTCTTCGTAATAACAGATAGTATTTCTTTTAATACTCTTTGTTATTGTGAGCATAGAGGTGGGGCGTCACAGTGAGAATCATATTTTTGAATTATCTAAAAAAAGAAAAAAAGAAGTCATTCAAGTAGGGATGCCAATTAGAATTATTATTCATCCATATCATATGTTTTGTGATACACGGTGCACATGTACATGAATTGTTGTAAAATTGGTTGCACACTAATTGATTATTAGTATAGAATGGATGTGTAATAGGTTTACATGATCGAACCCTTGCGTAATTTCAGTGATGAAATTCTTTTAAGGGAGGAGAATATAACACCCCGCGATTTTTACGATAATTAATAAATAAATAAATAATGATGAAAAATAGAAATTTGGGAAGTATCAGAATTTGGCTACAAAACTTGCACCATTGGATTCATGGTGATTTTTGATCAATTTTCATATTTAAACTTTTCGATCGGAGTTTAAATGAAAAAGTTATTAATGTTTTAATTTTTAAGTCAGAAATAAATGTACATGTAATTAAGAAAATAATATGAAATTAATTAACGGTAATTAAATTCCGTTAAAGATTAACTGTTTCTTAGCCGTTAAGTATCTTAAATAGGGTAAGAGTTCACGTTAATTGGTTATTAACAGAAATAAATCAAACAGATGAATTAACGTTAAATATTGCATGACATAACAATACATAGGTCGATCGTGACCTTCCTTGGTCGACCGTGGATGGTCGACCATGAATCCATGACGTTCGACCCGAGATTAAATTTGGCAGCAATAATTTTAGGCCGTAATGGTCCAGATTTAAAATAGTGGAACCGACGGTTGTCACTAGTTTGGACCTCTATAAATATATAGACATAGGGCCTCACTTCGAACTCAGAATTTTCTGATGAGCGCAAAAGCTCTATCACTTTTTCTTCTCCTCCAATATTCTAGAATTCACATAAATCGACTAGATCACACGTATACACTTTAGAGAAGAATAGGAAAGGATAGAGGATAGAAGATAGGTCCAAACTACGTCGCTTCATCGAAGGTAAACTATAGATCTGATCTTAATTAATGAACTAAATCTAAGTCATTTTTCTCTAATCCAAATTCTAATAGATCTGTATAAATATTATTTGTGGATCCGAATAGGGAGTAAAAACGGAGAATACAGATAATGGGATTTCTAGATTAGATCTAGAGATTTGGGAGAGTTAATAAAAGGTGAGTGGGAACATTATACGTTTAAATATAATATTAGATTATATCATTGCAAATCTATTCCTTTATGCCCGATAATCTAATTTTGAATTGCAAGTTTACCCCCGTTATGTGAAATGTTGGATTTAAATCTTGCTTATGAAATTATGCTCATATACAAGTACTTCCTATTATGAACCAATTTGTAATTTTATATGAAATTTGATTAGGTTGCATAATGATCAGAATTTGTATTTTATTTGGCGAATGAAATTAATGATATCTTAATGAACAACATTGATTATAATTTCATATTTATTCGACGTTGATGAATATAATTAGAAATAAAGTTATTTTGATTTTTGGGGTTTTAGTGATATTTTAATCTATTGGAATTTATAACATTACAAGAATATTTCCATATACTATCATGTTCAAATTTAATAGAAGTGTGATGTTTGAAATGACAGGAAATGAATATATGCATATAATAGTAAGAGATTTACAAAATAGGGATAATTAATGTATTTTTCACCATCTATTTCAAGAAATAAAAAGATAATTTCTTATAATTACGAACACCACACAAATCTCCTATTTTGGATAAGAAATGGTAATTTACCGTGTTACCAATTATTTGATAACAGGTTAGTTCCAATGTACTAAAATGTAGTAAATCCCAAGGGTTGAATATTAAGATAAGAATGAAATTAAAATACCAATAATATGGGAAGTAATGAAAAATAAAATGTGAAGAAATAAATAAGAAGAAAAAGGAATATAAAATAATATGGAATAGAAATGAAAGCTGAAACTAATGAATGTAGTTGCAACGGTATTGATAACCGATAAGAGAAAGCGGTAAATAAAATTGATAAAGAAAGGTTAAATACATAACGAAATATGGGCCTAGAATCAAATATAAAAAGATGTAAAGGAATGTAGGAAGTGTAAAAATAATAAATATACAAGAGTATGGAATATGTATATAAGTAGCCTTGGATATGCATTTATTATTTGTGTCGATAGTTATAATTTAATAATTATAAATTATAGAAAGAGAATAACTAAGGTTATTAGAGTAGGTTGAAATGCAGAAACTCATCCAACTATAGGACCCATGGAGAGTACGCTTGCGTATAGAGTAAGGGTTATCCTCGGGTCATGTTAATGCTTGAAACATAAGCTTCATAAACGTAGGCAATTAGGTGGTCCAGGCGGATGTCGAGGCCGGACACGCACTATAGATTAGTCTGCTTTAAATTTGGTTAGAGGAGGCTATTGGCTTGATTGCACCATGCAACCTAAAAGAACGATGGTTGGAATCGGACGCTATGCAACGCGTGTAGTACCAAAATTTAGAGGTAGGGTTACATAGGTCGCGTGTCCGTTATTGATCCCTTGCGGTCAACGGAAAGGACAGGGTTACTCCTAACTGATCTCATTTCCTACCAGGTCAATTCAATATGGTAATGCACCTCCGCAATTGTTTGCTAGTTTACTTGAAAGGGAAAGGCTAGTTAACCCATAACGAGATTTCTTCGAAGGATGGATGGGGCGGTTAGTGGAGCCGAGTCCACTTTAGGAAGCAGACAAAGTAGAAAAATCCCCAAATAGAGTGGCTATATATGACAATCCAACATTAAAGGGCAGTGAAATAATCTGTGGATGTCACACAATAGGATTTCCTCGAGATATACGAAGGTGAGATTGTGATACGACGAGGAGCTGAAACCGAACTAAGTGCTGAATGAAAGATACTAGTGAAAAAGTATATAGGTCCATTAGGGGACCGTGAGATATATGTAAATATATATTATAGTTATAAATCTATGGGATGTAGATGGGAACGGTTCGTACGTGGTTAAATGTAAATAGACAGACATGAAATAGTGAACAATTGGCATAAGATAGTGTCATGTATAAGATGTAAAATTTACCAGTCATCGGAACGTTGTTCTGACCCCATCCTCATTACAACCCACAAGATAGTTTGAAAGGCATGTACTGGTGCTTGGCGTATTCGATGCTGACATGAACACATGATTTTTGGAAGTGTAAAATCTTGCTCAATACTTATGTGATCTATTTTATTTTAATTATTCCACTGCTTGTTGTTTCATTAGAGCTTTGATATGCATTCTTTTGTTTTATTTGGAGGATACCAAACCAACGATCCGTGCTTTGGTGGACTTGGGTTTTCAATTTAGCAAAATTCAGGCCTATTGAGGTGCGGATTGTTAAATTTGATATCAGAGCTAGGTTAGTCAATCTTGAAAATTAGGAAACTATTGAATGAACATATTTGTATTTTGCTTATAAATATAATATACATTTAATCCTAATAATTCCAACTATAGAATAGTTATATATGGAAAATCCCTGAAGCTAGATGGTACATAACTCCCTAGTCGAGCCTTGATAGCCTAATGATTGTAGATCTCCATATGATTACCGACTTATGATGTACAATAGGTCCAAATAAAGGAAAAATAAGAATCTATATGTTATAGATAACAAGATATAAGGAAGTTCCTAAAGAAGGGTGTGAAATGGTCACTCCTAATTGATAATTGGATTTTCATTTTTTAGAAAGGAACAAGTTAGTAAACTGAAGGAAAGATTTTCTTAAATGAACAGTTAGAAATCCACTAAGCATCCAACCCAACAGAAAACAGTTTTAAAAGTAAAGAAACAAATATTGGATTTCGAAGAAAAATATACGACATTATATTTTGGAAAAGTATTTTATATAATAAAAGTTTCGTCGAATGTTAAACCGAAAAGTTTCCTTAAATTGGTTCTAAAAGGCAATTGGTTTGAAAAATTGTATAGCGTATATAGCTCGCCAGTTTCTTTGTAAAGAAAGAAAAGTTTAAATATGAAGTTCTAATAGAAGTAAAAATTTGTTAAAATCTAAATATTTCAATGAAGGAAATTTTGTAGAAAGCTATTTCTTTTGAAAAAAAATAGAAGAGCAATATAGCTTGTGAGTTTTCTATAGTGAAAATTTTTAAGTTGTAAAGTAATATTTTATGGGTGGGCAATAGGAAGTAGTATAAGTTTGGAATATGGTTAACTAGTACAGAAAAGAAGATTTGGAACCTTAAAACAAAGCTGTAGGCGAAAGCATTGCAAAGATTCAAGTAAGAAGACAATAAATTGAGAGAAAATAACTGGAATAAGTGCAGTTTAGGTAGATGAGTTGAATAGTAGAAAAGTTATGAAATGTAAATAGAAACGAGGTTTGATTTATTGTAATTATGTTGGGATTTGACATATTTTAATTCATTAGAATGAAAAAGGATAACAGTATAAGTTTCTATGAGTTGATCTTTAAGTGATTCATGGAGAATTATAACGTTAACAATTTCTCTTGAATGAGGAAATTAGTTTCAATGCATTAAAGTGTAGGATCCTTAAATATAATAAAAACTGTAGTAGTTAGAAATTTTGTAGGAAATCATGAATAGAAATTTTGCTATGTAATCTGACTAGAAGCAACATAAGAAATTTAGGACAAAATAAAGGAAAATGGACATTTACATTGTTGCATCCATTTGAAGTATCTTTTAAAAATCCGCTGTCGTGACCTAGAGACTCCATTAAAGATTGGAAGTGGAGGTAGAAACAAAAGGTAGAGTGAGAGTTGTTCTTATCTACTACGGTTTTATTGTTTAAAATTTTATAAAATACGTTTGGAAAAACTGCAAAGTGCATTTTTAGAAAAGAATAGTTTGGTGTAATGAAGAAGTTTTGAAGGAAAAGCTTAATAAATAGTTTGATTAAAAATCCCAATTTTTAAGAAGTAAAAGTTAAGAAGATCTTTAAAAAGAAAAGGTTGACTTGAAAATAAAACAGAAGAAACTTTTAGTTAAGTTTTGTGAACATTCTCTCTTAAGCATAATGAATGCATGAAATTCAAAGATTGTAAATTAAAGTTTTTAAATGGTTAAAACACTAAGTAATTTTGAATTTAATTAAGTGCTTTAAGTTGTACTTTTAAAGACAAAAATTTTGGGATTAAGTGTTTCAAAATATTTTGAAGTTTTAAATTTTCGAAAAAAGGGTAAAGACCAAACAAAATAATTAAATATGGAGTAGATTGGAAATAGTGCCTAGGAAAGACGGGGTAAAGGATGAGGCTATGAAGAAGATAGCTATAATTACTCATCAAATAGTAATGACGAACCTCGTAGGTTAGTTCCAATGTGCTAAAATGTAGTAAATCCCAAGTGTTGAATATTAATATAAGAATGAAATAAAAATACCAATAGGATGAGAAGTAATTAAAAAGAAAATAAGGAGAAATAGGCAAGAAGAAAAAGGAATAGAAAATAATATGGAATAGAATTGAAAGCTGAAACTAATGAATGTAGTAGCAATGGTATTGATATCTGATTAGAGAAAGTGGTAAATGCAATTGATAAAGAAAACTTAAATACATAATGAAATAAAAGCCTACGGTCAAATAAAAAAAAGATGTAGAGGACATGTAGAAATTGTTAGAAGAATAAATATACATGAATATGGAATACATACATAAATAGCCTCGGATATGCGTTTATGATGGGTATGGATAATTGTAATTTAATAATTATAAATTATAGAATGAGAATGACATAAGCTCATTAGAATAGGTTGGAATGTAGAAACACATCCAACTATAGGACCCGTGGAGAGGACGCTTGCGTATAAAGTAAGGGATTCCCTCGGGTCATGTTAGTGCTTGAAACAAAATGTAATGACCTTCATTTTGACTAACATTATTTAGAATATTTAATTGGGTAAATTAAATAAGGTAATGTTGAAAGTTTAGGAATTGATATTTGTTAACTAAGAAGGAGCCGTGCCTTAATGAATGTATTAGCAAAATAAAATCCAAAAGTAATTAAGTAGGAGGAAAATGATAAGAGTAAATAAGAATAGCCTTTGTTCTTATACCCTAAACCCTTCTATTCTTCATTCCTTATTCATTTTAACATTCACAAACAAAACTAAAACCCTATTGAGCTCGGCCAACCACCATTAAGAAGATTCAAGGAGAAGAAATGCTAGGATTTAAGTAGAAAGCTTAAGCAAATCAATCTAAAGGAAAATCTCAACATTCTTAACACAAATACAAGGTGAATAATTGATTTATATCTCACTTTTGATAATGATTTCGGATTCACCTAGACAAAGTTATAATTGAAACAAATGAAAACTAGGCTAGACAAATAACATCACCTAGCTTTCAAACCATTTTTGCTTGACCCTGTCTCACATATGCTCGGCCACAAAGCTATATTGGTTCAGCCACATCATTATTTCAGGTGGTAATGGGTCTGGTTTGGACCTAAAAAGGCATGGCTACAAGGAATAGGAAGTGTAGAGGGGTTACAAGTGAGGAATACAAGTGGTTAAGGCAAATATATGAGTTTTTGTTCAACTTTTGGCTCGGTCTATGTCCCATCTAGGTTCGGCCATTGCATGTACAGGTTTGGACAGAGGTAAGAGGTTGTGGTTAGGGGTGTGTCAAGGTGGTGGTGGAGCAATTAGTGGCGGCTAAGGTGATGCATGAAGGTATGTTGCAACTAGTGGTAGACTAGGCAATTTTTGGAAGTGATCTTCAATGTTTTGTGGAGTTTGCATCATGGAATGGTCATGGCACTTTCAGGTCAGAGGAGAATGATGGTTAGGCCGTGGATTATGAGGGGAAGGAAGTGGTTGAGGAGATGTGGAGTTTAGGCCGAGCAAATATATGAAGAAGCAAGGCAAAAACAAGGCAAAACAAGGTGAAAAGAAGAAGAAAAGAGAGGAAGAGGAGAGGCCATTGCCATTATTTTTCTTAGCCGTGAAAAATGAAGTTGAGATGAAGTTTTCACGTGAATATGAGTTGAGATACTCATTGCTATCATAAGAAAAATGTACGGCCAAAAGAAGTAATGAGGAGGTTATGGCAAACGAAGAGTTTTGGAGATGAAAAGACTTAAGTTTCTAGAGCCTTTAAACCTTTCATATTTCATTTCTATAAATCAAATAAAAACATAATAAAATCAGTAAATAAAATTTAAAACTGAAACAAAGTAAAATAAAATGAAAATAAATAATTGAATTTAAAGAAAATAGAAAAAGAATTCAAGAAATTGTTTAAAATTCAAAACATGACTTAAAATTTACAAATAGAATATCACTAGTTTTAGAAAAATTATAACAACATTTCTAAACAAATAAAAAAAGTAAAGTAAATAAAATAAATGCTGAAAAAAATAAAGTGGAAATGAAAACAAAATAATATTTTAAGAAAATAGAAAATAAATAAAGGATTTCTTTAATTAAATGAAACTGGAAATTAGAAATTATAAACAGAATACAACTGACATTGGAAAATGTTTATTACACTTTTGAAAAAATGTTTTAAATCCAAAATATATACATAACATGTTATTTTACCCATATAAATATAAATTAGAACATTACATGACCAAATAAAATATTATTTATATAATTTAAAATAAACAATTTTTGTTAAATACAGCAAATTACACATAATATTTAAAAGGGCATAACTTTCACAATATAAACCTGATTTCAACGAAATGAAAAGCAGTATTCTTAAAATTTTATTTACTTTCATAATAAAAGATAAAATTCAAAATTTCAACATTTTAAAATTTTAAATTAAAAGTTAAAGTTTGACCATATTGACCAAAATTCACATTTCTGGAAAATATCTTATTTATACATGTTTGGAATTCTAATTCACATACAAATCAAAATTTATATTTAAAATAACAAAATTATTTAATTTAATAAATAAATTAAAGTTTTAAATTATAAATTAAATTAAAATAATTAAAATACACAATTAAAAATAGTCACAAAAAACAGGGTTGTTAAACTCTCCCCCACTCAAAACTTTTCATCCCCGAAAAGGAATGAGGTACGGGAAAGCACAGAAAAGATAAAATGAAATGAGATTAAGACAAGATGACAAAAGATTGAAATTATACCTGATAACTGTGGTTATAGTTAAGTTTAACAAGATGGAGATGATCTTCCCAAGATCCCCCAAAATCAAGGACACAAGCACGAAAAAGATCCTCTAAAATCTGATTCACCCTTTCCGTTTGACCGACGGTCTGTGGATGGCAAGCAGTGCTCAGATTCAAAATGAGTACTAAAGATTATGGAAAGATTTCTAAACAGACTGGTATAAGCAATAGCCTTCCCATTCTGTAGCAAGATGAGGGAAAATAAGGACATCCAAAAGATAGTTTGAAAACAAAAGAAGATAAGGAAAATAAGGAAAACTAAGAGATGGTTTGAAAAACAAAATAAGATAATAAGTTTGAAACCATGGAATTTTCCACTTAAATTGATATTTAATTTTTTTTACACAAGTTAAATAAATCTTAACTATCTCAAATTTCATTATCTTATCATCTAATTTTCTTAAATTAACAATCCCTAAAATCATGGATTTGATTAATCATTTATTATGCTCATAATGTATTCAATAAATTTAATTCTTCTTTATTCCTAATTAAAATTAAATTTATTCCTCACAATATTTTTATCACCTATGTTAAATATACTTACACCTATTATAACTACTTTAATTTATTCTTAACTCCTTTAACATCATTTTATTGTAAGTTATTCAATTTACCCTATTTCTATTTACCTCTTTTCATCTTTTTATAACTAAAATTTAAGTGTATAACATTTATTATAACCACTCAAATTCTATTTATAAAATCTTTTTATATTGTATATTATCCAATTTCATTGTTAACTTTTAAATAATTAAGGTAAGTTATACTGGAATGTAATAGAATATTATACAAATAAATTCTCCAATTTCAATTATTCAAGTTTACATATTTATTCAAACCTTGATTTCCTTTTATAATTGAAATTATCCTTTAAGATAAAATTTAAGAATTAAATTTCTGATTATCTTCAAACTATTTAGAAATAAATGTATATATACATACACAATATATATCAAATCAAATTTAAATCATATATCTATATAATATAAGTCAAGACATATTTAGAAATTCAAATCAATTAAATTTCAAAGAAAAACTGTAGCAAAGCTACAGAATAGTCTCTTCACTCCGTAACCCGAAAATGAATGTCGATGATGCTGCAGTCATCACCGAAATTATTTTCCCGCGACAAAGAAAAGAGCACTGATTTACAAATTAAAAATCCTTTGAAACAATTTATACTAGAAATACTTTTAAATAATACATCCTTTTAAAACTCTCAAAACAAAGTTCGAAATCATCAGAAATTAAATTCTCACATTCTTGATTTAAAATTTCATTTAAATTTCCAAATTAATTTGTAACCATGTTCAATTATTTAGATATGAAACTAAAGCCAATGATTATAAAATACATGCAAAGTTAAATATTATTTCTTAACACCCAATTCCATTAATTATCAAAATTTCGAAAAATTAACCTTATACATATAATTAAGATACAAAATTTATCCATCTACTAAATTTAAAAACCATATTGTGTCAGTTTGCTATGTTCAAGTGTTTTGGAGATCCTATCGATAGCGTTGATCAGACGAATCGATCGGAAACCCAAATCAACATCAACAACTCAAACAACACAATATATAAAACATCTTTAAATATAAGATTTTCAAATACAAGATTAATGTTTCAAAATAAGGATAGGGATTCAAATTGATGGACTCAAATCAAAGAGAACTCTGATTTGAATATAAGTTGGAGACAAAAGATTAAATGATTAAACAACAGAATATGGAGTATGGATAAGCCTATATATATCGTGGGCAACCTTAACCAGGTCAACCGTGACTTAACGAAAAAGATCGTTGTGGATTTTCTAGGGTAAATCTACATTCGATCTCAAGAGATAGAATTTAGGCATAGCAAGAGATAGTAGCATTGTAAACCAAGGATACAGAAGTCTTTGGCGAATCAATGCTTTTTGTAAAGAAGTTTCACCCCTTTACAAGTCATTAGAATATTGGCGGGATCGCCAATTTATTAGAAAGGTTATTCGGAGTGGAGTTATGGGTCACTCCAGAATCAAGAAGACACGAATAGGGGAGGACTAGAATGGACTTTGGAACCGAAGGGAATGTTCCAAAATTCAAAGGAACCTGAATTGAAGAAGAAGGAATTCAAGTTCGAACGAAAGTGATTCTGTAATTAAATTTACCCTATATGCTGAGTTTGCCTAAAACCAGAGCTCTGATACCAACTGTAACGACCCGATATTTTGGACCATTCGCATCCGCACATGTCGGACTTGAATGGCTCAAAATACTGAATTGTTAATTTATATTTGGCAAAACTCAGAATATACAGTAAAAAATCACAGATCACAGACACAGAGTAATATAATGCAGCGGAAACAAAGAAATAGTAGTTCATGAAGCTACTATATAAATACATCATAGTTAAGTAAGATACAATAGGAATACCAAGATACAACAGGAGTAACAGTATGATAATCCGGTACAACTCAGAATACAACTGGAATTAACTAGATAACAAAATGAATAGATATCTGGATCTTCAAAGCAAAACTCCAGCTCCAAAGGTGAGCCTCAAATGCTGTATCACTCAGTCTGACCCGAGCGTAAAGCAAAAAAAAACACTCGAGTCAGGACATACATACTTACACAATCTAAACCAACTCAAGTGAACTGTAATAAAGGTACAAGTAACTCAAAGAATGCTTGGGATCGCCCATTCTTTAAGGATTCGTTAAACTATCTACTATGTAGTAATATTCGCTATTATAATAATGTCTAATCATAAAATAAACATACTTTTAAATAGCATTAAGGAGTGACCCAATATTCCCCTTAACACGTAATAGTCCCAGTAGTCTATCCAGTATTAGCATACTCCCAAAATGGGGGCTACCCTCGATACTCCATAGGCTACAGGAGAAATCACAACTCGTAGTAAAGCTCGATATGGTAGGTGACACGGCACACAAGGCAATGCTAGGGTAGATATACCAATTACGCACACGGACTGATGGAAACGCATAGCAGCCACAACCGCTCCACCTCGAACAACACTCCCAAATCGAGGGGTGCACCCAAACAAATCACAAAGTAATAGAATGGTATTGAAGAAGTGCGTCCGATAAGAGATGCTACCTCATTGGCCCGAGATCGCTCCTGTTTTAGCCACCTTATGCCAACTCACGGGAATTGGGTCCACGTATAAACCTTAGGATCGTCGCCACCATCCTACTTCATTCTGGAAACTCCACCGCGTACACAGTTGTTAAAGTGGTTTTCAATATCGACAGAGAGTATGTCCATATCCGATCCCGGTCTCTTTAACAACCAATCGTTATTATAACCCGTGGTTATAATTTTAAAATAATATTTTATACTTCGAAATAGAATATCTTTTCAAATCCAAATCTTTATCAAAATAAAGATTAAATCAATTCCAAACCATTTCAATATATTTAAAATATCATATCATTTCAAAACTTCATTGCAATATATCAAAATATCATATCCTTTCAAAAACTTCATTTCCAATCATCATTTAAGTTCAAATCCAAATATTCAACTTTAAATACCTTTTAAATTCAAAGATATCATTCATTTATTATCATTTCAAGTCACCTTTTAAATAGTTTATATTTCAATCAAAATAATTCATCTAAACCATTTAAAAGTGTAATTATTATACTTTCAAATCAAGTATTCAATTACCAAAGTTTTAAACTATTCTGAGTTCATTTACCAAGTTAAAAACCATAAACATTGAAAATTTCAGCCTTTCACAGCATTCAGAAAAAGCTGTTATAAGTTATACATGAAAACATTTTAATTCAGCAAAGACAGCATTTAAAAATGCTGTTAAATCTCAGTTTTAGTTGAAATTTAGTTTACAACAGCAAAGACGGTATTTCCAGAAATGCTGTAATAGCTCAGGTTTCAAATTAAAGGGTTTCATTAAATTCAGCAAAGACAACAGACCACTACAGCAATTACAGAACTACTGTAATAGGCCTTTATCAAGTTTTTTAGCCTTTTAATTTACTTCAGCAACTACAGCATTATAAAACTGTTGTAATAGCCTCTTATTTAAGTTTTAGTTCATTTACAGAAATCATAACATTTTTGAATGCTATAAAAAGAAATTTCCAGATTTTAGTGTATTTCCAGCAAATAATAACCTTCAATATTAAACCTTTTAAACATTATAAAAATCATATTTTGACATTCAAAAATGTTCATTAAAATTTCTCTTTTAATTTATGATTTTTATAAGAAACATTTACAGTAAAATCCAAATTTCCAATAATTTTACTAAACAAATCCAAATGTACAATTTTCTTTTCTTCACATTTTTAACAAATAAACTTAACACTTATATTTTATTTCCATTTCACAAATTAAACTAAATTTTCAATTTTATTTAATTAACTTAAACCTTTAATAAAAACCAAATTCACATTTCCAAGTCAAGTTATATTTTAAAATTACACTTTTAAGCATTCATTTATTTAACCATTTTAATACATAGAAAACTCAATAACACTTTATTAAATCATTTAAATTCAAATTCAAATCAAATTATCATATTTACCATTTTCCAAATATAATTAAATTTCCATTTTATTTATATAACTTAAATATCATTTTAAAACCAAAATTCCAAATTTCCAAACTTAAGTTATATTTCAAAAATTCACTTTTACCATTCATTTAAATTACATTTTTAACTTCTAGAAAAATCCAAATTTCTTTATTTAAACATTAAAAATCCAATTTAAATCAAATTTTCATAATTTTACACTTTTAAACATATTTAAAATATTCAAATACTTTATAAAAATAACCACGGGCCTGTATATAGTTTTCTAACCTAGGTCAAGTGATACAGATATGTATCATTTCAATCCGCAGTTTAAAAAGCAAAAATCCGGGTTCTATCATTTCAAACCCGCAATCCCAAGTTAAAATAAAATAAATAAAAACCGTTCAGGCCTATCATTTCAGCCCATAACGATTTTTCCCTATTCTAAAGTCCGGTCGGGTATGTATCATTTCAACCCATAGTGATTCTCTTCTACAGGGAACTTGCAGTGTGATAAACATATATAAAATGAACAGTATACAATATATAACAGTAACAGATGAGATGACAAGTAAATTAATAGGTTTTACATCATATAATTAAATCATCACAGGCAGTTATAACATATCATATTATTCTACACATTCAATTGTTGTCACTTCACATTTGTATAAGTATAAAATGTCGTGTGAGATTTACTCACATTTTTAAGCTGAAGTTTGCAAATCAAATGACACAACGAATTCCAGAAAGCACGATATGGCACGACCTTTGATTTGAGTGGAGAGAACCAAGATATAAATCTTGTATACAACAACAAAACAAAGCCATATATAAATATAATTACAATACCAAAGTTATAATTGAAACAAATGGAAACTAGGCTAGACAAATAACATCACCTAGCTTTCAAACCATTTTTGCTTGACCCTATCTCACATATGCTCGGCCACAAAGCTATATTGGTTCAGCCACATCATTATTTCAGGTGGTAATGGGTCTGGTTTGGACCTAAAAAGGCATGGCTACAAGGAATAGGAAGTGTAGAGGGGTTACAAGTGAGGAATACAAGTGGTTAAGGCAAATATATGAGTTTTTGTTCAACTTTTGGCTTGGTCTATGTCCCATCTAGGTTCGGCCATTGCATGTACAGGTCTAGACAGAGGTAAGAGGTTGTGGTTAGGGGTGTGTCAAGGTGGTGGTGGAGCAAATAGTGGCGGCTAAGGTGATGCATGAAGGTATGTTGCAACTAGTGGTAGACTAGGCAATTTTTTGGAAGTGATCTTCAATGTTTTGTGGAGTTTGCATCATGGAATGGTCATGGCACTTTCAGGTCAGAGGAGAATGATGGTTAGGCCGTGGATTATGAGGGGAAGGAAGTGGTTGAGGAGATGTAGGGTTTAGGCCGAGCAAATATATGAAGAAGCAAGGCACAAACAAGGCAAAACAAGGTGAAAAGAAGAAGAAAAGAGAGGAAGAGGAGAGGCCATTGCCGTTATTTTTCTTAGCCGTGAAAAATGAAGTTGAGATGAAGTTTTCACGTGAATATGAGTTGAGAAACTCACGGCTATCATAAGAAAAATGTACGGCCAAAAGAAGTAATGAGGAGGTTATGGCAAATGAAGAGTTTTGGAGATGAAAAGACTTAAGTTTCTAGAGCCTTTAAACCTTTCATATTTCATTTCTATAAATCAAATAAAAACATAATAAAATCAGTAAATAAAATTTAAAACTGAAACAAAGTAAAATAAAATGAAAATAAATAATTGAATTTAAAGAAAATAGAAAAGGAATTAAAGAAATTGTTTAAAATTCAAAACAGGACTTAAAATTTACAAATAGAATATCACTAGTTTAAGAAAAATTATAACAACACTTCTAAACAAATAAAAAAAGTCAAGTAAATAAAATAAATGCTGAACAAAATAAAGTGGAAATGAAAATAAAATAATATTTTAAGAAAATAGAAAATAAATAAAGAATTTCTTTAATTAAATGAAACTGGAAATTAGAAATTATAAACAGAATACAACTGACATTGGAAAATGTTTATTACACTTTTGAAAAAATGTTTTAAAACCAAAATATATACATAACATGTTACTTTACCCATATAAATATAAATTAGAACATTACATGACCAAATAAAATATTAATATAATTTAAAATAAACAAATTTTGTTAAATACAGCAAATTACACATAATATATAAAAGGGCATAACTTTCACAATATAAACCTGGTTTCAACAAAACGAAAAGCAGTATTCTTAAAATTTTATTTACTTTCATAATAAAAGATAAAATTCAAAATTTCAAAATTTCAAAATTTTAAATTAAAAGTTAAAGTTTGACCATATTGACCAAAATTCACATTTCTGGAAAATATCTTATTTATACATGTTTGGAATTCTAATTCACATACAAATCAAAATTTATATTTAAAATAACAAAATTATTTAATTTAATAAATAAATTAAAGTTCTAAATCATAAATTAAATTAAAATAATTAAAATACATAATTAAAAATAGTCACAAAATACAAGGTTGTTACAATATATAATCAAAGGTTTCCAAAATTAAACTGCTCTTGTGAAAAAACAACAATGCTTAGCTCAATTATGTAAATTGAGCACTTGCCCAGTCAACCTAAACCGAGCACATTCTACATAAACTGAGCATAAGCTTAGTTTGTATAAACATGCTCAGTTTAGCTCAGTTTATCTAAACTGAGCATCAGTTATTGTGATATGATTACCAAGTTGCAAACATTAATAAAATTTATTTTAATAATAAATAATTTTGGAATTACATTATGATGTATACTCTGTGCCATATGAAAGAAATATGATTTCAAAATAATAATATCTCAATGTTTTTAATGAGTGTTAAACATTGTAGAGTATCTCAATTTCAAAATATTCTATTATTTATTTGTTATTCACATACAAATATGGATTCTAATTAGTAGACGGTTGCATTTATGTAAATGATACCACACATTTCACGACAAAAATGCAATTAAAAAATTAAATACATCAAATATAAAAGAGAACTAAAACAAATCATTCATTATGGTCTTAACTTTTACTAAACTTTATAATCAAATATCGTACATGAACTATAAATCAAGTTTATTAGTAAACAAAATAGAGAGATTGAAATCAAATACTCAAATTAATAGATGGTTGCATTTATGTGAATAATACCAAATATTTCACAACAAAAATGTAATAAAGAAATCAGAGGCATCAAATATAAAAGGAAACTAGAATAGATCATTCATTATGGTCTCGATCTTTACTAAACTTGTATATTGAAATATTGTACATAAATTATAAAGCGAGTTTATTAGCAAACTAAATGGAGAGGTGGTATATATAGGTCCACAAGATGGGTTTAAACACGTTTTGAAAGATGGATTACAAGTGTAGACCCAAGTGGATATTACAATCGATAGATTAAAAAGTCAATAATTTTGTGTCTAAAGATGGAATTGTGTCATAGTATTTTGTATCATTTTGTTCCTTCAAATAAATACATCCAAAATGATGAAACCCGAAACTGCAGAAATGAGCAATATCTTTTGTGTTTGTATTTGTACTATGTAGAATCATGAATTCACTATTTAAAAATTAAGAATTCATTCTATTATTTTGAAAACATCCAAAAAATTGTTAATTTAAGGAGCGAATAGCACAACTTTTATGATATTATGCTTTTGGTTGTAGTTTTTCCTAGCTGTGTAGCAGTAATCACCACGTTTAAATGCAAATTTAATGAATATGCATAAATCTTGAGAAAGGAAAAATGAATTTGAAAAATAAAATAAGGTAGATAATGACACTTTTGAAATGATTGAAGACCAACTATTCGATACATGAAACAAAGTTCAAAATCAAATCGAAGTTTTCAACTATTCGATACACAAAACAAAATTCAAAATCAAAAACCTATACATGAATCAAAAAATTTCAACTATTTGATACGCGAAACAAATTCGACCTTGAATTAAATCTAGAACTCAAATCAAAATTCAAAATCAAATCGAAAATAAAATTACAAATTTACGAAGAGAAAAATGATAAATACCTGAAGGATTGAAGAGGCGAAGGCAGTTACCTTGGATAAGGCGACGGCGGTTACCCTTGACAAAGCGATAGTGGTTATAGGTTATGGTAGCAACCCTAGATTGAAAATAGGAAAGAGGAATAATGAAAGCCAAAAATGTATGAGCGTTAGGACTGCGATAGGTAAGAATAAAAGAGAAAATTACAAATCTGTCCACTGTACTTTATCTTAATTACGAAGTTACCGACATTTACCACGGTAATAACCGTTGTAATAGATTGAAATGGAAATAACCGTTGTTAATTTGTTCCGATAATAACTGTTACAAATTAGCAAGGAAAAAATGTTACAAACTGACCTATTTGTTGTAGTGCATGTTGACAATTTATATGATCTTATATGGATTTTATGATATGTTTAGATTGGAAAACTTCTTAAATGGCATCCAAATGAGTTGTGTTTTTGATATATGGCCAAAAATATTATTTTAGAAGTGGGTTTCAAGTTTTATAATTTCCTAAGAATTGTGGAGTTATTATGAATTTTCTATGAGAGGAAATAGTTAAAATTAGGTTTAAATTATTTAAGGCGGTTATATAACGATTTTGGGTTTGAAATTTATGTATGTTAGAAAACATATTAAAAGTGAATTGCTATGATATTTGGGGAATTTTCCTAAGCATTTTACTGTGATTATAAAATTATTTTAGTTAAAGGATTAAATGTTTTATATGTTTTATCAAGGAGAAGGGCTTATTTGCATAAAATATTTTAAATTGTAAATCTTGAATTTGGTAGCCTTTTAGAAAAGGATTTTGATAAAGAAACGGGAACCAATCATATTTTGAAAAATTGGGCAAGTTAGGTAAAAAGAAATTACTTTAAAAGGCATAAAATCAGTTTTGTTTCGAATTACAACTTTACCACTTCCTTTACTTGCTTCCGTCACCATGCAAGTTGGTCTTTCGAATCCATTCGAAACCAATGCACATGGTATCAAGCAATTGGTACGTAATGGATTAGAGAAAGGCGGAAGAGTCTATGTCGAAGGCATGCTTTCGAAGGTACTGTAGTCAGTCAAATTAGCTTTCGAATCAATCGACTTACCTTTGTTTAAAAAGAAGCTTTCGAACAAGTTGTCACTTGCCTTTATTTTTAGAAAGGAGCTTCCAAAAAAGTTGTCTCTTACTTTTGTTTTAAAAGAAGCTTTTGAAAGGATTGCCGCTTTTGAATCTATTCGATACCCATGTTGCTGCATTCATACCTTTCAAATTAGTTAAGGCTGCTTTTCTTTATAGCCTTAAAACAATGTATTCCGAATGGGTGCTTTCGCCTTTTAACTTTGAAGTCGCCTTCTCAATTCTTTTGAAAGGGTCGTATGGCCACTTTCAAATGGGTTCGAAGGCAATGGTTTCGAAAGGGTGGGTTTCAAACTAACCTCTTTCTTTTACTTGGAATTAATGCTTTCGAAAGTAATGCTTTCGCCTCTGTTCTTTATGACCCTTTAGTTATATTAAAG
This sequence comes from Allium fistulosum, assembly GCA_030737815.1. Lineage (NCBI taxonomy): Eukaryota > Viridiplantae > Streptophyta > Magnoliopsida > Asparagales > Amaryllidaceae > Allium > Allium fistulosum. The sequence goes on from CM060902.1 coordinate 99,535,227, forward strand.
GTTAAACCCACTGGTTTCGAAAGGAATAAATTTAAATGGTTCGAAGCTATGTTTCCATAAACTCTTACTTAAATCCAATGCTTTCGAAAGATATGTTTTGAGTGTTTCGAAGAGAAGGATTCCCATGCTTTCAAAAGGTATACTTTAAGTGTTTCGGAAGGTTTATTTTTAAGCATTTCTAAAGAGGATGTGTAAAGTTTTAATTAATGATTTCAAAAGGTCTATTTCCAATTTATTCGAAAGGTTTGTTTAGGTCTTATAGCCTAAAGTTTTCTAAGTTAAAAAGAGGCTTTAACTTATTTTGAAGGGATAGTCCCATTGATTAGATTTCAACAACATTATTTTGTGTAAAGCATATATCATGGCATAAGTATTTTGGGTAAAGCAAAGAGTTTGATTTCCTTATTTTAAAAAGATATGATTTCAAGTGCAAATCATTGTAAATATTGTTTACAAGGAAATGAAATTTGAATAGGGTAGTTATATATGACTCGGATATTAGAAGACCAGATGGGACTAGTATGGGGTCACGCCCTATAATTTAGCTAGTAGCCCCTAGCTAATATAAGTCCAAAATTCTAGTATGTAGGGGTTTGTCACAAGTAAGACTACAATGATGTTACACACAAAAGGGAATACATAGAGTAGAGGTACGTTATTGGTGAGCCTGCAAAACCATTAAGATCAATTGACCCTTGGAAAAGTAAGTTAAGGACGGATCATCCAGTATTGTATCTAACAGAAGTTATAATATTAATTATGTCTGGTAGGCCTGATTCAGCTAGTGGTTAATAGTCAGCCTGATAAAACTATATTGTTCGGACAGACAGTCCATTAATGACCTAATTTATATGCATATATTTTATTGCTATTATTTTTATAATCAGTATGATTGCAAGTTTTGATTTGTAAAAGATACGATTTTAAAAGGACATTAGCGAGGGGAAACCCGTTCCGCTAAGCGGCGCAGTCTCACTTAATATCAGTAAACTGAGATGTAATACTACTATTAACACCAGGATTTATGTTTGACTCGAGGTTTATGTTTTCCCCTTAAACTCTTAGGTGCTCAAAATTAAATTTGAGTAGATTGAGAGTTAAGGACTTTTTAGGTTTATTAGGTTTGACGAATAAGCTTCCAAAGATGTGCAGGAGGCAAAGCTAGCTATGTAGGGGCTATTTGGTATTATTTTTGCTGTGATGTATTTATGACTGATATGTCTATCTATTTAGTACTCTGACCATCCAAGGGGTCATCTTCATATGTCGCTCTTGGCATAATTTGTTATAATTATATTTGATCAAAACCTGGGAATCGTTTTGGGATTATATAATTGAATATGAAATATTGAATTGAAATGTAATCAAAAAGCCATTTTTGAAATTTATGTTGATTTTATTTCATATTCATGTGCTTCTGATATTATGGATACTATTAACATTACCGTATTTTATCGCTGGAAGTTAATACTATAGATGACTACAACATCTGTAGCACTTAGCTTCGGGCCTCAAAGTAGGGGATGTTACAACTTGGTATCAGAGCATAGATTTATGAAAACTTAAAAGAAATTTTAAACTTAAATTGATTTTTGAAAACATAATCCTAAGGAATTAGACAAAAGATTGGGGTATGGGATAACGCTATAGTAACGTACTTGTATTTGCTATATATAAGTAAAAACTTTATCTCTATTTCTCCCATCTCTCTTAGGCTATTCTTTTATATCTTACAAAGACTCGAATGCAGATTTTAAGAAAGCAAGATATGGATGCTAGGAATGGAAGAGTTAACCTTGGTGGAGGAAGCACCTCAACCAATAGAAATGCCAGACCAAACACCAGAAGGAATCCATGTCGGGCACAAATTACTAATGTGGGTGCTGTGGCACCGCAAGTTGATATGGGAGTTATATATCAGTTCTTCGTCAACATGATGCAAGATGGAGATGCTGTGGGATTGGTTGGAGGAAATTAGGAAGGTCCGATGGTCAATAACTATGTAGTACTAAGCAAAGACTATGCTAGGCTTGGAGGGAAGATGTTTATCGATACTGAGGACGCAATTGAAGTAGAGAATTGGTTGCTTCATTATGAAAGAATTTTTGCTGATTTGGGACTTAATGATGAGCGAAAAGGGAGATTGGCATCTAGACAGTTGCAAGGACCAGCACTGTACTGGTGTAACAGTATTACTGTGGGAGTAAATTAAGAGACCATGACTTAGGCAGAATTCAGAAGGAGGTTTGAGGAAAGATTTATGTTAGAGATCGCCAAGTCAAATCTCCTCAAGAAATTTTCTGAGTTGGTGCAAGGAGACATGATGGTGCTGGAGTATGCTACCAGATTTGAGGAGTTATCGAGATATGGATATGCTATGGTTGATACCGTTATCAAAAGGAATGAGAAATTCATCTGTGGATTGAGACTCGAGCTTCCTAAGGCAACTTTACTAAATATTAGTGATTTGTGCGATGTAGTTGTTGAGATGGCTTTGAGGAATGAGGAGATGCTCGCTTTCTTTAATAGTAAAGTAGTGGAAACTTCAGGTAGGCAGAACTAGAAGAGAAAGTTTTTCCATAAGAAGGGAGCTCAGAAGAGTGGAGTTGCCCAGAAAGGAAAGACAGAAGTTATCTACTGCAAGTGTGATAAGAAATGGCATTTTGCTAATGAATGTCGCTTAGGAGATAAAAACAAGGTTATCGAGAAGAAGAATATCAAATGCTTTAACTGTGATCAGATTGGACATTATAAGAACCAGTGCAAGGAACAAGCCAAGGATGGAAATGGCAAAGTGTTTACATTGGAACCAGCTACCTCAAAACCAACAGCAGAGGAGAAAGGTAAAGTTGTGTTGGGAGGTACTCTTTTGATTCATGGTGTGTCAGTTATAGTTCTATTTGATACTAGTGCATTACATTCTTTTATATTTCATTGTTTGATAAATACGCTTAACCTAATACCTTTATACCTAGTTACTTCCTTAAGGGTTGCGAATCCGATAGGAAGTTATGCGACTCTTGGGATGAGATGTGACCACTTAGAGTTTAAATTGTTAGGTCATATATTTTCTTGCGGTTTACATGTATTTGATTTCCCGGAATTATTTTGGGTGGTTTGGTTAAGTAAGTACGATGATAGGATATTTTTCCATGATAGGAAAATATCACTTAAACACCCTAGTTGTAGTGATCGGATTATAAACTCCGTAGAAAACCCTAGTTTTGAGGTTAGTGCTTTGTTGGGTGTTATGGAGACAGAAGACGAGTTGAATCGAGTTTTCGTTGTTAGAGAATTCGCAGATGTCTTTGAGCCCATGATAGGACTACCGTCGAAACAAGCCATTGAGTTTCAAATTAATTTAGTACCAAGAGCAAAACCGGTGAGTAGACCACCAATTAGAATGACACCTACCGAGATAAAGGAGTTAAAGATACAGTTGATGGATTTAGAAGGTAAGAATTTTATCAAACCAAGCAGTTTGCCTTGGGGAGAAGCCGCAATGTTTGCAAAGTAACTAGATGGATCGTTGAGGTTTTGTATCGATAAGCTGAATGAGAAGACGATAAAGAATCGATATCCATTGCCTAGGATTAACGATTTGTTCAATCAGTTGAGTGGACCCAAAGTATTTTCGTAGTTGGATTTGGCAACAAGATTCCATCAGCTTATAGTAGCAGAGGATAATGTTCATTTGACAGCGTTTAGGAACAAATATGGATCGTGGTTAGTGATGTCGTTTGGATTAACTAATGTGCTAGCATTTGTCATGGACTTGATGAATAGAATCTTCCTAAAGCATCTGCACAGATTTGTATTTGTATTCATAGATGGCATACTGATATACTCCAAGGATGATAGAGATCATGAAGTTCATCTTAGGATAGTGCTTAAAACGCTGAGGCAACATCAGTTAAAGGAAAAAATTTCAAAGTGTCACTTTTGGAAGAAGGAAGTGAAATTTCTTGGTCATGTGGTCTTAGAGAAAGGGTTGTTAGTAGATCCAGCTAAGATCGAGGCAGTCAATAAACTGAAGAGATCTAAGACAGTGACTGGGATAAAGAGTTTTCTTGGGTTAGCGGGCTAATACCGGAGATTCATTAAGGATTTCTCGTGGATAGCTGCACCGATGACTAAGGTAACTCGAAAAGAAGTGAAGTTTGTCTGGACTGATAAGTGTGAGGAGGCGTTTAAGAAACTGAAACACTTATTGACTAATGCACCTATGTTAGTTGTTCCAGAGGACAATCTGGACTTGGTGGTTTACACGGATGCTTGTGGAACAGGGTTAGGAGCCGTGTTAATGCAAAGAGGTAAAGTGATTGCCTATGCTTCTCGACAGCTTAAACTGCATGAAATTAGATATCCAACTCATGATTTGGAATTAACTACAGTAATTTTCGCATTGAAAGTGTGGAGACATTACCTTTTGGGATAAAGATACGAGTTGTTTACGGATCATAAGTCACTAAGATATTTATTCTCTCAAAATGAGCTGAATATGAGACAACAGATATGGTTAGAGTTCATAGTTGCATACGACTTTGGTATTGAGTACACACCAGGAAAAGGGAATAAGGTTGCATATGCACTTAGCAGAAAAAATTAGAATGCAGTATTGGCAATGATAGTTGAGTGGAAAGATTTAGAGGCATTGACTACATGCGGAGTACGATGGAGATCAAAGAGTAGTTCTAGTCAAGAAACTGCTAGGTTGTCGTGTTTAGAAGTTCAACCGATGATGATCGAAAGGATTACTTCTAAACAAGGGGAGGATCCATTATTAGTTGAATGAATTAGAAAGTTAAGGAATGGAACAGAGAGCAACGACTTGAAAGATTTCAGTCTTGACCAGAATGGATGGTTGAGGAAGAAAGGAAGACTATGTGTTTCCAATGTGAGAAACATTAGGAAGGAAGCTCTTAGAGAATTCCATCATTTGAAGTTCACTATTCATCCGCGAGGAACTAAGATGTATCAGGATATGAAAAGGAGTTTCTTTTGGGATGGTATGAAGAGAGACGTAGCCTTATGGGTAAGGCAGTGTTTGAACTTTCAACATGTAAAAGTTGAACATCAGAAACCGAGTGGGTTACTTCAGCTTTTAGATATTCTAGTCTCGAAATGGGATTCTATCTCAATGGATTTCATAGATGGGTTTCCAAGGTCGAATAGAGGAAAGGAGAGTATATGGGTTATAGTGGATAGATTGACCAAGAATGCACACTTTATACCCGTTAAGTTCACTAAGATAGCACCAGATTTAGCTAAGTTATTCATGAAGAATATAGTTAGATGGCATGGAATTCCTAGTAGTGTAGTAAGCGATAGATATTCCTTATTTACTAGTGAGTTCTGGAAGAGTCTACATGATATTTTAGGTACCAAGCTCAAAATGAGTACTGCATACTATCTGTAGACAGATGGGCAAATGCAGAGAGTTAACAAAGTCTTAGAGGATTTGTTAAGAGCATATGTGCCAGATTTCGGAGGATCATGGAAAGACCATCTACGTTTAGTCGAGTTTTCGTATAACAACAATTATTAGAATAGTATAAGGATGGCACCATTTGAAGCTTTATATGGAAGGCCATGCAAATCTCCCGTTTGTTAGTTAGAGACCAGGGATAGGTTAGTTCTTTCTCCAGATTTGGTTAGAGAAGCTACACGGAAGATTGAGTTAATTCGAACAAGGATGAAGGAAGCTCAGTCTAGGCAGAAGAGTTATGCTGATAAAATATGGAAAGACTTAGAGTTCTCAGTTGGAGATCATGTTTTTGTCAAGGTTTCACGAAAGAAAGGAGTAATCAGATTTGGAAAATCAGGAAAATTGGCACCAAGATTCGTTGGACCATTTCCTATAATAGAAAGAATCGAGAAACTCACATATAGAGTAGAGTTACCGAGTATTTTGGTTGGAATCCACAATGTTTTCCATATTTCTCGTCTAAGAAAGTGTATTCGAGACCCAAAGACTACTATTACACCGACTGTGTTAGATGATCCAGTAGCAGAACCGGATATGACTATAGTTAGAAAATCAGTTTGTATAGTTGTGAGAGATGAGAAGAAACTAAGGAACAAGACAGTTAGATTAGTCAAAGTCCAGTGGAGTGACCACAGGAGGGACTGTACTTGGTAAACCGAGAGCGGGACTAGATATACTTATCCTGACTTGTTTCATGGTATGTTTTACCTTTATGTTTGATTATTATGTGTATCTTATTGTAACTTCGAGGACAGATTTCTTTAAGGAAGGGAGTCTGTAATGACCCTGATTTTAACTAAAATTGTTTAGAATATTTAATTAGATAAATTAAACAAAGTAATATAGAAAGTTAAGGAATTGAGATTTGTTAACTAAGAATGAGCCATGCCTTAATGAATGTATTAGCAAAAGAAAATCCAAAAATAATTAAGTACGGGGAATATGGTAAGGGTAAAATAGGAATGGCCTTTGTTCTTATACCCTAAACCCTTCTATTCTTCATTCTTTATTAATTTTAACATTCACAAACAAATTAAAACCCTATTGAGCTCAACCGGCCACCATTAAGAAGATTTAAGGAGAAGAAAAGCTAGGATTTAAGTAGAAAGCTTAAGCAAATCAATCTAAAAGCAAATCTCGACCTTATTAACACAATGCCGATGTGAATAATTGATTTACATCTCATTTTTTATAATGATTTCCATTTCATGTTTATGTCCGAATTATTTTGCAGGTAACATGCCAAGTTATTTTTGTTTAAATAGATATATATATATGCTTGTTGATGATTTATATGATTTCATATGGATTTTTATAATATGTTTAAATTAGAAAACCTATTAAATGATATCTAAATGAGTTGCGCTTTTAATATATGGTCAAAAATATTATTTTAGAAGTGGGTTTCAAGTTTTATAATTTCCTAAGTAATTGTGGATTTATTATGAATATTCTATGAGAGAAAATAATTAAAATTGGGTTTAAATTATTTAAGGCAATTGTATAATGATTTTGGGTCTGAAATTTATGTATGTTAGAAAACATATTAAAAGTAAGCTGCTGTGATTTTTGGGAAAATTTCCTAAGCATTTTACTATGGTTATAAAATTATTTAAGTTAAGGGACTTAAATGTTTTATATGTTTTATCGAGGAGAAGGGCTTATTTGCTTAAAATGTTTTAAATTGTAAATTTTGAATTCGGCAGCCTTTTAGAAAAGGATTTTGACAAAGAAATGACAACCAATCATATTTTGACAAATGGGAAAGCTAGGTAAAAGGAAATTACTTTGAAAGGCATAAAATCAGTTTTGTTTCGAATTACAACTTTGTCACTTCCTTTGCTTACTTCCGTCACCATGCCCAGTAGGTCTTTCGAAACCAATGCATATGGTATCCAGCAATTGGTACGTAGTGGATTAGAGAAAGGTGGAAGGGCATGTTTCGAAGGCATGCTTTCGAAGGGGCTGAAGTCACTCAAATTAGCTTTCGAATCAAACAACTTACCTTTGTTTAAAAAGAAGCTTTCGAAAAGTTGTCGCTTGCCTTTGTTTTTAGAAAGGAGCTTTCAAAACAGTTGCCGCTTATTTTTGTTATAAAAGAAGCTTTCGAAAGGATAGCCACTTTTAAACCTATTCGATACCCATGCTGCCACACTCATACCTTTCGAATTAGTTAAGGCCCCTTTTCTTTATAGCCTTAAAACAATGTTTTGAAAGGGGCGCTTTCGCCTTTTAACTTTGAAGCCGCTTTCTCAATTCTTTTGAAAGGATCGTATAGCCGCTTTCAAATGGTTTCGGAGGCTATGGTTTTGAAAGGGTGGGTTTTGGAACTAACCTCTTTCTTTTACTTGGGATTAATGCTTTCGAGAGTAATGCTTTCGCTTCTGTTCTTTATGACCCTTTAGTTATATTAAAGGTTAAACCCAATGGTTTCGAAAGAAATAATTTTAAATGGTTTCGAAGCTATGTTTCCACAAACTCTTACTTGAACCCAATTCTTTCAAAAGATACGTTTTAAGTGTTTCGAAGAGAAGGATTCCAATGCTTTTGAAAGGTACACTATAAGTGTTTCGAGTGGTTTATTTTTAAGTGTTTCGAAAGAGGATGTCTAAGTTTTCAGTTAATGATTTCAAAAGTTCTATTTCCAATACATTCGGAAGGTATGTTTAGGCTTTATAACCTAAAGTTTTCTAAGTTAAAAAGAGGCTTTAACTTATTTTAAAGGGATAGTCCCATTGATTATATTTCATCAACATTGTTTTGTATAAAGCATATATCGCGGCATAAGTATTTTGAGTAAAGCAAAGTGTATGATTTCCTTGTTTTAAAAAGATATGATTTCAAGAGTAAATAATTTGTAAAGATTGTTTAAAAGGAAGTGAAATTTGAGTAGGGTGGTTAACCCTAAGTATATGACTCAGATATTACAAGACCGAATGGGACTGGTATGGGGTCGCGCCTCATACTTTAGCTAGTTGCCCCTAGCTAATATAAGTCCAAAATTCCAGTGTGTAAGGCTTTGTCACAGGTAAGAATAAAATGATATTACACATAAAAGGGAATACACAGAGTAATGGTGAGCCCGCAAAACCATTAGGTTCAGTTGACCCTTGGAGAAATAAGTTAAGGACAGATCGTCTAGTATTGTATGTAATAGAAGTTAGAATATTTATTATGTCTGGTAGGCTCGAGTCAGCCAGTAGTTACTAGTCAGCCTGATTAAACTATATTATTCAAACAAACGGTCATTAATTACTTGATATGTATGCATATATGTTATTTCTATTATTGTTATAATCAGTTTGACTGCAGGTTTTGATTTGCAAAAAATACGATTTTAAAAGTATATTAGTGAGGGGAAACCCGTTCCGCTAAGCGGCATGGTCTCACTTAATATTAGTAAATTGAGACGTAATACAATATTCACACCAGGATTTATGTCTGACTCGAGGTTTATGTTTTCCCCTTAAACTCTCGGATGCTCAAAATTAAATTTGAGTATATTGAGATTAAAGGACTTTTCAGGTTTATTAGGTTGGATGAATAAGCTTACGAGGACATGTAGGAGGCAAAGCTAGATATGTAAGGGTTATTTAGTACTATTTCCGCTGTGATGTATTATGACCGATCTGTCTATTTAGTACTCTGATAATCCAAGAGGACATCTTCATATGACGATCTTGGCATAATTTGTAATAATTATATTTGATCAAAACCTAGGAATCGTTTTGGAATTCTATAATTGAATATGAAATATTGAATTTAAATGTAATCAGAAAAGCTATTTTTGAAATCTGTGTTGATTTTATTTTATATTCATGTGCTTTTGATATTATAGATACTATTAACATTACCATATTTTACAACATCGGTAGCGCTTAACTTCAAGCCTCAAAGTAAGGGATGTTACACAGAAGCTCTATTAACATAGGCAATTGGGCGGTCCATTTGGTGGATGTCGAGGCTGGACAAATACTATAGAGTAGTCTGCTTCAAATTTGTTTAAAGGAGGGTATAGCCTTGATTGCACTTGGCAATCTAAACAAAAGATGGTTGGAATCGAACACTATGCAATGCTTGTTGTACAAAAATTTAAGGATAGGATTTCATAGGTCACGAGTCTATCATTGATCCCTCACGGTCAACAGGAAGGACAAGGTTACACCTAACTGATCTTCACCGCCTACCAAGGTCAATTCAATTGGGTAATGCATCTCCATAGTTATTTGCTAGTTTGTTTGATAATTCAAGGCTAGTTAATCCATAATGAGATTCCTTCAAAGCATGGACATGGTTACAAGTGGAGTCGAGTCTACGTTAGGAAGCATACAAAGAAGAAAATCCCTAAAGAAAATGGCTATATATGACAAGCCAACGTTAGAGGCAGTGAAATAATCCACGATGCAGTGCAATAGGATTTCCTCGAGATATATGATGGCGAGATCATGATACGACAAGGCGTTGAACCTTGACGAAGTACTAAAAAAATATACTAGGGGAAAAGTATCTGGGTTCATTAAGGGATCGTGGGATACACACACAAACGAACACACACGCATTATAGTTATAAATCTATGAGATGTAGATGGGAACAGTTTATATGCGGTTGTGAAGTCAAAACAACTAATAAAATGTAAACAGACATAACTTGAAATAGTGAAAAATCGGCATAAGATAGTGTTATGTATAAGATGTATAATTTTCTAGTCACCGGAACGTTGTTTTTGCCCCTCCTCATTACAACCCCCATGATAGCTCGAAGGGCAGGTACTTGTGCTTGGCGTATTCGGTGCTAACAAGGACACTTGATTTTTGGAAATGTCAAACCTTGGTCTGTACTTATGTGATCTATTATATTTTAATTATTCTGCTACAAGTTTTTTTCCTAAGAGCTCTGATATGCATTCTTTTGTTTTATTTGCAAGATACCAAACCAATGATCCGTGCTTTGGTGGACTTAGGTTTTCAATTTAGCAAAAATTTAGGCCCATTGGGGTGCGGTTGTTACAGATATTTACGTAATATTTAGGTCAATCCGAGACATTTTAGGTATAGGGAGAGAAAGACGAGCTTGTAGTTGGGCATAGAGGAGACTAGTATGGGTATACTAGTTTACCACCTTGTGTTGTATTATCTTTTGTATGTATACTCTTGGGTAACATACCTTGTGAATTCAGTATTATATGTTATCATTGTGATCCTGGCACTGCTTTCTTTGGTATTTTTTATATATTCTGTATTCTTCTATCTTTGGAGGCATACATGTTTATTGCTTTGTGCCGATATTGTATACGTATACGCGAGTTATTTATTTAATGTTTAAATACGTACCAGTGTTAGCCCATTGGAATATTCATGTGTGTACCACATATAGCCTTATTCTCTATATTATCTGATAGTATTACTCTGTAATACTCTTGGATAGTATAGGTATAGAGGTGGAGTGTTTACACTAGTGGTGTAGTCTATTTAAATTAAAGATATACTTGGACATTATATGATTAGAGACACCTCAGTGATACATAAAGGAATGGAAACTGCATAGGATTGGTATAATAGAGAGTTCACAGTAGGTGGCGCGGTGTAAGTGAAGGACTCACAATTTAGATATGTTATGTGGGAAAGTGTTCGTCGACGGAATATCTATCGGTTTAGAAAACCGTCGAACGAATTTAGAAATAAAAATAACCGCAAGCGCACGGCGTACTATTGAAGTACGTGGCGAGTACAAATCGATCTGCAGGGAATTGATTATTTTAAAAATCTATTCAATCAAATTAAACCAAAGTCGAGTGAAAGTTAAGCTAGAGAATTAGAAAATTAGCTAACGAACTAAAAGAAAAGAGATGCAAATATAAGAGTTAAATGACAATTTAGTGAATAAATCCACTCTCTAGATCATGTAGTTCAACACATATGAAATCATAATCTCTCTTTTATGGTCATTAGTGCTTTAATTGATGTGCCTATCATAAGTATGGCATATTTGTGCTATTAGTTAGCCAACATAAGCCATCAAACTTTGACACACCCCTTAAACCACTTACTAACTTTCATGAAACTTGACAATGAAAATAAAAATGAAATCTATTTTAAGTATGGCCTATTAACTATTCATTAGAAATATAGACCATCAAATTTTAATTTCAAATCACTTTCTTTTTCCATAATCATATTTTGATGAAGAGGCAATTAGTGTTAGTGATTGTTTAAGCATAGCCTATTTGATGTCAACAATATAGGCTATCAAATTCAAAGCAAGAACAACTAGTAAACCATTTCTATCATTATTATTAAGCACAAAAAGAGAGCATGAATTAACAAATAGTTGAAGCTACATAATTAGAGAGCTTCATTACCCCTAAATTGAAGGGGGTTTAGCCTCTCATATTTGTCATTTGATTAACAAATGTAGCTTGCAACATGAAAGCAAAAAGAAAGCAAAATGAAAGAAAACTATTCTAATTGCATAAAAGAAAATCTACACTACTAGCATGAAAGGAAATGAACATGTAATTAAAAGGAAACAATAATTACATTGCATAAAAAAGGAATTACATAAGAGAAGAAATGGCTAAGTAGCGATGAAAAGAAAGAGAGTTTTGATTTATTTTCTAAGCTAAAAACTAACTAAAAGAGACTAAGGGGAGAGGAGGGTTACATGAAACATAAGGGGATTTTATACATGTGTTAAACCCTGATTCATATTTTTGGGGAATGCCCAAAATACCCTCTTAGGAAGTGTGGAGGCCAAGTAATCATTAGCTTCAAATAATCCTCATTTAAGTGTACATGAAGCCATTAATTCCATAAGCATGTGCATTAGCCTCTAATTTATACATTAAGGTAGGTGGGTAGGTGGGGTCCTCCATTATCTTCACTTTGAATTATTTCCATCTTCATTTGTTCTCTTCACTCTTGTGCATGCATATATCATCATGTAACCACTTGTAAAATTCACCAAATTTCCTACAAAATAACATAGAAAATTCCAAGTGAATTTTCACAATTTAATAAATGCATAAAAATGACCATTTTGCCCCTATATGAAGATGAATATGCGACAATTTCAAATAATTTGAATTTTGGTTTAAACAAGTTAAAATACCCAATATGATCATTTATTTAATTTAAATAGATTAAATATGGTGGTAAAAATATGCACATTTACGTGCACATCAAATACCCCCACACTTATCTTTTTATTCGTCCTCGAATAAACTAAAAACTAAGATAAATCCGTTTTCGTAGGAAGCACGATTGCATTGAGCGTATCCAACAAGCCGTTAAACCTCTGGGTGTCCCCAGTAGGACGAGTGTTGTCTCGTGAGGGTTTTCAGCAGATACTACCCACAAAATCCGAATGCAAAGTGAAAATATTTACAAAATGCAAGATTTATTTACAAAGAGATGAATGCGAATTTTTGAAAATATTTACAAGTGAAAGATTTACTTTTAAATTAACACAAATAAGTTAAATATAGGTTTGGTTATTATCTTTGAAAATTTAAGTCATTTACTTGTCAAAATTTCCAACAAAAATCAAGTTATCATAACAAATAGACAATAGTTTAACTCGTTGTTTTGGTTGATAACACAGTGTAATTTGACATGGATCCTTAGTTGATTATCAAAGTTTATCAAAATGGTATTTTCATTTCTTTTCAATAACAAGTCAAATCAAATAAGTTAAAATAGTGCTTGGATTTCATTTGCTTACTCTCTCCATTTTTTTCTTTTGAAAATTTTATTGATATTAACAATATTTACATATGCCTAACTCAGATAAACTAAGGCCAGATATATTACCCATGCACTGCCTTGCGGACTGATGTGAGGGTAATACAGAGCGTGGCGAGTGAACACACAAGTGTGAACACTTATTGACTATAGGCGTTATTAGTAAAATAATTTTTATATACACACCTAACTCAGATAAACTGAGGCCAGATATACCGATCGTGCACTGCCTTTCGGGCTTACATGAGAAGGGTACAGAGCATGGCGAGTGAACATACGAGTGTGAACACATGACTCTAGGTGTTTATTAAGAAAATATATAGATATATACAAAAAAAAATTGTGTTTTTGTTTTTTTATGGAGAGAGTTTCGCAAAATCATCTTAGCATCATTTAACTTAGAAGACAAAAAAAATGTTATATCCTTTACTTTAAATCAACCACTTTTTAAAACAAAGATTTTCAATTAGGATATATTTCATAATTATCACGTATGAATCTTCCTATATACTAGTTAAACCATTATTATTTGTAATCAAACTTCATTTTTATTTTTGTTAAGAGGAAAAAGTTTCAATTTAATAAACCAAAACCATATATTTATCTTATAGTGTTTCTTTAAAAATAAATCAAAATGCTTAAAAAAAATTGTTTTTGGGATTTTTTTTGTTTTTAAAAGAAAAGGCAAAAATAAATCATGTAAAATAAAAAATGAAGATGAGTCTCCCCCCACACTTGATTTTGACTATGTCCCCACAGTCAACCCAAGTGGAAGGAGAAAAATAAAAATAAAAACATGACCTTTATTTAAATGAAAATTAACGGTATTTACACGAGATCAGAAAGTATATCGTCAAAAAGTAAATGAAACGGTCTTCCAAAAACCGATTCATTTGCCTCGTCGAGTATACGAGACACAGCTTAAGTTCGGAAAACCAAACCATAAATGATTTCAAAGTTGAATGTTGATTTGGGAAAACAAATGTCGTTTTATTAAAAATCTTACGAGTTGTTTCCTTTTCGATGATTTTTGGGGTCGATAAAACAATTGCTTGAAATTCACGTTCATTTTCACCAATTTGAAATTCGAGCTTATCATTTAAAACTTCTTCAAAATTATTGATTTCAAAATCAAAGTGGTGATTTAAATATTCCCCGTCGGAATTTAACAATTCGTCATCCAAAAGTCCAAAAAATTCTTGTTCATTAAATTCGTCTTCCTTTGTTGGATTATCAACAACTTCATTGCATATCTCAAGTTCAAAATCTAAAGTTGTTGTATTCAAATTTTCGAAATCGAGAAAAGGAAGATCAAATTTTAAATTTGGTTCCACACCCTCAAAAGAATTGAAATCCAACTCAATTACCATGTTTTTAACAACTTCATTAAGATTATCATTTTCAATTTCAAAAGTTGTTATTTGAAATCATCGATTTGGGTAAAAGATGGATTATTACTTAACTCATCACACATTGGAATGTGATTTTGTTTTTCACGTTGTTTCATATAAGTTTCAAACAACGAATCCGTGTGATCATTGTAAATTTCATTCATTTGCTCAACAAAATCCAATTTATAATTATTAGCTTGAGGATTTTCGATTTGGATTTGTTGAGAACAAAAATTTTCACTTGCATCATAGTCGAGATTATTCCCATTGCCAAAATTATTTGAAAAGTGGATCACATTTTCGTTTTGATTTTGAAATTCATTTTGGAGTTCAAAATTGAATTGGCATGGGTTATACTCGAAATCGTTTGAATTTTGAAGTGAATTCAAATTCTTATTATTTTGAAAACTTTGATTTGAATCATTGCCCAAATATGAATTACACAAATCATTTATCATTTGATTTTGTTGTGTAGAGATTTCAAGTAAAGACGAAATGCTCTTTTCAAGATTTAAGGATTGGTCAACGTTTTGAAAATTTTGTGGTTCAAAATTTGAATCATTTAAACAATAGTTGTTAAAATATCCATACGAATTTGGAGTGAAATCATATGGATTATATTGATTTTCACAACTATCGTAAAATTCAAGTGAGCGGGATAACTCGGACATTTTCAAGAATGTTTTTGGGGGTTTTTTTTATATAAAGGAAAAAATATTTACAAATAAAATTTATTCTTTTCAAAAGGGAAATTGATGCAGCACGAGCTACGAATTCACAAGTCTTAGGTCACTCACGACCTAACAAACCAAAACTGGAAAATAAGTTGTTAAAAATTGAAGTCTTAGGTCGCTCACGACCTAATGGGTTCTTAGGTCGCTCACGACCTATGGAAGATGGGCTACGAGCTAACGGAACCAACGCTCAGGAATGCGTACGACCTAAGGAGCTAAGGCATAAGTCGTGGGAACGACCTACCGTGTCACCAGGGAAAGAGCTACGACCTAACCGGTTTGAGGATAGCGAGCTAAAACTAAGAGATAGGTCGCTGGTACGACCTAACATACTTTTAGGTCGCGTAAGACCTAGCGAGATAGGAAAGAAGGTGCTGGAACGAGCTAGCGGGGTGCTCCGACCTAACAGTCTGAAGAGAAAGGTGATACGACTTAACGAGTTACGACCTATGTTAGGTCGTAAGGAAACGGAACAAGCTAAGTTAGGTCGCGAAGGCTTAGGTCGCGAAGGCTTAGGTCGTGGAGACTTAGGTCGCGAAGAATTTCTGAAGCCGCTTCTGTTAGGTCGCAAACGAAGGGATGCCGTTCATTTTAGGTCGCAAAGCCCTGGATACCATTGATTTCCTTAACTCGCTGATCTGGAATGCCGTATGATCTTAAGTCGCTGAAGATTGTAGCCATAGATTGTTATGCCGCTTTATCAGATGCCGTTCATTTGTTAAGTCGTTGAATAATGTAATTAGGTCGTTACCGACCTAAGTGAGTCGTTTGTCTTTGAGCCTATGTGTTTAGGTCGTTGTGTTGTACTTTAATGTGATAAGTCGCTGTGTTGTACATAGGTCGTCGCCGACCTTAGATAGGTCGTAGGTCGTTTCCGACTTAAGTACTTGTAATTTTTTGAAGTTTTTGCGTGTTTAGTTGTAAAGCTATAAATAGCACGTGTGAGTCATTTGTAAAGGTTGTTGAATATTGAATAAAATTCTCTTTTGATTGCTTTGTGCTTTCATTCAAATTGGTAGTTGAGTGTAACCTCCTATCTCCTCTTTCGGATAATCGAGTGCGCTCGATTCAACGATTGTAGAAGCCGATTCGCGGAATCAAGTGCGCTTGATCAACACTTGAAGAATTGAAGATCTTTGAACCCGGTATCGTGCACGATCAACGAGTTCGGGATAGCTAGAGTTCGGTATCTTCGGATCAACGAATTCGGACATTTCAGTATCTTCCACTCCACCAATTACTACTTTCATCGATCGACATTGATTTTGTAATATCCGCTGCGTCATTTTGGTATCAGAGCTTGTTCTAGCCAATCATAGCTAGATCGAGACTTGGAGCCTATTCATTTTGAAGATTTGAAGTTTCATTATTCACGGCCGAGAGTTTGAAGAATTGGGTCGTGCATTGAGTGAAGATTGAAGTTCGGATTTGAATTGAAGGCCAAAACTTTGTCCATCGTGTTCATCGTGATTTGCTACAAAGTGGAAGTTTTCGATCCGTTTCAATTTGGATCAAAGTCCGAATTGTGTTTGAATTTTGAAGTGTTGAAGAGTTGTGAAATTTTCAAGTATGACGCCAAGAAGAGTTAATCGCCACCAAAACGTAGAAGCTTTGTATCGAAGAGAAGAGGCTGATGAGATGGAGCAAAGAATCAATGAGAATTTTAGTGAAAAGCTTAACGAAGGAATTGGCCGATTAGAGAAGCTTATGACGGAGATGAATCAAAATCGGAGAAGGGTTTCACCTGAATCTAATCATGGAGGTAGTAGAGTCTCGCCACATTCCAATCGAGATAGAAGTATTGAAAATGATCAAGGGCGTGGGAGGAACGTGAATGATCGAGAACGGAGGAATGTCGATAGAAGAGATGATGGTGGAAGGCGTAATGGTAGTAGAGATATGGGTGGACGAGATAGACAACGATATACATCTGATTTTGAAGAGGAGTATGATGGTGGTAGTGTACGAGGACAAGGAAGAAATCACTCTGAGTATGATCACAAATGGGAGTCGGGGATGAAGACTGAAATTCCTGAATTCAAAGGTGGTATGCAAGCAGAGGAGTTTTTAGATTGGGTGGCTAATGTTGAGGAGATTTTTGACTTCAAAGAAGTTCCAGAACATCGTAGAGTGAAGTTGGTTGCTACGAGGTTGAGGGGTAGAGCTTTGGCATGGTGGCAGCAAACCAAGCTTACACGTGAACGGATGGGAAAGTCAAAAGTTGAATCTTGGGAGAAGATGAAGAAATTGATGAAAGCAACGTTCTTACCTTACAATTATCAATCTTTGATGTATCAACGTTTGCAAAACTTGAGACAAGGGACGAAATCCGTAAATGACTATGCTGATGAATTCTATCAACTTATTGCAAGGAATGATATTATGGAAACGGAAGAGCAGCTGACATCCAGATTCATTGGGGGATTGAGAATGCAGATTCAGGATATGGTTAATATGTTCGATCCTAGATCTGTAGCAGAAGCACATCAGAAAGCGTTGGCTTGGGAAAAGCAGGGTAGACGAGGAAGTGGTGTGTTTAATAATTCTAACAATCAAGCGAAGGGTGTTGGAGGAAGTTCTAATGTTTCTAAACCTATCAGTAGACCAGTGGTGAAGGAGGCTGAGAAGGCAAGGGTTAACAATGGTTTCAAATGTTACAATTGTCAGGAATTGGGTCATAAAAGCAGTGAGTGTCCAAAGCCAAAGAAGAGAACCATGATTGCAGAAGTTGAGGATGAGGATGAAGAAGCAGAGTGCTCTAATTCTTTACCAGTTGAGGAGGAAGACTTACTGTCAGGAGATGACGGGTACGCATTGATGATGAGGAGAAGTTGTTTAACACCAAAGCAAGAGGAGGAAAGTAGTTGGTTGAGGAACAATATCTTTCAATCTACATGCACTATTCTGGGAAGAGTTTGTAAATTTGTTATTGATGCTGGGAGTTGTGATAATATTATCTCTACAGAAGCAGTGAAGAAGTTGGAGTTGAAAACCGAGAAACATCCTAAACCGTACAAGTTAGCTTGGTTGAGGAAGGGTGGTGAAGTGAAAGTTGGACGTAGAGCTTGTGTGAAGTTTTCAATTGGGAAGAAATACAAAGATGAAATCTGGTGTGATGTCGTAGATATGGACGTTTGTCATCTGTTGCTGGGTAGACCGTGGCAGTATGATCGAGCTGTGCAGCATGACGGGCGAACCAACAGTTACAGTTTCATGTTTGAAGGCACAAAAATTACTCTAGTTCCAAAGAAGAGACAACAGGAGGAAAACAAGTTGGAGGAGATTGAAGAGCTCAAAACTTTGTTATCTTTAAAAGAATTTGTGAAGGAAGTAGAGGAGGAGCCTGAAGTGTTCTTATTGATCGGACGGGAGAGTCAGGAAGTGGTTGAAATCCCAGAAGAAGTAAAACCAGTATTGAAAGAATTTGACGATGTATTTCCAGAGGAGTTACCAACGGAGTTGCCACCGTTGAGGGATATACAACATCAGATAGATCTTGTTCCAGGTGCTGTGTTGCCGCACAGACCACATTATCGAATGAGTCCGAAGGAACATGAAGAGTTGCGGAGGCAGGTAGAGGAATTGCTTGAACAGGGGCGTGTGCAGGAGAGTTTAAGTCCTTGTGCTGTACCAGCTTTATTGGTACCCAAGAAGGATAGGACGTGGAGGATGTGCACGGACAGTCGAGCATTGAATAAGATTACTGTGAGATATAGATTTCCAATGCCGAGGTTGGATGACTTGTTAGATCAAATAAGCGGAGCCACTATATTTTCGAAGATTGATTTGAAGAGCGGATATCATCAAATTCGTATCAGACCAGGAGATGAGTGGAAGACTGCTTTTAAAACCAGGGAGGGTCTATACGAATGGTTGGTCATGCCATTTGGTTTATCCAATGCACCGAGTACTTTTATGAGGGTGATGAATCAGATTTTTCGACCGTTCATTGGGAAGTTTGTGGTGGTGTATTTCGATGATATTCTGATTTACAGTGGGAGTCCAGAGGAACATCTGAATCATCTTAGAGAAGTGCTGATGGTACTGAGATAAGAACAATTTTATGCTGCTACGAAGAAATGTGTGTTCATGACGCACAGTGTTTTATTTCTGGGGTATGTTGTTTCAGAGAAAGGAATACAGGTTGACCAAAGTAAAGTTGAAGCAATTAGAGATTGGCCACAGCCCAAGACGAAAACGGAAGTTCGTAGTTTTCACGGGTTGGCTTCATTTTATCGGAGGTTTATTCCACACTTTAGTAGTGTGATGACACCTGTGACTGATTGTATGAAGGGTAAACAATTTACATGGTCAGAGGAAGCAGGGAATGCTTTTGGGAAGATCAAGGAGTTGCTGACATCGGCACCAATTCTAGTGCTACCTGATTTTCAGTTAGTGTTTGAACTACATACTGATGCATCCAAGGTTGGAATTGGAGGAGTGTTGAGTCAGAAGGGACGTCCAATTGCTTATTTCAGTGAGAAGTTTTCAGGAGCGAAGATGAGATACAGTACGTATGATGTGGAATTCTATGCTGTTGTACAATCTATCAAACACTGGAGACACTATCTATTTCAAAAGGAGTTTGTTCTGTATACTGATCATGAAGCATTGAAGCATTTGCAAGGGCAAGACAAGATTTCAGCGAGACATGCATCGTGGATCGCATATCTGCAACAATTTACTTTTGTTGTTAAACACAAGTCAGGGGTGACGAATCGAGTGGCTGATGCATTGAGTAGAAGAAATAACTTGTTAACTACATTGAAGGTTGAAGTGACGGGGTTTGAAATGTTGCCAGAATTATTTACCGAGGATCTTTACTTTGCAAAGTTTGTTGATAAAGTCAAGGAGGGAGAGACGGATGAGTTCGTAATGGTAGATGGTTTTCTTTTTAAAGGAAATCGATTGTGCATACCAGAGGGTAGTATGAGAATGAAGATTATCAAGGAATTACACGAAGAGGGACATGTTGGGAGAGACCGTACCTTACAGTTGATTTCACAGTCCTACTTTTGGCCATCGATGAGGAAAGAAGTGGAGAGATTTGTTGAGAGATGTCATATCTGTCAAGTTTCGAAAGGAACTGCGACTAATGCTGGTTTATATATGCCGTTACCTGTACCAACTAAACCATGGGTTGATGTGAGTATGGACTTTGTTTTGGGTTTACCTCGAACTCAACGGGGTAACGATTCCATTTATGTGGTGGTTGATTGATTTTCGAAAATGGCACATTTTATTGCTTGTAAGAAGACGGCGGATGCTGTTCATGTTGCTCAGATGTTTTTCAAGGAGATCTATCGACTTCATGGATTGCCAGAATCTATTGTGTCGGATAGAGATACTCGATTTCTGAGTCACTTTTGGTTGAGTTTGTGGAAAATGGTGGGAACGAAGCTGAAATTCAGTAGTGCTTATCATCCGCAAACGGATGGACAGACCGAGGTTGTTAATCGATCATTGGGAAACTTGTTGAGGTGTCTTGTTCAAGATAATCTGAAGAGTTGGGATGTGAAGTTATGCCAGGCAGAGTTTGCCCATAATCATGCTGTGAATCGAAGTACTGGGTTCAGTCCATTCCAGATTGTCTATTCGAGCTTACCAAAAGGACCGTTGGATTTGACGGTAGTGCCACAATCAAAGAAGACAGTTAAGAAAGCTGCTGATTTTGTTGAGGGGTTAGCAGAATGTCATAAAATCGTTCAAGAACGATTGGAGAAAGCAAATGAGAAGTATAAACAAGCTGCAGATTTGAAACGACGAAATGTTGAGTTTAATGAAGGAGATATGGTTTATGCAGTATTAACAAAAGATCGTTTTCCAGTAGGCGCGTACAATAAATTGAAAGCACGAAAAATTGGTCCGGTGGAAGTTGTGAAACGAATCAATGAAAATGCTTATAAACTAAAGCTGCCAAATGATGTGTATACATCTGACGTGTTCAATGTTAAACATCTCGTACCATATCACGGGAATGAACGATCTGATGGAGATGAATTTACAAATTCGAGGTCGAATTTTTCTCAACCTGGGGAGGATGATGCAGCACGAGCTACGAATTCACAAGTCTTAGGTCACTCACGACCTAACAAACCAAAACTGGAAAATAAGTTGTTAAAAATTGAAGTCTTAGGTCGCTCACGACCTAATGGGTTCTTAGGTCGCTCACGACCTATGGAAGATGGG
This sequence comes from Allium fistulosum, assembly GCA_030737815.1. NCBI lineage: Eukaryota > Viridiplantae > Streptophyta > Magnoliopsida > Asparagales > Amaryllidaceae > Allium > Allium fistulosum. Next base: position 99,556,769 of record CM060902.1, read on the forward strand.
CTACGAGCTAACGGAACCAACGCTCAGGAATGCGTACGACCTAAGGAGCTAAGGCATAAGTCGTGGGAACGACCTACCGTGTCACCAGGGAAAGAGCTACGACCTAACCGGTTTGAGGATAGCGAGCTAAAACTAAGAGATAGGTCGCTGGTACGACCTAACATACTTTTAGGTCGCGTACGACCTAGCGAGATAGGAAAGAAGGTGCTGGAACGAGCTAGCGGGGTGCTCCGACCTAACAGTCTGAAGAGAAAGGTGATACGACCTAACGAGTTACGACCTATGTTAGGTCGTAAGGAAACGGAACAAGCTAAGTTAGGTCGCGAAGGCTTAGGTCGCAAAGTCTTAGGTCGTGGAGACTTAGGTCGCGAAGAATTTCTGAAGCCGCTTCTGTTAGGTCGCAAACGAAGGGATGCCGTTCATTTTAGGTCGCAAAGCCCTGGATACCATTGATTTCCTTAACTCGCTGATCTGGAATGCCGTATGATCTTAAGTCGCTGAAGATTGTAGCCATAGATTGTTATGCCGCTTTATCAGATGTCGTTCATTTGTTAAGTCGTTGAATAATGTAATTAGGTCGTTACCGACCAAAGTGAGTCGTTTGTCTTTGAGCCTATGTGTTTAGATCGTTGTGTTGTACTTTAATGTGATAAGTCGCTGTGTTGTACATAGGTCGTCGCCGACCTTAGATAGGTCGTAGGTCGTTTCCGACTTAAGTACTTGTATTTTTTTGAAGTTTTTGCGTGTTGAGTTGTAAAGCTATAAATAGCACGTGTGAGTCATTTGTAAAGGTTGTTGAATATTGAATAAAATTCTCTTTTGATTGCTTTGTGCTTTCATTCAAATTGGTAGTTGAGTGTAACCTCCTATCTCCTCTTTCGGATAATCGAGTGCGCTCGATTCAACGATTGTAGAAGCCGATTCGCGGAATCAAGTGCGCTTGATCAACGCTTGAAGAATTGAAGATCTTTGAACCCGGTATCGTGCGCGATCAACGAGTTCGGGATAGCTAGAGTTCGGTATCTTCGGATCAACGAATTCGGACATTTTAGTATCTTCCACTCCACCGATTACTACTTTCATCGATCGACATTGTTTTTGTAATATCCGCTGCGTCAGAAATTGATTTTTTTTTTTTTGGTTTTCCTAATTTTTTCTTTGTTTTTGAAAAGGTTTTATAATTTTTTTTTTTGGATTTTTGAAATTTCAAAGAAAAAGGATTAAAAAATTTCAAAGGAAAAGGAATATTTACAATTTTTTTTTTGGATTTTGAATTTTTTTTTAAAATATGCATGAACTAATGCGGCTAAATGAATGCAGGGGTTAATTACAAATGATTTATCCTAAGTTAACCCAAAATTGTATAATCACACTCTGTTTTAAATCAACAAGATAGTTCTCAGCCGGGTAACGGGCAGGAGTTATCGGTGCACCACGAATCACCGTAGCAATGCAGCCGAAGGTTTAAGTACCTTCAGAGGAACAACCACTATAATATTTACGAATCACCGTAATATTTATAAATGGTTATTACTCTCCCGTAGCCTAGACACCAAGAAATTAAATTGTTCAAAGAAGACAACTTGCAAATATACAATTAAGAGTTATCGATGTCTAACCGTTATTATTAACAAATTCTAGGATGAAATGCAAAGTAGAAATTAAATGTGTATTAACAATACAACTACGAATGGATTTTTGTTTTTTTATGTTTTTTTTGATTTTTTTTATATACAAATGCAAATGCAAGCCATCAACAATGCAAGAAATTAAAAACAATAAATAGGAGTAAAAAGCAACAAAAGTTATTTATAAGCAAGCAGGTAATTATCATTTTTTGGCAAGCACAACGAAGCAAGCACTTTTCCTATCTGCTTTGGCAACCTGAAAAGTAAAAACCAAAGATATATACACAGATTATATATATATATATATATATAGCAAAGAAAAATGAAAAACTAGAACAAACTAAATGAAAATAAATTCAAAACAACCTTTTTTTTTAAATTGTAAAAAAAAATTGAATGGAAACTTAAAAGTAGAGAAAATAAAAGGAAGGACAATTGGTAAAAACAATCTAAACAAAAGATATTTTAACAAAAGAGAGAAAATAAAAATAAAAATTAAAGCCTAAAATAAAACACAACAATTGACTTAACTTCAGCCCATCAACAAAGCAACTTTATTCGGCCCACTACCCAAATATTATTATCCACTTCACGAACACCTTCCAGTAAAGCCAATTAACAATTGCAAAACAACTTTCACCCCAAATTCCTCGATTCCTCGATCAAAATTTACACTGTACCCCAAATTTCGTACCCAATTTCCTCACTCAAATTTCTAACTAAATCACGGCAATTTCTTGGTCTAGATTGACTCGCAGCGAGGTGGTAGGTCACATGTGGGATGTTCGAACTGGTAGCTATGTTGAGGGCTCGTGCGATGCTGATATCAGATTAGGTTGGGAGTGTGATAGAAGAGGGGGAATTGTTAATGAATCTGTATGTGTGATGGTTAGGAGGAGCTGCTGGTGGGTTGTGATGGTGCAGCACAGTTGTGATGGAGGGGTGAATGAGATGGTGGAGCAGCGATGAGGCAAGTAGTTGGTGTTGAAGTTGGCAGGACAGCGGTTCAGTAATGTGTGCAATGTTTGGCCAGAGGTTTGTGATGGCTGTTGATATGGGTTTCGGTCTCGCTGTGCACAGTTGTAGTTAAGAACGACCACAGGCAGAAGTGTTTGATGTTGGTGGTATAGAGTTGAACGTTGAGGACTAAAAGGGTTGTGTTGTGTTTGAAGGCAAGTAGAAGGTATGGTGATGGACTTTGGTCAGTTCTGTGGAATACAGGAGCAGTTTGTGGTGATGTAATTGTTGTAGTGGAGGTTGTGGGACAAATACAAATGGTGATGCAAATGGTAAGACAGTGAGCAATTTAAGGGTAAGCAGAAGTGGTATGAGCAGAGATGAATGGTAGCAAGGGATGTTGGCAAAGGTTACTGGGTAGTTGAAGATAGAGGAGCAGTATAGATGATGGGATGGTTTGAGGAACAGTGAAGCAAGGCAGATGAGGTTGTTTGTGGAGTTGTGCAGGATGTTCTGTGCATTGTGTGCACTGTTGTGTAGGTTTGAGGAGTATGTCGGTAGTTGCCTGAAGTTTGAAGTTTGAATGTGGTCTGGAGTTCGACAAACATTGATTGTGTTGAGCAAGAGGTGGTGAAGTGTATGAATGTACAAGTTGTATGTTGTAACAGAGAGAGGGAAGTTGGTGGCAAAAACAATGAACAGAGAGGCTGAGAGTAAAAACAATGGCAATGCAAAAAAAATTTTATGTAAATTGTAAAATGAAATGGAAATAAAATATTTTTGTTTTTGTTTTGAAATTGTGAATTTTCTTTTTTTTAGAAATATGCAAATGGAAATAGAACTAGAAATGCACAATCAAAATGCAAGTAACAAAATCAAAAACCACACAACAAATTATTTTTTTATTATTGTTTAGTTTTTTTTTCTCTAGTTTTTTTTTGACAATTGATGATTTTAAAAATCCATTCAATCAAATTAAACCAAAGTCGAGTGAAAGTTAAGCTAGAGAATTAGAAAATTAGCTAACTAACTAAAAGAAAAGAGATGCAAATATAAGAGTTAAATGACAATTTAGTGAATAAATCCACTCTCTAGATCATGTAGTTCAACACATATGAAATCATAATCTCTCTTTTATGGTCATTAGTGCTTTAATTGATGTGCCTATCATAAGTATGGCATATTTGTGCTATTAGTTAGCCAACATAAGCCATCAAACTTTGACACACCCCTTAAACCACTTACTAACTTTCATGAAACTTGACAATGAAAATGAAATCTATTTTAAGTATGGCCTATTAACTATTGATTAGAAACATAGACCATCAAATTTTAATTTCAAATCACTTTCTTTTGTCATAATCATATTTTGATGAAGAGGCAATTAGTGTTAGTGATTGTTTAAGCATAGCATATTTGATGTCAACAATATAGGCTATCAAATTCAAAGCAATAACAACTAGTAAACCATTTCTATCATCATCATTAAGCACAAAAAGAGAGCATGAATTAACAAATAGTTGAAGCTACATAATTAGAGAGCTTCATTACCCCTAAATTGAAGGGGTTTAGCCTCTCATATTTGTCATTTGATTAACAAATGTAGCTTGCAACATGAAAGCAAAAAGAAATCAAAATGAAAGCTAAATGAAAGAAAACTATTCTAATTGCATAAAAGAAAATCTACACTACTAGCATGAAAGGAAATGAACATGTAATAAAAAGGAAACAATAATTACATTGCATAAAAAAGGAATTACATAAGAGAAGAAATGGCTAAGTAGCGATGAAAAGAAAGAGAGTTTTGATTTATTTTCTAAGCTAAAAACTAACTAAAAGAGACTAAGGGGAGAGGAGGGTTACATGAAACATAAGGGGATTTTATACATGTGTTAAACCCTGATTCATATTTTTGGGGAATGCCCAAAATACCCTCTTAGGAAGTGTGGAGGCCAAGTAATCATTAGCTTCAAATAATCCTCATTTAAGTGTACATGAAGCCATTAATTCCATAAGCATGTGCATTAGCCTCTAATTTATACATTAAGGTAGGTGGATAGGTGGGTAGGTGGGGTCCTCCATTATCTTCACTTTGAATTATTTCCATCTTCATTTGTTCTCTTCACTCTTGTGCATGCATATATCATCATGTAAACACTTGTAAAATTCACCAAATTTCCTACAAAACAACATAGAAAATTCCAAGTAAATTTTCACAATTTAATAAATGCATAAAAATGACCATTTTGCCCCTATATGAAGATGAATATGTGACAATTTCAAATAATTTGAATTTTGGTTTAAACAAGTTAAAATACCCAATATAATCATTTATTTAATTTAAATAGATTAAATATGGTGGTAAAAATATGCACATTTACGTGCACATCAGAAAGCTAGCGCTATTATTTGTTGGGCATTTCCCAATTGTATAGAGAGTAAGAAGTTAGCACATTTGATTGGGCATCTTAAAAAGTTGATGGGTATTCACACACATTTTATTTTTCCTACTTTCAAACATACATTGATGATCTAGCGGTTACAGGAGAGCCTAATCGGATTGATGAGGTGAATGTGGAGATGGAGTCTAGAGTACTCTATAGGCATATTCACATATTAGAGCTTGATGTGATATAGCATAAAAATGAGAAAATGAAGTTGGTCCAAGTACGATGAGGAAAAGGTTTGCATAGTAGTATGATGGAGCACGAGGAGAGAATCCAAATTTTTCATCACCAGCTCTCTTACAATAGGTTCCTTTTTTAGTTGGTTTTTAGGTTAATTTGCTCGTTAGGTCGTTATTTGTTTGTGTGGTAGCTTTAGCTAGCTTATTGACATAGGCATGGATGTATGAATACTAGCATTGATTGTACTCACATCCTTATGATGTTTTTGCCATGGATTCTTTATTTGGGTTATACAAGTTTAGGTTATACCATGTTGGCTTCTATGTATATACATTTCAACTTAGGATAAATACCTATAGTTATGTGTTCTAATTTTTGCTAGATAATTTTATATATGCTACTTACTATTTCTTTATATACGCATGTATTGATTGTGTTTATGAACACGGTTCTTTTATTTACACTTTGATATGGATGTTGCATATAGTTGTAAAGATGTGCATACATATAAAAATACATATATTTTTACATGTGTTAGGATGTTTGCATACATATCGGTCGCACTACATGTGCATTCATGTAGGAGGCCAATTTAGCTACATTTGCACTTATCTTATATCATATCAATTCTTATCTATCGTATGTATTATACACTCTTGCATGTGCTTTTAGTTGCATTATATGATGGATGGAGCTATGTTTGTTTTATATGTTTGTACGCTATTAAGGGAGTTTCATTGTCCGTATCTTGAAATTTAGGGGATGAAATTCTTTTAAGGATGGAAGAATATAACACCCTGTAATTTTAAAAAATTAAATAATTAAAGGGTAAAATCATAATTTCATACGAAGGGCAAAATATTAAATTTTAACTAGATTTTGAATTAGGATTTGAGATCTATTCCACTGCATTTTGAACGCCGTTTACATTCAAAAAATATATATAACTTGCTGAATTTTGTTTAGCAAGCTAGAAATTAGAAGAAATCAAACCTAATGGCATTTTCATAATATATTATTTTTGAGATTTTAGGCTAAACATGTGTTCATTCAGCCTATAAATAGAAAGTTAAACTTTATTCTCTATTCCTACTTGGATCTAAATAGCTTACCACTAATCTCCATCTTCTTCTTTATCTTGTCTCTAAACAAAATGAAACCAACTTTACGTTATATCAAATCCAAATAAAATAAAATAAAATAAATATAAAAATGATCATTACAATGAGTGCTATGTAAATATTCCAAAAGTATCGAGAAATTTGGCATTTTTAAGGTAAGGAATTACTAGATAGCAAAGAAGTAGGGGGATTCACCTTAGATTAGAGAAGATACAAGAGTAATTGGTGAATGGTATTCATCCTATTCATGTATAGGTTAGTAATCAATAGTAATTCATTCCTTATGGTCGTAAATCATGATATAATTGAAATTTAAAAAGTGAACTTTTATATAAACATGATTAGAGTGTAGTACGATATGGATGGATGGTTATTTTTTTGTACGGATTGTAATTAGAAAAAGTTAATCTCGCTCTAATTAGAAAGTGTGAAATACAAAAGTTTTTGAATTAGACATCGTATATAAAAAAATTATTTCTCAATGATGTGAATCCATTGGTGGTGTAATAACCTGTGCATTTGAGTACCAAGAGATTGATTAGAAATTTTAATTAATTAAAATAGTTAATTGATAGAGAAGTGAAACACAAAACTTTTGCATATATTGGAATTATAACCCTCGGAAATTCGCATTGAGCTTGGAATGTCCTAAATTAGGATGAGTATAAGCTTCGATATGTTTGGAGTTCGAAATTTTATGTGATGAATAGTGTTTTGTGGAAAAAGAGAAGGGGCTAAGTTTGGGGATTTATATTTACTTTCCCTCCTCTCTCTCTTTGTTCACTTCTCACTCACTGTTCATTTTCCAAACACTCTCATACCCATTCTCACCTTAAGCTTAACTCTAAATCAAACTCTACAAGCCAAAATAAATTCTCTAAAGTCAAATAAAAATCACCATAATTCTAATTAGAGCAAGAGCTACAAACCCAATCCACCTTAGTGCTAGATTTGAAGAGGAGAGCTTCATCCAATTTTTCAAGAGAAGCAAAAGAGGGGTTTTTTTCCTTTTCTTAGCAAGGTGATTGAAGCTGCTCCTATGTTTATTATGAAATTTATTTCTATTTATTTGGTTTATGTGATTTTTTGAATGAAGTTAGAATTGGTTAAGACATTGCATGTAGCTTCATTAAGCTTGTATGAGCATACTAAACTTGATTATACACTAAAATAATCAATTTGAAGATTTATGCTAGTGATTTAAGAAAGTAGGCATTTAGGGCTCAAACTTCTAATTAAATGAAGAAATAAATAAATGGAAGTTACGAAATGATGAATAAATGGAAATATGTTTTTATAAAAGTTATTTGGGAATTTTATAACATGATTTGTAGAAGTTATGAATTTTTAATGAAAAGGCTTAAATTTGGGAATTTTAATATAAATTAAATGGACGATAAATAAATTATTTGGAAATGGTAAATTAATTGCTTAATTAGTGTAGTATTTGGTAGTTGGATGGTAGGAATTGGTGTTGCTTGTTTAATATTTTGAATTGCTTGTTGATTGATTGTGGTATGCAATGGATTTATTGAATAAAAATGATTTTATACTTAATAAATGAAATAAAGAAGCAAAAGTGAGTAATTATTTATGTATAAGATGTTCATGAAAATTAGAATCAAAATAGAAAGAGTTTGTTTGAAAAACTAAATATTTTGAAGAAAACATAAGGAAAGGACTTGAATTACATGTGTATAAGTGTGCATGTGTGTATGGTGCATTTGGATGTGTTTATACACACTTGGCATGATGTTGTAAAGTGTAGTCGAGTTACAAGAAGTGCGTATTCGCAATTCCATATCTAAATGAACAAAGATGGATTCATGCTGACATAAATGATAAAAGATCACTTTAAGGAATCAAGTCGGATCCTAGAGTAAACAACTCCAAACTTCGACCGTGCGACCAGGGTGACGAGGCGAGGAAAGTAGGTGGCTTGTTGGAGAAAGCTTTTGCATGGCATTCCAACAACAAGATGGTAATATTATATTATGCTTGTTCGAGATACGTTTGTGTGCTACGTGATATTGTACAACTTTGGTGTTTCTTTGTGGTTCCCAATGGCGTAATATACAGGACACGCCCGTCATTCTCTTTTGTAGAGTTATGACATAAATTTTAATAAGAAATCCTTGATGACTAACAAGGGGGAGATGGTGATGATCATCTACAGGTGGGTCACATATCATTTATGCTTAATATAGGGTACAGTGAGATTATAACGACCATGTGATACGAACCCCTACTGTCCTGGAAAGCAATGCCACACATTAATCACTATGCTAAAAGATCTTTGTGTAAAGTTTCTGAAAGGGATGTTACAGATTACCCCTCTTAAAGAGCCTAACGTCCTCGTTGGCTCATCATCACACACTGCCCATACGTTGTGATGTAACCTGCATCAATCCCACACCGACTGACATCCACAGCATTACATAACATAATTTCTGCTGGGTATAGGATATGATACCAAATATGATGACCGTGGGATTCGAACCCCTACCATCCTTGAAAGCAACACCATGCACTAACCACTATGCTAAAAGATCTTTGTGTTAACTTTCCGAAAGGGATATTTTGGAGATCCACATAGGATTCAAGTAAATAGAGTAGGTCATATATCACTTATGCTTGACATAGGGTATGGTGAGATCTACACGAGTTCCATTACACTGGATGTGGCTCGGGGTCTATGGTACGATTAGGTACTTACCCTATTTATTTTGAATCTTCGACAAGAATCATTGGGTCATGATGGATGTCCACCGTAGACTCCACTCATAAGAAATGATGGGAATAACTATACACACACTATTTTGCATATATCGTTGTGTTTAGATCTGAATTAGGATATCTATGCCATCCACATTTAGGTATTGGGCTATCTTTATCATATTATGTTATTATGGGCTGGTCACATTATATTAGTTATGCTAAATCATTGGTTGTAGGTGAAGAACAGGTTGAGATGCAGGATTAATAATATACCCTTATCTTTACTGTAGGCACTTATATATTTATTGATTTCATATAAAGTATTTTGAGATTTCCCCTCACACCAAGATTTAAGTTTGACCAACATTTTATCTCTGTTTATTTTATGACAACTCTTGGGTACTCGATTGAGTTGGCTGAGAGGTAGGTAGCTCTTAGGGGATAGCTCAGGATTGCATTATTTTAGATTAAAACAGGATGACAATATTTTTTTATACACTTAGATGTATATTTTTTAGTACATGACATGCCTGTATTTATATGTATGAGACATATATTATCAGATATTATATTTGGTACTTCGTATGTATAGAGTCAATGTATTCTGGTTATTACTATTCATATTAGTTACTTCTGTATTGCTATGTCTTATGTATATATATCATGTTCTGGTTATGTATCTTTGCATATTAAATATTGTCATTCCATGTGAGATACAATCGTTACACCATAGGTAAATTAATTATATAAATAATAAAAATTTAATTAAAACCTATGCAGCCTATTTTTTGGAACTTGAGTTTGGTCATTGTTATTCGATGGTGAAATTTTTTATGCTACCATATAACAGGTTGTTACAGGTAGTGTTCATTCGTCGATTGGGTTAACGAATTGATCAAAAAATGCATCGGAAGTTCGATAAACATGGATTGTCCATGTGGATTCAATGGTGAAACGACAACAATAGGAAGATCGGATGGCATAAACATGTAGTGGGAGTCAAGTAGGACCTAAAGCTATTCTCTGATTAACCATAGTTAAGTGTGGTGGTGCAAATTTCCGTTCAGAGTGGAGGCGGCAATTATAATCTGAGGTGCGATGGAGGTGACCAGAGTTGGGTGTAAGGCTGGCGGCGACTGAGGAGTTCGATGGTGGAGTCCGATCTAACTCTATAGGACCTGTAATGGTGGAAAAAGACAGATGAAGCGAACGTGGATTAGGTTCGGGAAAGAAATCATGAATTTTGATCAACTACAGATGCGGAGAAAAATTAAATAATTACTTAAATCATTAATTAAATTACCAAAATGACCCAATATTTAAATGCTTATAACTCTCACATATGACCTCTATTTCACACGTGGTTTATGGCATCGTGATCGTGTTGAGATAAGGAATGCTTTGGTATGTTATTTGATGTGTTTAGAGATAATTTAGAAAAGTGTCTTGATTTGCTTAAGTTCGTTATAAATTTTTCGATTGTTCCAACATCATGGAATATGATAGGCATTACGGTACATTTTTCAGAGGAAATGAGTTCTTCAGTATTATCGATGATGTTTAACAATGGTGATTATAAGAATAGGAATTATGGTGGATATTTTTAGAGGAAATGAGTTCATTCGTATAACCAGTGGCATCTAATGATGATCACTACGATGACAGATGTTATGGTACATTTTTAAGAGTAATAGAGTTCTACGGTGTAGCCGATAATGTCTGACGATAACGTTGCAGTTTATTTTTCAAATGAGTTAAGGTCTCGGTGCATGATTAATGATGACATATATGGTACATTTTTGGAGGACATGAGTTCTTCGGTGGAACTATTAACGTCTAATGATGGTGATTTCGATAACATAGGCATTATGGTACACTTTTCAGAGGTAATGATTTCTTTAGTGTGACCAATAACTTCTTGTGATAATGCTCTAAGACATGTATTTCTTCAGTAGCGAATCATATACAATTTTACGATTCGGCAATTCAAATTAGTAAAATGTTCGATTTATGATATGGCGATAGTGGGCTGAGGCATATAGTTTCAGTAGCGAGTCGCATAGGTTATCAGCGTGCGAGTTGAGACTTTGGGTCTAATCAATTTTATATGATTAGGCATAGGATGGATTTTAGGGAAACTTTAGCATATGATCTCATGGTAGTATTATACTGTATTTAGCTGACTTGTTGGATGCAGGTGATATAGGTTCAAGTATGGTTTTCAACTATAAGTTTTATTTTACAGCTATTAGTAATATACAATTATATGATGCATTTCACTCATCAGATGTTGAGAAGGATGACAGCGCAGTTAAGTGAATAATTTCCTAAAGGTTAAATAATAGAAGATTGGTTTTATGAAAAAATTTCGATAGAGGATGACTATACTTGTTTATTTAAAGTGTTTATGGAGTATAGTGATGTACATAAGGTACATTAGCCATATGTCAGTTTATAAGACTGCTCAAGCATGAGAAGTTAATATTATTTTTGAAGTATCAGCATTGTTTGATTTCAAGAAATAAAGTGTCTTAACTTGCATGTATTAAGCTACAAAGGCTATTTAAAGAGAGGGGAGATTTGGCGATTTTGAAGAATATTAACTAATAGGTAAGATTAGTTGTTTTCAGTCATTGCTTGGACTGAAAGAATAGTCTTATAAAGTCAATGTTATGGAATAGTGAGCTTTTGTGCATAACTTTATTTCAATATCCAATGCACGTGAGAAATAAGTGAAAAAGTACACAACTAAGTCTATGGGTTTGTTATAGAGTATTGTGTTTATCGAAAATAAGGTATCATCTATTTGTGATAACTATAAAGTAAACAGTGATGGAGTATGGGATTCGCCTAAGAATTCTAACTGCTAGTCCACTTAGCAGGTAGAAACTATGCGTTATTGCATTGTCATGCCTATGGACTTAAAGGAGGAGTTTAGTAAGGTATGTCAAAGGATATGAAGAAGAATTTCTATAGGCCGAAGTAAAGAAGCAAGTGGCATACTATGTTGTAAGGTATTTGACGATGGAGATATGCCAATAATGCAGTCTATATAAATGAAAGCTGTATTTGGACACTGTATAATCAGAGACACCTCAGTGATACACAAAGGAATGGAAACCGCGTAGGATATGTATATATAGAGAGTTCGCAGTGGGTGGCGTGGTGTAAGTGAAGGACTCGCTTTTAGATATGTTATATGTGAAAGCTAGCGCCATTAATTGTTGGGCCTATCCTGATTGTATAGAGTGTAGGAAGTCAGCACATTTGACTAGACTTCTTGAAAAGTTGATGGGTATTCACATGCATTCTTTTTTCCCACTTCCAAACGTGCGTTGATGATCTAGTAGTTACGGTAGAACCTTGTCAATTTAATGAGATGAATATAATGGAGTCTAGAATACTCTTAGGCATACTCACATCCTACAGCTTAATGTGATATGGCATAAAAATGAGAAATGAAGTTGGTCTAAGTACGGTGAGGAAAAGGTTTGGATAGGAGTATGATGGAGCCTAAGGAGAGAATCCAAGTTTCCCATCACGAGCTCTCTTCCAATAGGTTCCTCTTTTAGTTAGTTTGTAGGTTGGTTCGCTCGTTAGGTCATTGTTTGTTTGCATTCTTGCTTTGGCTAGCTAGTTGACATGGGCATGGATGTATGGATGCTGGGATTGATTGTATGCACATCCTTATGATATGTTTTTGTTATCATGGTTGCTTTATTTGAATTATAGCAGTTTAGTTTATATCGCATTGGCTTGTATGCATATACATTCCAACTTAGGATAAATACCTGTAGTTAGTTGTTTTACTTTGTGCTAGATAATTTTATATATGCTAATTATTGTTTTTTTATCTGCATTTACTAATTGTATTTATGGATGTGGTTATTTATCTACACTTCGGTATGGATGTTGTATATGGATGTATCGGTATGCATACATACAGAAATATATATATTTATTTGCATGTATAGGATGTTTGCATACATATTTGTTGTACTGCATGTGCGTTTATACATGAGGCCAACTTAGTTGCATTTGCACTCATTTCACATCATATCATTCCATTTTTATCTATCATATGTATTACATACTATTAGTTGTGTTTTTGCTTGCATTGTATGATGGATGTAACTATGTTTCTTTTGTATGCTATTAAGGGAGTTGCATAGTCCATCACTTGGAATTTTGTTGACAAAATTCATTTAAGGAGAGGAAGAATATAAAAGCCTATGATTTTATGATATTAAATAAATAAAGTAAAATGGTAAAATCATAGTTTCACATAAAAGGAAAAACATTATATTTTTATGAGATTTGGATTTAGGCTGTAGGACCTATTCCACTTCGTCTGGAATACTGTTTATAGTCAAAAAACATGTATAAGTTGCTAAATTTGGTTTAGCGAGCTACAAATTAAAAGTAGTCAAACCCCGTGGTATTTTTGTTATATATTAATTTTGAGATCTTAGGCTAAACATGTGTTATTTCAACCTATAGATAGAAAATTAAACTCTATTCTCTATTCCTACTTAAGCCTAAACATCTTACCACTAGTCTCCATCTTCTGCTTCATCTGATCCCCAAACAAAATCAAACCAACTTCAAATCAAATCAAATCCAAATAAAATCAAATATAAAACCAAGAAATGCAAAGAGGGTTACGTAAATACACTAAATGTCTCGAAAAATTTGGCATGTTCAAGATAAGGAATTTCTAGAAAGCAAAGGAGGATGAGGATTTACCTCGGATTGGAGAAGATACACTACTAATCGGTGAGTGGCATTCATTTAATTTGTGTATATATTAGTAAGATATAGTAATTCATTCTTTATGGTTGTAAATCACGTTATACATGATGTAATCGAAATTGAAAAGTAATTTTTTAAAATATAAACATGATTAGGGTGTAGTACGCTATTGTTGGATAGTTAAAAATATTTTTTTTATCGATTGTAATTAGAAAAAGTTAATCTCCCTCTAATTAAAAAGTGTGAAATACAGAAGACTTCCGAACTAGACATATTATATATTACAAAGTTGTAATTCTCGATGACGTGAATCCACTGGTAGTGTTCATTCGTCAATTGGGTTAATGAATTGATCTGGAAAACACGTCGAAAGTTTGATAAACGTGGACCACCCATTTGGGTTCAATGGTGAAACGACGATGGTAGAAAGATTGCAGGGCGTAGACATGTGGAGGGCATCGAGTAGGACCCTATGCTATTCTCTGATCAACCCATAGTCAAGTGTACCGGGGTAGATTTCCATTCAAAGTGGCGGCGGCTGTAAGCTAAGCTGTGGCAGAGGTTACCGGAGTTAGGTGTCAGGTTGGGGATGGCGTAAGGAATTCGATGGTGGAGTCTGATCTAACTCTACGCACCTGTAACGACGACAAAAGGTAGATGAAGTGAACGAGGATTTGGTTTAGGTAAGAAATCATGATTTTGGATTTACTGTAGACGCATAGAATAATTAAATAATTAGTTAAGTTACCAAAATGACCCGATATTTAAATGCATATAACTTTTACGTATGACCTCCATTTCATATTCGGTTCATGGCATCGTGACCATGGCAAGACGAGGAACGCTTTGGTATGTTGTTTCTGATGTTTAGAGATACATTAGAAAAGTTTCTTAGTTTAGATAAGTTTGTTATACATTGTTCGACTAGCGATTCCAACAATGTGGAATACGATAGGCAATATGGCATTTTTCAAAGAATTGAGTTCTTCGATAACCAACGATGTCTATCGATGACGATTTCAAAGATAGGCATTATGATACATTTTTTAGAGGAAAATTCTTTGGCGTAACTAGTGGCGTCTAACGATGAAGGTTATGACGATAGTTGTTATAGTACATTTTTCAAAGGGAATGAGTTCTTCGGTGTAGTCAGTAATGTCTAACAATAGCACTACGGTGCATTTTTTTAGAAGAGCTAAGTTCTTGGTGCATAATTGATATTGATGGGTACAGTACACTATTCAAAGGAAATAAGTTATATGGTGTAACCTATGATGTATATTGACGGTGATTTTGATAGCATAGGCGTTATGGTATACTTTAGAGAGGAAATGAGTTCTTTGGTGTGACTAATGACATCCAGTGATAGAGGGCTAAGAAATGTAGTTCTTCAATGGTGAGTTGCGTATGATTTGATGATATGTTACATTCAGATGAGCTGATTACTCGATATACAATTTGGCAATAATAGGATGAAAAATATAGTTTCTCAATAACAAGTCGCATAGGTTTTAGGTATGCAACTTGGGAATTTGGACCCAATCGTGTGCATATGGTTAGGCAAAGGATGGATTTCAAGGAAACTTTAGCATACGATGCTATTATAGTATCATACTATGTTTAGCTGACCTTTTGGATGAAGGTGACACATGTTAAGGTATGGTTTTCAAGCATAAGTGTTGTTTTACTAGCTTATTAGTATTATACACTTATATGATGCATTTCACTCACCATACATAAGTCTAACCCCTTCCATCATTTTTTTCATTTTAGATATATTCTGACAGGTTGATAGAGAGTTCTAGTAATGAGAGGCATGATGGTATAATGGAGACATTCATTTATTTATTCGCTATCTACTAGTTATTTTATTTATTCCCAGACATTATATTGTTTTTGTTACCAATATAGAGGGATTTTATAATTGGAGTTTATTTGATATTGTGTTGTTTTGTTTTTCCAAGATTGTATTTTGATTACTATAATATTTTATTCCTTATGATATGAGTTTCAAAAAGTATAGATATTTTTGTAAATAACTCTGTAATCTATTTTATATTTTATTTTAGAACGATCTGCCTTCAACGGCATTCGCGATGCCATTGCCGCTTCTAAACGTTGATTGGGACGTCGTAGATGGAGATTTGTTATAACTCCTTAGTGCCTCCAGCAACCATGAGTAATACATTAACCAACATTTGGAGTGTGTTATGCACTCTGGTCTCAACGGATGAATCAATATCCATTTCTCGAAATATCTAGACTAGAAATATTTAGAATAGTATGCAATTTTATACTGTGATATTTACTCGTGGTTACAACTCCTTGTATTATTATCATATAACATATCATTTAAGGGTTTTATAAATTAATATACTTAAACTAATTACTAAATTAATATATCACAAAAATATAAGTATATGAGAGAAAATTATACACTTTTATCACGAACAAGATTGTTTATGGAATTAGATATGTGTAACAAATTACATAATTACTCCTAAGACATACCTCTAACTCTGTCAATTCTAAATGTTGAGAATCTCAAGACTTTGTTTTGTGAAAATAATTCTACGACCCAAATCGTAAAACTTACTGGAGCTTACAAGATATCCAAACACATACTTTGAAATTTTCACATGATAAAGGCAGTTTATCAATAACAAGAGATGTTGACTAATAGGGTAGATAGTAGCGTATCCATTAACCAAGGGACTAGCTCGATCATATCTGAACTGGTCAGAGGAATAGGATTAAATTTCCAAAGTTAACCCCGAAGCAGACCTCCTCCATAGATTTCCTACTACTGCACCTAAAAGATAATACTAACCATTTAGTACTTCTTGAGTGGAAAGGAGGCGGACCCTAAAACAGCCACTTAATGCCTGCAACCCAGAAGCAGGCCCGTATTGAGATATTTGTCTTATGATCCATAACCCAACCATGACATCTTACATTAGTCTGACTATTTGTTGGTGCTGGTAGCCAGTTTAGCTGGATAGACTTACCCTATAGAATTAGGACTAACATCGCGTCCACTAGGGGTACTTATTATAGGCCATGTCTCATATTAGTTCCAAGTTCACACTACTAGTAGCCAAATTAGTTGGGCTGACTTCTGTGTGCTTTTGACTAACCTCGCATCCCTATAACTTAGTCATATTTCCACTCTTTGAATATTCTACTATATATATATATATTATACCTCAGTCATATTTACACATTAAGGCCATATAAGGAAAATTCCTTATTTTTCCTTTAATTATGGATTTTTCCAAATTATCCTTATCTTCCTTTCTATAGATTTTAATGCTATTTATTAACTTATTTATTCTATACGACATGATTTATACATTTCTATTTTTACGCTGTCAATATATTTATACGTGCGTAAATTTTAAGTAAACTAAATCTTCCTGAGCGTGTGTAGAAATATTCCTATTCAAAGATTTTTGCTTTCTATACTAATCGTTAAAATGTCAAAACTTCCACATTCATACAAGCCTCAATTTCATACAATAATTAACAAAATAGCTAATATCCTTAGCTAGACAAAGCGGACCTCTGTGTGCGTGCGTTTGTGTGTTCAAAAAAATGGAATTAACTTATTTTACATTATATAGTAGAATCAAAGCCTCTATTTCACGGAAGCAAAACTTTACAATTTAAAACCTTTATATTCTATTCAAGTTTTACATATACAAACTTGAAGCGAAAAAAGGGATTCACATTTGTCTAAATTATGGAAATAGGCAGTGCAAAATACAAATAGGAAAATCAAAATTTTGCAAACCGTTCCTTATAATTTATATTTTGAACCCTTTATCGCAACAACAGAAATTAGAAGTGCAAGCTGAACAGAACATGAATTATTTAAATTGCAAACAATAAATTAAACTCTACTATATTAACATATAGCAATTGAAATTCCAACTATCCAATAATTGATATTTTACTGGGGAAATTTTAGGGTTTTAGAGTTTAGGGTTTTCGTATGTAAAATTCCCCAAGGCATAATCCAAATTTTTACTACACAAATTACTAACATGTGAAAAACTAAGATTTCCACTCATAGATAGCTTTTCTTGATTCCCTTTGGATTCGACTTCACATCTTTTCCTAATTCCTTCTTCAGTTTTCTTCTTTTTGGAATATACAACAATTTAATATTATATAGAATAGACTCAGAATTCAGAGATCAGGGAAGAATAGGAATAGAAAAACATGTGAGTGTGTATATATATATCCAAAACCTATTACCTTTAGATCCGGTTGATTCTGAATCGAAGAATTAAAGAAGAAGACTGACGGAGTTTGCCAGCATTCCAATTTTTTATGAATAAAAGTGAGGAGGCTAGCCTCTTATTTATAGTGGTTAGCATGCACCAAGATCATTAAATTTAAGTCCGTTTAATATAAGAAAATCCAGGTCATTCCTAGGCTAACCTAGTCCTAGCCGCCATATAGGTACCAGTCGACCGACTCAGTGGAGGCGGTTGATTGGCCTTCCCCTACAACCGAGATTTATTTCTTGCCCTTTTAATTTTTAACGTTAATATTCTGACTGTTAATTCTTAACGTTACCACTTTCCTTAACCTTAAAATATTCATTGCCTTCTTAATATTTAACATTGACATTATTTAATTTTTAAATTTAAATTCATTTGATTTATTTTAAATTCGAAAACTCAAACGTCAATAACTTTTTCAATTGAGTTTCGATCGTAAAACTTCATATTTGAAAGTTGATCATAAAATAGCCGCAAACACGTTAGTGTAACGTTTGTGGACAAATTCCGATATTTGCGAAATTCTCATTTTTAGCCATATTATTAATTAATTAATCTCTTGTTAATTTTTATGAGGTTCTACATTCTCTCCCCCATCTCCGAGATCCCTAAGAGACAGATAATGTAACGTGCACTCTACAACTATGTTATACCGCCAAGTTATTTACATAACCATCTACTCAACCAAAAATGCAATGTGATTATGTATGCAACATATTATAGGTGAGCTCAATTCTAGCGATCCAAGATTGTGACATATAGGCATGTATGTAAGCATCCTAAAGATGCAGAAGATTCTATATGAGTGTAAAAATAATAAGAATAAGTATGGCAATCATCTATTACCATCCAATCTAGCCACCATGATGCAATCACAACCAAGTAGCACTAAATTTTGGAGAGAAAATTTACCGAAGAAAAGCTCAGGATGAGAAGCCTTTAAGGTTTTCCACGTGCTTTCCATTGGATTATCTTCCTTTTGCACTTGGACCAGCCTAATTCCTTTGTTACAGACCTTCCAAACTCCATGCTCCAATATGCATGCGATAGCACGTGATGCTATTGGTTTTATCTCCATATTTGTTAACTGATCAGGCTCCACTATAGTGGTAGTATTGTGTAGACATTTCCTTAAATGCGATACATAGAAAACAATATTGACTCCTACTACCTTATCCGGAAGCTCTACTCGATATGTAAGTTTCCCTACCTTTCATGAAATCGGGAAAGGCCTAAAATATCCCGACGTCGACTTCCCTAATGTCCCAAACCTTATATCCTTCCAAAGAGGGGAAGCCTTAATGAATACCATATCTCCAACCAAAAACTCCAGCTCTTTCCTTCTCCTATCAGCATAGGACTTCTGACGGTCATGTGCGACTTTCATTTACCGCCTAATCATCTTTACCTTTTCCAAAATCTAGTGGATTAAATCTGATCCAAGTAGAATTTTGTCATTAGTTTCCCACCAACAATTTGGTGACTTTCATGGAATCCCATATAAGACTTCAAAGGGTACCATGCAAATCATCGCTTGGTAACTGTTATTGTACCTACCAACGATAAATACTGCTCCTATTGTCCTCCGAAGTCCATGATGCAAGCTCTCAAATGATCTTTCAAAATCCTGTTCACCTTTTCTATCTGATCGTTGGTCTGCGGGTGATAAGTGGTGCTAAGATTCAACCTCATTCCTAAAGCTGACTGCAAACTCCTCCTAAAGTCACTAGTGAATAAGGGGTCTTTATCACTGACAATGTTGATCAGAACTCCTTGCAGTCGTACCACTTCTTTGAATAGACTTGCACCAGAAATGTTGTAGTCCTATTACTCCTTACGGGAATAAAGTGGGCACTTTTAGTGAGCCTATTCACTATAACACAACTGTCCTTATTGCCTCTTTGACTCCTAGGCAACCCATCTATAAAGTTTATGGATATATGCACCCTCTTCCAAGTTGGCACCTCTAACGGTAATAATAGTTCTCCAGACTTCCCTTGTTCCACCTTTATCTTTTGGCATGTCAAACACCTAGAGGCATACCTCGGTATCCTTTTCTTCATCCTCGGCCAATAGAAAATTTGCTTCATATCCTATATATTTTATCTCCACCAGAGTGAATAATCATCCTAGAATGGTGACACTCAGTCAGCTCTTCTCACAAAATGTCTTTCACTATAGGAACACATAGGCATCCATCCCTCCTCAACTGCCTCCTTTTGTCTATTGCATACCTACCAATATTGGAGAAATGTTCTCCTCTACTTAGCTTGCCTATAATATCTACTATTTCCACTTCTTTCTTCTATTCTAGCCCGTTGAGGTCTATTAATGCTTGCCATACTTCCATTGCTGCCAAACAACCTAGAGTGAGTTCTGATGGTAGTTGGAAATTGAAATTCGAGAGGAACTACAACTACCTCCACTCATGTATAGCACTAAGAGTAGCATGCCTCCAGCTTAGGATGTCGACAATAACATTTCCTTTTCTATGGGTGTACTGTATCTCAAAGTCATATGATGCAATAAACTCCATCCACCTCTACTGCCTAAGATTTAATTTTTTTGGGAAAATAGGTATTTAAGGGATTTGTGGTCGGTGAATAGCTCAAACCTTTTTTCCAAAAGATAATGTCTCCACATCTTCAAAGCAACTGCTAACTCTAAGTCATGAGTGGGGTATCTTTTCTAATGATCCTTTAACTGCCTGCTTGCATAGGTTATCACTTTGCCTTCTTACATAGTAAGAACAGCTTCGAGACCCATACCACATGCGTTGGTGTAAACAGTTAAAGGCTTTATCCCATCTGGAATAGTAGGTACTTGCGCACTAGTCAACAGCTCCTTCAGCTTCATAAATGCGTTTGTGCATTTCTCATTCCATGCAAAAAAAAATTCTTTGTTAAGCGAGTTGAAGGGACTGCTATCTTTTCAAAATCATTAATGAATTTTCTATAGTAACCCACCAACCTAAGAAAGTTCTTAACTTCCACGGCATTCTTTGGAATCTTTTAGTCTTGAATAGCTTCACCTTTGCAGGATCGGTGGGTATTCCCTTCTCAGAGATAATATGGTTGAGAAATCTCACCTCCTTTCAAAAATAGCACTTTGAGAATTTCACTTTTAGTCGGTGTTCTCAAAGTCCCTAGAACCTCCTTTAAGTGATTTTCATGCCCACCTTCACTTTTGGAGAATGCTAAAATATTGTCTACAAATACTACGAAGAAATTATTTAGTTGCCCATAAAGGCTCTATTCATCAAATCAACAAAGTATGCAGAAGCATTTGTCAACCAAAAATGCATTACTTTCCACTCATACAGTCCGTCCAAAGTGCAAAAAGCAGTCTTCTATTTGCTATCTTCGACTGTTCTCGATTGGTGGAATCTAGTGGTTAAATCCAACCAAGAAAAGATTTTGGCTCCAACATGTTGGTTAAATAAGTCATCCATTCTAGGTAAGGGATGCCTATTTTTATTGGTTGGATTGTTAAGCTCTCGATATCAACTCATAGTCTTAAAGAGAAGTCTTCCTTAGTGGCGAAGACAACAGGTGATCCCCATTCTAAAGTACTACGGTGAATAAATCATTTCTACAATAGCTTTAAAATCTACTTATCCAAATTTCGCCTTTCTTTACAGGCCATATGCCTTAATGACAGCGCGACAAGTTTAGCGTCCTTCCAAATCAATCCTAAACTCGATCTCCCTTCGAGGTGGGAGACCAAAGATTTCTTCAGAAACATCTGGAAAGTCTTGAACTATGGGCACAGATCATCTTGTAATGGGCTAAAAGAATATAAATAGCTTAACTTGATTGAGTTTTGGGGTGCACAACGAACATCAATATCTCACCCCTTACAACTCTTTAACCAAACGATCTCCTATCACAATTTAAGGCAACCCCGCAGTAAGATAACCAATCCATCCCTAAGATAAGTCCATACCCTTCAAACTTAGAACATACACAATATATGTAAAATCAATGTTACATATATCTACTACTAGGCTTTACAAATCAAAGAAAGATGTATCGTACCCTCGACAAGATTTGATACGATTACTGGGTTGGTAACAACTTGGGTTTTTAGACTCAAGGAGTTGACTACATTTCTAGCTGTGAATGAATGTGATGCTCCTGAGTTAAATAAGGTACAAATAGTATTTCTAGAGATAATAATGTACCCACCACTGCAGGCTTTCCTTTGTCTCTAGGAGGAGGTCTACTTAAGACGGGTATAACTTTGATGGTACAAGCTTGCCTACCTTATCCCTCCTTTGCTACCTTCAGGCATCGATTTCTCATGCTAGTGATAGCATCTCCCTTTGAATTCTTCCCTTATCAAACTCACTTTATAGTCCTTAGCAACGTGCCCCTTCTTCAGACATCTACGACGTGGCACACCTCCTTTCTTGATCTTCCCCTTGTCTTTCTTATCGGCCTAGAATCCCTTTTCCTTTGCTGCACCTTGATTTTGAGCCTATCCTACCTTTTCTTTATACTAAATACAAACATTCTGAAGTAGTACCATTTCAACTATTATCTCATAAGTGGCACCAGCATATACTTGGGTCAAACGCAACTCCGTAAGTGGAGAATTTAGGGCTTTAGCAAACTTCATAGCCTTCTTCTTAGGTGTGTCAATCAGACTCAATCCAAACATAGCTAATTCCATGAACTTATTGATATACTCCTTCAACGTGGAGTCTCCTTGCCTCAGTTGTATAAACTTGTCCAATTGTAAACATACTTCAGCTTTGGACATGGATCGTGACTCGAAGCAAGACCTGAATCAGTCTAAGTAATTCCTTCTTCGGCATTCTCTTCAGCTACTATGGTCCATTAATCCAGCACCTCCCACTTTAAATGCCATGTAACCATCATCCTATTGATATGGTTTTCTATCCCAACTCCTGGAATATACGTTCACAGTCGTTAATTCAAGCTTTTGTTTCAACAAAATCTTTAATCATCATATATGCCCGTCCTCCCATATTCTGCACATTTTGGGAAAGTATAGTGGGTGGGGTGATGCTTCAATAGGCGGAGCAACTAGTGCCGCTAATAATGTAGTTTGTTGAGGAATGAGAACTTGCCTCATGTGCCTTAGATGTTGCTTAAACCATTCTAGCATACTTCGTATAGTGAGTATTTTCTAGGTAGTAGGTTTCCCAACCTCTAAGCGATTATTTTCATCCATAATCAACTATATATAGGTTTGAGCATTTAGTTAACTTCTTCATAAGATAGTATTATTTGTTGAAGTCAAAATTGTCTAGTGTGTTTACGTATGTTCATAAAAGTGTCTACGGATATATATAGCATGGTTTTGAAAATACTTCAAAAATAATAAATATGCACTCTCACGTATACCTATTCCCTATGATAGGGTAATCTAGGCTTTGATACTAAATATAACAACCCTCTTTGGAATGGGCCTAATTTTCAACCCAATAAAAGTCCATTGAACCTTAGGTCCGTTTCAAAGCTATATGATGTTTGGTAAAATTAATACAATGAACAATATGCAGAGGTATTTATCCATGCTTTAAGAATCTCATGGCGAAAGGGATAAAATATAATTAAAAAATAAGTACCCATATCATAAAAACCAAATCTCAAAATCAAAATATTCATAATATAATGTCAAAAAACATCAACATGTTTGAAACTAAGTAGTTAATATTGGTATTGTGTACATATCAATCAAGTACCGATATGAAATATTTTAAAAAAGCGTGATAATATCAAAAAATATTAGACTAAAGTAGTGTTAGTATAGTAGGTATTGGTTTTGAAGATAGCAACTATAGGACATTATATAAAATATAGATACTAATGTTTTATCAAGATATATATATATATATATATATATATATGGTGTATGATATTAAACATGTATTGATTAAGAAGACTGTACGGTATCAAGAGTAGATTTAAGATGCTGATATAGACTTTCAAGAGTTCAAGAATGAAGACTCTTGAATATAGAAGAGTTCAAGAGTTCAAGATATTCCAGATTAGTTATAGAGTCATAGAATTTATGTTAAAATCTTGATAGCGCTTTCCTGATCTCTCTTACCTTTTCTAATTTTGTTCTAAATTATTTCTCAAATATCCTAGTTTTAAAATAATCTTTTCGAAATATTTCTCAAAATGATTTTCAATCTCTTATACCTTTAAAAATATTATTTTAGTGATTTTAAGTTTATATATATATATTGAATTTTTGTTTATACTTAAATAATTTATAACTATATTGATTTTATGTATATTATTTACATTATATTGAATGTTCTAATTAAATATTTCAAAATTATTTTATAAAATTTTATTAAGTTTTAATATGATTAAAATATGTATAAACTATGGTTAAATGTTTGTACAAAGTTTCAAAATATTTTACATAACTTAATATTTTCAAAACAATTTTTATTAAGTGATTTTTCAAACTACAAAAGGATATGTCGACATATCCTCTACAAATGTATCGACATACTAGTCGTACTTTTCAAAATTCAAATTGAATGGAAGTGTCTTTTCGTTGTATCGCTTCATAGGTGGACATGACCGTTGTTTTCCTATATACACCAGACTTCCAAACGAATTTTTATTAACTACTTTCTTATTCTTCTCTCCTCTTTTCATTTTCTTGATTTATAAATCAAAATATACCTAAACTCTGTCGAAATTCAACCAGAATCAAATTCAATAATTACTAAATTGATTCTCCTTCATCTACTCTCTTATTTCTCTCATCTCTCTCAAGATCAAACTGTTATTTAAGAGTTACAAGACCAATTATAATCAACGTCAAATATCTGAGTTTGTAAACTCTATCTAATCATACTCTTATATTTAGCGGTGTGCTTGATATCACTAAAATCCAAGTAGGTGTGGTTGTAGCATATTAAAATCAATTAGGTGTGCTTACTAGCATGTAAATCTAGTAAGTGTGCTTGTGGCCCGAAAAACAAGTGACTCTACCCAGAGGTTGGGATTCTGGAGGGTGTGTCTCCTAGCCTTGAAATTGAGATTGTATTTGCATTTACTAGTTGAAAAGAAATCCGTACAAGGAATTGTGCATGACTGGATGTAGTGTAACTCTGAACCAGCATAAAATCTTGGTATGTTCTTTCCTTTTTACTTTTATCTGTAATTTGATTCTATGATTGTTAATTACATCATTCAAATTAGAATCCTAAAGAATTTAAAAAATATTCATATAATCAATTAAACACTATTCGCCCCCCCTCTAGTGTTAATCCAGCCTTAAGATCCCTATTCCGCTGACTCACAAGTAGAACATGTTATAAATGATATCATACTATTTTATAATGTTATAATGCCAAATTACAATCAAAGACCGATTGCGTGTAGTTTACATATTATGATCCGTTTACTAGGATATTCTATTAAACACACAAGTCACAAACTAAGCTCATAAAAAATAAGAAATTCATATAATGTGCATCTTTATTATTTTCTTCATTTTTGTACTGCATTCGTTGTTTCTTTGGTCATTTAATTATTTATATTACTTTCCAAAATTTACCATATCTATAGTTTCTTCATTTTCATTTCACTTAATTTTTCAAATAAGTAATGTTGATTTGATAGCATATTCTTTATTGATATATCAAGAATATAACTATACTACTATTCAACTTTTAGTTCTTGGTTCAAGATAATAACTGATAAAATGAATTTTCATAAACTAACTTACCAATTAGAAATGGTAAACAAAAAATAACTAAAAAGAAAAGCAGCTCTTACAAGACCTGGTTTGTAGTGGTAAAATCTTCACACGAAATAAAATATTTAAAATAATGGAATAAGTAGAGTTTTCTTTATGGATAGACTAATGAAAAGGGCAGAATTAATATGGTTAAAATTGAAAAATTATCGCATTAGGATTTCTAATATGGTCTACGTATTGTCATAAACTATATACTAAAAATAAAATATTGAAAATGTGAAGATATTTATTTGTAAATTTTTTTTCTCCATCACAAACAATAGTGAACAATATTCTTAAAAAATATCGGATTTTACACTAAATATCGAAGTGATCTATCAAAAAATATTAGGCGATATATCAGTGAGGATATTTTAAGAGATATTTTAGAAAAAACATCGACCGAGGAGCGATATGAGATAGTCGGAAATATATCAACGATATTAACTACATAAGTCTGAAATCTAGGTATATTTGAATATATCAAAAACATAGATAAATAACTAAACAGCCACAAATCTTCACTGCTTCCTCCGTCTTCTCCATCATCATCGTTCCCCCATAACCTGTGGGTTGCAATGAAGAGGGAGTCAGAACAACAATGTCTTGTGAATGAAAGTCTCACGTCTTATCATAATAGTATTTGGACAGTATTAGTAGGTAAGTAATATGTCTTACATGTCCTATAATTTATCTACTAAGTATAGCTCCACTATAAGCCAAAGGCTATTCCAATCCAACTTCATAACGTATCTTTAATTATAGGCCAATGGCCCTTTTCAATCCAATTTTATAACTCTAAGACAGGTGCAATGCAACTACAGGGTCTGATGACCCATCTCCGCCAATCATGTCCTAACGATGCAAAAGAAAGCACCTGAGCCACTTAATAGCTCTTTAATGGGAATTGGACAAACTTTGACCATTTACTACCTATACCCTAGGAAATTCCCTATCATTTAATACCTAGATCCTTGATGGTATCCTCTTTGGTACTTCCTAACTGACATCATAAGAAATCACATAGGCCAATTAATAGTTCTTTCATGGAAAGAGGTGGACCCTACAATAGCCACTTAATACCTCAACCCCAAAGCGGACCTCCTCCATGGATTTCCCACTACCGCATTTAAAAGATAATACCAAACATTCAATACTTCTTGAGTGGGAAGTGGGCAAACCCTACAACAGCCATTTAATACCTCCAACCCAAAAGCAGGCCCATATTGGGATATCTGTCATATGATCCGAAACCCAACCCAGGTGTCTCACATTAGTCCAACTATTCGTCGGTGCCGGTAGCCAGATTAGCTGGGCAGACTTATCCTATATAATTGAGACTAACCTTGCATCCATCATGAGTAATTATTATAAGCGACGCCTCACATCAGTCCCAAGGCCATAGTATTGGTGGCCAGATAAATTGGGCAAACTTCTATGTGCTTTTGACTGACCTCGCATCCCTATAACTTAGTCATATTTTCGCTCTTCGAAAATACTACAATATAATATATATGTGTATATATATATGTAACATCCTGAAATTTTCAACCATTCGCATCCAAACATGTCAGACTTGAATTGCTCAAAATATCAGATTGTTAATTTAAATTTGGCAAAAACTCAACATATACAGTAAATAAAATAATCACAGACACAGAGTAATATAAAAATAAGCGGTGGAAATAAATGAATAGCAGTTCATGAAGCTAATATATATATATAACAGAGTTATATAAGATACAACTGAAGTCTCGAATACATAGAAGTCTAAATACAATAGTCAAATACAAGATCATAATACATCACTGGAATCAACTGAATAACTCCAAGCTGAATAGATATAGCTGGATCTCCAAGCGAAGCTCCAGCTCCAAAGGTGAGTCTCGAACACTGAGCCACTCAGTCTGACCCGAGCGTAAAGCAAAACATAAAACACTCGAGTCAAGATTAACATTCTTATATCAATAAATCCAACTCAAGTGAAATATCAACTGAAATATAGTAACTTAAAGGATGTTTGGGATAACCATCCTCTAAGGATCCATTAAACTATCTACTATGTAGTAATATATGCTATTATTATAATGTCTATAGTAAAGTAAACTTACTTAAAAATAGCATTAAGGCTTTACATTTTCCACCTTAACACATATATAGTGCCAATAGTCTATACAGTACCGTAGCACCTCCAGATCGGGAGGCTACCAGAGGATACTCCATAGGTACGACACAAATCAAACTCGTATAAGGCGCGCTAGGGTAGGTGACAGGGCACAACTAGGCAATGCCAGGGTAGATATACCAATTACACTTCCAGGCCGGTAGTAACGCATAGCAGCCACTACCGCCCACCTCGAGCCACACTCCCGAAATCCGAAGGTGCGCACCAAATCAATCACAAAGTAATAGAATGGCATACCATGGAGTGTGTCCGATCAGAGGTGCTACCTCATTAGCCCGTCAATTGCTCCTGTTTTAGCCACCTTATGCCAACTCACGAGAGTCAGGTCCACGTATATACCTCATATAGAATCGTCGCCATCATCCTGCTTCATTCTGGAATCTCCACCGCGTACACAGTTGTTAAAGTGGTTTTCGATATCGACAGAGAGTATGCCCATATCCGATCCCGGTCTCTTTAACAACCAATCGTTATTATAACACCGTGGTCATTTAAAAATAGTTCATACTTCAAAACCAAAATATCATTTCCATTTCAAACCATATCAAACGATATCATTTTCACTTCAAATAAATTCATTTCCAAAATCATATCACTTTCCAAACTTATATCGCTTCCGAAATCATAAGTCTTTTAAAATCAAAACACTTTGGAAATCAAAACCTTGAAATTCATAACACTTTGAAATCATAGCTTGAAATCATAACATTTTGGAATCCATAACACTTTCCTCTTAAACAGTTTAGACATTAAAATTAGTATATATAGTAAAATAGTTTATAAAATAAAAATAGTTTATATAAAATAGTTATAAGTTAAAATAGTTTATAATAAAATAATTTATATTGAAAATGATTTATATTAAAATAATTTATAAAGTAAAATATAAATAGTTTTAGATATAGTTTAAAAATACTTTATATAAAACTAGCTTCCTCAAATTTCACAAATCGATTCAAATCAACTCGAATTCCAAAATTAAAATTTAATCAAATCTCAAATCAACTCGAATTCCAAAATTAAAATTTAATCAAATCTCAAATCATCAATTTCAACTCGATTCAGCTTCTCAATAAACCATTTCAAATTATCGATTTTCAAATACATATTTGAACCATAAAATAAGCCATCTCAATTTCAATATATGTCAAAGCTTTAAATATTCAACATTTCAAAACTAAATTCGATAATTTCATATATATATATATATATATATCAAATTCACTTTACTATTATTTAGTTTGAAATACTCACTTAATAAACCCAATATCATTTAAATAAAACCCCAAATTTCAAACCACTAAATATTTCTTTCGATTTATTAAACTTGAAATATTCATTTAATCACTTTAAACCAAAATCAAGTTATAAAATCATATCTTTAAAATCTCGAATTTAAAATTTTCAAATCAAACTTATTTAAGTATAATTCTTAAGTAAATAAAATTCCAAATCAATTTCAAATTTATCTTTTCAACCTGAATCATTTCAAACTCTATATTTGAAAATATAAATTTTTTTAAATAAATACTTAAACATATTATATATCAACTTTATTACATCAGCTTTAATAAATCTTAAAATTCAATATTTATTTCAAACCCTATATTTCTTTCCAAAACCATAGAAATCATTTCAAAATATTAATATATAGACCAACGGTGTCTTCATATAATTTTCTATCCTATGGTCAAGTGATACGGATATTTATCATTTCAATCCGCAGTTTAAATATATATACGGGTATATATCATTTCAACCTGCAATCCCAAATTCAATTCATATGAAAATCGCTTGGGTTTATCATTTCAGCCCATAACGATTTTCTCTTATTCTACAAATCGTTCGGGTATATATCATTTTAACCCATAGTGAATTCTATACTAACAGGGAACTTGCAGAGTGATATTAGATATGATAATAATATAACAGGTATATCATCAATATAAATAACAGATAATGGTGTCAGATGTGTCAGGTGAACATATACAGATAACAGTATATATATAAAAATGTAAATAACTAGCAGCAGCATATTTCAATTGTCGTTTCAATTGAAATCAAATTTAATAGATATAAGAACGTTAATCGTGAGTGATTGCTCACCTTTCGAGGCTAGAGAATACAGAAGATGATACGGATACGCACACAGATATGGACACGAGCAAATCGAAAAGATGCTGCGACTAACTTGGACATTGACGAGACAAAGGTAAGGCACGATGACTGGATTGATGAAGATAAATGTTATAAGTGAACACACATATATAACGGTATATAACTACATATATATAATCATATTCAAAATACAAAAACCTTTTTAAATTAAACATATATATTTTTCAAAAATCATTAGTTAAATTAAAACACATATTTAATAATAAATCTTCATATTATATTGGGGCATTTCACCAGAAGGACAAACTTTGCAGTCCAATTAGTTTCTAGGACACACATTCAAAGAAATTACTTTCAAGGCCAAAGTCAGCAGAATAATTACTTTCAAGGACAAAGTCAACAGTCCAATTACTTTCAAGGACATAATTTCATAGGTTTTTAGGCCCTAGAAACTAATTATTATGCGTTTTGTCCTTGAAAGTAATTATTTCATTTGTGTGTCCTAGAAACTAATTCCACTTGCTAAAGAGGCCCTTGTGGCTAATTTCCACTATTATATTCCTGTGAAATCAATATTCATTAAAGTCCTAGTTTACAAAAATGTTTCAAATAATATTAAACATAATATCCACATATATTTTAAACCATAAAACCCTTCCAAAAATATTAATCAAAACATGTTGTATATATGTGTACCAACATAATAATATATATGGTTTACATATATAAAATCAGAAGAGTCTGGAAAAAACCAAATTCTCATATACAACCTATTATATACACTAATACATATATTGTCATACAGACTTGAATTTATCTCTACTGATATATGAATAAATATAAGTCTAACATATATATATGCTGTACCACTAGTATGACTAGCTTGAATATAACTTTCTTAAACATAGTATATATATATATATATATATATAAACCAGTTAACTATCATACATATATATTTAAAAACCCATCCATTTATCATAAAAGTATATATATACAGTAATACATAACACTGCTTTTAATAATAACAATTATATCACTACAGCAATGCAAAAACAAACTTATACAGACTTATACAACTCGTAACTTAAAACGATACTATATAATATATTTAACTAACATAATTTGTATATATATAAACAAATATGCAGAGGCCTAAACATATATATACATTACAGGTTTCCAAATAAAATATAAACTAATATAAATTGATATTTACATTTCATATAAACTTATAAATATTCTCAGTAAAACAACAAGTTATATAAATATGACTTGTGTATATATATATATATATAACATCTGATCTGCAAAACTACTTATATAACTAATATACTTTAAAAAAAATAAACTGCTTAATTTTTATAAAATTTATACACTTTATAATACCAACAGATCACAGACTAGTAACTAACAACTTGTCTATATAAAACTGGTATAAACAAATGTATATAATATAAACATATTACCTACTGTAAAATGTAATATGTATAAACATATGTATATAACTAATATAACCATATAATACCATTGCTTAGGTCATACAAATGAGGAAACAAAACATATAACAAAGCTAATATACAGATTCTGTAAAACAATATATAAATAACTAACGTATAATATATTGCTAACATATATCAGATATAAATGTAAACAGATGTAAACCTTTATATAACTAACATAGATACTACTGACCTATATACACACATACGAACATAAATATATATATAAGATGAAATATTATAAAACTTAAATAAACTAAAATATATATAATGATATATATTATACCTTAAAACAGAAACCAAAGTCTAGGCTTGGGTAAGAAGCTTCGGCAACGAGACAGAGGGGACGTGGAGACCGATGGCGAGTTTGGCGTGCCGTCTTGCTAGGTGGAAGGCGGATGAGTTAACCTGGGGAGAAGAACAAGGGAGAGGGTTGCAGCTGTCACGCGATGGGAACTGTTGCTCGGCTCTTGGGGAGGCGTGAAGCTTGGGCAGAGGAGGGGAAGTGAAAGGCTTTGGGTAGCTTTAAGAATACGAACAGAAAAATTGAAACAATCTTTTAATTATTTATTTATTTGTGGAACGGAAGTATGTAAATGAAGAGGCAGCAAAAAAAACAATGGCCCCAATAAATGTCAAGCAACGAATAGTCATAGTCAAAAAGAAAAGAAATCAAATCAAGGAAAACAAGAGGCTGTTGATTAATACCAGAAGCCAAAGGACTCAGAAACGTACCGATACGGTTATCCGTTTCCCGGGTTTGCCACGAACCGAAACTCCGAAACACAGAAATAAATGTACTGCAGAGATCAACACGACGAGACGATCAAAACGGTATAAAGATATCAGTGGTACGATCACCATACCAAAAGTCGATATCGGTACCAAAAGTGCTGCAAATCTGTCGAAAATAAGATAAACGGAGCAATAGAAGTCCAAATTTGGAGAAACGAATTATGACGTCTCACTCAGAAGATGATTTACAAATTTTCTAAAAATATCTAGGTTTGGAAAACATTTTATTATCATCTAATATTAACTGATATAAATTTAAGTAACATTACACAAGAAAATAAACTTCCAAATTATCTGATGAAATTTACCAGTTGCTAAGTTTAATTAGACGTATTCCAAATACTAAATTTTTATTTCAAAATTTTAATATTTAAAATTTCACAAAAATCTAATTAAATATATTATTAATACAAATAAAATTTATTAAAAATTTACGGGTCGTTACACTCTCCCCCACTCAAAACTTTTCATCCCCGAAAAGGAAGGAGGTAGGAGAATAGAAACAGCCAGAAAGAAAGAATGGATTGAAACAAAATAAAACAATTAATTTAAACCATATATAAATTTCAATTTCAATTTCAATTAATTAATATTTAACAATTTGGTTAAATCCATTTGAGTTCACTTAAGTTAAATCAATCTATCTATTTCTAAATTCATTATCTTATTATCTAGTCATCCTCAATCAACAATTTATAAATCATCAATTTGTATAATCATTTATTATACTCATATTTTATTCAACAAATTTAATTCTTTTATTCCAAATTATTATTAACTTTATTCCACTTAGTATATCTTATCACATATATTTAAACCATATAAATTAATTTAAACCATATAAATTTCAATTTAAATTAATTTATATTCAATAATTGATTTAAACTCAAGGTATTTCCATAAGTTAATCTAATTTCAATTTATTAATTCCTTCAAAACAAATTTATTTGTCTCATCTATTATTCAATTACTTATTATTCTATTTATCTCCATTAACATTTTTATAATTAAAATTTAAGTGTATAACATTTATTATAACACTCAAATTTTATTTATAAAATCATTTAATCATCAATTTATATCGTAAATTATTCAATTTCATATTCAACTTCTGAATGATTTACGTAAGTTGTATTAGAATGAAATTGGGTATTATACAAGATTTTTTTTTCAATTCAATTATTTCAAATTTAAATATTTATTCAAATTTTTGGCTTCATTTTATAATTAAAAACACCTTTAACATAAATTTAAGAATTTGATTACCAATTAACTTCAAACCATTTAAGATGATTATGTATATACTATATATATCAAAACAATTTTAAATTTAAAGTAATATATCTATATATAAAAATCAAATCATACTTAAGAAATTCAAAACAAAATTTTCCAAACAAAAGTGTAGCAGAGCTACAGAATGGTCACTCCACTCTGAAACTCGAAAATGAATGTCGATGATGCGGCCGCCATCACCGAAATTATTTTCCAGCGACAAAAGAGGAGAGCGCTGATTTAAACATTTAAAATTCTTTGAAACGATTTCTATTTAAAAATACTTTAAATAATATACACTTTAAAACCTAAAATCCAAAGTTTTAAATCACTGGAAATTAAATTCTCAAATTCCTAATTTTATATTCATTCAATTCCAAATCAATTTATAAACCATGTTTATAAATTCATTTATAGAACAATAAATGATAATCAAATATTATCATTTCAAACAACCAATTTAATTAACTTATTAAATTCCAGAAATTTTACTTATATATTTACAATATAATCATACAAATTTATTTCATTTACCAAATTTTGTAAATAATATTGTGTCAGTTTACTCTGTCCAAGTGTTTTGGAAATCCTATCGATAGCGTTGATCAGACAAATCGATCGAAAACCCAAATTAACATCAACAACTCAAACAACACAATATATAAAACATTTTTAATATAAATTCCAAATACACTCCCTCACTTGATGATTAAATAATGGATTTCAAAACAAGGATAGAGATTCAAATATTGAGGGATCCTAACCCAAAATTCAACTAGAAGATAGGCCCGATATGGAGATAAATAGATTTCAAAGAGAGAAAGAATGGATAGAATTATATAAATCGCGGGAAACCTTAACCGGGTCAACCGTGACATCAAGAATACGATCGATGTAGAATTCTAGGGCAAATCGACATTCGATCACCAGAGATAGAATTCGAGCACTACCAGAGATAACACCATCTAAACTGAGGATATAGAAATCTTCGGTGAATCAATGCTATTGTAAAAGAGTTTCACCCCTTTACAAATCATTCAGTGGAGCTATGGGATGCTCCAGAATCAAAGTGAATACGAATAGGGAGAGACGAGAATGGATTTCAGAACGAATAGGGAAGTTCAAAAACCCAAAGGAAACCGAGTCAAAGAGGAAGATATTCAAGCATGGACGAAAGTAATTCTGTAATCAAATTTACTACATATGCTAAGTTTTGCCTAAAACCAGAACTCTGATACCACATGTAACATCCTGAAATTTTCAACCATTCGCATCCAAACATGTCGGACTTAAATTGCTCAAAATATCAGATTGTTAATTTAAATTTGGCAAAAACTCAGCATATACAGTAAATAAAATAATCACAGAATCACAGACACAGAGTAATATAAAAATAAGCAGCGGAAACAAATGAATAGTAGTTCATGAAGCTACTATATATATATATAACAGAGTTAAATAAGATACAACTAAAGTCTCGAATACATAGGAGTCTAAATACAATAGTCAAATACAAGATCAGAATACATCACTGGAATCAACTGAATAACTACAAGCTAAATAGATATAGCTGGATCTCCAAGCGAAGCTCCAACTCCAAAGGTGAACCTTGAACACTGAGCCACTCAGTCTGACCCGAGCATAAAGCAAAACACAAAACACAAAACACTCGAGTCAGGATTAACATTCTTATATCAATAAATCCAACTCAAGTGAAATATCAACTGAAATACAGTAACTTAAAGGATGTTTGAGATAACCATCCTCTAAGGATCCGTTAAACTATCTACTATGTAGTAATATACGCTATTATTATAATGTCTACAGTAAAGTAAACTTACTTAAAAATAGCGTTAAGGCTTTACATTTTCCACCTTAACACATATATAGTGCCAATAGTCTATACAGTACCGTAGCACCTCCAGATCGGGAGGCTACCAGAGGATACTCCATAGGTACGACACAAATCAAACTCGTATAAGGCACGCTAGGGTAGGTGACACAGCACAACTAGGCAATGCCAGGGTAGATATACAATTACACTTCCGGGCCGGTGGTAACGCATAGCAGCCACTACCGCCCACCTCGAGCCACACTCCCGAAATCCGAAGGTGCACACCAAATCAATCACAAAGTAATAGAATGGCATACGATGGAGTGTGTCCGATCAGAGGTGCTACCTCATTAGCCCATCAATTGCTCCTGTTTTAGCCACCTTATGCCAACTCACGGGAGTCGGGTCCACGTATATACCTCATATAGAATCATCGCCACCATCCTACTTCATTCTGGAATCTCCACCGCGTACACAGTTGGTAAAGTGGTTTTCGGTATCGATAGAGAGTATGCCCATATCCGATCCCGGTCTCTTTAACAACCAATCGTTATTATAACACCGTGGTCATTTAAAAATAGTTCATACTTCAAAACCAAAATATCATTTCCATTTCAAACCATATCAAACGATATCATTTTCACTTCAAATAAATCCATTTCCAAAATCATATCACTTTCCAAAGTTATATCGTTTTCGAAATCATAAGTCTTTTAAAATCAAAACACTTTGGAAATCAAAACCTTGAAATTCATAACACTTTGAAATCATAGCTTGAAATCATAACATTTTGGAATCCATAACACTTTCCTCTTAAACAGTTTAGATATTAAAATTAGTATATATAGTAAAATAGTTTATAAAATAAAAATAGTTTATATAAAATAGTTATAAGTTAAAATAGTTTATAATAAAATAATTTATATTGAAAATGATTTATATTAAAATAGTTTATTTTAAAATAATTTATAAAGTAAAATATAAATAGTTTTAGATATAGTTCAAAAATACTTTATATAAAAATAGCTTTCTCAAATTTTACAAATCGATTCAAATCAACTCGAATTCCAAAATTAAAATTTAATCAAATCTCAAATCATCAATTTCAACTCGATTCAGCTTCTCAATAAACCATTTCAAATTATCGATTTTCAAATACATATTTGAACCATAAAATAAGCCATCTCAATTTCAATATATGTCAAAGCTTTAAATATTCAACATTTCAAAACTAAATTCGATAATTTCATATATATATCAAATTCACTTTACTATTACTTAGTTTGAAATACTCACTTAATAAACTCAATATCATTTAAATAAAACCCCAAATTTCAAACCACTAAATATTTCTTTCGATTTATTAAACTTGAAATATTCATTTAATCACTTTAAACCAAAATCAAGTTATAAAATCATATCTTTAAAATCTCAAATTTAAAAATTTCAAATCAAACTTATTTAAGTATAATTCTTAAGTAAATAAAATTCCAAATCAATTTCAAATTTATCTTTTCAACCTGAATCATTTCAAACTCTATATTTGAAAATATAATTTTTTTTAAATAAATACTTAAACATATTATATATCAACTTTATTACATCAACTTTAATAAATCTTAAAAATCAATATTTATTTAAAACCATATATTTCTTTCCAAAACCATAGAAATCATTTCAAAATATTTATATATAGACCAACGGTGTCTGTATATAATTTTCTATCCTACGGTCAAGTGATACAGATATTTATCATTTCAATCCGTAGTTCAAATATATATACAGGTATATATCATTTAAACCCGCAATCCTAAATTCAATTCATATGAAAATCGCTTGGGTTTATCATTTCAGCCCATAACTATTTTCTCCTATTCTACAGATCGTTCGGGTATGTATCATTTCAACCCATAGTGAATTCTATACTAACAGGGAACTTGCAGAGTGATAATAGATATGATAATAATATAACAGGTATATCATCAATATAAATAACAAATAATGGTGTCAGATGTCACAGGTGAATAGATACAGATAACAGTATATATATAAAAATGTATATAACTAGCAGCAGCATATTTCATTTGTCGTTTCAATTGAAATCAAATTTAATAGATATAAGAACGTTAATCGTGAGTGATTGCTCACCTTTCAAGGCTAGAGAATACAGAAGATGATACAGATGCGCACACAGATACAGACACGAGCAAATCGAAAAGATGCGGCGACCAACTTGGACATTGACGAGACAAAAGTAAGGCACGATGACTGGATTGATGAAGATAAATGTTATAAGTGAACACATATATATAACGGTATATAACTACATATATAATCATATTCAAAATACAAACACCTTTTTAAATTAAACATATATATTTTTCAAAAATCATTAGTTAAATTAAAACACATATTTAACAATAAATCTTCATATTATATTCCTGTGAAATCAATATTCATTAAAGTCCTAGTTTACAAAAATGTTTCAAACAATATTAAACATAATATCCATATATATATATTTTAAACCATAAAACCCTTCCAAAAATATTAATCAAAACATGTTGTATATATGTGTACCAACATAACAATATATATGGTTTTCATATATAAAATCAGAAGAGTCTGGAAAAAATCAAATTCTCATATACAACCTATTATATACACTAATACATATACTGTCATACAGACTTGAATTTATCTCTACTAATATATGAATAAATATAAGTCTAACATATATATATATGTTGTACCACTAGTATGACTAGCTTGAATATAACTTTCTTAAACATAGTATATTTTTAGAAACCAGTTAACTATCATACATATATATTTAAAAACCCATCCATTTATCATAAAAG
The DNA here is from genome assembly GCA_030737815.1 of Allium fistulosum. NCBI lineage: Eukaryota > Viridiplantae > Streptophyta > Magnoliopsida > Asparagales > Amaryllidaceae > Allium > Allium fistulosum. Next base: position 99,595,168 of record CM060902.1, read on the forward strand.
TATATATATATACAGTAATACATAACACTGCTTTTAATAATAACAATTATATCACTACAGCAATGCAAAAACAAACTTATACAGACTTATACGACTCGTAACTTAAAACGATACTATATAATATATTTAACTAACATAATTTGTATATATATAAACAAATATGCAGAGGCCTAAACATATATATACAGTACAGGTTTCCAAATAAAATATAAACTAATATAAATTGATATTTACATTTCATATAAACTTATAAATATTCTCAGTAAAACAACAAGTTATATAAATATGACTTGTGTATATATATATAACATCTGATCTGCAAAACTACTTATATAACTAATATACTTTAAAAAAAATATAAACTGCTTAATTTGTATAAAATGTATACACTTTATAATACCAACAGATCACGGACTAGTAACTAACAACTTGTCTATATAAAACTGGTATAAAAAAATGTATATAATATAAACATATTACCTACTGTAAAATGTAATACATATAAACATATGTATATAACTAATATAACCATATAATACCATTGCTTAAGTCATACAAACGAGGAAACAAAACATATAACAAAGCTAATATACAGATTCTATAAAACTATATATAAATAACTAACGTATAATATATTGCGAACATATATCTATATAATATATTTCCTTTCCTTTAACGGAAAAGATAAAGAACGGCTGGGATTTATTGTTGATAAAGACATCAGAAGTCCGCGGGTGCGGCGCAGTGGAAAGGAGGCCTGGGTTCTGGTAAAAAGACCAAGGTTTGATTCCTACCATGCGCTTCCTTATCCTATATAAATTTACCCGGGGGTATGGGGGCTTGGATCAGCGGACGGCTTTACTATACCCTCCTCAGGAGTTTATCGGCCCGCCGGGTTCTCCTGGGTTTTCAAAAAAAATAAAGACATCAGAAGGCTACACTTTGTCCGAATCAACCAATAAGTAACGTCTTCTAACTCTTTGTTAACCTCCGTTAGTAGTTAGATTCGTTTATCCCCACTTTCTCCATAACTGCTCACCTCACCCATCATTTTCGAAAAACATATCCTGGCAGTTGCTAGCCCAATGTTCAAGTTGCTATTATTCTCTCGTGTCTTTATCCGCTCCAACCCAATCTTCAAATTCAAGCGTTCTTTCTTCCAACTCAAATAGCAGACGCTAATTTTAAATTCTAACATCCATTACGATGGAAGAAACAAAACGCAAAGAATAAAGCATTTTCAACTTCTTCATTTTAGATTTTGGTATTTCGTTTCAACTATTATCCACTCTTAACCACTCAATTATGATGTCCTTTAAAAATAATAACTACAACTTTGTTGCTTTTTTTGATTTACTGCTTTACCTTTTCAGGTTTATATTTTGATTCAGGCATTCCTGCGGGGGTATGCTGACCATTCATTGCGAGTTTGCTTACACATTGTTATTGGTTTTCAGGAATTCCAATAAAGGCAGTGGTTCAAAAACTGATAGTTGTTTTAATTCCGAACATTTAATATGGTAATGATCGAGGTAATCCTTTTGCCAATTTCTATTTCCATTCATTTTCCCTTAATTTCATTGCCATTTTTGGTTTGCGTTAATTTAATGTTTTCTTTGTACATTCTGATTGATAGAATAGCTCAGGTATGGTGAAAAATATGCAAGGGCTGGGTCGTCACTCCCTTAGTGGCGCGCTGCATCGACGCCCCGATGTAGTGATAAATGAGCAAGGGTCTTCGCACTTTACTCAGCGGGTGCGAAGGGTAAGGAAGCTAGTCGATGAAAGTATGATTCGGTTTGGTAGTTGGAATGTAGGATCATTAACAGGAAAGCTAAGAGAGATAGTTGATACTATGACTAGGAGATGTGTAAATATCTTATGCGTTCAGGAGACCAAATGGACGGGCCAAAAGGCGAAGGAGGTGGAGAACACAGGCTTCAAGTTATGGTACACGGGAAAAGAGCGTAACAAGAACGGGGTAGGTATTTTAATTGACAAGAACCTTAGAAACGAAGTGGTCGACGTTAGGAGACAAGGGGACAGGACCATCCTAGTCAGATATAAATGTAAACAGATGTAAACCTTTATATAAATAACATAGATACTACAGACCTATATACACACATACGAACATAAATATATATATAAGATGAAATATTATAAAACTTAAATAAACTAAAATATATATAATGATATATATTATACCTTAAAACAGAAACCAAAGTCTAGGCTTGGGTTGGAAGCTTCGGCAACGAGACAGAGGGGACGTGGAGACCGATGGCGAGTTTGGCGTGCCGTCTTGCTAGGTGGAAGGCATATGAGTTAACCTGGGGAGAAGAACAAGGGGGAGGGTTGCAGCTGTCATGCGATGGGAACTGTTGCTCGGCTCTTGGGGAGGCGTGGAGCATAGGCAGAGGAGGGGAAGTGAAAGGCTTTGGGTAGCTTTAAGAATACGAACGGAAAAATTGAAACAATCTTTTTTTATTTATTTATTTGTGGAACGGAAGTATGTAAATGAAGAGGCAGCAAAAAAAATCAATGGCCCCAATAAATGTCGAGCAACGAATAGTCATAGTCAAAAAGAAAAGAAATCAAGTCAAGGAAAACAAGAGGTTGTTGATTAATACCAGAAGCCAAAGGACTCAGAAACGTACCGATACGGTTATCCGTTTCCCGGGTTCCGCCATGAACCAAAACAAAGAAATAAATGTACTGCAGAGATCAACACGACGAGATGATCAAAACGGTATAAAGATATCAGTGGTACGATCACCGTACCAAAAGTCGATATCGGTACCAAAAGTGCTGCAAATCTGTCGAAAATAAGATAAACGGAGCAATAAAAGTCCAAATTTGGAGAAACGAATTATGACGTCTCACTCAGAAGATGATTTACAAATTTTCTAAAAATATCTAGGTTTGGAAAACATTTTATTATCATCTAATATTAACTGATATAAATTTAAGTAAAATCACACAAGAAAATAAACTTCCAAATTATCTGATGAAAATTTACAAGTTGTTATGTTTAATTAGACGTATTCCAAATATTAAATTTTTATTTCAATATTTTAATATTTAAAATTTCACAAAAATCTAATTAAATATATTATTAAAACAAATAAAATATATTAAAAATTTACGGGTCGTTGCAATATATATGTATGTATGTATGTATATATAATACCTCACTCACATTTACGCATTAAGGACATATATGGAAAACTCCTTATTTCATCTTTAATTATGGATTAATTTCCATAATTATCATTAACTTCCTTCCTATAGGATTTAATGTTTTCATTAACCTATTTATTCTATACACTACGAATTATACGTTTCTATTTATATGTTATTTATACATACATAAATTTTAAGCTAACTAATTATTCTTAGGCATATATAGAAATATTCCTATTCTAAGATTTTCTCTTCCAATATTAATTGTTAAAATGTCAAAACTTATGTAGTTATAAAAGCCTCAATTCTATACAATAATTAGCAAAATAACTAATATCCTTAGCTAGACAAAGCAAACCGCTTTGTATGTGTGTGTGTGTGTGTATGTATGTATGTATATATGCATGTATATGTGTGTGTATGTGTGTGTTAAAAAAAATAGAATCAAAATACCAAATTTATTTTTCATTAATATAGTAGAATCAACGCCTATCTTTCAAGAAAGCAAAACTTTACAATTTAAACCCTTTATATTATATTCAACTTTTACATATACAAACTTGAAGCAGAAAAAGGGATTCATATTTTTCTATATTACGAAAATAAGTGGTGTAAACTACAAATAAGAAAATCCATACTTTGCACACCATTTTTTAATAATTTTCTTTTTGAACCCTTTATCGCAACAATAGAAATTAGAAGTGGAAGTTGAATAGAACATAAATTATTTAAATTGCAAACAACAAATTAAACTCTACTACATTAACATAAAACAATTGAAATTCCAACAACTAAGAATTGACATTTTATTGAGGAAATTTTGGGGTTTTAGAGTTTAGTACAAATGGAACCTAACCATACATGTCCTCCAATTATATATTCTAAATCATTCACACTAAAAATCCATCCTTCTCCTCCAAAAGGGGATTTTAGTAAATAACCGAGTATAACACTTGGGCTAAGTGTCAAATTGGTAATTTTTCTTACATCTCCCCCCTCCCCCCGGTGCCCAGGTATCATATACACCTCCAAAATAAAGAGCCTTGAATATTAAAAGAAAAGCACCTATACCTAATAAAATTAAGTGAATACCCAAAATTGTCGTTATTTTATTTCTATCTTTCCATACATAACCAAAGAATGGAAAGGATTCCTCAAGAGTCTCAGGTCCAAGAAGCGCGTGATAAATGCCCCCAAAGCTCAAGACTATAGAGGAAATTAAGTGAAGTACTCCAGATACAAAATATGGAAAGGTGTCTATAACTTCTCCCCCCGGACCTATCCCCTAACCTAGAGTAGCTAGGTGCGGAAGTAAAATCAATCCTTGTTCATACATGGATTTCTCTGGTACGAAATGAGCTACTTCAAATAGGTTCATTGCTCCGGCCCAGAATACGATTAATCCAGCATGGGCTATAAGGCATAAACAAATCCAAACTTTTACTACACAAACACTACAAGAAATTTTATTTTTTGTGGCGCTCAAAAAACGCTACAAAAACTTTTGGTGGCGTTTTGATAAACGCCGCGAGAAAACATGCGACTAAAAATCCATGATTTTTTGTTGCATTTATTTTAACGCCACTATAAATGCATTTTTGGCAGCGTTTTTCAAACGCCACCATAAATCTTTTTGTAGCGTTTAAAAAACGCCACCAAAAGATTTTTTGGCACTACTAATAGAATTTCCAACTTTACCTCTATTTTACGGTTGCATTTACTCAACGCCACTATATATATTTCGGTAGCGTTTTTGAAACGCTACTAAAAGTTGTTTATTATTTTACACCATTTTTTCATGCTATTATTTCCTGTTAATGGTCTATTTTGGTTCTATTATATCAATCAACAATCACTCACATAATCATCATATTCAAATAAGTTAAAAAACACATTAACCATATAATCAAATAAAATATCCATAACCATTCAAATACAATAGTTTTTCGACAAAATGACCTAACCCACATACAATAACCACACATCGGGTACTAATAAATGTTATATCTAACTAGTGCTAACAAAACGTTTGATTACCCATAATTCTTTATTGCATACACAAGTGAAAGCTAGCATCATCAAGTCCAAATTTTCTCTCTTCAAAAGTCCGATGCCTACACAAGTGAAAGCACAACAGATAGTCAAACAATTACGTTAACTCGTAGGACTTCAAATATGAGATCAAACATCTACAACATTATACAAGTATATCCTACTATAAATGATGTCATATAAATTATCAAAGTTATAAAAAAATGAAATAAAGTCCTTTCTTGAGCTTAAATAGTAGGAACCAATTTTGCACACTTACGAACCCTCCTTTGATAGAATGGTGAATTCAACAACCTGAGCAAGAAAAAAATGAAAAATGGCAAACCACTTTCTAAAATGTGGATACAGCTTCCCTGGTTTTATAAATCAACAATAAAATAAAGAACTTCATTTATTTATGGGTTTGGAATAACAAAATTCGTTGAATTTGCTTTATATAATTAATAATACCGTTTGGAACAGGGAAACGACGAACTATGGAAGTAAGTCCAATCTGTTCAGTATCTCTTGATGGCATAGTTACAAACTGAGCAGCTGACTAATCAACAGCGTTTCCGAGAAAATTAAACACATGGGAATGTGGAGCGTGTCGCCCGTTCTAATTCGGTGTTTGGGAAATTATGGGAGTTCATCATGTCATTATTAGATGGTAACTGAAGTCCCAAAAGATGTCTCGGTGCCTAATGCAACTGCAGCCATGTTTGCTGCAACTGCAATAGCAGATCCACTGCTCAATCCACATGGATCTGCAGACAGTACGTAAGGGTTCTACACATATTTTTCTGTTAGTTAACACTATCATCTAATCTAGAAATGGTGGTTTATATGTACAAGGATATACCTTGCCCTGGCCACCTCGAGCGCTCCATCCATTAGAGGCATTAAGGGACCTGAAATTGGCCCACTCGCTCATGCTGGCTTTGCCCAGTATGATAGCTCCAGCCCGTCTCAGCTTATGAACGACTCCTGCATCACGAGGAACTATTGAACCAAGCAGATCCAGTGAGCCAGCTGTTGTGTTTAACCTGTCTTTGGTTGCTATGTTATCTTTTAACAAAACAGGGATTCCATGCAGCCCTTTATATAGGATATTCCCTGTCTTCTTCCTCTCCCAGGCTGCTCTTTTTGCCTGTTTGAGTGCATCTGGATTGACCTCTATCACTGCATGGAGTACATGGTTGTATGACTGGATTTTGTTCAAGTAACGTCTTACGAGTTGGTGGGAAGTAAGACTACCTTCGGTGAAGGCGGACTGTATGTCGTCGATTGTTGCTTCTTCTATGTTGAAGCTTCTTTCACGACCCACGGTTTTCCCTAAAACAGAAGCAAGAAATACTATCAAACTTAAACACAGCATAGAACTTTCATATTCTGCAGTGTTTAGATTCAGGTAATTCGGTTGAATGACCGCAAATGCAATGCAAAATGAAAATTTCCATTACCATTTTCGAGCTAAGTTGGCATACCAACACGGTTCATACCGTAATGGTAAATTTACCATTTTGTTGATAAAACATTGATAATATTTTTTCAAAACTGATGGTAATTTACCAATTCCATATTATTATTTTTGTTCTCTTGTTTTATTAAAACATTTTTTTTCCAAATAGAAGCGAGCAAGTATATAATGCTAATTGCATTACTTTTTTTTTCTCCTGCTATTTTATTTAACTAACAGGATGAAATGTACTAATCAATGAAACACCATTACACTAAAAAAATACTGAAAATTGTGATTTTTCAAACAACACAAGTATTTACCACTACCAGTGTGACAATTACCGATTTATCGATCCATAATTCTTTGATACACAGATAATATGGTGCCGGTAATGGTATGTGTTTTGTGCTTACAAATAGAAACGCTATGGTAATGGTTTTTCCAAGGTATTGACTGTTTCATGACAACCAGAAAGATGGGAAATTCTGAATAGAGAAAAATTAAGACATTTTATAAAATATTTTACCTTCTGCTTAAGATATTTTACCTTCTGCTTTTCTGAAGCTTCAAAATCTACTCTATTCTTCCGAGTGCATTTCCTTAATTTTATGAAACGGTTACAAACACATTTACCTGGCAAATTTGGGTATATATGTGAGCTTATTATTCAAAACTTTTCTTCAGATACCTCTCATGTAATTTACAAATTAAGTACCTACCATTCATTTCCTTCGGTGCTAAAGCAAGATCTGCTGCATTTCCAAAACCGAGTAATTATTTACGTAGTACTATTTTTGGCTAATTTGGTTAATTTTTATTTCATTTCTTCCTCCTTTAAGTTTGGTATTGATGCAAGCATATTGCGTAAGTTATCATGTCATAATTTCTAATTAACAAATAATATTAAATATACAAATAGTTGTTAAGTACTGGTATCATTTTATATCTTTGCATACTCTAATTATTTGTAGATTTCATCTACCAAACAGTTTACCGTATGCGCTATTTCAATTTTTTAGGCTTCATGTGATAGTGAAAGGCGGTGAATATGGTTCTACAACTTACTATTATAACCTACCTAACTCATTGTCTATCTAAAGCTCATCTATTATGGAATGCTTTCATTTTATTTAACTGACAGGTTCACATAAATGAGTTCTTTTTTTTATGTTTTTACAAATTTTCACCTACTGGTTTGCTATGTTTAATTAACTAATTTGCTTTTCATCAGGAGATGCTATGTTCACATAAATTGTACGTATGTACTCTGCAAAAAGTGGTTTGTTGCGTATTCCTAAAAAAAATGCCCTTTAAAAAATTGGTTAACTAATCCTTACAATTTGCTGTTATAGTTGTAACATGAAGTGTATGACAAAGCAAACATATATAATCTTAATCATTTGAATATACTGCAATAATTTGAAGTGCAAGAGGTTTCTGTAGGGATTTTAAAAAATGATATACGTCTTACTGTAATTTACTAATGTATCCAATGCTCAACCTTTGTTTTTTGTATGGTAATAATGACGTATGCCATACTGTCAGTTTTCAGCATGGCAAGTTCACTATATTCAAATATGTTTTGCTTCATTTAATTTACCAAAATGGAATGGGCTCAATCTAGATGACAATCAAATGAACTAAAATATAAACCCATTTACTACTTGTGAAAACACAGATTGAGCCTATTCCAAATATAAACCCATTTTTCCTTATCAAAATAGCAAAGAAAGTACATTTTTGAGTTAAAATTTTAATCTAGCATGAATGTACATTTATGCTAATATAGTTGACCTCATTCATTTGAGGCAAGGCTGAAGTGATGAAGTTTGATCAATTAGTTAAGGGTCTTCATAATAATGTGGAATGCAAAATGCAACCAAAGGATAAATATTATTGATATTTCATATCTGTTACCATTATACCAATAATTATAGTTAAACCCTTAAAAGAAAAACTGAATATTATAGTACTTTGCATTATGCTTAGCTAAAAGAATCAGCTTACGCACACTCAAGCTAAATGACACTGCTCCTAATATGATTTTCTACCGGTAAGGTTTACAAACAACTGAATCCAAGGTGAGAATATAATAATTATAGTTATGTCATTTCCAATTACATTAGACGTTAAGTTCTATTAGTAACTCAATTATACATGGTGATATGAAAATATTCAGTTGAAATCGTTGGCATTTACGTGAAATGATCAAGTATTAGTTTTTACAACAAGATTGTAGTTATAATTGATAAGGTACCTGATGAAAGCCATACATCCGTTTAAATATCCGTTCCATTGTACAAATCATCCTGGTAACTCATAATTTCTTGGTCAATATCATCTTGCAGGTCCTTTGTGTACTTTCCTCATCTAAATATATTCATACAAAAAAAAGCATCTGGATAAACTGAAAACCAACGAACAAAATTACAATTTCATACCCTACTTCTCAGTCTAACCAACTTAGGCAAAGCTTGTCACCTCTAGAAACTCTGCATAATTACAAAATAATTAACTTAAAATTTGATTATAGTTTCCTAACCAGTAACCTTTGTAAAAGCTGCTTCAAATAGAAATGAGAAATAAACCTAATTACTATAAGTAAAAACTAAAAGTCCATATGACGAAAAGCGATGACTTTGACAAAAGAAAAAGATACAACAGGCAAATAATACACTTTTGAAGGTTTTCTTAATTTTGTCAGAAAAGGTATTCTTTATGATTTCAGTTTACTAATTTTATATTCTTAGCGAACACGAACAAGTCTCTATATTATGAATCTCACCATCCGAACCCAGTCCCACTCCTTCCACACTTAAATGCTCTCTAGACACATTCATCCAAACCAAAAGTTATGTTTCAAAGTGAGGAGAAGTATAATTTATTATTATAATTTGAATGCTAAGATAAATGAACTAGAAAAAAAAATCATGTGAAACTCAAAAGTCGTATCAAATTCAGATACACCTGATAGATGACCGATTTTCAAAATTTAATTCACGAATTTAATTCACCTGATAGTCGCATGTAAATACAGAGGTAAATACAGAGTTCATTTGACTGTGATAGCTCACTTGGCCTTGCTTGACTATCGTTGTTAGAGACTCCAATAAAACCCTCAACTATCACTTGCTTTTCTTGATGTTCGGAATTTGATGAACCACAATTGCAAAGATCAGCAGCTGAATCGGTCAATCGAATTTAATGGAAGGATGGGAAAATGAAGAGGGAACCAACGATTTCTTTGTGATGAATGGAGAGAGAAAGAAAATTTTCTACGTACCAAGGAATTGGGAATTAGGGATTTAGGAGTAAAGAGGTAGAAATTTTCTAAGTACTAAGGAGCAATGAGGCGGTAAATTTTGGGTTACGATTGTTGGGTTAGGTGAAAATTATTTAGGTGAAGGCGGGAACGGGAAATATTTTTTTGTTACGTTTATAGTATAGTATGAAATAGTATTAGTTGCATTTAGATTTAAACGCCATGAATTATTTCTACTATAAATGGTTTTTCTTGTAGTGAAATTACAAAAATGTGAAAAATAAGATTTCCACTCATAGATATCATTTCCTAATTCACTTTGGATTCGATTTCACGCCTTTGCCTAATTCCTCCTTCGGTTTTCTTCTTTTTGGAATATACAAACAATTCAATTGTATACAAATTAGATTAAGAATTTAAAGATTAGGGAAGAACAAAAAGCGTGTGTATGTCTCCAAAACTTATTACCTTTAGATCCGATTGATTCTGAATCGAAGAATTGAAGAAGAAGACCGATAGAGTTTAGCTAGTGTTTTAATTTTTATTTGAATAAAAGTGAGGAGGCTAGCCTCTTATTTATTATGCTTAGGATGCATTAGGACCATAGGATTTAAGTCGATTTAATATAATAAAATCCAAACTATTCCTGGGATAACCTAACCTAAGCCACCATACAAGTACCGGTCGATCGCTCTTCCCTAGGCAGTCGACCAGCCTAGTAGAGGCGGTCGGTCGACCTTCTTCTGATGCAGAGATTTAATTTTTGCCTTTTTTAATTTTAACATTAATATTCTGACCATTAATTCTTAACGTTAATATTTTCCTAGATGTTAAAATATTTATTTCCTTCTAATATTCAATGTTAATGTTATTTAATTTTTAAATTTAAATTCATTTGAATTATTTTAAATTCAAAAATTTCAAACGTCGATAACATTTTTGTTTGAACTTCGATTTTAAAACTTTATATATGAAAGTTGATCAGAAAATCACCATAAACATAATATTGTAACTTTCATGGTCAAATTCCAACATTTGAAAAATTATCATTTTTAGCCTTACTATTGATTAGTTAATCTCTTACTAATTTTTATGGGGTGTTACAGAAAGGTTATAGCCTGTGTTGGTCAACAACTTAAATCGTATGAATGTAATCATGCGATGCATGACTTCGAGCTATTGGCTGTTGTATTTGCACTTGAAATGCGAAGGAGCCACTTAGTCAGTGAAAAATTCGAGTTACTCATGGGCCACAAGTCCTTGAAGTGTCTTTTCACCTAGAAAGATCTAAAAAACAACAACGTTGGTTAGAATTTCTTACCTCTTACGATCTTGATAATTTATATACTCCAGAAAAAGAAAATATTGTAGTTGATGCACCGAGTGGAAATCATGATATTATAGCAACTCTAGAGGTTAGATTGACTCTTCTAGATCTGATTGTGAGAAAACAACAAGAAGATGTTAGATTGGCAGAGATTATGAAAGCTATAATAGAAAGAGTTACACCAGAAAGCTAGCCAGTTTTCGAGATTGATCACTGTGGGATATTATGAGTGAAAGGATGGATATGCATTCCAAATATCCACAGGATTAGATAGGAAGTGCTATCTGAATGTCATTGTTCAAAACTCTCCATTCATCTGAGGGTTACGAAGATGTATCAAAACATGAAACATGTTTCCTAGTGGAAAGGCATGAAGAAGGATATTTCTATTCACGTCAGTAGATGTGTGAACTGCCAACAAATCAAAAGTAACCACAAGAAAATGGCTGGATTGCTTCAACCACTTGAGTTTCCAAAGTGGAAGTGGGAAAAGATGTCAAAGGACTTCAATGTGGGACTACCTAGGTTGAGGCAAAGAAATTAAAGTTTTGGGTTATTGTTGATCGACTAGCTAAGAGTGCTCATTTCATTCCGGTGAAGTCGATTAGAAGTGTTTTGAGTATGGAAAATTTATATGTGACAGAGATAGTTTGATTCCTTGGAATTCCAAGAAGCATCGTAAGTGATAGAGATCGGATATTTACAAGTAAGTTCTGGAAAGGGTTGCAAACTGCCTTAGGGATGAAGCTAAGTCTAAGTACAACTTACCACCCATAGACTTATGGGCAGATGAAGAGAATAAACTATATATTGGAGATCTATTATGAGTCTATATTCTTGATTTCAGGGTTTCTTAGGAAGTGCATCTACATTTGGTCAAGTTCACTTATGATAATAGCTATCAGGCTAGCATTAGAATGACATCTTTAGAGGTATTATATAGTCGTCCGTGCAAATCACCATCATGTAGGATCGTGACAAGAGATCGATTAGTACTTGGGCTAGATATGATTCTAGAGGCACTAAAAAGATAACTGGGATTCGAAGAAGGATGAAGGAGGTGCAAGATAGGCATAAGTGCTATGCTGATAATCGACGCAGTGAATTAAAATTCTTAGTCGGGGACTATGTGTTTATAAAGTTTCTCTGATGAAAATTGTCGTGCTATTTGGAAAGATGGGAAAGTTCTCGATATGTAGGACTGTTTCTTATACTTGAGCGAATTGGTACACTTGCATGTAGAGTTGAGTTACCTACTGGAATATCAACTGTGCACAATGTTTTACATGTATCCTATTATGAAATATATATACAATCCATCTTCGATAGTAGAGCCGACACAATAGGAGGACCTTGAGATCAAGCCAAACCCTAACCATACTTAGTTGGCATGTCCATATTGCCAATTAAGATACGAAGCAACTAAGTTCAAAGGTTGTTAAGTTGGTTAAGGTATAATGAAGCAATAATGGGAGAGATTGTACTCGGAAAATTGAAGATTTTGCAAGGGAATTTTATCCTGGGCTACTATGAAATTATATGTTTTCATATATAATATGCGTTTTGAAGTTTACTCACCACATGAGGTGAAGTCACTTAGTATATATCTTTACTTTGTGTGTAATTTCGTAGAGTATTATATATATATGCATTATTGCTTGTATCGATCTCTCAATGGTATGTATTCATGTTTAAACATGATAATAATATCAGGAACGAAATTCCCTTGAGAGTAGGAGGATGTAACGATTCGTAAATTTTATCATTTAAAAATTTGAGTGTTTAAATATTAAAATGATGAATTACATAACCTTAGTACAAGTTTTTTATGGTGATTACCATTCAAAGTTTTTAATACATTTGACATAAGATTTAAGAGTGATGAAATTTAAATAAACCATGTAGAAATAAAATCAGTGTACTAAGTTGAGAAAATGGATAATTTTGTTTTGATAAACAAAAGAACAAAAGAAGGCATTACATGAACTAAACCGAATCATAAGTAGACCTCATCATATGTATGCAGATACGTGCTCTTCATGCGGTCAAGAGAAGTAGCACATGGAAAAGCTTGAGGCATTTAAAAAAAACACAATACAGTTGTCTATCATGGGAAGTTCCATAATAAAAACGAGGGGTGGCATTAAATATGGTATTTAAAGGAGAGAGTGACACAAGGCTAATTATGTGTAAGTTTGTAAAACCACCTTGTTTATTTAGATGACAACCAAGGGGGCATGTGTCCTTACACTAATATTTGCATAGGATAAGGAGGTAGGTGTCCAATTTAAAAAGACTAAATTAACCTTGAAGAAGTGCTATGAAAAAGATATAATTCTATTTTATTTTGATACTTCTAAGAGGACCTAAAAAACCTAAAAAAAAAAGAAAAAGAAAAAAAAGGAAAAAAAGTCTATACTTAGGAAAGTAAGAAGTTTCTAGCTCTTCGAAATAAGATCAAGATTATCAAGTTTGGGGTGAGAAATACTATTTTACTCTATAATTTCATGTTGTACTACGACATGGCCCATGAAATTTTGCATTATTATGTAAGTTACTCGGAATTGACCCTACACCTCTCAGTATATTGCTTAAAACATTTGATAGATTAAACCGATTTTACTTTATTTAATATGCTGCAAAGCAAATTCAAAGATCTATAACTTTTACCTAGGTGGAATTTCCCTAATTCGGTCATTTTCAAATCGAAACATTAGTAACAATGTAGGCCATGTTTACTACCTATTTTAACTAGATGCTCAAACAAAAACTCCTTATATTTTTTCAAATAACTACTTGAGTACTGAATTGATTTTGGTGAATCTTTTTCTGTTAGAAAAATAATTAAATTATTTACAACTTATGCATCACAATCCTTATATTCAAAAGTGTATTGATCTAAAATTAGTTACAAAGTGGGTTAAGTTTTCTAGTTGATGGTAAGAAGAGTTCAAGCTGAAACCTCTTAGTATTTAAGCATAATTTTTGATAAAATATATGGATTTTTATGAAATTTAGCTTGTTGGAAAGATAATGAAAATATCTACGACTATTATCTCTTTCACTTTTCCAAAATTCAAAATTTTATTGATGGAAAATCTAGCTATAAACTTAGCTAAATTTTTTGGCCAAGGAGATAAGAATTTCACACAAAAACCTCATTCGGTACCATAACTTTAGAGTTTCCCAATGAAATTTAGTTCTCTTGAAAGATAAATAAAAAAGCTATAACTTTTTCCCATATTACTTTTCCAAAATACAAAAGTTTATAGTATTAAAACCAGATCCTGAAGTGAAGTTTATTTTTTGAGTCATGTTAACGAAAAACTTAGTTCAAATTTCAAACTGAAGGTTTAACTTTAATGTTTGAATTTAAATGTTTGATGATTTGTAAATCATTGGGAAGTAGTTTTATGTGCAAAACATTCATTTAATGAGTATTATGAACTATTTTTGGAAAATTAATATTTAATTACTTTTGAAAATATCATGTTAGTTATGAAGGAAGTTGATTTTTTTAAAGAAAGAATAATCTAAATTTGCAGGTATGATTCTAGAGTATAAAGTACTATGAAAAGTACTTTCTTATATTTTAAAACCAAGGTTTCAACCGGGTCATTAATGATGGTTGCTTTTGAGGTATGTAGCATAAATTTTTGATAAGTAACACATCATATGCATAAGTGAAAGTGATTATAGATGTTTACTTTTTAGGAAACACTAGATAGATTATGTTTCAACTATCGAACATAAACATTAACGTAGGAAATAAATATACAAGAGATACGAAGTTTATGCGATATGGATTTCCTCCCGGTGAGGCTCAATCATACATATAAACCGTTCTTTCTCTTTAAGGGGAAAGCATATGGATATCCTCTCGGTGAGGCTCTACCTTATAGGTTGTCCATTTATTTCCAAAAGAACGGGAATTGAGTTAACAAAAAATTCACTGTACGATGGCTTTGAAGACTCTAGAGTTAGATAATCATATGTAGATATACTTAATCTAATCCATTTCAAAAAATCAATTGAAGATACTTTCAAAGATTGGTTAAGAAGATTATATTCGGGATGTTGGACCTGTTATACTGCCTATCTGGAGGGTGATTACAAAGAAGTGGGCAGGGTTAACATCCTTGTGATTTGTTCGGTGTGCTATACATGTTGTACTGTCCATCTCAAGGGTGATTCCAAGGGAGAGGGAAAGGTTAGCAATTCTGTGTTTCATTGGAACGATGATTCGAATGTATAACTTAAATCACAAAATGACTAAAACCGGGGCAGAGTGGAGAGTAAGCTATGTGGATTGCTACCATTAGGGTGTATATTATCTTTCCTAGAGTAGATTTTGGTTGTATTCATGTAGATATGATATATTCGGCACGTTACTTATGATAGACATGGGCCAGCTCGGTAACACCCAAGAGTGGCCTATATTATGTGGGCTCTCAGGTACATTTACTCTAGAGAAATATTGTGTATTCGGAAGGGAGGCCCTTACCCTTATCGTGTGGGAAAGGGTTCACCAAGTACTGTTGGTTCTTCCTTGGAAATCCATTAATTGAATGTAGCCATTACGAATTCAGATGTCTACCTAAATACTATTGTGATGCAAGATACAAGCATCATAACTATTTTATATATTTATTTTTCACACATTGGATACTATCTATGTATCTCCTTTATTTACTTATAAAAATGAAATAGTTTTGATTCTTGTGTGGGGAAAACTCATTCTGTTCTACGGCATGATCTCATAATGTACTGTTATATGTTTACACGTATATCTTTGGTTTCTCATCTCAGAGTTTATTTTTTCTTTAAAATCTCGGATGCTCATTTGAGTCGGTTGAGAAAGACATGTTATGCTTTGGACGTTTTGGGAGCATATAGACGATGAACAATAGGTTTTCGAAGATATCAGCTTTTTTGTTTTCCGCTGCAATATTAGTATATATGTATCAGCATTTGTAAGGATATACTATTATAACTGTCTAGGCTAAAAGATAGTACATGTTTGTAATTCTAATAAACTTTTTACAAGTAACCATATGTACTACTTGTTTATATTATATATGGTCCTATAATTGTGAGATACTACTGTTTTGTTCTTTCTTTCTACTCTTTATTTTGTTGTACTCTGACAATCTGCCTTTTAAATGCCTAAATGATCGGTATAAGAATACCATAGATGTATTTGGTGTTATCTTTAAGAGTCATAAAAGCAGGTCGTCGCATCATCCGCTATGAAATTGATAAAGTTCCTTCATCATCAAGGACCAATAAATCAAGTAGCAAGTGGTATGGTACTTTAAATTGAGGTTCTAAAAGCCATTGATTCAAATCCTCGAGACATCAAAATTAGCATTTTGCATGAATTAATAACGTACCATTCTTGTTCAAAAAAAATTGCACCTTACATCAAATGGTATATTTTTCGAGTATAAGTTAGTTGGTTATTCTGGTAAGTGCTTGGTGTTTGCACAAAAAATGGACAAACACCTCAAAGTCGTATGATTTAGTAGATCTTATGTTGTTCTTAGTGATTTGGGTGATTTATGCAAATATATGAAAAGCAGGGGCTAAACTGTAAAAAGACACGCAGATTTATAGTGGTTCAGCCTGAATGTGCCTACGTCCACTTTATATGTTATTTCTCTTCTCTTGTTTAGATTACAAGTACAAAGCTTTGATACAAGTAAAAGAAAGTTGTTTGAAAGTTCTCTCCGTGCTTGAGCTCTCAAAACTTGTCCTCATTGCTGTACCCCTGCCCCTCTATTTATAGAGTGAGGCTAGGGGTAGGGGTCCAAGATGTGTATAGTCGCTGATGGGCCTGGGCTGATGTGATCTGGCCTGGTACGTCTTGGTTCGGCCTCGCTTGGTTTGGAGGTGGTTGGAGTGTAGAGTGGACCGGTAGTTGCTTGGACCGGTGGTGGGATGGTGAGGTTGGTCCGGTGTGGAGATGGAAGTAGGTTGGTTCGGTGTGGAGATGGAAGTAGGTTGGTTCGGTGTGGAGATGGAAGTAGGTTGGTTCGGTGTGGAGATGGAAGTAGGTTGGTTCGGTGTGGAGATGGAAGTAGGTTGGTTCGGTGTTGCATGAGACTGCCGAATGCGCTCTGTGAGACATGGATGCCGGACGAGTTCCTGCCGAATGGGCTCTGGAGAACGAGAATGCCGGATGAGTTAAGCTCCTTGGTCTCGAGGTCTTCTGGGTGAGAACACGCCCAACATTTGCCCCCCAAAGTAGGGCATATATCTGTATATGGCGTGCTTTGTTTTAAGTTGGGTATTATGGATAGCTTCGTTCGGCCCCTAGGTGCCGATCCAATTGGTCCGGTGTCCAACATTCGTTTATAAATAGGGGCCATACACCCTCGTCATTTTTTATCAGCCGAACCATTTCCTAGCCTTTGCCGAATCAAAGTCCCTGCCGAATCAGGTGAGGAGCCGAATGTACTTGTGCTTGTATTGCCGAACGAGCTTTCTGAAAATTGCCGAATGAACCTTGTGGCTAGGCCACCGAACGGGATAGGGAGCTCGAATACCGAATGTGCTAAAGCACTTGAACTACCGGACGAAACCGGGGGGGGTCTTAAGTACCGAATGGCACTTATTACCGGATGAACTCGGGGAGTGTAGTGCCGAACGAACTCCCGCCTTGCTTTACCGAACGATCTTTTATACTTGAATTATCAGTGAAGTTCTAGGTTACATAATTCATGCGTTTTAATGATGTACTTTCTGTGTTTGCAGATAATGTCTCGTAAAGCGGAAACTCGGTCAGACAAGAAGAAATCTGGGGGCGAAGGAGGTTCCTCTGCCGTGCCCCCAGCTCAGCCGAATCAAGAACGTCACGGACCAATCCCGAGATCGCTAGTGGACGGGTACGGTCCTCAGGAACTTCTGAACTCCCCGCCCGATTGCTTTCCTAGCTCCCTCAAGGAGGAGCAGCTTGACGTCATTTCCCGATCCTTTGGAATCGATAGGGTGCACTTGCTATTGCCTGGGAGAGACGTTATGTCGTATGATCCTCCTGAAGGGTACTTCGCCTACAGCAGATACCACTGCATGTGTGGTGCCATTCCTCCTCTTAACGCTTGGATAGCCAGCTTCCTCACATATATTAAGATGGCCCCATTCCAGCTTCAACCCAACTCCTATGCTATATTGGTGAGCCTCTTCGTCATTTTCCAGAGGAAGTATGGTCGTGCTCCTTCCAACCGGGAGATCCGGTATCTGTATAATCTGAGGGGCTATAAGAAGGGGTCCCCATACATTAGCTTGGAGTCAGCTGTGACCTTCAAGCCGGTCTTGGATTTGTATTCTAAATTCAGCATGTTCAAGAAGGAGTGGTTCTTTGTCAGGGACGACTCCGTTTCAATTCGGCGCTTTACTTCTGGATGTAAGTTGACTTATAATTTCCATTCCGGTTGCGATGCTTCTTCTCATACTTTCTCATTTTTTGCTAGCGACAGGTGGCTTTGCGATTGTGGAGACTGACCGCCTGGTTCAGACGGCGGCTGAGATAGAAGCTATTCTCGGGAAGTATAGATCATCTGCCTTCCTGGTTAGAAATGCGACCCTCCTGGAGTATAACTTAATCCTTCCACAGCAGTCAGTAGTCAAGCTGAGGGAAACGACGGAGGAGAGGGTGGCTGCTCAGACTAAGGGAGGTGTTACGGTAGAGAGTAGCAAGAGGAAACCTTTCGCAAAACCTCCAGCCGTCGGAGGTAAGAAACTCAAGAAGTCGGACGGCCCCTCCCCCAGCAATTGTCCACTTACCCAGGAGGAGGAAGACATAGAGGAGGAAAGAGGTGAGGGTGGAGATGATCGGGAAGGTGATAAAGGTGGCGATGGTATCGGGGCTTTGCTCCCTGGGCAAGCGGGCGAGATTCAGGAGTGGACGGACGATGCGTTCCACCAGGCTTTCGAGGGGCTGGACGAAGATCCGGCTTTGGTAGAGAAAACTGGGAAAGCGGACAAGGCTGGGACCGGTGCAAGTGAGTCTTCTCAGACCATCCCAGCCAAGGTGGCTCCGACGACTCAAGGTGAACTTTTGATTCCTGCGGGCTCCATTTATGATAGGGACTTAGGAATATTTTATGACCCGCTCCCGTCCTGTAATGAAATCCAGGACTTATTGCAGTATCCTACTCCTCCCCAGGGTTTGTACAACCACAGATGTGTTTCCTTTCTTATTACCTTTTAATTTGCCGTGTTTTCTCGAATTATAGATCAATATATGCTTGTGACACTTTTTCTTCATATCAGGAGCAGGTAAAACGGCCAAGGCCTCAGATCTTCGGCACAGGCTTGAACAGTACAAGCTTTCCAAAACTTCTATCAAGCCGAAGCCTTCGACCCACCGCTCCGGGGATGTAGTCGGCTACCGTCCTCTTCTCGGGGTTATCGAAGAGGGTATTCAGCAGAGAAAGAGGAGTCGTCCTTTATCCGAACCTTCGCCTGGTCCTCAGCTCCCGGCTCAGCCTCTTCATGATATCACGGAGGAGGACAGCGAGTTCGCACATTCTCCGCGCCTGTCCGGAAACCCTTCTGTTACTCATATCGACCGTCCTGACTTGGCTCGTAATCCATTTGCGGGTCATCCTGATCTGGATCCAAGTTCCCACAACATTACCTTTGACGAGGTTACTGGTGAGCACCTTCTTCCTCGCAATCCCATGGTACGGGTGCTTGATGAGGCTAAGTCCTTAGATCTTGATCTACTTACCACTCAGATAGTTACCATGGGAGACGAGGCCAAGGCTAGTATTGATCGGGTGGCGGAGGAGACTAGAAAGCTGATGGGGGCATCATGCCCGGCTGGTTAAGGCTGGAGAGGAGATTGGGAGTGCCAACATCCGACTAAGATTGATGGTTTCGGACCAGGCCAAACAGCTCGCTGACCAGGCCATTCAGATTTCTCAGCATGAGGCTGCCTCCGGGCGATTGAGGAAGGCTATGGAGGAGGCTAGTAAGGCGGAACTGCGGAAGATGGAGGCCGCCTGCAAGGAACAGATAAATATGGCCATCTCGACAGTGGATGAGGTTCGGAGGGCGGATCTTGAGCGGGTAGAGGAGCTGTCGGGGAAGCTTGAAGCCGCAGAGCTCGCTCAGGTTAGGCTGAAGGAGGAGATGGAGGCGATGCGGAAATCCCTTCAGGATGACTGCTCGAGATACCGTTTGGAGAGAGAAGCTGCTGTGGGAAGGCTGTCAGCTTCCGAGGCCCGGATGAGGGAGTTTGAGGAGAATGAGGGGATGATGGATGAAATGCTTCAGGACATGTACTTTCGAACTTGGAAGCAGGGCAACCTATCTTGGATGGATGATTATCCTAGGGTCATGGCTAAGATCTATCTTCGGGCTTTGGAGGAGGCTAAGGCCGATGCGGATAAAGATGGTGGCGTGGTCTTCAGCATGGATGCGGTCACTGCTCAGTTTGCCAAGGAGGAGAAGGTGGCGGTGAAGGAAGGTATGTGGTTGCTTGCCGCTGAGGAGGTAGGCGTGCAGGTAGAGGATGACGATCAGGATAGTCAGGAAGCAGGCGCTGGTAAGTCTCCCTTTTTAGTTTCTCCATCAACTGGGTTGCTTATTGCTAATGAATCATTTTTCTGACTGGACAGGGGGTCAACAGGACAAGGATAAAGCTCCACTGCAGCCGGCCCCTTGATTATACCTGGAAAAACTCTTTTTGTGGATTTGACAGCGTTGTATATGTTAGTCGAAAAATAGTGAAGTAGCCTTTAGGTTGTAATATTTTGCCACTTGTAATAAATGGTCTTATTTTTGACGTGTAATTCTTTAACTTAAGCTGATTTTGTCGTCTTTTGAATGTTTGCTGTTATTTTGGCATGTCGTATGAGAAATATAGTTATGTATATTCTTGTAATTAAATTGTGTTTGATGTTGGGTTCTGGTTTAAGACATAATTCCATGACTTGCAATGTTAGTGTGTGGTGTGAACAAATTATAGTCATGCATCTGCACATAAAGGAAGAAAATACCGCCTTTCATGTTCTGTTTGTAGATGGCAGTTTCGAATATCTTGTATGACCGAGCATGGAAAGCAGTTGAATGCCCTGCCATCCGATTGTGAATCTCTGCATCCATTGGCGAGTATCTCCTACTCTGTATCCTGTACTTTATGGATTGTTATAGAGGATAGGAGGAAAGCTTTTTAAGTAAAATCGAAATATGTGAAATAGTAAAACTTCCAATCACGGAAGGCCTTCGATGTGCTTAAGTTCGTGGCAAACGGGTTTTGTAGTCACTTTCCCTAGCTGTGGGTCTTGGAGACATTTGTCACCCATCTTACGCCTCTGCGGGGAGTTAATTCTTTTTTACCACAGCCGCACTTAAGACACATCGGAGCCGAGATCGCGCACAGTAACTACCCGGGCCATTATGGCCCGTAATCATGGGTATTATTCGATTTACTGTGGCCGGCTAGCGTGGGTGCCGATCGTCAACTGTGAACTGCCTCTGGCTGGCCACACCTTATGTTGGGGCTTATAGTCGGTTCACAGTTGCCGGCGAGCCTAACGCCGTAATGAGCTGCCTCGGCTATAGTCGGCCTTCTCGGTGGCTTATAATCGGCTCATTACAGTTGGCTTTA
The DNA here is from genome assembly GCA_030737815.1 of Allium fistulosum. NCBI lineage: Eukaryota > Viridiplantae > Streptophyta > Magnoliopsida > Asparagales > Amaryllidaceae > Allium > Allium fistulosum. The sequence goes on from CM060902.1 coordinate 99,617,051, forward strand.
AGGGCCGTCGCGAGCAATGAGTTAACCCGCAGCAGAGGGATGCTGGAGCAAAAGTGTCTCATTGGCGAGGGCATAGATTCGCATAGTACCTGTTGGGTTTTGCCCGGGTGAAGTTGCGCCGTGGGGTGCTTTGAGTGGAGATGCTATACGCGTAGGATTTTGTTCAACAGAAAAGGATAAAGTTAACAAGTAGCCAAGATATAAAGGAACAAGTTAAAAAAGAGACAAAGTTTTTTAAAGTGGTTCGGCACGAAAAGGCCTACGTCCACTGATTCTCTTTGTTAATTCACTTCATATGGGCAATACAAGTTAAGAAAAGTATCGACGAAGGTGTTGGATGTTCCATGCCCTCTGGAATACCTCTCCGTCCACTGTTGACAAAATATAGGCTCTGTTGTGGAGATCTTTATGAATTACATATGGTCCATCCCAGATTGGGTCTAGTGCTCCGGGGCGAGGGAAGATTCGTTTGAGGACAAGATCCCCTTCTCGTAAGGTACGATGCTTGACTTTGGAGTTGTACTGTGCTGCCACTTTTTGCTTGTGGGCTGCTGTTTTGAGGACTGCATCGTTTCTTCTCTCCTCGATCAGATCCAAAGACATGTGGAGGAGCTCTTCATTCTCTTCCGGGTTATAGTGAATCCTACGGTGGGAAGGCACAACGGTTTCAACTGGGAGCATAGCCTCCGATCCGTATGCCAAAGAGAAAGGAGTGTGCCCCGTTGATGTTCTGAAAGATGTGCGGTAGGCCCATAGTGCCGTAGGGAGTTCATCCACCCAAGCGCCCTTTGACTTTTCGAGCTTCTTTTTGATCAGAGTTTTCAGAATTTTGTTGACTGCTTCGACTTGTCCGTTTGCCTGGGGATATGCTACGGATGAGAAGCCTTTATGATTTCCGTGCTCTCGGCACCAGTTGGCAAATTCCTCGCTGTCAAACTAAAGTCCATTGTCTGATATGATTTTGAGTGGGACTCCGTACCTGCATAGAACATTTTTGATTAAGAAGTTAATAACTTTTGCTGAAGATACTTTATTCAGAGGTTCCGCTTCCACCCATTTGGTGAAGTAATCAACTGCCACTATAGCATATTTGGCCCCGCCTCGGCCCATCGGTAGCTCGCCGATTAAGTCAATTCCCCATATTGCGAAGGGCCAAGGGCTGGTCATTTGAGTAATCTCAGTTGTTGGTAGCCGTGGAATCTTAGCAAATTTCTGGCATCTGTCACACTTTTTGACGAAATCTAAGGCGTCCTTGCTTAAGGTGGGCCAGAAATATCTGTATCGGAGTATCTTTTTTGCTAATGTTTGCCTTCGGTGTGATCTCCGCAGCTCCCCTGATGGATGTTGGATAAGATTTCCTTGGCTTCTCTCCCGGCGACACACCTTAATAACGGGTTAGAGAATCCGCGCCGATAGAGGATGTCTTCTTGTATTGTGTAGCGGGATGCTTTCCTCAAGATTTTCTTGACTTCGTTACGCCCGTTGGGTAGAGTGCCACTTTGTAGGTAGTCTCAGATGGGAGTCATCCAAGTTGCTTCTTTGGTTGCAGCTATCAGATTTACTTGCTCAAAACTTGGGGCCAGTTGCTTTGAGATGGTTACTGCCCCGAAGATGGTGATGTCTCTCACACTTGCTTGCTTTGCTAATTCGTCGGCCTCTCGGTTCTCCTCCCGAGGGATATGTTTGACTAAGTAGTGGTCCAATCGGCTGAGAAGTAACTTGGTCTTCTTTAGATATGCTATGAGTCGTTCTTCTCGAGCTTGGAATTCTCCTAGTATTTGATTAACAATAAGTTGAGAATCGCTGTGAAGACACAAAGAATTGGCCCCGATTTCTATGGCAATTTCTAGTCCAGCTATCACTGCTTCATATTCTGCATCGTTGTTGGTGGCAGCGAACTCCAACCTTATAGCATAGTGCAGTTTGTTTCCCCTGGGAGTGATTATTACCACACCTGCCCCCGAGCCTTGTTCGTTTGATGCACCATCCACAAAGAGATTCCACTTGATATCTTCTGTTATTTCCAATTGCTCCTGATCTTCGTTGGAAGTGAACTCTGCAATGAAATCAGCCACGGCCTGTCCCTTGATGGCGGTGCGAGGGTGATAGGTGATATCATACTGACTCAGTTCAATGCACCATTTAAGTAATCGCCCAGAAGTGTCGGGACGATGGAGTACCTGCCTCAGCGGTTGATCGGTCAGAACTTTGATGGAATGGGACTGGAAGTAGTGACGCAATTTCCGTGATGTGATTAGTAAACAGTATGCTAACTTCTCAAGTTTAGGATATCTGACTTCTGCCCCAGTAAACCTTTTGCTGACGAAGTAAACTGGTCGTTGCGTGCGGTTGTCTTCCCTTACCAAGGCAGCGCTTAGAGCATGAGATGACACAGCAAGGTACAGATATAATTCTTCGCCTTCGCTTGGAGTCGAGAGTACCGGTGGTTTCTGGAGGTGTTCAATTAGGTTAAGGAAAGCGGTTAAGCATTCGTCCGTCCATTCGAACTTTCCTTTATCTTTCTTTAGAGCTTCGAAATAGGGGATGCACTTGTCCGTTGCCTTGGAGATGAATCGGCTTAGGGCGGCCACTTTTCCATTTAGGCTTTGCATTTCCTTTCGGGTGGAAGGTATCTTGATATCCCTTAGCGCTCGGACTTGTTCAGGGTTTGCTTCAATTCCTTGGGCATGGACGATGAACCCTAAGAATTTTCCCGATGATACTCCGAAGGAGCACTTCAGTGGATTCAACTTCATTCCATACTGTCGAAGTACCTGGAACATTTTGCCTAGGTGGCTTACGTGATCTTTGGCTTTCCGTGATTTCACCAGCATGTCGTCCACATATACTTCCATAGTTTGTCCTATTAGCCCTGCAAACATCTTGTTGACGAGGCGTTGGTAGGTGGCTCCTGCATTTTTAAGTCCGAAAGGCATTACCTTATAGCAGTACAAACCTCGGTCGGTGATGAAACTAGTGTGGTCTTGGTCGGGAGCATGCATAGGAATTTGGTTATATCCTGAGTATGCGTCCATAAAAGATAGGAGCTCGTGCCCGGCTGTGCTTTCTACAAGTTGGTCGATTCTGGGAAGCGGGAAGCAATCCTTTGGGCAGGCATCGTTTAGGTTGGAGAAGTCGATGCAGGTCCGCCACTTCCCATTAGCCTTCTTTACTAGTACTGGGTTGGCGATCCATTCCGGGTAAACAGCTTCTCGTATGAAGTCATTGGCGAGTAGATTCTTTACTTCTTCATCGAGGGCTGCTGATCGCTCTGCCCCCATACTTCTCTTTTTTTGTTTTACAGGCGCCTTGGTAGGATCAATGTTTAATACATGGCATGCTATGTCGGGGGAGATTCCGGTCATGTCAGTGTGTGACCAAGCGAATACATCCAAGTTGTGGAGGAGAAAATCGATGAGTTGTTCCTTCAATTCGGCTTTTAGTTGGGACCCAATTTTCAATAGTCTACTTGAGTCGTGCTTGTCTACAGATATAAACTCCATAGCCTCTGCAGGCTCGGCGGTGGCCTCCTCCTCTTTGTCCCTAGGGTCTAATTCATTGAAAGGGTCGCTGGTATATCGAAGAGGAGGGGCTTTCTTTAGTTGCTATGCTTCCAGACTTTTTGTGCAGAGGGCAATCTCTACACCCTTCCCTTTATCCTTCCTGTGGTTGTTGCGAAGTTCAGTCACATAGCAGTCTCGAGCAATGTCCTGGTCTCCTTCTACTTCCCCTATTCCATTGTCCGTTGGAAATTTCATCTTTAGGCACCATGGGGCTAGGACAATTTGGAAATCAGACAAAGCTGGCCTTCCTAAGAAGGCGTTGTAGGCCGAACGGTTTTCTATTAGCACAAACGTCTGTTTCCGTACAACGGAGCGGGGATGGCTTCCAATCTCAACAAAGAGGTCCAGTTGTCCGAGAGGCATCTTCGCATCTCCAGTGAAACTGTGTAGTGGTTTATCGCAGGGAGATACATCCTTCATTGATAGCTTCATTTTGTCGAATGCGTGTTTGAACAGGATGTTTACTGAGCTTCCAGTATCTACCAGGATTTGATAAACTTCGGCGGGACCGAGTCGGGCGGAGATAACCATGGGATCTATGTGTGGGTACTGCCTTCCTTCTAGGTCACGCTTACCGAATGTGATGTCATCACTTTCTTTCCGCTTCGGGTGGCGTTCTTCTATAACTGAATTGACATGGTCTTTATTGCCTCTAAGCGACTTTCCGTACCTTTCCATCTCTTTCCAGCTTCTATCTGCGATGTGTGGCCCTCCTGAGATGGTATGGACCACTATCTTTTCTTGACTAGAGCTGCTAGCGTTGCGGTTTCCTCTGTCGGCCCCCGGTGAGGGTAGCCTTGGGTTTTCATTGGCAGGAGCTGGGGTCCTGTCCTGACCTTTTACGTAACGTTCCAGTTTCTTTCTTCTGATGTGTTCCTCAATCAGATCTCGGAGATGATGGCATTCGTTGGTATCATGCCCGTGAGATTCGTGGAAGCAGCAGAACTTTCCAGACTTCTGTGCGTTATCTGATTCCTTCTTGTATGGTGGGCGTTTGTATCTAACTTCGCCTTGGGTGGCAAGGAAGATATTTTTGACGGTCTCGTTCAAAGGGGTGTAAGTGTCGAATCTTGGTCCTGGCCGATATAGGCGCTTTTCTCCCTTCTTGCCCCCAGCATTGTCTCTGGAATCATTTCTTCGAACGTCCCTTGCCACAGCAGGGGCGTTGCCATGGGTTGTCTTATTTTGCTATCCTGACTGCCCCTCAATGGCAGCATCCTCAAGCCTCATGTATTTCCCGGCTTCATGGAAGAAATCGGGTAAAGTAGCTGGTTTTTCTTTTGTCAACCTTCTAGCAAGTTTAGTGTCTGGATGCACACCACTGCAGAGGGCCATTAGGATAAGCTTCTCATCGGCATCTTGGACTGCGGCTGCTGCGGCGTTGAATTTGGTTAGGTATTGCTGCAGCTTCTCTCCAGGTTTCTGTTTGACGCTGGATAAGGAATAAGCGTCCTTAGGTTGCTCCACATGAATGCGGAACTAACTGATAAATTTTTCTTTCAACATTTCCCACGAGCTGATGGATCCTTGGGGTAGATGACAGAACCAGGAGGTAGCAAGATCTGCTAAGAAGAGCGGAAAGCATTTGCACAGTACTCCCTCTGTCGCTCCACTCATGAGCATATGCTGCGTGTACCTCTGTAAGTGTACAACGGGATCGGAGGTTCCTTTGTAGGGTTCCATTGTTGGCATCTTCCATTCTCGGGGGGTGATAGCAATTTCGATATTGCGGGCGAAAGGGCTGGTTACCCTAGCGCCTATCCCTCGATCTCTTTGCTCCCGTTGGACACACTCTTTGAATAAGCGTGCCATCCTTTCATCAGAACTTGGAGCAGATAGAAATGAGTTTGGTTCTGTTCTGTGGGATTGATTCCGTCCAGATGACCTGTAGGGATGGTATCGTCTATCATTCCTCATATTTTCCAGTGGCTGCCTTTGATCTTCTGGGAGCATGCTTGGGTCAGCTACAGTTGGCCCTTGCCTTGATCTCCCCCGGTTGGGTTCTGATCTAAGCACTTCCTCGGGTCCAACTTCGGGCTGGACTCTAGCTCGGCCCCGTTCACTGGCGTTTCTGTGGTTAGGCAGCATGACAGGCTCAGCTACAGTTGACCTTCGCCCGGTACCTTCCCCGTTGGGTTCGGTACCAAACGTTTCCTCAGGCCTAACTTCGGGCTGTGCTCGGTCTCGGCTCCTACCACGGCTACTTCTGCCGTTAGCTCCTTCGAAGAAGGAAGATCTTTGTTGTCTCTGAGATCCTCCAGACTGGGACTCGCCCCATGATTCAGTGTTGCGGTTGGATTCTTCAGCGTCCCTTAAGCGTGACATGAGATGGTCCACCAAGGCTTCCTGCTGGGACGTGAAGCGGTTAGTTACTTCAACCACAACTCTGTCCAAATCTGCCTTAGTAATTGCTGTAGGCTGTTCTGTGGCAGGAGTGGTTGGGTTAGCCTGTCCTTCATTTGTTACTGTTGCTGGAGGAGGACGATTTACTTGATTCGTGACAGCTGGATCTGGAAGACTGCTGGATGTGATGTTTTTTCCTTTGTTAACATCTTTTCTCTATTTGGGAGGCATGTTTTCCAAGTGGCGGACGATGCTGTTAGGAAAACTTGTTAAGCGGATGAAGCTGAAGCTTCGAGCTTCTAGCTCTCAATGAAAGCACCAAAAATGTTTGCACAAAAAATGGACAAACACCTCAAAGTCGTATGATTTAGTAGATCTTATGTTGTTCTTAGTGATTTGGGTGATTTATGCAAATATATGAAAAGCAGGGGCTAAACTGTAAAAAGACACGCAGATTTATAGTGGTTCAGCCTGAATGTGCCTACGTCCACTTTATATGTTATTTCTCTTCTCTTGTTTAGATTACAAGTACAAAGCTTTGATACAAGTAAAAGAAAGTTGTTTGAAAGTTCTCTCCGTGCTTGAGCTCTCAAAACTTGTCCCCATTGCTGTACCCCTGCCCCTCTATTTATAGAGTGAGGCTAGGGGTAGGGGTCCAGGATGTGTATAGTTGCTGATGGGCCTGGGCTGATGTGATCTGGCCTGGTACGTCTTGGTTCGGCCTCGCTTGGTTCGGAGGTGGTTGGAGTGTAGAGTGGACCGGTAGTTGCTTGGACCGGTGGTGGGATGGTGAGGTTGGTCCGGTGTGGAGATGGAAGTAGGTTGGTTCGGTGTGGAGATGGAAGTAGGTTGGTTCGGTGTGGAGATGGAAGTAGGTTGGTTCGGTGTTGCATGAGACTGCCGAATGCGCTCTGTGAGACATGGATGCCGGACGAGTTCCTGCCGAATGGGCTCTGGAGAACGAGAATGCCGGATGAGTTAAGCTCCTTGGTCTCGAGGTCTTCTGGGTGAGAACACGCCCAACACTTGGTAATAATGTTTTCATTCATAGGGACGTTCCTTAATTAAAAGCCTCCAATTCTTAGATTATTGCGTTAAATGCCGACTAGAATGTGGATTTTTGAATGATTTACCAAACTCTTGGTATATTTTACTAATAACAACATCTTAAGCCTCTAATACCATTATTAGTCAAATGCCCCACTACAGTGGAAATTTAGGACAAATTTCAAGGAAATGTCATATGAAAACTTTCTAAACGCACCTTTACTTGTATCATTATTATTAAAGTTTTTACATTAAATTATATTTAATATTCTTATTATAAAGCATAAATATATAATTGTAACTATATATATATATGTTTCATGGTACACATATTTTTCTAAATATTAAATTTAGTTTTAATTTGAGTACTCAGAATATATCCAAACTAAAATATAGATAAAAGATTATTTAAATATGCAATAAGATTTGTCAATATTTCAACTAATTCAAAAATAGTGGAAGAGTTTTTGTTGATTCTAAAAATAGATGATACTGCTAGACCTGGACTTTTTGACAAAGCCTAAAGGCATATTAGAAGATATCAAACTTGATATCTACCATATTAAAGGACAAGATTATGATAATGGCTAAATCTTGTGCACACCATTAATCTTGTATATTGTGATATGGCTATATCATGACCTAAGGCATCTAAATTTTTAGAGTGATCCAAAGAATATGTACATTATTTTTTCATCTACGCAATAATGATGGCTATTTAAAGATCATGACTCAGGTTGTACTGTTAAACCATTATCAGACACATGTTGGAAAGTCGCATAGAAGCAGTAAAATGTATAAGATAACAAACCATAAAGATAAGAGATACTCTAATTTACTCATCAAATAACACCTACAATTCTATGGAAAAGCGAAGTTAGAAGCCTTATAACAAATGAGATTCAGAATTATCAATTCTTATTCGGCTCATGCATTCGGTATGAAATATTTAAAAATAATAACATTATTAGCAAAATTCTTCAAGATGAAGATATGCAAATTGATGTTGCTCAATGTTGACTATAAGAACCTATTGATTTTTTTTGTAGATTTTAGAAATACTGGAGTTAGTTCTTCAATGATAGATGCTAACGAGATTGCTCAAATGTGGTAGGCTTGTCTTGCATGTGGAAATTGGAATGACAGTTTGCAATTTAAATGGTCAAACATCGCTAAAATTTATGTGGTGTGTAAATGTGGATTGATAGAGACATAATAATGAGGATTTCTTTTATTATAGCGTGTGTCAATGTTGGAATTGGGCCAGCCCGCAGCGGTAGTGGTGGGTGTATATCAATTTTTTTTATCCTATTGGATCTTTATTGGGCCTATGAAGTCTAATTCATTTAAATAAATTCCAAATTTGTTTTAAATAAAATCATGTATTTTAGTTAAATTTAAGTATTTTGTAATGTAAAGTTGATTTGAATGATTTAATTTATATATATACATGTATCATATAAATATACATATGTGTGTACCTGTGTAACATAATAATCCGTAAAGGGTATAACATGCCTGTATATATATGTTGAGATTTACATCGCAATGAACATATTAACTCATTCGTATGTATTGTATGTTGTCTAAATATGTGCATAAATCTATAATGCAAAGTATATTTATATAAATACGTATACACATATTTAAAATATATTTTATAACTAAAAGTCTCAAAATTAAATGTATATATATAATTTAAAACATTTGTATAAATACATATACATAATTAAACATATAAAATTATACATACATATATATATATATAATAATTATATATATATAAGGTTAAATAAAATGTATATATATGAATAATTAATTACATTCAAATACTTTAAAATTATTTCCAGACCAAAATTAGCATAACAAACATAAAATAATAATTTTATAATTTTATCATTATTTTATATATATATATAATAAATAGTTTTGATCATAATAATTAAAAATATTAGTAATAAATATTTAAAAAATCAAAATTTAAAATATAGCAAAATTTAGGATCATAAAATACGGTTCAAAATTTTTTTTCATGATTTTTTGAAATAAAATATTATTTTTAATAAATAAAAGAAATGTTCACTCGATGTAATTTAATTATTAAAAATACTAAATATTAACAAAAAATTCTGAAAAATTTTCCTAGGATTATTGCATAGATCTAGTAATTTCAAAAAAATATAAAATCGAATTTATAGTGCAATAATTATTTTAGATATAATAAACAATTCAAATTATCAATAAAAGATAATTTAAAATTATTTATATGTATAAAAAATTTATTTTCGAATTTGATAATTCATATTATGTATAAGTAGATGTATTCTAAGCTATTTATACATTATAAATATACATATATGTAATTATATGTTTAAAATATACATTAGTCTATATTTAAATTAATATATAAATATACATAAAATAATTAATAATGACAAAATTTAATTTTTACAGCAAATTAGATTTTTTTTATACATAAATTATAACACATAATAATATAACCATGCACATAACCAAACTAATTTGTGATAGCTACATATACCTACGAAAATCTCACCTAACTAGATATACATCGTTAATATATAGACAGATTTGGGATTAATCAATATTAAATCATAACATATGATATGATTATTGTAATATATAAATAAAATATCAATTGATGATGCCTTTGAGTCCCCTTAAACCAATGAATTCCCTTCTCTAGTTTTGCTCGATCCATCAGATTGCAAGTCTGGAATCGTCGACCTTTTCTATCAAATAGTGCTTTTACTTAACTTGAATTGATTTGAGATTCTTAGAATTGATATGGGGATTAATTTCGGCCAGCAAACTTGATAATTATAGCAGCCAAAAGTTGTTTTTTTATTAAGGGTTTAGAGATCCATATATATAGCCTTGTACAAGAGAGATATTAGGACAATCTCATGACCTATTCTCTCTTAATCTTAGCCATCCATCTCTAGGTCCAATCCTAAGTTTTAGCCGCCTCTAATAACTTGTCAAAACTGAAATTTGCAGCCCTAATGATGGGCTTTAAACCCATTAGTCCAAGCCAAAATGCTATCCAATTAAATTTAATTTAATCGCTTATCGATATCGTATATCGATTGGTACATTTATAACTATTATAAATATATAACAGTTTTTATTTCTCATACCATATTCAAATTTTAATATTTCATAAATATTAATTAATTTAATTTATTTATAGCAATTATAAACTAACTAAATCATTCGGTCTTAAGGGAATTCATCATTTCAGTTGTGTAACTCTTGGGTGTAAATTTGGTTAACAATTAACACCAAACTATTCGAATGTTAATGTTCACACGTCATTGAGCAAGTGGTGTGACATTATGCCAAATTTATTGCTTATTCATTTTCAGTAAAATCTTATTTAATTTAATAAGCGTTACCCGTTAGTGACATTTATATACACCAATTCTCTTCGTCAAAACCGTATAACTTTGGTTTTATGGAATTTGGTAATGGTCAAAATTCCAATATTGTCCATATTCAACTCTATATTCCAAACACAAAATCCTTGGTTCAATAATAACAATTATTATTAACTGTACTACTCTGGCCAGAGATTTTGACTTTGGGTTGACTTGAGTTGATCATGATACTAACCTCATATAACTGAAGTGACGAATCCTTTCTTGAATAGTGTCTTCCTTCCAATACTTCCACTCGACTCAACTATAATCACTTGATGGATGTTGTTCCATGATTTGACTATAACCAATGCAGAGTTTTTCATATTGAAGGTTGACAGTATTCTCAAGTCGAAAGAATTGTGTAAATTAGTCACATTGATATTTTTTGTTTGACCTTAATTATATTAACCAACAGAAAACTACTGAGCGAGTTGTTCTATAGCTATCCAATAACTATCGGTACATAACCTCTAGGTGCCTCCAACAGTCATGATTAATACACTGCCCTACATTTGGAGAGCATTACGTACTCTAGTCTCAACGGATACATCGATATCCGGTGTCGATGCATCTTGACTAGGAACATTTAAAATGATGTGTTTTGTAACAATGTGATCCAATACTCAGATTACCAATAATTGTAGTTACTATCACAAACACGCCATTTATGGATTTTCTGTTAAATACATTTTTAATTAAACATTTAATTATTTATAACACATTATAACAAATATATAACAGAAAGAAGAAACACCTTTATTTCGAACAAGAATTGATTTCGGAGTTAATAAATTACAGAATTGCCCCTAGGGCATACCCCTAACACTATCAATCTCCCACTTGCACTTGGGGGCAATTATGGAATCTCAATCCCATCCTCTAAATTAGTTTCTCGAAAACTGGTCGAGTCAGACCTTTAGTGAATGGATCTGCTATATTTTCCTTGGTATCTACCTTTTGAATCACAACTTCTTTCTTCTCAATAGATTCTCTAATCAGGTGGAACTTTCGAAGAATGTGTCATGACTTCTTATGTGCTCTTGGTTCCTTTGCAATTTGTATCACTGCATTGTTGTCACAAAACAATGTCATTGGATTCTCGGTATTGGGAATCACTCCGAGCTCACTCAAAAACTTGTGCATATGTACTGCCTCTTTTGCTGCCTCATTGAGGGCGATATACTCGGCCTCCATCATGGGATCGGCAACTGTTTCTTGCTTGGAACTTTTCCAGCTAACAGCTCCACCATTTAGTGTAAATACATAGCCGGACACTGATTTACTGTCATTTATGTCACTTTGAAAGCTCGAATCTGTATAGCCCTTCATAAGGAGGTCTCCATTTCCAAAAACGAGGAATGGGTCTTTAGTATTTCTCAAATACTTAAGTATACATTTTACGGTCGTCCAATGTTTTTCTCCGGGATTAGACTGGTATCGGCTTACACATCCTAATGCGTATGCTACATCTGTTCTAGTACATAACAAAGCATACATTATGGATCTTATGGTTGAAGCATAGAGAATCCTCTTCACACGCTCTTTCTCATCATCGGTATGAGGAGCATCCTTTTTAGAAAGGACAATTCCAGATTGTGTTTTAACACTTCCACGTTTGGAATTCTCCATACTAAACCGTTTTAGTATATCTATGTATAGGGATTGGGACAATCCCAACAGCCTCTTAGACCTATCTGTATAGATCTTTATATCAAGTATATAGGTTGCTTCTCCCAAATCCTTCATGGAGAAGTTTTTGGAAAGCCAAGCTTTCACTGATTGCAATAATGAAGTGTCATTACCAATCAGTAATAGATCATCAACATAGAGTACTAAGAATACGATAGCATTTCCCCATTCCTTTCTGTATATGCACGCTTCCTCTATATTCTGATAAAAACCAAACTGTTTGATTACTTTATCAGAACACTTGTTCCAACTCTTTGAAGCTTGTTTGAGTCCATAAGTGGACTTTAACAACTTGCAAGCTCTACCTTCACTCCCACTGACTACAAAACCCTCTTGTTGTGACATATAAATGATTTCTTCTAAATCACCATTTAGAAAAGCCGTCTTTACATCCATTTGCCATATTTCGTAGTCATAGAATGCGGCAATGGCTAACATAATCCGAATAGATTTAAGCATGGCTACGGGCAAAAAGGTCTCGTTATAATCAACACCTTGAATTTGACGAAATCCTTTTGCAACTTGCCTTGCCTTATAAGTCTCCACTTCTCCATCCACATTTAGCTTTTTCTTAAAAATCCGTTTGCAGCCGATGGGTTTTATCCCTTTGGGTAGGTCCGACAAAGTCTAAACTTTTTTTTCGTACATGGAGTCCATCTCGGATTTCATTGCTTCAAGCCATAGTGTAGAGTCTTTACTTTATAGTGCTTGTTGGAAAGACACAAGAGTGTCGCCATCTAAGAGACAGTCCTCATTTTCCCCATCTACAAGAAAACCGTAGTATCTTTCTTGTGCGTGGGATTCCCTACTAGACCTTCTAATAGGTTGCGTGTTTTTGTATACGGGTGACCTTATTTCTCCCACTTTTTCGGCTTTAGTGTTAGTTTCTCGGATCTCATCCAAGTCTGCAACTTCGTTGTTAATTTCTTTTAACAAAAATTCCTTTTCTAAAAAGACAGCATGTCGAGAAACAATGACCTTTTGTTCCTTGGTATTATAGAATATATATCCCATCGAGTTTTTGGGATATCCTATAAACTTACATAGTACCGATCTTGCCTCTAGTTTATTTGGACCAACATTCTTAACGTATGCCGGACAACCCCATACTTTCAAATATTTGAGTTGGGGTTTCTTACCACACCATATCTCATATGGTGTTTTGGGCACAGATTTAGTGGGTAACAAGTTTAACATATGTGCTGCAGTTTCTAGCGCATATCCCTAATAGGACAGAGGTAACTCAGCCTTAATCATCATGGAATGGACCATATCTAATAGGGTTCAATTCCTTCGCTCCGACACACCATTGTGTTGCGGAGTATAGGGTTGAGTAACCTGAGAGATAATCTTATTATCTTTTAAGTATTGTTGGAAATCCTGTCCAACATACTCACCTCCTCGATCTGATCGAAGAATTTTAATTTTACGGCCCGTTTGATTTTCTACTACCTTTTTGTACTCAACAAATTTCTTATAAACGTCGGATTTGTTCTTCATAAGATATACATATCCTAGTCTTGAGAAACCATCAGTGAAAGTAACAAAGTAAGAACTATTATCTTTGGTTAATATAGGCATTGGGCCACATACATCACTATGTACTAACCCTAAGAGTTCATTAACTCTTTCATTGCTCCCACTGAAGGGGTGCTTGGTCATTTTACCTTTAAGACACGCCTCACAAGTTTCAAATGAGTCAGAATCAATTGACAATAGAAAACCATCGGTTTTCAATTTGTGTAGTCATTTCTCACTAATATGAGCAAGCCTACAATGCCAAAGATAATTGTTGTTTAATTTATTAGAAACTTCATTACAGAACATACATAATTAGTATTAATCACATAAATGCCATTTTCAAGGACACCTTTGCAGACTTCATTTCCATCCAAACTAATGTTCATAACATTATTTACACAATGAAAAATATATCCAGTCTTAGACAATCTAAAAACAGAGATAATTCCATAAATAAAGTCTTTTACATAATAGCAATTATTTAATACTGATACTAATCCACTTGGAAAATCTAAATGACAGTCTCCTACTACCATTACATCTACTATAGATCCATCAACGACTTGGAGCTTTATTTCTCCTTTTGACATGCGATGCCAGTTCCTAAGCCCCTGCAACGAATTGCATATATGAGTACCAGATCCAGTATCTAAAACCCGTGACATTGTATTGATTATAAAACATTTTTGAATCATAAATGTACCTGATGGAGCTGGAGAACCATTCTTCTTCCTTTCCTTGACAATGTTCAAGTAGTCGGAATAGTCTCTCTTCCAGTGACCTTTCTTGTGGCAATGGTGACATTCACCCTTGTCATCAGTCTTCTTACTTTTCTTTTTCTTACTATCTCTTTTCCGCTTCTTCAAACCTTCGAAGATGATGCATTTCCCTTCACAGCAAGTACGACACCTTGATCTTTAGATGTTGACTCGGCTGACCTCAACATATTGAGGAGCTCCACGAGATTCACATTTAATTGGTTCATGTTGTAATTCAGTATGAATGGTTCATACTAAGGAGTGAGAGAACCAAGGATCAAGTCTACTTGCATTTCATTGCTTATCTCTATGTTTAATTGTTAAAGTCTATCAATATAGCCTTTCATCATTAGAACATAATCGTCCACTTTTGTCCCTTGGTCATTTTGGTGTTAAACAGTTTTTTCGAAAGCTCGTACCTTATTGAACAGGACTGTTCACCAAAAAGAGCTTTGAGACTATTAAAAATCTCATGGATAGACATATTCTTGTGCACCTTTGCAATGGTTTGTCTAAGGTAGACAACACAAAAACATGGGCGATCTCTAAGTCAGATTGCCACTTTAAATAAGCAAGTCGTTCTTCAGGGTCTGCACCATCAGCGGGTTCTGTTTTAGGTTCACATGTAACAGAAGTCCAAAGGTGCTCGTAAGTCAATACTATTTTAATTGCTCTTAGCCAGTCGATATAGTTAGGTCCGGTAAGTTTGTCACTTTTAGAAAACAGTTTTGGAGTTGACTTTTTTGCAAGTTTAAATGGTAGATTACTAGGACTAAACATAATAGATGTTCTTATAATATTAGTAAGGTTAAACACTATGTTTCATTTTACTAATAAGCTCCCACTAGTCTTTTATGTTTCGCCGAACGCTAAGTCAAAACATAGAAGTCTTATGACTTCACTAGTAGGTGTTAAGACTTGTCTATCTTGGAATTCTGACCTTTGAGTTTGCTCAACAAGTCATAGCTCCATGAACAATGGATAACCTTTTATCGGTTGTATCACATACAACTCCTAACCCTTGGAACCTTGTCCTAATTTCATATTGACCTTGAGTTTGCTCAACAAATCGAAATGAAATTATTTCCTCGTACCTACCATATCGTGATGGCCTAAGTATAGTATATATACCTTAAGTTTGCTCAACAAATGCATATAGTTATCTTAAATCATCTATTCAATATATTAATAATACTATACATAACATCCTTAGCTTGAGTTTGCTCAACAACTAAGGAGTATGCAAGTAATTTGTTAACATATATATGGTAGAGGACAACATTAAATTGAGTGATATCGACTTATGAAATAATGTAATTCTTGTGAACTACCCTCGTGATTCAAGTGTCGAACACATCAGAAATCATGATATACGTACAATTACGTATGTGTTTATTTCTTAAGTCTATTATTGGTTTTATACATTCATATTATATAAGTTTTATTTATATAGTTTTTATATTTCACATTACTTATGTAATAGTCCTGTGTATAATATTATATTAATTAAATCATATTTGATTAATTTTAATTAATTAACATTTTAATTAATTTTATATCGATATAACATTTATATTATTATGTACTATAGCCTTTATAGTATAACACATATATCATATACATGTGTAATTATAATTTCAATTAATTAACCTTTTAATTAAATTAATTAAATTATCTTGATTTCGAAAATCATTATTCATATGTATGCATGCATATTTATGATATCTTAAACGTTTAAAATATCATAACATATTTCATAATATATTTACTACATGCACATACATTTTATTAATTAACTTATTAATAAAATTTATAATTTTAGAAAATTATGTTATCTTGTTTTTCAAACATTTTAAAAAGTATGTTACATTATGACTATTATAATAAAAATATATTTTATTTTAAATTTAACAATTAAATTTAAAATCTTTTACTTTATTTTTCAAGACAATTTTGAAAATTAGCCCAAGGCCCAAATTAAGTTGAGCCTTTTCTATTAGGGGCAACCTTTGGGCTCACTTTACCTTTTAGGCCAGGCCGGTAACTAGGTAGGACATGGTACTTGATTACCCAATTCGAATCCTAAATATTACCTTTCTAGACACTGTACTGCATGGGCAATCTTAATAAGTTAGCCTTAACATGACTAATTTAGACCGCATAGGCTATTGGGCTCTAATACCATTATTAGAACTGGGTCAGCCCGCAGTGGTAGTGGTGGGTGTATTTCAATTTTTTTTATCCTATTGGATCTTTATTGGGCCTATGAAGTCTAATTCATTTAGAACAATTCTAAATTTGTTTAAATAAAATTATGTATTTTATTTAAATTTAAGTATTTTGTAATGTAAAGTTAATTTGAATGATTTAATTTATATATATACATGTATCATATAAATATACATATGTGTGTGCATGTGTAACATAATAATTCGTCAAGGGTATAACATGCCCGTATATAGATGTTGGGATTTACATCGCAACGGACACATTAACTCATTTCGTATATATTGTATGTTGTCTATATATGTGCATAAATCTATAATGCAAAGTATATTTATAAAAATACTTATACATATATTTAAAATATATTTTATAACTAAAAGTCTCAAAACTATATATATATATATAACATTTGTATAAATATATATACATAATTAAACATATAAAATTATACATACATACATACATACATACATATAATAATTAAAATTATATATATATAATGTTAAATAAAATGTATATATATGAATAATTAAATACATTCAAATACTTAAAATATAAATATATATATTTTAAAATTATTTTCAGATCAAAATTAGCATAACAAACATAAAATAATAATTTTATCATTATTATATATATATAATAAATAGTTTTGATCATAATAATTAAAAATATTAGTAATAAATTTTTGAAAGTTACGAAAATTTAGGATCACGAAATACAAGTGCAAAAAAAATTTCATGATTTTTTGAAATAAAATATTATTTTTAATAAATAAAAGAAATGTTCAACCGAAGTAATTTAATTATTAAAAATATTAAATATAAACAAAAAATGCTGAAATTTTTTTGTGGGTTACTGCATAGATTTAGTAATTTTAGAAAATATAAAATCGAATTTTTAGTGCAATAATTATTTTAGATATAATAAATAATTCAAATAATCAATAAAAGATAATTTAAAATTATTTATATATAAAAAAAATTATTTTCAAATTTTGTCATTCATATTATGTATAAATACGTGTAAGGAAAAATTCTAAGCTATTTATACATTATATATATACATATATGTAATTATATGTTTAAAATATACATCAGTCCATATTTAAATTAATATATAAATATACATAAAATAATTAATAATGACAAAATTTAATTTTTAAAGAAAATTAGATTTGTTTATACATAAATTATAACACATAATAATATAACCATGCACATAACCAAACTAATTTGTGACAACTACATATACCTACGAAAATGTCACCTAACTAGATATACAGCGTTAATATATAATCAGATTTGGGATTAATCAATATTAAATCATAAAATATGATATCATTACTGTAATATATAAATAAAATACCAATTGATGATGCCTTTGAGTCCACTTGAATCAATGAATTCCCTTCTCTAGTTATGCTCGATCCGTCAGATTGCCAGTTTGGAATCGTCGACCTTTTCTATCAAATAGTGCTTTTACTTAACTTGAATTGATTTGAGATTCTTAGAACTGATATGGGGATTAATTTCGGCTAGCAAACTTGATAATTATGGCAGCTAAAAGTTGTTGTTTTTATTAAGGGTTTAGAAATCCATATATATAGCCTTGTATAAGAGAGATATTAGGACAATCTCATTACCTATTTTCTCTTAATCTTAACCATTCATCTCTAGGTCTAATCTTAAGTTTTGGCCGTCTCCAATAACTTGTCAAAACTAAAATTTGCAGCCCTAATGATGGGCTTCAAATACATTTAAGCCCAAGCCAAAATGTTATGTAATCAGGCTTTTAAATCTCCCCGAGATGGCCGAGATGAAAAATCCGAGATATCAGCCAAAATCCGAGATTTGGCAGCCTATTTAGTTATAAGTGTTTTAAATATCGCCCGAGATAGCCGAGATATTTTCCCGAGATATTGGCCAAAATCCGAGATTTAAAACACTGTATGTAATTAAATCTAATTTAATCGCTTATCGATATCGCATATCGATTAGTACATTTATAACTATTATAAATATATAACAATTTTTATTTCTCAAACCATATTCAAATTTTAATATTTCATAAATTTTTATTAATTTAATTTATTTATAACAATTATAAACTAATTAAATCATTCGGTCTTAAGGGAATTCATCATTTCAGTTGTATAACTCTTGGGTGTAAATTTGGTCAGCAAGTGACACCGAACTTTTTGAATGTTAACGTTCACACATCACTTAGCAAGTGGTATGACATTATGGCCAAATTGATCGCTTATTCATTTTCAGTAAAATCTTATTAAATAAGCATTACCCGTTAGTGACATTTATATACATCAATTCTCTTCGTCAAAACTGTATCACTTTGGATTTATGGAATTTGGTAACGGTCAAAATTCCAATATTGTTCATATTCAACTCTATAGTCCAAACACAAAAACCTTGGTTCAATAATAACAATTATTGTCAACCGTACTATTCTAGCCAAAGATTTTGACTTTGGTTTGACTTGAGTTGACCATGATACTAACCTCATATAACTGAAGTGATGAATCCTCTCTTGAATAGTGTCTTCCTTCCAATACTTCCACTCGACCTAACTATAATCACTTGCTGGATGTCGTTCCATGATTTAACTATAATCAAAGCAGAGTTTTTCATATTGAAGGTTGACAGTATTCTCAAGTCGAAAGAATTGTGTAAATTAGTCACATCGATATTTTCTATTTGACCTTAGTTATATTAACCAATAGAAAACTACCGAGCGAGTTGTTCTATAGCTATCTAATAACTATCAGTACATAACCTCTAGGTGCCCCCAACAGTCATGAGTAATACACTACCTAACATTTGAAGAGCATTATGTACTATAGTCTCAACGAATACATCGATATCCAGTATCGATGCATCTTGACTAGGAACATTTAAAATGATGTGTTTTGTAACAATGTGATCCAATACTCATGATTACAACTAATTGTAATTACTATCACAAACACATCATTTATGGATTTTCTGTTAAATACATTTTTAATTAAACATTTAATTATTCATAACACATTATAACAAATATATAACAGAAAGAAGAAACACCTTTATCTCGAACAAGAATTGATTTCGGAGTTAATAAATTACAGAATTGCCCCTAGGGCATACCCCTAACACTATCAGTCAGCTCATAGGTGTATGCCACGTGTTGGAGGCAAAGACTTAGTCCGACTACCATTACACAACAAGTGGTATCAAAGCCGAAGGTTGCAAACTGGGGCATGCCAAAAAAATAATACTCCCAAAAGTATTTTATGGGAATGCAAGCCAAGTGGAAGATTGTTACAGCTGTCTCGCATGTGAAAATATGAATGATGGTTTGAAATTAGAATAGTCCCACGTCGCTAAAATTTGATGGGGATGTGGTGTATAACAAAGGTTGGTAGACACCTAACATTTGGGATTATTTTTATTACAATAAGTGTGTGCCAACTCGTAGACGTACGCCACATGCTGGAGATGTAGAGCTTATGTAAATGTTGAAGATACGGTAAAAACACTAAAAGAGTCTTTTTGAATCAATTATGTTCTGCAAATTATGTACAAAGCTATTGTTTCGTTCCAAACTCGATTTGAGCAATTTAAAGAATCTAATGATAAATTTGACTTCTTGTTTTGATTTAAAAAATTTCACCGAAGTAGATGATGAGAAACCGAAAGATCATTGTTTAATACTTGTAGATATTTGAAACATGATATACACTTTGATATTGATGGAATATAGTTATTTTCAAAGCTAAGAGTACTGAAAGTTCTTTTGCCAAAGGAAAAAATAGAAGTAATTGAGTGCTTAATTACATAAATTCATGTTCGAGGGTGATAAAATTTTCGAATGCTTGGATTACTCATAGAATTATTCTGATTATACTAGTTATCGTTGCCTCGGCTGAAAGAATTTTTTTTCCCAAAGCTAAAGTTGATAAAGCCTTATTTTTGATTTACTATAACGCAAGAAAATTTGAATGGTTTGACGATACCATCGATCCAACAAGGTATGATCAATGGACTTGAATATGAAAATATTATCTGTAGCTTTGTAGTTTAGAAGGCTAATGAAATGTTTCTTTGTAATTAAAGTTAACTTTGTTGTGTAACTTGAATTCTTAGTGTTATGAAAAAGGTTTAGTTATTTATTTATTATTAATAACCTACATAAATTATTTCAATTCTTTAATTTTATTTAAGCTCTCATTAGCACTTGTAGAAGACTAAAACTCCTAGAACCAACCATATCCCTACATTTATTTACAATGCAATTAATTATGTTGCATTTATAATTGTACTAGAATTATTTACATTTTGATAATTGCACTAGAATTATTTTGCATTTTGATAATTGCACTAGAATTATTTTGCATTTTGATATTTGCATTGCAACTATTTATTATGAAGTTATCACTTTGAATATGTATGCCACTAATATTAGAAAGGGTTTTTTAGGCTCAAGGAAAAAGTTAGAGAAAAATTTAATTTCAGGGACAAGAAGTTTGTTTTTTAGGCTGAAGGACACTTTTTAGTGTAAATCACAAAATGATAGTTGTAGCTATCATTTTCAGTTTACACTAAAAACGAAGTCGTTACCTTAACCGCAAGGAGGTGGATGCCGAAGGCGGGGCTAGTGACTGGAGTGAAGTCGTAACAAGGTAGCCGTACTGGAAGGTGCGGCTAGATCACCTCCTTTTGGACCAAAAAATATACAGTTCCTAACGGAATAGGTAACAAAGCTACTTTGTCACCTACTGCCACTAACTCACCCCCCAAGTTAAGCTGGTACTTGTTGTTGCACCAGGAGCTGTTACGCCGGGTGCTAAAGCATGGGTATTTTGTATCCATTGAGCAAAGATAGGCTGTAATTGTATAGCGGTATCTGAAAACATATCTTGGGGACGTCCTAAAGCGCTCATGGTATCATTATGAATATACAAACCAAAACTGTAAACCCATACTTAGAACTCCTATTAAGAGAAAAATGGAACCCCCCGCAGTGTACAAAATAAACTTTGTAGCCGAGTACAAACGTTTCTTTCCTCCCCACATAGATAAAAGTAAGTAAACAGGAATTAATTCTAACTCCCACATGATAAAAAAAAGTAAAAGATCTCTAGAAGAAAAGCCCAAATAAAGGAAAAAATCTAATCACTTTTACATATCCGCCAAGTTTATCAACCTTTTTAGAAATGATAGAGCGAAAAATTTCTTTTTACACGACAGAAAAACTATACCACGAAGACCTATATAATTATTGGATTTATAATAATGACCAAAAATGTGTCCTTCAGACTAAAAAACAAACTTGTTGTCTCCGAGACTAAATTTTTTTGCAACTTCTTCCTTGTATATATTTACCTGTATTTAGAAATAATAAAAGGTAAAAAATAAATGATTATATTTATTCGCTTCAGTTATTTGGATTTATTGCACAATCATACACTAAAACAATACATAATCAAAATTTGAATAATACAACTTTGAGTATATTAATTCTACGTTGGACATTCATAAATTAAAAAAGATCATTAGATTAGATGATGATTGTACAGAAATAAAAAGTCAAGCTCAACAAGAAAAACATGGTAAACATTGCTTTTATAAGACCGAATATGCATATCCATCCTTAAATTAAAACTTATTTGATTTAGTATTTTCTCTTTAAATTCATAGTGTACTTTCCCCGAAATTCTCTCTTCTCTCCTTCCACAGTCCACACGTTCAAAAACTTACTGTCACTTGTCTCTAGCTCGCTTTTCGTTTGTATTTTCTCCAAAAAATGGGGAAAATAAAATGTTTTCTCGTATTCTTTCTACTAAGTGTATCACGCTGCGCAAAAGGCGAAGAAAATTATGTATCTGCGGTTGGAGATCCAGGAATGAGAAGAGATGGACTGAGAGTAGCTCTCGAAGCTTGGAATTTCTGCAACGAAGTTGGCAACGAAGCTCCGAACATGGGCAGCCCTAGAATCGCCGATTGCTTTGATGTTGAAACGACGTCCATCGCCTCAGGTCACTTTCCCATTTATTCATTTTTTGTTTTACGGATTAATTTTGGGTTCGTTTAGTGATTGTTTTTATCCGATTCATGATTGTTCTACATCGTCTCGTTGATTGCGAAGATATGATTTGATAACGGAAGAAATGAGAAGATGAACCATTTTGCAAATACAGCTCATACATAGTTTTAATTAGGAAATTAGCTTATCGATGACTTGTTATGATAAGATTCATGATTTCTGTTGTTGGGTGCAGTTGTTGGGTTGCTAGCAATCATTATGATTTCTGTTGTACCTGACGCATTAGCTTTCACCTTTATATTCTTTATTACATATATTCGTATTTTGTAGCTTTATAGCCACTTTTTTATGTTGTCCTCTTTGAAGATCTTCTTTTTCAACCTAAAAATTGTATGGGTCAAAGAAAGGAAAGATTCTCCTCTATTGATTACTTCTATTTTCTTTATCTTATTTTAACTGATATTTTGTTCAAAATGGTGAAATCAAACCTATACATTTTTTGCTCCAACCGTGTTAAAATCACACAAGTCTTTCTAAGATTTTTTTCTCTTTTCTTTTCCCATTGGTTTTTATAGTTTTTGGAGTGTCCGTTGAGATACTTTTGTTCCTCAGTTCTTCAAACATTGATTTTAATTTGTCTTCATATCCGATTGAATTGGTAACTCTATTTGTTTTTCCTAATTTTATTCGATTCTGTTTTTTATGTAGAAATGTGCATTTTTGTGTTGGCAACCAAAAATTACATAACATACAACCATCGTTCATTTTATTTTAAAAAAAAAACTAGGATTAAGTTGTCATTTCGTTTTTTAACCAGGCCATTCACATCAGTTTTTAATCAACCTCAAAATTTAAATAAATTAATCAGAAAACTATATTTGGATGAAGAAGTTGATTAATCTTTGGAGAAAATTAGACAACCTTCATGTATCATCATTTCGATTTAAGACTAATTTAACATCTTTTTTGGACAACTTGAATCACATTTGAAAATGAAAAATACTAACATAATAAATTAAAATACTACAATTTTTAGTTGATTTTCCTTTTGATTTAGCACATAATTTCTAGGATTATTTGTGAATGAGCTCTACATTTAATAAGGAAAGATCATGGAGTACAAAAACAGGGGTAATTTTAATGTAAGCAATTGATGTATGTTGAGTAATTTTTACTTCCTTTCTTCTTTTTTCCCGGTGTATTTTAAGAAAATTTTGGTTCGTAAATAAAAATTCCCCTTTTGTTTATTTTCTAATTCGTTTACATAAAATATTAATAATATAATTTATATTTGTTCAAATAGTGCAAATAACTTTTTCTCCTGTCCTTAAATCCTTTACATAACATACAAAATATATTATTCTGATAAATATTACAGCATAACCGATATTGTATTTGTATAAGTTGAAGTTATCGACTATTCTTTTAACAATGCTAATGGCCAGACAGATATAAATATGGGGCATTTCACCAGAAGGACAAACTTTGCAGTCCAATTAGTTTCTAGGACACACATTCAAAGCAATTACTTTCAAGGCCAAAATCAGCAGAATAATTACTTTCAAGGACAAAGTCATCAGTCCAATTACTTTCAAGGACATAATTTCATAGGTTTTTAGGCCATAGAAACTAATTATTTTACGTTTTGTCCTTGAAAGTAATTATTTCAGTTGTGTGTCCTAGAAACTAATTCCACTTGCTAAAGAAGCCCTTGTGGCTAATTTCCACTATAAATATTATGACAAAAAGGTCTACTAATATATTTTTATATTTTATTTTGATATTTCTAAGATATCAGTGAATATTATTCAACTGTTTGCAGTACCTTATATTTTAAGTAGGTTGTTGGTATTAATTTAACTTAAACAAAGATAAACAAAATGAATATTTAAAAAATATATCCAAAAGTCAATCATTTTTGTTATATTTTTTAAAACCTTTTGAACTTCAAATTGTTAAGAATATTTTATGTGCAGAAGCAGAGAAAATACATTTTGTTCTTTTGCTCAAAATATTAATGCAGGAGCTGTACACATAAGTTAATCTCTCTTTAAAAAGGCTTGCATTATGCATATAGTTTTCAATTAGTAAACTTGAGTCTTTTTTCTTTCCGAATGAAGATGACAACGATGAATATATCAAAGAAGCAAATAACATAATCTCCCACAAAGTAAACGAAACAATGAACAAGCTCGGAGTAGGAGAACCTTTCCCTGGCAAAGAAATTTCAGGTAGTGATTATATCAACGATGTAGATCTCTACGCTGCTAAAAAGGAAGAACTTCTAGGCGAGCTCTGCGAAGTTCAAGATGACCATAATCTGCCATGGCAGTTTTGGATGATAATGCTTAAAAATGGAAACATGGACACTTCCTCCGGTCTCTGCCCTAAAGACGGCCATAAGGTAGGCCCATTTCCTCCAGAATCAAGATTTCCATGTTTCGAGAAAGGGCAATGCATGAATCAACCACTGGTGTACCATGATTATACGAAAATCAATGGTGGTGATATGTTGAAAGGTGGATTTTACGGTACTTGGGAGGTTGATGCGGATGTTAGTAAAGGAAATGAAAATATATCGTATTTTTCGGTTGATTGGGAGAAAGAAGTTGGAAGTGGCGGATGGAAGTTTCATCATGTGCTCAAGACTTCCAAGAAGTATCCGTGGCTTATGCTCTACTTGAGGTCGGATGCCACCAAAGGGTTTTCAGGAGGGTATCATTATCAAACTAGGGGGATGACCAAAATAGTAAGATATACTTTTACATTTTTATGATTCACTTTTTTATCTTTAATATAACGGACCAAAGTTTGCTCGTAAGCTCCGAAAAGAATATGCAATTTTGCAAACCCTCTACTTACGGTTCTTTGAGTTATTGCAGCATCTTCAACAGTGAGTATACAGATTACAGTTATGTAATGTAAACTCCGAAACTGTTTCCAACAGTTGATTGCGTAATACTTGGGTTAAGAGCTATAAGTTTGTAATCTTACTGGTTGGTTCGACGTCTTTTCAATTAGATGCTGTAAATTCCAAATTCCCACATTCATGTATTACAAAATAAATCTGTTTTTGTAAATAGTTATCAAACTGGTTTAAATACGGAATATGTTTTTAAAATGATCTGAGAGAATAATTTTCATTGGGCAATGATTATCGATTAACTGACATGACACAGATACCGGAATCACCAAACTTCAAAGTAAAACTAAGACTAGACATCAAAAAGGGCGGCGGCCCTAAAAGTCAGTTCTACCTAATGGACATGGGAAGCTGCTGGAAGAACAACGGTGACCCATGCAACGGTGATGTCACTACAGACGTGACCCGTTACAGCGAGATGATCATAAA
Source organism: Allium fistulosum (assembly GCA_030737815.1). NCBI lineage: Eukaryota > Viridiplantae > Streptophyta > Magnoliopsida > Asparagales > Amaryllidaceae > Allium > Allium fistulosum. The sequence goes on from CM060902.1 coordinate 99,643,035, forward strand.
CCCAGAAACCGACTCTTGGTGCAGACCTAAAAACCTGGACTCTTGTCCTCCTTACCACACTTTTGGTAATGGCACCCGTGTGCACAGAACGGATGCAAGGTACCCTCACGCGGCCTACCATATGTACTGCTCTCCTGGAAATGGAAAGTACATGGAAGAGCCCTACAACATCTGTGATCAGTACAGCAATCCTCAACCTCAGGAGATACTGCAGATATTGCCACACCCGGTTTGGGGAGAGTATGGGTACCCTACGAAGAAAGGGCAAGGGTGGGTTGGTGATGCCAGGAGTTGGGTGCTCGATGTTGGTCGCATGTCTCAGAATCTTTACTTCTATCAGGTATATATATCATACATATATCACAAAACTGAATTTGTATCTGAATTGTACCTTTGGTAAAGAGATGGTACATATTTTTTTATACCAAATCTTCTAGGTCAACAATCCAGATTCTAGAGCTTTACCAATGAGCTAGTGGTCATGACACTATTGGTACAGATAAGTAAAAAATAAACAATTTTTGTCATATTGTCTTTTGATGTCAAAAATAATTTAAAAACGGAAAGGAAAAAAAAAGAAAAAGGAACACTTGTTTTCATTGCCAAATACAGTCTTAATAATTTAAAATGAATATCAAATATTAATAATCTTGCTTGTGTAGGATCCTGGAACAGCTCCAGTGAAGAGAAAATGGCCTTCGCTCGATGTCGGTACAGAAATTTATGTTAGCAACGTTGCTCAAGTGGCTGAATGGACAGTCAGCGAATTCGACGTTTTGGTTCCAAATTCTTTCCAGGGTTCTGTTTAGTTTATATATATATATATATATATATGGATTGGTATACTTGTATAGTTTAGTTAGGTAGCAGATTTTGAAGACTTACATGGCTCATTTGAGTCAAAGTTTGTTAAGATGTCGAGTAATAATGTTTGTTAATGGGATAAGTTATTTCGTGTAACGGAATGGTCTTAATTTGTGAGTATGAACTATGAAATGTGGAACTGAATTTTAGTTAGAAGCCACCAATGGCGTATGTAACATGTATATGATGCGTGCAAGGTTCAGAAGAATGTTTGTACACATAATAACATGCGAGCAAGCAAATTTTGTAAAGTACATGGACTGATGAAAAAAGCTTATTTAGTTATTGCTTTTTTGAAAAATGCTGAAAAGGATATGCTCGAATGAAGCGGCTCGTCGACTAAGTTATAGTTTGATTCATACTAAGGATCGATTATATTTTGCATATTTCCTTTATGTGTACATTAATTTGATTTTCTTTGCTATAATTTTTTGGATGTTAGGTACACACCATTAAAAATCAAATTTAATCTTAATAAACATTTCTCAGTCAAATTGTGCAATATCGCCCACTGTAGGTACTCTTAAAAATGTGTTTCGGTTCTTCTATGGCTTATTTTTGTTTATGTGTATTTTTAAGCACTCTATATCTTTTTCTCTGAAAACATTTTTTATGAGTTGTGCAATTTTACAACAGTTTTTTGAACATTTTCTATATCCATTTATATTGCAAATATTTACGGAATTGTGCGTTCTTTTTGCAATCGCTACGGTTAGGTTTCTATGTACAATATTACCATATTAAATAAGATTTGAAAGATATTTGAGTCACTGTGCTTTATGATTCAAATTTATTGTCTTTTGTAATGCATTAAAAAATGCAATGTATCTAAATGAGAATAAGTTATTTTGAGAGATTGAAGTAATCAATCAATTTCCTAACCAGTTGATTAAATAACGTATTTTATCAGATGCATGCAAATTGGAGAAAACTGAAAAATCAAATGATTAAATATTACCAATATGAGTAGGAGAATTTATGAGACATTGATTTATTACCATAAATCAATTACTTCAACACTTAGTAAAAATTTCTATATAAAAATTGTAGTTATTTAGAGATTAACATCATAATTTCAAGTTGTACTTCTTCGTATTCTTCTTAATCTCTATTATCAATCTTGTAATTTTCTTTTCTCGCAAAGTAATAAAATCTTTCACCTTTCCAAAGTGGATGTACACTATCTCGTGATAGTGGAACCACTATAAATCTTGTGTGTGATTTACATTTCTATTTGTGCATTTGTGATATATGATTTTGAGATATTAGTTTTCTGTTTGTTATACCTCATCATCAACACGATCCTTTTATTTTCATTGCGTTTTCGGTGTTAATCGAATTTTTTTCCAACAGTCTGGTATCAGAGCTATTTGATTGTTGAAGGAAAGTGTTAGGCAGTATGGCAGAAGATAAAGGTACCACAGTTGAAGCAAGACCCCATGTTAGAGGATCTATATGGCATCAGGAACACAGTTGGTGATAGAGAAGTGGAATGAGAATAATAACTTCGAGAAGTGGCAATGAAGGACTAATGTTGTTCTAAGGTACAATAGGGTTCATCGGGTGGTGTTTGACAGTGAGAAGTTGCCCGTTGATATTTCAGCCATTGAAAAAGAGGAGTGGAAGAATGGGCTTTTACTACTCATTATTTGGCCATGGGAGAGAATGTTAGCTCGGATATTAGCAGTGAAACAACTGCTAGAGGAATTTAGACCAAGGTGGAGAATCTCTAATAGAAGAAGTCACAAACTGTCTGATTTTGCTGAAGGCATTATTCATCATGAAGAGGAGAGAGGGTACTTCAGTAAAGGCACGTCTTAGTTTCTTTGATGATCTTTTAATGAAGATAAAGACGGTTGATTTGAAGGTGGATGAAGAGCAGAAAGTGTTGGTTCTTTTGTGTTCCCTTCGGGTGCGTTACACAGCTTTCGCTAATAGTCTTATATATGAAAGAGACACTTTGACAGTAGAGGATGTGAAGTCGGGTCTTCTCTCTGAAAACTTGAGAGATCTGTTAAAGGAGATGAGTGAAGGTAGAGGAGAGAGTAGTAGTCAGGGTCTATTTGTTGACAATGGAAGAGAGGAGAAGAAGAGTTGGAATCTTAGGGGGCGTTCCAAGTCTAGGAAGCCCGAAAATGGTTGGAGAAAAAAGTCTAGAGATATGAAGTGTCACCACTGTAAGACAGTAGACCACTAGTAGAAAGATTTTCTAGAATTTAAAAGAAAGACCGAGGATGGTCTTCATCGATTGCGGTGGAGAAGGCTGTATCTGATTACCGTAGCAACATCGTATGTATCAGACCATTGGGTGTTTGATTCAGGAGCGTCGTTCCACATGACACCAAATGTGTATTACTTCAACTCTTTTGTTGAAAAGAAGGAAAGTGCAATTCTTATGAGAAATGATGCTTGTTGTAGAGCCATGGAAGAGGGTATAGTACAGATTTACATGTTTGACGGAATAATCCACACTTTGACAAGTGTCTGCTATGTCCTAGGTCTTCAAAAGTCATTGATTTCTATATGGCAGCGGGCATCCATGAGATGCAAGGTGACTATAGAGAAGGATAGTTTTAATGTTTCTAGGGGTGCGCTACTATTGATGAAGGGTAACGTGTTTCAAAATCCGTACCTTTTGAAAGGAACAATCGTGCTTAGAGAGTCTTGTAGTAAAGTAGATAGTTCTCATGTTTTGGATGCCACAAGACTTTAGCATCTTAGATTGTGTCATATTTTAGATAAGGGCTTGGAGTTTCTTCGCAGATGGAAGATGATTAGAGGAGAAAGCTTCGATAAGTTAGATTTTTTCCGGGAGTGTTTTTTGGGTAAGCAGACAAAGGTATCTCTTGGAGTTTAACTTCATAGATTGGAGAGAGTAATTGCTTATGTACACACAGATGTCTGGGGACCTGTAGCTACCACTTCTATTAGGAGAGCGGAGTATTTTATTTCTTCATTGATAACTTTTCTTAGAAAGTTTGAATGTATGTGATGAAGGCCAAGTCAGAAAGTTTTAAGAAATTTAAAGCATAGAAGGTGCTAGTTGAGAACCAGTATGGTTGCAAATTGAAAGTGCTTAGGTATGATAATGGCGGCGAATTTGTCTCTAGAGCGTTCCTTCATTTCTATAAGCAGCATGGTATTCAGAGATATTTCACTATACCTGGTGATCCACAATCCAATGGAGTTACTGAGAGGATGAATCACACTCTACTTGAAAATGCCCGTTGCTTGAGATTGACTACAGGCTTACCTAAAGACTTTTAGGCTAAAACTTTGTTAACTGCAGCGCATATTATAAATTGAATTCCGTGCTAAGCTATAGATGAGAAGATTCTAGAGAAAAGTGGAGTAATGAAGCATCATACCTTGGTGATTTTCGTATTTGTGGTTGTCCTGTGTATGCACACCATACAGGCGATGATAAGTTGAAGGCTAGGGCATACGAGAGCATATTTATGGGATACACAGATGGAGTCAAAGAGTATCGAATTTGAAACCCAGCTGATAAGAAGATTGTACATGCTTGACATGTTACATTTAATGAGTCTACAATGTTCAAGCCTAAGGAAGAGTTACCTACCACATCAGTTGATTTTGATAGGCCTAAGGCGATGGAAGTAGTTCCCACATTTCAGCGTAGTAGTAGAATTTTAGCTATTGTTGAGAGAAGTGAAGATTCTGTTGATGAGATGTCAAAGAGTAATCCACATATGTCTTCTAGTAGGGTTGGTGATATGCATGAACCTAGAGGAAGTTCGGTTCAAGGTGTAGGTGAAAGGAGTTTAGGCAATGTTATACCTACTGAAGCCAATCGAAGGACTATTAGGCCGCCCGAGAGGTATGTAAATTGGAAATATGCAAACCTTAGCCTTGATGATCAGTTTGACTATGCCCTACATGTAGTTCATAATGAGCCATTTGACCTTGAAGAAGCCATGAAATCGAGTGATAGCTTGAAGTGGATTTGTGTTATGGAAGAGGAGTTAGAGTGATTAAAGAAGAATAAGACCTAGAATTTGATACCACCTCCTCAAAGTAGCCGAGCCATTGGTTGCAAATGATAGAGTTAAAGGTATGCTCTTGGGGCAATTCTATAATTTATTGTAAATTATTAACTCTATAATAATGTCTCATTCGAAATTAAAGGTGTTTTTTTTCTTCTGTTATATACTTGTTATATTGTGTTATAATTAATTAATTATTTACTTTAAGTATATTTAATAGAAAAACCATAAATGGTTTGTTTGTGATAATAATTACAATTTTTGTAATCATGAGTATTTCATCATAACATAATATTAAACACATCATTTTAAATATTATTAATCAAGCTGTATAGACAATGGATATCGACGAATCCATTGAGACTAGAGGACGTAACACTCTGCAAATGTTGGGAAGTGTATTACTCATGATTGTTGGGGCACCAATCGTTTATGTACTGATAGTTATTGGATAACCATGGAATGAATCACTCGATAGTTTTCTATTGATTAATACAACTAAAGTTAAACAGAAAATATCGATGTGACAATATTACACAGTTCTATTAACTTGAGAATACTGTTGAACTTCAACGTGGAAGAACCACTTTGATTATAGTTAATCATTGCATGATGTCCATCGAACGACTATAGTTGTTCGAGTGGAAGCATTGAAAGTGAAATGCTATTTAATAAAGGATTCGTCTCCTCGATTATACGACGTTAATATAATGATCAATTGAAGTCAAATCAAAGTTAAAACTCAGGCTAGAGTAGTTTGGTTAATAATAATTATAATTATTGGACCAAGGACTTAATATTTAGAATATAAAGTTGAATATAGATGATATTGGAATTTTGACCATTACCAAATTCCATAAGTCCTAATGTGGTATAGTTTTGACGAAGAGAATTGGTACAAATAATTGCCACTATTAGGTAATGCTTAAATAAGTGAAATTGGATTTTACTGAAGCTATGCAAGCGATAAATTTGGCCATAATGTCACACCACTAGCTAAGGTGACTTATGACTGTTAGTATTCGAATTATTCGATATTAATCATTGATCGAGTTTACGCCTAAGAGTCACTTAACCAAAACATTGAATACTCTTACTACCATGTGATTTAATTAATATAATTATTATAAATTAATTAATATTTATGAAATATTAGTTATAGAATTTTATTTAATTTGTGTTGATCAATATTAAATAGCGTGTATATAATAGCTATAGACCTATGTATCGATATATGATATCGATGTGTACTTGAATTGGATTTAATTGCACGTTTATTTGATCAGGCTTGAAGCAATTAGAAGGCTCGGATATGGGCATGATATGGCCATCCACTAAGGGTAGAAGTGGGTGGAATTTTGATTCAAAATAAGGTGAATATGTAAGAGTAAAAGGTAGATCTGGATCCTCTTTTTGCTCTTTTGAACCTATACTATTTAAATACCTCAAGCCCCTCCTTTTCCTATTCTAGTTTTGCCTTCTCTCTCCCTACATCAAGTCGGCCATCTTATTACTATCCTCCTCTAATTTTTCAAGCAACTAAAACATAATTTAAATACAAAAACAAGATCAATGGTTGTTTCATTCAGATTGGTAGCTCTTTTTGGATTCTAGATACTAATTCAAAGAGTTATTTAATTCATTGTTTCATGGTATCTCATCTAGGCTTTGGATAAGGTAAATCCTTTCTTTACATTATATATATAAATAAATTTTCATTGTGTTATATGTATGGTTAGATAGTGTATGATTATCACGAATCTATATATGTCTATGTTGCGTTCATTGGATGAAATTGTATATGTGTATATATAATTAAAAGAAATTATACATATTTATATATATTGCTCAAAGCAAAAAAAAATTATTTCGAATATAATAATATTAAATTGATTTTGAAATAAGATTAGTTTTAATACAAACAGAATTACATAAGGCTTGTTTTACGTTTTACTATATATATTATTCAATTTAAATATTATATCTAATTATATATGTGTGTGTATATATATATATATATATCCTAAAATATATGTATGTAAATATTTAATATAATAAGTATACAATTAGAATTGTTTTCATAAATCTAAAAAATAAATTAATTTTGTATTTACATAATATAAAAAAGGAATTTTAAAACCATAATTAACTAAATAATTATGGCTGAATGTGTGTATATATTTATGTATAATTATTAAATTTATGTCAAAACATATTTTGTGTGTGTATATATCTTTTATATATGTAGTATTTCTAAATATTATTCTAATATATTTATATATATATTATATGTCTATGTTAATTTTTTTTAGATTTTAAAAAATATTTAATATTCATATATTTATTTAAAAGTTAATATATTAATTTGAATTTGATATTATGCATATCTATATCTAAAATTTAAAATTTGGTTTTAAAATTGTAGTTATTTGCATTAAAATTTACAATTATTTTATATTGTGCTATAACTATGTATATGTGTATGTGTGCGCGTGCGCGCTCGTGTATGTATGTACGTATGTATTTATATAAACATTTGCATTTTAAAAATAAAAATATTTACATTTACAAATACTATTTTATAGTATATAAAACTATATATATATATACACTTATATATATATTCAGTGTACATATATATTAGACAACACACATATATATAGGGTCTAATATGTCCATTGCGGTGTAAATCCGACATATATATACGGGCAAATTAAACCATGTACAATATTTATGTTGTAGGTGCACGTGCACACATATGTGTATATGATACACATCTTATATTGTTCAATTATAAATATAACGTTAACATAAATCTTTATAATAAATTAAACAAAAATATTGATTTTATTTAAAATAAATTTAACTTTATAGGCCCAATAAGATCCAAAATGGAATAATTTTTTTGAAATTTACCCATTTTCCCCGCTGCATACGAGACCAGGTCCAACAACGGTATCAAAGCTCAGTAGCCTATTCGGTCTAAATTAGCCATGTTAGGAATAATTAAATAAGCTTACCTATTTAGCAGGGGTATAGAAAAGTAGTATCTAAGGTTGGGTGTAACGACCTAGAATTTCGAACATTTCGTATTTAAAATTTTGAATCTAGGTTAAATGGGATTCAAAATGATTTTATAAACTTGTTAACTCCCTTTTTATTAATAACTAATAATCTAAACTTGTTTTGGAAATATATTTACAAACATAGATGGTTTGAAGAAATATCGATAATGTGACCAAAAATCGTTTTATCGATAAACGGCTTTTTACTCGATAAAAGTTGTTCGAAGTTTTTGGACATGTCTAATATATTAACGTATAATTAATTAGCAACTAAAAATATTTTCATGGTTTATGGCTAACTAAATCACTTGATGATGTAATCAATGATGTTGTTACACCCATATCTCCCAAACGTCGTCGAAGGAAGTTTTATGCAACTACCGAGCCAAAAGAACTACTCTCACCCCAAAAGTATAAATAGGAAAAGAAATAAAAAAACAAAGTTCAGATGGTGTTGCACTAAGATAATATGAAGTTGCGGCAAGATAGAGGGTCTGTGCCCATGATAGATGTCCAGGTAATGTTGCACGAATGCCCTAAAGACAGAACATGACGTAAAAAACTATGTGCCCCATTAAATATGATTCGAAACTATAATACAACATCAGAAAATTAAATTATCCATAATATATGAGGGCAGATCTAAAAGCCTAACTCTCACTCCTAGCAATGTAAAACTATGGCACATCCCCTTAAGCGTTTATACACGAGTAGGGATGCACCACAATCTTAAACTAATAACTAATAGTGGAAGGTCTACGCCGCAATTTAGTATCAAAAAATAATAAGGAAGCGCCGCCATCTTGATGTGACAGAACAGTGTCGTAATCCTGCAAACTCGGACCTCAAACTCAAAAAAATCAAGGGATGGGGTGATGGAAAGAAATTTCCTCGCTATCCAGGACCAAACCTTGCACCTCAAAGGAAAACCAAGAAGACCTAACTCCATCCACCAAGATTTTTAGATCTGACTCAAAGGCAAGAGCGATAGCACAATCCACCTATGATTGAAAGCAGTTCAGAACAGAATCATGCAAGGCAACCACCCTCAAAGATGGCAGCTCGATCTCGTCAGCTAAGCAATGCGGCCCAACTCTAACTACCCCATATTGTGATATGTTAACATCACAGAGTAGACGGCGCAGTACGCTTTTAGAATTTTCAGTGTAGTTCTAATGCAAAATGGCACAATAATACTTAGCGAAGTAAGGCAAAGTTCAAAAGTACCAATAAAGATATAAGTTCTACCTAAACAGAAGGACATCACCTCATTACAACCCCATCCACCTATAGGAGCAAAACATAAGCTTGATGCTTTGCAGAATCAAAAATGTACACGCTATTCAAATATTGAGTTTTTCCGCCTCAATCCAAAACACTCCCACCACAATTTCAAGTTTCCCACCTAAAGACAAAAATTCAACCGCTCAAATTACATTTTCTCACCACAGGCCACATCAACAATCTACTCACATCAAAAAAACTAGATTGATGTTCAACACAAGGCACAATCCAAAGGCGAAAATTAAGAGAGTGGAAGAATGATGTTGACAGTCCACATGCATCTCTGCTCTATAAATGGATAGGGCACTGTAGTAAAGAAAGAGGATCCTTTCCACTTTACTCTTTTAGGCATGCAAAGAAAAAACTTTGTACTCTCTGACATTACTTTTTGTACTAAGAATATAAATAGAAGAAAGTGACATTTTGTCCGTATACATAGGATTACTTAACATCCGAACCACGTAAACTCTCCACGTCCTTTTTATTTTTTCCAGTACTTTGCTCTACAGTTTTTCTTATTCTATCAGCTATGGTATTGAGATAACCAATTTATTTATTGTACTTCGAATTTGTGCCCTTATAATATTGTACGCATTAAAGTAATATAGTTTCTCCTCTTTAAGGCAAGATTAACATCACTTAATTTAGCTAATTTATAATCATAGAAGCACCCAGCTTCGTGATTACTTCGTTAAAAATACTTGGGTGTTAGTGAGACAAAAAAGCTCATCAACATATTTGGCGCTAGAAGGAGGGTCGATTTCCCTCTTCAGCAAATATTACCTGAACTTTCTTCAAGTACCATAACAACACCATGAATCGCATGGAGTTTGCTATTCTCCTTGCACAAGAACTATTTCACATGGCCTCAAAAATCTTGAAAAAGCCATTTGTAACCTCAAAAGCCCAAACTAAGGTGGAAGCTTTTAGGAGCCCACCCCAAACCCTATTCTGGACGTGTTAGAATCTCTATTGTTGGAATTTAATGACAATAACTATACAATTATGCCAAAGAACCTCTAAGTTAACTTGTAGGTACATGAGTATCAAAAAGAGAAACAAATAAAAAAAATTGAAGACAAAAGTATATACATGGAGATACAAGAAGAGATACAATAATGAAGCTAAGACGACGATTACAAATAAAGTTATATTAGTCATAGTATTTTGTGTCTAGATGTATATGATTGCTAAAATCTCTTCAAAGTGGTATAAATATACACATACACAATCAAAATATTTTATAGAAGCAATGAAAGTTTTTCAAAAGTGCATAAAGCAAGACTCGAATTCAGGTCATTGGTGCACTCATGTTTTACATGAAAAAGCTTTCAAAAATGCATGGAGCAAGAATTGAACCCGGGTCACTAGTTTAGATAGCAAATGCTCTAACCAGTTGAGCTAAGACAACTTTTATTTTTTCACAGAATTCAGTCGACTAAAACGTTTAATTCAGTCGACTGAATCCTGTATGTATCATATTTATAAAATAGAGTTTAGTTGACTGAATGAACATTTTCAATCGACTGAATCAAGTGTTTTTTATGCTATTTTTTTACGGGAAGTTTTTTACTGCAATTTAGTCGACTGAACTTTTTTATTCAGTTGGCTAAATGTCGCGACAGTCACTTTTTATTAAAATACTAAAGGGGATCTTTTCTTCGTGAAGCGTCACTTCCCTTCGTTAATGGCTGCAACTCTTCCAATAGTCATCACTCTTCACAATATAGTTGCAACCATTCGTTTTCTATATAAAGCAATCCCATTATTGAATTCAAATAACAATTCTTTTCTACTCTTTCTATCTTGATTTAAATTCTTTGCCATTCATACAATTTTATATTGTTTTACCTTTTTGATCACATGTGCATTCAGGAATACAATTCTTGTGATCAAAATCATCCCATTTCTTCACATACACTCAATATACCACTTAGAAAAAGATTATAGGAAGGTTGTATTATATCGACTCATCCACGTTATTTAGAGCACAATAAGTCAAAGCACTCTACTACCTTTTGAAGTCGAAATCCTTTTGGAGATCTTCAGCCCCGAAGTCATATTCGATAGCTTAGGCAGTTTGTAATATAGAAGTCTTGTTCGGCAGTTGAGGCGGTCTGTAATACCTATTCCTCCGGATTATGTGAGGACATTTGTTAGTTAAATCAAGATGGAGTCTGAGACTAGACGTAGAACGGAAAGTTCGAACCAGTATGAAAATCTTTGGTGCACTTTGCTTTATAATTCATTATTTCCACTGTTATTATATACAAGTTTTAATTTATTAGAACTATTCATATTACTCGATCTGCATATTGTAACAACGTCTTAGAATAAATGGCCATAAAGAGATCTAGTCAAGGCAATAGAAAAAAGAAGAGCGTTAAAAAAGAATCAAAGGAGCAAAAAAGCAAACGCTTCATGGCTAAACTCAGATCACAATCGGTGTGCTTAGATTCTTTATATAAAGATCTTTTATTAGCATATGATGAATTATTAAAAGATCGTAAAACTTTGAATAAAGTTAATAGAATTGCATTAGCTAAGTTAAAAGACCGTGAGCAAGAAATTTCCAATCTAAAAGAGAAAAATAATTTTTTGGTAAAACAAATTAATTTTTTGAAAATACGGTAGAAGAACTTGTTTTACAAAAAGATTTGCTACAAAAAGAAAATGAGCAGTTAGATGTTAAAAATAATGATCTTTTGAAGGAAATCGATGTTCTGAAAAATAAAAATATAATTTTGGAAATTTTTTAAAATAATTCTAGCTACTTAATATTGTCGCTTGAAAAAGGGAATGGAGATTTAATTAAAAAGAATGTAGAATTATCTAAAGAATGTGAGATTTTAAAAGATAATAGTAATATTTTGCAAAAATAAGTTGATGATTCTAAAGAAACTTTTGAAAGATTAAATGAGAAAATCGTAAATTTTAACAAAGTTAAATATACCTTATCTTCCTTAGCTACAAATTAGAAAGCTCATAATGATAAAAGCAGTTTAGGCTATAAACAAGCTAAAAGTAAAAATAATACCAGATATGTATACTAATTTTAGTCCTAGTACTAGTAACCAAGATAGTCCTAAAACCACTTACAGTCATAATAGTACTTTGTTTAGAAATGATAGAAAATATTTTTCAAGCACAAAGCTAATGACCAATAGTATTAGAATATGGATTCCAGCTAATACAATTGATCATGATAAACAAATTTATATTAGCAACTATTATAAGAATGTGATTTGTAATGAAAACTATATTTATAAAGGTTCAACCACACCCAAATGGGTATGGTTTTCTAAAACTTAGGAAATTATAAGAACATTGGGTATCGCATGCTTTAAATGTTAATTTATTTCTATTTTTTATTTTTTTGATACCCTAGTTTATAAGTAGTTGTTATTTATTAATGATTGTCAGTCCTACTTAAAGTGCTAAAGCATAGCAGTTTACCATAAAATGCTATAAAAAGTAGGATAGATTTTGAATTTTAAGAATGTTCCATACATTTGATGGAATTATACGCTTACAATAAAATAAAGACATCAACAAATTCGATAAAATCTAACTTATTTTCTCCATAATTAATATTGGGCTAATCATTTATTTTTGAGGAATATTAAACTATTTCTGAAAAATAATACCCATATTTTAGTCATATTATAACTTGAATCTTTTTGAAATGTCCACATTTTTATATAGAATAAAGAGAACACATATTAATAGAATATATTTCTTAACAATATTTTCTAAGAAAGACATATTTATTTAAATGAATTTCACTTATACTTAGAAATATTGTAGTTAAGAAGAGATTTGAGTATTTGCTCTTTATAATATATTTTATAAAATTTATTATTGCCTAAAAGGCAAAAAATTTATACTCTCTCATTCTTTTTAATAATGACAAAGGCGGAGAAATACATATGTATATTGATAAAAGAGATATTATACTTAGGGTTTTAGTTATATTATAATATCATTTATATTTTTCAAAAATTGTATAGTTGTCATCATCAAAAAGGGAAAGGATGTTAGAACCTTTCTTGTTGGATTTTAATGACAACAACTATACAATTATGCCAAAGAACCTCTAAGCTAATTTGTAGGTGCATGAGTATCAATAAGAGAAATAAATAAACAAATTGAAGACAAAAGTATATATATGGAGATACAAGAAGAGATACAATAATGAAGCTAAGATGACAATGACAAACAAAGTTTATTAGTCATAGTATTTTGTGTCTAGAAGTATATGATTCTTAAAATCTCTTCAAAGTGGTATAAACACAACACAACTGCAGAAAAAGCATTTCCTAACGTCTATAAGCGTTACTATTAATTTTTGTAACGCACTAAACCCGTTAGCAGAAGGGCATGAAGAAATTCCTGGTGCAAGCCCTAACGCTTATAAGCGTTGTTAAATTGTATGTTATAACGCTTATAAGCGTTGTTAAATTGTATATTATAACGCTTATAAGCGTTGTTAAATATTACATTAACGCCTACAAGGCTTGCCATGTTTTATTTTGTAACACTTTTATCCCGTTACTGATCATGATTTTGTAACGCTTATAAGCGTTACTGCAATTTTTCGGTGCAGTGCTAAATTTTTTCCAGTAACGCCAATAAGTGTTACAAAAGTATTATTTATAACTGCCCCAATCTGACACTGTATATGCAACAAACAATTCATATAACAATATTATCAAAAACCATTTAGGTCATAGCATCATCATACATATTATGATTAAGATAAAAAGTAATTACATAGCTTCAACTACAGTATTACAAAACACAACATCAAATACTTACATTAAACAACCAAAAGACAACAGTAGCATTGCAAAAACAACAAAAGACAAAATATTATGTCTCAAACATAAAGTCTGCTAAAAGAAGAAGACACATATTCCGGATGCGAAACACTGGCCATATCACAAAACCTCCATCCGCTATTTCACAAAGCTTATAATTCCCATTTTGTGGACCATCATAAATAGGTGCTTCTGGATCTATTACTTCAGCAACCCAAACAACTTTTTCAACATTTGGTACAACATTTCTGAAATGACAAGTAGTTTTCGAACCAAGGTAACCTTTGGCTACATCCTTCTTCAAGTCTTGCGATAGTAGCGTTACAAATTTTTTTTCTTTTGAAGATGAACCATTATCACAGGGTAGAGCATCATTCGTAGGAGGAGAACCCTCTAAGTTGGAAGCACCATCTGTTCTCGGTGTAACATTACTGATACTTTGAATTTGTTGCATCCCAGATATCTTATTTAGAAAAGATGAAGTAAATGATTTAAGAGCATCATCGACTTGATTTGCTACTTGTTTAGCTACTTGGTTTTGAAATTCCAATGACCAAAGTTGAAAGTTATGTTTTTCATTTTTCTCCGCAATTGCTTTTGAAGCTTGTATTGTTTTCACTTGTTTTACAGTAAAAGAGGAACTAACCGCACGATAGTAATTTTTCTTTTTATCGGCCCCAAAAACTTCAACAACAGGATCTCTTTCAATATCATGTAAACTTGTTGCGCCATCGCCATTAAGACCAGCCTCCATCTTCTGTTTTTTTTTCTGCCTCCTCTATTAGCGCCTACAGTACATAAAGCATTCACAAAAATAGTGAGTGAATGTAGATATGGAGTATATATATAGTCAAGACTTCTGTCCTAGGAGTATATAACTGTACTATGATTTTCCTCATACTCTAATCAGTTAGAATCAGAATTAAAGAATCTTTCAAATCGATGAGCTAAATTCAATCAAACATAACCCAGTTTAAATACTTCGTAAAAGAAAATTAAAATCCTTTGCCTTTTTCAGAAAGTAAGAAAAAGAATCATCTATTTTGATTTGATCTTTGCTTTAAACACATCTGATGCCACATGAAATGTAACAAGGAAAGAGTCTGCAAGCTCTGCCCTAGAGCTGTAACTTACGTCATCTTATGTTGCTTGATGTTAGAAGTGACTCACATTAATTAGGTGTGTTGATTGGGCTTGGATAACTGTCTTACATCACAAAAAGGATGAAATAAAAACGGTATAGGTGTGTTGATTGGGCAGAGTTCTTCAGTACGCATTATCAGACATACTAGGTGTTGTTTGCATTAAATGGGGTTTGATCCTATATGTGTCCCATGCAAACAAGAAAAAAAATGCGAAGCATTTTTGTTTTGAATGTAAATTTTCTACACATATGGGAAAGGTATTGCAAAAAATTGAGATGTCTAACAAGTCAAACAGGACTTTTGAATCTATATGGTGAAATCAACTTCATATCAAACCAGTTTAAACATAGTAGATTAAGCAAAGATATTAATAGAGTTGCATTATAGTCATATGTACGATATGTTTGGAGAGAGATAAATAATATAATTTTTAATACTTCAAACAGCTTAGAGGTGAGAAATGTGTGCAAATAAATCAAGAGTATAGTGGCTATACGGAGTGGGAAATCTAAACACAAGCAAAACATCAATCAACACGATGAAGTAATTACAGAGAATGGTGTTAGTGCTCAACTTACTTTCTCATTTCCTTGTTTACTGTAGTTTGAATTGTTACTAGTTTCAACCTTTTGTAACGCCAGCATGGCCATAACATGGTATGTATTCACTGCTATTTTTAGTGGAATTTAATTGATGTGAATCACATGCACATGCATCCTGATGTATGAGTAGGATTGTCTTCTAGGAACAAAATAAAAATAAATAACTCATATGTAGTCCTACATATTCAAATCACAGAATACGTGATACGAAATGAACTCTATCTTCAATGCGTTATCATATATAGCACACAAACTAGTCAAAATAAAATATACGAAGTATATGTAAATCTTACATATGTTTTAGCAGCGCATGGAAGCACTTCTCCATTTTTTTTTACTTTTATGTGCCGCCTTCCATGCCATAGTTCTTGTAACTTTCTCATTTGGATTTGCAATGGCCTATAATATAGTCATAGTTAACAAAGCATAATAATCTTAATTATTAATTGCTATTTGTTAAAAAACAAGTTGCATACCATTTCTTCATATATTCCTAAGGTATGAGGAATTGTATTCTTGGCTTTATTTTGAGCATTCTGCATACATTGTTTTCTCTTTTTATCGGTGTACTCGTTGTCAACAAACTTCTCCCACCATGTTTTATCAATGTCATCAGGACATGAATTAATGGCAACGCTCTTAGGTATAGTCTGTCGATTGGGTCTTAGGTACTTATTTCGCAAATTAGACTTTATTGTACGAAAATATTGAGGAAACCTTTTTTCCAATATTGGTCGAGCTAGCTCGGGATCCATATCCATTTCAAATTCAGTCTGTTAAATCAAAGAAAATAATAACAAAGCAATACAATAAGAATTTGTTTAATTATTTCAATCTTCTTAAAAGATTGAAACAAAATGAATATGAAAGGTATGCATATTCTTTTATTAATGCTTTTGGTAACTACTTATATGTTTCCAATTTAACTCCTTCCTATATGAAAAGAATTAGTTAATATGAAAGGTTTGTTTAGCTTCTTACTATATGTTTCCAGTTTTGACGCTTGCATGAGTTTTCAATGTAATGTAGCAAACCTTTTAACAAAATTAATTTCAGAATTCTTTTCCAATTGATAATGTTGGTAATATTATCAGTATTATTGACTATAAAAGGATCAAAATAGATAAATACCAATAGCTCTTTCCATAGATTTTCCTTGTAGTAGTCATCTACATTCCTCCATTCATCATAACCAATAGGTATGTGACAACGGATTAAAGCACTACATCGGGAACTCCACTTAGCTTCGTCTTTACCTTTAGCTCCTTCCAAACCAACCATTATTGAGTACTTCTTACCATGTGGTGGAGGATGATTAGACATATTTTTTGTACATATAAATGCCAAAGGACTAAATCAATCCTGTATTTAAAAAAGTTAAATCTTAAAATGCAAGACATGAAGAAAAATCATAATCAACACTTTAAATTGTGTTCAAAATACAAGTTTAAATATATACATTTATGATACTTATTCTTTAATATATATGCTTTTAAATTGGGCGGGCCTGTAGGCTTAAATTATTTGGTATGTGCAGCAGCTCATGTTGGTTGCTGCTAAACAGCAGCCAACAAGCTGCTATTGTAATTACAACACATTAACAAATCTCACAAGTTGCTATTTGGTATGTGCAGCAGCTCATGTTGGGTGCTTATGTCAAATCGTCTGCACTCTTGTGAGATTTGGTTTAAGTTTGGGAGGGTTTTCTATCAATAAATTGTTGTTTAGCAGCAACCAACATGAGCTGTAGGCTTAAATGAACTGTTGGTTTTTTTTATCATATTTCATTATAATTAATTTTTACATGACTTAACATTAGCAAGGTTAGATGAGCATGCTCATAAAATAATATATGAATTGAAAGTACCTTGGAACTTTGTGGAGAATTTAAAATTGCAGTTTAACAGCAAAGAGGTACTTGTTACTTAGAGGAGATCCACGGCGTTATGCTTAAATTTAAAATCTGTACAATAAACAAAATTGCATTTAGATATAGCACATGAATTGATAGTACCTTAATACTTAGCAGAGAGTTTGAAATCGCATTCAAGAATTGATGAGGTGTTTGCAATTTAGAGTAATCCACAACCTGTAAAATTAAGAAATTGGACATTATAAATATAAATTAGAGGCATGAAAGTTGAACCTGCATATGAGCATATAATAGATAGGTTAAGTCTCAAGCATATACATATACATACAGGTAATATATGAATCAAAATAGCAATTCCATAAAATGTCAAGCATTTTAATATAAAAGAAAATTGACAAAAATAGCTGTTTATACATTTTATTTATTTCAGTTCAGTACATTTCAATAATGGTGCAAGGTTAGGTTGTTCACTCATAATAGACTGAAAATTTGTTGGCACAACGTAATCATCTATCATATCTGTCATGCGCTTTGGAGAGCGTCGAACGATGGACCAATCAGCATTTTGTGTATCATTGATGTAGAACACCTGACTTGCTTCGGTTGCGAGTATAGCTGGCTCATCATATTCACCATTAGAATTTTTGAGCCTTTTCATGTTCACCATTAATAAATTAGAATCTGGACAGATCTTACAACCATTTGTCTTATCTCCAATATTCACCCAATCACAATAAAATACCACATGTTGAAAGTCGTAGTAATCAACCTCTATGATCTCTTTAATAATGCCATACCAAGTAGTGTCATCATCAGTGGGATTTATATCTCTCGCACTTGCAACGAATGTAGTAATTGCATCCATACAAACACCACTGTCTTGTGTTGAAAGAGTATCGTCATAATGTTGAGGAGAAAATACATAGCCATTCACTCTATATTTGAGATATGTTTTAGCTTCCCATTTTGGACCACTGACATAGTGCCATAACATTGTGCCCATGCATTTTTCATCTACTAGCTGTTACAATTAACAAATTCTATAAACAACATAAAGAAAACTTAAACTATATTTTTGGAATAAAAGTAGCACACCTTTTTGTGTAACCAATCAATAAATTCGGATTGTACTATCACTTCTGCCTTTATGGTACCTTTTCGTTTACCACGATGAGCACCTTCTAAAGATAAGCGATATGCACTATAAATTAAAAATCTAGTGTAAATATATGAATATAAATATAAATATAAAAATATGGATGTATATAATCTTATACATTATATCAAAAGTACTAAGAAAAAAATATCAAACCTATAATATTCATCTCTATCTGGAATATCAATTCTAAAAAGTATCCATCTTCGAATCTGTATGCGTTTTACCCTAGATAACTTAAGGGGTTTACCCTCAATAATGGCGCGCTCATACGTGTCATCTCCGTTCTTGTCTAAAAAGGATGCTTGTGTAGAACTATGATTTCCATCACGCGGGTTGGGCATATATTCCATTGCATATCTAACTGATTCTGAAACAAGATATGCTTCAGAAATTGATCCTTCTATATAACGCTTATTGTTAGGTATATTCTTGCATTCTTTCATAGCCCTAATACATATACAATTACAATTAGATTAAGTATTCAATAATATTCATAACCTAACTAAATTAACTGAACATTTCATACCTTTCAAATGGATACATCCATATATAGTTCGTAGGTCCACAAAGTAGAGCTTGATCAGCTAGATGTACCATAAGATGAATACTTATGTCAAAAAAGTCTTTGGGAAAATAACGTGCCATCACACATAATGCCTCGGGAATCATATCTTTGGCAGCTTGGACATGTTCTCGAACTAAAACTTTCGAACAAATTACGTTGAAATACAAGCTTACTTGTAAAATTGCTCGTCTTAGCTCACGGAACTTTGGATATGCATGTTGAACCATTATAGGGAGAAAGTATTGCATAATAAGATGATAGTCGTATGTTTTCTTAATGTGCAAACAGGGTGGTTGAATACTTACAAGGTTACCTAACTTGGTAGCAAGGGAAGATGGAAGTTTTGCATCTTTTAGAACTCGACAACATTGTACTTTATGAATCTTGTCCCATGAAAACTTAGAATGTTGGTTTCCTTTATCAAATAATAAGTTGATAATATGTTCTGCAACATTCTTCTCTGTATGCATTACATCAATCGTATGTCTTACTTTGTGGGTACTCCAATAACTTAAGTTGTATAAAATTGACTTCTTATACCATGCCGACCTTTCTTCATTGCCATCCTCTTCCATGGATGAATATGCATTGCCATAAACATCACATATCATTCGTTTCTTACTTTTGGATATTTTTCCAGGTAAATACTTGATACGGTCAATCTTTTCTAAAAGAGAAGAACCCCTTAACCTTATTGGGGGTTCTTTGTTTTCAATGTCTTTGTACCAGCCATGTTTTAGTGCTCTATATGGATGACCATCCTTCAAAAATCTTCTATATTTTGGATAAACAACCTTGTTACCAATGTACTCTGACTCGGTCCCGATAGCACAAACTGGACATGCTTTATAACCATGTGTCACACAACCTGACAAATTACCAAATGCTGGTAAATCATGGATTCCCCATAACAACATTGCTTTCATAGTGAAAATCTCCCCCTTATCCATATCAAAAGCAGATACTCCTTCCCAAAGTTGTTTCAACTCATCTACAAGAGGTTGTAAATATACATCAATGTCCTGGCTTGGTGCTCTTGGCCTAGATATCAATAAACTTAGCATTTGAAATTGTGACTTCATGCATAATGAAGGAGGCAGGTTATATGGAATTATGTACACAGGCCAACAACTATAACTATTCGAGAGAACTCCATTTGGATTAAATCCATCGGTAGCAATACCAAGCCAAACATTATGTCCCTCAGCAGAAAATTCTGGCCACTTGCTTTTGATTGACCTCCATTCAGCTGAATCTATAGGATGCCGCATGGACTCCCATGAAGGTTCAGCTTCTTTGTGCCACTGCATTTTACGAGCTATCCATGGTATAGTATACAATCTAGTTAACCTTGGAATTAGAGGAAAGTGTCTTAAAACTTTTCGTGGTTGGGTTGTCAATTTTACTTCCCCTAATGCAATGTTCTTAACTTTAAACCTTGATGTATGGCAATAAGGACATTCAACTGCATTTGCATTCTCCTTCCAAAATAATATGCAATCATTCTCACATGCATGTATGCAATTTACCTTCATACCTAAATCTTTCAACATTTTCTTCATTGTCGGATACTTATCAGGTAGTGTATTATCTTTTGGAAGCCAGCGTTTCATTCGCTTTAATAATTCCATCATACTATTTCCTGACCAATTAAACTCTTTCTTCAAATTATGAAGCTCTACGATTACACTTAATGTTGTAAGACCATCTTCACAAAAAGGATATAATTTCTCACTTGCTTTGCTTTTGAATTCATTATACTTTTTTCTATGATCAAAATGCGAAGAAGAATTATCACCATTACTTACATTTGGCTCTTCAGGATTCTCCTTATTGCTAGCTTGTGATATATTATTCGCTGTAAAAGCATCATTAATAAGATTTTCGAGAGGACCATTTACACAGTCTTCAACTTGGATTTCATATAGAGAAGAAGAATCTTGTGTAGGTTTTGGTGTAGGATTCATCCGCATATTAGCATCATTTATTTCTCCATGAAAGAACCATTCATTGTATGATGGATTCATACCAAAAATTATCAAGTGCTTCTCCACAGTTGCTAGTGGGAACTTTTTAGAGTTTATGCACTTTACACAAGGGCAAACACATAAACTAAAATCTTGTGGTGAGTGATTTTTCACAAAAGTAATGAAGTTTCGAACACCTTCCTTATATTCTTCCTCATTTCTGTGTGGGTTTCTAATCCACTCTCTTGAACTTGGTTCTGACATAAATTAATATGATCTCTTGGAATCAGTCAAAATAAAATACTCAGATAAACACAGTTTTTTACTTTATTATAAGAATATCTAACTACCGATATATCAATTTTTAATATTATATTATGAAAAAAATTCTCTTTATTGTGACTTTTTGAAACTATGCTAGATGGTGACAGATTGTTGGGTATAGTAGATAACAATGGAATAGTATTATTAAATGGTCGATTTTTTTATCATATGGATGTACTAATAGAAATATTTTGATATGGTGTCCTAATTTCAAGGCATCAGGTACATGCAAATAGGACAATGCATGATGTATATATTCAAAGCAACAAAATGTACTATTCAAAAAAAGAGATTTGCATTTAGATCCAAAACTAGTGTTCAATTGCATCATTGCGCATGACAGATACATTAAACAAAGCTGGGACGTGCAAATCAAAACATTGGGTGTGACTCATTTCAAGGCAATAGTCGGGGACGAATGGCAACAGGTATTACATGACAGAAATTTCAGGACACAGTACAAGGACGCACGAAAGTAAAACAATGGGCATGGGTGTGTGACTTTCAGACTTGCGTGCAATTACAGTGGGCAACTAAGGTCTCAACATATATCACATTTATGCATCATGCCTTAAGTGTTCAATTGTGTATAATGTATACCGTAGCAAGCAAGCATACGATCATGGATACATAGCTAGCAAGCAAAGAGTAGGTATCTAGCGAAGAGGAGCCCTACTTATCAAACCCATCAGTAAATTGACAGACAGCCATCCGATCATGGATACATCAAATATTTTGAAGTCAAATTGATTAGTTTCTCACCTGACTGGTCAACTTACAATTGCTCAGCCAACTTTCACTGTCTCATTGATTACTGTTTGGAAATAACATATGTGAAAGCCTAAAACCTGTTTCAAATAATATCATAACAATAGACACAAAAATAAATGTAATAATTAATAAAATGACAACAAAAACATTTAGCATTAAAGATATTATATGATATGCAGTTTAGATTTGGTGCTTTTTTCATTAGCTGTCAGAAATATGAAGCTTCATGTTCTTAAAACAAAATGGGAATCAAAGTTTATATAGGTTGGTTTAGTAATGGTGAATTTACAATTATCATACAATACCAAGTACTCAATATGACATGAAACTAGATAATTTATAGCACATTACATACATGAAAGGTATTTTTATCCTATATATGAAACCAAATACTATAGCCATGATGATAATTTATAAAATATTAAGCAATCAAAATAATTTATATCTTACCTTTGAGTAATACAAATCCAAAGATTCAGATGATGTATGAAAAACTACTCTATGAAGCAAAGTTTCTGTTCTCTGCACAAAAAGAAAGAAAATTAAAAAATATCAGCCAATTTATTACATAATAAAAGAGAAATTTTCTAACATCTAGGTAACAATCATTTTGTAAAGGAATTGAATAACCCTGTATAAAACACTAAAACAGTCAAAATCTATTACTTAAATGTAAAAACATGACGTTAACATTGCATATCAATCATCGACCCCTCTGACTTGCATAGAATCACCCATGTCACTGCCTCTGTCCCAAACTTGCCTCTCACTCAACCATCACTTCCTGCTCAACATAATCCATACCACTTCCATAAATACTAATGCAGTTGCAGTAAACACACAATCACTTCACCATATCACTGCCACATCTCCTCACAACCACCCCAGACCATCATCATTTCTATCCACAACAGTTCCACCACTGCACTTCCTTACTCCTAACCTCCACCTCTGTCAAAATAGTGCACTTCTATTCCCTGTGCACATACCCTGCACTTTCATATCAACAGTTACCCCTGCCTTCCCTCACCAACCACCAACACTCATAGTCAACATTTCAACTGCAACTGCACGATACACTTCTACCACAATCACAACTGAACACCATATATCTCATACAAACATTTCTGCCATTCATTCAAACCATTCATCATCATTCCTTAAACACAACTGTGCCTATTTCAGTCAGTGCCTCACTAAACTTCTCTGTGCAACATACAACCATCATTGCTCCAACTTGCCTCAACTCCAGAAACCCAGTACCACAACCTTCGTATTTAGATCTAAAATAGTGGTGTTTCAATATAATCTTGTATGGACATTGTTGCAGATAAACTCTACTTTTGGTTATAGAATAAAAATCATGGTTTCAAAATTAAACAGTCATCCTTTTCAATTAGCAAAAGAAGGTAATCTTGATTCAGTCAAAAGCAAACAAGTCATTGCATCTAAGGGTTGTGAATATAGAGTACAAATTGGAAAGAACAACTGCAGTAAAATAAGAAATCGAAGTTAAAATGGAAGAAACAAACATACCCAAAATGAGCGACGTAGAATCAATTGGAACAGAAATCAGTCAAATCCCTTGACATAAAATTGGTATACTTGCGACCAATTGACGAAATGTTAAAATAGGAATTGAAATAGCTTTCATTAAAGAGTCGGTGCAATGAAATTTTACACGGCCGAAAAATGAAAAGCGTTAGAACTAGGTTAAAACGTATCTGGAATACCTAATTACCATCTTGACCTCGTTCATTTCTGTTAATTTCAGCTGCATAGGCTTTCCTAACACATTTCATGTGTTGCAATTGTGCTGGAGAAAATTAAAAAAAAAATAGTTTTTTCATCAACGCTTTTTTTAATTTACTAACGGGCTTGGGCCATTGTTATATTATAACGGGAAAAAAGGGTTACGAATGACAGAAACAAAGTGTTAAGAAATAACTGTTTTGGTGTTGTGCAACTACAGACCATCGAAATATTTTATAAAAGCAATGTAAGTTTTTCAAAAATGCATAAAGAAAGACTCAAACATGGGTCATTGGTGCATTCATATTTTAAATAATCAAGCTTTCAAAAATGCATGGAGCAAGACTCGAACCTGGGCCACTAGTTTATAATGCAAGTGCTCTAACCAATTGAGCTAAGACAACTTTTATTTTTACATAGAGTTCAGTCGACTAAAGCGTTCAATTCAGTAGACTGAATCCTGTATATACCATGTTTATAAAACATAATTCAATAGACTGAATGAACCTTTTCAATCGACTTGAATCAAGTGTTTTTTACACTGTTTTCCTACGGGAAATTTTTGCTATAATTTAATCGACTGAAATTTTTTATTCGGTCGGCTGAATGTTGCAACTGTCATTTTTTATATAAAATACCGAAGGGGTTCTTTTCTTCGTGAAGTGCCACTTCCCTTCGTTAATGGCTACAACTCTTCCAATGGTTATCACTCTTCATAAAATAGTTGCAACCGTTCATTTTCTATATAAAGCAATCCCATTATTGAATTCAAACAACAATTCTTTTCTATTCTTTCTATCTTGATTTGAATTCCTAAGCATTCACATAATTTTATAGTGCTTTACCTTTTGATCACATGCTTTTTCAAGAATACAATTCTTGTGATCAAAACCTTTCCATTTCTTTACATACACTCAATATACCACGCAGAAGAAGATTATAGGAAGGTTTTACTATATCGACTCATCCGTGTTATTTAGAGCATAAGAAGTCAAAACACTTTACTACTATTTGTAGTCGAAATCCTATTGGCGATCTTCAGGTGCGAAGTCCTATTTTGGCAGTTTAGGCAGTTTGTAATATAGAAGTCCTATTCGGCAGCTCAAATGGTCTGTAATATCTATTCCTCTGGGTTAAGTAAGGACGTTTGTTAGTTAAATCCAGAAGGAGTCTGGGACTGGACATAGAACGAGAAGTTCGAACCGATATAAAAATCTCTAATGCACTTTACTTTATAGTTCTTTATTTCTGCTGTTATTTGTTTAACGATGAGTTTTCTATCGGATTAGAAAATTGCCAATAAATTTCAAATTAAAATTTAACCGCAAGCGCACGACGTACAAAAGTTAGTACGTGGCAAGTACAGGTCGATCCGCGGGGAATTGTTAGATTTTAAATTTCTATTCAATCAAATTAAACCAAAAGTGGAGATTGTTTTGAAAACTAGAAAGCTAAGCAAATGTTGAGATTAAAAACTATGTGATTAAAATTCAATTTAGAGGCAAATCCACTTTCTTATATTTTTCACATAAATCAACATAAAATCAAATGATGATCTCTTTTTAATCTAAGTAGGATTAGTGATGTATTTATCATAAGCATGGCATATTTGAGTTATTAATTAACACAAATCAAACCATCAAACTATAATACAACTCTAGTCCTACTTTTTCAAATCTCTTGAAACATGGCATAGAAAATGAAACAAAAATCTAGTTTAAGCATGATTTATTTACTATTAATTAGTAACATAGATCATCAAATTTTGATTAAAACTTCACTTCATTGCCATGATCATATTTAGATGAAGAGGCAATTTGTGATTAATGAGATAAGCATAGCCTATTTGTTATGAACAAAGTAGGCTATCAAATTCAACTTAAAACACAAACAAACATAAACATCCATTTTCTCATGAAGCACAAAAGAGATCATACATAGAAAATTTATGTTGAATCTACATGATAAAAGAAAGCTTCATTACCCCTAAATTGTAGGGGTTTAGCCTCTCATCTGTGTTATCATTTCACCACATAGAGATTTCAACATTGAAAATAAAATAAAGTAGAGTATAAACAAAGAAAAAGAAGATTAAGTACTGGAAGGAAATGAACTAAACTAGTGCATAAATGTAAATCTAAACTATGAACATGAAATGAAAGGGAGCACAAGAATAAAAATGAGCATAAAATTAAATAAAGCTTGTAGAAAAGAAAAGAGAAAGAGGCTAGGAAGCCATTTTTATTTCATGTAACATTGAGCTTACAATTTACTTGCTTAATTTTCTAAGTAAAATGAAAGGTAGAAGATCCTTTACATGTACATAAGAGGGCTATTTATACATGCATAAAACCCTAGTTCAATTTTTAGGGTGCTTCCCAAAATGCCCTTTAGGAAGCGAGGCCACCAAGTAACCATTAGCCACTAATTAATCCATCATTAAATGTGCATGAAGCTTTAACCTCCACTTAGTTGTCCATTAGCTTCTAATTGTAGATTTAGGTAAGTGGGTGGGGTCCTCCATGATCATGAGCTTGAATTATTTCCCTCTTCTTTTCTTTGTATTCATTTGTGCATGCATGTATCTTCATAAAAGCCTCTTCCATATGCATCCAAATTCTTATAAAAATCGTAAAAAAATGTCCATGTAAAAATTCTCAAATTGACACATGCACAAAAATGACTATTTTGCCCCTGTATGTAGATGAATATATGATGATTTGAAAATAATTGAATTTTTTTTTAAACATGTTAAAATACCCAAATATGACATTTATTTAAATAAAAGTAGATAAATATGGATGTAAATATATGCACATTTACGTGCACATCAAATACCCCCACACTTATCTTTTTATTCGTCCTCGAATAAAGGAAAACTAAGATAAATCTGTTTTCGTAGGGAGCACGATTGCATTGAGCGTATGCAACAAGCCGTTAAACCTCTGGGTGTCCCCAATAGGACGAGTGTTGTCTCGTGAGGGTTTTCAGCGGATACTATCCACAAAATCCAAATGTAAAGTGAAAATATTTACAAAGTGAAAGATTTATTTACAATGGAATGAATGCAAGTTTTTTTGAAAATATTTACAAATGAAGGATTTACTTTCAAATTGACAAGAAATAAGTTAAATATAGGTTTTGGTCATTATCTTGAAATTTAAGTCATTTACTCGTCAAACTTTCCCATAAAAACCAAGTTATCATAACAAATGGGCTATAGTTTAACTCGTTGTTTCGGTCGATAATACAGTGTAACTATGAAATGGATCCTTAATTGATTATCAAAGTTTATCAAAGTGGTATTTTCATTTCTTTCCAATAACAAGTTAAGTCAAACAAGTTAAAATAGTGCTTGGATTTCAATTGCTTACACTCTCTTATTTGAAAATTTTATTGATATTAGCAATATTTACATATGCCTAACTCAGGTAAACGGAGGCTTGATATATTACTCGTGCACTGCCTTACGGACTGATGTGAGGGGAATACAGAGCATGGCGAGTGAACACACAAGTGTGAACACTTATCGACTGTAGGCGTTATTAAAAAGAATTTTTTATATACATACACCTAACTCAGATAAACTGAGGCCAGATATACCGATCGTGCACTGCCTTTCGGGCTTACGTGAGAAGGGTACAGAGCATGGCGAGTGAACACACAAGTGTGAACACATGACTCTAGGTGTTAAAAATATATACATATATACAAATGTTTTTTTTACTTATATATTTTTTGTGTTGTTTTTTTTATCTATTTTTCTTAGAAAGAGAGAGTTTTGCAAAATCATCTTAGCACTATTTAACTTAGAAGACAAAATGTTATATCCTTTACTTTAAATTTACCACTTTTTAAACAAAGATTTTCAATTAGAACATACTTCATAATTAACACATATGAACCTTCCTATATACTAGTTAAACTATTGTTATTTGTAATCAAACTTCATTTTTATTTTTGTTAAGACAAATAAATTTTCAAAAATTTCAATTTATTAACCAAAACTTATACTTATCCCATAGTGTTTCTTCGAAAATAAATCAAAATGGTAAAAGAAAAATGTTTTTTAGATTTAGAAATTTTGAGAATTTTTTTTTAAGTTAAAAGAAAATGAAAATTCAAAAATGCCATGAAACTTAAAGAAAAAGAAAATGAGATTCCCCCCACACTTAATTTTGACTGTGTCCCCATAGTCAATGCACGATATAATGAGTGTAACAGGGAAAAACATGTACATATTTACAAAAGAGGGTTAACATTCTTACTAGACATAGCTTGGCTCATGAAGGATCATGAGCTCCTCCTCTTGGTTACTTGGCAATTCCAAGAAAGGTTTCAAACGATGATCATTGACTTTGAAAATCGATCAATCCCTGGGGGTTTTTATTTCTACGGCATCATGTGGAAAAACAGTTCGTACCACAAATGGTCCGGTCCATCTCGATTTAAGTTTCCCAGGGAGTAAATGAAGTCTAGAGTCATATAAAAGAACTTTTTGGTTAGGCGAAAAAGTTTTTCTTAGGATTAACTTGTCATGAAAAACTTTTGTTCTTTCTTTATAAACTTTCTCGTTTTCATACGCGTCGTTTCTAAGTTCTTCTAGTTCGTTGAGTTGTAGTTTTTGGTTTTCGCCAGCTTTCTCAAGATCAAAGTTTAAGTTCTTTATTGCCCACAACGCTTTGTGTTCGATTTCAACGGGTAAATGGCAAGCTTTACCATAAACTAAACGAAATGGGAACATCTCAAGGTTAGTTTTAAAAGCAGTATGGTAAGCCCAAAGCGCGTCGGTCAATTTCTGAGACCAATCTTTTCGATTTTTGTTGACAGTTTTCTCCAAGATTTGTTTTATTTGACGATTTGAAACTTCAACTTCCCCACAAGTTTGAGGATGATATGGAGTGGATAACTTGTGGGTTATCGAGTATTTTTTCATTAATGTTTCAAAAGAACGGTTGCAAAAATGGGTTCCGTTATCACTAATTATTGTGCGAGGTGTGCCGAACCTTGAAAAAATGTTTTCTTTGAGAAACTTCACAACAATTCTATGGTCGTTGGTTTTGCAAGCAACGGCTTCGACCCATTTTGAGATGTAATGGACAACGAGAAGGATATACAAGTTTCCAAAAGAGTTGGGAACAGGTCCCATAAAGTCGATACCCCAAACATCATAGATTTCGATCGTAAGAATGGGGTTTAGAGGCGTCATATTTCGTCGAGAAATTCGTCCAAGCATTTGACATCGATCGCAAGTTTTACAAAATTCAAACGAGTCTTTGAAAAGAGAAGGCCAATAGAAACCACACTGAAGCACTTTTTCCGCAGTTTTCTTAGGACCGAAATGTCCACCGCGGCTTGATTGTGGCAAAATGAAAGAACACTCCTGATCTCATTATTTGGAATGCAATGTCGGATGATTTGGTCAGAGCAATATTTGAACAAGTATGGATCATCCCAATAGAAATATTTCACTTGGGACATGAATTTGTATTTGTCCTGTTTAGAACAAGATGAGGGAGTTTCTTTAGTGACTAAGTAGTTCACTATATCATCATACCATGGATCGATAGAAATTGAAACAAGTTGTTCATTGGAGAAGTTTTCATTGATTGGCAAAGAAGATGGTGTGTTCGGAAGACGAGACAAGTGATCGGCTATGACATTATCAGATCCTTTTTTGTCTTTGATTGTAATGTCAAATTCTTGAAGTAAAAGAATCCAACGAATCAAACGGGATTTAGCATCCTTTTTGGCAAAAAGGTATCGAAGAGCAGTATGGTCAGTGTAGACCGTGATGTGTGAACCTATCAAGTAAGGTCAAAACTTGTCGAGCGCAAAAACGACAGCTAGAAGCTCTTTTCGGTTGTTGTGTATTTGAGTTGAGCGTCGTTCAAAGTCATACTTGCGTAGTAAATGGCATGAAGGATTTTTTCGATGCGTTGTCCTAAGACAACACCAATTGCAAAGTTTGAGGCGTCACACATTGTTTCAAATGGGAGATCCCAATTGGGTGCGCAAATGATTGGAGCAGAAATGAGTTCGTTTTTGAGACGTTCGAAAGAAGAGATACAATCAGAGTTAAAATCGAAAGGAACGTCTTTTCCAAGAAGAGTCGTTAAAGGACGAGCGATTTTGCTAAAGTCTTTCACAAAGCATCGGTAAAAGCTAGCGTGTCCTAGAAATGATAGAATGTCCTTAACAGATTTGGGAATGGGTAGATTTGCAATTACGTCGACTTTCGCTTTATCTACCTCAATGCCTTTATTTGAGATGATATGTCCAAGGACTATGCCTTGTTTGACCATAAAGTAGCATTTTTCCCAATTCAAAGTCAAATGTTTTTCTTTACATCGATTTAGAACCAATTCGAGATGATGTAAACATTGGGAAAAAGAATCACCAAAGATAGAGAAATCGTCTGTAACGACCCAGAATTTTTGTTATTTGAAATTGGAATATTTAATTGATTTTAAATATTTAAAAGTTAATTTTTAACTTGAATTTCAAGTAAAATGGTTTATTGGATAATTTAGTTATTTAATTTAATAATTAAATATTGGGTAAATTAGTGAATCTTGAGTTTTAAGCTTGTTAAAAATAATTTAAAGGCTTATAAAATTTATATTTATAATAATGAAGATAATAAACTTTCAAAATGAATTTAAAAGTTATTTGTTCAGTTTTAAAAATATATCGTTTGAATTTACATTTAAAAATAGCCTTCCGGGGCATAGTCTCAGATTTCGACGAAACAAGTTCCATTGGATCCGTAATAGTGTATTATTATCGGATTCCAAATTTCGTAGCATTTGGAGTTACCATTTGGCCATAAGGGATATAAATGCGCTGAAATTTATATTAAAAACTTAATATAATAATTGGGTCCAAAAAGCTATCTTCTACATACAATCGAATTAGGACTCGAAACCTTTTCCATTGCGTTCGGAATAGGGGTATAACATTATTAACACCTCCGGCGAGATTCTGGTGGAGCTCGGCTTGGGATGGGGAGGAGCGATCTGCTGTGTACGAATGGCAGAGGCTGGAGGACGGGTTTTGGTAGGGAGAGGCGGAGCCTGCTTCGATGGGTGGAGGTGGAAGCTTGTACGAAGAGAGGAGGAATGGCGGTGGTTTCTGGTGATTCCGGGGAGAGATGAGAAGTGAGAGATGGATGGAGGGTTCGGCCATTTGGGTTGGGTATCTTCGCATGCACAGGCAAGGTGGGAGTTAGAGGAGAAGATAGTTTATTTGGTAATTAGTTTAAGATGGTGATTAATGTTTAATTAATTTTATTTAAAATCGATAGCTTATAAAATTTGTAACTCTCACATACGAGGTCCGTTTTGGACGAGACTTTTTGCGTTGCGATCGTGATGGCGAGTGCTTCGCAATGAAACTAGATTGGACGTAAATGGAGTTTGTGATATTTTCAGATAACTTCAAACGTGCTCGAATTTAATCGGAACCGGAACGCGAAAAAACGACGGAAAATCAATGTGAGTTACTCTCACTCAATTTTGGATTACTGGAATTAATTTTTAATAGTTAAAATTAATTATTAATTGATTGAAAAAATTGATAAATTATTATCAATTGGATGTGATATTATATATATATATATATATAGTAGTAGTATATATATTGGAGTGATTGATATTCCCGCATATATATAGCGGATGAGACCCTATGCGCCCCACATAATAGTGGATGACCCTATATACCGCGATATCCCCCTCAAAGTGGGATTGGTATTTTTATATTGTATTAACATCTATGGATGCACGGAAACAGGTTGGAGGGATCCAATTGGATTCCTCAAAAATGTTGAAATTATTTTCATATTCAGTGGTATGATTTGTTTGAAAAACTATGATAGATTATAGTGGAATTTGAATTTATTTGGTGCTATGGTGTTACTGGTTTAGATTTTGGTATTTTAAAATACCATAATATGTAAACTGAATTTAAAAAGAAATTAAAAGAAAATTAAAAGTAAAAATATTTAAAGTGAAATTTGGATTAATTTAAAGAGAAGAATTTGGGAAAAATAAATAGTTTGATTTTAAAAATTTATTTAATAATTTCGGAATATGGAAAAATAGTGATTTTGGAATAATTTAAATATAAGGATTTTAAATAATAAAACTTAAGCGATGTTTGTTTAAGTGTAAAAAGATTTTAAAATTGAGATTTAAAATAGTTTGGAAAAATAAAAAGGAAATTTGAAAAAATATATATGAAATTGTTGTTCCAGATTTAAATAAGATTTTAAATTATAAAAAGGAAGTGAAATCTGAATTTATTTGGGTTTTGAGATATAGTTGGGTTATTTAAGAAATTAATTTAAAAATGAAATTTGAATTAGAAATCGATTTAAAATCGATTAAGTATTGTGAAACCGTTATAACGGGAAATGAGACTATGGAATTTATAAACAAGGTTTATAAATAAAGTAAAGTGATTAACCATGGATAAATTAAAGTTATGAATTCACGGTGAGGATTTATAAGGAGATGGGTAAATCGGTTTAAAATTAAATGATAGATTTATTTTTAGAAATGTGAAAAAGGAGATTTACGGAATTGGGACATAAATCAAATTGGTGATAAATCGAGAGGAATTTATAAATGTTAGACTGGCTATATAGGAATTGAAAAGTATATTTTATTGAGAAGTTAAGTTGTTTTAAAAAGGGGGATTTTGAATTATTAACTAGATAGTTTAAAAAGGTGTTTAAAGAATATTTCAGAAAATTAATTATTTAGTTGTTTTAAAATTGTTTAAAGTATATTTAATTATTAATTAAGTTCATTATAGTAAGTTAATTATTATTTAAGGATTAATTAGTATTATTATTTTAAAAGGATAAATTATTCAATAATAATATTATATAATAACTTTTATTTTAAAGAGTATTTGCCTAAATTTAACTTGGAAATTTATTTTGAAAAATTATTTAATAAAGTTTTCGGAAAGTCATTGTATGCATTCATGGCGTAATCGGAGGTAGTGAGTGCCTACAGTTATGTTTTGGATTTCTCTGGGATAGAGACGTAACCATTGAGCTATAAAATCCATGGTTGATACCGCAGTGGTACTTTCCATATTATTTAAGGATAGTTTGTGAATATACTAAATTCGGCAAGATAAGTATATATTTTGGATAAAGAAATTTAATTTATAAAAATTAAATTAAAAAGAGATTTAGTATTTTCAGGGAAAATGAAATATTTGGTTGAATGATTGTTTATTTGATAGTTAAATAACCGACTATCAAATCTGGACCTAAATATAACTTTGGGAATATCTAAGGGAAACACGGGAATTATATGGTACAGTTACCGTTCGAGGTGCTATACTGTACATATAAACCCGTTTCGTTCTTCTAGGACGTTTATAAGGAAATCCGTCCACTAATGGTTAGGAGGTGATCTCCGATCTTATTTTCGTCTGTGTATTTCCTAAAGAACCGGGGTTGAGTTTACCGGGAAATATCAAACGTTGTTTCGAAGAGACCGGGATCGGATAAGTTATCCGAAAACCACTTCGATCCAACGAGTACGTTTTCGAGGGGAGAACAAAAGCATGGAGTCGAAGATGGAGCAGTGAAGTGCAAGGGCTAATCGCTACTAATTCTGAGGATTTTTCCAAAATGGATGTAGTAGGAATAGTGCCTTCGGTTCCGTTCGGACCCAGAACGGACTTGTATGGATGAATGCTATCAGTACATTGTCATTGGAGGACAATGAGCATTCTAAGTGAAATTCCTTTAAAAGGTAATTGTAGCCTCTAGCCTCATCAACCGGGAATGACTGAAAAGCAGGGGAGATGCAGCAAGGTTAAGTGGGTCGCACCCAATTAGGGTATGTTTATCACCTTTCTAGATACCTTCGGATATTATTACTACGATTCATGGAAGGTGCTCAGAAAGGGTGGGAACACCCGTGGTGATAGCATATTCGGTCTATCCAGGTTAGGGTAGTCCGGCCTTGTGTTGCAGGGAATCCCGGCGTGGTCCTCGGTACGCTGTTTCTAG
Organism: Allium fistulosum; assembly: GCA_030737815.1. Lineage (NCBI taxonomy): Eukaryota > Viridiplantae > Streptophyta > Magnoliopsida > Asparagales > Amaryllidaceae > Allium > Allium fistulosum. The sequence continues at coordinate 99,677,269 of CM060902.1, forward strand.
ACGTGTACCGTGACAGGTGGTACCCCAGAGCCTAGTCATTCGTATTGAATCCATTCTCCAATACGTGCCTTTACGGTTTTTGTTGTAGAGCCTAGTATGCTGGAATTTAATCAATGTAACAATTTCAGCTATATTGAATAAGTATTTGTACTTAGGCACTATTATAATATCAGAGGATTTGATATGAAATGTTTTGGTTATCATAAGGTAAAGAACCGTCGTGTTTATGTGTAGCGCGGTCTTACAAGATACTTTTGATTTTCAAAGGATTTTGACAACTTTAATAATTCAAATTGAGTGTGTTTTCTCACGCTGGTTTTCCAGACTGACTCAGGTGTTATTTTATTATAATGCTCGGGTCAGACCGAGTATTACAGATACATGATAGGATGCTATGAAGCTCAGGAGACGAGCTGGATGATGATGACGTATCACACGTACTTGGTTTTTGTTCCACTGTGTATTGTAGGCTGTACATTTAGCATTTTAGAGGACAAGTTATTATAACTGTCCGGTATTGTGTTATTAATGTGTTGTACTCTGATGATGTAATATGTAAATAACAGATATAGTTCTTTTTGTATAAAGACCAGTTGTTATCTATTATATATTGTTCCGCTGCGATTGTGAGATTCTGTGTTGTTATTTCTATTTCCTTCTTCTACCTCTTCTTCTTTTTCCCAAACGATTTGGTATTTCCGATATTCAATTGCTCGGCATGTAATACAATGAACGTATTGATGTCGATTTTCGAAGGTCGAAAATTCGAGCCGTGACATCTTAGTATCAGAGCTGAAGGTTAAGTGAGAACCTTGGCTCTAGTGTGGATTATTCATTGTAGATAGGGTCAGTAGCACCTTAGAATGAGTTTGAGCGTATTAATAGATATGAGCGTGCATTTGTTAATGAATATAAATTTGTTTTATATTATGTTGATTGGTTTGTTGAGTGGCTTATGGATTCTGGTCAATACGAGTAATTAACGTTATTGATAGAGATCTCTAAACACTTGAACAGAGCAATTCGACATAGTATTGTTTTAAAATGGGGTAAATGAAATAATTTTACCCAAATTATTTTTATATATAAAGGATTAATTTTTCAAGAAATTATTATATATGGTGTGCTTGATTGTTAGGAAATGATAATATTAAACCATTATCATTTGTTGTTGTGGTGATTGAGTAAAAATTGAAATTATAATCAAAAGTAAGAAAGTAATTCATATAACAAAATGGAATTTTGTGGGTATGATTTTATAAATGTGGTTTATGATTTGAAATGGAATAAAATTCCAGAGGAATATTTAAAGATGATATGGTTTATAAATATAGATTTAAAAGTTGGAAATTTGGGAATTTAAATCCCGTTGGTTTTGAAAATGTTTTTCAAAGTTGGGAAATAATAGTGATATTATTTGGAGAATATTTTTGAATTGAAATGTTTTTAAAATAGTTTTAAAGGAATAAAAAGCACTGAACTCACTTCGGTCGCTGGAAAATAATTTCGGTGATGACTGCAGCATCATCGACATTCATTTTTGAGTCTCCAAGGGAGGGATTGCTACCTTAATGATTGCAATTGGAGTTTTGGTTTGGTAAAACTGATTTGATTTGGAACTCAAAGAAAAGATTTGATGTACAAAAGTTTGTGTGTGTGTGTATTTGATTTCAAAAATGATTTGAAATAAATTGGGAATAAGGAGTTTAACTTTGGGGGTTAATTTAAAAATGTTTTATGGAATATAATAAGTTAGAAAACTTATCAAATTTGAAATTTGATTTTGTGGAGTGAAATTTAAATTAAATTAAGTTAAATAAGAGTGAAGTTTGAAAATTAGCCTAAGTAGGCCAAATGAAACAAGAGTTATTGGAATAGAATTTATTAAGTTGGAAATAAATTAGTGGATGAACAAATTAAATTAATTTGTAAGTAAATGGAATTGAAATTGAATATTGGAATGTTATTTAATTTGAATTATGATAAATAAAGTGGAATTGAAGAATTAATTTGAATGTACTAAATAAAACAAAAGTTTAGAAATAAAAATTCATTGAGATATGAAATGAATTTGTGGATGGAACTAATTACAATAACTAGTGAATTAAATTTAGTTTGAGAGATGGTTGATAAAATCCGGGTCATGACATCTTGTTCTCATTTATTTTAATTTCCATTCACTTATTCACAATTATCCTTTTACACAACTTTTATTTAATCTTCATTCAAATACTTACTTGGTATATTTTCCAATACCAATTTTACTTAAGAACTTCACCATCAATTTCTTAAGTCTATTATTAACATTTTATACAAGCTCTTATGTTTATTTCCACTTCATCACTTTAGTTTATATCCATTTCTATTCAAATTAAATTTTCAATTCCATTTGAACTCAATTTACCTTCCAAATTTTAAATATTGGAAATTGAAAAATGCTGAATAAAAAGATTTTGAGTGTATGATTGGATACTATTGGTAAGTAGGGTGCAGGTAATTAAAGGCAAAAGCTAAATTGATGTCTTCTATTCTAGAAGTAAAAATTTAAATTGCCAACAAAAGGTATGTGTTTAAATTGTGTATGAAATTGATGGTTTTCTGACTGAGTCACTTGGCTTTTGTTTTCTTTTGATACTTTAGGGCCGTAGAGGCAGTTTTGTAGTTTTTCGGATCTAGCCGCGCAAAGGAGACGCTGGCGAAATTTTGCGAAAATTTAAGGAGTTAGAAAAATTTGAGAAATTTTTTGATAATTTAAGATTTGGTTTTAGATTATAATTTGAATGATTGAGGGGGTAATATTATTTGGAATCTATGGATGAGTTGGGAAGTTAGTAAGAGTGACAGTGTGTCTTCAATAAAAATTGTTTTTGGGAAGTTGTTTGAAACTATGTAGTTTTGGGAAATAATTAACGGGTTTTGGATCATTCTTCTTACCTGGCAATTTCGAGGACGAAATTCTTATAAGGGGGAAGGAATGTAACGATCCAGAATTTTGGTTATTTGAAATTGGAATATTTAATTGATTTTAAACATTTAAAAGTTATTTTTTAACTTGAATTTCAAATAAAATGGTTTATTGGATAATTTAGTTATTTAATTTAATAATTGAATATTGGGTAAATTAGTGAATCTTGAGTTTTAAGCCTGTTAAAAATAATTTAAAGGCTTATAAAATTTATATTTATAATAATGAAGATAACAAAACTTTTAAATTGAATTTAAAAGTTATTTGTTCAGTTTTAAAAATATATCGTTTGAATTTACATTTAAAAATAGCCTTCCGAGGCACAATCTCAGATTTTGACGAAACTAGTTCCATTGGATCCGTAATAGTGTATTATTATCGAATTTCAAATTTCGTAGCATTTGGAGTTATCGTTTGGTCGTAGGGGATATAAACGTGCTGAAATTTATATCGAAAACTTAATATAATAATTGGGTCCAAAAAGCTATCTTCTACATACGATCGAATTAGGACTCGAAACCTTTTCCATTGCATTCGGAATAGGGGTATAACATTCTTAACACCTCCGATGAGATTCTGGTGGAGCTCGGCTTGGGATGGGGAGGAGCGATCTACTATGTATGAACGATAGAGGCTGGAGGACGGGTTTTGGTAGGGAGAGGTGGAGCCTGCTTCGATGGGTGGAGGTGGAAGCTTGTACGAAGAGAGGAATGGCGGTGGTTTCTGGTGATTCGGGGGAGAGATGAGGAGTGAGAGATGGATGGAGGGTTCGGCCATTTAGGTTGGGTATCTTCGCGTGCACAGGCAAGGTGGGAGTTAGAGGAGAAGATGGTTTATTTGGTAATTAGTTTAAGATAGCGATTAATGTTTAATTAATTTTATTTAAAATCGATAGCTTATAAAATTTGTAACTCTCACATACGAGGTCCGTTTTGGACGAGACTTTTTGCATTGCGATCGTGATGGCGAGTGCTTCGCAATGAAACTAGATTGGACATAAATGGAGTTTCTGAAATTTTCAGATAACTTCAAACGCGCTCGAATTTAATCGGAACCGGAATGCGAAAAACAACAGAAAATCAATGTGAGTTACTCTCACTCAAGTTTGGATTATTGGAATTAATTTTTAATAGTTAAAATTAATTATTGATTGATTGACAAAATTGATAAATTATTATCAGTTGGATGTGATATTATATATAGTAGTATATATATTGGAGTAATTGATATTCCCACATATATATAGCGGATGAGACCCTATGCGCCCCACATAATAGGGGATGACCCTATATACCGCGATATCCCCCTCGAAGTGGGATTGGTATTTTTATATTGTATTAACATCTGTGGATGCAGAGAAATAGGTTAGAGGGATCCAACTAGATTCCTCAAAAATGTTGAAATTATTTTCATATTTAGTGGTATGATTTGTTTGAAAAACTATGATAGATTATAGTGGAATTTGAATTTATTTGGTGCTATGGTGTTACTGGTTTAGATTTTGGTATTTTAAAATACCATAATATGTAAACTGAATTTAAAAAGAAATTAAAAGAAAATTTGAAGTAAAAATATTTATAGTGAAATTTGGATTAATTTAAATAAAAGAATTTGGGAAAAATAAATAGTTTGATTTTAAAATTTTATTTAATAATTTTGAAATATGGAAAAATAGTGATTTTGGAATAATTTAAATAAAAGGATTTTAAATAATAAAACTTAAGTGATGTTTGTTTAAGTGTGAAAAGATTTTAAAATCGAGATTTAAAATAGTTTGGAAAAATAAAAAGGAAATTTGAAAATAATAATAATATGAAATTATTGTTCTAGATTTAAATAAGATTTTAAATTATAAAAAGGAAGTGAAATCTGAATTTAGTTGGGTTTTGGGATATAGTTGGGTTATTTAAGAAATTAATTTAAAAATGAAATTTGAATTAGAAATCGATTTAAAATCAATTAAGTATTGTGAAACCGTTATAACGGGAAATGAGACTATGGAATTTATAAACAAGGTTTATAAATAAAGTAAAGTGATTAACCGTGGATAAATTGAAGTTATGAATTCACGGTGAGGATTTATAAGGAGATGGGTAAATAGGTTTAAAAATAAATGGTAGATTTATTTTTAGAAATGTGAAAAAGGAGATTTACCGAATTGGGACGTAAATTAAATTGGTGATAAATCGAGAGGAATTTATAAATGTTAGACTGGCTATATTGAAATTGAAAAGTATATTTTATTGAGAAGTTAAGTTGTTTTAAAAAGGAGGATTTTTAATTATTAACTAGATAATTTAAAATGGTGTTTAAAGAATATTTCAAAAAATTAATTATTTAATTGTTTTAAAATTGTTTAAAGTATATTTAATTATTAATTAAGTTAGTTATAGTAAGTTAATTACTATTTAAGGATTAATTAGTATTATTATTTTAAAAGGATAAATTATTCAATATTAATATTATATAATAACTTTTATTTTAAAGAGTATTTGCCTAAATTTAACTTGGAAATTTATTTTGAAAAATTATTTAATAAAGTTTTCGGAAAGTAATGGTATGCTTTCATGGCGTAATCGGAGGCAGTGAGTGCCCGTAGTTAAGTTTTGGATTTCTCTGGGATAGAGACATAACCATTGAGCTGTGAATCCATGGTTGATACCGCAATGGTACTTTCCATATTATTTTGGAAGGTTTTCAAATATTTTTGAAAAGGATAGTTTGTGAATATACTAAATTCGGCAAGATAAGTATATATTTTGGTTAAAGAGATTTAATTTATATAAATTAAATTAAAAAGAGATTTAGTGTTTTCAGGGAAAATGAAATATTTGGTTGAATGATTGTTTATTTGATAGTTAAATAACCGACTATCAAATCTGGACCTAAATATAACTTTGGGAATATCTAAGGGAAACACGGGAATTATATGGTACAGTTACCGTTCAAGGTGCTATACTCTACGTATAAACCCATTTTGTTCTTCTAGGACGTTTATAAGGAAATCCGTCCACTAATGGTTAGGAGGTGATCTCCGATCTTATTTTCGTCTGTGTATTTCCTAAAGAACCGGGGTTGAGTATACCGGGAAATATCGAACGGTGTTTCGAAGAGACCGGGATTAGATAAGTTATTCGAAAACCACTTTGATCCAACGAGTACGTTTTCGAGGGGAAAATAAAAGCATGGAGTCGAAGATGGAGCAGTGAAGTGCAAGGGCTAATCGCGACTAATCCTGAGGATTTTTCCAAAATGGATGTAGTAGGAATAATGCTTTCGGTTCCGTTCGGACCCAGAGCGGACTTGCATGGATGAATGTTATCAGTACATTGTCATTGGAGGACAATGAGCATTCTAAGTGAATTTCCTTTAAAAGGTAATTGTAGCCTCTAGCCTCATCAACCGGGAATGACTGAAAAGCAGGGGAGATGCAGCAAGGTTAAGTGGGTTGCACCCAATTAGGGTATGCTTATCACCTTTCTAGATACCCTCGGATATTATTACTATGATTCATGGAAAGAGCTCAGAAAGGGTGGGAACACCCGGGGTGATAGCATATTCGGTCTATCCAGGTTAGGGTAGTCCGGTCTTGTGTTGCAGGGAATCCTGGCATCGTCCTCGGTACGCTGTTTCTAGATGTGTACTATGACAGGTGGTACCCCAGTGCCTAGTCATTCGTATGGAATCAATTCTCCAATACGTGCCTTTACGGTTTTGGTTGTAGAGCCTAATATGTTGGAATTTAATTAATGTAACAATTTTAGCTATATTGAATAAGTATTTGTACTTAGACAATATTATAATATCATAGGATTTGATATGAAATGTTTTGGTTATCGTAAGGTAAAAAACCGTCGTGTTTTTGTGTGGCGTGGTCTTACGGGATACCTCTGATTTTCAAAGGATTTTGACAACTTTAATAACTCAAATTGAGTGTGTTTTCTCACGCTGGTTTTCCAGACTGACTCGGGTGTTATTTTATTATAATGCTCGGGTCAGACCGAGTATTACAGATACATGATAGGATGCTATGGAGCTTAGGAGACGAGCTGGATGATGATGACGTATCACACGTACTTGGTTTTTATTCCGCTGTGTATTGTAGGCTGTATATTCAGCATTTTAGAGGACAAGTTATTTTAACTGTCCGGTATTGTGTTATTGATGTGTTGTACTCTGATGATGTAATATGTAAATAACAGATATAGTTCTGTTTGTATAAAGACTAGTTGTTATCTATTATATATTGTTCCGCTGCGATTGTGAGATTCCGTGTTGTTATTTCTATTTTTTTCTTTTACTCTTCTTCTTTTTCCCTAACGATCTGGTATTTCCGGCATTCGATTGCTTGGCATGTAATACAGTGAAAGTATTGATGTCGATTTTCGAAGGTTGAAAATCCGGGCCGTGACATCATCCATAAAAACTTCTAGAAAGCGTTCAATCATGTCAGAAAAAATGCCAACCATGCATTGTTGGAATGTAGCAGGAGCATTACAAAGTTCGAATGGCATACGTCGATAAGCAAAGGTACCGAATGGACACGTGGAAGTCGTTTTCTCTTGATCTTCGAGAGCGATTGGAATTTGGTTATAACCGAAATAACCATCAAGGAAGCAGTAGAATTCGTGGCCAGCTAAACGTTCGAGCATTTGGTCGATAAATGGAAGAGGGAAGTGATCCTTACGTGTTGCGGCATTTAGTTTTCGATAGTCAATGCAAACACGCCAACTCGTTTGACTACGAGTTGGAATAAGTTCGTTTGAATCGTTCTTAACAACGGTTAGTCCAGACTTTTTCGGTTCAACGTGAATTGGGCTAACCCATGAACTATCAGAGATTGGGTAAATGATTCCGTTGTCGAGAAGTTTAAGAATTTCGTCACACACTACATCTTTCATTTTTGGATTAAGCCTCCGTTGCATGTTATGAACAGGCTTGGCATCGTCGATTAAATGGATGCGATGTTGAACAAGAGCGGGACTAATTCCCTTTATATCGGAGATCGACCATCCCATCGCTTCCTTGTTTTTGGACAGGATTGAAAGTAAAGAAGTTTCTTGATTGAGAGAGAGAGTCGCATAAATTATGATGGAAAATGTTTCGTTATCACCTAAGTATGCGTACTTAAGGTGATCGGGAAGTGGTTTGAGGTCCAACTTCGGGAGTTGCTCGATTAAAGAATTGGGTTGAGATTCGGACTCAAATGGAAGTGATTCAAAGGGAAGAGTGTATTCAATTTCGTTGGGAATTTCGTGAAATAATTTTTCGTATTCAACTTTGCGTTCGTTGTTAAGGTCAAGTGTCACGTTTTCAAAATTTTCGTGAATGGCACTAACTTCCAGTGTTTGGTCGCGAGGTTCATTTGATTGGCTTTCAAGATTGAAAATGTTGAGTTCCAAAGTCATGTTTCCAAAAGAGACTTTCATCGAATCGTTACGACAATTGATTAAGGCATTTGAAGTGGCTAAGAATGGTCGGCCTAAAATCAATGGAATTTTACTCGCGGGATTTGTCATGGGTTGTATTTCGGGAACGATAAAATCAACGGAGAATATGAATTGCCTTACTCGAATGAGCACATCCTCGATTTCTCCCACAGGCTTCTTAATGGAACGATCGGCGAATTGAAGCATGAACTTTGTGGGTTTGAGCTCACCTAAGCCTAATTGTTCGTACACGGAGTATGGAATCAAGTTGACACTCGCGCCTAAGTCTATCAAACATTTGTTAATCGCCTTGTCTCCAATTGTACACGAAATCGTAGGGCAACCAGGATCTTTGTATTTAACGGGCATGGATTGGGACAAGACTTCACTCAAACTGGCCGCTAAGAAGACTTTTTTGGGCACTTGAGTGTGTCGCTTTTGGGTGCACAAGTCCTTAAGAAATTTCGCGTACGTGGGGACTTGCTGAACGATGTCAAGAAGTGGGATGTTAACTTTCACTTGTTTAAAAATTTCCAACATCTTTTCCATTTGGTCCGAGTGTTTCTTGGGTCGAAGACGATGTGGAAATGGAACACGATACTTGGTAGGCGGGTCTACTCGAGTAGAAGAAGAATTTTGATTGGCATTCGATTCAATGTTTGGCTCCACGTTCTGTTCTGATTCGTTTGTTGTTTTAGAAGTGTCGAGAGAGGTTTCCGGTAAATCGTTTGGATTAACGACTTGATTATCGATTTGTTTACCGGAACGTGGAGTAGTGATAGCATTCAATTGGGTGACGTTGCTATCTTGAACAACATGGGCTTGATTTGAATTTGTGTTTTGATTTCTGGGATTTGGAAGGGCTGGCTTGGGAATGTTCCTCGTTCGCTTTCACTTACAGACGTGGCTAATTGACTCATTTGCATTTCAAGTTTTGTAATCGATTGTTTGTGTTTTGCATATATGAGGTCAATAAATTTTGCAAATTGCTATTTGATTGAAGGCTTTGAGTAGTTGCTTTAGCCAACGTATCAAGAGTTTTCTCAAGTGAACTTAAACTTTTATCGTCTTGGGGAAGATGAGTAGAATTTGGTTGAAAATTTGATTGTTGCGGTTGATTATGAGACGGACCCGTAAAGTTTGGCTAAAAATGGTTGTGCTGAAAGGGAGGATTCGAAGCATTATTCGAAAATGATTGAAAATTGGGATGAATCGTATTCGTGTTGGGATTGTTTTGGTTCCACGCAAAATTCGGATTATTTCTCCAACCAGGACTGTACGTTGGAGAAAACGGGTCGTTTGGCTTTATTGAAAGCATTGATTTGTTCGACAGAATTAGGGCACCGATCGGCTATATGATTAGGATCGTTGCATTTATAACACATCGGTTGGGAAGCTTGATTCATTTGGTTTGATGAGAAAACGTTGTCGAATTTGTTAATCATTGCATCGATTTTAGCTTCCAAAGCCAAAGAAGATCCTATCGAGTGTGCGCTCGATCGTGAGTAAATTGATTTTTCGTTCGAACGTTCCCATTGGGACGACTTTTCGGCGAGGTTTTCAAGAAATTGCCAAGCATCGTCGTGATGTTGGGCAAGAAAGTTGCCTTGGCACATTGATTCGAGCATGGTTCGGGAGCTGTTTTCGAGTCCATCGTATAAGATTTGGCAAATCGTCCATTTTTCGAAGTTATGGTGTGGACATTTTATCAAAAGCTCTTTGAATCTTTCAAAATCCAAATGGTTCTACCTTGAATTGATGAAAATTTACAATTTCGTTTCGGATTCTACTCGTTTTTTCCAAGAGGTAGAACTTTTTTAAGAAAGCTTTTACGAATTCTTCCCAAGTTTTAATCGAGTTCGATGGTAAACTGTACAACCATTTTTCAACGTAATCCGTAAGAACGAATGGGATTAATCGAAGTTTGATTCCGTCAACGGAAAGTTGTTGGAGTTTAATGGTTGTGCACACCTTTTCAAATTTAGTCAAGAAAATGTATAGGTCATCGTGCTCGAAATTGCCAAATTTCGGAAGTGTGGCAATATGGTTCGAGTGAATTTCGAAATGGTTACCCGTAGGGGCGGGTAACGTGATGCAAGATGGAATAGAAACTATATCGGGAAAGATTCTATCCATAAGAGTTCGAGGGGCGTTCTCATTCGCCATTTCAGAAGGATCGTCTGTTCTAGTCAAACGATTAGTTAATGAGTTGCGAGTCCAACGATTTGTCGTTGTGACATGAGTCCAAGTACTCATGCACAAGTAAAAGTCAAGAAGAGAAAGAAGTTAGAATCAAGTTTAGAGAATGAAACAAGATTTGGAAATGAAGTGAAAAATTGTTTTTGTTTTTTTTAAATAAAGGAAACTATTTACTAAGTGAAATTTAATTTTCGAAAGAAAAGTTTGATTTTTGTTTTTTTTGGCTTTTCAAATTTTTATATTTTTTTGTTTTTGTAAACTTTGTTTTTTTGTCTTTTTTTTTAAATTTTCATATTTTCAAATATTTGCGAAAAGGAATTTTTTTTTGTTTTTACAAAATGGGAATTTGATTTTTTTTTGTTTGAATTATAAATTTTTTTCTTTTTGAAAAGATTATATTTTTTTTTTCGATTGAAAATTTTCAAAGGAAAGGAAAAATGATTTTTTTTTGGGGATTATAAACTAAGTTAAGTAAAATTTACAAATTTTTTTTTTGGATTTTGAATTTTTTTTAAATATGCATGAACTAATCCAACTAAATGAATGCAAAGGACTTAATTACAATTTTCCGTCCTTAGTAGCTCCTAACCCAAAATTGTATAATCACACTTTGTCTTAAATCAACAAAAATATTTCTTAGCCAAGTAATGGGCAGGGGTTATCGGTGCACCACGAATCACCGTAGTAATGCAACTGAAGCTTTAAGTACCTTCAGAGGAACAACCACTATAATATTTACGAATCACCATAATATTTATAAATGGTTATTACTCTACCGTAGCCTAGTCACCAAGAAATAAAATTGTTTAAAGAAAATAGCTGTGAAGATACAATTAAGCCCTAGATGAGCTTGCGACACCCTTAAGTCGAATGTCTAACCTTTATTATTAGTCAAATTCTACGATAAAATGTGATTTGTGGGCTGAGGAATGGGTGATGAAATCCCTCACCTTATGTGAATTGGAGTATTACCCTTAGAAAATAAAACAAGATGAGATGAATGCAAAACAAAAATTAAACGTGAATTTACAATGCAACTAAAATGAAGTTTGTTTTTGTTTTTGATTTTTGAAATTGTTATATATATATATATATATATATAAATGTAAATGCAAGCAACCAGCAATGAAAATCAAATTAAAAACAAGAGATGAAAGCACGATACCAGAGCGTGCAGATTATTAGCATTTTTTTTAAGCGGCGATTTTTTTAAGCAAGCAATGCAATTCCTCTTGATTTTCTGCTTTGACAACCTGAAAAAAAATTAAACACAAAATATATGCAGTTTTTTTTAATATAAAAATGGAACTTAAAATAAAACAAAACAATTTTTTTTTTTTAAGAATAAAACAAGACAACACTAAAAGAAAACAAACCTTTTTTTTAGGATTAAATCAAAAACAAAACAAATTCACAGTTAGTTTTTTTTTCTAGGAAGAAATTAAAAAAAAACTAATGAACTATCAAAACAAACTCACTTAATAAAGCCAATTTTTTTTAAAAAAAAACTTAATCAGGCCCAGCCCAATTAAAAAGAACAAAGAAAAAAAACTAGATATTAAATAGAAACCGAAACAAGCCCAGTCAAACAAATATCAAACCAAATCCAAAACCACACTACTCTCCAAATTAAACTAGTAACTGCAATAAACTAGTAATCTCCAAATTAAACAAATATCAAACCAAATCCCAAATTCGGAAATGGAACCACCGTGATTTCAATCAGGTGAATTAACGAATTGGCGAAGTGACGTGTTGGCTAATTTCGAGTTTTCGTGAAGGCTTGCGGTGGAATGAATTGCAGTTGGAGTTCGTGGCTTGTTGGCGATTGGAGGATTTCGAGAAAATTGGGCGAGGGCGAAGAAGTGGTCGATGTCGATACTAGTAGTAATGATCGATGTTCGCAAGTTTGGGTATTGTCGAGTTTGAGGTGAAGTGGGTTGTTTGGTGCTACTGACAGAAGTGGACGCTGGTGCATGGTCGCGGTTCTGGTTGCAGTTGAGGTGTGCAACTGTTGATTGGCGAATTGTTTGCAGCTGTTCGTGCTCTGGTGGTAGGCAGGCAACAACACAAGTGTATGAATGATCGAGGAATGGTATGTTGACGACTGTTGTTTGTTGCAATTACAGTGGAGATGAAGTGAGTTTTTTTTCTCTTATTGAAGGCAGTTTTGAGATGGTGGACCGACAGAACAGTGAGCAGGAAGTTGTATGAAGCAGTGTATTGGGTGGATTAATGATGGTTTGATGGTGAATTGAAGTAAGAAATGTCTCTGGAAATCGGGGAAGGTGAAAATGTATGAAGTGTTTGTATGTTGATGCCACTTGAGTTGAAGGAGTTTGGGAGGATGGTTGTATCAGTGGCACTTGAAAATGCAGGGGAGTAGGTTGTTTTGTATTTGAGAAGTTAGATGATCAGGTCGAAATGTTGACAGTCAACTGGAGTGAACTAGCGGTATGTGGCAATACTGTGAGTGGTAAGGGTGGAGGAAGAGGTATGGCAGTAGAGTTTGTAGTGGATTTCAGTTTGTGGACGAGCAGTTGATGAATGAAATGCATATTTTTTTGGCAAGTATGAATGTTGGTTTCTGATGATGAGGTGATGGCAGTGGGGGTGTTTAAGTGGATATAGAGTTTGGGCTGATTTCGTCGTGGAAATTTTTTGAGTGAGTTGGGAGATGGTGACGAAGGAGGTTGAACTGCTGCAGGCAGTTAGAAGTTTGGGTGGTAGGAGTGTTTGTGTTGTTTCAGGCAGTGTGTCAGGGACAAGTGGACAGGGGTGGTAGTGGAGTTATGATGCTGTAATATTGTTGAAAGTGTGGAGTAGGTGTGAGTATGTGTAGGTTGATGGTCTGGGTTGTGTGCACTTGTATGTGGGTAATTGATTGTAAGTGGATGGAGAGAATGTATGGTGGTGGAATTGGCAGTCAGGCTTGTAGGGGTTGTAAGCAAATATTATGATTGAGTGACAGTTTATATATTGATGCAGTGTATTTGTATGGGGTAGGTTGATGTTGTTTCAGGTGTGTTGTGGCTTTTTGGTGACTCGGTGGTATGGCTTTAAATGGTAACAACAGTTTGTCGCGGTGGAGTTGTGGCGACTGTTTGTATGAAATGTTGTGGTCAGGGGATGTTGTATGGTATGGGAAGTTGAGTGTTGGAGTGAAGTATTTGTTATGGCCAGTTTTGAATATAGGTAGAGGCTGTGGAGTTTGCACTGAAGTCTGAACTGTGTTGGATGATATATGTCAGTGAAGTGGTAGCCGTGGGTAGGGAGGCTGTCAGTAAGATTGTTGGTGGAACAGCAGTGGTTGTTGAGAGGCTACTGCGAGATGATTTGTAATGTGAAGAGCGAGATGATGGTTGAGAGTTGAAATGTGCAAATGTGCATAGTAATATGTAGAGGAGCAAATGTGTATGTTTTGTATGTGAAGACAGTTGCAGAGAGATGAAAAATTGAAAATGTAGATGTGCAGTTTATAAGTTATGAATAGGGGAATTTTTTTTAAAGGACAAATTATTTAAAAATTTTATTCATAAGGACCGGCACAAAAAAATTTCTTCCAAAGGACAGGCCCAGAGCCCATTCGCGCTTCAAAACATATTTCCATTCCGTTCATTCGTCTTCCAGTGCAATTTTGAAATCCACACTCATCTTCACGGTACAAAATTAAAATTAAGAAAAAATGGCGAACGAAACCACATCAAGATCGCTACCTCCATCTCAATCGCATTCATCAGAAAATAAAGAACAAGCAGAGTTTGAGAACGATTCTGATACCTTATCCCCTCAATATGATATTCGACAAAAACCTAATACCCTAGCGTCTCGTTTTGATCATCAGCTCGAATCTGGAAACAAAGAAACTAAATCTAAGAATCGAGACGAAATTGAAAACCTAGCAGTTGAGACGCAGCAGAAATCAACAAAATTAAAACTATCAAAAAGCCTAATGGAAGAAGGTATACAGCAACAAAGGGAAAGAAGAACAAAAAGGAAACATGAACAAAACAGAACAGAAGAAAAGGTAAATGATATTATTAAATGTAGCATAACAAATCCATTGTACATTGATTATGATACTATTGAACTTATTTTACAGAAGAATGAAGAAACCATACAGGAAAAAACAGCTGGTGACAAATTAACTGGACAACAAATGCAAAAAAGAGAATTAAGATCAAAGAAAAAAAATGAGAAAATAATTCAGCAGCAACTTCAAAAGGCAATTAATACCATTCAGTTATAAAACTGATACTATTTAATCTTTAGATGTATTTTAATATTGTTAATATGTATAACAGGAAAAAGTAGAAACAAATAAGGCAAAGCAAATAGCTGTTGAGGAATCTGAAGACGAACAAGCGAACACGGTAAATGTACAAGCCATATCACTAATAAAGATTTTCATGTTCAAAAAGTGATAGTTATAGTTTGTTTGGTAGAAGTCAAAGATTAGTTGGTTTAAAAATAGATTTCGTTGCTATTTGTTACAAAAGTGATACTAATATATTGAAAATATGATACCAAACATCTGTTAGAATTAATGTGATACTTTGTGTTTAGGAAAATTAAAGTAAGCACACAAATAAAAACTGATACCAACATACTGCAATAGTGATACCTATAGTCTAATTGTGTGTAGCTGTCTCATTTTAGTTTACAAATTATTTAACCATCTTTTTTCTAGTACAACTGAAACTAAATTCTTACAAAATGGAACCCACTGTATAAAATGTTTTAGTTCATTTGACAATGTTGTAATTTTTCAATAAAGTGATACCTATAATTCAAAAAATGATACCCACTGTATAACAAACTGATACCTATATTTCAAAAAATGAACCTATTGTTTGTTTAACTGAAGACAAAACTTCATAATTTTTTTAGAAAATATTATATACTTTATAACAAAACTGATATAGGTATATACATAAAACAATACCCACTATCACAAATATAAAATTGATATCAATGGAATGAAAAACTGATACCTACTGTCTGTTTTTATGGACATCATATCTTAAAATTGGTATACTGTTTGTTAGAACCAAACTGATGCATACACCTTATAAACATGATACTCACTTTATCTGTTGTAAACTTTGTACTTTTAATTATACAAATTACTGTCATTGTAATTTGGAACAAAAATAACACAAATATAAGCTAAAAATTATACATGCAGTATGTTTCTTTTGAAGTTATTATGTACCAATTTTAGAAGTATTTCAACCAGAATTATTAAAAAATTGATACCTACATTTAGCAAAAATGATAGCAAATTTTAGTTAAATAAAAATACCATGTTTTATCTCATGTTTGAAGAAACTGAAACTGGTATATCATGTTATATATTGTTTTGTTTCAATGCTGTTTGTTTCACTAACAACTTAATGACACATTTTCATGAAATAGGATGATGATGATTTTGTCAATCCATGTCATAAAAGCATGCATGCAACATCAGAACAAACAACAAAACAGATAGCAAAATCGGAACATGTTAAGCCAGAAACTGCTTATAGATGTGGCTTACAAGCTATCTTCAAGATATTAAAACTGGTCAAAGAAAAAAATGGATTGACCAAAAAGCAAGTTGACATCTTAAAGAAGACACCATTTTACAACTTCTTCAAAGTAATCTATGAAGAAAAAATAACAATGAAAGAGTGCAAAAAGCATCAACAAAACTTGGATGCTTTATACAACTGCTACTGTATGGAAACTGATACCTTCATCTTAGGAGAAGACAAAATGAAGGTAACTGCCAGAGATATAAGCTTATTGTTCGGTCTGCCATTAAAAGGAATAAACATAGAACCGACAAAAAAATTGACGAGCGGAACCATTCCACCAGACTGCAAAGACTTTGCAACTAGAAACTTTGGCACAAATACTTACATAACAAGAAATGTTGTGGAAAGAAGAATAAAACAAGAAATATCAAAAAGGAAAAAAGAAAATGAAGAAGATCTCCCTTTGTTGATAGTAATGCAAATACTATTGACATTTTTCTTTCCCAACAACCAACAAAAGCTGAGATGGGGAATTCTACCCTATTTGGTTGACAGTGAAACAATGCAAAGTGTCTCATGGCCACAAACAATAGAGAAAAATTTTAGTAAATTTGTCAAGAAGTTTATCTCTAAGCCAAGAAACATGTCTGGATGTTCAATGCTTCCATTGGTAAGATGTGTTATGCAAAATATTATTAATTTAAAAAAATTGTTATATTCAACATTCTTATCTAATTATATCTTTAAATTTTTATAGTACTGCATCTGTGAGAAAATGAACCTTATTCAACCAAGAAAGCAACTTGCTGAAGATTTACCCAGATTTGCACGATGGGATGTAAGAAAACTTAAAGACATTGTTGTGAAACAATTGTTGAAGGATATAAAAGTTGGCAATGTAAGTTAAAGTTAATTCTTACTTACAGTAGTATTTATCAGTGTACATTTTATGTTCTCTCTTTCTGTAGTATCAGTTTCAACACTTAGAATAATTATTTGTTTCTACATAGTATCACATATGTCTCTTTGTAGTATCACTTTAACTTCTGATTAGTATCAGTTTCATTTTGTAGCTTTAAATTTTAAAATAAATTACTATTTCAATTACACAGGTGAAAGAAATAAGCAATATTCTTCCACATGAACAGAAGCTACTCCAAACAGGATCGATAAAAGAAGAATCAAGTGAAAAAAGAAAAGAAAACCAAAGGAAAAAAAGAAAAATTGAAGAAGCAGAACAAAGTGCTCGATCTTTTGAAGATTTTGTAAGCCTTAATGTTTTGCAAACGCACATTAAAGATTTGGAAGAAGAAGGTAAGAAGACAAAGAAGCAATTAGAAAAAGAAAAGAAGTTGAGGATAAAGGTTGAAAAAGAAAATTTGAAATTGAAATAACAATTGAAAGAACTCAAATCAAGAATAGAAGAAAGTGAAAAGAAAAATTCAGCAGTTGAACTAGAGAGTAAGCATATGGAAGATGAACCTGACAACATTTTAAAGGAACATGCACATGTAGAAACACAAATGGAAAACAGAGAAAAGAAATCCACAACTGAAAGCAATGAAGAAGAGAAGGAAGACAAAAATGCTGAGCCTCATGTGGAAAAAGTTAATACAGCAAATAAAATAAATGAAGATGAATGTTTAAATATAGAAGCCCAAAATGAAGAAAAAACATTCACAGCGGAAACTATTGAAGAAGAAAATCCAGGGTGTCAAGCAAAAATAACACAAATGGACAGGTACATGATTTTTTACTATTGAAAATAACACTGTTTGATTCAAATTAATGCTTGCTTATATTATAAATATTTTAAATAATTCTGAGTATAAGTTAAAGTAAACTGATACCTAAATGTATTAAAAACTGATACCTATGTATATAAATATTGTAAATTGAACTATTTATGTTCATCATCATTTAGTAGAGAACTAATACCAAAATAATGCACAATTTATATGCATCAGTTGGTTGATTATAACTGATGGTTGGTTAATTTACAAACAATTTTCACTATGAAATAAATCAAAACTGATACCTATATGTATGAAAAACTGATACTTACTTTGTGCTTGAAAAACTGATATCTATGCAAAAATGATACCCATAAACCGCCACTATTAACATTATTGATACTAATAATATTATATTCATTCACCAATAACAAAAACTGACAGCTTCTTATTGTTAATACAGATTCTCAACTGAAAAAAATGTAGAAGAAGTTGAAGACACAACTACTGACACTAATACAGAACAAGTTCATCAAACAACTGAAATAGTGTTGAACAAAACAAATGAAACAGTGTTGGAAACAAATGAAGATAAAACAATGAAAAAAGATATAAAAGAGGCTCAAAAATTGGAAGAAGATACCAATAAAGAGAGCAAAGTTGCACAATACAGTGATGCAGTACAAGACCTAACACCTCCATCTTTCAATCTCAATATCACACAACAGTTGCAAGAGGGAATAACAGAAAAGGACAAAGAAAACAAACCAGCAAAACCTTCTGGTCGGAAAAGGAAACAAATAGTTCATAAGCCATCTTCTTATGTGAAAATAATAAAAGAAAGAGCAAGGAAAAAAAGAGAAAGCCTCAGCTTTGAATATGGTCAGAGAAGGAAAAAAACAGCAAAAAAACAAAAACCTGAAGCAAATGAAAATGATGAAAAACTGGAAGAAAATGATGAAAAAGAAAGTGCAGAAGGGTCAATCCCAATGCCAATTCAAGTAATAGAGCCAACACTTTCAAATGTAGGACTAGGACACTGCAGCAAAACTTTGGCATACTTGAATATAGAACAACAAAATACAATCAAAACTTTCTTTGCTATGACATCATCAAAAGAGTAAGTATACAAACATATATACTAATTTTGTTGGTTAAAATAACATTGTATAATTGATATGTAACTTATTTTCTTAAAACAGAGATATAGCATGGACAGATAATGACACAATTAGAGGAGGATGTACAATAACAAAAAAAGTACTACAAGAACTTCTTGAAGAAAATGCCACACATGGATCGGTACACACTTTTTTTTTGTTTAATAATACTGCTACCAATAAAAATAATTACAAAAAATAATGTGTAATAGCTATGTCCACTGCTATTTGTACCAAAACTGATACCTATTTATAGCCAAAAATGATACCTAATTACTATTTATTACAAAGTGGTGGTCTATTAGTTGAATTATGTATTAACTATCATGTATGACAAAATAAATACCAAAATAGTGCAAAACTAATTCCTAGTGGCAGTTGATATAAATTCATACTTTTGTTTTCTAGTAGCAATTGATTTAACAGCATGTACAAAAATGATACTAAGTCAGGGCAAAAATGATACCCAGAAGTTGTTTCATCATATTTCATGCTTAATTATTCTTGTAATTTGTAATATATTTTACCACTATTTAAACAAAAGATACTAATTATCATTGAATATTGCTTCACCAGTAACAAAAAATTACATTTTCTTGTTGTTAATGTAGATAATTGACTGGTATTTATCTAAATGTGGGCTGAAAGAGCACAACTATGCATTCACAACAATAATGACGGTAAATAAAACTGTAATATACAGTAATATGATAAATGCTAAATATATATTGAATTCTAACTTATTTTTTTTATTTAACAGCAAGCTATAGTTTTCAATATACATGGAATTATAAAATCTTTAGTGCTGCCTTTCCTTGAACAAATTGTGGATGATGAATACACAGATGCTATATATTTTCCATTGCATTGTGAATCCCATTGGACAGTAGTAACTTTGACATACCCAACAATGGAATGGAGTCATCTAGATTCTAGACGTCCAAGAAGGAATTCTAATGAAAGAAACAACCCCAGTCTAAAGCAGGCAATGATATTGGTATGATATATTTTTGTTAGGAAACAAAATAATTTAATTAAACAAATTGAACATTAACTAACTTTGTATTGTTTTGTCTTCAATAGAGAAATAAAATTGAAGAAATGCTGAAAGAACTTTGGAAAAAGAAAAACATACAAGATAAGCAGGTGAAGGCAAATGAAATGCATCAGATACCATGTGCACAACAAGGATCAGACACGTAAGTTGTTTATGTTGTTCAAAATGATACGTACTGACACTTAAACTGACAAAACTGATATTGCTAATATTCTTTTAAACAGACTTGACTGTGGTATATACGTGATGATATTCATCATATCAATGAACATAAGTCAAATACCACTCAAAATAGCCCCTGAACAAATGCTGAAATCAAGAGCAAGAATTGCACATCAGATATTAACTGACAAAGAGCACTGCTGGAGCTTAGCCAAATTCATGTCAAGTTTGGAAGAAGAAAGATAAATGAACAAATCAAACAACTTGCAAGAAGTGCTAATATTTTAACATGAACTGATGTACATTTTAGATATTTTGTTATATGTAGTTGAATTTAATTTCTGTTTTAATGTTGGTACAATCAATGCTTTATATTAGTACAATTTGTTGTACAAACTATGAACATATTTCTGATGATGTTCTGTTCTTAAAACAATGTTGATCTTACTTGTAAAAACAATGATGATCTGGTGGAATGATTTGCTGTAATTGATTTTCATTTCTTAACCTGAAGTTTGGATTATAATAAGATTATACAGTGAATGTTCTATCATGCAACTATTGATCCTACATAATATTATCAGTTTTATGATTCAACTACCAGTTGTATAATAATATTATAAGATTTCATATCATATATCAATAGCAAACAGTAATTGGGTATCGGTTTTAATAACTACTAGTATCAGTTTTGCTCAAACTGACACTCAACATACTTTATGAAACAACAATTAACACCAGTGTCAGTTTTTTCTAACACAAGATATCATTATAATTATTAATTAGTACTAATGTCTGTTATAGAATGTATTATAATACACGAAACTGATACTAAAAACTAACCAAAACTGATACTAAAGTCCTTATATCCAATCAAACAAACATTATCTCCGCCCAAAAGAAAGCATATATCAATTCAATCATCTTCTTCAATCAATTACACAATGATTATCATATCCCATATACTATAATATCTACTTTATTATAAATAACTAAAATATACATAATTAAACAAAACTGATATCACACAAAGAAAAAATGATACCATAATTTATACCAACAGAATGCGTAACATGATACTAAACAACTGAAATTAACAGTATGCAACAAATATCAAAACAAATGTTTGAAATAAATAAATAAATAAACACCAAAACTGATACTGTAAAAACATATAACTAATACTAAAACTGATACTATCATTTATACTACATAGCTGAAATTAAAATCAAGTTGATAATATGCTATACTGAACACAAATTAATAACAAGGTTCAATTACAGTAAACAATCAAAACAAGTCACACAACCACTTATTAATCTAAACAAATTCAAAATGTAAAATCAAATCCTCTTTGAAGCTTGACAATTCCGTTTATTATGACCAAACTGCTTGCACTCTCCACATCTATTTTGCTTGTTCTGAAAATATGAAAATCCTCCTTTGCGCTTGATTGATGGTCTACCAGCACCACGTTTCTCCTTTGGTGGCTTGATAACATCTTGAATGCTACCATCAACAATAGGCCTATCATAATTTGGAATAGGATTTATAGCATTGGCATAAGAACATCGATAAGCATCAACAGTGAAATACTTCTCAACAAAATCATATACAGACAACTTAGACTTGTTCATACACTTTATAGCATGAGCACAAGGAAATCCCGTAATTTTCCATTGGTTGCAACTACAAACCCGCTCCTTCAAATCAACACAATGAGAGTTTGGAGATTTCACTTCATAAGCAAAATCAGAAGATTTATATACATCCCATCCAAATCCTTCTTCAATCAACTTATCTAAGCGTAACTCCATAGAAGGACATAGACTTGTTCTCCACAAACGACATTCTTCTCTTCTTCTAGCCATTTGTTCCATAATCTTAACACGAATACCATCTAAACACAAAGTAATAGGCAATGTTCGTTCATTTAAAATCCAACTGTTAAAACTTTCTGCAACATTGGAACTATATTCGCCATAACGTTTCCCTGGAAAAAATAAATCCACCCACTTATCAAATGGCTTATCCTTTAAAAAATTAACACCAGCAACACCACCAATTTGACAAAACTTAGAATATGCTCCTTCAAATTCATATAGATTTGAAGCTCTAGAACACATTTTGAATAGATCAACAATAGAGACATTTGCATTTTTGGCTTTCACTGCTGAAAGAAGATTTTGTTCCATATGCAAATAGCAATAACTGTGATAATCTGAAGGAAAAACATCACGAACACCTGAAAGCAAACCTTGGTGGCGATCTGACATAAAAACTAAAGTACGCTCTTCTTGAAGCATTTGTTTTAAATGGTTCAAAAACCATGTCCAGTTATCCACATTTTCTACAGAAACTACACTCATAGCTAAAGGGAAGAAACCTGCAAATGCAAAAATAATTAGTAAAAAAAAACTAAAAGTAATTACGACCATAAATATAAAACAATTCATAAAACTGATACTGACAGTAACAAAACTGATACCTAAAACCTGATATGACCATTATAAAAAATATTAATAACCACAACATTATGCACAGTAATCTTCATTCTAAAACAACAAAGAAACAAAAATTGACATATATTATGATACAAAGGAAATTTCGATACTACATAACTATAAATGATACCATATATGAACATACTTGAAACTGATACTAAGATTATACCAAAACTGATACTAATCTCCTGTTTAGCAGTATGAAATTATTATACCAAATACAAACTTACAATTCAATACAATGAAAATTCTGATACTAGAAACTTGCTACTTATAAACTACATTTCTTAAAACTGATACCAACAGAATACAAATTATGGTAAAAAATGTATATTAATGATTATGCCAAGTATTATGATCTCAATACAAATAACTCAAATCTGAAAACAAAGACATACCTTGATCACCATTTTTTGCAGTAGCACCCATCAACACACCAGGACGTCCCTTCAAGTGAGTAGCATCTAAGAACAACATAGGACGACAAGACTTGAAACCAAGTAAACAAGCGCCAAAACCAATAACCACCCTTTCAAATTCATTACTACAAGGATCAACATCCATATCAACATAACTATCTGGATTAGATTTTTTCACTGCTTCCAAATACCAACTCAAATCGTTATAAGACAAAGCATCATTACCGTGCAACTCCATCAATGCAAGTTGTTTTCCATGATAAGCATAACCATAAGACAACTGAAAATTGTATTCTCTTTTAAAATCAACTATAATATCCTTAGGCTTTTTACTTGGACAATCGCGGATCTCATCAATAATCATCGATTTAACAAATGAACTAGATATATGTGGATTATTCACATGTCTAAGACCAGCCCCACAAGAATGATCAAAAACCAAATTTCTCATAAAGAACCTTTTCAATTCTCCAGAATCACAGGAACCATGGACTTTGAAAAGACAACCATCCTTATATGATAAGCAAATCACAGTAACTCTCGTTGCACAATTCTTTAAAAATACTAATTCATACCCCTTTTGAATTTGATATGCCATCAAAAACTCTCTAAATTGTTCAGCTCCTCCAAAACAAAAACCAACAAAATTGGAAATGCTTAATGTCGACCCTCTCCTCAACATATCTTTTAAATAACTTTTACCATTAACAACAACATTTGAACAGACAGATACAGTAGAAGATGAAGAAGCACGAACAACGGATGAACTTGAAATAGAAGCACCATCAACATATTTCAATTCAGAACCCTTAACCTTAACAGTAAAACCAAAGAAAGAACTTTTCTTGTATAACTGAAAACAAATTATACTCTGAATATCAGAATCAGTGTCAACCATAATAACTTTGTCCTCAAGTACATAAGAAATCTGAATAGAAAGAGGAGTTAATTGAGACCAACATCGACATATCTCATTCTTCAAATCATACAAAGAGCAATCAATAGACAATCGAGTGCTAAAAGTGTTATTATTCAACACAAACAGACAAAGAAGACTGTTATCCCCACTGTCAAAAATAAAATAAAAAATAAACGTTAGTAAAAATACATTCAATTTAGAACATTATTCATTCAATTTCACAAAAACTGATACCTACAGTATACACAACTGATACCTAGTTACTGATAAAAAAAATGATACTAAGAAAGAATAAAAATGATACCCAGAAACTGAACCTAAAGTACAATAGTTTTCCACTATATCACAACTTTATATACAACTCAAGCAACGATACTTTTCCAATCATCCCAACATTAATGCAAGAAAATGCAAGATAAATTAAATGAAAAGCTAACTAGAATACAACACTGCATAAAGAAACGAGTATAATAATAAAAAACCTGCTGCTACTTCCATAATTTTCCATCGACGAACGAACAAACAATGAGAAGAACAACACTGCATATCATTCAAAAAAATGAAAACAAATAGAAAACACAGACAAACTTTTTCAAATCGAATAGAAAAACAACAAAAAACAGAATAATATAAGCATACCTAAAAAGAACGAGATCACGGTACAAATATGAAAAGAACGAGATCAACAAACGCACGTAAGAAAAAAAACGATCGATGAAGTACAATTTTCAGAAGGACGGAATTGAAAAAAATGAACGAAGTTGATCGATATTATTTTCAGAAGGACGGAATTGAAATAAACGAACGAAGGTGATCGATTTTATTTTCAGAAGGACGAATTTGAATTAAACGAACGAAGTTGATCGATATTATAATTGGGAGAAAGAGATTTGATCGCGACTGAAAAAATTTGATCGAAAGGAAGAAGAAGAAGAAGCGCGCGAAAGTGGGCTGGAAGGAAATACGATAATTTGTCCTTTTGAGAAAATAATTAGCGGGCTGTCCTTACGGTAAAAAAAGCCCTAAAAATTGTCCTTGAGGAAAATTTCCTGTTATGAATATTGAAAATGTAATTGAAATTGTAACAGTGCTAAAAAATGAAATATATATTTGTTTTTTTCCTTTTGAAATGTTTATGTTTTTTTTATAGAAATGCAAAGAGAAGAACAACAACAAGAGTAATATGCATACAAAAATCAAACAAACACACAATAATTTTTTTTAAATGCAAACACACAAAATAAAACACACAAAAATCAAAAGAAAATAATCCAAAGAATAGAAAATTAAAATTAAAGCAAATTCCTTGGCAACGGTGCCAAAAATTTATTTAACGACGAGTTTTCTATCGGATTAGAAAATCGCCGATAAATTTCAAGTTAAAATTTAACCGCAAGCGCACGGCGTACAAAAGTTAGTACATGGCGAGTACGGGTCGATCCGTAGGGAATTGTTATATATTTAATTTCTAATCAATCAAATTAAACCAAAAGTGGAGATTGTTTTGAAACCTAGAAAGCTAAGCAAATGTTGAGATTAAAAACTATGTGATTAAAATTCAATTTAGAGGCAAATCCACTTTCTTATATTTTTCATATAAATCAATATAAAATCAAATGATGATCTCTTTTTAATCTAAGTAGGATTAGTGATGTATTTATCATAAGCATGGCATATTTGAGTTATTAATTAACACAAATCAAACCATCAAACTATAATACAACTCTAGTCCTACTTTTTCAAATCTCATGAAACATGGCATAGAAAATGAAACCAAAATCTAGTTTAAGCATGATCTATTTACTATTAATTATTAACACAGATCATCAAATTTTGATTAAAACTTCACTTTATTGCCGTGATCGTATTTAGATAAAGAGGCAATTTGTGATTAATGAGATAAACATAGCCTATTTGTTATGAACAAAGTAGGCTATCAAATTCAACATAAAACACAAACAAACATAAACATCCATTTTCTCATGAAGCACAAAAGAGATCATACATAGAAAATTTATGTTGAATCTACATTATAAAGGAAAGCTTCATTACACCTAAATTGTAGGGGTTTAGCCTCTCATTTGTGTTATCATTTCAACACATATAGATTTCAACATTGAAAATAAAATAAAGTAGAGAATAAACAAAGAAAAAGAAGATTAATTACTGAAAGGAAATGAACTAAACTAGTGCATAAATGTAAATCTAAACTATGAACATGAAATGAAAGGGGGCACAAGAATAAAAATAAGCATAAAATTAAATAAAAGCTTGTAGAAAAGAAAAGAGAAAGAGGTTAAGAAGCCATTTTTATTTCATGTAACATTGAGCTTACAATTTACTTGCTTAATTTCCTAAGTAAAATGAAAGGTAGAAGATCCTTTACATGTACATAAGAGGGCTATCTATACATGCATAAAACCCTAATTCAATTTTTAGGGTGCTTCCCAAAATGCCATTTAGGAAGTGTGGCCACCAAGTAACCATTAGCCACTAATTAATCCATCATTAAATGTGCATGAAGCTTTAACCTCCACTTAGTTGTCCATTAGCTTCTAATTGTAGATTTAGATAAGTGGGTGGGGTCCTCCATGATCATGAGCTTGAATTATTTCCCTCTTCTTTCGTTTGTATTCATTTGTGCATGCATGTATCTTCATAAAATCCTCTTCCATATGCATCCAAATTCCTATAAAAATCATAAAAAATGTTCAAGTAAAAATTCTCAAATTGACACATGCACAAAAGTGACTATTTTGCCCATGTATGTAGATGAATATATGATGATTTGAAAATGATTGAATTTTGGTTTTAAACATGTTAACCAAGTATGGCATTTATTTAAATAAAAGTAGATAAAATGTGGATGTAAATATATGCACATTTACGTGCACATCATTATTATACACAATTTTTAATTTAGTAGAACTGTTTATATTACTCGATCCGCATAGAATTTTAGGCCACACTTTAGGTCTTCATTAACCAAATGAACAAACATATGGAGAGGCTAGAGAAAACTATGGCCCAACATACTCCTCTTAGGCCAACCTCTTCTCAACCATCCATAACTCACCACCCTCACTCACCGACTATGCTGGCTATGCAGCGCATGGGTTATAACGCATATCTCAGAAAGAAGAATAGTGAAGTTGGCCCGAAAACCAAAGCCAAACTCAAAGGAAAAATCCAGGCTAATCCTTAGATCAAATCAAAGCCTACTAACATAAATCAACTACTATTGAAAAGCAGGCCCAATCTGGTCCGAATGACGACGACGTCACTTCGCTGTACTAGGACGATTCATCCTAGATAGATCTCAGAGAAGATGAGATCTGTTAGTTGAAAGCTCGTATAGCACAGCTAGCAAAGTTTTTCCAGCAAAACCCCAGAGAAAAAGTAAGGGAAGAGGTTTCTTCCCTGTTCAGTGAGACCATCATAGAAACAAATTTTCCCGACAACTTTAATGCCTCATCGATTGATAAATTCGATGGATCCACCAACTTAGATGACCACATTTGCACCTTAAAGTATTATATAGACACTTTGAAAGTGGAGATGATGGCTCGATGCAAGCTCTTCCCAGTTTATCTAGTCGATGTAGCTTCTAGATGGTTTAGGAGGTACAGACCAGGGGTAGTCCATTCTTGGCGGCAGTTGTCCACAGATTTCTTTAGAAATTTCAACTCAGGGAGAGAAGCCTCCCAGATGTAAACATCACGTCATGTGTAAAGTAGGGTGAGTGCGAAAGCCTATGCAACTTCATAAAACACTTCAAATCTTAGGCACTCCAGATCGGAGTAACTAGTGAAGAAACATTGCTAATGGCAGCTCAAGCCGGGATCAAAAGAGGTACTTCCATATGGGACAAAAATAGCAGAAAGCCATGTCATAGCATGAAGGCTTTCCATGATAGGGTTAGCTCTATAATAGAATCGAAGAGGCTGGATCTGCAGCATAGTCTCAGAGATCTTCTGTCAGTAATTATGACAAAAATGGGGTCGAAGGGTATCATCCACATGCAAAACAATAGAAGGAGCTCAACTTTAGAGCAAAGACTCCCCTTACCCATACTCCTGGATAGATATACGAAACGATCAGGACCGAGCTTGCTTATATTGTAAAAAACAAAGGGAAAAAGGCAGAGCAAAACTGAGGCGGAGCATACTGCCGCTTCCATAGAGCAAACGGCCACCACACAGATAACTACGAACACTTGAAAAATGAGATAGAGAGGTTGATTCAAAGAGGTTACCTAGGAAGCTTATAGAAAGAAAGCAATGGGGAAAGGACATGAAACCTCACGCCGGACCCGATTGAAAACTTGGTAGAAAATTTCTCTAACCTCATAGTCTCGATTCATGGAGGACCACACTTGGCAAGAAAGAGTAAGAAGGCATAGGACCGATATGTGTAGGAAGCAAGCGCGGAGTAGAAAACTGTTTGTCATGTTAAACAAAAGCCATCACAGAGTATAGTTTTTACAGTAGATGATGCCACTAGAGTAGTCTTCCCGTATTAGGATCCGCTCATCATTACGGTGCATATCTTAAACTGTACCATGAAAAAAGCCTTTGTTGATTCTGGAAGTTCGGTGAACATCATCTACAAATCTGCATTTGACAAAATGAATCTTCCAACTGAAATATTGAAGCCCATCTCAAAACCAATTCACGACTTTAACAACACTGTCACCATTCCCATTGGATCAACATGCTACCTTGTCACTACTGTAACTACTCCCCTTCATATATCCTACTATGCGAGCTTCTTGATCATCGATCAGCCATCACCATATAATGCATTCTTGGAAAGACTCGCATTGATTTACTTTAGGGAAGTCATATCTCAGAAGGACCTGCTCATAAAGTTTCATTCCCCTGCTAGAATAGGATCAATTTGGGTAGAACAATTGTTGGCTAGAGAATTATATAATGTAAACCTCAATCGTAGAAATAAAATTATTCAAAACTATTCTGGTGTCACCTCCAGCAATTTTGATGATAAAAAAGAAGTTAAACCGGCTATAGGAACTATATCTGAAAACGATATCAAAACTGATGCTGAAGTGGGACATTTTATGACCATAGTATTGGCAAGGAAAGAAAAGAGAAAGTATATGCAAATTATTTGGACTAACGAGTATAACTCAATATATGCGTAGTATTTTTTTGAAGAAGCTCAGAAATAGATATCCTCCACCACCTAAGATGAAGAGAAAGAAGAAAATGAATAGAACCACGATTAGGGGCAATGAAAAGAGAGTTGAAGCTAGTGGATGATATTAAAGAAGTACAAATGGATCCAAAAGACTCCATGAAAGTTCTCAAGATAGGAAAGAACATCAACACAGAAGCTAGAATTGAATTAATAACTTCCTGAAGGGATCGATGGATGTTTTTTCTTGGGCACACTTAGATATGGTAGGAATAGATCCAGCCATCATCTACCATGCACTCAATATCGATCCCAATGCTCACCCTGTCCGACAGACGCATAGAACCCTACATGAAGAGGTCAAGAAGCTGAATGAAAATGGAATCATCATAGAATTATACTACCCAAAATGGATTTCTATCCCAGTTCTTGTGAAGAAGCCCAATAGAAAATGGAGAACCTACATAGACTATACCAACCTCAATAAGTCCTGCTAAAGGGCAGCTTTCCCTTACCAAGAATTGACTAATTGATGGATGCAACCAGTGGTCACGAGCTACTCTCAGTCATGGATGCATATTCAGTTATAATCAAATAGCCTGTTCAAACCAGATCAGGAACACGCTAGTTTCATAATAGAAAAGGGATAATGCTACTATAAAGTGATGCCATTCGATTTTAAGAATGCAGGAGCTAATACCAATGTGTAGTAAATATGATGTTCATAGATCAGATTGGCAAGAATGTCGAAGTATATGTGGACGATGTGCAAGTTAAGTCAAAATCGGCATCAAATCATATGCAAGATTTAGAAGAGATGTTTGCAGTTCTGAGGTAGCATAATATAAAGCTGAACCCCTTAAAATGTACTTTTACTACTCAATCAGGAAAATTCCTTAAATATATAATGAGTGCTCATAGCATCAAAGCTAACCCTAAGCAGATTGAAGCCATAAAGAAGATGGGATTTTTAAAAAAACCAAAAGATATCATGAGCCTAAATGAGATGGTGGCTTCTATGAGTAGGTTCATCTCCAAAGCAACTGACAAGTGCATGCCAGTCTTCGACCAAGTAAAGAAGGGGATAAATTTAGAGTTGATAAAGGAATGCAAAATTGCATTCCAGAATCTGAAGGATCATTTGATCAATACCCCAATCATATCAAAACTAGTAAAAGTTAAGGACTTATATGTGTATTTAACTGTAATTGACAAACCTGTAAGTACTGCAGTGGTTTGAGAAGATGAAGGGCCCAAAGGCCTGTTCACTTCACCAAAAAATGCCTATCGGGAGCAGAACTCAACTACACGTTCAATGAAAAGCTAGCTTACAAACTGCTCCTCACAGCATGGATACTACGACTTTACTTTCAAGCACATCCCATCAAAGTCCTCATAGACAAACCGCTAAGGAAAATACTACAAAAACCAAAAAATTTAGACCGCTTGCTAAAATGGGCAATGAAGCTCATCGTGGAATGCACGTTACCTACTGAGCCACAACTGGAGGAATAAGTGCCTACTCCACAGTTTTGGCAACTATTTATGGATGGAGTTTCAAATGAATAGGGGGCAGGAATTGGATATGTGCTGATTACTCCAGATAAGTAGAAACTATATGGAGTAGTACAACTAGGGTTCAAGGCAACCAATAATATGGCGAAATATGAAACTCTCCATGAAGGCTTGAGGATGGCTAAAGTAATGAAGGTAACCCATGCTAAAATTCACAATGATTCTCAATTAGTTGGGAACCAAGTATAGGGCAGTTACCAAGTGAAGGAGCCAACTTTAGCCAAATACGTGGACCTTTCTAAAAAATCATAAGAGCAGTTGGAATAGTATGGTATAGAACAAATCCCCCGTGAGAACAACTCTTTTGTTGATTCATTAACTAAACTCACAAGCACAAAAGTGGCTGATGAAATGAAAGCCGTTCCAATAGGACATCGGGTAGAGCCAAGTATCATTGAAGCTAACCAAATATGGTCCTAACTAGAGCCCAACGGTCAGTGATCTAAGAGACTCAAGGCCAGGAAATAGAAGAGAATCAAGAGTAGCCCCGAGTTGACCCTACACTTCAAAAAGTGGAAGAAAACATATGGATGACCCCTATCAAGGAATTTCTAGCAAATAGAATCTTACCCCCAAATAGAAACTAAGCCCAAAAGATAAGATATCAGGCTCAATATTACTAATTCTTTGATGGAATATCATACAAGAGAGGGTATTCTACCCCTTATCTTAGATGTATTTCCAAAGAAGAGGGAATATGGGCCATGAGAGAAGTACATGAAGGGTAGTTCAGGGATCACTTTAGAGGAGCCGAATTAGCAAAGAAGGTAATGAGGCATGGTTACTATTGGCCCACTACACTTCGGGATGTGAAAGAATTTGTAAGAAGATGTGATCGATGTCAAAGTTTTTCAAGTATCCTAAATCATCCCATGAGCTCATCCCACTAGCTAACCTGTGGCCATTCGACATATGGGGGGTAGATATGATAGGTCCACTTCCTATTTCATAGGGAGGGTAAAGTATGCTATAGTGGAAAAAGACTACTTCACCAAATGAGTAGAGGCAAAACTGAAAGGGAGTGCGGATTAAGGATCTTAAGGCTAATTTAACACTAGAGGGGGGGTGAATAGTGTTTAATGGATTCTAAGACTTATATGGACTAAATTAAAATTATGACACAAACAAATGCAGAACTTAATCATAGAACAATCACAAAATCAAACACAGATGCAGAAAGTAAATAAAAAGCAGTAAAAGGAAAGAACACACCGAATTTTATACTGGTTCAGGTTACCCTACGTCCAGTCATGCACCAAGGCAAACACCTCGTACAGATTTTTATTATACCAATGTCGAGATTACAATCCTCAATTTCTAAAGGCCTTGAGGTACCCTCCTGTCTTCGAGTCCGGGGCAAACTCTCTTGATTTACGGGACACAAGATCACCCAATTGATTTCCAGGCACAACCACACCTTATAGAGAGACTCGATAAACTTCTGATTACAAATTGATCCTATAACTCTGAATAGCACTTTGATCTTCGAGAGAGGGCAGAGAATCAAACAAGAATGAGATTCTAATTTGATTCACTTGAGAATTCGGCAGAATTTCGGCACGATCTTAAAAATATGAAAATTTTAGAATATGGATTTGTGGAGAAGAAGGAGTGAAGAAAATAAGAAAATAGTTAGTTAAAAAATTCGTTTGTGAAGCCTATTTATAGACCAGTAATGGTCATAACCATTCGTGAAGAGATTTAAACGAATAGACGCTTCTTTTGATAATTGAAACTTTTGAATTTAACGGCCACCATGTCGACATGGGGTATCCCATGATGTCGACATCCCTTAGTTAAAAAACAATGTAAAATTTGTTTTGAAAATGGTATTGAAAGGAAAACAAGATGAAATGATTCTAGAGTAAAATAAACTAGTTTTCCTATTATTTAAAATAAAGAAGAGTAGAAAAAAATATTTTTAGAATGTATATATAATCTCAAGTATATATATATTATAAAAGAATATTTAAAAATCAGAAGATAGTTTTAAAATAAAACGAAGTTTAAAACAAGAGTTTATTTAAAAACAAAAACAAAGAATATTTTAAGGCTAAAACATCTTTTTGAAAATCATTTGAAAAGATAATTTTTAAGGCTAAAACATTTTGAATAGAAATTTTGAAAATCATTTTGAAAAACCATTTTGAAGTAGTTTTGCAAGCTTCTTCCTGCAGAATATCTCATCACATCAGGACTCGAGAACTTGTACAAAACCAGGATGTTCGTGGGTTTGTAAGCCACTTGTCGTAGGTTTGTAAGCTACTTGTCGTGGGTTTGTAAGCCACTAAGAAGGTAGAAATGGGTTCCATCCCAAATGAAATTTGGAATGAAGATTTCCATGCTATTATGAAGTTTTAACAAAACTAGACACTTATCTTGAAATCTTGATCTTGATACTCATGAGTCTTCAAACTTGATTTCTTCATTCTTGATCTTTATACTGTACAGTCTTCAATAATCAGTACATGCCTTATATATATCCTGCACAATAACATTCATATATATCTAAACAATAGTGTTAGTCTATAAGTTATAATAAAATAAGTTACAAAGGTTGTTGTCATCAAAACCACTATCTCCAGTTCCTAACAAAAACCCCTAGCTACGATCATCGCGAAGGAGATAATCACTTTTGTGGTAAAAAGCGTAATCACAAGGTTCGAGTTCCTTATAAAATAGTTTCTGATAATGGGACCCAATTTAAAAGTAGGGAGTTTATAGAGCTCTGCGAAAAGAATGGCATAATTAAAAATTATTCCTTCACCGTGCACCTAAATGCAAATGGACAAGTCGAAGCAACGAACAAAACTATCAAGAAGTTGCTTAAGAAAAGGCTACAGAAGGTAGATGGAAAGTGGGTGGTGGATTTGTCTTTGGTTCTATGGGCCATACCCTACTTCCTGTAACCTATGGATACGAAGCCATGCACCCTATCCAAATAGAAGTCCCATCACATAAAAGAATATCGTACACAGTAGAGAAAAATAGAAAGCTAAAAGAGGATGTCCTCGATCTTATTCAAGAAAAAAGAGATGAGGCAGCAATCGTATCCACTGCATATCGACAAAGGATGTCAAAAAACTATAATGCTAGGCTCAAGGAAAGAAACTTCTACGAGAGAGATTTAGTACCGCGAAGAGTAATGACTAAGACAAAAGTCCCAACGGATGGAGCTCTAGGCCCAACTTGGGAAGGCCCCTTTGTTATAGCGGAAGTCTTAGTTAATGGGGCGTACCGACTATCAAAACCTGATGGAAATCTTGTCTTGAGAACATGGAACGTAGAGCACCTCAGGCCTTATTTTGTGTAATCTATGTTACTTATGTAACAAACATTGTAATTATTATGAAAAGTAGTAATACAATAAACTAGACGTAGTGATATTGGATAGCCTGAACCAGTATAAAAATATTCCTGTGTTAATTTCTCTAACATAAGTAACAACACTAAGCTGTACTATATACAACTCGGCTTTTCAGCCAAATAATCACATTGGATGTAATGATATTGGACGGCCTGACCCTGTGCAAAAAACCATGCACATGAATTGAAAAGGTTGTAAATACATGGTTTGACTTTACAGTCAAAATACAATCCGCCCCAAGTAGTGGAGCAGGCCGTGCCAAGCGCGCGAACATGAAACCGCCTCCAGACAGTGGAGCAGTTTATGCCAAGCATCCAACAAAACATGAATGCCAAAGGCTCATTTTAGGAGATATGAACTACGCAAAGAACTAATCAAAAAAATGCCAAGAAGAAATAATGCATGGAATGTAAAACAACCTACAAATCAGGTAAAATTCTAGAAACAACATAAAGCTTGCCAGGTAAATACTAAAACTAAGATTTACTAATATTTATTGAAATCAACTCATGTCAGCATGATTCTTTGCATTTACATACATGTTTTTGGCATCAAAAATGGCCACCAACGCACAATTATGTGAAAGCACCAACATCCAATCCAATCACAGAAATACGAAGATAAATAAATGAAGAACAAGTTAAAATAATCAGGAAACAAGTAAAGAGAGACACAGATTTATAGTGGTTCGGCTAACTCCGGCCTACGTCCACTTCAAAGATTTTCCTTTTATTAGTTTATACTGCTGATTACAGTTAAAAATCCGTAAAATTCAAGAATAAAAATGACAGAGTATAACCCAGGTAGAAGGTGAAGTGAAGCAGAAAGAAGATCCCTTTGCTAAGGCCATGCCTGCTGTATTTTAGGCGAAGCCATGCATAGATCGGGCTAAAATTTCGCCAGAAGAACCTCTAGAGCAAAACGATCCGACCCATAGAATTTAGGATCAATCGCACACCATTAAAATGATCGGTACTGATCATTTTGTTGGCTCCTTTTGACATGCAATCGATATGGTGGTTCCTATGGGCCCTTTACTTCCCGCTTCTAAAGTTGTTTCATCGATCGCCCTTGTGGTTGTTGAGTTATTGAACGATCATTGTTGATTTGTACTGTCAATCCAAGCGATCCATATCCATATTGATTCACATTGATCCTTAATGAAGATGTTCCATATTCGATCCATATTGGGGATGGATCATAGCCGATCCATTCTGGAGATGGATCATAGCCGATCCATAATGAAGATGTTCCATTTTTATCGTATTGGGGATGGATCATAGCATATCCATTTTGGAGAAGGATCATAGCCGAGCCATAATAAAGATGGACCATTATTGATCCATATTGGAAAATGATCACAGCCGATCCATTTTGGAAAACGATCGTACCCGATCGTTTTTGTCAATTGAAGTGTGAAATTCATACTTAGCCAATTTGAGAATGCTATTCGCATGAATCCATACGACTATAATCCATAGTGTTGTCCATAATTGATCTCCAATCCTGCTAACCATGCCTCCGGTCTTTCTACCTTGATGACCATGAAGTTCATTGAGTTAAATCCACCTGTGTGTTACCTTGCAAAAGGCGGGTTAACACTTTGCCCCCCCAAAACATGCCTTGTGATAGGAAGGTGCGTTTTGAATTGCCATAAATCCAAAATCCGAAGTCCATAATCCATTGATAGCCATATTATCCAATTCGTTGCCATTCCAAATCCATGATCTCTCTGGATAGTTAGTGAGATCCATAACCATTTCGAGTCGATGTCCAATTTCAAATCCGAGATCCCTGCGGATCGTTTTATCCAAATCCATATCCATCCGAAGCCAAATCCATTACCGTTCGAGGCTAACATCCAAATCTTTGACCTCTCCGGGTCGTTAGCTAAATCCGAAACCACTCCGGGCCCATATCCAAGTCCGCAACCGCTCCAAGTCCATATCCAAATCCATATTTGTTTAAAGCTGATATCGAAATCCGTGGCCTCTCCGGGTCCTTGCCAAGCACAATCCATACTCGACGTCTGAGTAAGCCGATTCTATCGCTCTCCGATGAAGTGGAGTTATTTCCTATACTCTGGTTCAATGTCCCTAAACATTAAGTGGTGTCTTAGCCTAAGTCCTTGGTCGGTAGTGGTCTCTCCAAACCCTTGCCGAGCATAATCTATACTCGACAACCCGAGTCAGCCAATTCCGTCGCTCTTTGGCCACTCAACATACTCCCTGCCGGGCATAATCCATACCTGACGTCCTTTGGGTTTTATTCTCCGGCCTCGACTCTTCAGCGGAGGACTTAATCCATGTATGAGTCCATTCTGTCGCTTTCCGACGAAGGAACTCGCACCTTGTGGCTACCGCCTTATCACTCCGGTTGGGAAGATAATCGCGTCCTATTTTATTTATCGCAGTAATGCGGTTCATAAATAAACTAATAAATAAGAGTTCGTACATCTAGAAGACTAAAAAACTAAAAAAGCCAAAGGGTGCCTCTCCGGGTATGACGATTCATCATCATCTCAGAGCATGCCCAAGGACCGTCCTTGATCCCGTACATGTGTAAGTGGCTTAGCCACCTTACTATAGAGTTTATTATTATTATTACTATGGCCAGAGTCGAAGTCCTGAACTTGAACCTTACCATCACGATCAATTGATGACGATCCGTGACCACGAGCGAGGGCCATTCTTGTTTCCATTCGATGCGGATGGTGGCTGCTCTTGTTCCACCACCGATGTTCGATTCCTCACGTACTACAGCAGTCTGCTGTTCCTGACATGCTCCTCAATCATATCCTTTAAATGGCTACATTCATATGTTATGTGCCCATTCAATTTGTGGAATAGGAAGTACTTTCCAAACATACGCCCCCGCTCTGTGGGATCCCTCCTTGCCGGTTTTTGATAGGGGAGTTGCCTCCTGGTGTCCAGATAAATCCGTTTTAGGCTTTCCACAAATCCAAGTAGGAGGAGAACTTCGGCTCCTACTCTTTCCATCACCTTTTCATCCCATCATATCCGTCATCCAGATTCCATTTGCCTTTATCATTCTTGTTTGCATCTCTCGATAATCCTCCGCTTTGCACAGCGTCCACCTCCAGTTTGTCGGCTCGTGCGTCTTTCTACCATAGGAACCTTTCTACTTCATGATAAAACTCCCCGAGATCCATAGGTGGATCCCGCGCCAATGAATCCTTGAAATCCGAGCCATCAGCAATTCCTAATACAGCTGCCACCAAGACCATGGGTGGATCTGGCTAATCCACTGATACCGCTGTGGCATTAAATCGCGTTAGAAAACTCCTTAGAGACTCTCCAGTCTTCTGTTTTAGTGTTGCCAGACTCATCACGTTTTTGGGTCTCAAAATGTGTGTAGGATCGTTTTCACCCTAGAGGGGGGTGAATAGGGTGTACTAATAAAAATTAAAGCAGAAATAAAAAAAACAGAAACAGAAAGTAATGCAGAAGAGATCACACACAAATTTACCCAGTTTCGGCAAAACCCTGCCTACGTGCTTCCCCCAAGGTTTCTACTAGAGATTAAGTAATCAGACGCTTACAAACACACGTAAACTTGCGACACTCGCTAACTTGATTAACCTAACTCTAAGCTCAAAACCTGCCACAACTCAACCATTGAGTTGCGAATTCTCAAACTACACCCCGTAGTTTTACCAAGTTACACAACTAGAATTTTACACAATTTTTATAAGGAAAATTGCAGATGAAAATAAAAACTAAACAAAACCCTATTTTTAAATTTGAAGCCCAATACAAAAAATAAAAGCCGGCCCAAAAAAAAATAGAACGACGGTCTCCCTTTTTGTGGCCGATTCCTTTAGCTCTTCAAAAAATTAGGTTTCTGTTCAAAGTTGAAGCCGCTGCTTAAAATCGATTGATTGAAGAGAAGAATATGCTTTGATGTGCTTCGTCAATCAACTCCTAGCTTTGATTGCATACGGTTGCTTCAATTTTGTCGAGCTTGATTATTCGGTATGTGATTTTGCCCCTTTCGATTTTGATTATGCTCGACTTTCCTGATTCGAGTTTTGGATATGTTTTTGATTTGTTCTACGTAAGCTCTCTGATTTTGTTTCAAACTCGAATATTAATTTGCCGATGATGAGATTGGGTTAAATAGGGATAAAAACCCTATATTTTCGTTCGTATTTTTTGACTTGAACTTTTCAAATACTTTGCTTGGCCATTCGATTCTTGCTTGAAAGATGAGATGATTTTTGACTTGTTAAGTGTATACACGTCTATGAGTTTGAATTTGCTCCGATCTTTTCTGCTATGACTTTGGCTTCATTTGCTGACTTGTTGGCATTTGACTTTGAGATAGACTTGATGAAGTTCGACTTGTTAATCATGTTACTTTAAACAATTTTCTGAATTTTTAATTGAACACTTCAAGACTGTTTTGTTTGACTATTTCTCTTTGAACAATGACCCACGGTTTTGATGGTATAACCCAGTGCAACTTTATTCAAACTCTGGCTACTGATAATTTTCACATGCCTTGACTGTTTGAAACAATTCTTGACTTTGTTATTGCTCTGTTGCATATGCATGTTTGTTGCATCTCTTTTGTTCACAACTGCGTATGCCCCATGTGTGTCACCCTATGTTGCATGTTTGTCTCCTCTGTTGCATATGTTTGTCACTGTGCTAGTTTCTGGGTTGAGTGTATGATTTCTATGGCTGCTCTGTCCACTTCAGTTCTTGCATTTTGGCATATGTATATACATGTCACTGTATCCATCTGCCTTGAGTCCAGACATTTCTGTGCACTTTAATTGCTTCAGTTACCATCACCCTTACTATACTGATTCAGTGTTGTGTTATATGTTCTAGTATACCGCATTTTGGTGTGTTGAGTAACTCACTGCCTTGAGTTCATTGATCACTATCACTGTTTTGCCCTATCACATGCTTGTGCACTTGTTATTCAAGTTGGTCTTCATGTGAGGCTGTTTTGGTTGAGGCTTCATGTACGGTGATTTGTATGTGGTCATTAAAGGCTGTTTCCATTTTGAATGAAGGTTGCACTTGAAGTCTGAATGCATGTTGTATGTTGGTGTCATGTTGCACTTGGTTCTGGTCTTGTTATATTTTTTTGTCTGAAATCAGATTTTACTTGACTTTTGTTTGAAAATGCTACTGATACATGTTGAAACTTCATGGGTCTGCATAGCTTGATGCTCTTACTTGACTTTCCACTACATTCTAATTTGGTTTTGTTTTGAAGTCTGGTTCGGTTTCATGTTGATTGCTTTTCATTTTGGTCCATTTGTGAGCATGTCTGAATGTAGCCTTATTCCGCTTGAATGAAATCTGGTTGCATGTTTTTGCTATGTTATTGCACTTCAGTGTACTGTCCATTGAACTTGTTGTTGTTTTGAGCATTCATGTTCACCTCTGGTTCACTCGAGTCTGGTTGTATTGTTTTTGCATTTGCACCTCTGTTGAATCCAGTCTCAGCTTGGGTTTGACCTTGTGCTCACCTGTCCCTGCTATTTTAACAAGCAAGTGTATTTCAGTATGCGTGACCTTGTGGCATGTACAGTGATACATTGTGCATGTCACAAGTTGTTCGTGTAAGTTGAATTAACAAAATGACGACGAACAACCCAAATAAATGAGGCAAACACTATTTTCAAACACACACTTCATTGTGCACTGCAAAATATTTCTTTTTCAATTTTACTACGTCGGTGTTTATTTTGCAGATAGTTCAGATGCTGGATACAGGCTAGAATAGAGTTGAAGATCAAATACGAGTGATGAGTGAATTATGTAGTGAGGTGAAAGTTGTAAATTGAAAATTGTGTTGTAATTGAAATTGTATTTTAATTGTAAATGTGTAAATCTAGTGAGAGCTCAAATTTGTACTATTTGAATTTGTAATAAAATATTTGTTTGAATAAAATATTTGTTTGAATATGAATTCCAAGTTATTTATTTTATTAAACAAATATTTATTTAATTATGTAGAAAAATAAAATGGTACAATAACAAATACATTTAAACGAATATATATATATATGTGTTTATTATCATCAAACAAAAATCATATACTAGTATATTCTACAATGTGAACCCTGAACTGTCTCATAAATCTTTCAACCAATTCCATCCATGTGCCAATAGAACCTCTCTCCAATAGCCTGAACCACAGTGCAACTATATCCGTTAAATACAGGGGAAAGCATTATGCCATGACTTCCTCTGATGCCCTTAGAACTTCCATGTGCCGTATATGTCTCACCATATGCATTGTTGGGTCCGACTTTCCATCAAATACCTCCAGTGTTGGTAGTTTAAACTCCAGTGGATTCCTAGCATTCCTGATATTAAGTGTGAATGGAGTTCTATTTACGTCCTCCAGATCCCTATTCACCAATCCTCTACACATAGTTCACCTAATCATCTCTGCAAACCTGTCATTGTTATCTAGCGATGGTCTCCAATCATCATTTCGAGGCTGCTCACCGAATCCAGAAGAGAATTCCGGAACATACTCCTCCGGACGAGGATCTAAATTACGATTGGCACCAAACTGCATAAAACCGTCCAACACCATGCCTGGGATCGATCTAGCCTGACCCGAGGCCATGCCCTGGAGTTTAGATCGATCGGCACCTATCCTTATGGATGGATAGGGGCTGATCGTTCCTCATTGATCAGGAGGTGCACCAGGCTGCTCCACTTCGTTCCTTAGTCCAGCTGTTCCGTTTATATGATCCTAATTCTGGTTTTCCACAACTCCTGCTGCTCCAACCTCATGATCCATATTTCCAGCGTTTCCTACTACTCCAATCCCTTGGTTTTGTGCTTTAGCCTGTCCAATCTGCCCGAGTAGATTCTGCATCATCTCCTCCTATCTCTTCAGCATCCTTTCCTGCATAGCATCCATCATTATTTCCTATTCATCCTTGGTGATGTAGATAGACGCTTAATTAGCTCCAGCTCTTGAGGAAGCCTCCTGACTCCCTTTATGGTGACTCCTTTCTGGTAGCACTCTCCTTGTTGATTATCTAGCCATTGCTCCAAATCTAAGTTATCTACTTGATTCCAAATTTAAACTCCAAATCCGCGGGGGCTAGCTTTCTCAGTGAAAACATCAAAATGTTGGCTTCCAGAATGACTACCAACATCCAATTATATGAAAGCACCAATATCCAATCCAATCATAGAAATATGAAGAGAAATAAATGAAGAATAAAATTAAAACAACTAGGAAGAAAGTAAAGAGAGACACAGATTTATAGTGGTTCGGCTAACTCCGGCCTATGTCTACTTCAAAGATTTTCCTTTAATTAGTTTATACCACCGAATATAGTTACAAATCCATGAAATCCAAGAATAAAAATGGTGGAGTACGACCTAGGTAGAAGGTGAAGTGAAGCAGATAGAAGATCTCTTTGTTAATGCCATGCCTGTTATATTTATAGGTGAAACCATGCATGGATCGGGCTGAAATTTCGCCAGAAGAACCTCTAGAGCCAAACGACCCATGAAATTTCGGATCGATCGCAGACCATCAAAACAATCGGTGCTGATCGTTTTGTTGGTTCCTTTTGGCACGCGATCGATATGGTGGGTCTCCTGTGCCCTTTACTTCCTATTTCTGAAGTTATTTCATTGATTTCCCTTGTAGTTGTTGAGTTATTGATCAATCATCATTGATTTGTACTATCGATCCATATCCATATCGATTCACATCGATCCATAGTTAAGATGTTCCATATTCGATTCATAGTAGGGATGGATCATAGCTGATCCATTCTGGAGATGAATCATAGACGATCCATAATGAAGATGTTCCATATTCGATCCATATTGGGGATGGATCATAGCCAATCCATAATGAAGATGGACCATTACTGATCCATATTGAAAAAGAATCATAGCCGATCCATTTTGGAAAACGATCGTACCCGATCATTTTTCAGTTTAAGTGTGAAATCATACATAGCCAATTCCATACTGCTGTTCGTATGAATCCTTACGACTATCGTCCATAGTTTTATTCATAATCGATCTCCAATCCTGGTAACTATCCCTCCGAGCTTTCTGCCAAGATGATCATAAAGTTCATTGGGTTAAATCCGCATGTGTGTTGCCTTGCCAAAAAGCGGGTCAACACATGTCACAAGTTAAGATAAAGTTATCATCACGTATAATTACATCAAAGGCAAAGCTTTGAAACTTTGGCACTTAGAAAAAAACTACATTATGGCTCTAGCTCGCCCTTAGGGGAATGCTCAACAAGATTTGCGGTCGCCCAATGATGAATGTTGACCAGAATCGTTTCTTACTTAAGGAGCCGAACCATGCCCTTTCTGCAGTAATTCTTCAGTTCATATAATTTGGCCTTGTAATAATCTGTAAATCTTGTTCCAACTTCCTCCACTAGGAAATGACATAAGGATCGACACCCGGTGTAGGCAAAGGAGAAACACTAAGATTTGTCACAACATCAGGAGCCAAGAATGGAATAAGATAATCCTCCATACTGGTTTGATTACCGATCTGAAGAGATAATACTTTTAATATGTCATTCAATACCTTGATTTTATCTTCATATAAAGCCTTGTGTACATGTTCAACATCTTTCAATAATACCTCTAGTTCAGCAAACCGGATCAGAGTTGACTTTAGCCTTCCTTTCACGTCAAGAATCTCTGGGCTTTGATCAGTAGGAGTGGGCTGAAAATCAAGCAAGCCCAAATAAACAAAATTATAAGGAGGTGTGATCAAGCAAGGAACTCATACTTCACCACAAAGGAATTTAATTTACATGATACCCCAATGAGTATTTGTACGACTAAAATGTATTCTATAGCATAAATTTACAAAACTATCCTAAGTTATAAGATCATAAAACACTATGCTAACTATAGAAAACACCTAGGATATGCTGCCCAGGGGGAAATGTC
This sequence comes from Allium fistulosum, assembly GCA_030737815.1. Classification (NCBI taxonomy): domain Eukaryota; kingdom Viridiplantae; phylum Streptophyta; class Magnoliopsida; order Asparagales; family Amaryllidaceae; genus Allium; species Allium fistulosum. The sequence continues at coordinate 99,720,381 of CM060902.1, forward strand.
TTTCTTGGATCGTAATTGGCACTCGCCCAATGGTCTATTGGATCTTCTGTAGTCACCTTAAAGCCTTTTGTATTACATAGGAAGCTCAGGTCAAGCATAGGGTGGAGGTAACTAAAGACATCCATGGATCACTGTACGACGATCTACCCTATCTTTCCTTTAACCTTTTCCTTTCTAAGTTTCTCTACGATCTCATAAATCTTATCCTGCCCAGGCACAATGTCGGATGTTGCTACGACACTAGGGGCGGCCTAAGATTTCCATAAGGAATCTTCATGCTCGTAGATCCCAAACACAGCATCCTGCCTTGTTTCCTTTAAAATATCAATCAGTTCAGCCCTAGTCTTCTTTGGGTTTCTAGAAAAGCCACCAAAGTATTTAAGAGCATCCACCTTCCATCCCTTTCTCTGAGAGTAAGAAACACCTTTGGCTTCTGACATTCCATTAGCTGCTTGTATTGAGCTTCCATCTCTTTAAGTTTACTTTGTAATTGTACTTCCAATTCACTACAAGAAAATTGAGTTTTAACTGCAACCATAGTCAGCGTTTATACCTTTAATGCTGTAGAATGCGTTTGTGAGAAAGTTGTTTCAAGGGTTCAACGCTGACAAAACTATTAGTGTTTATTTTGTTTGCAGCCGCATACATCGGTGTTTATTTCGTTTGCCGCCACTTCTCATTTACTTGGAGAAAAAAGAAAATACGTCGATTTCCATTTTCCATTCCCTCCCCCAATTTCTAGTTTCCATTCCCTCCCCAGTTTCCCATTTCAATGCATCGATTTCAATTTCAACACCAGAAATCAACTTCCTTCATCCACCGCTTCGATTTTGGTTGAGCATCTCTGTCGTCGCTTTCGATTTTGGCAGCCCTAAACTCAGCGGAACGGGAAATTGGTGAGCGTTTTTTCTCAACCCTAGTTTTCAGTTTAAGTTAGAATAGTTTCGAATTATCAAATCTTGCTTATTAGATCAAGCTTAAATTTTTCCCTAGTTTTTATTCAATATTTATCGATTACAATTGTATGAAACTTTTCTTAACCTCTTTGATGAAATTTCTTTTCTAGTTGAGTTATATTCTTTCTGATTTTAGTAAGTACATCTTATTTCATTTCTAGCTGGTCTGGTTTGGTTTTTTTTTGTTGGGGATCCACCATTTCTTAATTCGTGTAGGCAGTATGATGAATTGATCAATACTCATTTGCATGCTCTAGATATTCTATTATTGAATTTTTATATCATTATACCTAGATTATATTCATTAAATTATCTCATTTTGAGACGTTATTATTAATACAGTTGAAAATAAGATTAAACTCCTACAATTTGCAGTTAAAACTTTGATATGAAGTTATGATATTTTAAAATGTTAATTATGTAGCCCACTAATAGTTTGGAAAAATTTGAAAATATTTGACATGCTCTGTGAATTGCTTTATTGAATTAAATGTCAGTCTTTGTTTGTTAATTTATAAATGCTGGCCATTATGGTACACCATTGTTGATAAGGAAAATTTTCAAATTGTTTGATATATTTCATTAATTTCTCCATTAAATTCAACGGCCAATTTTTATTAGTTAATATCTAAATACCGATCAATAAGGTGGAACATTGATGATAAGGAAAAAATTCAAGATGTTTAACGTATTATACTAATGCTTCATTTAATTAAATAATGGTGTATAACTTCGAATTTTGTAAGTGTTATATTCTATTAGTATTCGACTGCATGATACGAATGAAATAGCTTCTTGCTAATTCTGAATCTTTGTGAAAAGTTAGGAAGATTTTATAGGGTAGAATGCTAAACACAATATAAATTAATGCTGCAAAATTAATTACTTTTTGTCACAAACAATGAGTAGATGTTGAGGCAAATATGTGGCATAATAACAAATAGATAAATATAAGTAGAATTTGGTTGAGAAAATAGGATTAGATCCTATATTCAAATGGATTTTATTAATATTGAATAGATTAGGTCATAATTATTAGAAAAAAGTGCAAGGAGCTGTATAACAAGTGTCCATGTATCTTTGTTTATACACACACGGAGATGTATTCAATAATAATGGGATCCAATGGCCGTGATATACTGTGCCAAATTTTATGTTTTATTTTAAGCATCTAAATTGACTTTCCATGTGTGTGTGTGTTTGTAAAGCATGTACATTCACTCACAAGTATTTTAAGTCCTTCACCCATGCTATCCCAACACAAATTTCCAAACTATGGTTCGAATGCATATTGATATTTGGGAGATATATAGGACAAGAATGTTAAAAGATGACTTTGGGTGCAAAATGAAAAATTAAAACTCTAATTTAAGAAAAGCTAAACATTTTAGTTGAGATTAACTAAGAGAAAAACACAATTTGAGGAAAGATTCAAATTTTAGCATGATAGGATTGGTTAATAAGAGCTGTGTTTTTTGTTGCCTAAATTTTGTCAAGTTTTATTTTAGCATGATGGCGATTATCTTTAGTTTTTTACTTTATACAAACTTAAGGGTTATTTGATGTTTTTGAATGTTTCTATCACACATAATTTTCAATTGGAATTGCAGAGATTTTATGTATTTGTACACAGATTTATGCACTTCACGTATATATGCAATATATACTCCTATACCTATGGATGTACATAACATATTCATAGATTTTTGGTGCATTATTATATTTTTCAACGTTTCCCTCATTTTTTATTAAACATTTTCAAGTACAGTCATTACATAAAAGAATATAAATAACCAATTTTACTCCTCTAAGCAAAGATGACAGAACAATTAGGTCTGATTACATTTTTAGCAATGTTTGAATATTATATGATTAAAATGCTTTTACTTAGCAATTAGATTAGTGTACACAACTATTATAGATTATTGTTAAGGCTATATATAGATATAATCTAATGATTAATGCATCCAAATTAGGATATTTTTGGGTTTATCAAAGTTTGTATAATTAAGGAGAATAAGGCAATTCATATGTAAGAAGTCAGGTCTTTTGAATGTCAAATGCGGTAAAAACTATTTTGGAGATAACTGGTTTTAGGATTAAACGCCGACAAAACAATCCATTAGGTTTTCATTGTTTGCCGCCTCCATCTCTATTACTTATGCTCAATATATTCATTTTCCCTCCGCATCTACCTCATCACTCCCGATGTCGATTTCATTTCAACTAACACTGGAAATCATCCCCTTCATCATTTAGTTTGTAGTATGTTTGTTTTCATGCTTCAAAACTAGTATGTTCAATTTGTTTCCATAGTCAATTTTTAGGAGTATGTTCACTTTATTTTTGTACTCTTGCTTCAGTGCAACATCTTGTTTCACTTAATTTTTTTTCAGCAACAAGTAAAAATGTTAGCTTTAGATGCATTTTAAACCCTTGTATGATGAGAATAAACTAAATGTACTACCAAATACATGTGTTATTTTAATAGATGATTAGGTACATTTTATCTGAAAATACCCTTTTACAGTTGACAGCTAATAACACATATGTGTGCATGTGTTAACTGTAAAAAGGGAAAAAGTTTGTTCATTGAACGTATTTACATGGACATGCTTATGTTTTAGGAAGAATGTTTATTGCTATTCTTAGATGTATACTTAACACTTGCACCATACCTAAACTATAGAAGATAATGCACATCATCGAATATCAAAATCAAGGAGTGCACTTGTCATCACAGATTCACAGTAAAGAAAAATCAAATTTTTTTTTGGCACTGTCTTTCTAAATATTGTTCCTTTTTAGCCGAAGTAGTTCCGTTGTTGACCATCTTAGACTCAATCACAGTAAATAGCCTTGTGCTCTAGATTTTGTCATTTTGTTGAATACGAGCTAAAATAGAATTTATAATTGACTTTATATTGCTTCTGATCTTGAAAATTCACAATAATGGAGCAGTCAGTGTTTAAACTATATGTACTAATGTGAATTATGACGATCGATTGTTACTATCTGACCACATTACATTTCTATTGCTTTAAGGTTTTGTAAAGTAAATGTCTTATGCCATTGACACATAATCATCAACTCATGTATATTTTAATTCAGATATAGGTATCCTATACCCAAACTTCTTTTGAGAAGAATAAGGAGCAAAGTGGAGAAAAGTAGTCCCTGTTATATCCATATACTAGCTTTTCTAGTGCTCAACAGCATCGAGTGAGTTTTTTATTGTATTATTTATGTTTGTTTTTATATATATATTTTTGGTTTCTTAGCTCCTAATGTTGTCAAACCTTTTATTGACATATTTATTTGTTTAAGGTTTACTTTGCTACACTTGAATAATTCTTCAAGTCACAACTGCTTTTTAGTGGTATGTGTCTGCCTTCATTATTATTGAATGTGATAGTGTAATGGTTTTTCGGGTATGGTAGTGATTATCACAAGTGCTTGTTTCTTTTACCAGTTTTCAGAAACACAAATAACTTTAGTTTTCTATGGCTTAGAATGATAATTAAGTTATAATGCTGTCTACTAAGCCTCAAAGAGTTGCTTCTTAGTTGGTATATTTAATATATGTGCTACTCCTGTTATTGCTTTTTGCCATTACCATGCTTCGTGTCATTATCTTTAATTGCTTCGCAATTGAAAGTGCAATTAAAGCCATACTACAAGTCAGGAATAAACTAAATGTACTACCAAATACATGTGCTATTGGAGATGGAAATTAGTGTGGGGGGGGTTTGAGGGGGTTGGGAGGAGGGGGAGTGGGGAGGGGTGTTATTTGTGGGTGTGTTAAATTTATAGAAATGGTAGCAAAAAAGGTTAGTGAAAGCCAAATTTGAACTACTATATTAAACACTAGTTCTACATATAAAACTAAAAGAATGGAAATGGTTAAAATAATTCAAGTTTTATAGTGGATATGAATTGGACAGAGAAGCGGCAAGGTGATAATGATACAATGGTTAAAATAATTCAAGTTGTACATGAGCTTGAGATTATTAATTATATAGTCAAAGTTTGATAGAACTACAATCACATCTAGATTTAGATCTAGTATGGCTAAAATTGGTAGGGGCATGTGTGCCTACAGATATATATGTACTTTTATAGTTTTATTTCAATTGAATTTTTTTATTTCAATTGTAAGCTAAAAGTTGTAGGGATTTCATGATGTTCAATTGAAGACAACGGACACTATTTGTAGTATTAAACTAAAGATATCTACATACTTCTGACTTTGATAGGTCTCTATTGTATAATTGTACGCATTAATAGGACACAGAAAAATGTCTAGTTCTAACTTCTCAAGTAAGCAGAAAAATCAAAATAGAAAATTTTACTCCAATTACTTATTTGTTTTATACTTAAATTATTGTATCTGTAAGGTGCAACATATGCACTTGCACTCTTATAATTTGGGTTGATAGAGAAATTCTGTGTTCTGTAATCTTTCTATAAAAATCTGTAGCTGTGAATATAAATAAGAAACTGGTTGTCTATTGCAAATTTGTTAATCATTATTAATAAAGGGAATGAAGTTTACATATGTTCTATTTTTCTAACAGCTGTTACCTTCATATATTTTTTGGAAACAATTTGGTGCTAATGTTGTATATGATTCTGACATTGTTGTATAAGTGGATAAAATTGTTGTTAATGGCGCAAGCCAAGTATCAGGAGAGGGGTAATGCATAGACATTACTCTGGTGCTACAAAATGGCGCCGTTGTAATGGCAAATTTTTTGAAAACAGCTTGGTGCTAATAACAAAATGACTAATTTGTAGAGTTCTGTCATTTTCAGTCTAATGTGGCCATGAAGTAGCTAATAACAAATTTATTTTATGCGTGCAGGCTTTGAACAGTTGATATTTGTAGAGTTCTGTCATTTTCAGTCTAGTGTGCTTAAACAACAAGGTATGAAACAGATGCTAAAAACTCTCAAGTATTATCATTATTGTCTATTAGTTTACCATCAAATAATTTCACAATTATGTTTTATTCCCTTCCATATTTCATCAAAAGGCTACTCTAAATTCATATCTTTTGCTGGATAAACCACTGTAATGCCTTAAATCATGCTATTAATAAACAACCAACAAAATATCACTTTGATAAATAAAAATATAGTTGTAGGAGATTCATATATTGTTACCATATAGTAACCAAGTTTTATAAAAGTTAACTAAATTAACCAAGTTTTATAAAAATTAACTAAGTTTGATAAAAATTAACTAAGTCAATAAAGTTTTATAAAAAATTAACTAAGTTGATGAAGTTTTATAAAAATTAACTAAATTTTGCAAAAAACATAACCATTTTAACTAAGTTCTATAAAAATTATACAAGTTTATAGAAATTATGTAATGTTAGCTTTGGCCAAAAATAATGATCTGCATCTTGCTCTTTATCATCCTCTACCTTATGTTCTTGCAACAGTAGATGCTCATAGCTATGCTCTGTATGCCTGTATTGACTTTATCATTTATGCGACTATAATTTGATTTTAGCAATGCACCTACGAACTAATTGATGGCATTGGGATAAATTTAGTTGTACATCTTTCTTGGATATCTACTTTGTTAGGGTTTTTACTTCAGCATGAAATGTCTTAAATGATTATATGTTTTTCTTCTTTTACTTTAAACTTGGAAAGCATATTTTTAATTCTCTAACCTGTCAATTTTAAAAGCATATCCTAGTTTTTCATATCTTTTTGGTTTGTGCGCACATGCCCTCTTGTAGCTAAAATAGCACATATAACAGACTATACGTTCTTCGCATATACACATAAACACTTACGTTAAATAATTGAGAACTCTTAATATTTATTTACTTCCTACTATAATCACAGCTTGAACTTGTGTTGGTTACGGAGAAACTGCAGGAGCTTCATTCAATTAGAATTCAAAAGCTGAACTATGTTGTGTTCTTGCATTTTGACAATATATTTTTCTCTTTGGATTTGTTTGTTTTGAGCATTTGTTTTGTTGTCTTTTATACATAAAAAAATTATTTGTCCATTTCTACTAAGAACTGTTTGGTCGTTATTATCATATATATATATATTGTTCATAATCAATAATTAATTTCTATTTAAATTTTAGATTCTTTGTTGCATACATATATTGTATATGCTGATGGAGAGAGATTGGTTGCGTCTACATAGGTAATCATGTAGCAGCTAATTTAGACTTAAATTTAGAATTGATATTTTGATAATAAAAGCTAATATTTTTGTTGTTTTCAAATTTTAATCATAGGACTAGTAGAGAGTATGGCCAAGGAGCTCGGAATTTTGTGTGTGTTGCGAAGAAAAATTTAGGAGATGTGGAAAAAATATTTTGTCCTTGTTTAGATTGTCGAAATCTTAGTCGTCATTATGGTGAAACCGTTGTTGAGCACCTGATTATAAAGGGAATGGATTCTAAGTATAAAGATGATATATGGTATAATCATGGCGAGAAAGTGAATGATGAAAAAAAAATTAAAATGGGTGAGATGTACGACTTGCTCAAAGCGATTCACTATGAAGATGAAGATTATTTCAATCATACTTTTTTTGATGACGACAAAGATAAGGACGATGCACAAAGACGCCATGATGATTTACTTAAAAATTTGGAAGATGCAGAAACCCCACTGTATCCTGGTTGCATAGATCATACAAAGTTATCTGCCATTACTATTTTGTATAATCTTAAATGTGAAACTGGATTATCTGATACTGGTTTTGATAAACTTCTTACCGTCCAACATTTGTTTTTACCAAAGAATAACGTACTTCCCAAGACTTTATATGAAGTAAAGAAATTCCTCAAACTATTTGATATGGGTTTTGAAAAAATTCATGCTTGTGAGAATGATTGTTGTCTTTTCCGTAAAGAGTACAAAAATTTAAATAATTGTCCGAAATGTGGTTTATCACGATGGAAGATAAATCAAGATACAAAAGAGATTATGCAGGGTATCCCAATTAAGGTGTTGCGATATTTTCCAATAATTCCAAGATTTAGAAGAATGTTTAGATCCGAAAAAATGGCAGAAGAGTTAAGATGGCATTTTAAAAATAAAAGTAATGATGGAAAGATGCGGCACCCCGTAGATTCCGTGACATGGAGCATGGTTGATGAAAATTGGAAAACATTTTCAGCCGATCCACGTAATCTTAGACTTGGTCTAGCTACAGATGGGTTCAATCCATTTTCTATGTTAAGCTCCAAGTATAGTTGCTGGCCAGTAATGCTTGTTACATATAATTTGTCGCCTTTGTTGTGCATGAAGAAAGAGAATATCATGTTAACACTTCTAATTCCAGGTCCAAAGCAACCAGGAAATGATATTGATGTATATCTAGAGCCATTAGTAGAAGACTTGCATTACTTGTGGAGTACTGGAGTTGAGACATATGATGCATTAAGTAAGACAGTTTTTAACATGAAGGCTATTTTACTATGGACGATAAATGATTTTCCAGCTTATGGTAATCTTGCTGGATGCTGTGTAAAGGGTAAAAAAGCTTGTCCATTATGTGGTATCAATACCCACCGTCGATGGTTGAAATATAGTCGGAAAAATGTTTATATGGGCCATAGAAGATTTCTACCCCATTCAAATCCATTGAGAAAAAAAAGGCTTGGTTTGATAACACTGTGGAGGATGGGAAGATGCCTAGAGTTCTAACTGGCAAAAACATTTCTCTTATTTTGAAAGACTTTCTGAATAATTTCGGAAAAGGCGCTGAAAGCGAAAAGAAGAGTGCGAAGCGGAAAGGTAAAAAAAGGAAGATTGACGACAGTAGTGAAGATGATGATAATGGAGATAATGATCCTATTAAAAAAGAGCTATCAAGATGGAAAAAAAAATCAATCTTTTTTGACTTGCCATATTGGGAGGTTAGCATTTATTTAGATTTCAGTTTTTATTATCGATGCGGGCTGGCCACGCGAACAATTTTTTTTGTTATTTTATTAATCCATGGCCCATGGATTAAAAAATTTTAATAAAAAAAATTGTTAAATTAAATTATAGAACACTTTATCATTTAACTAATATTTTTTATAGGAACTTCCAGTACGTCATAATTTAGACGTAATGCACGTTGAGAAAAATGTTTGTGAAAGCACATTGGGTACAATGTTGCATGACAACAAATCAAAGGATGGGATTAATTGTAGACATGATTTAGAGGATTGGGGAATTCGTCATGGTCTATATGCACAGCCTCGTGGGACCAAAACGTATCTTCCACCGGCTCCATATACATTGTCAAGATTGGAAAAAAAAATATTTTGCAAAAGGCTGTACGATTTCAAAGGACCTGATGGTTATTGCTCAAATTTCAAAAAATCCGTATCATTGATGGATTGTAAAGTTAGCGGTTTGAAGTCGCATGATTATCATGTTTTGATGCAACAAGTATTATCGGTCGCACTACGAGGTTTGTTGCCAACAAAACCTAGAAAAGCAATTATTCGTCTATGTTTATTTTTCAATAAAATATGTCAACATGTTCTTGATAGAGAGAAGTTACAACAACTCGATGACGAGATTGTTAAAATATTGTGTGATCTTGAAAGATATTTTCCACCTTCATTCTTCGATATTATGATACACTTGACAATTCATCTTGGAAGGGAAGCACGGTTGTGTGGACCAGTTCATTTTCGTTGGATGTATCCTTTCGAAAGATATATGAAAACACTTAAAGATTACATGAGGAATTATGCACGACCAGAGGGATGCATTGCAGAATCCTATCTTGCAGAAGAATGCATGAAATTTTTCAAAGAATTTTTGAGTAAATCGATAAATGTGGAAAAAAAAGATCGAAATGAAGATTACGAAGATAACACAATACTTGAAGGGCGTCCAATTTTAATGTCCAATCCAGTTACGTTGTCTTTGAAGGAGAAAGAAATTGCTCATTTAGCGGTGCTAATGAATATGGCCGTGGTAGAACCATTTTTGGAGTGAGTATATATTATGTTATGTTTCCATTGATTTGTTGTGTTTGTAATCGCAATTATAAACTTAACATTGTTTTTATTATACTAGTTTGCACTTGGAGGAGTTGCAAAATTCAAACAAACGCTTAGAAAAAAATGCAACATTACTTTGGAAACACCATGGAGATAATTTCGCTGATTGGATTAAAAAGAAGGTTTGTTAAACATTTCTCTATTTTTATATGTGAATCAAGGGTACTATTTTTAAAATCCATTTTAAATATATTTTTAGATACCTATTGACTCAAATGACCAAGATGAAATGTTAAAATGGATTGCATATGGTCCTAAAAATGCTGCGCTATCATGTAAAGGATATATTATAAACGGTCAACGATTTCATACAAAAGACGTTGATAGAGAAACTCAGAATAGCGGAGTGACCTATGATGCGACTACTATGTGTAGAGCAAGTGCAAAAGACATTTCTCAAGTGGTTGATGTGATCACTTACTACGGAATATTGACTGATATAATTTTATTGGATTATAATGTTTTTTATATTCCTTTGTTTAAGTGTCATTGGGCAAACATAGGAAATGGGATGAAAGTTGAAGATGGATTTACGCTTGTTAATTTACATCAAAGTCAGGTTTCATTTTCAAGAGACCCTTATATCCTTGCATCTCAAGCGAAAAAAGTTTTCTATTCAAGGGAAAATGATTCTTCTAATTGGTATGTTGTGATGAAAGCACCGCCAAGAGGTTACCATGAATTAGAGATGAACGATTTTATTGAAGAAGTAAGCTATATTGGAGGAGATTGTGAAGAAATCGAGGATGACTTGGTCGAGGATGCTAGTTATGTTAGGGAGGATTGCGAAGGCATAATTGAGTAGTTCTAATATCACGTTTTTTTGGGTAGTCGTTGCTTTGTGACTGAAAGTAGTAGGCATATGTTTCGTGTGTGTGGTCATGGGGGAAACTTGTTCAGACATTTAATAATGGAGAAGGATGTATAGAAACAGCAGGTGCACAAGGTATCATGTATTACACCGTATCATGTATTTTTATTTGTTAGCATATTTTTTTTAAACCCACAAGGTATCAGATTTTATATGTTCATATTTTTAAACCCACACATGAATTCAGATAACTAAGTATTGCACTGTTATCAGCACTGCACTGTTATCTAATATACAAAAATCTTCAGTACTGCACTGTTATCAGCACTGCACTGTTATCTATTCACTGTTATCAGCACTGAATTCAGATTTTTAAACCGTATCAGCTCCAACAATTTTCAGTATACAAAAATCAATAAAAATCTAATATAGGACTGCCATTTTAGCACTGCACTGTTATCTAAATATTTTATGTTCATCATACCTATATTATTATTTGCATTTGAATTCTTGTGTCTGCCTGTAGAAAATGGTTAGAAGTACAAAGAAAACAACGAACAAGAAACTTACTCGCTATCAAAAAAGACTCGCAGAATTTGAAGATGCATCTGACAGGTCTAATGTAATGGAAGAGCATGTTGAGCCACCTTCGGAAAACATGGATGTTGGAAATGCAAGCCAGCCAATCGCATGCACAGCTCTGCAAATTGATGAAAATCCTGAAACTGCAGTGGAAGTGGATAGAGCAATTGCAGATGATGCAAAACAGGTTTCCAAAAAAAGGACTAGAGGCCCAACTAAAGTGAAAAGACTTCCTTCGAATGTTGCAAGCCGAATTGAAGTTGAGTTTAATTCATCGGGCGTACCTGTAGGAGAAGGATCAGTGAAATTATCTTCTTATTTAGGGCCACTTGTCCGTGAGCATGTTTCATTTACGCTAGATGACTGGAGGCTACTTGGTGACGATTTGAAAGTAGTTCTATGGAAATCCGTTCAGGTATTCAAATTAGTCCCATTCAGTTATGTTAACTCTCATTCAGTTGTACAAGTATTCATGTTTATTATTTCTATACCGTTCAGGTGACGATTTGTTATGTTAACTCTCATTCAGTTGTACAAGTATTCATGTTTATTATTTCTGTATCGTTCTGCAATCCAAGCCTATTACTCGAGCTTCAAATTAGTCGAATTAGACATGTTTGCTGAAGTGATACCTTGCTGGCTTGCCATTTATTTTAAAATGTGTTTCAAAAATTAATCCACACCTAATTGATTGCTGGTTTCGTAAAGGCTAAACAATTTTCATACCTTTAAACATGCATATGGTTTTAAAAATGCAAGAACACAACATAGTTCAAGCTGTCAAAATGCAGTTAGCTTTTGTCTTTCATTATTAATACCAAATCTGTATTATGCACAGATTGGAGTTGTAAGCACTTCCATTCACTTACAAAGCAGCTAGGGTTTCATGTACAGCATTTTTTAATGATTTGTAAGTTGGTGAACATACATGCAAAATAAGTTAAAATTCCGTCTCTCCAGCTGTTATTTCATGTTGCTTCAAATTCGTTTCGAAATGCTATGCCCTACCAATTTGACATAGAGGCCGTGCCAATGTACCTTAAGTCAAAATTTTAGTGTACTCGATTGTTATGTCATAATATGCAAGTTAGAGCCAATAACTTTATGACTCGAGTACCTCTTCGATATCTAATCTATTCAATGGCATGATCTGTATGCATATTCTATTTATTCTTTATTCTACTTATTTGCCTATTTAGTTTGCATATCCTTTTTAAGTTTACGTTCATAACTATATCTTGTCCTGGAACAGCATATTTATTATATGTGGATATATTTGTAAATTCAGGTTTCACTAATGCACTCTTCACACCTCAACTTAACATGTCACGTTAGTGTCTTTTATTAAAGATACACAGTACTACTATAACAAACGTTTTCAAATAATAAATATACATACATACATACAAGTAGCATACATACATGTCAACTTTTCATCCAGGAAACTGATGTTCAAGTGATTACAGAGCAAAAGCATATTTTGCTTCATCTTATATTATTTAATGTAGTCTCTAAAACATCTGATTTTTGTCTTCTATCAGTACAGAAAAAGTTGTAAGGGTGCTGGTTTGAATTATTCTATTGGCGTGATGCCTGTTGTTGTGTTGTCCAACTTGTGCACTGTTGTGATCAATTTGAATGATTATCATTTTGATAAATGTTACAGGCTAGATTTAAATTGGATGAGGAATGGCAAAAGGCTCCCGTTTTTCAGCAAATGGGATGCATTTGGAGAGGTTCGAAAAGCAAATTCGTAAAACAGATATTACAAACAAAAACCAAGGAGGAACAACTTCAACTAAAACCAGAAAACGTTGGAAGTATGAAGGAATGGAAGAAGTTTATCGAGTCAAAAACGAGCAAAGAGTTTAAGGTAATTGTAATGTAATTTTTATTATTTCCTGTGTGTGTGTATATATATATATATATGAAATTTAAGCGTACATAAAATGCAAATTAACTAATCAATGTGATAAATCTTGTAATCTAGCTACGAAGTGATAAATTTAAAGCCATGAAGGACAAACAAATACCACACACGTGTAGTCGTCGAGGAATGGCTCGACTAACTGAAGATTTGGTGAGAAATATATTTGATTTATTACCTATGGTTAATAGTTTTGTTAATGTTATGTTTCCTTTAATGCAGAAAGAGAAAAGTAGCAGTCCTTCCATTTCTAGATCTGATGTTTGGATTAAATCCCACACTCGAAAAAATGGTGAACCAGTGAACCCGCATGTTGCGGATACTATCGTAAGTGGTAAGTTGTTTTTGTTTAAGCGTAATTTTTGGAAAATATATAATTTTGAACTCTTCTACAAAATATAATTTGTGTTCACTTTGTAGGAGAAAATAAAGAATGCTGAAAAGGAATCACCGTCTAGCTCAACTTGTAAGATCAAAGAAGATGCCCTCTCATTGGTGTTGGGAAAAGATAGACCGGGACGACTACGAGGAATGGGAAGGGGTGTAACCACGACCACTGTAGTTTTGTCACAAATCAAAGATAAACAAGTAGCTCAATGTCAGCATAGGATTTCAGAGCTAGAGCAGTTGATTCACACCGTAATGAAACGTCAGGTATGTCGATAATCACTTTGTGTAAATATCATGATGTTTTGTGCGAAATTTTCTTGATATACTAAACACCTAACGAATAAGTAAAAGATCTTACTTCAACCCTCTTATTTATATCCTACTTCCTAACTTCAATTGAACTTCATTTTTCATGCTTCATTTCCAGTTAACTTAAGGTTTCAAATATAAAATATTTCTTACAATTATACATTCAGATATATATATATATATAATATATGTCTGTGGGGGCGCATGCGCGCACGTCACAACAAAGGACTCTTTGTATATCAAGAAATCAGGCCATGTCACAACAAAGGACTCTTTTGTAAAATTTCTCATCCTTATCTGGTTACTCTACAAATGATGTATCATTTCCATACATAAGTTTGTCAATTGTTATATCAAAATTCATTCTGAAAATGTATTCTCTTTGAAATTTGTACTTGTTTTCATCATAAGTGGAATAAATATACAAGTTCACTACAGGTTCACTACAATTTCACCGCAGGTTCAAATTCTCTAATATTTTTGTAATATTATTGATTTGCAGGATAAAGAAAATTGTGGAGGAGAGAACGTATCTCAAACGGTAAAAATATACGATAGTAAGGTTAAAACATCATACATAATTTGATATCTAAATCAGAAGTTATGTATTTTATTTTTTATTAATTGCAGAGTAAGCATAATGAAATAGGTGACGGTTGTAGTTTGCTGAATTGGCACGGGAATGATGATGAGGTAATTGCCGAAGGAAAAATCGTGTCAAGTGATCCAAACGATCTTCTCAATGGACTACCTTTAGGTCCGAATGCCAAGAAAATTTTGGTAGTCCATCCTAAAAAATCCGATGTTTTTTTGTGGAGGCCTTCACCTGGTATGGTATACATAGGAGACGCCAAGAATGAGAAGATAGCATGGCCAGCTGATAGAGTTGTTATCCGCATAAAAGAAAACTCCGAAAAAGAAAACGAGGTATGAAAAACTCTCTACAAATATAGCATTGATATGTGTCTCTACATCCACCCTTTTGAACTAGAGGTGGCAGATTCCTAGTCCTGTTTTTGCCACTATTCAGAGCTTTGTTATCGTCATCTAGGAAACGATGTGGTAAATAATAAGATTTGTTTAGCATCTGCACATTAAAAATCTGTATAATGCAACGGTAAAAATATATTTATAAGAGAACCGTGGAATTAACATTGATATTATCCAAACTAGTCCATGTTCCCATTAGATTAGTACATTCTTTTACATATTAAAACTAAAATATGTGAAAATCCAACTACCGGAAGCATCGGTTCCATAGAGTCGAATACTAACTTATTACACATTTCTAGCTATGTTAGTATTATTATTTTTAATAACATTTGGTGGGTGAAATCAAGTTTAAAGTTTGACAAATGATTATTGAAAATTTAACAATGTTGATTTGCTTTGTATTGAATTGGTTGACACATGATAAAATGTTGAATGCAGTAAGACTATAGAAACAAGACTTTTATTAGATGACTATAATTTTTTTCTTTGATAGAGCAAAACCAATAGCACAGAAAACAAATGCAAGTTGTTCGATTGGGGTGGAACTGAAGTATTGGTTGCCGAAGGACGTGTGCACTCGAGTGATTCAAATCAGATTATTAATGGTGTTCCTCTTGGACCAGAAGCCGCAATAGTTTGGGTGGACAATCCGATAAAAGAAGATGCCTTTTTGTGGAGGCCCATAGCAGGTGTGACATGTATCGGAGAAGCCGTCGGTAAGACAATAGCATGGCCATCATCAAAATTGGTTTTTGAAAACACAATACCATCCACTCCTATGAGCAACGTTCCAACATCTCGTACGGTAATATATTATATTGCTAATATTTATATATACGATTTGTTGATAATGTATCAATACTTTTTTTAATATCATAGAGTGCAAATTACGCGATGAATAACAAGTGCAAGTTATTTGCTGTGGAGGGCACAGGAAAAATTGTAGCTGAAGGCACCATATCTTCAACTAATCCAAATGATTTGGTTCATTCTATTCCACTAGGACCAAATGCAATAAGAGTTTGGGTGGATATTGTCAAAGACCCGAATGCGTCTTTATGGAGACCTACGTCATTCATGGAATGCTTATCAGATGCTATTGGTTCGACGGTAGCATGGCCTACTGCGAATGTTAGTGTGGACTCACCTTCAGCAGTTTGAAATATTTGTATAGTTTGGCAGTTTTCAGGTAACTACCCTTCACTCAACTCGTTGAGATCATTAATCCTAATCATCTTTACCGAATCACAATTTAATTTAGTATGTGATAATTATACATATATAATGTGATAATTATACATATATAAAAAGCATTTCTTAGTATTATTCTATTTGTACATCTGCTATGCATGAGATGATGAAATGTTTTAGATTATCTATTTAGAGTGAAGTCAAACCCCATTAATTAACATCAATTAAAACATGCAAGTTACCACTATTATAAAGATGGATAATAGTTGGGACGAGAGTTACAACTATTAGAGCACTTATCCTTCAAGTTTGCTTTCGTGTGGGTAAAAGTGAAATTTTGAACAATCAATCGTATTAAACCGGTTTATTTTATACACCAATTGCAGAGTGGCTCTTCATATTTCTTTTCATAGTGAATTATTTGTCACGTATTTCGAAGATTAAACGTTACAACTTTTAGTGGATCGATTACTTGACAGATCAAAATTTCCACTCGCACTTTCTTTCCTTATCCAAAATCAAAACTGTAAATTCTATTTATACAACATAAATTCTTTAGCCATACTATTAAATTTTCAATAAAAACAGAAGATAAGATTGCCTTTATATTTTAATAGCTTTAAATGCAAAGTTTAAATTTTAGCATTTTTAAATTCAAATTTGTTCCCTTCAAACTACTTTAAATATATATAGTTAAGCTAAGAAAAATTGAACGTATACGAGATTAAGCTAATAATTTGCATTTTCCCATTATAATTCATTAATATATAGCATGTCTTTTTATGTTGTGTCTTTTTATGTCGATTTAGTTGTCCTTAGTTTTCTTAAGGATATATTCTTTTACTTCGCCATAAATTCTTATAAAAGATTTCATTTTTGTATACTTTCTTTGTTAACAAAGAATATTATCTTATAATAGCAATTTTTCTATTAAATTTACTACTGACAACAAAGATCAATGCGGTCCAACCATTTTTCTAATTTTAACCCATTTTTCTTCACTTTGATTCATGGTTTTCTTAGTTCAGTGTACAACATTTTATTTGCCCAATTACAGAAATTATAATTCATATAGCTTATAATACTAGTTTGTTAATTATCATATGTAAGATGTAAAGACAGACTAGAAACAGTTCAAACTATCTTTTAAAGTTTTCTCTGAAATACGAAAACGACAGCTATCTTTTTTTTCTTTTCCCATTGGGTAGTTCAGGCTTGTATAGAGAGAAACAACATGACCTATTGCAGCCTGCCAACATTTATGTACATGATATGAACTGCCAGTTTCTTAATACTCTCATTTAGTTTTCTAGTTAGAAAATGGCATGGTCCTGAATTTAGCACTGATAGATCAATCTGTTGTCAATTGTTGTTAGTCGTTCCACTAGTGAATGAAACTTTTTTTTTGTTCTCCACAAAGGTCCGAGAGGACCTGATTGACCTTGTCAGCTCATTGGCTCGTTAGGGACCAAGGGGATATAAGAAACTAGGGTCCTCAATCATGTTGCAAGTTAGTCATATAGTAGTTCATGCTAAATTGTATTGCTCGCAGTTTGAATTATATACAGTTCATGCTCACAGTTTAAGAACTTGCCTTCTTACTTATGTCTCAGAGCTACTGCAAGCCTGCAAATTTCTTGGTTGGATCGTGAATAACTGCTGCAACTTGCGGACGCGTTGTGATTCTATGACAGTTGACTTAGAGTTTTCATGCAACTTAGGGTCTATGACCATATTATATTTCATTTTCTTGCCGATATTTTAGGTTATGAACTATGTACAATACTGTATTGTTGCTGCCTGCCTTGTTGAACTTTGTACTATATGTATTATTGTTGAACTGGGGAGTGAGTACTATCTGAATTGGATTGCATATGGTATTATGTATTATTGTTGAACTGGGGAGTGAGTACTATCTAAATTGAATTGTACTATATGTATTATTGTTGAACTGGGGAGTGAGTACTATCTGAACTGAATTGCACAAAGTATTGTAATTGTAATGTGCTGAACTGAATTGCACAAAGTATTGTAATTGTAATTGTAATGTGCTGAACTGAATTCATTGGGAAAAAAATGCATATCCCTACGACAGCGTTTATGCATTGCTGTCAATTCATTGGGAAAAAAAGGCATATCCCTACGACAGCGTTTATGCATTGCTGTCAATTCAGTGGGAAAAAAAGGCATATCCCTACGACAGCGTTTATGCATTGCTGTCAATTCAGTGGGAAAAAAAGGCATATCCCTACGACAGCGTTTATGCATTGCTGTCAATTCAGTGGGAAAAAAATGCATATCCCTACGACAGCGTTTATGCATTGCTGTCAATTCAGTGGGAAAAAAATGCATATCCCTACGACAGCGTTTATGCAATGCTGTCAATTCAGTGGGAAAAAAATGCATATCCCTACGACAGCGTTTATGCAATGCTGTCAATTCAGTGGGAAAAAAATGCATATCCCTACGACAGCGTTTATACATTGCTGTCAATTCAGTGGGAAAAAATGCACATCCCTACGACAGCGTTTATACCTTGCAGTAGAAAACTACTAACAGCGTTTATACCTTGCAGTAGGAAATTTATTAACAGCGTTTAAAAAACGCTGTAGAAAGTTGATTTTTGACAGCGTTTATATTTTGCAGTTAAAACTTTAGGGTCAACGACCGCATGTCGTTATACAGCGTTTTTAAAAACGCTGTGAAAACTTTTAACAGCGTTTTTCAAACGCTGTGAAAAGTCTTTTTTGTTGTAGTTCAACAACCCAAATAAATGAGGCAAACACTATTTTCAAACTCTGGCTACTGATAATTTTCACATGCCTTGACTGTTTGAAACAATTCTTGACTTTGTTATTGCTCTGTTGCATATGCATGTTTGTTGCATCTCTTTTGTTCACAACTGCGTATGCCCCATGTGTGTCACCCTATGTTGCATGTTTGTCTCCTCTGTTGCATATGTTTGTCACTGTGCTAGTTTCTGGGTTGAGTGTATGATTTCTATGGCTGCTCTGTCCACTTCAGTTCTTGCATTTTGGCATATGTATATACATGTCACTGTATCCATCTGCCTTGAGTCCAGACATTTCTGTGCACTTTAATTGCTTCAGTTACCATCACCCTTACTATACTGATTCAGTGTTGTGTTATATGTTCTAGTATACCGCATTTTGGTGTGTTGAGTAACTCACTGCCTTGAGTTCATTGATCACTATCACTGTTTTGCCCTATCACATGCTTGTGCACTTGTTATTCAAGTTGGTCTTCATGTGAGGCTGTTTTGGTTGAGGCTTCATGTACGGTGATTTGTATGTGGTCATTAAAGGCTGTTTCCATTTTGAATGAAGGTTGCACTTGAAGTCTGAATGCATGTTGTATGTTGGTGTCATGTTGCACTTGGTTCTGGTCTTGTTATATTTTTTTGTCTGAAATCAGATTTTACTTGACTTTTGTTTGAAAATGCTACTGATACATGTTGAAACTTCATGGGTCTGCATAGCTTGATGCTCTTACTTGACTTTCCACTACATTCTAATTTGGTTTTGTTTTGAAGTCTGGTTCGGTTTCATGTTGATTGCTTTTCATTTTGGTCCATTTGTGAGCATGTCTGAATGTAGCCTTATTCCGCTTGAATGAAATCTGGTTGCATGTTTTTGCTATGTTATTGCACTTCAGTGTACTGTCCATTGAACTTGTTGTTGTTTTGAGCATTCATGTTCACCTCTGGTTCACTCGAGTCTGGTTGTATTGTTTTTGCATTTGCACCTGTGTTGAATCCAGTCTCAGCTTGGGTTTGACCTTGTGCTCACCTGTCCCTGCTATTTTAACAAGCAAGTGTATTTCAGTATGCGTGACCTTGTGGCATGTACAGTGATACATTGTGCATGTCACAAGTTGTTCGTGTAAGTTGAATTAACAAAATGACGACGAACAACCCAAATAAATGAGGCAAACACTATTTTCAAACACACACTTCATTGTGCACTGCAAAATATTTCTTTTTCAATTTTACTACGTCGGTGTTTATTTTGCAGATAGTTCAGATGCTGGATACAGGCTAGAATAGAGTTGAAGATCAAATACGAGTGATGAGTGAATTATGTAGTGAGGTGAAAGTTGTAAATTGAAAATTGTGTTGTAATTGAAATTGTATTTTAATTGTAAATGTGTAAATCTAGTGAGAGCTCAAATTTGTACTATTTGAATTTGTAATAAAATATTTGTTTGAATAAAATATTTGTTTGAATATGAATTCCAAGTTATTTATTTTATTAAACAAATATTTATTTAATTATGTAGAAAAATAAAATGGTACAATAACAAATACATTTAAACGAATATATATATATATGTGTTTATTATCATCAAACAAAAATCATATACTAGTATATTCTACAATGTGAACCCTGAACTGTCTCATAAATCTTTCAACCAATTCCATCCATGTGCCAATAGAACCTCTCTCCAATAGCCTGAACCACAGTGCAACTATATCCGTTAAATACAGGGGAAAGCATTATGCCATGACTTCCTCTGATGCCCTTAGAACTTCCATGTGCCGTATATGTCTCACCATATGCATTGTTGGGTCCGACTTTCCATCAAATACCTCCAGTGTTGGTAGTTTAAACTCCAGTGGATTCCTAGCATTCCTGATATTAAGTGTGAATGGAGTTCTATTTACGTCCTCCAGATCCCTATTCACCAATCCTCTACACATAGTTCACCTAATCATCTCTGCAAACCTGTCATTGTTATCTAGCGATGGTCTCCAATCATCATTTCGAGGCTGCTCACCGAATCCAGAAGAGAATTCCGGAACATACTCCTCCGGACGAGGATCTAAATTACGATTGGCACCAAACTGCATAAAACCGTCCAACACCATGCCTGGGATCGATCTAGCCTGACCCGAGGCCATGCCCTGGAGTTTAGATCGATCGGCACCTATCCTTATGGATGGATAGGGGCTGATCGTTCCTCATTGATCAGGAGGTGCACCAGGCTGCTCCACTTCGTTCCTTAGTCCAGCTGTTCCGTTTATATGATCCTAATTCTGGTTTTCCACAACTCCTGCTGCTCCAACCTCATGATCCATATTTCCAGCGTTTCCTACTACTCCAATCCCTTGGTTTTGTGCTTTAGCCTGTCCAATCTGCCCGAGTAGATTCTGCATCATCTCCTCCTATCTCTTCAGCATCCTTTCCTGCATAGCATCCATCATTATTTCCTATTCATCCTTGGTGATGTAGATAGACGCTTAATTAGCTCCAGCTCTTGAGGAAGCCTCCTGACTCCCTTTATGGTGACTCCTTTCTGGTAGCACTCTCCTTGTTGATTATCTAGCCATTGCTCCAAATCTAAGTTATCTACTTGATTCCAAATTTAAACTCCAAATCCGCGGGGGCTAGCTTTCTCAGTGAAAACATCAAAATGTTGGCTTCCAGAATGACTACCAACATCCAATTATATGAAAGCACCAATATCCAATCCAATCATAGAAATATGAAGAGAAATAAATGAAGAATAAAATTAAAACAACTAGGAAGAAAGTAAAGAGAGACACAGATTTATAGTGGTTCGGCTAACTCCGGCCTATGTCTACTTCAAAGATTTTCCTTTAATTAGTTTATACCACCGAATATAGTTACAAATCCATGAAATCCAAGAATAAAAATGGTGGAGTACGACCTAGGTAGAAGGTGAAGTGAAGCAGATAGAAGATCTCTTTGTTAATGCCATGCCTGTTATATTTATAGGTGAAACCATGCATGGATCGGGCTGAAATTTCGCCAGAAGAACCTCTAGAGCCAAACGACCCATGAAATTTCGGATCGATCGCAGACCATCAAAACAATCGGTGCTGATCGTTTTGTTGGTTCCTTTTGGCACGCGATCGATATGGTGGGTCTCCTGTGCCCTTTACTTCCTATTTCTGAAGTTATTTCATTGATTTCCCTTGTAGTTGTTGAGTTATTGATCAATCATCATTGATTTGTACTATCGATCCATATCCATATCGATTCACATCGATCCATAGTTAAGATGTTCCATATTCGATTCATAGTAGGGATGGATCATAGCTGATCCATTCTGGAGATGAATCATAGACGATCCATAATGAAGATGTTCCATATTCGATCCATATTGGGGATGGATCATAGCCAATCCATAATGAAGATGGACCATTACTGATCCATATTGAAAAAGAATCATAGCCGATCCATTTTGGAAAACGATCGTACCCGATCATTTTTCAGTTTAAGTGTGAAATTCATACATAGCCAATTCCATACTGCTGTTCGTATGAATCCTTACGACTATCGTCCATAGTTTTATTCATAATCGATCTCCAATCCTGGTAACTATCCCTCCGAGCTTTCTGCCAAGATGATCATAAAGTTCATTGGGTTAAATCCGCATGTGTGTTGCCTTGCCAAAAAGCGGGTCAACACATGTCACAAGTTAAGATAAAGTTATCATCACGTATAATTACATCAAAGGCAAAGCTTTGAAACTTTGGCACTTAGAAAAAAACTACATTATGGCTCTAGCTCGCCCTTAGGGGAATGCTCAACAAGATTTGCGGTCGCCCAATGATGAATGTTGACCAGAATCGTTTCTTACTTAAGGAGCCGAACCATGCCCTTTCTGCAGTAATTCTTCAGTTCATATAATTTGGCCTTGTAATAATCTGTAAATCTTGTTCCAACTTCCTCCACTAGGAAATGACATAAGGATCGACACCCGGTGTAGGCAAAGGAGAAACACTAAGATTTGTCACAACATCAGGAGCCAAGAATGGAATAAGATAATCCTCCATACTGGTTTGATTACCGATCTGAAGAGATAATACTTTTAATATGTCATTCAATACCTTGATTTTATCTTCATATAAAGCCTTGTGTACATGTTCAACATCTTTCAATAATACCTCTAGTTCAGCAAACCGGATCAGAGTTGACTTTAGCCTTCCTTTCACGTCAAGAATCTCTGGGCTTTGATCAGTAGGAGTGGGCTGAAAATCAAGCAAGCCCAAATAAACAAAATTATAAGGAGGTGTGATCAAGCAAGGAACTCATACTTCACCACAAAGGAATTTAATTTACATGATACCCCAATGAGTATTTGTACGACTAAAATGTATTCTATAGCATAAATTTACAAAACTATCCTAAGTTATAAGATCATAAAACACTATGCTAACTATAGAAAACACCTAGGATATGCTGCCCAGGGGGAAATGTCTTTCTTGGATCGTAATTGGCACTCGCCCAATGGTCTATTGGATCTTCTGTAGTCACCTTAAAGCCTTTTGTATTACATAGGAAGCTCAGGTCAAGCATAGGGTGGAGGTAACTAAAGACATCCATGGATCACTGTACGACGATCTACCCTATCTTTCCTTTAACCTTTTCCTTTCTAAGTTTCTCTACGATCTCATAAATCTTATCCTGCCCAGGCACAATGTCGGATGTTGCTACGACACTAGGGGCGGCCTAAGATTTCCATAAGGAATCTTCATGCTCGTAGATCCCAAACACAGCATCCTGCCTTGTTTCCTTTAAAATATCAATCAGTTCAGCCCTAGTCTTCTTTGGGTTTCTAGAAAAGCCACCAAAGTATTTAAGAGCATCCACCTTCCATCCCTTTCTCTGAGAGTAAGAAACACCTTTGGCTTCTGACATTCCATTAGCTGCTTGTATTGAGCTTCCATCTCTTTAAGTTTACTTTGTAATTGTACTTCCAATTTCTTCTTCCATTTGTCTGCCAATAAAGGATCCATACCCATAGGAGGAGCGGGGACCGTGTCTAAACTAGGCCCTTTTGCGTCCTTTCTTACATTGACACCCTCCTCCTCTTCAATATGACTGGTAGTCTAAAGTTTCATATCCTCTATAGTTTTATTCAACTTATTTAACTCTGCTTCGTTAACAGCCCCATAGAGTGCCTTTCCATCTTTCAAAAATTGCTATTGTGCATTCACCTTTAAATCGACAACCTTAACCCCAACATGCAACTTGACATTATGTATATATTCATGATTATGTGCATCCTTAGCTTCTATAAGCTTCGAAAAGGATTCCATCAAATGTTTTTGAAGCCATTCGTTGGTAATGTTAAATGGATATTCTCATCTTCCAAGGCTGCAGTGGGAGTCATGGCCGCAACCACAAACCTAGGCACACTTGTGTCACCTAGGCCATAAATGATAGGGACCAAGGGTATATCAGATTAAAAGGCTTCAGTAAACTCAGATGGAGGCCCATGGGTACCGACCTAAATAGTTGCAATTAATATTTGACTCAAAGGAAATCAAAATGTGCTAAGTCAAAACTAAATAGAAATGTATTTCATAAAGAATATTTTTATGGTAAGTCCAACAAATCTGCATACAAGAGATATTGATAATATGCAATGCTCAGTCTCTATTTAGATTCCTAAGTTTAAGCCTAAACCACTTCAAGTGAGGACTATCAGGTAGGAAAAAGCCGCTTTCTAAAGTATATTGGCACTGATGCAATACAAAATCACTAAGTGCTTTCTTTTCTTTAACTATTTAATCAATCCTGGAGAGCAACCCTTGGGTTTCATCTCTAAGTTGTGTGAACCACTCATCTAACTCTATGGTTTAATTATTATATAATGATAGAAATATTATTATCAACTTTGTTTACAAATATATATATATAATGAAGTGTATATATATACTTCTTTCAAAATATATATGTATGTATGTATTAACTAAAAAGTGAAAATATGACCGGAAATCAGATTCAGATTTCGTAACGATTCAATGTAGAAAAGTTGTATAACGTTATGGATCATTGTGACATACATTTGCACATATACATGTGCTAATAAGTATACATGCACATACATGTCACATGCATACATATACATAAATAAAGCATATATAAACATTATATATATATATATATATATATATTACAAAATATCTAATATATTTTCCAAAACTTCATCCTTAAGCATCCTAAAGTCAACCTCTTACACAAAGTACATGCACATGGAATAGACACATGGGGGGATTAATTCGGCCGTGCAAGGCGATGGAGGAGGGAGGCAAATGGATGAGGTAATGGTGATGTTTTGGCAAATAAATATCATGATATTTTAGTTCACATTTTTGCCTATAAATACCCACCATCCATCTTCACTTCCATTCACATTTTCCTCTTCATTTTCCTAAGCTTCTTTACCTCTTTATACTCATCATTAATGGATTCCTATCTTAAGGTCATTAAAATTATAAAGTATATATATTATCCAAACACCTCCAAACCAAAACAAATCTCCTCCTTCACCCACTCTAAACCCACGGTCACACCATCCACCACCCAAAGGCCGAGCCTTCCCTCTCTTCCAAGCTAGGCCATGAACACCCAAGCACCAAAGGCCAAGGCCGAGCCTATCTTGGAGCTTTATTGCAACCTAAGCAAGCTAAATTTTCCGAATAGCGGAGCTATAGTCGTTTTAAAGTTAGCTCGATTGAATCTAAGTTGAGAAACTCTATTTATATTATGATATTTTGGATGATATATATGTTTGGCTATGTTTGGTTGTAATGATTGTGAACCATGTTTGGATATGATAATAGGTTTGTTTGGATGCATAAACAATTCACGTTTAATACACGTCGAATATCACAAAGGAAATCACTTTCCTTTAATAAATGAAATGGTGTATATAAGATTGTTAAACCTCTTTAAAATGGTTTTAAATGATTTATAAATGTTTTATAAACATTTAAAAGTGTTTCGACAAAGTCTGGAAAGGATATGGAAAATTAGTTAAAATAGGCGCGTCGCGTAATGGTAGTTCACTATTTCGCGCCATAGAAAGTTAAACCCGTTTATAGAATGGAATCGGAGTCGAAATTATTTGAAATAAAAATTTTCCAAACATTTATAATCATAGTTTTCAAAAAAAAGAAAAGGATCAAGATTTCGTTTAGTAGATTTTAAAATATGAGCAAACCAGGTTTTCAAAATAATCATGCTTTGGCAGTTTGGAAAACAAAGGGATAAATTCTCTAAAATTGATATTTTTAATTCTTTAAAAATTTGGAATAAATTCTATAAATGTTTTAAAAAGGATTTGAGTTATAAAAATGAATTTCTAAATGATCAAAAAGTTGTTTTGATCAAATAAGCTTTTAAAACACTATTCGTAGCGCTTTTTGCAGCAGTTATTAATAACTTTTGAAATATGGCTTTAAACTTAAGTATTCTTTCCCAGACCTTTGATAAATGTTTTCAAATAAATAAATAAGTATTTTAAAGATAAGATTGAAATGTCGGAAACAAGGCAAGTATAAAAGATTCAAATTTACAAATTTAATACAACTTGGATTGTGTAGGAATAATCTTCTTATACTTGGTATTAAATTCCGAGAAGGAAATCTGTACTATCCATATGAATTTAAAAGGTGATTTCACTGTTTTTCGATGAATAGTAAAGGTTGAATATGGAATTTGATATTGAGTAGAATTTGTATAATTTATATCAAACTTTTTTTACTCAATAATGTTTTCCAATATGACATATGAAATTGAGTTAGTATTTCCAAAGTTAAAGAGAGGTCTAATGATTCTGTATATACTGGAAAGAATTGTTTTAAGGATATATATCTCTAGAAGATATTTTTTAAAGAGAAAGTAATAAATCAAATGATAATCACCTATTTACTTAACTTCTTTTTATCGATGATTGGTTCGAAGGAACCAGGATCGAATTTGGGTGATTCCTATTCGAAAACCACTTCGAACCAATTTATGCGTTCGAAGGTAAAGACATGGAATGATATTAAGTTAGAAGATGGATTGTAGGGCTACTTGTCCCTAACCCTCGGGGAAATATTTCGTATATCATATATGTGGCAGTAGTATCTTCATTTGACCTTCGATGCAAGGACTGCTCGCTGCTAGTCCTAGGGGTGATTCCCGACATGATGTAATAGGAGAGTTCCTTCGATTTATCCTGTTCCTGACAACTTGTATGTATGAATATCTGATGTTGCATTTCTCACATACACGTACATTGATTTTTACAGACGTACATCTGTTTGGTGGTGTAGGAAGTAACTCTCTTACACTTAACACCCTTCTTTGAGATGTATGAGCTCAGAGGTAGTACATTTGTGGAAATCAATAGTGTATGATGGAATTGGCAATGTGGCATTCAAAGTGAAATGTGCTATGTGTAAGGTAATCGTTACCTCGGGCTAATCACCCGAAAATGGCTTAAAGAGGGCATGTCGTAAGGCTATGTGGTTCACAACCATTAGGGTATGGTCATCACCTTTCTACATTACTCTCTTATGTTGAGTATGTTGTGTATGCTATGGGATCTTGGATAGGTCGGTTACGACTGAGGTGATGTCATATTCGGTTCTATCCGCCACCAAGTGGGTCTGCGAGTAGACCGCTCTTCCCAGGTGCAAAGGTTTCAAAGATGTCAATCCTCGGTACATTCCTTTAGAGATGTACTGTACGAAAGGTAGTCCCTTGCCTTGCCATTATATGGAATCCATTCTCCAATAAGTGCCTTCGGACTTGATTGTAGAGCCTAGTATGTTGGAATTTAATAATGTAATAATCTCGGCTAAGATTATGTATATTTACTTGAAAGTTGTTTTCAAAAGAATGTCATTAAAAATAATATTACCAGATTTTGCATAGTAAAGATTTTGGTTATCATAAGGTAATAACTCGTTCCGTGTTTATGTGCGTCGTGATCTTATGAGATATCCTTGTTTTCAAATATTTGTATTTTGAGTTTCTCATGCCAGTCCCATGACTAAACCGGAGTTTATTTTCCTTTTTCCTTAAACTTTGGGTGCCCTATTTCTTTTCGGGCTGTCAAGTAGTTAGGTAGCAAGGAGCATTTCGAGAAGGAGCATTTTCGGTCCTTTGTAGAAATTTATCTATTAATTTCGTTGTATTATGTTTGAAATATCTATCAGCACTTGTGAAGATAGGCAATTATAACTATCCTGGCTAGATTAGTACTTACTAGAATTCTAATGGAGCAATTTGGAGTAATTTCATGTAATACTCATATGTTTAATTAAATGTTGAATGCGATGTGAGATTATATTTTTTTGTCTTCTACCTTTATTTTCTTTCACCCCACGATAATCTGCCTCGCCGACACTTGGATTTGTGGCACATGAATACCGAGGATGTATTAGTGTCGATTTCTAAGGGTCGAGAAGGTGGGTCGTCACACGTAGAGTTGGTCCTTAACTATACTTCTCCTTGGATTTACAATGCCCATAATAATCTCTTTCAGATCTCTACTTTTTGATATATACAACAAAGGATATGCGTGTGTGAGTGTTTATATCAACACACATATATATATATTAGATTCAGAAAGGTTAGAGGAGAAGAGGTTCAGAAATTAAATATAAACAAAGATAGATTAGGATTTCTTACTTGAAATCGTAATGAAGTATTCTGAATCTAAGAAGAGATAAAATGATGGAGCTTCGCTGATGCTTCCAAAATATTTGTGAATAAAAATGAGAGGTTTAGGGTTTTACTTATAGAGGTTGAAACGCACCAGAACCATAGGATGAAGCTAGGTTAAAATGGATAAAGCTGAAGCATTTAAAATAAGAAACCCTAGCTGCCACATGCATAGGAGTGGTTGAATGCCCCTATACCACTGGTTGACCGCTCGGGATCGACCGATAAAGGTTAAAGGTCGACCTCTTCGTCTAATTTTGGGAACCGTTGATTGTTTCTGTTGCTTGATTATTTTATTCCCTAATTATATTTAAACGTTAATTGTTAAATTTAACGTTTACTTGACTCCCAAGCCTAATCACGGTTAATTTTTGAAAATCAAACTTTAAATTTAAATACTCATTTGAATTTGAATTCGAATTAAACTAATTTAAATCCGAAAACTTCAATCGCTCATAACTTCTTCGTTAGAGCTCCATTTTCAGCATATTATACATGGAAACAGATCAGAATTTCACCACGAACGCAATGGAATAACTTTCATGGTCAAATTCCAACTTTTTGAAAAATTACATTTTTATCCTTATCCTAATTAATTGAATTTCTCTTAATTTACTTATTTAATTAGGGTTGATTTTATGGGGTGTTACATTCTCCACCCTTAAGAAGGATTTCGTCCCAAAATCTTTTCAAGGGGCAAAGCATAACATGCAGCAATATCCATGTTATATAACCAAGTTATCTACACAACCATCTACTCAACCAATGTGTAATGTGATTGTGTACTACAGATTTACTAAAATGGGCTCAATCCTAGCATGAGTGTGTGATCATGCTATGAAAATATGTATGCAAATACACTAAACATGCATTGCTATATGAGTGTAAAGTGATGATGAAAAAGTATGGCAACCATCTTCTACCATCCAATATAGCAACCCCAATCCAACCAAAGTCCTCATGTCTCCCACCGGATTTTCTCCCCATTGTACTCGGACAAATCTAATTTCTTTATTGCGGAGCTTCTTAGTTCCGTGTTCCACAGAGCATGCAGTTGCATGGGACGCTATTGGCTCCATCTTAAAATCACCTATTTGATTAAGCTCTACTATAATTACTATGCTGTGAAGGTATTTCCTCAAATGCAGCGTCATGGACTCTAGCCAACTCACAAGTTCTCTTATTTTTTACTAATATTGGGAAAGGCCCAACAAATATGGTGCCAACTTTCCCAATTATTCAAATCATACGACCTTCACATGCTGCCTAATCAACTCTGGCTTTCCAAAGTCTAGCAATCCAAATCTGATCCGAGTAGAATTTGTTGGTGATTTCCCACCCATAATTTCGCGATTTGTATGGCCTTCCAAAACGTGCTTCAAGGGTGCCATACCAATCTTCTATTGGTGACCGCTACTAAATGCGAATTCTACTAAGGGTAGGTGTTGCTCCTGATGTCCTCCAAAATCCAAAATGCAAGCTCTCAACAAATCCTCCAAGATCCCGTCCATTCCTTCAGTTTGTCGATCGGTCTTAAGTTAGCAAGCGATGCATAGATTTAATGAAGTTCCTAAAGCTACCAACAAACTCCTCCAAAATTTGTTGGTGAACTACGAGTCCCTATCACTAGTGATGCAAACCGCAACCCCATGAAGCTGTGATGGAGATGCTACGGTTCCATTGCTTCTCACGGAAAATTCTGCCATCCTCTTCTTTATCCTTGATTGGTAGGAAATTATCTTCACATTTCTATATATATCATCTATTCCTTTAATGGTGATGATATGTGAGCTATTTATTTTTTTCGCATTTCATTATTTTGTTGAAACATTTATTCACATTAGGCTGCTAACCTAATTTCCTCATTAACTTCCAGTCTTACCTATGGTTTATCGCTAGTTAAGTATCCCCATAAAACTTCCCTATTTACTTTGCTTCCCAACATATATATTTATCAAGTGGTTTAGATACCATTCATAAAGTCAATATAGGAATAAAAAGTGGATATATCTTATACCGCATCATACACTTTTCCCATAGCTAAGGAAGACAACTAGCGACTACAACCCGAGAACTCTAAAAGAAAATTTTGATGGAAGCTGTCATTTATTATCAAGTGGTATAAATGGTGTTGAGGTCCTAACATGTCCTGCTAAATTAAGATGGGTATTTCTAATATGTCATTTCATTGTTACCCATTTCCTTAATTTTTCTTTTCGGTTTCTAATAAATATTTTCTATCCATTGCTTTAATTAATATTTCCATAATATTTGATCATTACTATCACTATAGGACCATTTCCAATTATTCCTTCTTCAATCCTTTTAACCCTCTTCAGGTTTACAAAATCCATTATTAACTCAAATTTGTTTCTTCCATAAATACCATATCAAGTTTCCCTAACCAGTCTCCATTTAATTCTTTCTTCCTCTCATTAATTAAAAATTTATTACCCGTTAAATTTGTAAGTAATGTCCATAAATCCTAATCCATTAATTACTAACTAATACGCATGTAGTCGTAATCTATACTATATATATATATTCTAGTCGTTAAGCATGGCTATACGTGTATATATTTCTAACTACTAATTTCTACAACTAGAATATTCATTTCCATATTTTAAATTATCAAAGCTGTCCTTCTAAAAATATCACCGTTATAATTTCTCATAAATTAACCACAACTGAGATTTTTGCTTTGTTTGAAATTACAAGGAATTATTTCTTTTATTGAAATAGACAGTGTAAACTACAGAAAAGAATATCCATCTCTTATAGATCTCTTTCCACTTTTAGTTTATTCCTTGTTACTTCAAATAACACATTATTATACGTATTTTGGAATTGGATAATTTATGGAAATTACATAGAAACTGTTTCAAAATTAAAATATAGAAATTCATATTCTACAGGCAACCTAATTAACAATCCAACTATAGATCTAGAATATTTTTACACTTTACCAACTTCTTCAAATAGAGGTTTGGAACAGGTTTCAAACTTCCAGATCAGGTTGTACATAATATTCCTATTTTATCCATATCCTAAAACCTTAGTCTGTCCTACCTAGGTTGTGATCCATGTCTAATCTGTAAAATTTATTCTTTATAAACCCTAAATTTTAGTAATCATACAAAATAGTTTTAAATAAACTATTTTCATCAAATCCAAAATCAGCATTGATTATCTTATTTCTTGTAAAAGTTAAAATTTCACAAACTTGAAGTACCAAACTCAAAATCTCCATTTTTGAAAATATGAACTTAGAAACCTTTACCAAGAATTCAAAATTTCTTAGTTTCAAATAGGAGCAAAATAATTTCTCTTTTTAAAACTTTCTTCATCAAAGATTTATCTTTTTAAAAGTTAGACTTTCAATTCATAAAATATAAAGACTGCTTGGTTTTCAAAAAAAAACTACGAAAAACTTTCCTTTTAATGTCTTACTATAATAAAGACTTGCTCCTTTTGAAAATAGAACCTTTAACACAAAACATTCAAAACTCAATTATCATTCTAAAATAATAAATTGGACCTTTATTATTCCAAAAAGTGTTCTAATTACATGAATTATCATTTCCAAAATAACTGCTAAAACATAGATAAATATCTATTGCCTTATTACTCAAAATATATTGATATTTGACAAAATACTTTTTTTTAACTTTATTCAAAACTCATAAAAAACTCGCAATCCTTTTCTTATCAATTCCAATAATATTCTTATTCAACAAGTTCCAAGATCCAAATAGGAAAAACATATATATAAAATTCTCATCTTTACACAATTGTTTTTCCAAAAATACCCAACTCTTTTATTAATAACCATCATTTAAATTGCCAAATACACCTTTTATAACTTCAAATGACGGAAAAATGGAGTAGATAAAGATAACTCTTATCTTATTCCTATTAATCCTCTTCTATATCCTTTATTACTGGATTAAAATTTTCAATTCTATCACTACCTAAATTAAGTTGTCATTCTCTGCATTTCCTTACAAGGGAATATTCCTTATATCTACCTTATCAAACATTCTTAACCCTCTATTCTTTCTATCCTATGCTAATCAAGTGCATTTTCCATTTGTATTCCCTTTCAAAAGTAAATTAAGAAAAAGAACCTCTAAGTTTATAAGGTAGGAAAAACCAAACATTTTTCAAAAGAAAAATCCCTTATTAAAAATCATTGGACCAAAAACTTTTGGCTCAATAATTTAAATTAAGAACTTTAAGAATGCAAAATCACTTTAAGTTAGAACACTCTAACTTAATTATTTATAAATTATAAATCTCTAAATTTCCTTGCTCTTTTCAAAATTATAGCTTCCAAATTTATAAAGTAGAAGAATTCATAAAAAAATAGAAGAATCCAAAAACGGAGAATCCAAAAGTAGAAAACTTTTAATTCAACAAAATTTAAATTGAAAAGTTAACAAATGAGAACCATCTCATTTTTTCGACTTTTCAAGTAATTAAAAATCATCCACCATTTTGTTTTTAAAATGTTACACCTCTTCTTTTTAAACATTTTACAAATGGTAGTATATTTCCAAAGTTGTCGAAAATCACTTTCTATCAAAATTTCCAACTTACAATACATAAAATTTTTACTTAATAATTTTTAGAAAAAGCTCATTCAAAACTTTCAAGGAGTTTTTAAAAGTCTTTTTACCACTTTCTTTCTCAAGGGGTAGGATTTAAAAATGGGATTTGGTTGTTCTTCCCTTTGAACTCCCTACTCAATCATCTTAAAAATCTTGTTATCTCCTTGTGGTGATTAATGTACACCTTCTTACAGAAGCTTGTTTTACTACTATATCCTTTACTTCCATATGAATATTATGCCTTATAGTATCTAACTATTACCTAACATTTATATTTGCTACTCTCATAAATGTCACTTTATTTGTATTAAATGGTTGTTATCTTAACGGATGTTTCCTAAAAAATTATTTACTTATTCAACCTTACATATTAAACTTCTTTCCTATCTTTCCATAATTACATTATTGGTCCATTTAATTTCTTGTAACTCCTCTCTTAATGCTCATTCATTACCTGTTAAATTTTGGAGTTACAACCATTCCTTTTACGATTCCTATCCATGTTATTTAACATGCTTATAGGGTCCATAATGATAAGGAAGTTTAGGCCCAATAAAGAAGTATAAATTTAACTCTATTTATTTTTTCAACTTGTAGTTGCTTCGCCCACTCTTTTGGAATATGGTAGCAACTACTTCTATAGTCGAAATTTATAGAGTTGGGAACAAATTCAAAAATGAGTGTATGTATATATATTTATACATAATAAGGTTTTTGAAAAAAAAATTAAAAATAACAAATACGCCACTCATAAGTATACTTTTTCCCCTTGATCGGGTAATATAAGCTCTGATAGCATATGTAACAACCTACCCCAAACAAACATAAATTTCGACCCAGAAAAGGCCAATCAAAACTTAGGCCCATTCCAAAGCTAGCTGTTGGTTGGTAAAAAGGAAAACTATACAGAGATATATATCTATTCTTTCAGAACTCACAGTGAAAGGAATAATATATTGTAATAATAATAGTACCCATTTATTTCAAATCATTTCAAATGTTATAATACATAACAACAATCGTGACAACATTTTGTTTAAAAATACATTTCATCGGTACAATAGAAAATAACATGAAAATATAGATAATAACTGCTACAAGCTTCACTCTCGCCATCTTCAAGCATCATCAACTCCTTCTCTAACCTGTATTGTAATGAGGAGGGAGTCAGAACAACAAGTCTCTGGTGAATAGAAATCTCGAGCTTTACTATTTCAATACTTAGATGGTATAATTTAAATTAGGACATGTCTTACGTAATTAAACCAACTTCATATAAGGAAAGGAGGCAGGTCCTCAAACAACCACTTAATACCTTTCAGTCCTAAAGCAGATTTCCTAATCCCATAATCCAAAACCAACACCATAAATATCTAACAATGTGAGATAAAACATAAGACAGTTAATACCCTTTAAGGGAAAATATGCACTTTGTCCATTTAAGACCTTAATTGAGGTAGGTCCTCAATATTTTATACCTATTCCCAAGGCAGACTCCTCATAGGTATCTATCTAGCTGACATTGCACGAAAATCCCTTTGGATACTTAATACTTCCTCTTGAAGCGGACCTTTTCGAGATATCCTTAACTGTGCCTAAAACCAATATGACCATTTAATACTTCATTTGGGGAAAAAAGGTGGGCCCTCAAACAACCACTTAATCGTCAAGACCCGAAGCAGGCCCTTCGTATTATCACGTAGACTCATAATGACATCTCACATTAGTCCGACTATTCGTATGAACTAGTAGCCAGATTAACTGGGTATATTTACCCTATAGAATTTGAGACTAAGCTCGCATCAATATAAATACTTATCATAGGAGATGTCTCACATCAGCCCCAAGTCACACTACTACTAGCCAAATTAGCTCGGTAGACTTCTGTGTGCTTTTTGACTGACCTCGCATCCCTATGACTTAGCTATAATTTAAATAATCTCTCTATATATAATGCTCATCTCACTGTTCCATGATTAAGGCCTTATAAGAATTCTTCCTTATTACGCCTTAAAACATTAATTGCTTTCCTAAGGGGGATTAAATGACAATTATTACCTAATTAACTACATAACTATACATTATAATTATACGTTTATTATGATAATTAATATATAAATACGCATTTATTATTCTATGCGTCCGGAGATTACGCCCTAACTAACGTTAAATGTCAATTCCTTTTTAACCACAATAGTACAAGTCTTTCCTTTTTCTTCTATTTTACCAATAATGTCCTAATTCTAGTATTCGTAATAAGGGATTCTAATATCCATAACAAGGTTTCAATATTCATATCCAAAATTGCAATAAATAGACTTGTATATAGAATCTAAAACCATCTAATCTCATATTAAAACAATGGAATAAACCAAAAATGAAAACTTACAATTTAATCAGTTCTAAACTCTATTCAACTTCTTTTACATGAATTTAGATAAGAGAATTTCTCTTAAATTTCATAGAAATAGGCAGTGTAAACTATGAATAAAGATTCGTCCTTTACACACCATTTTTCAATCAAATTCCCTAATCAGATATGGAGAAGAAGAATAAGAAGTGGAATAGAAGATTAAATACATACTGCAAAATCCACAACCATTATTTTAACACCAAACAATTAAGATTCCAATCCTAAGAATTGACATTTCACTTTGGGGAATTTTGGGGATTTTTAATATAATGCTATCGTAATCCAAAACTTCCCAAGGCATATATCAAACCCAAACTATACTGTTCAACTACTAAATTAGAAAAACTAAGATTATCTCCCATAGTTGGTCCTTAGCTTTACTTCTCTTTTGACTTGCAACACCCATAATAATCTCCTCCAGATCTCTTCTTTTTGATATAATACAATTATACAACAAAGGATTTGTGTGTGTATGTGTCTATATATATATATATATTACATTAAGAAAGGTTGGAGGAGAAGAGGTTTAGAAATTAAATAATAAATAAAGATAGATTAGGATTTCTTACCTGAAACCCTAATGGAGTTTTCTAAATCTAAGAAGAGATAAACTGATAGAGATTCGTTGATGCTCCCAAAATATTTATGAATAAAAGTGAGGGGTCTTGGTCTTATTTATAAAGGCTGAAACACACCAGAACCGTATGATGAAACTAGGTTAAAACGGATAAATCTGGATAGTTTAAAATAAGAAACCCTAGTAGCCACAGGCATAGGAGCAGTCGACCAGCCCTCTAACGATCGACCGCTAGGGATCGACCGGTAAAGGTCAAGGGGTTGACCTCTCCGTCTAATTTTAGGAACATTTGATTGTTTCCGTTGCTTAATTATTTTATTCCCTAATTAACTTTTAACATTAATTGTTAACTTTAACGTTTATTTAATCCCCAAGTCTAATCACAATTAGTTTCTGAAATTCAAACTTTAAATTTAAACAATCATTTGAATTTGAATTCAAATTAAACTAATTTTTATCTAAAAACTTCAAACACTCGTAACTTTTTTGTTTGAGCTCGTTTTCAGCACATTATATATGGAAACATATCAAAATTTTGCCTCGAATGCAACGAAATAACTTTCATGGTCAAATTCCAACTTTTATAAAATTTTCAATTTTATCCCTACTAATTAATTGAATTTCTCATAATTTTCTTATTTGATTAGGGTTGATTTTACGGGGTGATACAGGCAAACTTCCCTCTCTAGCAAAACCTACATACATTTTCTTAAACCGCACTATAACACCATGAATCCTACTGATTCCAACACTCCTCTTGACCAAGAGGAACTTCACCTATCCTCAAAAATACCTAAAGGCAAATCCTCGCCTCTATGACCCAAACTGAGGTAGGTGCTTCTTTAGAACCTACATTGGATTATGTCATATCTGCTCTCCAAGCCTTCACAAACCAACTAAATGAACGCATGGATGGACTAGAGAGATCCATGGCCCAATATCCTTCCCTTAAACCAATCTCCCCTCAGCCTTTTGCATCTCACTGACATCATTCATCGACTGAAATGACTCTGCAATGTGTGAGTGACAACGGTAATCTCATAATTAAGAACAATGATGTTAGTCTAAAACAAACAAATACCAAGCGCAATGGCAAAATTCAAATCAAGCCCTATATCAAATCGAAGCCTGTGAACATCAAACCATTATTGTTGAAAAGGCAAGCATGAATTGCACCCAATGATGATGATGTTGCTTTACTCTACAAAAATGGTTCATCCCAAATAGATCCTTAGAAGGATGAGATCCTTAAATAGAAAGCCAAGATAGAGAAAATGGCAAGACTTTGCCAACAAAACAATAGAGTGGAAGTAAGAGAAGAGGGTTCTTCCCAGTTTAGCAAAACTATTATAGAGGCGAACTTCTCTGATAACTTCAAAACCCCATCCATCGATAAATTTGATGGGACTACCGATCCTAGTGACCATATTTGCGCTTTTGAGTACAACATGGACATTCTAAAGGTGGATGGATGGCCAAATACAAACTCATTCTAGTATATATATAGCTGGAGCAACTTCTAGATGGTTCAGAATGTATGGACTGGGAGAGGTTCGTTCTTGGCCAAAGTTAACTATGGACTTCTTAAGACGGTTCAACTTTGGAAGACAAGCTTCCACAAAAGTGAATACCATGTCCTGCATGAATCAGAGCAAGAATGAAAGCTTACACAACTTTATAAAATACTTCAGATCCAAGGCTCTTCGGATTGGAGTAACTTGTGAAGAAGCACTACTAATGGCAGCATATGCTGGGTTCAGAATGAACACCGCTATATGGGATAAGAATAGCAGGAAGCCATGTCATAGCATGAAAGCTTTCTGTGAAAGAGCCAGTGGCTATATACAAATAGAAGAAGTTGGGGCCATAGAATTACCTTCATCTGAGAGAGCTCTTGCATCCCACAATGAGGAGAAGAGGGGGCAGAAGGATACCATCCACTTGCGAGGCGATAGATAGAATTTAACTTCACAGCTAAAACTCTCCTCACCCATACACCCGGTCAAATATATGAGATGACCGGGACTGAACTGGCCTACAACGTCCCTAATAGAGGGAAGAAGCCAGAGCAAAACATGGGGGAGCATATTGTTGCTTCCACAAAGCCAATGACCATCATACTGATGACTATTGACATTTGAGGAATGAAATCGAGAGACTAACTCAAAAGGGATACCTAGAAAGGTATTAAAGAAAGCAATGGGGAGAGAACTGGGAATCTCACTCCAGATCTAAATGAAGGTCTAGTAGGAAACCCCTCCAATCTCATAGCTTCAATCCATAGAGGACCAAACCTTGTTGGGAAAAGAAAAAAAAAGCATAGGAGAGGTATATACAAGAGGCCAAAGTAAAGCAAAGAACCATACTCTATGCGAAGCAGAAGCCCACTTGGGACATAATCTACACTATTGCTAATGCTGTTGGGGTGGTATTTCCATGTCATGACGCACTGATAATTACAGTGTAGATCTCAAACAGCACCGTGAATAAAACCTTTGTGGATTCTGGGAGCCTTGTTAATGTCATTTTCAAATCCACATTTGACAAGATGAAGCTTTCAACGGTAATACCGAAGCCAAGCCCAAACTAATTTATGGCTTCGATAATACTGCAACCGTTCCTAACGAATCAACACGTCTTTTCGTCACTGATAGGACTTTCCAACTTCACAAATCATTCTATGCAAACTTCCTGATCATTGGTCAACCATCTTTGCACAATGCATTCTAAGAAAGGCCTACACTAATTGACATGGGGGTAGTAATTTCTCAGGAAGATTTGCTAATTGTTAACAAATTCCTTTGATGACCACTTATGCAAGATGGGCTGAGTTGGTTTGGATAAGGGCTTAAGTAGTCTTATGCAAGCTTGGGAAAATATGCAAGTCCAGTTCGAGTCCAACTGAATCCATTTGCATGTTCATTATTTAAACTCAAGTCCAAAAGATAGTGATATACTTGTACATAGTTCAATAAAAGTCAAATATCGTCATTCAAGAGAAGTATGCTATGCAAAAAGTTCATTGTTTAAATCCTTATGTGTAAAAAGTTCACAACTTACGATTGGCTCTAAAATTCCTAAATTAATTTAGGGTTACAGCCTTTTAAAATTTGAGAAGGAGAGAAGAATTAATCAACTCTATTGAATGGCTAAGGGGTCTATTTACGGAGGTAGGTGGCATGGTTGCCATGTGTCCATCAGCCAGATATTCGACATCTCCCATTCATTGTTGATATTCATCATCCCTTGCCGCTGGTAGAAGTTCGAAACCCCCTCTTGCTTGCTTGTGACCCGATATCAGTTGTTGTAGCAAAGGCTTGTATAAGTTGCCATCTCTCACTATCTAGAAGCTCGATATTTTGGCATGACAGCCCTCTTTTGTTACATGCTCTATATCAATCTACGTTGTAGAGCTTCTGCATTCTTTATGTAGTAAAAGTTCGATATCCATTAACGTTTAGTGATCCGACACCTCCATCATCTCTCAAAATCTCGATGCATTCTCTTTATTGTTAATCATTCGATATCATCCTCTACTCTTGATGCTCGACAACCTTTATGGTTGTTGAGGTTCGACACCATCTTCGTATGTCTTTATCATCCCAGCTATTTTAGGCTCAATAACCTAAGTATTTATTTGTTCGGCACCTCCATTAACTTTCGAAAATTTGATATCCTCTTGTTGTTAGGCCTTCGATATCTGTTTATGATGTTGTTGGTCGACATTGTCTATTATTTGTTACATACTTGATAATATTTGCTAGATTGAATCTCAGTACCCGTAGAGACTCGACACCTCTTCACTATTTTCCATCTATTTGGAGCTCGACTCCCTTAGAGATTCGACATCCTTTTTCCTGATAACTTCACCTTCTTTAAACTCGATATTCTTTTGTTAGACGTTAAATGATTGATAGCTTTAGCTTTCTTCTGGATCGATATCCCATATTGTCTTCAATCTCGACATGCTTTTTCTTTAGAAGCTCGATATGAGTATTTGTACTAACATTTACCCCCTCCCTTTATGTAGAAAAAACTTATTATACTTTATATAATCTGCCTTTCCAAGTTGCCACCTCGAAATTGACATTTGCAGTCTCAATATTGGCACTACTGTCTTTCGATATGAACAT
This sequence comes from Allium fistulosum, assembly GCA_030737815.1. Taxonomy (NCBI): domain Eukaryota; kingdom Viridiplantae; phylum Streptophyta; class Magnoliopsida; order Asparagales; family Amaryllidaceae; genus Allium; species Allium fistulosum. The sequence goes on from CM060902.1 coordinate 99,760,818, forward strand.
TGCCGCCTATTAGTATTCTGCTTCAATCTTACTCATTCATTTGAACTGAAATCAACGTTCAATATCATTTCTCTTTCTTCCTAAAATACCCGCTTCTCCTTCTTCTTCAAGCTTAACCTGCAAGCTAAACGTACAAATTCCATTTTAATTTTCTTATTTCAATTTTCACAGTATTCAAGCTCGATTTTAAGATTCGACTTACATCTTCGATCAATTTAAATAAAAAATTGGGCGTGTTTAATTTTGAAATTAGGGTTTTATTGATTGGGCATTTTATGAGCTTTCCCGAATTGAATCGAGGATTGGATCTGTATACTTGTTATAATTTTGAGAAGTTTAGTGTTTGGATTCAAATGTCAATTGCAGCATATTTCTCTACTGATCGATAGAATTTCGATAATTCCATGGCTCTTGTGAATTCGACAATTTTCTAGAAAGTTGATAATTTTTTGGAGCTTTGACGATGATAAGATCGGTGCCTACTTAGGAACTCGACACTTAATTGAGAATTTGGTTAACTACTAAAAACTCGATATCCAATTAAAAATTCAACAGCCTGTTAGGGATTTGCGGATTAGTTACTGGCTAGCAAAATTATCAACCATCTTAAAATTCAACACCCAATTACAGATTCAATACCTTGTTAAAACTTTGCTAACTAGTTATTGTCTCGTCAACTAATTAGTAATATCATTTAGTTACAAGTTCGACGGCTGTTTGAGTGGTGGTTATTTAGTTACAAGTTTGATATCTTGTAAAAATTCGACATCCTATTATGGATTCGACAACTAACCATAAGTTTGACACCTGTTACAAACTCAATAACCAGATGTAAATTAGATATCGTATTGTAACCCAATAAAAAATTAATGAATTTTCAATTAGTTACGAATTCACTAACCATTTATAAACTTGATATCTTGTTATGGATTTGACATCTAACAATAGACTAAACAAACATTTAGTGAATTGTCAAGCAAGCAATCATAAATTGATAATTATCCATGGGTTTATCATTTCATTATGAGCTTTTCAACTTATTATGATTTTATTAATTATTTATAAGTTTGACGCTTCATTATTCATTCTTTTATTATGCTTAAGGACTCAACTTTCCCTTAACATTTTTCTTGAATATTCTAAACTTTTACATTACGTACAATACTTCCTTGTTTTTGTGAAATATCATATGGCAGATAAATGGCTAGCAAGAAAATTGACAAGGGTTCCAAACCTTTCATGCTTCAAAGAAAGATTATAGGCATGCTCAATACTTTATAATTACCCAGCATTAAGTCAACACTATTCTTCAACAATTTGAGATCACCAATGTGGAGGCTAGGGTGGTAGGCCCATCCGGAAAGATAGATAATCCTTCGAAAGGTTTCTTTGCCTTCTTTCCTATCCATGTTTGGCATTTAGGCTACCTTCCCTTTCTAGAAATTCTTATACACTTCTTGGAACATTTGGGTATTGCTCCGATACAACTAACTCCCAATTCTTACACCTATTTGAGTTGCCTGGAGTTATTTGCCAAGGAATCTAACCTTCCTTCTCTTGATGCTAAAACCCTTCGTTCATTAGTAAAATTTGTGAAAGTAGGCAAGCAATTAGAGGGTTCTATATATCGCCTTCATCCTCATCCGAAGAGCTTGATTGCTAATCTAGTCAACAAAGCATAAGCAAGCAATTAGAGGTTTCTATACGTCGCCTTCTTCCTCATCCTAAGAGCTTGATTGATAATCTAATCAACAAAGCGACGGCCTGGAAACATCAATTCTTTTACATTAAGTTTTATATTCCTAGGATTAAGGGGCCTTCTCTGCTCCCTATAAGATTTACTACCTCCCATTATATATACTATATTTTATAATTCTCTTACAATAACTATCTCTTTCAAAATCTGCTTCCAAAGAGACTAATTCCTCTATTGCCACAGCATTTAGTGCCTTGAACTTTCCTTCTGAAAGTATGGAGGATAGGCTTAAAATTTTGGCTGAGGCCAACCTTTGTCAATACTATTTGATCTTAGAAATTCATAGAGTGCTTGGGGAACCTTCGATGGTTAAGGGAGATGCTCATGGGAAATGAGCCTTGGTTGTTAGAAATTGAAACACTTTTTCTACTAATTCCCTATTCAATGTGATTCCTTTGGTAATTTCTTAATCTTTTGTTAATATTTTAACGAAGTCCCTTATATCGGTATCTTATAATCCCTTCCTTGACTTAGGCCCAACTCTCATCATTTTGGCTATTAAGTCCAATGATGCCAAGACTTCCACCACTTCTTCAGCTGTGACTGTTCCCATTGAGGATTCCATTACTTATGCCCTTAGGGCTATTAAAGATCACAAAAGTAAGGGCACTCTAGCGACATGCCTAGTGTTTTAACTCTTCCCCCAGCAAAAAAGCTAAACTTAGAGAAGATCAAACTCTTCTCACTATTCCCGAAGTAACAGATGAAGATATGGCCATAATTAATCAAGATTTTGGTTTTGTCGACCTAAACATGATAGATCAAAGTTCTCAAGGAAAAGCGGTGCTACTCACGCCCCAAGCTCTAGTATTGATATCGATTCCTTTGTCCGCAAATGCTATACTATGCTTATATCAGGAATTAGGCTGGGCTCCTCCTCCCCCTGAATCTCTTCCTTCTGAAACTGCGGTTCAATCTATCCCTTTAGGTTTTGATGATTTCATCTGCTCGGTCCTTCAGTCTCCTCCTATGGCTTCTTTAATGTTATTGTAGTCTTTCAGTTTTTTTAGTGATCATCTCTATATTCTCTTTCAATAGATTATAGTGGTACATATCTTTACATGCTTGGATAACTCAAACTCTAGCTTTGTATATTCCTATTTAATACATAGTTCTCATATTCTCAAGGTGACCAAGCACATGTTTTTCCTCCAACAAGCCTCTCAAGAATCTATTGGTCAAATTTCAAATTTCAAAGGGCAGATTCCCACATTGACAGATAACGTCAGGCTTCTTGAGGGCCTAGTCTTTGATGTAGCAACAGAGAGAAATGAAGCCATTTCTAAAAAGGACAAACCTACCTCTAATTTTGATGGAGAAAGAAAAACTATGTAAGCGGGCGAGGAGAGGGTGAAGACCCTAGAGACAGAGCTGAAGCAAGCTAGAAAAGAAAGTGCTCAAATGGCTAACCTGCTAGAAAGCAAAGATGCCACCCTTGTTTATGCAAACAACATTGTTAAAGACGCCAAACGAAAAGTTTCCAACTTTATAAATCCTGCCCTCCCTAAAATTAAGGACGATGCTACGAAGATGCCCTTTATATTGCATATTTTGAAAACATAAGGAAATATTCAGGATTAGACTTTCCTTCACTTCCAAATTAAAATGATAGATTTAAAAGGAAATGTAACCTTAAGTTAGAAAGAGTTTCTAGGTCACTTCAAGACGAATCCCCATCAGAGGATCCTATTACTCCTCAAAGTTTTTTATTTTTTGATAATCCTCTACTTGATGAAGATGAATATGATGTAGGGGAAGATGGCAAGGAAGATGAAAATAACAATGATGATGATGACAATGTTGATGAAGACGGGGGTGATGGTAATAAGGACTCTGAAGGACCAGGGAATTGCTATAACAGATCGGGTGGCCATGACTTAGGCTTGTCTGCCCATGATACAGGCTTTCTTGATCTTACTGAACCCTTGAATATTTCTCAGGAAGATATCTCATGTAACGACCCGTAAATTTTAACTATTTTAATAACGTTATTAATTGAAATTTTGCGAAATTTTAAACGATAAAATTTTGAAATATAAATTTGATATTTGGAATGCGTCTAGTTAAACATAGAAACCGGTAAATTTTCGTCCGAAAATACGAAAGTTTATTTCGCGCGTAAATTTTACTTCAATTTAATCAGTTAAAAAGCGATGAAAATAAAATGTTTTAGGAACCTAAATATTTTTACATAGAAAAATTCTAAACCATCTTCTGAGCAACACGTCATTTTTCGTTTTTCCAAATTCGGACTTCTTTAGCTCCGTCGATCTTATTTTCTGCGTTTTTGCTGCATTTTCCGCTAGTAGAAAATTCGAATTTTTATAATTCAAATCGTACCATTGATATTTATATACCGTTTTGATCGTCTCGTCGTGCTGATCTCTGCGGTATATTCAATCCTGTGTGTTGAAGTTCGGTACATAGCGAAATCCGCGTAAACGGTGACTGTAGCGGAAACCAGTTGCGTCTTTTGAGTCCGTTAAAGTTAATAGCTATTAGCTATTCGTATTCTCAGCCGTTCATATCTCATTTATTTTGTTGTTCCCTATGTTTCATTTTTTTTTATTGTTGCATGACTCTTCCTTTTTCCAAAGCACGTTTCAATCTGTCAGTTCATTGGGTGTAACATTCATCTTCTGTTTGCTTTTACTCAAAATATAATAACTTAAAACTCACCTCTCCTCCCAGACTTGCAAAATTTTCTCCTTCATTAAAAAAAAATAGTTCACTTCCCAAGCAAAACCATGCTTCCTTTCCCCTACCAACGCATCACAACCAAAGTACTACGGCCAACCCGAACCCGACGCAGCCACCAATCGCCCTACCTTTCCAGCCATGCTCGGCCCTACTCCACCTCACTGCGTGTCGCTTCCCTCCATGGCCGCACCCTATATCCAAAAACCGACCGTCAACCCATCTCCTTGGCCGAAACTATGCAAACCCGTGGCCTTCCCATAACTTGCCGCATCACATCCCTAACCACCATTTACCGAGCAACTGCCACTCCTCACAGCACACGTCGGCCCAGATTTCCGCTGCGTAACCTAGCCCCCCTTACTTCTTTTGCCGAGTGTCTCTTGTCCTTCTTCTCGCAGCCTCCTTCTCTTGAAACTTTTTTTTATCACCTTGTATAAGATGTTTGTCTGAAGCTTGTTATTGTTGGAATGCTCACTTCTTCCGGTTGAATCTCACGCCACTATCAGGTAACCCTCTTGTATAAGGTGAACTGTATATGACGTTGCTGATTTGTTTTGATATATATATAAGGTTGTAATACATAATTTATATATAGTAGTAATATACATATGTTTATATGTATTTCGTATACTGACTGTTATTGTGAAAAGATCTAGTATTATATAAAGTTTTTGTAATGATTTCATATGATTAGTTGTCTGTATATAAAGTTATTAAGTTATAGATAATATGTAAGTTATATTTATAATTATATGTTGAGTTTTGTATAAGTATGATAGTTCTATTTACAAATCTGCTATGTACAGTATAAGGAATATGTTAGTATAGTATATGTATGAAGCATACAAATTCAGAGCTATATATTATGTTGGTTAGTTTATTTAAGTCTTGTAATATTTCATCTTATATATATTGTTGTATGGTATACAATTCTGTTTTATATATATAGACTAACGTAAGTTATATATGCAGTATTTTATATGTGTTTATATGTATTATGTTAGCCTATATGTATATGTTGTTTAAGTTATATAATATATTATACATAGAAAAAAAAACCTTTCCTTTCTGTTAAGTTTTATACATAGTATATTAAATCGTTTATATTGATTTGATAATAAATATTGATTTATTACCTGTATGTAAGCTCGTGTACAGGTATATATTTTTGTTTGTATATATGGGAACTTGGTTTTCAATTTCATATAGATATAGTACGTTTGGGATTAACTATGTATTAGTACTATATTGGGTTTTATAAAGTGAATTGGGCCAGTGCAATTTGCCGTTATACATATATAGTTTTCTTTCAATGGTTGCAGTTGAAGAAAGTTTGTTGTTTTGAAAGTTTAAATTTTAAGTGGAATATGACTATTGTCATTTTGGAATAAATAGATATTGTTTTAAATAAAATATATATATTAGCCTATATATTAGTTTATATCAATACATGAGTTTAGTGTATAATGCTAAGGAAGTACTTTATTGGTGTTTAAATTTTAAATATTGATTTTTAATAGATATTGATATTTAGATAATCATAATAAAATATATATTTTCTGTCTCTATCAAACTAATTTTTGATTTTTTTTAATCTCCTATCTATCAGCTTTTGGTCCGTCGTGCCCGTTTCTTCATCGAATTCGTGCCCATCTCACTTTGCTCTGGATCCGTAATTTACTCCGTTATCAAATTCCTCTAGTCTCGAAAGGTGAGCAATCACTCACGATTAACATTCTTTTATTTATTAAATTTGATTTCAATTGAAACGACAATTGAAATATGCTGCTGCTAGTTATTTACATTGTTGATATATATGCTATTACCTGTATCAGTTCACTTATGACATCTGACACCATTATCTGTTACTTATGCGATGATTATACAAGTTGGTTGATAAATGATTGTTGTATGATGTTGAAATTGGATGTTAATTGAAAATGTTAAAGTGATAAATAGTATGCAATTGAATTTGTTATAAGATAGTTAACAATTAAAATGGATTTATATGTGGAATTTGATTAGTTAAATATGACCTCTTTTAAATGTTAAATAAATTGACACGTAGAAATAGTATTAACCACACCTTGAACCATTTAATGTATGTGGTAAAATTTATGTAGTATGAAATTGAATAATTGATATCAAATGAAGAACCGTATTAATAATATTGTAATAATCTTTAATCTACATGAAATGATAGTGTAGATTCTAGAAATAATTATATTAATTTACACAAATAACAATGTGAATTAATACGATTATTTCGAGATTATTTGAGTTGATTATTGGACTAATATTGATTGTTGTTATTGCTTGTTTATTTACTTTGACACCATCCCAGTTATCACACTGCAAGTTCCTTTTGCTATGCTTTGATTTTGAATTGAATTGGAATCGGGTTGAAATGATAAATACCCAAATTAAACTTTGACCTAGGATAGAGAATTAAATAAAACCCGATTGGTAAATAATTTGATTTAAAAATAAAATAAAGATTTTATTTGAATAAATAATATGGTTTTGAAACGAAGTTGGAATTTGAATTTTAATAAAAGGGAAGGTTAATATTTAATAATCTGAATCAAAATATTAACATAGTAGTTGATGAAAGAACGTTGTTTTAAAATTTGGAATTATTTAATAACTAAGTTTTGAAATTATTTTATAATTAAATAAGATTGAATTATTTAATAATTAAATAAGATTGAATTATTTAATAATTAAATAAATTGAATTCTGTAATAAGTGGAATTGAACTTCTTGAATAAGTAAAATTTAGTTTCTTTATTAATTGAGTTTTGAAATGTGTAACTGAGTAAATAAATAAGTGAAATTGAATTTTCTTTAACAAGAAATAAAAATGTGATTTATTGAAATTAATGTTAGATTTGTAATTTAAAGAATTTGATTTGACGAATCTGATATACTTCAATTTGATGTGTTGATATAATGAAGTTGAACTTAAGTAATTGATTTAATGAATTGGGAATTTAATAAAAATTGTTTTGAATAACAAATTTACTTAACGAATGTGGAATGAAATCGATAAATGAAGTTAAATTGATTTGAATGTTAAATTAAATTAATTTAAATGATTTCGGAATGAAACTTATATACGAACTTGAATCAATATTTGAATGGTTTAAAATAGAAATAGAAATTGAATTATAAGATTTAGAATTTATGAATTTGGAAGTTGAAACGTAAATTTTGGAAATTGGTTTTGAAAGACAAATGAAATGTTGATTTACAAATTGTAATTGAAATTGAAATTGAATTTGATTTGTTTTGAAATATATTAAACGACCAATCGGTGAAATAATGACGAAAGTTATTAAAGAGACCGGAATCGGTTAGGGACATACTCACTGTCTAAACCGAAAACCACTTTAATAACTATACGCGGAGTGTGATCTAGAATGAAGTGGTTGGAATGATGTACGTGATGACTGAAGAAAGAGAACGATAATGGATAGCCTTGACACTTGTGTCAAATTGGAAATGACTAAAACAGGAGTCGTGCCGGGCCAAATGGGGTTAGCTGCCTCGAGCGAACACACTTCTTCGAAAACTACTCATTGCTTGTTGTCGATTGGTGCACCCTTGATTTTGGGAGTGTTGTTTCGCGGTGTTGCGATCGCTGCGGTGATGCGTTCTCACCAGTCCGGATCAGGCAAACGGTAGTTTCACTACCTTGGGTATTGCCTCATGTGCCTTGTCATACTTGTATCCCTATATACGCGACCACTACGATTTGTTTTGTGTTATACCTATGGAGTACTCCCTGATATCCCACTAGTTTACGGTGGAGTTTACAGTGCTGTATAGACTATAACGCTTATATAAAATGTGTTAAGGGGGATAATGGTAACGCCTTAACACTATTTTGATACTTTACATTACTGATAGGCATTATCTATTTACCGTACACTACTACATAGTAGATAGTTTAACGGATCCTTAAAGGATGGTTATTCCAAACATCCTTTGAGTTACTTGTATTTCAGTTGCTATTTCACTTGAGTCGGATTTATTGATATGAGAATGTTAATCCTGACTCGAGTGTTTTGTGTTTTGTTTTACGCTCGGGTCAGACTGAGTATACCAGTATTCGAGACTCACCTTTGGAGTTGGAGCTTTGCTTGGAGATCCAGCTATCTATCCAGCTTTCATATATCCAGTTGATTCCAGTGATGTATTCTGATATCGTATTTGATTATTGTATTCGAGACTTCTATTGTACCTTATTTAATTCTGATATGTATATAGTAGCTTCATGAACTACTATCTTTTGTTTCCGCTGCATTTATTACTCTGTGTCTGTGATCTGTGATTATTTTATTTACTGTATATGCTCAGTTTTGCCAAATATAAATTAACAATTCGGTATTTTGAATCATTTAAGTTTGACATGTGCGGATGCGAATGGTGCAAAATAGCAGGTCGTTACAGTTGGTATCAGAGCTTTGGTAGCTCTAGGCAAAACTTAGCATATAGGGTAAAATGTATTTACAAAATCACTCACATTCGAGTTGAATCTCTTCCTTTTCGACTCGATTCCTTTGAATTTTGGAACATTCCCCGCGGTTCCGAAATTCATTCTTGTCCCTCACTATTCGTATTCTTCTGGATTCTGGAGTATCACATAACTCCACTTCGAATGATCTTTATAATGAGTTGGCGGTCCCGCAAATCTCAAATTGATTTGTAAAGGGGTAAAACTCCTTTACAATAGGCATTGATTTACCGGAGATTTATATATCCTCGGTTTAGATGCTAACATCTTTGGTTTTGCCGAATTCTATCTCTTGAGATCAATGGCGATTTGCCTCGGAATTCTACATTGGTCTTATTCTTGAAGTCACGGTTGACCCGGTTAAGGTTGCCCGCGATTTATATAAACTTATTAATCTTCCTACTTTGTTATTTAATCATCATATCTTTGTTTGAACTTATCTTCGAATCAAAATTCTCTTTGATTTGAGTCCATCAAATTTGAAACCCTATCCTTATTTTGAAAGTTCATTCCTGTATCGTCGAGCAAAGAAGTGTATTTGTAAATTAATATTTTAAAACGTTTTAATATACATTGTGTTGTTTGAGTTGTTGATGTTGATTTGGGTTTCCGATCGATTCGTCTGATCAACGCTATCGATAGGATTTCCAAAACACTTGAGCAGAGCAAACTGACACAATATCGTTTTCAAACTTGGTAAATGAAATAATTTTGTATGATTATATTATAAATATATAAGTAAATTTTTCTAGAAAAAAAAAGAGGTTAATTAATTCGTTGTTTGAAATGATAATATTTGATTTTCATCTATTGTTCGATAAATCAATTTATAAACTTGTTTTATAAACTGATTTATAATTTGAAATGAAATTAAATTAAGAATTTGAGAATTTAATTTCCAATGATTTCGAACTATGGTTTTAAAGGTTTAAAATGCACATTATTTAAAGGTATTTTGACTATAATTTGTTTCCAAAGAATTTTAATGTATATTATTTAAACTATTTTCAAATAGGAACCGTTTTCAAAGAATTTTAAAATGTTAAAATCAGTGCTCTTCTCTTTGTCGCTGGAAAATAATTTCGGTGATGGCGGCCGCATCATCGACATTCATTTTCGAGTTTCGAAGTGGAGAGACTATTCTGTAGCTTTGCTACGGTTTGGTTTTGAAAAAAAAATTTGATTTGAATTTCTTCAGTATAATTTGATTTATATATATATATGTATCTTATTTTAAAATTTTAATTTGATTTGATATAAATATATAGATATATCTCTAAATTGTTTGAAGTAAATCAGATATTTAAATTCTTAAATTTTAGGTTAAAGATGATTTCAATTATAAACTGAAGTCAAAATTCTTGGATAAATATTTAAACTTGAAATAGCTGGATTGTAAAAAATTTATTTGTATAATACTCAATTTCATTTCAATATAACTTACCTAAATTATTCAGAAGTTAAAAAAAGAAATTGGATAATGTACAAAAAAAAAGTCTTTATAAATAAAATTTGAGTGTTTATAATAAATGTTATACACTAAATTTTGATTATGAAGATGTTAATAGATTTAGTTAGGATAATAAGTAATTGAATAATAGATGAGACAGATAAATTTGATTTGAAAGAATTAATAAATTGAAATTTGATCAACTTATGAAAATACCTTGAATTTAAAAGCAATTAGCAAATATAAATTAAATCGAAACTTTTATGGTTTAAATTAATTTATATGGGTTAAATATATGTGATTAGATATATTAAGTAGAATAAATTTAACAATAATTTGGAATAAAGAAGAATTTAAATTGCTGAAAAAAATATGATTATAATAAAAGACTATTCAAATTTATGGTTTTAGAAATTGTAAATTGAAGATAATTGGATAATAAGATAATAAATTTAGAAATAGTTGAGATTGATTTTAGTGAAATCAAATGGATTAAATCAATTATTGAATATCAATTAATTTAAATTTGAACTTATATGGTTTAAATTAATTGTTATTTTGTATTTAAAATCTGGTTTTTCTTTCTGGTTGTTTCTATTCTCCTACCTCGTTCCTTTTCGGGGACGAAAAGTTTTGAGTGGGGGAGAGTGTAACGACCCGTAAATTTTAACTGTTTTAATAACGTTATTAACTGAAATTTTGCGAAATTTTAAACGATAAAATTTTGAAATATAAATTTGATATTTGGAATGCGTCTAGTTAAACAAAGAAACTGGTAAATTATCGTCCGAAAATACGAGAGTTTATTTCGCGCGTAAATTTCACTTCAATTTAATCAGTTAAAAAGCGATGAAAATAAAATGTTTTCGGAACCTAAATATTTTTACATAGAAAATTCTAAACCATCTTCTGAGCAAGACGTCATTTTTCGTTTTTCCAAATTCGGACTTCTTTAGCTCCGTCGATCTTATTTTCTGCATTTTTGCTGCATTTTCCGCTAGTAGAAAATTCGAATTTTTATAATTCAAATCGTACCATTGATGTTTATATACCTTTTGATCGTCTCGTCGTGCTGATCTCTGCGGTATATTCAATCCTGTGTGTTGAAGTTTGGTACACAACGAAATCCGCGTAAACGGTGACTGTAGCGGAAACCAGTTGCTTCTTTTGAGTCCGTTAAAGTTAATAGCTATTAGCTATTCGTATTCTCAGCCGTTCATATCTCATTTATTTTGTTGTTCCCTATGTTTCATTTTTTTTATTGTTGCATGACTCTTCCTTTTTCCAAAGCATGTTTCAATCTGTCAGTTCATTGGGTGTAACATTCATCTTCTGTTTGCTTTTACTCAAAATATAATAACTTGAAACTCACCTCTCCTCCCACACTAGCAAAATTTTCTCCTTCATTTAAAAAAAAATAGTTCACTTCCCAGCAAAACCATGCTTCCTTTCCCCTACCAACGCATCACAACCGAAGTACTACGGCCAACCCGAAACCGACGCAGCCACCAATCGCCCTACCTTTCCACCCATGCTCGGCCCTACTCCACCTCACTGCGTGTCGCTTCCCTCCATGGCCGCACCCTATAGCCAAAAACCGACCCTCAACCCATCTCCTTGGCCGAAACTATGCAAACCCGTGGCCTCCCCATAACTTGCCGCATCACATCCCTAACCACCATTTACCGAGCAACTGCCACTCCTCACAGCACACGTCGGCCCAGATTTCCACTGCGTAACCTAGCCCCCCTTACTTCTTTTGCCGAGTGTCTCTTGTCCTTCTTCTTCTCGCAGCCTCCTTCTCTTGAATTTTTTTTATCACCTTGTATAAGATGTTTGTCTGAAGCTTGTTATTGTTGGAATGCTCACTTCTTCCGGTTGAATCTCACGCCACTATCAAGTAACCCTCTTGTATAAGGTGAACTGTATATGACGTTGCTGATTTGTTTTGATATATATATAAGGTTGCAATACATAATTTATATATAGTAGTAATATACATATGTTTATATGTATTTCGTATACTGACTGTTGCTGTGAAAAGATCTAGTATTATATAAAGTTTTTGTAATGATTTCATATGATTAGTTGTCTGTATGTAAAGTTATAAAGTTATAGATAATATGTAAGTTATATTTATAATTATATGTTGAGTTTTGTATAAGTATGATAGTTCTATTTACAAATCTGCTATGTACAGTATAAGGAATATGTTAGTATAGTATATGTGTGAAGCATACAAATTCAGAGCTATATATTATGTAGGTTAGTTTATTTAAGTCTTGTAATATTTCATCTTATATATATTGTTGTATGGTATACAATTCTGTTTTATATATATAGACTAACGTAAGTTATATATGCAGTATTTTATATGTGTTTATATGTATTATGTCAGCCTATATGTATATGTTGTTTAAGTTATATAATATATTATACATAGAAAAAAAAACCTTTCCTTTCTGTTAAGTTTTATACATAGTATATTAAATCGTTTATATTGATTTGATAATAAATATTGATTTATTACCTGTATGTAAGCTCGTGTACAGGTATATATTTTTGTTTGTATATATGGGAACTTGGTTTTCAATTTCATATAGAAATAGTTCGTTTGGGATTAACTATGTATTAGTACTATATTGGGTTTTATAAAGTGAATTGGGCCAGTGCAATTTGCCGTTATACATATATAGTTTTCTTTCAATGGTTGCTGTTGAAGAAAGTTTGTTGTTTTGAAAGTTTAAATTTTAAGTGGAATATGGCTATTGTCATTTTGGAATAAATAGATATTGTTTTAAATAAAATATATATATTATCCTATATATTAATTTATATCAATACATGAGTTTAGTTTATAATGCTAAGGAAGTACTTTATTGGTGTTTAAATTTTAAATATTGATTTTTAATAGATATTGATATGTAGATAATCATAATAATATATATATTTTCTGTCTCTATCAAACTATTTTTTGATTTTTTTATCTCCTATCTATCAGCTTTTGGTCCGTCGTGCCCGTTTCTTCATCGAATTCGTGCCCATCTCACTTTGCTCTGGATCCGTACTTTACTCCGTTATCAAATTCCTTTAGCCTCGAAAGGTGAGCAATCACTCACGATTAACGTTCTTTTTTTTATTAAATTTGATTTCAATTGAAACGACAATTGAAATATGCTGCTGCTAGTTATTTACATTGTTGATATATATGTTATTACCTGTATCAGTTCACCTGTGACATCTGACACCATTATCTGTTACTTATGCGATGATTATACAAGTTGGTTGATAAATGATTGTTGTATGATGTTGAAATTGGATGTTAATTGAAAATGTTAAAGTGATAAATAGTATGCAATTGAATTTGTTATAAGATAGTTAACAATTAAAATGGATTTATATGTGGAATTTGATTAGTTAAATATGACCTCTTTTAAATGTTAAATAAATTGACACGTAGAAATAGTATTAACCACACCTTGAACCATTTAATGTATGTGGTAAAATTTATGTAGTATGAAATTGAATAATTGATATCAAATGAAGAACCGTATTAATAATATTGTAATAATCTTTAATCTACATGAAATGATAGTGTAGATTCTAGAAATAATTATATTAATTTACACAAATAACAATGTGAATTAATATGATTATTTCGGGATTATTTGAATTGATTATTGGACTAATATTGATTGTTGTTATTGCTTGTTTATTTACTTTGACACCATCTCAGTTATCACACTGCAAGTTCCCTTTGCTGTGCTTTGATTTTGAATTGAATTGGAATCGGGTTGAAATGATAAATACCCAAATTAAACTTTGACCTAGGATAGAGAATTAAATAAAACCCGATTGGTCAATAATTTGATTTAAAAATAAAATAAAGATTTTATTTGAATAAATAATATGGTTTTGAAACGAAGTTGGAATTTGAATTTTAATAAAAGGGAAGGTTAATATTTAATAATCTGAATCAAAATATTAACATAGTAGTTGATGAAAGAACGTTGTTTTAAAATTTGGAATTATTTAATAACTAAGTTTTGAAATTATTTTATAATTAAATAAGATTGAATTATTTAATAATTAAATAAATTGAATTCTGTAATAAGTGGAATTGAACTTCTTGAATAAGTAAAATTTAGTTTCTTTATTAATTGAGTTTTGAAATGTGTAACTGAGTAAATAAATAAGTGAAATTGAATTTTCTTTAACAAGAAATAAAAATGTGATTTATTGAAATTAATGTAAGATTTGTAATTTAAAGAATTTGATTTGACGAATCTAATATAATTCAATTTGATGTTTTGATATAATGAAGTTGAACTTAAGTAATTGATTTAATGAATTGGGAATTTAGTAGAAATTGTTTTGAATAACAAATTTACTTAACGAATGTGGAATGAAATCGATAAATGAAGTTAAATTGATTTGAATGTTAAATTAAATTAATTTAAATGATTTCGGAATGAAACTTATATACGAACTTGAATCAATATTTGAATGGTTTAAAATAGAAATAGAAATTGAATTATAAGATTTAGAATTTATGAATTTTGAAGTTGAAACGTAAATTTTGGAAATTGGTTTTGAAAGACAAATGAAATGTTGATTTACAAATTGTAATTGAAATTGAATTTGATTTGTTTTGAAATATATTAAACAACCAATCGGTGAAATAATGACGAAAGTTATTAAAGGGACCGGAATCGGTTAGGGACATACTCACTGTCTAAACCGAAAACCACTTTAATAACTATACGCGGAGTGTGATCCAGAATGAAGTGGTTGGAATGTTGTACGTGATGACTGAAGAAAGAGAACGATAATGGATAGCCTTGACACTTGTGTCAAATTGGAAATGACTAAAACAGGATCCGTGCCGGACCAAATGGGGTTAGCTGCCTCGAGCGAACACACTTCTTCGAAAACTACTCATTGCTTGTTGTCGATTGGTGCACCCTTGATTTTGGGAGTGTTGTTTCGCGGTGTTGCGATCGCTGCGGCGATGCGTTCTCACCAGTCCGGATCAGGCAAACGGTAGTTTCACTACCTTGGGTATTGCCTCATGTGCCTGGTCATACTTGTATCCCTATATACGCGACCACTACGATTTGTTTTGTGTTATACCTATGGAGTACTCCCTGATATCCCACTAGTTTACGGTGGAGTTTACAGTGCTGTATAGACTATAACGCTTATATAAAATGTGTTAAGGGGGATAATGGTAACGCCTTAACACTATTTTGATACTTTACATTACTGATAGGCATTATCTATTTACCGTACACTACTACATAGTAGATAGTTTAACGGATCCTTAAAGGATGGTTATTCCAAACATCCTTTGAGTTACTTGTATTTCAGTTGCTATTTCACTTGAGTTGGATTTATTGATATGAGAATGTTAATCCTGACTCGAGTGTTTTGTGTTTTGCTTTACGCTCGGGTCAGACTGAGTGTACCAGTATTCAAGACTCACCTTTGGAGTTGGAGCTTCGCTTGGAGATCCAGCTATCTATCCAGCTTTCAGATATCCAGTTGATTCCAGTGATGTATTCTGATATCGTATTTGATTATTGTATTCGAGACTTCTATTGTACCTTATTTAACTCTGATATGTATATAGTAGCTTCATGAACTACTATCTTTTGTTTCCGCTGCATTTATTACTCTGTGTCTGTGATCTGTGATTATTTTATTTACTGTATATGCTCAGTTTTGCCAAATATAAATTAACAATTCGGTATTTTGAATCATTTAAGTTCGACATGTGCGGATGCGAATGGTGCAAAATAGCGGGTCGTTACATCTCATAATGATGCCCCTTGTACCGACCCGGATTTTTTTGGACCATTCGCATCCATTATAAGTGTATAGGTAGACACTCATGCCGGAGTTGAATTGCTCAAAATACCGCGTTGTTAATTTAAATTGGCAAAACTGAACATATACAGTAAATAGATATAATCACAGATCACAGACACAGAGTAATAAGTGCAGCGGAAATAAAAGAGATAGTAGTTCATGAAGCTACTATATGAATATATAAAATACATCAGAGTGAAACCAGATACAACGGAAGAGTGATATGATACATCAGATACAAAGCAGAATACATCACAGGAATCATCGAATATCTGAAAGCTGGATAGATAGCTGGATCTCCAAGCGAAGCTCCAACTCCAAAGGTGAGTCTCGAAAGCTGAACTACTCAGTCTGACCCGAGCGTAAAGCAAAACACAAAACACTCGAGTCAGGATTAACATTCTTATATTAATAAATCCAACTCAAGTGAAATAGCAATTGAAATACAAGTAACTCAAAGGATGTTTGGAATAACCATCCTTTAAGGATCCGTTAAACTATCTACTATGTAGTAGTGTACGATAAGTAGATAATGTCTATCAGTAATATAAAGATATTCAAATAGCGTTAAGTCATGGCCCATTCCACCCTTAACACATTTTTATTCCCCCAAGCATATACAAGACCGTAGTTTCCCCAAAACCGGAAGTCACCAGAGGGCAATCCATATACTCAAGGTACAAATCAAAATCGTAGTGGTCGCGCATAAATGGAATACAAGTATGACAAGGCACATGAGGCTATACCCAAGGTAGTGATACTACCGTTCGCCTGATCCGGGCTGGTGAGAACGCAACGCCGCAGCGCCCGCAACACCGTGAGACAACACTCCCAAAATCAAGGGTGCACCAATCGACAATAAGTATAAGTAGTTCGAAGAAGTGTGTCCACTTGAGGTATCAATCCTCCATTAGCCCGGCACAGCTCCTGTTTTAGTCATTTCCAATTTGACACAAGTGTCAAGGCTATCCATTATCGTTCTCTTTCTTCAGTCATCACGTACATCATTCCAACCACTTCATTCTGGATCATCACTCCGCGTATAGTTATTAAAGTGGTTTTCGGTTTAGATAGAGAGTATATCCATAACCGAATTCCGGTCTCTTTAATAACTTCCGTAATTATTACACCGATTGGTCGTTTATTTATTTCAAAAACCAAATCAATTTCAATTTCAATTTCAATTCGTAAACCATCATTCATTTGTCTTTCAAAATCAATTTCCAATATTTACGTTTCAAAACTTCATAATTACCATTTCAAAATCTTATAATTCAATTTCAATTCAAATATTGATTCAAGTTCGAATATCAGTTTCATTTCAAAATCATTTAAATTAATTTAATTTAACATTCAAATCAATTTAAATTCATTTATCGATTTCATTTAATATTCATTAAGTAAATTTTGCCATTCAAAACAATTTCCATTAAATTTCCAATTCATTAAATCCATTATTTAAATTCAACTTCATTATATCAAAATTTACAAATTTAATTAAATTAAATTCATCAAATCAAACTCTTTACATTTCAAGTCTTACATTAATTCCAAAATATCACATTTTCATTTCTTGTTAAAGAAAATTCAATTTCAATTATTTATTTACTTACTTTAAATAATTTCCAAAACTTAATTAATAAAGAAAATCTCAATTTCAATTATTACGAAGTAAAATTCACTTATTCAAAAATTCAATTTAATTTAATCATTAAATAATTCAGTCTTATTTAATTATTAAATAATTCAAAACTTAATTATTGAATAATTTCAAAGTTTAATAATTTCAACTTGATTATAATTTCAAACTTAATTATTAAATCATTTCAAAGTTAATAATTTCAAACTTAATTATAATTTCAAACTTAATTATTTAATCATTTCAAACTTAATTCATTCATTTCTCAAATTAAACCAC
The DNA here is from genome assembly GCA_030737815.1 of Allium fistulosum. Classification (NCBI taxonomy): domain Eukaryota; kingdom Viridiplantae; phylum Streptophyta; class Magnoliopsida; order Asparagales; family Amaryllidaceae; genus Allium; species Allium fistulosum. Next base: position 99,779,032 of record CM060902.1, read on the forward strand.
ATTTTTCCATGAATTTCATTGTTAACATTTTGTTTCCGATTATTAAATATTAACATTTTCCTTTCATTATAATTCAAATTCAACTTCATTTCAAAACCATATTTTTATTCAAATAAAATCTTCGTTTTATTTTTAAATCAAATTATTAACCAATCGGGTTTTTATTTAATTCTCTATATCTAAGGTCAAAGTTTAATTTGGGTATTTATCATTTCAACCCGATTCCAATTCAATTCAAAATCAAAGCATAACAAAGGGAACTTGCAGTGTGATAGCTGGGATGATGTCAAAGTAAATAAACAAGCAATAACAACAACAATAACAATCCAATAATCAATTCAAATAATCCCGAAATAACCGTATTAATTCGCATTGTTATTTGTACGAATTAATATAATTATTTCTAGAATCTACACTATCATTTCATGTAGATTAAAGATTATTACATTACGGTTTTCACTTGTCATTCAATTTACAATTTCATACATCATCAATTTAACAACATACATTCAGTGGTTCAAAGTGCAATTTAAACAAATCCTACGTGTTAATAAATTTAACAGTTAAAGGGGTCATATTATACAAATGTCAGTTAATCAAATTTAACATTTAATTATCCTATATCAAGTTCAATTTCATACTATTTATCATTTTAACATTAACAATTTAACGTCCAATATAAACATCAACAATCAATCAATTATCATCCAAACTGTATTATCATCGCATAAATAATTAACAGATAATGGTGTCAGATGTCACAGGTGAACTGATACAGGTAATAACAGTGTAAATAACTAACAGCAGCAATATTTCAATTGTCGTTTCAATTGAAATCAAATCTAATAAATAAAAGAACGTTAATCGTGAGTGAGTGCTCACCTTTCGAGGCTAGGGATGAACGAGAATGAGATGAGTTACGAGTCCAAGCACGAATCAAAGCCAGATGGGTACAGACTCGACGGACAAGCTGATAGATCGGAATTTGATGGAAACGAATTAGAATTGTCTAAAAAAAACAATCGAAACAAAATATATGTTATAACTTCTCTCTAAACAAATTTTTTTTTAGACGTACTTTTAAACTAGGATATATATATTATATTTATTTCAAATCAAAATAAATTTAAACACAAATTATATTAAATATAATATTTTTCAAAATCATTATTTTATATACACCGCATATAAACAAACATATCTACATAACAAACTTTGAAATAAATAAGTTATATATACACACATACACACTTTGAAATCATCAATATATGTATTACTAATATATAAGTTATATACCATTCAACGTATAACTTACCCCTGCATAAAAGCCAACAATCAAAACACATGCATATACCAACAAAATGACTCGAAAGGTATAGTTTCAGTGTATGTATGCGAACTAATGTAATATAATATAACTTATATATATATACCAAAATGGACATATCATATATATCTCTTACATTATATAAACAATACTTATATCACATAATTCTCAAAAACAAACCAACTACTGTCAATATAATCATACTTATATATACACACCAAAACAGTCACTTAGATCATATTCACATTATACGTTTTTATAGAACTTACTAATATATAATAGCAAATGTAAACATGAGCATAACATCCCCGAATTTTAAAATAAAATATATGTAAACAAAATATTCATTCTTCAAAGTATAAGTATATCACAAACAACATAGGACAAGCAGCTTTTGAGTTGGAATATATGCGATTTCGAAGCTATATATAGATACTACTGTAAATATATGTAAATAGTAAAACATACATTTAGTATCATATACAGTTTATAAAATACTCTGCAAACACATTATATAAACAGTTTAATTACATTATTGTTGATATTATTTAATAACATATGCGGCAAAAAAAAAAGAAAAAAGAAAACAGGTTTGCAATACTTTACAAAACATATATATATACACGTACTAAACATATTTACTACTGTAAGATGCATCACTGTCCCCCATATATTATAAACTGTACTTACACATATATATGCAGACCCTCATACATGAAAAATAGTTGAAAGTACCAAGAGCTATGGAGACTATTGTATTATAGACTTACCTACCTATACACTATAACCAGCCTGTATATATAAATAATATGGTTTAAACAATCAATATATGTGTAAACTGATAGACTATGACTTGTATAAACTTACAATTTAAAACTCACAGATTTTAAAATTAAAACATATACACATTATACGAGCAGGTGGTGAATATGGAAACTAAGATTCTCAGAAAACAAAATATACAACATATATATACCTACGAGCTACGGCTTCAAGCGAGGAGATGCATGCGAAGGGGTTAGGCGGAGATGGGTGGTTCGGCTGAATGTGTTTGCGCGTGATGCGTGTGAGGCTGTCAGGTGGCTTCGGAATCCTGACAACAGCAGGCGTGTTGTTTACCTGCAAAGCGAGCAACACCTCCAGGCATCCCGTGATGGATCCGGGACCGTGCTCGAGACTGACGACAACGAAGTCGTATCCGGCTAGAGAAGCGATCTCGGCAAGTGTAGGTGAAGCGGAGAGGAGTGGCGGTCGGGCTTTGAACGGAAGTGGAGTATGCCATGGTGAGCGAAGGAGGGTATACATGCGGAAACAGCAAAGCCGAGACTGGGAGGTGGCTCTCGCGGAAGAGCTTTCGGCCGAGCATAGTGATGGTCTGAGGTAGGCTTGGGTGCAGAGGAGTGTAAGGCTGGCTATGGGCGGTCGACGGTTTCAAGAGGTCGAAGTGGTGGGGCTGAGGCCGACATGGCGAGGTTTCAAGTCATTGCTTCTCACGTGGGTTATTGGGGGAAGAACTGATGGTGTTTCGGCATAGGGAGGAGGGAGAACGGTTGTGAGCAGGGAGGGAGGTCGGTTGGCTTGGGGTCATGGTGGTGTCGTGCAGTAAAGGGGTTGGCTGAAGAGGACGTGGCCTAGGTGATGCGTGCGGTGGTGGGATAGGCGATGAAGAGGGGCTGGTGTGGTGCTTATGGAGGAGGAAAGGACGGCGATGGGAGATTTTGATGGGGTCGAGCGTGGAAGGTGGAGTGACTCGAGTGAAAGGCCGTGAAAAAGGAAAGAACAGGAGAAGTAATGGCTTCAGGAAATAAAGCTAGCCTCGTATTAATCAAATAAAGTTTCAAAAAAATAAAGTAACCAAGTGGAAGAATAAGTAACCCCAGAATATTAAAGGGCAGTATGCTTGAATTCAAGGTATTAATGACAAACGGCTAAGTGATGAATACGTTGGAAAGTAAATGGTCACAGCAAATCAAAAGACGTACCAGTGTGGTTAACCGTTTTACGGGTTTCGACGCGTACCAGTACCGGTGTTCGAAAAACAGAAGTGAATACACCGTAGAGAATGGCACGACGATACGGTCACAATGATATACAGATATCAGTGGTATGATTGAATAAAAAAAAAATTCGAATTTTCTAATAGCGGAAAATGCAAGAAAAACGCTGAAAAATAAGATCGACGAAGCCAAAGATGTCCGAATTTTGAAAAACGACAAACTGACATTTTGCTCAGAAGATGGTTTAGAATTTTTCTATGTAAAAATATTTAGGTTTCGGAAACATTTTATTTCATCGCTTTTTAACTGATTCAATTGAAGTGATTTTACGCGCGAAATAAACTTTCATATTTTCGGACGAAAATTTACCAGTTGCTATGTTTAACTAGACGTATTCCAAATATTAAATTTTTATTTCAAAATTTTATCGTTTAAAATTTCAACTAATTACGTTATTAAAACAGTTGAAATTTACGGGTCGTTACACTCTCCCCCACTCAAAACTTTTTGTCATCGAAAAGGAACGAGGTAGGAGAATAGAAACAACCAGAAAGAAAACAGATTTGAAATACAAAATAACAATTAATTTAAACCATATAAATTCAAATTTAAATTAATTGATATTCAATAATTGATTTAATCCATTTGATTTCACTAAAATCAATCTCAACTATTTCTAAATTCATTATCTTATTATCCCATTTCTTTCAATTTACAATTTCTAAAACCATAAATTTGAATAGTCTTTTATTATAATCATATTTTCTTCAACAATTTAAATTCTTCTTTATTCCAAATTATTGTTAAATTTATTCTACTTAACATATCTAATCACATATATTTAACCCATATAAATTAATTTAAACCATAAAAGTTTCGATTTAAATTAATGTATATTTACTAATTGCTTTTAAATTCAAGGTATTTTCATAAGTTGATCAAATTTCAATTTATTAATTCCTTAAAATAGAATTTATTTTCTCTATCTCATTTATTATTCAATTAACTCGGTATTCTATTTTTCTCTATTAATCATTTTATAATTAAACTTTAAGGGTATAACATTTATTATAAGCACTAAAAATTTATTTATAAAATCATTTCATATTGTATATTATCCAATTGCATTTTAACTTATGCATAATTTAGGTAAGTTATATTGAAATGCAATTTAGTACTATACAAATAAAATTTTCAAATTCAATTATTTCAAATTTAAATACTTATTCAAAATTTAGTTTTATTTATAATTGAAAACATCCTTTAACATGATTTTTAAGAATTAAATTTCCGTTTAATTTCAAACCCTTTAGAAATAATTACGTATATACTATATATATTAGATCAAATTTAATTTAAAATAATATTCCCATATATATCAATCAAGTCATACTTAAGAAATTCAAATTAAAATATTTCCCGAACAAAACCGTAGCAATGCTACAGAATAGTATCTCCACTTCGAAACTCGAAAATGAATGTCGATGATGCGGCCGCCATCACCGAAATTATTTTCCAGCGACAAAGAGAAGAGCACTGATTTCAACATTTTAAAAATTCTTTGAAAACGATTTCTATTCGAAAATATTTTAAATAATATATACTTTAAAATTTTAAAAACCAAAGTTCGAAATCACCGGAAACTATATTCTCAAATTTCTGAATTAAATTCATTTCAAATTCCAAATCAATTTATAAACCGTATTTATAAATTTATTTAGAACCATAAATGATAATCAAATATTATCATTTCAAACAAACAATTTAATTTACCTATTAAATTCCCGAAAATTTTACTTATATTTTCATAATATAATCAAACAAATTTATTTCATTTTCCAAATTTGAAAATAATGTTGTGTCAGTTTGTTCTGTTCAAGTGTTTTGGAAATCCTATCGATAGCGTTGATCAGACGAATCGATCGGAAACCCAAACCAACATCAACAACTCAAACAACACAGCATATATTAAAACATTTATATATTAGTTTACAAATACATTTCTTTGCTCGACGATACAGGAATGAATTTTCAAAATAAGGATAGGGTTTCAAATTTGATGGGCTCAAATCAAAGAGAATTTTGATTCGAAAATAAGTTTGAAACAGAAGATAAGATAATTCAATTATCACAATCGGGAGATGGATGAGTTTATTTAATTCACGGACAACCTTAACCGGGTCGTCCGTAACTTCGAGAATAAGATCGATGTTGAATTCCGAGGTAAATCAACACTCGATCTCAAGAGATGGAATTTGGGTATAGCAGATAATAGATAGCATCGTAAACCGAGGATACAGAAATCTCCGGTAAATCAATGCCTATTATAAAGGAGTTTAATCCTTTACGAATCGTTCGAAGCTTGGCGAGACCGTCGATTCACTATAAGGGTCATTCGAAGTGGAGTTATGTGATGCTCCAGAATTGAAAGGAGACAAATAGTGAGGGACACGAATGAAATTTGGAACTGTAGGGAACGTTCCAAAATCCAAAGAAATCGAGTCGAAAAGAAGAGATTGAAACTCGAATGAGAGTGATTCTGTAAATACATTTACCCTATATGTTGAGTTTTGCCTAGAGCTACCAAAGCTCTGATACCAACTGTACCGACCCGGATTTTTTTTTGGACCATTCGCATCCATTATAAGTGTATAGGTAGACACTCATGCCGGAGTTGAATTGCTCAAAATACCGCGTTGTTAATTTAAATTGGCAAAACTGAACATATACAGTAAATAGATATAATCACAGATCACAGACACAGAGTAATAAGTGCAGCGGAAATAAAAGAGATAGTAGTTCATGAAGCTACTATATGAATATATAAAATACATCAGAGTGAAACCAGATACAACGGAAGAGTGATATGATACATCAGATACAAAGCAGAATACATCACAGGAATCATCGAATATCTGAAAGCTGGATAGATAGCTGGATCTCCAAGCGAAGCTCCAACTCCAAAGGTGAGTCTCGAAAGCTGAACTACTCAGTCTGACCCGAGCGTAAAGCAAAACACAAAACACTCGAGTCAGGATTAACATTCTTATATTAATAAATCCAACTCAAGTGAAATAGCAATTGAAATACAAGTAACTCAAAGGATGTTTGGAATAACCATCCTTTAAGGATCCGTTAAACTATCTACTATGTAGTAGTGTACGATAAGTAGATAATGTCTATCAGTAATATAAAGATATCAAAATAGCGTTAAGTCATGGCCCATTCCACCCTTAACACATTTTTAGTCCCCCAAGCATATACAAGACCGTAGTTTCCCCAAAACCGGAAGTCACCAGAGGGCAATCCATATACTCAAGGTACAAATCAAAATCGTAGTGGTCGCGCATAAATGGAATACAAGTATGACAAGGCACATGAGGCTATACCCAAGGTAGTGATACTACCGTTCGCCTGATCCGGGCTGGTGAGAACGCAACGCCGCAGCGCCCGCAACACCGTGAGACAACACTCCCAAAATCAAGGGTGCACCAATCGACAATAAGTATAAGTAGTTCGAAGAAGTGTGTCCACTTGAGGTATCAATCCTCCATTGGCCCGGCACAGCTCCTGTTTTAGTCATTTCCAATTTGACACAAGTGTCAAGGCTATCCATTATCGTTCTCTTTCTTCAGTCATCACGTACATCATTCCAACCACTTCATTCTGGATCATCACTCCGCGTATAGTTATTAAAGTGGTTTTCGGTTTAGATAGAGAGTATATCCATAACCGAATTCCGGTCTCTTTAATAACTTCCGTAATTATTACACCGATTGGTCGTTTATTTATTTCAAAAACCAAATCAATTTCAATTTCAATTTCAATTCGTAAACCATCATTCATTTGTCTTTCAAAATCAATTTCCAATATTTACGTTTCAAAACTTCATAATTACCATTTCAAAATCTTATAATTCAATTTCAATTCAAATATTGATTCAAGTTCGAATATCAGTTTCATTTCAAAATCATTTAAATTAATTTAATTTAACATTCAAATCAATTTAAATTCATTTATCGATTTCATTTAATATTCATTAAGTAAATTTTGCCATTCAAAACAATTTCCATTAAATTTCCAATTCATTAAATCCATTATTTAAATTCAACTTCATTATATCAAAATTTACAAATTTAATTAAATTAAATTCATCAAATCAAACTCTTTACATTTCAAGTCTTACATTAATTCCAAAATATCACATTTTCATTTCTTGTTAAAGAAAATTCAATTTCAATTATTTATTTACTTACTTTAAATAATTTCCAAAACTTAATTAATAAAGAAAATCTCAATTTCAATTATTACGAAGTAAAATTCACTTATTCAAAAATTCAATTTAATTTAATCATTAAATAATTCAGTCTTATTTAATTATTAAATAATTCAAAACTTAATTATTGAATAATTTCAAAGTTTAATAATTTCAACTTGATTATAATTTCAAACTTAATTATTAAATCATTTCAAAGTTAATAATTTCAAACTTAATTATAATTTCAAACTTAATTATTTAATCATTTCAAACTTAATTCATTCATTTCTCAAATTAAACCACATTTTTCCATGAATTTCATTGTTAACATTTTGTTTCCGATTATTAAATATTAACATTTTCCTTTCATTATAATTCAAATTCAACTTCATTTCAAAACCATATTTTTATTCAAATAAAATCTTCGTTTTATTTTTAAATCAAATTATTAACCAATCGGGTTTTTATTTAATTCTCTATATCTAAGGTCAAAGTTTAATTTGGGTATTTATCATTTCAACCCGATTCCAATTCAATTCAAAATCAAAGCATAACAAAGGGAACTTGCAGTGTGATAGCTGGGATGATGTCAAAGTAAATAAACAAGCAATAACAACAACAATAACAATCCAATAATCAATTCAAATAATCCCGAAATAACCGTATTAATTCGCATTGTTATTTGTACGAATTAATATAATTATTTCTAGAATCTACACTATCATTTCATGTAGATTAAAGATTATTACATTACGGTTTTCACTTGTCATTCAATTTACAATTTCATACATCATCAATTTAACAACATACATTCAGTGGTTCAAAGTGCAATTTAAACAAATCCTACGTGTTAATAAATTTAACAGTTAAAGGGGTCATATTATACAAATGTCAGTTAATCAAATTTAACATTTAATTATCCTATATCAAGTTCAATTTCATACTATTTATCATTTTAACATTAACAATTTAACGTCCAATATAAACATCAACAATCAATCAATTATCATCCAAACTGTATTATCATCGCATAAATAATTAACAGATAATGGTGTCAGATGTCACAGGTGAACTGATACAGGTAATAACAGTGTAAATAACTAACAGCAGCAATATTTCAATTGTCATTTCAATTGAAATCAAATCTAATAAATAAAAGAACGTTAATCGTGAGTGAGTGCTCACCTTTCGAGGCTAGGGATGAACGAGAATGAGATGAGTTACGAGTCCAAGCACGAATCAAAGCCAGATGGGTACAGACTCGACGGACAAGCTGATAGATCGGAATTTGATGGAAACGAATTAGAATTGTCTAAAAAAAAACAATCGAAACAAAATATATGTTATAACTTCTCTCTAAACAAATTTTGTTTTAGACGTACTTTTAAACTAGGATATATATATTATATTTATTTCAAATCAAAATAAATTTAAACACAAATTATATTAAATATAATATTTTTCAAAATCATTATTTTATATACACCGCATATAAACAAACATATCTACATAACAAACTTTGAAATAAATAAGTTATATATACACACATACACACTTTGAAATCATCAATATATGTATTACTAATATATAAGTTATATACCATTCAACGTATAACTTACCCCTGCATAAAAGCCAACAATCAAAACACATGCATATACCAACAAAATGACTCGAAAGGTATAGTTTCAGTGTATGTATGCGAACTAATGTAATATAATATAACTTATATATATATACCAAAATGGACATATCATATATATCTCTTACATTATATAAACAATACTTATATCACATAATTCTCAAAAACAAACCAACTACTGTCAATATAATCATACTTATATATACACACCAAAACAGTCACTTAGATCATATTCACATTATACGTTTTTATAGAACTTACTAATATATAATAGCAAATGTAAACATGAGCATAACATCCCCGAATTTTAAAATAAAATATATGTAAACAAAATATTCATTCTTCAAAGTATAAGTATATCACAAACAACATAGGACAAGCAGCTTTTGAGTTGGAATATATGCGATTTCGAAGCTATATATAGATACTACTGTAAATATATGTAAATAGTAAAACATACATTTAGTATCATATACAGTTTATAAAATACTCTGCAAACACATTATATAAACAGTTTAATTACATTATTGTTGATATTATTTAATAACATATGCGGCAAAAAAAAAAAAAAAAGAAAACAGGTTTGCAATACTTTACAAAACATATATATATACACGTACTAAACATATTTACTACTGTAAGATGCATCACTGTCCCCCATATATTATAAACTGTACTTACACATATATATGCAGACCCTCATACATGAAAAATAGTTGAAAGTACCAAGAGCTATGGAGACTATTGTATTATAGACTTACCTACCTATACACTATAACCAGCCTGTATATATAAATAATATGGTTTAAACAATCAATATATGTGTAAACTGATAGACTATGACTTGTATAAACTTACAATTTAAAACTCACAGATTTTAAAATTAAAACATATACACATTATACGAGCAGGTGGTGAATATGGAAACTAAGATTCTCAGAAAACAAAATATACAACATATATATACCTACGAGCTACGGCTTCAAGCGAGGAGATGCATGCGAAGGGGTTAGGCGGAGATGGGTGGTTCGGCTGAATGTGTTTGCGCGTGATGCGTGTGAGGCTGTCAGGTGGCTTCGGAATCCTGACAACAGCAGGCGTGTTGTTTACCTGCAAAGCGAGCAACACCTCCAGGCATCCCGTGATGGATCCGGGACCGTGCTCGAGACTGACGACAACGAAGTCGTATCCGGCTAGAGAAGCGATCTCGGCAAGTGTAGGTGAAGCGGAGAGGAGTGGCGGTCGGGCTTTGAACGGAAGTGGAGTATGCCATGGTGAGCGAAGGAGGGTATACATGCGGAAACAGCAAAGCCGAGACTGGGAGGTGGCTCTCGCGGAAGAGCTTTCGACCGAGCATAGTGATGGTCTGAGGTAGGCTTGGGTGCAGAGGAGTGTAAGGCTGGCTATGGGCGGTCGACGGTTTCAAGAGGTCGAAGTGGTGGGGCTGAGGCCGACATGGCGAGGTTTCAAGTCATTGCTTCTCACGTGGGTTATTGGGGGAAGAACTGATGGTGTTTCGGCACAGGGAGGAGGGAGCACGGTTGTGAGCAGGGAGGGAGGTCGGTTGGCTTGGGGTCATGGTGGTGTCGTGCAGTAAAGGGGTTGGCTGAAGAGGACGTGGCCTAGGTGATGCGTGCGGTGGTGGGATAGGCGATGAAGAGGGGCTGGTGTGGTGCTTATGGAGGAGGAAAGGACGGCGATGGGAGATTTTGATGGGGTCGAGCGTGGAAGGTGGAGTGACTCGAGTGAAAGGCCGTGAAAAAGGAAAGAACAGGAGAAGTAATGGCTTCAGGAAATAAAGCTAGCCTCGTATTAATCAAATAAAGTTTCAAAAAAATAAAGTAACCAAGTGGAAGAATAAGTAACCCCAGAATATTAAAGGGCAGTATGCTTGAATTCAAGGTATTAATGACAAACGGCTAAGTGATGAATACGTTGGAAAGTAAATGGTCACAGCAAATCAAAAGACGTACCAGTGTGGTTAACCGTTTTACGGGTTTCGACGCGTACCAGTACCGGTGTTCGAAAAACAGAAGTGAATACACCGTAGAGAATGGCACGACGATACGGTCACAATGATATACAGATATCAGTGGTATGATTGAATAAAAAAAAAATTCGAATTTTCTAATAGCGGAAAATGCAAGAAAAACGCTGAAAAATAAGATCGACGAAGCCAAAGATGTCCGAATTTTGAAAAACGACAAACTGACATTTTGCTCAGAAGATGGTTTAGAATTTTTCTATGTAAAAATATTTAGGTTTCGGAAACATTTTATTTCATCGCTTTTTAACTGATTCAATTGAAGTGATTTTACGCGCGAAATAAACTTTCATATTTTCGGACGAAAATTTACCAGTTGCTATGTTTAACTAGACGTATTCCAAATATTAAATTTTTATTTCAAAATTTTATCGTTTAAAATTTCACAAAATTTCAACTAATTACGTTATTAAAACAGTTGAAATTTACGGGTCGTTACACCCCTTCCCTTGGACATCAATTAAAAGAGAAAACTCAAGTTACCATTTCACAAGCTCCCATTGTGCAGGTATATAACTTATTGTTTTTAGATGTTTAAAATTATTCATTAGCTTTATTTAATAAGTTTGCTATTTTAGTTAAGGAAAAGAAACAAATATCATTTTGAGATTTTACACGAGAAGAATGAGAAGAAATTACTATGGCTAAATATAGAGATTGAGAAAGTGGTTGGAGATCATAATAGCTTATCCGAAAAGTACAGGAGTCTTCTTATTTATATTAATCGATTAGAAGATTTCAAAGAGAAACAAAAGGCCTCGCTTTTGAAAAGATCTTGCCTTCATCGAAAGAGAGTTTTAAAGGAGAATATGGAGTTAACCACACTCTTCTCGATGCTCATTGAAGATTGGGAGACTTTAGTGGAATTCCTCTACAAATTTTATTCTAGGAATGCTTTAACCAACTTTTCCTTCTTAGGGGAGAAGAGTGGGATTTACTTAGGCGTCTGCATAGTAGGAATTTAGATGATCATGGGACCAATCCCCATCCTAGGAAATGTTGAAATCTTCTTAGGATCACGATCATCCCACTTTCCCCTAACACTCTTCCTCTTGAGAAAGTTAAGTTTAACAAAAAGAAATTTATTTCTAAGTTTTATAAAGGGTCAATATTGTACAAACTTAAGTAGCTTTTTTGTTGTACTATGAAATTCAAATTATCTCTATACGTATTAAGACTTTAATTTCTTTGCAGCTTAGTTTGTTTTTCTTAAAATGCATAGGTTAAGGAATCATTGGGCACTTCCATTTCAAAAGAAATCTTAAGTAAATTTGTCAAACTTAAAAGAAACTTTAAGGAGAAATCGTTAATTATTAAAATCTCTTGACTAGCGGAATACTGCTTTCTTATGGACCTTGAAGAAGTTTATACACAGCTCCCCATTTATATTTTTATTTCTTAGGTGATGAAAAGGACAATTTACTTAAAGAAGTATGATATGATTATGCTAAATTTTTATGGGGAGAAGCCATTCCCCTTTTCAGGAAATGGGATTATCATCGATTCCCTTCAATTAGTACTCCTCAAGGATTTTTTGTTCCTTTTGACTATACTATCCTTATATCCTCAAAAAAGCTCAAACTTCTGCTTTTAAACTTAAGAATTGAATGTATAAGATATTGATAATTTGAACTTGTCCATGCTTGTAAACCTTGTTATTATTAATTAAAGAGCACATTTTTTGTGTATTGATTTCTTTTTATTTATTTTAATAGGAAAGTCAATTAACGCTTGTGTCTAATAATTTGGATTTTTTTATTAACTAGACAATATTAAAACCAAAATACTGCTAGATATCGAGAAGAGACGTTCTTCCCAAGAAGCATCAGTCTTGCCACTTCCGGATAACTCAAAAGCATGGAAATGGTACAATAAGTATTATAAATTGAGGTCAACATTAATTAGTTTAACTGGCATGCCCTCAAGTTTAGAGGAGAAAATCAAAGAAAGGACAGAAAAATTAAAGAACTACGAAAGAATAAAGAGATGTTAGGTCAATTCAGACCTCAAGATCAAGGAATTGAAATTGATGAAGAAATTGCTCCTATATATTAGAGAATTGAGAATCTTGAAGTTGATCTGCTGAAAAGCTAGGTATTGTTTCAATCTCTGGAATTTATTGTGAGCGAGGCAAATCTAGCCTTCGTATTCCTACTTCTGCAAGGACAACTAGATCCTAAGCTTCAGCCGCCAAGAAGAAATTCTCTTCCCTGGAAAACCCACCTTCGAGAGTGGATGATGGAGAAATTTCTAGGTGGTGTAAAAGAGAATATAAGTATGAATGTACTCAGTTTCTAAAAGGAAAGTGGGATGAAAAAGTTTTGAAACTTCTCAATAAGTACTAAAGTCAGGTTGATGAGTTAGTGAGAAATATGCTCTTGATAAAAAAGTTAAAGAATTAAATAGCAAGGTTAAAACTCTCAAAGGAGCCAATAAAATACTCGATCACATATTGAAGCTTCAAATTAGCTATATCAACGATACGAAAAATTATCTGAAAGAAGGAGAAGAAACCTAAAGAATTTTTGGATGTAGGGATTCATCATATACCGAACCTTCTCCGACTATTGAAGACTTGAAGGAAAAATTTCAAGACCTTGATTCTTAATGGAGAATAATTAAACTAATGGCTGGATTCTCTTATTGATTAACATTTCTTGATACCTGTAAATTTTGTATATGACGCGTAAATTGTGAAATGATAAATAAATTTTACCTGAATGGTTCAATACCTTGAATAAACCTTGTATTTTCTCCTTTATTTTTGTCTTGTATTTGAACACATTGAATTTTTCTCTTTATGAGACTCTTTCTTTTCCTATTTAAATATTATTGTTTTAGCTGGTTCTTTAGAGTAGATGTCTATCCAATGACTTTTCTTTGTCACATATGCATAAATAGTCGCTAGTCAGCTTAATAAACGATTAGAAATTCGTTTGGAAGGAAGACCATAAACTTAACTGATAAGAAAACCGGAAATCCATCTGATAATAAGATCAAAATTCCATCTGGTAGGAAAATCAGTGATCCATTTATAATAAGATTAGAATTCCATCTGTTAAGAGAATTAGAAATCCGACCGTTAACAAAGATTCATGTTATCAAATAATTTGAATTCCATTCTAGAAATTAAGGGTTGAGAGCTAATTGGATATTTTAAAGAATGAAGCCCAGGGCCCAAGTAATAAATCAGAATTTCTCAGATGTCCATATCAGACATTAAATCCTCGATTCTCAATAATATATAGCTTTTGACCTTTCCTTTAAAGGTTGTTTTAACTTTGCCTTAGTGCAAGACTAATTGTGTTTGACTGCTCTTCCTCTAGAAGATTACTTTACCCATCTCTAAGATGGATTTATACTTTGCTTGATTTATTTCTTTCGCCCCTTATCGCCTTTTAGGTGATGATTTAGGCTTTGATTTCTTTCACCCCTTATCACCTTTTAGGTAATGATTTAGGCTTTAATTGATCCCCTTATTACCTTATAGGTATTGATTTAGGTTGGTCGGTGCATTTGGTTAGCCATCTTAGGCAGAACTAAAGTCTTACCCATCCTCTCTCTAAGAGGCGCTCTGGTCAGGCCTTCTAGGCCGAATTGAAGGCCGATTCGACGCTTTGGCCAAGCCATCATAGGTTGGACCAAAGACTTACTCCATCCTCCCTCTTGGAGGTGCTGCGGCCAGGCTACAAAAATGGGACGGAAGGCTTGCAGTGCTCTAGCCAGGCCTTATAGGTGAGACCAGAGGCTTACTATGACCTCCCTGTAGAAGGTTCTCGGGCCAGGCCGTATAGATGGGACCGAAGGCATATGCTCTGGCCAGGCCATGTAGGCAGGACTTAAGGCTTGCAGTGCTCTAGTCAGGCCTTTTAGGCAGGACCAGAGGCTTACTGTAACGACCCGACTTTCCAGACCCGGAAAATCGAACCATTTTAGTTAAGAAGAAGAGGTAGAAGAAGAAAAATAGAAAACAACATCAGAATCTAACCATCGCAGCGGAATAAAATATAATATATATTAACAGATCTTTACACAAATCAAAACTATATCAGTTTTATATAATATAGCATCAGAGTATACACCAGAGAACACATAACATACAACTGGACAATAACCATATCATGTCCTCAATACAACAGAGTACAACAATCAACACAGCGGAATATATATATATATAAACAAGTACGGGAGATACGTCTCGCCATCCAGCTCATCTCCTGAGCTCCACAGCATCATATCCTGTAACCTATAATACTCGGTCTGACCCGAGCATCATATAAAACAATACCCGAGTCAGTCTGGAATACCAGCGTGAGAAAATCACACTCAATTGATTATTAAAGTTTCAAAAATCCTTTTGAAAATAAAAGCATCTCGTAAGACCACGCCACAAATAAACATGTCGGGTTTTTACCTTACGATAGCTAAAACACTTTTTATAAAAATCCTCTGATATTATAATAGTGTCTATCCACAAATACTTATTAAAATAGCTGAAATTGTTACATGATTAAATTCCAGCATACTAGGTATACAAACAAATACCGTACAAGGCACGTAGGGAGAATGGATTTCCAACGAATGACTAGGCACTGGGGTACCACCTGTCACAGTACGTGGCCTAGATCACAGTACCGAGGAGTACGCCCGCTCCCCTGCAACACAAGGCCGGAATCATCCCTTACTGGATAATTCCAAATAAAATCACCCCACGGTTGGGATCAGCAACCGCAACACTAAGCCGAAATAAAAGGGACATCTAGACAGGGATGACCTTACTCTCAAGTGGGGGCTACCCACGAAGCCTTGCTGCATAACCCCTGATTTTCAGTCATTCCCGGTTGATGAGGCTTGAGGCTAAACGATACCTTTTTCAGAACATATCCCTTAGAATGCCCATCATCCACCTGACGATGTCACGAAAGCATTCGTCCATACAAGTCCGTCCCGGGTCCGAACGGAACCGAAGGCACTATTCCTACTACATCCATTTTGGAAATATCCTCAGGATTAGTAGCGACTAGCCCTTGCACTTCACTGCTCCATCTTCGACTCTGAACACGTTACACGAAACGTACAAACCGGATCGAAGTGGTATTCGAGTCTCCAGACCTAGAATCCCGGTATACGGAAACTCGATCCCGGTCTCTTCGAAACGATCATCGCATTTGGCCAATATTGATAGTCGGTGATTTAACTATCAATTTACATCCACAAGCAACCATCACACAATAAATAATTTCCCACATTATTTATTTGCCCAAATATCTTTCCAAGATATATGTCCAAATTTCAAAGCTCATTTGAAAACAATTTCAAAACAATTCCCGCTTACGGAATACATTTCCCAAATAATTATTTCCACTGAATCACCAAGTACAAAATACTTTTAATTTTAAAATAATTTAAAAACACTTTATTTAAATATATACTTTATAACATTGAAATTTTAAAACTACTTTAATACTTTATCAAAATATATATTTTGAGAATATTTAAAATAAAACCACTTTATAAATATAAACTAACTTTCTCTTTTTAAAACATAATACCAAATCACTTTTATATAATTACTACAATAATAGATTTTTGAAAATACTTACTTTGGAAATTAACCTTTAGAAATAATCAATTTCCTAAAACATGCATTTTTAAACCAATTAGAACTTTTAACTTATATTAAAATTTGCTTTGAAAACGTACTTGGCTATCCAGAGAAATACACTTCTCATTTCCATCTTTTAAAAATAAATCAACATTTATTTTTAAACCAATTCATATTCTTTTATAAATTCCCAACTTGAATTTATATTTAAAATATCCACTGACATTTCATTTCACTTTATAAACCCAGTTTATCTCTCCAAAATCTCATTTCTCTTTAAATTTCAAAACCCAAAGTATTTAAATCAATTAACAATTGATTCTCCAATTTAATTTACTTTGAAATAAATTTCCTTACTTAATCCATTTATTTCCAAATTCATTAACTTCCAGATTTTATTTCTCTGATTTAAAATCTTTAAACCGAAACACAAGTTTCAGATTTCCCAAATTCTTTCTTTCTTTTTAATTACATTTAAACATTGAATTAAAATAAATTATTTATCCCTTTAAATAACATCACATAAGTTTTCTTTAGATTCAATATTCTCTGTTTATTTAAAATTCTTCTTTTCCATATTTAATTTATTCGAATTCACTTGAATTACTTAACTAAATTTTACACTTTTATTTCTTTCCAAAAATCCAATTCAATTGCTTTTGATAACTCATTATACTGGGAAATTCAATCCAACCAGATTATCCAATATAAATCATCACAGGATATCAACAATCATATCACAGAATATTTAAACAAAATTAAATATTTTGAGGAATCCAGTTGGATCCCTCCAACCTGTTTCCCTGCATCCACAGACGTTAGCACAATATAAAATACCAATTCCACTTCAAAGTGGAATATCGCGGTATATGGGTTTTATAAATTATCATCCGCTATTATGCGGCGCATAGGGTCTCATCCACTATATAATGCGGGAATAACAATTCCAATATATACATATGCCAATATATATATATATATATATATTGGTATATACTACTATATACCATATCAATCAAATCAATCAAATCAATCATCCATCAATATTTAAATTTAACCAATTAAATTTAAATTATAACTGAGTGAGATCAACTCACCTCTGCTTTTTATTATGCAATCTGATCCAACCTCGACTTGTTCCCTTTCAGATTTTGACCTTGAATAAATATTAGATAATCTTATTAATATCTAAACAATTTGAATAATTAATTTCCCATTTAATCATTTAATTAACTAAGAATTTATTCAACTAATTTCCCTTTAAATAAATTGTTTCTAATGACTACAATAATTGAACAAGTGGATTAAACGAGTTAACCCCATAATCCATTATTTTAAAATAAACTAGTAAATCTAAATGTGTGTATATATTTACTTTTATTTTTGAACCTTCATATATATTTATAAAACAGTCTATATAGATTTAAAAATCTATCTTTATATAAACTCCTCACATTTAAAATATCTGCCTTTTCCAAAACCTTATCTATAACTGTATATTTCTGTTTATCATACTTCCCTTCACTGTTAATTATTTTCCTCCTTTCCTGTTTTACTTTAAATATATATTTCTTTTCCCATTTTACAGTAAATTACAATGTGTACATATATATAATTTAAATTGAAAAAGAGATAATAATAAAGAAACAGCAGATACCTTACTGCTCACCACGCTCGACAATCTCAAGCACCACGTCTCGATCGCCTGCTCCACGACCACCCCACAAGCAATAGCAACTGCCGACTCCACCTTCACTGGCTCCGATTCGCGTGCGTGAGGGCTTCACCCATTTGAAGCGAACAACCATCCGCCTCCGTGCCCGAGCTCCACGTCATGGCCACGCGAATTCATCGCGATATGGAATTGCAACCTATCCCCTTTTCGTCTTTGACTGGGCTTCAAATCAGCAGTAGAAAATATCGCGTAGGAGACAAGGATGAGTTGACGATGGCTGATGGAATAGCCGAGTGTAGCGATGATTATTATGAAGGCGTTGATTTGATTTGTAAACGAATTACAAAAGAAGGATGGAAGACGCGATTTTGTTCGGCCATTATATTTCTCTTTTACTTTGTTTTGATTTTTATTTCCAAACGAAAATGAAGCGTCTGCATTTTGAAAGAATGAGGAAGTGTGTTCGAGAAGGCACGGGAACGTGTTGGGAAAAATATCTAGCTACAGTGTTTTACTTATATTGTTTATATTAAATTTTCGATTTAATTTTCAACACGTTCGTATGTCGTATGCTCTCACAACAACTCCGATTACTACGTAACTTGAAATCCGGTAATAATACAATATTACGGATCCAATGGAACTGGTTTCGTCAAATTCCTAGACTATGCCTCGAAAGGCTATTTTTAAATTCAATTTAAATGATATAAAATTTCAAAACATAACAAACCATTTTTAAAGCTGATTCCAACACTTCTATCCATTTCAGTATTATCTATATAAATTTTATAAGTCTTCAAATTATTTTTAACGGGCTTAAAGCTCCAGATTCAATAATTTACCAATTTCAATAATTTAAATTCAACAATTACTTTTCTAATCAATAATGATATTTGAAATTAAAGTTAATAATTATCTTTTGAATATTTAAAATAAATTAAATATTATACTTTCAAATATTCGAAAATTCTGGGTCGTCACATTCCTCCCCCCTTAAAAGAATTTCGTCCCCGAAATTACTAGTTAGGAAGAATGATTCAATCCCCGTTAACTATTTCCCAAATTCAAACAGTTTTAACAATACCCAACAATCTTTTATTAATGATACACCAATCATCTTTTAACTTCCCAAACTTATTCATAAGTTCAACCCATACCACCTACTTATCCATTCAAATTTAAATTTGAATTCAAATTTTGAATTATCAAAATTTTCCAAAATTTTTCTAACTCTCTAAATTTCCGAAAAATTTCGCCAGCGCCTCCTTTGCGCGGCTAGCTCGGTACTACTACAAAATGGCTCTACGGCCTCCCAATCTCAAAAAAGAAACAAAAAGCCAAGTGGCTGGATCAAAAACCCAATCAAATTTCATACAGAAATTCAAATACATACCTTTTGTCGGGCCATTAAATTTATCTTCTAAAATCAAAAATCCCAATTTATCCATTGCTTTTATACACCTGTATATCCTATTAAGCAATAATATTCAATCACAATTCCAAAGTCATTTTATACTTTCCTTTACAAATTTTCAATATTTGCTTTACTTAAGCCCGTACGATGCACATATATCATCCGTACGCAATATCACATTCGATCGCTCAATCGATAACACAATTTCACTTCCGAACTAGTATCGTCCACCCGACTTCCTAGTGCGGACTCAGATCTGGTTTCTTGATCAGAAACCGTCATTCTCCTTGCATAGCCACCAACTATGATAGAGAATATCCAGAATCAATCAACAATCCATATCCAGGCTCGCCGTTGAAAATCGAGTGAAAAATCCTAATTCGGATCGATAAAACTATCTCGAAATTCTGTGTTCGACATCTGGATCAAATAGCAATGCGAATAAAATAATATACGTACACCTTACGTAATTAATTTCAATTGATTTCCAATTACATCAATTCTCTTTTATTCACATTCCTTTTTGATTGTTATCCCCTTATTCACAACTATCCCATTTCACAACTTCAGTTTTAATCTTCATTCAACTATTCACTTAGTATATTTTTTTCCAAAATTACTAAGTATATTTCCAATACAAATTTTCTTAAGAATTTCATTCTTCAATTCTTAAGTTCAATATAAATTTTTCTTATATTTATTTACTACTTCACCACTGAATTGTATATATTCAAATTGAACTCCCATTTCATATGAATTCCAACTTACTTCAATTTACTACTTCATTTCAAATATAAATACTTATTCCACATTTCATTCAGATTTTCATTTCTAATAATTTTCTTAAATTCAATTCATCTCTAACTTCCAAAAATCGAATTTTATTTAGCTCGAAAACAATCCAAGTTAATTCATTCAATAACTATTTCTCAACTTATTTAAACCACTCTTCTGTTTGAGTTCAGTTTCCATTCAACATTTACTTAAGTCAATAACTTAAATTTATTTAATATAAGTGGTTCATTCACTCAATCATTATGAATTTTATTTTCCATACTCAATTCATATGGAATTATTTTATTAATAACCAGGCCATTTCCAATTTATTTTCACTTATTTGGATTTCATTCGCAATTCAAACCATCACTATTTTAATCCAATTTCATTAACTCACAATTCAATTTCATTAACTAATTTATTATCTCATTAGTTCCTCCGCTGGTTAAAATTAAATACTTGCTTTTTAATTCCAAATATCACTTCACTTAATTATCTTAAGTTCAATTTATTTTATAATTCAAGTTTGGATCTATTTAAAAATTAAGATTGCTCATCTTAGTCGTTTCCATTTGATAATTACAATTTCAAATTATAACTCTTAATGGTTCAAAGAAATGAATTCCCATTTATGACTTACAATTTCATTTCTATTCATAAGTTTTAACTTACTTGCTGAAGACCTGGGACTATTCATTTAAGTCCATTTTCATCTTTACAATCAAATTTTCAAATTATTACACTTAAGAACTTAAGAATATGAATTTCTTTACACAATTATAAGCATTTTACATTACCTTTATATCCAATTCAATTCGACTTCATCTTATTTACATTTAATTCAATTCCAATTTCAAATATATTTTATTCACCTTCATATACTTGAATTAAATTTTAATCCCAGGATACAAATTTTATACGAATTTTACAATTCATTCACCTTCAAGTTCTCTAACTCTTTTATCTACCAACTTATATTACTCATTTAGTTATTTTCATCTCATAATTATAATCCCAAAATTAAACTTCATTCCCTTCTTATTTCACTCAACTTCATTTTATGCTTTATATTGTTGATTCATTTAAATTTCCACGTTTATATTTTAAATAGAATTCCCAGAATTCAATTGCCCGGTTTTATTTCAAAACCATTTTGAATCCATAAATAACTCATACATATCTGGTATATCACATCAAATCCCAATTTCCAAAACAATCTGCTTTTACCAAACAATTTCCCCTTTGAATCTCAAAACCAACCCAGTTCACAATCATTTCCAATTTAAAACAGTTTGGTAGCAATTTCTCTTTGGAAACTCGAAAATAGACATCGATGATGCTGCAGTCATCACCGAAATTATTTTCCAGCGACCGAAAGAGAATTTTAATGCTTTTATCACTTGGAAACATTTCAAACATTTTTAAATCCCATATTCCCACCAGATTTCAATTCAATTTCAAAAATATTCATGAAATAATATCACCATTATTTCCCCAAAACCTTTAAACTATTTTTAAATCCAAAGGAATTTAAACCTTTCCCAAAACTTCAAATTCAAAATCCATTCAATTTTATATCCAAACATTACTCTGGAATTCTATCACATTTTATTTCAAGTTATAAGTCACATTTACAAATTTCATTTGTTTATGAATTCATCTCATTTGATTATAAATCACATTTGTAATTCACATTTGTATATGAAGTTTTATTTCAACTTATAAATTACATTTATAATTTATATTCTCAAATTCCATTTGTTATATCAATTTTATTCTTCAACTTAGGTTATAAGTTTTCAATTTCTACTCAATAATGAGACTAACTCATTATTGTCATTTTCTAACAACCAAGCATCCAAATATATAACCATAATAAATTTCGAACAATTATTTCTTTTATATACAAAATAATTTGGGCAAAATTATTTCATTCACCCTATTTAAAACAATACTGTGTCGAACTGTTCTATTCAAGTGTTTAGAAACCCCTTCGATACAGTTGTCCAGACTGTGCCGACGAAGGTTCATATGCCACTAAATAAATCAACCAACACAATATAAAACCATTTTATATTCACTAACAAATACGCGCTCATATCTATTAATACTCTCAAAATTCCCACCAGAGCCAAAGTTATCGCTAGCCTAAGCTCTGATACCACTGTAACGACCCGACTTTCCAGACCCGGAAAATCGAACCATTTTAGTTAAGAAGAAGAGGTAGAAGAAGAAAAATAGAAAACAACATCAGAATCTAACCATCGCAGTGGAATAAAATATAATATATATTAACAGATCTTTACACAAATCAAAACTATATCAGTTTTATATAATATAGCATCAGAGTATACACCAGAGAACACATAACATACAACTAGACAATAACCATAACATGTCCTCAATACAACAGAGTACAACAATCAACACAGCGGAATATATATATATATAAACAAGTACGGGAGATACGTCTCGCCATCCAGCTCATCTCCTGAGCTCCACAGCATCATATCCTGTAACCTATAATACTCGGTCTGACCCGAGCATCATATAAAACAATACCCGAGTCAGTCTGGAATACCAGCGTGAGAAAATCACACTCAATTGATTATTAAAGTTTCAAAAATCCTTTTGAAAATAAAAGCATCTCGTAAGACCACGCCATAAATAAACATGTCGGGTTTTTACCTTACGATAGCTAAAACACTTTTTATAAAAATCCTCTGATATTATAATAGTGTCTATCCACAAATACTTATTAAAATAGCTGAAATTGTTACATGATTAAATTCCAGCATACTAGGTATACAAACAAATACCGTACAAGGCACGTAGGGAGAATGGATTTCCAACGAATGACTAGGCACTGGGGTACCACCTGTCACAGTACGTGGCCTAGATCACAGTACCGAGGAGTACGCCCGCTCCCCTGCAACACAAGGCCGGAATCATCCCTTACTGGATAATTCCAAATAAAATCACCCCACGGTTGGGATCAGCAACCGCAACACTAAGCCGAAATAAAAGGGACATCTAGACAGGGATGACCTTACTCTCAAGTGGGGGCTACCCACGAAGCCTTGCTGCATAACCCCTGATTTTCAGTCATTCCCGGTTGATGAGGCTTGAGGCTAAACGATACCTTTTTCAGAACATATCCCTTAGAATGCCCATCATCCACCTGACGATGTCACGAAAGCATTCGTCCATACAAGTCCGTCCCGGGTCCGAACGGAACCGAAGGCACTATTCCTACTACATCCATTTTGGAAATATCCTCAGGATTAGTAGCGACTAGCCCTTGCACTTCACTGCTCCATCTTCGACTCTGAACACGTTACACGAAACGTACAAACCGGATCGAAGTGGTATTCGAGTCTCCAGACCTAGAATCCCGGTATACGGAAACTCGATCCCGGTCTCTTCGAAACGATCAGCGCATTTGGCCAATATTGATAGTCGGTGATTTAACTATCAATTTACATCCACAAGCAACCATCACACAATAAATAATTTCCCACATTATTTATTTGCCCAAATATCTTTCCAAGATATATGTCCAAATTTCAAAGCTCATTTGAAAACAATTTCAAAACAATTCCCGCTTACGGAATACATTTTCCAAATAATTATTTCCACTGAATCACCAAGTTCAAAATACTTTTAATTTTAAAATAATTTTAAAACACTTTATTTAAATATATACTTTATAACATTGAAATTTTAAAACTACTTTAATACTTTATCAAAATATATATTTTGAGAATATTTAAAATAAAACCACTTTATAAATATAAACTAACTTTCTCTTTTTAAAACATAATACCAAATCACTTTTATATAATTACTACAATAATAGATTTTTGAAAATACTTACTTTGGAAATTAACCTTTAGAAATAATCAATTTCCTAAAACATGCATTTTTAAACCAATTAGAACTTTTAACTTATATTAAAATTTGCTTTGAAAACGTACTTGGCTATCCAGAGAAATACACTTCTCATTTCCATCTTTTAAAAATAAATCAACATTTATTTTTAAACCAATTCATATTCTTTTATAAATTCCCACCTTGAATTTATATTTCAAATATCCACTGACATTCCATTTCACTTTATAAACCCAGTTTATCTCTCCAAAATCTCATTTCTCTTTAAATTTCAAAACCCAAAGTATTTAAATCAATTAACAATTGATTCTCCAATTTAATTTACTTTGAAATAAATTTCCTTACTTAATCCATTTATTTCCAAATTCATTAACTTCCAGATTTTATTTCTCTGATTTAAAATCTTTAAACCGAAACACAAGTTTCAGATTTCCCAAATTCTTTCTTTCTTTTTAATTACATTTAAACATTGAATTAAAATAAATTATTTATCCCTTTAAATAACATCACATAAGTTTTCTTTAGATTCAATATTCTCTGTTTATTTAAAATTCTTCTTTTCCATATTTAATTTATTCGAATTCACTAGAATTACTTAACTAAATTTTACTCTTTTATTTCTTTCCAAAAATCCAATTCAATTGCTTTTGATAACTCATTATACTGGGAAATTCAATCCAACCAGATTATCCAATATAAATCATCACAGGATATCAACAATCATATCACAAAATATTTAAACAAAATTAAATATTTTGAGGAATCCAGTTGGATCCCTCCAACCTGTTTCCCTGCATCCATAGACGTTAGCACAATATAAAATACCAATTCCACTTCAAAGTGGAATATCGTGGTATATGGGTTTTATAAAATATCATCCGCTATTATGCGGCGCATAGGGTCTCATCCACTATATAATGCGGGAATAACAATTCCAATATATACATATGCCAATATATATATATATATATATATATATTGGTATATACTACTATATACCATATCAATCATATCAATCAAATCAATCATCCATCAATATTTAAATTTAACCAATTAAATTTAAATTATAACTGAGTGAGATCAACTCACCTCTGCTTTTTATTATGCAATCTGATCCAACCTCGACTTGTTCCCTTTCAGATTTTGACCTTGAATAAATATTAGATAATCTTATTAATATCTAAACAATTTGAATAATTAATTTCCCATTTAATCATTTAATTAACTAAGAATTTATTCAACTAATTTCCCTTTAAATAAATTGTTTCTAATGACTACAATAATTGAACAAGTGGATTAAACGAGTTAACCCCATAATCCATTATTTTAAAATAAACTAGTAAATCTAAATGTGTGTATATATTTACTTTTATTTTTGAACCTTCATATATATTTATAAAACAGTCTATATAGATTTAAAAATCTATCTTTATATAAACTCCTCACATTTAAAATATCTGCCTTTTCCAAAACCTTATCTATAACTGTATATTTCTGTTTATCATACTTCCCTTCACTGTTAATTCTTTTCTTCCTTTCCTGTTTTACTTTAAATATATATTTCTTTTCCCATTTTACAGTAAATTACAATGTGTACATATATATAATTTAAATTGAAAAAGAGATAATAATAAAGAAACAGCAGATACCTTACTGCTCACCACGCTCGACAATCTCAAGCACCACGTCTCGATCGCCTGCTCCACGACCACCCCACAAGCAATCGCAACTGCCGACTCCACCTCCACTGGCTCCGATTCGCGTGCGTGAGGGCTTCACCCATTTGAAGCGAACAACCATCCGCCTCCGTGCCCGAGCTCCACGTCATGGCCACGCGAATTCATCGCGATCTGGAATTGCAACCTATCCCCTTTTCGTCTTCGACTGGGCTTCAAATCAGCAGTAGAAAATATCGCGTAGGAGACAAGGATGAGTTGACGATGGCTGATGGAATAGCCGAGTGTAGCGATGATTATTATGAAGGCGTTGATTTGATTTGTAAACGAATTACAAAAGAAGGATGGAAGACGCGATTTTGTTCGGCCATTATATTTCTCTTTTACTTTGTTTTGATTTTTATTTCCAAACGAAAATGAAGCGTCTGCATTTTGAAAGAATGAGGAAGTGTGTTCGAGAAGGCACGGGAACGTGTTGGGAAAAATATCTAGCTACAGTGTTTTACTTATATTGTTTATATTAAATTTTCGATTTAATTTTCAACACGTTCGTATGTCGTATGCTCTCACAACAACTCCGATTACTACGAAATTTGAAATACGGTAATAATACAATATTACGGATCCAATGGAACTGGTTTCGTCAAATTCCGAGACTATGCCTCGAAAGGCTATTTTTAAATTCAATTTAAATGATATAAAATTTCAAAACATAACAAACCATTTTTAAAGCTGATTCCAACACTTCTATCCATTTCAGTATTATCTATATAAATTTTATAAGTCTTCAAATTATTTTTAACGGGCTTAAAGCTCCAGATTCAATAATTTACCAATTTCAATAATTTAAATTCAACAATTACTTGTCTAATCAATAATGATATTTGAAATTAAAGTTAATAATTATCTTTTGAATATTTAAAATAAATTAAATATTATACTTTCAAATATTCGAAAATTCCGGGTCGTCACACTTACTTTGACCTCCCTCTAAGAGGTGCTTTGACCAGGCCCTTGTGGCATGATCAAAGACTTTTCCTTTATTTTATGAATAACTTCCATCAAGAATTTCACTTTATTATGCTCTTGCTTAAATTTTACTTAAAATTCTTGGATCTCTCCTTTTCCTAAGAAATTCTCGATCATTTCCTTTAAGTCTCGACACTGATTAGTATCATGTTCATTCTTTCGGTGATATTGACAATAATCACCTCCTAGATCTCTTTCATTTTCTTGTCACTTCTTCTTCAAAGGCCAATATTCCAACCTTTGTTTAGTTAGGAGATAAATGTTTTCATAGGAGGTGATAAAGGAATAGGCTCTAGCATATCGGAAATTCCTAGAGGATTGTGTCTTTGGTCCCCATTTGGCTCTTTTGTAACATTAAATAAACTCAATGGCTCCAATGGTAAGTTTTCTCTTTGAAGAATCTTGAGTTCGTATTGGTGTGGGAGAGTGATCAATTATTCCTTTCCATTTTTGAGAAAAGTTATCGAAATCCTTTGTGATTTCACTTTCAAAGATAGTTCATTTAGCCAGGAGCTGTGTAGTTTTTCTCATTTCCAAGTGTGGATCATTCCCTTTCTAGTTTTCTTTTCTTAGAGTAGGATAATAAGCAAAGATCGGGATAGATCCCATATGGAATGGATTCATAATCCAATTATTAAGGTCATAAAGAATTATTCGTTTCTTTTCAGCTAAAGTCATGTGTACCAATTCTCTCAACATTTGTCCTCATGGAATTGAAGACTATAGGTCACTTAATAAGCTGACTTAGGAAAGTAAGGCTTGGAGGATCCTTGTTCTGCGATAATCATTATGTGATTTGATAGGTTATGTAGTATATGGAATGTCCTTAATATGTATATGCTGGATATGGAGAGTCCTTAAAGTCCTTCGTAAGGATATGCAGGGAATAGAAAGTCCGTAAAGTCCTCAATAGGAATATGTGGGTAATTGGTGGTTTGGGCCCTCCTTCTAGCGCCAAAATGTTAACAAACTTCTTTGCTAACCAAATATGCAGGACATGCTGAGATTGGTTTGGATAGGGGCTTAAGTAGCATTATGTAATCTTGAGAAAATATGCAAGTCCAGGTTGAGTCCAAGTGAAGTCATTTGCATGTTCATTTTTCAAACTCAAATCCAAAAGATAGTCATGTACTTGTCCATAGTTCAATAAAAAGTCAAATGTAGTCATTCAAAAGAAGTATACTGTGCAAAAAGTTCATTGTTCAAGTCCTTATGTGTAAAAAAATTACAAATTACAATTGGCTCTAAAATCCCCAAATCAATTTAGGGTTACGGCTTTTAAAATTTGAGAAGGACAGAAGAATTAATCGCCCTCATTGAATGACCAAGAGGGTATATTTACAGAGATAGGCGGCATGGATGCCATGTGACCATCAGACAAATATTTGACATCTCCTATGCATTGTTGATATTCGTCATCCCTTGCCATTGGTAGAAGTTTGAACCCCCTGTTGCTTTCTTGTATGACTCTATATTATTTGTTTTAGCAAAGGCTTGTATAAGCTTATCATCTCTCACTATCTAGAAGCTCAACATTTTGACATGGCATCCCTTCTTTGTTACATGTTCAATCTGCGTTGTGGATCTTCGGCATTCTTTGTGCTATAGGAGTTCGGTATCCATTAACGTTTAGTGATTCCATACCTTCATTATCTCTCAAAAACTTAATGCTTTCTCTTTATTGTTTATCATTCGGTGTCGTCCTCTACTCTTGATGCTTGACAACCTTTATGGTTGTTGAGGTTCAGCATCATCTTCTTATGTCTTTGCCATCCCAGCTATTTTAGACTCAATAACCTAAGTATTTATTAGTTCGACACCTCCGTTGCCTTTTAAAAATTCGACATCCTCTTGTTGTTAGGCCTTCGATATATCTCTTTATTGTTGTTTCCGACAATGTCTTTTATTTATTAAGTGCTCGATAAGATTTGCCATGTTGAAACTCGCTACCCTTAGAGACTCGACACCTCTTCACTATTTTTCCAATTTTTAGAGTTCGACTCCCTTAGAGATACGACATCCCTTTGCTTGATAGGTTTACCTTATTTAAGCTTGATATCTTTTTGTTAGACATTAAATGCTTGATAGCTTAGCTTTCTTCTGGCTTGACATCCCATATTGTCTTCAATCTTGACATGCTTTTTCTTTAGAAACTCAATATGAGTATTTGTAATAACACTAATGAAATTTTATTTCTTACTGGAATGGGATCAATTAGGGAGGAACAATTATTAGCTAGAGAATTATACAATGTAAATCTCAATTCTAGCAACAAAATTGTTCAAATATCATGTTTTCTCTTCTAATAATTGTAATAATAATAATGAAAAAGAAATCAAGCCAGTTCCAAGAATGCATCGGTACAAAGTACCAAGACTGATGTTGAAATAGGCATTCTACGACCACAGCATCGGTAAGAAGGAAAAGGAGGGAGTATGTGCACATTATTAGCACAGATGAGTATAACGTGGTATATCCACAGTATTTTTCCAAAGATGCTCAAAGAAATGCTTTCTCTATCACGTCCCAACCTGAAGAAAAAGAAGAAAGTGAAATAGATTCTAGATTAGGGGGACAAGGAAAGAGTTGAAGCCATTGGATGATCTCGAGGATATAGAGATGGATCCTAAAGATCCTTTGAAGGTTCTCAAAATAAGAAAAAACCTCGGTGCAGAAATTAGAGTAGAATTAATAGACTTCCTCAATAGATTAGTAGACATTTTTGCTTGGACATATTTAGACATGGTAGGAATAGACCCAACTATCATCTGCCATGCACTCAACATCGACCACAGTGCTCACCGATTAGGCAAAAGCGCAAAACTCTAGATTAGGAAAGGTATAATACTGTGTATGAAGAAGTTAAGAAGCTAAAGGCAAATGGGTTCATCTGGGAAGTGTATTACCCAAAGTGGATCGCCATCCCTGTTGTCATAAAGAAATCCAATGGAAAATAGAGAATATGCATAGACTGCACTCACCTCAACAAGGTCTACCCAAAGGATGGCTTTCATCTACTTAGAATTAATCAATTCAATTGATGTATGCAATTAATGGACATAAACTGCTTTCATTCACAGACGGATATTCAAGTTACAACCAAATAGCTATGTTTGAGCCAGATCAGGAGCATACCGATTTTGTGATAAACAAAGGCTTATACTGCTAAAAGGTCATGCCGTTTGAACTCAAAAATGTTAGAGCAACCTATCAATGGTTAGCTAATATGATATTCTCATATCAAAATGGTAAGAATGTTGAAGTATACGTAAATAATATGCTAGTTAAGTCAAAAGTAGCACCAAGTCATGTGCAGGATTTGGAGGAAACCTTTGCAGCTTTGAGGCAATATAAAATGAAGTTAACCATTCAGCCAGGAAATTTTTTAGGGTACATAGTAAGCGCCCGTGGCATTGAAGCAAACCCAGAGCATATTGAGGCCATAATGAAGACGGGAGTCCCAGAAAAGTCAAAGGTTATCATGAGCCTAAATGGTAGAGTAGTCTCTCTAAGCAGATTCATTTCTAAAGCAACCAACAAATGTATAATGTTCTTCGACCAAGTGAAAAAGGGATGAAATTTTGAATGGACCGAGTGTAAAATCCCATTCTAGAATTTGAAGGATCGTCTGACCGGTGCCCCTATCCTATCAAAACTAGTACAAGATGAGGACTTATATGTATATTTAGCTGTAATTGATAAAGCAATCAAAAGGCAAGCACTAGCAGATTTCATGGTAGAATGCATGCTACCTACTTAGCCACAATCCGAGGAAGTGATGCCCACTCCACATTTCTAGCAAATATTTGTGGATGGAGCATCAAATGAACATAGGGAAGGTATCGGATATCTATTGATCACTCCATATGAGAAAAAATAGTATGGAGGAGTGCAGCTCGGGTTCAAAGCTACCAATAATGTGGTAGAATATAAAGCTCTCCTCATGGGTTTAAGGATGGCTCGGGCAATGAAAGTAACCCATATTAAAATTCATAATAATTTAAAACTACTTGAAAATCAGGTGTAGAGGAATTACCAAACAATAGAGCCAAACATAGCCAAATATGTAGAACTGTCCAAAAGGTTGCTAGGACGTTTGATCAATTTGATTTAAAGAAAATCCCAAGTGAGAACAATTCTTTTGTGGACTCATTAGCCAAACTTGATAGCAATAAAGTAGCATAGGAAATGAAAGCTATCTTAATAGGACATCAAGTTGAGCCAAGTATTACTGAGGCCAATCAAATACTGGCCCTAACTTAGGCACAATAAGCTATGGTCGGACAATATCAGGGCTAAGAAGTGGTTGAAAATGGAGGGTAGATTCCACCTGCGCCTATTCCTCTACATACAGAGGAAGATTCATGGATGACCCCATCAAACATTTCTTAGTAAGCGGAATCCTCCCTCCAAACAAGAATAAAGCTCATAAAATTTGACATCGGGCTTCGTATATCTCCTTCTTTTATGGCATATTATACAAGAGAGGATACTTCACCCCTTCCCTTAGATCTGTTTCTAAAGAGGAAGGGGAACGAGTCTTGGGCGATGTATATGAAGGTCGGTGAGGGGACCACTCTGGAGGAGCTATGTTAGAAAAGAAAGTGCTAAGGTACAACAACTACCTGCCCACCTGCTTCAAGATGAACAAGAATACATAAGAAAATGCGATAGATGCCAAAGTTTTACCAACATCCCATGACTACCTTACCAAAAACTCATCCCATGAACCAGCCCATGGATGTTCGA
Source organism: Allium fistulosum (assembly GCA_030737815.1). Classification (NCBI taxonomy): domain Eukaryota; kingdom Viridiplantae; phylum Streptophyta; class Magnoliopsida; order Asparagales; family Amaryllidaceae; genus Allium; species Allium fistulosum. The sequence goes on from CM060902.1 coordinate 99,811,113, forward strand.
TATATGAGGCATAGATTTGATAGAACTACTTCCTATGTCTAAAGGAGGAGCAAATTACGTCATGGTAACAATAGATTGCTTCACCAAGTGGATGGAAGCAGAACCCTTAGCTACAATTACTGAAAAAATATAGTCACTTTTGTTGTGAGGGACATAATTAGTAGATTTGAGATCCCCCATAAAATAATTTCTAATAATGCAACCCAATTTGAGAAAAGTGAGTTTACGGAGCTTTATGAAAGAAATGGGATAGTAAAAAGTTTATCTTCTGTCGTGCACCCATAAGAGAATGGACAAGTCGATGCAGAAAACATAACCATTGAGAAACTGCTCAAGAAAAGACTACAGAAGGCTAAAAGAAAGTGGACAGAGGAATTATCCCTACTACTGTGGGATTATAGATCCTCATCCAGATCCCTAACTGGCCACACACCTTTCTCCTTAACCTACGGCTATGAAGTAATGCTCCTAGTTGAAACAAAGGTTCCATCACATAGAACAATATCGCATGTGGTAGAGTAGAACAAGGAATTAAAAGAAGCTTCCCTCTATCTTATTCAAGAAAGAAGAGAAAAGGCAGCAGTCTGATCTGCTGCATATAGACAAACGATGGTGAAGAATTACAATTTTAGGCTCAAAAAGAGAAACTTCTACATAGGGGTTCTAGTACTACGAAGAGTGATGGCTAACACAAGGGACCCAGTGGATGGAGCTCTACGTGCAAATTGGGAAGGCTCGCTAGTTGTAGTAGAAGTCTTGGCTAATGGGGCTTACCGACTCTCAAGACCTAATGGAAATCTAGTTCCAAGAACTTGGAATTTTGAGCATCCAGGCCTTGCTTTGTATAAGCAATGTTATTTATATAGATAAATAACTAGCAATGTAACTATTATAAAAAGTAATAATACAATGAATTGGATGTAGAGATATTAGACGGTCCAAACCAATATAAAAATCTTTCTTTTTAATTTTACTAACATAGCTAACAACGTTGAGTTGTATCATACATGACTCGTCTTTTCAGGCAAACAATCACACTGGACGTAAGGATATTAGACGGTCTGAACAAGTACAAAAATTATGTGCATGAATTAAAAGGTTGTCAATATGCGACCAGACTTCACAGTTAAAAAATAATATGTCCCCAAATAGCGGGATAGACCATGCTAAGCGCACGAACAAAAGACGGATGCAAAGTTAAAAATCAAGCAAATTCGGACGAGAAAAATTAAAGGAAAGTGCAAACAAACTAAACCTTACAAGGTACTTATTTAAAAGAAAGTTAAATTTATACAGTATCCTTATAAATATTTGCACAACTAAAAGAAAAATTTTCTGCGACATAATTTTGCAAAAATGTCCTGAACTGTAAATTCCCATAATACCGTTATGATATGAAGTATCTAGTCTATGGGATGCTGGCCAAAGGTCATTCCATTCTACTATGAAAAACCTTTCTAGGATCATAATCGGGGCCTGTCCATGAGTCCATTGGATCTTCCCCAGCTACCACAATGCCTTCTTTATTATAGAGAAAACTCAGATCAAGCATAGGGTAAAAATAACTAGAAACTTCTATAGGTCATTGCAAAGAAATTTGTCTCATCTAACATCTGACAGTCTCCCTTCTAAGCTTTTCTTCGAGATCAACAATTCGATCCTATCCTAGCGCATTGACATGTGCTACTTCAACACAGGAAGTAGCTTGAGCTTCTTACAGTTGATCTTCGAGTTCATAAATCTTAAGTATAGCGGTCCCTCTCGTCGGTTCTAAAGTATTTATTAATTTTGCCCTTATCTTTTTCGAGTCCTTAGAAAAACCACCAAAATATTTGAAAGCATCCTCTTTCCACTCCATTCTTTGGATCTGAGGAAGCACCTTTAGCACTGGGCGCTCTAACTGCTGCTTGTAGCAGTCCTCCAATTCTTTAAATTTACCTTGATAATGTAGTTCTAGTTTCCTCTTCCACTCATCCATCAACCTGCAAGAGGAGCAAGGGATGCATCCATACTGAACTCTTTAATCACCTCACCTTCTTCGGTATCCTCTTTCTCTTCATACCTTTGAATAGCCCGAAGAGACAAATTTTCTATAGTCTTTATCAATCCCTTAATCTCCTCTTCATAGACAACCCCACAAAGTGCTTCACTTTCCTTCAACTTTTGTTGTAGTTCAGCCACCATTCGGTTTGCAGCATCAAGCTCAGTGCACGGCTTGATGTTATATCCATGTTGGCGCTCGTGTGCATCCTTTGCTTTTTTGAAATTAGAAAGAGCGTTCTTTGGATCTCTTTTAAGTTTTTGATTGGTAAGTTTAGATAAAAGTACTCTTCTTCTAAGATAGTAGTCAAGGTTGTGGCGCAACCTCAAATTCGGGTAGGCCTAAGTCATCCATACTATAGATTATAGGAACTAAAGGTGCATTGAATTTAGAAACTATGTTAGCCTCAGAGGGATGCTCATGAGAAGGAAGGGAAGCGACTTAGTTGATAACCATCGAAACAAATTTCAATGGAATTCTAATTACACAAAGTAAAATATGGAAGACGTATTGTATAAGACAATTTTATATGAAGAGTGCAACAAATCCACACAAAAATATAATACACGGGGTTCACTCTAATCCTAAATCATTCCAAACGAGGGCTGTCAGGTGGGAAAGACCTGCACTCTAGGGTATAGCACCAACGTCGTAGTACAAAGTCGCTAAGTGCTTCCTTTTTATTAACTACTTTGTCAATTTTGGAAAGCAACCCTTGGGTTGCTTCTTTAAGTTGTGCGAATTCCACATCTAACTATTTCTCTCACCTGCAAATCATTATCACACTAAGACTAAGGCGATCTACGGTTTGAGTTTGATGTTTTCCATGCATTCCTTCAAGAGTTTAGTAAAAATTACTTCCTTAGAAGACTATAAAGAACAAAGGAATGAAAGAAACACAGTTATTCATAGTGTAATAGAAAAACAGTAAGATAATCAAAGAAATTGGTCATGAAAAATTTGGAAAAAGAAGTGTACTTCATTACATACCAAAGAATTTAGACAGCCAAGAAAAATACTAAAATTATTTAAAGAAGTTTGGGTAATTACATGGACTTGGGAAGTAGATGTGACCTCGGTCCCTTAGACAGTGCTTTCTCAGCATACTACTACAGTGAGGTGTCTTGAGAGGTAGAAGGGGCAGCATTGTCCTTAGCCATCTCCTTAGCCCACTCGGCCCTACAATAGGCAAGGGAATCTTCGACTCTTACGGAGTCCCCCAAGAAGCTGAGGTTAACTCCGTAGTAGTATCATCTAAGAAATCGGCAAAAAATTGGTGCTTAACCACGGTATACATCTTGAAGAACACTTGGTAAGTAATTTGATTAAGCATGTCCTTAGACTCCTCCAGCTCATTCGCCTTCTCCCCTAATTCCTTATTTTTCCCTTCCAACTCCCGACCCTTCAGTTTCAATGCCTCCTCTACTGCTCTCGCTGCCCCCTTTGCCTTCTCCAGTTGAGCCCTAAGCTCTTCATCTACTCTGGTTTTCTTAAAGGCTACCTCAGCAAGGTCCGCTCAAGCTTAGCAATCCGAGCAGTGGATAAGACCAGGTCATCTTCATCCCACTTCCAAGCATTGGCTGCAAAAGCCCCTATCTATTACAAGGCAGAAGTAAACAAGATGAGAACCGGTGAATTAAATCTTCATTGAATAAAGAAAGAGAAGAAGACATTTACATAAGCTAGAGTCTTGTCGAGCTTGGTAGCAAGTTTAGAGAATTAGATTGCAGGAAACGGGAGTGTAATGGGATAAGACAGGGGAAGAAGTAATATAGGATAGACCATCCAAAGCAGCACGCCCTACCCTCTCCACAATATCAACAACAGGCCCATCGGATAAGGGTAAGAAATGAATGTTTGGGTCTCGGAAGGATTGGAGTGGTGAGATGGGATGTACATCTAAGGAAGGAGGAGGTGCATAGGGTCTCTTAAGAGGTCGATCAGAAGCTTCAACGCCATCTGACTTTTTCTTCTCCATCTTTTTCTTTATTGTCGTTGATTTTTATGAAGCGGGATCATCAAAAACCCCATTTGAATGGCCATCAGCCATCTTAACGATACACAATCATACCTACAAGAATAAAAAATGTAATTTCAATGCCCTAGGATCGTCCGTAACTGAGGAGAATTTAAAGATAGAACGAGAGAAGTTATGACTAGTATGCAGAAAGCTGTAATTGCGTAATAACAAGTTAGTGAAGACAAACTTTGTTTGTCTGTCCTCTTACTCAAACCAAGGATCTCATTCCTACAAGATACAAACCACAGTAATGAAAGTTATCTAAATTCAAAATGGAAAAAATATTAGTCATTCCATTTATGGGACTTTCAAGGAACAGAAAAGAACGGATTTTCTCGCCTGAGCATAGTAAACCTGTAATCTCCCCTAGAAGGAAGTTTGTGAATGTCAAATAGGAATTGGATTTCTTTCCAAGAAGGGGGAGGAAATCTTCTTCACATAAAGAATGAAAGTGACGATCAGAATGGAGTAAGAAATTGAGGCAAGTTGTATAGGAGCAATACCAATAGCAGAATGCCATTCACGAAAAATTTGATTTGGATGTGGTTAAATCCCGCATTGGATGTGCTTGGCAATAATAGAGATATAGCCATTTGGAGGCATATAGATACGATCATGGGATTCAGGTACCCTAGCTATGTAACCCACAAACCCGAAATGACCAGAATACCTTCTATTTTCCCTAATTTAGTTATTATGGATGGTAAAGATAAGGAGAGATAGAAATAGTTTTCATATCAAAAATATTAGGCTGGTTATCGGCTACCGCTAAGATATAGAAAAAAGAATACAAGAGAAAGAATGTCCTTTCTATTGTTTGAAAAAGAAACTATTCTCGGAGAAGATGAAATTGGCAAATAAGGTTTTTTAAAGCATGTAAAGGAATGAAGAAGAAGAAGGGGAAAATATATGCTTACCTCGATTTGAATCTCAGCTACACAGTTGAAATGATGGAAGAGCACTAAAATGTCAACTGATTAATGACAAGGAAGTTTAACACGAGGATCCATATAGATTTTCTTAGGAGTCGAAAAGACTAAAGTTATAGGTTTTTCAGAGAATCAACCAATAAGGGAGTGCCACGTGTATTTGGGCATTAAATGTGAAATGGCGATAAAGACTTTTTCCTTTTGAGAAGAAGAGAGAGAACAAGAAATGATGGGTTATAGGAAAATATAGAAGCAGAGACAAGTCCACACCAATCTACAATCACTGCAGATTTGGGGGGCAAGTTTTACACCCATATTTTCCAAATGTTGTCTATGGCAAATTGATGCAAGCACTGGACTGAAAAAACTGCTCCCACTATAGAAGCTGGACTACAAAGAGGAAATAAGGAAAAAAGAAAGACCTAGATAGTACCTCTCCAAGGTCTTAAGATAGTAACAAAACATAAGGATTGCGTCATTCCCTTAAGCATAGCTCTAACACTATAATACTGCACTGGTATCCAAGGACAACCACAAAGTACAGGATCAGCTCTGCAACCTTAATATTTACCTTAATGGGAAGAATCGTGACATACTCTTTTAATAGCAACAAAATGTAGAGATTGTGTTGTGGCCCCAAAATCAATATTAGTGATAAAGAACTGTGGCGTATTCCCAAAAAGGAATTATAAACAATAGGGATGCACCACAATCTTATATTAACATTGAAACAACAGGAATGCTCCGTAATCCTGAGCTGACATTAAAGTGACAGAATAGCCCCGCAATCCTAAAGAAGTACTGCTCAAAAAATCAAAGGAAGAAACAAATCGATAAACTAACCACATGCGTAGGCAAAGCCATAATAAGAGACTGCCCCCAACATAGAAGAACTACATGGTTATAAGCACTTCAGAACTTCGTTATGAAAAGTGGACTATTGCAAACTGCATTAGCACTCCTGAAGCAATACTGTACCATTTCATCCAAAGCAACAACAAAGCACAAATTTAATAGTAATCAAGTCAAACTGTACAACTCAATAAATAAGACTCCATCGCCATTTTGGAGCCTAGCTACATCATCAAAACCCAACTAAAACCATTCTAGCAGTAATTTGAACTGCAGCTCCGCCCCTATAAGAACAAACCTTAGTGATGAAAAGCCAAGACTATTCAGTCCCCGCAGTCTTAAATAGATAAAAGCCTATATCTAGTTATGGCTTATTCAAATTTGGGTTTTTCGCTTCAATTTCATGCTTCCCACCCAAAATCAACCATCAATCAAAATCAAAGTTTCATATCGAAGACCAATTTTGCAATCCATGTATAGTAAATAAACAAGATGGATGATCGATACATGGCATAATCCAAAGGTAGGAATCAAAGAGTGCAAGACGGACATTAGTAATCCATGTACAGTAAATGAGAAAAATGGATGATTGACACATGGCATAATATAAAGGCAAGAATCAAAAGAGCGTAAGATAGATGTTAGCGATCTGGATGAATTTTAGTGTATTATAAATGAATGGGACAATATAGCGAAAATAGGGGATTTTTGCTTCACTCTTTTAGGACATTGAAATCAAAATTGGAAGATATGGGCATTTTTCCCATGGACGAAGGATTCGTTAACATCCGAACCACATAAGTTCTTTAATGCTTAAACTGGAATGTATGACTTTAACAAATTGACAAAGACCATTCATAAAATTTCAAATATTTTCCCTCATAATTTTGTAAGCATCACAACAATATAATTACTTCCTTCAAAGGCAATTTTAATATTACTTAAACTTGCTGATTCATAATGTAATGACCCAGAATTTCACCACTTTGATTTGCGAATATTTAATTAATTTTAAATATTCAAATACTAGATTTTATAATTAAAATAAAACTCTTTTAAGCAATAAATAATGTCGATGAAATAATTTTCCAAAACATGTTTACAAAAATAAATAGTTCGAAGAAGAATCGAAAATGTGACCGGAATTCGTTTTATGAATTTTCGATTTTTCGACGAATAAAAGTTGTCGGAAACATTGTAAACCCTAAAGTATAATCACATACATCTATAAGTTAGCATTATGTATTATAGTAGAGTGTGCGTGCGTGCGTGTGTGTATATCTACGTGTCTGTATTTAGGATAATATATGTTGTATTTTATAAATAAATGAAAACGAAAATGTCACATCACATGAAACATAAGTACAAAAACATGTTTAAACATGTTGGAGCATGGAAAAAGAGGGGGCATGGGTATGGGCTGAGATACATGAAGGTGATGTGGCATGGTGATGTGGCAAGAGGAGGTGGAGGGTAGAGGACCAAGGCACTAAGGTAATTTACTTTGTTTCTTACTTATAAATACACCTTTCATTTCTTCAGTTTTGCCTCCTCTTCCTTCTACCATGTCTTTCTCATATCTTATCCAAATGGAGGTTTTCTTTTTTTAAACCGTAGAAAATTCCAGTGACCATACTTCCATGTGTACCACTTCTTCAAATTTTGGGCTTAGCTATGTCCAAATCTCATTTATTTTAGACTTATTTTCAGATCCAGATTTTCAAGTCCAAAAATACCTCTCCTTCTTTTGACCATATCTCCATCAAAACTGATCTAAATTGAGTGATTCCTTTTTTTAAATTGTAGAGAAAAGAATTTTTAAGAACTTTACCTTCGGAAACTTTTCCAAATTTCTTGAGTAACTTGTTCAAAAATCAGTTGGAAGATGACCCATTTTCAGGTTTGATTTTTGTGAATTCGATGATGGTCCGAAGTCCCTCCACCTTTCAAGGCGGAGCTCCACTGCCTTTGGGCCGAGTGCACCATACCTTGGCCGAACCCTAGAGCTACCATAAGGCCATCAAATCTTGTACTTACCAAAGTCAAAGCTAGTATGTAGGTTGATCTAAAGTTCTAGTAGAAGCTCAAAGTGGTTTGGTAGCTTTTGGGTGAGTATATCTCACGAATTTCTTTAAAAGTTCTAACTTTGAGTTTATTGTATATGTTGTTGCTAAATCATAGCTTAACTTGGTTGAATATGGTGTTGCTTTGTTTGTATGCTTATGTGTTTAGATGTAATATTAACTTGAGAATGTAAGTTAAATATTAGTAAGGTTAAAAGCTAGAATTTTGATTAGCTGTAGGTTGTGATGACATGTATGTGTGTTATACTTATGCATATGTTATGTATACAAAAGAAAACGTTAGTATTTGGAGATAGTTAGGTTGCGACATCGAACTTCTTTGGATTAAAACTTGTTTACTCACTTTATGTTTTTGAAATGTTGTGGAAAGTCTCGAAAACCTTACTTTATTTTTCAAAATCTTTTACTAAATTTATAAAGTAGTTAAAGTATAGAAGTTAAGAATTTTGAAACTATTTAATATAAAAATCAAGTTTTGAAATTTTGGGTCATATAGCGATAAGTGAAGTTCGTAAAACGATCTAGTTTTGGAAAATCGGAAAAGTGTTTTTACTTTAGCATTCTTTTTGCAAAGTGTTTTCAAAACTTTATTTAAGTAATTAAAAAGTAATAATTTAATTAATTAATTATTTATTTATTTTAATCATTATTTAATTAATTAATTAAGATTATTAATGCTAGCCATTAGTTTATAATGGTAATTACTACTTAAGTGTCCATCAATTAAGTTAATTATAATTAGTTAATTAATTTAGGTTAATTATTATTTAACTAAAAATTAGAGATTAATTATTATTTAATTATTTAATTAAGATTAATTATTATTTATTTATTTATTTATAAAGGTGTTTAAATATTTGATTAATTACTAATTAAGTAAGATTAATTAAGACTTGATTAAGATTAATTAAGACTTGATTATGATTAATTTAATTACTAATGAAGGTTTAAATTATTATTTAATAATCAAATAGAGATTAATTATGGTTTAAATATTTATTTAAATATTAAATATTATTTAATTATTTATATAAAGGATAATTATTATTTAATTATTGATTTAAAATTTAATGATGGTTTGATTATTAATTAAAGGTTTACTGACTATTAAATAAAGAGCTTAAAAGTTATTTAACTATTAAATAAAGTTTGAAAGTTTTAAACCACTTTAATTATGAAGATCAGTTTTGTTCTAAAATAACATCCTTTAAAAAAACAAAAAAATAAATCTAAGGGATTTCTTTGTCAATTACGTTTAAGTAACCTCCATTAAATATGAAACCCAATGATATCTGTTTAGCACAATAAATCACCATTCTATCATAGTTCACCAAGTATATTATGTTGACATCTATTAGGCAAAATAAAAACCCATTCTGCTATTATATTAACTTAGACATGTGTTTAACAAAACAAATCATCGTTTGCTATCTTGGCAACTTAGACATTTACTTATATGATTGATTGTTATTGACTGATTCTTTTATACATATCTGCTTGTTATGTAAATACTCATGTTATATCTTGAAAAGTAAACTCGGTTAAATGAGAACCATTGTGGTCACTAAGCTTCTTTCTAGTTTCTAAGGTCAACCATTCTTTTAATAATGGTTTCAAGTTAAGTAATGATTTTACTAATGGTGTTTTAAATAATCGTTTTGTTTATCAAAAGTACTTTATTAAATGAGTTTATTAAAGGAGTTTTATTTTAAATAAGGAATATTTATAACACAGTTCTATAAATAATTTTGGATATTTATAAAGAAAGTTTTATAAATAATTTTGGAGATATATAAAGAGATATATAAATGGTTTTAGTTTTTATAAAAGAATTTTGTAAATTTAACTTGGTGACTTATAAAGAGTTTTGTAAATAGGTTTGGAATTTAAGTAAAGAAGATTCATAAGTAAAAGAGAATTATTAAGAGGATCCATAGAAGGAAAGTTATAAAAGGATTTGAGATTTGATTTCCTTTAACTGACCTTCTTAATTCTGGTGCTATGGACATTTATTCCACAATTAACACCGAAGGAATATTGTTTGAAGTTGTCTTTATCTCTAATTTAAATAACATTTTATTTTGGTCCTTTGATATGATTTGGAAATGAGAAATCTTTCACAAATGTTTGTAAATATACTTTTGTCAATGAGATAAGTATATGAATGTTTTTTATAAACACTTTTGAAAAGATTTTAATAAATGAAAGATTTAGTTTGAGGCTTAGTGGTTGCTATAGGTAATTAAATCTCTAAATTTGTTGTTGTTTGTTTATTTGATAGTTAAATAACCGACTATCAAATCTGGACCAAAATATAACTCTGGATATATCTAGGAGAAACATGTGAGTTATATGGCACAGTCATCTACAAAGATGTTGTACTATGGTTGTAAATCTCATTTTGTTTTTTAGGACAAATGATAGAGAAATCCATCCACTTAAAGCGGTTAAGGGGTGATCTCTGCTCTTATATATTGTCTAATTAATTCCAGAAGAACCGAGGTTGAGTTTATCAGAACTATCGAATGTTGTTTCGAAGAATACGGGATCAGATAAATATAAATTATCTGAAAACCACTTCAATCCAACTCAGGCGTTTCGAACTGAAGACATCTTAAAGATGATTGAAGACTAAGCTTTTGAAGTGCATGGGCTACTTGTTACTAATTCTAAGGGTGATTCTAAAATGGATGTAGTAGAGGTAGTGCCTTCGGTTTCATTCAGACCCATAACGAACTTGTATGGATGAATGATGGCATTGCATTTCAACATCAAGGGTAGTGTTAGCATTCCAAAATGGTTTGCTATATAAAAGGGTAATCGTTGCCTCAAGCCTCATCAATCGATAAAATGACAAAAGTAGGGACATGCGGCAGGGCTTTGTGGGTCGTTCCCATTAGTGTATGATCATTCCAAGATCTAGTGTCGATATTTATGTATGCTTCGGGGCCCATTATGGTTGTTTATCAACCATGGGGTGATCATATTTGATGCTATCCAGTAAAGGGTAGGGCTGGTCCAGAGTAGGTGCAACGTGTTGTGGCCTCCGTACATTTTATCTAGAGCTGTAAGGATTTGATGGGTAGACCCTTACCCTTTCATAATTGGAAACCATTCTTCAATAAGTGCCTTCAAACTTGATTGTATACCTATTCTTTTGAAATTTAATTAATGTAATAATTTCGGCTATGATTAATATGTATTTGTATCCTTGGCATTATTATAATATCACTGGATTTTCTATAGAAATGTTTTGGTTATCGTAAGGTAAAAACCCATTCTTGTTTATGTGTAGCATAGTCTTACTAGACACCTTTGATTTCAAAGGTTTTAGAAGTAATAATAAATAAAATTTCTTGTGATTTGAGTTTCTCATGCTAGTTTTACCAGACTGACTCGGGTGTTGTTTTCCTATGATGCTTGGGTTAGCCCGGGAATATTTTCCAAATTTAGTTGGATCCTTTGGAGCTTTCAGAGACGAGCTGGGCTCTCCAAGATGCACTCTCGTATTTTTCTTACATTCTTCCGATGTTCTATTTGTTTTGTTCTGTCTGTATTAATCAGGATTGTAAGGACAGACTATTATAACTATCTAGTCTGATAATAGGTTAATGTACTCTGATGTTGTGCATAATAAATATGATTTCTTTTTCTAAAGACTTGTTCATATTATATATTACTCATCACGTTTTGTGAGATTCTGTTTTATCTTCTTTCTTCACCCTAAATGACATGTCTTTTGGACACTTAAATAATTGGCACACGAATACCAAGGATGTATTAATTGTCGTCTTTAGGTGTAAGAAATGCAGATCAGTACACATAATCATGAAAGCGTTCGGTATCGTGATTACGTCAAAAAAATATCGGTGTTTCCGAATTGAAAAATCACATTAACATAAGGATTCTCCAAATCGAAAACCGTATATACACACACACCCCATTAAACTTATCATTCCTCGTGTATTCATTCTCTATTCAAATTAAAACAAAATAAAACTTTTCCGGTAGCCTTTGCTGACAATAAAAGTAGAAAAGAAGAAAAAAAGGTGAAAAGGGCTAAGGAAACTTAAGACGACTATAGGTCAGGTGAAATTCTAAGGCCAAGGTGAGTAATATCATTTCCTTTCAGGTTGTTTACATCTATGTTGATTACAGCTTTGATTTTCTATGATAAATTTCATATAATATTTGTTTATAAATGATAGATCTTGGCTTATTGAACGTTTTAGTTTAAAATAACCTTACTAGAGTATTTATAGCTATTATTCCCTACTGATGCAGCCCAGCCTGATATTCCAATTCAAGATTTGAAGCTGGAACAAGTTAACGACTCAACTAAGTCGTATGAACGAGTTAAAGGGGTGAAAAGGCGGGGAAACGAGCTAAATAAAGAAGAAAACGACCTAAAAACTACGCAAGCCTTAAGTCGCCCACGACCTAGCGAACTAAGACATAACAAGTTAACTCCTCAAGAAATCAAAGCCAGCGACCTAGCAAGCTACGGCGTAACGAGATACAAAGGGAGGTTGAAGCATTGCCCCGGGATAATGAGTTATGCTTTAAGTCGTTCAAGCGACCTAGCGAGTTATGCTTTAAGTCGTTCAAGCGACCTAGCGAGTTAAGGCGCCTACCTTATGCCGCTTCTTTTTAAGTCGCTCATGTTAAGTCGTTGAAGTCTAGATCGCGTGAAGATGATTTCCTTATGCCGCTTGAAGCTTATGTCGCTAAGTCGCCTGAAGATGAACTATTTGCTTAAGTCGCATGTGATGCAGATGTGTTAGATTGCTCCAGATGACAGGTCGCAAGATGTTGTAATTTCTTAGGTCGTATGTCGTTGTGTAGTTAAGTCGTGAGGTATGTTGAAGGTCATGTAACGACCTAGTGTTTGTATTTTCTTTGTTTGAGTCGTTAAGTCGTAACTCGACTTATGTTAAGTCGTTAAGTCGCATACGACTTATGGGAGGCGTGAGCTGTATTTGCCTATAAATAGGCGGGTGTTGGTTCATTTGTAAGTAGTTGATTTTTGAATAAAATTTGGTTTGTGCTTTGTGCCACCATTAAAATTGGTAGTTGAGTGTTATCTCCTATCTCCACCTTCGGCACTCGAGTGCGCTCGAATCAACGATTGTTGAAGCCAATTCACGGAATCAAGTGCGCTTGATCAACGTTCGAAGAATTGTATATCTTCTCTCACGGCATCATGCGCGATCAACGTGTCGAAGATTGCTAGGATCCGGTATCTTCTTGATCAACGAATTTGGGCATTTATCTTGGGTATTCTTAAATTCACCAATTTATCATCGATTCACCGATTATTTCCGTTAATCGTGTGAGATCCTGGACGGATTCGATTTACATCATCGAATTCGCTTCCTTGGCTGCATCATTTTGGTATCAGAGCTAGATCGCAAGAAGTTTGCATCATTTGGAGAATTGGGTTTCGAGAATTTGAAGTTTGGTGTTCATCGTGTTCATCGTGAAGTTGCAACAAGTTGGGAGTTTCGATCCATATCATTTTGGATCAAAGTTCGGAAAGTGTTTGAATTTTGCTCGTTGGGATTTTTGCGCGCCGAAGTGAAGTTTGAAATTCCGCGCCGTATTGAAGTTACGCGCCTTATCGTCTTAGGTCATGCACGTTGGTTTGCGCCTTAGGTCGTGAACATTTCGCTAAGTCGTTCGGCCGAGGTCGTTGAAGTTTAGGAAGTGCGCCTTTGCATAAGTCGTACTCAAATTGAAGTTTGGAGAGTTGCGACCTAGAGCATGGAGGGTCGAGATTGTCCATTGATTTGTGAAAACTGTGTATCATTTTGTGTGAAGTGTGAAGTGTTAACAGTGTGAAGTTTGAATTTTTGAAGATTTGTTTGAAGTTCAATCATGCCACCGAGACGAGCTCAACGTCATCGCAATGTTGATGCTTTGTATGGAAGAGAAGATGCCGATGAAATGGAACAACGAATCAACGAGAATTTCAATGAGAAGTTGAATGAGGGGATTGGTCGATTAGAGAGAATGATGCTTGAAATGAATCAAAGTAGAAGAAGGGTTTCACCTGAATCGAGCCATGGGGGAAATAGAGTTTCACCACATTCAGATCGGGAGAGAAGAGAAGATCATGATCGTAGAAATGTTGACGGTCGTGATAGGAATGTTGATGATCGTGATCGGAGGAATGTAGATCGAAGGGATGTTGGTGGTAGAAATGGTGGTGGTAGAGATGTTGGTGGTCATGATCGACATCGATATGCATCAGATTTTGATGAGGAGTTTGATGGTGGTAGTGTTCATGGTCGAAATCGAAGCCAAGGAAGAAATCATTCAGAGTATGATCACAAATGGGAGTCCGGAATGAAAATTGAAATTCCAGAGTTTAAGGGTGGTATGCAGGCTGAAGAATTTCTAGATTGGTTATCTAATGTTGAAGAGATCTTTGATTTCAAGGAGGTTCCGGAAGATCGTCGAGTGAAGTTGGTTGCTACTAGGTTGAGAGGGAGAGCTATGGCGTGGTGGCAACAAACCAAACTTACACGAGAACGGATAGGGAAGTCGAAGATTGTTGCTTGGGAAAAAATGAAGAAGATGATGAAGGCTACATTCTTGCCTTACAATTATCAATCACTCATGTATTAGAGGTTGCAGAATCTGAGGCAAGGGACGAAGACTGTTAATGATTATGCTGGTGAGTTTTATCAACCGATTGCTCGAAATGGCATTATGGAGACGGAGGAACAATTGACTGCTAGGTTTGTTGTGGGGTTGAGGATCCAGATCCAGGATATGGTAAATATGTTTGACCCTAGATCTGTGAATAAAGCGCACCGGAAGGCGTTGGCTTGGGAGAAGCGGGGAAGACGAGGAGGTGGTGTGTTTCCAAGTTCCAATACTCAGAGCAAGGGTGCTAGTGGGAGTTCCAATGATTCTAAAGCTGTCAGTAAACCAGTTGTGAATGAAGTTGCGAAGGCGAAGGTCAACAATAGTTTCAAGTGTTATAATTGCCAGGAAGTGGGTCACAAGAGTAATGAATGCTTGAAACCGAAGAGGCGAGCTATGATTGCTGAAGAGGAATGTGAGGATGTTGGTGAAGGTTATTCTAGTCCAGTTGAGGAGGATGAACAGTATATCGCGTCGGGAGATGAAGGATGTAATCTAATGTTAAGGAGATCATGTTTGACACCGAAGCAGGAAGAGGAGGCTAGTTGGTTGAGGAGTAATATCTTTCAGTCGACATGCACTATACTGGGGAAGGTGTGTAAATTTGTGATTGATGCGGGAAGTTGTGACAATATCATTTCTACCGAAGCTGTGAGAAAGTTGAAGTTGAAGACAGAGAAGCATCCAAATCCTTACAAGTTAGCGTGGTTAAGGAAAGGAGGAGAGGTGAAGGTGGACAAGCGAGTTCATGTTCCATTTTCTATTGGGAAGAAGTATAAAGATGAGATCTGGTGTGATGTGGTGGAGATGGATGTTTGTCACTTGCTTTTGGGAAGACCATGGCAGTATGACCGAGCAGTGCAGCATGATGGTCGAACCAATAGCTACAGCTTTATGTTTGAGGGTACTAAGATCATGTTAGTTCCGAAGAAGAGACGGCAAGGAGAGAGCAAGTCAGAAGAGATTGAGGAGCTGAAAACTTTGTTAACTTTGAAGGAGTTTGTTGAAGAAGTAGAGGAGAGCCCAGAGGTGTTCTTTTTGATTGGACATGAAGCTACTGAATCTGTTGAAGTTCCAGAGGAAGTAAAGCCAGTGTTGGAAGAATTCAGAGATGTGTTTCTTGAAGAGTTGCCAAAGGAGTTACCACCGTTGAGAGATATTCAGCATCAGATTGATCTTGTGCCAGGGGCGGCATTACCTCATAGGCCACATTACAGGATAAAGCCTAAGGAGCATGAGGAACTGAGAAGGCAGGTGGAGGAGTTGTTAGAACGAGGGAGTATTCGGGAGAGCTTGAGTCCTTGTGCAGTGCCAGCCTTATTGGTACCGAAGAAGGATGGGACTTGGCGGATGTGTACGGACAGTCGGGCTCTAAACAAGATCACTGTGAGATACAGGTTTCCTATGCCGAGGTTCGATGATTTGATTGATCAGTTGAGTGGGGCTGTTGTGTTCTCAAAGATTGACTTGAAGAGTGGATACCATCAGATTCGTATTAGACCGGGTGATTAGTGGAAGACTGCTTTTAAAACTAGGGAAGGTCTATACAAATGGCTGGTTATGCCATTTGGCTTGTCAAATGCTCCTAGTACTTTTATGAGAGTGATAAACCAGATTTTCAGACCATTTATTGGGAAGTTCGTAGTAGTTTACTTTAACGATATTTTGATCTATAGTTGGAGTATGGAAGAGCATATCCAGCATTTGCGAGAAGTGCTGTTGATTCTACGACAGGAGCAATTCTATGCAGCAACGAAGAAGTGCGTGTTCATGACGCACAGTGTTTTGTTTCTGGGATATGTTCTGTCGAAGGAGGGTATTCAAGTGGATGAAAGCAAAGTGAAAGCTGTCAGGAGTTGGCCACAAACCAAGACAATTACTGAAGTGAGGAGTTTTCATGGGTTGGTATCTTTTTATCGAAGATTCATTCCATATTTTAGCAGTGTGATGGCACCTGTAACCGATTGCATGAAAGGAAAGAAGTTCGTGTGGACAGAGGAAGCAGAGTTAGCTTTTGAGAAGATCAAGACACTTTTGACGACAACGACCATTCTGGTACTGCCGGATTTTCAGATATTGTTCGAGTTACACACTGATGCTTCAAAGGTTGGAATTGGTGGAGTATTGAGTCAGAATGGAAGACCAGTTGCTTATTTCAGTGAGAAGTTGTCTGGAGCCAAGTTGAGATATAGCACTTATGACGTGGAGTTTTACGCAATTGTTCAAGCTGTGAAGCACTGGAGGCATTATTTGTTTCAGAAGGAGTTTGTTCTTTATACGGATCATGAAGCTTTGAAACATTTACAAGGGCAGGACAAAATTTCAGCTAGACACGCTTCATGGGTCGCGTATCTGCAGCAGTTTACTTTTATTGTAAAGCACAAATCAGGGGTGACGAATCGTGTAGCTGATGCCTTGAGCAGGAGAAATCATTTGTTGACGACGATGAAGGTTGAAGTGACAGGATTTGAACTATTGCCAGAATTGTTTGAGGAAGATCCTTACTTTGCGAAGATTGTTGAGAAAGTCAAGGATGGGAGTACTGATGAGTTTGTGTTAGTAGATGGATTCTTATTCAAGGGGAATCGATTGTGCGTACCAGATTGCAACTTGAGAATGAAAATTGTAAAAGAGTTGCATGAAGAAGGACATGTTGGTCGGGATCGCACATTGCAGTTGATTTCTCAGTCTTATTATTGGCCCTCGATGAAGCGGGAAGTTGAAAAGTTTGTTCGAAGATGTCATGTTTGTCAAGTTTCGAAAGGGACAGCTACAAATGCGGGTTTGTATATGCCTTTACCTGTTCCTACAAAACCGTGGGTTGATGTAAGCATGGATTTGTGTTGGGCTTGCCGAGGACTCAACAGGGAAATGATTCTATATATGTTGTGGTGGACCGTTTCTCAAAGATGGTACATTTTGTTGCTTGTAAGAAGACGGTAGATGCAGTCCATGTGGCACAGTTGTTCTTTAGAGAGATCTATCGCTTGCATGGTTTACCAGAATCTATAGTTTCGGACAGGGATACCAAATTTCTGAGTCATTTTTGGCTGAGTTTGTGGAAGATGGTGGGAACAAAGCTGAATTTCAGTAGTGCTTATCATCCGCAGTCGGATGGACAAACCGAGATTGTGAACAGATCGCTGGGAAATTTATTGCGGTGTCTTGTGAAGGATAATCTGAAGAGCTGGGATGTGAAGTTATGTTAAGAGGAGTTTGCTCATAATCATGCTATCAACCATAGTACGGGTTTTAGTCCATTTCAGATTGTATATTCAAGCTTGCCAAAGGGGCCGTTGGATTTAACGATAGTTCCACAACCGAAGGGGACAGTTAAGCGGGCTACTGATTTTGTTGATGGGTTGACAGAATGCCATAGAATCGTTCAAGAACGATTGAAGAAGACGAATGAGAAGTATAAACGATCTGCGGATCTGAAGCGAAGAAGTGCTGAATTTAATGAAGAAGATTTAGTATATGCTGTACTAACGAAGGATCGTTTTCCAGTGGGAGCATACAATAAACTTAAAGCTCGAAAGATTGGTCCTGTAAAGATTGTGAAACGGATCAATGAAAATGCTTATAGGTTGAAGCTGCCGGAGAATGTGTACACTTCTGACGTGTTTAATGTTAAACATCTTATACCTTATTATGGAGATGAACAACTCAATGGGGAAGAACTTTTAAATTCGAGGACAAATTTTTCTCAACCAGGGGAGGATGATGCAGCCCAGCCTGATATTCCAATTCAAGATTTGAAGCTGGAACAAGTTAACGACTCAACTAAGTCGTATGAACGAGTTAAAGGGGGTGAAAAGGCGGGGAAACGAGCTAAATAAAGAAGAAAACGACCTAAAAACTACGCAAGCCTTAAGTCACCCACGACCTAGCGAACTAAGACATAACGAGTTAACTCCTCAAGAAATCAAAGCCAGCGACCTAGCAAGCTACGGCGTAACGAGATACAAAGGGAGGTTGAAGCATTGCCCCGGGATAATGAGTTATGCTTTAAGTCGTTCAAGCGACCTAGCGAGTTATGCTTTAAGTCGTTCAAGCGACCTAGCGAGTTAAGGCGCCTACCTTATGCCGCTTCTTTTTAAGTCGCTCATGTTAAGTCGTTGAAGTCTAGATCGCGTGAAGATGATTTCCTTATGCCGCTTGAAGCTTATGTCGCTAAGTCGCCTGAAGATGAACTATTTGCTTAAGTCGCATGTGATGCAGATGTGTTAGATTGCTCCAGATGATAGGTCGCAAGATGTTGTAATTTCTTAGGTCGTATGTCGTTGTGTAGTTAAGTCATGAGGTATGTTGAAGGTCATGTAACGACCTAGTGTTTGTATTTTCTTTGTTTGAGTCGTTAAGTCGTAACTCGACTTATGTTAAGTCGTTAAGTCGCATACGACTTATGGGAGGCGTGAGCTGTATTTGCCTATAAATAGGCGGGTGTTGGTTCATTTGTAAGTAGTTGATTTTTGAATAAAATTTGGTTTGTGCTTTGTGCCACCATTCAAATTGGTAGTTGAGTGTTATCTCCTATCTCCACCTTCGGCATTCAAGTGCGCTCGAATCAACGATTGTTGAAGCCAATTCACGGAATCAAGTGCGCTTGATCAACGTTCGAAGAATTGTAGATCTTCTCTCACGGCATCATGCGCGATCAACGTGTCGAAGATTGCTAGAATCCGGTATCTTCGTGATCAACGGATTTGGGCATTTATCTTGGGTATTCTTAAATTCACCAATTTATCATCGATTCACTGATTATTTCCGCTAATCGTGTGAGATCCTGGACGGATTCGATTTACATCGTCGAATTCGCTTCCTTGGCTGCATCACCTACTTAAATGATTTCAAAACACTATGAAATTTTAATATGATGAATAAATCTTATTTTTAAAGATAGTTTTAAGTTTGAAGATTTTCGCACATCAAATTATTTAGTTATGAGTTTGAAGCAACCCCTATACTAAATAAATAAGTAAAAATGACTAAAGAGTAGAAATGTTGGAAAAAATGTGCATATGAACTTATTTTAAAAAAATTGAAATTTTATAAACATTTTTCCAATCATATATAACCAGTACCCAAATGTTGAAACTAAGTATTGATGAAACCAAGACCCAAGTATGCATGCCAAATTTCATGATTTAGTTATAAGGAGAAATATTGTATAATAGTGCTATAAATATACAATAAAGGACACTTCTACTAACTAAAAATGGAGGCGGAACGAATAAGGAGACGACACGTGGAAGACATGTTTAAAAGTACAAACGTGGGCGGTTAGGTATGTTGGCTTTATTACGTGTACCAAAGGGAGATACTAGCCGAAGTTGTTATGACCGGGGTATAATGCCTGAAACCTAAAATGAACTAAGAAATAATACGAAAATTTTCTATGTAAATGAACTATGTAAGATCATAACCGAAAGTGATGGCCAAAGGAGGTTCCAAACAAAAGTGATGGCAGAGGAAGTTTACTGAATGTGTTCCAGACGAGAGTGCATAAAAAAGGCTTCCTTACGATGTAACCCGAGGGTATTGATTCAATAGCCAAGACCTATTGACTTTCGAGGAGAGCTAATACTGAGACCTGTTAGTTTTCGAAGGAAAGCTAATGCCGAAACTCGGTGCTTATGATGGTTGAAGGTGGAACTTAAAGTTTCTAAAGCATGATGCACTACAAAATTAGTACCAAGGCTTACGATAGTCAAAGGTAGGTTGGGAGCCTAATGGAGCTAAAAGAATAGTGAAAGCCAAAACTTAATAAACAAACAATTAGGTGAAGTTGAAAAGTTGAAGATAACTAAGAAGTAAATAAGTAAGAAACTACCAATAATGTAGGTTTGGAAGGGCTATTGATGCCATGTGGGGATGCTCACTCTAAGGCACCTGTTTTAAGAGGTAGGGCTTGGCAATCGATTTTTGGTGAGACATGGGATGTCCAAGCGGGTTGTATGCTTTTGCGAGTAATTTTAACTCTCTTAAGGGTACAAGCTTAAGTGAACAAGATAAAGAGATTGCTTAGGGCTGTATTTTGTAGTATAACCATAAGATAAAGAGACAACTTAGGGTTGTACTTTGCAGTATAATCATAAAGATAAGGAGGCTGCTTAAGGTTGTACTTCTTAGTATAAACATAAAGATAAAAAGACTGCTTGGAGTTGTCCTTTGTAGAATAAACAAATAAATGAATCGACGAGACTGGGAGGGGATGTGACTTATGTTAAAAAGCTAAGAAAAGAACAACTAGAGTCATTTAATTTTGTACCTTATGATAATGAAATATAATCCATGAAACTAATGATAGTTCCGAAAGTAATGTTACCCAAACCTGAAAATGATCACATGTTAATACCGTGTTTGTTGAGAATCAATAACCAAGGTAGTTTCGGTTATAATCTTATTGAGACATGTTACACATATTTGAGTTAACATATTTTATTGTGATTTTACTTGTATTGATTGTGAAGCCGACGTTAGTGTGGGGGAAAACCCGTTATGTGCTTTAGCAGCATGGTCCCATTGGCAAAGGAATATAGGTGGAAAATGATATTATTCATACCAAACATGTCTACCCCATGTGTTGATTGATTTTCCTATATAAACTCACGATAACTTAGTTGAGTAGATTGAGTTTATAAGATTTCAGATTACATTTATTAGCCAAAGGTAGGACTTTTGTCAAGACTATGCTAAAGATGAAGACGGATAGGAGGCCTTATTATTATCTTTAGTAGTAGCCTGAATTGTGCTTTGTAATGTAACTGTTTATTAGGTCCAATTGACTACAAGGTTCGGCATCCTCATATATTTTATATTTTACCTCTGCTTGGGCACAATTTGGGATTTGAAAAATGTAAGGACAATTTTTAGTGATGAAATTAATTTAGTTACTCTGTTTGCTCAAACTGTTGGGAAAATATACTGATCTCATTCCATCGTCGAAAGATAATTCCAAGGAGAATGCAACATATTGGGGTTTTATCTTTGGGTTTTGGAATTGGGGATGTTACAGCCTTGTATTAGAGTGACGTTAACAGACACCAGTTATGTACTTGGTAGAAAAATGAACATCTTGGGGAAGGTATATGCTATTATATATAACTTACTTGCGGTTTCCTATATATATAAATCTATCCATCAATTATTGTTTCATTCTCTTTCTTTCCATTTCTAATGAAGACTTGCTTGACAGAAAAAAAATATGGAAATGAGAAGTCGAAGAGTTTTGATAGGAGGAACAAATGCAAAAAGGGAGACCAAAAGCACCCAAACTAACGAGAGAAATAAAGGTAAACAACGAGTAGTTAAGAATGAAGCTGCACCTTTGGCTAATGCGATGAGTATGGATGTAAATGCCTTATTTCAGCAATTTATGGTGCAATTGATGAGGGAGAATATGCCAGAGGCTATTGAGTCAAGGCTTGTAGTAAAAGAGGATTTCTTGAAGATGAACCAAGACTATCGAAACTTGGAAGGAAATATGTTTAAGGAGGCCATAGTTGAAATGTTGAAGTCGATAAGAGTTTGTGAGTGTATATTTAGAGATTTAAAGTTGAATGATGTGTAAAGGAGAAGGTTAGCTTAAAGACAATTGAAAGAAGATGCTTTGGATTGGTGAGAAACGGTGACTGCTGAGACCCCAAAGAGGAGATCACTTGGAGCATTTTACGGAGAAGTTTGAGACTCGTTTCATATTCGAGTCTCGCGCTACGAGAATTTTGACTTGAAGCCAGGAGACCTGTCGATTAAAGAGTACATCCAGAAGTTCAACTCTTTAGCTAAGTATATCTGAGGGATAATTAATACCCTATTAAAAAAATGAGAAGTTCATCCGGGGTTTGAAGCAAGGGCTAGATAATAAAGTGATGGCACAATTGATATCTCCTTAAGTTCATGGTGGACATAAGAAGGTATGATGGGATGTATCAGGAAAATAGAAGAGTGGAGACAAAGACCAAGGTAGTGCAAAAGAAGAAGTTCACTCCTTATGCTAAGGGAAAGAAGGTTACATTGAAAGGAAGGAGTATCGAGACTACAATTGCTAAAGTTACTTGTTTTAATTGTGGGAAGAAGGTTGCTATTCATCCAAGTTTCCAGCACTGAGAACTCAGTGAAAGTCACGTTTTTTAATTGCAATAAGCTTGGGCATTAGAAGAAAGACTGTCCAGAGTTGCATGCTAGAGTGCTAGCTTTGGAGGGGCCAATGGAAGGACCGTCTACCGAAGAGAAAGGCAAGAATGTTGTTTTAGAAGGTATGACATTGATTTCTGGTATTTTAGTTAGAATACTATTAGATATTGTGCTACACATTCATTTATAGCTTAAAACCTAGTTGATAGACTTCGGTTGGGGGTTACTTGTGCAGTTAAAGCGCTTAACGGTTCTATATTGGTGGAAGTGCAAAACGTTGTTGCGGGGATATTGTGAAAAATAGAGGAGATGCAAAATACTTTGTTATATACAAAACCAAATATTTAAAGTTAATTTATTCTCATTCTCGCATCATTTGTGTAGGAAAAAGATATATTTTTTAATCTTATATAACAAAACCAAAGTAAATTATTATTTACATAGTCCTAATTTGGCAACTACAATAGATTTCCAACTTATTTTAAATACTTGTGCCTTAAATTAGGTCTTTACCCTAACTTTGTTGATTTGATTTAAAAGAAAACCAGTCAAATCAACATTTTTATATTAATATTGCTAAAGTGGATGCTAAAAAGCCTTGATTTAGCAGGTGAAGCGAAAAATAATGGGGCTTAAAGTAGATCTATTGTTTAAGAACTAAATTGAAAAAGTGTAGCGGTCGGAGAGCACTACGCTCTATAACAGATATTTTGGCGGGTTTTAACTACATAAGGGGTTGCCTACTAGTCACTTTCAGCTGTGTAGTGAGTCTGCTAGGAATATATGTCACTCTCGGATTTAGGTGCACTAACTTAGAGATTAAGATGGGTGGGAGTAAGTTTTTGTGTGATCCCTATGCATTTGACTTTATAGGCTTTAGAGTTATTTTAGGGATGGATTGGTTGGAGCGTTATGGCGCTAGAATATACTGTGCCGAAAGGTTCATAGCCTTGATTCAGTCAAACTGAATGAAAGAATACTTGTAGTTTTGGAAAAGCCTAAACCTAGGCGTAAAGACACATTGTTTGCTTTAGCCTCGGAGGATGGAGGGATCAGAGAAGTATGAGTAGTTAGAGATTTTCCTAATGTGTTTGAACTAGTTTTGCGATGACCACTCTCAAGTGCTATCAAGTTTCTGGATTGAGTTGATATTGGGAGCTAAACCATTTAATCGACCCCCAAGTAGAATTCCTCCAAAGGATATGGAGGAGTTGAAGAAATAACCAATGGAGTTGGAAAGTAAGAGGTTTATAAGGCCAAATTGCTCACCGTAGGGAGCTTCGACAATGTTAGTGAAGAAGTCTAGTGACTTATTAAGACTTTGTATTGGCTATCAGAAGTTGAATGAGAGGACCGTAAAGAATAAATACCCTTTACCAAGAATTGATGATTTATTTAATCAGTATTTTGGACGTTTCTATCCATGGAACGGTCATTGTAAAGAGTCCAGCTAGATGCAAGATAAGATGAAACATACATGTCATAAGGGGCGTGGTATACTCAAGTATCCTAAACAAGAAAGCAAGAAGCTCCTTAAGTAAAACAGGTAAAGAAGCAAAAGAAGGAAAGCAAGAAAACCCTCTAGGCACATTTGTTTGTAGTCGAACTACTGGACAAAAATTCCTGTCTGGTGGTTTCATTACCAAACAAAAAATATTATTTGATAGTGTGAACATCAAACAAGATTCCTTGTCCAGTAGTGAAACTACCGAACATGAATATTGGTCTAGTGTATAAATAGTTGCCTAACCAAGGAATGTCGAAACCTGAACAAGGCCAAGATTTTGTCTGGGTCCATCTACCAAACCAACCATCAACCACTATTTACCTCCAAATCGAATAGAATATATGCAGAAATGCAATCTTAAATATATGGAAATTCTAGACAATATCTCATATATATGGAAATAACCAAATCGGACATGGTAAATAGGGAAATTGCCTATTTAATCGGCCTGGCCACCCTATACCTTGACTCCTATAATACCCAAGGTTCCAGCAGCAACGGTGGACAACTTTGGAACAACCAATTACCACTAAATAGAATCATCCAAATAGAACTTTATGAGCATGAGATTTCATTCTAAATCATTGTATTTTGCATTGTAATCGTTGTATAACCGATCTACAAGAAAATAAATGAAAATGAGTAGTAGATTTAACCACATTCTGGCCGAACCATTATAAATCCTTGCGTATTATATTTTATCACCTTTTTACTTCTCTGTTTATTATAAGTTCTTCTAAACAATAATTAAACGTATATAGTATGGTTGTGGTATGCACTCAGTATACACTACACTACAACAAATCAATAGGAGGTGTTTGCCTATTTTCCATGCAAACTGGGAACTTCTCATCATATCTCCAAAGCCGAAGACTAGGTTTGGTGCCACTAGTGGGATTGCTAAATAGATGGCTACCAATTAGGATAACCATTCAACAACACTCAAGAACTACTTACTATCGCTAGAGGTGGCCTGGATAGAGTTGTGGAAGAACTCAATACTGGGTCTGCAGCCCAGCAATAAGCTATTGTGGACCAGATCATGGCATGCTTAGGGAAAATGCAGACTACCGAACACAATATGAGGCGCGAGGACAATCCTAGTCTAGGGGGTCCAGAAGGTGAAAAAGGTTATAATCTGGCGTGGATTTGATCAGAAAAACTAATGAAGGAAGCGGAATGAGGAAGGATTCAGCCCGAAGCTATGCAGTTAATGCCCCACTACTACCCCGCTATAACCCTGTTATATCTCATAGCGGATTTCTACCGCTACGATTTTTTCATATAGCCCCAAATATAGCCTTTCCGCTTTAATCCCCGCTATTTCCGCTATATCCCGTTATTCCCGCTATATTCCGCTGCTTCCGCTATATCTTCTTTAAAAGAAATGAATTGAAAAATGACATTTATACATTATAAAAATTATGAAATTAATTTATGTAATTGAATTTTTAATATATTTTCAGAAATGAAAATACTCTAATATTCTACTAAATTCAATTACTTTATATAATAGTTTTACGTTTATTTATAGTATATTCGCACATGTTTTTATTTAAAATTATTTATGTATTAATTATGATTCAATTAAATGTTAATTTTTCATTTAATTAACATTTATATATCTGTAAAAACATTACATACGAGTTTTATATGCTATTTTAGAGTCATCCGCTATATCCCGCTATATCCTCGCTATATCCCTGCTATGACTTTTTGTACCTCGACCGCATTGAATCTGCTAGGCGCTTTAACTGCACAGGCCCGAAGCTATGCCTATGGAATGGTTCGATGTCGAACCAACTAGGGGAGGCGTTGAGTTAGGAGCATCTTTTGCTGACCCCTCTCGCTCCAAGCAATGCTCCTCCACCTTAGCCAAAACTGCCATAGATGGAAGGAAATCCAATCACCAAGAATGGTCTCGAAGTCATGGTCGTAGGTCAAGTCGTTACAAAGGAAGTAATAGAGACCTTTCACCTCGAAGGGAGAGGTTGTCCCCCTCTCTGCTCATTGTCTGAACCAGAAGACATAATAGCATGGATCATAGAGAATGTGTTCGATGTGAACAAGTATAACGGGGTATTAGGGTGAGAGTTGGTAGCCCTTTCTCTACGGAGATAGAAACCGCCCGAAACCCTTGGAACTACCAAATTCCTACCATAGATCCTTACCAAGATCTAAATAACCCCGTAATACATCTGTATCAACACACCCAGCATTCCATATAATGGGTGGAGTAATAGAGGAGGTCTTGTGTAAGTACTTTTCGCTATTTCTGGTAGACCTTGCAATAATGTGGGTCTATCGTCTACTTCCTGGCTCAATCCACTCATGGATGATGTTAAAAGAAAAGTTTATCAGCTAGTTCCGAGTGCATGTGGGACAACCTAAAAACCTAAATTCATTGTAAGATATGAAGCGGAGGGAAGATGAAACATTATGGTAGTACTCAAATCATTTCAATGTCGCAGCCACTAAGGTTCGGAACGCCGATGAATATCTAACTTTGATAGCATTGTGCGACGGAATGCACCTAGACACAAAAATGCCCCGAAGGACTATTTGCTTGGTCTCATGCAGACATATGTGGAACCCCCGCTATTGCATGTCATGCCTTGAACATTGACCCTAGGAAGCCCCCGGTGAAACAAAAGAAAATGAGTACAGGCCTTGAGCGGTCGGCGACCCTTAATAATGAGGTAGAAACTCTACTAGAAAATGGGTTCATCAGGGACTCCCGGTACCCAAAGTGGATAGCTAATCCGATATTGTGAAGATCGAATAGGAATTAGAGAACATGTATTGACTTTTATAGCTTGAATGATGTGTGCCCTAAGTACTGTTTCCTACTTTTAAGGATTGATTAGCTGGTAGATGGGACCGCAGGACATGAACTCTTATCCTTTATGGATGCGTAAGCGGCATATAATCGGATCACAATCTATGCCCTAGATCAGGATCACACTAGCTTCATCACCGACTTGGGACTTTATTGCTATGAGGTTATGCCCTTCAGATTTAAAAATGTTGGGGCAACTTATCAATGCTTGGTCAATAAGATGTTTGCTAACCAGATTAGAAGAACTGTGGAAGTATATGTTGATGACATGCTGGTAAAATCCAAGAAGGCCGAGGACCATCTTGCTTACATGGATGAGATGTTTCAAGTTTTACGAGAGTGTGGAATGAAGTTGAATCCATTAAAATGTTCCTTCGAGGTTTCCTCAAGGAAATTCGTAGGTTTTATCCTACATGCTAGAGGAATTGAAGCTAACTCAGAGCAAGTCCAAGCTTCAAAGGACATTAAGATCCCCGAAATGCTAAAGGGATGCAGAGTTTGAATCAAAAAGTGGGGGCCTGAGCAGGTTCATATCTAATGCAACTAATAAGTGTGTTTCATTCTTTGAATCGCTAAAAAAGGGAGAAGGCAAGTTCACTTGGACGGATGAGTGCCTGGCTACATTTCTTAACTTACTAGAATACTTGCAAAAGCCATCATTTCTTTCTACGTCGGTAGAAGGGGAAGATCTATATCTATACTTAGTAGTATCAACACATGCCTTGAGTGCAGCATTGGTTTGAGAGGAAGACCGGATACAACGGCCAGTGTGTTACATAAGCAAATGTATCGTTGGACCGGAGTCTAGGTATCCTAAGCTGGAAATATTGGCTTGCTGTCTCCTAATAGCGTCCCAACAAAAGAGGCATTATTTTCAGTCCCATCCTATTTGAGTGTTGATAAATCAACCATTAAGGTAGGTCCTGCATTGACCTAATACCTTGGGAAGATTAATGAAGTGGTGTATTGAGCTAAGCAAGTACGAGATTATCTACCATCCTCGGATAGCGATGAAAGGTCAGGCATAAAGTTTAAAATTATTCTCACAATTTAAAATGATTATACTACATGAATTGTTCATTTATCAAAACAATCCAAATTCACAATTCCACTTGTCACAAAAATTAAATTTTCCACTAATTATCAACATAAAACTTTATTAAAGTTGATAATTAATTCAAATTTGTTTTCTAAAGAATTTTACAAATTCACATCAATAAATTTTAAATCAACCAAAAAAATTTAAACAAAAATTTGCTCACAAATTCATGTTAAACTTTGTTGCTGCAAAATTTCAAGTCATTTTGACACTGTTAACTTGTTCAAACCTGCTGTCGAATATTGAGTCGCAGCTTGTTTTAAACAGATAATACTTGTGCAATTTCCATTATTTCGATGGGTGGACTTGATTTTTGAGTTTACCATTAAAGATGATGAGGTTGGACCCCAGGAAGAGGAGGCTCTTAAATGGAAAATGTATATGGATAGAGCATCGAATAAGCATGGGTGTCCAACGCTGGAGTAGTGTTGATAACACCCAAGGGGCGAAAATTAAGCTATGTCGTACGGTTGGATCAAGCCAACAAACAATGAGGTGAATATGAGGCGCTGATAGCAAGAATGAAGATGGCAAAGGAGTTGGGAATAAGATCATTGTGTATGCATAATGACTCTTATTGTAAACCAAGTGGTTGTGAAATTCCAGGCTAAAAGAGAAGAACACTTGGTGTATTATCCAAAAATGGTGAAGGCATTACTTAATGAGGTGGTGCACTATGTGATCAAGCATATTCCAAGAGAGGAGAATCAAGATGCAGATGAGTTGGGAAAATTGGCGAGCTCGGGAGATATGCCGCTGTTAGGTTCAATGTCGGTCATGACCCTACCAAGCCCTAACTTTGAGGAGATGAGCGTAGTCTTAACTATTGATGGAGAGGACACCAAGATGACCCTGATCATAAGATATTTGAGCGAGGGAGCATTACTGGGCAATAGAAAGATGCCAGGAAGGTTTTACAGAGGCATCTTGCTTTGTCATTCAGGATGATATGCAATACTGAAGAGGATTCTCTAACCCATTACTAAGGTGTATCGCGGAAGGGAATCCCGAGAGGTGTTGGATAATATAGATCGGGGAAATTGCGGAGACTACACTGGGGGAAATTTTTAGCGAAGAAGGTTTTGTGATATGGATACTTATGGTCAACATTAAATTATGATGCAATGGAATATGCAAAAAGGTACCAGTGGTAGAGGTTCGTGAAAATCTCAAGGTTGCCCCTGATCAAGCTTACACACATGGTTAGCCCTTGTCCTTTTGCTACTTTAGGGATCAATTTAATTGGGGAACTTCCTATGGCCAGGGGTGGGGCTAAATGTACCATGGTGGCAGTAGACTACTTCGCTAAGCGGATTGAAGCAAAACAACTTGCTAAGGTGTCTTCTACCAATGTCATAAACTTTTTGGTTAGGAAAGTAGTTCAGGTAGGAGTTCTACTTTAGATCATCTCAAATAATAGTTTACAGTTTGACAGTGAGGAGTTTACCAATTTCTGCTAGCAGCATGGGATAAAGAAGAGTTTTTCCATACTGGCATATCCATAGGCGGAGCAGTCAGCAATGTTCTTAAGACTCTCATAAAGAAGCGGTTGGAAAAGGCAAAAGGGGTGGAAGACTACAACAAGATATACCCATTTTGCCTTGGCATATGGGTAAGGGGTCATGCTACCCATTGAGACTATAGTACCATCCTACAGGCGAATTCGTTATGGCCCGGATGAGAATGAGGAGCTGTAGAATATGTCTTTGGATTTAATCGATAAGAAACATAAGGAAGCTGCTTTAAAAGCCGCAACACACAAGAAAAGGATAGCTAGGCAGTATAATTCCAAGGTCAATCACCACAACTCAAGTAAGGGGACTTAGTATCGAAGCGAATATTACCTAGACCGGGGGCATTTGACCCGCTAAAGCAAGGATCATATTTCATTCATAATGATTTAATAATGGGGCTTATATCCTCAGCATAGTTGATGAAGATGTGTTCAGGAAAGCATAAAACCTTCGTCATTATTTTACTTAGTCCTTGTTATCATTTCTGTTGTTTATTCAACTAGTGCAATTTTGTAACAAAGGCAATTATCAAATGATTATTAGTAAAATGCGCGTTCCTTGAAATCTTATTATGTCGGGTTTCTTTCATTATGCTCGGACCATTATGAACACTTTAATCAATAAATAGGGAGTTGTCGACCGCTTCAGTTTTTCTAACTCCCTTGAACAAATGATAAGGGCAGGGATGAGTGACCAGACTTGCTTAATCCATAAAATGCTTGATGCCCATGCTAGCTAAGTGATCTATGACCTCACGAGTTGAATTCCCTTAGGCTTGGAGGCAGACTATACCGAATGGCATTGACACTTCCCTCAAAAAACATTGGTCGGCAATGGTTGTCCGTAATTACCCATGGTCAAGACATGACCACAGACTAGGTATGTTAGTGGTGTAATTATGGATCTTAAGGCTAATTAAACACTAGAGAGGGTGAATAGTGTTTTATAAGCTTTATAAATCTTTTTGAAATTCTTTCAAGTTTATTATTAATCAACACTGAATGGACAATCACAGATGCAAACATAGATAAGTATAAATGTAGTAAAGTAAAAGGTAAAATTAGAGATATCACACCAGGGATTCTTATACTGGTTCGAAGTTACCTTATGTCCAGTCCCGTATAATTGCTTGTACAGATTTATTTTCAAATGCCAATCTTTCAACGAGTAGAGGACAAACCCAATACAATCTCGATTTAAAGGCTATGAGACACACCTTCCAGATTTTTCGAGCTCTGGATACACTATCTTGATTTGTACATGACACCGGCACACCCATTTGGATTTCTGGGATACAAGCATACCTACTAGATTTAAACGGGAACACAAACACACCCACTTTATAAGTGTGTGTGTGTGTGTGTATGGTACTAAACATATCCATTTCCTCATATATTCATTTTTTGTTCAAATAAAAACAAAACAAAACCTTGTCGCCGTCATTGCTAACAATAAAATAAGAAAAAGGAGAAAAGGGCAAAGAAAACTTAGGAAGACTAAAGATCAAGTGAAATCCTAAGACCTAGGTAAGTGGTATCATTTCTTTTTAGGTTGTTTTCATTAATGTTGATTAAGGATTTGATTTTCTATGATAAACTTGCTAAAATATCTATTTATAAATGATAGATATTTGTTTAATGAACATTTTGGGTTGAAATAGCTTTAGTAGAGGATGTTTTAACATGCTTCCCTACTTTTGTAACGACCCGTAAATTTTCGATAATTAAAATGGTTAATTTAATAAGATTCTGTGATTAAATATTGAAAGAAATAAAAATTTTGTAATTTAATAATGAAATAATAACTAAAATGAAAGGTAACAATGTTAATTAAAGTAAATTATTAACAACTTGAATGGAATTCCAATCAATTGAAATAATGTAAAGGTTGTACTTGGTTATACAGTGAATATAGGAAAATAACTATAAATATTCAATTCATTAAAGAAATAGTATATAATAAATGGTAATTGAATAAAAATCTGTGTTATGTAAGTAATTATAATAATTGGTTGAAAATAATAAACTTAAGTGTGATTAAAAGTTAATGGGAACAATTATTTTAAGTTACCTATTTAATTAGTCTAATAAATTTAATTGGAAATCAATTGAAATTAAACGTAGTTAAATATTACATTAATGTGAGTTAAGAAAATAACTTAAATTTGTGAACATAATAAAATGAATAGAAATGTTAATTTTATTCATTTAGAAAATAGATTGATTTAATAAGAGAATGAAACCAAGATGAAATAATTAATTGAGATTTTTAAATTTTAATGAATGTGTGAAATTGAAAAAATTCCAATATAATTGAAATATAGTAATTAATACAAATAAAAGATGAAAATGGGAAGATATTAATGTAATGGAATATAAAACAATGTTAACTATGTTAATTGAGTAATAATTGATTGAATATTAAGTTTGGAATCAAATAAAATCAAATTTATTGGAATAAATTTGTAATTAATTGGATTAATTGTAGTTGACATTTGAACACTGTATTTATTGAAATAATTAACACTAAATTGATATGTGAATTTGCTTTTAGTTATTATAAATATCTAAGGGATCAAAAATATGATAAAAATCTGCCAGTTTATAAATATTGAATTAAAAAGTGATTTAATTAATTTAATATTAATTTATTTAATTAACTGAAATATAGCCATTTTGGCCACTGACTCGGATTTCGACAAAACCAGTTTCATCGGATCTGTAACAGTGAATTATTGTAAGATTTCAACTTTCGTAACGATCAGGCTTGTCGTTTGATCGTACGAGCTCGAAACGCTTAGAAGTCAATTTAATTAAAATCAATTGAAATCAGTTTGAAATAAGCTGATTTTATCATAACTTCTTCGTATGATGGAGTTTAGGCTTGAAACTAGTTCCATTGATTTTAAAATTATTGAAAACATCTGTTTTGACATATGGGATGACCCATTTTTGTTCCGGAGGCAGAACGGGCTTTTCGGGTCGTTTATCGTTCAAACTTGTAAATCAATCTGGTCCATTCTTTCTAATTTCATCTTTGTCTATAAATAGCCCGTTATAAACCCTAGCCACTCCTCATTTTCATTTGTCTGTACGTACATTTCAGTCTACTCCTCCTTCTCAATGGCAGACAAACCAAACAAACTTTTCAATTCAATTTCAAAATCAAATTCAAATCAAAATTTCAAAACTCCTCAAACTATATCGAATTATATATCGTTTTGAAGCTCTCGTCGAGCGCAGGTCAGAACTGCGGTTCGTTTTTCGATCTTGATTTATGTGTGCCCAGAAATCGATGAACAAACCGCGGCCGTTCATTGGTAGTTGATCATCGGCGATAACGCCTCGATTTAATGGTGCTGCAGCGTGGAGTGGGTCGAAAGCAGGCCATCGCGGTGGGTCATTTGGGTCGGTAGTGGCCAGATCGGCGGCAAATTTTCGATTAGGGTTTAATAACCCATGCGGCGGCGGTTGAGATTTCACGCCAATCGACGTTGCTGGGTGGTCGTGGTGGGGCTGAGGTGATGGAGGCGTGGTCGGTGAGGTAGGTGGCAGGCCGTGCGATCGTGAACCAACGGCGATGGGTGGCGGCCGGTCTCGTGCACGCATAGTTAGGGTTGGGTTCGTCACTTCTGGAAGTGGTAAGTGTGAGTGATGTGGCAGCTTTTTTCTGGTAGTTTTTCTTTTTATTATATTTATTTAAATTCCGAATTCAATCGTTCTAATCGTTATTACTTTCCCATACGAGGTTCGATTTACGCGTGGTTTGATCCGCTGAGATCGTATCGAAATTCCGAACATTTTGACACTGGTTTGTACAGATTCTGGACTGTTTGAATTTTGGGCCTAAATCGGATTTAAATTCGATTTAAATTCAAAAGTGAGTGTTTTGACCCACTTACAACTTCTAAAATTTCTTATGTTTGTTAAATAAAATTTATGATGTGATTGGAAATTTATTTATGACTGTTTGGTATATTTTATATCGTCATCTCAGTTAATTTGAATTTATTTGAATTAAATCATTATTTAATTTATTATTGAAATTAAATTGCCACTAAATACCTGTTATTGTAAATTTGTTAATTGCTGATATTTATTTGGTTGATTTGGCTGATGATTGTGATGGATGCTTGATTGTTGATATTGAATGAATGGATGTTGTATTTCATATCGTTATAAATTGCAAGTTCACTATGGGTTGAAATGATACATACGCGAATGATCTATAGATTAGGGAAATATCGTTATGGGTTGAAATGATAGACTCGAGCGATTTTATGGATTTTATTGTTAAATTCGGGATAGCGGTTTGAAATGATATATAACCGTAAAATTCTAAATTGCGGATTGAAATGATAAATATCTGTATCACTTGACCCTAGGGTAGAGAATTTTATACGGACACTGGATTGGTTAAATTAAATGATCTTTGAATCCTTAATTTCTGAAATTAATTGACTAATATTTCGAATATAAGAATTTGATTTATATAACTTGAATTATTATTGGAATTGGTTTAAAGGAATTTTATTGAAATTTTAAAGTTGATTTTTGAAGTATAAATTGAATTTTTCCGAAATTGAGTTATTAAAATTGTTTGAAATATAACTTTGAAATGTATTGAAATTTGGTTTTGTGATTTGGAAATGTGAAATTGTCCAGATATGTTGAAATAAAATAAATAGTTAAATTTATATGAATTACAAATTCATGTTTTCAAATGTAAACTGTTTTAAAATATATTATTTTAAGATTCTAAATTTTTAAGATTTTCAAATTATTAAACTAGTTTAAGCTATATTTACTATATTAAATCAATTTAACCTATTTTAAACCATTTAATTTATTTTAAAACTAATTAAACCATTTTAACTTATATTAAATCTAATTAATCTATTTTAAAGCTAGTTAATCTATTTTTAATTATATTTAATCTATTTTAAATCTATTTAACTATTTTAAATCTATATTAACTATTTTAGAGTATTTTAACTATTTATAACTATTTAAAACTATCTAAACTATCTTTCTAAATTTCAAACTTAATAAGGTAGAGGTGTTTATATTTGAAATCCTCGATTTTAAGTGAATATGGTTAAATGATATTATAACCTCAGTTGGGATTTAAATGTTGTATTTAATTGAATATGATGATTTTGAAGTAAGTATTTAACCTATTTTGGAAAATTATGATTTGGAAAAGATATGATCTTCAAAGGTTAATATGATTTCAAAGTGAATATGATTTCGAAAGTATTATGGTTTTGAGAATATGATATTTTGGTATGAATTGTGAATAGACTTTTGAAATGTAAAAGAACCATCTGCTGTGTAATAAGCGATTGGTTGTTAAAGAGGCCGGGATCAGATATTGTCATACTCTCTGCCAATACCGAAAACCACTTTAACAACTGTGTACGTGGTGGAGATTCCAGAAATGAAGTAGGATGGTTTGGTGAACGATTTCCGTATAGGTATGACGTGACCCTGACTCCCATGAGTCAGCTTAGATGTGACTAAAATCAGGAGCCACGCCGGGCCAAGTGAGGTCATTCCTCCGATCGGGCACACTTCTTCGATACTATATTCTGACTTTGTGATTGATTTGGTGGCCATCCTTGATTTTTGATATGGGAGTGTGTTCCGAGGTGGGCGGTAGTAGCTGATATGCGTTACCACCAGTCCGGATACGCAAATGGTATATCTACCTTGGCATTTCCTCGTGTGTCGTGTTCACATGCCCTAGAGCGCCTTCTACGAGTTTGTTTTGTACCGTACCTATGTGATGTCCTCTGGGTAAACCTCCAGTTTACGGAGGAGCGTACGGCATTGTATAGACTACAGGAATATATAAAATGTGTTAAGGGGGATATGGGTAACGCCTTAACGCTATTTTAATACTTTTACTTTACTGTAGACATATTATAATAGCGTATTGTACTACATAGTAGATAGGTTAACGGATCCTTAGGAGATGTGAATCCCGAAGATCTCTTAAGTTATTACACTCATGTTAGACACTGGATAGGAGATGTCAAACCCCGTAAGCATCTCCGACGTCGTTTACACTCATATTTATTTACCATTGATTTAACTTACATAAGATTTTTTAGTTCTGACTCGAGTGTTTTGTCTTTTCAATTCGCTCGGGTCAGCCTGAGCATTTCAGGATTTGAAGACCTTATTTCTGGAGGACGAAGACGAAGATTTGTGCTACTATTATTTACTATATTTTTTTCCACTGCATTCATATTGTTCCGCTGCATTATTTATTTATCTCTGATATGTGTAACTCTGATTCTGTATTTGTTTTATTTCTTTCTCATTTTCTTATTTACCCCATAACAATCTGCCCTTTTGAATGGTTTGAGTCTGATGTGTATGTCTGCTTAACGCGTCCAAAAAGGCAAGTCGTTACAATTTTAATGATTTTGAAATACCATGAAAAATTAATGTGAAAATTAAAACTTATTTTTAGATATTGGTTTTAAGTTTGAAAATTTTCCCTAGTCAAACTATTTAGTTATGAATTTTTTTAAGTAACCCGTTTATTAAATAAATAAGTAAAAACGACTACTGGATAGAAAAATGTTGGTAAGGGATTATTTGCAAATTTCTATAATTTTATAAGCATTTTTCCAGTTATAAATAACCAATTCGAAAATTATATTTGAAAGTTGAAACCAAGTAATAATGCAACTAAGACCCAAGCATGCATGCCAATTTCACGACTTAGTAATAAAAAGACACATGATCCTATAAAATTGTGAAAAAATAAAATAAAGGACACTAATACTAACTAAAAGCGGAGGAAGATGAATAAGGAAGCAACATGTGGAAAGACACGCATAGAAGTGCTAATAATTGCAAGCATGGGCTATGAGTTATGCAGGCTTTATTACATGTACCAAAGGGAGAGACTAGCCAAAGGCGTTATGCCGAGGGAATAACACCTGAAACCTAAAATAACTAGGAAATAAATAAGAAAACATTCTACTAAATAAACAAAATAGGAGCATAGCTGAAAGTGATGCTCGAAGCAGGTTCCAAACAAAATCGATAAAGGAGGAAGATTGTCGATGGTGTTCCAAATGAGAGTGTGTGAACAAGGCTTTCCCGGGATAGAAACCGAGGGTATTGATGTGATACCCAAGAGCTATTGTCTTTAAAGGAGAATCCATACTGAGATCTATAGCTTTCAAAGGAAAGTTAATGCCGAAAACCAAGGCTTAAGATGGTCGAAGTTAGAAATTAGAGTTTTCAAAAGCATAATGCATTGCAAAAATAGTACTTAGGCTTAAGATAGTAAAAGTTAGGTTGGAAGCCTAACGAATCTAAAAGAATAGCTAAATCCGAAACCATAAATGAACAATTAGATGAAGTTTGGAAAGTAAAAGGTAACTAAGAAGCAAATAAGTAAGAACCTACAAATAATGCTGGTTCGTAAGGGCTATCAACGCCGAGTGGGGATGCTCACTCGAATTCACCTACTGTAAGCAATTGGGTTCAGGATCGACTTTTAAAAGGAGATGGGATGTCATATGGGTTGTACGCTTCCGCAAGAGTGGCAATAACTCTTTTAAGGGATTCAAGCTTAAGTGATTAAGATAAAGAGACCTATTAGGGTTGCGCTTTGTAGTATAGACATAAGATAAAGAGACTGCTTAGGGTTGTACTTTGTGGTATAAACATAAGATAAAGAGAGACTGCTTAGGGTTGTACTTTTGCAGTATACACATAAAGATAAAGAGACTGCTTAGGGTTGTACTTCACAGTATAAACATAAAGATAAAAGGACTGCTTGCGGTTGTACATTGCAGAATAAATAAATAAATCAACGAGACTAGGAGGGTATGTACCTTGTGGTAAAAAGCTAATAAAAGAATAACTAGAACCATTTGGGTTTATACCTTATGATAACGAGAAGAAATGCATGAAACTACTAATAGCTCCCAAAGTAGTGTTGCCGAAACTTGAAAATGATCATATGGTATAGTCTTATTAAGGCAAGTTTTGTATGGTTGAGTAAGGTGTTTTTTTGTGATTTATGACTTATGATGGTCCTTTATTGATTGCGTAAACAAGGTCAATGTGGGGGAAAATCCATTACGTGCTTTAATGGCTTGCTCCAACTAGCGGAGAAATATAGATGGGAAATGATATTATTCATACCAAACATATGTCTGACTCGTGTGTTTATTGTTTTTCCTCTATAAATTCATGGGTATTCATTTGAGTAGGTTATGTTTATGGGATTTTGAATTATGGTTATTAGCTAAAGGTAGGACTTTTTCGAGACTTTTCTTACAATGAAGACGGATAAGAGGCCTTATTACTGTCTTTTACAGTAGCCTAAATTCTACCATGTACTGAAATATTTATTAAGTCCAAGGTACTATAAGGTTGCATCCTCGTGGGTCGAATCTTTTATGCTACAATGTAATGATTTATATTTTACACTTGCATGGACACGATTTGGGATTTAAAATATGAAAAAAAAAATTATCTATGATAAAATTAATATAGTTGCTTTTTTTGCTTAAATTTTTGAAAAAAAATATTGATCTCATTTCGTCTCCAAGAGATAATTCCAAGGAAATTGCAGCAGATTGAGGTTCGATCTTTGGGTTTCAGAATGTGGGATGTCACATCATGCATTTTTGCAAATCACGTATCTTTAGGAAACATAGTCACACCCTTTTACCCGCATACTTAACATAAAATATTGATTACACCTGCTTGTTAACATCTTGGTTATCGAGCTAGCCTAATTGTTAACACCTTTGATTGTTGAGCACACATGCCGATACACATAGTATATCTCACAACCACAAACCACTACATATCACCATGCTTTCCCCTCGCATAAGGAACTATCACTTGAAATATGAGTGAGATTCTAAATGTTATTAACAATCGGCTACTTTGATCATTTCCATGCAAATCGGTCACTTAAGTCGAGAACAGCCATCAAACATTAAAGTGATGTTCTAACACATCAATTGATCTTCTGTAGAGTCGGCCAGCCACACATTGAGCTATTTGCTCAATAAGGAACTTCCCACCTCTGTCATCAATGCATATAATTTTAATTTATATTGTACATGCAACCATAATTGACTATCATTCACAATACAAGATCAATGACATAAATAACCATCAATGTTAGTTCATCAATTACTTTCTTGACTTCACTAGATCATTGTGCATATTCACAGCTACGCATCGATCCCTCATAACTGACCACTAGAACTGTATTAAATCGTCTATAGCATCAATAAAAAACTAGAAAACTTCACAAACATAAACTCAAACACTCTATCTTCTATACAAATATACATAATATTTAATTAATATATAAAATGAGAAAAAAAATTAGGTATAAGTATCGAGAGATTTTGGGTTGTCTCACTGATCTTGCCTCTTAGTTCACCATCGAAATGCACTATCTCTGATTTGTGAATCTTCGATCCGTAGTCTACACCACCTCTTCCACTAGCTTCCTCAATCTTCCTCTTCTTTGGCTGCTCTTTTTTGCTTGCATGCCTCTCTTTCTCTCCCCATCTCTTTTATTTCCATATTTTTTAACTTTTGAATTTGAATCCAATATCCAACTCAAAAGAATATGAGAGGCTGATATCCATAATCTCTACTACTATAACACCTCGCAATTTTAACAACTGAATATTTAAATGATTAAATTAAATATTTATTCATTATTTAA
Organism: Allium fistulosum; assembly: GCA_030737815.1. NCBI lineage: Eukaryota > Viridiplantae > Streptophyta > Magnoliopsida > Asparagales > Amaryllidaceae > Allium > Allium fistulosum. The sequence continues at coordinate 99,850,511 of CM060902.1, forward strand.
TGGAAAACCACTTGTACTCGAATTTCAAAGAAGGAAGAATTGGGTCTTGAGACATCTGTAGTTAAGACCGCTTTTCCAACGCGAGCAAGATGAGTACAAATTTGACTATGTTTGGAGTCAATGAGTTTTTGGAGTGAATAATGATTTTGAGTTGATGGAATGAATTTGGGCTAAGGTCCATGAAATAGCCTATAAGTTGGCTTACCCTTTATAGTTCCATCATTCATTTCATCTTCAATGTTTTATTTCATCTTATTCTCCTAATCTTTCTCTAATCTCCACTTAATCTCTCCTTAATCCCCAAACCCTAAGCCCTTCAAATAAAATTAGTAAATTCAAAAAAAATCAACATAATTCCTCTCATCTAATTCTCTATAAAACTCATCATGGGATTAGCTTGTAGTTGTGATTTGGAGCTTCATCTATGATCCAAAGAGAGGGAATACATGGATTGGTGATTAGAGCTTGATTTAGGGAAAGAGAAGATGAGTGAGATGATTCTCCTACTTAATTTACTTATTACGCTTCATAGATTTATTTATTTATGATTATGAAGTGATATGAATTGATTTAGAGATTGTTATGCTATGGTTTAGGCTTGTATTCATGTTATAAACATGATTATATTAACTTGTTATTTGTTTAGGACCTTAATTACTACTTTTAGAAAGTTAGTAAGCATAGTAATGGATTATGGGTTAAGTAATTGATTTTGTAAATTTTTGAATGATTAGAGGCTAATTTAGTGATATGATTATGTGCATGTCACTAGTTAGTGTTGATTAAATTTTTTGAATGAATTTTAGAAAAGTTAGTAAGCTAATTAAGTAAGTTAGGAGCTCTACACTTATTATCAAAATGGTTAGAGGCCTAATGAAGCTTAATTAGTATGTATATATATATATTATTAAAGTAAAGAAATATTTTATAAGTGAATGATATATTTTATAAAATAGAATGAGATTTTATAGAATAATACAAATGATATATTTTGTAAAAGAAATGAGATTTTACAAAATAGTATAAAAGAAATATTTTATAAAAGTATGAGAATATAAAATAGCATGAAGGGATTATTTTGTAAAATAGTTGTGAGGCTTTATAAAATAATTATAAGATGAATAATTGATTTTAATGAAGAAGTTAAGTATTATAAAGGCTTAAAATGATTTATAAGCTAGCTTTGTATTTTATAAACTAAAAAAAAGGTTTAATAAAATAGTAGAAAGAGATATAGAACTTCTATTGAATAGATTTAGTAAATAAAAATAATGTTAGATTTAGTGACGATTGAATTACTTACTCAAATATGCATGTGCATATACATGCACGGGCGGATATACGTATACGTGTATTTGAAGTTATACATACATAGATATATATATATAAAGAGAATTCTTATATTGTAGCCAGAATTGTCGTATGTAGTTATGCGTGCGCACGCACACAGATATATATATATATATATATAAGTGAGTTATCATATATGTATGTATGTATATCTTTATTTGTTTATAAAAAAGTGGCGAGCGTCTCACATTTGTATAGAGACTATCGCATATGCTAAGTTGCGTAAGAAGTTACCGGGTTGAGTAATCACTCCAGTGAAGTCCGAAACGTGATTTATATAAATGAAAGTGTGGTTGCGTGTTCGTGCATGTATAAACGTACACAAATAGGTGAAGACCATGCCTTTATTGCCTGGAACAGGCTACTACCGATAGATCAATGCTACTGTTAAGTGATTCTTATGGGATCAATAATGATCGGGCATGGGATCGGTATGGTGATTGGTCGCACAATCACGTTCGACGAGCGTGTATGACTGAACAAATTAAATCCTTACCAGTAGGCTTTGACCTCAGGGTACGCATAGTTTGATGAATTCTATTGGTCTTACATTAGTGAACATACATCATATTGGCCTTACATTAGTGGTCATGCATATTATTGGTCTTTCAGTAGTGACCACGTGCATAGATAGATGATGACGTGATATTGGTCTTCGTTTGTGATAGGCATATTTGATTACATAACGTTATATTTGATATATATATATATATATATATATATATATAGACAGACGCACGCGCACGCGCACGCGCGCACGCACACACAGAGCATCGATGTTCCTTTGTGGTCCCGATGGCATATTATATAGGATAGCCCATTGTTCTCTTTTGTCGAGATGTTGTGCGAATTTGTTCAGAAATCCATGATGGCTATGAGGGAGATGATGACAATCATCTACGAGTAGGCCACATATCACTTATGCTTGTTATAGGGGTACGGTGATGTCCACATAGGTTTCAAATATCTAGAGTAGATCATATATCACTTATGCTCATTATAGGGGTAAAGTGAGATCTACACGAGTTCCATCAAAGCTGGATACGGCTTGGGATCTATGGTCCATTTAGGTACTAACTCTATTTATTTTGGACCTTTAACGGAAATCATTGGATCATGATAATGTGAATTATAGATGGGGTCCAATGCAAACTCAGGTTTCAAATATCTAGATAGATCATATATCACTTGTGCTCGTTATAGGGGTACGGTGAGATCTACATGAGTTTGATCACACTGGATGCGACTCGGAGTCTATGTTACTTTTAGGTACTAACTCTATTTATCTTGGGCATGAGTCTATCGCGGACTCCACTCATCAGCGGTGATAAGTATTAATTTATACTCTCTGTCTATCGCGGACTCCACTCATCAGCGGTGATAAGTATCAATTTATACTCTCTGTCTATCGCTTACCATTATATTGTGTGTGTTAGGTTAGTTGGTTGATAATATTGTTGTGTATTCTTAGATATGCTTATATTGTGATAGTTAATTGCCTCTGCAATTGTATATTGGATAACTTTATCAGGATATACTATTACGTATCGTCATATATTAGTTGAGTTGATTCGTTGATTACAGGAGAAGAGCATGTTATGTTATGATTCCCTACTTTTATAATGGGTTTACTTTACTTCTTTATGAGCTGTTCGGATTACCACTGAGCCACGTTTGTGAAGAGGACTGGATGTACCTTAGTAGCTTCTTGTTTTATATATGTATATAGTTTTGACATACAGTATTTTAAGATAGTTCCCCACATATCAGGCTTTATGTCTAGCCCGCATTTTGTCTTTGTCTGTTTATGACATGAAAACTCTTGGGTACTCGATTGAGTAGTTTGGGAGTTAGGTGCTTTTAGGGAAACTCTATCAAGATGTGCAGCTAAAGCATTTTAGAGGGGTGGCATCGATATTTTAGATATGTATACTTGATATTTTAGTAGTACACGACAGACCTATTATTTGTATATGAGACCGGTTGTATTAGATATTTCTTCAGAACTCCACGTGTTGGGAGTTGATACATTCTAACTTTCTGTATTGATATGTATTTATTAGTTGCTTTAGCTAGTGTGGTCTCTTATATATTGTCATCCTAATATGTTCATGTCTATTTAGTATATTATATGTTATCGTTTCGATGTAAGATTATTTCGTTATGACTTGGTAAATTCTTTTGTTCCTTTTGTTTATTTCTTTTCCTTGATAAGTTTTCATTTGTAGTATTCAAAAGTCGGGCGTTGGTGTACGGAGCTGACTTTTGGGTTTCACGAGGGGCAGTTTGTCATAGTTACCATCATACTTTACTCTGAAACTTGGCTTTCCCACCCCCAATTTTGTTTCCCTCTTAAACCAAGTAGAAATGGATTCAGTCTTTATTTACCAAAACTTGCCACCTCCTCTCTATCTCGTTGAATTATAGGCTACAACCTAGTAGTTATTGACCCGTGTTTCACCTTTAATCTGCCTATAAGATTTTCAAAGCTTCTTCTCAAGCTCGTGTGTTACTAGACAAGCACCATCACATATCAACTTTCTACAATGTGTATTTTCAACAATTGGGTTGACAATATAATGTCATAAAAATATGTTTACATTATTATAATGTGATAAATGAATACAATAGAGGAGTACAATCACAACCCTTGATGTTATAAATCGATGAAGTCCAAATTATTCTGTTGATATAATGAACTCAATGATAAGTTTTTACTAGAGTATGAATATATTGATTTTATGAATTTATATCGAATTTATATAGGTGAATTGCTTTTTAGAAGAGAGTCAAATTAAATACTCATGGAGAAAGTCACCTTTTTACCTAGTTAGAAATTATGTGATGAAAAAATGATCCAATGATTTAGATTTTTCTAGGAATGTTTTGATTATTTTTTAATTGACATAAATTTTGGAAATTCTTTTAGTGTCAATTAAGAAAGGAGTTAATAAAACGTAAATGTTTAATTAACAAGTACCCTTAATTAGATGGGGAAAAGTCTCCATATATGTGTTAATTATTTAAAATACAAAAGGTAAAAGTATCGACCTAGGAGAAAACAACATATGACAAATTAGGCACATAATAGGAATGTCCTAAGATGAAAGATGAAAAGGTAACCTAGAAATTAAATGGATAAGTGCATGAGTCTTCATCCATAGTACAAGACCTAAAAGGTAACGGCATAATGAAAGTTGAGGGCCATAAGGTTCAAAGGACGTTAAATAATGAGAGGGTTAATGATGAGGGTGGAGTGCTTTAACTATAGTTGAAACCTATGAATTAGCAATGGAATAGTAGATGATAAGAAGATTGTAGTTTAACTGAGGGGTTCGCCGTAAATGTGATGTTGGATTATGTATGAGTTCCTTCATTTGAGAGCAAGAATTTCTGCAATTAGCAATGTTACAAACAAAACTACCGAAGAAGAGCTTTAATGTACGTCAACATAAGCTTAGGGAATGACGACTTAAAGTATGAAATGTGTGCTTCTATTTAGTTGTTTACCCTTTATGATAGGCAATAAAGCATTTGTATTTCTTGAGATGGGATTGACTAAGGCACTTGTAATGAAACAATAAAAGGCTTTTCCATGAAAAGAATTAAAAGATGCTAGGAAGAACAATTGATTGACGGTAAAGGTAGCTACTTGAGACGTGGTTTCACTCACCTGAAACTGTAGTGCCGATAGTCTGGATGCACGAGCCTTACCTTGTAAGAGGTATAAATCATGCTTTTGGTGTATACAAGTAGGCTAAGTAGGGATACTCACTTATGGTAGCATGTTGTGTACAAATCATATAATGTGGAATGAAATGATAACTCTCAAGTGATAAGATCAAAACCCTAAGGTCTTTCAATTTGAGATGAACGATAGTAACCCCAAAATGAATTGAAATACCATGGTCAATGAAAACTTTTGTAAGAGTAAAATACCAAGTTGAACAATAATAATCTTCGTGAGAGTAAAATACCATGGTGAATGATTATAACCTTCGTAAGAGTAAAATATTAAGGTGAATGATAACAACCTTCGTAAGTGTTGAATACCAATGTAAATGATAATAACCACCGTAAGTGTTGATATACTTGTTGTTAACAAGAAAACTTGTTAACATCCCCAAAGCTAAGTGATTAACAAGAAATGTTGTTAACACTTCAAAAGAAGATTTTTTGAAGTGACCACTCTCCTCGAAACCCCTTTCGAATGGGTTGGTTTGGTCAAGTTGCTTGCGGAGGGTGGTCTCCTGAAAATTTTAATTGTAGTTAATTGGTCCAATCAACCCTATTGAAATGAAGATTAAGGAGAAAGCACCCCTTTCAGAGCCTCTTTTTAAGTAAGTCGAAAACATTTATCTCTTTTGACTATGTCGAAAAGGACCATTCTTCCCTTAAGAAAGAGTATTTACTTTCGATGACATTATTTATACTCATTTGTAAAGAACTCTTTCGAAAGGGTTGTCTGTATTGTAATGTGTGTACATCTTTCGAAGGAATTCATCCAGCTAGCATGGTTTAGTGTTTATACATCAAATCCCTTACGAAACATCCCTTTCGATCTATTCGAAAGGGTATTTGTTCTTTTGAAGTGGACTTAATGTAAAATATATAAACTCTATATTCCATATACAATGGAATAACACCTTGGACAATATAAGCTCCATGAATTTATTAATATCGAAACACTATCATCATTTTTATTTAATATTTAATGTCATTAAAAACGATGATAACGTCATTTGTATACATATTATCCAAATTGAACCCATTGCATCGCATAAGACAAATAGGAATTAAGAGGATAAGGAAGCATCATGTGTAATTGATCAATAGTCAAGCTAATGATCGAAATGATCTCTCTCATGATTAGAATCTTTATTAAATCCATATGCTTCCACTTTTAGCATTAATCTAAATTGAGTTACAAGTAATAAAGCTTTTCCCCAAAATTGATTTAGGGTTATAAAGATTTTATTTACTAAGAAATAGAAGAAAGAATTTAGGATTTCCCAAAATTCGGCCCCCAAACTCAGACCCCTAGGGTCATATTTATAGATGCAGGTTGGCCTCCCTTTCATGCCTATCCTTTTTGCTTCAGTCGAAAGGTCTTCCTTTAGCCTTCCTTATGCACCCTTTCAATATGGTCGAAAGGCCTTCCTTCATCTTTGTGCGCACCTCCTTTCGATGCGGTCGAAAGGCTTTTCTTTTGACCTTTCTCATCCATTATTAAGCCTCCGCCTTTTCATTTCAGACATTTTGACCCAGTCGAAAGGATCATCTTGACAACCTTTCGCTACCGTTAAAGTTTGAGTGCCTCCTTTACTTCGCTTTTCTTTCCTATACTACTTTCGACGTCATCGAAAAGGAGGCAGGGACGCTCTTCACTTTGTGTTGCTATATTGTTGCAAGTGAGAGATGAGTTGAGCTTTCACATAGCTTCATCGAAAGGAATGGTGAGCGACAGCTGGGTCTTAGCGAAAGGACTCTGAGCCTTCACGTAGGGTGTTCATCATGCCTTTGTAGGGTTCCAACTGTTTCGAAAGTCTTGTTCCTGCTTTCGAAAGGTGCGTATTGGAATCATTTCTTCAAGTAGTAGATTGACAACGATGAAACCCTCTATTTTTAAGGAATTGATTCTGGTGTGGGAGTCTATCATTCAACACCTTCGAATAGTGCTTCGAACCCATATTAGCATTTCCTATATATGTGAATCCATCTGCGTCGAAAGGTCTATATGAGGCAGAAGAGTAACCTTGCCTTCTTTTCTATCCTTTCAAAAGCTTTTGTCCTGCTTGTCATTTGTGCTGGCACTTGGCGCTTATGACTCCTTCGAAAGCCATCTCAATAATTTCGAAATGCACTTCTTTAAACTTTGGCGAAACCCACGTCTTCAATTTTGTAGGGCCTATCACTTTTATAAGCCTTCTTTCATACCTTTTATTCTTAAGTGATTTTTTATGGTTAACATTTTGCCCCCCACCCCTTGTATGAAAGGAGCTTTTGTTCTTTAGGACAAAAATTTAACAACTTCTTCGTCTTAATGACATCATTTTCTACAAAAGTCAAAGTAAAGAACATTTTCTATTGTTAGATCATGACTTGTATTAAAAATATGCTTAGTGATTTGAAAATGATGTCAGCATAGTAGAGCTCTTGACCCCTAAGTTTAGAAGTAATAAAAATTAGTTGGTCATCATCTAGAGTTGAAGAATGATAAGAAATCTGCAATTGTAAACGATTGAGAACCAAGGACTTTTGTCTGGCAATATTAGAAGTTCCACAATCCAACTTTTGTAATTACAAGTGAAGTTCATAAATTGAACTCCCATGATACTTATAGAAAACAGGCATATAATAATCAAAATCCAAGATTTTCCGCTAGTGATAACAAATGTTTGGTAATAAAAGGCCATGAGCTATCATCTGGAAACGAGTCATTGAAAGTCATGGATCCTTATTCGGGGACAAGTAGTAGGTATTTAGAAACTCCTATTGGAAATAATAATGGTCCAGGGACCGAGATTTATATGTTGATGAATGTTGTTCAAAAGTTAGTAGTAGTAAACCAATGACCCTAATTCAGGTATTAAGAAGACAAACTCAAAGTTTTAATTGAAGACTAGAAGTCCATTGTGATCTCAATATTAACTGCCTCAGAACCCAGATTCAGGAATTAACGAATGAAATCCAAAAATTAATGATATTAGGAAGTCTAGAAATCTGAAATCTAGATTTGGGCATCAATGAGTAAAGTTATAAAGTCAACAGTAAGAGATCCGAACCCATATTCGGGTTTTTGTAGATGATAACCAGAAGTAACCTTTATAATAAAAATCTTAAGCCCAGATCGGGTATTAGTGGATGATAACCAGAAATCCATGGTAATAATCTTCATAATAGAAATCTTAAGCCTAGATTCGGGCATTAATTATTGAAGTCCGGTAATCAATAGTAATAGCCTCGAGACCTAGATTCGGGTTTAATAAGTCAAATCCTGAACTTAATAATGAAAGACCCAAAACCCAGATTCAGGTATTAATAAGTGAAGCTCAGAAATTCTTCTTTGATAATTAGTCGGAGATTGTTGATTCTTATTTAGACCTTCTGTTCTGTACCGCTCCTTGGGTTTTGACTCTTTTGACATGTGTTACCCTTTTAGCTTTGTGTGTTGTTGCTGTTTAATTTGCTGCTTCTCAAGCTTGGATGTCTTAATCCATTGTTTGATGTGCCACTTCTCGGGCTTGGACATCTTAGTCCATTGTTTGATATGCCGCTTCTCGGGCTCGGACGTCTTAGTCCATTGTTTGATATGCCGCTTCTCAGGCTCGGATGTCTTTGTCTGTTATTTGATCTGCCGCTTCTTTGGCTCGGGCGTCTTAGTCCATTATTGTCTGGTGCGCCTGGTTAGATTATCCACAAGCAGGACCCAAGGACTTACCCAACCTCCCTCCAGGAGGCGCCTTGACCTGGCCATAGAATGGCATGATCAAGGGCTTGTTCGGTGCCTTAGCCAGGCCATAACGTGACAAAACCAAGGGTTTACTCTGTCCTTCCTCCAGGTGGTGCCTTGACCTGGCCATAGCATGGCGCGATCAAGGGCTTGTTCGGTGCCTTGGCTAGGCTATAGCGTGGCGGTACCAAGGGCTTACTCTGTCCTCCCTCCAGGAGGCGCCTTGACCTGGCCATAGCGTGGCACGGTCAAGGGCTTGTCGAAGTTTTAACCTGGCCATAGCATGGCATGGATAAAGGCTTACTCTAACCTCCCTCCAGGAGGCGCTTTGACCTGGCCAATTCGGCGCGGACAAAGGCTTTGATCGTTTAAGGTAATGTCTAAATGCAAGGAGAATTTCACTCCCAACCATGTAGATTTTTCTTTTTAAGGAAATGTTGCTTTATTCATTCTTTGCAAGAAAATATGGTTGCAAGTGTTCCGCATTCCACGTTCTAGGAACCATATTGTCATCTGGTCGACATAACTTGTAAGCTTTAGGGGGGAATTACTTTGCATACAATTAGGGGACCTTCTCAATTTGGTCCTAGCGGTCCATCCGTGCGATTTCTTGTGTTTACCATCACCCTTCGGAGTACTAAGTCTCCCTCTTGAAATGATCTTGTTTTTAGTTTCGAATTATAGTATTTTGAAATTCTCCTCTGATATTTTGCAGTTCGGATAGCTGCTTCATCTCTTAATTCATGTATTAAATCTGACGATTCTTTCTTCAATTCCTGATTTGGGTCAAAAGCATATGCGATTCTTTGATGTGAGGGTATCTCAATTTCAATTGATAACATTGCTTCACACCCATATGTTAGAGAGTAGGGGGTATGTCCCATTGCAGTTCTAGTAGATGTTCGATAAGCCCAAAGTACAAGTGACAATTCTTCTACCTAATTCCCTTTAGCTTTATTTAATCGCTTTTTCAAGATAGTCTTAATAGTCTTATTTGCAGCTTCAACGGCCCCATTGGCCTTTGGTTGTGCCATGGAAGAGAAGCTTTTGATCATCCCATTCTTATGGCAAAACCGAGAAAACTCCTCACTTTCAAATTGTGTTCCGTTATCCGATATAATCTTATAGGGGATTCCAAATCTAGTAATAATGTTTTTAATGAAAAATCTAAGCACTTTCCTAGAAATGATTTTGGGGAGTGGTTCTACTTCTACCCATTTAGTAAAGTAGTCTATGGCGACTACAGCATACTTTGCTCCTCTTTGGAAATTGGCAATGGCCCGATTAAGTCAATTCCCCATATATCGAAGGGCCATGGACTTGAAATCGGAGTTAATTGACTTGGCGGCAATCGAGAGATCTTTGAATATTTTTGGCATCTTTTGCATTTCCTCACATATTCAATAGCTTGACTTGCCATTTGAGGCCAATAAAAACCTTGTCTTGTTATTTTCTTTACCAACTTTTCCCCGTTCGAGTGGTCTCCGCAAAATCCTTCATGCGCTTCCACCAAAAATTTCATCCCATCTTCCAGACTCACACATCTTAAGTAAGGTAATGCATATCCTTTCTTGTAAATAATTCCATCCACTATTGTGAAAGTTGGAACCTGCCATTTGATTTTCCTAGCTTCCATTTTGTCAGATGGCAATATCCCTTTAGAAAGATATTTGACAATAGGTGACATCCAAGTGTCACTATAAGAGTCATCGATCTTCAGATGATTAATCCTCTCATTTGAGATTTCTTCATTAATTTCCCTTTCTTTTCACTCTTATGCCATGGCTTAGGATCTAGTTAGGACTAACAATTCCTTTCCTTGTTTAGATGTTCCTTCCTCAATACTTGGATTTGCTTGGTACCCTAGTGGCACGATTCGAGTTTCTAGGGCTCCCCTTGAACTAGCCAACTTTGCTAACGAATCTGCTTGAGAGTTTTCTCCCCTTGGAACTTGATGTATAGAAAAGTCTTTAAATAAAGCGAGCATCTTTAATATCTTCTTTACATATAAAAATAGTTTGGCATCTTTAGTCTGATACACTTGCTTCACCTGGTTTACCATTAGTTGTGAATCATTATAGATTTGAATTCGTAGGATTTAGAGCTCTAAAGCCAAAGTCAATCCTACCACCATTGATTCATATTCGGCTACATTATTTGTTGCAGAAAACCCTAACTTCATTGCATAGTGTAGGCAGTGTCCGTCTGGTGTTATTATGACAAATCATGCTCCAACTCCTTGCTCATTCGATACGCCATCCACAAATAGCTTCCATATAGGTTTTTCATCCTTTTCCTTTTCCAATTGTTCTTTAATGAAGTTTGTACATTCATTAATAAAGTCTGCCAATGCTTGTCCTTTGGTAGCTAACCGTGGTTGAAACTCAATGTCATACTGGCTAAGTTCAATTTCCCATTTTACTGGCCTACCTGAAGTTTCAGGTTTACTGAAAACTTGTTTGAGTGGAAAGTTAGTCAATACTTGTAACATCCCACCTTTTTGTACGCTTAAGCAGACACACGTGCCAACTTAAACCATACAGAAGGGCGGATTGTTATGGGGTAAATAAGAAAAAGTGGAGAAATAAAAAAACAAAATAGAATCTTGCAACGGAACGATAAAATATAAAAATCAAATAACAGTTCATGAAGCTGTTTTACAAAACATTTTATTATACTTATACAATACATATCAGAGTTACACATACCAGAGAATGATAATTAATGCAGTGGAATACAATGGTGTAGTGGAATATAATAAATAGTAGTAATAAAATCTTCGTCTTCGTCCTCCAGACATAGGGCCTTCAAATCCTGAAATGCTCAGGCTGACCCGAGCGAATTGAAAAGACAAAACACTCGAGTCAGAACTAAAAGATCTTATGTAAGTTAAATCAATGATAAATATATGAGTGGAACGGCGTCAGAGATGTTTACAGGATTTGACATCTCCTATCCAGTGTCTAACATGAGTGCAGTAACTTAAGAGATGCTCGGGATTCACATCCCCTAAGGATCCGTTAAACTATTTACTATGTAGTAATATTCGCTATTATAATAATGTCTAATATAAAATAAACATACTTTTAAATAGCATTAAGGCTTTACATTTTCCACCTTAACACGTAATAGTCCCAGTAGTCTTTCCAGTATTAGCATACTCCCAAAATGGGGGCTACCCTCGATACTCCATAGGCTACGGGAGAAATCACAACTCGTAGTAAAGCTCGCTATGGTAGGTGACACGACACAACTAGGCAATGCCAGGGTAGATATACCAATTACGCATCCGGACTGGTGGTGACGCATAGCAGCCACTACCACCCACCTCGAACAACACTCCCAAATCGAGGGTGCGCACCAAATAAAATCACAAGTAATAGAATGGTATCGAAGAAGTGTGTCCGATCAGAGGTGCTACCTCCTTGGTCCGTCAATCGCTCCTGTTTTAGCCACCTTATGCCAACTCACGGGAGTTGGGTCCACGTATATACCTTAGGATCGTCGCCACCATCCTACTTCATTCTGGAAACTCCACCGCGTACACAGTTGTCAAAGTGGTTTTCGGTATCGACAGAGAGTATGTCCATATCCGATCCCGGTCTCTTTAACAACCAATCGTTATTATAACACCGTGGTCATTTAAAAAAAAATATACTTTAAAACCCATAATATCATTTCCATTTCAAAACATAACCTATATTTCAAAATAGTATATACTTCAAAACTAAATTCAATAATATATCATTTAAATAAAAATCCAAATTTTCAATCACTATTCTTACCTTTATTTATAAAACTTGAAATATTCTTTAAACCCATCTTAAACCCAAATCACATAATGCAGTCATATTCTTAATCTCAAAATTTCAATCGGTTTCAAATCAATATATTCAAAGATAATTCTTAAATAAATCCTATTTCAAATAAATTCATTTTTCAAACCATATTACTTTCGTAGTTATAACAGTTTCAAAACCAACACTCAATAATACTTTAATTCCGATAAAACATTTCAATTTTGATATATATTTCAAATCTTTAAATATTCCAAAATTTCCAAACCAAATTTGATAATCTCATATATTTCTTAATTCAATTTACTATTATTTAGTTTAAAGTTATTTATTAAATAAATTCAATAGCATTTACATAAAGCTCAAACTTGAAATATTCGTAAATCAACTTAAAACATCATTAAGTTATACATAGCTTAAAATTTAAGAATTTAACTATATGTAAAATAATATTTATTTAATATCAAAATCAGTATTTATATAAACCCTTATTTTCCAAAAGCCATAGAAATCATTTCAGATATATATATATATATATACCAACTATGTCTGTATATAATTTTCTATCCTATGGTCAAGTGATACAGATATTTATCATTTCAATCCGCAATTTAAAATAAAATTACGATTATATATATCATTTCAAACTGCAATCCCGAATAAAATAAATTCATAACGAACTTGAAGATTATAATGATATAAAATAAAACATCCATTCATCCAATATCAATCATCAAGCATTTATCACAATCATTATCCAATTAAATCAATAACATCAAAATAGAACAGATAATAAATAACAGGCATTTACTGGCAGTTTATATTCAATAACAAATTAAATAACTATTTAACTGGCAGTTTATATGCAATAACAATTTAATTCAATAAATTCAATTTAACTGAGATGATGATTAAAATATGCCAAACGGTCATAAATAAATTTCAAATCACATCATATATCAATTTAACAAACATAAGAAATTTTTAGAAGTTGTGAGTGGGTTAAAACACTCACCTTTTGAATTTAAATTGAATTTAAATCCAATTTAAACCCAAAAATTGCTCAGTCTCAAAATTCGTTCAAACCAGTGCCAAAAAGTCTGGAATTTCAATACGATCCTAACGCAAAAATCCGCGCGTGAATTGAAGTTCGTATGAGAAAGTTACAGCGATTTGAATGAGTTGGAATCAAAATTAAATAAAATAAATAAAACAGGCTATTACAATTACACTGCCACGTCACTGCAGCTTCCTTCTCTCACGCGTTCAACTACAGTAAACACGCACCCAACATCCAACTTTGATCGCGCCTCCTCGTCATTGATTCGAGCACCAATTCCGAAAACAAACACTAGACGCGGATTCGAATTGTGGAGATATACGATATATAATTTTTCTGAATTTTTCTGAGGAGTTTTAAATTTTAGATTTGAATTTGATTTGTGTTTGGATCTAAAATTTGTTTGTCTGCCATTGAGGAGGAGAGATAGTTGGATTACGTACAGACAAATGAGAATAGAGGTAGGCTAGGGTTTATAACGGGTATTTATAGAGAAAGCTGAAATAGAATAAATGGAATTTACTTTATCTCCAATTATTAATTACCATCAGTTAAGCTATTAACATTTGTTCCCTAAATTTAATTGCACTACATTAGATACTGCATAAATTCTTATTTATATAACATTAAGGTTCTTTTAACTCTGATTTATTTCCAATTTTATTAAAATTTGATTTCTCATTTCAATTAATAGACTGAATAAACGGGCAACACATTAATATCGCCATCGTTTACTTTTAACTGTGTTCATAAGTTTATTGTTTACAGACACAAGTTACTCATTTACAAAATTTCAATTTTGTAATCACATTCAATCTATTTTGTATTACTTCATTGGTTTATATATACTTTGAATTCATTTAATCACCACTAATTGAGTCAATTACTGCAATTGCTTTCGAATTAAATTTTTGAACTAAACAAATAGGTAACTTATACAATTATAACCATTAAAAATTTAATCAACTTTAAGTTTATTACTTTCAAGCAAATAATATGATTACTTATAGAACATTGACTTCTTATTTATTGTAATCCAAATTCATAAATTTATTAATGCTTACATTTATTTCTTATATCCAATTTGTTACAACTTTACCTATAATTAACACTATTTCCTTTATTTAGGTTATTATTTCAAACATAGATCACAAGCTTACATTCCTTTATACTATCTTAGGGAACCAATGTACATTTCTAATACTTTATTGCATTTATTGAAATCAAATTTACTAGATACAAAAAATTATGACCTTACAATTATTTCAATTAATTGGGATTGCACAAAAAAAATTATTTATTAACATAATTGCATTAATTTATATTCAGTAACCAATGAATCAATATATATTTCACACATAAATACACTGATTGTATTGGTTTATACTATATTCCATCTTAAACTAAGTCGTAACATTTGAATAATTATATTAAATTGGAAATGTTCATTCACGTCCATTACTTATTAACTTGCAATAACGTATTTTTTTAATTTACATCCAATTACTGTTAACCATGTTTTTATGGCATAATCAATTCAATACTTACCTCTAATTTCTCATATTCAATTTATATCTAGGTATAAACCTTCACTACTCCATTTATTACTTTACACAATAAAATAACATTTAAACTCATAAATGTAATACCCAATTTCATTTTAAATCCAATTGATTTCCAATCAAAGTTTATACATATTTCAAACCACTATTGTAATTACTCCCAGAACATTGGTTTTATTAAATAACCATTTATTATAATTTAATTTCCTTAATTAAATCCAATGTTTACATTTCTTTTCACATTCCAAATTTTATAACTAAGTATACATCTACATTATTCCCAACTTACAAAATTTGAATTAATTACTATTTATTAGTTGCTTTACTGATCAATTCAATAATTGCATTGGTTTCTCTTATATTAAATTTATTACCTAACATTCCTATATTCATCTTAGATTTGTTTAAATGGATATATTCCAGAATGTGAAATCTTGTCTATTACACATATTAATTTAGGTTTTAAAACTAATTAATAAAGTTTCCTTAGTCCAATCCTTTTTACCAATTTAATTTACATTTACACTTCCGTTATTATTTCAACAATCATTAAAGTAACGTTTATCAACAACACAAACATTATGGTTTATTTATCTAACATTGATTGCATAAGTTTCCCATTTATTACGTATTATAGTATCAATTGATATAATTTAAAATCTATTTCCCAAATCTATTAGTTTCAATCAATTAAAACTTCACAATTGTTTACATCAATTGGGATTTACACTACATTTATTATTTATCAACTTGTTCTAACCTTATTACCTAAATTTACGTTCAGTTACTATTGAGCAATACTATTTCATTTCATTCAATAATTCCACTAGTTTTACTCAAATTCCCGTTATTGTAAACCTTATTTGTTCATTAAAATTAAATTTTTTTATTCAAATTAAATCAACAAATTCAACATGCAATTTATACTAGTTATTTACAAGTATGAATGGAATTAACATTTATTTCAAATATTATCTTAGTTTACACTAACATAATAATTTATTACCTTTAATGAATATAACCCCCAATTTATTACATGCAATCAATTTGACCTTACATACTTCAATATTCCCACCTTCATCTTAATTCTAATACACTATAGTATCAAATTTCAATTCCTCACAATAAACCCATTTATTATAAATTGCATACCCATTTATTATTTCAAATAAATAGATTGATTCAATTCAACTCTTTTATTAAGTCTATATTAATCAATATAATATTTCATTAGTTAATTCAAATCTTACCTTTAATTACTTATTCCATTTTATACCCAAGTGCAACAATTTACCCTATTTCATTATTATTGATTTCACTTAAATTGTAATAATTAGTTTTAATAACCATCGCTACACTTAATTCTTAACATTTACTTTATTATCAATTATAAAAAATTTATTTCTTTTTAAATTTAGTTACAAAAATCTTATTAAAACGACAAATTTAATTAACGAAATTTACGGGTCGTTACAATACTCTGATTGGATGTGCTTGAAAGTATGCCGTAAGTTTTCGTGCGGTAAGTATTAAGCAATAAGCTAGTTTTTCTATTACCGAGTATCGAACCTCTACATCCTTTAACAGCCTACTCACATAATAAACTAGAAGTTGAGTCCCACTTTCCTCTCTGATCAAAGCTGAACTAACTGCATGTTCCGAGACTGCCATGTATAAGTACAAGACTTTACCGTTCTCGGGACTAGATAGTATTGGCGGTTTTTTCAAATGATTTTTCAACTCTTGAAAAGCTTTCTTACAGCCTTCTACTCATTCAAAGTTTTTCTTCTTCTTGATTACGTTGAAAAAGGGAATGCACTTATCAGTCGCCTTGGAAATGAACCCGCTAGGGCAGCTACCCTACCATTTAAACTCATTACATCTTTGCTAGTTTTAGGCTCATCCATGTCCTTGATAGCTTGAATCTGGTCTGTGCTAGCCTCAATTCCTTAAGCACTCACAATGTAGCCTAAAACTTCCCAGAATGAACCCCGAAAGAGCACTTCTTGGGATTCAATTTCATCTGATATTTCTGTAATACTTCGAACATTTCTTTTAGGTCTTCGAGGTGACTCTTAACCTCATAAGATTTTACTAGCATATCATAAACATAAACTTCCATATTTTGGCCGATCTGTTCTTTGAACATTTTGTAGACTAATCTTTGATAAGTAGTACATGCATTCTTTAATTTGAAAGGCATTGCTTTGTAGCAAAAAAATTCCCCAATCAGTAATGAAACTTGTATGCTCCTCATTTGGTTTAAACATGGGTATCTAATTATATCCTGAGTAAGCATCCATAAGAGATAACAACCTGTGTCCTATAGTTGCATCAACCAACTGATCTATCCGGGGAAATGGGTAACAGTCTTTTGGACAAGCCTTGTTTAAGTCAGTATAATCGACTCAAGTCCTCCATTTACCATTCGACTTCATTACCAATACTAGGTTCGCTTGCCATTTTGGGTAGTGGATCTCTCGAATGAATCCATTTTCAAGGAGCCTTTTAACTTCCTCTTTTAGGGCGTCAAACCACACTTTATCCAATTGTCTCTTTTTTTGTATAATGGGGGTTGCTTTTGGATTGATGTTTAGCACATGACACATAACTGATGGATCAATCCCCACCATATATGAATGAGACCATGCAAACACGTCTTTATAGGATTTAAGAAACTGAATCAAGTCCTTCTTCAAGCCGCTCTCCAACTCTTTTCCCACTTTGACTACCTTGGTTGAATCATTTGGGTCTATACATGTCTCCTCAAGGTCTTCTATAGGTTTTATCCTTTCCACTTCTCCACGGCAATCAAATTCTGTGATGATTTTTCCTTCTTCCATGGAAATATCATCAATCCTCTTTCTCTTGCTTCTTGTGGAAATGTGCCTTTCATGTATACGTTTATTAGTCTTATTCGATCTTACTTTTCTTTGAATGTTGGATGTAAAATTCCATCATCCGAAGGATAAAAAACAGTAGAAGAATCAAAGTAAGCAGAATACTCCCTTTTGTATTGATCAAGCATTGCAAAATACATTTCGCAGGAGCTGAAATATTCTTCGCGGACAGTGCCCCAACCCCTCTAGGTTAAGAATTTTATCATCGGATATTTTGGCGAGACAAAAGCATCTACCTCATCAAGTGCAGGTCTGCCAAAGAAAGCACTGTAGTATGATGGTTGGTTGATGATTACGAAGAGAGTTTCAAAAGTCTGGCAGCATGGCGGTACTCTCATCTTTACTAGCAATTTCACTAGTCCCACTGGGGTTGATCCCTTGTTGTTGAACCAAAAGATTGGCTCTACAGTGGGCTCTAGCTTGTCTTCTAGGATACCTATTTAATCAAAGGCATGTTTGAAAATAACATTGATGGCGCTACCGGTGTCCACAAGAATCTTGGACACTATAGACAATCCAATTTGAGCCGTGATCATGAGGGGGTCGTCCTGTGGGTGATGGATTCCTTTCTTCAGCTCATAGGGAGTAATAACAAGATTTGGCATCGGAATGTTGAGTTGCGGATTTTTCAGCGGAGGCTCTTCTTGAATGGAGAACACTCCTTCTCTAGCCTCTTTAATGTATCTGTTCCTGGCCCCCTTGCTAGTCCGTGCTGGATGTGGTCCCCCATGGATTACATCAATCCTATTCAATGATGGACTCAAGCTTAAGGGATCTTCTTCCTCCAAGATATTGACAACATTGTTAGGAAACTTTTGCGGACCATCACTAGTCTGTGGTGCCTTTTGTTTATCTTGGATGAATTCCTTTAGATGCCCATCACGAATTAATTTCTGAATGATTCCAGCCAACACCTTACATTCATCAGTTTTGTGGTCGTTTTCTTTGTGATAAGCGCGATAATCGTCTCCTTTCCTCTGCACAGGGTAGTTTTTGGCCTTAAATGAAGTCGAGAAGTTAACTTTCTCCTTTTTCATAGCATAGATATAAGACAATGGCTTGTTAAAAGCGATTGAATTAGTGTTAGGCTCCTCTCATCTTGCTCTCTTATGTCCTCGATCCAAACCAAACCTTCAAGTTTCCCTTTTAGGATTGGATTTCTTTTTAGCGTGATATAATTCATCCATTCGAATGAACTTATCAACCTGAAAATGAAAGTCCTGCAGATCCTTACACCCATGAATAAGAGTTGTTTCACGAATGGTATATTCTATATTAACCCAGAGTGTACTGCAAGGAGCTTATCCCAGTCATTCATGTCTTTAGCTTTTAATGCTTCTGTGTTCAACCTTTTGAGGTAATCTCCCAATGACTCTCCCTATCTTTGCTTAATGTAAGCTAAAATAGTGTAATCTGGATCCTTGCATATACAGAATTGGGCAAAGAACTCGTAAGAAAACTGCTTCCATAAATAGATTGTCTTTTCACGATATTGTCGATACCGTTCAGCGGCGGCTTCTTGAAGCGTTACTGGAAACAGTCTGCATCAAATGGCTCTAGAAGAATTTTATAGATCCATTTGGCTATCGAAGCCATCAAGTGATCGTCGGGGTCTGTAGTGCCATGATACTTCAGATTTGGAATCTTTACATAAGATGGGATGACCGTTGACATGATTTCGTATGTGAAAGGTGCCACTCGTTCATTATCATTTGCTCTTTCATCCAAGGTCCTCTTCCCCTTAGCATTTAGCATGTCCTTAATTGCCTATTCTACTACGTCTTTCAGATAAGCTTCGGTATCATGATAACTTTTCTGGTTTGGGTTGTATTCCTTTGATGTCGAGCTTCCAGACTGCTCAAGAGATTTGTCCTGCACCCTTCCTTGATGATCGAGTTTAGTTGGATGACGCTCTTTCTTCTTTGAAGATGTCAAGTCGATTTTGATTTTGTCTTCATTAGTATAAGCCTTTAAATTTCTTCTTGGACAGATCACCTCATCTTCGGTCATTGGTTTTGCTGTCTTGGAAGACTTTTAAGACAGTGTTGCTTTGAGAAGCTCTTGCATCTCCAGCAATTGTTATTCTAAGTGCTTTATTTTGGTTGCATTATTGTCTTGTTGAGTTGGGGTGACGGTTGCCCTTGCACAACCCCCTCCAAGTTGAAAGTTGGTGTTATGTAATTTTCTTCTAAAGTTGTGGTGTATACGGCCTCTTCGTCCATTCGACTAAGCCTTTTGGATTTCATTTTCTTACGCCAAGTTAAACAATCCATAATTAGTCTATAAGGTAACCATAAGGGCAGAGGTTAAAGTCTTCCTCCTAGCGCCAATATTGTTAACAGGAAAACTTGTTAACATCCCTAAAGTTAAGTGATTAACAAGAAATGTTATTAACACTTCAAAAGAAGATTTTTAGAGGTGGCAACTCTCTTCGAAACCCCTTTCTAATGGGTTGGTTTGATCAAGTTGCTTGTGGAGGGTGGTCTCATGAAAATATTAATTGTAGCTAATAGGTCCATTCAACCTTATTAAAATGAAGATTAAGGAGAAAGCACCCCCTTTGGAGCCTCTTTTTGAGTGAGTCGAAAGAGGTTATTCATATTGAACATTTATCTCTTTCGACTGTGTCGAAAGGACCATTCTTCCCTTAAGAAAGAGTATTTACTTTCGATGACATTATTTATAGTCTTTTGGAAAGAACTCCTTCGAAAGGGTTGTCCATATTGTAATGTGTGCGCACCTTTCAAAGGAATTCATCCAGCTAGCATGGTTTAGTATTTACACATCAAATCCCTTTCGAAACATCCCTTTTGATCTGGTCAAAAGGGTATTTGTTCTTTTGAAAGTGGACTTAATGTACAATATATAAACTCTATGTTCTATATGCAATGGAATAACATCTTGGACATTATAAGCTCCATGAATTTATTAATATCGGAACACTATCATCATCTTTGTTTAATATTTGATATCATTAAACATGATGATAACGTGATTCGTATACATATTATCCAAATTGATCCCATTGCATCACATAAGTCAAATAGGAATTAAGAGGATAAGCAAGCATCATGTGCAATTGACCATTAGTCAAACTAATGATCGAAATGATCTCTTTCATGATCAGAATCTTTATTAAATCCATGCGCTTCCACTTTTAGCATTAATCCAAATTTAGTTACAAGTAAGAAAGCTTTTCCCCCAAATTGATTTAGGGTTACAAATATTTGATTCGTTAAGAAATGGAAGAAAGAATTTAGGATTTCCCAAAATTCGGTCCCCCAAACTCGAACCCTTAGGGTTGTATTTATAGATGCAGGTTGGTGCCCCTTTCGCACCCATCCTTTCGCTTCAGTCGAAAGACCTTCCTTCAACCTTCCATATGCACCCTTTCGTCATGGTTGAAAGGCCTTCCTTCATCCTTGTGCGCGCTTCCTTTCGATGCAGTCGAAAGGCTTTTCTTTTGACCTTTCTCATCCATTCTTCGGTCTCCGCCTTTTCATTTCAGACCTTTTGACCCGGTCGAAAGGATCGCCTTGACAACCTTTCACTGCCGTTAAAGTTTGAGTGCCTCCTTTACTTTTCTTTTCTTCCCTGTATTGCTTTCAACTTCATCGAAAGAAGGGTAGGGGTGCTCTTCGCTTTGTGTTGCTATATTGTTGCAAGTGAGAGATGAGTTAACCTTTTGCATAGCTTTGTCGAAAGGAATGGTGAGCGACAGCTGGGTCTTAGCGAAAGGACTCTAGGCCTTCATGTAGGGTTTTCATCATGCCTTCGAAGGGTTCCAACTATTTTGAAAGGCTTGTTCCTGCTTTCAAAAGGTCCATGTTGGAATCATTTCTTTAAGTAGTAGATTGATAATAACGAAACCCTCTATTTTGAAGGAATTGATTCTTGTGTGGGAGTCTATCATTCAACACCTTCGAAAGGTGCTTCGAACCCATACTAGCATTTCCTATATATGTGAATCTAACTATGTCGAAAGGTCTGGATGAGGCGGAAGAGTAACCTTGCCTTCTTTTCTATCCTTTCGAAAGCTTTTGTTCTGCTTGTCATTTGTACTGGCACCAAGCGCTTGCAAGTCCTTCGAAAGTCATCTCAATACTTTCGAAACGCTCTTCTTTAAACTTTGGTGAAACCTACGTCTTCAATTTTATAGGGCCTATCACTTTTATAAGCCTTCTTTCGTATCTTTTGTTCTTAACTGATTTTTTATGGTTAACACTTGTTAAACCAAATTTCGGGTTAACATCAAAAATAGTGTACAAAGATGTACTATTCAAATAAAATTCCAAATATACTCATAATTAAAATATACATTGTCTAAAATGTCCAAGGTTCAAGTCATATTCCTTTCATATGCGAACGATATGAAATCCGAGTACATATGTAATATATTATCCAATAGTCAGTATGTAAAAAGTATAAGTCATCTCCTTCATTATAGTCCAAAGTGTCAAGAATAGAGTCAACTAAAGGACCTAATGTTTAAAAGTTAGAGTCAACTTCTTCTTCGTCGGCCATTAGACGAGTTCTCAAGCTCTCTAGAGAGCTTAGAATTGTCTAGTCCCAAAAATGATTTATGCTAAGAAAGAGAAAGAAGAGAGGAACTCTTTCTCATGTGGGGGTAGATCTCTATTTATAGTAGTTGGAGAGTGGCATGACTTACTTATATTGGTGGACTGAAGTTGATGTAGATCGATGGCTTGGCGAGATAGATGGGCGTAATGGTGCCATATGTTATTATCTCAGGATTAAAATAGTTCATGTGGATCGCTATCTTGGTCATGGTATTAACAAATGTGGCATGATTGCATAAGAGGGCCATAAAGCTTTATTATATAGAATTTTATTTATATTAATGCACTGCTTCTTCATAAGATTTATTGTAATCCTTTGGTGTTAAATGTCGCCCATATATTCTTTTTTGCATATCTTTGCATTGATTTGTTTGATGTTGAACCACCAATATACTCTAATAAGTACTATACCTTATCTAGCATCCTTAACTTCTCCATTTCTTTAATATTTTTCTCCAAATTAAGAGCATTTCTTCCTATATCTTTTATAGCTCTTGCGTATTGATGATATCTTCATTTCTCAGCATGCAATAGCTTAATTTTTCAATATGTGATAGCTTCTTCTACAACTTGTGATAACTTCTTTTTCTTTACTTGTGATAGCTTCTTTATTCTCAACTTGTGATAGCTCTATGGTGTCAACTTGCAATGCCTTGTCCATATCAACTTGCGATGGCTCTGTGGTGTCAACTTGCAATAGCTTTGTCCATATCAACTTGCGATAGCTCTGTGGTGTCAACTTGCGATGGCTTTGTCCATATCAACTTGTGATGGCTCTATGGTGTCAACTTGTGATATCATATCGCGATGGCTCGTTTATCCTCAACGTGCGATAGCTTCATGTCTTGACGCTCGATGGCTTTGTTCCTTGAGAAATTTGGGTATAATAATACAAATGTAAGTTATAGTAACATTCGTAAGTAAAATTACTTCGGTTAATGATTTATAACCCTAATAGGAATCAAATAATTTTCCATAGATTGACAAGTGAGGACAAGTAGCAAGCAATCCCCCAAAATCCAAGATAAGTAAAACGTTTTATGTAATGTGTAGGTTGGGACCAATAACACATTTAAAGGACTTGAGTAGAATATGACATATTTTAATATACATAAACTCGAGAATATGATCGTGTGATATGAAGAATTTACTTGAATATAACATGAAGGTACTTCTGAGGAAAAATAAAATCATTATGTTATATTGTATGGTCTCAATATGCATCATAATACTGAATTATTATTAGCTAATATTATTTATGCCAAGCTTATGTCTGAATCGAAGTTCCCTTAAACTCTCAGGTACTCATTTGAGTAGTCTGAGAGTCGAAGGTTTTAGGATTTTGATATTTTGTTAAATAACTCACAAAGACGACTACTAAAGGCAGAAAATTTAGCTATTCAATTTTGTCGTGAAAGAATCATTGTGCAGTTTTAGTTGCTTTTGATGTAATATCACTCTGATCGCTTGTGGTGGTATCCTCATATACAACCTTGTAACATTATGTGTATATTATAATTCTGTTTACAATAGAAAGACTGGTGGTTTAAATTGAAATGAAATGATGATGTTTAATTTAGTGAATATTAGGCTCAGGTCCCTAATAAGTTTCAAAATACACAAAAAACCCAGTAAAAAAAAGTATGTAAATTGGGTCCCTAGAATTAAGTTACTAAGTAATTACATATAGTTATGCAATTATTCACTGAATAATTGCAGACATTTATGCAATTATATTCAAAAGTTGCATAAATTTATGCAATTTTTTCGGTAAACAATTACGAAAATTTCCGCAATTTTTTTGGTGAATAATTGCGGAATTTTCCGCAACTTTTTGATGAATAATTGCGGAATATTCCGCAATTTTTCAGTGAATAATTGTGAAAATGTCTGCAATTTTTTGATATAATTGCATAAATGTCTACAATTATTTACTGAATAATTGCATAAGTGTATGCCATTATTCGGTAACTTAATTCTAGGGAGCTAATCTACAAACTTTTTTTACTGGGGTTTTTGTGTATTTTGAAACTTATTAGGGACCTGTGCCAAACTGTCCCTTTAATTTAAGTACTATGAATTGTCATTATTTTTATGACGTAAAAGCGGATCCCTTAGTGTCGCTCAAAAATAAGATTGGAGTGATTGCAGTATTCGGAAGTTCATTTTCAAATCTCAAGACGAGAGATGTTACACGATCCACCATAAAATTCTTGTCCCTTTATAAAATTCTATTTCTCTTTTGGTGTTTTTATTTAAACTGGTTAAGACCTGCCTCTGGTATGTATTAATTCATCTATATGATAACATCAGTACAAGTAGATTAACTACAATTAAAACAATGTTTTTTGTCGACATTAGACGACCAAATATCTACATTTCTACGGGATGCTTGCTTCCATTTTTAATGCAAACAATGAGTAATCATCCATGTAGTTAGCGCCACGAGTATCATCCAAATAAATTTGGATTTCCTAAAAATACATCTTTTGTTTCTCCTAATAGATTGAAAAACTTATTAGTTAACATAGGATAAATTTTTTTATTTTATGGTTATGAGAAAAAGCAATTGGTTATTTATAATATAGAAAGTAAAGGTTATTGAGGCGTCTTCTATTGTATGTGGGTATTAGGTGCAGGTTGGAAAGAGTAATATTACATAGGTTGATACATACATACATATATATATTGTGTGTGTGCGCGTGCATGAATTTGACCATATATATGTGCGTGCACGTCTGTGAATCTGAATGCCGTGACAATAGGTGAGTCCCTCCTTTTGCTAGAATATGTGAATCAAACTCTATGCTATCTCCGTCAAGTGATGTGTGGATCTGGATGGTAGGTCTAGTTTAAAAATGGAGGACTTAAGTGAAAACATCGAAACTCAACAAAATTTACAAAACGGTCAAAGGAGATATACATTTTAGAATCTAAAGACGTAAATTATCAAAATAACCATTTAATATGACAAATAAGCGGAAATGGCATTCATCATTAATTGTGGTGTGCACTAAACATTAATCCGGATAGAGTTTATTGTGTCTTGGTACAGTCAATCAATAACAAACCTAACTTTTAATTAAAGGAAAAATAATATGGGCTTAGACGGAGTTTATTATGCCATAGAATTTGTATTTTAAGTTACTTACAATGGGGCTTTAGTGGTCATAAATGGGCCGCACTAAGCTAGGTTAGGTCCGTTTATTGGAAGATTTTAGATCCGATTAGCAAATATAATAATAATTATATATCACATATGAGCCTAGCAAAATATTTTAGGCTGTGAACAATTCATTTTCTTCAATGAACCGGCATCAGCCATAATTTTATCAGATTAGGCCCATTAATATTCAGAAAAGTTAGCAAATTAGACTTCGCCTTTGTAGTACGGCTAGTAAAATTTCAAATAAGTCGTTGTTCACGTGTCTTCTTTGTTGGTCAACCAAAAAGGTATATAGTTGTAATATATTGTTAGGAGACTGAATTACTTTATACCAATAATGGTATAAATTAGTAATAGTTGATACAGACAAATCAATGATTTATTTAAAAATCAACTATTCAGTATTTTTATAATATTATAATGTCTCATTATACATTTTGTCGATCATGGAATTTAGTTCACGTGCATAACTCAGTTAGTCAGGGATGTCTAGCAATCATGGAATGAATTTTATTGAGGTTGCTGGTTCAAGTCCTGACATGGGGTGGTTATCAATCGAAAAAGCGAGAATATTTTGGGAATTGGTGTTATCTGTTGGGCTGGCTAAAAGGGAGATTGGTTGTGGCAGACTATCTGAATCCTCCGAAAAAAGTTAAATTTTTTATAACTAGTATCATTCAATAAGAATTTAAAACCTAAATCAGATTGATCGTTGCTTCATCTTGGTATCCTTTTGAAAAATACGCTAATAAAATAAGCAGGCCCGACCCTAGGGATAGGCTGGCAAGATGGTCGTCTAGGGCAACGGATGTGAAGAGGACAATAATGAAAGTGGTGACAATGTCAATTCTTTAAAATGATTAAAATTAAATAAAATGAATGGGCAACTTATTTAATAATTTTGTTATGTCTTAAGTAATTTGTTTATCGGGCAACATGAAAAATTAAAACGACTAGTATTCATCTTTGAACCAAACTTGTAAAATTACGAGAAGTCTCAGTGTAAATGAATTGTTTTGACCCATAAACAACAAAAGCATATACACACACATATGCATTCATAGAGGATTACCACGAGTCTAAAAAGAATGTTCAATCCAGATATATTAACATGTCCAAGTGGATGGACATATTAAAACAGTTGAAGATTGCAAGTGCGCAAAAGGGAAGATTGACTGACTGACTTTGCAGGCTGTAGCCATCAGTATTCAACTTTCGGTGCATTATTATATTATTATATACGATACGATATAGCTGACTTAAGCGCAAGGTCAGCTCTCCACAAACATGCTTTTATGTCAACTCCAAACGCTGTATTGTTTCTTCAATTAAAGGGTGGTCGACCATACTATCAAGTGTTAGCAACTGTCAGCTAAAGTCAACCTTTTATGTTGTCCTTTTGGTGTGAAAGTACTGTATAATGCTTTCAAGTTTCATCTGCCCGCTCTTTCTTTTTGAAACATCTCTATTCTATTTATTGGAAATTATTGGACAGACATATAATAAAGGAGAATGGTCAAAAAGTTGCATTGAATATGTGATGTGGATTTAAGAAAAGAAATAAAAAGTGTTGCCCGCTTGTTGGATTCATTTCATATGTAACTCACGTTGAGAAGTTGAGTGTGTGTTTTATACATATCCACCAATGGGTATGTGCATATTTTATATTTTAAATGTAAAGTGGGTTTCCACCTATAATAGAATTATGCCATATAAGTAATTGTTTAAGTGCATTAATAAGATGTAGTTATACAACATCATATTAATACAGTTTTAGTTGCATCTCAGTGGTGTGAATTTTAACTACATCACAGTGATTTAGTTAAAACTATGTCATGTTAGTGCAAATTTAAATGCTTTGAAAAGATATAGTTATGCAATATCATACAGTTGCATCTTAGTAATGCAATATCGTATAGTTGCATCTTATTGCTTTTAAAAGTTACAGATGATTATCAAGCTGCTACTATATTCAGAACTGCTATTGGAAAAGTTACAATTGATAGTAATCTTCAAAGAGACACTTGGATTTGGAAGCTTTGTACAAAAGATGCTTTCTTCTTTAAAAAAGTGTGGAATTTTGTGAAAGATGAAGAAACTGAAGTTTATTGGAGTAAAGTTATTTGGTGCAAATCAAACTGTCCAAAAATGTCTCATTGTTCCTATTTTGCCATACTTAATAGACTTCCCGCATTAGAAAGATGTGCAAAATGAAATAAGAATGCTGATAAAAACTGTTTTTTAAGCAAAAATGGAGTGGAAAATGCAGATCATCTCTTCTTTGATTGTGCTTTTTCAAAACATATTTGATTTATTGCAAAAAATGCTCTGGGTTTTAATCAGCATCAACCAATACAAAGCATAAGTGAAAGCATCAAATACATTCAACACTGCTTCAAACCCAAGTCAACAGAGTTTAAAAGAGCTTCAATTATGCTAACTACTGTCATTTACCATATTTGAAAAGAAAGAAACCAAAGACGTCACCATAAAAAAGAGATTGGCAGCATTCAAATTTGGAACAGTATATTTTCTGACTTTCAGATTCTCAATAGAAAAGCTAACAAACAGAATGCTCACAAACATGCTGATTTATTTACTGCAAATAACATCGAAGACTATGAGAATAGAGTTGAAGACTTCTTACTTAGAGGGAAATACGCTACGCATATCCCTTGTAGAAGTCATAAAGGTTGCCAATGTCATCTACATGCAACTGACAAGGTTAATATCTCGCTTATGCAAGACAACATCCCCCTGGACTATCTTTCTGGAGGCCGTCATTCTAAAGCTGCAAAGGCTATCACCTGCAAGGAAAGTAGACATGAAAATGTTAATTATAATTCTAACCTAATCCATATTGCGAACAGTAATAGTCGATTATTACCTGATGCAGGTTTGAAGAACTACCGTACAACCAGCAGTGTTTTCAAGAAGTTAACGTTGTTGTCTATTGAGGATTACAAGCAAACAAAAGTTAAAGACGACAAAAAGGAAGGCTTTTTCTACAAGAGCTTGTTAAATAATAAGGTCTATCACTTATCTGGCTGGAGTAAAGGAGAAAGCAGCAAATCATCTGCAACCCTTTCACAAAAAGGCGACAAATCAACTATCCATCACTATTCTGCAAAGGATCTGGAGAATAGCAATGTATCGAGAAAAGGGGCGAAAGCACAATTAACTATTTGCAGCAACCCAGTGGATGACAACATCGATCTGACAAAAAATAGCGAGTTTAGGATGAGGGAGCCGGATAAGCTCAGCTATCTTTGTATAACGAATAATAAAGATAGCAACTTTGAAGATGCAGACGCAAATCCTGCTCTTTTGAGACTCATAGGCATGGAGCTCAAGCCCTTGGATATGCGTCGCATGGATAAGAAGGATCTGAGACCTCCTTGAGACTTGGAATTTTGAGATCTGCATATTTTTTCCATTTTCGAGCTTTTCAGTTTCTTCGTTGTTAGATGGAGGTGTCGGTAGTTCGCCATTTCTGTTATTGATGGAGGCGCGTTTGGCATCGAGATATTAGGGTTAGATGTTATGTATTGTCTTTGGGTTTGGTCCTTATTACCCGATATACTCTGTACACTTAATTTGGGCTGGGCCCTTTTATCAATTTTCAATAAAAAAAGTTACAAATGATTTAAGAGTTGCAGTAATTAACTTCATCACTATATGCAGTCAATTTATTTAATATTTAAAGATTTAAAATATATTT
The DNA here is from genome assembly GCA_030737815.1 of Allium fistulosum. NCBI lineage: Eukaryota > Viridiplantae > Streptophyta > Magnoliopsida > Asparagales > Amaryllidaceae > Allium > Allium fistulosum. The sequence goes on from CM060902.1 coordinate 99,880,100, forward strand.
GTGATGTAGTTTACTATTGTTTTTTGATAGTTTAACATTTTAATGTCTTAAAACTGCATTTTGGAGATGTAGTTTAACATTTGGCATACATCCTTAATAAGTTTGAAAATACACAAAACATCCCTCCGTTTTAATTATAAGTTTTTCATCCTTATTTTTAAATGCGACAAAAATATTTTCCTAAATAACCTTATGTCTTTTTCGAAAAAAAACCAAAACCCTTCAAATTCTTTGCATCGATCAACATCTTAAAAAAAGAAAACCCTAATCGCTTGAATTATAAATTGGAAGTAGTTGCAACTTCAAACAGTGTTCGAATCGAGTCCAGAACTGAAGAAAATTGAGATTCAGAAGATGAAAACAACTCAAATCAGAAAATCAAAGGTTATCTATTAAGAAATTTGGTTATTTCGATTTTTATTCTATTTTAATAACTAAATTTGATAAAATTGCAGATATTTGTTAGAAAAGCTCAAAACCATTTACATACAAACAATATTATGCCTAATTTAATGCATCGAAATAGTTACATACTTACATGCAAATTTTAAGTGCATTTCATTTATGGTGTTAAATGTGTTTTTTAACTGCATACTTGATATGCAGTTAATAAATATATCTATTAAATCAAATTTTAACTGTATTTTACATTAATTATATGCATCTTAAAAATACAGCTGTTATATGCAAATTTTAACTGCATATGAAATATGCAGTTAAAACATACAATTAAATGATGCAATATTTATGCACATAACATCAAATATCAAACTGCAACTATTTCTCATTATAATTAACGAATTTAAACATCGAAACAACACCAACAATCCATAAAAAATAAAAAAACAATTCATATTTTTTGTAAACAAGATTAATTCGTCTTCAAATAGTTGCACTTTTTTTATTAAAATTGAAAATTAAACACTTGTTTGAAGAAAACTCAGCTCGGCTTTCAATTTGATGAGAAGAAACTGAAGAAGAAGAAAAACCACGGCTCGACTTTGAAACGCAGGGGTAATTTAGGAAAAAAACAGGCGTAAAACAAAAACATGAACGTAGAAAGTATGTTTTTTTTATAAGGACCGGCTTTGAATTAAGTTTGGTTTTAGGAATGTGTGCCTAATATTCACTTTAAAATATATCTATTTTACTGAAGTTGAAAGATGTAATTTTACTTAGTTTATTTTTTTTAGTAATTAATTTGATCATTTTTAAGTCTTAAAACTACATTTTAAAGTTTTAGTAATAAACTGCATGATTGTTATGCTGTTAATTTCTATCGTACTTGTTGGAACTGGACCAGCCCGCAGCGAAAGTTATGCATGAATTTTAAAAAATTTACCATATTGGATCTTTATTGAGCCTATGAAGTCTAACTGAATTAAAACATATCTAAATTTCATTTAAATAAAATCATTTATTTTATTTAAATTCAAATATATTAAGATATAAAATTAATATTATTTAATTTATTTTATACATAAATGTATCATATACATATATGTGTGAGTGCATGTGTAACATAATAATCCGTGAAAGGTATAGTATGCCCGTATGTAGATGTTGAGATTTACATCGCAACAAACATATTAGCTTATTTTGTATGTCATGTATGTTTTCCAAACATGTGTAGTATTAATTATTTGAAACTTAAATATGTGCATACAAATATGAGTGAAACATCACTCGTCTGAAGTAGTAGTAAATTCCTAGCTTGAAAATTCCTTTAGCTCCTTCTTCTTCCCCTTTCTTCACTCCCTATAAATCTCCCAAATCCATATTGAGAAGATTATATCTTGATTTGGTAATTTTATGTCAGTTTTTTTGATTTTTTAGTGAAGAGGTTAGGGTTTTAATTATCGGAGGAAGTTTAATATAACTTTTAAGCTAGATGAAAATGAGCTAGGGGAAAGATATTTGATGAAGTGTGGAAGTCTTCAGAGTAATCAAGAAAAGTCTCTTGGTTGTACATTCTTTTGTAAGTGATTATTAGGCCATTTGGGCCTTAATTAAACCCTTAATCCCATTTTTATTCATTCTTTCAGTTTGTCAATAATTCCACACTAAACTCAACTCAATTTAAAACCCTAAATAAATTATATTTGTCTTAGCTAATTCTAGCTCATATGTCCATTTTAAGCAAGTCTTCATTAGAAATGAAAAAAAAAAAGTGAAACACTAATAGAAATATAGACATGTTCACCTTTAAACCTATATAGCAAAATACATATATGTTATATGATAGCATATACCCTTCATAGGGTGTCCATTTTCCTACTAAGTATTAACTTATTTTAGCTTTATTTTACTTAATTGTTCCCTAACTTGGCTATGATACCGACTGTAACATCTCACATTCCAAAATCCAAAGATGGAACCCAATGTGCTGCAGTCATTTTGGAATTATCTTTCAATGACAGAATAAGCTCGATATATATATATATATATATATATATATATATATATAAGTCTACGTAAACATAAGAAAAAAAAATTCATTACACAAAATAGACTATGCATTTTTTTTCCATACATCCCAATTCGCGATCGTGTAGAGGTAGAATTTCATATTAGCATCAAAGATCCAACATGCAGTGATGCTAATCCCTTATACTTAATAAATATTCACATCACAGAACATAATTTAAACTACAACAAAATATAATAATAGAAAGGCTTCTCGCCCGTCTTTGTCTTCAAAAACAATCTCGGTAAGAAACTTATCTTCGGCTAGTAACTGGAACCAAGAAAAACCTATAAACTCAACTTACTCAAAGAATACCCATGAATTTATAGGGAAAAAAATAATAAACACACGGATCAGACATAAGTCTGGTATAAATAATATCATTTCCCATCATAGATCCTCCGTTGGTAGGACTATGTCACTATAGCATGTAACGGGTTTTCCTCACACTAGCCTCGGTCACACAATCAATATAAGACTATTGTAAGTCCAAATCACAACAAAATATGTTTAACTTAAACATACATAACATGTCTCAATAATACTATATCTGAAACTATCTTGGGTATAGTGTCTCGGCAAACACAATACCAAGCCTGTGATGATTGTCAAGTTTAGGTAACACTACTGTCAAAAGTATCATTAGTTTCATAGATTATGTCTTTTATACCACAAGGTATATGGTCCCAAACAATTCCAATTATTCTTTTCTTTGCTTTATACCATAAGGTACATATCCTCCCGGTTTCGATAATCATTTAGCAATTCTATACTATAAAGTACAACCCTATGTGGCCTCTTTGTCTTTACGTGTATACTATAAAGTACAATGTTAAGTAATCTTTGTTCTTTATTTTGCAATGCAAAATACAACCCTATGCAATATTGGTTCTTTATTTTATACTGCAAAGTACAACCCTATGTAGTCTTGGTAAATCTTATTTACTTAAACTTGAACCTCTTAAGAGAGTTACAACCACCGTCGCAAAAATGTACAACACATACCACGTCCCTATGAAAGTCGAATGCCAAACCCTACTCCTTAAAGTATGTACATTCAAGTGTGTGCTCCCACATAAAGTCAATAGACCTTACGAACATCTTTCTAGTAAGTTCTTACTTTACCTTTTATTTATCCTAACTTTCAATACCCCACCTAATTAATTGCTTATTAGGTCTCGATAGCTATTCATTTAACTTCGTTAGGCTCGCAGCATATCTTTGGCTATCATAAGCTTTAAGTTTTGGTATTAGCTTTCCTCCAAAAGCTAATAGGCATTGATATTGACTTTCTCCGAAAGTCAATACGTTTTGGCTATCAAATCACTTTCCTTGGGTTTTGTCCTGCAGAAGTTTGGTTCATACACTCTTGTTAGGAACACCATAGTTTGGAACCCGCCTTTGGAAACCATCGGCCGTCACCTTCGGCATACTCTTAACCTTCGGCTATGCTCTTACTTAATTCATTTATTTGGAACTCCTCTTAGTATTTCTTATTTCATGTTCTTTAGCACATTTTTGCCGACATTTCTACTTTTAAGCCAATTTTCCTTATTTATTTAATACATGGATTGCTTCAAAAATTCATAACTATATTTCTGAGTGAAAAGCTAATTTTCAACAGTAGCTTAAAAATAAATTTAAATATAAAACATTTTCAAAAATTGTCTTAAAAAAAAAATGATATCTTAAAATTTGTATCCACGTTGTATTAGGTGTACTATATTTTAAATAGCACGTTTCTTTAACAAATAATATATGATATTTTAAAATTTGTATCCACATTGTATTAGGCCTACTATATTTCAACTAGCACGTTTCTTCAACAAATAATATATGATATCTTAAAATTTGTATCCACATTGTATTAGGCGTATTAATAATATACGATATCTTAATATTTTAGCTCGGTCTAAGTTATTTGATTTTTAAACGCATGAGATAGTTTTAAATTATATAATTAAGATCGAAGATAAATCAAGTACCAAATAACACACATGATATCATGTACTTAAATTTTTTGGAAACCATTAACGAATTCATACAATTAGATTGTGAACTAAAAAATAAATAGACTTTTAGTTCAACATAGTCGTTTGAGGTATAATTCTACAAGTTAAAACCTGGCATAGAAAATGAAAAACTCAAGAAAACTTGGTAGTTCAAACATCAATTCGTTGCATATATAAATTAAACAAATAGGGGAAACGTTAGTTAAAACTCAAAAATACAAGATGCGATCTCATATCCCTTTTTTTTTCCCATGTGTTTCAATAAATATCAACCGTTGATCATATTGATTTGATTATTACGTAGGATTTGCTATATCACATAAAATGATTGCCAAAAAAACAAACAGGCAAGCGAGTGCATGAAAAGAGGTAGCATGAGGTGTAGGGGATAGTGGATTGAAAGCACAAAAAATACAGTCCTCAGTGGAAGAAGCATAACCAATAGCCAATATATAAAAGTAGTGGTAATGTTACAACAACGGTAGTTTATCATGTGAGGTGCCTTGTATGAAAATAGCTAGCTGTATAAAATAAATTCAACCTAACCTTGCTATAAAGCTGTTGCTATAAATTTCTCATATTTAGATTATGGACAAATAATAGGTTTTAAACCACCATTAGAACACAATGCCTAATTGTTTCCAGAATAAAGATCACTATCAAGTTTTATTGCTAAACCTTTTGTTAAAGATTGAGAAGAAGAAGAAAGAAAGGCCTGACACAGTGACTGAATTACTTAATCCAGCTAATGACAGCTTAAACTAAGAGAAAAGGGTAATGGGACAGCATAAAGTTTCGCCAATATTATTATTAAATTAAACGACACACTCTGTAAACTACAAATAATTAACATATAGATAGAAAAATCAGTTTCAACCGGATTAAATATATTATTATTAGCAATTGATATCAATTCTATACCATCATCATCACTAGTACAATTTTCAGAAAGAAGCACACCTTCTTCACCGGATTCATACATATAATTAACCTCACTATAATCCCATAATTCATCATCGAAAGTAACCTCGGATAATTCGTTGCTTGTACTAGCAACAACACTGACACTAGTAAACAATGATTCATTGCGTACCGTTTGCCAACTGTCATTCCAGCTCCAATCGGGTCCATCACCAAACCCAATCAAATCCATTATTCTGTTGGATCCGAAACTAGCAACTGCTTCACTTTCTGATACCGAATCCCATACGCTATTGTCCAGTATACTCTTTGGCGTAACCCGCTTGTACTCAATATCCAAACCTGTACCCGTGAAGAAAGGATGCATCAACAACTCGTCAACAGTAGACCTCTTACCAGCATCCTTCACCAAACACTTGCACAAAAAGTCCTTACAAGAATCCGAAATCCATTCAGGAATTTCAGGCACATCATCTGTGAACCCGACCCGATAAAGAAGGGAACCCGCATCCGAAACATTGGACCATGGAGCTCTGCCTGTGGCCATTTCAATAATCGAGCACCCGAGCGCCCAAACATCAGACGCCAGCCCCTGTTCTTCGCCTCTGGCCACCTCTGGCGCCATGAACATCGGGGTTCCCCTGATTTTAGCCCTAATTTGATTATCAAAACCGATGTATTTCGCGCAACCTAAATCTGCGATTTTTGTTTTCCCATCGCAGCAGATCAGAATGTTCTGACATTTAATGTCGCAGTGGGCAACTTTCATGGAATGGAGATGTCTCAATCCAAGCAGAATGTCTTTTACGAAAGATCTGATTTCGGATTCAAGAAGCTTTTGCTTTTGGATGAGATCGGAGATGGATCCACCGGGGGCATACTCGAGAAAGAGATTGTAGAAGTGATCATCCGAATCATAGCCTAAGTAAGAGATTATGTGAGGAGAAGAGATTGAAGAATGAATGCTCTTTTCATACTGAAGGAATTCGGAGTGTGAGTGACTTGTTGATTTAACGGCGAAGAGTTGGCCGGAGTTCAGATCCGAAGCGAGGGAGACGATTGCGGTTGAGCCGCGGCCGAGAAGTGGGCCCCTGGTCCAGTTAGTCATTTTTGATTTCTGATTGAAAAATGAATTTGAATTAGAAGTGTGAATTGTGGAGAAGATATATACAGGAGGATGCCATCCAACTTGGAGACACGTGTCGGAATGTGGGAGGACGGGTGGGTTGACGGTAGGCAAAAGTTTTGCAGATGAATTTGGTTGTTGGTTGAGCATTGCCAAAGAGCAGGAAAATTAAAAGATTTTAGAGGGTAGATTTTGTTTGATTTGGACTCCTTCGGGGGGTTGAATTTGGATGAGTTGTCTTTTGAGATATTGTAAACATCTTTGGCTTCTACTGACCATTCTTAATACGTTGAACTTTTTGACTCATTTTGCCTAAACTAAAAATAATAATTTAGAAACATAAATATTTCTTAATTTGGAATTTGCCGCCAATCATCTTTGAATTTCCCTCATTGTAATTTTGTGTTTTCATTTTCAATTTATTCTTCTTTTTTCAAATTTTCAAACGATTAAATTCCACATTTTCCGATAAATAGTTCTAGAAAAAAAAAGTAGTGGTTATTTATTAGAATTTTTATGTATTTCATCGTGTTTTTTTCATTTTCAAACGTTAAAATTTACTCGAAGTTGTATCAAAAAGTTGGGTTTATGATGTTGCGTATACCATCTTAGAATTAGAGGGATGGAGTAAGTAAAACGATTAAGTATTTTTATTTTGGTGAATATCGGGGGAAATTCATTTTCATATAAAGCGGATATATTTTCATTAATTTGATAAAGTGGATATATTTTCTGTAATATGATAAATGTTATATGTATAGAAAAAATGGAGCACTCATATAAAAACTAAATAATACTTTTTTAGTCTTACATCATTACTCAAGTTCGGCGTAACTCTATAGATTTTCTTTTCTTTCCATATGATACTGTTGAATTCTACGTACTTAATATATATATATATATATATATATATATATATATATATTATTGTATGTTTGGATTGTCGAAATGTATTTGATGTAATGTAATTTAATTTAATACTTCGTTAATTGTCTATTTAATTTTCAATTTTCAAATGAAAAAAGAAAAAGTACATTTAAGAAAAAAGCAGACTTAAAAATGTTCCAAATGTAAAGAACTTAATGAATGATTTGACAGTAAGAAGCAAATGCCATCTTGTTCCAACAGTGTGCACCATAGGTATGTTCGCCTTACCCTGCATGTTAGAATGAAGTGCGTGGCCTACAATCAATTTAGATGCTAATGTTTGGAGGCAGATCAAATTCAGTTAAAGGGATGCAACAGTGATAACCAATATTGTTTTCTTTCAACTAGTTAAGATGGTTAGCGGTCACGTTTTTATTTTGAACTTTTTACCATAATTGTTGATAAATAATTATGATTTTAATTTGGGAAAGATCATCGATTCGTTGGTTTAAATTTTGTTTCAACATTTAGTTTTGTTTGTTTATGAAATAAATCATGTATTTACATGTTACAAATGTATGAATGTCTATTGAGATATATTTAGAATATATGATTAGATATTATGATATATGATTATGATATTATGCTATATTTAGAATATATGATTAGATGTTATGAGTGGTATGTAATAAGAGATATATCTTCGGAAGGTTTCATGCTGTTTCCGCAATATATGATTAGATGTTATGAGTGGTATGTAATAAGGGATATATCTTTGTAAGATTTCCTGCTGTTTCCGCAATTCTAGAGTTACTATAAGATGGAGTCTAGGGTATGTATTATAAATAAGGATGCTAGTGATTAATAAGAATTTAAGCTGAGTTTTACCAATTCTTCATGGTATCAGAGTCAAAAAACGATTTTTTTTCTTCAAGAATAATTTGTCATGACTGATGGTGAATATCAATTGTTCACAAGTGAGCAGTGGAAAGTTATTTCGGACGTGATTGGTAATAGTAAAAATCCCGAAAATCGATTGAGTGGTAAGTTTGATGATGCTTCATGGATTATCGATACCGGAGTCAAATACCCTGACCCGGAGTCCCTTTCAAATAACGCACAATTCGGAGAGCCGCTTCCCAATGTTCAATTCGAGGTGCTTGCATAAATTGAAACAAAATATGAACTGAATAAGCCAGATCATGTTACAGGGCAACGTTCGTGGTTATTCAACACACAAAACCTTGAGTGTTCTGTTGGTTTGCCAAATGGTGAAAAAGTGATTGCTATTTTGGTGGGATCCGTATGTGTGTCGGACAAAATTACTCTCATCGGAGTACTTTATGTTCCAAATTTGAGTTGCAATTTAATTTCTATTTCCCAACTTAATAATGATTTACGAACTATAGTCCAATTTGATTCTCATATTTGTGCTATACAGGACCAAATGAAGGAGCTGATTGGAATGAGAGTTAGGAGAGATGGACTGTACTACTTTAGCAAACCGGAATTTGTGTCAACAGTTGAAGCAACATCAAATTTGGAGTTGTGGCATCGTCGGCTCGGGCATCCTTCCGAAAAAATAGTTAAGTTAATTCCTCACGACAAAAATAATAAAGATAGTTTAGATAAAGAGTGTGAAGTATGTATGCGTGCTAGACATTCTAGAGACAAGTTTCCTTTAAGTGACAATAAAGCTTCTAGAATTTTTGAGAAAATACATTGTGATTTGTGGGGTCCATATCGACACGTTTCGTCGTCTGAGGCCCGTTATTTTTTGATAATAGATGATTTTTCAAGAGTAGTTTGGATTTATTTGTTGGTTGACAAATTAGAGGTGTTTCAAACGTTTATGTCCTTTGTTGCTATGGTCGATAGGCAATTTTCTCAAACAATTAAGGTCGTTCAAAGTGATAATGGAACTGAGTTTAATTGTTTGATTGATTATTTTAATGCAACTGGAATTTTGTTTCAAACTTTGTGTGTGGATACTCCACAACAAAATGGGAGAGTTGAAAGGAAACATAAACATATTTTGAATGTGGGTAGGGCATTACGCTTTAAAGCAAACTTGCCTATTTATTTTTGGGGTGAATGTGTTCTTGCTGCCGCTCATTTAATTAATCGTACACCCTCTTCCATGTTACAAAATAAAACACCTTTTGAGATACTTTTTGGTAAACCACCATCTTTTGGTGCTATTCGAACCTTTGGGTGCTTGTGCTTTGCTCATAATCAAAAGACTAAGGGAGATAAATTTGCAAGTCGGAGTCGAAAGTTTATTTTTATGGGTTACCCGTTCGGTAAGAAGGGGTGGAAATTATTTGATCTTGATACAAAGGAATTTTTCGTGTCTAGAGATGTGAAATTTATAGAGGAGGTGTTCCCGTTTGGGTGTACAGAAGATGTCAGTATAATATCTAGTGAGAATAATGACTATGATATTCATCAAGGTTTTCTGAAATAATTTATGAAGATGAGGATGTTGATCTTTTGATTAATGATAATGGGTATAATCACATGGACGAAGTTCAAATTAATGCACATGCCATTGTTCCAGAACCAGCGACCGCTGGGTCGGAACAGCGACCGACTATGCATATTGATGATCAGTCTTTAGATGGGTTGCGCATGGCGCATGGTTCTGCTTCGGATCAGTCTACTAGTCCACAGGAAATGGGTCGTGGTCTTCGAGAAAAGTTCCCAATTGTTCTGTATCGAGATTTTGTGACACATACAGTTTTTGCTAATGGTCCATCTTCTGGTTCTCCTCGTTCCAATCACTCCTCATGTACTTCTTATCCTCTAGCACATTACATAAATTGTGACAATTTTTCTGTAAATTATTGGAGATTTCTTGCAACTATAATTAAGGGTAAGGACCCTAAATCATTTAATGCACTACTAGAAAAAGCTAAAAAACCGGCAGGGTAGGGCGACGGCTCCCGACGGCTTATTTCCGACGGGCCGTCGGCGGCCGTCGGAAGCCGTCGGAAAATCGCGAATATCTGGCTCCAGCCGAGCCTTCTTCTTCTCCATTTTCATACGAAAAAATTAGGTTTACTTCCCCCAATTCTCTTCCCCAGCCCTCCAATCAGCAATTTCGAGATTTCAGGTTCTTCCCAGCTGTGCAATTAACTTCTACCGCTCTCTAGAACAGGTATAATCTCTTATTTTAGCCAAAAATTCAGTTTTTATCCTAATTCTAGATTTGCACAATTTGATAAATTAGGGGTAATTGTTGATTGAAAATGTTTACAATAGTGTTATAATAGTTTCTAACATTCCATGGTATTCCTATTTCATCTATTATCGTGAAATTGCGAAAAACATGTATAATTTATATTGATTATATATGTGTGTAGCACTGCTATCATTGTATTGTGTTAGTTGAAATAAGATAAAATGAACGTACGAGCTAGAAATATTATATTGTGCACGTATTGATTTATGCAACAAAAAAATACGTCGAACGAGCCTTAAGTTGATGCGTAATACGTCGAATAAATGTGTTAAATTAATATATATTTTTGTAAATGTGAACAGTGAGTAAAACTGTATTTTTTCGTAAAATGCGCGCATGTAACTGACAAATGTTCCTTAGAGAGTTTTTGGCCCCGTCTGACGAGTGTTGTACATGTTCGTTGTATAAATAGTCGTTCTTTTTGAAAAACGACCATTTATATTCATCTGGTACAATGTTTGTCGGATTTGTCCCTGTATTGGACAAGTTATGAACACAGACGATATGATGCCGGCACTAGCATACTGGATGAAGAAGATGCGCAAGAACTACAGGGATACGATATCTAAGATTAAGAAATCTGGTAAGAAACCACGGTGGATGAGAGAGAGCGTGTGGCAAGCTTGGTTGAGATACTGGGAGATGGACGAGGCGAAGGCATGTATACTAATTTTTTTTGAATTATTAATTTGACGTGATCGAAAAATAATGTATCAAATTTTGAATGTACATGCAGAGTCGGATAGAAACTCTGCAAATAGAAATAAGAATCCCGTCACTCATCGCGGAGGATCGAAGTCGTTTCAGCAGTATCCGCAGGAGTTGGTAAATTTACTGAATAATAAATATAAATAGTTTATACTATATGATTTTAAATGTATAATAATTGTATGTAACAATCAACTTTAGGAAGTCGAGTCACATGGTCCTGTCAGCTATATGGACGTGTTCACCCGTACGCATGCTGTCGAGCATGTTAATCCAGACGGGACTGTTTCGTACACATGGCAGGATGCAAAATCCAGCAAAAACCATGTAAGCATATTTCATTTTATTCAGTATTAATAATTGTTTTAATTGTTAAACTATGATGACATAAGATATGATATTATTAATTTGTTAATGCAGGAGAAGTTTATGGAGCAGTGGCAGAAACTCCTTGCTGACACGGGTCGAGATCAGCTGACGACCAATGAGGAAGACGTTATTTTTGAGTCCGTTATGGATCCTGCAGAGCATGGTCGACGATATGGATTTGACAATTTAGTGGTAAATAATTTGCTTTTTCTTAAAATACTTAATTTTCACCTTTTCAAAACAATACTTGAATTTTATTTATTTTTCAATTATTGCAGTCCAGTAGTCAAAGTAGGGGACGGCGGAGTAGACCTCAGAGCGATCTTGCAGATATAGAAGAATTGCGGACTAGAGTTGCCCAGTTGGAGGAGTAGAACCGCCAACAGGCCATGCACACCGCACAGTTGTTAGAGTATATGCAGCAGCAGCAGGGTGGTGGTCGCTTTCCTTCCTCGGCTAGCTCTGGATCTGCAGGAGATTGATTCATTACTTGCTTTCTTGTTCGTTCAGGTATGTTTTGTTTTAATTTAGAATGATTTGGTAGACGGCGTAGATAATTGTTGATTTATGTATAATTATGTTTGACACATTTGATTCTATGGTTGTATGAGGACGTGTATGAGAATATTGATGAATTTGTGTATTAGCAACATGGTAGAACAGTTATTGTTAGGATTATTGTTAATGTTGGAATGGTTATTTATATTTTGATGTAATTTTATTTATTTGTGTGTTTATTAAATATTTTATAGTTTGGGTTTGGATATTTGGTTGGATTATTGTATATTGGATTGTGCAGTATTGATATTATAGTGTTTGGAAGAGAAATGTGGTTGGAAGGCTAAATTTGCAGCAAAAAAAACAGCAGATTTTCGACGGCTTCCGACAGCTCATTGGTCAAAATTTCCGACGGCTCACGACGGATAATGGCGCCCTGTAAGTTACCATTTCCGACGGTTTCCGACAGTTTCCGACGGGCGTCGGAAACCGTCGGAAATCGTCGAGATCCGTCGGAACAGAATACGACAGCTTACGTCGGAAGCCGTCGGAAATACTGCTTCCCGACAAAGCCATTTACGACGGCTTTTTCCGACGGCGGCCGACGGTTTCCGACGGCCGCCGACGGCTTCTGGCCGTCGGAAAACGTGTTTCCCCTTGTAGGCCGCCGTCGGAAAAAGCCATCGTAAATGGCTTTGTCGGGAAGCAGTATTTCCGACGGCTTCCGACGGACGCTGTCGTATCCATTTCCGACGGATCTAGACGGTTTCCGACGGTTTCCGGCGGACGTCGGTAACCGTCGGAAATCGTCTGGAACAGACCGCCGTTATTCGTCGTGAGCCGTCGAAAATTTTAACCAATAAGCCGTCGGAAGCCGTCGGAAATCTGCTGTTTTTTTTTAAATTTGCTGCAAATTTAGCCTTCCAACCACATTTCTCTTCCAAACACTATAATATCAATACTGCACAATCCAATATACAATAGTCCAACCAAATATTCAAACCCAAACCACAAAATATTTAATAAACACACAAATAAATAAAATTACATCAAAATATAAATAACCATTCCAACATTAACAATAATCCTAACAATAACTGTTCTACCATGTTGTTAATACACAAATTCATAAATATTCTCATACACGTCCTCATACAACTATAGAACTAAATGTGTCAAACATAATTATACATAAATCAACAATTAACTACACCGTCTACCAAATCATTCTAAATTAAAACAAAACATACCTGAATGAACAAGAAATCAAGTAATGAATCAATCTCCTGCAGATCCAGAGTCAGCCGAGGAAGGAAAGTGACAACCACCCTGCTGCTGCTGCATGTACTCTAACAACTGTGCGGTGTGCATGGCCTGTTGGCGGTTCTGCTCCTCCAACTGGGTAACTCTAGTCCCCAATTCTTCTATATCTGCAAGATCGCTCTGATGTCTACTCCGCCGTCCCCTACTCTGACTACTGGACTGCAATAATTGAAAAATAAATAAAATCCAAGTTTATTGTTTTGAAAAGGTGAAAATATCATATTTTAAGTATTTTAAGAAAAAGTAAATTATTTACCGCTAAATTGCCGTATCGTCGACCATGCTCTGCTGGATCCATAACGGACTCAAAAGTAACGTCTTCCTCATTGGTCGTCAGCTGATCTCGACCCGTGTCAGCAAGGAGTTTCTGCCGCTGCTCCATAAACTTCTCTTGCATTAACAAATTAATAATATCATATCTTATGTCATCATAGTTTAACAATTAAAACAATTACTAATACTGAATAAAATGAAATATGCTTACATGGCTTTTGCTGGATTTATCGTCCTGCCATGTGTACGAAACAGTCCCGTCTGGATTAACATGCTCGACAGCATGCGTACGGGTGAACACGTCCATATAGCTGACAGGACCATGTGACTCGGCTTCCTGAAGTTGATTGTTACATACAATTATTATACATTTAAAATCATATAGTATAAACTATTTACATTTATTATTCAGTAAATTTACCAACTCCTGCCGATACTGCTGAAACGACTTCGATCCTCCGCGATGAGTGACGGGATTCTTATTTCTATTCGCAGAGTTTCTATCCGACTCTGCCTGTACATTCAAAATTTGATACATTATTTTTCGATCACGTCAAATTAATAATTAAAAAAAAATTAGTATACTCCTCAATCAACGGTTGTAAATATACATCGATTCTTTGTGTCGGATCGTCGGGGCCAGGAACGACAACAATAAGAAACATATATTGCGTTTTCATACACATCCATGGAGGTAAATTATACGGTGTGACGATAATGGGCCAGGATGAATATTTAGAACCAAATTGAGAAAATGGAGAAAAACCGTCCGTACATAATCCTAATCTAACATTTCGACTCTCCGCTGCAAAATTTGGATACATTTTATCGAAATGCTTCCATGCTTCTCCATCGGCCGGATGTGTCAACGTACTCTCTTCCTCTGTTCTCACGCTATGCCACCTCATATTAGACGTAGTTACAGAAGATGCATATAATCTTTGAAGTCTTGGAGTTATGGGTAAGTAGTGCATACGCTTGTACGGAACTTCCTTCCCCTTCTTTTTTCTTGGTTTGTATCTCTCCTGGTTACAAACTTTACAATTTCTAAGGTTTGCGTCTTCTTTCCAAAACAACATGCATCCTTTTAAACATGTATCTATTTTCTGATACGGTAAACCAAAAGCCGACATAAGTTTTTTTAACTTCGTAGTGATTTTCACACATTTGATTATCGGGCGGCATATGTCTTTTTGCAGCTTGTACAACAGCCTTAAACCCAGCTTCAGTGATGTTGTATTTTGACTTCATCGCAATGTATTCTGCGATTACTGACAGCTGAGTGCCGTTTTTACAACCATCCCAAATAGGTTTCTTAGCTGCATCTAGTAAATCATAAATATTTTTAGCTTCAATATTTGATTCTTCAACATTTCCATCATCGTCGTCAACTTCAACCATAGGAAACATTGATCGTGCGGCATCTTCGATCATATTTTCTATACGGGTCGTTGAAACTATTTCGTTAACAACACTTTCAGACTCTACAGAAGTATTTGCTACAACTTCTCCATGCCGATCCCAAACATAATATTCGGGTGCGAAACCGTGTTTGCACAAATGAACTTTCACAATATCTGGTAACAAATACTTCAAATGTCTACACCTACTATACGGACAACGAATTTCTGGATCGTTTCCGTTATTACTTAAAGCAAATTCAACAAACACGTTTATACCATTATAAAAATCTTCTTTTATTGAGCCCCTCAGTCCTTTTCTTTGGTACATCCATCTCCTCCGATCAACAAAATAATCAATCATTTTTCCTATTTGACAAAATGAGAAGTTCAAAATTTAATATTTATTTTGAATTTAAAATTTATATTTAAAATTTCCTATTTGACAAATACTTCAAAATTTCCTATTTGACAAATACTTCAAAATTCCTATTTGACAAAATGAGAAGTTCCTATTTAAAATTTATATATTTTCAAATAGGGCACGTTTTATTTTTTAACGTAACGATTTAAAAAAATATATAATTTTTTTTTTCATTGGTCAAACATCCTACTTCCCATTACAAACACATTAAGCATTTACATTTCGTATATTACTTCGTCTCAAACGATTCAATAAAATTTCGACAGCATTTCCCTTTTGTTCCCTGCATTGTACACAAATGCGTGTACGTAGGAAACAAAAAAGAAAAGTTAGACTGAAATTTTATGAACCGTTTGAGACGAAATAATATACAAAATGTAAATGCTTAGTGTGTTCATAACTTGTCCAATACAGGGACAAATCCGACAAACATTGTACCAGATGAATATAAATGGTCGTTTTAAAAAAAAAACGACTATTTATACAACGATCATGTACAACACTCGTCAGACGGGGCCAAAAACTCTCTAAGGAACATTTGTCAGTTACATGCGCGCATTTTACGAAAAAATACAGTTTTACTCACTGTTCACATTTACAAAAATATATATTAATTTAATACATTTATTCGACGTATTACGCATCAACTTAAAGCTCGTTCGACGTATTTTTTTGTTGCATAAATCAATACGTGCACAATATAATATTTCTAGCTCGTACGTTCATTTTATCTTATTTCAACTAACACAATACAATGATAGCAGTGCTACACACATATATTCAATATAAATTATACATGTTTTTCGCAATTTCACGATAACAGATGAAATAGGAATACCATGGAGCTAGAAACTATTATAACACTATTGTAAACAATTTCAATCAACAATTACCCCTGATTTATCAAATTATGCAAATCTTGAATTAGGATAAAAACTAAAATTTTGGCTAAAATAAGAGATTATACCTGTTCTAGAGAGCAGTAGAAGTTAATTGCACAGCTGGGAAGAACCTGAAATCTCAAAATTGCTGATTGGAGGGCTGGGGAAGAGAATTGGGGGAAGTAAACCTAATTTTTTCGTATGAAAGTGGAGAAGAAGCAGGCTCGGCTGGAGCCAGATATTCGCGTATTTCCGACGGCTTTCGACGGCCGCCGACGGCTTCCGACGGCCGCCGACTGCCCATCGGAAGCCGTCGGGAGCCGTCGCCCTACCCTGCCGGTTTTTGAGCCTTTTCTAGTAGTGATGAAGCCATAAAATCCGATGAGTGGCGCCGTTCCATGAAGGATGAGATACGAGCTCTAGAAGACAACGACACATGGACCTTGGAGCATCTTCCTCCGGGGAAACGTGCTCTTGGTAGTCAATGGGTGTACAAGACCAAATATTTGTCAAATGGATATGTTGAGTGTCTAAAATCCAAATTAGTAGTGTTGGGTAATCACCAACAAGAAGGAATTGACTACAACGAAACTTTTGCTCCTGTTGCCAAGATGACTACAGATCGTGTTTTTCTAGCCGTAGCGACATCTAAGAATTGGGAACTACATCAAATGGATGTTCATAATGCGTTCCTACATGGTGATCTTGATGAGGAGGTATACATGAAATTACCTTCCGGGTTTGAGAGTTCGGATCCAACTTTGGTATGTCGGTTACGTAAGTCATTGTATGGCTTAAAGTAAGCTCCAAGATGTTGGTTTGCAAAATTGGTGTCGGCTTTGAAATGGTATGGCTTTCTTCAGTCTTGTTCAGATTATTCTCTTTTTACATTTACTAAAGGCGGTGTTCAGATTAATGTCTTAGTTTATGTTGATGATCTTGTTATTTCTGGGAATGATTCCGCTATGCTTAACATATTCAAAGCTTATCTTAGTGATTGTTTTAAAATGAAAGATCTTGGAAATCTCAAATATTTTTTGGGGATTGAGGTCGCCCATAGTTCTTCAGGCTTGTTTTTATGTCAACGCAAATATACTTTGGATATTATTTCTGAAGCAGGCTTATTGGGGGCAAAACCGATTGGGTTTCCTGTAGAACAAAATCATAAGCTAGATCTTGCAATTGTAGAGTTTCTAGCAGATCCTCAGTCATACCGACGACTTGTGGGTTGTTTGATTTATCTTGCGGTTACTCGACCGGATCTGGCTTATTCAGTTCATATTTTGTCTCAATTTATGCAAGCACCTCGAATTGAACATTGGGAAGCGGCTCTCCGGGTTGTGCGTTATTTGAAAGGGACTCCGGGTCAAGGTATTTGGCTCCGTGCTGACAGTGAGTTGACCTTGGAAGGATGGTGTGATTCGGATTGGGCGGCTTGTCCTCTTACTCGTCGCTCGTTGACAGGTTGGCTTGTGTTCCTTGGTCAATCCCCTATTTCTTGGAAGACAAAGAAACAACATACGTATCTCGGTCTTCCGCGGAAGTCGAATATAGGTCTATGGCTGCAATTGCCTGCGAATTGAAGTGGCTAAAAGGGTTATTGTTGAGTTTGGGTGTGCATCATCCTAAAGCTATTAAATTATTTTGTGATAGTGAATCGGCGTTACATATAGCAAAGAATCCTGTTTTTTATGAGCGGACGAAACACATCGAGGTTGATTGTCACTTTGTTCGTGATAAAATCAATGAAGGTTTGATATCTCCTACTCATGTCTCGACATCGTCACAGTTGACGGACATATTTACAAAGGCTCTCGACAAGGCTCAATTTAATTTTCTTCTCTTCAAGTTGGGCATTTTTGAATCTCATGCTCCAACTTGAGGGGGGGTATTGAGATATATTTAGAATATATGATTAGATATTATGATATACGATTAGAATATTATGCTATATTTAGAATATATGATTAGATGTTATGAGTGGTATGTAATAAGGGATATATCTTCGGAAGATTTCTTGCTGTTTCCGCAATATATGATTAGATGTTATGAGTGGTATGTAATAAGGGATATATCTTCGGAAGATTTTCTGCTGTTTCTGCAATTCTAGAGTTACCATAAGATAAAGTATTGAGTATGTATTATAAATAAGGATGCTGGTGATTAATAAGAATTCAAGCTGAGTTTTACTAATTCTTCAATGTCGCATATTATTAGTATACATCTTATTACTTTATCTTAAGTTATTAAAATATTTATGAAATAGCATGTAAAAAAATAATGCATGGTTTATGTGATTTACCTTGATCAATAGAATTTTGAGGTATTATCGTAATTGTTATTTTTCCATACAATTGAATAACATACAAAGCAGATGAAATTATGAAAGACCGGTTTGTTCGTGGTACCTAAAGACAAAATGGTTTATTTTTCTATATAATGGAAGTGGTAGACAAAATGGCCAATTACATAAAAGCAGTGGTAGTGTCATACACAACTGTGGTAGTTTATCATGTGAGATGCCTAGCTGTATCACATCAATTTGCTATGCTAACTTTTTGTTTTTGGTTGTATCCACTGAAAATAACTAATTTCCATGTATATAAACATTGGTCTAAAGCTATATCTATATTTGCATATTTAAGACATGCTTTTATTACAGCATGTGGCTAGGTGCAATGCATAGCCATCTCTCTTTGGAATAAATTCGATGTCTTTGAGCCGTCGTAAACGTATACTCTTGTTGATCCTTGTAAACCATCTCTTTTTCTAGATATAACAATAATACATTGGTGGCTAAATGAATATTCTAAATTATATGAACAAATAATCAGGCCTTGAATCATGATTAGCACATACTACAAAGATCGTTTTTATAACACCATCCCAATAGGGTCAGTCAGACCTCCAACAGAGGATCGGTGAATTCAAAAATGGACTCATCGCTTTGATTATCCTGAAAGTCATCGAGTTATCCAGTTACCATGTCTGATAAGAATATGGAGATAATTAATTGTTTTTTACTAGAATTGCAATTCTGATCCTACGCGCTTCTCGTAATATTTGTTTAATATTTGTTTAATATGATTAACCCTTACTGGAATGCTCTAATAGTAATATACAGACATTTGATTCAAGAAGATAAACTTCATGTAATGCACAAACACTGGGCATGAAAAGAAGGTGCTTTCTTCTTGCAAGTTTTGAATTCAACTTGAAATTGAGTACATGTACGTGAGCAGACACGTAACCATATTACTCTGAAGTGCACGAGTCAACTAACTTAAGCCACGTGCATGCTCTCCTTTATTAATAATGAAGTAATTGCTTCTATTCCAGGTCAACACTTAGTTTACTAACGTTACACCAAACAAGTAGCCGTCACTGAATTGGTTGCATCTGCATTTGCTCACGTTTTCATCCTATATTCTCAATCTCTTTATCAGAAGTTGTGAACAATACAAAGACTCTTTTATATCAGACTCACGTGTATTATTTTCCCTTAGTCACCATATGAAGCACAATTATGTTAATTAACACAGAATTATGATATTGCTGACACTGATGTTTTTCTCAAACAACTTTTATGGAGCTAAACCAACTTGTAAGTTAATACAGACAACTTTACTAAAGTAATAGTAAATCATAATGGGACAACTCAAAAGACACACTCCTATTATCCTGTATCAAATGCAATTTGATTCTCCAACCTTCCTGTCTGTTTAATCCTCTCAATTGTCAATCTTTTATAGCTTGTTAGATAAACATTACGTAATATCTTAGAACTGCAAACAATCATAACACAGACGGAAAACACGGTTTCAAGCAAATCAGATATATCACCATTAGCAGTTAAAATAAACGCTACATCATCATCATCACCATGAACAATTTTCAGAAACATTAACACCTTCTTCACCACATTCATCCATATAATTAACATCGTTATAGTCACGTAATTCATTTTCAAACCTAAACTCAGATAATTCTTCACCAATGGCAGCCAAAGTACTAACAACAGTAACACAGGTATCAATGATTCATTGCGTACTGTATGCCAGCTGTCATCCCAGCTCCATTCAGGTCCATCCTCAGACCCTATCAAATCCGATATCCGGTCGGATCCGAAATGAACTAAGAGTTCGTTTTCAGATACTGAATCCCAGGTGTCGTTCTCCAATACACTCTTTGGGGTAACCCACTTGTATCCTACATCACACCAGTACCCGTTACGAAAGGATGCATCAACAACTCATCGACGGTTGCCTTGTTACCAACATCCTTCACCAAACACTTGCTCAAAAATTCCTTACCAGAATCCGAAATCCATTCAGGAATTTCCGGAAGATCCTCTGTGAATCCGACCCCATAAAGAAGGGAACCCGCATCCGACACATTCAACCACAGAGCTATGCCTGTTGCCATTTCAATGATCATGCATCTGAGTGCCCACACGTCTAAAACCAGTCCTTTGTTAAATTTTGGTGATACAGTAAGTAAATAAATATGCAAAAAAAAGAAAGAAAAGATTTCATTTTCTTTGATTAATAGGCATATTTTATTATATTTATTTCTCTCTCTAATTGGCTACTCAATTTATTTTTTGCTATTCAATGTTAACTTGAGCATTAAGTAATTAATGTTGTAAATAGAGACTAGAAGAGAGAGTGTAAAATGTGTGGAATCTATTTGCTAATTCTCTTTCTTCTATCTTTGTTATTCTCCTCAACAATTTTAGCCATAGATATCAAGACTCACTTTCTTAATTTGGTTATTGGTTCAATTTGTCTTTTGTTTACTTTTATTTTATTCGATTAATTGTAAACAAATCTTGGTGAATCAACAAAGAGGGTGGTTTGGAGGAATCTCTTGTGTATTGATTTCTGATTTTATTTCCGTTTATTTTCTATCCAAATTTATCTCTTTGTAATTTGGATGATAAAAAATCTATTGGAAAAAGCTTTCGCAAAGCAAATTTTTCGCTACAGATTGGTATCGGAGCAAGGTCGTCACAAAGCTTAGAGTAATTTTGAATTTGAAAAATTATTGAGATGTTGGATGTGATTTCTTTTTCATAGATGGCTATTTTGGATGGAAAAAATTGAGGTATTTTGAAGCCTAGCATAGAAGACGTTTTGTACCTCAATGATCTTCATGATCCGATTGATGGAGAATGAGAAGAAGCCCTTTGATGTAGAGGAGGAAAAATGAAAGAAGATGGAGGCAATTGCGTTGATTCGTCAGTATCTTGATGATTCATTCTTCCACCATGTGGCTAGTTGTGAATCCGCGAAGGCTTCGTGGGAAAATTGTTATCTTTGTATGAGTCGAAGAATGCTACAAATAAGGCTTTTCTTGTTCGAAAGTTGGTTCAACTGAGATTAGATGGAGAGAAGTCGGTTGTAAAACATTTGAACGAATTTCAAGATGTAATAAATCAATTTGCAAATATGAATGTCAAATTTAATGATGAGTTACATGCTCTTTTATTGATGAGTTCGCTTTCAGAAAGTTAGGAAACTTTGGTTGTTTCATTAAGTAATTCCAATGCTAATGGAACTATCTCACTAGGAACTATTCGAAATATTCTTTTAAATGAAGAGCTTAGAAGAAAAGGGTCATGTGTGAAATTAGTTCAAGATGAGGCTATGGTAGCAAAAGACTTGAAGAAGGATACAAGTCCAAAGAAGAAAGTCGTTAATGGTAAAGGTATGTCAAAAAGTATCATTTGTTATTATTGTCATAAAAAGAGTCATATGCGCAATAAATGTGAAGTGTATAAAATGGATCAAAAGAAGGCTATACATAGTGACAATGATAGTGATACCAGGCAGGTATAGCTGAAGGTAGCGACAGTGATACCTTTTATGATGTCTTCATTAGTGAAGAGAAACCATTGAAGATGAATTCGGGAGCTAGTTTTCACATTTGTAGATATGTGAATTGTTTCTCTTCTTATGAGAAGAGTGTTGGTAAGATTAGTACGGCCAATAGAGAAGAGCTACCGATTTTTGGTATTGGATCTATCCGGTTTCGTATGCATGATGGTGTGATTAGAGAAGTCTCGTACGTGAGGCATGTTCCTTCTAGTTTACATAATCTTATTTCTCTCGATCAGTTGGATCACCGTGGTTGCACTTATGAGACTCGAGGTGGAGTTTTGAAAGTGAAAAAGGGTGGTCTTGGAGGGATGAGAGGAGCATTGGAAGAATGAAACCTATATAGTTTGTTTGATTATGTAGTCGACTATGGGAAGCGGTGACAGGTGGAGAGCCTAGTCCACAGTCAGATGGAGAGGCCCATGTGTTCACTTCTTATGATGATCGTGTTGAGGATCATATTTTAGACAGGGGTCTTCATGTTGATGATGCTTGAGGGATCAATAGTGATCATGTAACGAGCTCAAATTGATTGGTAGACGGGTGTCAAGTAGGAAAATACCTAAAGACTGTATGGGGGTCTTTGTGGTACTGAAAACGCTTTTGAGACCGATTGATGTGGTGCACCTCATTGCGGAAGATGCATCACCTATAGGCGGTGGTAGAGGTTTTTAATTTGATACGATTGAGATATAGGGAGTTGTGATAGATCTAGAGACGACATGCTTGATATGTTGGAGATATGTGATTTTGCATCAATGTGGAGTGTTAAATTTTGATGATACAAAATCACAAATAGAAGGAAATTAATATACAAAAGAGAGAAAGAGAAGATTTTGTTTCCCCTAATTAATAGGCATATTTTATCATGTTTATTTCTCTCTCTAATTGGCTAATCAATTTATTTTTTGTCATCTAATGTTAAATTGGGCATTAAGTAATTGATGTTATAAATAGGGACTAAAAGACAGAGTGTAAAATGTGTGGAAATTTATTTACTAATTCTCTCTTCTTTTATCTTTGTTCTTCTCCTCCAACAATTTTAGCCATAGAGATCAAGGCCTCCTTTCTCAATTTGGTTATTGGTTCAATTTGTATTTTGTTTACTTTTATTTTGTTTGATTAATTGTAAACAAATTTTGGTGAATCAATAAAGAGGATGGTTGGGTGGAATCTCTTGTGTATTGTTTTTGATTTCATGTCCGTTTATTTTCTATCCAAATTTATCTCTTCGTGATTTTGATGATAAAAGATCTATTGAGAAAAGCTTCCGTAAAGCAAAGTTTTCACTACATGCTCATCTCCTCTTACGCCCTGAACATTGGCTTTCCCCCTATTTTTGCCCCAATTTGATCATAGCAGTCTATATAGTTTGCACAACCAAAATATGCAATTTTCGCTCTTCCATCGCTAGAGATGAGTATGTTCTATGATAGATAGTAGGAATAGAAGATAAATAGTTAAGAAATAGTTGCAGAGTTGAAATAGCAGAGCAAGAGATTTTATAAAGAAATAATTTTTGGAATTTTTAGATTTGAAGAAGGGAAATAGAATTTTTATCTATAAACTTCTATTTTATTGTAAAATGAATTCTATAAATATAGGCTCATATGCACATATTGTACCTTGTACTAGAAAATAATAAAATTCCTACCTTTCTAAAAATTTTAAGAATCATTTCTTCATCAAATCTCTTACTCTACTCTTTCAACTATTCAACTATTTCACAACTATTTTCCTTCTATTCCTACTATCCATCGGTGGTATCCGAGCTAGGACTTCAACTAATTCAACTAATACGTATGTGCTTAAGCGACATGCGTGCGAAGCGCCACCCAAAATACTATGATCACGTAGTTGGTTCAAATACGCCACACGTGAAGAGGGCATGAAGAAAAAATAATAGTCCCTCATCGGAAAAAAAAATGTATAAACAAGATCTCACGTAAATACCAAAAGACGACTATTCACGTTAACCAATTGGTTTTGTGAATTTACTAAGTAGTACTCTAAACTAGAAAAAAGCTAACATTCTGACATTTAATATTTCAATGGGCAATTTTTATGGAGTGAAGATGGCTCAATCCAAGCAAAATGTCTTGCACGAAGGATCTGATTTCGGATTCCTAAAGCTTTTGCTTTTGGATGAGATCGAAGATGGATCCACCGGAGGCATACTTGAGAATGAGATTGTACAAGTCATTATCAGAATCATAGCCTAAGTAAGAGATTATGAGAGGAGAAGAGACTGAAGAATGAATGCTCTTTTCATTTTGAAGGAATCCGGAGTTTGAGAGGCTTGTTGATTTGACGGTGAAGAGTTGGCTTGAGATAGGATGGAAAATGAGGGACACGATGGCTATTGAGCCACGCCAAGAAGTGGCCCCTTGTTCTACTTAGGCATTTTTTTTGTCTGCTATCAAATTGAACAGGAGCTGTGAAAGAAGCAGATTTATATAGGGAAGATGCCATCCAATTTGAGGACACGTGTCAATATTTGACTATAGGCAAAATTCTGCAAATGAATTTGGTTGTCTAGAAAATGGTACTATGATAAAAAAATATTTTCTCAAAAATTACAGATTTGAAACAAAATCATATGAGCATCTCCAACCATTTTAGGTGCAAACATTAAAATATGTAAGCATACAAAATCTCCGATAGAAATGGGGTTCAAGCGCTTGTTCAACAAGCGCCTGAAGTCTAGACGTTTGTTGAACAAACGCTTGAAGATAGCGTCTATATGAGGCACTGTCTTCACTGTTTACTTCTTATATACTTTCATCTTTATTTTACCGTTTTCTTTTTTATTCATCGAGACGTCGAAACGGTGCCACGATTCATCAAAATTGCTAAACGGACTGTCCTTTACACTATCGATGTCAATATTGGTGCAGCTCATATCACTCCAGATACTACCATGATTGTAGACGATCCATGATGCTTGCATGGGCTGCCCCCAAATAGAGAACATCGACTTACTACAGTGCTAGAGATGTCATGAGTATAATTTTAATACGTAATTATTAGATGAAATTGTCTTTCATAGACTATGAATGTTATTGTTTACTTAATTTAGTGGTAACCTTAAATAATTACTTATATAGGTTCGTCACATAGCTATGCGCGGTAGTTGACATAGGTGCATTACTAAGTATTTTGTCACATTATGTGAGCCGATTAAGGCTAAGCTATATGCATCATCTTTCGGTGATTTTCTACAGCTATCTAAGTTTGCACACGTCCACCGTCGTATAGTAGAGACCCTTACTGAGTGTTGGTGGCCTACCATCCACACATTTCATTTTCCAGATTTTTAGTTAGGATTGACTCCTTTAGATTTTTTTTGCTTACTGTTATAGAGATTAGTCATCCATACCATGCGTCGGTTCCTTTAGATAGTTCATTTAAGGATTTGATTCATATTCTGCTTATTTATCAGCTTTGGCTGACGATGAGGTTGGAGGAGGTGATGTTACACTTACATGTCTACAATGATATATAGTAGACTATGGGGACGTTGAGGAGATGCACATTCATGTTATTCGTGACTTTTTATTATATCTGATTGGTTCTACATTTTTCTTAAATAATAATAGCACGATTAGACTTGGATATTTGGCTGGATTTATAGATGTAAAAGGGCTTCACATATACGACTACGGTACTTCCATCTTTGATTATCTATATGTAGCACTGGATATATATGCGCTACAACAGTCCCCACAGACGTATGGTTTTCGATACATCCTACCTTTTAGGTACACGTTTATACTGCCGTCATGTACCTACGACTCATTGCTGAAGTGAACACTACACCTTATATTTACTTCTCCAGGGGGAATGTTATGCATGTGCACCGTGCCACACAAGGGGTGCGTAATAAGTCGATGGAGACCAGATAGAAGATGGATATGAGACGGCGCAACAACATTATCATTCGTCCTAGGCAGGAGTATTATCAGTTTATGGAGCTCGGCGATGATCATCCTCTCACTTTCCAGTTTTCTCTTTCGGTACATAGGGTTTGATTTTAGGTTTCTACACGTCTTTTCATATGATATTTAGAGGAGCGGTGTTGGTTGCAATTGTATGGTATAGTTCGCATTCACTCTGTTCCGCTTCCATGGGATGATATGTTTGGATCTATACAGGCTGACCTAGGTTATATTGCTGGTATGAGGGTCGCATGATGGGTAGATGTTCGGCTTTTTACTGTACTAGAAGATTTTGATGCATATTAGGCTCGAGTAGACCTATGTGCTTACTCAACATGCATTCAGAATATACACTTTACAGGGTGAGGTTGTTGACTATCCACTGCAGTTTTCTGCAGATGACGTTGTTGAGGGTGTACCCTCTGCTGGTTTATATCATTCGCATCAGGTGCATACGACTTTAAATTTTTGCATAATTCAGTAGCAATTACATTCCCCATATATGCATATTTTTTCTTTTTTACATCGTTGTTTGCTTAGTATATCGATCATGATAGACGGGTGCTTGCTGCATTTGAGCGTATGATGCTTCATTATACTCAGTTTATGTATCAGGGTTATCAGACTGCTTTTCGATAGCAGAATACTCAGTATGAGGCTCAGATATATGGTATCAGACTCAAATTCATTAACATCCGCAGCAGCAGCTGCCACCAGAGCCATATGACTTTTATGATGTCAATGATGATAGCGACAACGAGAGGAGTGATATTGGTTCCCCTCACATTGACTAATGTTGTTTTTGTGTTTCATACATGTTTTGTTGTTTCATACATGTATTTCAGACTAGTGTATTTTGGATGTTGATGATGATATTTATTTATGCTTGTGTATGTATTCTTATTCCGTTGATGGTTCTTATTTTGTTGCTGATGATGGTTCTTATTCTGTTGATGATGATATTTTGTACTATATCTATACATGATTAAAAATACTTGTAAAGAAATAGTTGTGAAGAAACAAACACATTTGTGTTTGTTTCTCCACAAGTTCGTGGATGTTTGCTAAGAGGTCGTTCAGAACACACTTGATTCGTATGACGCAGATTATGAATTGTGTATTTAAGTGAAAGTTCACAACATATTCAATGGAAAATGAAAGTTGGACTCCATAATTTATTTATTACTAATCAAAGAATACATAGAAGCCGACCGTAGACACATTGAAGAGGAGTTGGATCAAGATTTCTGGGTTACATTGAACGAAGCATTTATTAATCATCCTTATTGTAGATTAATTCGAAGGATTCTAAAAACTCTGAGCACTTATGTCATGTTTACTAGATCTTATCGAAGATAATAAAGCATTATAAAATAGTATAGGAAGAAGACCTATTTAAGTTA
Organism: Allium fistulosum; assembly: GCA_030737815.1. Classification (NCBI taxonomy): domain Eukaryota; kingdom Viridiplantae; phylum Streptophyta; class Magnoliopsida; order Asparagales; family Amaryllidaceae; genus Allium; species Allium fistulosum. The sequence continues at coordinate 99,907,833 of CM060902.1, forward strand.
ACACGATCTACGTCTGATTCATGATATTTTTGGGAGTATCATACTAATTTTGTTGGACATGCTATATATGATCATTAGGTTAGCTATATTCGACAATTTGAATGATGTTTGAGTTAGCTATTTAAATTAAATAAGTTTTATGTTTAAGTAAGCTATTTGTATTCAAATTAGTTGTATGTTTGGGTTACCTATTTGGATTAAATAAGTTGTATCGTACCACTTTCAGTAAGTTATATGTACTTATGAATTCAATTTAGTTAGTTAAGTTATTTGTATTAAGTTAGTTGTATGTACTTATAATTTTAGTATGTACTTAAGATAAGCATTTAACAAATACTTAATTCAAACGACACAAATAAGACAACCAGCTTTGAAATTGAAATGATAACAAAGATCGAAAATAAACACAGACTGATTAATAAAATTGACTTCGACTATCTGATAATAGAATTGTACCAAGTATCCTTTGGAGCTGTTACCATCAATTCCCACTTCAACCTTGTCGAAACCAAAATGAATAAAAGGAAAAAAGAATGAGAGATGGCAGCACCAACAAAGCCTTTCGAAGGAGTCGAAGGGATGCTATAGTCCATTACAAGCTTTCGAAGGGGTCAATGTGGTCGAAAGCTCCCTCTCGCGTCAATGTCTACCTTTTGAAACAGATGCTTTTGCCTACATGAAGACATTTCGAATTAGAGGAGGAGCACCTTTCGAAGGCAGCGGATAACAACCCCTCACATGCACGCCAAACCTTTAGAAACCAAAAGTTTTGCCTTAATTCAAAATACTCAGAAAGATGCCTTGATCAGAATAACCCTTTCGAAAGCATAAATAAGCCTTTCGAACCGGTCGAAGCCTTTAACATCCAGGGAAGGTTCTGCATCAATTCGCAAGCATGCATTCGGAAACTATCTTCCCCATCGAAACCATCAACACTTCAACACCATCGAAACCCCAGGGAACTACCTATCGAAAGAGTCGGAAGCTCATACCTCTACTTCCTGTGACAACAAAGCAACACAAAGAAAAAAGGCGCAATCACCCATTTAGATGAAGATGGAATCATTCAAACCCATTCGAAAGCATTGCAGTTGGATGCGCAAGTGTAAAAGGAGACGGAAGGTATAAAGCCACCTTTCAACCAGGTCGAAAGCACCGAGTCAAAAAGTGCTAACTCGTATCTATAAATAAGACCCTAGGGGTTTGGTTTGGGGGATCCGAATTCATTCACTCTTTTCTCATACGTTCATAAATTTGTAAATCTGAAACCCTAATTAGGAAATTAGGTTGGGAAAAATTGATCACTGTGTACATCATTACCAAAACGAAGGCGATATTTTGATGTTTTTAGTTATGCTACTGTTTGAAGACTTTTATTGAATTCAATCGTATTTAGCTTGTTTCAACTTCATCGAAAGAATACCTTCCGAGTATGTCGAAACCCTTCGCCTTACCCAAAACATTTAGATTCTTAGCTCCAAATCATTACTCTCCAAAAGCTCACCTTTTCTAGCGGATCGAAACCCAAAACTTAGCTTGTTTCTCCTTAGATTTTAGGGTTGAACCCAAGCCATTTAAAGAATCAACTTTCGACAAAGTAAAAACCTACTTAGTCAAACCAAATTCTTGCATCCTTAGTGTAAACCTTTAGTGCTTTGCATCTGTTTTGAAATGAGGTATCGAAAGGATCACCAAAGAACTTCAACAAGCTAGAAGGACTTAAAAATAAAAGGATAGAAGTGTTTCTACTGGGTCGAAAGGTTGAACAAGGAAAAGTTTACACAACAAAAACCTATTCGAAAGGTTAATCAAAGAAAACACTAAGATCCTAACCTTTTTTACTTAACCAAAAGGAGTCCAGAAGGACATTTCTGCACCTTTAATTCAACTTTGGGGTGTTGGCACGTTTTCTTGTTTTTGGCCCTAGAAGAAGGGCCTGGACCCCCGCTAAGTAAACCCCACTAAAATCACCTAAGTATGAGAAATCTACGGTTAGGTGTCTACAATAGGCTTTGTACAGGAAGTCTACCAAAATGTTTCTCTCCTCAATCAACATCCAACAGAGTGTAATCAACTCCCGGTTCTCTTTTAAAAGACCATCATATCGAAAGCGCGCCCTCCTCTGTCGTGGGGAAGCTTCTTGATGTTTGAAGGATGCTAACACTGCCGCACTTCTGTTAAGTCTATGATACTTATAAGAGAGAATATTATGTTCCTTCAGTTGTTTATCTAACTCTCTTTACAAACTATTTATTTTCGCTTGTTTTCTTTCAAGCTTGGTTTTATAGGGTGAAAGGGTTTCCTCCATATCTAAAATAAAGTATTTAAACTATTACTATCTTGAAAGTGAAAACTATTTAAACAAATAATACCATACCTAAGAGACGGGAATTGACGCTTGAGAAACCTGCTTTCTCTCTCTTGATTCTTCTACATTAATGTAAGCAGGCTTCTCTTGAGGGTCAGAAACCGCAGGGGGTTCGGGTGGGATTGCTTCATGAATAGATGGATTAGGATTGACCTATTCAGAAGTCTTTGTGTTGTCATCACTATCTTTTTCAGGAGTATCAGTGTGACCACCCCTGTCGCCACTTGATCCTTGACCTCCCTCTACGTTGTCATTGTAATTGTCATCATCGTCATCATTATCATCATCATCATCGTTACCACCCTCTTCCTCGGCAACTTCATCTTTTTCACCTTCATCTTCAGAGTTGGAGTCAATTTCGAAGGAAGGTACTTCAAAAGATAGAATTTTAGAGGCATTGATCTCCTCTCTTTCAGCCACTTCATCCCCATGCTCCATTCTTTTAATTTTGTCCATAACCTTGTTGATAAGAGCAGGGTCGAGTGAGGGAAAGATCAAGTCTAGGCATTTATCGACAATGTCGGCGTAAGCGAGCATCATAGCGTCTTCAAAAGAATTAACAAAGATGTCCTCAAGAGAAGTATCAAGGAATTGGGACACCCGCTGCTTCGCATCAGAAATAGTGTCGATGGCCAGTTTTAGAGAATCTTTATTCTTCTTCAGCTTTTTCTTTAGAGAAGATTGTTTTGTTGCCATCCGAGCTTTTTCATCCTCGAATTATTTAAGGGCCATTTTCAGGGCCAAATTTTCATCAGCGAGGAGTTGATGAGCTTTCCTCTCCTCAGAAATAACAGATTCTGAATGGGCAATAGAAGTCCTCAATCGCTCTAATTCTATCATAGCTTTATTTTTCTCCGTGGATAGGGAGCAAACTTGACTGTTTAAGTTGGAAATTTCTCCTCGAAGCTTAGATGACTCAGCGGAGGATTTTGACGCATTTTCATGCAATGAGAGCCAACTCTTAGAAATCTGAAAGAAGAAGTACAACATAAGTCAAAAACTTAAGGAAAAACAGTAGCAATAAAGTTAAGTAAAGTGAAATATACCAAGAGTTGTAGTTCTATAAGGGACCGGTAATGACCCGCTAGATCAGAAACAGAGGAAGGCAGGTGAATAGAGGCAAAAGATGAAGAATTCAAGATAGATTGGACTATCTTTTTAAAATCACTTGAGGGCGTGGGAGATGATGGTCTAGAAGGATTCAGCTCTTGGGATAGGGTCGAACTCCCCAAATCTTTCTGCATCTGCTCAATCGCAGTAGGAGAGCTCGAGATGACAATGCGAGAGAGGAGATTAAATTTAGTGGGAGACTTCTTAGGTTGATTAGGAGAAGCTTCGATAGTTGGACTCTCCAGGGTTTTATCAATGTCTACAAACTCCTCCTTTTCTCGTGGCGGAGAATCAGGAACTTCGACAATCTTGGCTTTCTTGGGGGATGGTTCTGCCATGACCACTTTTTCTAGTTTTCTTTTGGCGGCAATCTTTGACCTAGCAATGGCCTGGGACAAAGATGGCGCACGAGAAGTAGAAGTAGAGAGAGCCGGATCACTTGTAGGTTGTTCAACCAGAGGAGCAGCTGTAGAGAATTCAAACAAATTATAAGTTAGTAAAGCAATTTGATAAAGTAATGCAGCAGTAAAGTAAAAGTACTATATTTAAGCCTACCAGAGTGATCCTGACAAATGGGTGACATCAGGGAGAAGTTCTTTGGATCACCCAAAGAAAGGAAGTGCTTGCTCCAAGATGTATGTTGAACGAGAGGAGGTTGGCCAAGTATCCTCTGACCAGTTGGTATGAGGGAATGCTTTTGTAAATTGGAGGGGTTCAACTGAGTTATCATGTTCCCAATCCTACTCGAAGCGGCAATCAGTGACTTCACAGTTCTCTTATCTTCTTTGTTCAGCTCTTTAATAGAAGCACCTGACAAAGTGGCATAGATTAGCGAAGGAAAATAACTAAATGGAAAATAAAGTCCGAGATCAACTTACGGGGAGAAGAGAAAACTCAACTAATGTTGGGAAAGCACTTAACGAAGAAGAACCGTTCTTTCCAACCCCTGAATTTGTTTACCCCCTCAGATGTTAACTTTTTGGGGGGATTAGCTTTGAAGGTTTGGCTATGTAGGTTGCTGAGTTTGACTAACCGAACAAGGTAGTTCAAAACTTCAACATTAAGCGAGCGAATTTCGGTCTTCGGTGCCGTGAGTTTCAAAGATAAAGATAGGTATATACGTTTGGATAGGAGCAATGGCCAAGTGGATCAGGAATTTAGCTAGGAAATCCGGGAAAGGTAGAAAACCACTGTGCCAAATGTGGATGGTAGTGTAGGCAAAATACCCTTCAGGTGGGCACTGGATAGTATCGCTATCACTTGGGGGAATAGCTTCCACCCAAGGGATGCCGAAGTCACTAAAGGTTGCATCTACCTCAACTTGAGTAGATATAAGAGAATGCTTGGAGGTTGCTTCAATCTTCTTAGGTGAAGATTCCATTACCAGCATTGTATCTTTTTTTTGGTTTTTGGGAAGTCTTTTTCACACTCATGATCCTACCAGGTGAAATCATTTCAGTTAGAGGTTATAATTTGTTATGTAGTCAAAATTCTATCAAGGATACCGAAAACCTATTACAACAATTCGAACATCAATTGGTACATGAAATTTCATATCCTTGAAAGAATGTCAAGTTAGTTTAGACAAATAGAATCTGTTGAGCTTTCGATAGAGTCAAAAGGGAGGATGGTAGTAGACGTCCAATAAACACACTTCAACAATGTCGAAAGCTCAATAGAAGCTTTGTTATTAAAAGGAAGTAGTTGAAACCTACACAACAAATTTGAATAAAATTTACGCAACCAACATTCAATAAACAAGGCAAAAGAACCTTTCGACACTGTCAAAACCCAAGAACTTAATTTTTCTAAGGGAATATGAATGTTATCAAAACATTATATGCCAATTAAGTTGAAAGGTTTCGAGTTTGAATCATATTTATAAAAATAAAAGGACTTGGGACGTTTCGTTAACATTGCTAAAAGGCGATGATCAAATCTCGGTTAGTTACAAAAGGTTTTGACAGAGTCGAAAAGAGGGCACATGGTTTCAAAAGCATATCAACAACAAGAGTTGAATAAACACATTAGGTTTCGACTGAGTCGAAATGTTCGATTTGATTTACAACTTATACAAAGTATGCTTTCTTCAGTCCATTTCTTTAAAATATATGTATTTCTAACTTCACACGTTTCCTAAAATAGGTTGGAAGTAAGCATGTATTAAAGGTTTCGAAAGCTATAAAACAAAGACTATGCTTTTGAAATATGTATTAGATAATTATTTAGTAAGACACATTAGCCAACTACTTCGAAAGGTATCAGAATACACTAAAGTATAATTCTGCTTTCTAAGAAGTCCACTTCATATTAACTACACAACCTTTCGACGAGGTCAATTAAATGAGGCACTAGATTACCTTTCGACCCCATCGAAAGAGGTTGAACAAGCGAAAAAAAGGTTGCCACCTTAATCCCTTTTGAAGGGGTAGAAAAAATAAAATTGTAGTGCCAAATTTTGTTTCGTACAACTCAAAACTTCTCTGCGAAGTAGCTGGAAACCTCCTTCTTCCCCAAATTCAATTTTTAACCAAGAAATTAAAAATATCAATAACTAGATGGATTTAAGCACGATTTTACCATTTATAATTGCAAAATCTTTGAGATGAAAATCTGAACTCTTCAAAAATAATAGTAACAATAAAATCCAAATCAGATAAGTTTAGAATAAAAATTAACGGGGAAATAAGTCGAAGCAAGTCATGAAAATAATAGAATGCTTTCTGCCAAATAAAAACCTAAATGTTTTTTATTAAATCAAAGCAGTAGTTTAGATCCAAATACGATGGATTTTAGAAATCAAAATTCACCATGAAAAGTAAATTCGAAAAGAAAGATAATAAAACCTTACTCTGGATTTGAATTTCTGCTGTTGGAAATAGAAATTATTTTAGAATTTAAAAACTTTGATTCTTGCTGTAAATTTCTTTTAATTACAGATGAGTGAAAGAGGGGAAGAAAGGATCTTGCTTTATAAGAAAAGTCAGCATGGATGGCAAACCGTACGATCAAATATAAATGAACGACCAGGATTTTCACATGAATATGAAAAGGCGGGAAGTGTAATAGGTTTCAAAAGAGTTGACTAGGAAATTCAACGGCATCCCTTCGCACGAGGGAGAGGGCAAATGTTACCATTAATTCCCACTTCAACCTTGTTGAAACCAAAATGAATAAAAGGAAAAAAGAATGAGAGATGGCAGCACCAACAAAGCCTTTCGAAGGAGTCGAATGGATGCTACAACCAAAAACTAGATGTGTTACAAGCTTTCGAAGGGCTCAATATGGCTGAAAGCACCCTTTCGCGTCAATGTCTACTTTTCGAAACAGATGCTTTCACCTACATGTAGACGTTTCGAATAAGAGGAGGAGTACCTTTCGAAGGCAGCGAATAACATCCCCTCACATGCGCGCTAAACCTTTCAAAATCAATGGTTTCGCCTTTATTCAAACTACTCAGAAAGATGCCTTGACCAGAAAAACCCTTTCGAAAGCATAATCAAGCCTTTCGAACCGGTCGAAACCTTTAACTTCCGGGGAAGGTTCTGCATCAATTCGTAAGCATGCGTTCGGAAGCTATCTTCCGCGTCGAAACCATTAACACTTCAACACCTTCGAAACCCCAGGGAACTACCTATCGACAGAGTCGGAAGCTTATATATCTACTTCTTGTGACAACAAAGCAACACAAAGAAAGAAAGGCGCAATCACCCTTTTCAACGAAGACGGAGGTATTCAAACCCATTCGAAAGCATTGTAGAGGGATGCACAAGTGTTAGAGGAGACGGATGATATATAAAGCCACCTTTTGGCCAGGTCAAAAGCATTGAGTCGAAAGGTGCCAACTCGTATCTATAAATAAGACCCTAGGGGTCTGGTTTAGGGGATCCGAATTCATTCACTCTTTTATCATACGTTCATAAATTTGTAAATTTGAAACCCTAATTAGGAAATTACGTTGGGAAAAATTGATCACTGTGTACATCATTACCTAAATGAAGGCGATATTTTGATGTTTTTAGTTATGCTACTGTTTGAAGACTTTTATTGAATTCAATCGTATTCAGCTTGTTTCGACTTCATCGAAAGAATACCTTCCGATTATGTCGAAACCCTTCACCTTACCCAAAACATTTAGATTATTAGCTCCAAATCATTACTCTCCAAAAGCTCACCTTTTCTAGTCGATCGAAACCCAAAACTTAGCTTGTTTCTCCTTAGATTTCAGGGTTGAACCCAAGCCATTTAAAGAATCAACTTTCGACAAAGTCGAAACCTACTTAGTCAAACCATATTCTTGCATCCTTAGTGTCAACCTTTAGTGCTTTGCATCTGTTTCGAAAGGAGGTATCGAAAGGATCACCAAACAATTTCAGCAAGCTAGAAGGACTTAAAATAAAAGGATATAAGTGTTTCGACTAGGTCAAAAGGTTGGACAAGGAAAAGTTTACACAACAAAAACCTATTCGAAAGGTTAATCAAAGAAATTGCTAAGATCCTAACCTTTTCAACTTAACCAAAAGGAGCCTAGAAGGACATTTATGCACCTTTAATTCAATTTTGGGGTGTTGACAGGTTTTCTTGTTAACATAAGCGTTTCAGATTGTTCTTCAAGTTCAGTTGCATACACAACCGCTCAATGAGATAAAGGATCGTCAAGCCATTGCCCAAGTTCACACCCATATGGAAAATTACGAAATCTATAGTGGCGTTGACCGATGTCACTTACATTTCTTATGACATAATACAAAAAATAAACTCCACATTTACAATATATTGCTCCAGAGTCAACCTCTTGATTTGTTTGAGGTACTTGGTGGCATGTTTCATGCCTTCTTTGCCTTCTTTCATTGTGGCTACACTGCTCTACTCTTTACTATCTTCCATCTTCTAGAAGTTTACGCTCTTAAAATTCTCTCTCGTGCTCTCTTAAATCTCCATAATGTGTTTCCTCTATTTCAACCTACCACTCGGTTGGTTTCAAGGGAAAGACGTAGTCGACGGTGTGTCGTGATTTATAGGACCTTAATATGATTAAGATATGGGCATAGACGTATGGTTGTAATCCACTGTTTTTTTGGATGCTAAGGTAGTGATATGATTGCAGAGCAGTATGGCAAGCCATATGATATATATAATAGAATACAATAACTAAGAGGAGCCACTCTGTCTCCATTAACCAAGCTACTATGTGAAGTTGTGCAACGTGGCTATAGCGTGTGATTGTGATAGAACATCGAGTCACTTTGTCTTCATTACGCAGCCTAGCATGTGAAGAAAGTTATGCAATGTGGCTGAAGTGAGTGATTATGACAGGACATTGAGCCACTTTGTCTCCATTAACTGCCTGACATGTGAAGAAAGTTGTGCAACATGGCTACAATGTTTTATTGTGATAGGACACCGAGTCACTCTGTCTCCGTTAAGTAGTCTGACATGCGGAGAAAGTTATGCCACGTGGGTACAATGTTTGATTGTGATAGGACATTATTGCACTCTGTCTCCATTACGTAGCCTGACATGTAAAGAAAGTTCTGCAACGTGGCTACAGCGTTTGATTATGACATGACACTGAACCACTCTGTCTCCATTAAACAATCTTGATCTCTACTGCTATAAATACCGACGATATTCTTGTTAATTCATTCTCATTCCAATCTAATATATTTCTAGATACCAAAATAATTTCAGTTGAAGATCTTATATTTTTCTATGATAACAATGATAGCTTCGATGAAATGATGGAAGATCATTTCCATCGTGAAAGAGAGCCAATAGCCATGTCTATGCTACAACTTGGTCAATACACTAGGCAACATAGTGGATCGGTTGTTGGCCGTCGCTATAAAAATCACAGACATTCCAAGTACAATGATAGACTGATGGAAGCCTATTTTAATCCAAATACTATTTACATCGATGGTGATTTTAGAAGAAGATTTCGCATGCCCCGACCTTTGTTTCTTAGAATCCTATAATCAATTAAACAACATGATGAATATTTTACCTTCAAACCTATTGCATCTCATACTTGGGGATTGACTGGTATCCAAAAAATGACTTCTGCATTGAGAATGCTTGCATATGCAGGATCAGCAAATGCTCTCAATGAGAATTTTCCTTTCAGGGAAAGCGCAGTACTATAATCTTTAGGCTGTTTCCGTCAAGTTGTCGTCGACATTTACGGTGATCAATACTTATGAAGACCAAATGAAACTGACATAGCAAGATTAATAGGGATGCATGGTAATAAAGGATGGCTGAGAATGTTGGGTAGTATAGATTGTATGCATTGGGAGTGGAAGAACCATCCAAAGGCATATGCCGAAGCTTATTAGGGTAAGTCTCGTAGATCAACAATTATTCTTAAAGCGGCATCGTCATATGATTTATGGATCCGACGTGTCTTTCTCGGAATACCAGGTTCTAACAATGACCTAAACATAGTCGAACGATCTACTTTGTTTTATGATTTAGCAAATGGTAGATCAAATTCGTGTTCCTTTAGTTTAGGAGGTAACACGTACGATCATGAATACTATCTTGACGATGGTATATACCCTAAATGGAGTACTATTGTCAAGACTTCGGGATCCACTTAAAATGACAAAAATAATGCACACTTGTGTTATTTTGCATAATATGATTATTGAGGACGAAAGAGACAAGGAAGACGACTTTCTCTACGAGGGTTCTCAAGCAATACCGAATTTATGGCGCAATGATATGATTCCGCCCTCTTCAAACATTATTCTTTCTATTAAGAAAAAATACAGCCGGCTGTTTTCTTGGGTTAAGAGATTTGGGCAAGAAATCCCAAGAACTTGCCTGTATATTAATTGGGAGACCGCGCATTTCATTCAATTAATATACAGCCCAGTATATTGGAAGTACAATGGAACTCGAGTTTCATATTTCTAGCCAAATATCATATCATAATGTTCAATTCCACCAAAGAATACAAGATGATCTAATAAATTTTCTTAGGAGCTTTTGTCGCAACCAGTAAAAGTTTATTATTGTTGTTAAGTTTATTATTGTTGTTCTTCATGTTGTCATCATCCTTAATGTTATTTTAATGTGTTTTTGTTGTATTTTATATCATATACCGCAATTTGGTATTGTTGAAAAGTAATCTATCATAATTTCATTTCATACCAAGTAATGCAATGCAATTTCATTTGGTTGCACTTCTTAAATTACTGGATTAAGTTCAAATCAATACACCAACTAAAACTTCAAAGATACAATAGTTCTAAAAATACAACTACAACCCCTCTTCACGGATACGCCTCATAATTTCTCTCCTTCTGGATTCTGTATACTCTTATTGTTCTTCAGACATATTAGATGTATCATCCATAAAGATTACTGCATCTTCATCTTTTTATTTGTTTCCAGCAAGAAGTCGATACAATTTCAACACTTTTTCTTGGTGTTGAGCTGCTCGAAACTCCATTGCACGATCATATCTATCTTTGGATTCAAGTAGAAGTTTTTTATTTCTGCTTGATCTGCCCCGACAGCTTGCTTCTTATTGGCTGCTTTGACTCCCTGATGCCTAACAAAATCATCATTGGTAGGAGTTAGCTGCTCATCCGAACCCGTACCATGGTTCTTTGCGATTCCCCAGGGCTAGAGCTTTCTCCAACTCTTGATGCTTTACCTCGAGCGCTATTTGATTGGATGTCTTGGATGGTTTTCTGAAAAGAAATTTCCATTTTACATGCTCAACTAGCAAGTCGTAAACATGCATGAACTGATAAAAATGAGCTGCTTGTTTTGTCTCAAGTCTGTTGATTTGTTTAAACAATTTATTTGCTGTCATCCTCTGCAAAAAATTCACTTAAATAATTAGAGAATTGAAAGAAAGATAAAGACATAAAAATTTAGGAAATTTTACCAAATGCTTTTCATTTTCAAATCCACTAGGATTTGTTTGCTTTAACTTGAACATTTGAACATCAAATGTTTGCGTTTGACGATTAATTTTTGCAAAATGATCTTTGATCGAAGATAGCAATCTTTTACGGTTAATGTTCTTACGATTGTAGCAATTTATAATTTTCCCCAAAAAGTCTCACCACTTTAGTCAGCACCTCAAATAGGATCACTTGAGAGTGCATACCAAATGTAACATAAATCATAGTGTAACATCCCCCATTTGGAGGGCCAAAACTAACTGCTATGGATGCTGCAGTCATCCATAGTTATTAATTCTCGATGACCAAATGTGGTAATGTTAGACATACTGATATATCAGAAACACATGAATATGAAAAAATTTGAACTCAATTTAAAACAAATTTCCCATTTCATTATAAATAGTATTACAGATTCATTACATAATCCCATACGTAAGCACATTAAGAGAAATTACAATATATTACAAAATATGCCAAGAGCGACATATGAAGATGCCCTCTTGGTTGATCAAAGTCTAAATATAGGCAATTAAACAAAGCCTTACATCCAAATAACACGGCGGACAATAGATAGAATCTCCTAAATAGCTAGCTTCCCACCTAAACGTCTCCGGAAGCTTATACGTCAACTAATAACCTGAAAACCCTTACTCTTAGCCTACTCAAATTAATTTTGAGCACCCGAGAGTCTAAAGGAAAAAAAAACTTAAAGTCAGACAAAAAGTCTGATGTGGATAATAGTATACCATCTCGAACCAAATAGATATCTAGCGTGACCATGCCGCTAAGTGAAACTTGTTTTCCTCTCGCTAGTACCTTAACCAGAAACTAATTAACCAAATACTCTGCACCTACATCCAAAACTGTTAAAACATAGCATAATATGATGATATGCAATTATACAATATATCTTGGATTTTCCATCCCTATTCATCTGGCAATCTGTCTCAAGTTATAGTTTCTAGGGTCACTATTAACCTATTAGTTTTCATGGGCTAACTAATAATCTGTTCAAAGCTTACGGACTATCTATCCAGTTTCATAGTTTTCATGGGATTACTAAGAATCTATTGGTGTCTACCAATAACATCATCCAATCATAGTTTTCATGTGCTGACAATGAACCTACCTGTAACACCCCATATTTTTAGTAACATTATTTAGGATATTTAACTAGCTAAATAAAATAAAATAATGTGATGTGATGATTAGGGGATTGAGATTTGTGATTAATAGGGGTAACCGTGCAATGTTAATGAGTAATTCAAAACGAGATAACATGAAATAAAATGTGTTAGGAAATAAGTAAGGGGTAAAATAGGAAAAATGATCATTCTAATACCCTAAACCCATAGCCGTGTATCCTACACATTCATTCTCATTTGCAAAACTAAAATATTGAGGTCGACCACCATTTTAGAGAAGTAGAGGAAGAAGGCTAAAGGAAGAAGCTAAATCAAAAATCAAATTCACTCAAATCTCAAATCCTTAATCTCAAGCTAAGGTAAATAATGACTACATCTCACTTTTCTAATTTTTTTTTTGGTTTTAAGTTGAATCTAAAGTGTTTTGCAATGTAATGCCATGATTTGAAGGATTAAATGTTTATATATGCTTGTTGATGATTTATATTTTTTCGTATAGATTTTATGATATGTTTTGATGTAAAAATCCTATTAAATGACATCCAAATGCCTTGCGATTTTAGATTTAGATCAAAAATGATATTTTAGAGATAGATTTCAATTTTTATAATTTTTTGATTTATTATGGATTTTATATTAATTTTCTAGTGTAGAAAATGATTATTTGGGTTTTAAATTATTTACGGCTAAATAGTTAATATTTTGAGTCTGAAATTAATATATGTTAGAAAACGTATTGAAAGCGATTTTCTGGAATTTTTATAGAATTTCCCTAAGTGTTTTGATGAATACATAAAATTATTTAAGATATGAGACTTAAATGTTTTATATATTAATAAATGGAGAAGGGGTATTTTTTAAATAAAATAAATTGTTTATTTATGAAATCTTGGCAGCACTTTTTGAAAAAAATAATTTAACAACCAATAAGAATTTGACAAACATAGCAGGTTAGTTGGAAAGCATTTCTTTTTAAATTTAAAAAACAGTTTTTACATGCTTTTAGCATGTTTCACCTCTTTCGGCACAGGGGTTTCGACTTAGATGTTCCGCCACCATTGCTATCGAAACCAATGCGCATGGTGTCAATACTCTTGGTACGTAGAAAATTGGATAAATGTGGAAGATACTGGGTCGATACATTGGGTTCCGATAGGGTCGAAACATGTTTTTGTTTTAAATGAAATAGTGCCCGCTTTGCTTTCGAAAGATGTGCTTTCGACTTGGTTGGCTTCTGACATGGTCAAATGTTTTCAAATGAAAGGTTTCGAACAGGATGCACCTTTTGATTTTAAGTAAATTCTTTAGAAGTGGTCGAAACCCCTAGCTGCTGCCTTTCTACCTTTCGAAGTCAATGGTTTCGGAAGATGTACTTTGTTTTTAAAACTTGGTCGCTTCACCAATGCTTTTGGAAGGGTGATTTCGACACCATCACTTCTTTACTTAGGAATAGCTTTCGAAAGAGTACTTTCAACATAAATGGTTTTAATGACCCTTTTGCTCTGTTGAAGGTAGAACCCAAATGGTTTCGAAAGAAATGATTTTAAATAGTTTCGAAAGGTGTTTTCCACATGTTTTAAATTGAAACTAAATGCTTTCGAAAGGTTTGGTTTTTATGCTTTCGAAAGTTTTTAAAGAAAGGTTTCTAAGCGGTGGTTCCCCAATGGTTTCGAAAGGTTCGAAAGGGAAGATCTTCTAACTGTTTTGAAAGGCAATATTTAAAGGTTTTAAAAGAGAGATTCTAAGGTTTAAGGCTTTCAAAAGGAAGGTTTCTCAATGGTTTCGAAAGTAAGATTTTAAATGGTTTTGAAAGGAATGTTTTGGCCTTTTGGCCTAGGTTAAATAAAGGATTTTACTTGGTTTCGAAAGTAAGGGATACTTTCAATGGTTTCGAAAGGGATACTTTCAATGGATTCGAAAAGGGCACTTTCAAAGGTTAATATGTTTTCATCAACAACGATTTAAGTAAAGTATATATAACATGGCTAGGTGTTTTGAGTAAAGCATAGAGTATATATTTTCCTTGTTTAAGTTTGATTTAAAGGTTTTAAATCGGTTTGAAAATGTTTTCAAGGAAAATTTAAGGGAAGGTTTCCCTAAATAAAATGACTCAAATATTAGAACACCAGATCAGACTGGTATAGCGTCGCGCCCTAGAGATTAGCTATTAGCCCCAGCTAATTTAGTCCAAAATTCCAGTGTGTAGGGTTTTGTCACAGGTATGACTAAAATTATGATTACACACGGAAAGGAATATATGTTTGCATACAGACAGGGCCGGTTCTAGAAATTGCAAAAACTTGGGTTGCTCCAGGCAAACAAGGAACAGAAAACCAAAATACAACAGGGCTACTGGGAATTGAACCTGCAACCTATTTATCAAAGAGCATACATATAACCACCACACCAAATATCACTTTGTTAATAGCAAATACAACATGTTCATAAAGATAAAATATTTTAACTGTCCATCTCCTCCACCATGTTGCCCCCCTTCCGGGGGGTTACCCTAGGCGGCCGTCTGGTTGGACTTGCCCTGAAACCGGCCCAGCATACAGATAGGTTATTGGTGAGGCCGCCAAACCATTAGGATCAGGTGACCCTGGGAGATGTTAAGTTAGGGACAGACCGTCCAGAAGAGGATTATTTAATAGATAGTTAAGTAAAGACCATCCAGAAGAGGAGTGTCTAATAGATTTTAGATTAATTTGTTTAATTGTCTGTTAGGCCTAAGTCAGCCAAAGGTTAGTAGTTAGCTAAACAAAACTATAGTGTTCGAACAGATAGTTCATTTATTACCTGATATGCATGTTTACATAATGACGCTTTACAATTTTTGACCAGTTTTGGTTGCAGGAAAGGATTTGCAAAAGATATGTTTTAAAAGGATGTTAATGAGGGAAACCCGTTCCGCTAAACGGTGTGGTCTCACTTAACACTAAATAACCGAGATGTATAGTATTATTTACACCAGGCTTTATGTATGACTCGATGTTTATGTTTTCCCCTTGAACCCTCGGATGCTCAAAATTGATTTGAGTAGGCCGAGGGTTGAGGTTTACAGGTTTTAGTAGGATGACGAATAAAGCTACCGAAGACGACCAGGAGGTTGACGAATAGGTATTTATGAGTTGCAGTTCTTTTGTTGTTTTATTTCCGCTGTGTTGTATTATGTCAGTTATGGCTATATCGTACTTTGGTCAACCAAGGGGGCATCATCATATGTCTCTCTTGGCGTATTTATGTAATAATTATATTTGATCTTTACTTAGGAAACGTTACAGGATTATGTAATTTGAGTATAGAACATGTGTTTTGAAATGTAATGAAAAACGTTGTTTTAAATTCTTTGATTTGTTTCATATTCTAGTACTTCTGATATTATGGATATCATTAACACAACCGTATTTAGTCGCTGGAAGTTAATATTATAGATGACTGCAACATCTGTAGTGCTTAGCTTTGAGCCTATAGATAGGGGATATTGCAACTTGGTATCAGAACACAAGTTTATGAAAAACTTTAACTAAAATGATTTTTGAAAACACAATCCTAAGGAATTAGAGTTAAGATCATGGTATGGGATAACGCTATAGTAACATACTTGCATTTGCTATATATAAGTATATGCTATATCTCTATTCTCCTATCTCTCTTAGGATATTATTTTATATCTCACGAGGCTTGAATATAGATATAGACGCTAGAAGAGGAAGAGTTAACCTAGGAGGGGACAACACCACCATAAATGGAAATGCCCGACCAAATACGAGAAAGAACCAAGGTCAGGCTCAAGCTAAAAATGTTGGTGCTGGAGTCCCACAAGTGGATATGTGAGCTTTGTATCAGTTTTTCATGAACATGATGCAAGATGGAATTGCTGCTGGAGTGGTTGGAGGAAATGCAGGAGTAGGAGTTTAGGAAGCTCCGGTAGTCAACCATTATGCTAATTTGAGCAGAGATTATGCTAGTCTTGGAGGGAAGCCATTTATTTGAATGGAAGATGCTATAGAAGTGGAGAACCGGTTGCTGCACTGTGATAGGATTTTTGTGACTTGGGGCTCAATGATGAGCGGAAGAGAATGCTTACTTCAAGACAACTTCAGGGAGCATCTTTACTTTGGTGGAATAGTGTGACAGCTGGTGTGGATGAAGAGACAATGACATGGGAAGAATTTTAAAGGAGATTCCAGGAGAGGTTTATGTCTGTGATGGCGCAATCCGTTTTGATCAGAAAGTCCGCTGAGTTAGAGCAAGGAGAAATGTCTATTTTGGAGTATGCTAGGAGGTTTGAGGAGTTAGCAAGGTATGGGTATGCCACAGTTGATACAGTGATGAAGAGGACTGAGAAGTTTATCAAGGGGTTGAAACTTGAGTTGGCCAGGGCTACATTACCTCATATTAGAGATCTTTGTGATGTGGTAGTAGAGATGGCTTTAAGACATGAGGAGATGTTTGCTTGTCTGGAGAAGAGTAAGGCAAACGAGGTCCAAGTGGGGCAGAGCCAAAAGAGGAAATTCTTTCATAAGAAGGGTACTTAGAAGGGTGGAGCTGCAAAGAAAGGGAAGTCCGTGGTTGTCTGTTTTAAGTGCGATAAGAATGGGCATTTTTCTAACGAGTGTCGTATTGGAAAGGCGAAGGAAGTGATCGGGGAGAAGAACATTAGGTGCTTTAATTACGATTGGATTGGGTACTATAAGAATCAATGCAAGGAGCCTGCCAAGGTTGGAAAGGGCAAGGTGTATGCATTGGAGCCTGCTACTTCAAAGCCAATAGTGCAAGAGAAGGGAAAGGCGGTGTTGGGAGGTATGCTTCAGGTTCTTGATAAGTCTGTTAGCGTTCTGTTTGATACTGGCGCATCGCATACTTTTATGTCTTGGTGTTTGGTAGATAAGCTTAACCTAGAACCCTCATATTTAGTTACTTCCTTAAGAGTTGCAAATCCGATAGGAGGGTATGCGAAACTTGGGATGAAGTGTGACCACCTAGAGTTTGATTTGTTAGGTTATACCTTTGTTTACAGTTTGCATATGTTTGACTTTGTAGGGTTCGGAATTATTATAGGTATGGATTGGTTAAGTAAGTATGATGCTAGGATAATTTGCCATGATAGGAAAATATCGCTTAAACACCCTGACTGTAGTGATCGGATTGTTTATACCGTAGAAAGCCCTGTAAGGTGAAGCTTTGTTGGGTGTTGTGGAGTTGGAAGACGAGTTGAATCGAGTTTTTGTGGTTAGAGAATTCGTGGATGTCTTCGAGCCAGTAGTAGGATTGCCACCGAAATGAGCCATTGAGTTTCGGATAGATTTGGTGCTTAGAGCAGAACCGGTGAGTAGACAGCCAAGTAAGATGACACCTACAGAGATGGGGGAGTTGATGGTGCAGTTGGTGGATTTGGAGGGCAAGAGTTTTATTAGACCGAGTAGTTCGCCTTGGGGAGCAGCTGCAATGCTTACTAAGAGGCAGGACGGATCGTTAAGGCTATGTTTCAATTATTGTAAGTTGAATGAGAGGATGATAAAGAATTGATATCCATCGCCAAGGATTGAAGATTTATTCGATTAGTTGAGTGGAACCAAGGTATTTTCCCAATTGGATTTAGCAACAGATTTCCATCGGCTTAGAGTAGCAGAGGATAGTATTCCTTTGACGGTGTTTGGGGCCAGATATGGATCGTACGAATGGTTAGTTTTCATAGATGATATTCCGATATACTCTAAGGACGAGAAAGAGCATGAAGTTCATCTTAGAGTGGTGCTTGAGATGCTGAGGCAACATCAGCTAAAGATGAAATTTTCGAAGTAAGAAGGAAATGAAGTTTCTTGGTCATATAGTCTCAGAGAAAGGGTTTTCTATAGATCTGACTAAGATTGAAGCGGTGAATAATTGGAGGAGATCCGAGACAGTGACTGAGATAAATAGTTTTATTGGATTGGGTGGATATTATCGGAGGTTTATAAAGGATTTTCGTGGATAGCAGCACCGATGACCAAGCTAACGCGAAAGGCTGTGATGTTTGTGTGGACCGATAAGTGTGAGGAAGCATTCCAGAGCTTGAAACACTTATTGACCCATGCACCTGTGTTTGTTATTCCGGAAGGGAATCGGGATTTGGTAGTTTATACAGATGCGTGTGGAATTGGATTAGGATCTGTGTTGATGCAGAGAGGTAAATTGATTGCCCATGCTTCTCGACAGCTTAGACCGCATGAGGTTTGATATCCAACGCATGATTTGGAGTTAGCTGTAGTGATTTTTGCATTGAAGGTGTGGAGGCATCACCTTTTGGGAGAGAGGTTTGAATTATATACTCATAAGACGTTGAAATATTTGTTCTCTCTGAAGGAGCTGAACATGAGACAACAAAGATGGTTAGAGTTTATTGATGCTTATGATTTTGGAATTGAGTAAACACCAGGGAAAGGTAATAAGGTGGCATATGCACTTAGCAGGAAACACCAGAATTTAGTATTGGCGATGATAGCTGAGTGGATGGTTTTGGAAGCATTGACAGCTTGAAGAGTGCGGTGTGGATCTAAGGTTGGGTCTAGTGAAGAAACCATTGTGTTGTCTTGTTTAGAAGTTTGACCGGTAATGATTGAGAAGATTGCTTCTAAACAGGAGGAGGATCCAGTTTTAGTTGAACGGATCAGGAAGTTAAAGGATGGAACCAAGAGCGATGACTTGAAGGATTTCAATCTTGACCAGAATGGGTGGTTGAGAAAGAAAGGTAGGTTATGTTTCGAATGTAGGAGACATAAGGAAAGAAGTTTTAGAGGAATGCCATCGTTCGAAGTTCACTATTCATCCAGAAGGAACTAAGATGTATTAGGATACGAAGAGAAGTTTCTTCTGGGAATGTATGAAGAGGGATGTTGGTTTATGGGTGAAGCAGTGTTTGAACTGCCAATAGGTAAAGGTTGAACATCAGAAGCCAAATGGATTACTTTAACCATTGGATATTCTTGCATGGAAGTGAGATTCTATTTCTATAGATTTTATTGACGAGTTGCCGAGATTTAGTAGAGGAAATGATAGTATATGGGTCATATTGGATGGATTGACCAAGAGTGCCCATTTCATTCCAGTTAAGTCAACTAGGACGGCACCTGTTTTAGCTAAATTGTTTTTGAAGAATATAGTTAGACTTTATGGAATTCCTAGTAGCATAGTAAGTGATAGAGATTCTTTGTTCACTAGTGAGTTCTAGAAGAGTCTGCATGAGATTTTAGGAACCAAGCTCAAGGTGAGTACCGCTTACCAACCACAGACTGATAGGAAAATAGAAAGAGTTAACAAAGTCCTTGAGGATTTGTTAAGAGCTTGTTTGTTAGATTTTGGGAGATCATGGGAAGACCATCTACATTTAGTTGAGTTTTTGCATAACAATAGTTATCAGGCTAGTATAGGGATGACATCATTTGAAGCTTTGTATGGAAGGCCATGCAAATCTCCCGTTTGTTGGTTAGAGAATGGGGATAGGTTGGTTCTTGGTCGGGATTTAGTGAGATAAGTTGCAGAGAAGATTGAGCTGATACGAGCTAGAATGAAGGAGGCTCAGTTTAGGCAGAAAAGTTATGCAAATAGAAGAAGGAAGGACTTAGAGTTCTCTGTTGGAGATCATGTGTTTATTAAGTAGTCACCGATGAAGAGCGTGATTAGATTCAGGAAATCAGGAAAGTTGGCACCGAGATTCATTGGACCTTTTCATATTATAGAGAGGATCGGGAAACTCGCATATAGAGTAGAGTTACCGAACAGTTTGGCAGGAGTCCACGATGTTTTCCATGATTCTCATTTTAGGAAGTGTGTTAGAGACCCGGAAACTACTATTACACCGATTGTGCTAGATGATTTAGTGGTAGAACCGGACTTGACTATAGTTAGAAAGCCAATTTGTATATTCGCAAGAGATGAGAAGAGGCTAAGGAACATGACAGTAAAATTAGTTAAAGTCCAGTGGAGCAAAATTTTAGATGATTTAGTGGTAGAACCTTTTTGATTGAATTGTTGTGTACCTTATCGTAATTTCGAGGACGACATTCCTAAAGGAGGGGAGTCTGTAACACCGCATATTTTTAGTAACATTATTTAGGATATTTAATTAGCTAAATAAAATAATATAATGTCATGTGATGATTAGGGGATCAAGATTTGTGATTAATAGGGGTAGCTGTGCCATGTTATTTAGTAAATCAAAACGAGATAACATGAAATAAAATGTGTTAGGAAATAAGTAAGGGGTAAAATAGGTAAAATGATCATTCTAATACCCTAAACCCATGGTCGTGTATTCTATACTTTCATTCTCATTTGCAAAACTAAAATATTGAGGCTGGCCACCAATTTAGAGAAGTAGAGAAAGAAGGCTAAAGGAAGAAGCTAAATCAAAAATCAAATTCACTCAAATCTCAAATCCTTAATCTCAAGCTAAATTGAATAATGACTACATCTCACTTTTCTTATTGTTTCCGATTTTAAGTTGAATCGTAAGTGTTTTGCAATTTTATGCCATGATTTTGAAGGATTAAATGTTTATATGTTCTTGTTGATGATTTATGCTTGTTCATATAGATTTTATGATAAGTTTTGATGTAAATACCCTATTAGATTACATCCAAATTCCTTGCAATTTTAGATTTAGATCAGAAATAATATTTTATAGATGGGTTTCAAGTTTTATAAATTTTTAAGTTATTGTGGATTTTATATTAATTTTCTAGTGTAGAAAATGATTATTTGGATTTAAATTATTTACGGCTAAATAATTAATATTTTGCGTCTGAAATTAATATATGTTAGAAAACATATTAAAAAGGATTTTATGGAATTATTATAGAATTTTCTTAAGTCTTTTGATGAATATATAAATTATTTAAGGTATGGGAATTAAATGTTTTATATATTTATAAAAGAAGAATGGGTATTTTGTAAATAAAATAAATTGTTTATCCTTGAAAACCTTGGCAGCAGTTTTTGAAAAGAAAATCTAGCAACCAATAAGAATTTGACAAACATAGCAGGTTAGTTGGAAAGTATTTCTTTTTAAAGTTAAAAACAGTTTTTACATGCTTTTAGCATGTTTCACCTCTTTCGGCACAGGGGTTCCGACTTAGATGTTCCGCCACCATTGCTATCGAAACCAATGCGCATGGTGTCAATACTCTTGGTACGTAGCAAATTGGATAAAGGTGGAAGATACTGGGTCGAAACGTTGGGGTCCGATAGGGTCGAAACATGTTTTTGTTTTAAATGAAATAGTGTCCGCTTTGCTTTCGAAGGATATGATTTCGACTTGGTTGGCTTCTGACCTGGTCAAATGTTTTCAAATGAAAGGTTTCGAACAGGTTGCACCTTTTGATTTTAAGTAAATACTTTGGAAGGGGTCGAAACCCCTAGCTGCTGCTTTTCTACCTTTCGAAGTCAATGGTTTCGAAAGGTGTACTTTGTTTTTAAAACTTGGCCGCTTCTCCAATGCTTTCGGAAGGGTGATTTCGACACCATCACTTCTTTACTTAGGAATAGCTTTCGAAAGAGTACTTTCGACTTAAATGGTTTTAATGACCCTTTTGCTCTATTGAAGGTAGATTCCAAATGGTTTCGAAAGAGATGATTTTAAATGGTTTCGAAAGTTGTTTTCCACATGTTTTATATTGAACCCAAATGCTTTTGAAAGCTTTGGTTTTGATGCTTATTAAAGGTTTCTAAGGGGTGGTTCCCCAATGGTTTCGAAAGGTTCAAAAGGGTAGGTCTTCTAACTGTTTCGAAAGGCAATGTTTAATGGTTTTAAAAGAGAGATTTCTAAGGTTTAATGCTTTCGAAAGGAAAGTTTCTCAATGGTTTCGAGATGAAGATTTTAAATGGTTTCAAAAGGAATGTTTTGGCCTTTCGGTCTAGGTTAAATAAAGGGGTTTACTTGGTTTCGAAAGGGATACTTTCAATGGATTCGAAAGGGGTACTTTCAAAGGTTAAAATGTTTTCATCAACAAAGATTTGAGTAAAGTATATATAACATGGCTAAGTATTTTGAGTAAAGCATAGAGTATATATTTTCCTTATTTAAGTTTGATTTAAAGGTTTTAAATCTGTTTGAAAAGGTTTTCAAGGAAAATTTAAGGGAAGGTTTCCAAAGTAAAATGACTCAGATATAAGAATACCATATGAGACTGGTATATGGTCCCACCCTATACAGTAGCTATTAGCCTCAGCTAATTTAGTCCAAAATTCCAGTGTGCAGGGCTTTGTTATAGGTAAGACTAAAATTATGTTTGCATACAGAAGGGAATATATGTTTGTATACAGATAGGTTATTGGTGAGCCCGCAAAACTATTAGGATCAGGTGATCCTGTGAGATGTTAAGTTAGGGATAAACCGTCCAGAAGAGGAGTATTTAACAGATAGTTGAGGACAGACCGTCCAGAAGTGAAGTGTCTAACAGATGTTAGATTATTTTGATTATACTGTCTGGTAGCCCGAGTCAGCCAAAGGTTAGTAGTTAGCCATACAAAACTATATTGTTCGAACAGATAGTTCTTTTGTTACCTGATTTGTATGTTTACATAATATTGCTTTACAAATTTTCACCAGTTTTGGTTGCACGATAAAGGTTAGCAAAAGTTATATTTTAAAAGATTGTTAGTGAGGGAAAACCCATTCCGCTAAGCGGTGTGGTCTCACTTAACACTAAATAATCGAGATGTAGAGTAT
This sequence comes from Allium fistulosum, assembly GCA_030737815.1. Taxonomy (NCBI): domain Eukaryota; kingdom Viridiplantae; phylum Streptophyta; class Magnoliopsida; order Asparagales; family Amaryllidaceae; genus Allium; species Allium fistulosum. Next base: position 99,931,092 of record CM060902.1, read on the forward strand.
TATTCACACCAGGGTTGTGGTTTATAAGTTTTTAGTGGGATAATGAATAAAGTCACCGAAGACGAGCAGGAGGCTGATGGATAGCTTTTTAAGAGTTGCAGTTCTTTTGTTGTTTTATTTCCGCTGTGTTGTATTATGCCAGTTATGGCAATATAGTATCTGGTCAACCAAGGGGGCATCATAAAATGCCGCTCTTGGCGTATTTATGTAATAATTATATTTGGTCTTTACTTGGGAAACATTATGGAATTGTGTAATTTGAATATGGAACATGTGTTTTGAAATGTAATGAAAAACGTTGTTTTAAATTTTGTGATTTTTTTCATATTCTTGTGCTTCTGATATTATGAATACCATTAACATTGCCGTATTTAGTCGCCAGAAGTTTGTACTATAGATGACTGTAGCATTTGTGGCGCTTAGATTTGGGCCTTTAGATAGGGGATGTTATTCTCTAATAACATCTCTCAGGTCATAGTTTTCCTGGGCTAAATATGAACATATTGATCTCTACCAATAACCTATTCCGAACATAGTTTTCATGGGATCACTAAGAACCTATTGCCCATTGCCAATAACATTTCTCACTGCATAGTTTTACAATTATCAGTATCCCCAATTATGGTATCGACTTTATTAAAATATGCATTAGTGTCCTTGAGGTCCCAAATTAACTTTTATAAATTCTAGGGCTATCCACCTCTTCATTTGTCTATTAAAAACAAGTGAAATGCCATAACCATGGCGGCACTATCAAACAAGGCTATCCACCTTTATCTTCAATTACAAAGGCAAAGCGATGCGGCAAGACCCTACCGCACCTATTAAAACTAAGGCGGAAGGACCCCTTCCCTCCTATCAAAAGAATACGGCGGAATAACCCTTCCATCTTGGTTTGAATCATTGCGGAAGGAGGCTTCCGCATATATTCAACTATTGCGAAATGACCCCTACGCATCCATCGAAAATAAAGTGACAAGACAATAAAAATAAACTTTGTTTGGGCTATAACTTTTTATAGGTGTAGAAATTGCTTTTGAATGATGATCTCTTCTGTAGAGTGGTCATAATAGAGAAATGGACGGTTAAAAAGTTATGCATGTTTTAAGTTTTGAAAACATAGCTAGTGAAAGGGTACAAAAGCAACAGTGGCGGAAGGAATCCTAGCCAATAGTGGTGAAAGGGGGTTCCACCAATCAGTGGGGAAAGGGGGTTCCATCCAATAGTGGAGAAAGGGGGTTCCACCAAATAGAGGTGAAAGGGGGTTCAGTGGTAGACTAGTAATTAACGTAAGAACTGCTATTTTGCTAAATAAATTATATATTATTTTCACCAACTCTTATTGTTTGTCAAATTTCTATAGGTTAGGAATATACTTTACCAATTTCTTTGCAGGAAAACTGCTATAATCAGATTCATAATTTCGAAAATTACTTTCAAACCATTAAATTAAAATAATATTTTAATATAATTATTAAGCCTTTCTAGCTTAGAAAATTCATAATAAATCGAAAACACTTGGGAAAAATCCTAAAAATTCACCAAAAATCCAAAATAACATTTTCGTTGCTATACAAAATTTGAGGGCAAAATTCATTATTTTATTATTTTTAATAATTAAAACCCGAAATAAATTCCCTTTTCACCTTAGAAAATTCATAAAATATTCCTATTAATTTCAAAAATTATGAAATTAAAGCCCATCTCCAAAATTATGTACTACACAACATGTCAAAAAATCAAGTCGTTTGGAGATCATTCACTAAGGTTTTTTGCTTGAAACATATCATAATAATTTCACTAAATTCCAATAAATCACCATTCATGCAAACAATGGTAAAATCAACCATATCATCATCAAACAATTTGAATATGCCAAAAATTTGAAATTTAACATGTAAGAATGAGATGGATACTATTATTTACCTTATTCTGAGAATAAAAGTTAAGATTTGATTCCCCTTACCTTTAACTTGATTATCTCTAACTTTTCTTTCTTTAAAAGCTTTAGCAATAGCCTCTACTTTGTTTGTGTTTTGTATGGATGTAAATGAATAAGGATACGAGGGTGGAAGGGTTTATGTTTAGGAAATGAAGCTTCTTCCTATTTTGCCCGTCTCATAAATCCTCATACTTATGTTTACGTTAAAACAATCTTATATGCAGATTAGTTAAGGCCTAACCCTATTAAGTATCAAATCTCATCTCCTTTTAACGCAATACATTATTCTACTTAATTAGTTCACTCTTGAATAATGTTAAGAAAAATTAGGGGTGTTACACACAGTCTTTCGTCCAAATCCAACTCTTAGTAGTTAAAGCTCCGCCAATCAGAACCATACTATCTTCTAAATCGAATCCTTCAAAACTACATCTTGTGGCGTCGACGTTAAAATCGGAAAACATTATGAGATGAGAGAAGTGAGAGTAGAATGTTTGTTGATGTTGTGGAGTGTTGCGTGGGATGAGAAGAGAGTGAAGATGGATGGTATTTGAGGAGGAGGGGGAATAGAGTAGTTGAATTTTGCCATTGGAAGAAATATAGGTGGACACTTGTTGAACTAATGCCCAAGCCCCAAGCGTATGTTCAACAAGTGCTTACCTACATTATACATTCCAAACCATAGCAGCTGAATTTGTAACCGATTCAAAAATGTATCCCTTGTTGCATTTTCATTGCGGTGTACATCTTTCATTTTGTGATGCAATCATTTGTTGGAGTTGCTCTAGGAAACAACAAAACAAATTGTCAAATTACCCCTTAAATTTCTCCATACTCTAAGTACATTATTCTTCCTTTTTGAAATGAAATTCTTTTTCTATTATATTAGCAAATCCTTTGATTGTTAGTAGGATACTGAAGCCAAGGTGCGACAAAACATGAGGTAAAAATTATAGTCTAATTTGGACTTGAATGGTTAATTTCAATTGAATTGCCTTATGAGACATTATAAGCTTCTTTTGCAGTTGAGTAAGATATTAAAAGATCCCAATAAATTTTTACATCATACAACGAGGATGTGTTTATTTACCGATTATGAAATTTTGAATACTAACGTTGCTTCTCTTTTTAGATGTTTGAACGAACCTTCTTTAACTAAAAAAAATTTACCACAAATATTACCTTTTCATACTTGTAAATTAAAACCTTTTCAAATTACTTAATCAAATATTAAACCAAATAAATAAAAAGAAAAATATTCCTTAACAAAATATGGAATAAAAAATTTAATCAATTTAACAGTGATTTATTTTTAGCAAAAGTGGTGGAAACCAGCCCCAACCAACAAATATATTACTCATCAAGCATCACCACATATTAAGCCATAGCCAAAGCAACAAAAGATTAGTTCATACATACATACATACATACATAGATATGTATGTGTTTATGTATGTATGTATTAGACAGCTGAAAAATAAACTGAAGTTAACTACAAACAAACACAATTTGATGTTAATATTTTCATTTCGGTCAATGAAATTCTTCGTTACATGTGTTATTCATGAATGAGTTTCTTATAATCCTTGTGAAGGTTAAATTGTTTTTGTTAATTATCATATTTTACATTTTATAATTCCGCTATATTTTCGAGAAATTTGTTATAGTGAACGCAACTCAAGTTTTAACACGATAGGAACTTATTTATATCACATTGCAATTGGGTTACCATAACACTATAATACACATTGTAAATAGCGGTTGGTAGGGACGACGGCCGTCGACGAACCCGTGGGGGAGGGGCGACGACTAGCCATTATATTAGTTAATAAATTAAATAACTAGTTGATTGAATTTCCATTATGTTCTAAAAAACGTTTAAAAATACTAATTTAATTCCTAAAAAATAATAAAGATATTTTAGCACAACCATTCAACCTATGGACGGCTTATGATCGATTAAATTAGTATTTTCGATAATCTATCGTCGTGTAATTCAAATATTTATCGTTACTAAAAATTAACTCGCATTATCAGTCTATACGACTTTTAGTTGGTCCATTAAGCAACTTCAATAAAGTTGATTCTATGTAACATTTTTACGAACTAAAATATTTTTTAAACCGTTGGGTAATTAGCTATAAAATTTTAACCGTATTTAGTATGGTGAAATTATATAAAATAAAATATTCAGCATAAAAATAAATTTATTGGATCCTATATGAATTTAAAGTACTTTGGATCTATTCTCAAAAGATAATTAAAAATTAAACTACTGTAGGGTTTCGATCTTGAATTTTAATTTTATAATCATTCGTCGATATTCGTACTAAAAATACTTTGTCTGAAGGCCAGGCAACCTTCAAACGAGACCATGTGTTAATCCCATCATTATATTGGATTAAAAAAATGGCTGGGAAAAAATTAAGGTCATTTTGTCGGGAGTAGTATAACACTAGTGTCAGGCTTAATTTTTTTCCAGCCATTTTTGCATAAATCCAAACAGACTGATAGAATTAACACATTATCAAGTATCAGTGGTTCAGATTTGGTTTCGTTTGGTCATCTGGCCTTCGGACAAAGGGTTTTTAGTTCGAATGTCGACGAACGACTATAAATTTAAAATTCAAGATCGAAACCTAGAGTGATTTATTTTTTAATCATCTTTTGGAAATAGATCTAAAGTATTTCAGAATAAGATCCAATAAATTTATTTTTCTACGAAATATTTTATTTTTATATAATTTCATCATAGTAAATAGGATTAAAATTGATAACTAATTATCCAACGGCTTTTATTTTTTTAATTTATAAAAATGTTACAAGCAATCAACTTTATCGAGATTGCTTAATGGATCGACTAAAAGTTGCATAGACTGGTCGTGCGAGTTAAATTTTTAGTAAAGATAAATATTCGAATTAGACGAAGATAGATCATAGAATATACTAATTTAACTGATTACAAGCAGCCGTTAGGTTAAATGGTTGTGCTAAAATTTGTTGTTTATTTTTCGAAATTAAATTAGTATTTTTAAACATTTTTTAAAACGTAATATGAATATGAAAAAAACTTAAAAAAATTTAAAAAATGATCTACCATCACTAGCCGACGGCATGTCGAATATACAAAAACTAGAACGCACGACTTTCTTCATTATCCCATCTTCCCAAATACTCCGCAAACGAAGGAAAAAAAAGCACCGCCCTAAGCCGTCGCTACCCCTTGGAAGTCGCCGCCACTCGTCAACATCGTCATAGGCCACCACAACTCGCCGGAATCTCCAAGCTCTCCATTTTCCTCTCAATTATGGTAAATTTTTAACCCTAATTTCCAATTTGGGCTAATTTGTATAATTGTGGGTTCAAAATTGGTGACTATTGCATACTAGTTAGTGATAATAGTGTATTATTTGATTTTGGTGATATTAATTAGTGATGTAATTGTTTAATTTGTAATTTTAAATTAGGGTTAATATAAAATTCAAAAATTAGCATATAATTATTGATTAATATGTATGTTGATTAGTGTAGAGATTGTTTATTATAGTTTAGAATAATTTTATGGCTAATATGTTTGGTTGAATAGTGAATATGTTAAACTTAAAGCTTACGATCATACATAATTTTATGTCAATTAATTAGTATGTGTTAGTTATAAGTGTTAGTGGTAATTATAAAATGCAACAACAAAACGCCCATTGGATGCAAAATTATGTATACACTTTATGATAGTGATGTGCTGGCGAAATTTCTAATATTTTTTTTTTAAAATTAGGAAAAATTTTCAATTATTTTGTCGACATGGTAGGAAGTATGAAGAGCGAACTGGTATGAAAGGTTCGGTGAAGGAACATTTCCACAATGGTGTACATGAATTTATTAGATTCGCTGTCCTTATCGTAAATGAAAAAATTTGAAGGTGGAAAGCACATATGGTTAGCACATCTATGTCAAGTTGGTTTTGTGCCAGACTATTATTTGTGGGATCGTCATGAAGAACTATTTGCACCTAATCCTACAGTGTCAGTGGACGGGGCGATGATTATTATATTATGGCGAATGCAATAGAAGATACGATGGAAGATGCAACACGATCAATGTTCCCTACCATTCAAGTTGATGCTGAAGACGCAAATGTTGAAGAATAACCGACCGTGGGAGCAAAAAGAACCTATGATCTATTGGATACTGCTAAGAGGTCGTTGTGAGATGGTTGTAAAAGCGAACCTAATTATCAGTAATTTTCGAATACATTACTGTGAATCAAAATTCAACCTTATAGAAGTTGGATTTACAGCCATTGTACAAGCTGCAAAACGACATATGCCATCCAATAATATATTGTGTGATAGTCATCATAAAGTGAAAAAACTTATGTCCGCCATCGGTCTGCCATACCTAAAGATTGATACATGTATAAAAAGTTGCATTTTATATTGGATAGATGACATCAACCTTAACAAATGCAAAATAAGCAATGAGGAAAGATGTTAACCAAGAAAAAGGAAAGAAAAAGAAGTTTCATAAAAGTGAATTCATTATTTACACATCAGTTCAAGACTAAAAAGGTTATGTGCATCTTCTGTTACCTCATCTCATATGAGATGGCACAATGTGGGAACATTGGATGAGGAAACTTTGATGCATCCATCCGATGGAGAAGCATGAAATCATTTCGATAAGACTTATTCTGTGTTTGCTGTAGAAAAATGTAATGTTAGACTTAGTTTATATACGGATGAATATTCACCATTCTCTCAATTTGGTAGCAATATTCAACTTGACCTATTATCGTTACACCTTATAATTTACCTCTATGGATGTGTATAAAAACTCCATATATGTTTCACACTATTGTCGTCCCTGGTCATGAGATCTAATACAAGGAATCGATTCTATTTGCAACCTTAGATTGAAGAGTTGAAAACATTATGGCATAAAAGGGTTGATACGTACGACGTTTCTAACAAAATGAATTTTTCGTATGTTTGCATCTTTGTTGTGAACTATTGGTGATTTTCCGGCTTATGCAATACTTTCATGTTGGAGCACGGCTGGTCGCCTAGCTTGTTCTTATTGCATGGAAGAAACACGAGTATTTTCATTACCGAATGGAAGGAAACTTACATGGTTCGATTGTCATAGGTGTTTTCTCCATATTAATCATACTTTTAGAAAAGATAAAAAAACCTTTGTAGCTAATAGAGTAGAGACTAGACAACCACCAACGATTTGGTCAAGCGCAGGAATATATGATCTTGTAAAGGAATATCCAAAGGTACATAGTACATAGTAAAATTCCAGGTAAATCGATACTTTATAATTAGTGCAAATAAAGTATATTCTAGGAGATACCTTATTGGAAAAATCTCTTACTTCGACATAATATTGACGTGATGCACAGTGAAAAAACGTGTTTGATATGTGTTTAATATTGTTTTGAATGTTAAGGGAAAAACTAAGGACGATCTGGATTTAAGATGTGATATAGCATATTTATGTAAACGTTCCAAACTTCTTATGGAGCCCAATGACAGTAAAAAATCCAAAGCATGCTATGAGCTAGACAGTAATCAAGTAAAACTTGTGTTAAAGTAGGTGGAAGGACTAAGATGTCCCGATGGGATTTCTTTTAATCCATGTAGATTGGTTGACATTAAAAACAATAAACTGAGTGGGATGAAAAGTCACGATTGTCATGTCATGGTGGAAAATTTATTACCCGTGATTTTCGAAGAAATGTTGCCCATAAAAGTATGGAATGTTATAAGGGAGTTAAGTTTGTTTTATGAAGAGCTTTGTTCGACCACGTTAAAGTCGAGTATATACGTAAACTAAAAGAGGATATCTCTATACTGCTCTGCAAACTGGAGAAAATATTTTCTCTAAAATTCTTTAATGTAATGGAACATTTACCTATTCATTTTCCATCTGAAGCACTTCTTCAAGATCCTATACAATATGGATGGATGAATCTATTTGAGAGGTAATATTGAATAACCGTAATATTAATTTTAATTTCAATAATTGAATTAATTTTTTAATAGGTACAACAATCATGTGAAGAAAAAAGTTAGACAAAAATATACGAGTTGAACATTCGATTTACAAATATATCTTGAAGATGAAGCTTCATTCTTTTTCTCTCATTAATTCAGTGGTCGTGTGAATTTATTATTTATTAGTGTTCCTCGTAATGACGAAGCCGTTAAACCAGATTCTTCTCAAGTATTGTTATCTATTTTAAGACAATATGACCGACTTACTGAAAAATGCGTGGAACTATGGTTAGATGATAGAGATTACTATATAGCACATACATATGTCCTTCTCAATTGTGCTGAATTTGCACCATTTGTTCGATAATATTAAATAATAATTCTCGATATGTGAATTTTCAAATTCATATTTATTTCAATTTTACTTATAGATTATAATGCAATATATTATGTATAATTGCAGTATTTACGAATCACAACATCCACGGGGCGATCTCAGGTAAAAAAATTTCCAATTGGTTTTCGAACTACGTTTATAATCCATGAAATTATGTTGGTGATGAAGTAATGAAACATCTTGCGATAGAACCAAAAAGAAATGTCAAGACTTATTCAATATTCTACGTCAATGGATTTAAATTCAACACCAAGGAATATTATGCTAAAAAATTAACCTATAACAGCGGTGTATTTGTCAAAGGTGGTTATGATATAGGTGAACATATAAAAGATTTTTACAGCGTCTTAACATAGGTTTTAGAATTTACATATTTTATACGATCTGCAGAAAAAGCTTTTTTTTTCCAATACTATTGTTCAGTAATGTTCCTAGTTTTGAAATCTACGTGCACAAAGATTATAAGCTTATTGAAATAAAGCATACCTCATATTACTATATGTATGTTCCTTTCGTATTAATCAAACAAGAATTAAAAGTTAATTTTGCTCCGTATCCACCCTTCAAAAGAGATAAAGCGGATTGGTTGGCTGTTTTTAAAATAAAGGTAAGATTTACATTTGATGGAAATAATATTTAGGATGAAGCAGCTTATCTAGAAAACCTTGAGCCAAATAATGAAATAATAATAACTGAAGATCATACTGATTTAGGACCTTTGAACGATGGATCAAATATTTTAATAGAAGCATTTGAGAGTAGAAAGAAAAATGATATAGAGCACGAGACTGAGTCTGAATAAGAAAACGATGAAGATTGATTATTAATTACCGATGATGGATATATGTATTGCTTGTTGTATAATTTATATTTTGAGATTCCGTTGTTATAATGATGATAACTATGTTGTAAGCTATGTATTATTCTGTTTTATTAATTCTAAGTATTTGAAGATCTTGTTTAATTTTTATAGTTTTAGTGGGAGTTTTATGTGATTATTAATCAGACATGTAATCTAATAATAGAATGATATATTTTTTTCATTATAAAAATGATATGTCTATGGAAGATATTATATATGTCTCATGGGAGAACTTCTAGATATCATTCCTCGGGTTCTCCTACTGCTGGTGAGGGTGCTAGTGACATGGCTGATTTACGCTCAAGGGTGGGTATGACTCCTAAAATGCCGGGAGGGGGGGGGGTAAGTATCACGTTTACTGCAACGTTATTAATATTTAGTGTATGTGTGTTATTTACAATTTATTAAATGTCTACATCAAAAATAATCCAGGGGTTTTGAGCTGGAGCCTTCCAACTATATTTGGCTGTCTCCAAGAAGGCGTACATAAGTCAGATGTCGAGTTGTTGGCTAATGCGGGATGAAATCCCACCTAATATTAAAGATGTTATATGAACCGACTTGTTGGTAAGTATAAGTTTATAATTCATTTGAAAATGACATATTTGGTCTTTGAAAATTAATATATTATGTATAATTCATTTAATTTCAATGTGTAGGTTGCGGTTGTTGTAGACGGGGAAGATCAACAGCTGTTTAGGAACCGTTGGAATAAGAAAATAAGGGAAAACTACATGGACACCCTCTCGAGCGTAAAACACAAAAATAAAAAACTCGATTGGATGAGTGCCAGTGTTTGGGCTAATTTTCTTTAGCATTGGGAAACCCCCGCGGCGAAAGTAAGTTTTCTAGTTTCATATGTTTATTATAATTTGTTTAAAGTCTGTCAAATAGTTGCATTAATTTAGTCAATCTTATATTTAATTAGTTACAGACGGTAAATATAACTTTTATGTTAAATTTACTGGAAGTATTTGCGTGGAACTTGATAAACAGGAATAAAAATCCTGTTACATACCACGACGGATCAAAATCTTTCCAACAATATTGGAAGGAAATGGTAAATTTATAAATTGCGATTATAAAATACTTATAACATTGTTTAATCATATATGATTTCAAGCGAAAGAGAAGGGTCATGAGCCTACATACATGGAGGTCTTCACTCGGACTCATGCCATCGAGCACACCGATGAAGATGGCACAGTGACGTTTACTTGGACAAATCCTGAATTTCAAGACATAGTGGTAAACATACTTTAATTTTCTCTTATTTCACATTACATTAATCGTAAAATGAATATTTATTGTGGCAAAATTCTATTCCTAATCGCAAGAAATGTTTGAAATGGAGCGAGCTCGAGTGCTGGAGGCGACCGGTCGAAAGGAGTTGACCCCTGAGTAGAAGGACATGATTTTTGATGCTGTGACCGATAGGTTGACGTGGAATTGATGATAAGGTTATGGTAATCTAAAGGTAATGTTTACGGAGTTTAACTACTTAATTAACTAGTTTGTAAATTTTATTTAATATTATATATAAATTATAACTAGCTATTAACTAATTTACAAACTAGGCCTTTTCGGGCCGATTATAGGAAATCACAAGCCGAGAAGGAGATAGCACAGCTAAGAGCTCAGATAGTAGAGTTTAACAATTGGCAGAAGAGTGGATTGACTATGATACTAGATGAACGAATTGCAGTATACTCGGTAGAGCATGGGACGTTTCCTTCGCAGGGGTTGAGGAATGATGGAAATGATGATGAGTATGCATGGTTGTGTTTTTTGATGGATATTTGATTATTTGGTTTGTACTTATTTGACATGTGTTGATTGATTTGATACTTGTTTGATAATTGTGTTGTTTGTGGATGTTTGATGGTTAAAGTTAGGTTTTTGTGAATGTTTGATGATTGTGTTCTTTGATGGAAACGAGGATTATGGGCGTGGTTGTGTTATTTGATGAATTGTTGATGTAAATGTGGATTTTAGTGATATAAACTTGGCATTGTGTGATATGTATGATATTATGTGATGTATGTGATAATTGTACTTGTGAAATTGAGTTATATGTGTTGTATATGAGTTGTAGCTACGGATGAATATATACGTGTCGTTTGATGGATGAAAGGATATCTGCTTTATAAAACAACATTTCCAGTATAGCGACAACTAATGATGACTTACTGATTCTAGGTTAGCGACAGTTAGTGACGCTCCATTGGCAAATTCGTGATCCTTGGATTCTTGACACGTGTCCTTTGCTAGTGACGGTTAGTGACGGCTATGTTGTCGATGGCCGTCAAAAAGTTATCAATGAGGCCGTCGATAAGATCGTCACTCTTTCTTGAATCAACGACTATTTGAACGATGGCTATTAGCTTCAGCTGGCGACGACCGTTGATGATTATTTGTCGTTACTAAATAGTGTGTTCCTTTCCCTGTAAATACAAACTGTTAACTGGGTTTTTAACCCAATATAATTCAAAGGGAACTAGAATATCTACAACAAGTAAAAATATCTCAAGGATCAACCAAGAAGACCAAAAGAAAAAGAAGAGAAAGACCAAAGAAGAAAAATGCCAAAACAAGCTAAGGCGATGGATCGCTAACGATCCATAATGCTTGCTCATGGACCCTTCAAATCTCTTGCATCATGATTCATTACCATTTCTAAGCACGTTTGCTAAGTTTCATAGCATCCAAAAAATCTGGCTCGAGAAGTGAAAACTTATATGATTCAAGCTGTTTAGCCAAAATTAGCTAACTTAAAATGGATCTATAGAACTCATATGAAGTCGGATTGACTTGAAATTTTGGGAGAACATTTAAAAAACATAGAAGAAGGCTCACAGAAAATGAGATCATTTGAAGTTGATTTGATGGATCGCTAGCAACATAACTAGATGGATTGCTAAAAGAAAATGAGATCATAGTGGACCCCACCACCTCAAATTTTCATGGTGGATCCCTAACACCCTCTAGAGTGTTCTTCCAAAGTTTCGTTCGATTTCGTTAAGATTTGAGTGAATTATGGATGATTTTTCTATACCAAATGACCCATGATGGCGGTTGATCAAATTAACTCCAAACGACTTAATATTTGGACAAAACATTTAAATAGAAGATAGGAAGACAACCAAACAAAGATCACTCAAAAATATGCTAAGTGGATGGATAGCTAGCAATTCATCCCCTATGGATAGCTAGTGATCCATCAAGATAGGTCGGATCGCCCTCAAACTTTTCGAGCTCCTTCGTAGCACTATAGGCTTCTGGTAGAAAAATATGCTAAGTTGATGGATAGCTAACGATCCATCCCCATGGATAGTTGTCGATCCATAGAAATGACTCAGATTGATTTGAGATTTTTGGTGATGACTTGGCATAACAACTGGACTCTTCTGCATCTGGACTTTTGGCCCAATACTCACTAAACTTCCCTATAAATATTCACTTACCTGCAACTAGAGATAGATCTTTTCCGCGTAGAGAGCCGACATTACTCTACTGGAATTCCTTCACTTCTTCAAATTTCTTCTCTCTCACAATAGTCATCAAGTGGGTTACTGTGATTCTCTAGTCAACCCTTGTACTTGTGACTTATTCTAACTCATTGTAACTTAGGTCTAAGTACTAAATAGCTGATATTCAAAGAGATTCAACTAGTATAATCATAATAAAAATTGATTAAAGTGGACGTAGGCCATAGTCAGCCGAACCATTATAAAAATCCCGTGTCTCTTTTCTTATGTCTGTTGTTTATCTGAGATTTGTGCTGCTGATTATTTACACTGGTGCTTTCACACTTGATTCGGGGTGTTTTGATCTATTTTTTGGTTTAACACAAACCAACTTATAGCTAATGTACTCTAGTCTTTATTATAGATAGTTCAATTTATATCACATTACACAACACTACAATTCACCTTTAGCGCACAAATAAACCTATTTAATTTTCTTCTAAGAATTCATCTTTTCACTAAAATAAATAAATAAAGAAGCTTGTAAATATTTTCAAATTTGTTACGGACAATCGCGTATTGTGAATATACTTTTTTTCATTGGTCCTCAGTAATGATTGGGTCCCACTTTCTTTTTTATTTAACAATTTAAAGAGATATTTCAGCCAATCCTAGAGCAAGTAGAAGAATACTAGTCTGGTGTGCAAGTAATGCTACGTTCTGAATACGTTTCAGACCTTTTAATCTCCTACTTTGTCACATATTTTCTATCGCATTTTTGAACTTTTTTGCATTCACTGAATCAATTCGGAATTTTCTAATTTTCAAATTATTTTGCATTTTCTGTATATTCGATTTACTTTAATTTTCAAAATTTCAAAATATTGAATTCTTCCTACCTTTTTCATACCTTATTTCCGACTACATAGATAACTTATTTCCAACTATATAAACATGCTTTTAAGCTATTTGCTGATAAGTCGGCACTTGAGAGGATGTGGCCAAGTGCAATGCATTACCCTCTATTTTTTGGTATATATATTAGTTGTATTTGAGCTAACATCAACTGAGTACGTCTCAACGTCCCTTTCTTCGTCAGGAATATTCCTGTAGTTCCGTCTGAACCAAATTTATCTATTTCTACAAGTTATAATGGCTGCTACATTGCCAGCTAAACTAAATTTTCTCTTTATTATGAACAAATAATTGGGTGCTGAATCATTATTATTAGAACACACACGTCAATAGTGCGTTTTCATAATAGAGACCCTCAAAACCAATGTACTGAATTTAGATAAACTGCATATAACACCCCAACACGTGTCTAATGAAGAAAAGAAGATTCTTTCTTCTTCACCGGTTTTCAGCATACCACTCACCAAACTAGACCCAGACTGAAGTGTACGAGTCAACTACTTCAAAGCCACCTGGCCCTTTGTCAGCTACTGCTGCTACAAGTACTTCAAAAGTAACATTTAAACATGATTAATGCACATTAAATAAACAGTTAAGGTGTTAGAGCAGTTTAGAACGGACTTCCAGTTTATTCCCATATATAATAATAATACAATAAGACTCGACCAATGACAACCTTTGTATAATCAAAACACGTGTCTTAAGAAAAGAAGGTCCTTCACGCTTGCAAGTTCTGAATTTAAATTGAAAACGGATCCCCGTCAGCAGGCACGTCAGCGTATATATATATACCGACCAAACCTGATCCAAATAAAATGTACGAGTCAACTAATTAGTAATGAACTACTTTTCCTCGTGTTTTCTTTCAATTTTTGCCACGTTTAATATGAGACAAAACATCGCCTCCTTTTGAAAGAATTCAATAGTGTTTTGTTCAGGTCTCATATGCGACCCCTCAAGTCAAGATCCTTGTTTTTACAAACTCTTTTGTGTGAACAATTCGATCGTGAAAGATATAGTCATGTATTGATTGCCTTGCTGGTTCTACTACACTATTTATTCTTCTTTCTTTACTTAGCTGCTTCTTTGCTCCACGTTTCTGGAATAGAAATCATCCGTGGTTGATATTTTTTATTGGTCTTAATTTGCTTCATTAACTAAATTATATTAAAAGACGCACACTTCCGGTTTAAATGCAATTGGACTCTCCAATCTTCCCGTGTTTTTTATCTTCCCAGCTGTCAATATTTTGTTACTTGTACACAATAATATTCCAAAACCATTACCAATCAATGCATGCATAGCAGAAACAATTTCAATCAGACCAAATATATTGTCATTAGCAATTAAAATACACTCTACCTCTTCATTATTTGTACATTTTACAGAAACAACAACACCGTCTTCACCGTATTCATCCATACGGTTAGCATCATTATAATCGCCTGCTTCATGTTCAAATCTAAACTCTAATAATTCTTCACTAACTGCAGCTCCACTACCAGCAACAGTAACACCAGTAAACAGTGTTTCATTTCGTACTGTTCGCCAACTGTCATCCCAGCTCCAATTGGGTCCGTCACCAAACCCTGTCATATCCAATATCCTATCGGATCCAAACTCAACAACCGCTTCTTTTTCTGATACAGAATCCCACACGCTGCTTTCTAGTGTGCTCTTAGGCGTAACCCGCTTATATCCAGTATCCAAACCCGTACCCGTTAAGAAAGGATGCTCCAACAACTCATCAACAGTTGCCCTGTTACCAGCATCCTTCACCAAACACTTGCTCAAAAATTCCTTACCAGAATCCGAAATCCATTCAGGAATTTCAGGCACATCATCTGTGAATCCAACCCGGTAAAGAAGGGAGGCTGCATCTGAGACATTCGACCATGGAGCTCTGCCCGTTACCATATCTACGACTGTGCATCCCAGTGCCCACACATCTGACGCCAGCCCTTGCTCTCCGCCTCTGGCCACCTCTGGAGCCATGAACATCGGCGTTCCCCTCATTTTTGCCCTTTTTTTATCATCACGGTCTATGAATTTCGCACAGCCTAAATCTGCGATTTTTGCCCTACCATCGCAGCAGATTAATATATTCTGGCACTTAATGTCGCAGTGCGCAATTTTCATGGAATGAAGATGGCTCAGTCCGAGCAGAGTGTCTTTGACGAAGGATCTAATATCGGATTCATGAAGCTTTTGTTTGCTGATGAGGTCGGAGATTGATCCACCAGAGGCGTATTCGAGAAAAAGATGGTAGAACTCGTCGTCTGAATCAGAGCCTAAGTAAGAGATTATGTGTGGAGAAGAGATTGAAGAATGAATGCCCTTTTCATATTGAAGGAATCCGGAATTTGAGAGACTTGTTGATTTGACGGCGAAGAGTTGGCCGGAGATAGGATCGGAAGCGAGGGAGACGATGGCAGTTGAGCCACGGCCGAGGAGCGGTCCCTTATTCCAATTAGGCATTTTTGCGTTTTAGTTAAGCAATAAATTTGAGTTTGAGGTCGGAAGTCAGAACCTCGCTATAGATTTATACACGGAGGAAGCGGTCCAATATGACGACACGTGTCGAGATGTGAGAGGATGGGTGGGTTAACGGAAGGCAGATGCTTGTTGGTTAAGTATTAAAGCCAAGGAGCAGCAAAAGTACAAAGAGTTAGAGATAAGACTTAAGGAGGTTTAAATTAGTTTGATCTAGAAAAGGGGTTGTATTGTCTTGTCAGATATTCCAGGGGATCTTCGGGTCTAAGTCAAGATATTACTGTATACGTATACATTACCCTTTTTTTTAATATTCATTTAACCTAACCTAAACATAAATGGAATTTAGTAATGTCATTGAATTATGAATTCCAAGCAGCACACGGACTGGGGCAACCCAAAGGACAACTCGGGCTGTTAACGAATACGGAAAAATTCGAAATCCGTATCCGAAAAACGAACAAATATTCGATATCCGAAAAAACGCATACGGATGCGGATACGAAAACATCCACATTCGAAATTGTCCTTCAGTTTTTTAGAATTATAGTTTAAATTATATACATTTTAGTAAAATGAAAGATATTTGTCTACTGTTTTATTAAGTTAGAAGTTTATATTATATGCACTAAATGCATATTAACTGCTCAAAACTATTTATCATCATATTTGTTTATTTTCTGTTGGGATGACTTGCATTGTGTGTGGGTAATGAGCGTACATTGAAAAGAAAAATAGTCGCACATTGTAAATATATATATATATATATATATATATATATATATATATATAGACAGAGTGGTATATATATGAGTTTGGTCGCAGATAGCAACAAGTGATTCTTTTTGGTAAAATGTGTTGACCAAACTTTATGTTACCCCCACGTAGGGATGTGAGGACGGATCCAGAAACTTCAACATTTTAATAATCAACAAGTTTGTAAAATTTATTTTAAACTAAAATTTTACATTTATATTTTTTGTTTTATCGGTCGTTAGCGGATAGGATAATTATCCGATATCCGTCCGTATCAGCGGATGCAGATATCCAATATTCGAAAATGATTTCAGATGCAGATGTGGATATCCGATATCTGAAAATGAATCGGATGCATATATGGATATGAAACTATCTGCATCCGAAAGTATCCGTTGACAGACCTAGGGCCAACTAAAATAAACTAAAATAAAGGCAAGCACACACTCGCCATCCTTAAAAAAAAGATTACGACAGTTTCAACTTCTTTCAAGCATTGCATCTGCAGCCCCCAGTCAACCTCCTCTGCTCCTCCAGTCTACTCAACCGAAGCTAGCATCACGCCCCTCCAACAATGTAACACTTCTCTGGTTTTCTACGGTCTGTGTCCTCCAAACTTAAATTCAAGGTAAACCTTAGTGCTTTTTTTATTTTTCTAAATTGCATATGATTCAAAATAGTGAAATTGGGGTCTCTATGTTTGGATTAATGAAATTTGTTTTGAGTAGTACCAAAATAACATTAAAATTTGGAAATTGGAATGGTTTATGTGATGTTTTAATTAATTAGTGAAATTGGGGTTTCTATGTATGTATTAATGAAATCGTTTTGAATAGTACCTAAATAACATTAAAATTTGGAAATTGGAATGGTTTATGTTAATGTTTTAATTAATTAGTGAAATGGTATTTGAGAAGAATAGAAAATTTTGGAGTGGTTTATGTTTTTATTATCTAAACAACAATAAAATTTGGAATGATTTATGATTTAATTTGTGAAATGATATATATTTATGTTCTAATTAATGAAATGGTATTTAGGAATTATTGAATAAAACTTTAGGTGCTATTCCAATTTAGTTGTAAAAATTTATTGAGTTTTGTAAAAGTAATGATCATACTTGTAAATCAATTCGTTGCAAGTTAATTTGTTTAATATATACGAGTATATATGCATGTCCTGGGCTTGCATCTTGTTATTTGATTATTTGGACTTTACATATTATGATATATATATACTATCTTTTCAATGAACATGTCGTTTTCTTTCTTTTATTACAACTTACTACATTATTACCATATTTATTGATATTGATCCAGATGTTATTAATTTTCATTCGTACCTCAAGTTTTTATTATTTCAGTTAACCTTTTACTACTTTCTTAGTTCATTTTATTTCAAAATAGATGAAAGTTCTTGCTAATTCTCTGCAACTTGCCTCATCCACCAAGAGTGTGTGGTACTTAGACAATTTACATATATTTATGAATTTGTTTTATGCTTATATTTATTCAATGATTGTGTTTTAAAAAATTAGTGTGTATTGTTAGTGTTTATTATTCCGCGCTTGCTCTCTTCATACATATTTATTCAGGGAATATATTTATAAAACCAACCTATATTATATCAGTTAAATGAGTTGATTATTATTTTTCACCACAACATGGTTTTGTATAACTTATCAAGCATCTTATTATATGCCTAAACTGCATTACTGAGAGGATTAATTCATTATTGAAGTAGATGTTCAATGAAATATGAAATGCTTAAGCATGAGAAAAAAATAAAAAGGGAGAGATCAAATACTTTATATGTATTGCTCTTAAGACGAATCTATACCATTTATCGGAATGATCCATTACACAATCCTTAATATATGGATCATAATGGTTCATGTTGAAGCTAAAATAAGTCATAGACGTTAAGGACCTAATTCATTTCGAAAATATATTGCACTTTCATTAGTAGTCGCCCTATTTTGCTGTTTTGATATCGACTCAAAGGACCACATGCTATCCTCTACTTCTGAGATGTAACATAGAATAACCTACAGAAGACCAATCGTAACTTTTCTAGTCTCCATTTACATCAAAGCATCACAATCTTCAGTCCTTTTAGTATTCAACGATCTCAAAATTGTTTTTTATACCCTTTTGTATTTTCTTTACTTGCAATTTTAGTTTTCTTGTTGTATCTTTTACCTGCCTATGCACTGTTTGTTTGACCATGGTATCTCAAAAGAAATCTTTATTGCCAAGTCCTCTTGATGCATGTACTATCAGATGTGAAGTTATAGCAGATTCTGTTGAAAAAATATACACTTTTGATAATTTAGTTCTACAATATTTAAAGTAACTGGTTTTGGGCTTAAAGGAAAACTAACCGCAAGGATATGGAAATACATTTTTTATCTTGTGATATAGGAATGGTTTGGAAACTGAAGATACATTTTACTATGGTAAAGAACTATGAAATACCCACATTATATAGACTATTATAGAAGCGGACACAACACATGCGTTAATTACATGAATCCTCCACATAAAAGAAGATAAAAACATTGCCTAAAGTAAAGAGAAACTAACAACAAATCATAATCCAAATAAATTATAAATACATGCTAATTGGACATCTATATGTTAGCGTTACTGCATAAAGCATCAAATGAAATAAGCTTACAACACCTAAGGTGTATTTATGTTATAATTGATGCAATGGCCACTAGTTTATTATTTATCAACTACATTCAGCAAGCCTTTCCAAAATACCTATAAAGTTTGAATCAACGGAAAGTACAAAATTATTGTGCTTTTAGAGATGCATGTAACTACTGAAGTGATGCATGGGTAATTTACCGAGCAACACATGTCTGACCATGTTAACTCATGTATAAAGAGAAATAAGAATTATCAATCATTTTCAGTAGGGCTGTTATTATAATGGAAAATTTCCTATTTCCATACCATACCAATCAACCAGTTACCATTTTTGATTGAAATCGGAATACCGGTTTAATCGGGATGATAACAGTAAATTTACCATTTTCTATGGTAAAATACTGGTAACATTCATTCGAAACCAACGGTAATGGTAATTTTACCAATCGATGTAAAACACATGTATATTAATGTGATATGCTTTATTGCAGGCATTTAGAACCAAACAAATGATTGATTTTAGTTCGATTATCGGGTGAAATAATGCCAAATACACTTCTTTTATTTCTCATTTATGTTTTAATTAAGTAACACTATAAATAGTATAATGAAGATGCATATAGTGTAAAAACATATCAATTTACATACTTTTTTGAACAAATGGTAATTAACATTACCAATGTAATGGTTACCAGATTATCAGTATACGTATACCAGTCGATCAATAACGGTAAGGGTAAGCAATTTTAGCTTACCAGTAAAAACGGTACGGTAACGATATTCACGAAATGGTAACGATAACCATTACCATAACAGCCCTAATTTTTAGGCATTCTAATGTTGCTAAATCATTTGAAGTGACTAATTATATTTTAAATTTGTGCGATTAGTTTGTTAAAGGGTATACCAGAAGTTGATGCCTGTCATCCGAGACCGTGGGGATACTGAGTACTGACATAATGTTTGAATTTTTGTACCTCCTAAAATTGGCATTCAATATCATGCATCTAGTTGCATATTTGATTTAATTTGAATGCTATAAAATAATTTATTATAACTGAGCCAAAAAAACATGCAAGGGTAATAATAAAAGAGAATAAATACATGTATACTTGTCTCCATCTCCATTTATCAAATGAAAATTTTCAGTGCATATCAATCAATACATTGAAAAGCTTCGAATTACTCTTGCAGCAAGACAATGGAATGACAGCCAATGAAACCTTTTTCTCATTTGCTCCAAATTTCATGATTCATTATAGCATGTGTGCCGATTTTTTATAGTGTATCACTGCATCTAGTCACTGTGTCAATTTACACAATTGTAATTCTTTTTCTAATATAAATTTCACACATATAGTAATATTTGCGAAAAATCTCATTAAAAACTATTAGTATTGATACAACTGACTACAAAATGTGGAAATCGTTATTTGTTGCAGATCAAGTATTATTAAAATCCTATCTTATATCTATCGGTACATATGAGGGTATTTTTGTTATATTATAAATAGGTTATTTTTATTTATCTAAAAATACTAAAAATATATCAGGTCAATGGTCATAATAGTTATTAATAAAAATTTTGTCCAGAAGCACAATATTTTTAAAGCTTAATATTAAAACTACTGGTTAATAACTCAAATTCATGTCATTTATTAAACATACATAGTGGAAATGATTTTGTTTGACACGGTAAAACTTATGAAGCTTTACCTAATATATAGAGTGACCAAGTAAAATTGCTTTGTCAGTGATCACATGCGATGATACCAACTATGAGTGCTAGAAATTACACCAAATCTCTCTGCAGAATAGCCATGGAACATTAGTTAATTAGCTTCAATTTGAAAGTCCAAAAAAATAACTTGCAAAAGTCTTAATAAACAATGCCAGATAGATTTTATTTTTATTAGTATGACTTAATCATATATTATGTTTAAGAGATCAAGCAAAACAAATTACATAACATATTTCATTTTGAACAAATTTAAACTTGTATGTATTGCGGTATACATTAAACTTTATGCAACACTTTTTTCCAACCGTATAGCTAGTACGATATTCAACCAATACATATGCACACACTCTTAAAAGCCATATATATATATATATATGCATGAAGTTTTTTTGAGCAATGGAAAAACATTACATTACATACAATGCGCCATCTATAGTTGTAAAGCTAACACAAACAAAACAACATTGATGTTAAAATCTGCAATAAAGAAAGCAATATTCAACAACTGGACTGAATGTACCATAAAAGTAGAAAATGCGAAAGAAAAATGAAACTAAGTTCAAAGCTCATTCAAATGAATGATTTATTTATTATTGCACATACAAATAGCGCTTTTCCAAATGAAAACATAATTGTCTTATACAAAATATTTGTAGTCAGATGTAAAATATAAAACAATATAAATGATAACCGTACTATTGTTTATCACTTATCAAATTTGATTTCATAATTAAATCAGTAGTATTATATATCCATCAACGGATTTCCACGGTGATAGTAAAAGGAGTGAAGCATTCTGTAGATCCATAAATTAGATAAAACAAAACCTAAAATAATGAGGTAAAATGGCAGAAACCCATTTCGCGAGTCGTAAATCAAATCGGAGAAATAAAGTAAGTGAGAACGAAAAACAGTAAGACCGTGTAAAAACCCAGCAGTGGTCGAAGCATGTACATAAGTATACCTTGTTTTGAAAACATAAGGCAAGAGAAACTGCCTGCTGCCTGAACTATCAAATTGGTGAGAAGGAAACCCTTGATGGTATGTCGCTGGTGGGGTGGAGTTTGGGGATGAGTGGAATCGGGGATGATTAGGGAGGGCACTAAGGATCTAGGATCGTATTTGGGTAGTCGCAGTTAAGGAGGATGGACGATGGGGGAGGAGGTGGTCGTGGAAGCTAGGTTAGTGGTGAGAGTGAATTTAAGGATGAATGGAAGCGGGAATTTTATGGTCGAATTTGGGGAGGAGGATAATTAGGATTTAGGAGGGAGGAAGGGGAATGAGACGAATGGATGCAGTGGGAAGTAAGCATATATGAATGAATGTGGTGGGATGCAAGTGTAAGAGTGAAGGGTGATTCGGGTATTTCAAAAAGACACGGTTGAAATTAGTTCATGGAATTCTCATTATTAGTAGTAAAGATTATTAGATATCATGTCGAAAATCAAAGAGCATAAAAATAGAGTGAGGTTTAGAAAACAAAATTATGGAGCTCATAATAGAAGGGTGAAGCAACATCAAGATGCGATATCTACATCGTTGGTGGGTTCAATTTCTAAGTTATTTAATGTGAGAGCACAACAATCACTTGGTACAAGTCAAGAGGGCGAAATTAAAGAACAAATTGATGAAAGTATTTTTAATTTCATTGAAGAGCATGCAAATGAAAGCATTAATATGGCGAGGAAGATGAGTACATGTCAATGAAGAAATTGACAATGAACAACAATAGGAAGAGCCAGTGAATGAAGTGATATACGAAAGTGCACTTGATTTTAACCAAAATGTGTACGTGGATTATGATATGAGATTGTGGGGAACTATAAATGACACTAAAAGAATAATTATAATTCAAAACGGCCTTATCAAAAAAAGCGATAAGTTTTCAAGTGTCATGAAACGTGGAAGAAAAGGAAGTTTTTCATCTAAGCATTACATCCGTTGTTTTCTAAATGAGGAAGAACATGAAATGCAGTGGCTTATATATTCAAATGCATTGAAGAAAGTATTTTTTTTGTTGTAAATTAGTCGAAAATAGAATGATGTCAAGTAAGTTGTCTGAAGATAGAATTGATGATTGACATAATCTTCCTTAAATCTTAGAAAGCATGAAACTAATCCGAAACATTATGAAAATGTCATGAAGTGGGTTGGTTTGCAAAAGAGGCTATAATTAAAAGCAACGATTGACCAAAAAAGGAAGTTCAAATTGACAAAGAAAAGGCACGTTGGAAGATTATTTTAATTCGAATAATTGGGGTTGTGAAGATGCTTGCTCCAAATTTTTTGGCCTTTTGTGGAAAGAATGAGAAGATGTATGAAAAGAATAATGTTCTTTTTTTTTCAACTTATTGAGTTTGTTGTGGACTTTGACCCAATTATGCAAGACCATCTTTGATGTGTAGAAAATAAAGAAATTCAACATCATTACCTTGGTCATAAGATCCAAAATGAGATAATAACTTTGTTATCAAATGAGATCAAAGGGAATATAATAAAAAAGACCTTAAAAGCAAAATATTTTTCAGTCATGCTTGATTGTACATGGATTCAAGTCATGACGTGAAAATGTCTATAATCATAAGATGCGTGGATATTGAAGGTAGTAATGAAGTTAAAGTGGAAGAGTTTTTTGGGATTTATAATGGTTGATGATACATCCGGACGGCCTCTTTAAACAACTTGAAAACATTTTGAATGAACTCAAACTTAACATTTATAATATAAAGGGGCAAGGTTATGACAATGGATCTAATATGAAAGGTAAGCATGATGGCATGCAAAAAAGACTTCTTGACATAAATCCACAAGAGTTTGATGTATCATATGGATGTCATAGTTTGAATCTTGTACTATGTGATATGGCTAAATCTTGTGTTAAAGCAAGAATTTTTTTTACATCCGTGCAAATTTTTTATACATTGTTCTTGGGATCTACTCATCGATGGGATGTTCTTAAAATATACATAAAAGGTTTAACACCTAAGTCATTATTGATTACTCGGTGGGGAATGTCATGTTGAAAGTGTGAGAGATATTCGATTTAAAGCACCAATGTTGTGAGATGCTTTAATTGAAATTGCAAATAGCTCTAAAGAGGATATTGTGATGGCAGAAGCTAACGGCTTATGTGTGAATATTCTAGAGAATTTTGAGTTCTTGATTAGTCTTTGCATTTGGTGTAAGTTATTAAACAATGGAAACCAAGTAAGCAAAACATTTTAAAATGAGGATATGAATTTAAAGGATGCCATATCAAAATTAAAAGAACTCACTGTATTTTTTCAAAACTTTAGAAAATATGGTTTTGAAGAAATAATAAAAGAAGCTAATGAACTTGCTATAGACGTTGGTATCGAACCAATATTTGAGGGAAGTCACATACTTTATCCATATCATAGATCAAGCTCTTGCAACATTCCAAGACCGATTTGAAAATTTTGAAGTGCATGATAAAAAATTTGGATTTTGGTTAACTGCAAAATTTATAGAAATTGATAAAGAAGAGTTGATGGAACGATGCACTTGTTTAGAAAGTTATTTGAAATACAACAACGATGTGATCTATATGCAAAAGATTTATTTCAAAATTTAAAAGCTTTGCAAACTATGTTTTCTAAAGAGATAACTAAATTGATTGACATTCTTGACTTCGTAAGATCTTATGTGGAGCATTGAGGTTTTCAATGTGCATGGCTTTTTTATTGAATTTTGCAAACTTTATCGGTCATGGTTGCTCCCACGGAGTGAAGTTTTTCTAAATTAAAGTTGAATAAATTAATCTTCGAACAACCATGTCACAAGAGAGATTGAATGGATTAGCAATGATCATAATTGAAAGTTTGTTTTTGGAGAAACTTAATTATGACGCTTTAATTGAGGATTTTGCTACAAAAAAATGCAAGAAGAAGTATTTTTCTTTGAGCTTCTTGAAGAGTTGTAGCATTTTGTATGAGAAACTAGTATTTAACATTCTCTTGAATCAACCTTTATCATCCAATTGATTTTTTATATGATAATCTTTTTTATCTAACTTTATTTTAGCTTGGGAAAAATTAATAGGTACTATTGTTTGTGTTGGAGGGCAACCAAAACCAATGTGGCTCCGGTGGTGAATTGCTTAGGCTGCCACTGATTCTAAGAATATTCCATTTGGGGAACATGGCAAAGAGGAAGGTTCAAAAAATGATCACTGAATGTTAAATGATGGCTAATGATTGTTGAATGCCAAATATTAAAATTTTGGCTAGTTTGCTGTAGCAAATCCTCCAGTCTTAATATTAGTGCCTCATGTGCCATCTACAGTACCATTAGTACAAGCATATTCAATCATTAAAACTTCAAGTATTAATTAACGAATATTGGGTTTTAATGGGCACATGAGGAACAATGAATGTTGAGACCAAGTGATCTAAGCCACTTTACTTGCTTTTTAAAGTTTGAATGGAAAAATAATCAAAATTAGGTAATCGAACAAAAAGATGATCGACGTCCATTACTAGTTATGTCAACATGTCGAGTTCGATCTGGTAATCTTAAAACCCAGACTCAAGTCTGCTTACAATAATCAAAACACGTGTCCGACCCGAGCTTGTTGGTATTTTGAACCCAGTACCCGAGCTCAAGCCATTGGACTTTTTAAGTTTGTTGGGTAATACCTATATACCCAACTCATAATATTTATGTTCAAGCATATGTTAAACTCGTAATTTTTGTAAACTCTATACACAAAAATAATAATCATAAAAATTTGGTATTGATGAAGCCAAGTTCATAAGAAAGTATGCACAAAGATCTACCTACAAATAAATAAAATTGTAAACAAATAATATACATGCTCATGCTTTGGTACTATGGAACACTATTAATTGAGGCAAACCCAAATAAGACCGGGTAGCAGTGAAACTATTCCTGAATCAAATAGTTACCGGGTCGGGCCTAAGTCGGATAAGGGTAGTTAGAGCTAAACCCGTACTCGCATTAGTGGGATGGGTATGGGATGGATTCGAGATGAAATCTATACCATTAATGTAACACCCTATACTTTGGAGTACCGTTGTAGGAGAAATTAAATTGGTAATAAGAATTTGTTAAGTAATAATTTAGATAATTTAATTGAGAAAATCACTAAAGAGAAATTTGATTAATTCAGTGTGGGACACATAAAAGATTAATTGAATGAACTAAGAGCAAGGTTGTAAAATTCGCTAAGCGAACGCTAAGTAGTATCAATTGACTAGCTGTAATGCCCCACATTTATACCCATATTACCCAAAAATATTACAATTAATATTGTCGAGTAGTACGGAGAATAAGACTGGATAGGAGCAACCACCATTGTCTATTCCCTTGGGCTAACACTATCACGTCACTCCATATATAGACGTGAATAGTCTCGACATAAAGCAATAAACATGTTAGATAAATTAGAATAGAACAATATATCACATAACATATAACACAGAATCACATATCACAATGGAAATATAATACAGATTATATCGCACAACTTAAAGTGAGTCAACTTGAAGTGTACTGGACTGACATAACTACATATATATAGACTAAGATAGTTCTCCAAAATCTCCCTAACAAAATGAGTCTACATCTCATATCAAATACATTAATATACATATAAGACTAGCATCTCAAAATAAACTCATATAATATATAGATAACGTGGCATTTACTTTTATATAAGCTAGCCCACATCTAAAGTCACCGAGTCTCTGTACCTATCAAGTCTTGGTCTGATACGAGTATTATGAAAATAATAAACGGGTTAGACTATCTCTAAATATAATAAAAGGTGAGATTGCATAATGAGCATGGATAAACATCATGGATACAAAAATATCCATAGTGTACTACACTAAACATAATGAGGTGCCCTTATAAAACTTCATGTTATTAAGTTAAACTAAGGCCATCAACGACAAACATCGCAATTATAATAACAGTAATATCAAAATCATATTAATTCACAAGTATGAAAGCGAGAAAGAGACGAGCACTTTGCAAGTCAACAACCAAAGACGTGCACTTCGCAAGTCAACAAATAAAGACAAGCACTTCACAAGTCAACTAATATAGACGAGCACTTCGCAAGTCAAACTAAAGGCAAGCACTCCATAAACTATAATGATAGACTAGCACTTCGCGAGTCAACACAATAGACGAGCACTTCGCAAGTCAAAACTAAAGGCAAGCACTTCGCAAGCCAACCCAAAAGGCGAGCCTAAAAGCACATCAAAGTGATCATTTCTGATCGATAAGTGTAGTATACTCTCGGTTAGTAATTAAATTAGTGTCGCCCAATGTCCCATAACCACTTGGCGATACTTAAATATTTACTAAAAGATTGTAAATCAAACTTGAATAAAATATTCAATCAAATGAGTCCAAGAATTAATCGATAAAGTAATAAAAATGTTCCATACCACTTATATTGCTAAATCGTTTAATTAGATTTCTCATTCAAGTGACTTAATGGTTTTATACTGAAAAATACTTATTTGAAACTGTTTAAATATTAGTCCAATGATTGGAAATTTATAAATTGGAAATATAATTTTATTTATATAATTTAAATTCTTATATTGAAAGTAGTTTGAAAACTATATATTTACTTTACAAAGCTAATTTTGAATACTATTCTTCTTGCACGAATTACTCTTGAAATACTCCTTTCTAAAAACTTTGCATTTAGCTGATAAGATACACATATATAAATGTTTATATAGAATGAACTTCACATGGCATTAAAAGCAACAAAATAAGAATTTCAAAGATCTAGAAATAGGTAGTAGGAACTCAGCAGAGCAAGGGTTAAAGCAACAAAATAGGCGATAGAAAAAGGAAATAGGAAAATGCAACAAAAGCAATACTCAGGAGCACAACAGAGGGCACTAGAGTTGCCTAGAGCTCATGCTCTAGGACACGACCGTTCGACCAGTCTTGTCACAACGGTCGACCGTGGTGTTGCCTAGAGTGTGTGTGCTCCAGACAACACTCCAATCATGGGTTTGTTCGCCTTCCGACGATTGCACTATGACCATTGCACTTTAAATTGCATGTGCATGTACTTAGTTAGCTCTAATACAAAGTTTAAGTAAGGTGATGAAAATTTGGGTTTACAGGAAGAAATACAATGGGGTTTCTGTCTCACTCTATAGTAATGCATACAGTTAATTCAAGCCACCATAGTCCGAACAAAAAATAACAATCAACCAAATTATTGCAGCATGCAAGATAATTAGAGCTAGATGTGAGATTTACTCATCTTTCTTCCTTAATATAATAGTTAAACAACTACTGCAACCTGCTGCTTCTCAACTAAAAACCTTGAAATTATTAACTTCATTAGCTAATTAAATTGTCCTACTAGTGAGAGTTTTGGGAGCTTGGAATTAGGTTTAAAAAGCGGGAAGATGAGCTGGTTTTCTTTTTCTAAAGTTATGAAATAACAGCGAACTTATAGACTTTGTTTTTTGCTAGCACTTCCGTTGGTAAATTTTCTTGGGCCTTGGTTTTAACTTAATAATTTACAAAGGGAAGAAATTAATCATTTTAGTTCATTATTATAAATGGGGTTTATAACATAATTTCTTAAATGTTTATAATATCAATCAAACCCACAAAATGATAATTACTCATTCTTTCATTTTAAATATAAAAATCCTCCTATTTTAAATGGTTTATTTCTTCCTAAATATATTTTTAGCTATAACTTAATTGATATTTTCACCCAAACTTACATTCTAAAATTTTCACTTAAATCCTTTGAAAAGTTCTGTTACCTTTTCAAAACGAGGAGATAAATAAAATCCCAATATATCGAAAATGCTTGTTTATAAAATATACTTCCAATACCACTTTATAACTAATTAAAAGCTTTGACAAAAAAAATCTCTATTTTTCATAAAATAGACTTATTCGAAGTTTCTTAGATATTAATTTCATATCTTAGATTCCCAATATCATTTAATTACAATATATTATTTAATGAATTTAAACTATTTTATCAAAATTTAAAATTCTAGAATCTAAATTTTATTTTTATGCCGATCTTAAACTAAGGTTGCCACATACTCCCCTATAAAAAAACCGCGTCATCGCAAATCTTCTTCAGAGAAAGTCTATAACGCTTTTAAATGTTTAGTAATACGTCTCTTCTGAAACTCAAAGCTCAAGTATTTCACAAAAATGCAGAAATCATCAATGTGCATCATTATACATGTTACTTTCGTATGTGCTATTTGCATTTAACTATAAAAATTTGCTATTAACTAAATCAAGGTAGTGTTGCAAGTTGTTTACTAGATCATTCTAACATCATTAGATTAAGAAAATATAGAGTATGCTTACCATTATTCTTAAAACTTCGAATTTCCCAATTTAAAATTTCTCTTCAACTTTTAGGTCCTCTTTACAAATTAGTAATTTTAAAATAACAATTGTCATAATTTGGCTAAGCTCATAAAACAAAAGTTTTTCTTTATAGACATAGCTTTCCAGAAAACTCAAGTTTACTGAAATCAGATTAATTTTTTGGAAGTTATGATTAAAATAAGTTAATGTTTTAGCTCAGAAAATACATAACAGTTCAGAATTTATAGCCTTGTTTAAAACATGACTTAGACCAAGAAAACTGCAAAATTTGAAAATATGATCTAAATAAAAGTTCTTCCTTACAAAATATATTTTCACCCCAAAAAGATTCATCAAAATTGGGTTAAGTAATCAAAAGATATGGTACTTTTACTTCAACACTTCTTAAAGTTGACTTTTTAGTAACATGTTTATTTATATTCTTTATTTCAAACCAAATAATATTCTGGAAATTATTGTCTTCTTAGTAATTCTTAAACAAAGCTATATACTTGGAATTCTGTTTTTTCGAAATGCCAAAAGTTGTGAAAAATTGAATTTTCATTAATAAAGTACACATAGAAATTGAATTAATGTATAGTTTCAAAACTACCCATTACTTTATAATATAATATATCTTCTATATGTATAATTAATTTAAGTTTTACCGTGTCTCCGTGCCTCGTACAAGCGTTTAGAAATCCCTATCAATACGTGTGCACCCACATCGACTGTAATTCTTAAAGCACTCAACGGATAAATCAACACCAAATTAGACTCTTAAATCTTTTTAAACACTTTATAAAATAACTATCATAATTAAATTACCTTCCCAGATCATATTTTATTGTATGAAATTATCTATTCTTTGAAATTATACATACACTCAACTTATCAATTATTAGCAACCAAGAAGCTTCATTCATCCATCCATCTATAATAGTTGGTATACATTAAACTGCTTATATTTATATTTATTTTTATTTACCATTCCTCATTTTGATTATATAAGATGCATACATTTTAATTATTTTAAGATAGAATCATTATTCCACAGCGGTTTAGTTTAAAGAAATCGCTGGCTTACATTAAAATTTGAGTTCAATCCGGACTCAAGTGGGTTTATTGATTTTCGAGTGGCATCACCCTCTCGATTCCCCTATTAAAGACCAACCCAATTTTAATAATTGAATAAATAAAATTACACCTATGGTACATAAAACATTCATCACAACTAAGCAACCAATCGCCTCCAATAGAAAGCTATCTACTAGTTTCCGTTGTGCTACACTAATTACTAAAAGATCATAAGGAAAGAGATTAAACAAACAACACATAAGGAATTAGCATTAACAAGCCCTTTCGACACGGGTGAATGACATGCACGTATATTGATTGAACCCATATAGAATGATTCCAAACCAAAGAAAGAAACCTTTAGAATCGAAGAAGAAAAAGATATGCTACCTATGGCTGACTTGGACCTTTGGAGGACCCAACTACATTAAGCCGCCCACCTTCTGATTTCTGAGCTTTTACAGGACAAGAGGAAACCATATGACCCTCCTTCTTGCAATAATGACAACTCTTGGGTCTTGGGCAGTCTTTAATGAAGGATCTTTCGCACCACAATTGAAGCATTCGCCTAACGCACACCTTTGATTATTGAAATGGGAATCCTGCTTCTTCGCCTCCTTATTTGGAAATCTGGTTTTAAATTGGTAGAACGACGCATTCCTCTTCTGGTTGAATTCTTTCTTCGGCTGAGGGCCGTCATCACTACTATCCTTATCTTCTACCCCTAATTTGAGTGTTGTATCCACTAACTTCTCGAATGTGACCTACATTGAGGCAAGAGCGCCTTCCTCAAAGTCTTCTCCACTCCATCAACAAAATTTTGATTCTTGTTCAGAGGCATACTAATATGCTTCAATCCATACTTGGACAACGACTCAAATGTTGCAAAATACTCTAAAACCAAGGAACCTCCTTGCTTAAGGTCTATAAATCTTCGGGATAAAGTGTCTTTTTCTGCCTCAGGCATGAACTTCAGCTTAGAACCGGATCTAAATTGCTCCTAAGTTAACTTGGCCTCGTCAATATCTACGACAAACAAATCGCACCTATCCGAAGTCCTCTCTTATAGCCGACTCAATGCCTCTTGAACTCTATGAGCACCCAACAATTCCATAAGAGTAATAATCCGCTCGCATGTCTTCAATCAAGCTTGAACACCTATAATTCCTTCTGCACCCATAAACTACTTCCCTCTTAGGTGAACAAAATCACTGCACATGCGAGCGAAACCTGACCGGTGATTGGGAGGATGGGTAGGGGCTGGACTAAAAGACTAAATAGTCCGAACTAACTCCAAAACCTACTGGGTAGTCATGAATACTTTATATTGTCTAGGAATATTGGACGACCCTGACTCATAACAGGTATTCCAACCTCTAGCAATATCTTACTCCTGCCACACGTGACATACATCTTTAAAAAAATTCACTCATATAACAATCGTAATATATAAGAAAGAAATTATACAAGTACATTCCTATGATTACCCCTCAATGATATACATATACTACTAGGAAAAGGACAAAATCTACCCCGCACACCCAAGTGACGGTACTATAAGCCTGTCTAGGCCACGATTCATGTTTCTTACATTCTATATTATTCTAAACCTTTGCTCTGGTACCAAACTGTAACACACCACCTTTATACCTATATTACTCAAGAATATTATAAGTAATATTTTCGAGTAATACAGAGAATATTATAAGTAATATTTTCGAGTAATATATATGTGAATAGTCTCGGCACAAAGCAATAAAAACATTGGCTAAATTAGAACAGAACAGTATATCACATAATATATGAAAAAAGAATCATATATTGCAATGGAAATACAATACAGGTCATATCACATAACTCAAAATAAGTCAACATGAAGCGTACCGGACTCACATAACTATATACACATAGACAAAGATAGTTCTCTAAAATCTCCCCAATAAAATGAGTCTACATCTCATATCAAATACATCAATATATAGATCAAACTAGCATCCCAAAAGGAACCCATAACATATAGATAACATAGCATTTATTCTACACAAGCTAGCCCACATCCAAAGATACTAAGTCCTTGTACCAGTCAAGTTCGGTCTAACCCGAGTATTATGAAAATAATAAATGGGTCAGATTATCTCTAAATATCATATAAGGTGAGATTACATAATGTGCATGCATAAACATCTAGGATGTAGAAATATCCATATAGTGTACCACACTAAACATAATAAAACGCCCTTATAAAACTTCATGTCATTCAGTTAAACTATGCCCATCAATGGAAAACATTGCAATCATAATAACAGTCATACCAAATCATATTAATTCAGAAGTATGAAAGCGAGCAATAGACGAGCACTTCGCAAGTCAACAACCAAAGAC
The DNA here is from genome assembly GCA_030737815.1 of Allium fistulosum. Classification (NCBI taxonomy): domain Eukaryota; kingdom Viridiplantae; phylum Streptophyta; class Magnoliopsida; order Asparagales; family Amaryllidaceae; genus Allium; species Allium fistulosum. Next base: position 99,964,150 of record CM060902.1, read on the forward strand.
GAGTACTTCGCAAGTCTACAAACAAAGATGAGCACTTCACAAGTCAAGAACAAAGACGAGCACTTCGCAAGTCGATCAATATAGACGAGCACTCTGCAAGTCAACCAATATAGACGATCATTTCGCAAGTCAAAACTAAAGGCAAGCAATTCGCAGGCTACCATGATATATAGATAAGCACTTCGCGAGTCAACACAACAGACGAGCACTTTGCAAGTCAAAACAAAAGACAACCACTTCGCAAGCCAACCCAAAAGACAAGCCTAAAAGCACGCGTAAGTGGTCATTTCCGATCGATAAGCGTAATATACTCTCGATTAGCAATTAAATAAGTGTCACCCAATATCCCATAACCACTTAGCGATACTTAAATATTTACTAAAAGATTGTACATCCTACTTGAATAAAATATTCAATCAAACGAGTCAAAGAATTAATCAATAAAGTAATACAAATGTTTCATGCGACTTGCATTGCTTAATTGTTTAATTAGATTTCTCATTCAAGTGAAGTAATTGTTTTATACTGGAAAATACTTTATCTAAAACTGTTTAAAATATTAGTCTAATGATTGGAAATTTATAAAATTGGAAATATGATTTTATCTATATAATTTAAAATCTTATATTGAAAGTAGTTTGAAAACTGTATATTTACTTTACAAAGCTAATTTTGAAAACTATTCTTTTCGCACGAATTATTCTTAAAATACTCCTTTCTAAACACTTTGCATTTAGCAGATAAGATATACATATGCAAATGTTTTTATGGAATGAAATTCGCATGGAATTAAGAGTAAAAAAAAGGAATTTCAAAGATCTGGAAATAGGCAGTAGGAACTCAGCAAAACAAAGCGCAACAGAATAGGCAACAAAAAGGCAACGGGAAAATCAACAAAAGTAGTACTCATGAGTACAACTGAGGTGAGTAGAGTTGCCTAGAGCTCACGCTTTAGGACATGACCAGTCGACCGGTCATGTCACACCGCTCGACCGATGGTGTTGCCTGGAGCATGCATCTTTTAGGCAGCACTTTGATCATGGGTTTGTTCACCTTCCGACGATTGCACTATGACCATTGCACTTTAAATTGCATGTACATGTACTCAATTAGCTCTATAATATAAGGTTTAAGCAAGGTGATGAAAATTTGGGTTTATAGGAAGAATTACAACTGGGTTTCTATCTCACTCTGCAGTAAATGCATACAGTTAATTCAAGCCACCGTAGATCAACCAAAAATTAACAATCAACCAAATTATTACAGAATGCAAGATAATTAGAGCTAGATGTGAGATTTACTCATCTTTCTTCCTTAATATAGCAGTTAAACAATTACTGCAGCCTGCTGCCTCTCAACTAGAAACCATGAAATCATTAACTTCCTTAGCTAATTAAATTGTCCTACTAATGATAGTTTTTGGGAGCTTGGTTAGGTTTCTAAAGAGGGAAGATGAGTTGGTTTTCTTTTTCTGAAGTTATGAGATAATAGTGAAGATACTTTGTTTTTTTACTAGCACTTCCTTTGGTAAATTATCTTAGGCCTTGGTTTTAACTTAACAATTTACAAAGGAAACAAATTATTTATTTTAGTTAATTCTTATACATGGGCTTTATAACACAATTTCTTAAATGTCTATAATATCAATCAACAAAATTAGAATTACTTAATCTTTCATTTTAAATCTAAAAATCATCCTATTTTAAATGGTTTATTTCTTCCTAAATTCTTATTTAAAATGAAATCTGTAATTGATATTCATCCAAACTTACATTCTAAAATCTTCACTTAAATCCTTTGGAAAGTTCTATTATCTTTTCAATAAAAGTTGATATATTAAATCCCAATATATTGAAAATGATTGTTTATAAAATATACTTCCTATGCCATTTTATAAATAATTAAAAGCTTTGACCAAAGAAAATCTCTACATTTCATAAAATAGACTTATTCAAAGATATCTTAGATATTTATTTTTAATATTATTTAATTACAATAACATTATTTAATGAATTTAAACTATTAGATCAACTTTTAAAATTCCAACATCTAAATTTTATTTTTATGCAGCCCTTAAACCAGGGTTGTTACACTATGGAATACTCTTTTAGATAGGGATAAATCGAGAATTAATCGATGCTAGATGTTTTGGACTACACATGTATTTTGGATAAAAATTTGATGTTTTTTAGTTCCAACTGATATGAATTAAAAATTTCGGATTTTAGATGTGCTTAAGAGTAGCTAAGGAAGCATATAATCGTTTATAACTAAGACATTGATGCTTATAAGCGGCAATGAACCTTGAATTGTGCATAAACAGTTTCAAAATACATGTTTAGATTCTTAAAGGAGACGACAAATCTTGTCTAGGTAGGCCTAGTGTATCGTTAAGCGATAACGCTTGTTCTAGTGCCTAGGCAGGGCCTATGCGAAATCTTAGATGGATTTTTTCATATATAACCAGGAGTATTTAGTACAATTAAATTCGACCTTAACATAGGAATAATTTTTTTGAAGTTTTAATAAAGAGGAATCTTGTGTTAAGAGAAACAAGATTAACAAGATTAGGTAAGAGGAATTTAAGCCTAAGCCGAAATCATTACTATATGCACCATTAACCTTATCTCTCTCTTCCTTGAACTCATTCTTAGAATGAAGAAAAAATCCACAAAAAACCTTAGGCCGGTTACTATTTTCAGTGAAAGAAAAGAGGAAATCTAAATCGAAGGCAAAGATTTTCAATTCTAAAGAAAAGAAGAAGACTTTAACTAAGCTTTTCTAATCTATATCAGTAAAACCTTCTATAAATCCTTCTAAACCCGTTTGGGTTCAGATTTGATGTTATTTGGACATTTTAAATGTTGTTAAATAAGTTTTAACGACTGATAATTATTTTGTATGTGTTCAATGGTTTAAAAGAATTGAATTTGATCATGTTTTAGGGTAAACTTGATTTAGTCTTCTCCAAATTTAACGAAATTTTAGTATGGTGTTTTTAATATTGAAATGAAGATGGATTATAATTTTCATAATTTTTAGATGAAGAAATAATTAATTATGAATTTTCTAAGTGGAAAATAGCTAAATTCGGATATAAATTAATATTTCAAAATATGTAAATTAGGTGTTTTTTTTTCGAGATAGAAGATGATGTTTTGGAATTTTTGGAACTTTCTTCTTAAGTTTTTAAATGCTATGAATTAAATATATAAAAAAATTATTACCCTAATCAATGAAATATAATTAATAAAAAGATTAATTAAAGGGGCTAAATTCTCGGATTGGTCAAGGAATACCATGTAAAGTAAAAGCAATCAATGAATAAATAACATATATAAAGATTATATAAAAATCATTACTTTATTAGTGCAAAATATTATTTTTCACTTAACTACAAATTTGTCGTTGTGCTTGAACAACCACAGAGTTCTACATGCGAAAGCCTATGTTTGGACATTCAATAGATTTAGAAATATGGCATATGATGACTTATATTAACTCAACATTTAATAGCCTAAAAGTATTGACCTATGATAGTTGTCAGACATTCGATAGCTATTCAGTTTTGGCATGTCATAGCTTGACCCTTGATAGCATTAAGATATGGCCTACGATAAGTTGGCATACAATAGGTTGGCATGCAATAGCTTGACCCTCCATAGCATAAAAGATATGACATGTGATGGGTTTGTCCTATGGTAGGTTTGGCACGTAATACTTTTAGCAGGCTATGGTTTTGGCTTGTGATAGGGCATACATGTGATATCGGACTTGACTTTCGATAACATTGGGGTGCAATAGCTTAGAGGCATTGTAAGTTGACTTGGGGTAGCCAAACAAGTGATAGCTTTGGTACATGATAGCTTTAGCATGACAAGAAAATACTTAGTGGCATTCTAGAAGCTGGTTTCCAAAATGTTGATTAAGAATTTCATAGGGATGAAATTTGGATGGAAAAATGGTAAGTTCAATGCATAATTTTTTTTAAGATTGAAGAATTAAGCAAGCTTCTAAAAGCTAAGAAATGATAAATTAAAGAAGAAAAAATGTGTAGGGTACAAAATTAATAAATAAAAGAAATGGATTTAACGTAATATTTAAAAATATACCAACTTATTGAGTTAATGAATGGCTAGGGACCGGCGATAATGAAGTCTATATTCAATAGTTAATGGAAGGGTGCCAAGACTTCGAAATACTATAAGGTTCCGTTCAGAAAGAAATTAAACTCTAGCGTGAATTTATGACAGGGTGCCAACACATCAAAGTTGATCTAATAAATGGATCACCAACGTGAAACAAGTGTTTCAGCACTATGATGTGCTATTGATGCTTTTCAAGAACGCTTATTAGAATGTATTCAGGGTTCTTACATTCGACCTTTTAGGGGAGCCAGTGTGGATTTCATGGTGAAATGAGTAGTCAATTCATCGGTAATACTATGTGGGAAATAGATAAAATAGTTATAGATAAACCTAAGGATGTAATTACAAACATAACTTAATGATAACTTTAAAATCAGCACCTAAATAAGAGTTTAGGTGATGTTTCTGGTTGTGATTGATGATTGTATGACATGGTATATAACACCTAGATGGTAAGTATAGGTATGCTTAATTGTAGTGCTTGAATGTGTACATATGAAATGGTTCCCAATTGAATGTTCAGTACGGGGGATACTTATAACTGAAATGATGTTAAATTAATGCTCATGATGTGATGATTGTTTACATAATATGATGTGATTGTTGTGATGAATCGGTGAGGGGAAAACCAAGTCAGTTCTTTAGCAGTGTGGTCACATTAAATGTTTGTACTAGGGTAAAATTTTACTCATATTAAGTTTTATATCCAACCCGTGTTTTTATTATTTTCCATAAACTCATGGATACTCATTCGAGTAGGCCAAATTTGTAGGCTTAAATAGTTATCAAGAACAAATAAAGAAGCCAAAGACGAAGACGAAGTAGGAGGCTTGTAACTAATAAAGGTTATTTTTGGTATTTCACGGTTGTAAAACCAGGGTATATAACTGGTTACGTGTTCTTGTTGTATGTCGGGCATGACACTATTGTTTATGTTTATTATACTTTTCCCCTACATGGGCATGGTTGCGATAAAAATGTAACTTGACAATTTATGTAATGGAAAATATTTAGCTGTTATGTTTACTTAATGTTGTGAAAAGAAATACTATCTCAAATTATAGCTTAAAAATAATTCTGGTGATGACTGAAGGATTAATCAACATTCATCTTTGAAATCTGAAATGGGGGATGTTACATTTGGTCTGTGTATCCATCACACATGCTTCTTGTGTGGTATGGATGTTGAAAAGTATATAGCGTTCATTTTTTGACTACGACATTTGCTTTTAGTGTTGGATGTTATGCGCCTCTAACATTTCCGCTAACACATCAATTTTTAGAACCAGCTTTTTTAACTTCTAGCAATTTGAAAGAAATCATAGTTCTCATGATACCACTATCAATAATTTCCTAGTTCATGCATATAATAGATGCTTTGGCTCTAAACAAAATTATATGTACCAAATATGCAATATCATCATCACTCCTTTTAACTATTGGATAAGTCTTGTCTATAGTGCACTAATGTTTCATTTACCAAGCAATAGCCAGCTAATAATAGAGAATCAGTAGGCAACGACAACCGAGTATTTTTTTAGTTTGGGCTCACTTCGGTTCTCATATGCAAGTTATTATGTTGTCTAAGAATGTGTATGAACTTTTGGGACTTATGCTGTGCAGTTAAAGCGCCCTGCCGCTGCATAGCGTTTGAGGTTTGAAAAGTTGTAGCAGAGATATATCGGGGATACAGCAGGATATAGCGGACGACTTTAAAAAGAGGAATGATGAACATTCTACATTAAAAAGAGGAACAAGTATTACTTATTATTTCCCACCAAGCAAAACAAGTTATAATAAAGTAAAGATAAACAAAGTTGACACTTAAAAAGTTATTACTAGTTATAATAACCAACAGCGTATATCACAGTTACATCAACTTTGAAGTTACCATAAAATTTAAAAGCAAAACATCAAGCAAAATGCTTATTTATAGGAAAAGGGGATATAACGGGGCAACAAAATCGGGGATATAGCGGATTATTGCCTCAATATCGGGGATAATAGCGGATCCGCTATATTGGGCCGCTTTATTGGAATATCGTTGCCCCAAAAGTCCACTACGGGATATATCGGGGCAATATCAAGGAATTGACTGCACAGGACTTATGTATATCTTTTAGCTATATAACACCCCCACTTCTATACCCACACTTCCCAAGAGTATTACAAAGTAATGCCGTCGAGTAACAAGGAGAGGAGATATGCGGTATACACATGAATGTTCCTTTGGAACTACATGTCTCAAATATCAATAATACTTACCATAAATGTAGATGGTCTCAATACAAAGTAATAAACACGTGTGCCTCAAGGATAAACAATACATAGTCACAGATAATAATAATAATATCAAAGAACATAGAGTCAGAATGCAACAGAGAAAATATAATAGATAACATATATAATACATAGCCCAGGGCTACATAATGACAGTGTCTAGCACAATATACAAATACATCATCAACTACTACATAATAGATACATCAATGAGATTACCAAATGATAGGGAATGCAATATCCTATATCTACCAATAGCCTCCCCAAAAGTCCTCCAAGCTCTAACGTCACAGGGTACCTGCACGTGAAATCCCTCGTACTGACCCAAGTATGGTCCACGGATATGAGAATAAGATATGAGAATATAACTCAAATATGGTCCACGGATATGTAAATATCAATAGTCCAAAGATACCATTTAACCCAGTGTAATAAAAATCAAATAATCAAATCCCAAATACGTCTAATATAAAGTACATAAATCAAATCTAGTGATGATGGGAATCGATTGTACGATGGACACAAAGTCCCAAGTAGAGTCGTCTTATAGCAATTGGGTTACATCACCCATATCTATACTTAAATGAGGATATAGATAATATTTACTTATCTACCATTTAATGTAGAACCAGATGGGAGATTGACAGCTACACCACCTGCTCTAGGAGCCGAGGGCTACATCATCAGGATCAGCTCCTACAGTCTTTAGTTACCCACATGGTATCGTGACTATATTCACATAATGTGCTTGGCTACGCAAAAACTCTTAGTCACGACCTGGATCTCGCCCCTATGGTAACAGATTGTTGGCCTAGGTGACAAAAGGGGCTAGGGCTATATTACCCTGAAGGCTACTCCATCATTCATTAATCATCTAAATAAAGCGTCATGGATATGGGTGCAACCCCACTATCAGGCCGCTAGGATGGACTCTGGCCAATATGGTTCTCGCTAACTCCTAATAATAATCTCGGAGTACTTCATGATAGACAAGTAGATAATATATATATATATATATATATACACCCTTACATATCGGTGCACCCCCATAATTCAACATCTATAAACGTGCTCTACCCCGAGCATATAAACTTGATCTACCCCGAGCATATAAACTTGCCCTACACCGAGTGTCACTGTAACATCCTCCATTTTGAGGTCCAAAGCTAAGCGCTATAAATACTGCAGTCTTCTACAATATTAATTTTCGATGACAAAATGCGGTCATGTTAATGGTATTAATAATATAGAAGCACATGAATATGAAATAAATGCAAACTTTTATATTTCATATCAAAGTCATAATTTCATATTCAGTACATAGTATGAAACATTGTCCAGATTCAGATAAAATGTAATTATGACAAAATACCCCAACAATGACATATGAAGATGCTCCCTTGGTTGATCAAAGTTATAAAATAGACGGATACATCTACTGTCAATACATTCATACAACAACTAACATAACACAACAGATAATAATAATATATATTCAACTAGACCACGCCGCTGAGCGGATTGGGTTTTCCCCTTACTGATACCCCTTTTTACAACATATCTTTTGCAAATGAAATTACTACAACCAAACTGGTTAAAACAGACAATATAAACAATAATGTGCGTGCATGCTACATGGGTAATCATGACTATCCGTCAAATCAGTGGACTATCCATCCTAATGCTTAGTTTTCACAAGGTAACTACCAACCTACATGGATGACTCGAGCCTACCAGATATACCAAAATTTCCAACTGACTATAAGAAGAAAACTAGACTGTCTGTGCAATACACTTATCCTAGTATTTACCTGACTATCTGTCAATTTCATAGTTTTTCTAAGCTTACTATAAACCTAAAGGTTTTGCAGACCAACCTATATCCTATCTTATCTTTATGTATCCCTTTCTGTGCGTAAACCTACTTTTAGTCTTACCCTTGCTAAGCAGTTAAAGCGCTCGGCAAATTTAATGCGGTGGAGGTGCAAAAAGTCATTGCGGGGATACAGCGAGGATACAACGAGATATAGCGAACGACTCTAAAATAGCATATTAAACTCATACTGAATGTTTTTACAAATATATAAATGGTAATTAAATGAAAAATAACATTCAATTGAATTATAATTAATACATAAATAATTTTAAATAAAAACATGTATGAATATACTGTAAATAAACGTAAAACTTTTATATAACATAATTGAATTTAGTAGATTATTAAAGTATTTTCATTTCCGAAAATATATTAAAAATTCAACTAAATAAATTAATTTCATAATTTTTATAATGTACAAATGTCATTTTTTAATTCATTTCTTTTAAAGAAGATATAGCGAAAATCGCGGAATATAGCATGAATAACGGAATATAGCGGAAATAGCGGGATTAAAGCGGAAATGCTATATTTGAGGCTATATGGAAAAATCGTAGCGGTAGAAATACGCTATGAGATATAGCATGTATATAGCAGGGTAATAGCGGGACATTAACTGCACAGTACCCTTGACACACCCCTACGCACTAGAATTTTAAACTTATATCAGCAAGGGGATAACAACTGAAGTATATGGCGCTACCCTACACCAATCTCATCCGGTTTTCTAATCTTCGAGTCAATTCATCTTACCACAATCAACCCAAAAGTGATAAGAACAATAATTTCTTTAGTAAAATCCTGGGCTAAGTATCCTTTTCTATTTTCTTGAAAACACTTTCTTTATAAATGATTTAACCCTCGAATCGAATTTAAAATAAGTGATCCTTTACTTGATCCCAAAATATTTATGGCACGATATATGCTTTTATAAAACTTTATTGATGAATTTCGAAATCACTTGGAAGTTATCTCACTTCAAAACCATAGGCATTAAAGCCAAAACAATATAAAGCCTTTATATTGATAAAACTCGGCAAAGATATAGTCAACGAGGGTCTTCGCCCCTCAAAACATAGGCCAAAATAATAAAACCTAATAGATTGATAAACCACTACATCATTATCGCCACTCCGGGTCATTGTCCCTCTTCAATATAAAATGTTCAAGTCTTTGATTTATAAACATAAGAGTATATAGTCAAAGTCAAGCACTTCGTATAACATAGTATAAAACCTTAATAGAATAGGATCGACATAGAGAAATCTCGACATCATTGCCTTAAGGAAAATAAGCGGCTTCATTAGAGCCGAAGTCATTATGAGTGGCATCATAGCCCTCTTTGAAAACATGTAACAAGGAATGAAGGCGGCAAGGGATAAAGCCAAAATGGTAAAGTGCGGCACTATATAGCCGACAAGAAAAGCGACATCGTTATCGCCTTTTACAAGCTAATTTGAAAGAATGGGGTTGGCGGCGTTATAGAGTGCAGTGCTAAACCCTTATTTATGTAAAATGTGGCACTTTAGTATTGCGGCAATGTCAACGTCTAAGTCTATGGTATGGACTCTGATGACTTCGCACTCCAACCAAAAATGATCCATTCGGTACCAAATAGCTTTGGTATCCTATGTATCCTACTTGGTTGTCATCGAAGCTTGTGGAGGCGTAGTGAAGAAGGGCGGTGTCATGACTTTCGGCATGGCACAACCATAATTTAAAGGAAAACTGTTTTATACCATTAAAAGTAATTACTTTTCACCAAACCCCAATCCTTATCAAATTCTTATTGGTTAACAAAACTTTATAAATTTTCTTTCCCAAAAATCTGCACCAGAGTAGGTTTAGTAATTCTAGAATCATTAGCAAAGCATACATTTTAGAATAACATTTTAATATAATATTTAAGCTTTTCTAGCTCAAATAATTCATAAATCTTAAACACTTGGGAAAAATCCCTAAAAATCACAATAAATCAAATGTAATGTATTCTTTAAGATATAATAATTTCAGAACCAAAAACTTTATTTAATTATTTTTAATAATTAAAGCCCAAAATTATAAATTTCTATAGTTAGAAAATTCATAATAAATTCATACGTTATTAGAAAATTATGAAATTTAGAACCCATATATCAAATATTGTTTCTAAATCATATCCAAATTTCAAATCATTTAGGTGTCATATGATAGGTTTTCCAACTTAAACATATCAATAAATTCCATAATAAATCATACTAATTCATCAAATAACATTTATTCATTCAAACTTTCATAGCATGACATAATATAAGCAAAAGAATCGGTTTTATACTTAAAACCTAAAATAATACTTAAAACTTGAGATGCATAACTATTATTCACCTTGAATGGTTTAAGAAGGTAGAGATTTGTATTTGATTTGATTCACCTAAGCTTTGATCTTGTTTTCCTTAGCTTTACTCCTTCTTGGATTTACTAGCAATAGCCGGCCTTGTTTACCATTTTCGTTTTTATGAATGAAGTGGTAATGAGTTAGTAAGGGAAGAAGGATTTTAGTTGAGAAATGTGACATATTCCCATTTTACCCTTATCATGATTCCTTCTTCTTATTAAGTTTTAAACCATTCTTATTAACTCATTCATTAAGGCACGATTCCTATTAATTATCAAATCTTAATCTTCTTAACCCTTTACATTATTTATTTAATTTATCCAATTAAATCTCCTAAATAATGTTTACTAAAATCAGGGGTGTTATAGACTCCCATTCTTAAAAAATTTCGTCCTCGAAATTACGGTAAGGTACACGCATCAAACATAAAAGCATTGATGTAAAACATAACATCAAACAAGTCAAGTTAATTGTCCCTAATCCTGTCCTCTATCTCCCAAGTACAGTCTTTCTCGTTGTCACTCCACTGGACTTTCACTAACCTGGTTCTACTACAAAAGTCTTACAAAAGTCTGATCTAGTTCTACTACCAAATCTTCCAATGAAGTCAGAGCAATAGTAGTCTCTGGATCATGCACATACTTCCTATGATAAGAAACATGAAACATATTATAGACACTTGCCAAACTACTCAGTAACTCAACTCGGTACGTGAGTTTTCTTATCCTCTCTATGATAGGAAATGGTCCAACAAACCTAGGTGCCAATTTCCCTGATTTCCCAAATCTTATTACACCCTTCATCGATGATACCTTGAAGAAAACATGATCTCCAACTGAGAATTCTAAGTCTTTCCATCTCTTTTCTACATAACTTTTCTGCTTAGACTGAGCTTCTTTCATTCTAGCTCGAATTAACTCAATCTTTTATGCGGCTTCCCTTACCATATTCGAACCAAGAACTAATCTATTCCAGTCTCTAACCAATATACGGGTGATTTACACGACCTTCCATATAAAGCTTCAAAATGCGCCATTCCTATACTAGTCTGATAACTATTATTATATGAAAATTCAACCAAGTGCAAATGGTCTTCCCACGACCCACCAAAATCTAGTAAACAAGCCCTCAATAAATCTTCTAGTAGATTATTAACTCTTTCTTTCTGCCCATCTGTCTGTCGGTGATAAGCGGTACTCTTCTTAAGCTTGGTACCTAATACCTCCTATAAACTCTTCCAGAATTCACTAGTGAACAAAGCATCTCTGTCATTGACTATACTACTAGGAGCTCCATATAGTCTAACTATATTCTTCATGAATAATTCAGCTAAAACAGATGCCGTTTTTGTCGACTTGATGGGTATAAAGTGTGCACTCTTAGTTAATCTATCCCCTATAACCTAGATACTTTCATTTACTCTATTCGACCTTGGCAACCCATCAATGAAATCAATAGATATAGAATCCCATTTCTATATTGGTATATCCAAAGGCTGAAGCAATCCACTAGGCTTCTGATGTTCGGCTTTTACTTGCTCGTAATTCAGACGCTGTTTTACCCATAAGCCTACATCCCTTTTCATACCCTCCCAAAAGATTCTTCCCTTCATATCCTAATACATCTTAGTTGCTCCAGGATGAATAGTAAACTTTGATCGATGACATTCCCTAAGAACTTCTTTCCTTAGGTCACCAACATCGAAAACACACAATCGTTCTTCTTTCTTAACCATCCATTCCGATCAAGGTAAAAATCCTTAAAATCATCAATCTTCGTTCCACCTTCCAGTCTTCTAATTCTTTCATCTAGCAATGGATCATCTCTTTACTTAGAAGCAATTCTATTGATCAATACTGGTTAAACTTCCAAACAAGATAACATCGCGGTATTCTGACTAGAACCGGTAGTCAATCTTAATTGCACACTACAAGTAGTCAATGCCTCTAAATCATTCCATTGAGCTAACATAGCTAACACCACATTCTAATGTTTCCTGCTAAGTGTGACAGCAAATTTGTTTCCTTTCCCCCGTGTGTACTCAATTCCAAAATCATAAGCAGCTAATAGCTCCAACCATCTTTGCAGTTTCATATTTAACTCCTTTTAAGAGAATAAGTATCTTAGCGACTTCGTATAGAACTCGGATCGTTCTCCCAAAAGCTAGTGTCTTCATACTTTCAAAGCAAATATTACGATAGCCAACTCTAAGTCATGAGTGGAATATCTAACTTCGTGCTATCTGAGCTGTCGTGAAGCATATGCAATCACTTTACCCCTCTTCATTAACATAGCTCCTAATCATATTCCATACGCATCAGTATACACCACTAAATCTTGATTCCCATATAAACTATTAACACGAGGGCATTGGTCAATAAATGTTTCAGCTTCTAAAATGCCTCCTCACATTTATCGGCCAAACATACTTCACGTCCTTCTTTGTTAGTTTAGTCATCGACAATGCTATAACAAAGAAGTCCTTGATGAATCTCCGGTCGTAGCCAGCTAGTCCAAGAAAATTATTTATCTTAGTCACCGTCTCGTATCTCTTCCAGTTATCAATTGCTTCTATCTTAGTTGGATCTACTGACAACCCTTTTTTTGAGATTGCATTACCAAGAAACTTCACCTCCTTCTTCCAAAAATGACATTTGAAAACTTCTCTTTTAACTGATGTTGCCTCAGCGTCTCAAGCGCTATTCTAAGATGAATCTCATGATCTCTTTCATCCTTAGAATATATCTAAATGTCATCTATGAATACTAATACAAACCTATCCAAGTGCTCTTAGAAATCCGGTTCATTAAGTCCGCGAAGAAAGTAGACGCATTAGTCAATCTGGATGACATTACTAACTACTCGTATGAACCATATCTTGTTCTAAATGCCGTCAATGGAATACTCGCTTCTGCCACTCTCAATTGATGGAACTCTATTGCCAAATCCAACTGAGAAAATATCTTGGCTCCACTCAATCGATTAAATAAGTCGTCGATTCTCGGAAGGGGATATCGGTTCTATATCTTCTTTTCATTCAACTTACGATAATCGACACAATTTTAACGAACCGTCTGTTTCTTTATATTCTAAATCAACTAGCTGCACCTTTAACTCTTTCATCTCGATAGGTGTCATTCCGCTAGGCGGTCTACTTATGGGTTCAGCTCCAGTTACAAGATTTATTCGAAACTCAATAGCTCGTTCGATGCTAGTATTGTAACAGACTCAAAAACATCTGCAAATTATCTAACTACGAAAACCTGATTCAACTCATCTTCCTCCTCTATCGCATCTAACAAAGTACAAACATCCAAACTTGGATTCTCTACTGAGTATACAATACGGTCGCTAGTATTAGGGTGTCTTAGTGATATTTTCCTATCTTGGAAAAATATCCTAGCATCATATTTACTTTACAATCCATACCTAGTATAATCCCAAAGCCATGAGATCATACACATGAAAATTGCAGGAATTTTTTTGACCTAATAATGCAAGCTCTAAATGGTCACATCTCATCCCTAGAGTTGCATATCCTCATATCAGTAACCCTTAAGAAAGTAACTAGGTATGAGGGTTCTAGGTCAAGCTTATCTACCAAACAATGAGATATAAAAGAATGCGATACATCAGTATCAAATGGTACTCTAAAAGGTATATTATGAATAAAAAGTGTACCTCCCATCACAGCTTTTCCTTTCTCCTCAGCTGTTGGTCTCGAGATAGCCGGTTCTAAACTAAATACTTTTCCTTTTTCTTTCTTGGCCACTTCCGGACATTTGTTCTTGTAATGTCCCACTTGGTCGCGGTTAAAGTATATAATGTTCTTCTTTCCAGTGACTTCCTTTCCTTTACCAGTTCGGTACTCATAAGCATAATAACCCTTCTTATCACACTTGTAACACATAACTTCATATTTCCCTTTCTTGGCAGCTCCACCCTTCTGAGCTCCCTTTTTATGAAAGAACTTTCTCTTCAGATTCTGTCCACCTTGATTCTCTGTTGGCTTGTTATAACTGAACAAAGCAAGCATCTTTTCATATCTTAAAGCCATCTCCATGACTACCTCACATGGATCACTGAGATGTGGTAAAGTTGTCCTAGTAAGCTCGGGTCTTAGTTCACGAATGAACTTCTTATTGCTTGTGATAACTATGTCAACGATAGCATACCTATATCCTGACAACTCCCGAAATCTGGTTGCATACTCAAGCACTGTCATATCACCTAGCACCAACTCATCTAATTTCCTCAATTGAGTTGAAATAGCGATCTCAGACATAAATCTTTCTTCAAACCTCCTTCTGAATTAAGCCCAAGTCAAAGTCTCCTCTACTACCCCGACAGTCACACTTTCCACCATTACAACGTAGCCCCTTGCAATTGTCTGTACGCTAATCCCTCTTTTGCTCATCGTTCAGACCAAGATCAGCGAAAATCCTTTTACAATGAAGCAACCAATTCTCCACTTCAATTGCATCCTCTATTCTAATAAATGGCTTCCCTCCAAGTCTTGCATAATCCCTACTCATAACAGCATAGTTGTTAATAACTGGAACTTCATTAGCTCCTACATCATTTCCCCCAACTAATCCAGCAGCAGTTCCCGCTTGCATCATGTTGACAAAGAACTGATACATTTCTCCCATATCAATCGGTGGTATTCCAACACCTACATTAGCAACTGTCTACCGACCCGGATTCTTTTTAGTATTGGGCCTGACATTTCCATTTGGTAAGGGAGCTTCCTCCACCAAAATTCCCTCTTCTGTTTCCTACCTGCATATCTTACTTCCTTAAATTTTCACTTAAACCTTAGTAAGATATGGAAGAACGGCCTAAGAGAGAGGGAGAATAGAGATAAAACGTATACTTATATATAGCAAATACAAATACATTACTATAGAGTTATCCCATACCCTAATTTTATCCTCAGATACATTTGGATTAGGTTTTCAAAACATTTTTAAGTTCAAAATTCTTTTAGTTTTACATAAACCTATGCTTTGATACCAAGTTGTAATATCCCCCATTTTGAAGCTCGAAACTAAGCGCTACAAATGTTGCAGTGTCTATAAAATTAATTTCCGGTGATAAAATGTGGTCATGTTAATAGTATTCTTAATATCAGAAGCACAATAATATTAAATAAAAGAAAACTTTCACATTTCATTTCAAAGTCATAATTTCATATTCAGTTCATAATCCCAAACGTTGCCCAGGTTCAGATAAAATATAATTATTACAAAATACTCCAAGAGCGACATATGAAGATGCCCTATTAGTTTATCGAAGTTACTAAATAGACAGATACTTCTACTGCCAATACATTCGTACAACAACTGACATAACATAGTTGATAATAGTAATAGATAGACTCCTACCGAGCAAGCTTTGCCTCCTGCACGTCTTCAAAAGCTTTATTCACCAAAACCTACTTAACCTATAAAACTCTCACTCCCAAACTACTCAATTCAAATTTTGACTCAAATCAAAATTTGAGCACCCGAGAGTTTAAGGGGAAAACATAAAATTCGAGTCAGACAAAAATCCTGGTGTGGATAATAATATGTCATCTCGATTTACAGATATTCAGTGAGACCGTGTCGTTGAGCGGAACTGGATTTTCCCTCACTAATATCCCTTTTTAAAACATATCTTTTGCAAATTAAATTCCTAAATCCAAACTAGTTAAAATAGATTATATAAAGAATAATGTGCATGCATGCTACATGCGTAATCATGATTATCCATCGAATCAATGGACTATCCATCCTAATGTTTAATTTCTACAAGGTAACTACCAATCAACATGGCTGACTCGGGCCTTCCAGATATACCAAATTTTCTAACCGAGTGTAAGAAGAAAATTGGACTGTATGTCCAAATACACTATCCTAGTGTTTACCTGACTATCTGTCAATCTCATAGTTTTGTTAGGCTTACTATGAACCTTAAGGTTTTGCAGGCCAACCTATAACCTATCTTATCTTTATAAATCTCTTTCTATGCATAAACCCACTTTTATCTTATCATTGAGACAACCCTATGCATTGGAATTTGGAACTTATATTAGCTAGTGGTTAACAGCTGAAGTATAGAACGCTACCCTACACTAGTACTATTTGGTTTTATAATCTTTGAGTCTATTCATCCTATCACAATCTACCCAAAAGTGATAAGAACAATAATTTATTTACTAAAATCCCGGGCTAAATACCCTTTTCTGTTTCCTTGAAAACACTTTCTTTACAAATGATTTAACTCTTGAAATCATATTTAAAACAAGGAAAATATAGCCCTTTACTTTATCCCAAAATATTTATGCCATGATATATGCTTTTATAAAACTTTATTGATGAATTTCGAAATCATTTGGAAGTTATCTCACTTCGAAACCATAGGCTATAAAGCAAACATTATAAAGCCTTTATATTGGTAAAACTCTATGAAGATATAGTCGATGGGGGCCTTCGCCCCTTAAAACATAGGCTAGAACAATAAAATCTTATATATTGATAAACCTCGGCATCATTATCACCACTCGAGGTCATTGCCCCTTTTTAATATAAAATGCTAAAGTCTTTGATTTATAAACAAAAGAGTATATAGTCGAAGTCAACCACTTCATATAACATAGTATAAAACCTTAAAAGAATAGGGTCGACATAGATAAATTTCAGTATCACTATCTTAAAGAAAATAAACAGCTTCATTAGAGCCGAAGTCATTATGAGCGGCATCATAGCACTCTTCGAAAATAGGCAACAAGGAATGAAGGCGGCAAGGGATAAAGCCGAAATGGTAAAGTGCGCACTATATGGCCGACAAGAAAAGTGGCATCGTTATCTCCTTTTATAAGCTATTTTGAAAGCATGGGGTTGGCGACATTATAGAGTGTGACGCTAAGCCCTTATTTATGTAAAATGCGGCACTTAAGTCATGCGGCAATGCCAGCATCAAAGTCCATGGTATCGACCTTGAAGGCTTTGCACCCCACCCAAGAACAATTTGTTCCATACCTACTGGCTTTAGTATCCTATGGATCCTACTTGATTGTTGTCGAAGCTCATGGATGCAGAGTGAAAAAGTGCGGTGTCGTGACTTTTGGCGTGGCACAGTCGTAATTTAAAGGAAAATTATTTTTATACCATTAAAAGTAATTGCTTTGCACCAAAACCCAATCCTTGTCAAAATCTTATTGGTTAACAAAACTTTATTAATCTTCTTTTCCAAAAATCTGCACTAGAGATGGTTTAGCAATTCTAGAATCATTAGCAAACCATACATTTTATATTAACATTTTAGTATAATAATTAAGATTTTCTAGCTTAAACAATTCATAATAAATCTTAAATACCTGGGAACCAAAAATCACAATAAATCAAATGTAATATGTTCTTTAACATGTAAAAATTTCGAGGCAAAAAACATTATTTAATTAATTTAATAATTAAAACCTGAAATAATCCATTTTCTACTCTTATAAAATTCACACTTTATCAGAAAATTATAAAATTTAAAACCCGTTTCTACAATAACGTTTCTAACATCATACCCAAATTTCACATCGTTTGGGTGTCATATAATTGGTTTTTCAACTTAAACATATCAATAGATTCCATATTCAATCATACAAATTCATTAAATAACATATATTTATTCAAACTTTCATAGCATGGAATAATATAAGCAAAATAATTGGATTTATACTTAAAACCGAAAATAATACTTATGAGATGCATAACTATTATTCATCTTGAATGGTTTGAGAAAGTTGGGATTTGTATTTGATTTGATTCCCCTAAGCTTTGACCTTGTTTTCCCTAGCTTTACTCCTTCTTGGATTCACTAGCAATGGCCGACCTTGTTTACTATTTTCATTTTTATGAACAATATTGAGTTAGTGAGGGATGAAGGGTTTTAGTTGAGGAATGTGACCTATTCCCATTTTACCCTTATCATAATTCCTCCTTCTTATTAAGTTTTAAACCACTCTTATTAACTCATTCATGAAGGCACGACCCCTATTAATTAGCAAATCTCAATCTCCTTAACCTTTTACATTATTTTATTTTATTTATCCAATTAAATCTCCAGAATAATGTTAACTAAAATTAAGGGTGTTATAGTCACCTCACATAAGTATAAACCATATCCATATTCTCGTCTATTGAGTGCCATCTATTTACACTGAATAACCGAATAAGTATCACATCAGCATCTCATACCACCGTGCCGTACTAGTTCGTTTATTCAATGTCCATAAAGTACACTCGATCCACTTAATATCTTTATGCAACAAGTCTAATGAATAACTATGTGTTATCGAAAGTCTCGTACCAGACGGTATCACTAATCGTTTAATTCAATTTCCTCATCACACAGAAATAAAAACACATAAATAATAATCAAAGTAATCTAATTTAATAAATATATATAATATTTGAAAACATAATAATTTTACTATTTAAAAGAATCATTATTTAATTATTCAATACTAAATATTAAATTTTCCTTTGTCAAATCAACGGCTTTAATAATATCTAAATACTAAATTTTGAATAGAATATTTCTTCATAAAATTATATTTTTACTTTATACAATTCCTCGCATCTATTGTCAATGCAAATATACTTAATTTACTATTAAAATATACACTTGTAATTATTTAGTGTAACGTGGGACTCGAGCCCTAGCGGGTTAGCTGAAAGGCACAAGCCTTTAATACCAATCCACTTATATTTTTATGCTAAAGTTAGCACCATCGGTTAACATGTAGAGGTCAACCGGTTAAAGCTTAAGGGGTCGGCCTTTACACCCACCCCTGTTGCATATTCCAGTCGATCATTCGCTCGATTTCCGACCTCTAACCACCTGCTCCTTGCCGTTAACCGCTCCAAGTCGATGCACAAGATAAATATATTTATTCTTATATATTTACTTTTATTTTATTTTACTTTATTTTACTTTATTTTATATTATATATTTTAATTTACCTATTATTATTATTTTCATCATAACAAGCAGTTGCAGCGACCATTCGCAACCACTCGTCGACCACCAGCGGTCGACCATTTGGTTAATAGCAGATTGGTCATAGTATCAGGCACGCGAATATCTGTGCCTGAATTTTTGCATTTCAGTCCAACTCCTCCCTCATTTCTGCCTTCTCCTTCCTCTATTAGGTGGACACAACATTACACAATCATGCCATACTTCAATCAATCCAAACATTCATCAATTAACATGTAACATACAATATACAATCATGGAGGAAGGAGCAGTATATTAGTGTTCGTGTTTGTTTTGGGTATACAGACAAGTATCCAATTCCAGGTATTACAATATCATCAAAATAAACATAGATAGTGAGTGAATTACTCACCTTTATTGAAGAATCTCATTTATTCTTCAAAGCTTCTTCTTCCTGCTTTTCTTTCCTTCGTTGCCTCTCATTCGCCCCTCACTGTAAATAGCTTCCTCCTCAAATCAATGAAAAAACTCTTAATTTCTTGTTTGATATTTAGTGTAGATATTGTCGAGAGACTATGGTTTTTACCTATAGGAATTTAGATATTTTATTTTGGTTTTAATTTGAATTATAGGAGAGGTATGGTTTGGGGGAAATATTGATTTGTAAAGTGAATAAATGAACATGTTTAGGGTTTATTTATATATAGGGAAGAAGCATTAGGAAATGGAAGATTCTGGAATAAGAAAAATCACGAAACATGAATTAGGGTTTGGGTTCTTGGACTTGAGTCATTTTGGGCCTTGATTCATTCATTTTCTTCTTTTCTTTCTTTCTTTTCTTTACTTCATGTAACTAATTCTAATCTAAGACCGATTACAAAATCAATTCTATCATACTAAATTACTTTCAAATAAATCATTTACTAATTAATTATTCATTAAATTCATTCGCTTATCAAAATAAACTTCATACTTCCGAAATTTAATTTAACATTATATTGCAAATAATTAATTCATATTTCCATATTCCAAAATTATTAAATAAATTATCAAATCATTATACTTTTCAACAAAATATTTCTTATCTAATTTCTAAATCATCACTATAATTCCATAATAATCAATCCAAATCGCAATTAATTCATTATTTATTATTATTTAATTATTATTTAATTGCTTCTCGACAATGGGTTATTACATACTCCCCCTTCCTTGCAATTTCTTCTTAGGGAAAATCTATAACTAGCCATATAGAGTCTAGCTGTCTACACCATTAATTAATAATAGTTAAGGAATGAATTACATACCTGACTCGTGCACATTTGAAAATAACTCAAGACAGGACCGGTCCATGTACTCTTGTGTCTCCTAAGTGCAATACAATGGATTGTCTAACCATTGTACTTTCCCAGTGGAACTTTCTTGCTCCTGATCGGTCTTATCTCAGAATCAACTATCCGGATTGGATGCTACACGTATGTCAGATCTAGTGATAGTTCAATCTTCTGAATATCTCCACATTTAGCGATAGTCTTCGTGTCCCTCAAGCACTTCCTGAATCGAGACACATGAAAGACATTATGAATCCTAGTAAAATGATCAAGTAATGCAACTCTATATGCCACTTACCCAACCCGTTCAGTAATTGGGTATGGACCCACATAACGAGGTGCTAATTTCCTTGACTTGTTGAATCTCATCACTCCTTTCAGTGGAGATATCTTCACATATACCAAATCTTCAACTGCAACTTCTATCTCTCTTCTTCTACGATCGATAAAGAATTTTTATCGATCCCGGTCTTGCTTCATTCTTCGTCTAATATGTTCTACCTTTTAAGTTACCTCTCTAATAGAATTAGGGCCAGTAACAAACTTATCTCCTTTCTCTAATCAGCATGTTAGTGATCGACACGGTCTTCCATATAGAGCTTTAAATGGTACCATGCCAATATTGGATTGGAAATTGTTATTGTAAGTAAACTCCACAAAATGGAGATGATCTTCTCAACTTCCACCGAAATCGAGAACACAGTAATGAAACAAATCTTCAAGTAGTTGGTTCACCCGCTCCATGTCCATCTGTAACATCCCTCATTCTGAGACAAAACTAACAGCTACGGATGTTGTAGTCATCCATAGGTATTAATTCCCAACGACAAAATGCGGCTATGCAAATCATATCAATAATCAAAAGTACATGAATATGAAAAAAATTTCAAACACAAATCAAAAATAACTTTTACATTTCGTTTCAAAATATGATTTCATATTCATTACATAATCTTATTCATGATTCCACGTTAAGAGAAAACATAATTATTGAAAATACTTCAAAAGCGACATATGAAGATGACCCCTTGGTTGATCAGAGTCTACTACCACTTGACAGTTAGAATCTTTTGTCATTACATGAGTCCAAACAGACAAACACAACAAAAATAGTTAAACTTCCTAATAGCTAGATTGCCTCGTACATGTCTCTAGAAGCTTATACGTCTAACTGGAACCTGAAAACCCTAACTCCCACCCTACTCAAATGAGTACATGAGAGTTTAAGGGAAAAAAATATAGGGTCAGATAAAAAGTTTGGTGTGAATAATAACCTATCATCTCGAAACAATAGATATCTAGTGAGAGCACGCTGTAGAACGTAACAGGTTTTCCCCTCACTAGTTTCATAACAAAAATATCTCCACCATATACTGTGCTCCTATATCCACAATGGTTAAACCACAATAATAATATGATGACATGCAAACATGTAATATACCCTGGATTATCCATCCCAATTTATATGCATATCTGTCTAAATTTATAGATTTTTTGGGTCACTATTTAACCTTTTCGTTTTGATGGACTGACTAATGACCTGTTTCAGACCTTAGGGACAATTTTCCCTACATAGTAGTTTTCATGGGATCACTAAGAACCTATTGGTTTCTACCAATAATAGTTTCCAATCATAGTTTTCATGGATTACTATGAATCTATTAGATCCTCCAATAACATCTCTAAATACGTAGTTTTTATGAGATCACTAAGAACCTATTGGATACCCCTCCCCCCTCCATCCAATAACATTAATCATGACATTGTTTTTATGGGATGACTATGAACTTATTGGATGCTTCCAATAACTTGTCTAAATCAATAACCATTTTTATTAGTTCTGGACATTCTATACTTCTGATCTACATGATCTCTTAGATGCAATTCTATTCACTCAGAAGTTAACTCTGTTTATACTCACTAATGGGTCAACCTAGCTGGTTATCCTCCTCTTAATACCCTCAATAATGGAATTATTATGACAAAATGAGGTGAGTATGATAATAACAATTATACATAATAACTGATCAAATAATAATAATTACATATAATATCCATCTTCAATATTTTCAATAAGTTGGCATCTTAAATTTACTTAATCTTAAGTACGAGCTCTCTTTGGTAATTACTTATCAAAACATAGGCTAAATAATAGTTTATTCCTTAAAGACATTTGTCATTATATAATTAATCCCTTTGATTCATATTTTAAAACAAGGAAAATGTAACCCTTTCACTTTACCAGTTTCTCATGTCGAATTAAGAAACTAATTTAATAATACCATGTATACTATTGATATCAAAATGAGGTTGCCGCACCTTTTAATTATAGTCTTTTATATGAAAAAAATACACTAAGTTGACATTGATGAAATGTGGCAGCGACATCATAAAGCTATTTATACTTGGGGTTTTATGCATTAAGATCGATGTCGATGTCGTCCGACATCAACGCCCTAAAACAATGGTATTAAAACGCTGTTGAAATAAATGATGCATGACTTCACCGCCTCTTTAAAACAAAGCCGACAAGGATAGTGGAGGCCTCATTGCCCTCGTTGAAAACACATGGCCTTGAACAAAGACAGCAAGGATGAATGATGATAATGATAAAACGTGTCACCAAGGCTCGTGGTGACTTTATAAAACATTTTAGTTAGTTGACGTCGAAGGTAATAAAAATTAGGTGTTGACCTTTATGGACTTCGGTTACATGCAGTGGTGATTACATGCAACAGCGATTACTTCGATTACATGCGGTAGGGTTTCGTCACGACAACACTCACGTCATCACTAATCCACTATCGCCTACCTTCCATACTTCGACCTCCGAGAACCATTACATACCAACTACATTGACATTGTATGTTTCCTTTCAAGTCGACTTCGTTGGTGGCGGCAAAGATGAATGTCGACATGGGTTGGTGACGGTGTGGCAATTTCGTAATTAAGCTAAAAATTGATTTATTGCTATATAAAGCATATACTTTTTACCAACTCCTACAGTTTTGTCAAGATCTTATTTGATAAAAAAATTGTTTTTAACTTCTTTTCAGAATTTCGGATGCAAGTTCATTTTCTTTCCCCAAAGTAATTAGCAACCCTTAATATTTATTATTTAATTAATAATAATTATAAGCTTCCCTAGCTTATAAAATCATAATAAATTATATAAAGTTGGGAAAAATCCCAAAAATTCATCAAATATAAAAAATAACATATTCTTTGTCATATAGAAATTTCGGGTCAAAAATCAATATTTAAGTATTCTAATAATTATTACCTGAATTAAATGCCTATATAGCCTCAAAAAATTCATAAAATATTCCTTTTCTCTTGTAAAATTATGAAATTAAGTACCTATCTCCAAGTTTATGTTTTACATAACATATCAAAAAATCACTTCATTTGGAGATCGTCAACTAAAGTTTTACTCTTAAACCTATCATGTTAATTTCATAAAACCCATATAGTTCATCATTAATTCAAAACATGGCATCATCAAATATGGCATAACATTCAATCACCATACAACTCGGAATCAAACACAAGCCGAGATCAAACATACAAGAATAAGTCTAAATGAGATGGATTTCATTATTATTCAACCGCATTGATAAGTGGACTTGAGATTTGATGGTTGATTCAGTTTTGTTAAGATTTCCTCTTGAATCTCTAAGCTTTCTTCCTCATTTTCTCTAGTTTAATGGCCGGCCTTAGCTCCTCTCTTTTGATTGTGTTAATGTTATGTAAAAATGGGAATGGTATGAGAGGGAGGGGTTTAAGAGATAAAAGTTGGATCTACCTATTTTGCTCCTCTCATATATTCTCTATTTTATTAAGTCATAAAACAATCTTAATAACTAATTAGTTAGTTAATTATTTATGGCCCGAACATGTTGATTATCGAATCTCAATTCCCTTATCACACTACACATTACATTACTCTATTTGATTAATCTAATTAAATCTTCTTAGTAGTGTTAGTCAAAATTAGGGATATTACAAGCTCCCCCTTAAAGAATTTCGTCCTCAAAATTCATTATGGACTACATAAAAAGCATATTAACATGCAAACAATGCTAGTATGTCCTTCCAGCAATGAAGTATGTATACAAAAAATATAGAACACACCATCATAACAGCTCAGGATGAGTAATCCTAATCTTGTCCTCTTTCTCCCAAGTACGGTCTTTCTCATTATCGCTCCACTGGACTTTCACTAACTTGACTGTCTTATTCCTTAACCTCTTATCATCTCTTGCTACACCTCGAACTGGTTGCCTTACAAAAGTAAGATCCGATTCTACTACTAAATCTTCCAATGTAGTCGGAGTAACAGTAATCTCTGGATCATGCACATACTTCCTAAGATGAGAAACACGAAACGCATTGTCGACACTTGCCAAACTACTCATTAACTCTACTCGGTATGCAAGTTTCCTGACCCTCTCTATAATAGGGAATGATCCAACATATCTTGGTGCCATTTTCCTTGACTTTCCAAATCATACCACACCCTTCATCGATGATACCTTAATGAAAACATGACCTCCAACTAAGAACTCTAAATCTTTATGCCTTTTATCTGTGTAAATTTTCTGCATAGACTAAGCTTCTCTTATCTACCCTGGATTAACTTGGTCTTCTCTGTGGCCTCTCTTACTATATCTAGACCAAGGACCAATTTATCTCCGGTCTCTACCAACATGCTGGTGATTTGCACGGATTTTCATAAAAAGCTTCGAATGGTGCCATTCCTATACTAGTCTGATACATATTATTGTAGGAAAACTCAACCAAGTGCAAATCGTCTTCCCACGACCTACCAAAGTCTAGTACATAATCCCTCACTAAATCATCAAGTACCTTATTGACTCTCTCTGCCTGCCCATCCGTCTGTGGGTGATAAGAGATACTCATCTTAAGATGGTACATAATACCTCCTATAGACTCTTCCAGAATTCACTGGTGAATAAAGCATCTCTGTCACTCATTATAATACTCGGTATCCCATGCAGTCTAACAATATTCTTTATAAACAACTTAGCCAATACAGGTGCCATCCTGGTTGACTTAATAGGAATGAAGTCTGCACCCTTGGTCAGTCTATCTACTATGACACATATACCTTCATTTCCCATGTTCGACCTTGGCAACCCATCAATAAAGTCCATGGATATAGAATCCCATTTCCAAACTGGTATATCTAAAGGCTAAAGCAATCCACTTGGTTTCTGATGCTCGGCTTTTACTTGCTGGCAATCTACACATTGCTTTAGCCATAAGCCTACATCCCTTTTCATACCTTCGCAGAAGAAACTTCTCTTCATATCCTTATACATCTTAGTTCCTCCAGGATGTATAGTGAAATTCGATCGATGACACTCCCTAAGAACTTCCTTTCTTAGGGCACCAACATCTAGAACACATAATCATCACTTCTTCCTCAACCATCCTCTCTAGTAAAGACTAAAATCTTTTAGATCATCGGTCTTGGTTCCATCTTCCAATATTTTCAACTAACAATGGATCATTTCTCTGCTCAGAAAAATCCCTCTTGACCAATATTGGTCGAACTTCCAAGCACTACATATGGCAATACATTGACTAGAACTAGCAATCGACCTTAGTTGCATGCTACAAGTAGTCAATACCTCCAGATCCTTCCACTCTGCCAATATGGCTAACACCATATTCTGATGTTTCCTACTAAGTGCATCTGCAACATTATTTCCTTTCCCTGGTGTATACTCAATACTAAAGTCATAAACGGCTAAAAACTCCAACCACCTCTGCTGTATCATATTCAACTCTTTTAGAGAGAATAAATATGTCAAAGACTTATGATCCATATACAACTCGATAAGATCTCTTAAGAGGTAGTGTCTCCATACTTTCAATGCAAAAATCACCGCTGCCAACTCCAAATCATGAGTTGGATACCTAACTTCATGTGGTCTGAGCAGCCGAGAAGCGTAGGTAATTCTTTACCCCTCTACATTAACACATCTCCCAATCCAGTTCAACACGCATCCGTATACACCACTAAATCTTGATTCTTATTTGGAACAACTAACACGGGCGCATTGGTCAACAAATGCTTTAACTCAAGAAATTCTTCCTCACATTATCGGACCAAATAAACTTTATATCCTTCCTGGTTAGTTTAGTCAGGGGTGCTGCTATTCGCAAGAAATCCGTGATAAACCTCCAGTAATAACCAGCCAATCTAAGAAAACTCCTTATGTCGGTCACCATCTTGGGTCTCTTCCAATTATTTACAACTTCGATCTTAGGTGGATCTATTGAAAATCCTTTCTCTGAAATTACATGACCAAGAAACTTCACCTCTCTTTTCCAAAAATGACACTTTGAAAACTTTGCTTTTATTTGATGTTGCCTCAACCTCTCAAGCACTATTTAAGATGAATCTCATAATCTCTTTCATCCTTAGAATATATCAGAATGTCATCAATGAATACCAATACGAACCTATCTAAGTGCTCTCGAAAAATTCGGTTCATCAAGTCCATGAAGAAAGCTGGTGCATTTGTTAACCCGAAGGGCATTACTAACCACTCGTACGGGCCATATCTTGTTCGAAATGCCGTCAATGGAATATTTTCCTCCACCATCCTTAGTTGATGGAATCCTATCGCCAAATCCAAATGGGAAAATACATTGGCTCCACTCAACTGATCAAATAAATAATCAATTCTCGACAAAGGATATCTATTCTTTATCGTCTTTTCATTCAACTTATGATAATCAATACATAATCCTAAAGATCCATCCAGTTACTTCACGAACATCGTGGCTGCTCTCCAAG
This sequence comes from Allium fistulosum, assembly GCA_030737815.1. Classification (NCBI taxonomy): domain Eukaryota; kingdom Viridiplantae; phylum Streptophyta; class Magnoliopsida; order Asparagales; family Amaryllidaceae; genus Allium; species Allium fistulosum. The sequence goes on from CM060902.1 coordinate 99,991,970, forward strand.
GCGAACTGCTTGGTCTAAGAAAATTCTTACCTTCTAAGTCTACTAGCTGCACCTTGAATTCCTTCATCTCGATAGGTGTTATCCTGTTAGGTGGTCTACTTACGGGTTCACCTCCTGGTACAAGAACTATTCGAAATTCAATAGCTCGTTTCGGTGGTAGTTTTATAACTGGCTCAAAAACGTCTGCAAATTCCCTTGCAACCAAAACCCGATTCACTTCTTCTTTTAATTCCGTTGCTCCCAATAAAGTACAAATATCTCCACTCGAATTATCCATTGAGTATATAATTCGATCACTATTGATATTTTCCTATATCGGCAAAATATTCTAGCATCATATTTGCTTAACCAATCCATATCCAAAATAATCTCAAACCCCATAAATCAAACATGTAAAAACTGTAGGCAAAAGTATAACATAGCAACTTAAATTCTAGATGGTCACACCCCATCCCAAGAGTTGCGTACTATCCTATCGGGTTAGCTATCCTTAAGGAAGTAACAAAGTATGACGGTTTTAAACACAACTTATCTACCAAACACTGAGAGACGAAAGCATGCAATGTACCGGTATCAAACAATATTCTAACCGGTATGTTATAAATCAAAAACGTACCTTCCATCACAAACTTTCCTTTCTCAGCAGTAATCGACCTAGAGGATGATTATGATGCCCTACCCCGAGACCTATACTAACAAAGGGTATTACTGGGTAATACTGTCTGTTAATGTGGAGAATAGGGCTGGTTTGAACCAACCATCCATAAATTTTTCTTTAAGCGAGTATTGATATGATATGTCGATTAATATGATATATAATTTTCTTTCTCATGTGGAATCGACATGTGCAATTGAGGCTTAAAACAAAACTATGATGGCTATCCAGAACAATATATGATAAATATAAATCACATATCACAGAATTTACACAGCAGAATACAAATAGATACAAGCAGATCAAATCAAATAGATACATAATATCAAACACAAGACCGTGCTCAAAACAATTCATATAATAAATCTGTACCACATCAAATGCAAGAATATGTACACAATAGAGTCTAGGCTCAATATAAGATATAACACTATATGAATATGCACACATATACGAGATGGAGATAAGTTTAATGATAACTAAATAACTAGAGTGAATCCTCTCTAGAACTATCAAACTAGAGCACCTAAAATATTTCGGTTTGACCCAAGTATTATAAAATAATAAACGGGTTAGTCTAGACTATAATGAATGAGTTAAGCAAGATAAATAATGGATGTAAGGAAATAGATCTCAAATATAGTCACCAAGCCAAGTATCGACAAATATTAATAATACTTCAATAAACTTCAAGAATTTAATCACCAAATATCAAATCCAAAGATCAAAAGCAAAACCCCCAAAACTATTTGGTGATAACACATATAACATAAAATCTAGAAATCATAAATAGACATCCAGAAATCACACATAAAAGGGGGAAAGGCTCCAAACTTCAAGATTGGTGAATAAATTCACCTACATGCATGTAATTCCAAGAAAGACATATGTGTCTATAAAACTCCAAGATTGGTATAATTCCCATAGTAACTTTAAAGTAGACAAGCTCCTATAGAACTTTAAGATAGGTGCGAGCTATAAACTCACAGATAGGAACAAGTTCTATAAAGTACATGATAGGTACAAGACCTATGAAAACTCCAAGATAGGTACAAGACTTATAGTACTTTAAGGGCGAGTCATAAACTCTTCGATGTTAATGTCATGTACTTTTAAATTGCAACTAAATAAGTAACAACCGTGTGTCCCATATCACATGGGTTTACCTAAACATTTACTATAAGCTAGTAAATTCCACTTGTGTGCATAAATGGCTTAACCGAACAAGTCTGGGAATTAATCGGAAAAATAAACGCGAGCATTCAATACCACTCATTTACTAATCCTTTTAAATCAATTTCTCATTCGATCGATGGCATGCAGTTTTATAAAATAACTTACTTTGAAATCCTTTTTGAAAATATTGTTTTATAAACTAGAATATATACGTGTATATATATGTTGGAAAGCCTTGCTAATATATGTGTGTGTATATATATAAGTACAATTTTAAACCATTGTTTCAACTCAACTTTAAAACCATTATTATTATAAATACATATATTATATATATATATATAAATATTCCAAATATCTTTTATAGAAAATATATTCTTACGTAAAATGATTTGAGAAAATGGTTTGGATTGAAAATCATTCTTTTGAAAATTCCTGTTGAAATAGTGCGATAAAACTTATTTACAATCTCATATATCCATAGGGCATTCCTATGGAATAAAAATTCCAAGATGAATTCACAAATTCATAACCAAAACTCCAAATTAGCAATGAGATTGACATAGGAAACAACATTAAAATCAAACAAATATCGAAAAGGAGCCGAACGGACGGACCAGCGGGCAAACAGCATGAACCAGAGGGCCGGACGGGGTGACCTGGGGCTTATCCTAGGTCACCACTGGTGCACCGATCTGGTGGGACCGATCCACCAGTGGGCACGCCTGAAGTGAGCTCCAGGCGGCTCTGGCGGTGCTCCGGTGGTCCGTCGTTGCTCGTTTCTTCGTCGTTGTTTCTCTTAACTTCTAAAGTTTTGATTAAGTAGTCATGCAAGCACAAAAACATTTACTAATGAATTTTGATTAAGATCATATGAGGATGGTTTCAGCAAATAAATTTTTTCATAGCAATAGGTGAAAATAATAGAAAAGTTTGAGATCATTTCAGCATAAGATTCGTCCAAATCGATACACGGCCACAACCATTCGAAGATAGTCTAGAAGTGTGAGTTGAACTCACCTAAATAAACTCAAATTGATGCTATAATCTGGGATTCTCCCAGGCTAACCTTTTAGTAAAAATACCTAGGTCGATTTCCAGAAAGTTGAAAAACAAGATAAAACCTAAGATGAAAAATCTGAAATGAAACACTCCAAGGATGCAATATAAGGTGGAAGAGATTACATTGTCCCTCTTTCTCCAATTATTAGTCAATTGCCCTTTTATTTCAACTTTTGATTTAGGAAAATTGGTTCTAGGGTTTTCAAAATAGAAGACATCTATTATCAGGTTTCTGTTGAAGTGAGAATGAGTAAAGAGAATGAAGTACGGAGTTTATTTCTCATTTCTTATTTCCTTCTTCTTGGGCCAAGAAGGTTTGCTATGAACCCACTAAGAAAGTGTTACAAAATTTTAAGAGAAATGTTACTAATTCCTTTGTTTTCTCTTTTAAAGCACTAATCTACATTAGAAACAATGTTCTATAAAGTGGAAATTAGCCACAAGGGCCTCTTTAGCTAGTGTAATTAGTTTCTAGGACGCACAACTGAAATAATTACTTTTAAGGACAAAATGCAAAATAATTAGTTTCTAAAGCCTAAAAACCTATAAAATTATGTCCTTGAAAGTAATTGGACTGCTGACTTTGTCCTTAAAAGTAATTATTCTACTGACTTTGGCCTTGAAATTAATTTCTATGGATGTGTGTCCTAGAAACTAATTGGACTGCAAAGTTTGTCCTTCTAGTGAAATGCCCCTTCTATAAAAATATAAATTGATTTCTTAAATTCTCAAATCCTATAAAGTACCAAAATGTGAAAAATTCCCGTTTCTATAAATATTGAGATATTTTGTAAAATTAAATATAACTTTTGAAATTAAAAGTTATTCTCATTATTTTTAAATAAAATAAACTGTCAATTGTAAAGATTTCGTTTTAACAGTAAATCTCAATATTAAAATTAAATTAAATTATAACATTTGTTGTAATAATTTGAAATGGAAAATATTTATCATAATCTCCGTTTAAACTAATTAAGTGAATAAACCTTGGAAAATTTCACATTTTAATTTACAAAATTATTTCCATTTAATTTTTTAGCTCTTATCTTTTCTAAGATTATTCTTGTATTATCAAATATAAGAAGTAAAATTATACAATTTTGATATTTAATAAATTTTCCCAAATTTATTTATTTCCATCTAGAAAGCTATTTTAATTCGGAAATTATGACTAATAAAACTTCTCAAATTCATCTTAAAATTAATTAAGATACTTTTAAATCATAATTTTGTTTTAATCCAGGTAATCTCGACCAGGGTTGTTACAATGATGGTTCCAAAGCAAAGATCTTTCCTTTTTCAGCTCTGACCAGCTCTGTACACTAATTCTTGTAGTGCCCTATTTAGTCGCAGTTGAAGCACTTCACTCCCTTTTTCTCTGCATCCTTCTTCCCTTTACCGGTTCGACATTCATGAGTAGAGTGACATTTCTTATCGCACTTGAAGGAGACAAGAGCAGCTTTCCCTTTCTTGGTAGCTCTGCTCTTCTAAGCTCCCTTCTTCTTAAAGAACTTCCTCTTCTTAGCATAAGAATTCAGAATCTCCACTGGCTTTTCTTTTTCAAAAGTTGCAAGCATCTCCTCATTCCTTATAGCCATTTCCACCGCTACATTCGATGGATCCCTAAGATGTGGCATAGTTGCCTGGGCAATCTTCGGCCCAATCCCCTATATAAACTACACATCCCTCTTGATAACATTGTCAACAGTGGCATATCCATACCTGGACAGCTCATCAAACTTAGTGGAGTACTCCAACACCGATATTTCCCCTTGGTCCAACTCCATAAACTTCTTGAGCAAGGCTAATTTGGCTAATTCAGACAAAAACCCTTCCTCGAATTTTCTTCGAAATTCTGCCCAAGTCAATCCCTCCATTGGTACCCCTATGGTCACCTCGTTACACTAGAAAAACGCAAGTCCTTGCAAATGTCTCAAAGCCAATCTCCTTTTCTGCTCATTAATCAAGCCTAAATCAGCAAAAATTCTATCGTAATGTAACTGCCAGGTCTCCACTTCTATTGCATCCTCAGTCCCCAGAAAGGGCTTTCCACCCAGACTGGCGTAATCTCGACTCAGCTTAGCATAATTATTACCAATCGGGGCTATGGGATTGACTCCTCCCGCATCAGCATCATTTTCTCAACTACTCCTATAGCTACTCTGGCTTGCATTGGATAGACAAAGAACTGATACATAGCTCCCATATCTACTGGTGGGATCGCGGCACTTACATGGGCATCTGCGTTTTGATTAGCATTTACATGTCGACCCGGATTCCTTCTGGTGTTGGACCGAGCATTTCCATTGGTTGTGGTGCTTCCGCCACTTAGATTCACTCTTCCATTTCTTGCTTTCATATCTTTCTTTCTCGTAAATCTGCATACGAGCCTTGGTAAGATACAGAAGAATGGTCTAAGAGAGAGAGAGGGGAGAATAGAGATAAAATACGTACTTATGTATAGCAAATACAAGTGCGTTACTATAGCATTATCCCATACCCCAATCTCATTCTCTATTTCATTGGGATTATGTTTTCAAAAACTCTTTAGGTTTAAAATTCTTTTAGTCATAAACCTGTGCTCTATAATACCAAATTTGTAACATCCCTCATTTTGAGGCCGAAAACTAACTGCTACAACTGCTGCAGTCATCCATAGTTATTAATTCTTGATGACAAAATGCAACTATGTTTATCATATCAATAATCAAAAGCACATTAATATGAAAAAAATTCAAACATAATTCAGAAATAAGTTTTAAATTCCATTTCAAAATATGATTTTATATACATTACGTAATCCCATTCGCAATTCCACATTCAGAAAAAATACAACTACCACAAAATACACCAAGGGCTACATATGAAGATGCCCCCTAGTTAATCAGAGTCTATTGTTACTACTTTATAGTTAGAATATGCCATCATTATATACAATTAAACAGAAAAACACAACTTAAATAGAAAATGCTCATAATAGCTAGACTGCCTCCTCCACGTCTTTGGCAACTTATTCATCTAATTGGAACCTGAAAACCCTTACTCCCGACCTACTCATATGAGTACCAGAGAGTTTAAGGGAAAAAAATTTCGGGTCAGACAAAAAGTCTGGTATGAATATTAACCTACCATCTCGAACCAATAGATATCTAATGAGACAACGCCGCTAAGCAGAACAGGTTTTCCCTTCGCTAGTATCTTAACTAAAATATCTTAACCATATGCTACGCTCTTGCATTCACAATGGTTAAACCACAATAATAATATGAGGACATGCAAACATGCAATATACCTTGCATTACCCATCCTAATTTATTTGACCATCTATCTCAATTTATAGTCTTTCTAGGATCACTATTTAACCTATTAGTTTTCATGGGCTGACTAATAACCTATTTCAGATCTTAGGGACAATCTGCTCTACCTCATAGTTTTTATGGGATCACTAGGAACCTATTGGTTTCTACCAATAACAGTTTCCAATCATAGTTTTCATGGGCTTACTATAAACCTATTGGATTCTCCCATAACATCTCTCAATTCATAGTTTTTATGGGATCAATAAGAACCTATTAGATACCCCCTGCCCAATAACATTACTCATAACATAGTTTTCATGGGATAACTATGAACTTATTGGACTCTTCTAGTAACTTGTCTAAATCAATAACCATTTTTATTAGTTCTGGACATCCTATACTTCTGATCTACATGATCTCTTGGATGCAATTCTACTCACTCAGGAGTTAACTCTATTTATATTCACTATTGGGTCAAACTAGTTGGTTATCCTACCCTTAATACCTCCTAATAATGGAATTATGGGACAAAATAAGGTGAGTATGATAATAAAAATTATACACAATAGCTGATCAATTAATAATAAGAACATATAGTATTCATCGTTTAATATTTTCAATAAATTATCATCTTAAATTTACTTAATCTTAAGTAAGAGCTCCCATTGGTAATTGCATATCAAAACTTAGGCTAAACAATAGTTAGTCCTTAAAGACCTTTGTCATTATATAACTAATCCCTTTAATTCATATTTTAAAACAAGGAAAATGTAACCCCTTTACTTTACCACTTTCTCATGTCGAATTAACAGACCAATTTAATAATACCATGTATACTTTCGATGCCAATACGAGGTTACCGCACCACTTAATTATAGTCTTTTATATGAGAAAATACATTAAATCCAACATTGATGAAATGCGGTAGCAACATCATAAAGCTACTTATACTTGGGGTTTTAAGCATTAATGTAACGACCCTGAATTTTCAACATTGGAGATCAGAATATTTAATTGATTTTAAATATTTGAAAGATAGTTTTATTTGAAATTCGAATATTAGAATGAATTTGGCAATTAAATTATTGAATTTAATATATTAAAGTTGGGTAAAATACTGTATCTTCAGTTTTAAGCCATTAAAAATAATTTGAAGGCTTGGAAAATTTATATTAATAGTACTGAAGATAATAAAAGTTTTAGAATTGAATTTGAAACTGTTTTGTTCAGTTTTGGAATTTTATCGTTTAAATTGAATTTAAAAATAGCCTTCCGAGGCACAGTCTCAGAATTTGACGAAACCAGTTTCATTGGATCCGTAATAGTGTATTATTATCGGATTTCAATTTTCGTAGTGATTGGAGTTGTCGTGTGATCGTACGATAGATAAACGCACTGAAATTTATGTCGGAATTGATTTAATAACTGGTCCAAAAAGCTATTTTCTCCATACGACCGAATTGGGACTCGAAACCTTTTCCATTGCGTTCGTGATAGGGGTATAACATTATGAATGCCTAGCGGCAAGCCTTGATAGGAAGTCGAGATTTTTGGCTTTGTTTTCGAGTCGATTCGAATTTGAATTTAAATTAATAATATATATTGGTCACCAGTCAAAATAAAATCACATTAGAACTTTCTCGTTCCTTCTCCAACATGCTTCATTCTCCTTGTTTTTATTCAACCGAGTTTTTCGACTTATCTTCGATTCAAATCAAATAAAAACCTTTTCGTTCAACATTTAATAATGGCGAACGAAGATTTCGTTCAAGGAAATAAGAAAAAAAAACCCTTCTCGTTCAAACAATTCGAAATTTAATCCATGGCCGCAACTAAATCGTGAAACCCAGATCAAGAATGCCGATACCCTTCTTCTCTTCTTCCTTTGAAAACTCCTTCAGTTCATATTTGAACGAAAAAAAAATTATATAAGAGAGTGGATAGGAATTCGAACTCGAACTCCAGAGAGAACGAAATAGGGCGCGGCAGCTTCGAATCGCTCGAAGGGGGGAGATCTCGACCTGAATGGGAACACAATGATGGATTTTGGGCCGATGGAAGCTCGTGACTGGAAGGAGGACACTCGGCGACGTTCGATTTCGAGGCTCGAATTTGGGGCATCGCAATCTTCGGCGAGGTTCATCTGGAAACGGTGGGTTTGGTCACATTTGATTCGGAGGTGGCCTCGATTGTCGGCAGTCTTTAGCTAGGGTTTCATTGGTGGGAGGCTGAGAAGGTATTTTCAGCTTATTCATTAATTTATATATATACACAGTTTGATTTTTTTTTACTATAAATAAAAAATTTCTGTTTAATTTAATATGTATATATAAAGTATTGGAAAAAATATAGGAATTTTTAAAATGTTTAAAGTTGATTTTTACAAATATAAATATAATACATACAGTTAAGAAAGTGTTTAAGTAGTTTAATTTAAATGTTTTAATTAATTTACTTAAGATTCAGACACTGTAAATAAACCGTTGGCTATTATTTCACTTATCAGAGTTAACGGCAAAGTATAGATTTCAACAGGGAATTTTTAAATGTATAGATTTGGATTTTTGGGAAGAAAAATAAATAAAAAAATAAAAATACATATACACGTTCTTAACTTACTATTTTAATTTAAATTATATACATATATATATATATATGAAATTTGATGGTTAAACTGTTTTAATTAACTTATTTAATTTTTGGGTTGCTAATATAATTTGTTAAAGGAAAATTATTAGTTTATTTTTTTTTTAAAATCAAATTATAAGTTAAATTTAAATAAGTAAATGGAAATTTTATTGTTTGATTGGTTCAAATATTAATAAAACCTTATAATGTTTATACAAGGCCAATATCTGAAAGAAAACAAGCAGAAATGGATTACAAATCAAAATCAAAGGTGAGATCTTCTCACTCAAATTAAAAATTGGAAGTTCAGTTATTGATTGATTGATTGTTTGGGTGATAGTATATATAGTAGTATATATATATATATATATTGGTGAAAGATTTCCCGCATTATATAGTGGATGAGACCCTATGCACCGCATAATAGCGGATGATATTTTATAAATCCCATATACCGCGATATTCCACCTCGAAGTGGAATTGGTATTGTGCTAACATCTGTGGATGCAGGGAAACAGGTTGGAGGGATACAACTGGATTCCTCAAACATTTGAATTTGTTTCAATATTGTGTGTTGATTATTTATAATCTATGAATGATTATATTAATGATGGAATTTGTTGAAGGCTAAAATTTAGCCGAATGTATTTTTGGTATCGTTGGATACCAGAAATAAATAAAACTGGATTTTTAAAATTAAAGTAGGAAATTTTAAGTGAATTTTTTTTGAAAGAGTTGGGTGAATTTAAAAGGTATAAAGTTGAATTTTGAAATCTTATCGAATTAATTCCAAAATATGGGAAAAGATATTAATAAAGGAGTTTTGAATAATATTGTTTAAAAGTTGAAGAATTTATTGAAAATGGAATTTTTAAAAAAAAAATTGGAGAGAATAAAGGGATTTATTAAAAAGTGATAAATTTGTTTGAAATCCAATTGATTTGGTATTGGAAAATAAATCTTTGGGAAATTTATAAGATAATTGATTTGGTGTTTGAATGGAAATTTAGTTTGTTATTTGAAATAAACTTGTAAATCAATTTGTAATTGATTTAATGTTTGAAATAAACTTGGAAATCAAATTTGGAATTTAATTTGGTAATTGAAAATAAATCATTGGGGAATTAATTTGAAATTTGATTTAGTGTTTGAAAAATAAATTGGAAATTGATTTGTAAAATTGATTTGGTATTTGAAGTAAATGGGAGAATCAATTTGAAATTTGATTTAGTGTTGAAATGAAATTGAGAAAATCAATTTTTAATTCGATTTAGTGTTTGAAAGTGAATAATTGGAAATCGATTTGCAAATCGTATATCAATGAATATTTGGAATTTAAATTCACAATGGAATTTATAAAGGAAAAGGGAAATAAATAATTTCGGGAATTTATTCCGTGAGTGAAAAGTAATTTGAAATTTGTTTTCAAAGTGATGAAGTGTGGAAAAAATATATATCTTGTTAAGATACTTTGAAAATAAATAATTTGGGAAAATTATTTAAATCTGATGATTATTGTGAATGTTGTTTGATAGTTAAATCACCGACTATCAATGTTTGCTTTTGAAATGGCACTCGAATTTGTTTTTAAAACAAGCGTTCATTATTCGGTTTACGGGAGAGGACTTTGTGTCATATAACCCATTCCAAATAATGGTACGTCGTTAGGATTTCAATTGAAGACCGGATTGCAAGGGCTACTTTAGAAGTACCTTCGGTTCTGTTCGAACCCTGAACAGACTTGTATGGTTGTATGTCTAACATTACACTTTGAGATATAAAGCTGATTTCTTTCAAATACATTTCTGTATGGTGGCGGAGAATTTATTCTCTTAGCTTAACACCCTTCTCTGAGACGTACGAGCTCAGAGGTTATGTAGTTGAAGGTTATCAGTGATATACTCCCAATTTGGTAGTGTGGCATGCCAAGTGTTGCTGTGTGTTGATGATCATTCGTTGATCATTTGAGATCAAAGCATGGCTTTCGTGTAAAGCGTAGCTTTGTGGACGAGACCTCATCGGACCTCACACCCCGGAAATGGTCAAAACAGGAAAATGCGGCAAGGTTATGAGGGTCGCTCCCTTTAGGGCTTGTCATTTCCTTCTGGAAAAAGGTACTATCATGGTATGGAGCCCAGATGCTTTACCTGTGTGGTGGCATCAATCTTATTTACTGTGTGATTGTTGCTTTGTGAATGAGGTGCCTCGGATAAAGGTCGCAAACGACCGGGGGTGGTATACTCGTGTAGTAGTTACTTAGTAAGAGGTAACCCAGCTTTGTGTTGGTAGAGAGCTATTTAGTTCTCGGGACGTCCCTCCAGAGGCGTTTCCATGTGGCATATGAAGTTCCTTAGCCTGACCATTTGTTGGAAATCCAAAGAAACAATACGAACCTTGTACGGTTTTAGTTGTAGAACCTGCCATTTAACATGGCAGCTATAATAGGCATAATATAATGGTACCTATGCTGGCTAAGATTAATATTATACTTTCGAAATGTTTTCCAGACTAGGCACTAATGATAATATTAAAAAAAAGATTTTTCGTATTAAGCATATTTGACTATCATAAGAAGAAATCTCTTCCAAGTCTGCGATTGCATTGTGTGTGTGGTGGGAGGTCTTATGGTAGTTTCATTTTCCAAAAGCATTGCGAATTTCTTTTATTTTCTTTGTGAAAATAACTGTTTTTAAGATCTCACACCAGTCCCACGAGTGACCTGGAGTTTATTGTTCCCTTTCTAAACTCTGGGTGCCCATAATTTTCCACACGGGCAGCCTAGAGTTAGGTTATCAGGTCATTCTGGAATTCAGGAGTTGCTGTGGAGATCTAGAGGAGAGCTGGATGGCGAGACGTATCACTTATATTATGTATTATTCCGCTGTGTATTGTGTTATGTGGACAAGTGTATATAACTGTCCAGTGATGTGTGTTGTTGTTGTAAACTCTGATGATGTATTGTATAAACTGATATAGTTTTTATTTAAAGATTATTCATTTATCTATTATATATTGTTCCACTGCGAATGTGAGATTCTGATTTTGTTTCTGTTTCTTTTTCTTCTATTTTCTTCTACCTCTTCTTTTTAACCCTAACAATTCGGTTTTCCGACATTCGACAGTTCGGCAGTTGATACAGTGGTTGTATTGATGTCGACTTTCGGGCGCCGAAAGATCGAAATGTTACATGTGGTATCAGAGCAATTGGTTAAGCGATAACCTTGGCTCTGTTGGGTGTTACTCATTAGAGATAGAGTCAGTAGTACTCTAAAATGAGTGTGAGTGTAATAATAGATATGAGCGCGTATTTGTTAGTGAATATAAAAATTGTTTTGTATTGTGTTGACTTATCAGTTGATTGTTTATAGATTCTGGTCGGTGCAGTCTAGCCAACTGAAATCGATAGGGGTTTCTAAACTCTTAAACAAGATAAACCGACACAGTATTGTTTTTAAATAGGGTAAATGAAATAATTTTACCCAAAACTATTTTTGTATAGAAAAGAAATGATTTTCTATGAATTGTTATAGTATATGGATGCTTGGTTGTTAGGAAGAGATAATATTGAATTATTATCACTGTTATATGGAAACGGAATAAGAAATAATGGTATGACCAAAGATTTGGAAATAAATTCATTTAACGAATGAAATTTATAAATATGAATTGAAAATATAAGGAAATGAATTCATATACAAATGAGATTTGTAAATGTAATTGTAAATGTGATTTATAATTTGAAATAGAATTCCAGGGAAAAATATTTGAAAATAAAATTCATTAATTGAATGAAATTGGTAATGTGAATTTATAAACGAGTTCTATAAATTAAAATAAAGTGGCAGAGTAATTTTTGAAATAAGTATTAAAGGATTTGGATTGAAAATTCAAAAGATTGAATTCCTTTAATTTGAAAATGGTTTCCGGGAGTCTGGAAAATAATTATTTGAGAAGTATTTTGAGTTGGACCTAATTGATTTCAAAATTAGTTTTGAAATGTGAGTAATTGTTAAAAAGACTCTGGAGTTTCTTTAAAATGTTATGGAATGTAAATAAGTTTGATAACTTATAAAAATATTTGAAATTTGATTGGAATAAGATTCAAATTGAAAATGAATGAATTTGTGAATGAACAAATGAGGTTACATTTGTAAATAAATGAATGGGAATTTAAAAAAATGAATGAGATTTGATTTGAATCAAGTTGAGTTGTGAGCTGAATAAAAATGGTTTGAATTTGCATATAAATTTGAGCAGTAGAAATAAATTGAAATTTACTTGTTATTGATAAAATAAATTCAGGATGAATTGAATATGGAAATTTGAAATTTAAAAAGGATAAGTGGATATACTAAATGAATTAAATTAGTAGTTGGAGTGGATTTGATAAATGAGAAAAAATCAAATCAAAGATTTAAATTGGAAATTGTATACAAGGAAACTATAACTTGAGTTTTGAGCTGAAATAACCTAAGAAATAATTGATAAAAGCTCGACTTAAGAAAAAAATTGTGAAATGGTTGTTGTTGACTTTTATTGAATGGTTTTCAACGAAATTTGTTTGGATTAATGAAATAAACCGAATGTGAATATGAAATGCAAATTGAATTGAACGGAATTAATTGGAAATGAAATGGAATTAAAATAAATTGAGATGGTATCAATTTAAATTAGTTATAACTAGAATGGAAATTCTATTAAGTGAATATCGTCGAAATTTGCATAGAAACGATTGTCGTTTGACGCAAACGAGATTGTATCAAAATCTATGAGTTAATAAAAGCAAATGAATTTGATTTTGGAATCAATTGAAATAGATATGAATACGTTTCGCTTAAAAATGAATAGAATGTAAGAAAGTGAGCTGTAAATCACTTGAATTGAATGGAAATTGTATGTGAATTGGTCGTAAGAAATTTAAATTGTATTGAAACCATATAAATTGCTTATAGGAATTATTTTGAATACATTGCTTATGAAAACTACTTGTTTACTATTGGAAATAAGTGAAATATTAATAGATTTCCTATATATGTCACTTACATATTTAAATTGAGTAAGTACAGGTGTAGGGAAGCCGTTTGGCTGGTTTGGAATGCGCAAATAGCTAAATAAATAGCCGCTTTGCTTAAAATGCTAATAAAGGTACGCCTACGCAATAAAAATAGGAAATATGAACTGTTTTTGTTTTTCCGACCGAGTGGATCGATGTATATATATTTATATCTTTTGTCAAATTGCAAAAGCTCCTCCGTACAAGGGAGACTCCGCCAAAATTTTCCGAAAATTTTGGGAGTTAGACCTTTTTTGAAATTTTTGGAAATTTTCACTTAACAACAACTGATTTAAAATTGGAATTTGAGATAAGGAAAGTAAGATTCAATCTTCGAAGTTAAAGATGAATCGAATTCAAGTAAAATCTGAATGAAAATTTGGAAAATTTTGTTAACGGAAAATTGATTTTCAAATTGTAATGGAAACGTAGGAATTGAACTAGAAAATGAAAACCATTGTTTTGGTCGAAGTAGAAAGCTTTGGAAAAAGTGAATATCGAGTTTCACTAAGTGAAATTTTAGTTTTTGAATATAAAATGAATTCAAATAGGATTGAAATTGTAAATTGAATTCAAATGGAATTGAAAATGCAAAGTTGAATGGAAATGAATATATAACTTTGTTAATGAAGTAAAAATAAATATAAGAAGTATGTAAATACTTATATTGAACTTAAGAAATGGTAAAATTCTTAAGTAAAATTTAGAATTGAGGAAATATTCTAAGTTAATAAGTGAATGAAAATTTAACTGGAAGTAGTAAAAATAATGATAAATGGGTTGAGGATCATTCTTCTTAACTTGTAATTTCGGGACGAAATTCTTTTAAGGGGGAAGAATGTAACGACCCTGAATTTTTGACCTTGGAAATCAGAATATTTAATTGATTTTAAATATTTGAAAGATAGTTTTATTTGAAATTCAAACATCAGAATGAATTAGGCAATTAAATTATTGAATTTAATATATTAAAGTTGGGTAAAATATTGTATCTTCAGGTTTAAGCGGTTAAAAATAATTTGAAGGCTTGGAAAATTTATATTAATAGTACTGAAGATAATAAAAGTTTCAGAATTGAATTTGAAACTGTTTTGTTCAGTTTTGAAATTTTATCGTTTAAATTGAATTTAAAAATAGCCTTCCGAGGTACAGTCTCGGAATTTGACGAAACCAGTTTCATTGGATCCGTAATAGTGTATTATTATCGGATTTCAATTTTCGTAGTGATTGGAGTTGTCGTGTGATCGTACGATAGATAAACGCGCTGAAATTTATGTCGGAATTTAATTTAATAATTAGTCCAAATAGCTATCTTCTCCATACGACCGAATTGGGAATCGAAACCTTTTCCATTACGTTCGTAATAGGGGTATAACATTATGAACACCTAGCGGCATGCCTTGATAGGAAGTCGAGATTTTTGGCTTCGTTTTCGAGTCGATTCGAATTTCAATTTAAATTAATAATATATATTGGTCACCAGTCAAAATAAAATCACATCAGAACTTTCTCGTTCCTTCTCCAATACGCTTCATTCTCCTTGTTTTTATTCAACCAAGTTTTTCGACTTATCTTCGATTCAAATCAAATAAAAACCTTTTCGTTCAAAATTTAATAATGGCGAACGAAGATTTCGTTCAAGGAAATTAAAAAAAACCCTTCTCGTTCAAGCAATTCGAAATTTAATCCATGGCCGCAACTAAATCGTGAAACCCAGATCAAGAATGCTGATACCCTTCATCTCTTCTTCCTTTGAAAACTCCTTCAGTTCATATTTGAACGAAAAAAAAATTATATAAGAGAGGAGATAGGAATTCGAACTCGAACTCCCGAGAGAACGAAATAGGGCGCGACAGCTTCAAATCGCTCGAAGAGGGGAGATCTCGACCTGGATGGGAAGGCAATGATGGATTTTGGGCCGATGGAAGCTCGCGACTGGAAGGAGGACACTCGACGACGTTCGATTTCGAGGCTCGAATTTGGGGCATCGCAATCTTCGGCGAGGTTCATCTGGAAACGGTGGGTTTGGTCGCATTTGATTCGAAGGTGGCCTCGATTATCGGCAGTCTTTAGCTAGGGCTTCATTGGTGGAGGCTGAGAAGGTATTTTCAGCTTATTCATTTAATTTATATATATACACAGTTTGATATTTTTTACTGTAAATACAAAATTTCTGTTTAATTTAATATATATATATATATATATATAAAGTTTTGGAAAAAATATAAGAATTTTTAAAATGTTTAAAGTTGATTTTTACAAATATAATACATACAGTTAAGAAAGTGTTTAAGTAGTTTAATTTAAATGTTTTAATTAATTTACTTAAGATTCAGACACTGTAAATAAACCGTTGGCTATTATTTCACTTATCAGAGTTAACAGCAAAGTATAGATTTCAACAGAGAATTTTTAAATGTATATGTTTGGATTTTTGGGAAGAAAAAAAAATACGTATACACGTTCTTAACTTACTAGTTTAATTTAAAATATATACATATATATATATATATATATGAAATTTGATGGTTAAACTGTTTTAATTAACTTATTTAATTTTTGGGTTGCTAAAAATAATTTGTTAAAGGAAATTATTAGTTTAATTTTATTTTTTAAAACAAATTATAAGTTAAATTTAAATAAGTAAATAGAAATTTTATTGTTTGATTGGTTCAAATATTAATAAAACCTTATAATGTTTATACAAGGCCAATATCTGAAAGAAAACAAGCAGAATTGGAAATGGATTGCAAATCAAAATCAAAGGTGAGATCTTCTCACTCAAATTAAAAATTGGAAATTCAGTTATTGATTGATTGATTGATTGGGGGATAGTATATATAGTAGTATATATATATATATATATTGGTGATTGATTTCCCGCATTATATAGCGGATGAGACCCTATGCGCCGCATAATAACGGATGATATTTTATAAATCCCATATACCGCGATATTCCACCTCGAAGTGGAATTGGTATTGTGCAAACATCTGTGGATGCAGGGAAATAGGTTGGAGGGATCCAACTGGATTCCTCAAACATTTGAATTTGTTTCAATATTGTGTGTTAATTATTTATAATCTGTGAATGATTATATTGATGATGGAATTTGTTGAAGGCTAAAATTTAGCCGAATGTATTTTTGGTATCGTTGGATACCAGAAATAAATAAAACTGGATTTTTAAAATTAAAGTAGGAAATTTTAAGTGAATTTTTTTTGAAAGAGTTGGGTGAATTTAAAAGAAGGAATTTAAAAGGTATAAAGTTGATTTTTGAAATCTTATCGAATTAATTCCAAAATATGGGAAAATATATTAATAAAGGAGTTTTGAAAAATATTGTTTAAAAGTTGAAGAATTTATTGAAAATGGAATTTTTTTTAAAAAAATGGAGAGAATAAAGGGATTTATTAAAAAGTGATAAATTTGTTTGAAATCCAATTGATTTGGTATTGGAAAATAAATCTTTGGGAAATTTATAAGCTAATTGATTTGGTGTTTGAATGGAAATTTAGTTTGTTATTTGAAATAAACTTGTAAATCAATTTGTAATTGATTTAATGTTTGAAATAAACTTGGAAATCAAATTTGGAATTTAATTTGGTAATTGAAATTAAATCATTGGGGAATCAATTTGAAATTTGATTTAGTGTTTGAAAAATAAATTGGAAATCGATTTGTAAAATTGATTTGGTATTTGAAATAAATGGGAGAATCAATTTGAAATTTGATTTAGTGTTGAAATGAAATTGAGAAAATCAATTTTTAATTCGATTTGGTGTTTGAAAGTGAATAATTGGAAATCGATTTGAAAATCGTATATCGGTGAATATTGGAATTTAAATTCACAATGGAATTTATAAAGGAAAAGGGAAATAAATAATTTCGGGAATTTATTCGGCGAGTGAAAAGAAATTTGAAATTTGTTTTCAAAGTGATGAAGTGTGGAAAAATATATATCTCGTGAAGATACTTTGAAAATAAATAATTTGGGAAAATTATTTAAATCTGATGATTGTTGTGAATGTTGTTTGATAGTTAAATCACCGACTATCAATGTTTGCTTTTGAAATGGCACTCGAATTTGTTTTTAAAACAAGCGTTCATTATTCGGTTTAGCCGGGAGAGGACTTTATGTCATATAACCTATTCCGAATAATGGTACGTCGTTATGGATTTCAATTGAAGACCGGATTGCAAGGGCTTCTTTGAAAGTACCTTCGGTTCTTTTCGAACCCGGAACAGACTTGTATGGTTGTATGTCTGACATTACACTTTGAGATATAAAGCCGATTTCTTTCAAATACATTTCTGTTTGGTGGCGGAGAATTTATTCTCTTAGCTTAACACCCTTCTCTGAGACGTACGAGCTCAAAGATTATGTAGTTGAAGGTTATCAGTGATATACTCCCAATTTGGTAGTGTGGCATGCTAAGTGTTGCTGTGTGTTGATGATCATTCGTTGATCATTTGAGATCAAAGCATGGCTTTCGTGTAAAGCGTAGCTTTGTGGACGAGACCTCATCGGACCTCACACCCCGGAAATGGTCAAAACAGGAAAATGCGGCAAGGTTATGAGGGTCGCTCCCTTTAGGGTATGTCATTTCCTTCTGGAAAAAGGTAGTATCATGGCATGGAGCCCAGATGCTTTACCTGTGTGGTGGCATCAATCTTATTTACTGTGTGATTGTTGCTTTTTGATCGAGGCGCCTCGGATAAAGGTCGCAAACGACCGGGGGTGGCATACTCGTGTAGTAGTTACCTAGTAAGTGGTAACCCGGCCTTGTGTTGGTAGAGAGCTAGTTAGTTCTCAGGACGTCCCTCCAGAGGCGTTTCCATATGGCATAGGAAGTTCCTTAGCCTGACCATTTGTTGGAAATCCAAAGAAACAATACGAACCTTGTACGGTTTTAGTTGTAGAACCTGCCATTTAACATGGCACCTATAGTAGGCATAATATAATGGTACCTATGCTGGCTAGGATTAATATTATACTTTCGAAATGTTTTCCAGACTAGGCGCTAATGATAATATTAAAAAAAAGATTTTTCGTATTAAGCATATTTGACTATCATAAGAAGAAATCTCCTCCAAGTCTGGGATTGCATTGTGTGTGTGGTGGGAGGTCTTATGGTAGTTTCATTTTCCAAAAGCATTGCGAATTTCTTTTATTTTCTTTGTGAAAATAACTGGTTTTAAGATCCCACACCAGTCCCACGACTGACCTGGAGTTTATTGTTCCCTTTCTAAACTCTGGGTGCCCATAATTTTCCACACGGGCAGCCTAGAGTCAGGTAATCAGGTCATTCTGGAATTCAGGAGTTGCTGTGGAGATCTAGAGGAGAGCTGGATGGCGAGACGTATCACTTATATTACGTATTATTCCGCTGTGTATTGTGTTATGTGGACAAGTGTATATAACTGTCTAGTGATGTGTGTTGTTGTTGTTGTAAACTCTGATGATGTATTGTATAAACTGATATAGTTTTTGTTTAAAGATTATTCATTTATCTATTATATATTGTTCCGCTGCGAATGTGAGATTCTGATTTTGTTTCTGTTTCTTTTTCTTCTGTTTTCTACCTCTTCTTTTTAACCCTAACAATTCGGTTTTCCGACATTCGACAGTTCGGTAGTTGATATAGTGGTTGTATTGATGTTGACTTTCGAGCGCCGAAAGATCGAAATGTTACAATTAAGGTCGACATCGATGTCGTTCGACATCAACACCTTACAACGATAGTTATTAAAATACTGTCAAAATAAGTAATGCATGACTTCACCGCCTCTTTAAAACAAAGTCGAGAAGGAATGTGGCGGCCTCGTTGCCCTCATTGAACACGCGGCCTTGAACAAAGATAACAAGGTGAATGATAACAATAATAAAACATAGCACCAAGACTCGCGGTGACTTTATAAAACATTTTAGTTGGTTGCGCTGAAGGTAATAAAAATAGGGTGTCGGCCTTTATGGACTTCGGTTACATGCGTCGGTGATTACATGTAGTAGTGATTACTTCGATTATATGTGACAGGGTTTCATCACGGCACCACTCACGTCGTCACTAATCCACTATCGCCTACCTTTATACTTTGACCTCTGGGAACCATTACATGCTAACTACGTTGACATCGTAAGTTTCTTTTCATGTCAACTTCGTTGGTGGTAGCAAGGATGAATGTAGCATGGGTTGGTTATGGTATGGCAGTTTCGTAATTAAGCTAAAAAATGATTTATTGTTATATAAAACATATTTTTTAACAACTCCTATAGTTTTGTCAAGATCTTATTGGATAAAAAATTTCCTTTTCATATTTTTTAAGAATTTCGACAGCAACTTCATTTTCTTTCCCCAAAGTAATTAGCAACCCTTAATTATTTGTTATTTAATTAATAATAACTATAAGCTTTCTAGCTTATAAATTTCATAATAAATTATATAGCTTGGGAAAAATCCAAAAAATTCATCAAATATCATAAATGACATATTCTTTGTCGCATAGAAATTTCTGGTCAAAAATAACTATTTAATTACTCTAACAGTTAAAACCCGAATTAAATACCCATTTAGCTTTAGAAAATTCATAAAATATTCCCTTTTTCTTGTAAAATTATGAAATTAAGAATCCATCTCCAAGTTTATGTTTTTACATAACATATCAAAAAATCAAGTCATTTGGAGATTGTTAACTAAGGTTTTACTCTTAAATCTATCATGTTAATTTCATAAAACCCATATATTTCATCATTAATTCAAACATGACATTATCAAACATGGCATGGCATTTGATCATCATACAACTCAAAATCAAACACGAGACAAGATCCAACATATATGAATAAGCCTAAATGTGATCGATTTCACTATTATTCACCTTGATTGGGTAAGAGGACTTGAGATTTGATGGTTGATTCGGTTTGCTTAAGATTTCCTCTTTATCTCTAAGCTTTCTTTCTCTTTTTTCGCTGGTTTAATGGCCAACCTTAGCTCCTCTCTTTTGATTGTGTTAATGTTATGTAAAAATGGGAATGATATGCGAGGGAGGTGTTTAAGAGATAATAAGTGGATCAACCTATTTTGCCGCTCTTATATATTCTCTATATTATTAAGTTATAAAACAATCTTAATAACTAATTAGTTAGTTGATTATTTATGGCCTGACCATGTTGATTATCAAACCTCAATTCCCTTACCACACTACATATTACATTACTCTATTTAATTAACCTAATTAAATCTCTTGAGTAATGTTAATTAAAATTAGGGGTGTTACACCATTTGTCTATGGATGATATGTGTATAAAATTTAGCTTTGTTCCTAATGCTTCCTGAAAACTTTTCCAAAATCTGCTAGTGAACAGAGGATCACTGTCCCAAACTATGGAGCTAGGGACTCCATGAAGTCTCACTACTTCCTTCATGTACAACTTAGCTAAACAAGGCGTAGTTCGGTTTGACTTTACCGATATGAAGCACACCGACTTAGTCAACCGATCCAGCACGACCCAAATGTTATCGTGTCCATTTCTAGACCACCATGACCCATCCATGAAACCCATCGACACCTGATCCCATTTCCATTGAGGGAGTTCTAATGGCTATAAATGACCACTGGGTCTCTGATTGTAACGACCAGTGTTTTACGTATCGGAAGGATCGTAAAATATTTTTATTTCATTCATATTAGGTTGTATGACTATAAGATTTTGGAAAGTGACCCGTAGGGACATTTTCCACATCTATGATTTTTGTCGAATTTCTATATGACCATTTTGACCCTGAAAATCTTGTTTAGACTTCCACTACTTCTGGATAACAGTTTCCTACTCCATAGAGTGGTTATAGTAGAAAAACGGACTTGCCGTTTGAAAGTTATTGCAGTTTTAAGTTTTGTTTGCTAGTGGCCAGTTTTAATGGGTAATTAACAAAGCTCGTGCTTAGTCTCACTAACCCACTTTGAAATTTGTGCTAATAGGAGGCTGTATGAATCGACCTAAGTCATTTCCTTCTACCCTAAATTAGATCCAAAACTCCATTAGCTCTAATTTCGTTAAAAATCATATCCTTTCCTTACTAATCTTAGCCAAATCATTGGTTAGAGAGGGAATTAGCATATATAAGCTAGAGATTATCATTTTCATTGATTTCGGTCCTTTTTCCCTACTGTCTACTTCAGATCTAATGAAGAAATGGGGTATTTTAGGTACTTGGTGAGTGGTTCTTGGCCTCTCATTCATCTATCCTTATTTACATAGTTAAATGACTTGTTTTTAACATGACTTTGAAAGGGTTTTCTAACTTTAACCACTTATCCATATATGCTTATTACTAGAAATTGGAGATTTTGAAATGGATTTTAAAAGGGGTTTTTGTAATCTATTTACCTATGTCTCCATGATAGTGTAAATTCCATCATTCATATGCATATGCTAATGTAAAACTTAGATTCAGAGTAAAACTAGTTTAATTATCACACTCTCATGTATTGGTGGTATGAATGGATGTATATGCATGCTATTCTATGATTGTGTGTTATGCTTTGATGTTTTTTACTAGTGTTTTGGATGTTGGTTAGATAAGTTGGGAACTTGGGCAAATCAGAGGCAAAACTGGTCGGAACTGGATGAAACTTGGGAGGCAAATTCTAGAGCATAGGAAGAGCTTGTGGTCCAAATCGCAACTCCAAAAACAGCTTAGGAGGAAAATGGCGGAGTTAGTGAAGGTATAATGGGGTGAAAGTGAAGGCGATTGCACATGAGAAACCAAGGAGAGTATGAAGGCCACACATACGGAGCTCTTCACATGGTAAGGCTCATTGTTTATTGTATTTACTTTTCCTTTCGATGTCATATACGGCAGTTTAGTATCCCGCATGCTAGGATAGGTTTACCTATATTATTGATTGAATTGTTGCGTGTTCGACTTGTTTGATGATATACATGACTGCTAGGCATGCAGGGTAACTATGATTAATTTTCTGTGTTTCATTGGGGATTTTGAGAGCGAAATTCCTAAAGGGGAGAAGAGTGTAACGACCGTGTTTTACGTATTGAAGGGTCGTAAAATATTTTTATTTTATTCATTTGAGGTCGTTTGATTCTAAGATTTTGGAAAGTGACTCTTAGAGACATTTTCCGCATCTATGAATTTTTGTTGAATTTCTATGTGACCATTTTGACCCTAAAAATCTTGTTTTGACTATACCTTTTGATAAGACCCGAATTAGGGTCTTAAACCACCTCTATTGCTTCAGGATGATGGTTTCCCATTTTATATAGTAGTCATAGTGGAAAAACCGAGTTATCGTTTGAAAGTTATTGCAGTTTTAAGTTCTGCTTGCTGCTGGCCAGTTTTACTCTGTAATTAACTAAGCCCGTGCTTAGGCCCACTGACCCACTTCAAAATTTGTGCTAATTGGAGGCTGTGGAAATTGACCTAAGTCATTTCCTTCTTTCCTAAAACAGATCCGAACCTTCATTCGCCATAATTTGATCAAAAACCACATCTTTTCCTTACTAATGTTAGCCAAATCATTGATTTGAGAGGGGACTAGCATATAGAAGCTAGAGATTATCATTTTTATAGATGTTGGTCCTTCTTCCTTGTTGTCCACTTTAGATCAAAGGAAAAAATTGGATATTTTAGGTATTTGGTGAGTGGTTCTTGGTCTCTTACTCATTTATACTTATTTATATAGCTAAAAGATTTGTTTTTAAAATGACTTTGATCTAAAAAGTGTTTTCTAACTTTAACCACTTATCCATATATGCTTGTGACTAGAAACTGGAGATTTAGAAATGGATTTTAAAATGGGTTTTGTAATCTATTAACTCATGTCCACATGCTAGTGTAATTTCATTCATATGCATACGCTAATGTAAAATTTAGATTTAGAGTAAAACTAATTTAATTATCACATTCTCATGTATTGGTTGTATGAGTGGATGTATATGCATGATATTCTATGATTGTATGTTATGCTTTGATGTTGTTTGCATGTGTTTTGGATGTTAGTTAGATAAGTTGGGAAATTGGGCAAATCGGAGGCAAAACTGGTCGGAATTGGGTGAAACTTTGGAGGCAGATTCTGGAGCATGGGAAGAGCTTGTGGTCCAAATCGCAACTCCAAATTCTCTAAGCACAGAGGTCTGTACCAACTTGAGAGGTCGGTATTGAGCTCTCTGTGTTGGTCCATGTCGGCAGTGACTTAGAGGGAGAGATGTTACCTAGTAGAGGTCGCCTAATGTGATGCATTGGAGATTGGCAAAGTGCTTGAGGCTATGATGACTTGTATCTAGGATTCGAAGTAGTGTGCTTTGAAGACATGTCTCCCTGATTTGGAGTAGAGAGGTCGGGGTCAAAGCATATGGGCAACAACCACTAGAAGCATGGAATGGGATAAGAAGAGACTTGGCCACTAGTAAGCCAAGTATAGAGGTCGGTACCGAGCTCTCCTGCTTGGTCCTATGGGGAGGGAACTTCTAGGAGTTGGTACAGGGGTTCGATAGGTCGTGCTGGAGACGTTGGCCTATTCGTATGATGACTGATAGCGATGTACTAGGATGATGAAAGTTAGAGTCTTTGGATGTTAACTCGATTTTGAATGGTGTTAAGTTTCGAAGAAGACGGCTCGATGTAGAGAGGAGTCATACAATGTGGAATATAGAATGGTTCCTCGAAGGTGACAACTGGATGTTGAAAGGAGTCGTTGAGTGGGGGAATGTAGAATGGTTCCTCCAGGATAGTGGAAGCTAGTTGGAGCAAAGAAAAGGGCGTGGATACATGTACTAAGGTATCGTTGATCCTTGGAGTGTTCTTTGTTGTACTCAAAGCAGGGGTATCGTGAGAACGCTCGTGGCTATGTTGAAAGTAACCCCGGATCGTTTGAATGGATTCATGTACCTTGGACCGGTAGAATGTTTCTAGTATCAGCTTCAGGCAAAAGAGAGTACACTAAAAACCAGGATTTCCATTAGTTCCTGGTAGTTGAATGGTCATACGAGTTATCATATATCCAGAGTACATAGAGTGATACCGAGGATTGTTTGATGGATGCTATGGTTGCTTTGACTTCTCTTTCCACGGTCTATCACTCTAGGGTAGTCATTGAAGATAGGCACTCGAGATAGGGATACCTGGACATCCGTTATCATACTTAGTTGTATTACTCCTTAATGGTACTTAAGGTAGCATATTATGTTATTATGTGCTAACTCTTTGGTCGCAGGGACCTGTCAGGTATGATTCATATACCTTTGTTCCTTACTATATCGATTTGTATAGTATCTTGAGATACACTTACCTCTCACCCCAGACTGTTGTCTGACTCGAGGTTTTATGCTCTACTTCTTATTATTTCGGGTGCTCTTAAATGAGTAGACTAGATAGCAGCCTAGATGCGATGCAGTTGCTTTGCAGAAGACGAGATGGAGAGAGCTATCTCGTATTATATATGGATTTCTATGTTTATTCCATTTTGCAACACTATGCAGCCTTGGCAGTGCTTGCTTATTATTATTTGTATGAGACAGTTAAATGAGTTTACTTCCGTTGTATAAATTCTATTTCATAATGTATAACTTTGTGTATCTGTACTCTAATATTTGGATAACGTAGTTATTATCGTCTCTTCTGTTTTATATCTGTGATATTATATTTTATTTCATGTGCTATGAGATATACTACAGATTCTGTGATGTTTTGTTTCATTTTAAAACTTGACATCGATTAGCACGACATCAGCGCACTATCTTATGTATATTGGTCGCCGGTGATGTAGGGTGGTCGTTAAACTAATGCTCCTCCTTTACTAACTGGCATGTCATGAACTCCTTAACAAACTTTCCAATATCATTTTTCATACCTTCCCAGTAGTAGAGTCGCTTCATATCCATGTATGTTTTGCTACCGTCTGGGGTTATGATGTATAGCGACCTATGGCAGTCTTCTAATTCTTCTCTACGGAGATCATCAACATCTGGTACTACTAACACGTTCCTTCTCCGTAAGCATCTAAGGGAGTCTAGAGAATAATTTTCTAAGTCTTCATCTTCATCTCTAGATTCCAACCTCTGAATGAGTGTTAAAGCAATCAGATCATTCTTCTATGCTTTTGCGATCCGATCAATCAGAGATGGTCTTGCTACTAAGCTAGCCATTACGCTTCTAAATCAACTATAGAGTGTCTATCTAGAATCTTGGACATAGATAATGTCTCAAGATCCTTCCCCTCAGCTATCATCATGGAAACTACAACCTGATGCTTCCCGGTCAAAGCATCAACAACTCAATTACCTTTACTTGGTGTATACCATATCTCAAATTCATAATCTACTAGAAATTCTAACCATCGTTATTGTCTCATATTAAGATTTTTCTGTGTAAATCGATACATTGGTAACTAATGATCAATGTATAGCACTAATCGTTCTCCAAGCAAGTAGTTTTGCTAAATCTTCAACGTGAACGCTATAGCTGCTAATTCCAAGTCGTGTGTAGCATATCAAACTTCAATGGGTCTTAAATTCCTCGATGCATATGCTACAACTCCCCCCTTCTGCATCAGTACTGCACCTAAGCTTGAACCACAAACATCTGTACATACTATCAAATCTTGGTTGCCTTCAGGTATTACCAGCACAGGTGCATTCGTTAGCAGCTCCTTTAACTTCTTGTAGGCTTCCTCACACTTATCTAGTCCATATAAACTTTACTCCATTTCTGGTACGGTTGGTCAGAGGCTGTAATTTCTTCAAGAAGTCGTTGATGAATCATCGATAATAGCCGGCGAATCCCATGAAACTTATGATCTCTAATACTGTCTCCAGCCTTTTCTAATTCTGTACCACTTCAACCTTGGTTGGGTACCAAGATACCCTCTTCAGAAACAATATGGCCTAAGAATTTTACTTTCCTTTGCCAGAAGTGACATTCGCAGAACTTAGCTTTTAATTTATTCTGCCTTAGACTCTCCAATATTTTCCTAAAGTGCTTCTTATGCCCCTCCTCAGACTTAGAGTATACCAAAATATCTTCAATGAATACTAGGACGAACTTATCCAAAAAATCGTTGAAGACTTTGTCACTTAGATCCAAAAAATAGACAGGAGCATTCGTCCAACCAAATTGCAACATTAGCCATTCATATGAGCCATATCTGGTTCTAAATGCTGTTAATGGAATGTTGTATTCATCAATTCTGAGTTGATGGATTCCCGTAGCTAAGTACAATTGTGAAAAGATCTTGGTTTTACTCAGTTGATCGAACATGTTATTGATCCTAGGAAGGGGATATTTATTTTTAATAGTCATCTCATTTAGTTTTCTATAATCAATGCACATCATGAGAGATCCATCTGATTTCTTCACAAATACAAATACAGTTCCCCAGGGTGAACTGCTCGATTTGATAAAATGCTTTGACTCTAGTTTAGATAGCTGCTTCTTAAGCTCCTTGTTATCTTTTGTAGACATTATAGTCAGAAGTAGACTCACTGGTTGAGACTTGGGAACAAGGTCTATTCAGAACTCTATAACTTGCTTAGGAGGTAAATCTGTAATAGGTTTAAAGACATCTGATATTCCTTAACCATTGGAATCCTAGCAATCTCATCTTCATCATGAGTTTCAATAGCAAAAAGAGATCCACTCAACTCTTAACTAACACTTCCAAGAGCCATGCAAGATCTTTCCTCAAAATTCGGATAGCTGAGAGTCACAATCCTTTCAGGACATAATAGATGTGCCTCATAGCGGCTAAGCCAGTCCATCCCAAGGATAATTCCAAATCCTATGTATTAAAATACATTCAAATCAGCCGCAATTCAACATCTTTACACAACATCATGAGGGTTGCATATCCTCCAATAGGATTTGCAATCCTCAAAGATGTGACTAAATAAAACATATCAAGATTAAATTAATCCACCAGTTCTTTCGATAAAATGAGTGTGATGCACTCGTACCGAATAGAACTCTAATAGGATAATCTTTAAATAGAATCGTAACTTCAAGAACTATAGGTGCCTTTTCTTTGACCCGAGAGGTATTCCCGACTGTCTCTACAACATTCAGTTTACCAGTCTTCTTCTTAACTAAGGGACAAGTGTAGCTAAAATGTCCTACTGCTCTATAGATACTACACCTGGGCTGGAACGATGCTTTCTTTAGTTTAGAACATTTGTCTACAAAATTCCCTTTTACTCCACAATTATGGCACACAAGCACATATTTCTCGTGCCTCCTAAACTTTGGTATACTAGCTTTCACTGGCCTTTTGCTCTGAAAGCTAGGTGTCTTGAAAGGAAATTTACACTTTTGTCCAATAGCTTATTTGCTCTTAAGCTCCTCCTCACTGGTTTCTTTCTCCTCTTCATAGATCCCCAATACTGAATCCACAAGCTTTTGGCAAGCAACTTCTAGCAAGGTAGTAAGGTTTTCCATAGAGATTTCTTCAGTACATAAACAAATTTTTTATTCTTCTTCAGCGGTGTGTTAATGAGCTCAATGCAATACTTAGATAAGGTTTCAAATGTAGAAACATACTCGGCTATGGACATGTTATGCTGCTTCAATTCTATAAACTTACGAGTCATAGCCGCCTTCTCTGCTAACGGAAGAAACTTCCTCCCAAATCAACTCTTGATATCATCCCAAGTCAGCTTTGTCTCATCCATCTCAACAACCAAAAGCTCATACATGTCCAGAGCTCTTTCCTAAAGCTGGCTGGAAGCAACTTGGACCTTCTGCTAGTCAGTAATGCCTATACGTGCGAAGATGCGTTCACATGTCTTCAGCCAAACCTGCACTCCTATCACACCCTCTATGCCATTGAAGGTTTTTCCTAGCATAATCACTTCACATCCTAGCGAGGTCAAATCGAGGAGTTGGAGAATTTGGAGCAGTGGAAGCACTCGACTGTTGGATGCTTATCACTAAATCCATAAGCTGCTATGTAGTCATATAGACTCCCTCAGATTCACTAGACTGACCTAGGTAAACCACGACCAGAGCGGGGTCCTGCCATCTCTCACTACTGTAGAGAAGTGAGATATAGGTAAAGATTATTCAAGAATAATAATATAATATAAAATAATTATAAATATGTATCCAGATGACAACACCCCATCATCACCATGTACACCTAGATAATATACACGTTATCTACCTAATACCCATGCGATAAGGTCTCCAAAGTCAATCTAGGCTAATGACTCATGCCTCTTTATAATCTGTATTGTTCTGACCTGCTCTAATACCAATTTGTAACACGCTCACCTTTATACCCATACTATCCAAGATTGCCACAAAGAAATACAATCGAGTAATATAGAGAATGAGGTGATATGGGGTATACACATGAATATTCCTTTGGATCAACACCAGTACATGTCTCAATATCAATAATACTTATCATAAACGTACACGGTCTCGGTAAAAAGCAATTAACATGTGTGCCTCTAGGACGAACAATACATAATCATAGATAATAATAATATCAAAGAACATGGAGTCAGAACGCAGTAGAGAAAATATAATAGATAACATATATAATACATAGTCCAGCGCAACAAAATAATAGTCTCTAGCCCAATATACAAATACATCATCAACTACTACATAAATACATCAATGAGGCTAGAAAATGTATAGGGTGTGTTTCATCCTATATCTACTACTAGCTTCCCCAAAAATCCTCCAAGCTCTAACATCACTGGGTATCTGCACTTGAAATCCCTCGGACTAAACCGAGTATTGTAAATAACATACGGGTCAGACTATGCCTATAATAATATATTTAAGATAATATATGAGAATATAACTCAACCATAGTCCATGGATATGTAAAGATCAATAGTCCAAATATACCATGTAACCTAGTGTAATACAAATCAGACAATCATATCACAAATACATATCCTTATAAAGTATACAATTCAAATCTAGTGGTGACGGGAATTGACTGTACGATGGAAACAAAGACTCAAGGAGAGCCGTCTCATAGCACACATATCTATATTTAAATGAGGATATGGACAATATGTACTTATTGACCATTCAGTGTAAAACTATACGGGAGACTAACAACTACACCACTTGCTCCAAGAGCCCAGGGCTACACCATCCGGATCTGCTCCTATAGTCTTTAGTTACCTACCTGGTATAATGACTTTATCCACGTAATGTGCTCGTCGATGCGAGAACTCTTAGTCATTACCCGGATCCTTCTCCTATGGTAACAATCTGCTTGCTTAGGTGACAAACATGGCAAGAGCTACACCAACCTAAAGGCTACTCCACCATCCATCAATCATCTAAATAAAGTGCAATGGATCTGGGACGTGACCCCATGATCAGGCCGCCAGGGTGGACTCTTGCCAATCTGGTTCCCGTTAACTCCTAATCATATCCTCGAAGTACTTCATGATAGACAAGTAGATAAAATCTATAAATATATCCATACATATTGGTACTTCCCATAACCCAACATCTATAAACGTGCCATACCCCGATCATATAAACTTGCTCCACCCGAAGTATATAAACTTGCTCTACCCCAAGCATCACCTCACATAAGTATAAACCATATCCACATTCCCATCTATTAAGTGCCATCTACTTGCACTAAATAACCGAATAATTATCGCATTGGCATCCTATACCACCGTGTCATACTAGTCCATATATTCAATACCCATAAACTACACTCAATCCACTCAATATCTTTATGCAAGAAGTTCAATGAATAACCCAAAAATGTTACCGAAAGTCCCATACCAAACGGTATCACTAATCCATTTATTCAAATTCCTCATTATACAGAAATAATAACACATAAATAATAATCAAAGTAATTCAATTTAATAAATATATATTATATTTGAAAACATAATAATTTTACTATTTAAAAGAATCATTATTTAATTATTTAATACTAAATATAAAATTTTCCTTTAATAAATCAATAGCTTTAATTATATCTAAATACTAAATTCTAAATAAAACGTTCTTTATAAAATTATATATTTACATTATATAATTACTCACATTTCTTTCCAATGCAAATATAATTCATTACTAGTAAAATATACACTTAAAACAAATTAGTGTAACACGAGACTCGAACCCTGGTGGGTTAGCTGAAAGGCATAAGCCTTTACCACCAAGCAACTTATACTTTTGTGCTAAAGGTTGCACTACTGGTAGACATATAGTGGTCTACCGGTTAACGCTTAGAGGGTTGACCTCTAGAACTACCCCTATCGCATATTCCAGCTGATCGTTCGATTGATTTTCAACCTCCAATCACCTCCTCCTTGTCGTTAACTCCTCCAAGTCGATGCACAAGATAAATATATGTTTATTTGTTTATTTATTTTTATTTAATTTTATATTACTATTTTTAAACCAAGCAATCGTTTGCTGCAACCGGTTGCAACCACTGGTCGAACACTAGCAGTTGACCGATAGGTTAATTGCAGTCGACCAGTCGTAGTCCCGAATTCGTGCATTCCAAACTAACTCCTCCATAATTTTTGCCTCTCCTTCCTCTACTAGGTGCACACAACATTGCACAATCATATCACATTTCAATGAATCCAAACATCAATCGATGAACATGTAACATATAATATACAATCATGGAGGAAGGAGTAGTATATCAGTGTTTGGGTTTGTATGTGGTATACAGGCAAGTATCCAATTCCAGGTATTACAATATTATCAAAACAGACATAGTTAGTGAGTGAATTAACTTGATTGAAGAATCTCACTTATTCTTCAAAGCTTCTTCTTTCCACCTTTCTCTCCTTTACTGCTTCTCCTTTGCTCCTCACTGTAAATAGCTTCCTCCTCAAATCGATGAACAAACTCTATTTATTGTTTGATATTTGGTGTGGAGATTGTCAAGAGACTATGGTTCTGTTTATAGAAATTTAGAGAATTTTTTAATTTGAATTATCAGAGAGGTAGGGTTTAGGGGAATATTGATTTCTAAAGTGAATAAACGAACATGTTTAGAGTTTATTTATAAATGGGGAAAAAGTATCAGGAATTCGAAGACTCTGGACTTAGAAAAATTAGGGGACTTGAATTAGGGTTTGTGTTGGGATTGAGTCATTTTGGGCCTTGATTCATTCATTTTCTTCTTCTTTTCTTTCTTTCTTTTCTCTTCTTTACTTTATGTAACTAATTCTAATCCAAGCCCGATTACAAAATCAGTTCTATTATACTAAATTACTTTCCAATAAATCATTTCATTTAAATCATTTACTAATTAATTTTGAAAGTACGTTCATAAAATTCATTCTCTTATCAAAATAAACTTCATACGTACAAAATTTAATTAACACTAGATTCCAAATAATTAATTCATATTTTCATATTCCAAAATAAATAAATAAATTATCAAATCATTATTCTTTTCAATAATATATTTCTTATCTAGTTTCTATATCATCACTATAATTTTATACCAATCAAAATCAAAATTAATTCAATATTTATGGTTATTTAATTACTAATTAATTGGTTCTAGACAACGACTTCTTACAAGCTAGCAACATTCTTGGTGGTCGATATCCATGCATCGTGAACTCCTTGATTTTAATCTACGATATGGATTTGTAGCTTCACGCTGTCCATTTTTTTCTCAAAAAAATATATTACAATGTTACCTTATCATATGTATGAATGAAATTAATTAAATATAAGACCAAACAAACAAAAAATAGAAACATATATTAATAACGTGGAATTATCCTTACACGGCAAACATGTATACATTTTCAGACTTTAGGCAAAGAACTTTAAAATATAAATACAGGAAAAAAATCCATATCTTCATGCGAGATCGAACCGACAACCATCTCATGCTTTGCCACTCCCTACACCGTCTGCAGCTGCACCACAATCACCTACACCACCATCCCCTATGTTGTCACCTAATGGGCCACCGCCCCCATACCCATTACATTGTCATCGATTACACCATCACCTCCACACCACCAACCTATGCAATATCAGTTACCACCATCTTCTACCCTGATCCATGAAGGGACTGGCCAAGTTGCAGTAGGTTAAATAGATGAATTTTAAAAAAAAAATCCATTTGGTTCTTTGTTGGGCTAATGAAGTCTAATTGATTTTAGATCCAATCTAAAATTTATTTCTTATAAATCTTATTTTATTTAATCTGTTTAAAGAAGTTTAAATTTAATTTAAATAAAATATATTATCATGAGCATATCAAATATGCTCATATGTGCATAGTACAAATGCAACGTATAAACAAATTACGTAATTAGTGTGTACATTTATATGTGTTGGGATTTACACCACAATAGACAAATTTTTCCATTTTTATATGATATCATTATACATAGTTTTTCTTGATATATATATATATATATAATAGTTATATATATGTATATATTAACATTAATTTTGACTATTTTGTATGTTTTGAAATCTAAAATTAACAATTTGAAATCTAGAATCCCTTTTATAAACTTTGAGTTGGAATTAATCACATATGTACAACATATGATCCATAGACTGATCAGCAGACATATTGAATAAATTATATATTAAAGGATCTATTACAAGTCTATATCATGCATTTCAGAAGTTCTTGGAAATGGCATCTATATTTGGTCGAGTTTACTTACAATAACAGCTACTAGACTAGTAACGGAATGGCATCTTTCAAGGCACTATATAGCCATCCGTGCAAATCGCCATCATTTTGGGTCAAGATTGGAGATCGATTAGTACCTAGGCCCGATATGATTCTGGAGGAAACTAAAAAGGCAACTGAGATTCGAAGAAGGATGAAAGAGGTGCAAGATAGGCAGAAGAGCTATGTCGATCAACGATGTAGAGATTTGAAGTTCTCGGTTGTGGGCTATGTGTTCGTGAAATTCTCTACAATGAAAAATGTAGTGCGATTCGAAAAGGCAAGAAATTTAGTTCGTTGATATGCCGGACCTTTTCCGATATTTGAGAGGATTGGTACACTTGCATACAGAGTCGGGTAACTACTAGATTATCAAGTATGCATAATGTTTTCCATGTATCCCATTTACAAAAATATGCATATGATATATCTTTGATAGTAGAATGATATAGTAAGAGGACCTCAAGATCGATCCAAACCTGACCATACATAGGCGACATATTTGTATAGTCGATCGAGACAAGAAGCAACTATAGTGAAAGGTCATTAAGTTTGTTAAGGTACAATGGAGCAATGTTGCAAGAGACTATACTTGGTAAAGTTAAGATAGTGCCAGAGAATCTTATCTTCTACTATGAGATTATCAGTTTTTTTATATAGCACATCTTTTGTAGTGTCATCATCGCACGAGGTGAAATTACTTAGTGTATATATTTACTTTATATGCAATTTCATCGAATATGATACATACATACCAATTCATTTTGGCATCTATCGATACTCTCAATTATATGTATTTATGTTTGAATGCGATAATAATTTTGGGGATGAAATTCCTTTAAGTGGGGGTGGATGTAACGACATGTTATTTAACAGCATAGAAAATTAGGATATTTAAATATTTTAATGATGAATTCTATAGCCATGGTACAAGTCTTTTTAAATATATAAGATTATATAAAACACCATTTCAAAAATTTGTACATTAATGAGTAGAGAAAAGAATACTCGATAATGTGATCGAAAATTCGTCTATCGATATTTGATTTTAAACTTGTTTTAAGTTGTAAAAAATTATTGTACGTGCTTTAAAATAAATGCGTAGTTGATAATGGTGGTCACCATTGGACCAATAGGTGGACGAATCAAATAAATGCATAGTTGATAAGGGTGTTTTCTATTGGACATAAGAGAGGTCGAATCAAATTTAGGCCGTAGGGGTTAGGGAATAACCAAAGTATCTACCTTTGGATCATCTATAAATAGCCTAATCCATGAAGAAGGAGATAAAGAATTATAAGTTAAGTTATTTTTATAAAAAAATTCTATTTCAACCACTTTATACTTATCCAATGAAGCACGACCTCTTTGCAAAAGTTTGGAGAAAAGGAGCCAGAGTAGGGCTAGTAAGAAAGGATGAGGGTAACTAGGAAGGAGGTGATATTTGCTTTCCTCTTGGACTTGGTAACAAGGTTATAAGGGCTTAGGAGGCTTTGGGGGAGCAACATAAGAGTTGGTGAACTCTTCGGATTGACATGTATAGATGTTTATTATCGTAAGTCTAATGATACCTGAATGGTTCTACATACTTCGTTAAAATTCATCGATGAATTATCATAAAAATGAACATGTGTATTTGATATACATGTGGTATGTCTATAATAAGTTCATAGAATATAAAACTAAAGTGGGTACTATAACATGAAAAAGGAAAAATAATT
Source organism: Allium fistulosum (assembly GCA_030737815.1). Taxonomy (NCBI): domain Eukaryota; kingdom Viridiplantae; phylum Streptophyta; class Magnoliopsida; order Asparagales; family Amaryllidaceae; genus Allium; species Allium fistulosum. Next base: position 100,027,244 of record CM060902.1, read on the forward strand.
TGATTTGATCAAATTGGTGAGTGTATTGGAAAGGGTTTTCAAAAGTACTTATAGTCGAATAAAATTCAACTTAAAAGTCGATCCTCCCTATGATAAATCATGATGCATTGATAAGGATTAATCAGACTTTTTTATACATAGTACAATTGGTGTTGAGTGAATTAGAGTTAACTTCTTTCTATAATGACTTGTACTTAAGTGTATGCACATAAGGTTAAATTTTGTCAATCCGAAGAATGTTTACAAGATCATGTAAGATAAGAGTTGATAACAAACTCTTACATCTCCTAGGTCAAGGAGTTAGTAGGTTGTGTGAGTCAAAATACTGCACGTAATACTTTTTCGTGGGGGATCTTGTATGGACCACCCCAAATGAGATTGAGACTGACTAATATTGATTGATCAATTTATGTTATGAAAGTAAGTTTCGTATACCAAATCAGTTACATATACATGTATGTATGCATGCATGCATACATACATACATATATGCTATTCATAAAATGTTTATGAATAAATATTCCATCGCACTAAGAAACAATTATTATTTCAAGAAACACCAACTTCATAAGGACGAAATTTCTTTTAGAAATTATTGGAAGTAAAATGGATTTGGATACGATCCAAAGATAAAACCAATTATAAGGGATGAAATGAAAACAACCAAACCCAATCAGACACAATCATGTGTTATTTTTGTGCGGACATGATCGTTTATGAACTATGAATTTATATTGTTGTTTATTGCATGGACGTGATGTTGTATGGATTGTGTATGAGATTGTCTAGATATAAATTTGGTTTTGTGTTATATTGAATCTTTATGGTGTTTTTACTTTTTTTCTACAATTTTTTGTTATTTTACATACATTTGGATAATGTACTGTGTTGGTATGGTGTTATATATACTTGTGTGGCATTGCCAGAATAGATGATTTGGTGTTGTGGATTAAGGGATAGAAAAGTAGCAGAAACGGTGCAAAAATTGCTTTAGGCAAGTCGTTGAAAAATTTGAAATTACATTTTTAACAAGGCATCTACAAGTCATCAAAAACTATTTAATTGGCAATTCGTTGGAAAAAATATCATAAACAAGTCATCGGCATAGATTTTTCCATAAAGGTTTTATCGATGACCAAACTATCGTCGATAAAGTGTTTACTGATGGCACTTTGTCCTCAGTCACTTTGTCGTCAGTGAAACACTAAGTTTCTAGTTGTGCTAGACGTTTATCCTTTATAACAACTATCCCTATTTTGATGCTTCTCTTGCACATTGATTCTGTTTGATAAATTTATTGTTCTCCTTTAGCAAAGGATTAGGTTATTAAAAGATCCATCAGAACAATGACTTAACCCTTCAAGGATTATTGTGGGAGACCTCCAAAGAGGGTATAACTAGAATTAGATCAAGGATTTGGAAGAACCACCACTATAATGTCTCAAACTTTTAGTTATTATTATTAACAGTATCGAATGTGGAAGATCATGAAAGTAAATTTTACACAAACCACACATTTCAGAAAAGACACATATATAAATTGTGTAATTCTAGTATAGTATCTCTCTTATACTCTTATGAATGTATGCCTTATGGATACTTCTTCGGGATTTTCAACATATGATCACTTAATGATGCTTTTTTCTCTCAGGTCAGTCCACTTTTGTTTAAAAAAATATTTGAATAACTATGCACACACATACACAAATATATATATATATATATATATATGTATATATGTATGTATATATGTATGTATGTATGTATGTATGAATATATGTATGTATGTGTACGTATGTATACGTATGTATATATATGTATGTATGTATGTATGCATGCATTATGTATGTATATATGTATGTTTATCACTAGACACCGATATCGTATATGTAAATTCTTCCTTGAATATTCATGAGTATGTTGATACACATAATATATTAAAGAATAAAATTAGTATAAAACTAAAGGATTAGTTAAATTTTAATTCAAAACTACAAAATAAACAAAAATATATATTAAATATGGTTTAATATTAAATAACATATTCACAGTAATAAATGTGGTTTTATGCGACACTAATAAAAGGTTTCTCTTCTTCTTTTGATATTCAACCTTGTAACCCGCTTGGTGCAGCTCCTAATCTAACTAAGATAAAATCTTATTTCAAGGCCACACGAGTTGAAATTTAGGATTAAGGATATGTGTGTTTCATCAACCCTAGATAAAAACTATATCGCCTCAACATTAAATAGTGACTCCAACTTGCAACCTCTTATCCCCGTGCCATTTTTTATCGTCACCATTGAACCTTATTTTTCTCCTTCCCTTGTCATCCAACTTCACAACCATCACCATTTCCCAAACTTAACTGCAACATACATCATAAAGAACCCTAGTTGCTACTTGATCTCGCCATCACACTACAACAATCCGAAAATTTAATAAATTAATTAAATTAAATATAACAAGGGCGAAAATAATTTTTTTGCAAGCGTATTAATTTGGCAACGAAACTTACATTATTGCGTTGGTAGCGATTTTCTGGACAATTTTTGTACATAACACTTTAAAATCTAAGTTAGCATGGAGAAGTTACGGGCATTTTAAAATTTGAAAATGAAATAAAATAAATAATAAAATTTAAATTAAACTACTCCACCGGTCGACACCCTAGAGTGTGTTGCCTGATAGATAGTGGTTAACTGGTCCTCCGTAGCGGTCTACCATTTGATGTTGTTGAACGATGGATTTTAAGAGACAAACAAACTGGATTGACTGAAATATTTTACTTGGTAGCTACGTTAGTTAGTAATGTACAGGATGTATCCCAATATTCCCCCAAGAAAGGTCAATGCTCTATATTAACCTAATATCCTTATAAATATACACCGAACCAAAACCCTATATTCATTTGAAAATCAGAACCCCTAAACTCTATCCAATTTATTTCTCCTCTCTAAAAATAATTTTCTTTAATAAAAAAATAGTAATAAGAAATAAAAAGAATACAAGGAGATTGGAGCAAGGAAGGGGCATGCGATTGAGTATTGATTTCCGAATGGAGAATAGGTTTAAAACTTGGATCTGAGGTGAGTAGGAACATTTTCATAAAATGATTTTTTGTTGTTGACTTTAATTTACACTATCTAATCTAGGATGTTAGAACAAAATTTAAGAATTATATTGTTTAAATCTAAGTTGAATTTATAAATTAAATTGGTATATACTGGTTAATAGACATATGTTATTCTAGGTTAAACTCATTCTAATTAAATAGAAATTCCTCTAACTTGTCAATATAGCTTGGTTACATCGATGTTAACCTAGATTAGACTGATTTTGAAAATGGACAAATATCACTTTGGGTTCACGAGGATTGTAAAATCTAAAAACCGTAAGTGTAAGGTTTACTGTCGAAATAACATAACGAATAAAACTAATAATAAATCAAAAATTGAATAAACTATTATAAAAACTCCTAATTTTACACAATGAGTGGTCGACCACACTACTTGAGCGGTCAATAGCAAGCGGTCGACCGCCCAGGGTATTGCAGTTGGCCGGTAGGCGTTTTGAAGCGCGGATTAAACCTCTGCCCAAGGCCCAAGTTTTAAATTATTCTTAATTATTAATATATTATATATATATATATATAAATGGGTGTTAGAAATAGTAAGGAAGCTAGTTCCCTATGAGATGATGCTAGGATGTTGAGGGTCTGGGTAAAGTCTCTTTACCCAATGGAGAGTCGATTACTCGAATGGGGTGATTCTATCATAAATGACATTCACAAGAGGTTATACGGTTGATGTGTACACTGACTTATGCTTGATTAAGTGTGTGGACCCGGCATAAAGGAATTTCCTTGGTATGCATGGATACTAACACCATGTGATACTATGTATTTGACGGAACCCAACGCGTGCAATAAGAGGCGTAAACTACCATTGAGAGATGGACACAGATGCAGACAATGAGACATACCGGTGAGTCGGCATTACGGGCTCCAATCAATGTGTAGTTGGGTATGTCTAGTTGTAGTTGTGGGAAGTTTATTCCCATGTGAAAATTGTAGCGAAATCTATGTGAGATAGTTACGCATAGTCGTAATATGAGATGTAGTCCTATATGGAAAAGTTGTAGGATGACCTTATGTCGAGTAGCTCTTGTAGTTGTGGTCGATCATTAGTTATTGAGGTTCAATTTATTGTTCGATCAGTGTAGGAGCCTGCATAAGTAGTTAGTGTAGGTGTGTATTAAACAAAACTCTTAAGTGAGGGACCCTAGAAATACACGGATACTTGTAGAGTACCCTAGGTCGCATAGAGTAGAATTAACGTCAATTGCTCATAAACAATATATATTAACATGTACCCATTCACCGGACTTTTGTCTGATCCTTCCTTTTCCTTTCTTTTCCCCACCATAAGAGGACAGGACAATAGGTGATTGTCCCGATTTTAGTACATGGAGATGTGAGCTCATCACAGGAGTTGCCTATCCTTTTTTACTCTCCATGTAGATCCAACCAAAGATTTTTCCGAGTCTACTGTCTATCTTTTCAGTATGTACTATTTTATCAGAATATAAGTTATATTTATGTGTAGTCTGTAATTGACTATGTATTGTTTTCTAAGACGGTGTTGAGATATTTTCTAAGATGGTTATTTTCTATATTTATATTTTGTTCCTTCCGTTGTGAGTTCTAAAAGTGCAGTATATCTTAGATCATATCTGTTGATCCTTAGTTCCAGTAATATTATAATAACCCAATAGCTCGTACTTCTTGGCACCGACACGAATTCGAAAGTCATCCTAGACTTTGGATCGGTGTGTCGTGAGGTGTGGGTTGTTGCATTTTGTATCAGATCATAGGTTTAAAAATTCCTTATGGACTAGGGGCATATTGAGAGAACGTACTTGAATTTATTATACAAAGATAATGACTTTCCAACTGTTTTTCCAGAAAATTTTCAAAATGGATTTTCAAAGTATGTACGTGTGTGTGTGCGCCCATGTGCGTGCGTGTCTAGATCAAAGTTTTCTAGAAGTTTTCTAATTTTTTATATAAATGTAATCTCTACCTTATTCTAGCCTACGCTATTTGTGGAAAGTTGCTAATAAATTCCTGAAAATCATAGATAAAAGATGAGTGATCCCATAGGTTAAAGCTCAAGCGATACAGCCAAGGTTCCAGGCTTGAACATCGTGATTTGGTTCCGCGGTGTGTTCCGGCAAGGGGACAAGTCGAGCTTAATCCCACTAGAGGACCCATAGAGAGAACGACATATGCAGTTCCTACCCACCCACCAGCTGCCGATTTTGTCAAGTTATATAAGGATTTTCAAGCCTTGGAGGAAAACCATATGTGGGGACTGAATCGTATGTGGATTCGAGTACATGGATTCGTTCTTGTGAGAGAATTTTTGGGTTAATGGGTCTTGCTGATGAGTTGAGGAGGCAGCTAGCTACTTGGCAGTTACAGGGGGAGTCCCTGAGTTGGTGGGATGTAGTTGAGGCGAAGACTGATGGAGGAGAGATCACTTGGTGGGAGTTTCAAAGATGTTTTAGGATGAAGTTTCTTTCGAGAGCAGAGGAAGGAGTGCAATTGGAGAAGTTTATCCACTAAAATCAAGGAGACATGTCAGTAACTGAGCATGTCAATCAGTTCAACGAGTTGGCTAGATTCGGGATGGAGTTGAGCAACACCCCACACAAAAGGCTCTGAAATTTGCTAAAGGGCTGAACCAACCCCTTTAAGGTTTAGCTCTAAGTCATATTCTTACGGGTGCTATATATGAGGGTTTTGTGGAGATGGCCTTGCTGAATATCGTCTCCAAGGAGGAAGCAAAGGAAGAACCCAAGAATACTGGAGGGAAAGCACAATAGCAGAATCAATGCAAGGGAGGATTTAGACCTAAGGGAAAATCAAGAAGCAGAATATGCATTGTACGATATATGGCAAGAAGGGACATTTTGCGAAGGAATGCAAGATAGATTGTTCAAAGGAAGAGTATTATAGTTGTAATCAATTCGGGCACATGAATCGGGCGTGTTCAACACCTTAGAAGACCTCTACCCAGATGGTCCAACTTATGCACTAAACGTGGTACCTAGCTCGGGTACGCCATTAGTTGTAGATAAAGAAAAGAATATCATGATTGAAGGTGTGTTAACTCTATCTGGTTTATCTATTCGCACTTTATTTGATATGGGGCATCACATTCTTTCATTTCTAGTAGACTTGTGGATGAATTACACTTAGACATTAGCATAGTAATAGACCTTGTAGTTGTGTCAAACTCTGTAGGAGGATAGCTGATTTGTCTATGATATAAGGGGTTTGAAATTGTTCATTTTGGAGGTCGAGTTCGATTGCGATGCTTTTGTCTTAGGATTTTCAAGGTTTGGGTTGATATTAGGCATGGTTGGATGATGATGTATGAAGCTCTCCTAGATTTTGATAGGAAGGCTGTTAGGTTACGTATGTGTAGTGGACATAGCTTGAAGGTTTATTGCGATCCCCGAGGATAATCTATGTTAAGCTACCTATATGGTCTAATACCTATCACATGACAAGCTAGATTCACTGTCTGTAGTTAGAGATTACCTAGATTTCTTTATCAAGGTTTCTGGTCTCCCTCCTAAGTGAGAGATCGAGTTCTGAATTTACCTTGTGGAGAATGCCAGACCTGTTGCCTTACCTTTAAGACATATGGCTCCAAAGGAGAGATGCGAGTTGAAGAAGCAAGTAAACAAGCTGTTGGAAAAGGGCTTCATTAGGAGGAGCATTTCATAATTGGGAGCACCATTGGTCTTTGTCACCAAGATGGATGGTTCTTTGAGGTTGCGTCGATTGTAGGGACCGAAATAAACTAACAAAGAAGAATAGGTATCCACTGTCCCATATAGACCATCTCTTTGATCAGTTGGTTGGAACGAAGGTGTTCTCAAACTTGATTTGGCTATCAGATTCCACTAGTTGCATGCAGCTAAGGATAGTATTCAAAAGACTGCTTTTCATACACCCAATGGACTTTATGAGTAGTCAGTCATGCCCTTCGAACTGACCAATGCACTCCCTGACTTTGTTGATCTGATGAGTCGAGTTTTCAAAAGGTTGCTTAACAAGTTCATTGTGGTGTTTGTAGATGATATTTTGGCTTATTTGAAAAGCGATGAGGAGCACGGGTTGCATCTAGAACAACTAATACACTCCATGAGCATAAACTGAAGGGGAAGTTTTCTAAGTGCAACTTTTGGCAAGAGGAGGCACGCTTTTGGGACACGTTATCTCGGAAAGTGGTCTGGTGGTCAATCCCAGTAAAATTGTTGCAGTTCAGGATTGGCATGTGCCAAAGAATGTCACAAAGGTGAGGAGTTTCCTTGGTCTGGTAGGCTACTATCGAAAATTCATTAAGGACTTCACGAAGTTGTCAACCCCTCTAACGTGCCTCACCAAGAAAAATTTAGTTTTATCATGGGACGGGAAATGTGCGGATGCTTTTCTTAAGCTGAAGGATGTGTTGACTAGTGCACCTGTTTTGGAATTTTCAATTGGTACGAAGACATTCACAGTTTATACTAATGCTTTTGGTATGGGGTTGGGAGTAGTCTTAATGCAAGAAGAGTGGTAAGCTATGCTAGTCAACAGTTGAAGGTCCACAAGAAAAACTACCCTACCCATGATCCTGATTTAGCATCCATAGTCTTTGCACTCAAGTCATGAAGGCATTATCTTTTAGGATAGTGTTTTGAGCCGTATACAAATCATAAGTTCCTGAAATATTTATTCTTCCAGAAAGATGAATTTAAGGCAGAAAAGGTGGATGGAGTTTTTGACATCGTATGATTTCGGTATATCATATATCCAAGGCAAGGGTAATGTGTTGGCCGATGCCTTAAATAGACAACATGCAGTATTGAGTCCTTTGTTCTTAGAGTGGAAATGTTTGGAGCTCATTTCTACATTTGATTTTCGATCATCATCAGACATTACCTCGGGATTGTTAGCAGCTTTGGATGTGAAGGCTACACTTATGGAATGTATTGAAACTAGCCAAAAGCAAGATAAGGAGCTAGCGGATATTTCTGGGAAACTTGGAAGAGGTGAGAGGTCGAGTCATTTGAAGCATTATGCCATTGACTCGAAGGGGTGGTTACGGAGGCATGGTAGGTTATGTGTTCCTCTTAGTATGAATTTGATAGACACGGTACTAGTTGAGTCTTATCGTTCTATGATGACCATTCATCCAAGAGGATACATAATGTACCTTGACATGAAGAGAGTCTTCTATTGGTCGGGAATGAAGAAGCATGTAGCAGAATATGTGACTCGATGTATGACTTACTAGAGGGTAAAGGCGGAGCAAATGAAGCCGTTAGGATTGTTCCAGCCATTGGATATTCCTCAGTGGAAGTGGAAGAGCATATCTATAGACTTCGTCGATGTTTATTGAGGAGTGGGAGAGGGAATGAAAGCATTTGGGTCATAGTCGATCGGCTGACCAAATGCATTCATTTTATACTGGTTAGGAGTATGGAAATGGAGGCATCTTTAGCGACTCTATACATGAGAGAGATCATTAGTCGAGAACCGCTTTTCAGTAGCGAGTTTTGGAGGAGTCTACAAGAGGCCTTAGGCACCAAGTTGAGCATGAGCACCGCTTATTACCCGCAGATGGACAAACATAAAGAGAGAGTAAATCGGGTAATAGAGGACTTACTTTGGATATGCTTCTTGGATTTTGGAGGCTCATAGCAGGATCACTTGCCACCAGTAGAATTTACCTATAATAACAGCTATCATGCGATTATTGAGATGGCACGAGGCGTTATACGGGAGACTTGATAGATCACTGTCGTGTTGGTAGGACACTACAGATAGGATTATACTTGGGTTGGACATGGTGAGGGAGACATCGGAGAAAGTAGACTTGATCCATAAAGGAATGAAAACCGCATAGGATAGGCAGAAATCTTATGTTTATAGGAGGCGTACGGTGTTAGAGTTCGCAGTGGACGACACGGTGGACGACACGGTGTTTGTGTGCTTAGGCCCATTATGAGATTTTGTAGATCGAGGAAGCTAGCACCGAGGTTTGTAGGACCTTTCTCGCTTACTGGTAGGATAGGCAAGTTGGAGTAATGAGTGGAGTTTCCTGAAAATTGGCGGGAGTACATGAAGTTTTCCATGCGTTGCACTTACAAAAGCGCTTGCATGATTCAACTACTGTAGATGAGTGGAGTCGGCTAGAGGAGGTGTAGGTGGGGAGAGAGTCACTCATTCGCCTTGCACCTACTTGTATTCTTGATCATGGTACAAAAATATTGTGCAACAATGAAATCAAACTTGTTAAGGTCCATTGGGAAGACGATCTAGCAGAGAGTACATGGGAGCCCGAGGAGAAGATCCAACCTACCCACACACTACTCTTTTCTGGTATGTTTCTGATTTCATTCTAATAAGTATAGGTTACTCATGCATTAGGACTTAACTTGGTATACCCCTTTAGTTAGAGACCATTGGATGGTAGGAATGGTTGTGAATGTGTCATTAGGACATGTCATGGATAATGGATGCTAGTGGATGTATTATTTGAATTGTTTCTTTTACACATTTAGGAAAGTATATTCCATAGATAGTACACACACTCACATTATCTCTTGTTTATTTGTTTTATCTTGATGAGTACTATGCATATGGATGTCGCACATGAATTGAATGGTTGCGCATACATGTAGACCTGCAATTATATTTGCTTAGGATGTTGCATACATCTTGAATACACGGCATAAGCACTTGCATGACAAGAGGTCGACTAAATTAGGAGACTACTTATTCTTTGCATTAGTATAGGTTCACGTGCATTTCATGCTTGCATATGTACATACTGCATTAGAAATTTACCAAGAACAATGATTGTCCATGGATGATGGATGAATAGATGGTTGTAGCTATTGACTGTTACACATACAAGTTACATTTTTTTGTCCATTGAGATTTCGGGGACGAAATCCATTTAATGCGGGGAGAATGTAAAACTCCTAAAATTTAATAATAGAATTAAATTAAATATAACAGGGGCGAAAATAAAATTTTCACAAATATCCGAATTTGGCTACGAAACTTGCACCAATAGAGATTTTTTGGACAATTATCATATATATCCGTTTGAAATCAGAGTTAGTATGGAGAAGTTATGAGCGTTTCAAAATTTGAAAATGAAATAAATTAAATAATAAAAAATTTCTTAATTAAACTACTTCATCGGTCAACATCCCAAGGTGTGCCGATCGACATGTAGTTGTCGACCGGTCCTCCTAGCGGTCGACCGGTTGATGTTGCTAAACAATGGATTTTAAGCGACGAACGGACTGGACAGTCGGAATTATTTTACTTTGTGGCTATGTTAGCAAGTAACGTACATGATGTAACACAACATTCCCCTAAGAAAAATCAACGCTCAATATTAACCTAAAACACCTATAAATATACACCTAACAAAAACCCTAAATTCACTTGAAAATCAGTCAGTACCCCAAACCCTACTCGATTTCTTTCTCCTCTTTAAAATAAATTTCTCCAAAAAAAGATACAAGGAGATCAAAGCTATGAAGAGGCAAGCAATCGAATGTTGATTTCCGAACGGGAATAGGAATAAAACTTGGATACGAGATGAGTGGGAACATTTTAATAAGGTGATTATTTGTAGTTAACTTTGATTTACACTATCTGATCTAGGATGTTGAACTAAATTCAAGAATTATATTGTTTAAACTTAGTTGAATTAAAAAATTAAGTTGGTATAAACTGGTTAAGAGACATATGTTATTCTAGGTTAAACCCATTCTAGTCAAATAAAAATTCCCTAACATGTTAATATAACTCGGTTATATTGATGTTAACCTAGATTAGACTAATTTTTGAAAATGGACAAATATCACTTTGGATTCATGAGGATTGTAAAACCTAAAACTGTAAGTATAAGTCTTACTGTTGAAATCGCATAACGAATGAAATTAATAATAAATCAAAAATCGAATAAACTGTAATAAAAACCCTAAATTTTACACGGCGACCGATCAACCGTGCTACCCGAGCGGTCGACAGCAAGCAGTCGACCGGAAGATGTTTTGAAGCGCGGATTGAACCTTAGCCTAAGGCTCGGGTTTAAAAGTATAATGAATTATTTATATTATATTATATATATATGGGTGTTAGAATTAGTAGGGAAGCTAGTCCCTATGAGACAATGCTAGGACGTTGAGGGGTTGGGTAAAGGCTCTTTACCCAATGGGGAATTGATTATTCGACCGGGGGCGATTCTATCGCAAACGGCACTCATATGAGGTTCTACGGTGCACATGCAGCACCGACTGATGCATGATGAAGTGTGTGGGCCCGGCATAACGAGAGTTTCTTAGTATACACGGATACTGATGGGACATTATACTGTGTTGTTGATGGATCCCGACGCATGTAATAAGAGGCATAAACTACCATTGAGAGGTGGATATGGATGCAGATGATGAGACACACCGGCAAGTCAGTATTGTGGGCTCCCACTCAATGCATAGTTGGGTATGTATAGCCCTAGTTGTGTGATATTTACTCCCATGTAGAAAGTGTAGGGAAACCTATGTGAGATAGTTACGCGTAGTCATAATATAAGATGCAGTCCCATACGGGAAAGTTGTAGGATGAACATATGTTGAGTAGCTCTAGTAGCTGTGGCCAATCGTTAGTTATTGAGGTTCGATTCATAGTTCAATCCTTGTAGGAGCCTGCACAAGTAATTAGTGTAGGTCTGTATTAAATAAAAACCCTTAGGTGAGGGACCGTAGGAATACATGAACACTTGTAGAGCACACTAGGTCACATAAGGTAGAATTAAAGTCAACAACACATGATCACTATATATTAAACATGTACTAATTCAGTAGATTTTTGTTTGACCCACCCTTTCCTTTCTTTTCCCTACCAAAGGAGGACAAGGCAGTAGGTGGTTTGCCCAATTTCAGTACGCGGAGAGGCGAGCTCATCACTGGAGTTGCTTATCCTCTTATTAGCTCTCCATGTAACTGCCTATCTTATCGGTACTTAGTATTTTATCTGACTATAGTTGTATTTCTGTGTACTCTGTATTTGACCGTGTATTATTTTCTGAGACCGTGTTTTAAGATATTTTCTAAGAAGGTTATTTTCTATATCTTTATTTTGTTCCTTCCACTATAAGTTCTAAAAGTATAGTATATCTTAGATCATTTCTATTTATCCTTAGTCGTTGTAATATTGTAAAAACTCGATAGCTCGTACTTCTTGGTACCGACGCGAGTCCGAAAGTCATCCTAGGCTTTGGATCGGTGTGTAACACATGAATTATATTGCATAGTCATCCTTGATTATGAAGTTCTGTGCATATAAATCTCATTTTGTTGTCCTAGGACAAATGATATGGAGATCCATCCACTTAAATGGTTATGGGGTGATCCCTGCTCGTATGCGTTGTCCGAATATTTCCAAAAAGAATCGGAGTTGAGTTTACCGAAACTTGCGAATGTTAGTTCGAAGGGACCGGGATCAGATAAGCATGAATTATCCAAAAACCACTTTGATCCAACTCAAGCGTCATGTTGAAGACACCCTGAAGATGATGAAATCGAAGACGGAGCTCTTTGAAGTGCAAGAGCTACTTGACTAATCCTAAGGGTGATTCCAAAATGGATGTAGTAGAAGTAGTGCCTTCGGTTTGTTCATATCTTGAACAACTTGTATGGACGAATGCTAGCATTGCATTGTGCTTGGAAGGCAATATTAGCATTCTAAGTGGGAATTACTAAGAGAGGAAAAAGGTAATCGTGGCTTCACAAGCCTTAAAAACCAGTAATGACTAAAACAGGGGGATATGCTTCAGAGCTATATGGTTCACTATCATTAGGGGCAGTCATTCTTCAATCTAAAACCAATATTTATGGATTTGGTATGCGCGTGGAAGTGGGACCATTGCTGGTGCACATTGTTTTGGAGCCTTAGTACAAGGGAATGATGTAATCCGGTTTGTCATGTTCAAGGGGTAGGCCGACGCTGGTTCGCAAGGGGCCCATGTGAGACCCTCGGTACATTTTCTAGAGGGGTATTGTGGCAGGTGGTACCCAGTAGCCTTGTTATTGATGGAAATCCAATCTCCAATACGATCCCCTACGGATTTTGTTGTATACCTATTATGTTGGAATTTAATTAATGTAACAATTTCGGCTATGACTAATATTTATTTTACCTTAGACATTATTATAATATAAGAAGATTTCCTATGAAATATGTTGGATATCGTAAAATAAAAACCCGTCTGTGTTTATGTGCGACATGGTCTTATGAGATTCCTTTATTTTATAAGGTTTTTATATCATTAAAATTCGTATGATGTGTGTTTCACTACAACAAACAGGACCTTTAACAGCGTTCCAAAAACGCTATAAAAGCTATTAATAGCGTTTTTACATATGTTGTATATCGACATGCAGTTATATATCAGAGATATACAATGACAAGGAATAAATGCTGTTAAATGTCCTTTTTATAGCGTTTCCTTGGTGTCATGAAATCATTTAACAGCGTTTGGTCTAATTTGGTAGAACTTTTATTAGCGTTTTATGGGTGCGGTTAGAGATCTTTCTTAGCGTTTGTATCGTGCTAAGATAAGATTTTATAACGTTATTTCATTGTTGTGATATTTATTTACAACGTTCCTGTTGCAATAAATTATGCTTTATGTTTTTGGATACAATTTAACGGCGTTTCTAAAACGCTGTTAAAACATTCAATGCTGTTAAATGTCATATTTTACAGCGTTTCCTGGTGTCATGAAATCATTTAACTGCGTTTGGTCTAATTTGGTAGAGCTTTTATTAGCGTTTTATGGGTGCTGTTAGAGATCTTTCTTAGCGTTTGTTTCGTGCTAAGATAAGATTTTATACCGTTTTTTCATTGTTGTGGTATTTATTTACATCGTTTACCTATTGCAATAAATCGTGCTTTATGTTTTTAGATACAATTTAACGGTGTTTTTAAGACGCTATTAAAACATTCAACGGCGTTTAAAAAACGCCGTGGAATGTTTTAACAGCGTTTTAAAAAACACCGTTAAATTGTATACAAAGCTAAGTCAATTAGGCTTTTTCTACTTTTCTGTAAATTCCATTTCAGTAAACATCAGTCACAATGTGTATAAATACCACATTTCAAAATTAGCATATTATATGAATACCACATTTCAAAATCAACATATTATATCAATACCACATTTTGGACACATATTTGATAACCAACGTATGAAATTTCATAATCAAAATACACAATATTATTACACCCAACATAAATAGTTCGTCATCAATAGTTCATAAACAAAATATGGAACAAGTAGCAATAGGAAAACAAAAGCAAGTAGTACATACGTTAAAACAAAAAAGTAGTTCTAGCAGCAAAAATAACTTCGATCCATAACTCGTTGCAACCTTTTTTTGCATCACAGTCATCTATCTACCTGTAAAGCAAAAGTAATGGAATTATCTCAAATGATAGTGTAATTGATGTGCATAAGTCTACATCACTACATAACAATACAAAGATGGAGGATGAATGCTTTAAATCTCTTTACAACTCGTAAAAAGATCAGAACGAGCCATAAAATAACAGTTGCTGTATTTAAAACTTTAGTATACATGATGTTAACTTTGTAGGCTCAGAAACTTAGCGCACTAAACCATTAATATAATCAATGGATTGGGAGTATGAACAAAACAATATAATGCAAAAGTACAATGACAGCAGTAGAACGTACCTCATCAAGTATGACAACATCTGTTCAACCATTCTCAACCACCATATTATCTTCAACCTTCTGCCCTTGATTAAGTATCACAAATCACGCAAATCCTATCAAATAAATATGATTTGTGAAGTTAAACACCCCACCCACATACACAAATACATCGATATGGAAGAAAATAAAAATGTAGAGAACATAGCATGGTTGCTTCTAATGAAACATGTACAAAACTTAGCTTAACTATCGTAGTCAAAGTCATGTACAGTCAGGCCTAGACTCAATCCACGTGCACCTGTGAATGGTTTTGGCGAATCCACGTGTACCAAACATCAGGCTAACAGTATACATGGAAACATATTTTCATGACTAATTATTCTTACTGACCACATATAAATGTGAGGAGCAAAATATGTTTTTGTTTCATCCAATTATCATTGAAATCTTTTGTGTAATCCAATTATTTGTGCCATTGTTAATTGAGTGTTGTAACATTATTTTGAATTATTAGCTATGACAACACAAGTGAAATCGAACTTATTCGTGAAATACTTTGTCATTACAATTTTTTTTTCAAAAGAAAATAATGATTTAAGTGAAAACAATTAGTTACAAAATAAATTAGATATTTGGTTATTTACAGAATAAGATTTTGATCTTGCTGCTTAAATCTGTGTAGTAATAATTTTTCGAAAAGGTTGAACTTATACATTGCACTTGATAAACCAAAGTAGATATGGTGATTAGATGATTTTGGATCAGTTTTAATGTTCTAAGAACATAAATAAATGTAAATTCATCGTATGTATTATGCACAAGGACTAAGAATTCCATTTTATATCATCCAAACCAAATTATAAATATAAAAGCAAATAAAAATAAGGGGAAATAAGGAAATACATACAAGAAATACGGATGTAACTAATAGTTAATGAATTAACCGCTGCATCTGATATGATTTTTAATTGAAAATGGTTCGCATAATTATTAGTCGCGGCCCCTCTCATTAATTTATTACTACTATGGACAAGGCCCTTTTATCTTTTTCAAAAAAAAATACTTATTCACCAAACATAACTAGAATTTCCGATGGCCACTAACAAGTATAAAATATTTTTCCTGCAGTAATTATTTAAAACAAATTATCAAATTATTCTATGAATTATGTACTTTAATATGCATCCAACTGATTGCTACAGACCGTCATGAGATTTTCAATTTTTAACTACGATTGGCGAATAACTGCCGAAACCATCAAATAATCGATTATACCTTAAGTTAAATTGGACTTACCGGAACTTGCATCTGTTATAACTTTATCAGCAGGCCAAGCAATTGTAGTGCCGACGGCATCTTCAATATTTTGTAAGTCGGATGTTCGTCTCCATAGATGTGCATTTGGAGCATTTGCAACATCAACCCAAACCTTAACTGCATTTATCCCTAGAGGAACAAAATGAACCAATACTTTTGGATCGAATGAAGAGACACGTCCTTCAGCTATAATTTCTCCCTTTCGATCCAAATCGATCAACTTGCGCTTGTTATTTATCATTGAATTTGTATCCTGTCAATTAAGAATATACTATTTTATTATATGATTAAATACTTGGTAAGACAAATAAATGAATTAATTATAAGTAAGTTAACCTTTCCTACAACTATAGTAGTAACCGTATGAGTAGAAGCCGTTACAATATTAACCTGCTCCACAACCACCCTCGATTCAGGCCATGCCACTTTCTTACCATTAGCTTCTCTAACTCGTGTCAAACCAACGGACGGTCTCCATAAATAAGCATCTCGATTTTTTGGATTATCTATCCAAACTGCCATTGCAGATGGTCCAAGAGGAAGATCGTTCAAAAGTTTTGTTGGATTAGTCGAGTGCAGCCGTCCTTCGGCAACTATTTCCTCAGTCCCACTCCAATCATACAACTTGCATTTATGATCCGTGCTACCAGTTTTACTCTATTAAAGAAAATTATTATATTAATGAATTATTATTATTTTATGTAATCGGATTAAATGTTAGTTGCAAAATAATTTAAAGTTACCTTATTGTCTTCTTTCTCCAAATGGTCTACGTTGTGCAAAACAACTCTGGTAACTGTCCTTGCTACTATCTCGCCTTCAACTTCTCCAATACGTGTCAAACGAAGTGTGGGCCTCCATAAAAAAACATCTGGTTTTCTCAAAATGTCTATAATAATTTTCATAGCATCTGACCCTAAAGGACTTAGTTGGACAAGCTTATTTGGATCACTTGATAGAAGTCTTCCTTCTGCAACAATTTCATCTGTCCCACACCAATCCAATAATTCACATTTATCATGTTTGTTGTCATGATTACCCTACAATTGACCGATAGCAAAATATAACAGTTATAGAATTAATTACCCAAATTTAAATGATATCACAATATTAATACAATTTATTTTACCTTTTGATGTGTGCTTGCTTCTCCCTAACATTCTTTACTCTGTCAAAGTATATTAATACAATATTCTAATTATATATTCTAAACATGCATGTTGCTGTAAACTAAAATATTACCTGATTTTTCATTAGCCCTTGAACCATCGCCTTTAATTCTAAAATTTGGTTTTGCATTTGGATTGTTTGTTTATCCCTAGCATGTGACCAAGTTGCCTTGGTGGCGGTCATACCTCTTCCCATTCCTCTCAATCGTCCTGGTTTATCACGTCCTAACACTTGCGACAATGCATCATCTTTGTAACTGATTATTGAACCCGAATGAGATCCAACGACAATGTTTTTAATTTTTTCCTACAAAGATTAACATTGATATTATACACTAATTTTAAACTATCACATTATTAAAAAAACTTACAATAGTATCTGCAACAGCCGCGTTCACTAGTTTGCCATCTTTTCTAATATGAGATTTGACCCAAACATCAACTCTAGGAACGGGAGAGCAATCATTACTCTTCTCTTTCTACATTCAAACGATCATTGAAACAACAAACTGTATTAACTAACTAGTTAATAAATATTATGGTATATAAATTAACTTTTTACCATATCTTCAGCCAATCGAGCCATGCCTCTACGGCTGCATGTGTGTGGCATCTGATTTTGTCTAATAGCTCTGAATCTATCACTTACCATCTGCAGTATTCAAAAAACACAAAAAAGATTGAATAGAAAATTAACATCATAATTCACATTAGATAAGTATAAACCATTAATGTGTTATGAATGATTTACCTTAAAGTCCGGATTTGTTTTCGACTTAATAAACTTCTTCCACTCCGTCATGGTTTTGATGTTATCTGGTTTCAGTTGAAGTCTCTCTTCTTCGTTCTTTGCATTTACTATTTTGCGAACTAGTATGCTTTTTGAAGATCTAAAAATACATCCCATTTGTTGAAATATAGGCACTTTTTGCCATTCCTCGTCTAATTTTAATCTAGCCTGCAATATTTTTTTTAAATCAACTTAATAACACAAAGGATACAATTGGGAATATATGATACACATGAATCAACTATTCCTCAAGGAGCAATAGGAAGAAAAATACCAACAAGCTATTGATAAACGAATATTTTGCATCGTAAATGGATGAAACCAAGAAAAACAGATATATGGCAGGTCAATGTATCAACACAAAAAGTGCTAAAATACGAGTTGAATGTGTTATTGTTTGTTTCTTACCTGAATGGATTCCCAAAGAACGATTTTTAATTCGTTGCTGAGATGCTTCCAATTATCCAGTGTAACCGGAACATGCTCGCGTACAAGTGGGCCTAAATAAGAAGACAACTTGACCGATCCATCTCCTATTGGTTCACCTTCCCCATTAAACTCAACTTCAATTCGACTTAAAATATCTAAAGGAAGCCTTTTGACCTTTGTTCGTCCTCTAGTTCTTTTTTTCACAATTGGATTAACATCGAAATTGTCATTTCTCTCGCGTGCTTCAACAACTTCAACATTTCCTTCTTGTTGCATTGTAGTATCGTTGATGACTTGTGGAATTTCTTGAATTGGAGCATCATTATTTTCAAAATTGCATTCATTCTAAATATTGTTGTTAATCACAGTCCTCTTTCTTTTCGTATTTTTACCCATTTTCTGCAATTAAAAGTACATATAAACAAACACTTTAGTGTTCATGCATAGAAAATAAAAGTACATATAAACAAACACTAAGATATACATAGTTAATAAAAGTAAATTTATGACAAAGGAAATTGTATGAACTACAATCCCAAAAGGGTGGATTTTTTATTTTTAATAAAAGAGTGGTCCTCCAATTGAGGAGAGCACTCCAAATTATTTATTAGTGTAGTAAAACAGAAGAGTGCCATCAGACCTGGTAGCTGGCAGTACAATTATAAGATATATACGTCTAGTTTTTTAACTACACAAAAATCTAACAGATCATCAATTCCAACAGGTTCTTCAATTAAAACACCATTAAATTACGACTGCTCGAGATTTTAGTTCTGTTGTTATTTAGCAGCTATAGTTATTGGCAAAAGCTCTTTAAATATATCATTTGGCTTCATAATAAATAAAAAGTTGTTGTATTCAGCCTAGAGCATACATCATAGCCAAAATGTTACTTTATGTACAATGTACCAGAACTGCTGGATTTATTTGCTGATGCCTGTAGCACAGATTTCTTGTACAATTTGTGCAATTATTATAATTTATAGATTAAATTTTAATAAATAATCAATCAATTACTTAGTTAACTAGTAATAATTATAACAATCAAATAACTACAATCATTTATATAATAATAATAATAGTAATAATAATAAAATTAAAATATAATAACATAACATAATAACACACGTTATATTACTGTACATGCAAAAAAGAAAAGAAAGGCTAGGCAAGAAAAAGAGAAAATAAACACACAAGTCTACATTATCACATAGTAATTATTTTCATTCATTAATCACAATGATGTAAACTGAGCTTTTATAGCATGTTTAGGAATTCAACAAGATAAAATACTAGATCACATAACACTCTAGGACCTTAACCTAATCGAAGTTGAAGAGGATCTATTTTATTTCAGGTCATAATATTATGCTTGTATATATATAAACACTAAAACGAAATTTGGTAACTTTGGTTAATTTATGCATTACCGATCTATTAAGCAACTTTGGTTAATTAAGCAACTTACTGAAACTACTCAAGTATGCCTTCACAATCCTCTCTAACGTAGATAGCAACCTCCATGGAATCAACATCCCTATCGTTTTCTTCGCATTCTTCTCTAACAAAACTTACATCATCAATAGACTCATCTGTCTCTAATTCATGAAACCCTCGCGGTGGTGCCTTCAATACAACATACCAATTAGAGAATCGGTTTTCCTTAAATAATTGATTTGTTTTGCTTGAGACGCATAAATATATGGATCTCTTGAAAATGAAGCTTGATATTGATGTAAATTAACAAGAGTAAACCTGTCTTCAACTTACACTCCATTTCCTTTGTTTGCCCAATTGCACTTAAAAACAGGAATATAAAGACATGGTAGTCTAACAAAATTATGTTGGTTAAAATCCCATAATATGTGACCACATCAACCACTTGAGAGGTATCCTTTGCACTTGCTCTACACATAGTAGTGGCATCATAAGTCACCCCGCAATTTTGAGTTTCTCTCTCAACATCTTGCGTGTGAAAATGTTGCCCGTTTATAATATATCCTTTGCATGACAATGCATTAGTACTCGGACCATATGCAATCCATTTTAACAATGTATCATGATCCTTTGATTCAATAGATATCTGGAAAAAATCAATGTATTTACCAAAGATTTTGAAAATATTATTTTGAAGCCAATTAAAGAGTATTTAAAATAACCTTTTTTTTAATCCAATTAGCGAAGTTTTTTGTATGATTGTTCCAAAGCAATGTCGCATTTTTTTTTCATACGTTGGTCTGAATTTTCCAACTCTTCAAGATGCAAACTAGCATAAAAGAAAAAAATGTAAGTTATACATGTTGTTATACACATTAAAACAAAACAAAATAGAATGCAATATTTACTTACTCTAAAAAAGGTTCCACTATAGCCCATATTCATTAGGACATCCAAATGAGCACTTTCTTTATCATTAAATGGCAATGTAATTGTCTCAAGCATTGAAATTGGACGACCTTCGAATATTGCGTGGTTTTCATAGTCTTCATTTCGACCTTGTTTCTCCTCTATTAGTGATGATTTTTTTTAAATTAACCAAAAAATCTCATAGATTCTTCTACAAGGTAGGACTCTGCAATACATCCTTTAGCTCGTGCATAGTTTCTTACATAATCTTTAAGAGTCTTCATATACCTTTCAAAGGGGTACATCCAACGAAAATGAACCAATCCACACAATCGAACTTCTCTTCCGAGATGAATTGTTAAATATATCATTATATCAAAAAGGAAGGTGGAAAATATCTTTCAAGATCGCATAAAATTGTAACGATCTCATCATCGAGTTGTTGCAACTTTTCTTTATCAAGAAAACGTTGACATATTTTATCGAAAAACGAACATAAACGGATTATTGTTTTCCTTGGCTTTTTTGGCAACAATCCTCTTATTGCAACTGACAATATTTGCTGCATCAAAACATGATAATCATGAGACTTAACGCCACTAACTTTGCAATCCTCTAATGATATACATCTTTTGAAATTTGAGCAATAACCATCAGACCCTTTGAAATCATATAATCTCTTGTAGAATTTTTTTTTCACAACTTGACAATGTGTACGGAGCCGATGAAAGATATGTTTTCTTTCCATGAGGTTATGCAAAAAGACTATGTTTAATTCCCAGTCCTCTAAATCTTTTCTAGAATTAGTTCCATCTTTTGATTTGCTATCATGCAATACTGTGCCTAGCAAACTTTCTCCAACATTCTTCTCGACATGCATTACATCTAAATTATGTCGCAATGGATGTTCCTGTAACAATCAAGAATACAACATTTTAGTATTATATATTTTTTCTGTTTAATCAATGTAGGAAAAAAAATAAACACTAACCTCCCAATATGGTAAATCAAAGAAAATTGATCTTTTTTTCCACCTTGATAACTCTTTTTTTACAGGGTTATCATTCTCATCATGTTCATCTTCTTTGTTATGAACATGCTTCCTTTTTTGTCCATTATCTTTTTTCCCCTTCTTATCTAGTCTTTTCTTCTTTATCTTCTTTCCTTTTTTTTTATTTCTTCTTTCTTATCTTTTCCAAAATCATTAGGAAAATCTTGCAGCATAGCATAAATGTTTCTACCTGCCAAAATCCTAGGCTTGGTGTCTTTCTCCACCGTATTATCAAACCAAGTCTTTTGTTTTCTCAATGAGTCTGAAGGAGGTAAAAATCTTCTATGACCCATATACACAATCTTTCGACAATGATTTAACCATCGACTATGAGTGTTAACACCGTATAATGGACAAGCTTTTTTACCCTTTACACAACATCCGGTAAGATATCCATAAGCCAGAAATCATTTATCGTCCATAGTAAGATTGCTTTTAAATTAAAAAGTGTTTTACTAAATGCATTATAAATATCAACACCGTTATGCCACAAATGATGTAAATCTTCAACAAGTGGTGCCATATATATATATATATATCAATATCATTTCCCGGTTGCTTTGGACCAGGAATCACCAATGTTATCAACTTTTAGCAAAGCTGAGATACCCAAAACTGACTGAAAATCAATAATAACTAGCCATGGATGTCAACTATGCGTTGCAGGGTAACCATGGATATCGATGAATTTTGTCCGAGTCCGGATCGGGCTGCAATTGACAAGATATGACAAGCAAAGCCATGAAAGCCAGTGCTCCAAATTTCAGGTTAATCGGAGTTCGTATGAATAAGATATGATCGATACAAGTTAGAGAAAGTACACTGTTCGTATCCATGGGGGGAGGTTGGATTTCGAATCGATCTAGCTCGACTCGATCTAGCTCGACTCGATTAGCATGACGATCTGTTCGAATCGATATAGTTCAAAGTCGAACCTCGGTCGGCCTATTCGAATCCATTAGGTTCGTATCCATCAGAATGGCACCGCCTCAGCATGTACGAATCCATCAAGTTTTGCACAGTTCGAATCCACCGGGTTCGAGTCGATCAGATTTACACATGCTTGGTTGTTCGTATCCATCGTGCTTCTCAGTAAACAGGTCGTTTGGAGCTACGCTATTGGTATCGAAATCAACGGGCCTAATTCGTATCGACCGAATCACGAAGTGGTCGACACGAATTCGACTCCGATGTTGGATGCGAATAAGACTCCTTCAACGCGGCATAAAAGGTGGAGCGATCCAAGAATCTCGTGCCGCGTCACTGCGCGCTCGCATGTCCAGGTCAATTCGAAATGGTGGATACAGAAGCATGGATTCGAACTCAGCAGCAAACGATAATCATAAACTTGCATCGATCATATCTCCTAAACCACAGATCCAAATGCAACGAAATATTCACAGTAGTTTGCATACAATGTAAAGAACAATCTTGCCAAGTTTCAGCTCGATTGGATCATTTCTTGATGGATACGAAATTGCTTCGTATCGATCGCAGATCAAGTCGAAACTTGGTGAGGTCGGTCGCGTGGGCCCCCTCACGTGCCAGAAGAAGTCTCCCGAAGTTTGAGCGCGATCTCAGCCTCCTACGCCTATAAATTGCCCCCTGAAGTCAACAGAAAGAGGATCTTTTTGGCTGACCAACGTCCAGACTCTGCCGGATTCAATTCTACTTCTTTCCATTGATGTTATACTCGAAATTCTTCATTGTAACTGCTGTAATCATCTGTAATCATCGAAGAACATCAATAAAAGATAAAAATCATTGAAGTGGACGTAGGCCGGAGATAGCCAAACCACTATAAATCTCGTGTTCTTGTGATTTATTTCTGGATTGTTGTTTATTGCTAGCTTAGATCTGAGATTTGTGTCTGAATATTGCTGATTTGTATTCATACACTGGTGCTTTCACAATACTTGGGGTTTGTGACCATTTTTGGCGCAAACACTTTGGTGCTTTCACTAAGAGCAACTAGCGCCCGCTACATCAGATTCAGAGTTCAGATTTTAAAGCTTGAGGATTTGAAAGACAATGACTCGACAAACGAGACAAAGAGCTGAGAGAAGCCAACAAGGAGGAAGTCAAGAGGCATCCTCTGGTGCTGGAGAAGAACCAGCTTCGATCTACATCACTAGGGACGAGATGGAGACCATGACCAATCTGATGCACAAAAGAATAATGAAGAGCCAACAAGAGATGCTGTAGAATTTCTTTGAACAGATGAGAGCTGCAGGGATGCAGAGCCTAGGACCAGCTACAGCAGCTATGAATGTGGAACAAGGAGCTAGGATTGCGGAACCCAATGAAGGTCAGAATGCAGATCCAGAAGACAATCAACAAGGACTTGGAGGCAGGCCCTCGGGATCTGATGCTGGAAGGCCCACAGATGGAGCTCAACAAGCTGGAGCCAACGCTGATGCTAACGGGCC
The DNA here is from genome assembly GCA_030737815.1 of Allium fistulosum. Taxonomy (NCBI): domain Eukaryota; kingdom Viridiplantae; phylum Streptophyta; class Magnoliopsida; order Asparagales; family Amaryllidaceae; genus Allium; species Allium fistulosum. The sequence goes on from CM060902.1 coordinate 100,051,597, forward strand.
ACACGAAGAGTACGTACCAGAATACCCTTCAAGACCAAGAAGGCAACCCCAGGATGGAGATGAAAAGATGGCTGGATTAGTGTGACGACTCATGAGAGGAGGATTGTCTAGTGGAGGGTTTGAAGAAGTCAGTCGGAGTCCGTTCACTCCGAATATCAGGAATGCAAGGAACCCTCCAAAGTTCAAACTGCCAACGCTGGATCCGTATGATGGGAAGTCGGATCCGACCATGCATATTACCAGATATGTTAGGCACATGGAAGTACTGGGAGCATCCGAGGAAGTGATGGCACGATGTTTCCCTTTATTTTTGTCAGACTTGGTTGCACTTTGGTTCAGGCAATTAAAGACTGGATCGATCGGGACATGGGGTGAGCTTGTAGACCGCTTCATGGAACAATTTAGGGTCCATGTGGCAAGACCCAAGAGTGTGATGACTTTAGCTTCGATAAAGCAAAGGACTGGAGAGTCCATAAAAGGTTTTCTACTGCGATTCAATGCAATGGTGGCTTCTGTAGATCGCCCGGATCCATCGATGATTTTGATGGCGGCGGTGGCAGGAGTTGGAGAAGGCACCGAATTCAAAGATTCATTGACAAGAGATCCACCACAAGATCTTAAAGAGTTTTACCATGAAGCTGAGAAATTTATTCGATTAGAAGAATCACGAGCCAAGAGGCATGAAGTAAACGCTGCAAAAGGCGAAGGAACCGCCAGGGAACAGTCCAGGGCAAACCAAGGAAAGAGAAAGCAGGATGACGCACATGATGGTCCTGATAAACGGAAGAAATTCCGAGAGCCTACATTCAGGCAATACACAGATTTGACGGCAAGCCTAGAAAGGATTTACACTGAAACTCGGGGGCAACTCCCCTATCGAAAACCACCCAGGAGAGATCCCACGGAGCGGGAACGCAAGACTGGAAAATACTGCCTATTCCATGAGCTGGATGGGCACACTACCGATGAATGCCGCCACCTAAGGGATGAGGTGGAAGAACATGCCAGGAGTGGTAGATTGCCGCAATATACCGGAGAACGGGCAGCGACAGTAAGACCTGAACAACCACCGCCTCTGCCTAACAGGAATGATCCTGGATCGGGATCATGACTCGTCATCAACTGATTATGATGGCAAGGGCCAAGTTCAAGATTTGGACTTTGGTCGATTAGTTTTCTTAGATTTGATTTCCAAAATAAAACGGCTATCCCACTTACTCATGTATGGGAACCGGAGAGATCCCCAGGCATGCTCTAAGATGGAAATAGACCGCTCCGCCCAGAGAGGCATTGTCTTGTTTTTCTTGGTGTTTGAGATTGAACATCTAGGATTTGAATTTAATAAAGAAACATTTATTGAAGCAAACCTTTGACCGGAGAGTTAAAGGATAAACATTGAATATCAATATAAAGATGATCGCTTTATGATCCTACCCGGAGAGGCAGGGTCCGGAGTGCAAGAAGTGAGTTGCTTTGCCGGAGAGCGACAGGATCGACTCACTTAAGCATCGTTTCCTATTTGCCGGAGAGTGATTGGATCGGGATTCGATAAGAGCCCGGAGAGGCTGTGATCGGCCGACGATTCAGGTTATGACATCGCTTAATGTTCAAATACACTGAACCGGAGTGCAAGAAGTGGATCGCTTCGCCGGAGAGCGACAGGATCGACCCACTTAACGTTGTTTCCTCTTCACCGGAGAGTGATAGGATGGGATCCAGCATGAGCCCGGAGAGGCTACGATCGGTCCAGAACGACCAAGACATCGCTTTACGCCCTAACTGGGGCCAGAGTGCAAGGGATAGAAAGCAACGCCGGAGTGCAATAGGATCTTTCTATTCGATCGCTAAGTCTGGAATGGGTTTGGCAAGGGTCCGGAGTAACCGTTGATAGTCCGGAGAGACTATGGAAATTCATTCTTAACTTCCACTGGAAGAAATTGATAACGATTCGGCTTCGAACAGCCATGGACTTGATGGAAAATACTATAAGCTCTGAATAAAACATGAACACACTACATTCAATTTGAGACTGATCAAAACACACCTTTTACCAAAAGGCATGTTTTGGGGGGGCAAAGTGTTATCCCAACTTTTAGCAAAGCTGAGATACACAAAACTGACTGAAAATCAATAATAACTAGCCATGGATGTCAACTATGCATTGTAGGGTAACCATGGATATCGATGAATTTTGTCCGAGTCCGGATCGGGCTGCAATTGACAAGATATGACAAGCAAAGCCATGAAAGCCAGTGCTCCAAATTTCAGGTTAATCGGAGTTCGTATGAATGAGATATGATCGATACAAGTTAGAGAAAGTACACTGTTCGTATCCATGAGGGGAGGTTGGATTTCGAATCGATCTAGCTCGACTCGATCCGCATGACGATCTGTTCGAATCGATATAGTTCAAAGTCGAACCTCGGTCGGCCTATTCGAATCCATTAGGTTCATATCCATCAGAATGGCACCGCCTCAGCATGTACGAATCCATCAAGTTTTGCACAGTTCGAATCCATCGGGTTCGAGTCGATCAGATTTATACATGCTTGGTTGTTCGTATCCATCGTGCTTCTCAGTAAACAGGCCGTTTGGAGCTACGCTATTGGTATCGAAATCAACGGGCCTAATTCGTATCGACCGAATCACTAAGTGGTCGACACGAATTCGACTCCGATGTTGGATGCGAATAAGACTCCTTTAACACGGCATAAAAGGTGGAGCGATCCAAGAATCTCGTGCTGCGTCACTGCGCGCTCGCGTGTCCAGGTCGATTCGAAATGGTGGATACGAAAGCATGGATTCGAACTCAGCAGCAAACGAAAATCATAAACTTACATCGATCATATCTCCTAAACCACAGATCCAAATGCAACGAAATTTTCATAGTAGTTTGCATACAATGTAAAGAACAATCCTGCCAAGTTTCAGCTCGATTGGATCATTTCTTGATGGATACGAAATTGCTTTGTATCGATCGCAGATCGAGTCGAAACTTGGTGGGGTCGGTCGCGTGGGCCCACTCACGTGCCAGAAGAAGTCTCCTGAAGTTTGAGCGCGATCTCAGCCTCCTACGCCTATAAATAGCCCCCTGAAGTCAACAGAAAGAGGATCTTTTTGGCTGACCAACGTCCAGACTCTGCCGGATTCAATTCTACTTCTTTCCATTGCTGTTATACTCGAAATTCTTCATTGTAACTGCTGTAATCATTTGTAATCAGCGAAGAACATCAATAAAAGATAAAAATCATTGAAGTGGACGTAGGCCGGAGATAGCCGAACCACTATAAATCTCGTGTTCTTGTGATTTATTTTTGGATTGTTGTTTATTGCTAGCTTAGATCTGAGATTTGTGTCTGAATATTGCTGATTTGTATTCATACACTGGTGCTTTCACAATACTTGGGGTTTGTGACCATTTTTGGCGCAAACAGTTAACATAATATTTTCTTATTTCGTGCACTACATAGGCGGAAGATTATATGTCACTAGCATTACTGGCTATCAGCTATATTTAGAACTTTTAATGGCAAATGGATTGAAATCATCTGTAGCTAGACCAAGTCCAAGATTGCGTGGATCAGCTGAAAATGATTTATATTTCTTATCCACTACATTCCAAGTCACAAAATCCACAGGATGATGCATTTTTTCCATCGTTGCTTTTATTACAATAATGCCATCTTAGATCTTCTGCCATTTTTTTGGATCTTAACATTCTCCTGAATCATGGAATGATTGGAAAATATCTCAACACTTTGACATGGATGCCTTGCTGATCTCTTTTGTACTCTTATTTATCTTCCATCTTGAAGAACCACACTTTGGACAACTATTCAAATCTTTGTATTCTTTCTAAAAAGACAACAATCATTCTTACAAGCATGAATCTTCTCAAAACCCATATCAAATATTTTAAGAAATTTTTTACTTCATATATAGTCTTGGGAAGTACATTATCCTTCGGGATTAATACATGTAACACATTTAATAGCTTATCAAAACCAGTATCGGATAAACCACACTCACATTAAAGATTATATAAAGCGTTGATAGCACATAATTTTGTCTGACCTGCACAATCTGGATACAATGGACTTTTTTCATCTTCCAAATTTTTTATCAAATCATCTTCTCGTCTTTGTGCATCAACATTATCTTTATCGTCGGCAAAAATGTTATGATCGACAAAATCTTCATCTTCATAGTGAACGGCTTGAAATAAATCATATGTGTCATTCAAATCCATTTCTTCAACTATATTTATTTGTTCACCATGATTATACCACCTACTGCATTTGTACTTAGGATCCATTCCATTTATAACCAAATGCTTAAACACAATCTTGTCACGATGATGAGTAAGATTTCGACAATCTATGCAAGGACATAATTTTTTTTCTGTAATTGCTAAATTTTTCTTCGCGGATTGCACAAAATTCCATGCTCCTTGTCGGTACTCTATACTAGTTCTATGATGAAAAATAGACAGCACAAATATTAATTGTAATATTAAAATTTTCGAAGTGTATTTAGTTGTATTTATCCTATTACCTGTGTGAATGCATCCAGTTTTTCTCCATCGTGAATATACACTGTAATTCGAAGAAAGTATACACTGTAATGCACATCACAACATTATTGTTAAAGAGAAACATACATTTGTGATGATTCGTTCAAATCATTTCAAATATTCCTCGGAAGAACACAATTGCTGATTTGATAACTATGACATCATATCATTCCTTTTAAAGTATGTTGGATAGTTAATTTGCTGACATGATAGACCAAACTGTGGTAAAGTTTGTCTTGAGGGAATCTCCGCAAAAGGATGTACATGCACTTTTGTCTATCCAGGTTCTCGCTGCATGGGTGACTGTTGTTTGTAAACTTGTGTGGTATTGTCTTACTTATAAATAAAGATTGCAAACATTAGTTTGTTGAGAAACAGAATGCGACCGGAACTACCAGGTTAATAATGTTGTGATGAATGTTTCATGTCCATGTGCAGTGGAATTTTTGTTTGGGTTTGTTCGAACTTCTACATTTTATTGAATATAAATAAGATTTTATTTGGCTTTCTAGCTACGAGCACTGAATTAAACCTACAAAAATACAACAGATGGAAAAGTGACCTGACAATTTGCAGTACAGACAGCCATTTAAACACTGATATTAATGATTATGCACTTATATTTTGTACATAACAATGATCCAATCCAACCCATTAGCAAAAACACACACGCTCTATGGCCAAGCACAATACCAATGTCATGGATGTGTAGTTTTCTCTTTATTTGGCAATATTTTCACCTAACAAAAGTATCATCATCCAAAAAAATACGCAAATCTAGAATGAGATGTGTTAAATTTCAATAAGAAACTATATTTTCAATAATAAATTTAACGAAATTTAGTGAGATGTTATCTATGTATATCAAGTAATATATGTATCTACATAGATTTACAAATAAATTGAGTGTACATTATATGCACATTGGTCTAAAGGTAAATGTCTCAAACTATGGCAAGCTGTATACGAAATTGAGCACACATGTAAACAGAGACGGATCTACTTGTTGTTGTACCTGGGCTACAGCCCATCTTGGATTGTTAAAGTATGTACTATATTACGTATATGCAAGCCATTAGAACAAAATCTCACCTCATGTATATATTGGACTTTGCTGGATAGAAAAAGTTATTTATTCATCATTTTTAAGTTTATTCTTCATTATTCCAAACTGTCTTACATCTCAATCGAAAACATAAAATAGATAAACAAAAACAAAATATAAATGAACAGTTGGTTAATTGTATTTATGCTTATTCTATTATAACAGTCTTTTATCACTAGCATTTTGGTTAATTTGTATTGATGGTTATTCTATTATAACAACCCTTTTTAGTAGCCCAGTTCAACATATAATCCTGGCTCCGTCCTTGCATGTAAACAAAATGACTGCCCTTATTGTAACATGTCTTTAAAATCAAATAGTTTTCCTAAAAAAGATACATCCCTTGGCAAGATGTATTCCAATAAGGAGCAAATGTTATAGCAATATATACGACTTCAAAGGTAAGTTTCATTGATATATTTTTAACTCCACTCACATGAACATGTTAACTAACAAATTTTACGTCATGTTTTAGCCGATAGGAAAAACATTGGGATACATTAACAGCTGAATCAAGTCCTAATATGGAAAATTGATCTCCATCCATGAGCCAAATGTTATTTTACAGCCAAATATTTTAAAGCATAATCCGTATTATGCAGCCAAACATTTTAAAGCATAATCCATAGATTGCTCCATCTCCTAGATAATACTTTGTACTACAGTTTTTGACATCATTTTGCCAAAAGATTGTCCCAAGCGTTAGCATCTTTAGCCGTCTGGAAGCATTAGTAAGAACAACTTATCAAATTCTGAAACTTTTATAAATTTTAATTAATGGGTTAGAAGGGTATACGTTTTTTTTCTTTTCTTTTTTCTTTTCCGGTCTCATGTTTATGCATTTGTCAGAACATTCTATATTAAAACAAGAAAACAAATGGCAAATATATGTTCCAAATTTCTCCAACTTTAAGGACCCAAAAAGGGGAAAATATATATCCAACAAAGATAGTAATGACATATTATCATGTGTTGAACTCACTATTGTAGTTAGACAGTAATAATCTATCAAGATCAGCCATAATAAACATACGTTTAACACAATCATTGCTTTGAAAATATTGCATTAATCAAATAGACGATAAGTAACTACTGAACATTAAAGTAACAAAATGAAACTGATGCTCCTTCAGTAGTAGTTAGGATTCAACAGACTAGGATTAATAGGAGAAAAAAACCCATAGCTACATAATGAAAGCTAGCAAAGAAGCCATATATTCCTGTCTCCAAATGTTGATAAATCTACGGAGTCTGACATTTTCCTATCATTTCTAAATGGTAGACCATGGTTTTGTGATTTTCCTTGACTACTTTAAAAAATACCCGACCAAAAGGACCCGTAACCATTAAGTTCCGCAACAAAGCAGTGGTTTGCTCCATTAACCAATAATACATACAACTTTGGAAAATACCCCTAAAGAATATGATGTCATTGGTGAAGCTTTAGCTGTATCTTAATTTATTACATTTCAATTTAAACAGAAGAGAACAATCGACTGCATCAAACTGCCCATAACCATACTGAATACACTGTTTTTTTCTTCATAAACTACCTTATATTTTAACTAGTACCATGGATGGATTCGGAAATCAATCACCGTAAAATTGAAAATTGAAAATAATGAATCAATAACTGTAAAATTGAATGAATAAAACAAACATGATAAAACTGATTTGAGGATATTATTGATAGAGCGGCTAGAAAATTATTGAAGCCCGAACAAGATCATGGTCCACACGCACGAGAGTGACGAAGGGGAAAAGTTCGCTATAGTAAAGGAAGGCGGGTGACGAGAGATAAACGAGAGATGAACGAGGAAGAAGGGCGCTTCAAATTTTTCTTTGTTTATTTTTTTAGACAGATGTGAAATTAACGAGGGAAATTGGCAGTACTTCGCGCAAACTAAAAACCCTAGTATTTCTTAGCGTTTGGACGTGAACATTTCTCTACGTGAAACAACGCTCACGGCATTTACTAATGAAACGCTGAAAAGGATTGCAGTGAAAAGCAGGTTTTGTTGTAGTGTTTCTTACGCTAGTTTTACCGGACTGATCCGGACGTTATTTTTCTTATAATGTTCGGGTCGGCTCGAGCATATTTTCAAGATTTAGCTGGACACTTTGGAGCTTTCAAGGGATGAGCCGAATGCCTCCAGGGTGTACTTTAATATTTTCTGTATCTTCTGCTATATGTTCTTGATGTATTTATCTGTAATTGTAAGGAAAAGTTATTATAACTGTTCAAGCTGATGATGGGTTAGTGTTGTACTCTGATTTATTTATGTATATTAAAGTCTCTTACTTTTTTTAAAGACTTGTTTAGTATTATATATTACTCGTCATGCTTTTGTCAAAATTCTATCTTCCTTCTTCTTTTCTTTTTCCCCAACAATTTGTCTTTATGGCACTTGGATGCTCGACGCGTAAATACCTTGAATGTATTGGTGTCAACTTATGAGGATCTAAAAGACGAGTTGTTGCAGTGAAATGCTTGTGAACCAAAATTGATGTAAAGAGTAGGCTGTCTCCTAATCTAATCGACCTCCCGTCATGCAAATGCTCATGCCATGAATCCAAAATGTATGCAACAACCTAAGTATATATACCTACAATTCTACTTGTATGCATAACTATTTAATCCATAAGCAACATCCATATGCATATTATTCAATAAGATAAACATTAATCAAGAGATCATGTGAGTGTGTATGTTCTACCTAGAGGATATACTATCCTAAATGTGTAAAAGAAACAATCCAAAGAATACATCCACTTGCATCCATCATCTATAACATGTCATAATGACACTTTACAACCATTTCTATATCCAATATTCCCTACCTAATCTAGAACCTAAATACAAAAGTAATCTATTCTTTTCTAACTAAAATGGAAATGTACCAGAAATGAGTTCGGCATGGGTAGCTTAGACTTTCTCCTCGAGCTCCATGCACTCTCAACGGGATCGCCTCCCTATTGGACTTTAACCAGTTTAATTATTTTATAATAGAGTCGACTTGTTCCATGTCAAAAAATACGGGTAGGTGGAGGTGAATAAGGAACTCAACTATCCTTTTTAACTTTTCCTAACTGATATGGCTCGACCAAGGTAATTGCATTGCCTAACTACTTCCACGAGTGTGACACCAAATAAACATTGTGAACACCCACTAACCCTCCAAGAAGCTCCGCCTATAGGCTAACTTCCGTACTCTATCCAAAATCGGAAAAAGTTCCCTATAGTCACGGTGCTAACTTTTCCAAACTACCAACCCAATACGTATCTATACCGCAAGATGTTCACATGGTCCATGTCATCATTGCGGACTACAACTCCATGTGTCTCCTGCTAGTATATACTTTATGCCTATCTCTTGCAGTCCTTGTCCTTCTATGAATTGAATTCTCTCTTTATGTACTTCTAACTGGACCGTCCTTTTGACCGCCCTTATTAACCTTTATCACTGGCATAAATCTTCAATCCAATTTTATGTGCATCGGTAATCCTCTACAATCCTTACTACCAACTCAAATGATGTCAACTTACATCACGCTAAATAACTTGAGCATATGTATGCTCCCATGAAACTATAACCCTATGCAATTCTCAATGCACATTCGTATTGTCTTAAATCATCCAGTGGTATACATAATCACTTCATCTTCTAAATTGTAAGGGAAGACACCATGAAAGTGGATGGTGTCCTCTCCTTAGTAATTTCTACTTAAGCCTTTTTGCTACTTCCTCATTTTCACCCAAGGATATCCAAACTTGTGATTTCTTAACTATTGAAAATAACATATCTTCTTTTCCAATTCGATTCAGCTTAAGTCATCTTGTTTTACTTTTGAATTATTTCTTCAGTCTTTCAAAAATCATGGTACCTAGGTATCATGTTTCTAGTCTGTATGGATCCATCCTAAGTTCTAAATTAAGTACCCAAATGTCCCGCTAGCAAAAATTTGGTCTATCTTCCCATTCAACCCTAACAATAAAAGTCCTAAGATTTATTAAAGTTATAACCTAGAATCATTTTAGCATTGATGATAATCACCTAAGTGGTACTTCATTCGTGTGTTATTGTTGTGCAACACAAGCTAGGTATTATAAGTTAGTCATCTATGAATTTCCTAAGGTAAATAGCCTTCTTCCAATCCGAGAGATGATTGAAAAGAATATTTTTAATCCCTTCCACAAAATCTTACCAAAAGTTTCCCGATCTTATTTTCTATGAAAATCGCCTTTCCATTCTCAATGCGTGTAAAGTACAATATCTTTTTCTTGACGGAGACTCAAAATTTTGAATAAACCGTCCCTTGCCCAACCTTGACTACAATTTTATCTATGATACCTTTTATGGTTTGAACTTCTAAAACTTTTACCATTTCTTAATGTCCTCCCATAAATGAGACCTTTTTACCAAACATAACCTCTTATCACTTTATTCCAATTATTTCATGGTTAGGACAACTCAATATGGAATGGTGCCTTGCCATTTTAATCCACTAGACATAATGACCAATGCTTTGGTTTATACTTATGGATTTCTATATTTTAATGCATTGGAATTATATCTCTCCCAAAAGAAAGGTTGACGATGTAAATTTCATTTCTCATCCAAAAGGATAATTTGTGTTACGTTTGAAATTACAAGAAATTATCCTTTTCTAGTTAATGAAATAGACAGTACAAAATACGGTAAATATCTCTATTTTATACATCTCTTTTGTTTTGGTGTATTCCTAGCCATTTCGAACAATACATTTTATTTATAAATTTGAAATTGATAATCTACAGGAATTTACAATGCTACCGTCTACATTCCAATGAATTAAAATATTACCTAAATTCCAATGATTTACTATGATAACTTAATTTACATTTTACTTGCTCCCGTCATTTAAATCTACAAATTTGGAACTATCCCATGATCTATGAGTTTAAAGGACTACTACTACCCAATACTAAATTCAAGGACTACTACCATCTAATATTATTCAGATTCACATACATGCAATGTACAACCCGATAATCGCAAGATATACATAGGCATAAGTGGAACACATCTACTGTGCTATAAATCAAATAACATATACATAAAATATACACTTTCCCACTTTTGTCCACCCGGTCCGCCAGTAGCCTTCAAGGGAACAACACTATACCATTCCATTTAGATTGCCTATTGTAATTAAGTAATCGCTATTTTATCACTTAAGCATTATATAAGGATTGAAGTAGACCCTACCTGCCCCATTTTTACACTTCAAACCGAAAAACTTTTTGCATCCCCAGAATTCTTTGATATAATAAAGCATCTTGACTTACTCGTTCCTTATTTGGAAATATGTTTACTCAAATCAAACTTCCTCGCATAAATATTATATAGTTCAAATCATACTTGGGTAGAAAGGCAAAGGGTAGCGTTCGCTCTTTACTACTACTATAAGTTCGACCAAATAATATATCCATCAAATTCAACTATTGATTGGAAAGATTACTAAATTCTCATGTTACTTCTTATCTCTGTCCCAACTATTTCAATGCTTCCAAATTCCATAGTCAATTTTATCATAGCGAGCTGTTTAATCCTACTCATCTAACTCCAATCCATTTCCTTCCTTTTTTGTTTAAGTGATAGTCATAATATTTTCACTTTACCCTTTTAAATCAAAACCATTTATTTTAACATCATTTCCACAAAACTAATAAGTTTTTAAAACTGTAAAACTCTCCATTCATTTTTTAACAAACGTTTCCTTTTTACTAAGATCATGACATTTTAATTAAATTATCAAAAATAATTAAGCTTACCTTGGCAACACATACATAAAACACACCATTTCAAAAAATTATTTTATAAATTAGGAATTTTGCACAAAAGCTTATTTCTAAAGAAAATGTGGTATTTTTAACTTTAACTCATCGATAAAAGACATTTTCATGTATTAATCATTTCTTATTTATAAAAGAAGTTGAAAAGTTGGATACTACATACTTCTAAATTTTTGTTTTTCAAACGTTCTATTATTAAAAGCAAAGTACAAATTGAGGGTAAGTGTAACAGTGTATCGAAAAAACAAAACAAATGCTTTAAAATAGTTATTGGGAAATTGTTTTTTTATCAAATTCTATGATTTTTCCTTTTTAAATAAATTCCATAAAGTATGTCTTATTATTTTACATAAAATCATACTCGCTTTTTTTCTACTTATAATATTAGGCATCTTCTATTTCTAATTTTAGAAAACATTTTCATTGGTTTATACTTAGATCGGAGTAGATAATAGTAACCTAAACACCTAAGTACACTTATACCTAATCATGTTTTAAGTGGATAATGTTTCTGTCCTTCTTTCCAAAGATGATTAACTCAAGTTTATTTTCCAATACAGTGTTCTACTTAAATATGAAAATATTCTAGCCATACCTTTAAGTAAATAGGAGTCCTTGCAACCTCTACGAATATGTGAATAGGGCTTCTACTTTAACTGGGGAATTTTCCTTATGTTTGTAAAGTCATTTTTCATGTTTCCATTATCTTATCAACATCGTATTCTTATTATATGAGTCTCATGGTACTAATCTTCTTCACTGATCACCCTTAAGTCCATAATTTACTTACTACTTATAGTTAGTATAGAAAACCTCTACTAGCATTTCTTTACGGGGGTAAATCATAATATACATGAAAGGTTATTTTTTCATCTTATTGTTATAACCTTAACATTTATTCTAACCTACAATTGTTTGTTTACATAAGGGATAACCCAACAAATTTCTTATTAGTCAAAATGTATAGGTTGTTGTATATTAATACAGGTACTAGAAAATTATAATTATGCTCCTTTAGTCAGGTTAGGCTCATCTTGTCTTCTCGCTTGTAGATATTGACGGAACCACATAGGGATGTTCATGTCCGGAATCTTAGTTTCCTTACTAGAGCTATTTCGCCTAAAAATTACTCATTCTCACTATCTATGATTTGGATTATTTTCAACTTTCCCATAGATAATATTAATATAGGTAATTGATTGTGATGTAATAAATCTTTGAAAAACTATACATATGTACATGTATCTATTCACTTTCAAAACACTTTAAATACTTATTGAAAAACCATTTGGAAAAACTTTTTCAAGTACATCGCTCAATACGTGCCTAATTCCAGGGAATCATAAACCTAGGCTCTAATACCAAATGTAATAACCCGCACTTTCTGACACCCTGATCCAAAGTCTAAGGTGATTTTCGGACTCGCATTATGCCGAGAAATACAAGCTATTGGGTTTTTATATCATTTCAGAGTATGATTATAAGGGTAAATTCTAACACATTCTACACTTTTAGATCTCACAGCGAAAGGAAATTAAAATACAAGTAATGTAAATAGAAATTTCAGAAGAAAAAAATCCAAAATATTAATTTGTCATTACATTGTTTCCAAAGTACAATAAAGAGCAACATGAGGAATAATGATGAATATGAGAACTCCGATGTTTAGCTCCTTTCTCCTTATACTATGCCTAATCACCTGCAAACCTGTCATCATATGGTGGGGAAAAGTGAAAAGAAAAGGGGTGGGTTGGATAAAAGTTTGGTGAATGAGTACAGATTTAATATCTGTTGATCATTTGTATTTGATTTTAATTCTACTCCAAGTGTCCTAAGATGTCCTACAAGTGTTCTTGTATTCCTAAGATCCTTTACTTAAGGGTTTTAATCATCACACACCTATACTACTGAAATCTGTAGACTATTATAATGATTGAACTACGGATCAAACCTCAATAACTGACGATCAACCACCGCTCCTTGGGCTACTCACTATAGAAGCACCGCTACTAGGCTAGTAAACGTTGAAACACCGTCCTCGAGGCTACCAAACATGGAAACACCGCCAATAGGCTACTAGACATGGAAACACTATCACTAGGCTATATGGGAACAAATTTTCCATAACTACGACTATACATAACCCAACTACGCATCGAGGGTGAGCCCGCAATGTCGACTCGTCGGTGTATCTCATCGTCTGCGTCCATGTTCACCTCATGAATTTTGGTATACGTCTCTTATTGCATGCGTCGAGTTCCATTTACACACAGTCTCACGATGCATCATAATCGTTCTTACCAAGGAGTCCCATTATGCCGGACCAACACACTTTATCAAGCATCATCCAATGCTGCACGTCCACCGCAGAACCACCTATGAGTGCCATTTGCAAAGAAATCGTCCCTAGTCCAATAATCAACCATTATTGGGTAAAATGCAATTATCCAATTTAGCAACGTCCTAGCGTCATCTCTTAGGGAACTAAATTCCCTACCGCCTCTAACATACACAGATGCATAAAATATGCTTATACAAAAAATCAATAATTAATTTAATTTTATTTCTAAACTGGGCCTAAGGCCGAGGTTCAGATTTTGCAATTCAGCCCACCACCGGTTGACCGCTACACCTTATCGATCAACCACTAGCGGTTGACGGGTTAAGGTGAATGATCGATCGATCACGTGGTAAAATTTAGGGTTTTCAATTTTTTTAGCGATTCAGTTTATAATTATTTGTTAATTTGATTTACATGGTACCCTAAACAATTTGCAGTGACCAGTCTTCAAATTTTACCCTATTATTAGTTTCAAATTCACATATTTTAGCGGATTAACTATACTAATTCAATTCAGGGTTCACTAAACTTTAGGGGTTTCATTCAATAATAGAGGGGTTCAACTGGGTAAGAATCGGATTTATCAATTTACACCAATTTCAGTTTCTAATTCAAATTTTAGATTTTACAACTAGGGTTTATAGTTTATAATTCAATTTCTAACTTCCTAGATCAGACAAAATAGGTTAAAATTAACTATAATAATCATCTTATTAAACTTGTTCCACTCACCTCGAATCCAAGCTTTAGCAGCACGCTCCATCAAAGAATCGCCACCCGCTAAACCTTGCCCCTTCCTAGATTTTATTACTAGAGTGCTCTTGCTTTGGTTAATTTGTTTTTGAAGAAAGTTTATATGTGGAGAGAAGAAATTTTGCCGGAGTTTCAGTAGTCTGTAAAATTTCTAGTGAATTTAGTGTTAGTATAGAATTAATTTATAGAGGTTACGGACCACTCTAGAGCATTGGATCTGCCCTAGAGAATCTTCACTATCATCATGTATGCACATCAAAAATTGGGCATAAAGGAAAAAAATTGGTTCGAATACGACCGTCCACGCACATGCTCGAGTCCGCAAATTTTCTACGTGAATGGTCGACCACTCATGGCCACAGGTCGACCTAGAATAGTGTAAATTTTGGTAGGTTCTATTTTGTTTTTTTTAAATTTAATTTGTCTTCAATTTATCAAACCACCGTAACTTCTCTGTACTAACTCCGATTTCAAAGTGTTATATATAAAAATTGTCCAAAAAAATCGCTACGAATGCCATAGTAAATTTTAGACTTTGTTTTATTTAAATTTAATTTTCTTATTAAATTTTCCACTAAATTTTTGGGGTGTTACAACTAGCCATCTTCGTTGCATTTTGAAAACTAATCAACCCACTTTAAACCCCAAAATAGTATCCATGATCCAACCTCAACATTAGTCGTTGTTCAGCAACCCTAGTCTTGGTCGTTGGCCATGGCCAAGCTCCACCGATCCAAGCCATCACCACATCAGCCTTAATCATTGTTGTTTATGATATTTTCCATCAACCTTGGAATTGCGATGATGTTTCATGAAGAGCAAAGGTTGCTTACTAATCGCTAGGCTTAAGGATGGAAAAATATGAAAAAACGAGCATTCAAAGGTAAATGACATAAAATGTAAACTGGTTCGACGATACTGCCTACGTCTACAATGAAGCCCTCTTACTATATGATTCTCTTACGATTACAAGAAATCACAAGAGAATAATAAGAATAGATGTGGTGCCTAAGATTGATGAAATGTGCTCATGTCAAGAATCAAAGAAGGGAAGAGATCTGAATTATGTATGATATCCAGGATTTCTATCATTTCCAACCTTTGTGAAGTGGCTATTTATTTCTAATCTAACAACCAACTTGCTAGCCAAGTGTTGGGGGCCTGGGTCTCACCAACCAACCACTTAAATATTGCAATTCATGGGATTCATATAGTTGCTGAACTGATGATTGAACGAGTGAGATTATATGGTAAAATAAGAAGGAAGCACATTTGACCATTGATTTGGCTGAACGGACTTGATAGGAGATAGTTGGCTAAAAGGAAGGAATGTGCGGCTGAGATGAATGTCAATATGATAACTATACCCGAAGGATGCCCCACCTTACCTTGCATCTAATGCATCTATACTGTGGTAGTTTGCAATGGGAAATGGAACATTCTTCTTATCAAGATTAGGCATACTTGGTTGTACCTCTTGTCAATTTACTCCCATATGCTTAGATGACAAGATGGGTCAAGTTAGTTTGCTAGCCGCTGGGACCATGAAGATGGTAGGGAATTGCTGAGAGCATTGGGTAAGCCGAACCGGGCAAGGGATGACGAGACGAGCTGTAGGCTATACGTGATTGTACTGAGACTGGACCAATGATGGGTGATGCTGACGTAGACCTTGAACTGTGCTAGTTGGGAAATAGCTGGGATGGATGTTTAGGAGGGTGGGAAGACTTGGTGTCCCGTTGAAAGCAGGCCAACATGAGAGCACTGGTCAGTAAGAAGTAGGGAGAGATGGGTCGAAGTGGACCAGGTTGAGTTATGTTAATGCCTCACACTGATTGGCGAGCTGGCTGCTTGAATTATTAAGGAATGCCTCGACTGGAAGCTGGCTTGATGCGCACCTGAATAGAGGGGTCGAGAAGGGCCTAGCCTGGATTTGTATCGGCATCCGGTGTAGAAGCCTAGTTGTCTTGTATCTAGCCTTAGCTGGATTACGACTGACATGGAACTGAGTCGACCTAGACCGGCCCGGGCCAAGCTAAGAAACCTTTATTATTTATCTTCTTACTTATGAAATAATTGAGTAACATTTTCCACTTAATTCTGCGTTTGTGTGCAGGTGCAAGCTTGTTAAATCACGAAGATTCATCGATTGAGGCCTCTTCTATTCATTTAATGTACTTTCCACATGATGTTACGCCATTGGCGGCAGCAGTTTCACTTCTCGAGACATGGCAAAGAGGTGTCATTTCCTCCACGTGCATGTTGTGACACAACACTTGATTATTCTTTAACGGTTGGGATCCAATTTTTTCATTTTTGGCATAATGGCTACGATTGAGGGGAGAGGCGTATAAATACCCTTTTTCTTCCACTTAGAACTCATAGAGCTTTTTCCATGTAATTTCTTCAAAGAACTTGAACCTTACATGGTTTTCTATTGGTAAAAATAGCTAGTTTCATCTTCCTCTTCCTCTCCAAACGCCTCTGAGCACTCTTTGTTATGTCAAATTTGTTTGGAGTTAAAAGAAAGAAAAAAGCTTTCTTGGGTGCCAAACAGTTTTGGTTGATTGCAGCCCGGACCACGGCTTGGATTTCCGCTTCTTAACATGGATCTTTCTTCATTTCTTAGCCTAGGCTCATCATTTCTGGCCATATTTCCGATTGTGATTGTTCATAATTCTAGAGATAATGATCTAGCCGATGGTCTAGATGGTGCTAGCGGACTTCCTTGTCATCTTGCTCTGACATTCCCGAACCATGGTCGGCTTGGGATCCCAACTACTTTATTGGAAAGAGTAGTAGCTATCGCCTATGCCTCCAATGTCATGGTTGAAGTTTTGGTTTGCCCCTTGACATTGTCTGAAAGCTTTTCGAGATCTCTTGTGAGATTCAATGTGGAAGGCTTTTAACGTAGTCGTGCACTCCTACTAGCATAGCAAAATACTGATCGATGCCGGGGGTGCTCATCTGCACAATTGAAGCTGGATCTTCTACAGGGCCCCAAGGCACGGTTCTCTACTTCCCTTTCTCCTTTTCTTCTTTCAAATAGTTAGCAATGAGAAATCTTTGCAAGCCTAATGGGGCAGGAATTGTTCCTCTAGTCTTTGAACTGAATGCAACGGACCTTTTGTTGCAAACTTTGGTCATGAAATTTGTTGTTCTATCTTTTCATATTTTCCTGCAACTTATAGAGTAGCGTATCTGGGATAGCTGATGTAGTCCTACATTATTTATAGAAAATGTGTACGTCTATTTAAGGTATGTTAAATAGTAATGTGGTCATGTAATGGGTTGAGCCCGGACATTCATATGAACCAAGTGTCGGCTTGGTGTTTAGTAGCGGGAGACACTGGTGTTAAGTAAGAGCGCATGTTTGCTCATGCGTTTTATTAGGTGACAAGCGATCATGTGTAGAATGGAGGGTGGGCCCAACTTGAACCGGAGAGCAAGAGGGCTCGAGGGTTCTCTTGGGTAACCCGTCGCCAGTCGTTGATGACTGTAGGTCCCGACTCGAACTAGAGCCCATGGCAGGCTCGAGCACTTTGTATAAGTTTTATGTTAAATCATGAAATGGATAGAAAGTGCCGTTGTTCAAAAAACTTAGAAAATAATAGGACTTTTTATCAGGAGTATTAACTTATCTTTAATGCTGAGCTGAGCTTGTAAGTGTGCACGAGGACATTGGCTGTTATGCTAGAATGTCTTCAAACATATCGACAGGCGCCTGACAACTCCCTGGCCTGATCAAGGGAGAAGACGGAAGTGGTAGGCTAGAATGTCTTCAAACCTAGAGCGCTAAGATGCTCTTAAGGAACCTTCAAACGGGGGACGAATGATAGGTGGCCATGAGTTGTAGGCTTTTTGTTTTTCCCTTAGGTTTAGCCGCTAGCATGGACTGGCCTAGGCACTCTTGTCGAAAGGAGCACTCCTGGATGGAGAAAGACGCGTGCCACCACCCCTCCAATTGGGGGGGGAGACGTCTTGTACACTGGAATGGCCGACACCACTTGATGAAAGACCAAGGGGGTAGAGGAACTTGGTCGTTGATGGTTGACGCGATCCGTATGCAGAACAAATGCGAAAGCACCATAACTTGGTTGATAGCAACTTTAATGCGAAGGAGTAAACATGCACTACAGTCACACATGACATAAATCCAAAATGAAATATTGCTCCATTTCTCGATGGAATCTTGCTTAGTCACTGGTTCTAGCGCCAAGGCGTTGAAGCCTACTGTGGGCTGGAGCATGCGGCTGTTAACAACAAGATCCGAGGTAGCCCTCCTAGCGTTAAAATGTTGACACTTACCATGGATTAAAGGTCGGATGTTAACACAAGTTTTGAGGTAGTCCTCCTTCAATCGCTAAAGTATTGATGCTATTTTTCATGTACCTCAATTACAATGATGCGTCGTGAAGAGCAAATGTTACTTGCTAATCGTTAGGCCTAAGAATGGAAACTACAGGAAAATGAGCATTCAAGGGCAAATGACACAAGATGTAAAGTGGTTTGGCAAGGCTGCCTACGTCTACTATGATGCTCTTTACTATATGGCTCTCTTACAATTATAAGAAATTAAAAGAGACTAATGAGAAAAGATGTGACGCTAATGACAAATGAAGCTGCTGGTCTTAGAAATTTGCTAAGGGAAGAGATCTTAATTTTGTATGGTATCTAGAATTCTTATCATTTCAACCTTTGTGAAGTGACTATCTATTCACTAATCAAACAACCAACCAACACGCCAGCCTAGCGCTGGGGGTCGGGGTTTCACCAAACAACCACTTCAATGTTGCAATGCATGGGGTTCTTATAGTAGCTGAATTAATGCTTGGACAATTGAGATCGTGCAGTAAAACAAGAAGGAAGTGTGCCTGACGATTGATCTGGCTGAATGGAATTGATGAGAGATAGTTGGCTAAATGGAAGGAACGTGTGTTTGAGATGAATATCAACAGGAGAACTATAGCCGAAGCATGTCCCGCCTTACCTCACATTTAGTGCATCTATACTACAGTGGTACGCTATGGGATATAGAATGCTTTTTGTCAAGAGAGTCGTATTTGGTTGTACGACATTTTGCTTTACTCCCGTATACCTTGCTGGCAAGATGGGTTGAGTTGATTTGTTGGCCGCTGAGACCATAAAGAGGATAGGGAATTGCTGAGAGTTGAGAGTATGCCGTATTGGGCGAAGCATGACGAGACAAGTTGTAGACTGTAGGTGGCTATATTGAAATTGGACCAATGACGGGTGATGCTGACGTCAACGTTGAACTGTGTAGGTCGGCAAATAGCTGGGACAAATGCTTAGGTAGGCGGGCAGACTCGGTGCCTTGTTGAAAGTGGGCTGATATTAGAGGACCAGTCGGCAAGCGTTGGGAGAAATGGGTCGAAGCGGACCAGCTGAGTTATGCTAATGCTTTGTTTTTGTTGGCGAGCTGGCTCCTGGAGCTGTTGTATATTGCGTCGGTCGGAAGTTGGCTTGATGTGCAATTGAGTAGAGGGGTTGAGAGGAGCATGGTCTGGATTTATTTGGATGGTCATCAAGGTGTAGAAGCCAACCGACTTGCCTCTACTGTTGGATTGCGGACTGATTTGGACTCGAGTCGGTCAGGACTGGACGGGTTGGACTAAGAAATCTTGATCCGTCTATTTCCTTACTTACGGAAAAATTGAGTTAATTATCAAGATTTTGTCTAATAGAACTAGGACTTGTGAAAAAAAGTCTGTTTTGTGGTGGACTATCCTCAAACGTTTATATTTTTGGCAGAAAAGAAAACATGTTATTCTTGTAGTCAATTTTTCTCCCTAAACCTTTCCTTTTTCTTACGTTCTAACGCAGAAAAGTCTTAGATTTCTTTACAGAAATCTAGGTAAATAATTATAATTTGTAGACAGTTTTTACAATTACGACATATTAGATATATTGTTTATAACCGCCCATAACTCACTGAAAAAGAAATAGTTTTCCATTTTTTTTTCCACCAAATATACACACGACGTGAAAATGGTATATGTAGCAGTTGAAAATTCTATACAACTTATAAAACTTGCGGTTGCAACTAAAAGTGATATATAGCTGAACAAATTACAGCGTATTTTCCCTTGTTCTGCAACAAGGCGCCAACCAGTAGTATGAATTAATGCACAACCAAATTTTTAGCTCAAAACTTATTATTAAAAGTCATATACGGTTCAGTTAGAATGTAGTTGAATACAAAACTATTTTATTTAAAAGAGAGAGAATATAAAAATGAAACGCATGTCAAAAAACGAAAATGTGAGGAATGTAGTTGCAACAAACTCAGTGACGGCTCAGTTTGCTAAAGAAAATAGTAACTTGAGCAGCATGAGCAGTTCATAAAAGGACCAGTTGGCTTGACCTAAGTTTCTTTCGTACACTTCATTATGTGTCCGGTCGGGTTTGGTGAGTAGTTTGTTAACGTGTCTGCTCACGTGTAGCCATTTTCATTTTCAATTCAAAACTTGCAACAACGAAGAACCTTCTTTTCGTAGCCACGTGTGTGTGCATTATGCACGAGGTTTATTTAAAATCAACACATTTAGTTGAAGTGTACATTTATTAAGGTGACAACATTGTACTGTGTGTTCTAATGATGGCTCAAGCACACCTACTTATTTGTTCATTTAACCTATACATGTATAACTTGATAGAAAATGCATGGTTAACAAATTATGCCGGCAATGAAGTTGTTACTTCTATAATTAGAGATGGTTGACAGGAATCAATAGGAACGTATGTCCCTTTTGAAGATGATATAAAAGCTCAAAGGTATCAAATCCATTAGCTATGCATTACACTTGGCCACATGCTGTGGAAAAGTGTCTTATACTTGGCCACATGCTGTGGAAAAGTGTCTTATATCCCCAATATATATAGCTTAAAAGCTAAGGGTATGTTTGGTTTACCGTTTTTAGTTTTGAGTTTTCGTCCATATAAAAATACGAACAACGCATATATATTATGAAAAATGGTCATTCTAGAAAACGAAGTTAACATACAAAATAGAAAACAATTTTTTTTTCATTTTTCGTGTTTTGAGAAAAACGGAAGCACGAGCAATAATTCATCCTTCCGTCGTTTCTCCATCCACTTCGTGGTCCCCTCCAATCTTCCGTTCATCCCTTCCGACCTCCCTTCATTCTTCTCATATTTTGTAATTAATGTTGAAAACTCAAAACAAAAATACAAAATAAACCAAACGAACCCTAAGTTTTTATACTTGGAAATTAGTTATTTTCATCCGAAGCAACTAAAAAGTTGCATCATTCATTTCATACAATTGTTACCACCTCACATGACAAAACCCTATACGTAAACCAGTGTTTTAGGTCCGACCTCGAATAACAATGAACTTTGGATCAACACGGTCTGTAGTTCAATCAGACCTCAGTCATGCATGTATTCTAATCAGATTTTCAAATTAGCGGTCCAACATTCAATTTTGTCTGATTAACCGTGGTTCTTTTGGTTTTCCCCACTTTTTCATCATGTAATTCTCTATTCCAAAAATCATAATCGTTTCAAAATCTAAACCACAAAATCCACCACTTCGTTCTGCTGCAAACTCCTCTAATACCACCACAACATTCATCAAGTTTTCCGTCAATAAATTTCAATCGTTGTTCACTGTTATACTGTATACATAGCTGTAATTGTGTTACTGCAATTGTGCATTGCAACAGCACACAACTTCGAATTCAGACTTTGAAGAACATCTACAGCTCGTATATATATTATTCTTAATTATAGTTAAATGAGCAATTTTTTTGAAAAAGAAAATCATGGTTTCGACGGTTTGACCGGTTGACCTATCAAAATCTTAAATCTTGAGTCAGCACGTTTCGACTCATGGTCCAGTTATAAAACTATGATGTAAACAACACTAAAACAAGTATGCAATGGGTTAGGCGCAACCAACGCATGTGACATGATAACGGTTAAACCCACACGAATTTACCGTGATCCATCTACACAAGAAATTTGTTTAGTAAGCATCCGACATGTCGGACAATGACAATTTTATTTTCATAGTTAATTATTATTATATTAAACGACAAATTTAAAAAATATTTAAAAGTGGTTATCTTTGGAACAATGAAAGCTAAAACTAATAAATATAATTTTGAAAAAATAAAATAGTATTAGTCATAAGATATTAGTATCTTAAAAATATTCTTAAATATTTATAATGTGTAAATATAAATTTGACGTAAAACAAAAAATTAATGGATAACATATACAGTCTTTATGTAAAAATATAAAATAATCCTCAAACATTAGTTTTGTTTCACTTGGATTAATAACATTGATATTATAAAACCTAAAATATTTAAAAATAGTTGTAATACCTTTGGTGTCACACTTTTTTGGTATGTGAGTGAATTACCTAAAACGCCCCTTTGCAAAAATTATTTGATCTTAATATCGCTTAAAAATATGATCTAATAAATAAAATTCATTTACAAATTCAAAATAATTCTCTACAAATATTATCAAATCTTAATAATATTTGAAAATAGGATCTAACAAATAAACTTCCTTATTTATTCATCTTTATTAATTAATAATAAACATAAAAATTCATACTAACAAAAAATTAGATGTTACAACTTAGAGATAAAAATTCAAACTAACTAAATATGATTAAATATTTATGCAAATTATTTTCTTTTGAATGTGTTAAACATGTACAATTTGTACAAAAACAACTTACACGCGAAGCGCGTGCCGTAATGCTCGTAAATAAAAATCAAAATATACAATCTTTTTTTGCTCCCCGTCTACTTTCTAACCTCCTTTCAAACTTTCCTTTTCCATATTCCTTTGGTCTTAGGGTGCGCCTTCGCAGGCAGAAAAATCTTCAATCAAGTATGCGTCGAGATCGATGTGTCAGAAGCATCAACACTACAAGAGAAACGGCTCTTTCCAATGGCGGTAGGCCGTTGGAGGCCGTTGAAAATCCCATTGGTATACGTTTCAACGGCTTCCAACGACTTCTAACGGCACCAACGGCTACCAACGGCAAGTTTGCCAACGTGGCAAATCCTGTTGACCAAACTACCGTCGGAAATCCGTTGGAATGCATTGGAATTTGCCGTTGGAAGCCGTTGGACGTAAATGACCAGTGAGCCGTTGGTCGCCGTTGGAAATCTGGGTATATTTTTTTAAATAAAACCAGCAGTGCTTGCTTCCATCCACACACAACCACAATTATATCAAAACAGCTCCATTTCGAGCATATATATATAACAACTATATCAAAACATATCCAAACATATAGATATAACCAAATCATGCATATATTTCAACATAAACAAATATCCAAACATAACCAACATCAAAAAATCCAAACCAACATCCACAACCAAACCATCAGAATGTATCAAATCCAAAGATACACAGAAACCATCAAAATGTATCAAATTCTCACCAACTCCAAAATATACATGCCAATAACAAAACATACTTAAATCACTCTGCACCAAACCACCAGATGAAGGAGGTTGTCCATACTGTGCGATGAACTCCGCCATACGCCGGTTCATCTCCTCCGTCCTTGCTTCATGCAGCAAATTGCATTCCCCATCTCGGTAAGCCCGGCTCGTAGCTGCGCAATCTCTTCCTTATCTTGAGCCTTTTGATATTCACTTTGGGCTGTTTGAGCCTGTAAACAAATTTAAATTATCAACTACACTAAAAAAATTAGTATTAAAATAATTGCAAATTAACTAACCTATATATATTCACTAAATAATTCATAAAATAAACTACGGATATGGAAGCGTCTGCCGCGGGTATAAGGATAGTTCAAAATATGAATAGAATACACTAGTATAAGGATATTTACTAACTTAAAATTTAACTTAAAATTACCGATTGGCTTCCATATCCGTAGCGTCTGCTGCGGGTCACTAGATCCATGATAGACTCAAAAATGGCGTCCTCATCGGGGGTCAAGTGAGCTTGTCCCGTATCTTCAAGTAAGGCTGTCCGCGCTTCCTAGAACTTTTGCTATCATGCAAAATATAATTGAATTTAGTTAACGTTATTTCAATTAACTTGTAAGTTTTAGTTACTTATGTTATACTTACATAGGCAGCACGCGCTTTGTCATCATGGTCCCAAGAGTAAGAAACTGCGCTGGAATAATCGACCTGAGTCAAAGCATGTGTATGGGCAAACACATCCCAATAACTAACAGCCCCGCGTTGTCTCTCCTGAAATATGCACATATAAATATACATTATTTATATTTTAACAAATTTAAACTTAAAATAATTAACTATTTATCTTATTTAATAATTATACCAAATCTTCCCGGTGATGCTGGAAAGACTTGGAACCACCGCGATGTGTAACGGGGTTCCTGCTCCTGTTTGCAGAATTCCTCTCGGACTGCCTCTACAAATTTAAATTGAAAACAAAAATTGTTTTGACAGTTTTAATTATTTATATATTATTTGCCTCAAACAATTTAAATTAAATATATGATAGATTTACCAATCTATTTTATCTCTTCTTAAAGATGGGTAAGGAGCATAATAAACTTGAAGAGCTTGTTTCGCAAGTACAAAAGGATCGTACTTATAATACCTCGAAGTATGTTTTATTTCTATAAGATTATATTTTGGATCCACGTTTATTCTAGAACCTGGAACGTTGCTGAACCAGTTGCATTTAAACAGAAATACTTCTTCTGCGGGTCGGGTGAAATATGTCAACTGCAAAATCTGGGTCAGCACGCCATAAAAGTCATTTATGTGATCATTTGGATCATCACTACCTTTGACAAATACAGTAGTATTGTTAGTTGATTTTTCGGCACCGTATTCTTTGGTATTAAATTTATATCCGTTGACAAAGAATATTGGATATGTCTTGACTATCCTTTTTGGTCCCATAGCTAAATGTTTCAATCCTTCATCTACAACACAATTTGTTGTATCAAAAACATAGTTAGAAAACCAAGCAGCAAATTCTTTACCGATATCATCGTTTGGATGTTGTGATTCGTAAATACTGCAATTATAGAACAAATGTTGCATTATGATTAAAATACATGTGTGCATATTTGTGTATACATATGTGTAGATGATATGCATGTGTAGATGTATGTGTATATATATTACCTAATAAATGATGCAACTTCGGCACAGTTGAGAAGAATGTACGTGTGTGCTACTTGATAATCTCTATCATCCAACCATACTTCCACACATTTACCAGCAGGCCGACTAGTTTTTCTAAAAATAGATAAAGTCGCTTGACAATCATCTTCATCAATGCCTTCATCATTACATGTAGCACTTTCAAATGATATTTTCACATGGTCGCTGAAATAGTGAGAGAAAAAAAACGAAGCTTCTTCTTCGATGTACGATTTGCAAATCGAACCTTCAACTCGAGCTTTCTGTCTCACTTTTTTCTTTAGATGATTTAAATACCTAGCAAAAATTATTTTAAATTAATTTTTTATATATTTAATTAAACCAATATGTAATAAACTAAATATTAATATACCTTTCAAATGGATACATCCTACCATATTGCACAGGCCCTTGAAGACGTGCTTCAAATGGAAGATGAATAGGTAAATGCTCCATAACATTGAAAAAACCTGGAGAAAATATTTTTTCCAGTTTGCAAAGCAATATCGGGATTTCTTCATCAAGTTTACATAGACGATCAACTTTTAATGTAGTTGAACAAATCTCTTTATAAAACAGACTAAGTTCTGTTACAACAGTCCAAACTTTTACGGCAACAGTTCTTTAAAAGCGACGGGTAACAAATTTTCCATCATAACATGACAATCATGACTTTTCATCCAGCTAAGTTTATTGTTCTTATAGTCAACACATCTACGAAGATTAGAAGATATGCCATCTGGGAACCTTAATCCTTCCACCCATTTTAAAAGTAATTTAACTTGATTATTGTCTAGCTCATAGCAAGCTTTTGGCTTTTTTTGTGTCATTTGGTTTTATATGAAGCTCAGGAGAATTACATATTACTTCGATATCACGTCTTGATTTCAAATCATCTTTCGTCTTCCATTTAGTTCGACAGCACTTCGCTTTAGTTCCCTGAATAGTACACAATTGCGTGTACACAGGGAACATAAAGGGAAGCGCTGCCGAAATTTTGCGAACCGTTTAAACTGAAATGATTTACGAGATTTAATTACGTTATTGTTTTTGTAACTTGTCCAATACAGGGACAAATCCAACAAATACTGTATACGATGAATATAGATGTCCGTTCTGTTAAAAAACGAATATTCACACAACGATCATATACAATACTTATCAGACGGGGCCAAAAACACTCTAAGGGTTTAAATTTTAAAATTAGCGATACAAAAGTTTAAATTTTATTTTCATAAAATTTAAACTTTTATATCAATAAACAATATGTTGAATCAACGCATATATAATGATTTTTTCCTAAAATAAAAAAAATCCAGTGTGTATGCGCAACGTATAAAATAAACAAACAATGTAATACATATAATCGCATCACAAATCACATCCAGTCATGCACAAAATGTATCACGTATATATCGTATCATAACATGTCAAAAGTGAACAATTTATAGGTCAATATCATCACTTTCTACGTACGATTTTACGCAATTCAATCACCAATATAATAACAAGTGAGGTTCATGCTTAGGTTAGTAATAATTATTAAGTTTGACACTAATTTATAATAAACCTAATTTAACAAATCATAGTTAAACATGCAATAATTAGTTTAATAACAATAATTAAGGTCCAATACACTACACTACACAGACAATAGCACAATACATACACAAAAATTACCAATTTAATCTAAAATTAAAAATTTAACAAAATTAGGATTTTAGCAAATAATACCTGATTTTGGAGGT
Organism: Allium fistulosum; assembly: GCA_030737815.1. NCBI lineage: Eukaryota > Viridiplantae > Streptophyta > Magnoliopsida > Asparagales > Amaryllidaceae > Allium > Allium fistulosum. The sequence continues at coordinate 100,079,127 of CM060902.1, forward strand.
TGTGAAGCTTGCAAACCAAGATGGGGATGTTAGAACGTGTAGAAGGGGATAAAATGGGGTTGGAAATTTTTAGGGTGGGAAAATTGGGGTTTTTGGGTTGATTTTCGTGTGTAAGATGAATGAGGAGGAAGAAGATTGATCCGCAGGTAAGTCGCGGATTTCCAACGGCGAGCAACGGCCGCCAACGGCTTCCAACGGCATGTCTTTTTTGTTATTAAAAAATTCCGAGAAAAGCTTGCCGTTGCTCGCCGCTGGAAGCCGTTGGTCAAAGGCCGTTGCCCCCCCCCCCCCCCGTTGCTATAAACAGTAATTCTTGTAGTGCAAGGTTAAGGCATAAGAAAAATTTTCCATATTCCTTTTCCGTATTCACTTCAACCATGGTAAATGCTATTTATATCATTTCTAAAGTTTTAATCTGATTTTTAATAATTTAAAATGTTATTTACTATTATCAAGTTATACGCGCACGCGCACACAGATATGTGTGTTTATTTATTTGTGTATGTATATATGTATATGTATATGTATATGTATGTATGAATGAATGTATGTGCGCGTGCGTGTGGATTTAAAATTGTTTATAAAATTATATTTTTTTTTTTTTTTTTTTTTTTTTTTGGCATAGCCGACGGGGTTGGATGGACCCCGACCATTTTATTATAACAAAATAATAAAAGCATACAGAACAGGTGAATGACAGATTGTCACTCAACATCAATCCTGGAAAAATTCCAGAAAAAAGAAAACAGAGAAAGCGAGTCACGACGACTCAGCATGCATTGTAAAACCCAAAGCAGTTTGACAATGCATTAACACTTTACATCTTGGTAGACCAATATATATCACGAAACAGAGAATACCAAGGCCAAAATAGAGAGCAGATCAACCACTATATCCGAAGGTCCTAATGTCCAAATAGTAACACACTTACTACCGAATTGTCAAACACTGTACGTGCTTCATACCTCATGATGCGGGCTATGTGGGGAGGACCATCGTGTTCATGAAACCCACTTTCATGCGTCTAGTCATAGGCCCAGTGGTAGTCTGAGGAGAAGCAATAGGCGAGGTGGAGACGTTTGACTCGACAAGGGGAGGAGGCGCTCTATATGCCGCTGGCGGAAGGATATGATCATAACAGTTCGAATTAATTTTCTTTGGCGTTTTGGACGATTTTGCATTATTAGTAGCATGGGAGAGCTTTAAAGGCACAAAAGGGGCTGCATTTTTCGTCTTACTATGACCTGGGGCGGCATTTTTGGCACTGGAAAGAAAACTAGGAGAAATTTCACATGGTCCATCTAGCTGAGACGAAGAGTTAGGATCTGCACGCAAAAATTGGGCAGACATATGCACGGGGTGGGCATGAACCTGGATTTGAGTGTCACCATAGACTGTACTCTGAAGGATATCCTCGTCTATTTCACCCTCCTCTCTGGTTTCAGAGCATACAGTAGGAGGTTTACTTCGTTCAGGAGTCAAAGCAACTAATTCAATCACATTACTCACGGTGCTCTGTATGTTTTCATTCTTTGTTTCTCTATCAGATTTATCTAATTCTGAAGCATCAACCACAACACACTCGTTAACTTCCTTATTCTCTTGCACCACTTCCATGTCAGTACTACAATCTAGATCAAGTTCACTGCTAATAATAGCAGGAGAAGTAAGATTCAGTTCATGCCTTTGTATTTTTTCCGCTCTTGCTAAGGTCTTTTTTCCTTCCGAGAGATTTACTCCCAAAGCTGCATCTTCATCAGATAATTTTACTTTGCCAGCACCATTTAAATTATTGCATTGACTTTCAACAGGGGAGAATTGATTCCTAGCTTTAGTTGTGTTAGATCTCATATTTCTTTTCCTGACTTTAATCCATACTCCATTTTGCTTTCTTTTTATAGGCATAGTTACATTTCCACTTTCAGCTTTACTATCAACACTTTTCTTGGAAACAATCACTTTCTCAACTGTTATTTTACCATCCCCTCCTGCATCGTTCTCCTTATCCTTATTGTGCTTAAGACAACTAGATTGATTATGGCCAAACTCTTTGCATCGACAACAGATCAGTGGTTTCCATAGATAACTGACTCGAACAAAGTGCACTGAGCCATCAACCATCTGAATAGGAAACTCATCAGGTAGGTCTTGGTTAGGGGAGACTTCAACCATGCATTTAGCAAATTCTAACCTATCAAGTTTTTCGGTTGATTCGTCCATACACAGAAATCTGCCTACTCTCGATGCTAGCCAGCTTATACCAAGCAGCGACCAAGCATACATAGGAATGTCAAACATTTTAATCCAAACAGGAACTTTTTTAATACTACAACAACTATTACCTATAGCAGAATCCCAAGGTTTAATGATGAAGAGCTTGTTCCTTAAGATAACCGGATCCGCTTCGAGGATTCTGTTCCGATCTTCTTCGCTAGAAAGGAGAAAAAAGAACAAGAAGCCATTAGTTTTAACCTTGATGGTTCCAGTTAGCCTCCAGGTTCGCTTGAGCAGGTAGATAACTGTGGAGTAAGGTAACGGCTCGTCAAGGAAAAATCCAACCAGATAGTTGCACCATTCTTTGTCTCCAGCTTTTAAAATTTCGACAGGGGGAATGAGAGTATTTCCAGAGAAGGTGAGGGAGACTTCGGAAGCCCTGAAGATACCGGCGTTTTTCGGTTTCGCCTTGAACAGAGATGACCACTGCGGCAAGGGTGGGGGCGCGGTTGGCTTAGAAGGCGAAGGATAAGATGCGGGGGAAGGATGGATTTGAGAGGGAACTGCAACGGAGACGAGTAAGGGAGGAATAGGAGGGGGAGGGGGAGGGGGGTCAGGAGCAGGAGGCAGAAGCGCGAGCGGCGGGAAGTCAGATAAAGGGGCAGGAAGCGGCGCGATTTGACTGGGCGGGGTTTCCAAAGCCGAAAGGGGAGAAGAGGCGGAAGAGGTAGAAGCCATGTCTCTAGTAAGACTTTAGTCCCTTGAACTGAAAACTTTGGGGCCATGGATACTATGTATTCCATTGCCTTTGGTTAGACCGAGATTTATAGTGCCCGGACACTTATGTCTCATTATTGTGGCCGCTGGGTATCGAACCGGTGCCACTACAACACAATGTAGCAACTCCACTATGTCTTTACCACTGGACCACTAGAACTTGACTAATATATTTATAAAATTATATTAATATATATATAAACATGTTTATACTTTAATTCTATATGTATGTGCACGTGCGTGTGCATTTAAAATTGTTTATAAATTATATATGACTTTAATTTTTTTTATTTCCAAAACTATACATTAATAAAATATTATTATATTTATATTTAATAATTTTTAGCAATGTTTACATTAATATATGTATATAAGTGTAAATATTTAATCTATTAAAAATATGATAAATAGTTTTGAATTTTCCTTTTTTTCAAACTATGGCCGAAAAGAAATATATGTGGAATATTTTGAAATTTAATTTTATTAAAATTTTCATACTTTGACTATTTTATACTTTTTGAATAGTTTGAATATATAAAAGTTTTTACTATTTTCGACAATGATAAAATTTATAAAATATATATAATAATTTCTTTAATTAATCAAAATATTTTAACTAATTTTTAAAATCCAAATTTGAATTTTAAAACAGTTTACCTAGTCAAAATTAGATTTTAAAATTTGAATTTAAATGTTATTGAGTTGGTCAAAATATTATTAACAATCTAAAATTAATTTTATTTAATGTACAAATAAAATTTGAAATTATATATAGACACACACACACAAAAATATGTTTTAAGACAATCAGTGCGCATATAAATGACGAATGCATACATTATAGATGCAAATCAAACATCTATATGCGTATACATTAACTATGTACATATTGTTGTGTTGCACATGCACGTTATATATACAAGACTATATATTATTATCCTTATCTTATATTATCATTAGTTAATTTAAATTAAATAAATAAATAAAATTACGTTTATACAAATAAACTAAACTAGATCTAGTAAAACTTATCAGACTTTATAGGCCCACTATGATCCAAATGGAGATTTTTTTTATTGAAATTCACTCAATTTACCTTCTGCTGACCGGGTCATTTTCAACAATGCAAACTAGAAAGTTGCTTGAAAGTTTTTTTTCATAAAGAAAGTACCCAAAAATCTTCAAAATCAGTAGAACTTAAAAAGCCAACTATATGCCCATCGATACTTGTTTGTTAGATCTTCTAATACATACGAAATACTGATTCACATATTTTTCCTTCCCTGGCGAATTAAACGTAATTTTGGATTTGATTAACTAAAATTGCAGTAAATATCATAAGCGTCATGAATGGTGTTAATTTTCTTTTACTATTCAACTATTTAATTCCATGACAATTGTAATAAATGAATTTTATTGGTAAATATCAATTTTAATAAACAAAATGTTACTAACTATTAATATAAATAATGTTAATGAGATTTTACGTCTTAGAAACACTCGAGTATTTTTTGAAGTAACCACGATGTTGAATACTTTCATGACTAAAAATCATCTAGATTAAGTAATATTAAAATGGCCTTTAAATGAAGTAATTATATGCTTTAATATATACACAATTTTGAGGGAAAATATATGAAATTCAATGAAAGGTCTCTATCCAATTCCTTAAGCAATACATTTCAATTATAACACTAAAGACAGAAAAAGAAAAGTACTGAAATTACTAAATGACACAAAGAAGTTACGTGGTTCGGAAGTTAATGAATCATACATCCACAAGAAAATGTCCTTATCTTCTTCTTTCATTCTTTGTATAAGTGAAAATGGAAAAGAGTACAATTTTGATTTCAGTGCTCAAAAAGAGTAAAAATTCCCCCTCTTCTACTACAGTTCTCTATTCATTTATAGTTCACAAAGTTTTACACAGATCGCTAATATCCATCTTCCACTCTTTTGATTTATGCCTTTGGATTATGCCTCATGTCGATCATTCGTCTTGCTTATTTATTGTACACGGATTTCTAACGTTCATCTTTCGCTCTTTTGAATCCTACCTTTGGATTATGCCACGTGTCAATCATTCGCCTTGCTTATTATTGTAGACGGATTACTAATGTGGTCTTCAGCGGGAAACCTCGATTTGGATTGATGGATTTTGAACTTAGGTGGGAAACTTGGAATTGAAGCGGAAAAACCAAATTTGAATAAGCCATGACTTAATATAGGTTTTAATCTATTTGAGACTACATGGGTATAGCAGTTTTGGCCTTTCCTCATTAAGATTTGTTCTTATAGGGGTGGAGCTGAAGTCTAAACTGTTGCTATAATAGCTTAGATTGGGTTTCGGTGGTATGGCAAGGCTTCAAAATGCCGGTACAGTTTTATTTGCCGGGTTGTAAAGTTTGGCCATGATTACTCTTGACGTTGTGCTTTGTTGTTGTTTTGGATGGAACAGTGTAGTACGACTTCGGAAGTGTTAGCGTGGTTTGGATAATGTGTAACATTATTCTCTTATATAATTATGAAGACGTAGTTCCCAATGATTCATTTTTCACAGTGAAGTATTAGAGTACTTATAACCATGAAGTCCTTCTATGTTGTGGGAAGTTTTTTATTGTGGCTTTGCCTGCTCATGTGGAAGGTTTGTTGATTTGTTTCTTCTGTCGAGTGTTTTTATTTGTGGGTAGTTCTTTAGAATTACGGTGATGTTCTGTCACTTCGAAGTCAATTCAGGATTGCGGCGCGTTCCTGTTGCTTCAATGTTAATATAAGATTATGGCGCGGTACGATCAATTTAACGTTAGTTTAAGATTACGAGCCATCTCTATTGTTTATTATTGCTATAAAGAATATGCCGCAGTTCTATGTCACTGATACTGCTTTTGGGGCCGCAACACAATCTCTGTATTTTGTCGTTATTTAAAGATCGTACCGTAGTACCAACTTATCAAGGCTTACTTTTGGAAGGGCATCACAACCTTCATATTTAGTATTTGAAGGTCATGCTGCAATTCTTCCCATTAAATTAAGTGTTAGGATTGCAGAGCAGTTGTAACATCCTATCTTGAGGCCCAAAGCTAAACGCTTCAGATGCTGCAGTCATCTATAGTATTAACTTCCGGCGACAAAATATGGTAATGTTAATGGTATCCATAATATTAGAAGCACATGAATATGAAACAAAATCACAGATTTCAAAAACAATATCTTTTCTCATTACATATCACAAAATCTTGTTTCATATCCAAATTACATAATCCCAACGTTTCCTAGGTTCTGATTGAATATAATTATTACAGAAATATGCCAAGAGCGACATATGAAGATGCCCCCTTGGTTGACCAGAGTACTAGATAGTCATAACAGACTTAATACAACACAGCGGAAAAAACAAAAAAACAACTCCTAAATAACAAGCATCTGCCTCCTGCTCGTCCACGAAAGCTTTATTCGTCCACCTACTAAAACTTGTAAATCCTCAACCCTCAGCCTACTCACATCGATTTTGAGCACCCGAGGGTTTAAGGGGATAACATAAACTTCGAGTCAGACATAAAACCTGGTGTGAATAATACTATACATCTCGGTTATCTGATATTAAGTGAAACCACGCCACTTAGCGGAACGGGTTTCCCCTCACTAATATCCTTCTAAAACATATCTTTTGCAAATGTAAATCCTGTAACCAAACTGGTTAAAACAATAACATCAATATCATGTAACCATATAAATCAAGTAATCAATGAACTATCTGTTCGAACACTATAGTTTTGTTTGGCTAACTACTAACATTTGGCTGACTCGGGCCTACCAGAAAAAATAAACAAATAATCTAACTTTTTTTAGAAACTCTTCTAGACGGTTTGTCACTAACTTATTTCTCCCAGGGACAACTGATCCTAATGGTTTCGCAGGATCACCAATAACCTATCCTCACTCGGTATATTCCTTTCTATGTGTAACATCATTTTAGTTTTACCTGAGACAAAGCGCTACACACTAGAATTTTGGACTTATATTAGCTAGGGGCTACTAGCTAAAGTATTGGGTGCGACCCATACCAGTCACATCTAATATTCTAATATTTGAGTCATTTTACTTAGGGTCAACTACCCTTTAAATTTTCCTTGAAAACATTTCTTTCAAAACGATTTAACCCTTTTTAAATCATACTTAAACAAGGGAAATATATTGTAGCTTTACTCAAATCACCTTTCCATGTTATATATACTTTACACAAAACATTGTTGATGATAACATTCAAAACCTTTGAAAGTACCCTTTTCAAAACCATTGAAAGTCCCCCTTTCAAAACCACTGAAAGTACCCCTTTCGAAATAGTAAATTACTTTACTTTATAACCTTAGGCCGAAGGGCCAAAACATTCCTTTCGAAACCATTCACAATCAACCTTTCGAAAACATTAAAAACATCCCTTTCGAAAGCTTTATAAAACCATAGACATCCTCTTTTCAAAACACTTTAAACATGCCTTTCGAAAACATTGGAAACCCTCCATTTAAAACCTTTCGAAAACATTGGGGAACCACCCCTTCGAAACCTTTCTCTTATACCTTTCGAAAGCATAAAGTCCTTTACTTAAATCAAACCTTTCGAAAGCATCGGGTTCCAGTAAAGTATGTGGAATAACCTTTCGAAACCATTTAAAACCATTTCTTTCAAACCCATTTGCGTTCAACTTTCAATAGCACAAAGTGTCATAAACAACTAACTCGAAAGCACTCTTTCAAAAGCAATTTTCTAATTAAAAGAAGTGACGGTGTCAAAACCATTCCCTTCGAAAGCATTGGAGAAGCGACTTAGGTTTTAAAATGAAGTGTCCCTTTCGAAAGCATTGCTTTGAAAGGTAGGAAGTGGCAGTGTGGAGTTTCGACCCCTTCGAAAGCTTCTTTATAAAATAAAAGGCGCAACCTCTTTCGAAACCATTATTTAAACCAATTGGCCAAGTCGAAAGCTATCTAAGTTGAAAGCTATCTAAGTTCGAAGCATTTTTTTCGAAAACAAAGCAAACGCATTTCCTTTTAAAAGCAAAATAAGGCTTCGACCTCTTCGGAACCCCTTGTTTCGACTCAATATCTTTCACCTTTGCCCAATCCACAATGTACCATGTATTTGATACCATGTGTTGGTTTCGATGGAGATGGAGGCGGAAGTACCTAGTCGAAAGCTACGTGCCGAAAGTGGCGAAACAACAAAAACAAAGTAATTCTGATTTTTAACTTTAAAAGTAATTCGTTTCAACTAACCTGCTTTGTTTATCAACATATGATTAGTTGCTCTAAAAGCCTTTTCTAAAAGTACTGCCGAATTTTAAGAGGTAAACAATTTAAATTATTTACAAAATGCTTCTTCTCCTTTTATAATATATAAAACATTTAAGTTCCATACCTTAAATATTTTTATATACTTATTAAAACACTTAGGAAAATTCTACAAAAATTCCAATAAATCACTTTTAATATGTTTTCTAACAAACATTAATTTCGGACCCAAAAACAATATAATTTAACCGTAATTAATTTTAAACCCAATTAACCATTTTTTCACTAGAAAATTAATAATAAATCCACATTAATTCAGAAAATTATGAAATTTGAAACCCATCTCTAAAATATTCTTTCTGACCTTATCTCAAAATCGCAAGGTATTTGGTTGTCATTTAATCGGGTTTTCACATTAAAACTTATCATAAAATCCATGTGAAAAAGCATAAATCATCAACAAGCATATATATCCATTTTAACAATCAAAACATGGCAAAAACATTTGCAAAATAATTTGAATTTCAATCTAAAACCCAAAAAAATGATATGTAACCTATTATTTACCTAAGCTTTGTGATTAAGGGTTGAGATTTGATCTTGGATTAAGTTGATTAAGCTTCGTCTTAATTCTTGCTTTATCTTCTACTTGATTTTCCTTAATGGTGGTCGGCCTCTCTTCTATTTAGTTTTTATTTTGAACGTGTAAAATGAATGTGGTTTAAGGCTTTAGGGTATAAGAATATACTTTATTCCTACTTTGCCCCTTATATAACTTCCCTTATGTTTTTCATTTAATTCATCTTAGTTCAATTGTTAACTAGGCACAGCAACCCCTATTAACATAAATCGCAATCCCTTAACCATTTACATTATTTTATTTTATTCAACTAATTAAATATCCTAAATAATGTTAACCAAAATTAGGGTCGTTACAGACTCCCCTCCTTAAAGAATTTCATCCACGAAATTACGATATGGTACATAATAAATCAACCATAAAGTTAAAACATACCATGAAACAAATCAGGATAAGCATCTCTAATCCTGATCTCAGTTTCCCAAGTACAGTCTCTCTCATCGTCACTCCGCTGGACCTTAACTAGTCTGACTTGTCTTGTTCCTTAACCTCTTCTCATCTCTTACGACTATACGAACTGGCTTTCTCATTATAGTAAAATTCGGCTCCACTACTAAGTCATCTAACACAGTCGGTGCTATAGTAGTCTCTGGATCTCAAAAACACTTTCTCAGATGAGAAACATTAAAAAAGTCATGGACTCCTGCCAAACTATTCGGTAACTCTATCCTATATGCGGGTTTCCTGATCCTCTCTACAATAGGAAATGGTCCAACAAACCTCGGTGCCAATTTCCCAGATCTCCCGAATCAAATTAATCCTTTCATCGACGATACCTTGACGAAAACATGATCTCCAACTGAAAACTCTAAGTCATTCCGTCTTCTGTTAGCATAACTCTTTTGCCTAGACTGAGCTCCCTTCATTCTAGCTCTAAATAACTCAATCTTCTCTACATCTTCTCTAACCAAATCCGGACCTAGAACCAACCTAGGTCTCTAACCAACAAACGGGTGATTTGCATGGCCTTCCATACAAAGCTTCGAACGATGCCATCCCTGTACTAGTCTGATAACTGTTGTTATACGAAAACTCGACTAAGTGTAGATGGTCTTCCCATGATCCTCTAAAATCTAACACACAAGCTCTTAATAAATCTTCTAAGATTTTGCTAACTCTTTCTGTTTTCCCATAGGTCTGTGGATGGTAAGCGGTACTCATCTTAAGCTTGGTCCCAAAATCTCCTGTAGACTCTTCCAAAACTCGCTAGTGAATAAGGAATCTTTATCTCTTACTATACTACTAGGAATTCCATGCAGTCTAACTACATTCTTCATAAATAATCTGGCTAGAACAGGTGTCATCCGGATTAGCTTAACTATAATGAAATAGGCACTCTTGGTTAACCTATCCATTATGACCCGTATACTTTCATTTCCTATATTAGATCTTGGCAACCCGTCCATAAAATCCATAAAAATAGAATCCCACTTCCAAACTGGAATATCCAAAGGCTGAAGTAATCCACTTGGTTTCTGATGTTCGACTTTTACCTGTTTACAGTTCAAGCACTACTTCACCCATAAGCCTACATCCCTCTTCATACATTTCTAGAAGAAACTCCTCTTCATGTCCTGATACATCTTAGTTCTTCCTGGATGAATAGTGAACTTTGAACGATGGCACTCCTCAAGAACTTCTTTCCTAATGTCTCCCACATTTGGAACACATAATCTTCCTTTCTTCCTAAACCACCCATTCTGGTTAAGGTTACAATCCTTCAAGTCATCGCTCTCCATTCCATCCCTTAATATTCTGATCCTTGTAACTAATGATGGATCCTCATTCTGCTTAGAAGCAATCTTTTCGATCATCACCGATCGAACTTCTAAACATGACAACACAACCGTTTCCTTACTTGACCTAGCTTCAGAATTCCACTGCACTCTACATGTCGTCAACGCTTCCAAATATTTTCACTCTATTATCATCGCCAACACTACATTCTGATGTTTTCTGCTAAGTGCGTCTGCAACCTTGTTCCCTTTTCCTAGTGTGTACTCAATACCAAAGTCATAAGCAGCTAAAAGCTCTAACCACCTCTGCTGTCTCATATTTCACTCCTTCTAAGAGAATAAATACTTCAGTGACTTATGATCCGTATACAGTTCAAACATCTCTACCAAAAGGTAAAGTCTCCACACCTTCAATGCAAAAATCACTGCAGCTAATTCCAAATCATGTGTTGGATATCTAACCTCATGCGGTCTAATACTACCGAATTTAGAGACAATAAAGGCATTTCAAACTGTACTTGTTAATACAAATAGGGGCAAAAAGTTCAACTAAACGGCCCTTAATAGAAGGAGAGGCAAATTAAGAGCTGCCTCTAATAATCAAGCCCCTAATGATATTTAAGGGCGGATTGGGCCATTAAATTGCCCCTAATATACCCAATGCCACCTAAGCAAATATGACATGATAATTACACTGATGGCGGTTTTTATTGTCCTTTTAGCTACATATTGAGGCAAATCTATATGCCCCTATTAGCATTAGTATTATTAAATTAATACAAGTAATTAATATAATTAAAATCGATTATCACTATATATTTACATATACCACCGATTTTTTTCCCAATTCAGGTTTTAGACCAAGTGTGTATTAAAAAGAACAGAAACATGAATATAAAAGAAATTTCATTTTTTGTAAGCATGAAACATTCATGATAACCCAAAGTTAAATTAAAATAAACCACAACATCTATTAACATTTAAAATACAACTCCATAGAACCAAATTATCAACTAAACATCCAAAAACTAAACCCAACTAGAATTACACGTTAAATATCCAATTATACTGCACCATAGAATTTTCATAAGAAATCTCTATTGACCTAAGTAAATCAAAGTCTTCCAGGGCCACACATATCTCTTACATTAGAAAGAAGCATGTGCAATGTGCATCACTTATTTGACTCAACACTTCGTTCCTTTGTATTTGGTCCCAACTGTAAAGAGAAACAAAGAGAGAAATTTTTATTTATGACCATGAGTTATAAGCTATAATTTTGCCAAAATTTAGACAACTTGCTTAACTTACATATATTGTATGAAGTTCAGTATAGTTTGACACACTCAATCAATGTCTTCTTTTGCTTGCCAATCGGTACTTTTTTGAATTATCATTAAGCTTTTTTATGGTTTTTCAAAATTGTTATTGCAATCCATCGGACGAGCCTATTACTATCATTTTCCTATAACATATCCATGGATGTACAATGAAGTACATTCAAATTTTGTTTATTTTGGCTTTTTTGAACGTCAACTTTTTCCACATTATTCATCTGTTATAATTCTGACCCAACAACCATCATTGGTAATCTTGACCCATACAAAAATTACACAATATTTAGTATTAATTTTAGAATAATCTTAGCAATAATGATCATAAAATAAGGGAAAAAAACAACACTCAATACATAATTAAAATAATAAATGCATTAAGAAACCATGTCCACTTTAAATATTGTAAAATAAGATTTTCATTTAGTATGTATATATCTATTTTATGTCATTTGAATAATTTCTTAGTGGTTAAATGGGTGCAAGCAAAGAACCATGGTAAAGCAATAAACAATAGACAAATGATTTTATCAAAATAGTAATATGTTCATCCTTGAATATAATTGCAAGTTTTAAAGCAAAGATGTTGGTTAAAGAGTCTAGCAATATTAAGTGCTTCATATATATCTAAGAGTGTTACAGTCAATGGTGTAATTAGGGGTGAGCATTATTTGGTTAAACCAATTAAACCAATTCATTTTGGTTGGTTTGGTTTGGTTTTGAAACTAGATTGGTTTATACTCGACCTGTAAAAAATTTAGTTTGGTTATCGGTTCAACCAAATAACCGAACTTTTATTATATTTTCAAAATTATCGATGTTATAATAATTTTTTTAATTTAGTTTAGTTATCCAAATAAATTTTATTTAGCATATATGTGTCAAATTTACTTTTAGAAAACATAAGAATGATAAATAAGAATACTTGAATCATATATTTATGTTTTATTCCAAATTACAATGAATATTCCAAAAATAAAGTGGAAAATGTTTTTACTTTGGTTAAATCGAATAACATACCGAACCAACCAATCTTAATTTGGTTGGCTTGATTTGATTTTCATTTTTATTGGTTTTAGTTCGGTTTAACAATTTTCATCATCGGATAAACCAAATCAATCAAACGCTCACCGCTAAGTGCAATATTGTCTAAACAAAGACTATAATGCAATATTATATAGAAAGAAAAATAAACATAGTAAACCAAAATTTGAGCACCGAATAGAATTCAAGGTATGAGGTTTCGACCGAAACACCGAGATTCCGGTCATTCCGTTTAGGTTTCGGTAGGGACCGAAATGAAACCAACCCGAAATTCCGATTCAATAAAAACTAGTGAACTTCAAATTTTACAACGAAAAGAAGTCTCAAAAAAATTCATTTGAGTTTCAAATGCATGAATAATCAAATTTAAAATTGTAACTTAGGAAACATATAAATTCAAAAAATAGGTGAATTGTGTAACTAAAAAAGTTGATAACGAAATAATGAATAAACATCTTTTAGTGTTATAAATATTTATAATTAATCAGTGTCGTTTCTTTTATATCTTATCTTTCAATTAAATATAATTTATACGTTTTGTTTCAATAAATTAAAAAAATATGTGTTATTATATGAAAATTAAACAACGATATCTGAAACCGAAACTAGAATCGAAATTTTCGAAATTTACGATTTGCATTGAAATTCCTAAAATTACAAAAGACCGAAACCGAGATCTCGAACCTTGATAGAATTTGAGGTTTCCTCCCTCTTTCTAACATTTTTGTCCTTTAAGTAGGTCATGTCTCTTTATTATCATTTATATACTATTTCCAAATTTATACTTCTAAGGTGGATTAGGTTGTTCATTCCTGCTAAATCTTTTTGCTGACATGATACATTCCTAGTTTTGCATATCTACTATAAACTTTGCATTACTAATATACTAACAATTATATACGTTTCAGCAATCCCTTATGCTAATAATTATGTATGTTTCAGCAATCTCTTATACTAACTAGTACTCTATTCTGTAAGCTTACACAATACTATATGACAAATACTTTTTTATTGAAACATAAACTGCTACACACATTTTTGTGTGATGGATTATGTTTAGCTTGGGAAATAATTAAGGTTTGTACCACTTTACGAAATTCTTAGTGTTCATTTTTATGCATATTCATTTTCCCTCGTAGATTCTATGGAATCACTTTGAATGAACTTCCACGTTTTCTTAATAGGATGAGACTTGAGTTGTGCAGGAATTGGTGGAGGAATGTCATAAAACTTGCAATAACTATGTCACTGATGCTAGTGAAAGCATTAAGATGTATGGGATAAGCCAAGGCAAACAGAAGACTTTTGGGGTAACAATACATCTCATATGAAGAATATAACTTACCATAGCCTTGATTTTTTAGTAAAATGAGTGACAATCTTGTAGTATCTTCCTTAAAGAATCCAGCACCAAACCCTCTCGAAGTTATCCGCACTTATGCAGTATTGGTTAATGCAAGTTATCTGATTCATAACACATTTCTCAATTTATAAGCAAATAAGTTTGTTGTATAAAGTACAAACAATAATTTAAACATACATAAGAAGAAACGGGAAACGAGACTTCAGATGCTATTAATTGATACCAAATTATGAAATTATATAATACTGATATCATTTTCAACTATTCAAGAAGCAAATTTCAAGAAATGAATTAGTAATAGTCAACACCCACACATTCAGAATTAAAAAAAAGACAAATTAAGATTGTTGTCTTCGCTGCAGATAAATCGGCGAAATAACATAATTTCCACACAATGAGCATTCAATTTGTCATGAATTTCTTTGAATTTTTACGTTAGTCTTTGCAACTACAAAGGAAAATAAATCAAAATTCCATTTATGCATCATAAATTTAAGTCATCGTTTATAACTTTACCCATTTCAACTCTATTTCTGGATCCCTCTTGCATTGTCACAAGAGAAGTTTGTGATATTAAAAGTATTATCCAAGTCATCTCAAAATGTAGACTCCAAATCTCACCTCAAAAGTGTTGGTGGCATAACAAGAAAACAGTTGAACTACAAAATTTACCGTAGTAGTTGCATAAATCTGAATAAGAAAAGAATATGAATGGCATATTTAACAATAGGATTAATTCTCTGGAACAATACTGCTAGCCAGACACATTCAAAATAATGAAAAAAATCCAACATACCAAAGCTCAATCTAGAGTAGCTAAAACACTAAAGTAAAATCAAAATATGGGTACGGGGAAAGTTGTAGACCTTCATTTCTATCATCTTTGTCTTAATTTAGTGTTTGAAATCTGAATCCAAAACAACAGCATCTTCCCACTAATAAGCATTCAGCGACCATCGTCAATGGTAAACATAAGTAGAAGAGCAGCGCCATTCTAATCTACATATTGGAATCTCCATGAAAAATTTTAGGTGTTTAATTTTAGGAGTTAGGGTTTGATGATTAAGAATTAAAAGGGGAAACTACATATTAGAGATCGTGATAAATGGCCGGATAGGTAAAACGGTTATGTTTAAAAATCAGACAGAGTAAGAGCAGATAAATGGGCCTTAATTACTGGTATTAATGACCAATACTGTATTTGCCCCTAATTAAATATTTTTAGAGGCATTTAATTTATTTTGCCTCTAACGTAATGTTTCTAATAGTTACAAATTTGGTAGTGTAAGCGTTGAGAAGCATATGCAATCACTTTACCTCTCTACATTAACACAGCTCCTAACCTTGTTCCACATGCACTTGTATATACTACTAAATCCTGATTCCCTTCTGGAACAACCAACACAGGTGCATTGGTCAATAAGTGTTTCAGCTTCTGGAATGCGTCCTAACACTTATCGGTCCAAATGAACTTCACATCTTTTCACGTTAGCTTGGTCATTGGTGCTGCTATCCGTGAAAAATCCTTTATGAACCTCCAATAGTATCCAGCTAATCCAAGAAAACTCTTTATCTCTGTCACTGTCTCGGGCCTCTTCCAATCATTCACCGCCTCGATCTTAGTCGGATCTACAGACAATCCTTTCTCTGAGACTACATGACCAAGAAACTTCACTTTCTTCTTCCAAAAATGACACTTCGAAAACTTCGCCTTCAGCTGATGCTGCCTCAACGTCTCAAGTACCAGTCTAAGGTGAACTTCATGCTCTCTTTCATCCTTAGAGTAAATCAAAATATTGTCTATGAAAACCAATATGAACCTATCCAAGTGCTCTTGGAAAACTCGGTTCATCAAATCTACAAAGAATGTTAGCGCGTTGGTTAGTTCGAACGACATTACTAACCATTCGTATGATCCATATCTGGTTCTAAACAACGTCAAAGGAATACTATCCTCTGCCACTCTAAGCTGATGAAACCCTGTCGCTAAATTCAACTGGGAAAATACCTTGGCTCCACTCAATTGATTGAAAAAATCATCAATTCTAGGTAACAGATATCGATTCTTTACCTTCTTCTCATTCAACTTACGATAATTGATACATAACCTTAACGATCCGTCCGGCTTCTGGGCAAACACTGCGGCTACTCCCCAAGGCAAACTACTTGGCCTGATAAAATTCTTACTTTCCAAATCCATGAACTGCACCGTTAGCTCCCTCATCTCAGTAAGTGTCATCCTGCTTGGCGGTCCACTCACCGGTTCTGCTCCGGGTACAAAATCTATCGGAAACTCAATAGCTCGTTTTGGCGGTAATCGTACTACCGGATCAAAGACATCTGCGAATTTTCTAACCACGAAAACTCGATTCAACTTGTCTTCTAACTCCACAACACCTAACAAAGCATTCACCTCACAGCTAGGGTTTTCTACGGTATATATAATCCGATCACTATAGTCTGGGTAACTAAGCAATATTTCCTATCATGGCAAAATATCCTAACATCCTATTTACTTAACCAATCCATACCCAAAATAATTCCGAACGCTACGAAATCAAACACATGCAAACTGCAAACAAAGGTATGACCTAACAAATCAAACTCTAGGAGGTCACATCTCATCCCAGGAGTCGCAAACCCTCCTATCAGATTTGCAACCCTCAAGGAAGTAACAAGGTATGAAAGTTCTAGGTTAAGCTTATCTACCAAACAATGAGATATAAAAGAATGCAATGCACCCGTATCTAACAGAAGCTAACTAACATACCATGCAGCGTAAGCGTGCCTTCCAACACAGCTTTTCCTTTTTCCTATGATGTTGGCCTCGAGGTAGTTGGCTCCAATGCAAACGCTTTGCCCTTTCCATCCTTGGCTGGTTCCTTGCATTGGTTCTTATAATGCCCAATTTGATCGCAGTTGAAGCATCTAATATTCTTCTTCCCGATCACCTTCTTTCCATCACCCGAGCAACATTCATTTTGCGAAATGCCCTTTCTTATCACATTTATAGCAAACAACTTCCGCCTTTCCTTTCTTGGCAACTCCACCCTTTTGAACTCCTTTCTCGTGGAAAAGGTTTCTCTTCTGACCCTGCCCCACTTGGACTTCCTTCGCCTTATTTCTCTCCAGAAAAACAAGAATTTCTTCATGTCTCAAACCCATTTCAACGACAACATCACAAGGATCCATGATATGAGGTAATGTAGCCATAGCAAGTTCAGGCATCAACCCCCTAATGAACTTCTCATTCCTCTTAATCACCGTATCTACCGTAGCATAACCATATCTCGCTAACTCTTCAAACCTCGTTGCATACTCCAGCACAGTCATATCCCCCTGCTCCAACTCAGCAAACTTCTTGAGCCGAGTGGACTTCGCAATCTTAGACATAAACCTCTCCTCAAATCTCCTTTTAAACTCAGCCCATGTCATCGTCTCCACATTAACTCTGATCGTCACACTATTCCACCAGTACATCACTGCTCCTTGTAACTGTTTAGATGCAAGCCTTCTCTTCTGCTCATCATTAAGCCCTAGGTCAGCGAAAATCCTCTCGCAATGATGTAACCAGTTCTCTAATTTGATTGCATCCTTGGTACCAATAAGTGACTTTCCTCCCAACCGAGCATAATCTCTACTCAAAACAGCATAGTTATTGACCACTGGAGCTCCCTGATTTTCTCCCACGACATTTCCTCCAACTACTCCCGTAGCAACTCCTGCTTGCATCATATTGACATAGAACTAGTACATGGTTCCCATGTCTACTTGCGGAACTCCAGCACCCACATTTCCAGCTTGTGCCTAACATTGGTTCCTCCTCGTATTTCGTCGGGCATTTCCATTAGTTGTGGTGCTTCCCCCACCAATGTTAACTCTTCAACTTCTAGTATCCATATCTGCATTCGATTCTTCATAAGATACGAAGAATAGCCTAATAGAGATAGAAGAATAGAGATATAGCGTATACCTATATATAGCAAATACAAGTACATTAGTATAGCGTTATCCCATACCCCGATCTTTCTCTAATTCCTTAGGAGTATGTTTTCAAAAATCATTTGTAGTTTAAAGTTTTTCATAAACCTATGCTCTGATACCAAGTTGTAACATCCCCTATCTTGAGGCCCAAACCTAAACGATACAGAAGCTTCAGTCATCTATAGTATTAATTTCCGGCGAAAAAATATGGTAATGTTAATGGTATACATAATATCAGAAGCACATGAATATGAAACAAAATCGTAGATTTTAAAAACAACATCTTTTCTCATTACATTTCACAAAATCATGTTTCATATCCAAATTACATAATCCCAACGTTTCCCAGGTTCAGATCAAATATAATTATTACATAAATACTTCAAGAGCGACATATGAAGATGCCCCCTTGGTTGACCAGAGTACTAAATAGTCATAACGGACTTAAAACAACACGGTGGAAAAAAACAAAACAACAACACCTAAATATCAAGCATCAGCTTCCTGCTTATCCCCTGAAGCTTTATTCGTGCACCTACTAAAACCTGTAAATCCTCAACCCTCAGCCTACTCAAATCAATTTTAAGCACCCGAGAGTTTAAGGGGAAAACATAAACTTTGAGTCAGACAAAAGTCTAGTGAGAATAATACTATCCATCTCGGTTATCTGATATTAAGTGAGACCACGCCCTTAGCGGAACAGGTTTCTCCTCACTAATATTCTTTTAAAACATATCTTTTGCAAATCTAAATCCTACAACCAAACTGGTTAACACAATAACATCAATATCATGTAAGCATATAAATCAGGTAATCAATGGACTATCTGTCCGAACACTATAGTTTTGTTTGGCTAACGACTAACCTTTGGCTGACTTGGGCCTACTAGACAAAATAAAAAACTAATCTAACTTCGGTTAGAAACTCTTTTGGACGGTCTATCCCTAACTTACTTCTCCCAAGGTCAACTGATACTAATAGTTTTGCAGACTCACCAATAACCTGTCCTCACTCCGTATATTCCTTTCTATGTGTAACATCATTTTAGGCTTACTTGTGACAAAGCCCTACACACTGGTATTTTGGACTTATAATAGCTTGGGGCTACTAGCTAAAGTATAGAGTGCGACCACATACTAGTCCCATATGGTATTCTAATATCTGGATCATTTTACTTAGGGTCAACTAGCCTTTAAATTTCCTTGAAAACATTTCTTTCAAAATTAACCATTTTTAAATCATGCTTAAACAAGGAAAATATACTCTATGCTTTACTCAAATCACCTTGTCATGTTATATATACTTTAAACAAAACATTATAGATGAAAACATTCGAAACCTTTGAAAGTACCCCTTTTGAAACCATTGAAAGTCCCCCTTTCGAAACCCCTTAAAGTACCTCTTTCAAAAGGTAAACTACTTTGCTTTATAACCTTAGCCCAAAGGGCCAAAACATTCCTTTCAAAACCATTTACAATCAACCTTTCAAAAACATCAAAAACATCCCTTTCGAAATCTTTATAAATCCTTAGACATCCTCTTTTCAAAGCACTTTAAACATGCCTTTCGAAAACATTGGAAACCCTCCATTTAAAACCTTTCGAAAACATTGGGGAACCACCCATTCGAAACATTTCTCTTATACCTTTCGAAAGCATAAAGTCCTTTACTTAAATCAAACCTTTCGAAAGCATTGGGTTCAGGTAAAACGTGTGGAATAACCTTTCAAAACCATTTCTTTCGAAACCATTTGGGTTAAACTTTCAATAACACAAAGGGTCGTAAATAACTAAGTCGAAAGCACTCTTTAGAAAGAAATTTCCTAAGTAAAAAAAGCGATGGTGTCGAAACCATTACCTTCGAAAGCATTGGAGAAGCGGCTTAGGTTTAAAACAAAGTGTCCCTTCCGAAAGCATTGCTTCGAAAGGTAGGAAGCGACAATAAGGGGTTTCGACCCCTTCGAAAGCTTCTTTATAAAAAAAGGCTCCACCTCTTTCGAAACCATTCTTCAAACCATTATACCAAGTCGAAAGCTATCTAAGTCGAACGCTATCTAAGTGGAAAGCATTCTTTTCGAAAGCAAAGCAAGCGCATTTTCTTTTAAAAGCAAAATAAGGCTTCGACCTCTTCGGAACCCCTTGTTTCAACTCAATAACTTTCGCCTTTCCCCAATCCACTATGTACCAAGTATTTGATACCATGTGTATTGGTTTCAACGGAGATGGAGGCGGAAGTACCTAGTCGAAAGCTAGGTGCCGAAAGTGGCGAAACAGCAAAAACAAAGTAAATTTGATTTTTAACGTTAAAAGTAATTCTTTCAACTAACTTGCTTTGGTTTTCAACATATGATTGGTTGCTAATTTCTTTTCTAACCCTTTTCTAAAAGTACTACTGAATTTTCAGAGATAAACAAATTAAATTATTTACAAAATGCCTCTTCTTCTTTTATAAATACATAAAACATTTAAGTCCCATACCTTAAATAATTTAATATACTTATTAAACACTTAGGAAAATTCTACAAAAATTCTCATAAATCACTTTTAATATGTTTCTAACATATATTAATTTCGGACCCAAAAACAATATAATTTAACGGTAATTACTTTTAAACCCAATTAACCATTTTCTTCACTAGAAAATTAATTATAAATCCACATTAATTCAGAAAATTATAAAATTTGAAAATCACCTCTAAAATATTATTTCTAACCTTATCTCAAATTTTCAAGGTATTTAGATGTCATTTAATAGGTTTTTCAGATTAAAACTTATCATAAAATCCATATGAAAGAGCATAAATCATCAACAAGCATATATATATCCATTTTAACAATCAAAACATGGCAAAAACATTTGCAAAATACTTTGAATGATAATCTAAAACCGAAAACAAAAAATATGAGATGTAAGCTATTATTCAGCTTAGCTTTGTGATTAAGAAGTTGAGATTTGATCTTGGATTAAGTTGATTAAGCTTCCTCTTGATTCTTTCTTTATCTTCTACTTGATTTTCCTTAATGGTGGCCGGCCTCTCTTCAATTTATTATTTTGAACGTGTAAAATGAATGTGGTTTAAAAGTTTAGGGTCTAAGAATATACTTTATTCCTACTTTGCCCCTTATCTTACTTCCCTTATGTATTTCATTTTAATTCATCTTAGTTCATTTGTTGACTAGGCATGGCTACCCCTATTAACACTAATCTCAATCCCTTAACCATTTATATTATTTTATTTAATTCAACTAATTGAACATCCTAAATAATGTTAACCAAAATTAGGGTCGTTACAGCAGTCCCTACACAATGTGGTTATATCAGGATATCGGGCGTAGTATTATAGTGCTGAAGCTATGCTCAATGGAAAGGCGCAGTCCTTATGTTTTGCCATTATCTTAAGACTTTTTCATAGTATTATCTATACTTTGAAAAAAAAATTCCTTGCTTCCTTTTCATCGTCCAACTTCTATTGTAGGAGCAGTTCCTTTTGGTTCCATGATTGCATCGATTCGCCTTTATAGATGTTTGGAAAATATGGATGTAACATTTGCCCTCCAAGTCTACAGCGATTGAAGATCGGTGTGAATTTGTCTCTACTTTCATATTTTCCTATGACCCATCACTTCTTGATTTTCTCTCTCTTCTTTTTCAAACGGAAAAAGTCTTTATCGCCATTTAACATTTAATACCCTACTACATGTGTCAATTTTCTCAATGATCATTCTTTGAAAAAGCTATCACTTTAGTTTTTTCGTCTCCTAAGAAAATCCCTATGGATTCTTGGGTTAATCTCCACTGTCATTAGTCGATTGGCGTTTTGGGGCTCTTCCATCATTGTAATTTCGTGGCTAAGATTCAAACAAAAGTGAGTATATGTTCTTCTCCTTCATTTACATTTCTATACATGCTTTCAAAAATCTTAGTTGCAAACTACATCTTCTCCAATAAAAAGTTTTTCTTTTGAACAAAAGTACGTTTTTTTTCTTATTATTCTTTCCTCTTTATCTTAATGGTAGCCGATAAACAACCCAGTATATTTGTTATGAAACCTGCTTCTATCGAGGGGACCACCTCTCTCTTATCCTTGCCATCTTGAATAACTGAATTAGGGGAAATATAGGGTATTTTGGATCATTTTGGGTTTGAGGGTTGTGTAGCTAGGGTGCCTATATCTCATTATTATATCCATATGCCCCAAAATGGCATTATTTGAGCACATCTGATGTGCGCTTTATCGTCCTCCCAATCAATTCTTCGAGAATGGTTCTCCACCATTGGCATTGCTCCCATTCAACTTGCCCCAATTTCTTATTCCATTTTGATCACCACTTTCATCCTTTATGTGGAGAAGTTTTCTCATCCTTCCTACGAGGAACTTCAATTTCTATCTGATATTCACAAAAATCCTTGTAGGATGGTTATGGGTTTTATTACGCTTAGGCAAAGAAATCAGTTCTCACGTCTATTTCTCGAAAGACCCAGAAATGGAATGATCAATACTTTTTCATTTCAAATTTAGATAACTTCCCTTCTTCTTTCCAACCACATCCCAGTCGTCCTATCTTTTCCGATTAAGCCATTAGGTCATTCGTATCTCGTAGAAGGAACATCTTAGGTTCGGGCGAAGAAGATAGGAAAAAAACTTTCTATAGAAAATTCAGTGATATCATATTACAATTTAAGGGTTTAAAGTAAATATTGAATCATAGCCAAAATTATTGCATTAACTAAATTCTAGCATAATAAGTTTAAGTCCGAAGGCACTTACTAAAAAATGGGTTCCATCAATGACACAGCTATTGGAGTACCGTCCTTCACAGTACACCATTAGATAAAATTTACCGAGGTCGGACCTATCGACCGCTGCATGGCAAGACCGGCCTACCCCTTGCTGGATAGTACCAAATATATCACCACCCCGGTTATGATCAACAACTGCACCTGGGTCATTAGCATACAAAATCGAAGAATATCGCTCTAGATACGGTGGTGACTATACCATAATGGGAGCGACCTACTTAGCCTTGCGGCATATGCTGTGTTTTAGCCATTCTCGGTTGTGAGGCTTGAGGCTGCGCTTTAACTTTCTTTAGCACTTCTCACTTGGAATACTAACATTGCCTTCCAATTGATAGTGCAATGTTATCATTCGTCCATACAAGTCGTTCAGGATATGAACAAACAGAAGGCACTACCTCTAGCATATCCATTTTGGAATCATCCTTACGATTAGTAGCAAGTAGCCCTTGCACTTCATAGATCTTCATCTTCGATTCCATTTATTTCCAATTCGAACGCTTACGTTGGTTCAAAGTGGTTTTTTGATAACTCATGCTTATTCGATCTCGGTCTCTCTGAACCAACATTCGATAATTTAAAAGGGTCAAGTTATCGTTGGTGGGCAACTACACTATTTGGAGCGTAAAGATTTGCATATGGAAATATCTTCCATATACTTAATTTATCATGACCCGCTTACTGAAATTAACTCCCTTGTATTTATCATGTTCCGATATTCGACATTTTTACTAAATACAAAACGACTTACTTTCAATAAAAGTGTCAACGTTTTAGTATAACTACCGTCATTTGTTTGGCTACTTAATGGCACGGACAGGAGATCCCTTGTTAAAAGTTAATTTACTTATAAAAGAAAGTTGACTTAAAATATAACTAATAGAGTTTAAAATAAATATTTATTTAATAATAATTAAATCTTAATTTAATTACTAATTAAATCATAATTAACTATTGATTATATCTTAATTAAACTTAATTAACCTTAAGTTAAAGCTTAATTAAATCCTAATTGATTAATAAATTAAACCCTAATTAGTAATTAAATAATAATTACCCCTAATTAAATAATTAAAACTTAATTTAATAAAAATAAATACTTAATTGACTCTTTACACACTTAATCATTTATTAAAACTCTCTTAATTAATTAATTAACTTACTTAATTAGTACTTAATTATTAATTACTTAACTTAATTACTAATTAACTAATAATTATCCCTAATTAATTAATTATTAACTCATACTTAATTAAGTAAATAATAATTATCTTTTTAACCCAATTAATGATTTGAAAATGGTTTTCAAAAACATTTAAAAAGAAACACTTTTTTTTATAAAAACTCAACCCAAAGCCCTGATGAAATCGAAGGGATGGGATGAGCCCCCAAACCGCCTAGTCCGACCAGAGACAAGTGGGATTTAATGTCAGCCAAGCACAAAGATTGATGCCCCAACCTAATTATTCGGTGTTTACGGGAGCCCAACTCCACGCCTTAAAATGGGAGTAGGGCAGACGAGGATCGAACGTGCGACCTTGTTACCAGGAAGCAGGTATCTTACCATTGTGCCACTACATGCGGACAAAAAAAAGAAACAGTTTAAATATAGAAAACGTTAATTTTTTTCAAACTACATCCATAGCGACGACTATCACTATAGATGTCATAACTTAGAGTTAGTTTCCTAAGTCATCCTCTCAACTCTAACTCCTATCCACTTTACTTACTTTATAGAATAAAAGTAAAAGGTTTGAAACTTATTAGAGTTAGAAACTTCTGATAACTTTTTAGTAATTTAAAACTAGTAAAACATAATCTTGTTTCCAAAGGATCCCAGGTCGCTTACAAGTCAAAGAGCTAATTTTTTAGCGTATTCAACACATGTATATCACCATAACATAACTTACATGCCAAAACTACAAATCATAACCAAGATCACAACTTTACATCATTTACACAATTTTAGACTCCATATTCAAAACTAATTCAATATCAAATACAAGTCTACACACACATAACCAAGGCAAAATAATAACCATCAAATCATCCAATAATCTACCACAACATTAGACAAAATTCAAAGATCAAGTTTTTCCCAAAAGAAATAAGTTTTACTCACCAAGCTCAAACAAGCTAGCCAAACTATAACTAGAATTTAAAGGCCTTAGAACTTTGAATTTATCTTAGGAAAAGGTGATTTTGACCTTGTACTTGGAAAAATGGGCTCGACCTAGGAAGTTTTAGGCACGGCCAAGGGTGAGCAAGGGTGTATGGGCTTTGTTTAGGTGGAGGATGTAGGATCGATTTCACCCTAGATGGGAGATGAATAGGGTGATACTAATAATTATAAAAATTTAATGCGGAAGTATATAAAATAATCGCATCACCGATAATTGCAGAATAATAGCAACACGGATAATAGCAGAATAAAAAACAGAAATAGAACAACACATATTTATCCAGCTTCGGCAAAACCCTGCCTACGTGATGCCCCCAAGGTTTCTACTAGAAATTAAGTAGTCAGACGCTTACATACGTAAACTCACGATACCCGCTATCGACTAAGCTAACTCTACGCTTAAAACCCTGCCACAACTCAGCAACCGAGTTGCGAATTCTCGAACTTCACCACCATAGTTCGTAACCTAGTCACACGACTGGAAAATTACAAAAGTTTAAAAAGAATTACAAAATAAAACAAACTAAAAAACCCTAATTTAAAAATAAAAGCCAAATGGAAATTATAAAGGCCGGCCCTAACAAAACACTGTGATAAACTAAGTCCCCCTTTTCTTTTTTTATATTATCGGCCGTCCTTCGTTGCTTTGAAAATGGCTGCTTCGTTCCACTTGAGAAAATTAGGGCTTTTGTAAATTTGAAGACGCCGACTTCGTTGATCGATCGAGAAGATGTTTTTTGCGTTCCTTGCTTTGTTGATTGATCGTCTCTTTGATTTGCACACGGCTGCTTCAAAATGTCGAGTTCGATTGATGCGTGAATTGGTACATGAATGCCTTTTACTGATTATTGATTATTCTCGACTTTGATTCGAGTTGAATGATTTATTCCTCTCTGTTGTTGCTTGAACTCGAATGGTTTTTATTGTCGATGATGATTGGGTTTAAATAGGGTTTGAACCCCTTAATTTTCGTTCATATACTTCTGATTTGAATTTTTCTTAATTCTTGCTTGGCCATATGATTTTGATTCAATACTCGTGATTAATCTTGACTTGTTCATTTCGTACGTGTTGCTTGATATATTTGAATTTGCTCTGGTCTTCACTGCTATGACTTTTCATTGTACTTGCGATTACCTTGGTCACCACGACTTTGATTCTTGCTTTGACGATGTTGCTTTATCTTGACTTGTTCATTTTACTTGCGATATTATTCGGACTCGTTCATACATGTTTTCATCTGGCTTTGATTCTCTGGTATTTAAGCCTGCGACATTTGAACTGTTGTATGCTTCAATATGCATTGTTATGTATTTTGACCATTTATTTGATGTGGTCTCAGGTTTCACTGCACACGCGCGCGCGCACACACACACAAATATATATATATATATATGTGTGTGTGTGTGTGTGTGTGTGTCTGTGTGTGTGTTCACGCATGTATATATTCATGTTGTTCCATTTTTATGCACTTGATATTGTATTCCACACATGCGTATTAGGTTCCACTGGAAGTCTGTTCATGTGTGTGCATAGCTTCGAGTCATTTCATGGTTTTGTTTCATGGCCCACTGTCGCATTGTATGCTGATTCATTTGAGGTTTGCATTGGTTTTATTCTAGTTCCACTGACTTGTCTTTTTGAACTAGTTCTCTTGCTTGAACTTATTTTGGTTGGACATATATATATTTATATATATGTATACATGTGTACAACCATATGTTTATATGTATATATGTTTATGTGATCTTGTTTGAAATTGCTCATTTGAGCTGCTATGTGTTACTGATCTGGTTGCACTTCCTGTTGGTCTGGTCTGGAGCATTTGTGTTGATATTGGCCATTGGTTCATATTGTAGCTTGATTGCTTGCATATTGAATTGGTCTGGTTCTTACATATGCATGTGTATATACAGTGTTGTATATATGCATGCCTAAAGCATTGTGACTTTGTTTTGATTGGAGTCTTCATGTGTCTACACCTCTGATTTCTTCACTGGTTCATTCTTGAACTGTTGTTGGTGCACTTGATATCTTCACTTGCATATTGGTGTGTGTTGTAACTTGCATTCTCTGACCATATATGCTATGCCTTGGTTAGTGATAGCTCTGACCATGTCTTTGTTAACCATTCATGTATGTTCATCTGAAAGTTTTGCATTGCCTTATTTCCAGTTCTTGTGTTGTTTTGAACATGGCCATTGTATTGGGTTGAACTTGTATTATCTTGAAGTTGTAGCCTTTGTGTCCACTGCTTTATTTGGTTCATGCTGGATGTTTGTATTGCTGGCACCTGAGTTGAATCCTGCCTCGGCTCAGGTTTGATCTTGTGCTCACCTGTACCTGTAATTTTATCAAGTGTATATTGGTGTGCATGGCCTTGTGGCATGTACAGTGATACACTATGCATGTCACAAGTTGTTCGTGTGGATGAATTCAAAATAAATGATGACGAACAACCCAAATAACTGAGGCAAATAATGTTTTCAAAATACACATTTAATTTTTCACTGTAAAATATTTCTTTTTCAATTTTACCGCGTTAGTGTTTATTTTGCAGATAGCTCAGATGTAGGATATAAATTGGAATAGAGTTGAAGATAAATACGAGTGAATGAGCGATATGTAGTGAGGACATTTGTGTAAATTG
The DNA here is from genome assembly GCA_030737815.1 of Allium fistulosum. Classification (NCBI taxonomy): domain Eukaryota; kingdom Viridiplantae; phylum Streptophyta; class Magnoliopsida; order Asparagales; family Amaryllidaceae; genus Allium; species Allium fistulosum. Next base: position 100,107,133 of record CM060902.1, read on the forward strand.
AACTGTATTGTAATTTAAATTTTGTATATATAGTGAGAGCACAAATTTGTACTATTCAAAATTGTAATAAAATATTTGTTTGAATTTAAATTCTGTCATGTTTATTTTATTCAGCAAATATTTATTTAGTTATGTGAAAAAAAATGGTACAATAACAAATACATTTAAATGAATATATATATATATATGTTTATTATCATCAAACAAAATCATATACTAGCATATTCAACAAATCTCCCCCTTTTGATGATAACAAACATATATTTAAGATTTTGAATTTATTAAATGTATTTGATTATTTAATTTTCTCCCCCTATTTGAATGCTCCCTCTCTACAACAAAGTTCCCCCTTCATATATGCATAAATAAAAATATGCAAATGAACCTAGATGCAAATAGAAAATACAAAATAAAATATTTAACCTTTATTTGCCAAAATCTTAACTTTTCTCTCCCGCTTTTGTTATCAGCAAAAGAGTAATAGTGTTAAAAAATAGAGATAAAGTGATAGAAATTAATACTCATTAATACCCAATCGAGTATTAATATTAAATTTCAATAAAAAATCAAACAAAAATCATAAATACTTTGTTAGGCGCATATTCCACTTTAGAATGATCAGGATGATGTCGACATATAAAACCATATAGTTGTGTCTATTTGTTGTATATTTATATGAGGAATTTGAATATCTACTAACTATGCATAACCGTTAGGACTTTTAAATGAGATTAGTAGTATTCCAAATTTTATATAAAAAAATGAATTCAAGTATCTTCTAACCACGCATAACCGTGAGGACTTTTAAATGGGATTAGAATCAGCTCGTATATTTAATAACCAATTTTGATATGTGTTCCATACATGCATAATCGTGAGGACTTTTAAGTGAGCATGAAAGCACATAAACAAATATTCCAAGTAATTAACCCATGCATAACCGTGAGGACTTTTAAATGAGAGTGAATACTTTAGATTAAAAAAACGAATAATTTTCTGTTTAAAATACCACATTTTGACATACTATATTGGATTTTGATGAGTGATGGATGATAGAAATATGATAAAAATAGAGATGGTCATGGAATTTTTACCAAACAAGAGTTATTATAAATCTTGTTTAAATTTTTAAGGAAATTTACTAAATATAATTTCTCAAGTTATAATATATGATCAATATCAACACTTATCATTTTTCAATCACTATTTATCCTTTTGATAATCGGTAGGGAGTCAGATTAGTTAATGTAGTCATTTAAAATCAAATCCAAAAATAATTATAAAATCAAATTTTCTAAAATGACTAATCTGAAACAAGGTCAACAAAGACTATTTCCTGGAAGGGGATTTATAAGAAAAATGTCCGCTGATTGAAAATCGGTTGAAGTGAAAAAATATGCAGATATTTTCTTTGAAAACGATACAAATACTGAATGTCTCAACATAAATTACGTTCCACTGGTAATTTTTCTATCGACTAGATTACCAGTGTGATTTGCATCTGGTTTCCCCTTTGACTCAAGGTTATCATTAGTTGGATATCATAGACCAGACCGTAAAGTTGCAACAACTAGCTTAAAATCCTTTTACAGCTTTTAAAATGTGATTCCTTAGGGATTTGATTGAAACGGTGCAAATAAACAAACAGTGAACATAGTGTCAGATCTAGAATCAATAAAATAAACAGATATATCCATGTGTATCTTGAGCAATCATCAATCAACAGAAAACAACATCTCTTTTGACCTAACTTTGCAATATAGTTAGTCCAAGCAAATCTATATGAAATAGTTCAAAGATGAAAAGTCATTAGTCACCATTTTTGCACAAATCAGAACCAAAATCATCATATAACTGGCTGAATTAAATCAGATTATGGTGCAGATTTTCACGTTTAATATATCGATCAAGTTAAATGTACCGTTACCTATTTTACCTTCACGATAATTTTTCGTTGTTACTCATTGTGATTCTGCCACCTTTGTATTAGGCTAAGGAACTTTGATTCGTTGCCCGTCGTATGCCTGGAACAGCCAGAATCCAGGTAATACTGTTGTTGTTCCTTAGCCTGCCACCATACCTACACGGGAAAAGATTTTTGTGACCTATTTGTTTTTATAGGTTCATGGCTGTTAGTGACAACGGATTTTGAAAAATAAGTTTGCGGAGACCCAAGACAAGTTATATATGTTCCTTTTGGCACCCAGATTTGTTTGGCTTTAATGGATTTTATATTTGTGCCTTTTGGAACCCAAATTGGTTTGGTTTTTGTGTGATTGGGTCTATACCCACAAATATTGTGACTGTGTCCAATTTTTCCACACTTTACGCATTTGGGTATCACTCTTTTCCCCTTAACAGTATTATTAGTCGTTTGCTCATATTTTGACACTTTTGTAAATCCAAATTCTTTCCTTTTATTCTCAAAGAGTTGATTTTCAAATAGCATATTAAATGATTTATCTCCAGTGTAAAATTTCCGAATAACCAACTCAAGTTTATTAACTTTGGATTTTAAAAGTTTATTTTCATTTATTAGCTTCGAACAACAACTAATGGTACTAGCTCTATTTTCAAAATTCTTCATTTTCAAGTCCATATTTTCATTTTTAAGCTCTCTAATTTTAGTCTCAATTTCTAGCATCTCAGTTTCAAAGAGTTTTGGAGTTTTTTAATTTAATTTTTTCAAAATCCTTGATTTTTTCAGTCTCCTTTTCAAACTCATGATTTAATTGAATAATTTCAGATTTGCTCAAAAACAAGTTTTCTTTTTCAAGGGTTTTGAAATTTTCGTTGATTTCATTTAATTCCTTTTCAAAAATCGCACATTTAGAGCTTTCTGACTCCTTAAAACTATTCAACTCTTTTTGCAAAATGTTATTTTTACAAATCAACACAGTTTTATTTTTCTTCTGAATTAAAATTTCGTTTTCTAACTTTTGAAAGTTTTCTTGAAAACAGGCAAATTCCTTTTCATAGTCCAAACACCTTTTGCAATTAGAATTTTTATTTTTCTTAAATTTTTAAGTTCATTTTCTAAATCATTATTTTTCTGACGTAGTTTAGATTGTTCCTTTTTCAACTCATTATTTTTCATCTTTAGAGCTTTATTATTTTCAATTAATTTTCGGCACAAGAGAACTAAATCATTGAATAAAATATCACTTATCTCATCGGTTATTTAAATCTTCATAACTGCTGTCTTTTGCAAATCCTGTCAAGCACGTTTCTTCAACTGAGTCGATTGTGGAGGATTCTCATCGTTGTTCACTTTTGCGCCATATATTGCATCAAGAGTATTCCATATTTCCTATGCACTTTCATAATGAGAGATATAGTTAAAATAATCTCGATTATTATGAGAATATAGTATATGCATAGCAAGAGCGTTAATCGAAGTATTTTTCTCGTCTACTATATCACACCCATTTTCAATAATATCCCAACATTTAAAATTAACAGATTTTAAATAGAATTTCATTTTTAATTTCCAATTTAAAAAATCTGTTCCGTCAAAAATAGGAGGAATAATATTGGACTGACTCTCGCTAGATTTGCAACTAGGGTTAGACATTCTTGCTATTAACCTGCTCTGATACCACTTGTAGGATCGATTTCACCCTAGAGGAGAGGGGTGAATAGGGTGATACTAATAATTATAAAAATTAATGCGGAAGTATATAAAATAGTCGCAGCACTGATAATAGCAGAATAATATCAACACAGATAATAGCAGAATAAAAAACAGAAATAGAACAACACATATTTACCCAGCTTCGGTAAAACCCTGCCTACGTGCTGCCCCTAAGATTTCTACTAGAAATTAAGTAGTCAGACGCTTACACACGTAAACTCGCGACACCCGCTATCGACTAACCTAACTCTACGCTCAAAACCCTGCTACAACTCAGCCACTGAGTTGCGAATTTTTGAACTACACCACCGTAGTTCGTAACCTAGTCACACGACTAGAAAATTACAAAAGTTTAAAAAGAATTAAAAAATAATACAAACTAAAAAAACCTAATTTAAAAATAAAAGCCCAATGGAAATTATAAAGGCGGGCCTTAACAAAACACTGTGATAAACTAAGTCCCCCTTTTCTTTTTTTATATTATCGGCCGTCCTTCGTTGCTTTGAAAATGGCTGTTTCGTTCCTCTTGAGAAAATTAGTGCTTTGTAAATTTGAAGACGCCGACTTCGTTGATCGATCGAGTAGATGTTTTTTGCGTTCCTTGCTTTGTCGGTCGATCGTCTCTTTGATTTGCACATGGCTGCTTCAATTCGTCGAGTTCGATTGATGCGTGAATTAGTACGTGAATGCCTTTTATTGATTATTGATTATTCTCTACTTTGATTTGAGTTGAATGATTTATTCCTCTTTGTTGTTGCTTGAACTTGAATGGTTTTTATTGCCGATAATGATTGGGTTTAAATAGGGTTCGAATCCCTTAATTTTTGTTCATATACTTCTGATTTGAATTCTTCTTAATTCTTGCTTGGCCATATGATTTTGATTCAATGCTCATGATTATTCTTGACTTGGTCATTTCGTACGTGTTGCTTGATATATTTGAATTTGCTCCGGTCTTCACTACTATGACTTTTTCATTATACTTGCGATTACCTTGGTCACCACGGCTTTGTTTCATGCTTTGACGATATTGATTTATCTTGACTTGTTCATTTTACTTGCGATAATATCCGGACTCATTCATACGTGTTATCGTCTGGCTTTGATTCTCTGGTATTTAAGCTTGACTTTGTTATTTTGAATCCCCTGCGACATTTGAACTGCTGTATGCTTCAATATGCATTGTTCTGTAGTTTGACCTTTTATTTGTTGTTGCCTCGGGTTTCACGGCATGTATACATTTGTTCACGCATGTATATATTCATGTTGTTCCATTTTTATGCACTTGATATTGTATTCCACACATGCATATTTGGTTCCACTGGATGTCTGGTCATGTGTGTGCATAGCTTCGAGTCATTTCATGGTTTTGTTTCATGGCCCACTATCGCATTGTATGCTGATTCATTTGAGGTTTGCACTGGTTTGATTCTAGTTCCACTGACTTGTCTTTCTAAGTTGGTTCTCTTGCTTGAACTTTGTTTGGTTGGACCTATATATATTTATATATATATGTATACATGTGTACAACCATATGTATATATGTTTATGTGATCTTGTCTAAAATTGCTCATTTGAGCTGCTGTGTGTTACTGATCTGGTTGCACTTCCTGTTGGTCTAGTCTGGAGCATTTGTGTTGATATTGGCCATTGGTTCATGTTGTAGCTTGATTGCTTGCATATTGAAATGGTCTGGTTGTTACATATGCATGTGTATATACAGTGTTGTATATATGCATGCCTAAAGCATTGTGACTTTGTTTTGATTGGAGTCTTCATGTGTCTACACCTCTGATGTCTTCACTGGTTCATTCTTGAACTGTTGTTGGTGCACTTGATATCTTCACTTGCATATTGGTTTGTGTTGTAACTTGCATTCTCTGACCATATATGTTATGCCTTGGTTAGTGATAGCTCTGACCATGTCTTTGTTAACCATTCATGTATGTTCATCTGAAAGTTTTGCATTGCCTTGTTTCTAGTTCTAGTGTTGTTTTGAACATGGCCATGGTTTTGGGTTGAACTTGTAGTATCTTGAAGTTGTAGCCTTTGTGTCCACTGCTTTATTTGGTCCATGCTGGATGTTGTACTTGTAGTATCTTGAACTTGTAGTATCCTGAAGTTGTAGCCTCGGCTCGGGTTTGACCTTGTGCTCACCTGTACCTATAATTTATCAAGTGTATATGGTGCACGACCTTGTGGCATGTACAGTGATACACTATGCATGTCACAAGTTGTTCGTGTAGATGAATTCAAAATAAATGATGACGAACAACCCAAATAACTGAGGCAGATAATATTTTCAAAATACACATTTAATTTTTCATTGCAAAATAATTCTTTTTTAATTTTACTGCGTTAGTGTTTATTTTGCAGATAGCTCAGATGCGGGATACAAATTGGAATAGAGTTGAAGATAAATACGAGTGAATGAGCGATATGTAGTGAGGACATTTGTGTATATTGAACTGTATTGTAATTTAAATTGTATATATAGTGATAGCACAAATTTATACTATTCAAAATTGTAATAAAATATTTGTTTGAATTTAAATTCTGTCATGTTTATTTTATTCAGCAAATATTTATTTAGTTATGTGAAAATAAAATAGTACAATAACAAATACATTTAAATGAATACATATATGTTTATTATATCAAACAAAAATCATATACTAGCATATTCAACAGAGGAGAGGGTAAGAAAGAGGAATGAGGAATTTTCAAGTGTTTCTAACGATTAAAAAGGAGAAACTGAGTGATTTTTAACTTTGAAAATATGTGGAAGCCATTAAAATTTTTTAGAAAGCTTAAAGAAGAAAATGAAAGGATAAAAGAGAGAGAGAAATTTTGAATTGGTTTTATATAAAATGAAATTATAAAATTACCTAAATGCCCTTAAGCACCATGCCCTCCACTACTTTAATGCTATGTCACCCCACCCTCCCCTTGCCATGCTCCACATCAAGGGATCAAGATGCATCTCTTTATCCAACATGTTAAATCCTTTAAGTGTACCATGATGTTGCACTTGAATGTGACATTTCGTAATTTGATTTTTAAAATTAAATCCTTATGTAAATGGTCATATCAATTACTTTTTACTTAACTAAACAATTATCTACTCTTATACATCCTAAATCATGCTCATGTTATTTGTATATGATGTGTTTATGTACACTAACGTGTCACAACATGTAAAACCACTTTTTGATGGTGAAAAATTAATTTTTTTGAAAAATCTTTCCGGTTATATTTTATATTTTCCTTTAAACTAATTACTTTTGTAAACACAATTTGAAAATCATTTAACCATCACTAGTTACTATTAAAACAGGCTATTTTTGAATAATAAACTCCACTTATTAAATATATTTAAAATATATAAACTATTCAAATTTAAAGTGGTTAAATTTCGGTTATTACAGTTTTGGCCAATATGTGGATCACGAACGGCTTCTTCTAAAACACTTCCCAGTTACCTCCTTTACGAGATTGTCGTTCCATCGTCCACCCTACGTACTCTATAAGAACTAGCGTTTGCTCCATCATGCATCATGCTATCAACTTGTCCATTGTCATCTACACTACCATCCACTTTCGGATTTGATATGCCACTCCCATTATCGCGAACGACACGCATAAATCTCTCTGTATTTGTGTTTTGTGGTGAAGAAATTGGTATAAATTGATGAAAAATACTGCAGGAAATCTATAAAATTGGATGAAAATTGTTAAACCTGAAATCCGAAAAGAATTGAAGACGATGTCAGCTAAAAGAATAGACGGAGATTATATAGTAGTTTATTCGGTATTTATAACGCGGAATAAATTAACGGTTGTGATTTTATAGCGTCGCACCGGCAGATTACTGATTCTCCGATCAAATTTCAGCACAAGTTTTATTTGACATTATAATATAATGTCAAATAAACTTGGTACTAGTTATACTACTAATTTTCTCGTGTGCTGGGGTTGGTTGGTGTGAGTGGTTGTTGGATTGATGAGGTTGTTAGAAGTGAATGATCTTAGTGTTTGAATTTCTTACATTTAGAGCGTTCAAACAGGAAGAATATGGAAGTGTATCACATGTCAAATGATGAAAAATCGAGGAATGTAGTTGCAACAAATGCAGTGACGGCTCAGTTTGTTGATAAAATAGTAACTTGAGCGGCATGAGTAGTTCATAAAGGACCAGTTGGCTTGGCCTAAGTTTCTTTCGTACACTTCATTATGGGTCCGGTCGAGTTTGGTGAGTTGTTTGTTAACGTCCGTTCACGTGTAACCATTTTCATTTTGAATTCAAATCCTGCAACAAGAAAGAACCTTCTTTTCGTAGCCACGTGCTTGTGCATTATGTACGAAGTTTATTTTGAATCAACACATTTGGTTGAAGAGTGCATTTATTATGGTGACAGCATTGTACTCTGTGTTCTAATGATGGTTCAAGTACAACTAATTATTATTTTTATTTAACCTATGTATATCTTGATAGAAAATGCATGGTTAACAAACTGGAATATTAGTTCAGCTGGTAATGAAGTTGGTGCTTCTGTTAATAGTGATGGTTTTGACGGGGATCGATAAGAATATATATCCCTTTGGAAGATGATATGAAAGCTCAAAGATATCAAATCCATTTGTTATGCATTACACTAGGCCACATGCTGTGAAAAAGTGGATTATATCCGCAATGCATATATATAGCTTAAATGTTAAGTTTTTATACTTGGAAATTAGTTACTTTCAGCGGAAGCAACTATAAAGTTGCATCACACATGCAGTCAATTCCCCGATATTACCCCGATATATTCTGTAGCGGACTTTTGGAGCAACGATATTCCTATAAAGCGGCTTAATATAACGAATCCGCTATTATCCCCGATATTGCGGCAATAATCCGCTATATCTTCGATTTTGTTGCCCCGCTATATCTCCTTTCCTATAAATAAGCATTTTGCTTGATGTCTTGTTTTTAAGTTTTATGGTAACTTCAAAGTTGATGAAACAATGATATATGCTATTGGTTATTATAACTAGTTCTAACTTTTTAAGTGTCAACTTTGTTAATCTTTACTTTATTATAACTTGTTTTGCTTGGTGGGAAATAGTAAGTAATACTTGTTCCTCTTTTTAATGTAGAATGTTCATCATTCCTCTTTTTAAAGTCGTCCGTTATATCCTGCTATATCCCCGATATCTCCGCTAATATTTTTTGTACCTCAAACGCTATGAAGCGGCAGAGCGCTTTAACTGCACAGGTTGCATCACATATTTATTTCATTTACAAGTCGCCTTACATGACAAATTACCATAGATGTACATAACGCAATAGTTGTATCTAGGGCGGTCATGGTAATGGTGAATTTTCCATTACCAGTCTATCGGTTAACATTTTTGAATGAAATTGGCATATCATTTTAATCGGTATGGTAATAGTAAATTTACCATTTTCTACGGTAAATCATTGGTATCTTATCTTTAAAACCAACGGTAACGGTAATTTTATCAGTCAATTCATAACACATGTTTAATCACGTAATATGCTTTATTACAGGCATTTAGAATCAAGCAAATGATTAAATTTATTTTAGTAATTAGTTGAAATAATGCTAAATATGCTTCTTTTCGTTCTTATTTATGTGATTTATTAAGTAACACTGTAAATTATGTAATGAAGCAGCGTTATAGTGTAAAAACATGTCAAGTTACTAACTTTCTTAGACCAACGGTAATTTATCATTACTAGTGTAGCAGTTACCATATTATCGATATGTATACCAGTCTCGGGTATATCAGCCTGTCGATAAGGGTAATGGTAAGCAATTTTAATTTACTAATAAACGGTAGAATAACGGTAGTTGCGAAATGGTAACGGTAACCATTACCATAACAGCACTAGTTGTACCCTCAATAATTTTCCATAATCTATCCATACAAGAAATTTGATTAGTTAGCATCCGATGCTAAAGGCAATTTTTTAATTAATTTGATAGTTAATTATTATTATATTTAATGAGAACTTTTAAAATATTTGAAGTGGTTATCTTTTGGGATAATGAAAACTAATAAAAATAGTTTTGGAAAACTAAAATAGTGTTAGTCATAAGATATGATATTGGATATTAAAAATATTTATAAATATTTATAATGTGTAAATTTACGTAAAATAAAAAACTAATGGTAACATATACAATTTTTCTGTAAAAATTGAAAATTATCTTCAAAACATTGATTTGGTCTCACTTTGATTAATAACATTAATTTGTGACACCTAAAATAAATTATGATCAAAACACACATCCTCCTTTTGCAAACTATCTGCTTGTTCACGTCATTTCGAATTTTCCTTTCTCATACCGCTCAAGTATTACTCCCAAAGCCAAAGTTTTATTTACTAATTATCTTTTAAGTTGCTTTTTCCCAAATATACTTCCTCTCTTATTATAAGAACATGTATGTATGAACAATGCTATATGCTTTTAAAAGAGATTGTAAGTATGTAATTATCTTTGGAACAAAATTAAAATTTATAATGTAACCTAAAAGGGCAATAATATAAAATAAAATTATCACATTACACTACAAAAGAAGCACTGTTTAGCGACGGCTAATAGCCGTTGGCGGCCGTTGCTGGCCGTCGCTAATAGCCGTTGCAAAATATCTCGTTGCAACTGAAGAAAGCGACGGCCTTAGCGACGGCTCCGTTGTTCTTTTTGCAACGGCTTGTAACGGCTAAGTGTCCACGTGGCAGCAACTGTTGGGTTGTTGGTTTTCCGGATTGTTGATGCAAATCGTTGCAAAGCGTTGCAATATAGCTATTACTAGCCGTTGCTAGCCGTCGCTATATTTGACCAAATGACCGTCGCTAGCCGTTGCAAACCTGGAATATATTTGCTACCACATTGCAGCACCTTCAACCCTCAATCCCAATCAATCCAAATAATATAATTCCATCATTCCACACATATAATACCATTCCATCATACCATATAATCAATATCAACACAACCAAATCATCAAATATTGCATATTCCAACATATATTAACAAAATCATATAAGAAAATCAACATAACCAAATATGAAAATCCACCAAACAAAATCACATCAATCACAACAACCAAAATACAAAATCCACCAAAACACTAAGTATCAATCACAACATCCAAAGTACCAAATGTCAAACCCATCATAATATGTACATATATATATATATAAAGCGTACCCATCAAAACAAACCAACTAAGCATCATCATCATCAGCAGCAGCAGCATCTACACCTCCTTCCCCGGGCATCGACCCATGCTCCTGATAGAAGGCAGCAATACGTTCATCTATCTGCGTCGCCGACTGACTCTTCCGCTAATCATTGAGCTCATCCAGTTGTGTTTGCATCTGAGCAATCTCTTCCTCGTCTATGGATCTCCTATATACCCTTTGGAAATTAAGAGTTTGTGAAATAATTCAAGTGAATAAGAAGTTCATGGCATACAATAACAATAAGAAAACTCAAGTTATTGGTAATAAACTCAAGTGAATAAGAAGTTCATGGCATACAGGTTTCTACTGTGTAACGTTGAGTACATACCATATTGCCGAAACTGTAACGCCTGTTTCGACTTGCCGGTTCAATGATTGAATCCCATATCCGATTAGACTCATCAACCGTAAGCGAATCCCGTCCACTCGCTTGTATCACTCGTGCATGCTCTGCTTTATATCTCTTCTACAATTACAAACAGATATTTGACACAATTGCTATACAATTTACTTATTACTCTGAAATAAACAAATATGAAATATTTTCATTACAGAAATAAACATATTTACCATTATAGAAGAAGCCTTGTCGTCCGACCAATCATATGAAACATTCCTATCCTCATCTGTATGCTCCACTGCATGTGTGACTCTGAAAACCTCAGCCGTTGTAGGCTCCCTTTCATACTTCGCCCACTGAATATATACAAGAATAGATTATATTGATAATTTGCATGAGTATATACAAGAATAGATTATATACAAGAATAGAATATATGGTAAAGAGACACTAGTAAATATATACATCAATAACATAAATATTGGTTAATTTATTTACCAATTCCCTCATATGTTGTTGGAAGGATTTTGAGCCACCATGATGTAAAGCGGGGTTTTTGTTCCTATTAGCCTTGTTTCTTGCCGATAATTCCTATTAATTTATACACACTATCAAGTAAAATAATTCAATACATTTAAATGTAAAAATATAGTGACAATATAACTTACTTTGAATGCTTCAGATTCCCAATATTGTTGGAATCCAGCCCAAATATCATCCCCCATCCAACTTGGCTTTTTCCCTGAACTCTTAGCCCTTGACAGAGTCTCTCTGTAATTTTTCCGCGTCTTTTTATTCCAATGATTTATAAAAACATCCATATCCTGCGGATCCACACGTACAGCTGCCTGCATATTGAATTATCATACGTGTTATGTAAAAGAGATTATATAATTAAAAAACAATCAGCAGAACAGAATACGTAAAACTGATATCATAAGGCATGATGGCATATTGTTTTTGGTTTCATATAAGGCATAATTATATATTACAAAGTTGTACTTACCATAAGATCAGCCCATATTGCGTTTTTTATATGTGTTGGGATGTTATCCCACTGAGGCCAACACCCGGACATCCTACTCTTGTATGTTTCCTTCGATACTTGCAAAATGAAATCGGACGGCTCCACCTCGAACCCTCTGTAGAAATGTTGATGTATATATTCAATATATTTCATATAATATAACTCAAATAAGTTTGATACATACCCAGCACTTTTCGGAACTATCTCCGCAACTCGACGGAGATCTGGCTCAGAGCTACTCGGACCTGCTCCAAGTGAAAGTGACTGAGATGTACTACGTCGATTACGTCACCTATCAGACATATCTGGCACAAACATAAATATAATATCATACACTGCTTAGAAAAGAGTATTGATAACATAAGCATCCCATAATCATCAATCAATATCACATAATCATTAATCATCGCATAATCATCACATAAGCATACTCTGCACATAATCATCGAAAAAAGTGTACATGAAAAGAATAATGCATAACTCAGAATGTTACAGATCATATATAGTTATCATTATCATTACATAGCTCAGAATATTACAGAACATAGTCATTATTGTTAATACATAGCTCAGAATTATACAACAAGCGATGCCATCTATGATCAGTCTTCGCCATATTCTGATTCAGACTCGGTCTCGTACTCTATATCATTTTCTTCGGTACTTACAAATGCATCTATTAAAACATTCGATTCATCAGTCAATGACCCTACAACAATGTCATCGGTTATCACTATTTCAGTATTTGGCTCGAGATCCGCTTGATACGCTGCTTCATCTGGAATATTATTTCCATCAAATGTATATCTTGCCTTCGTTTTAAAAACAGCCTACCAGTTTGCTTTATCTTTTTTTAAGGACGGATATGGAGCAAAATAAACTTGTAAAGCTTGCTTAGCTAATACAAAAGGATCATACTTATAGTAATGCGACGTATGCCTTATTTCAATTAGCTTATAATCTTTGTGCACGTTAATTCCAGAGCCAGGAACATTGCTAAACCAGTTTCATTTGAATAAAACAACTTTCTCTGCAGGTTGTATATAATATGTTAACTCTAAAACTAGTGTTAAGACGCCGTAAAAATCTTTTATATGCTCCTCTGGATCATCACTTCCTTTGACAAATACACCACTGTTATATGTTAATTTTTCAGCCCCATAATCTTTGGTGTTGAATTTAAATCCATTGACGAAGAATATTGGATAAGTCTTGACATTTCGTTTTGGTCCAATATCAAGATGTCGTAATCCTTCGTCAACAACACAGTTTTCTGTATCAGGAACGTAGTTTGAAAACCATCTAGCAAATTGTTTACTGAGATCGCCAGATGGATGTTGTGATTCGTATATGCTGCAAATATGTATTATATTCCTTTATAATTAATATATACATGTATAATTGAATTATATATGAATTCATAATTACCTGACAAATGGTGAAACTTCAGCACAATTTAGAAGAACACATGTGTGTGCCACATGGTAATCTCTATCATCTAACCATATTTCCACACGTTTTCCAGCAGGTCTTCCATGTTGTCTAAAAATAGATAACGTTGTTTGAGAAGAATCCTGCTCAATAGTTTCTTCATTACGGGGAACACTTACGAACGATAAGTTCACATCGTTACTAAAGTAATGTCAGAAAAAAATGAAGCTTCTTCTTCAAGGTACGATTTGCAAATCGAACCTTCTACTCGTGCTTTTTGTCTAATTTTTTTCTTCAAATGATTCAGGTACCTATAACAAAATTAATTAAATTTATATGGTGGTACAAAAACCGAAATTAATTAAATTACCTCTCAAATGGATACATCCATCCATATTGCACAGGACCACGAAGGAGTGCTTCAGATGGAAGATGAACAAGTAAATGCTCCATCACATTAGAAAAAACCAGGTGGAAATATTTTCTCCAGTTTGCATAGAAGAACGGGGATTTCTGCTTCAAGTTTACGTATACGATCTACCTTTAACGTCGTAGAACAAAGCTGTTTATAAAACATACTTAATTCTGTTATAACACTCCATATTTTTACAGGCAGCAGTTCTTTGAAAATCACGGGAAAAAAATACTCCATCATAATGTGGCAATCGTGACTCTTCATCCCATGCAATTTGATGTTTTTAAAGTCAACACATCTACGGAGGTTAGAAGAAATCCCATCAGGATATCTAAGTCCTTCCACCCACTTTAGAACGAGTTTTACTTGCTTCTTGTCTAGCTCATAGCATGCTTTGGGTTTCTTATTATCGTCGTATAAGTGAAGTTCGGGCCGCTTACTGAAGTGTAATATATCACGTCTTGAATTCACATCGTCCTTGGTTTTCCCCTTCACATTCAAAATTGTATTAAACACGTTTTCAAACACGTTTTCTTCGTTGTGCATGACGTCAATGTTATGTCGGAGTAGGGGATTTTTCCAGTACGATAACTCCTAGAATATACTTTGCTTGCACCAGTTATGAATGTCCGAATTACCTGGAATTTCAACATGTACCCCAGTTTCATGTATCTTTGGGTAGTCTTTTACAATTTCATATACCTCTTCATTTGTCCAAACCTTAGGTGGTAGCATACTCTCTACTCTATTAGCTTTAAAGTTCTTTTTATCTGTTCTAATTGATTGATATGTAGAAAACACCGATGACAGTCAAACCAAGAAATTTTCTTTCCATACTTTAATGAAAATGCTCGTGTTTCATCCATACAATAAGGACAAGCTAGACGTCCAGATGTGCTCCAACCTGAAAGCATGCCATACGCGGGAAAATCACAAATAGTCCATAATAAAGAAGCAAACATACGAAAATTCCTTTTTCTCGAAATGTCGTACGTTTCAACTCCTTCATGCCACAGTGTTTTCAACTCGTCGAGTAGTGGTTGTAGATAAACATCAATTCCTTGTGTCGGATCATCGGGACCGGGGACGACAATCGTTAGAAACATATAAGGAGTTTTCATACACATCCATTGAGGTAAATTATAAGGAGTAATAATAATAGGCCATGATGAATATTTACTACCAAACTGAGAAAATGGCGAAAATCCATCCGTACATAAGCCAAGCCTAACATTACGGCTCTCTGCCGCAAATTCAGGATAAGTTTTATCGAAATGTTTCCATGCTTCTCTATCAGATGGATGTATCAAAGTTCCTTCTTCGGGTGTTCTCACACTGTGCCATCGCATATGACCTGCTGTAGCAGAAGATGCATATAACCGTTGAAGTCTTGCAGTGATGGGTAAATAATGCATCCTCTTATATGGAACTTCTTTTCCTTTCTTTTTTCTTGGTTTGTATCTTTCCTCATTACATATTCTGCATTTAGTAAGATGAGCGTCTTTTTTCCAATACAGCATGCAACCTTTTACACATGTATCTATCTTCTGGTACGGCAATCCAAAAGCAGACATAAGTTTTTTTTACTTTATAATGACTATCACACATCAA
Source organism: Allium fistulosum (assembly GCA_030737815.1). Taxonomy (NCBI): domain Eukaryota; kingdom Viridiplantae; phylum Streptophyta; class Magnoliopsida; order Asparagales; family Amaryllidaceae; genus Allium; species Allium fistulosum. Next base: position 100,122,852 of record CM060902.1, read on the forward strand.
ATTATTAGGTGGCATGTGTCATTTTGCAGTTTGTACAACTGTTGTAAATGCAGCTTCTGTAAGATTAAATTTTGATTTCATAGTGATGTATTCGGAGGTTACAGATAATTCGGTTCCGCTTGTACATCCTTCCCACAATGGCCTCTTAGCAGAATCCAATAAATCAAAAAAAAATTAGCTTCTGCGGTCAGCTCTTCGTCAACATTTTTGTTCCCATCATCACCTTGACCAAAGGTATGAAACATTGATCATGCAGCATCTTGCACCATGTTTTCTATAGGATTGGTCATAGTATTATCGTCCTCTAACACTACAAGAGTAGGTTTAGGTTGAACAAGTTCTCCATGACGATCCCATAAGTAATAATTTGGCACAAAACCAAATTTGTACAAATGTACTTCTACTACATCTAGTTTCCAATGCTTCAGATGTTTGCACTTACTACACGGACAACAAATGTCTACGTTATTTCGATTATTAGATTGAGCAAATCTAATAAATACGTGTACACTGTTACAAAAACGTTCTTTTATTGATCCTTTCATACCTTTTCGAGGTTCATACATCCAACTACGATCGAGAAAATAATCGAACATATTTCCTGATTTGTAAAATGTAGGTTAGAAGATTGAATAACAAACTTCATATTAAAGTCTTGTAAAAATTCATATATAACCCATTACTATTTTAACAAATTCAAATAAATACTGCATTCAAATTTTCAATTCTTAAGTTTATTGTTTTTTTACTCTGACAGCCGGTTATCCTACTTCCCATTACAAACACAATAACGTAATCATATTATATAAATCATTTCAGGTTAAACGATTCTAAAAAATTTCGGCAGCACTTCCCTTTATTCCCTGTATCGTACACAAATGCGTGTGCACAGGGAAAAAAGGAAGTGCCATCGAAATTTTCTGAACCATTTAAACTGAAATGATTTATAAAATATAATTATTTTATTGTGTTTGTAACTTGTCCAAATACTAGGACAAATCCAACAAATGTTGTATCAGATGAATATAGATGTCCGTTCTGTGGAAAAACGAACATCCATATAACGATCATATACAACACTTGTCAGACGGGGCCAAAAATTCTCTAAGGGGTTCACGTAAATAAAGCACAAATTAAACAATATTAATATTGAAGTATTAGTGGTCTGTAGTGAAATAATGATCTTACATTTTTTTAGTAATGTAGCCAAATAGAATTCGTTTAATTATGAATCAAAATCCATGGGAATTATCAGTAACTCAGAAAATATGCCTTATCTCACAGATGGGAACTATGAGTTACTATTTTAACAACTACAAAAACTATTTTATAATTCATTTAACTATTTAAATATTTATTAATTAAATCTAAAATTTTAAAACATATTTCAACTTTTGTTTAACTACATAAATTTTAATTAACGATTTTGTGAACTAAATAAGTAGTTAGAAATTACAACAGTATAACAAACATTCTCGTAAACTTATCAATAAACATATTATTCAATAATCATGGACTATTTTTGGGTTTTAAATTAGCCATAATTATTAACAACATAGTAAACAATAAATTCACTAATTAATACCACCAAATCAACACTAATTATCATCACTTAATACGCAATAATTACCATTTTCAAACACATAATCAACTAATTTTCTAAATTAGGTTTACCATTATATACCCAATTCAAATAATAAACTATATATAATAAACTAATAACATATTTTCATCAATTCCAAACCCCTAAATCATCCAATTCCAAATCCCTAAATCATCAACTAATTTAATTTAAACATAAATTGAACAAAGATAATGGAAAATAGGAGATACCAACAAGTTTGGAGAGGTTGAAATTAGCGACGGAAGGTTGCGACGGCTCCTGGTGGCGGAGGGCGACGGCTCATGGCGGTCTCGGGCAGCAGGTTTGTATAACGCGATAAGCGACGGCTAGCAATGGCCGCTTTTTTTAGCCGTTGCTAGCCGTCGCTAGGCTTTGTCGCTTTCTGAAGCCTTTCTAGTAGTGTTAAATCAAAATAATGGTTAGTTTGAATCAATCTTCTACAATTCTTCATAAACACTAGGATATAGTTTCATCCTACAGTAAAAGATCTTAGTTCTTGAATTAGGAAACAAAAAGGAAATGTAATTTTTTTTAATTGAAATCAAACCAAAAAATTTATTTCAAAAAATAAAAATAAAATTCAAAAAATAGTGAAATTTGAGTACTTAAAGATAACCTATTTTAAACAACTCAGAACATTCGAACAATATTTGAAGAAATAAAAATGGAAAATGTATGGGGACGTGAAAGAATAAAAATTATAAGATACAACAACAAGTGAAACTAGAAAATTTTAAAAATTAAAAGGAAATCAAATTTTGGAATAAAATCAAAAGTTACTAAAACTAAAAATTTCGAAAAGTACAAAATAACTAGAAAATGAGGAAATTTTAAAATAATTAAATAAATGGGAAACATGTGAACAAAATATAAATTAAGGCTTCAAATAATTTGAAATGGTAAAATAAAATGATAGAACTTTGAAAACATTGAAGATAATCAACAGTTCATAAAAACCGAATTTTGTATAATTATGCAACTTTTTTCTATTTTATATAGAAAATACGGGAATTTGACGAAAATTTTATATTTATGAAATTTTTTGTTTTTTTCGAGTGATATTATTACTCAATAAGTTTTATACCTTTTAAAGGTTTTTGAGTTTCATTTCATTTGCATCCATGCTATTCAAATTTAATATGTTAAAAGACCTTCCTTGATGTATAAAGTGTTGTTATTTAAAACGTCAATATGGCTAAATGCAATACTTTTTATGTAAACAATCAAAACAAAATATTATTTTTAAAACAAAGATTGAATCATTATTAATATTACTAAGTTGATTATTTTAGTTGCCGAGACTTATGGATAAACCAACCTACAAAATAACATCAAAATAAAATTTGAAGAACTCATAATATAGTACTATCAAATGTAATTTATTCTATTTATTGAAGAATTGCGACCTTGGAAGTTCTATTTTATGTGGTGTTTACCAACTTGGTTAATATAAATCTTTAAAAAACAAATTATTTATCTGTTAATAGTTCGAGTGGTATTTTAATTTAGTTGTGCTCATGGTAGCAATACCTTTGTGCCAAATAGATATTTCAAATAGCAACATCCTAATATAATACTAACTAATTTTTTCAATGTTCATTCACAAGACAAATATGGGACAACCAAAAATCAGTTATAAACTGTAATCTTCAAGATTACTGTATTAGTGACATTGCGACTCACCTATCCCGAAGTTGGAAATCCAAAAGCTTGGTAGGGAAAATGGCTTCCATTCTGTTGACTACCACAGTTTGGCATGTTTGGAGAGAAAGAAATAGACGCATTTTCCAAAACAATTGCAAAAATGGACAGCAAATTAATTAAATGGTTAAAAGAGATGTTCGAATTATCATGAAAAGAGTAGGGAAACTTACAGATCTATTAAATGCTGAATTAGATGCATTGAAGACGCTGGGACTAGAAGTAAATAATACTGAGATTCAGATGGTGAGGCCATGGATTCCTCAGTGAAAGATGAAGTAGTTTTTCTTTTCTTTTATTTGCTGAAGTGATAATGTAAAACTCTTTGAACTAATATTGTCTGTTTGGGTCGGGCCGACCTTTGTTTGATTGGGCTGAGAAATAAAGTTTACCCATTTTCAAAAAAAAAATCAATTTCAGTGTAGCAAACTATATTATGTGCAAATCGCAAAATTCAACTTATATTACACCTAATGTGGATGATGGAACCGTGCTCGTCTACAATGAGTGAAATGGGTAGATTTCACTATAACAAATAGACCTTATTACAACAATCAAAAAAGTATTAATTTTTTTTCACAATGTTTTTACAAAAGTTTGTCAAGCAAAGTTGTAACAAGGTCAGCCTTTTTTCATAACGTTTTCTTGATGTTGCAAAAAACGTTGCAATAGAGTCTACTACAACCAGTTTTTGATGTTGTAGTAGAATCAATTGTAATAAATTTTAGATGTTGTGAAATACATTGTTTGCGCCAAAAATGGTCACAAACCCCAAGTGTTGTGAAAGCACCAGTGAATGAATACAAATCAGCAATATTCAAACACAAATCTTAGATCTAAACAAACAACAAACAGCAATCCAGAAATAGTGAACAAAAACACGAGATTTATAGTGGTTCGGCTATCTCCGGCCTACGTCCACTCCAAAGTTTTTATGATTTTATTGCTCGATGCTTCAAGATTACAATTTCTTATCGCGTAGTACAACAAACTTTGTGATTATAATCTTAATCTAAAGCAGCAATGGCGAACTGGAGTAAATCTGGCAGAGTCTGGGCGCTCTTTAGCTCTTAGAATTCTCCAACCTCTTTTCTGAATGACCAGGGGCTCTATTTATAGGTGTAGGAGGCTGATATTTCGCCTAAAATGAAGGGAGACCAGTTCTGGTACGTCAGGGGGCCCACATGGGATCGATTCGACCCTTGGTTCGAATCGATCAAGAAAGTGCCCAAACGTGATGAAACTTGGCGTGAACATTCTTCTATGCATACTCAAGCTCCTGTGAAAATTTCATAGCATTTGGACTTGTAGATCTCGAGTTATAATCGATTCAAGTTGTGGTTTTTCGTGAAGGCTATTGCGTTCGAATCCATTGGTTCGAATCCACTTCCTTCGACTCGATCGGTCATGTGCGCATCGATGGTGTGTCGCAAAATCCCAGGGCTGATCCACCTTTTTTGTCGTGTTGAACGCTTCTTTCCTAGATACGCGCTTCGCATCCATACCTCGTGTCCAGTTCACATCCGTGATTCGAATCCATTACTTCGTAACCGTCTCCTTTGACTCGATCAAGTTATGTGCGTGTTTCCCTGACTTGTGCATACTTCCAATTCGTATCCATCGATCTTATTCGTATCGATCCTAGGAGCATGCTTCGAATCGATCGATTCGAACATACCCTAACCCAATGGATTCGAACTCTCCTTGACCTCATCGATTCGAAGCATTATACTCTGTCTTGATCGATTCGAACATGTTGTCCCAGAGCAAACGACTGAATCCATCTTCATTGATACGAACCGTATCGATACGAAGTGTGGTGAACTTCAATCGATTCGAACCTTCATCGATTCGAACCAGCATCCATCGATTCGAAGTACATCGATTCGAACCGTGCTTTGTGTATTTTAATCCATTCATATTTTGTGTGTACGAACTCCGATCGTCCTGAAAAATGAAACATAGTTCCTCCTAGCCTTGATCATCATCTCCAATCGATTCCATCCTGATCGGAGCCCGGACAAATTTTGACGACATCGATCACAACCTTGTCTCTAATCGACTTCCAATCCTGATACCCATCCTTTCTTGTCGATTTGTTTGATATTCCGGTTTTGACCAAAAAGCGGGATAACATTTGCCCCCCAAAACATGCCTTGTGAAAAGAAGGCGTGTTTTGAATAATTTCCAAATCCGATATCCAAAGTCCATAGCCAATTCCATGCCCATCCAAACTCGAAGACTGAGTTATTAGTCCATCCTTATCCAACAACTGAATCCAAGACCTCTCCGGGTTGATATCCAAATCCATAACCCCTCTGGGCCCTTGCCAAGCGCAATCCTCACTCGACGACTGTGGTCCAGTGTCCCTGGACGTCGAGCTAACCTCTCCGGGTTCTTGCCAAGCGCAATCCACACCTGACGACCGTGGTCCAGTGTCCCTGGACGTTGAGCTAACCTCTCCGGGTTCTTGCCAAGCACAATCCACACTTGACGACCGTGGTCCAGTGTCCCTGGACGTAAGTAATGCCATGGCTTAAGTTCTAAGCCGAATCCTGGTCGCTCCGGACCCTTGCTGAGCATAGTCCATACTCAACGACCTGAAACAATAATCGATAATAGGGGGCCTAAGTCCTAGGCCGAATCCTGGTCAATCCGGACCCTTGCTGAACATAGTCCATACTCGACGACCTGAATGAGTCAATTTACCACGTTCGGGCAAAAAGACTTACCCCTTGCCATGCGTAATCCACACCTGACGACCGTTTATCAAAAACCAAAAAGAATCCAATAAAAGTCCAATCCACGGTCCAAATCAAATCGGAAAACCAGAAATCCATACCAAGAAATAAAAATCATCATCCAATACGGAGAATAATCATCCGAATGAATGCCAGAACCAGAAAAACGAGCAAGATCAGGAGTTCAATCCAAACTCCAAGACCAAAACAGAAAAACAATTGTCCAATCCAAAAACAAAAGACAAATTTCGCAAACCATGGCTTCGCGGTTTATCATCATTCAGAGCATGCCTAGGGGCTATCTCCGTCCCCATACATGTGTAAATGACTTAGTTGCTTGCCAATGGCTTGTTACATATTTCATATTTTCCTGGTCAATTGATAATCAATCGACCATCATTCCTGGGTCTCATATCATTATGGCTTGAGGTAGGCGGTGGTTGCTCCTGCTCCGCCACTGCAATCCGAGCCCCAACATACTGCCTCAATTGCCCATTCCTCACATGTTCCTCAATTATGTCCTTTAAGTGCCTGCAACTTTTGGTATCATGCCCGTCCAAATCGTGGAAGAGACAGTGCCTTCCTGATGCTCTTTCCCGTTCAGATGGTTCTCTCCTAGCCGGCCTTCGGTAAGGAAGGCGATTCCGGGTTTCCAAATAAATCCGCTCCAGCGTCTCATTCAATCCTGTGTATGTGGAAAACTTTGGATCCTTCCATCGCTTCCTAGCTTTTTCAGAATCGTCGTCCAGCTTCCTCTTTCCTTTGTCTTTATCAGGGTTTTCGTTGGATGGTCCTCCACCCTCAGTCGCATTCACCTCCTTTAACTTTAAATCCACACATGCATCTTCTTGCCGAAGGAACCTTTCAGCTTCGTGAAAGAATTCCCCAAGATCTAGTGGTGGGTCTCGTATTAAGGATACCTTAAAATCTGAATCCTCTCTGACTCCCGACACTGCCGCCATCAAAACCATTGATGGATCCGGCCGATCCACCGAAGCTACCGCCGCATTGAACCGAGTTAGAAAAGCTCTAAGCGATTCATCCGTCCCTTGCTTTACCGATGTTAACGTCATCATGTTCTTAGGTCTTTTGATATGAACCCGAAACTGTCCCAAAAACCTATCCACCAATTCCCTCCAAGTCCTGATAGATCCTTCTTCCAGCTGCCTAAACCACATTGCCGCTAAATCTGTCAAATATAAAGGGAAACATCTGGCCATCACTTCCTCCGATGCCCCCAACACTTCCATGTGTCTAGTATATCTCATCAAGTGATCAGTCGGGTCAGCCTTGCCATTATATGCTTCCACGCTAGGTAACTTGAACTTAGGTGGATTCTGAGCTACCCTGATTTCCCGAGCGAACGGACTCTTGTTCACTCCTTCTAAATCCTTATTGGTCAATCCTCCACGCATAGTTCTCCTAATGATTTCCATTAATCCAACATTGTTTGTCAGGGGTTGCCCCCCATGCTCCCGAGGGAACTCCGGCACATATTCTTCATGTGGCTCATTAGCCGCAACGTTGGCTCTAGCCTGCTGAACTCCTTCCAAAGGTCCTTCTGCGTTGGATCTTGTGGGCCTGCCCCCAAGCCCTTGTTGATTGCCTTCCTGTTCTGTATTCTGTCCTCCATCGGGTTCCGCACCCTAGTTCCTTGTTCCACATTTGCAGTCGCTATAGTTGGTCCAAGGTTCTGTGTTCCTGCAGCTCTTATCTGTTCAAAGAAAGTCTGCATCATATCCTGTTGACTTTTCAACAACCTCTCATGCAATTAATTTGCCATAGCTTCCATTTCGTCTCTGGTAATGTAAATCGAAGCTTGTCCTTCTCCAGCTCCAGAGGATGCCTCTTGACTTCCTCCTTGTTGGCTTCTCTCAGCTCTTTGTCTTGTCTGTCGAGTCATTGTCGAGTCAATCTGAATCCTTCAAACTTTCAAATCCAAACTTTGAATCTGGTGTAGCGGGTGCTAGTTCTTCTCAGTGAAAGCACCAAAGTGTTTGCGCCAAAAATGGTCACAAACCCCAAGTGTTGTGAAAGCACCAGTGAATGAATACAAATCAGCAATATTCAAACACAAATCTTAGATCTAAACAAACAACAAACAGCAATCCAGAAATAGTGAACAAAAACACGAGATTTATAGTGGTTCGGCTATCTCCGGCCTACGTCCACTCCAAAGTTTTTATGATTTTATTGCTCGATGCTTCAAGATTACAATTTCTTATCGCGTAGTACAACAAACTTTGTGATTATAATCTGAATCTAAAGCAGCAATGGCGAACTGGAGTAAATCTGGCAGAGTCTGGGTGCTCTTTAGCTCTTAGAATTCTCCGACCTCTTTTCTGAATGACCAGGGGCTCTATTTATAGGTGTAGGAGGCTGATATTTCGCCTAAAATGAAGGGAGACCAGTTCTGGTACGTCAGGGGGCTCACATGGGATCGATTCGACCCTTGGTTCGAATCGATCAAGAAAGTGCCCAAACGTGATGAAACTTGGCGTGAACATTCTTCTATGCATACTCAAGCTCCTGTGAAAATTTCATAGCATTTGGACTTGTAGATCTCGAGTTATAATCGATTCAAGTTGTGGTTTTTCGTGAAGGCTGTTGCGTTCGAATCCATTGGTTTGAATCCACTTCCTTCGACTCGATCGGTCACGTGCGCATCGATGACGTGTCGCGAAATCCCAGGGCTGATCCACCTTTTTGCCGTGTTGAACGCTTCTTTCCTAGATACGCGCTTCGCATCCATACCTCGTGTCCAGTTCACATCCGTGATTCGAATCCATTACTTCGTATCCGTCTCCTTTGACTCGATCAAGTTATGTGCGCGTTTCCCTGACTTGTGCATACTTCCAATTCGTATCCATCGATCTTATTCGTATCGATCCTAGGAGCATGCTTCGAATCGATCGATTCGAACATACCCTAACCCGATGGATTCGAACTCTCCTTGACCTCATCGATTCGAAGCATTATACTCTGTCTTGATCGATTTGAACATGTTGTCCCAGAGCAAACGACTGAATCCATCTTCATCGATACGAACCGTATCGATACAAAGTGTGGTGAACTTCAATCGATTCGAACCTTCATCGATTCGAACCTTCATCGATTCGAACCAACATCCATCGATTCGAAGTACATCGATTCGAACCGTGCTTTGTGTATTTTAATCCATTCATATTTTGTGTGTACGAACTCCGATCGTCCTGAAAAATGAAACATAGTTCCTCCTAGCCTTGATCATCATCTCCAATCGATTCCATCCTGATCGGAGCCCGGTAAAATTTTGACGACATCGATCACAACCTTGTCTCTAATCGACTTCCAATCCTGATACCCATCCTTTCTTGTCGATTTGTTTGATATTCCGGTTTTGACCAAAAAGCGGGATAACATACATAATACAACTTTTAAATATAAAAACTGCATACATGTTTCTACTTTTTTCAACCTACAGCTTTATCTTCAATGCTATTATTATAAAATAGATAAAATTGTCGATTCAAATACATAGAATCCATCGATTCAAACAACATCATGTTCCAAGATTGTGTTACACATTACAAAAGATTCACGAAACCTTAAGTTAACATAATAACAATAATGAAACATAAAAGCAAACAAATTACATAGAATTCTCCTTGACTTATAGTACCCACTTAGCATTGCATCACATGTTTCCTGTATCCCAGTTGTTTCATGTGTCCCATTTGAAGAAAAGAGTTGGAGATGGTGTGATAATACAAGAAGAAGTGCCTTCGTATGTGGAAGAGTTGGTAAGAGAGCCTGAAATTTTTTGGACAGAAGGATAGTTCCCTTGAACAATAAACCCATAGTGCAAATTTTAATCAAACGGAAGGATCTGCCTAAAGATGAAGCCACTTGGTAGGAGTATTGGGAGGTTGTAAGGAAGTTTCCTACTCTGGACCTTAAAGCAAGGTCTATTTTTCAAGAGGCTAGGAGACGTTATGCCCACAAGTTACTAGAAGCCATGAAACTTACAATAGGAACACAAAAATGCATCACTGGCCAGAGTTCATTAGAAGTTACGCCGGAGAGGATCTCTGACCAACCCAACCATGATGGGGAAGCCATTAAAGTAGCAGCAGCTGGTTTGGAAGCTCACAGTTTAAGAAAGAAGAAGAATATTAAGTGTGCATGTGTGTGCACGTGCACACATGCACAAGCTGGTTTCTCTTTACAGTGTCTATAGATTAGGGTTTAGTAAATAGAGAAAGGGTTGATTGAGTTAAATAACATAGCCGTTGGAGTCACCTTATAAATACAGTTGCAAGAGGTTTATGTACAGGTGATTTTTTTTATGATTAATGACACTTTAGCGTTTTCTTCTTCTTAGCTGCTATTTCTTTTTCAATACATGCTTCTTTTTCTTGCTATTCTTAAACTACTTTTCTCAACCACTATTCTTATTTCTTTCAAGAAGATCTGAAACCTAATCTCCTTCTAACCCTCACAACCATCTCCTTACTGTTTTTTAACTTCAACCTACAAGCAAGACATCTTTAGTTTATTTATTAAATTCCACCCATGCATTGCCTAGCAACATGACTCAAACAAGAAACCAATAAAAAGAACATGGGTCTACCACAATAAAAATTTGGGTTTGGAGGTGGTGAAGTCAGAAAAGGGATTTTTGTTATGGTGTTTCAAAAGAAATTCTCTAGTGGATTGGTGAAGTCAAATGGTTGTATTAGATCCAACCTAATTAATTAAAAAAAAATCCAATTTCATTTAATTCTGATTTAATATTTTAATGATTTAATTAAATAATTTTTTATTAATATCATAGATTTTTTGAATAAGTCAATAAGAACTCAATTCAAATTAATATCTAAAATAGCTATATTTTAAATTTGTAAAATTAGTTTAAATTTCAAAGATAGATTTATAAAATATAAAATAAAATTTTAATTTAAAAAATATATAAATATGCATATATATGTACGTATGTATCATAAAACTATAGTTTTTTACCGACATATATATATATATATATAACTTTATAATGAAATAAAGTCTCCATGTACTATACCAAATAATTCTAAAATATATAATATATATACATTTTTAATTATTTAAGGCCGAAAGAATTTATTATTTATTTTGAATATGAAACAATTTATTTTGAGCTAAATGAATGATCCTCCGGATTAAGAGCGCTCATATAATTATACTCTACACTCAGAAAAGGGAGCTGCTAATAAACCTGCCAGGTAGTAACCCTCCCTCCCAATAATGAATAAAAGAAAACGAACCCATCAAATTCCGTATAGAAGACTCATGTAACAATCCAAAGTTCTGGTCATTTGATTTTAAATGTTTAATTAATTTTAAATATTTAAAATAATTGGATTTTATAATATAATAACTTATAATTCAAATATAAGGAATGTTTAAATATTTGAATTATGAACTAAATCTTAATTAAATGGATTTAATAAATTTATTCAACTTCTTTTAATTAATAAATATTATTGATGAATTCAATTTGTAAATTTATTTACAAATAATAAATAATTCGGATAAACATCGATTTTAAATTGAAAAATTATAAAACGATATTTAAATGTGTGAAAAACAGCGTTTCGAGGCACAGTCTCATATTTTGACGAGACCAGTGCCATTAGATCCGGAATAATAAATTATTATGTGCCGTCGAATTTCATGGCGATCAAACATATCATTTGGTCGTGCGAGTTCGAAATGCATAGCGATTAATTTTAGAGAATTAAATTATCATAATTTGATTTAAAACTGGTACCTTCTTTATATGATCGAATTAGGGCTCAGGACTAGTTCCATTGAGTTCGGAATAGGGGTTATTGCAAGGAACGCCAGTGGGCATTCCTCGATTGGAGTTCATGCATTTTAAGGCGTGAATAGTTCCGCTAAGGAAATCTATATAAGGACCTTAACCTTATTCTTTGGCATAAACCCTAAATGAAAACACTGGCCGCCATTTTTATTGTTCCATCCAATGGCCCAAGTTAATTGGAGCCACCAGATGTGATTTTAGACTTCGACTCCAACATGAAAAATGTACAAGACGATGAGATGAAGGCAACGGCCGGTTGGATGAGCTGGATCGGAGCACGGTGGCGGCGAAGCCACGATGAACATGGCAGCATGGCTTGTGTTTCGATGGGTTTTCAACGTCTTCTGCAATCTTGGAGGGGGCGGCCCTGGAGTGAAGTCGTTGAGGACGGCGAGGGCTTCCTTTGGTTGAAGCACGGCGGTGTGGCTCCTGGCGAGCAATCGAACAAAAGGTGACATGTATGGCTCGTTATCGAGCTACAGGTAATGGGAAGTGGCGACTGGTGGCTGAAGGCTCGTCGTGGGAGGGGCTAGCTTTGGTGTGGTCGCGACGGCAAATGAAGGTCAGAGGCGGCGGCCGTAGGTGTAAATAGCGAACATCGAGGCTCGTTTTGGCACGGCCTCATTTTGAACGAAGGTGGATTAGTGTTAATTAGGTTAACTAATGGTTATTAAGTTCCCCTTCGGGATGATAACCTTTGATTTAAATTTATAAAAGTAATTTAATTGACTATTATCTTTTGGGATAATGAATATTGTTTTAAATTTAATAGATAATAGTTAATAAACAAGATCTTTTAAAAAGAATTATTTCAAATAAAGCTAAGTGTAAATGGTTTGAGTTTATAATAAACAATGTTTTGACATTCATTTTGACCCTGGTTTTAATACACTTAGAAAATATAATTTGCCCTTTTAAAAGGAATGTTTTAAAGAAGATTGTTTTTAAAGTGCCTATAAAAGTGTTGTGATGTGAAAATCAAGCGCAAGTGAAACAACCATCTTATAATTCTGGATAGTGGATTTATCGACTATCGACTTTGACTCTGCTTTCTCCTTTTTATTACGTCACTCTATGACGATGGTTTGCTCATCTGAGCTTTGTTATCCTTTGTCGGAAATGACTAAGCCCAAAGAGCGAGTGGGGGCCAAGCTATGTGGGGTTGCTCCCATTAGGGTATTTTCACATCCACTCTAGCTTGGATTCGGTGTTGCGCATTGAGATGTGAAATGCTCGGATACTCGGTAACAGTTGGCGAGGTCTGGCTTGGAGGTTTCCAAGAGCCATCGGGGTTTTCAAGTATATTTCTAGAGGTATACTTTCTGTAAGTGGGGGCGCACCCTCCTAGTCATTTGTTGGAAAAACTTATCTTTTCCATTGTTTTTAATTCAAATCTTTGAATTGTTTCCTTAATTGCATTGAGAACTGCCTTGCGCTCTTCTCTATGTTTAATTATTTGTGTCCATTATTTCAAGTCTGGAATTTGGTATTGTTATGCTCAATCATTCGATATGGGATTTATTCTTACTAGTACTCACCCTTTATTTGGATTATTTCTGTTGTTTATTTCCATACTTTGACGATTGGATTGTTTGTTCGATTTGTTTCCCATTTCTTCATCTATGGATGTTATTCTTGAGAGGTAAAAACCTGTTCCATGTTAGCGGCGTGGTCTCACAAATTTTTTATATGTCTATCATATTACTGGAGTTTGCTCATGCTGGTTTTCCAGACCGACCTCGGTATTATTTTATTATAATGCTCGGGTCAGGCCGAGTTTTTCCCGGGTTGGCTTTGGTGATATGGAGTTATTGCAAAAGAGCTGGATGTTTACCTATCATGGTGTTTTATTTCCACCGTATTATATTGTATACCTATCAGCAATTATAAGGTCAGAATTTTATAACTGCCCAGCTGATAAGGTTTGTTTTTAACTCTGATGTACTCTGTATTTTGGAGTGACGGTTTTCACTGTATTTGTTATATTATATGTTGTCGATTCCACTATAAGATTCTAATTTCCTTATTCTTTGTTCGTTTCCTTTTATTTTACCCTAACAATCTGCCTTTCTTACGATTGGATGTTCAACATTTGAATACCGTGGATGTATTCGGTGTCGACTTTCGATGGTCGAAAAGGTGGGTCGTTACAACTCAAGTAACCAAGGATAGACCACGACTAAGAACCAGAAAAAAACTGCACATAGGTCTGAAAACAATGGTAAATAGAATAAGATACCACTAGGAGCATCATTCAGTAAACTAAAACATCCAATGGGAGACTTATAATACAACCAAAGGACCATAAACATGATAAAGGATTCGTCTACCAGAACAATGAAGGCAAAAATATAGAATCAATAGGCGCATATCATCTTAGACTCCTATAATCAAATGCATATCCAAACAATCCAAAGTCATGATGGTCCAAAATCGGAAAACCTTTCCCAATAATCAAGCATTTAATAATCCTTAGCATAAGTATTCCAATCTACAACAACCACAGAAACCGAAAGAACTAGGCAAAAAACGCGAGTCACACACACACTCTCTCACACACAGATATATATATATATATATATATTCAAAAAATATGTATATTTGTGTGTGTGAATATATGTATATATATAAAGTTATATATATATGTGTGTGTGTGTGTATGTGAGGAAAGCATATCAAGAGAGCAAAATAATGCTAAATTAGTTATCGGTCAAGAGTAAAATGTTTGAGGAGTTATTTTCATTAAATGTGTCTACTACATCATTGCCTAAGGCCATATTATGTTTCCCATTATTATAAATAATTTTTACATTTAAGGCAACTGTGTGACGGTTTTACCTTTTTAAGAAAATCCATGAAAAGAATGTTTTAAGATGATTTATAACTCGGGAGCCACTTTTCAATGAATAGCATGATAATGTAAATCAGGTTACCAGTAGAGGTATTAGCATCATTGAACACCCTTCGGTTTCTTTCAAACCATAGTATCAATAAGCAAGAGTGAAGATGGTACCGAGTAAAATTCTATTGACATTGGAATCTTATGTTGTACCAGTAATAATCATTGTTAAGTTCGGTATTGGTCATATTAAACTCAAAAATGTTAAGAGTGCTAACAAAAAATAGAATAAGTTAATGGACAGTTGTAATATATGCGAGTTACGTTTTCTAGTTCAAAATAGCAAAAAACATTTTTTACCTATCAGTAAATTCCTTTTATTAAAATTCAGTTGTATTTAATTTCTTATGTATGATTAAACTTGCAACTTTGTTTTGGAAGGAGCATTAACCTTCCAAATATCTTTGAAAATATTTGGCTTAGTCATTGGGAAATTTAGAATATGTAGACCGAGGTTGTAACGAACGGCCTTTTTGATCCCCGAATGTTGACACCAATACATAGGTATTCTCGTGTCGAAAACCCAAATGTCGAAAAGACATAACGCTAGGGTAAAAGAAAAGGAAAAGAAGGAACAGAACAGGAAAGAAGATCACAATATCAGAATCTCACATGCAGAACGATAATATATAATATCTCAAAAGATCTTTACCAAAATGAAAACTTTAATATACATACAACAATAAGAGTAAACTAACTTATTATCAGCATTGACGGTTATAACAGCCTGTCCTCACAAATGCTGATAGATACAAAATGAGTAATGCAGCGAAAATAAAATACATGAATAGGTCTTGGAGGCTACCAACTCGTCTCCTGAAGCTCCAAAGCATCCATAGCTAAATCTAGAAATATACTGGGGCTGACCCGTATAAGAAAATAACGCCCAGATTAGTCAAGTAAACTAGCATGAGAAACTCAAATCATACGGATTTTTATATTTATAAAACTCTTCAAAAATAAAGGTATCTCATAAGACCATACCGCAAATAAACATAGACATGATTTACCTTACGATAATCAAACCATGTCTATTAGAAAATCCAATGATGTTATAATAATGTCTACTGTGATGAATATTAACAAGAAATAGTTGGGTTGCATGTGAGTGTACACCACAACAATAATAGGTATACTATCAAAACCGCTAAGGTGCGTTCGTTAATTGTGCAGGATTTCACGGAGGTGCCCTTAGTACTTCGAGAACGGTCCTCCTGCACAAAGATCAGAGATATCCTTCCGAAGCATCATACATCCATGGCTGATGTACATATGAAATACAAAACTGGATACAACATGAAGTCGAGTGCACCACTCATGCATGCATAATTATAGGTATCTCTAGGGTAGAGTCGCCTGCACCCTTGGGTTAGCTAAACCCCTGGCTAAGCATCATTTCTCTGGCTTTTAGTCATATCCGCTGGTGAGGCTACGTCCTACATTCCAGCACATGAGTCATAACTCGAAAAGATCTCGGAACACATATGGATTCCCATATCACAATAAATCTTGAAATCAAACATGGATTCCCATATTGCAACAGATATCGGGATCGCACATGGATTCCCATATCTCAACGGATCTCGAAATCACACATGGATTCCCCTATCCTGAATAGATCACGAACAACTACTTGTTTCGAGCATCTCAAACAGATCTCGAATCTCCACATTGATTATAGTATCTCGAACCAATTACGAACCTCTTCCAAAGCATAGAATACGTATATGGTTTTGGAGTGGTTACAGTTTTGAGTCATCTCATATAAGTACAATTCTCCGCTTACTAGGAGCTCCAAAACCAATCGGTAGATTTTCGGTTAACTCAATCTCGGTTCTTTCGGAAGTAAACAGATAATACATAAAAGCAGAGATCATCTCCTAACCAGACGGATTTCCTTATCATTTTTCCTAGAAGAGAAAAATGAGTTTATACATACAGTATAGCATCACCGAAGATAACTCTACCATATAATTCCCGTGTTTCTTCTAAATATTTCTAGAGTTATATTTTTGTCAGTTTGATAATAATAAGAATAATCGCAAAAGGGAAACTAAGTCCCATATACTTTCCATCCACAAGTAATCACACAAGCACGAACGACACACACAAGCACGATCAAGTCATATAAACGACTTCTAATCACCTTTGTATTTAATTAATCCTTTATTAATTAAAACCTCTTTTATTAGTAAACTCCTTTTGAAAGGGCAGAAGCGATATTATTTCTACAATAGTAATTTATAAATCTTGGACAATGCTGACCTTATCCACGATGTTTCTACCTTTAATAAAAGTGGATAACATAATATTAATTAAATTATTTATTTTAATATTAAACAAATTAGCTATAACCATTAAAATAATTTTAAGTGAACAGTTTATTAAACGAGATAGGCCTGAAATCCTTGGGTTTTATCGCTCCCACTTTCATCTGGAGGAAGATTATATTAGCAAAGTTAAATCTTCCTAATTGTAAGTTACCATTATAAAATTCGACAAAACATTTTTATTAAATCATATTTTAAGACATGCCAAAACTTCATATAAAATAAAATAAGGAATTCATCCGACCTAGACGATTTATCACTGGGCTTATCGTTAAATCCAAAACTATTTTTAGTTTTATAATACGTGTGTGTATGCATATATATTTAATGTTCATGTATGAATTAGTGTACATATTAATGTAAAATAATGAATATAAATACATTAAGATATATATATATATATTAAAATATATATTTGGCATAATTTTTCTTTCAATTTTAAATCCAAAAACCATTTTGAAATATAGAATTAATTTTAAAATAATTTAAAACATATTACATTTATATAAATTAATTTAAATTAACAAAAAAACTATTAAAGTAGAACAAATATTAGTGTTTTAAAATTATAATATATATATATATAAGTCATAGCCTAAAATGAAAACTCCCTATAATATATATATATATATATATATATATATAATTGTTATAAATATTATCTATTGAATGTCAAGTATAATATAAAATATAAATCAGATTGTACCTTAATGATGCTACCATTGAACACACATTTATTGAAGCGTTCTATAAATTCACCTTGAATCGATCTTCAGACGAAGCAATGGCCTGAAGTACCACAATTTATATTTTATTTGATGTATACGGGACAAAAGAATTTTCGGCTATGGTGGGTTGGAAAGATGCTTATGGCCTAGCTTGGTAAGGAGCAAAAGGGATGGTTTGAAAATGAATGATGGGTATGTTTATTTAAATAGAGAAAAGGGTGGCGTCTAGCATTCCTCCTTTCACTATTTCTTTTTTTACTAATACCAGATCTGTTCTAGAATTCAAAATGACATTTCCTCTCTTTCCTCCTATAGGTCGGCCATGCTATGGGCCTTATTTGGCTAATGAGACGTCAAAAACCATTTACTAAATAATGTCATTTAAATCATATTTAAAATGCATATAGATATCATATATTGGTATGTATGTATTAAAAGTTTACAAATGCACCCAGTTAATTACTAATGACATCCAAAAATTCTAAAAGCACCCAAGACATTAAATAAATATTAATTAGTTTAATTAATTTATAACTATTATATATCAATTAAATCACGTGGTATTTCGGAGAATTCATCAATACGGTTGTTCACTCATCATCTTAGCTATAAATATCGAATTATTCTAATATTAATGTTCACTCATCATCTTAGCTAGTGGAGTGACAGTTTACGTGAACTTATCACTTATGAATCTTTATTGGTAAAATCCAATTTTATAATTTAAGCGGTGCCTTATAGTAACGATTGTTTACGCTAATTCTCTTTGTCAATACTATGTCATTTTTGGACTGATGAAATTTGGTGGTCAAAATTTCAATATCATCCATATTTGACTCGGTTAGATCATAAAAAAGTCCATGGTTCAATAATAATATTTATAATTAACCATTCTACCTTGGCTAGAGATTCTGATTTTGAGTTTACTATTGTTGACTGTGATACTGACATCTTGCAACTGAGGAGATAAATTCTCTATTGAATAGTGTTTCACTTCAAAACTTCAACTCAAAGCCAACTATGGTCGCTCGATGGTCGCCACGGCATGATTTGACTATAATCAAAGTGGAGTATCCAAATTGCAGCTCAATGGTATTCTCAACTCAAGAGAACAATGAAATATCATTACTCTAAGATTTCCATATGACCTAGTTGTTATTAACTAACAAGAAACTCTCGAGTGAGTCATTCAATAGTTATCAAATAACAATTTGTACGTAACTCCTTAGCACCCATCAAAGTCACTACATTGCCCATCATTTGCATTGCGTTACGTACACTGGTCTCACCAGATGTATAGACTTGACAAGGAATATTTGAAGTAATATGTTATTTCATAGTGTGATAATTTTTTCTATAGCTTCTTGTAATTAGCATCACACAACATACCATTTGAGAACTTTCAATTTAATATACTTTAACTTAATTATTAATTAATTACATCATTATATAACAAAGTTTATAAGAGAAATCAAATACCTACATTACGAACAATATTGGTTATAGAGTTAGATATATGTAACAAATTACATAATTGCCCCTAGGGCATTCCCCTAACTCTCATAATCTACCGCTTGCACTTAGGGTCAATAATGGAATCATAATCCCATCATTTTGACCAGTTTTATCAGAATTTTGATCGAGTTAATCTCTTATTGAACAGGTGTGCCATCTTCTCTGTCAAACAACTCTCTCTAATGCTGATAAACTATCTTTATCATGTAGAACTTTTCAAAGCATGTTTCTCAACTTCTAATAATCACTATGTTTTTTCATGATTTGTATCACCGTATTGCTATCATATAAAAAATTTATGGGATTCTCACCATTTGGAATTAACCCTATCTTAGTTGTAAATTTGTGCATTCATACACACACACACATACATATTTCCTTTTATTGTGATGTTATTCAAGGTGATGTACATAGCAACTCTTGTTTGAAATATTTCCAACTTAAAGCTCCTTAACTAAGGCTGAACATCAATTTAGGATTGACATACTATCTCGGAATCACTTATGAAGTTTGAGTCTGCCACTCCTTCATAAGGAGCTTGTTTTTATATAAATAGTTCTCTAGTATTTCATAAATGCTCGAGAATACCCTTGATTGTCATTTTCTGAATATAATTCAGATTGACATTCACTCACTGTACTGGTTACAGAACCAAATTGTGATATGGTAGACAACATAACGTATATGATAATTCCTATTGTCAATGCATAAGGAATCCATCTCATATGCTTTATATTAAATAACTTAACATGGTGTCTTTGTATATCATTTAGGACAATCCCAACATACTGATTACAATAGATTTTATTTTCAAATCCCAATTCGAGTGTTAAACAACAAAACTAAAATGATTTAAATACGAATACATCAATAACAATCATAAGTTTATTGTTTATTTATAGTTTTACATATAATTTAATACCTTTAATATTCTTTCTTGTAGACACACCATTTCTCTGCATTTTGACTAAAAATCAAATTATTTTAATTCCTTTGTCAAAATATTTATTCAATTTTGATGCTTGTCAAACGATACTTTAGCATCAGTTCTTAGTCATATCCAAAACACATAAACTCGTTATCGCTCCAACTGACTTCATAGGACTTTGGTTATTAAGGTCAAATAGCATATTCTAAATTATTTAGAGATTCTATTTCAACATAAATGTCCTGAAACTCAAAATCATATTGTCGATAATTTTGCGAGTAAAATCCGAATTAACTTAAGCACTTTGAATGATGAATCTGTTATGTTAATTTCAATAATTGAAATGTGCGATGTTATTGTTATCAATGTTGCTTACTATATTCTAACTACATTAGTCTTCTTCTCTAAGACACAATTGATGTCGATGGATTATATCCATTCTGTTACAACTATTAAAATTTTATTTTGATACTGTACTTGGAATCCATCTAGGATTTAAGCATCATGCCATATGGAATAGTCAAGAGTCTTCACGGATTATTGACAACTGAGGATATTCTTTTCCTGACACTGACATAAAACTCATAGGTTCTGTTAAATGTATGAGAATCCTTATTAAAAATTCCAATGTGTTGTGTCCATTTAGGATTTTTTTAATTTTATTTCATCTATGTTGTCTGTTTTATCTTTGGATTGTATTCAAATCCATCTTACTAACAATAATTTCTAAAAGAAATTCATTCGTTATGTAGTTGTGTTTCTTGAAACAACAAATTTTCTCAAAACGATGTAATAAACATTTAGAAACATTTTATGAATTTCCATTATATATGTATAAAACTAATTTAGTTTTTAGTTTACTCAACTTTTGTTCATAACAAAAATTCGTCAATAAATATTAGTTTTTCCTAAACTGCTTTAGGGTCCACACAAGATCCCTCATGAACGAATATTACGTGCAGCCTCTCAACTTACACAACCTATCAACCCTTTGATCTAGGATATATAGGAGGTTTCTTATAAACATTTATCTTGTATGATCTCGTAAACTATGATTCGACTGTAATTAGATTTAACCTATGCATTTACTTTTAAAAACACATCCTAGTAGAAAGAAGTTAACTCAACTTCACTCATCATTAATCGTTCGTTGTTCAATAATGTCTAATTAATCCTTATTTATAAATTGTTATGTATCATAGGGAGGAGTGATTTTTGAGATAGTATCCTATTCGTTTTAGGCACATTTGGAAGTCTTTTCCAATATATTCACCCATTAGATCAAATCGAATCATTTATATTCTTTTACATGTTACAATATTTACTTCAATTTTATACTCTATGAACTTAACATAGACATATTATGTATATATCAAATACACATAACCATGTATGTGATAATCCATCAGTGAATTTAATGAAGTATGTAACTGTTTTGGTATAATTAGACTTACTATTATATATATATATATATATCTATATGAATTAATTTGAAGTGTTCACCAACTCTTTTTTCACTTCCCCTAAATGGGTGCTTTGGCCTTAATCGATTTAGATATAGTTCAATATTACCATATGATTCTCAATCATATAATTAAAAAATATTTCTCAAAGATATGGGTTAGTCCGTAGTTCTAAAATGATTGTAAAAATTTCAGATAATTCAGTATTTTCCGATTCATGGTTTTTATTGCAAAAATACCATTATTATTGATTTATCTTATAGCTAATATTCATATTAAAATAAAACTATATCTATTTTCAGTCAATACCGAAAAACAATTATTATTTCATAAATAATACTAGGTATATATACGAATACAATCTTCTATAAATTGATGCGTACACTAGTAAGTGTCAAATAGTATGCTTTCATTATTTCTACAATTACTATAACATCATACAAAGTATGAAGCTTCATTCAATCACTTATTATGGGGTTTTATTTCAACAACTGTAACAATTTTACAGCTTAGAGCTTCGGATCAAATATCTTGAACTCAAAGAAATAACTTTCATGGAAAAAACTTTTGTACGAAAATACATTTGGAATAGAAATCATATTTCTTATTCCACATTAAGTATCTAGCGGTATTTTATACAAATTTTTATTTCCGACGTTTCTCCATGAAGTAGAGGTGACCATTCACTCTTTTCGTCCCAACTGTGCCTAAGCTACATCCACTCTCGTGCATTCGCTTTCCTTTCAGAGGGTTGAACCATTCAAATGAAACCCTTACTACAAGACCGCACTGAACTTTTCAAAAAATGCATTTGGTCAACCTTAATCTTTAAGGATATCAAGGTAAATTGCACTTTACGTAAGTGGATGGAATTGAAATTTCGGTGATCGGATTCCTAAGTCAATTTTGAAGTTTCAATCTAGTTCTACATTTAACAAGATTCTTACTATAATCAGTTGTATTGAATACACGATCTAACATTATGGTTTACTAGCTCATTTTGAGTGAGCCAATCTTATTGAGTCTTCATACATAATGAATTGCGACTGTTCACCACATAACATTTATATTTGGTCAAACATAGATCAAATATCCATATTTTTGTATTTCTTAAGAGTTTAAAACTTATAGAAGACAATGCACTGTCTTGGACAAATAAACACTTAAGCCACTAAGGTATGAATGTTTTAGTAGTTGTATAATTTAGCTCTTGCATAGGTCTTAAAGTGACAACACGCCAAAAGATTTATTGGTAAGTATATTTAATATTTCTATGTCAATCTTAATTCAGTTCATTCGTATATTTTAATAGAAAAACGGTTTATCAATTATACCACTTGCACAAATTTATCGAGTAGATTATTTGAACTTGTATAGCGTATATTATTACAATTTTAGAAATGTTAAATGTGTTCATTTCATTTATCTAATAATGCTCCTACTCGATTTTTTATATTCCTCAAAACCCTAAGAGAGATATAGAAATCTTTCGATTTCTTTAGTGAGTGTTAGGACTCACTTGTCTTAGGATTCTCACCTTGAGTTTGTTCAATAAATCATAGGCCCACAAGCTATAAATATAACTCTTTATCAGTTGTATCACATATAACTCCTAATCACGGACTTTGTCGTAATCTCTACCTTGAGTTTACTAAACAAATTGAGAGAGATTATTCACTCGTACCTACCATTTTAGGATGGCTTAAGTATCATGCATGTACCTTGAGTTTACTTAACAAGTACATGCATGTATCTTACGTCGTCTAGTCAATATATAGATTATACTACACATAATATCCCTAGCTCAAGTATGTTCAACAATTAAAGAATATGTAAGTAATCTATTAATATATAAATGGCAGCTGACAACTTTATATATTAGAGATTCATAATCTTTAATATGCATACAATAAGTGATATTTGTTTAAGGAATAATGCGTTTCTTATGAAATACCATCGCGATTCAAGTGTCCAAGACATTTAAAATCATGGTATTCGTTTTTTAAGAATGTACATGTTCTAAAAAATCCGCTTTTGGTTCGTTTCAATTCAACTTACATCATTTTATAAATATATAGTTATATAAGTGTAATTTATTTATAGCTTTTATAATTTTATTAACTTTTATTTAAAAATTATGTAATTAATTTAATTCTTATTAAATAATATTTAATTAATTTTAAATTTATTTATTAAATAATATTTATTTTATTTAAACTTTTTGAAATTTTATGTTATTTATCTTAAACTATTAAAGATAAATAATCAATTATAACATTTATAGTTTGATTATATAAACATATCAATATATGTATACATTTTAATTTATTAACTATTGATTGAATTCGTTTAATAAATTCATTTATTTAATGATTAATTAAACTCGTCTTAAAATAAATTTAGGATAAATATATAACTATAATAACTATAGTTTCATACATATATCGGTACATATGTATATGTTCTTATTAATTAACATTTAATTAATTAATTTTAAAACATTTTATTTAATTAAAACAATTTTGACTATATAATTTTAGTAAATTCAAATATTTTATTTATAATTTACCTTAAACAATCTAAGATATTTTTTTTTCAACTATAACATTTATAGTTATATATATATACATACATATATCAACATATATGTTGATATATTTTCATTTTCAAAATATATCAACATATATGTGTGGGCGCGCGTGCATGTGTGTTTGTTTATATTAATTAATTAATCTAATTAATTAAATATTAAATAATTTTCAAAAAATATTACATTAATTAGAAACAATTTAAAAATATTTTATAACTTTCATAAAATTTATTTTATATTTTAAATTTAAATATTCAAAATATATTTTAAATTTTCAATTGAATGTTGAATATTAGCTTAGGTCCTAAATCAATTTCGGCCTTTACAATTGTAAAGACCCGCCCTTTTGACCCTCGAAAATCGAGATAAATACGCTCATTGTATAAAATGTCGAACGATCGAGTACCGGAAAGACAGATTGTTGAGGGGAAATAAAGTAGGTAGAAGAAAGAAGAAACTAAACAAACAGAATCTCACAGCGGACTGAATAACATATAATATAAATAGTTCTTTACACAAATCAAAACTATAATATACATATCTCCCATCAAAGTACACAAGTCAAAAAATACCAGCCTGGACAGTTATAACAACCTGCCCACACAATTGCTGGTAATTTCAACAAACACTGCAGCGGAATAAACAACTATGAGAATACGTCTCGGTCTCCAGCTCATCTCCTGAGCTCCATAGCATCCTAACCTGAACCTGTAATACTCGGTCTAACCCGAGCATTATAATAAAATAACACCCGAGTCAGTCTGGAAAACCAGCGTGAGAAAACATACTCAATTTGAATTATTAAAGCTTTCAAAATCCTTTGAAAAACAAAGGTATCTCATAAGACCACGCCACAAATAAACACGACGGGTTTTTACCTTACGATAACCAAAACATTTTATATCAAAATCATCTAATATTATAATAGTGTCTAAGTACAAATACTTATCCAAATGGCTGAAATGCTTGCATCTCACGTTTCAGCATTATTGGGGACAATCAAAACCGTACGGCGCTTATTGGAGAATGGATTCCATTTTCCACTTAAAAACTCCAAGTCATATTTAATTTAAATTTTAAATAAATTAAATCTCTTTATCCAAAAGTATGTAATTATCTTATCGAATTCAGTATATTCACAGATTACCCTTTTCAAGAATATTTGAAAACTCTTTTAAAATAATATGAAAAGTACCACTGCGTATCAAACCATGGATTCACAACTCAATGGTTACGTCTCTATCCCATAGAAATCCAAAATTTAACTACATGCACTCATTGCCTCCGATTACGCCATGCGAGTATACCATTACTTCCCAAAAACTTTATTTAAAAAAATTTCTCAAAATAATGCTTATAAGTTTCTAATATAAATTTCCAAGTTTAATCTAGGCAAATATACTTCAATAAAAGTTATTATACAAAGCCATATTAATATTTAATAATTTATCTTTAAAAACAGCAATGTTGACTAATTCTTAAATAATAATAATAAATCTTTAACAATCATTATAAGGTAACTAATTAATAATTAAATATGTTTTAAACAATTTAAAATAATTAAATAATTAATTTCTGGAATATCTTAACACTTTTAAAGTTACCTAGTTAATAATAATAAAAATCCTTTTTTTTAACAAGCCCAATTTCTCGATTCTAATTTCACTTCGTAAATTGGAAATCTCACTTGAGTCCAGTATAACCTATTTTATACTTATTTCCAAATTCTCTTCTATCCTTCCAATTTATTTAAAAATCTCGATTTTTAAACCTTTTATTTAAACAAGTACCACTTAAGCATTTATTATTTAAAATATTTTTTATATACCTTTATCCCAAAATCTCTATTTACAATATCCCGAATTTGTTAAATACAAATTCCAAAAACCATTTATTTTATTCAATTAATTTATCCAAAATTCTATATAAATATTTTACTTCATAATTCCTATTTAAAATTCTTTTCCAATTCAAACCATATTTTATTGGTATTTAAAAATACCAAAATCTAGGCCAAAACTGCCATAGCATCCAAACAATTTAGATCACACAATAATCTATCACAGATTTATTTCAACATAACATATATCACTATATATGAATTTAAATTCAACATTTTTGAGGAATCCAATTGGATCCCTCCAACCTGTTTCTCTGCATCCACAGATGTTAGAACAACATAAAAATACCAATTCCGCTTCGAGGTGGAATATCGCGGTATATAGGGTCATCCGCTATTATGCAGGGCGCATAGGGTCTCATCCTCTATATATATGCGGGAATATCAATCACTCCAATATATATATATACTACTATATATAATATCACATTCAACTGATAAAAATGTATCAATTCAACCAATCAACCATTAACTAATTTTAACTATTTAAATTAATACTAGCAGTCCAAAATTGAGTGGGATTAACTCACCTTGAGTTTTAACTCGACAAACGTTCAAATTTTAAAATTTAATCGAACACGTTCGCGCTCCAAAAGTCTACAGATCTGCTCCAGCGCGTAGTGCTGGTTGCCACGATTCCTTTGTTTCATCCGATTTCGACCTCGTATGATAAAGATACAGATTTTTAAAGATTGGAATATAATTTATATAAATAAATTTACTTTATATATATATATATAATATAACCTAGATCGGGCTGCACGTTTTGATCTGGCAAATCACAGCCGCTCCCCTTCTTCTTCCTTCTTCGTTCATGTTCGAGCAATGAACCCATGGTCGCGTTTTTCAACCGATCGTCGCACCTTCCCTATTCGTCGAGACGACGATCCAATGCCACCACGACGAAGTCCATCGCAAACCCTACCTACGGCAGAACCCTCGACGAACTCGACACCACCATCTCCATGAAATAACCCTCGAAACACGCGATGAACGTGGCACGATCCTGGCCTCCATGCTCCACCATCGACGATCATAGCCGTCCACCTCGTAGATCTTGTGGAGCTCTTCGATTTCCTAGTTGATGACGAAGCCTGATATCGCTTGGATGAGGAGAAAATCGAGGAGGAAGACTGGAAGATTTCAGCCATTGAAATATAGAACGGCGGCCTCGTTAAGTAAACTAGGGTTTTCTACTATTGCGCATATATATATGCGTGCAGATAATATTTTATTATTATTTTCACAATTAATGTGCCTTTTCAGACAAACTCCAAACGAAGCGTGCCGTCTGGCATTTATGATGTTTAACCCCTATTTCGAATACAATGGAACATGTTTCGGGGCATAATTCGATCGTATGTGGAAGATAGCTTTTCGAATCGAATTAAAATATTAAATATTCGTTATTAATTTCAATGCGTCTCTATTCCGTACGACCAAACGGTAACTCCAAACGCTACGAAATTTGAAATCCGATAATAATAAACTATTACGGATCCAATGGAACTCGTTTCATCGAGTTCCAAGACTGTGCCCTGTAAGGCTATTTTAACTCGTCGATTAAATCGAGCGATTTTTAAAATTGGCAAAATTGATTGAAATCTCCATTTTAAAAACTTACCAACTTAATTATAATTCAAATAGAATTTATATTCATATTAGAAATCATTTCGAATCATATTAAATCAAAATTCAATTATTCACATTATTTCCATATATTGAATTTCACTATTAAATTAATATATAAAATTCCAATTTTAAATTTATCGACTTTTACTCCCATTCAAAAGTCTATTACCATCACTCTAATTCAAATAGAGTTTTAAATCAACTTAGAAATCATTTCTATTCGCATCTAACTCCAGATTCCCATATTTACCCAATTTCAAATATTAAATTACTATTTACTGAATCCGTTAATCGCTATAATTGAAATTTTAAACTATTTCTCTGATTCTTCCATATTCAAAATCAATTAATAATTCAAGTTCAACATTTAAAAATGAATTAAATGTTCAAAAAAAACGACCAAAATTCCGGGTCGCTACATTCCTCCCCCCTTATAATAATTTCGTCCTCGAAATTGCTAAGGTAGGAAAAATGCTCCTAAACCCATTAACTTATCCAAAACCCACTTACTTAAAATCCTACATTCACTTTTCTAAACCCTTTTTGTTTTATCCAAACAATTAGCTTCATTTCTATTTCAAAGCCTTGATTTCTAATACGATTCAAAAATCAACTTTTCTAGTTAACAAAAGTTTTCCAAAAAATTTCAAAATTTTTATAACACCCTAAATTTTCAAAAAAATTTGACAGAGTCTCCTTTGTACGGAGAGCCTTTTGCAAAATCACAAATATGATAAAAATATATACATCGACCCACACGGTCGGAAACACAAAATATATATCAATATATTATAATTTCTTTATTTTATTGCGTAGGCATACCTCATATTAGCGTTTTTAAGCGAGCGGCTTATTTTATATGCATTTACGCAACCCAAAATCTATCCAACAGCTCCATGTACCCGTAATTACTCAAAATAAGCACATAAGTTTTCATAAACATGAAATTTTATAACATCTCATTCCTTTAACCAGCTAAACATATAACTTCATAATCCAAACATGCCAATCATATATTACAAGCAATTATAAGGTTCCAACACTAATTAAATTTTCTTCCATGGATCCATATCATTCCATATATATATATATATATCATTTCATTCAATTCGAAATGATTTACAACCAAATTTATTGTATTCAATTTATATTTACACAAACAAACTCATATCCATTCCGAATTGATTTCAAAATCAATTTATTCACTTCTATTCAATTTCAAATTGATTTACAATCAATTTATTTGCATTCCATTTATATTCACATCCATTATATGCAAATCCATTTTATTAAACTTCAATTTTATCCTTTCTAAATTGACTCTAAATAAATCTTTTCTATTTTCCAATTGATCCTCATTCGAGTTATCCACCAAACTTTGTTCGCTTCATGTTGTATTACACAACAT
Source organism: Allium fistulosum (assembly GCA_030737815.1). Taxonomy (NCBI): domain Eukaryota; kingdom Viridiplantae; phylum Streptophyta; class Magnoliopsida; order Asparagales; family Amaryllidaceae; genus Allium; species Allium fistulosum. The sequence continues at coordinate 100,152,153 of CM060902.1, forward strand.
TCCAATTCATGTTAATTTTATTTACAAATCATTTCATAAATAATCACTTAAGTTAAGTTTCCATTGCAACCAAGTTCTAATTCCTTTTAAATTGATTCTCATTCAATTTATTTACCTCCATTTACTTAGTATATCCAATTTATACCATCACTTGGGAATCATTCCATGTAATCGATTCTCGAACAATTTATTATATCATAACATGGTTCATGCACTTGCATATCTATTTATTTCACTACCGACTTATATTACATCTTTTCCTTTCACTTTCATTTAACTCATAAAGTGTTATCCACTTTGTTCTATAGTGAACGGAATTTTCATGCTAATTTCATTATAAACCATTTTACAAAATTTATTTTCAGGGTCTGTTATAAGCATTCCATATCGATGCTTAGGTTCATACTCAGCTTATAACTCAAGTTCATACCCAGTCTTATCAAATCCATATTCCAAATCATATTCAATTCTCGTTTCTTGTTATCAATTGCTTAATCTTTTAATTTGGTCACACTTTTCCACTTTTCTAGTTTAATAAGTTATACAAACTTATTTATTCACAATTCCCTGAATTTTCCACTTAAGTTTACTCACATTCAATATTTATAACATATAGTTATATAATCGCTTCATAATTCATATTTACTTCCAATTTACTAAATTTCAATTCACCCTCCATTTAAAATTCAAATTTTGAATTTCCATTCCTTTTACTAGAATATCAAACCGTTTTTATTTTGGTTTACTATTTCCTAATTCATAAGTTCAAAAACTTATTTACTTAAAATCTCAAATTGCTTACTTGAGTCTATTTACATCTTATTATCATAACTTTGGATCATATATATATATATATATATATATCACTTAATAGCTTAAGTGTATCCATTCCATTCAATAATTATTACTTATAGTATATATATCATTTCGCATTTCAACTTCATATTCAATTCAATTCAAGTCCAATACAAATTTATTTATCTTAACTTAGGTTAAATTTCAACTCATAATATTCATTTTAACTTACTCAGATCAAATTTTAATTCTAGGATTGAAATTCACACTTTCCTTTCTTATCTATATCAACTTCAAATTATAAGTTCAATAACTGATTCTCTCTGACTTTACAAATCATTTAAATGGAAAACCCAGAATTTAATCACGTGGTTTTATTTCAAATCATTTTGAAATCATAAATATACGTATATCCATTTTTGTATATCAAAACATACTTTCGGGATTTTAAAACAACTTGGTTTTATCCAAAACAATTCCCTTTTGGAATTTCTAAACGAACTTGTTTATCAAACAAGTCAAAACAAATAATCACAACCAATCACTGCGGTAGCAATCCGTCACTTAGAAAATCGAAAATGAACACTGAAGATGTGGCCGTCACCACCATAATTATTTTCCAGCGACCAAAATGAGTTCAGTGCTTCCTTACTTCCAAAATTCATTTAAAAACAATTTCTATTCAAAAACATCTCAAAATAATACTCCATTATTCCTTCCAAACCACTTTGGAAAACATTTCTAAAAATCCCCAAGATTTAAAAATTCCCAAACATTAGTTCAAACCCAACTTAAAACATTTCCCAAAATTTTTGAAATTTAAAATTCAAATTCTGGTTTAAATCCAATTTTAGTTATAGTTCCTTTGTATAAATCATTCTTATACAATTTCTATTTGGTTATATAAACCATTTAAATTTTATAATCTCGTTTTGATTATACCATTAACAACCAAACATCCAAATATATATAATAATTTCAGAAAATTATTTCTTTTATATCAAAATATCATTTGGGTAAAATTATTTCATTCACCCACTTCAAAACAATATACTATGTCGGTTTACCTTATTTAAGAGTTTAGAAATCCCCATCGATACGGTTGTACTTCCCGTACCGACCAGAATTCATAAACACTCAACCGATAAATCAACACAATATAAAAACATTTTATATTCACTAACAAATACGCGCTCATATCTATTAATACAATCAACTCATTCTAGAGTACTTTTGACTCTATCTCTAATGAGTAATCCCAACCAAAGCCTAGGTATATCGCCAACCTAAGCTCTGATGCCAACTATAAAGATCTAGGCTTTTCAACCATCGACAGCGGCCACTTTCCGCCGTAGCTTACATTGGTACCACGAATTTGCTTTTACAGCCAGCCTCTCGACTATAACCAACCACTCAGGGAAATGTAGGGGTAAGCGTAATCCGTTTACTACCTAACAAGAAGCAAGAACCCCCTATCATGCGTGAACCTATCACCAAGGAAATCTGATCCCGGTCTCTTCGATATAACGTTCGATATTTCCAGTAAACTCAACCCCGATTCTTTAGGAGATAAACAGACAAAATAAGATCGGAGATCACCTCCTAACCGTTAGTGGATGGATTTCCTTATCATCATCCTAGAAGAACGATATGAGTTTATACGTACAGTATAGCACCTCGAACGGTAACTGTACCATCTAATTCCCGTATTTCTCTTAGATATTCCCAAAGTTATATTTTGGGTCCAGATTTGATAGTCGGTTATTTAACTATCAAATAAATAATCATTCAACCAAATATTCCATTTTCCACTAAAAAACACCAAGTCATATTTAATTTAAATTTTAAATAAATTAAATCTCTTTATCCAAAAGTATGTACTTATCTTATCGAATTCAGTATATTCACATATTACCCTTTTCAAAAATATTTGAAAACCCTTTTAAAATAATATGGAATGAACCACTGCGGTATCAAACCATGGATTCACAGCTCAATGGTTACGTCTCTATCCCATGGAAATCCAAAACTTAACTGCAGGAACTCACTACCTCCGATTACGCCATGCGAGTATACCATTAATTCCCGAAAACTTTATTTAAAAAAATTTCACAAAATAATGTTTATAAGTTTCTAAAATAAATTTCCAAGTGTAATCTAGGCAAATATACTTCAATAAAAGTTATCATACAAAGCCATATTAATATTTAATAATTTATCTTTAAAAACAGCAATGTTGACTAATTCTTAAATAATAATAATAATAAATCTTTAACAATCATTATAAGGTAACTAATTAATAATTAAATATGTTTTAAACAATTTAAAATAATTAAATAACTAATTTCTGGAATATCTTAGCACTTTAAAAGTTACCTAGTTAATAATTAAAAATCCTTTTTTCTTTAAACAAGCACAATTTCTCGATTCTAATTTCACTTCGTAAATTTGGAAATATCACTTGAGTCCAGTATATCCAATTTTATACTTATTTCCAAATTCACTTATATCCTTCCAATTTATTTAAATTTTTTGATTTTTAAACCTTTTCATTTTAACGAGTATCACTTAAGCATTTATTGTTTAAATCCTTTTTATATACCTTTATCCAAAAATCTCTATTTACAATATCTTGAATTTGTTAAATACAAATTCCAAAAACCATTTATTTTATCCAATTAATTTATCCAAAATTCTATATAAATATTTTACTTCAAAATTCCTATTTAAAATTATTTTCCAATTAAACCATATTTTATTGGTATTTAAAAATACCAAAATCTAGGCCAAAACTACCATAGCATCCACACAATTTAGATCACACAATAATCTATCACAGATTTATTTCAACATAACATATATCACTATATATGAATTTAAATTCAACATTTTTGAGGAAATCAGTTGGATCCCTCCAACCTGTTTCCCTGCATCCACAGATGTTAGCATAATATAAAAATACCAATTCCGCTTCGAGGCAGAATATCACGGTATATAGGGTCGTCCGCTATTATGCGGGGCGCATAGGGTCTCATCCGCTATATATTAGCCGGAATTTCAATCACTCCAATATATACTACTATATATAATATCACATTCAACTGATAAAAATGTATCAATTCAACCAATCAACCATTAACTAATTTTAACTATTTAAATTAATACCAGCAGTCCAAAATTGAGTGAGATTAACTCACCTTGAGTTTTAACCTAAAATTTAATCGAACACGTTTGATTTAACCTAAAATTTGAACTCGCTCCAAACATCTCCAGATCTGCTCTAGTGCGTAGTGCTCGTTGCCACGATTCTGTCGCCGCTTGTTTCGTCCGATTTCGACTTCGTATGACAAAGATACGGATTTTTAAAGATTGGAATATAATTTATATAAATAAATTTACTTTCTTTTTATATATATATTTAAAATATAACCTAGATCGAGCCACATGTTTTGATCTGGCAAATCAGAGCCGCTTCCCTTCTTCTTCCCTCTTCGTTCACGTTCGAGCAACGAACCCATGGTCGCGTTCTTCAACCGATCGTCGCACCTTCCCTGTTCGTCGAGACGACGATCCAATGCCACCACGACGAAGTCCATCGCAAACCCTACCTACGGCAGAACCCTCGACGAACTCTACGCCACCATCTCCACGAAATCACCCTCGAAACATGCGACGAACGCGGCACGATCCTGGCCTCCATGCTCCACCATCAACGATCATAGCCGTCCACCTCGTAGATCTTGTGGAGCTCTTCGATTTCCTAGTTGATGACGAAGCCTGATATCACTTGGATAGGAATAAAATCGAGGAGGAAGACTAGAATATTTCGGCCATTGAAATATAGAATGGCGTCCTCATTAAGAAAACTAGGGCTTTCTACTGTTGCACATATATATATGCCAGCAGATAATATTTTATTATTATTGTCACAATTAACGTGCTTTTTCGGACAAACTCCAAATGAAGCGTGCCGCCTGGCATTTATAATGTTTTACCCCTATTTTGAACACAATGGAACTTGTTTCGGGGTCTAATTCGATCGTATATGGAAGATAGCTTTTCGAATCGAATTAAAATATTAAATTTTCGTTATTAATTTCAACGTGTCTCTATTCCGTATGACCAAACGGTAACTCCAAACGCTACAAAATTTGAAATTTGATAATAATAAACTATTACGGATCCAATGGAACTGATTTCGTCGAATTCCGAGACTGTGCCCCAAAAGGCTATTTTAACTCGTCGATTAAATCGAGCGATTTTTAAAATTGACAAAATTGCTTGAAATCTCCATTTAAAAACTTACCAACTCAATTATAATTCAAATAGAATTTATATTCATATTAGAAATTATTTTGAATCATATTAAATCAAAATTCAATTATTCACACTATTTCCATATATTGAATTTCACTATCAAATTAATATATAAAATTCCGATTTTAAATTTATCGACTTTATATCCCATTGAAAAGTCTATTACCATCACTCTAATTCAAATAGAGTTTTAAATAAACTTAGAAATCATTTCTATTCACATCTAACTCTAGATTCCCATATTTACCCAATTTCAAATATTAAATTACCATTTACTAAATCCGTTAATCGTTATATTTGAAATTTTAAACTATTTCGCTGATTCTTCCATAGTCAAAATCAATTAATAATTCAAGTTCAACATTTAAAAATGAATTAAATGTTCAAAAACAAACGACCAAAATTCCAGGTCATTACTACAATTGGGACATCCTTTGGACTTACTACACCCATTGGGCAAGGCCAATTGTCAGAGAAGAGAGAATACTTTATTTTTCAACTCTAAGCTTAGACACTACTATTCTAGAAACCCATCAAATCAGCAGGCTTTATTAGTCGACCCTAATGTTGCTAATTTAGACTACATAGAACATTTGAGCTTAGATACTGTTGACGGAATAATGCCAGTCTACTAGGGGTGAAATTATTGGATTTCAAAAAATTCCTTAATTGGATGTTAAAGGGGCCTATGAAGTCTAATAGTTGTATTAGATCTAATCTAGTTAATTTAAATAAAATCCAATTTTATTTAATTTTGATGTAATTAATTTATGACCTTAATTAAATAATGTGTTTGTGGTGTAGTTTATGAGTATACCATTATATACTCATATGTGTATAATGTCCACGTGCAACATAGTTTTGTATGCATAGTTAATGATACACATATATGTTAGAATTTGCATCTATAAAGTGTACCTGGCCATTTCATATGCATTGGTTATCTCAACATTATTAGAATTATATGGCAAAACTATAAATGTATTTTATATTTAAATAAAATAAATCTTTTTTATTAAATATCTAAAAATATTTTTATGTAAACCAACAGGATTTAAATTCAAATTAATATATAAAATTTCTATTATTTTAACTTTGTAAATTAGTTTGAATTTCAAATTTGATCTATAAAATACAAACCAAAATATCTTATAATATTAATATAAATATGTACGATATATCATAAAATTGAAATATATATATATATATAACTTTATAATTAAATATAATATACATATATTATAAGAAAATAATTATAACATATATATATTGTAGGATCGATTTCACCCTAGAGGAGGGATGAATAGGGTGATACTAATAATTATAAAAATTTAGTGTGGAAATATAAAATAATTGCAACACAGATATAGCAGAATAATAGCAGCACAGATAATAACAGAATAAAAACAGAAATAGAACAACACAGATTTACCCAGCTTCGGCGAAACCCTGCCTACGTGCTGCCCTCAAGGTTTCTACTAGAAATTAAGTAGTCAGACGCTTACATACGTAAACTCATGACACCTGCTATCGACTAACCTAACTCTACGCTCAAAACCCTACCATAACCCAGCCACTGACTTGCGAATTCTCAAACTACACCACCGCAGTTCGTCCCCTAGTCACACGACTAAAATTTACAGCGTTTAAATGTAAATTACAAATAAAAAACAATTAAAACAATAAAACCCTAATTTTAAATAATTTAAAGCCCAAATTAAAACTTATAAGAGCCGGCCCAAATAAAAATAAAGAGAAATTATAATTCTCTGGTCTTCCCCTTTTCTTATTTTATGGTCTGTATCTTTTGCTTTGAAAATGGCTGCCTAGTTTGCTCGTTCGTTCCTCTTTGTTCAAAATTAGGGCTTTTGGAAACTTGTTGAAATCGCCGACTTCCGTTGTTGATTGAATGATGAATTTTCTACAGTATACTTCGTCAATCAATGTGTCACTTTATCCGCACACGGCTGCTTCAACAAGTCGAGTTCGAATTGAATTGGTATGTGATTTTGCTTTATTTCTTTCGTTGATATGCTTGAACTCGATTGCATCTTAATGCCGATGATGATTGGGTTTAAATAGGGTTTAATTCCCTTAATTTCCGTTCGAATTGAATTCGTTTGATAATTTATTCTACCGTTCGATTTTGCTTGAGTGTATACGATTTGTTTAGACTTGTTCAATTCGTATATTTTCCTAATTGCTTGATCACCACGGTTTCATGAATTTGGATTTGGTTCCGTTCATTTTTCTATGACTTCGGCTTCTTAACTTTTTGATAATGTGTTACTCTCTGGCTTTGACTTTGACATTAAACTTGACATGTTCGAACTTTGCCTTGGTCATCATGGCTTTGATTTTGGCCTGACATGGTCAATGACTTTGTTTGAGGACTGCTACCTGGAAAATTTGATCATTTGATTTATTTTTGCCTCGGCCTTGACTTTGTTGTAATTGTTAAATGCTCTGTTACTTGCTAACTTTTTCAGTTTGATCGATTTCGAAATTCACTGCAACTAGTTTTGTGTATACATATATAAGTATATATGTATACATGTGTGTTTGTGAGTAAAATGATTGCTGCACTGTTTTGTTTGTCACTTGGTTGGTCTGCACTTCAGTTGTTCCACATGAGTTCACATTGTAACTGTTATTACTTTGAGGCAGATCATATTGTATTTATGTCTTTGAGCCTGGGCATGTGTGCTTTATGTAGTCTGCTTGGATATTGAACTGCTTCATTGTGTTCATAGGTCTGCATTGTGCATTGATTGAAGTGTTGCATTCACCACTTTGCATTGTGTCTTGAACTTGTAAGCAGAATGAACTACTAGCTTGTTTCTTTGACTTGTATGTGATCATGGTCTGTTGATACTTGAATTCTAAAAGCATTTGTTTCTGTGGTCTTCATGTGTTATGATATGTTCACACTACTTTGATCATTACTTTCACGTTACAATTTGTTTGAGTTATCTTATCATATATGTTGCCAGGTCTGGTTGTAGCTTTTCATTCATGTTATGTTGCTGTGCACTTTTTTTTCACTGGCATGAGTTTTAGTTCTTGTTTCTGGACTGACCTCGGTTGCTCCTGATCAATTCATTGTTGATTTGGGTTGGTTATGTCTTCATGTGTACTCGAGTCTGGTTGAACTGTCTAGCCTCTGTTGTTGCTGGCTTCATGTGTACACTTTCATCTGGATTTGTTTTTCGTATTGTACCTGAGTTGAATCCAGCTTATAGCTTGGATTTGACCTTGTGCTCATGTTGTGACTTTATTTTTATTGCACTTGAGTTGAATCTACTTTTGATTGGGTTTGACCTTGTGCTCACCTGTCCCTGTAATATTATCAAGTGTACATTGGTGTGCACGGCCTTGTGGCATGTATAGTGATACACTGTGCATGTCACAAGTTGTTCGTGTATGATGAATTCAAAATGAATATGATGATGAACAACGCAAATAACTGAGGCAAATAGCATTTTAAAAAACACATTTTATTTTACACTACACAAATATTTCTTTTTTAATTTTACCACGTCAGTGTTTTCTTTGCAGATAATTCAGATGCTGGATTCATTCTGGAATAGAGTTAAAGATAAATACGAGTGAATGAGCGATGTGTAGTGAGGATATTTGTGTAAATTGAACTGTATTGTATTTGAAAATTGTATAGATATATATAATGAGAGCTCAAATTTGTACTATTCAAAATTGTAATAAAATATTTATTTGAATAAAATATTGTTTGAATTTAAATTCAGTGTTCAATTAAACTCTGTGTTATTTCTTTTATTCAACAAATATTTATTTAATTATGTGAAAATAAAATAGTACAATAAAAAATACATTAAATGAATATATATGTTTATTATCATCAAACAAAAATCGTATACTTGCATTTTCAACAATCTCCCCTTTTTGATGATAACAAACATATATTTTAGATTTTGAATTTGTTAAATGTATTTGATCATTCTATTTGCTCCCCCTATTTGAATGCTCCCTCTCTACAACAAAGCTCCCCCTTCATAAATGCATGAAAATAAATAATAATATGCAAATGAACCTAGATGCAAATAGAAAATAAAAAATAAAATATTTGACCTTATTTGCCAAAATCTTAACTTCTCTCTCCTCCTTTTGTTATCAGCAAAAGAGTAATAGTGTTAAAAAATAGAGGTAAATTGATAGACATTAATACAACATTAATACCCAACGAGTATAAATATTAAATTTCAATAAAAAATCAAACAAAAATCATAAATACTCTGTTAGGCGCATATTCCACTTTGGAATGGTAGGGATGATGCAAAACCATATAGCTGTGTCTATTTGTGGTATATTTATATCAGGAATTTGAATATCTACTAACCATGCATAACCGTTAGGACTTTTAAATGAGATTAGTAGTATTCCGATTTTTTTTTAAATGAATTCAAGTATCTTCTAACCACGCATAATCGTGAGGACTTTTAAATGAGGTTAGAATCAACTTGCCTATTTAATAATCAATTTTGATATGCATTCCATACGTGCATAACCGTAAGGACTATTAAATGAGTATGAAAGCACATAATAAAAAATTCCAAGTAATTCACCCATGCATAACCGTGAGGACTTTTAAATGAGAGTGAATACTTTGGATGTTTTTATTGCTTAAAATATAATAAAATGAAAAACGAATGATTTCCCGTTTAGAATACCACATATTGACATACTATATTGGATTTTGATGAGTGATGGTCGATAGAAATATGATAGAATTAGAGATGGTCATGGAATTTTTTACCAAAAAAAGTTTTTTTAACTCTTGTTTAAATTTCTAAAGAAATTTACTAATTATACTATCTCAAGTTGTAATATATGATTAATATCAATCCTCGTCACTTTTCCAATCACTATTAATCTTTTCGACAATCAGTAGGTAGTCAGATTAGTTAATGTAGTCATTTAAGATCAATTTCAAAAATAATTATAAAATCAAATTTTCTAAAATGACTAACCTGAAACAAGGTCAACAAAAACTATTTTCTGGAAGGGGTTTTATAAAAGAAAAAATGTCTGCTGATTGAAAATCAGTTAAAATGAAAAAAATGCAGATATTTTCTTTGAAAAACGATGCAACTACTGAATGTCTCAATATAAATCACGTTCCACTAGTAATTTTTCTATTAACTAGATTACCAGTGTAATCTGCATCCGAATTTTCTTTTGACTCAATATTATCATTATTTGGATGTTATAGACCAGACCGTGAAGTGTGTAACAGAATACCTTAAAATCAATTTTAACAGCTTTTAAATGAAATTCTTTTGAATTTGAATTGAAACCGTGCAAATAAACAAACAGTGAACATAGTGTCAAACAAGATAAACAAATATATCCACTTGTATCATGAGTAATCAATAATCAATAAAACACCATCATTAGTCCAAACACATCTATATGAACTAATTCAAAGTATCTAGAAATACTTATAGTATCTTCGGCATAAAAATATAATTGGCCAACAATTTTGCATAAGTCAGAATCATTATCAACATTCACTATCACATAACTGGCTGATTTAATTTAGATTATGGTGCAGATTATCACATAAATATACCGTTACCTATTTTACCTTTACGATAATTTTTCATTGTTTCCCATTGTGATTCTGCAACCTTTGTACTAGGCTAAGGAACTTTGATTTATCGCCCTTCGTGTACCTGGAATGGCCAGAATCCAGATAGCACTGTTGTTGTTCCTTAGCCTGCCACCATACCTACACGAGAGAAGATTTTTTTGACCTATTTGTTTTTATAGGTCCATGGTTGTTGGTGGCAAAAGATTTTGAAAAATATTTTTGTGTAGACCCAAAACTATTTATATATGTTCCTTTCGGCACCCAGATTTGTTTGACTTTGAGGAATTTTGTATTCGTGCCTTTCGGAACCCGAATTGGAATTGTTTTCACGTGTTTGGGTCTATACCAACAATTGTTTTGATTGTGTCCAGTTTTTCTACAAATTGTGCACTCGGATTTGACTTGATTAATTTTGCTTTTAACACGTTCAGATTGATTATACCCAAGTCCTTGTTTAACAGGATTGATAGTTTGTTTCCCTAATAGCATATTTAACGATCTTTCACTTTTTGAAAATTTTACTAAAGTCGTAGACAGTTGTTGGACTTGTGTTTTGAGAGATTCATTTTCATTCAATAATTGTGTGCACTTTTTAATAGAATTTTCTCACCTAGTGATTTCACTCTCTTTCAAAATCATAATTTCATTTTCAAGCGTTTTAATTTTAATTTCTGATTTTTTAATTTCTTCTTCAAGTGATGGACACTTATCACACTTAGGGATCTTGGTTTGATAGTTTTTCACCAATTGATCAAGCTGTTTATTTAAATCTATCAAATTATCTCTTTGTGATTCAATTTTAGCGTATTTCTCCCTAAGTCGTTCAAAACAGTTATTTACTTCGTGAAAATATATAAGCAATTCCAAGTGAGTGAGTTTTGATACCTCGCTTGGCTCGTCATCATCACTATCAGTTATATCACCTCGAAGGCACAGATCTGCTTTTTCACTCTCACTGTTATCATCATCACTTTTATTCCACGTGGCTGCAAAACTTCACCTTTTCGATTTCTTTTCTTGGCCGAGTCGATTTTGAGGACAATTTGGCTTGATGTGGCCAGGTTTATTGCACTTGTGACATATGATTTCCTGCTCTTCTGAGTTTTCTAGTGCTTTGACTATTCTGGTTTTCAGTTGTTGATTTAGAGCTGGATTTCCGTATTTGTGATTCCACCTTTTGAATTTCTTTATTAATAGTGCCAGCTCAGCTGCTCCATCATCATCATTATCATCACCACTTTCTGTTGTTCCTTTGAGAGCTATCAATTTCTTTCGAGTATCACCTCCTTCACGCTCTTCCTTGAATTTATTTTCTAGCTCATAAGTGGTGAGATTTCCAATGAGTTCTTCAACTTTTATTTGTTTCAAATCCTTCGATTCTTGAATTGCAGTGACTTTGGCTTCAAAATTTTATGGAAGGACTCTATGGATTTTTCGGACTATCTCCAACTCTGTGTATGATTTTCCGAGAGCTTTTGATTTGTATACAATATTGGAAAGTGGTCCGTACATCTCTTTGACATTTTCTTCCTTGGCCATTATGAAATTCTTGTATTTGCTACTCAGCATGGCAAGGCAAGATTCCTTGACTTGAGATGTTCATTCGTGGGTCACTTCTAGTGTGTGCCAGATTTGCTGTGCAGTTAGACAATGTGAGACACGATTATATTCAATTTGATCTAATGAACATATAATAGAATTCATAGCTTTAGCATTAGTATTTTGTAGTTTATTTTCAAGATCTGTCCATTGATCCAACGGTTTTTCTATCTCCTGATTATTTACCACTATGGTTGGTGTCCTATATCCTGTCTCAACTATATTCCAAGCTTCAATGGTTTTCAAGAAAAATTTCATTCTATTTTTCCAATAAGCATATTCACCATTGAACATTGGTGGTCTAACTATGGACTGACCCTCAGCAAAAGCATTATTAAAAGAAGCCATTTAAAAATTCAAATTATTAAAACAAAAATTGGTTCTTAAAAAATCGAATTTTTAAAACAAAATCAGTTTTTGTTCCTGGCTCTGATACCACTTGTAGGATCGATTTCACCTTAGAGGGGGGGTGAATAAGGTGATGCTGATAATTATAAAAATTTAATGCGGAAATATATAAAATAATTGCAACATAGATATAGCAGAATAATAGTAGCACAGATAATAGCAGAATAAAAACAGAAATAGAAAAACACAGATTTACCCAGCTTCGGCAAAACCCTGCCTACGTGCTACCCTCAAGGTTTCTACTAGAAATTAAGTAGTTAGACGCTTACACACGTAAACTCGCGACACCCGCTACCGACTAACCTAACTCTACGCTCAAAACCCTGCCATAACTCAGCCACTTAGTTGCGAATTCTCGAACTACACCACTGTAGTTCGTCCTCTAATCACACGACTAGAATTTACAACGTTTAATAGTAAATTACAAATAAAAAATAATTAAAACAATAAAACCCTAATTTTAAATAATTTACAGCCCAAATTAAAACATATAGAAGCCGGCCCAAATAAAAATAAAGAGAAATTATAATTCTCCGGTCTTCCCCTTTTCTTATTTTATGATCCGTGTCATTTTCTTTGAAAATGGCTGCCTAGTTTGCTCGTTCGTTCCTCTTTGTTCAAAATTAGGGCTTCTGGAAACTTGTTGAAATTTCCGACTTCCGTTGTTGATTAAATGATGAATTTTCTACAGTACACTTCATCAATCAATGTGTCACTTTATTCGCACACGGCTGCTTCAGCAAGTCGAGTTCGAATTGAATTGGTATGTGATTTTGCTTTATTTCTTTCGTTGATATGCTTGAACTCGATTGCATCTTAATGTCGATGAAGATTGGGTTTAAATAGGGTTTAATTCCCTTAATTTTCGTTCGAATTGAATTCTTCTGATAATTTATTCTGCCGTTCGATATTGCTTGAGTGTATACGATTTGTTTAGACTTGTTCAATTCGTATATTTTCCTGATTGCTTGATCACCATGTCTTCATGAATTTGGATTTGGTTCAGTTCTTTTTGCTATGATTTCGGCTTCTTAACTTTTCGATAATGTGTTACTCTCTGGCTTTGACTTTGACATTTAACTTGACATGTTCGAACTTTGCTTTGGTCACCATGGCTTTGATTTTGGCCTGACGTGGTCATTGACTTTGTTTGAGGACTGCTACCTGGAAAATTTGATCATTTGATTTATTTTTGCCTCGCCCTTGACTTTGTTGTAATTGTTAAATGCTCAGTTACTTGCTGACTTTTTCAGCTTGATCAATTTCGAAATTCACTGCAACTGGTTCTATGTATACATATATAAGTATATATGTATACATGTGTGTTTGTGAGTAAAATGATTGCTGCACTGTTTTTTTTTGTCACTTGGTTGGTCTGCACTTCAGTTGTTCCACATGAGTTCATATTGTAACTGTTATTGCTTTGAGGCAGATCATATTGTATTTATGTCTTTGAGCCTGGGCATGTGTGCTTTATGTAGTCTGCTTGGATATTGAACTGCTTCATTGTGTTTGTAGGTCTGCACAATGCATTGATTGAAGTGTTGCATTCACCACTTTGCATTGTGTCTTTAACTTGTGAGCAGAATGAACTACTAGCTTGTTTCTTTGACTTGTATGTGATCAGTGGTGGTCTATTGGCACTTGAATTCTAAAAGCATTTGTTTCTGTGGTCTTCATGTGTTATGATATGTTCACACTACTTTGATCATTCCTTTTACTTGACAATTTGGTTGAGTTATCATATCATACATGTTGCCAGGTCTGGTTGTAGCTTTGCATTCATGTTATGTTGCTGTGCACTTTTGTTTCACTGGCATGAGTTTTAGTTCTTGTTTCAGGACTGACCTTGGTTGCTCCTGATCAATTCATTGTTGATTTGGGTTGATGATATCTTCATGTGTACTCAGGTCTGGTTGAACTGTCTAGCCTCTGTTGTTGCTGGCTTCATGTGTACACTTTCATCTGGATTTGTTTTTCGTATTGTACCTGAGTTGAATCCAGCTTATAGCTTGGGTTTGACCTTGTGCTCATGTTGTGACTTTATTTTTATTGCACTTGAGTTGAACCTAGCTTTTGATTGGGTTTGACCTTGTGCTCACCTGTCCTTGTAATTTTATCAAGTATACATTGGTGTGCACGGCCTTGTGGCATGTACAGTGATACACTGTGCATGTCACAAGTTGTTCGTGTATGATGAATTCAAAATGAATATGATGACGAACAACCAAAATAACTGAGGCAAATAGCATTTTCAAAAACACATTTTATTTTACACTGCACAAATATTTCTTTTTCAATTTTACTGCGTCGGTGTTTTCTTTGTAGATAATTCAGATGTTGGATTCAGTCTGGAATAGAGTTGAAGATAAATACGAGTGAATGGGCGATATGTAGTGAGGATATTTATGTAAATTGAACTGTATTGTAATTGAAAATTGTATATATATATATATAGTGAGAGCTCAAATTTTTACTATTCAAAATTGCAATAAAATATTTGTTTGAATAAAATATCTGTTTGGATTTAAATTCAGTGTTCAATTAAACTCTGTGTTATTTATTTTATTCAACAAATATTTATTTAATTATGTGAAAATAAAATATTATAATTACAAATACATTTAAATATATATATATATGTTTATTATCATCAAACAAAAATCATATACTTGCATATTCAACATATATATGTATTTATTATCTACAGCTAAAAGAATTTTTTATCCAAAACTATTTTTAGTTTTGGAATATATATATATAATATTTAGGTATGAATTAATGTCTACCTTAATATAAAATAATGAATATAAATACAAAAATATATATGTATATATTAATATATATATGCGGCATAATTTTTTATTTTAAATCCATAAAGTAGTTTTAGATATATAATTAATTTTAAAACAATTTAAAACATATATATTAATGCTCTAAAATTGTGATATATATATAAATCATGGCCAAAAATGAAACATATATAAATTTACATATACATACATACATACATATATATATATAATTTTAATCAGTAATATTGATAATTATAATTCAATCATTGAAATTAAATAACAGATAAAAAATGAGACAACTAATGCATGTATAAAATCGTTATAAATATTTTCTACTGCACGAAAAGTATAATGTAAACTATAAATCAGACTTTATGCCTTAATATTGTTGCCTTTGAACACACGTTGGTAGATGTGTTCTCCTAGATACACCTTGAGTTGATCTTTAAATGTTGCAATGGCTTGGAGTACCACAATTTATATTTTATTTGATGTACGTAGGACAATGAATTTTCTGCCATGGTGGGTTAGGAAGATACTCAAGGCCTAAAGTGGTAAGGAGCAAAAGAGGGAGTCTACAAATGAAATGAGGGATAGGTTTATCTAAATAGAGAAAAGGGTAGAGACTATTTCTCCTCCTTTTACTATTTTTTTGTTTACCAATTCCCGATCTGATCTAGAATTCAAAACAACTTTTCTGCTCTCTCCACATATAGACTAGCCATCATATGGGCCTTATTGGGCTAATGAGACTTAAAAACCATTTGGTAAATAACGTCATTTAAATCATATTTAAATGTGTATCGATATCATATATCGGTATGTACGTAATATAACTTTTTAAACGCACCCAGTTAATTACTAATAGCACCCAAAAATACTAAAAGCACCCAATATATAAAATAGAAAAACAAATAATATTTAATAAATATTAATTAATTTATAATAATTATAAATTAATTGAGTCGTGTGCTATTTCAAAGAATTCGCCAATACGGTTGTGCGATTCATAGGTGTATATTCATTCAGCAATTCATATTAAACTATCTGAATATTAACGCCCCCTCGTCACCTTAGCTAGTGGAGTAGCAGTTTGGCCGAATTTATCATTTATATGTCTTTATCAATAGAATCCAATTTTATAATTTAAGTAGTACCATTTAGTAATTACTATTTACACCAATTCTCTACGTTAATACTATATCACTTTACGATTTATAGAATTTGGATTTGGTCAAAATTTCAATGTCATCCACATTCAGCTTGGTTAATCCATAACAGTCTTTGGATCAATAATAATATTTATTGCTAACCATGCTACTATGTCTAGAAATTTTGAATTTAAGTTAACTACAATTGATTGTGCTACTAATATCATACAACCGAGGAGACGAATTCTCTATGTAATAGTTCTTCACTTCCAACGCTTCAACTCAGACACAACTATAGAAACTCGATGGTATCCATGCCATGATGTAACTATAATCAAAGTGCAGTATCCACATTGAAGCTGAACTATGTTCTCAAGTTGAGAGAATTATGTAATATCGACACTTCAAGATTTCTGGTATGGCCTAGTTGTTATTAACCAATAGGAACCTCTCAGGTAAGTTACTCCATGGTAATCCAATAACTATCAGTATGTAATCCATTTGTACCCCTCAAGAGCCATGAGTAATACACTACCCAACGCTTGAGTGTTACGTACTCTAGTCTCAATGGATGTTTCGATATTCTTTCTCGAAACATCTAGATCAGGAATGTTTAAAATAATATGTTGTTTTGTATTATAATAATTTTCTCATCGTTACAATTCCTTATAATTATTATCACATAACATGTCATTTAAGGATTTACTATTTAATATACTTTAAATTAAGTACTTAATTAATTATATCATCATATAACATAATATATAATAGAAATCAAATACCTACATTAGGCATAAGATTAGTAATAAAGTTAGATACATGCAACAAATTACGTATACCCTTAGTGCATTACCTTAACTCTCTCAGTGAACTGGACTGCTTTGTAGTAAAAAAAATTGTATAGCTAAATGAAACAAATGAAGAACAGAGTTTAGCATAAGTGCTAAACTACTAACCAACAAAAACCAAAGCTAGCCTCCCTCGGAGGAGGAAGAACCATTTCCCTCGTCCGAAGATTTAGGACCAATAACTTGATAATAACAAGAGAAAAGAGACACTAACGTAGGAACGTAATCCACAGAATCGAGACCATAATGGTATTTCCTATCCCAGGAGGAATCCGAGTGAAGAGAGCGATTAAAATCACCTAACTGACCTATAACTAGGAGCACAAGGCCACCACTCTCAACGTAGTAAAATAAATGTCTTTCTTCATCAACTCCACCAACATACTTATAGAACCTACCCTCCAAAGGGTCAAATCTCATTTTGGATGGCTCATGAATTCAAGCCTGCTTGGATGAACCCCAAAAGGAGTCCTCCATAGAGGGAGCCAAATCCAGAATACACATAGAACCAGCCTCAAAATCAACAGAGCGAACATCAATGACAGGAGTCACCGTATCGGTAGGCAAAGTCACAACAACGTCCATTGAGCGAACATCAAAAATAACATCAGAGGGAATACCTATAACCGATAGGACAATATCAGGAACCAAAGGTAAGGTGGCAGGGGAGAAGTGGGGCAAAACAAGGGGATATACCTCCATAGGAGAACTAATAGAGGAGCTCACATGGACGTCTAGAACCACCGCCTCGACAGTCTTAGGCTTCGAAACCCACTTTCTGGTCAAAGGACGTGGGTATGTATATGTATATAGATATTAAAATATAAAATTCAATTCATGATTAGTATGTATTTAAGTATATTTTATATAATATTTTATGAACATATATATATATATACCACATATTAAATGCTAAGCAATATACTATGTGGTTATAAGTCCCAATAACCACATATGTATGCAATTATATACACGCAATTTATTTTGTGTTTTGTCTAATTTTGTTGATATTAGTACATTGTATGAATTTATTATTGTAGATAGAGTTAAGGGTGTGCCCTTGGAAAATTATGTGATTATTATAAAATTTAACTCTAATATAGGAATCTTTTTTGAAATAAAGTATGTTTTCGGTTTTTTTTCTATTATAGTGTTATTATATTATCCTATAAGTAATGATTTAAGTATATTAAACATATATAAGTAGGAAATTCTTAGGAAATATATTTTATTAATTGCAGTTGTGAATGTGTTCATAACCATGGATTCAAAATAGAGCATTCAAAATACTTATCCTTAAATTATTCTTAGTCAAGATGTATCAAGAAAAGGATATCAATACATCCCTTGATCATTCTAGCATTGGTAATACTCTCCATTTGATGGACGATGAACTACTCATGACCGTAGGGGACAACCAGGGAATACGTAGTTATGGATGTTTGTAACAATTGTAAAATGACTTAATGAGAGTCTTCAATAGGCTAATACAACTAAGTCAAAATAGAAGAACTCATGAACTGTAGTCTTCAGACTTTAGAGTACTATTGGTCTTAAGTATCCAAACTATACTTTGAGTACGGTTAATCACATGGTGTCATGTAGGTCTGTCAACGGATACTTTCGGATGCGGATAGTGTCATATCCGCATCCGCATCCGAAATGATTTTCGGATATCGGATATCCGCATCCGTGGATTCGGACGGATATCGGATAATTATCCTATCCGCTAACGACCGATAAATCAAGAAATATAAATATAAATTTTAAGTTTAAGTTTAACATACATTTTTTTCAATCCAATTGATCATAAAAGTGTTAACTATAAACAAATATGGTGATAATAAACAGTTTTGAGCAGTTAATAAGCATTAAATGTATATAATATAAACTATTAACTTGATAAAACAACAAATAAATATCTTTCATTATACTAAAATACACACAATTTGTACTATAATATTGAAAAAGACCGGACGGATAATTTTCGGATGCGGATGTCTTCGTATCCGTATCCGTATCCGCATCCTTTTTTTCGGATATCGGATATTATCCGCTTTTCGGATACGGATGTGGACGGATTTCAGATTTTTCGGGTATCCATTGACGGCCCTAGTGTCATGATCATGTTACGACTACAGTTAAGTGCACGTTAAACTACTAGAAGTAAAATACTAATCAAGAGAGAATTTATCTCCTTCACTATATTGGATTAGTGTCATTGTAATTAGTAGTTACCTTAAAGTAATAATCTCTGGCGATAATAAAAAGGTGAATCAATAAATGTTATTAGATTGAACCAAGGGCTTTAAAGTTTAAAGTGGCACAATGTAATTACGTAAAGATATTATTAGAGATTTTTTTACCATTGACCAAACTCAAGGTATCTTGGTGTTATAGTGATGATGAAAGAAAATGTACACAAAATTTCGTTACAAAGGGGTAGCTTAATAAACATTAGAAATTTGAATTCACCTAAATGATCTATATGCAACTAAACTCGTGCCTGGTACTGTACCTCAAAAAAGTCCGTATAGACTTTAAGTATATAAATTGTTAAATATTACTAAGGACCAAGTTCACATCGAGGACCCAACACAACAGTGTTGTTAGGTATTTTCAAAGTTCAAAATTTTAAATTTATTCTAAATATTATAAATTAATAATAAAATTAATACAAATGTTGTGTTAAAATTTATATGTATTTAGCTATTTCATTGATACTTTAAAATTAATTAAAATAATACAATTGTTACATATTAATTTAATTTAATATATGGGCTTAAATAATTAGTTAATTAATTAAATATAGTGTATTAATTGGACAAACATCATGGAGAGTCCATGTGGAGAGGCCGACCATAACAAGGAGGAAAGGGGTTTGAATGTCTTTTAATATGGATCAGATTAGGATTTAAAAGAGAGGAAGAAGTGGACATATTTTATATTACTTGTGGCTATAAATAGCCTCCAATAAAACTAGTTGGAGCCTTGAAGCTTGGATTTACACATCAAGTTTAAAAGAGAAAGGAACAACGTTTGAGGAGGAAAAGCTAACCCATAATGTGTCAACAACGAACAGATTTTGAGGTACTTCATATTTAACACACACACACATATATGTATATCTAAGTAGTTAATATTGGTATCGGATACGTATCTGTCAAGTACCGATACAAGATATTTTAAAATATCGTGATAATATCGATGATATATCGGACATGTGTAGAACATAATATAAATCATATTGTTATATTTTATAATGTTATAACGAGGTTATGTTTTTAAGTATTTGGATTAATATTGCCAAATTACTATTAAAGAGGGATTGCATATTGTTTACAGATTATAATATGTTTACAGGGATATTCTATTAAACACAAGTAATAGAATAAGTTTATAAAAATCGAGAAATTCGTATAATGTGCATCTTTATTATTTTATTCATTTTTATACTATATTCGTTTTTTAAGTCATCTAATCATCTATATTAATTTGCAATTTTTTCCATATTTATAGTTTCTTCATTTTCATTTTCGCTTAATTTATCATATAAGTAATGTTGATTTGACATCGGTTACAACTTCTAGCTTGTTCTTTATTGATTTTTCAAATATATAACTTTACTACTCTTCAAAGTTTTATTTCTTAGTGCATGATAATAACTAATAAATCAATTTTCATAACCTAACTTACCAGCTAGAAATGGTGAACCAAAATATAACTAAAAAGATAAGTGGCTCTTAAAGGATTAAGTTTTTAGTCGTAAAGTCTTCACATGAAATAAAAAAAATAAAATAATGGAATAAAAAGAGTTTTCTTTGTTAAAAGATGAATGAAATAGACTAAAAAATTATGGTTAAAAATAAAAAAAATAATGCATTGGGATTTCCCACATATTGTCATTCACCATACACTAAAAACAAATATTGAGAATGTGAAATTTATTTTCTCTAAGTAATATAACAATGAACGATATTCTTAAAAAACCAGGGATTTTATACTAAATATCGGAGTGATACATCGGCAAATATCGGTAATGTTATTTTAAGCGATATTTTTGAAAAAATATCGGTTAAGGAGTGAAATAAGATATATCAGCGATATATCGACGATATTATCTGATATTAACTAATATGTATGTATGTATATGTGTGTGTGTATGGATTAGGATTGGCTACACCTCAAATCCCCCTTGATTTCGACATGTTCCAAATTAAATAATATATATTCTCTCTCCTGAAGTGGAAAGAGAGAGAATGAATATTATTTAATTCGGAACATGTGGTTGAAATACATGGTAATTTTAGGTGTAGCAAAAGTAAGGTGTAGTCGATCCTTGCTCTATATGTGTGTGTGTGTGTGTGTGTGTGTGTGTGCAGGTGTATGTATGTATGTATATGTATGCATATATTCGCCACAAAACAATAAAATATATTTTCTAAAATTATATATATTCATATAAACGCCTATGGTCTTGTATATATGGACTTATGGTCGGATTTTCTGCCCTTCGCTAGATGATATATTTTATTCGCTCGGTGTTGTTGGAATTTTATTGGGTCTTGGTTTGGTCTTGATGTTGTTTCATGAATCCAGTCTTAGAACATGGGTTCTTTTTTGTACATTCTACAGGTGGGTTTTTGCTACCTGCCAGACCTATTGGCAGGTCCCTTTTGAGTTTAGAATAAAATTATATGAGTGCTCTCCTCCTAGAGAGGATCGCTCATTTTACTCAAAATAAATATTCATAAATATAAATATTACTTTTGTTAATAATTTTATGCATATAAATATTTATACATATATACATGTCTATAAAAAATTCGACCTAAGTAAATAACATATATATATACATATATATATTCAATCTTACATATCTGTATAAAGTTTGTGTGTATATACATAGACGATATTCTCTATGGAAAAATATATTTGGTTTAACTAGTAATTTTTTGGTATATGTGTGTGTGTACACACATAGAGTAGTCATTGAATTGATCAAATTTTAAATTTAATATATATTTCTTCCAAAACATAAAATATATACATATTTTCTTAAATATATATATATATATATGTATGTATTATTTAATAATAAGTATTTATTTAAAATAATTGTCAAAAATTAATAGAAATCATTTATTCTATGGTCAGAAAAAATGTTTAATATTTTAATATGTCTAAAAATAAATATTCACAAACACACACACACACACATACATATATACATATGTGTGTGTTTGTGTGTGTGTGTATTTAAAAAAAGTATGTACACACATACATACAAACATTCATACGTACATACGTACATACAAACAGACATGCATACGTACGTACATACATACATACATACATACATATATATATATATACATATATATATATTGGCAAGAATCTGCTACACCTTATTTTTGCTACACCTCAAATCCCCCTGAATTCAGCCACATGTTCTAATTTAAATAATTGTACTTTCTTTCTCTATTGTCACTTCGTTCTATTATTTACTACGGAATGTGTGATTCAAATCAGGGAGGATTTGAGGTGTTGATAAAATGATGTGCAATCTATCCTTGCCCTATATGTATGTATGCATGTATGTACATATTCACATATCTTTATTGAAATGCATAAATATATTAAGGATATTATTTATACTGAGTGCCTGTTTTATAACTATAAATCACAATGGTCATATACATATATATACACTCTATGTTGTCATAATCATTCATATAAATGCCTTAGGTTAGTTATATATATACACATAAAAATATTTGCAAACACACATGCACGCGCGTGCGCTGTTACACACATACACACACAGATATATATATATATATATATG
Organism: Allium fistulosum; assembly: GCA_030737815.1. NCBI lineage: Eukaryota > Viridiplantae > Streptophyta > Magnoliopsida > Asparagales > Amaryllidaceae > Allium > Allium fistulosum. The sequence continues at coordinate 100,175,543 of CM060902.1, forward strand.
TATATACAATACACACACACATATATACATATACATATATATGCAAGGATCGGCTACACCATATTTTTGCTACGTCTCAAATCCCCAAGAATTCAACCATATGTTCCAATTTAAATAATTATACTTTTTCTCTCTTGTCACTTCATTTTTTATTTAATTCGAAACGTGTGGTTTAAATTAGTGGGGATTTGTGGTGTAGCAAAAATGAGGCGTAGTCGATTCTTACCCTGTATGTATATATATATATATGTGTGTGTGTGTATGTATGTATGTATATGTATTTAGTTGCATACGTACGTACGTACATACATATATATATATATATATATATATATATATATATAAATATTTGTGTATCTTTATTGAAACACAAATATATTAAGGATATATTCTTAATATTGCATGCATATTTGATAACTATAAATCACAATGGTTATATACATATATACACACTCTATGTTGTTGTAATCGTTCACATAACTACCTTAGGTTATTTTATACCACTTCCACTGTTCATGTTGTGAATGCGGATTTGCATTAAATAAAATATTATAAACTAAATTAAAGTTGTATTAAAAATTATAATGTATAAATAATTTTAAGTTATAATATATAATTAAAGCATCAGAGTTAATATTAAATAAAATTAAATTCCAACTATAAACTCCTCATTTATTAATAGTCACTAATTTGATTTAACATAAAGAAATTATTCACGTAAACATATAATAAGGTATAATGTATAAATAATAAAAGAAATTTTTATTTTTGAAATTTTTTCTTTTTGACTGCTGTCAATGCGCTTAATCTACGTAAATCAAATGTGTAAATATGATGTTCAACAATAACTACTAAACCCGTATTTTTCAAACTATGTTAAATATAGGCTAAGCAATGTATGAGGCTAGGAGTACTGCTCTAATAGTAAAGGTTAAGATAACAAGAGAAGGAATTGAAGCAATCTGATTGATCCTGCACGATAAGTCAGGAAGAGAAGCGAGCCGTGTAAGGTTGCGTTCAGCTAAAAGAACTGCAGCCAAAAAAGCAAGAAGTCGCGACGAAATACAATACCGCACTCGTAAGGAAGGCCACAAAGATATCAGATCTACACCCATCCCTTAGTTTCAATATTACATTATTATACCAAAACCAAAATCTGACATAGTCATAAGGAGCAGGCAAGGTTGTGCTGCGTTCATGAGCCACAATAAATGGATGATTGAACTACGCTATCAACATCCCTAGAATTTATAGTTTGTTAACACTTCAAAAGTGGATTTGTACCGCACATACCGAGGACTACTTAAGCAGTATCGCACAGGGTCAGAAGTATCCCAAAAGGCTGCACACAAGGCTCTCAAACAACGCTCCAATGCAGATGCGCACTTATGGGTAGATAGCAAAGGCATAAATCACCCTTATCGCTAACTCATGCATATTAGCAATAAGGGAAACTCAGATCGTGATCAGCTCAGATCACATTCATATGGGTATTGACCTAACTCCCAGGTTAAGGCAAGGTAGTACGACTTTATTTATCCCAACATAATATCACTCAAGCAAGCACAAACTAGATAAAGAACAAAGGTATATGCATCTTGTAATAGCTAATCTTGCACCCTAAAGCCTAAAGCAGCTTAGGACGATCATACCTAAGTATTAGGCAAGCATCGCGACATCATGCAAGTATCGCACATCAACCAATACAGCCTCATTCCAAATATGTCGGTAGTGCCCCAAAACAAACGAGTAACTCTGAATGTCCTCCTAAGGAAATATGCAATCCCTTCACCCCTTCAGACCAGAAATATACGACCAGTTAAGGTTCACGTTGCCCGCTCCAATTTTCAGATATTCCCGCTTTAATTTCAAAAGTTCCCGCCTTTATCTCAAACTACCCACCAAAGACCATACTTAAACCACCAAAATCATAGCTTCCGGCCAAAGACATGTCATCAGTCTGGGTGCATCAAATAAACAATGCGGATGGGAAATACATGGCATGGTCTAAAGGTGGAAACACAATGGAGGAGAAAGGATGGTGGCAATCCACGTACACCCTCTACATAATAAATAGGAGATGATCTAGAATATTGTTTGGGGCTTTTTATTTTTTGGGAAGTGAGAAAATTGTATCTTTCTATCCTTTTCAAACACTTATATCAGGAGAAAAGATATAAAAAAAGACTTGACCCATGGACGTTGGACTCAAAGGAATCAGAACCATGTAAAAATTTGTATGTCTTCTTACTTTCATGCACTATTATCTATTTATATCGCATTAGATTGTAAATCATTAAGCAAATGCGAGTTGGATTTGACATTTTAATAAATAGTAGGAACGCAACTACATAATTATGTAAGCATCCAACAACATAATTACTATCTAAAGGCAGACTTAGTATAATTTAAGTTTGTTGATTCAAATTTGTGAAAGAACGTTAACATTTACTTTCCTAATCAATTGAGATGTTATGGGGCGAAAAATCTCGCCAACATTTTTGGTGCTAGAAGGAGGGCCGAACCTCCATACCCTTTTTTATCTCTAACAAATTTGCCTAACCTCCATTTCCCAATCTCCAGTAAGCTCTACCTACATTTCCTCTACCAACCATAAATATCACCAAATCATTTGTTCCCTTCACTCAAAAACAATCGTTCAAAATTTCCAAAGCCCAAGGAAAGGTGAAAGCCTCCGCTTAAACCCCCATTGATCTCGTATTAACTACAATTCAGACCTTCATTAAACCAGGGAAACAACAAGAAAAAGTGCTAAAGGAGATGATGGCTCGAAATAATGCCCTCAAGCAAACTTATCCCCTACCATCCACAACTCACCGCCTCCATTTACCAGCTGCACTAACTATGTAGTAGGTAAGTGGTAATAACACTCTCAAAAATGAGAATGGTGAAACTGGCCCACAAATTAAATCAAACCCATCTGACATTAGCCCACTACTACCCGATAGAAGGACTCAATCTACGGTGTTACATGGAACTAAGTTGAAGGGATATTATCACTCGGTTTCCAACTTTTTTTAACAATCAATGATTGCAAGTTGGACGAAAGCATATTGGTATTTGTTGATTTGGATAGTGATTACGATGATGGCAAAAAACCCAAAGCCGTGAATCCCCATTACTGTGCTAGGAGGATTTGAAAAAACGCTTTTGTTGCGATCATTTTGATAAGGATATTTGCACATTTTGTTCGGAAACTGGGAGATTCAACTACTATGTCTTTCAATGATGATCGATATCTAGGGCAGACATCAAGCAGAAGTGGTTGAAATGCACAACGATTTGGAAGATTCGCTACCATCCTTAGCTGGAATCAAACCCAGTTGATAATGCCTGGGTGATTGATGCTTCTCTCCCTATCCAGAAGAAACACCTATATCAGAGAGACAGCCAAGATCAGAGGCGTGATGGATTCAAAATCTGGTGGAGGAACTAAAGTTGGGGCATCGACCATAGCCTCAAAAGACAAGTGCTAGATACTGCACTGGGTATCCCAAACCTCATTCAAAGCGACCTACATCACTTGTGTAATAAAATTTGTAATTATTATGAGAAATAGTAATACAATGAACTGGACGTGGGGATAGTAGATGACCCGAACCAGTTTAAAAATCTCTCTGTGTTAATTTCTTTGACATGGCGACTAGATGTAAGGATATTAGACTGTCCGAACTAGCTATCAAAACAGAGCTGCTTATAATGCAACTTAGCTTCTTTAGCCAACTAACTTGACGTAGGAAAATTGGACGATCTAAAAAGTATAAAAACACCTCTATGTTAGTTTTGCTAACATAGCACATTTGATGCATCGATACTAGATAGCCAAAACCAGTACAAAAACCATGCACATGAATAAAAAGGTTATAAATACGCGATCTGACTTAATAGTCAAACATTAGTCCTTTTCCAAAATGACGGGGAAGACATTGCCAAGTGCACGAATATGACACTACAACCCAAATGCAAGGGGGCAGATCATACCAGACATACAGCAAAGCATGCGGACTATAAACCAGGTTCAAGAAGCATGAATTACATGAGAAATTAATTCAAAAAATGGAAAGTAAATATGATGCATGGAATGTACCGCAGCTCAAAGATCATGTACAATTCCAGAGATTAAAGCTTTCTAAGTAAACATCAAAAACCAAAATTTACTCAAGGTCACTTAATTCTAATTTTACTTACCAAATTTTTTATGTGTGATTCAATACGCCTACGCATACTTTACAAGTGAAAATAATTAAAAACAATCATAACACGAGGTACATTAAATTCACAAAGTTACATCTCATAGAAAAACAAAAACAATGCTAAGAATCCGGCTCGGGCTTAGAAGAAGAAAGATACGATTGTTCTGCGAGAATGCGATGCTAGACTTGGAGGAGAAGTAGAGAACTACCTGTCAGTAGGAGAATAGGAGGAGGATCATTCAATTCATTGATAACAACTAATGAACGAATGGGAGCAGTACGGCTGTAAGCTGCGATGCTGTAAGCCGTACTAGGGTCATAATTGGCGCTAGCCTAAGTATTATCGTAATCTTGCGGGTCATGCTCGTAATCGCACGATTATATAAAAATGATAGGTCTAGACCAGGCAGAAAAAATTTGAAAACATCAATCGCATGCCTCCTGTCGATTTCTATCATTGCCTTCATTACCTTCTCATAGGGAAGTTACGCTAATAAGGAATCCCTATCCATCCCACCTCGAGAGACAGCAATGGAGTCCAGGCAAGCTTCGCATTCTAGGTTGAATACCTTAGTCTGAAGGGCGTTCACATGCTCCATGCCACCCTTCTAGTTCTTTCGGTCTTACCTAAAAGGTGTTCCCTCGTTTCTCAGTATTCTTAGAGATGGTGCTAAAGAGATCCGTGGTAGAAATGAAGGGCGAAACGCGAGTGCTCGATGTACCCAATTCTTTCTTATAATGATCCTCTAACTCATTAAACTTGGCTTCATAATAATTTTTTAAATCATTCTTCAACTTAAAAACTTTGACCGGGTCGGCCTCGAAGAGGGACACGGGAGTAGCACCTAGTCTAAAAGAAGTACCTACTGCCAAGGTGGCAGAGTGGGTATCTTTTGCACTAATTCGCTTAGCAATCTCCTTGTCCAATTCTTCAACTTTTTGTTTCAAGGCCTTGGTTTCATCATGAAGTATGATCCCGTATACATTTTCGACACCTTTTAATAAACTTTCTAATTCTGCAACTCTGGCTAGGGTAGAATCGAGCTTCTCCTTAAGAATGACCACCTTCGAATCTTGATCGAAAGAAGCCAGCTGAAATCCAAACAATTCCATACGATTCAAAATTAAGAAAATGCATGAACTTCTTAAAAAATGAATGAAAATGATGAGTAATTCACCTAACATAAGAATAACTCCAAAGATAGTATCAAACGTTATGAATTTACAAAATCATTTTCTACCCTACGGTCCAAGAATTAAACATAACAACAAGACACCTAAGAAACATTGGGTAAAGGCGGGGCTGAGCTAACGAAAAAGTCCTTTGGGGATCATAGCAAGCCCCAGCCCAGTGGTCTGTAGGTTGTTTGGTGGACACCTAGAACCCCACTATATTTCTTAAAAAACACTGATCCAGTGTAGGGTATATGTACTCTAAGACATCCTTGGCGCACTGCAGGAAAACCTTCCCTCTTTTACTTTTAATTTTCTCTCGCTTAAGTTTTTCCAAGTAGGAAGCAATCTTGCCTTGAGGATCACATAGGGAATCCTCAAGATCATGAATCTTCAATATAACCTTCTCCCTTGTTTTCTCTAAGGCAACGATAACTCAACCTTAGTCTTATTAGTTCGTCTTGAGAAACCACCAAAAAACCTATGGGTGTCGGTTCTTCGTCCCTCATCCCACGAATGGGGAGGCCCCCTTGACTCCACTACCCTCGCCCGATCAGTCATAGGAGAAGATCTAGAACCCATAGGAATAGCAGGAACCATGCGCAAACGAAGTACCACAACCGCCTTCCTGCATTCAATAGCTTCTTTATCTCCAATTAGGCGAGCAATCTCTGCAGACATATCTTCAATAATTTTCTTTTGTTTTGCAATCTCATTGTCATAAACAATACCACAAAGGTTTTCAACATATTTCGTAGACTCCTGCATTCCTTTCAACTTTGACGTAGCTACCCAGCCCCATGTGCGCAACTTAGTGTTAAATTCATGTTGGCATGTGAGCGCGTCTGTAGCTTCTTTAAGTTCCTTACGAACACGTCCCAACTCATGTTAAAGACTTTCATTCTCAACTTTGAGGAAGAAAGCCTCTGCCTTAATGGCAAAAGAAGTGTCCTTTACCTTAACTCCAAGTTCAGACACACTTGTGACATCCGGACCCTAGACGATGGGGAATGGAGGAATTTAGGTCCGTAGGCTTCATTAGGTTCAGGAAAAGGTTCACGGAAGCTAACCTAATTCGTAATAAAAAAAATTGACTCAAAAACAATCGAAATACACCGAATAAAGATCTGATATTAAACACCTAGTATTCACTACATTAATGCAAACATATCCACGTGCTAAAGAAACATGTATATAATAAAAAGAACAAGAAGATTTTGGTTCTTTTATAGGTTTTTAATCCTAAGCCTAAACCACTCCAAGTGGAGGCTAGCAGGCGAAAAGAGCCACTTTCTAAAGTAAATCGCCAACGGCGTAGCACAAATTCGTTGAAGGCTTCCTTTTTGTGAACTACTTGGTCAATCCTGCAAACTAATCCCTTGGTCTCATCCCTAAATTTTGTAAAAGACTCAACTAATTCTTTTTGACGCTTGCGAATAGCCACAGCATTAGACAAAGGCAATCTAGAGTCTGAATTTTAAACTTGGTTTTGCTCTACCTTAAAAGTTTTGTAAACGTGACTTCTTCAGAAGACTTAAAAAAAATAAAGTAACAAAAATGACATGATCACTCACAAAATAACAACTAAATAAAATAGTAACAAAAAACAGAAGACAAGTTTTTATTACATATTAAAAAAAGATCTTGGAATTCGCATACAAAAAATTAGACATATGTACGTGAATTTGAAGTAACCTCGGTACTGGTTGTCCCCTCAGCACCCTTAGACGTTAAGTCTCCACGATCCTACTTTGCTTCCTCGTCCTCAATGGTTTGTACTGAACGACCAAGAGCAGCATCTTGTCTAGCAAACTCTTTGTCCCACTTGTCCCAGTACTATTGGTAGATTGAGTCAACCACAAACGGTTCACCTAAAAATTTAAGGTCGATTTCTACCTTAAACTGATTCTTGGCCTAGACATACATATTATAGACAGAAGTGCTCATTCTAAGCTCTTCCTGCAAATTGGCCAGTTCTTTTTCTCACCTTGGCCAGCTCTTTTCTCACCTTGGGTAGCTCCCTCTTTCTCCTGCAACTCATAGTCTTTTGAGGTCACGGCATTCGCCGCATACTTTCCCTCCCACACGACCCTCTCTCTGTGCACCTTGAAGTCTTCCTCGATCATGGCCTTCGCGGAAGCGAGGTTGGCTTTCTCAACGTTAGATGGGCAAGGTCTGCTTCAATTTTAGCCACCTGATTAAGAGTGGTGGCATGTTCGCCTTCCTACTTTCGCATATATATTATTAAGGCAACATGCTAGTACACACACACATACATACATATATAAAGAGATTACGATTGGGTAAATTTGACTCGAATAACATATTAAAAAAAGAGGGAAGATTGCTTATGTAAGACCAGGACCTCTCCAGCTCAGACATTAGTTCAAAAGGGGAAAGCTTAGGAAGTGGAAGAGGAATGAGAGAGGATGGGGAAGACGAGGCAATGCAAGATAGAAAACCCAGCCCGATCTTCCCCACTCTCTCTACTAGATTGGATATGGCCTCCTTGGGCAGTGGATAGCAGGCATTAGTGGTAGGACTACTCTACAAAGGAGGGACATGAAGTGCCATTGAATTATAAGGGGAAGGAACGTCTGGTGGAGAAGGAGGGGGAGAAGTAGCCACCGTTTTGGGATCCCAGTCAGAATCGTAGACCATAACGTGTTCTCTTTTCGAGTAAACTTTTGCGTTAGCTTTCTCGACTGGCGTAGTGCAGCTGCAATAGAAGCAACCATTGTACTTATACAGAAAAAGAATATTGAGATTAGGAGAAGCTCCCAATAGTGAACAGAATCATGAGAATAATAAGTCTAAAATATGTCATTGGTAGGTTATACCCTTGGGATCAACCGAAGTCGAGGAAGGCTTAAAAATGGAACAAGAAAAGTGGTGACGTGAACGCAAGAACCTGAGCTTTTTCACTATTAGTTCAGTAAAGATTGCTCCAATTTCACTCTTCTCACCACTTATTTCTTGAATATGAACCCTACGCATCTTGTACTTCTTGGTGTCTTTATCAGAACAAATAAACTGGGTAGACTGCTGGCGGAAAGGAGAAGGGTAATCATTGGAGTTGGAAAAAAAATACAATTCAGCCCATTTTTGGGTCTTTCGTGGGACGGCCGTCAGGACCGCATTCTTGAAATGGCATAGAAAAAACCAGCATTACCCCTTTTAGGAATTTTATTAATGTCAAATAAAAACTAAAGCTCATCACAAGAAAGGATATAGCTATTCTCGGCATAAAGAATAAAAGTGGCGATCACTAGAGAATACAAAAGAGGAGCAAGCTGGACAGGTACAAGATAGATGAAAGAAAGCCCTTGACGAAGAATTAGACGTGGACGAAGATAGAGACTACAACGTATGTGTTCAGGAGTAATGGGAGTAAACCCAACCGAGGGAGTGTTGATACGTTCATGGGGTTCGGGAGCCCTAGCTTCATAACCCAAAAACCGAAATTGATTTAAGATGCCATTGGTTTCTTCCAACCGATTAATTTATGAAGACGGAAATAAAAGAGAAGATGAAGAAGAAGCTATTTTAGAATCCTAAAAAAATCTTACTGAAATAAAAATAAAAAATAAGATTCTTACTTCAAATAAAAAAGGGAAAACCCGAATTCAGCGATGAATCAATCTAACAGACAGTGAATTTTTTGTTTCTTTCCTTCTTTTCCTTTCTTGGGTGAAAACATACAAATGAGCAGTGGAAAGACAAAGAAGTATCTACGTATCTTATTTGAATGATGGCCACACGATCGAAATGATCAAGGAAATAGCGAGATATCAATCGATTAAGCTGCCAAAATAATGAATACAAAGATTGATACAAATTTACCTAGAAAAACGAAAGGTTTGATTTAACAACAATTAAAATAGTGGCCCAATGATGGAATGACATGTGGACAAGAGCATTAAATGCAAAAGTAACCGATAAGACTTTTTCCACTAACAAAAAGAAAGGAGGGATTAGATGGAAGCGACAGGATGTGCAGACCGAGGGTGAATGATGACAAGCCTACAGCGATCTACGATCGTCATAGACTTGGAGGCAAGTGTTACACCCGTATTTCTCAAACTATGTAAATATGGGCTAAGAAATGTATGAGGCTAAGAGAACAGCTCTCACAGTAATGGTTAAGATAAAAAAAGAGAAGGAATTGAAGTAATCTGATCGATCCTACATGATAAGTCGGGAAGAGAAGCGAGCCGCGTAAGATTGCGTTCAGCTATTTAATCGAAGCCTTGTTGCTACCTCCAAGACTGACTACAAAGTATGATAGCTAGCCTGCAGTAATGACACTTGACTCAACTAAAAGAACTGCAGCTAAAAAAGAAAGAAGTCACAACGGAATATAATACTGCACTTGTAAGGACGGCCACAAAGATATCAGATCTGCATCCATCCTGTAGTTTCAATATTACATTATGATACTAAAACCAAAATCTGACATAGTCATAAGGAGCATGCAAAGATGTACTGCGTTCATGAGCCACAATAAATGGATGATTGAACTGTACTATCAACATCCCTAGAACTTATAATTTGTTAACACCTTCAAGAGCGGATCTATATCGCACATACTAAGGGCTACCTAAGCAGTACCGCAGGGAGTCAGAAGCATCCCAAAAGGCAGCACATAGGACCGCTCAAACAACGCTCCAAGGTAGATCCACACTTATGAGTAGATAGTAAAGATATAAATCACCCTTATCAATCACTCAAGCGTATTGGCAACAAGGACAACTCAAGTCGCAGTCAGCTCAGATCATGTTCGTACGTGTAGTGAACTAACTTCCAAGTTAAGGCAAGGCAGCATAACTTTATTTATCCCGACATAATATCACTCGAGCAAGTATAAACTAGATTAACGGCAAAGGTATATGCATGTTGTAACAGCAAATCACGCACCCTGAAGCCCAAAGCAGCTCATGACGATCACATCTAAGTATCAGGCAAGCACCGCGACATCATGCAAGTATCGCACATCAATCAATACAGCCTCACTCCAAATATGTTGGCAGTGCCCCAACACCAATAAGTAACTCTTAATGTCCTCCTAAGGCAGTATGCAATCCCTTCACTTTTTCAGATTCCAAATATATGATCCGTTAAAGTTCGAGTTTTCGAATCCAATTTCAAATATTCCTACTTCAATTTCAGGAGTTTCCGCCTTTATCTCAAACTACCCGCCAAAGACCATAATTCAATCGCCCAAATCATGGCCTCCCGCCAAAGACGTCTTAGTAATTCGGGTGCATGAAACAAACAATGCAGATGTGGGACACGTAGTATGATCCAAAAGCGAAAACACAATGGGGGAGGAAGGATGGTGGAAATCGGCGTACACCCTTTACACAATAAATAGGAGATGATTTGGAATATTATCGGGGGCCTTTTCTTTATGGGAATTGGGAAAATTGTATCTTTCTATCTTTTTCAAACGTTTGTATCAGGAGAAAAGATATAAAAAAGAAGACTTGATCCGTTGACGTAGGATTCAAAGAAATCTGAACCACGTAAAAAATTTCATGTCTTCTTACTTTCATGCATTATTATCTAGGGCTGTTATGGTAACGGTAAGTTTACCATTACCATACCATTATCAGTCAATCGGTTATTATTTTAAAATAAAGTCGGTATACCAGTATAATCGGTATAGTAATGGTAAATTTACCATTTTTTACGGTAAAACATCGGTAATATTTTTTCAAAATCAGCGGTAACGGTAATTTACCAGTCCATTTATAGTACATTAATATTCATGTAAGATGTTGTATTAGATGCATTTAGAAGTAAGATAATAGTTCAATTTATTTCAGTAATTTAACTCAAATGATGATAAATACACTTCTTTTCTATGTCCTTTATTAAGTGACTCAATGAGATATTTAACGAAGCATCGTTCGGTGTAAAAATATATCAACTTATTCTTTTTCTAGACAAACGGTACTTTACCATTACCAGTGTAACGGTTACTAGTTTATCGGTATACCAATCATCGGTATACCAGTCAATCGGTAACGGTAACGGTAAATAATTTTAGTTTACCAGTAAAAACGGTGCGTTAACGGTATTTACAAAATGGTAACGGTAACCATTACCATAACAGCCCTATTATTATCTATTTATATTGCATTAGATTGTAACTCATTAAACCAATGTGAATTGGATTTGACATTCTAACAAACAGTTGAAGTGGAACTACATAATCTTGTAAGCATCCAGCAACATGATTACTAAGCAAAGGCGATCTTAATATAATAATTTGTTGATTCAAATTTGCGAAAGATAGTTAACAATTACTTTCCTAATCAATTGAGATATTGTGAAACGAAAAATCTCACCAGCAATAACTATAATATAAAATAACCAAAGTAAAATTGAATTAAAAAAAATTAAACTAAAAAACATTCATCAAATCAAGTTAACAGCAAGTGTGATTTAATGTAACCAGATTATTGTTGAAAACACAAGCAAATGATCTAACACAATTATTAGCAAAGGATTGTTTGAAGTTTTCCTTTTTCCCCTTGTGGTCAATAACTAAATTTTATTTATTGCATTCTTTTTTCAAAAGTTTGAAAAATAAAAATCAAGTTGTCCAACCAAAACATCAAATGTAGAGTTTTGCTTGTATAAAGTATAATTTTCCTATAAAGAATAAAGCCAAGTTCTCAAGCAACAAGTAAAGACTTCAAATTTAATTATTCCATCCACCGTAAATTTCTAGTCAATTTGAATATTTCAGATTAAGAAATGTTCATGTATTGACCTTTTTATTTCTGAGGCTGGGCAAAATGAATCATAAAGTTCAAAGTAAATAACAATATTCTGTAGGAGCCAAAGACCTTTACAAAATCTCATGAGTCAATTCATAAAATTCAACCCCCTTTGTGGTTTCTTCTCCCTTGGCTTTGCTCAATCAACAACCGCATCCATTTGCATATTTTGCCTACCGCCAAACCACCTAACGTCTCACATTTCGACACCTGTCCTCAGTTGGACGGCTTTCTTCCTATATATAAATTTTCGCCTCAATTCACCTCTCCAACTCAAAAGTCTCAAATCCGATCAAACAAACAAAAATGCCTAATTGGAACAAGGGTCCATTCCTCGGCCGCGGCTCAACTGCCATCGTCTCCCTCGCTTCCGATCCTACCTCCGGCCAACTCTTCGCCGTTAAATCAACAAGCCTCTCAAACTCCGGATTCCTTCAATATGAAAAGAGCATTCATTCTTCGATCTCCTCTCCTCACATAATCTCTTACTTAGGATACGATTCAGACGATGACTTCTACAATCTCTTTCTCGAGTACGCCTCTGGCGGGTCCATCTCCGACGTTGTCAGAAAACAAAAGCTTCAGGAATCCGAAATCAGATCCTTCGTGAAAGACATTTCGCTTGGATTGAGTCATCTTCACTCCGTGAAAATCGCCCACTGCGACATTAAATGTCAGAACATACTCATCTGTGGCGCTGGAAGAGCAAAAATCGCAGATTTAGGTTGCGCCAAGTTTATAGACTGTGATAATCAAATTAGAGCAAAATTAAGGGGAACGCCAATGTTCATGGCGCCCGAGGTGGCCAGAGGAGAAGAGCAAGGGCTGGCGTCAGATGTGTGGGCACTCGGATGCACAATCGTAGAAATGGCAACAGGCAGAGCTCCATGGTCGAATGTTTCGGATGCAGCCTCCCTTCTTTACCGGGTTGGATTCACAGATGATCTGCCCGAAATTCCTGATTGGATTTCCGATAGTGGTAAGGACTTTTTGAGAAAGTGTTTGGTGAAGGATGCTGGTAAGAGGTCCAGTGTTGACGAGTTGTTGGAGCATCCTTTCTTAACGGGTACGGGTACGGACGGGTACAACCGGGTTAGCCCAAAGAGTGTACTGGACAATAGCATATGGGATTCGGTATCAGAAAACGAAGCAGTTGCGGATTTCGGATCCAACAGGATTCTAGAATTGATCGGGTTTGGTAATGGACCCGATTGGAGCTGGGATGACAGCTGGCATACACTACGCAATGAATCATTGTTTACTGCTGCTACTGTTGCTAGTACTGCAGCTGCCGTTAGTGAAGAATTATCAGAATTTAGTTCTGAGTCTTTTGATAGCGAATTATGTGATTATAGTGATTCTAAAATGGATATATGTATTGAAGAAACTGTTAATGTTTCTGAAAATTGTACAATTGATGATGATGATGTAGAGTTGATTTTAAGTGCTAATAATATAACTGGTCTGACTGCAAACGATGATTTTTCTATGTATACGTTATTATTATTTGTAGTTTTTAAATTGTATGTGTTGTTTATATTAGCAAGTTGCAAAAGAGTGACAGCTGATCAGACTGGAAGACACAGCAAAGCAAGATTAAAAAAATCCAATTTGCATTGGATATGGTAGCATGTATATTTATATTGTCAAAACATAAGTTAAGCTGGCTTAGTATGTTTATTTTAAGGCAAGGGGAGGTCATTTACAATTACAAGCTGGTTTATCTCAATGGAAATCGTATGGGTATATGTATATTTCTATGTATATGTATTTGTATATGTTACGTGCTGAAGATGATAAATCAAAACAAGTAACACATGTCACAAATGAGAATGAAAACGTGTACAGTGCAGTTGCAGCCAATTCAACGACGGCTGAGTTGGGTATTGCAATCTTTATAAATCAAATTTTGACTTTGAGTAGTAGGTTAGTAGCAGTTCATGAAGGACCACGTGCTTTGAATTGGTTGACTTGTAGTAACACTTTAGTTTGTTCGGGTTTGGTCAGTATATACGGTGACGTGTCTGCCCACGTACGTGTACACTTTGTTTCGATTTAAATTCAAATTTTGTAAGACGAAAGCACCTTCCATTCTTTGCCAAGTGTTTGCATATACCAAACTTGTCCAAATCAAGAAATTAGTTGGGTCTCTTTACCCTAAATTATGGATAAAATCTTGTGACGTGTTCTAATAGTGGTTCAATCGAGTACACCTAATTATTATTTTCATAATGAATATGGCAATATTGTTAAAATTAGTTCTAGAAACAGAGACATTTAAGTTCACAAGGAACTATAAGAATATCCCGTTGAGCAGTTGATAAGTAGTCATTTGAACTGGCTCAAAGATACCGCATATATATTCCAAAATTTGGGGGCAATGCATTGCACTTGGCATATGCTGTAAAAGCATGCCTTAGATGGCAATGTAGCTTTAAAGCAATGCTTATATATTTGGAAATTAGTTATTTTGAGGAGGAACAACCAAAAAGTTAGTATCAAAAATTGATGTAATACAGCTATATCGTACAAGGCACCTCACATGACAAGCTAACATAGTTGTGTATAACACTACACTTCTTCTTTGTATAATAATCCAACGTCTTTGGCTATCCTTCCACTTTGCAAGAACATCCAATTTTCAGATAGAGGAATCACACCACATACTCTAGATAATTCATAACCTATTATTCCGCCGCGGTTATCGATGTTCGAATAAAACAAAATATACAAAGAAAGTAGAGAGAGAGAATAAGAAGAAACAAACTGTTATTCGTAAATACACAAAAGTGTAACGAATCCGATAGTAACTTCAATAACGTTACTTATCCGTTTATAAGATTTGGCACAGCAGAAAAGGCGTTGCTAATTGTAAACAGTAGCAACGGAAAAAAGCATGACAAGGAGTATAAAATATTATGACAGTACAGAACCGTTACAAACGATATTTGTATGAAATACCTAAATGTCCGAGTTCAGATAATATCTGTTTCCTTAAAACAATATTGCCCCCTTATACGCACCAAAGGATATGAGCAATTTGTCTCCCAGGATGAAACGGACCTGCTCCGATTGCTGTGCGGGCAGACGGAGGGACGACGAATTGAAGGAATTATATGTCTGTGAACAGAGTTCCGAGAAGAGGGAAGAAGAAGAAGCAATTTTGTGCATATTATTATCTGTGTTGCGGGCCCCTATATATAGGCGGGAGGAGGCGCCTATTCAGAGAGGTCGTGACTGTTCGAAAGGTTGCGACCCTTTAACGGACAGACGTGCGCGCACAGCCGCAACGGTCCAATTTCGAAGTTCAAAATTAGCCGTGAAGCACAACAAGCCCAATGCCTTCCTCACATCTCAAGTCTTCATGTCTTCTTCTTTTCCTTTTGCAATAACATGTTAAGAGATAGTTTATATAGTGGTATTGGAATAAGTATTCCACAATGTGGGACTTTGTTCCAATATACACAATACCAAACACTTATTTCCTCTTCACTAACAAATGCACTCATTCATTTTTGTCCAACAATCCCCCACATGAATGAGTAGTTGTTCATAGTTTTACGAGACATTTATCGTATCGGTTTAAAGTAGCACAAGGGCCTTGAACTTTCCTAGTGGTTGCCTATTTGAATCACAGGCAAATCAGTAGACTTAGAAGGTCCTTGAGCTGTAAGCCGTTTGTGTAATTCTAAAATAGATAGCACGTGATAAATATTTCTTATAATCCTTCGTTCTCTGTTTGTGTTCATTTTTGCCTTGAACACCTGCCTGGTCTCATAAGTGCTTAGAGAATTAGGCCTATAATTCTCTTTGAAGCGGCGCCTTCGCACTTATGTAGGTGATTCTGTAAGGATTATTCGTAATTCCTCAAGTACAGATATCATTAAAAGTACTAATAGTTATCCTATTTTCCAGCAAATAATGCACTGACTTATCATAGGAATGGTTTGTGTGTAACAGTGTTATCAAGTTTCTCTTGAACTTAGTTGTCCCTTTGAACCTAGATCTTGGGATCTCCAATCAACTAGGTGAGGTTTCCATTTTAGAAAAACTTTTATTCTATGGGCCTTAACCTCATTCCCATCGATAAGGTTTGAACTTTCTCTCTTGGCAAGCCTTTTGTTAGTGGATCCGCTATGTTATCTTTAGACCTTATGTAGTCTATAGTGATAACTCCATTAGAGAGAAGTTGTCTTATTGTCTTATGTCTACGACGAATATGCCTAGATTTACCATTGTATAATGTACTATTAGCTCTTCCAATAGCTGATTGACTATCACAATGTATACATATTGGAGGCACAGGTTTACTCCAATTTGGAATATCTTCCAAGAAACTTCGAACCCAGTCTGCTTCTTCTGCAGTCTTATCTAGTGCAATAAACTCTGATTCCATCGTAGATCTAGCTATACAAGTCTGTTTGGATGATTTCCACGATATTGCTCCATTTCCTAATGTGAACACATATCCGCTTGTAGACTTTGTATCATGTGATCCAGTTATCCAATTGGCATCACTGTATCCTTCCACTGTTGAAGGATAATTTGTATAGTGTAGACCATAGTTCTGCGTATACTTTAGGTATCCTAGAACTCTGATTATCGCTTTCCAATGATGTTTACCAGGATTGCTGGTAAATCTACTCAGCTTACTTACAGCGTATGCGATATCTGGCCTAGTGCAGTTCATAACATACATGATACTTCCTAGTATACGAGAGTATTCAAGCTGGTAGATACCGTCACCAGTGTTCTTTACCCAATTCTGGGTCATATCTACTGGTGTTTTTGCAATAGTAATATTATATTGCTTGAATTTTTCAAGTATCTTGGCGATGTAATGTAATTGAGATAATGCATATCCTTGTGGTGTTCTCAAAATTTTTACACCCAATATCACATCAGCCAGTCCTAGGTCTTTCATATCGAATCTAGAGGATAACATATTCTTTGTAGGTGTTATTATGACCTTGTTATTACCTAGGATCAACAAGTCATCAACATAAAGACAAACAATGACATACCCAATATGTGCTTGTTTTATATAGACACATTTATCTGATTCATTTATTGTGAATCCGTTTGATAACATAGTTTCATCAAACTTCTTATGCCATTGTTTTGGGGCTTGTTTAAGGCCATAAAGCGATTTTACTAATTTTCACACTTTATTCTCACTTCCAAAGCTCATAAACCCTTCGGGTTGCTTCATATATATTTCTTCCTCTAGTTCACCATTCAAAAATGCAGTTTTAACATCCATTTGATGTATTTTTAAATCAAGTATGGATGCAATTGCAATAAGCATCCTTATTGATGTTATCCTTGTTACTGGTGAATATGTATCAAAATAGTCCAGATCTTCCTTTTGTCTAAATCTTTGGACTACAAGACGAGCTTTGTACTTGTCTATTAAACCATCAGGTTTCAATTTCTTTTTGAATATCCATTTATTACCTAAGGTTTTGCATCCTTGAGGTAAATCAACTAACTCCCATGTGTGGTTAGCCATGATGGATTCTATCTCACTGTTAATGGTCTCTTTCCAGTAAGGGGCATCGCTGGATGACATAGCTTGTTTGTAGGTTAATGGATCATCTTCTAACATGAATGTGTAGAAATCTGGTCCAAAAGTTCTTGAGGTCCTTGACCTCTTGCTCCTTCTTGGTTCCTCCACTTGTTGATCAGCATTATCTTGCCGAAGGTTATTTTGTTCAGTATTCTCAAGAGAATCAGTGATTTCATCTTCCTTTGCTCTCTTCTGAACACAATTGTCAGTACCCTGTTTTAAAGGGAATATATGTTCGAAAAATCTTGCATTTCTCGACTCGGTGATGGTATTTTCATGAATATCATAAATTTCAGATTTGTGTACTAGAAATTGATAAGCAGCACTGTTTTGTGCATATCCAATGAATACACAATCGATTGTTTTTGGTCCAATTTTGACCTTCTTTGGTTTAGGTATCTCTACTTTGGCCAGACACCCCCACACTTTTAAGTATTTGTAGGATGGCGGTCTATTTTTCCAAAGTTCATGAGGAGACTTAGATGTTTTCTTTCGTGGTATTTTATTTAAAATATGATTTGTCGAAAGAATAGCTTCTCCCCAAAAATTATCAGGTAAGCCAGAACTGATTAGTAAAGCATTCATCATTTCTTTAAGAGTTCTATTTTTCCGTTCGACTATACCATTGGATTGAGGTGAATATGGTGCTGTAGTTTGGTGTATAATACCATGCTCAGCGCAGAATTCCTCAAAAGGAAATTCATATTCTCCTCCTCTATCACTTCTTAAAGCTTTAATTTTCCTATTGAGTTGATTCTCAACTTCGGCTTTATACTGTTTAAACATGTCGAATGCTTCATCCTTGCTTCTAAGGAGATACACATAACAGTATCTAGTACAATCATCAATGAATGTAATGAAATACCTTTTTCCACCTCTAGTTTGACACACTTTCAAGTCACATACATCAGTGTGTATAAGATCTAGAGGTTCAGTTTCTCGTTCAACATGATGAAACGAGGTTCTTGTCAATTTTGCTTCTGCACAAATTTGACATTTATAATTGGAGTCTATATCACATTTTGGTATAAATTCTAGATTAATCATTTTTTGCAGTGTATCAAAATTCACATGCCCTAATCTAGAATGCCATATATTAGAGGAGTCAACAATATAAGCAGAAGATTCACTTTTATTCATATCATTGTTTGGTACAATAGTGGTTACATTTGCTTTGAATAAACCATCACACACATATCCTCTTCCTACATACACTCCATTCTTTGACAATACAAGCTTATCAGCCACAAAGGTTAATTTATAACCATGCTTGCTAAGCAAGGACCCTGAAATCAGGTTCTTTCGAATGTTTGGAACATGGAGAACGTCACTTAAGGTAAGTTCCTTTCCAGAAGTTAGTTTCAGCACAACTTTTCCTTTGCCTTCTACCTTTGATGCAGATGAATTGTCCATGAAAAGTTGTTCATCATCAGTTGTAGTTTTATAGGTCGTAAACATCCACTTATTAGCACATATGTGTCGAGTGGCTCCTGTGTCTACGAACCATTCCTTTGAGTTACCAACAAGGTTGCATTCTGATATTACTGCACATAAATCCATATCAGAAATGCCATCTGCAACTTCAGCCATATTTGCTTCTGATTTCTTCTTTTTGGGAGCGCGACATTCGGCTGCTTTGTGCCCCTTCTTTCCACAGTTATGACAAGAACCCTGAAATTTCTTCTTCGACTTTTTAGGCGCATTTTCACGTTTTCTCTTGTTAGGGTTTTCTGACTCAACAACATTTGCTTTGGCATCCATATTCGGAGAAATCTTTTTCTCGGAATTCATATTATCTTCCTCAATCTGCAAACGAACTATGAGTTCTTCCATTGTTATTTCCTTACGCTTATGCTTAAGATAGTTTTTGAAGTCCTTCCAAGATGGAGGAAGTTTCTCAATGGTTGCGGCGACTTGAAAAGATTCACTCAGTATCATCCCTTCATCATGTAGTTGATGGATGATTACTTGTAATTCTTGAGTCTGGTTGATCACAGTCTTTGAATCTACCATTTTGAAGTCGAGAAATTTGTCAGCGATGAATTTCTTCATGCCTACATCTTCATTTTTGTACTTTCTGTCCAAGACTGTCCAGAGTTCCTTGGATGTTGCAACAGTACAATAAACATTGTAGAGGCTATTATCCAGACCATTCAGAATATAGTTTTTACATATAAAATCTGAATTTTTCTAGACAGTTGCAGCCTCTACTTTGATTGCATCGGGTTCGAGTTCGCCAACTTCAGGAGCATCTTCGGTCAGATATTTGGTGAGCCCTGATGTCGTCAGATAGAACAACATCTTCTATTGCCAACGCTTGAAATCTGTCCCATTGAATTTTTCTGGCCTTTCTCCATGAGACATTGCCATAGTTGGAACCAGAGCCGTAGGCTGAGCGGTTGTCACCGTTTGTGTTGGTGCAGCGTTATTGTTGCTATTTTGAGACATCGTCGTCTGCACCAATACAATATTGTTTTAAGATTGTTATTCGTAAATACACAAAAGTGTAACGAACCCGATAGTAACTTCAATAACGTTACTTATCCGTTTATAAGATTTGGCATAGCAGAAAAGGCGTTGCTAATTGTAAACAGTAGCAACGGGAAAAAGCGTGACAAGGAGTATAAAATATTATGACAGTACAGAACCGTTACAAACGATATTTGTATGAAATACCTAAATGTCCGAGTCCAAATAATATCTGTTTCCTTAAAACAATATTGCCCCCTTATACGCACCAAATGATATGAGCAATTTGTCTCCCAAGATGAAACGGACCTGCTCCGATTGCTGTACGGGCAGACGGAGGGACGACGAACTGAAGGAATTATATGTCTATGAACAGAGTTCCGAGAAGAGGGAAGAAGAAGAAGCAATTTTGTGCATATTATTATCTGTGTTGCGGGCCCCTATATATAGGCAAGAGGAGGCGCCTATTCAGAGAGGTCGTGACTGTTCAAAAGGTTGCGACCCTTTAACGGACAGACGTGCGCGCACAGCCGCAACGGTCCAATTTCGAAGTTCAAAATTAGCCGTGAAGAGCAACAAGCCCAAGTGGCAGACGTAGGCCCATCTAATCACGAGACCCCAAGAGCCCCAAGGCTCAAGGCCCAATCTTTGACATTTTAATATAATATGAAGGCCCAAAGCCCACATGCCCAATGCCTTCCTCACATCTCAAGTCTTCATGTCTTCTTCTTTTCCTTTTGCAATAACATGTTAAGAGATAGTTTATATAGTGGTATTGGAATAAGTATTCCACAATGTGGGACTTTGTTCCAATATACACAATACCAAACACTTATTTCCTCTTCACTAACAAATGCACTCATTCATTTTTGTCCAACACAAACAACCATTATAAACTACATTTATATTTATAACTGGATTTTTTAAACATAGTACATGACCATTATTTATAAACATAAACCATAAAGGTCAATAAATGACTAACCTACCGTAATATAATAAAACCCTAAATAATAGGAAATATCCTAAAATAATATGAAATATTTTTTAACAACCGTAAAATTTACAGAGCAACTAAAATAGTTAATTTAATAATTAAACCGTTAATTAAATAACAAAGGGTAAAATGGAATTTTCTGCAAATCAAAGAATTAAGGTCTGAAACCATAACCAAAACCATTACCATAGTGTAAAGGAGATTTTCCAATCGAAACGGATAATAGACTTGCTGCTTAGAGTTACGGAGAGAGATTTATTGCCGAAATAAGAGTTTCACAAAACGAGACAGATTTTCGGCAAACTAACTAAACCAGCCCACAGCCCAATTAAGTAAATTTCCGCTAGCCCTTAAATTCTACAATGGTTATCTTTTCAAACCATTAATTCATTTCCAAACTTTTCATCTCCATTTCTCTAACTTCCTCAAAGAAATCCAACTCTAGGCTAAAATAAAAAGTCTGAAATCAAACTAAAATAGTATTGTTTCAAACCAAGGCAAGAGAAATTTATCTGTAGAAGAAATCTCATTATTTTGGAGAGGTTCAATTCCAAGACAGCGTGTCTACATCATATTTGGACTTATTGGAATATTTTTATTGCTAACAAGGAGGTTTAGGTTTATAGGAGAGTATCTCTAACGATATTATGATTTATATTTGTGTATATGCTTACTTACATGGATTGATCTTAAAGATATTGGTATATCTATACCATAGACGAGACATATATGTAGTTATATGGTTAGATTATGATTAGATATCACCTAACCCCATTTACACGTTAGATCTAATTTATAAGTAATGTTGTGCAAATTGATACGTTATGATCTAGGATATGTTATGATCTAGGAATGGTTGTGTTTTTCAATAGATGTTTTATTGTTTTGGTATGTACTTATGTGACATTTGATGATGGATTTGATACTTATTTGATGGTTGTGTTTGTTTGTTAGTTAGTTATTTGTTTGTCGGAGGTGATCTAGTATATCTTATATGAGTCTTTGAGATGCGTTAGTAGTACGACAGTTAACTTATGAATTATAAAGCCGTATATAGGGCCATCGGTCTCCGTAGTTAGGACCGGTTGACTAGCGATTACATTGCGTAGGTGTAATTCCTCTGAATTTTAATTAATATTATTCGGGATATTTAATTGGATAAATTAAATAGAATAATGTGAATAGTAAGGGGATGAGATTAATAAATCCAATGGTCGTGCCTTAATGAATGAACTAAAATAAGACTTAACTAAATTAAGAAAGGGGAATTTCCTAAGGGGTAAACTTGGAAATGAGACTACATTTCTTTGTATATATCTTTTCCTCCACCTGAATAAACTTCCATTTTCTCATTCTTAACTCCCATATATTTCGACCGGCCATTAAAAAGCTCTAGGAAGAGTTTAAATTGAAGAATAAGCTAAGGAATTAAAGCTAGGAAAGTATCTCATTCTCCAATCAACTAATCAAGGTGAATAATCATGTTTATCATCTCATTTTTCTATGTTTGGATCGGTTACGGGTTATACCCGATTCATGTTTGTGATTTTGGTTAGGATATAACCATTTAAACCTTTGTTTGGATAAGACATAGGTGTTTTTAAACGTTAATGGTTTAATTATCATGTTTTATTTCAGTTTTGGTTAAATTTCAAATTATATTGATCTTCATATGCTTTGAAATTTTAATATGTTGAAGTTTATGAATTATCTGATTTTTGGTGATTTTTGGGAATTTTTCTTTAGTGATTTACTAAGGTAATTAAATTATTTAAGCCCAAGGGCTAAATTGAAAATTTGCTTTTGAAATTACTTAAATTCGGAAGGAAATTGCCTTTGGAAATATTTGGGGAAGAAGTAGAGTGTTTTAAGAAAAATGTTGACTTTTGTGTACTTTTTACTATTTGAAAGTACAAAAGAAGGTTCCTCAGCCAATCAAAATTAAACAAAGAAGATAAAAACATCACTTTAGTGGGTCCGGTTCTGCCTTCGACTCCAACAAACCCGCTTTTACCCTTTCGATGAAGTCAAAAGGTACCTTTCGTCTAAAATGGAAGGTAAACAGTTACCTTCCGTCCAAAGTCGAAAGGTAGGCACGGGGCCGAAGGGATGGGGAGGCTGCTTCCTTTGCTTTGGGATAGAAATATAATTGCTTTCGAATTAGTTGAAGGGGGATCCTTCGACTCTAACATTTTATAAGAGATTAAAAATTTTACATATTCAAGAAGGGGTTTCGAAGAGGATCTTCGAAAGCTTAAACCTTCAAGAGTACTGTTTTAAAATGATTGCGAAAGGTTTTGATTTCAAAAGGTTTTGATTTTGAAAGGTTTGACTTCGAAAGGTTTTGAAGGGGTTAACTTCAATGATTGCGAAAGGTTTTGATTTCGAAAGGTTTGACTTCGAAAGGTTTGAGTGCGAAAGGTTTTGCATAGGTTATCTTCAATAATTTCAAAAGATTTTGATTTCGAAAGGTTTGACTTCGAAAGGTTTAATTTCAAAAAGTTTTGAAGGGGTTATCTTAAATGATTTCGAATGGTTGTGATTTCGAAGGGTTTGACGTCGAAATGTTTGATTTCGAAAGGTTTTGAAGGGGTTATCTTCAATGATTGGGAAAGGTTTTGATTTCGAAAGGTTTCTGAAGGGGCTAAGTTTGGATGTTTATTGCTTTCGAATGAGGTTTCATTCGAAGGGTTTTAAAGGGCTGTTTTTAGCCTTTTTCTTGAGTAAAGTTCTGTTAATTCGAAGGGGCTACTTCGAAGGGGCTACTTCGAAGGGTTACAGCATAAAATACTTATCTTTGTTTGAATATATAAGGGAGATACTTATTTAAATTTAATGTTATAAAACTTTGGAAACACCGGGGTGGGTTTAATGTTTTCGATACACAGTTTGGGGTTACAAACAGAAATATGCTTTCGAAAACATACATTGGGGCTATCAATGTGTTTTTATTCAATTTAACCTAATTGGGGCTACCAATTGGAATATGTTAAACAGGTGGTATACTCGGGAAAAATAATTAATCATGGGGATCATGAGTTTTCATAAATAACCACGGGGATCATGCTATTTTTATTGGCCAAGTGTTGGGTTCTTGGTTAACCTAGGAAAACCATGGAACGGTGGATAGCCCACATCAAATTTCTAAAAGAAAAGAACGTTTTGGCAGAAGTTGGTTAGCCTCGGGATTTGGCACCCAAGGGTTCATATTCATCCTAGGAAAACTATAGAGTGTGTGGTGGATAGTCCACACCATCTTTTATAAAATAATGTACGATGGATAATCTGCATTTATTTTAAAAGAATTTGGGACGGACAGTCCTATTAAATCATGACGGATAGTCATTTTAAAGATTTTAGAAGGGAACTCTAATAAATTGATTTTAAAAGGAAAATGAATAAATTGATTTTAGATGGGATATCTAATAAATGGGTGAATGGGATATCCAATACATATGATTTATGGCTTTATTTCATATTATGTTAAGACTAATCATTTTGGGTGCAGGGACATAGTAAATGTTTTGCATGTTTCGTTTCGGATACTAGTGAGGGGAAAACCCGTTCCGCTAAGTGGCTTGGTTTCACAGCTATCTATTTATGATAAGAGATGATATGAGATTATTCATACTAGACTTATTGTCTGACTCGAAGTTTGTGTTTCTCCACAAACTCTCGGGTACTCAAAAATTAATTTGCGTAGTTTGTGTTTCTCCACACCACTTGGATTACCCATTGAGGAACTACTTGAGGTATTATCTGTTTCTGGAATTTCTACAACCACCTACCAACACCAATGCTCTGATACCAAATGTTATGGCGGATTTCAATCGAGACCACTCAAATTCAAATCCTCAAACGCAGCGGAAAAGCTAGATCGTGATAAGAAGTGTAAAAACAACCAACCAATAACTCAAATCTAATCTCAACCAATCCAAAGACAATCACAATCCCAAATAAGCAATTCAGAAATTAAAGCAATAACGAAAAATAAATCACACAACGATTTATAGTGGTTCCACTAACGTCGTGTTAGTGTACATCCACTTTAAGAGAGAGCTTTATTATTATTGATGAGAAGAGTACAAGAGATTGAATACAATGATCAATTTCTAATTAGAATTGAATTTGTGGAGAAGAGAATTGAAGAATATTAGGTTTTGATAAACCCTAATTAGTGGAGGCTAATCTCTTGCAGTCGCTTGCGTTGCTTCTCCCCGGATCTGAGGCTAGCTTATATATGAGAATAGAAATCCTAGGCAATATCCCAAAATTGCCCATGCGGATATCATAAATTTTCACCCAAGTCCGCGAGAAGAAAAACTGGAAAAAGTCGTTCCAGACGTCTGGCCTAAGGGTTAGACGTCTGACTTAAGTCATTGGAGCGACTTCGCTCCAGATCAGACGTCTGACCAAGACGTCTGCCTGAGGGTTCTGGAAACACTCCAGAACAATTTCAGACGTCTGAAAATAATTTCAGACGTCTGAAATTAGTTGCTGTCCCAAACAGCCCTCTCCGCCTTTTCACATATAACTTCTTCCTTCGAACTCCGATTTGCGAACCGTTTTCTCCGTTACGAAGCTACTTCCGACCTCTACAAATCCACATATAGTGTCGCCAAAATTCAACACCTGCAGTACAAAATAAAACCGAGGATCATTAGACATGAAAATCACAAAAAAAACGAAAAATTCTCATTCAAAGCAGCTTGGAATCAGGTTAGAGAAAGAGACAGCGAACTTCCGTCGTGTAAACGTGTTTGGAATATAGCGTGTTCACACAAAAAGTCATTTTGTACTCTACTCAAAATTGAACAAGTAACAGACAAACGAAAGGGTGGCAAGATGAAACAACTCTATTGACGAAATATGTACCTTATGTAAACAAGATTGGGAAACTAGCACACTTATTTTCCAAGTGTTCATACTCAAACAAAGATATTATGGAAAAATGGTAGAAACAAGTTATAGCTACCAAGAACTATAGGCAATGACATACACAGAATATTTGAAGAAATTTTCGCCAGGACCAACGAGGACAGATCAACCAACAAGTTAATAGACATTGTGATTACAACATAAATAGGGCATGTATGGCTAGAATGCAGCATGAGATTATTTCAATACAATCACCAGAATTCATTAGAACGGAACAGATCGTGGCAGACAGCAAACAACTACAAAAAGGTACAAACATCACAGCTGAAGAAATTAGCGGAGTCAAACTTATCTTTGGGGAGTTTGGATACGAACCCCCTAACCAATCCCGAAGAGGCAATGCGAACAGAGAAGTTTCTAGGCTCCAATCGGAACTGAACTAGCAGCTCCAGACTACGACGAGATGTTTGGGCACTCGGATGCACAATTATAGAAATGGCAACAGGCAGAGCTCCATGGTCGAATGTCTCAGATGCAGCCTCCCTTCTTTACCGGGTTGGATTCACAGATGATGTGCCTGAAATTCCTGAATGGATTTCGGATTCTGGTAAGGAATTTTTGAGCAAGTGTTTGGTGAAGGATGCTGGTAACAGGGCAACTGGTGATGAGTTGTTGGAGCATCCTTTCTTAACGGGTACGGGTTTGGATGCTGGATATAAGCAGGTTACACCTAAGAGTATACTGGAGATCAGCGCTTGGGATTCTGTACCAGAAAGTGAAACAGTCGTTGATTCCGGATCTATTTGGATTTCGGATTTGATAGGATCCGAGAATGGACCAGAGTGGAGCTGGGATGACAGCTGGCAAACAGTACGCAATGAAGCACCGTTTACTGGTCTTACTGTTACTAGTACTGCAGACGACATTAGAGAAGAACCATTGGAGTTTTGTCTTGCTAATGAACTATGTTATCATGGCGACGTAAATTATATGGATGAATGTGGTGAAGAAGGTATTAATAATTGTGAAAACTGTACAAACGATGATGATGTAGCGTTGATTTTTTTATCTGTTAATAAGAATATGTCTGGTTCGCTTGAAATTGTGTTTTCTATCCGTGTGACGATTGTTTGCAGTTCTAAAAGATATATCCGTGTTAATAATAAAAGATTAGCAATTGAGATTAAAGACAGCAGGAGCAGGAGCAAAGTACGAGAATCCAACTGCATTTGTTCGGGCAGCGTGTCTTTTTATGTAGTTAATGCTGTCCCGTTACTAAGATTTACTGTCACCAATAATTTAGTCCCGAAAGTACTCTGCGTATGATACATTCTACATGCAGAGTAATAAAACAATAAGCATACATAGAAGAATGATACGTTATGATACGATAATATAGGGGCAAGGAAGTGATACATAAATATATGCGAACGTATGCGCTTTCGTATTAAGAGAAAGAAAGAAAGACAGACAGACATCCACAATAAAACAAAAGATCCAAACCACCCTGTAAATAAAAAAACAATGAATTACAAAAGATGGCAAATACAGATATATAACACATGGCAAAAACCTAATGAAAACGTGAGCAGTGCAGGTGCAACCAATTCCACACTGAGGGCCGAGTTCGTTAAAAAGACTTTGACTTTGAGTAGTAGTAGTAGTTCATAAAGGACCACGTGGTTTTAAGATAGTTGACTCATAATACACTTCGTTAATTTGGGTCGAGTTTGGTCGTGAAGTGTATGCTCACGCCCACTTAAATTTCAATTTTAATTCAAATCATGCAACAAGCACGCACCTTCTTTCTTCTAGCCACGTGTTTGGGTAGGTATTATGCATAACAAGTTTATGTATCTAAATTCAATACATTCATTGGAAGTCTCCGTATTAATGAAAGAATCATTCTAGTGTCTTCTAATAAATTAAGGCAATTCTATTCCGCCCCATGTTTTTACTTAGTAGCCCCCTGTGAAAAATCAATTTTCTAAAAACAAAAATACCTTAAAAAAGTGGCTGCCAAACGTGGATGCTAAGGTAACCACGTTGGCGTTCTATGTGGTTGTGTGCTGAACCACGCACTGCCTCCACGTGGTTTTCTATCTAACCTCGTCTTACTTCTACGGGGTTTTCTATCTAACCTCGTCTTGTCAGTGCGTGTTAGCCACGTAAGAAAGAAATCACGTAAGGGACAATTGTGGAAGAAGTGGAGGGTTACTGAGTATCTTTAGGGGTTTACAAGATTTTTTAAAAAACGGAGGGCTACTAAGTGAAAATCAGGTTGAAATAGAATTTGCCATAAATTAATGTTTACCGCCTAATTATTTGTTCATAATCTCAAAACTTAATTATTTCACAAAATAATGCAGTTAGTAGTTCTAGAAAGTAGAGGAAGTTTGGTTGACAAGGATAGATAAGAATATACATTTTGAACAAGTTACGAAAGCACAGACATCAAATTTATTCCAAAAAGAGAGGGCTATACATTGCACTTGGCCAAATGCTGTAATAAAAGCATGCCTTAGATGGGAAATATAGCTTTACACCAATGTTTATATACCTGGAAATTAGTTATTTTCAGCTACGGCAGCCATTGAGTTACAGTGTCGAAATTGATTTAATACAGCACACCTCATGCGATAATAATCATAGTTGTATACAACTATACAACACTACCACTTCTTTTTTGTAATAAACCAATTTTTCTTTTGGTACCATCAACCAACCAGTCAACCTTCCATGTAAACTAGTGTGAGATATTTATTCATTCTTTTATAATATAATTTTTATTCTAGGAGTAAATATAAATTATGTTGGTTTTGTTTGTATCAAAATTGGACACAACACTCTTCGTATGCGTTTGAAGACGTAAAATGAAGAAGATAAATGTAAAATGAGGCGGATCTAACAAACACATCAACTAACAGATAAGAAAAAACGCAGAAGCATGCAAATTTAGAGTGGTTCGGCGTATACCCTACGTCCACTACGGAATGATTGATGTTTATTGATTATACTCGCTGATTACAAGAGATTACAACAGTATAACAGAGGTTTAACAATGATTTCAGCAGAGTATCAGCGTAGAGAAGCCAAAAGTCCATTTACTGTAGGTCCAAGGTCACTATTTATAGGTGTAGGCAGCAAATATCTCGTCCAAATCTCGGAAGACTTCTTTTTTCATGTGACTGGGCTCACGGGACCGAGTTCAGGTGATTTTGACTCGATCTGGGAGTGATACGAATTGAGTTCGTGTCGATCCATAAATGGTCCTTTCGGGCTGAAATTGATCAGGTACATTCTTGAGGTTATAGGCAAACTCCTGTGAAAATTTGATGGCATATGGACTTGTAGATCTCTAGTTATAATCGATGCAAGTTTGGGTTTTCAGTGTGCTGTCGATACGATTCGTAGCCATGTATCACGTGTCGATCAGATGACGTGGCGCTAGATTTTAGGATCGATCCACTTTTCACGCCGAGTGACCGAGTCTTCCACTAGCACGTGTCTTGTTCGTCTCGTTGCTCCTTATGCTAAGTCGTATTGATACGTGTTCATGCTTCCCGTATCGACCATTGCATCGGTAATTCGAATCGGTGCTTGGCTTTCTTACTCGTATCGATCGAGCAAGTGATCGGTACGAACCAGACCTCCTTTCTCTGATGGATACAGACCAGAGCAACTTGATGGGTGGATGGATACGACATCGTATGGACACGAGTGAGGTTATCTGGATGGATTCGAATGAAGTGGATACAAAGGAGGTGGTTGCTGAACTGATGGATACAAACTTAATGCCTTCTCCGTGGATACGAATGAGAGTATTGTTTGGCCATGGTTACGAGTTAGATGGGTACGAATGTACTGCCTTTTATCATGGATACGAACCACTGCTTGTTATGATGGATACGAATTGCCGCTGTCTTCCAAGTGAATCTTGATAAATCTGTATCATGAGCATACGAACTCCGATTGACTTGAAATTTGAATCGTTGGCTTCCATGGCTTCGCTCGTTGTACCACATCGATTGTAGCTTGATCCGGACTCGAGCAAAATTTATCTGTATCCATACTGAACTTCGTAAGTAATCGATCTTCGAGACAGACTGCCCTTGGTGTCACAGCCTTCCTAAAAGGTGGGATAACATTTGCTCCCCAAAGTACGTCTTGTGTGAACATGACGTGCTTTGAAAAGCTGTAACCTTCTGTTTGAAAAGTTCTGTCTGATATGATGAATAGTTGTTGTCTTTTCATCAAAAATGTAACCTTTGGTTGTTTCTTTGTAGTACATATAAATTCTGGGTTGATAATCGTCAAGGATTGTACTTTGTACAGTGGTCACTGAGTGTTGAGCGTGAGACATCTATTGTTCATTGTTGTGATTGTCACTAGGTGAGCATTAAATTCCTGTGAGTTTTGAAAGTTGAATGTTAATTCATCATACACGTAAATGCATGCTATCCTGACTCCCGTTAACGTTCGTACGTTCACGAGTCATTGTCAGTTTTCTTGTAACGATCCCGTATCAATCCTCTCCTGAATCGATGTGAAATTCGAGTTGTAACAATGCTTGACGGTTGTTTTTAGTGTATCTCTTCTTATCGGTCCTCTTCTGGACCAACCTGAAAAGTTGAAGAACTGCATTCGTAGCGGTAGTGGTCGACATAAATTGGTTGAGAGTTTTTTTTAACACACTTCGTATCGATGGATACGAGTACTCGGAGTGATGGATACGAATGACTTGAATTGCATTTGCTTCGCCTCGGTCATTCGACGGATACGAAATAACCTACTCGTATCGATCTCCTTGGTGACTGTTTTGACCGGTATCGATGACAGGGAGACGAACGGTCATTACCTAGGTATATAAAGGTTTGGTACTTAGAAAATTTTCATTTTCTTGCTTCCAGCCTTTGTCCCTGTCCTCGTATTGCTCAACTGTTTGAGAAAAGAAGATACTTCGTCTTCAAACCAACCAACCCATAAATTCCTTGAATCACTTGCTCGAATTAGGTAATTAACCCACAACAATCGACTTTGGACGAAAGGATTTGAACTCTTTTGCCATTCGACATGTATCTGTGACTGATTTTGGCGATGTGGTGGCCGTGGATGGCCGGAGTTTGATGAAGAGTGTTGATAGCCTTTATGTCGATTGGGGAAGAAGGCACAGGGATACGAAGTGATTCGTGGAAGACAGATTGGCCTTAATTTCATATCGATGAAGGGATGGTCAAAAGCTAACCTCGTATCGATTCCAAGTGAGGGAGTTTGTATCGATTAGAACCGCACTTGTGAAGATGAAGTTCATATCGTTCTGGTGTGGAGGTACTTCGTATCGATTCGAAGTGATCGATACGAACTCAAGAAGCAAATGGTCGATACAAACTTCATGTCAGTGAGCGATACGAAACCCAACGTCACCCGATCGATACAAAGTTGATGAATCTCGATCGATACGAAACGACGCCTTATGAGCGTTACGAACGACCTCTCATGATCGATACGAATTGACTTCCGGTGATAGATACGAATTATACTTATGGCGATCAATCCGGGTTTAACTCATAATGGACACGAAAACCTTTGCACATCTAATCACTTAACTCCGACGAGCTTCTGCCTTACATAATTTGACTTAACATTTCACTGCATATTTGACTGCCCTTCGAAGCTCGTCGATGGAACTGTAACCTGGATCAATCTCCAAAGTCTAGATGGCATTGTTGTGACGGTCAGCGTAATGGTCACTCCGGTTGAATTTTGAAGTCTCGTTGTTCAAAGACTTACGCTATTCTTCGTAGAATTTTCTTAAGTAACTCACAGCACTGCACTGCATAACATGTTCATGCATTTCACACTGGGGAACACACATGATTATTGTCACCTAACGATGGTTTTTGATGAGTTGATTAGTTATGGAACCTGGGAGTTCACAGCAACAGGAGGCTCAAAGTCAACCTCTTCCGATAATAGAGATGCCGGCCATCGCGGCCAAAGTCATAAGTCCAGCTCCGGACGAGCTACAAGGAGCGATCTTCATTGGGAATCCACAAGATTCAGTTCCATCCAATGTTTTTGAAGATATGTTGGGGAGAATTTGTTTGAGGCACGGGTTATCGTTGAATGATGTCCTGCTACCAGGGCCGAGCGATATGCCGCATACTCCTCCAGAAGGGTATACCGCTTTCAATAGATTTTCCTGCACAGCCGGGACACTCCCACCATTCAATCAGTATATCCAGGAGGTGTTGTCTGATTTAGGGATTGCCCCTTCATAGTTGCATCCGAACGGGTACGCTCTTCTGAACAGCCTATTCATCATCTTCATGGAGCACCTTTTTCCGCCCCCGACTCTAGAGGAAGTCAAATTCTTATTCAACATAAAGAGTCGGGGAGATAACCCCTCCTTTACATTTCTAGAGGGAGTCAGAAACTGCCAAATTGTGATTGGGACTTGGACCAGACTTAGCTACTTCAAAACCAAGTAGTTTTATGTTTGGTGCCCGCCACGATTCGCTAGACGGTGGCTAGTTAGACGTAAGTGCTGCAATTTCTCTGGCGACTAATGGGACAGTTGTAGTCGAACGGGGTCTAACATTTTCTTTCTTTTACAGCTTCAATTCCACGACCTAAAGGTGCTCAATTTAAGGAAATAGTACGACTTCTTCACGAGGTGCCGGGTGAGATTAGAGAGATCAAACCGGGCATACGAATGAAAATTTGAGGGCCGTTGGGCTTATTGATAGAGACCAGAGCGTAGGGCTTGAAGGATCTGTTAGGGCGGCTCCGGTAAGACGAGCTAGGCATAGAATGCCCGGAATTGTAATCGCTGAGCAGGGTGGTGAAGAGGATATGCTCACTGAAGATGAACCCGTAATCGGGCCCTCAGATAGTCCTCGACATTCAGAGGAAAAAAGAAAAGGCAAGGCGGTTGCTTATAAGCTTCGCAAGCCTACGAGATGTAAATCTGTGGTCATGTCTCTACCAGCCGCTGGTGTTATAATTTCGAAGGCTCCTCTCCCACATATGGAGAATCCTTTTGAAGGACTTCCAAACATTCCAATTCTGGACTATGTGTCGCTCCAACAAGATACCGGATTGGAAGGGCTTCAGAGCGCTTTAGATCTAGGTGAGTCAATTCCTTCGAGTATGGCCGATATAACCGGTTGGTCAGGGGGTTTGCACATGCATACACACACTTCACGACACCACACAATTTCTAATAACAAGCAATTCATTTCTGGGAAATACTAACTCTGTTTCTCTTTTCATTTTATAGTTACGATGTCGAAGCGAGGATATATGCTCGACAGCCTCCGTTCTTCACGCCATTCATCTAGTTCATATTTTTAGTCTCGCAGACATAAGGCCGATAGAGACCGTGATCGCGGCTACTCCAGTCCGGAGAGGGAGCGTTACGAGAGGGAAAGGGACAAGAAGAGAGAGAGAGAGTATAGGCGCCGTTCCCGGTCACACTCTCTGCCACCTAGAGGTCCAGCACAACCTTAAGGTTCTGGCAAACAACCCCATGAATCTTCGCATCAAATACCACCTCCTCAGGCAGCCAGGCCTGACCAACAGCATCAGAGGACTGAAATCGAGGCTCCCATTGTCACTGAACAGGCCATCGCAGAACCCATCGGGAAAGGAGCGATAAGGATCGCTAAGTTGAAAAAGGATTTCTCGAACATCTGTTTTGACGGCTTCATCTTTCCCCCACACTTAAAGCGAATTCCCAACAAGGCAGAACAAACGATGCACGATTACATATACGATATTTATGGCCAATATCGGGAATGGATGAAGACCGCAGACAAAGTATCGGCAATGGCCTTTGAGCGGGCGAAAACAATCGAGAAATTAGGAACTGATCTCGCTCAAAAGGACCGCATAATCCAGGTGCTTAATGATGAAAATGTGTTTGTGTGAAATTCAGAAACGAGGGCCAATAAAAGAGCCGATGAGGTAACCCGAAGGATGGAGGAAATGACGCGAACACACTTAGCCCTAGTTGAGGAAATGGGGCACCGGACCACCACAGTTATGGCCAAAAGAGATGGCGCTTAAGGAGCTTGAGGAGCTTAAAGCTAAACTTGTTGAAGTCGTCAAAGAGAAAGACGATGCAAATAAAGCCACTCAGGAAGCCTGCGAGCAGGCTGTGGCGCTCAGGGATGAGAGGGATGCGGCAACACTGAAGGTTCAGGAAGCCGAAGCCAGGGTTGAGGTGTGAAGTGAGAACGGCATAGGCTAGGTTGGAGGGTGACATTGAAGATCTCCTCATTACATATAATGCCAATGTTCTGAACCATAAAAATCTAAGCTGGCTTGAAGATTATCCGTCACATCTATACAATGCTTGGTGTCGCTTGGTTGAAGAAGAAAAGGCAGAGCACCACATTAAATCCATCGATGAGTTTGAATTAGAGAATCGGGTGTTGAATGAGGATAAGAGAAGAGTTCTCCACGACATCACTATCACATTTGAGGAAGAGAGACTCGGTACTCAGCATCCGGAGGCTGGAGAGGGCTATGGTGTTGACCATCATGATATTGGCTTCGAAATTCCTATGCCAACCCAGCCCGACTCTACTCCTATGGTCGATCCCCAATTTGTGCCCACATATAATACTGATCAACCGCAGTTGTCTCCAGCTCGCGAGCATGTCCTTGAAGCTGCTTCGGCTCCACCCACGAGCCATTACGAGGAAGGTATTCCGAACATTTCTCGCATTTATTCGAAGTAAGGAACTTTGTTCAAAGCAGTTACTAGCATCTTTTCTCTTATCTTTATTCAGCCATGAGAGCAGCACCGGCCGTGCCCCCTGCAACCCAAGAGTCGCATAATGAGCAGGAGGCCCTTATGATGGAGGCAACTACAACAACGGCCGCTGCGCCAACTGACGGAGTGCAGGGGAGCGCTTTTACCTTTGACGAGCAGATGATGGAGGAGCTCCTTGGTCATCAAAGTGACCCACTTACCGACCTGCCATTCGTCATGGGTGAAGGCGCATTCACGGTCCGCTCTTCGGGCCCAACTAGCAGCATCCCCGCGGACGCTCAAACTATCCATGAAGAAGAGATAATAGCATAAATCAATGCCGAGAGGGAAGCAGCCGCACGGGCCAGTGGTATCGGAGGTGGTATGGCGGGTCTTGGTCCAGTTCCTCTGCGAATGATTTCCCCCGTCGGCACAATTGTCGACACTGGTGTGCCTCCCTCTTCTTTCAATGTCGAAAGTGTTCCTATTCCTCCGGCTCCGCATTCAGAAAATGTTCTGATTTCTGTGAGTTCGGAGGAAGAGATTACCATAATTCTCCCGGTTGGAGACCAACCACCAAAAGGCAAAGGCTCGAAGAGGCATCCGAGCGGTAGCTCCAATGGTAAATGCCGGGGAGGAAGAAGAAGAAACCGAGGGAATAGACGTATCTTCTCCCTCCCTTTTTGGTAGATAGATAGGAATTTCTTTTTGCTTCTTGTAGGCCGTGTATTGATGCGGGTTCGGCCCCTCCTAGTAGGATTTCTTGGAACGATTTTTGTACTTATCCTTCTTTTTCAAAGAATAGTTAAAATAAAATTCCATTTTGTTTCCAACATAGTTTCGTGTTTATTTGCTTAAGTGTATTAGCGCTTGAACTTCCATTCAATATACTTGTGAAACTTTAGTCTTTGAATCGAACCTGAGTTCGGTTGTTAAGTCCCGATGTTATGGCTTCGGGTCATAACCGAACGTCAAGTCGAGTTCCAATACTGCACTATCTCGATCAATAGCTGGTACTTAAGTTTTGCCCCCAGTCCCGGGGATAAATTGAAATGGTCGGTCGGCGGTCGCTTTTCACCTTTAATACATCGAGCTTGACTTTGTTGAAACGAAGCTGAAACGAGACAAGTTCGGGTGGTCGGATCACACTCGCTCATCTATTGGTAATTACATCCACAGTCTGGGATTGCACTTGTACGTTGGCGGTCAATCACGCCCGTTTAAAGTTTAGAGATATGTCCACGCTTCAGGGACTTAAGTTATTTTACGGGCGATTGGTCACACCCATTTGATATTTATAGTTTCATCCGCACTCCGGGGCCTTAGATTGATTCGTGGGTGGTCCATCACACCCAATATGCGTTTATACTCCGGTCCGCATTCCGGGTACTCGGAGTTGTCTCATGGGTGGTTGGTTCACACCCGGTTTGTGTTTATACTCCAGTCCGCACTCTGGAGACTTAGAGTTAGCCGATGGATGGTCAGTCACACCCATTTTAACGTTTTGCACTCTAGGAATGATAGGTTTATCAGGATCGTGGATGGTCGGGTCACATCCACCCTGAGTAAACAAGTGAGATTGTTAGATGGACGGATCCATCCTCCTCAGACTTGGTTTAAATACAAGTGAAGTCATTAGGTGGAAGGATCCACCCTCTTTGAGCCCGCTATTGTAAGTTTATACTCCAGCTCGCACTTTGGGAGCTAGAGTTAGTTAGAGGATTGTCGTGTATCAATCCTTTTTTGGCTTCTGTGTGATGGCTTGCCCCCGAGCTCGGGTTTCACTTAGTGAGTGACCGGTCGTATCACAGTCACTCCCTATTTGAATAAGTCCCACCGTAGAATGGAACATAGCTCTCCGTGCATTGTGATGGTAGCATGACGCATTTCAAAAATCACTGCTCTAGCTCGAAGAGAATGAATTTTATTGCTGAAATAAGAAAGTATGGCAAAGTCAGTTGCCTAATTACAAATTCAAATTTTGAAATGCATAAACAAATTGCAAATGAAAACCAGACGGAATGAACAAATAAAGCCTAGTATGTGTAGTAGTGACGAAGACTCTCGCTGTTCCAAGCTCTCGGCAAAGTGAGACCATCAATGGTTGATAATTTAAATATGCCGTCTCTGAGTCTTTGTTCAATAACATACGGTCCCTCCCACGTTGGTTTCATATGCGAAGGGACCGAGAAAATTCTCTTAAGGACGAGATCACTGAGTTCAAAGGTCCGGGGTCGGACCTTGGCATTGTACAATCGGGCGACTCGACTTCGGTACGCGGCTGCCCTCAAATCAGCTTCTTCACGCTTCTCATCTAATAAGTCCAGAGCTTCGGCAAATAATGTAGCGTTTGTCTTTGGGTCATAATATGTCACATGATGAGAAGGCACTTCCAACTCGACTGGAATAACGGCTTCTGAACCGTAGGAAAGTGAAAACGGAGTGTGGCCGGTCGCGGACTTGTGGGTTGTTCGATAAGCCCATAGGGCCATAGGAAGTTCATCAACCCATTTGCCCCCAGCCTTTTCCAATCGTTTCTTCAAAATGGACTTTATAACTTTATTAACAGCTTCGACCTTTCCGTTCGCTTGAGGGTGTGCAACTGCAGAGGACTTCTTCTGGATATGGAATCGCTGATAGAAATTCTTGAACTCGACACTATCGAATTGGGCTCCGTTGTCAGTGATGATGGTATGCGGGAGACCAAATCGACAGATAATATTGCGTACAACAAAGTTGATCACTTTCTTTGTTGTGATAGTGGCAAGGGGCTCGGCTTCCGCCCATTTGGTAAAGTAATCAACTGCAATGATGGCGTACTTCGCGCCATCTTTGGCTAGAGGTAAGGACCCAATGATGTCGATGCCCCATATTGCGAACGACCATGGACTGACCATCTGATTTATTTCAGTATGCGGAGCTCTTAGAATCCGAGCATATTTCTGACATCTTTCACATTTTCTGGCATAATCTGATGCGTCGCGATTTACAGTCGGCCAATAACAGCCATATCGGAGCACTTTCTTAGCAAGAGCTTGCCCTCTGGTGTGATCGCCGCATTGTCCTTCGTATACATCATGCAATACTCATTTGATTTCATCATGGGTGATACACCGGAGTAAGGTAACAAAGTACCCTCTTCTATACATGACTCTATTCTGAATGGTGAACCGCGAAGCCTTTCAAAGAACTTGTCTTCTCTCGCTCCTACACTCTGGCAGGGTCCCATGCTCGATATAGTTTTTGAACGGAGTCATCCATGACTCCTTATCGGATATGACTTCAAGTACCCATTCGGTCTCCATTTGATCAATACTCGGGAAAGATAATGTCTCAACGGTAACGAGTCCCATTTGCTGTGCCTCGCTGGTACTGGCTAACTTTGCCATGGAATCGGCCTTCTGATAGTGTTCTTGGGGTATGCAATAGATGGCATAATAATCGAACTGATTCAATATTTCATGGACCCGAGCGAGATAAGCGAACAGTCTTCGGTCTTTGGCTTGGTATTCCCCCTGAACTTGACACACGACCAATTGTGAATTGCAGTAAATCTCCACAGCATTGATTCTTAAATCTCTGGCAAGCCTTAGTCCGGCGAGTAGGGCTTCATATTTGGCCTCGTTGTTAGTCGCACGGAAATCGAATTTTAAACCATAGCATATAGATCGGCCTTCAGGAGTTTCAAGTACAACCCCAGCGCCTGAGCATCGGTATTTCGATGCACCATCAGTATGTAACTTCCAAACATAATTGGGAGATTCACTGGTTTCGGGCAAGTTCTTCGAGATAGTGAATTCAGCGATGAAGTCTGCCAGGACTTGTCCTTGAATAGCTCGTCTTGGTGTGTAAGTGATGTCGAAATGACTCAGCTCGATATTCCATTTGAGTAACCTACTAGATGTCTCAGGCCGCGTAAGGACCTATCGTAACGGCTAGTCGGTGTAGACAGTGATAGGATGGGCCTGAAAATACGGGCGAAGCTTTTTCGAGGCAACGACAAAACAGTAAGCTAACTTCTCCAACTTTGGATAATTTCCTTCTGCTCCGGTCAGCCGTTTGCTGATGTAATAGACTAGCCGTTGTATCCGGTCCTCCTCCCGAACTAAAGCAGCACTGATTGCATTTTCTGACACCGCCAAGTAGATGTACAGTCTCTCGTGATCAATAAGTTTTGACAGAATGGGTGGTGGGGACAGGTGTTGAACCAGCGCTCGGAATGTGCCATCACATTCTGTAGTCCATTCAAAGTTCCGTTTCCCTTTTCTGATTAGATCGAAGAAGGGAATGCACTTGTTGGTGGATTTCGAAATGAACCAGCTCAGTGCTGCTACCTTCCCGTTGAGGCTCTGAACTTGCTTTATAGTCCTTGGAGTCTCAAGGTTTCTAATTGCCCAGATTTTCTTGGGATTGGCTTCGATTCCCCGAGCATTAAAGATGAATCCAAGGAATTTTTCGGACGCGACCCCAAAGTGACATTCCAACGGGTTGAGTTCCATTCTGTACTCTTGGAGGATGTTGAACATCATTTCCAGGTCTTTGATATGATTGGTGGAGAATCGCGACTTCACAAGCATGTCGTCCACATATACCTCCATGGTCTCTCCGATCTGGTTAGCGAACATTCGGTTGACGAGCCTCTGAAAGGTTGCCCCGACATTCATAAGTTCGAACGGCATCACTTTATAAAAATAGAGTCCCAAATCGGTAACAAAGCTGGTATGCTCCTGATCAGGTAGGTGCATCGGTATCTGATTGTAACCAGAATATGCATCCATGAAGGATAAAAGTTCATGCGCGGACGTTAAGTCTACGAGCTGATCAATCCGGAGAAGTGGAAAACTGTCTTTAGGTAAGCTTTATTCAAGTCTGAGTAGTCAACCTATGTTCTCCACTTCCCATTAGGTTTCCTGACAAGTACAGGGTTGGACACCCATTCTGGATATAACGCATCTCGGATAAACCCGTTCGACCTGAGTTTATCCACCTCTTCCTTAAGGGCGGCAGATCTCTCTGGATCCATACCATGCCTTTTTTGCTTGACCGGGACATGCCGTGGGTCAATATTCAATGTGTGGCTCACGATGTCTGGCGAGATCCCGCACATGTCGGAGTGCGTCCAGGCAAACACGTTGAGGTTTGCCCAGAGAAATTCAACCAATTCCTCTTTCATCTGTCGGCTTAGCTGAGATCCAATCTTTACCATTTTAGAATTGTCATCATTATCAATCGGAATATCGATCGTCAGCTCTGCCGAAGAAGCCTGACTGTCTTTGACTTCGTCTTCACTTTCGGTATCTCTCGGGTCAAGATCTCTTGGGAATTGGTTGTGGTGCCCGAGCCTTAGCCCAGGCGTTAACTGTCAATTATCCGCAAAGCGAATGTAGAGAGATTCCTTTACGCCCTTTTCCTTCTCTTTTTGTTGCGCCTCCCGCAGCTCAGCAACATAACAGGTTCGTCGAGCAACCTGGTCTCCCTGAACGACTCCGACTCCATTATCGGTAGGGAATTTCATAGTTAGACAGCAAGGGGCGATAGCGGCCTTGAACTCAGCTAGGGCCGGTCGGCCCAAGAAAGCGTTGTATGGTGAGTTAATATCCAATACAATAAGTTGCAATATCCGGACTCTCCGACGCTCTCCAACTCCCAACTCCACTGGTAGCTCCACCATCCCAGTCGGTATAGTCGCACTTCCATTGAAGCCATGAACACGAGACTGGTAAGGCTTCAAATCTTTCGCTTCCATCTTCATTTGATCATAGGCTCGCTTAAAGAGTATGTTCACCGAACTTCCACTGTCTACTAAGATCCTCTTCATCCAAGCAGGACCTATCTGAGCTGAAATGACTAGTGGATCAATGGTTGGGGTTTCGACTCTGTCGATATCTCTGTCTCGAAATATGATGTCGTCTGTCATCGTTTTCTGTTGTTTGGCCGGAGCCTCGTCTTCCAAATTACTGCAACATTCAAAGCTCGCATGCCTAATAGAGCTGGCATATGACTCAATTTCCCTCTAGCTCCGATCCGCTGGATGAGGACAACCACTAACTGTGTTAATCACTAACCTCCCGTCGGTATGAGCGGGTTCCTCCGGTCTAACCTGATTTGGTATTTGGTTTTGATTTGAAGGGCCTGCACCTCCAGCCTGCAGCGTCCGAACGAACTGTTCCAACTTTCTTTCTCAGATCAACTTCTCGATAATATCCTGTAGATGACGACACTCGTTCGTGTTGTGGCCATAACTTTCGTGAAATTTACAATACTTCTCATTTTGAATCTTATTCTCTGACGATTGCTTCAGAGCGGGTTTCTTATATTGAGTAGTATTATAGGTTTGCAAGTACACATTTCCCAAAGACGTATTTAAAGGAGTATAAGTGTCAAACATGGGAGCTCTACGTCGCGGTCCATGATTTTGTTCCCACTTCCTGCCCTGATCTCCATCGTCTTTCCGTTGATTCTGTTTATTCTGTATATTTAACTACACCTTTCCGAAACTCTCCTCGGTTTGTTTCACAGCGACATTGCTCTGGATTCCTTCCATACTGGGCCTGTATCATCCTTTTTCCTAGACTATTTCGCATCCTCTCTTCTTAAGAATTGAGCTGCCTTGGAATAGAAATGGTCCAATGACGTAGGGGGTTTTCCGGCTATCCAGTTGCCAAATTCGGAGTCGGGATCGATCCCCTTAGTCAATGCCATCAAAATGGAATTGTCATTGGGGTTACTAATCTCAGCACAGGTAGCGTGGAACCTTTCCAGGTAACATCTGAGTGTCGCCCCGGGAGCCTGAGTGACACCGAACAAGGTATTAACATCTTTAGGCCTTGTGACATGCATGCGAAATTGTTCGACAAACATCGTAGCCAACTGGTCGAAACATGAAATAGATCGGGGTGGTAAGCGAGTAAACCACATAGTCGCGATGCCCCCTAGGGAGATCGGGAAACTTCGGCATTTAACCACATCATCAGCCCGTGCGGTGTTCATCAACCATTCATGCTTTAAAATGTGTTGATTAGGGTCAGAACTCCCTTCATAAATAGGTAAAGCTGGCATTCTGAATCGCCGAGGCGGCTCAGCGTAGAGGATGTCGTCGGTGAAAGGGGCATGACTTCGAGAGATTCCCCAGTTGTCGTTGGTGAGGCCTTGGCTTTCACGGATCATTTGACGGATCATTTTAGAGATGTCTGGCATCTGGACATTCTGAGCATGCTGAGCCAAGGTGCGGTCGGGTTCCACAATGCGAGGATGGGCCGGGCGCGGTCGACGGTCCATACCTCGCCTCCTTGGCCCTAGGTCCTCGGGAACATAAGGTTCAGGAGTATAACCACGTTGGCGAAAGTTCGGATCTGTTTGGTTCCAAGCGTCAGCTCCCAATTCAGTAGCAGCGGCAGCAGCACGGCTGTCAGTAGCATGATAAGGAGCCGTCCCTCCTTGGGATGAGGGTCCGGTCTAGTGCCTGGTTGATGGACCAACTCTCGGTTGTCCAATAGTCAAAGTGCGCTGAAGTCTGGTAGCCTGTGTATAGCTTCCATTCAGCTATGGGCGCGTGGATCTGTGATTATAATCAGAAGAAGCTGAACTTTCCATGGACGAGTAAGAAGCCTGATCCCTTCTGGATCTCCTTCGTCTTTCAGATTCAGCCGATTGGTTAACTCCGCGTTGGCACGGAGTTGGTAGGTAAGCTGCTGGCGGCTTTGAGTCGGCTCTTGCATCAGTAGTTGGAAGTCCTCCCTGGTGACAGGGCCTTGTGATCCGATGTTCCGGCAGCATTCTGGACTGTAGGGGGAAATTGTGCGGGGTTCTGCCTATCCCGTCCTTCTGGATTTGCAGTGGTTGAGGTAGTCCTGGTAGCAACCATGGTGAATAGTGAAGTTCTCTTCTAGACTTGGTGCAAATCTGAATAGGATGGAAGAACTTCTAGGTTTGAGATCTGGATCTTCTCCTTAGATTCTCGCAATCCAATATTGGCAGTGGATCCAATGAGCAGGAGAAAACCTGAGTTAAATTCTCAGTGAAAGCACCAAAGTGTTTGTACCAAAATTGGGCACAACACTCTTCGGATGTGTTTGAGGAGGTAAAATGAAGAAGATAAATATAAAATGTGGCAGATCTAACAAACACACCAATTAACAGATAAGAAAAAATGCAGAAACACGCAAATTTAGAGTGGTTCGGCGTATAGCCTACGTCCACTATGGAATGATTGATGTTTATTGATTTTCACTTGCTAATTACAAGAGATTACAACAGTACAATAGAGGTTTAATAATGATTTCGGTAGAGTATCAGCGTAGAGAAGCCAAAAGTCCATTTTCTGTAGGTCCAAGGTCACTATTTATAGGTGTAGGTAGCAAATATCTCGTTCAGATCTCGGAAGACTTCTTCTTTCATGTGATTGGGCCCACGGGATCGAGTTAAGGTGATTTTGACTCGATCTGGGAGTTATACGAATTGAGTTCTTATCGATCCATAAATGGTCCTTTCGGGCTGAAATTGATCAGGTACATTCTTGAGGTTGTAGGCAAGCTCTAGTGAAAATTTGGTGGCATTAGGACTTGTAGATCTCGTGTTATGATCGATGCAAGTTTGGGTTTTCAGCGTGCGGTCGACTTCATATCGATACGATTCGTATCGTTCTGATTCGTAGCCATGTATCACGTGTCGATCAGATCACGTGGCGCTATATTTTAGGATCGGTCCACTTTTCACGCCGAGTGACCAAGTCTTCCACTAGCACGTGTCTTGTTCGTATCGTTGCTCCTTATGCTAAGTCGTATCGATACGTGTTCATGCTTCCTGTATCGACCATTGCTTCGGTAATTCGTATCGGTGCTTGGCTCTCTTACTCGTATCGATCGAGCAAGTGATCGGTACGAACCAGATCTCCTTTCTTTGATGGATACGGACCAGAGCAACTTGATGGGTGGATGGATACGACATCGTATGGACACGAGTGAGGTTATCTGGATGGATTCGAATGAAGTGGATACGAAGGAGGTGGTTGATGAACTGATGGATACGAACTTAATGCCTTCTCCGTGGATACGAATGAGAGCATTGTTTGGCCATGGTTACGAGTTAGATGGGTATGACTGTACTACCTTTTATCATGGATATGAACCACTGCTTGTTATGATGGATACGAATTACCGCTGTCTTCCAAGTGAATCTTGATAGATCCGTATCATGAGCATACGAACTCCGATTGACTTGAAATTTGATACGTTGGCTTCCATGGCTTCGCTCTTTTTACCACATCAATTGTAGCTTGATCCAGACTCGGGCAAAATTTATCAGTATCTATAGT
This sequence comes from Allium fistulosum, assembly GCA_030737815.1. NCBI lineage: Eukaryota > Viridiplantae > Streptophyta > Magnoliopsida > Asparagales > Amaryllidaceae > Allium > Allium fistulosum. The sequence continues at coordinate 100,219,705 of CM060902.1, forward strand.
GAACTTCGTAAGTAATCGATCTTCGAGACAGACCGCCCTTGGTGTCATGGCCTTGCCAAAAGGCGGGATAACAGGTTTTATTTGTTTAAAGTTCAAATAACTAATTTTATTGAGACACTAAATACAATTTGAATATGTGACTTGATACATAATGATTTTGTTGAGATAAAAGAACAATAGTTGAAATATTTGTATTTTAGTTATTGAAGTAGTTTGTAATTTGAATAATGTTAAAAACATAAATAAAAGTATTGATGAAACAAAATAGTGACGAGTTTAAAGACGTCGATAACTTAAGTAAAATTAACCATATATAACATATTAATAAAAACCCAAACGATTTGGGGACTTTTGGATGATAGTTTTCTAATTTTAATCAAAATAAATAAAATAACATTCTTCAACAATTAATGTAAATTAGGCAACAGTCGTTGAAATCCTTTATTAGCAGTCACTATTCTCATACTCATCATAACATTTCACGTCTTATGTGAATTTCAAACATTCAAAATGCAACAACTTTTATAGAAATATTGAATTTCAACAATTTCATTATAAATTTCACTATTCAAAATTTAAATGATTTTTGTATTAAATTTTTGTATGAATTTAATTATGCAATATATGAAAAGAGATTTGTAATCTTCTTCACATTAATAATTTATGCATGATTAACATATGTCTATATTGTTTCTGATCTATTTTTATAGTATGAATTGCGAACCAAAATCTATATAATCACTCTTCAGAATCACTAGATTTTTAACAGCTGCAGCTTCTTGAAATGTTTTCTCAACTGATTTATATAAAAAAATTAAATTATATAAATAAATCAATTTAAATAAATCATATATTTCTTTAATTTTCAACATATTGTAAATGTAGTAATCCTCAAATCAAACTTTAAAAAAAATCCGCATTTTGGAAATGCAGTTATTCTAAATTTAAACAAAAATAATAACAAATTAAACTTTAAATGCATTTCAAAATTGCAGTAATAAAAAGGATATAAAATTTTTATACTAGATTAAACTGGTAACTAAGATATAACTACATATTATATATGCAGTTACTAATGCATTTTTATCTGAAAAAATAGAGTCAAAATGAAAGTAATAGTTACCAACTGAAGTTACTAAGATGCACTTAATTTAAGACTGCACTGCATAACCTAAATGCAGTAAAATTTTGTGTGTAATTATCACTACTAGAACAACAGTCATTTCCGACGGCTGCTAGCCATCGACTACCGTCGTTGGCCGTTGGAAAAGCTGCCACTATGGCATACGCGCTTTCCTTCGGTAGACGACGGCATCGACGACTATTTGACGACGTTTGCTCACGGCACTTTTCGATAGTTTTGTGACGGTTTTCGGTGCCCACAGGGCTCCTTAGAGCCGTCAAAAACCGTCGCTAGCTGTCGGAAATGACGACCAAAGTGCCGTCGGTAGTCGTTAGAAACCGCCGGAAATCTAGACTTTTTTTTAACTCCTCCAGCCATTCGATTCTGGTACTACACATACATATCAAAACTCAATTTCACATATATCCAATATCCAATATTCAAACTCAAGCAACATGTAATCAATTTATATCCAATGTCCAACTCAATCCCCACCAATTCAATACTTAAAACAAAAGGTAAAACAGTACACTAGATAATCAACATCCAATATATACAATCAACATCCAACATGTCAAAACAAACCAACATATCGTCCAACATAACGTCAAAATGTATCAACCATATTCAAATATATCGATTTCAAAATGTCAAAACACAAACGCAAAGTAACATACCCATCAAGACTCATCGTCAGCTCCGTAACTACCCGACAAAGGAAATGACCCATGCTGCTGCACCTCAGCCAGGCGTCGGTTCAACTGCACCATCTCCACAGCCCGACGGTGATCTTTCCCTTGCAGCTCCGCTATCATAGCTCTAAGCTCCGCGATCTCTTCTTTGTCCTGAGCTTTTTGATATGCTTTCTGCGAGGACCTAGCCTGCAGATAATCAAGTGATATGCCAAAAAATTAGAAATGTATTTTAGTGGCTAGTGTAAATTAAGAAGGAACAAATAAGTAAAGCACAATCATTTTTTAAAACATAATGATATAGTTTTTCTACGACAACTTTTTTTGATTATTGGTTTAAACTTATAAGTTAGAATTTTTATAGAAATTACTGCTTGATTCCCAAAACCATAGCGCCTATTTCACGATATAGCTAGGTTCCATGATGGACTCGAAAATCGCGTCCTCCTCATTAGTCGTCAACGAATCCCGTTCTGATCCCTCCAACATCTGTGCTTGTGCTTCTGCAAATTTTTCCTACATTGGAAAATAAAATACACTTGAATTTCACGCATGCAACATTATTTTAATTATTCTTTATAACTAATTAATCAAATTGATCAATAATAACTTCTAATTTAAAATATGCTTACATAAGTTCGCTTGCTTTATCATCACTCCATGCATACGATATTGAGTCATCTTCATTTGTTTGCTTAGTGGCAGGAGTATGAGCAAATACGTCCATATAGAAGACGGGACCGCCGCGCTCACTTTCCTGGAATAATAAGTACGTATTACTGTTGTTTATACAAAATTACATAAGTTAATAACCGTTTAAATTGCAATTAATAAATTTACCATATCCTTACGATGATGTTGGAATGATTTGGAGCCACCGCGATGTATAACTGGGTTCTTGTTCCTATTTCTGGAGTTCCTCTCTGACTCTGCCTGCAAATTTAAATTGAACATTAAGTATTTCAGCTTTAAATTATGTATTATATACGGGAACAAATCAAAACGATATAGCATAAACTTACCTTAAATTAATCACTATTCCACCAAGCAATCCAAGCATCCTACACGCTAGTGCCCATCCAGTCAGGCTTCTTTCCCGATTTTCTTATGTCAGACATTATGTCCCGGTAATTCTTAGACATCTTATAAGTCCAGTGGTGCTGACAAAGGTCAAGGTCGTCTTCCTGCAAGTCTACCGCCCCCTGTACGTTGAAATAATATAAGTTGTACATTCTTACTTAGTCCGCAAATTGTAAAGTGGTAAATATATAATGATATATAAATTTACACTTACAAGGAGGTCCTGCCAGATACTCGTCCCGACGGGGTCTGGGATCTTACCCCATCTAGCCAACAATTAGTCATCCTGCTCATGTACGCCTGCTTGGAAATACTAACAACAATCTGTGACCGCTCTAGCTCAAACCCCCTGTGTTAAATATGATACAGACCTTTAATAAATAATAACTAATATATCATATAGAAAATATATATAATGCTGAAGTAAATTTAATACTTACGACCCATCCTCTTTTGGTTGTAGCTTTACTACGGTAAATGGTCCCTCCTCTGATAGGCCGCTGCCATCACCTTTCGCTTCTCTCCCAATCTGAGTAGAAGAGGGCGAACTTGAAAGGGAAGAACCGCGACATCGAAAAAAGACATAATACCAATCACAGATATCATTTTATTATGGCAGAACATATCATTTAGTTATGAGAAAACATATCATTTTTTATAATAAAAATATAACATCAATAATCACATGAATTATCTTCTATCAAAATGTACATTATTAATCAGTCCTCATCGTTTTCTGATTCAAACTCGATCTCGTACTCTATATTGTTTTCCTCTTTAGTCTCAAATGCTTCTACTAATACATTTGATTAATCATTTAGAGGTCCAAAATCGATTTGATCGTCGCTTATTATTATTTTGCTATTTTCCTCGATATCTGCTTGATAAGCTTGTTCGTTTGGAATATTCTTTCCATCAAACGTAAATCTTGCCTTCGTTTTTAAAACCATCAACCAATCTGCTTTATCTCTTTTTAGAGATGGATAAGGAGCGTAATAAATTTTTTTGGCTAGTATAAAAGGATCATACTTTTGATAACGCGATGTATACTTTATTTCAATAAGATTATATTTTGGGTGCATGGTAATTCCAGAACTTGAAACATTGCCGAACCAGTTGCATCTAACAGAAAAACTTCCTCCGCGGGTCTTGTGAAATATGTAAATTGCAAAACCTGGGTTAACACGTGATAAAAATCATTTATATGATCATTTGGATCATCACTACCTTTAACAAATACACCGGTATTGTTATTAATTTTTCAGCACCGTATTCTTTAGTGTTGAATTTATATCCATTGGCAAAGGATATTGGATATGGCTTGAATTTTATTCCCATCGCAAGATGTTTCAGTCCCTCATTGTTCACATAATTTCTCGGAACAAAAACGTAGTTCGAAAACCAATTAGCGAATTCTTTACTGATATCGCCGCTTGGATGTTGCGATTCGTAAACACTGCAGATATATATAATATATTGCATTATAATAAATGTACACGCGTATTAAATAAAAAAATCTAGACTTATAATTAAATAATACCTAACGAATGGTGCAACTTCAACACAATTAAGAAGAATATATGTGTGTGCAACATGGCAATCTCTATCGTCTAACCATACTTCCACACATTTTCCAGCAGTTCTGCCACGTTGCCTAAAAATAGATAATATAGCTTGAGAAGTTTCTTGTTCATCGCCTTCATCATTATGCGTAGCACTTTCAAATGATAAGTGAAAGAGAGTGTGGATCGTGTAATATGGATATACGATAATACAGAGTATAGTGATGATAGCTATACAGTAAATAGTGCGGAATATAAAAGCAGTATAATAAAAATAACACCAGAGATTTTTATACTGGTTCGGAGCTCCGTCCAGTCCCAGACTCCTTCTGGAATTTCACTAAAACAACAACCCTCACTTAACCCGGAGGAACAGGTCTATACAACTCCTGAGCAGCCGAACAGGGACCTGACCAGCAGAACAGGACTTCTACTAGTATATAAAATTGTCTGACTAATGTGTTCTTGATAACACAGATATGTCAATGTGTGTACACCCTTCTTATAATCAAATCCTCAAGTATATGAGTGTGTGTGAAGATGTGAAAGGAAGATTATCGCTATGAATCAAAAAATATGAATATGAATTCAAAGATTCAAGCAATGAAGATGGTTTGTTTGCTTTTGAATGCAGAGAATATATAGAGTAAGTAAGATCAGTAAATTATTCAAGAATCGGATATTTGAAAAATGATTTTGATGTGTTTATATAGTGCATAGATAGATACAACCTTTTGCGAAGATATTCAATCAATAGATGCAGCCATTACTCTTCAAATTGGATTGAAACTCTTCGCGAGAGGAAGCACCCGTTCAGAAAATATAGCCATTATACGCCAGTCAGTCTACTGAGTTCAGAAGCTCAGTTGACTGAAATTCAAATTTGTATATATATTCTCTGTTCGCTATGCATTTTGCACAAGGTCAGTCGACTGGTCGACTGTAATCAGTCGACTGACCTGTGCAATTTTGCACAGTGAATTTCAATGCATATACAAACAAAAATAATTTGTTTTGTGTGCAAGTGTAACTACTTGAGGAATGATTTTAACAGTATCTAAACATATCTAAGACTCAAAAACTTAATAAATAATCATACGAAAACTAGTTTTGTAGTCTCTTCTCTTTGTAGTTTATACCATGTATATGTTACTCTCTTTTTGTTGCTATCGCCATATAGTCTTTGTTAATGCTCCTTGTCGTGAATCAAAACTCATGATTCAACATTCTCCCCTTTTTTGATTGATGACAACCTGTAACTGACGAATTGATATACAATAGAAATTATATAACAAAAGTTATATATATTTCCCCCCCCCCCGAATGTGTGGCGATAATGTAATCTGCATAAAACTTGTTAGTAGACATTTTTCTCCCCCTTTGTCATCGACAAAAAGGAGTAGACATAACCGGTAAATCATAGAATAAGCATAACTAACATAACAAACCAAGATGTAGCTACATAATGTATCATAGGAAAAAGCAAATAAAGTTCCGTAAATTTCACTCGGACAGTAAATTTTATAAATCCTTAAAAGAGATGATTCCGAGTTCTCGTCGAAGTTTTACAAAAATATTTTCGAGAAGCGGCTTTGTACATATATCAGCCAATTGATTTTCTAAGGAAACAAAATCCAAATTGATCGTTCCTTTTTCAATGTTATCACGAAGAAAATAATGACGAATGTCAATATGTTTCGTTCGTGAATGATTGACTGGATTTTTGGACAAGTTGATAACACTCGTGTTATCACAATATATGATAGAATTTATTAAATTTATATCGAAATCTCTAAGTGTCTGTTGCATGTAGATTACTTGAGCACAAGCTAAGGCAACAGAAATATATTATGCCTCACATGTAGAGAGCGAAACGCAATTTTGTTTCTTACTAAACCAAGAAACTAACGATTTTCCAATAAAATGGCACGTACCGCTTGTACTTTTCCGATCTGTACGAGATCCTCCGAAATCAACATCACTATATGACACTAATTCGAAAGGACACTCTTTTGGATAGAAAGGTCCAAAATCCTTGGTATTACTAAGATAACGCAATATACGTTTTACTGCTCTTAAATGTGATTCCTTTGGATTGGCTTGAAATCCAGCACACAAACAAACACTCATCATTATGTCAGGACGACTCGCTATTAAATATAGTAATGATCCAATCATACTTCGGTGTAATTTTTTATCAACACTTTTACCATTTTCATCTCTATCGAGATGTGTGGTTGTACTCATAGGAGTTGGTTTGGCAGAAGTATTTTCCATTCCGAAGCGTTTGATTAAATTATTACAATATTTTTCTAGATTAATAAAAATACCATTTTGTAATTGTTTGATTTGTAAACCAATAAAATATGATAATTCTCCCATGTTGGACATTTCAAATTCTTTGGTCATAATTTCGGAGAAGTCCTGGCATAATGTTTCATTGGTAGAACCAAAAATGATATCATCTACATAAATTTGAACAATTAAAATATCCCTTTTTGAATGTTTAATGAAAAGTGTTTGATCAACCTTTCCAATTTGAAATCCAGAAGTTATTAGATAACTCTTAAGCCGTTCGTACCAAGCACGTGGTACTTGTTTCAAACCATAAAGAGCTTTCTTAAGTTAATGACATTGTCTGGATATTTCTCATGGATAAATAAAGGAGGTTGTTCAACATACATGTTTTCTTTTATATAACCATTCAGAAAGGCACTTTAACGTCCATTTGATAAAGTTTGAAATTACGAAAACATGCATAGGCCAATAAAATACGTATTGCTTCTAATCTAGTGACAGGAGCAAACATTTCTTCGTAGTCAATTCCTTCCTCTTGATTATAACCATGAGCGACTAACCTTGCTTTATTTCTGGTGATGTTGCCTTGTTCGTCCGCCTTATTTTTATAGACCTATTTTGTTCCAATAACAGTTTGATCACTTGGTTTAGGAACTAACTCCCAAACTTTATTACATTCAAACTGATTTAGTTCTTCTTGCATTGCAATGATCCAGTAGTCGTCTGTAGAAGCTTCCTTAGGGTTTTTAGGTTCGATATTGGAAAGGAATGCTACGTGACCCATTTGATTTAATTGACTTCTAGTTCGGACGTTTGAATTAGTTTCTCCAATGACGTTTTGAACGGGATGATCCCGTAATATTCTTGGTGGAGATCTTAACTCATTGTTGTGATGAACAATATTCTCATCTTCTCTAGAATTATCAATTATGTTTTCATCATCTTCAAAATTTATATTGTCCGTATTTGTGACGTTATGTGGAAGTTCTTCATCATCTCTTATACTTGGTTTTTGTAGAAAGTTTTCATCAAAAGATACATGAAGAGTTTCCTCAACAGTATTTGTTCTTTTATTAAATACCCAATAAGCTTTGCTTTGATCTGAATATCCTAGAAAGATTCCTTCGTCAGATTTCGCATCGAATTTGCCAAGCTGATCTTTGGTATTCAATATAAAACATTTTGATCCAAAAACTTTAAAATATGAAATATTTGGTTTTCTTCCAGTAAAAAGTCATATGGAGTATTTTTGGTAAGAGGTCGAATAGAAACCCGATTCAAAACATAACAAGCAGTTGCTACGGCTTCTACCCAGAAATGTTTTCGAATTGTGCTTCCATTTAACAAAGTTCTTGCACATTCTTGTAGAGTTCTATTCTTCCGTTCTACAACTCCATTTTGTTGTGGAGTTCTAGGAAACAAAAAGTTGTGAAAGATTCCTTTCTTCTTACAAAAATGATCAAAAACTTCGTTTTCGAACTCTCCTCCATGATCACTTCTAATGTTCTTAATTTTCAATCCTTTTAAATTTTGAATTCATTTAACAAATTTTTTAAAATGATCAAAAGTATCAATTTTATTTTTCATAAAAAAGGTCCAAGTATATCTAGAAAAGTCATCTACTATTACAAACACATATTTATTGTGATTTAAGGATTGTACTTGAGTGGGTCCAAATAAATCCATGTGTAGTAATTCAAGTGGTTGTAATGTAGAAATAACTTTCTTAGATTTAAAAGATAATTTAGTTAACTTTCCTAATTGACATGCATCACAAATATGATCAACTTTAAGTTCATTTTTGGTAATCCTTTGACTAAATCATTTTTAGAAAGTTTGTTTATAGCTTTGAAGTCAATATGACAGAATCTCTTGTGCCATAACCAAGGATCATTCTCTTTGGCTATTAAGCACATATCTGAATTATGATTAATTTTCATATTCAGAAAGTATATGTTTCTATCTCTATTACCTTCAAAGATAAGATTCTCATTGTGATCATAAATGCTACACTTATCCTCAGAAAATGAGATTTTGAATCCTTTGTCACACAATTGGCTAATACTTAACAAATTATGCTTCAAGTTTTTGACAAGTAAAACATTGGAAATGAGAGGTAAATTAGATATACCGTAATTTCTCACATCGCCTTTGAATTATCTCCAAATGTGACAGAGCCTCCATCTGAATATGTGATATTTGTTAGCATATATTTGTCTCCTGTCATGTGTTTTGAGCAACCACTATCGAGTATCCATTTTCCTCTTTTCTTAAGTGGGACCTGCAAAAATAAAAGAATAACATTGGTACCCACTTTTTAATAGGGTCCTAAGAGTTAGGTCTTAGGAAACCAAACCCAAGAGGGTTCGGTATTCCCTTTATATAAATAATTTTTATTTTTATGAACGTTTTTCAAAAAGGACTCAATATATTTATTCCTAATCAAACTGTTGTTTGTTTTAGGAACCCGTATTTTTATGGTTTTTGAGTTTTGATCCCTTTTTGGTTGAACTATGGTAGACTTAGGTTTAGAAATATTTCTCTTATTCTGCTTAATTTTTGGTGGAGCTACTGATTTCTTAGTATAACCTAGTCCTTTCTTATTTGAGACAGACTGAGAAGTTTCAATAATTTTAGATAAGTTTTCTCTGCCTTTATTAAAGTTATATACATTTCTAGTAATATTGTCTAACTTAGTTTTGAGACTAATGTTATCTAATTCGATCATTTTAACTTTTGATTTGAGCTCATGATTTTCAGAAACTAGAGCATCATTCTTTTCTTTTTGAGTCTCAATTTCTTGACTCAATAAAGTAAGTTGAGAATTAACATTAGAAAATGAATCTTGAATTTTCTCAAGTTCTTCTTCCAATATTTTCTTCTCATCTTTAAGCATATCTCTTTCGAATTCTGCTCTATTTTGATTTTCGAAAGCTTCTTTATATTTTCTTTTGAGATTTTTCAAAGTATCTAATAATTCAGAATTTATTTCAATCATGTTATCAAAAGTAAGATCATTTACCTCATTATCAGTAGCCATGAAGCAAACATTTGCTTGTTCATTTTCACTATCATTGCTACTTTCAGAAGACGAAGAATCTTAGTCATCCTATGTCACCGAAAATGCCTTCTTTTTGTATTTGTCCTTTCTATATTTAATTTGTTTTCCCTTCCTTTATTCTGGACAATCTTTTTGTATATGACCCTTCTTATGCCAATTGAAGCATTCTAGTACTGAGGATGATGGCTTATTGTTGAAGTTTCTTTTGCCATTATTTCGATTTCCTTTTCTGTACTTCAAAATTTTCTTAAAATTTTTAGCTATGAAAGCTAGATCTTCATCCTCTGAATCTGATTCCTCTTGTTCTACATGAAATGCCATATTTTTCTTGTCTTGTGCTTGAACTCTTTTTGCTTGTAAATTTACTTCATAGGACATTAAATTTCCTATTAACTCTTCCGGTTTCATGGTAGAAAGGTCGTTTGCTTCTTCAATAGCTAAAACTTTTCTTTCTCATTCATCGGTTAAAGAGTTTAGGATTTTGGACACGATATCAAAGTCAGAATACTTTTCTCCTAGTCCTATTAGAGAATAATAAATATCTTGAAATCGGGAGTACATATCATTTATGGACTCATCTTGCTTCATTCTGAAATTTTGAAATTGACTCTTGAGCATAGATATTTTGCTTTGTTTAACTTTGCTAGTTCCTTTATGAGTAACTTTAAGTGTTTGCCATATTTGATATGTAGTGTTACATATTCTAACTCGGTTAAATTCATTTTTATCTAATGCACAAAACAATATATTCATTGCTTTAGCATTAGCAGTAGCATCTTGTTTTTGTGCAGCTGTCCATGTAGAATATTAAGTAGTAGGTGCAGTATATTCTGCTTGTGTAACATTCCATGCATCAAAACCATTGGCTTGCATATAAATACGCATTCGTGTTGCCCAATAGTTGTAATTCATGCCATTAAATAGTGGAGGTCGTGTAGTAGATTGACCTTCAATAAAACTACTGTTAGTGACAGTGCTTGTGCTGGTGTTGTTTTCCATATTAGCAAAATATCAAATAACTGTGTAACGGTTATAAGATGCCTTACTCTGATAACAATTGAAAGAGAGTGTGGATCATGTAATATGGATATACGATAATACATAGTATAGTGATGATAGCTATACAGTAAATAGTGCGGAATATAAAAGCAGTATAATAAAAATAACACCAGAGATTTTTATACTGGTTCGGAGCTCCGTCCTACGTCCAGTCCCAGACTCCTTCTAGAATTTCACTAAAACAACAACCCTCACTTAATCCAGAGGAACAGGTCTATACAACCCCTGAGCAGCCGAATAGGGACCTAAGCAGCAGAACAGGATTTCGCCTCAGCAGCCGAAGAGGACTTCACAATGCCTGAGCAACAGAACAGGACTTCTACTAGTATATAAAATTGTCTGACTAATGTGTTCTTGATAACAGAGATATGTCAATGTGTTTACACCCTTCCTATAATCAAATCCTCAAGTATATGAGTGTGTGTGAAGATATGAAAGGAAGATTATCACTATGAATCAAAGAATATGAATATGAATTCAAAGATTCAAGCAATGAAGATGGTTTGATTGCTTTTGAATGCAGAGAATATAGAGAGTAAGTAAGATCAGTAAATTATTCAACAATCGGTTATTTGAAAAATGATTTTGATGTGTTTATATAGTGCATAGATAGATACAACCTTTTGCTAAGAGATTCAATCAATAGATGCAGCCATTACTCTTCGAATTGGATTGAAACTCTTCGCGAGAGGAAGCATCCGTTCAGAAAATATAGCCGTTATACGCCGGTCAGTCGACTGAGTTCAGAAGCTCAGTTGACTGAAATTCAAATTTGTATATATATTCTCTGTTCACTATGCATTTTGCACCAGGTTAGTCGACTGGTCAACTGTAATCAGTCGACTGACCTGTGCAATTTTGCACAGTGAATTTCAATGCATATACAAACGAAAGTAATTTGTTTTGTAACAGTATCTAAACATATCTATGACTCAAAAACATAATAAATAATCATACGAAAACTAGTTTTGAAGTCTCTTCTCTTTGTAGTTTATACCATGTATATGTTACTCTCTTTTTGTTGCTATCGCCCTATAGTCTTTGTTAATGCTCCTTGTCATGAATCAAAACTCATGATTCAACAATAAGCTCACATGGTCACTTAAACAATGAAAGAAAAAGAATGAAGCTTCTTCTTCGATATATGATTTGCAAATCGAACCTTCAACTCATGATTTTTGTCTAACTTTTTTCTTTAGATGATTTCAGTACCTATTAAAAATTATTTCAAATTAAAATTTATTTATATATGTAATAAACTCATATTTAAAATACCCGATATAAATAATACCTCTCAAATAAATACATCCATTCTTACTGCACAGGACCTCGAAGATGTGCTTCAAATGGAAGTTGAACAAGTAAATGCCCCATTACATTAAAGAAACCCGAAGGAAATATTTTCTCCAATTTGTAGAGCAGTATAGGAATTTCTTCATCAAGTTTACGTAGACAATTAACTTTTAACATAGTCGAACAAAACTCCTTATAAAACAAACTAAGTTCCTTTATAACCGTCCAAACTTTTACGGGCAGTAGTTCTTTGTAAGCGACTAGTAACAAATTTTCCATCATTATTTGACAATCATGGTTTTTCATCCCACTCAGTTTACCGTTCTTATAGTCAACACATCTACGAAGATTAGAAGAAATCCCATCAGAAAATTTTAATCCTTCCACCCATTTTAACAGAACTTTAACTTAGTCATTGTCTAGCTCATAGCATGCTTTGGGTTTTTTAGTGCCATTTGGCTTAATATGAAGCCCGGGACGATTACATATGCTTGGATATCACATCTTAATTTCAAATCATCCTTAGTCTTCCCCTTAACATTCAAAACTGTATTGAAAACATTATCAAACACGTTTTTCTCATTGTGCATCACGTCAATATATAACGAATTAGGAGATTTTTTCAATAAGGCAATTCTCAAAATATACTTTGTTTGCACCAATTATGCACCATCGATTTACCTTGAATTTAAATTTGCTCTCTGGTTTCATGTATCTTTGGATAATCCTTTACAAGTTTATACATATCTTCACTTGACCAAATCATTAGGGTTGCAAAGTCTCTTTTCTGTTAGCTGTAAAGTTTTTTCTATATTTTCTAAAAGGATGATTAATATGAAGAAAACACCGATGACAATCAAACCGTGATATTTTCTTCCCATGCGTTAAAGAAAATGACCGTGTTTCTTCCATACAATAAGGAGAAGCTAGACAACGGGTCGTACTCCAATCGGAAAGCATTTCATATGTAGGAAAATCTCTAATAGTCATAACAAAGAAGTGAACATACGGAAGTTCTTTTTTTTGAAATGTCATATGTTTCAACTTCTTTATACCTCAATGTTTTCAACTTTTCAATCAACGGTTGTAAATAAATATCAATTCCTTGTGTCAAATAATCAGGACCAGGGACGACAATAGTGAGAAACATATATGGAGTTTTCATACACATCAACAGAGGTAAATTGTACGGTGTAACGATTATAGACCAAGATGAATATTTAGAACCAAATTGAGAGAATGGTGAAAATCCATCCGTACATAAACCAAGTCTAACATTACGGCTCTCCGCTGCAAAAGCAGGATATGTCTTATCAAAATGCTTTCATGCTTCTTCATCGGCTGGGTATGTTAATGTATCTTCTTTCTGTGTACTCACACTGTGCCATCTTATATGATGCACGGTTACAAAGGATGCGTATAACCGTTAAAGCCTAAGAGTTATAGGTAAGTAATGCATACGCTTGTACAGAACTTCATTTCCCATTTTTTTCTTGGTATGTATCTTTCCTTGTTGCATATTCTATAATTCCTCAAATTGATGTCTTCTTTCCAAAACAACATGCAACCATTTAAACATCTATCCATTTTTTGATACGGCAAATGTAACGACCCCGAATTTTAATTACATTTAATTGATAATTAAATGAATTTTTGAATAAAAATTGCAAAAAAGTAAATCAATGAAGAGATGCGAGTTTCCCCAAATCAAAAATATTTTGTACGAATCATTTAAAATTAAAAATATTGTATATATATGTATATATAGGTATACGAGCATATATGAGTAAAAATTTAATATATATGTATATATTTGATTTGGATTTAAAGTTTAAATAAATGGTTTAAAAATAAAAATAAAATATATATGATATAAAAGTATAGGATAAATACATTGGATAAAATCTAATAACAAATTAAAATATAGAGATTCACTTAATTACAAAATAAATATAAAAAATATTTAGTATTAAATTTAGAAATAATTGAGATTGAAATATATATAAAAATATATAAGATTAAATTATAGAAAAAATATATATAGCAAAACACATTTGATAAATGCCAACAACACATAAATAAATTTAAACAACATATTACAATAGAACATAAGTTTGTAAGCAAATAAAAAGAAAGAAACAAAGTATATAAAATGAAGAGCTTGTAAAAGAAGCCATCATACATGCATTGTACAAATGAAGAAAGAAAATATATTTTGTACAAAACAATTGATACCAAAATCTCTTTAGCCACCAAATTGTCTTCAGCCGAGATAAGATGGAAGCAAATAAAATAAGATAAGTGGTACAACAAATAAATGCAAGCCATCACGTTCAAGCATATCAGCCTCCATTAGCAAATAAAAATCTCTAATATTGTACAAAACAAAAATTTATTACCTTGTACAAAATGTCACCCTGTTGTACAAACTATACATCACCAGTACAAATGAAAATATCAATACCCTGTATACTTTAACTTCATGTACACATCAAATTATCATTCTAGTTTCGTTCTTCAAAACTGAGAAAAACAAAAGCAAGTGTCACTCAAAAACTTAAACAAAATTTCAATTTAAACAACTTAGATCAATCAGAGAATCAAAGAAAAGGGGTTTCAGCTGCAAATTTCTCAGCCAGTTTCAAACTTTAGCATCTCTGTTCATTTTCAAATCACTATTTAAAGCAAGGATCATCTCAAAAACAATAATCAGTTCAAAGTCAAAACAGTTTCAAAAATATCAAATTTATAAACAAGTTTCCAGTTTTCAAAATTCAAGCAAATCCAGGCTGTCTCTGTTCTTCTTCCAAAAACATCCAGGTGAGCAAACTCATCTTTGAACTAATTTTTCTTGATATCTGTGATGATGGTAGCTTGATAGTTATGATCAATGATTGAATGTTGTTGTGGAAAATATTTGAATATGTTTACATGTGATATATATATATGTCTTCATGTCTGGAAACAAGACAAAGCTTGCTTTTGTTCATTCATTCCAGATCTTAAAACTTAGTTTTAAAATTCCAATCTCTCTCTCTCTGATCTCTGTTAGGCTTAAGTGTTTAAACAAACTTTGTTTGTTAATATATAAGTTAAAGATAAAGATTTATTTTATGATAAATAGGGTTGTATATTCTCTGGAATGTGAACTTTTACAGTAAAACTCAGAATTGGCCAAATTTTGATCTCAACAATTTAATGTTTCATATATATATTCTGAATCATCATCAAAAGCTAGGATTTTTAAAATTAAAATCATGATTTTTAATTGGGTAATTCGAGAGATATTGACGGATGAACGAAATTTGGGTTTTCATCAATTGTGGACGAACAGCGAAGTGATGGTCGACGTGGTCAGGGCAGGAGGAAGCCTGAGTGATGGGGATTCGTGAAAAAATGGTCGGGGATTTTTTAGCTCATCGGAGCAGCTAGTCGAAGGTGATCTAGGGTTTAACTGTCAGTTTGGGTAGTAGTTGTTCTTGAGGCGATTGCGTGGTTGTGGAAGCACCAGAAGTGATCGGACCGGGGGAGTTCGAGGCGTAGTGTCACGGCAAGGCTATGGTCCAAATTTCAGACCTTTTGGTGGTCGGTGGTGGCTATACGAGGTGATTTCAGGCGATTGGTTTGTTCCAGGTGGATGTGGAGTTGCTCGATTTCGATCGGCGACGAGTTTGAGTGATCTGGGTGTCTAGGTTGGTCAAGGGGGATAACGTCGACTTGGTGGTAGGTAGCGACTCGATCGAAGATGGCCGGGGTAGAGGTGCACGTGCACGAAGTGTCGCGTGTATCTGGTGTTGGGAAGAAGAAGCAAGAGCTTGGGGTTCGTCTCGAAGTAAGTAATAAATTGGCTCGGGGTTGTCGCGTTAATACCAGGTTTTAAAAATTGAAAGAAATTCTTGTTCCAGGTTGAAAATGTATAGGGAAAAGCATAGTTTTTAAGTTAGGAACAAATGCAAGTTTAAAAAGTAAATTGTTAAACAAAGTTTCAAAGCAAAGAGAAATGTTTAGCCAAGTTTTTAAAAATGTATGTAAAGTGAATAAGTTAAATCAAGTTTTCAAAGGATAAGTATTTAGTTATCAAGTTTTGAACAAGATTTTAAAGACTTAACTGTAAAAGTTAAATATTTTTCTTAAGTTGTTTTGTTTTAAAGTAATTATCTATATATTAGACAAGTTATGTTTTTCAAATGAAATTTAATGATAAAATTAAGAAATCAATTAAGATAAAGGATTTATTCTTCATTTAGGTATTGATTTATGAAAATTTAGGGGATTAAGGAATGATAATTAATTAAAGAGTTAATTTCTTAAAATAATTAATTAAGGGGTTAATTAATTATGTAATTGGTTCAGAAATTAATTTAATTAATATGATTAATTTAGAATAATTTAATTAATTAACATGTTTGATTTATTAATTTACATCAAATGATTTGTAATTAATAAATCAGGATTGGATAATTAATTCATAAGTAATAAGTTAATTGGAAATAAATTGAATTAATTAGGCTTAAACAATTAATTAATCCTGCTTATAAATGTTTGTTGAATGCTTGACCTTACTCGTGAATGATTGTATTGTATGAGATACCTTGAATTGATTGTCCCATCTGATCTGTGATATTTTGTTATGAGGATCGAGCTGTGTGTATTTTATTCATTTATTTATTTACATTTGTATATTATCTGTGAATCTGTAAATGAACGGTAAGCGTTATAGTTTATACCGCTTATCAATTATATTTCTGTGTTTTGATCTGCGATGATTGAATGATGTGGCACTATTGTGTTAAACCCCTGGACCACACTTATACACACACAAATATGGATTTCACGCGGAAATCGGTTAAGTCACAGATGATTTAAATTTAATATTTTTGAAATTGAAATTTTAATTTCAATTGATTTTGGAAATGGATTTGGGTTAAATGTTAAAGCTTTTGAAATGGAGTTTTTAAGATAAAAGTTATTTTGAATAACTTGGTAAAATTTCCAATTTAAATAATTCAATTTGAATTTGAATTCAAATAATTTGGAATTGAATTCGATGTTTGGAAATTACGGTTAAAAATGTTAAAAATGTGTTTATATGAAGTTAAACCATTTTAAAAGTATAATTTTGAGAATTTGGATTTAACCCAAGAACCTTAACTCGTATAAATGAATCAGATTTCCGAAATGAAAACTGTTTGTTTTCAAAGAATAAAAGCTTTCATATAAGAAATGAAATTCCAATTTAAGTTAAAGGAATTTCAAGTTTGAATTGAAAAATGGTTTTCCAAGTTATGAATGAATTGTTTTTCAAAGCTATGAATTTGATCTGTTTATTTTTAACAGATTTAAAATGATAATTTGTTTAAACCATTAGAAATGAAATTTTTTTGAAAACTATAAGTTAAATCTTTGATTTAAAGATTTAACGAGTTAATCCAATTGAAATGGAAATTGATTTGGAAATCTATGAATGAATCTTTGTGAAATTGGGTGAACTTTGTGAATTGAATCTTTTATTTAAAAGGTTAAAAATGGTAATTTGTTTAAACCATTTAAAGAGAAGTTTTGGGTAATAAGTTCTGACTTAACTGAAATCCCAATATCCATATGTTTTAAAATATTACGCTCATTATTCGGTTTAGCCGGGAAAGGACCATTGTGTCACATAACCCATTCAGAATAAGTGATACGTCGTATATGGATAGCATTTGAAGACCGGGTATTTGCGAGAACGACAGGATAACCTATCGATTGTCTCTGCACTGAGTTGCTCCGGTATAGAGATTCCCTAAGTGATGGGAAGTCCGATCGGGATTGTGAATACCCGGATTGCAAGGGCTTCTTCGGAAGTGCCTTCGGTTCCGTTCGAACCCAGAACAGACTTGTATGGTTACATGTCTGACATTACATTTTGAGATATAAAGCTGATTTCTTTCAAATATATTTCTATTTGGTGGCGGAGAATTTATTCTCTTAGCTTAACACCCTTCTCTGAGATGTACGAGCTTAGAGGTTATGTAGTTGAAATTTATCAGCGATATACTCCCAATTTGGTAATGTGGCATGCTGAGTGTTGCAGTGTGTTAATGATCATTTATTGATCATATGTGATCAAAGCGTGGCTTTGTGAAAATGCGTAGCTTTGTGGATGAGACTTCGTCAGACCTCACTCCCCGGAAATGGTCGAAACAGGAATATGCGGCAAGGTTATGAGGGTCGCGCCCTTTAGGGTATGTCATTTCCTTCTGGAAAAGGGTAGTATCATGGTATGGAGCCCAGATACTTACTCATGTGGACACACCTTATTTATTATGTGTGATGTTGGTTACCGAGCGCTCGGATAAAGGTCCCAAAGGACCGGGAATGGCATATTCGTGAGTTACTTGTTACAGGGGTAACCCGGCCTTGTGTTGGCAGAGAGCAGTTGTCTCTCGGGACGTCTCGCCAGAGGCGTTCCCATGTGGCGGCAGGAAGTTCCTTAGCCTGACCATTTGTTGGAAAATCCAAAGAAACAATACGAGCCTTTACGATTGCAATTGTATAACCTGTCTCCTCATGCGGCAGCTATAGCAGGCATAATATAATGGTACCTATGCTGGCTAAGATTAATATTGTATTTTCGAAATGATTTTGTACACTATGCACTAGTAATAATATCAAAAGAGTTTTCTTTTGCGTAGTAAGCATATTTGACTATAATAAGAAGCAATCTCCTCCAAGTCTGCGATTGCATTGTGTGTGTGGTGGGAGGTCTTATGGTAGTTTCATTTTCCAAAAGCATTGCAGATTTCAATGTTTAAAACCTTTTGTGTTGTTTTAAAGATAAACTGTTTTTGTTGCTCACACCAGTCCCACGACTGACTCGGAGTTTATTGTTCCCTTCCTAAACTCTGGGTGCCCACAATTTTCCACACGGGTAGTCTAGAGTTGGGATTTTCAGATATTCAGGTTTAGTAGACTAGTTGGAGCTAGTTCAGTGTTTGGAGTTCACTTGCGACTGGCGTTGCTTATCTTTGTGCATCGTGATGGTGGTTCGATCTGATGTGGAGTTGTTGGTGTTATTGGTCTCATTCTCTTTTGAGAATTATTTGGAGTTATCACTTCTATTGATATTGTTCCGCTGCTGATGTTATCTTTTCTTTCCACTGTATCATTATTTATCTCTGATATTGTTGTATCATATTGATATCATTGTTGTATATCATACTAGATATTGTATTCATTTGAGTTGTATATGATATCATCTATTTTCATTCCGCTGTGTTGTTATACTTAATGGTGTTATAAGCTCCGGTGAACCAGATTCGGCGTTTGAATCTGCGGCATTTTGAGTACAAGTGAAGTACGGGTGCCGATTTTCGAAGGCCGAGTTTTTGGATCATTACGTCTGGTATCAGAGCTGAGGGTAAAACTTTAGCTCAGGAATATAACACCTTAAGTAGCTCATTAGAGATATGGTGAAATATACCCTAGAATGAGTAATCCTCAGATATCTGTCTGTAAGCCTCAGTAAATTCTCTTGCTATCCACTGATAGTGAGTATGAGTGCAAGAAGAGGATGAGATAGGGGACAGGTAAATACGACTATAAACGGTCAATACCCTACAATAGTGGAAGCAATCTTTTCTCTATCAATCTCTTTTATTCGTCATCTTTTCTCAATTCTTCAATAATTCCTGGTAGTTCCAGGAAGGACATTCGATATATTAAAATGGGTCATAAACTCCAAATAAGCCAAAATTGCTGTTTGGATGAATTGGTTGCTTTGTTTGCTATGGTTGACAGGTATACTTTAGTTTTAAACTGAAAGTTTTGAAATTGTGTCCATATATCTATCTATTCTTTGGGTCCCGATATATTCTACGAATGGTTAGTTATCCCTTCGAACTAACCAATGCCACTGCATATTTCGGAGATCTGGATAACCCGAGTATCTTGTGAAGTGTTAAATAGATTCGTTTTTGTATCTATTATTGATATTCTGATTTGGTAAGCCAAATGCAGATATTCAGTTTGGTTCGATGAAGCATTCTTCATCTATCTTTGTTGTCTCCTTGGCAAATTTCGAGGACGAAATTTTTTTTAAGGGGGGAAGTCTGTAACGACCCCGAATTTTAATTACATTTAATTGATAATTAAATGAATTTTTGAATAAAAATTGTAAAAAATTAAATCAATGAAGAGATGCGAGTTTCCCCGAATCCAAAAATATTTTGTACAAATCATTTAAAATTAAAAATATTGTAAATATTGTATATATATGTATATGTAGGTATACGAGCATATATGAGTAAAAATTTAATATATATGTATATATTTGATTTGGATTTAAAGTTTAAATAAATGGTTTAAAAATAAAAATAAAATATATATGATATAAAAGTATAGGATAAATACATTGGATAAAATCTAATAACAAATTAAAATATAGAGATTCACTTAATTACAAAATAAATATAAAAAATATTTAGTATTAAATTTAGAAATAATTGAGATTGAAATAAATATAAAAATATATAAGATTAAATTATAGAAAATATATATATAGCATAAGAAGTAATCTCCTCCAAGTCTGCGATTGCATTGTGTGTGTGGTGGGAGGTCTTATGGTAGTTTCATTTTCCAAAAGCATTGCGAATTTCAATGTTTAAAACCTTTTGTGTTGTTTTAAAGATAAACTGTTTTTGTTGCTCACACCAGTCTCACGACTGACTCGGAGTTTATTGTTCCCTTCCTAAACTCTGGGTGCCCACAATTTTCCACACGGGCAGTCTAGAGTTGGGTTTTTCAGATATTCAGGTTTAGTAGACTAGTTGGAGCTAGTTCAGTGTTTGGAGTTCACTGACGACTGGCGTTGCTTATCTTTGTGCATCGTGATGGTGGTTCGAGCTGATGTGGAGTTGTTAGAGTTATTGGTCTCATTCTCTTTTGAGGATTATTTGGAGTTATCACTTCTATTGATATTGTTCCGCTGCTGATGTTATCTTTTCTTTCCGCTGTATCATTATTTATCTCTGATATTGTTGTATCATATTGATATCATTGTTGTATATCATACCGGATATTGTATTCATTTGAGTTGTATATGATATCATCTATTTTCATTCCGCTGTGTTGTATACTTAATGGTGTTATAAGCTCCGGTGAACCAGATTCGGCGTTTGAATCTGCGGCATTTTGAGTATAAGTGAAGTACAGGTGCCGATTTTCGAAGGCCTAGTTTTTGGATCATTACAACAAAACAAAAGAAGACATAAGTTTTTTCACTTCATAATGATTTTGCACATCAAATTATCGGGTGGCATATGCCATTTTGCAGCTTATGCAACAACTATAAATCCGACTTCTGTGAAGTTGTATTTTGATTTCATCGCAATGTATTCTGTAGTTACTGATAATTGGGTAACGCTTGTGTAGCCATCCCAAAGAGATTTCTTAGCAGCATCCAATAAGTCATAGAATTTTTTTGCTCTAATATTTAGTTCTTCTTCAACATTGACATCGTCATCATCAACTTCAAAAGTAGGGACATCGATCATGCTGCATTTTCAACCATATCTTCTATGGGCCGGGATTCGTCGTAACAATTTCACTACCCACCTCTTCCTGTGAATGTATTGGAATAGATGCTACAAGCTCCCTACGATGATCCCATACAAGGTAATTCGGCACGAAACCGTACTGGCACAGATGGATTTTAACCATATCCGGTATCGAATGCTTCAACAATTTGCACCTACTACATGGACAACGAATTTCTCTGTCGTATCTATTATTACTTAAAGCGAATTCAATATATACATTTACACTATTGTAAAAATGTTCCCTTATTGAGCCTCTCATTTCCCTTCAAGGATGATACGTCCAGGTCCGATCAACAAAATAATCTACCATTTTTCCCATTTTAAAAATTATGATAGAGATTAAAAAAAAGTATTAAGCATTTTATGGATTGATATTTGATTTTTCAAATTATTTATTAATTAATATTCATTTATGCATTTTAGGATTGACACAACACTACTAGAAAAGGGTTAAATAGCGACAGGGTAAGGGGGGCGACGGCTTCCGACGGCCATTTTCCGAAGGCTTCCGACGGTCTGTCGGCGGCCGTGGGAAGCCGTCGGAAAATCACGTAATACTGGCACCCGTCGAGCATCTTCTTCCTCATTTCAGAATACCCAAAACCTAATTATAAATTCCCCAATTCACTCCCCAAGCCTCCAATCACTAATTTCGTATTTTGCATCCTCCCCGGCTACGAGTTCAACCTCTCTTGCTTTCTAGCTCAGGTATAATCTCTTATTTTCACGAAAAATTCAATTTTTACCCTATTTCTAGATTTGCATAAGTTGATAAATTAGGGCTAATTGGTGATTGAAATTGTTTCCAATAGTGTTATAATAGTTTCTAGCATTCCATGGTATACCTATTTCATCTTTTATCGTGAAATTGTGAAAAACATGTCTAATTTGTGGTTGTTCGTGTATATGTAAATCGTTGTGTATGCCTTGATTCTACGATTGTATATGTGTGTAGCACTGCTATCATTCTATTGTGTTAGTTGGAATAAGATAAAATGAATGCACGAGTTAGGAGTATTATATTGTGCACGTATTGACTTATGCAACAAAAAAATGCATGAGTCTAAATTATAATTGTGTGTATTGAAAAACGACAAAAATGTTAAACCAGCCTTAAGTCGATGTAATACGTCGAATAAATGTGTTAAATTAAAATATATTTTTGTAAATGTGAACAGTTAGTAAAACTTTATTTTTTTGTAAAATGCGCACATTTAATTAACTAATGTCCCTTAGAGAGTTTTTGGCCCCGTCGGACGAGTGTTGTACATGATCGTTATATAAATAGTCGTTTTTTTTCAAAAAACGACCATTTATATTTATCTAGTACAATGTTTGTTGGATTTGTCCCTGTATTGGACAAGTTATGAACATAGTAAGCATTTACATTTTGCATACTACTTCGTCTCAAACGGTTCATAAAATTTCGGCCTAACTTTTCTTTTTTGTTTCCTGCGTACACGCATTTGTGTACAATGCAGGGACCAAAAGGGAAATGCTGCCAAAATTTTGTTGAATCGTTTAAGACGAATTAATATACGAAATGTAAATGCTTAATGAGTTTGTAATGGGAAGTAGGATGCCTGACCATGGAAAAAAAAATTTGTACAAAATTTTGTATCGATACGTTAAAAAATAAAATGTGTCATATTTGAAAATATATATTTTTAAATTTGTGAAATAGTTCTTTAAATTCAAATATTATACGACCATGAAAATAATCTTTTTCAAATTTGTATTCTTGAAAATAAATATTAAATTTTGAACTTGTGACTCATTTTAATGGTCAAAGAGTCAAAGAAGAGACCATGCTTCTGGTTATAGCTTGATTTAAGAAAAATCTTTTAAATCTTGTCATGTTTCCATGTTACATATGCACTAATGTGATACTTAAGAATTTGAAATTGTTTGTTCAGGTCCTAAAATGGCAGTGTTCGTACATATTGACCCTTCAACTCCATCCATGTTTGAATATAATCAAACAGTCATAATAGTTTGTGGGTTTGTATTTACCATTGCAATAGCGATGCTGCTTTGAAATACTTTACAATTGAAATGTTTGGCGCTTTTTTTGCCTGATTACTCAACATGGTTAATTCTTACACTTTTGCAGCCTGGTTCAGCAAGCACACAAAAGTTTTTTCTGGAGAAGAATAGTTCAGGTGATGCGAGAAATGAAGTTATTCCAGTACTCAACCTGGGAAGTTATTTTTCTTTCTATGTCGCCAAAATTCAGGTGAAAGTGTATTAACATTGATAGAAAATAAGTACACGACATGGTAGTATCGTGAGTAAACCAGTAGTTTAGGTATTTCTTAAAAATTATAGAGTGTATAATTTTATTCGTTGATTGCGCAGATGGAATGCCAGTTTGCTGGGAAAGCAAACTCACTGCTCTGTGGGTTGTTGCGCTTTCTCTGTTTATGGAATTATCAGGTATTGTTGGTGTATGTGGAATTAAATAAAAGCATTACATACTATCCAACTTGGAAAGTCATTGTTTGGTGAATTCATGCTGAGATTATACCTTTCATTCCTAATTCTGCATAAACTTTTCTTTCTGTTGACAGATATTTACAAGTTCCTTGTCAAGTGTTATGATCCATGCTACACGACCATTTGTTCTAAATGAATGGATTAAAGCAAAAAATCGAGGGGTATGAAGTTTCTTGTAACGACCCTAAATTTTAATTTAATATTAATTGATAATTAAATGAATTTTTGAATAAAACCGTGAAATTTATCAATTAATAGAAGCGAGTTTCCCCGATATCCAAATATATTTTGTATAAATCATTTAAAATTTAAATATTGTATATATATGTATACGGGCATGCATGAGTAAATTTGAATATATACGTATATATTTGATTTGAATTTAAGCCTTAAATAAATGGTTTAAATATTAAATATAAAAAATGTTAGTTGAATTTTGAATTACTTGAGAAATGTATTTGAAACTGAATTCGAATTGGGTTTTGTAAAAATAGTGAATGAATGCAAATGCAACAAAAGAAGACGACATAACAATATATAACATTGCAAAGTAACAAAACAAAACAAAAGACAAAGACAAAAGAAAAGGTAACAAAATAACTACAAGAGCCTGTAAATTTAATCAAGCAAGTTAAAAGTCTACAAAACCAAAGCAAAAGCTTGTAAAGCAAGTACAAATAAAGCATCTCTAAGTATATACAACATATCAGCCGTAAAGCAAAACAAATAAAGTATAAAAAAATGAAGTAAACAAATGTGCTAACCAAAATATTTGCAGCCACCAAAATAAAGAAAGAAACAAGACAAGTATATACAAATAAAAATAGTGAATGAAAAGCAAAGCAAGTACCTTCAAGTATGGTATAAGTGTAGATTGTACAAGGCATTAAATGCTAGCACGAATTGATATCATCAGCCACCTTATTAAGAAGATATCCTTGTCCTGCTTTGTATAAAATATTATCACCTGTACAAACAATAATAATAACACCTGCACACCTCTTTTATTTGTATCAAACTTCTTCATTTCATTTTCGCTCATCAAAGTTAAGCAAGCCTGGAAAGAAAGAAAAATGAATGAAGTAAATACCATTTCAAACTAAAGCAAAGATCCAATTTATACAACAAAACAGATTCAAGAAAAGGAAATATGAAGTAGTATCAAATCTGGAAGTTACAAACTTGAAGCAATGTAAAGAAGATCAAGCAAACAACTTCAACTAAAATCAAGTGAGGCTAAATAAAAAAATTCCAGATCAAAGTTTAAAACAGTTCTCTGCTTTCAAACATCAAGTTCAGGTGAGCAACTTCAAATTTTTCTAAAACCAGTTTTTCTTTTTATTTTTAATTGCCTGTGAATCTATGAGTAAACTTAATTTTTAAGAGTTTTAGAGTTAATTAAACAGTTCGATCTCCATTTATAAACTGTTTGTCTATGCTTCAGTTGCATATGTTTTGAGATGCTCTGTGATTCTGAATTTGGTACAGGCTCCATATTTTGATCAAACTCAATTTATTCTTACTTAAATCATCTCTAAGCTTTGATTCTCAACAAAACAAGATGCTAAACTTAAAACTCAAGATTTTTAATCTAAATAAATTTGTTTACACTAAAATCAAAATCTGAAAATGGTTTAAAACATGACTGAGGAACATGGCTTCAGTTTAATTAAGTTTTACAATAAAAAGGAGAACATATGTTAAAATTCGAATGTAACAAAATGTTAATTCAATTCTATATCTTGAATCACCTTCAAAAGTTAGGATTTTTAAACTATAAATCTCAAATTTTAGTATTGATATGAATGAGGATTTGGGAATTTACTAGAAAAGGGATTTTGGGCAATATCAGATGATCACGAGGTCTTTGGTGGTCGGGATCTTGGGTGAAGGTGGAGGTGGTATCAGTAAGTATGGGAAAAATGGTGGAAGTGCTGAACGATCGTCGTGGCAACCGCGGTGAGGTGATTTGGGTTTTTAAACCTAATTTGCGTTAAGCTTCGAATTTTGCTTCGTCCATCGTCGATAGGTGATCGAGTGAGGCCAGGGTTTGGGAAATGGTAGAGGAGAGGAAGTCGAAGCTAGGGCCGAAGGCGGAGGCACTCAGATGGTCGGAGAATCATGAACTTGGCGTTGACAGGTTTGATTGGTGATGATGTTCATATTTCCAGGTGGGTGTGGAGTAGCTCGATTTCGTTCTAGGGTCGTTGGCATCGAGTCAATTATCGCTATCGAATGGGGGGATGAAGCGCGACTTGCTGGCGATCACGATGGTCAATGGAGCGGAGGCGCGGTGACGTGCACGTGCACGATGTCGATTGGGTATCAGCGAGTTCAGGCCTGGGGAGAGACTCGAGTGAACGTTCGAGTAAACAGAATTTTGGCTCGGGTTCTCTTGCGTTTAAGTAGAGTTTTTTTTTAGCAGTTGTTTTAAAGAAGAAGTCGAACAACTGGGAATGCTCGAAAAAAAGGGGTAGTTTTCTCGGGTCTGGGCTCGAGTTTGGTTCGAGGAAGACTCGGGTCGAGACGAAATGTTAACCAAGTTTCAAATTTTGAATTAAAGATTGTGAAATTTGAATTAAATCAAGGTTTAAACTATTTCCTTAAACAAATTTCTATTTCCATAATAAATGTTTATTTAAGTGTTTGAATAGACAAAGGTTGTAAAATTTATTTTAACTTTAATAAATTAAGTAATATTAAGAAGATAATTTCAAAAGATGAAGTGTTTTAAATCATTAATTTAACTTAAGGGTTTAAGTTAAGAAGTTAATAATAATTAATTACAAAGATTTTTAAATAAGGTTTAAATGATAATTAGAGTAGTTAATTAAGATAAGATGTTTTATTTTTGAATTAATTGAGATCTTAATATAATTAAGAGAGATTTTCTTTCTGAAATTGCACTTAAGGATAATTAATTTATGTGATTAATTTATTAAGGTAATTAATTTTGAGAACAATAAATTAAAGGTTAACTTATTTGTGAAATTGATTAGGGATAATCACTTATTATAATTATGGGATAATTAATTAAAGAAATTAAGGTTAATTAAATTATGAAGGTGATTAAAGAATGATAAGTAATTGAGGGATAATTAATTAAAGCAATTAATTAAAGATAATTTATTAAATGGTGAATTTAATAATTAAAGGCTAATTATCTAATAATTAAAGGTTGATGAATTTTAATTAAAGGTTAATTTATTTATTATTAATGGTTAATTAATAAATGATTAAAGAATAGTTAATCAAAATAATTTGTAACTTATCAATGTTGATTAACCAGGATTAGTAATTCATAAGAAATTTATCTGATTTAATCAGATAATTTATTGATCTTACTTATGGATGCTTGGATTTTATTGGACGATTGAATTGTTGATATCCCTGATATATGATGCTTTGTGATATACCCTGATTTATGTTGTGATTTTAATTTACTTATCTGTGATATATATATCTATGATCTGTGAATGAAGATGAGCGTTATAGTTTATATCGCTTATCAACTATATCCTGTATTTTGATCTGTGATGATTCATTGTGTTGCACCATTGTGTTAAACCCCTGGACCACACCATACACACACAAATATGGATTTCACGTGGAAATCGGTTAAGTCACAGATAATTTAAATTTGATGTTTTTGAAATTAAAATTTTAATTTCAATTGATTTTGAAATTAGAAATTTGGGTTTAAAGTGAAAAGCTTTTGAAATGGAATTTCAAAGATAAAAGTTATTTTGAATAACTTAATCGAGTTTTGAAAATTTAAATAATTTGATTTAAATTTGAATTCAAGTTTGAAATTGAATTCTATGATTTGAAACTAGGAATTGAAGATGCTATATAAGTTATATATGGGTTGAACCATTTTAAAGATATTAATTTGGGAATTTGAATTTAAATTCAAAGGTTTTCACTCGTGTAAATAAAATTGGATTTTTCTGAAAAGAAAACTATTTGTTTTCAAATGATTAAAGCTTTCAAATAAGAAGTGAACTTCCAAATATTGTTAAAAGGAATTTTACGATTTAAATGAAAATGATTTCCAAGTTATGGAAACGATTTGAAAGCTATAAGTTAAATCTTTAATTTAAAGATTTTAAATGATTTTAACCATTTGAAATGGAATTGTTTTGGAAACTATAAGTTAAATCTTGACTTAAAGATTTAACGAGTTAATCCAAGTAAAATGGAAATGGTTTTGAAATATATGAACGAATCTTTGTGAATGGGGTTAACTTTGTTAATTAAATCTTTTTGTTTAAAAGATTGGAAATGGTAAATTGTTTTAACCATTCGAATGAAAGGTTTTGGGTTGTAAGCTGTGACTTAATTGAAATCCCATATCCATATGATTTTTAATTGCGCTTACTATTCGGGTTAGCCGGGAAAGGACCTTTGGGTCGTATAACCCATTCCGAATATGTGATACGTCGGATATGGATAGCATTTGATGACCGGTGTTGAAGACCGGATATTTTTGAAAATGGAAGGATTACCGTCGAGTTACTCTACATCGGCTGATCTCCGGTATAGAGGTTTTATCACCCTTAGTGACGGGAAGTCCGGACGTGATTGGAAATTATCCGGAATTGCAAGGGCTTCGTGAGAAGTGCCTTCGGTTCTGTTCGAACCCGGAACAGGCTTGTATGGATTGTATGTCTGACATTACACTTTGAGATATAAAGCCGATTTCTTTCAAATACATTTCTGTTGGTGGCGGAGAATTTATTCTCTTAGCTTAACACCCTTTTCTGAGACGTACGAGCTCAGAGGTTATGTAGTTGAAATTTATCAGCGATATATCCCAGTTTGGTAATGTGACATGCTGAGTGTTGCTGTGTGATGATCAGTGTTTGATCATTTGTGATATGATCATTTGTTTGATCATTTATCTTTGTGATCATAGGTTGATCATCTGTTGACCCAAAGCATGGCTTTGTGACAAAGCGTAGCTTTGTGGACGAGACTTCGTCGAGCCTCACAACCCGGTAATGGTCGAAACAGGAATTGTGCGGCAAGGTTTCAGGAGTAGCTTCCCTAGGGTATGACCATTCCTTTTGGAAAAGGGTAGTATCATGGTATGGAGCCCAGATACTTACTCATGTGGACACACTTTATTTATTATGTGTGATGTTGGATTAGAGGTACCTCGGTTAAAGGTCCCAAAGGACCGGGGGTGGCATATCTGAGGTTTTTTATATCCCTTGGGAAAGGGGTAGCCGGCCTTGTTTGGCAGAGAACGGTTTGGTTCTCGGAGCGTCCCGCCAGAGGCGTTTCTTTCGTGGAATAGGAAGTTCCTTAGCCTGACCATTTGTTGGAAATCCATCTTCCAAATACGAACCTTGTATGGTATTAGTTGTAGAACCTGCCATCTACTTATGGTGGCGCCCCACTGTTTAGATGGTAGCTATAGTAGGCATAGTTCGAAATGTCTATGCTCGCTAAGATTTATATTCTACTTTCGAAGTGTTTCTACACTATGCACTAATAATAATATCAAACCAAATGATTTGATTTTGCGTAGTAAGCATCTTTGACTATCATAAGAAGAAATCTCCTCCAATTCTGCGTTTGCATTGTGTGTGTGGTGGGAGGTCTTATGGTAGTTTCATTTTTCAAAAGCATTGCGAATTGACTTTAAAATTCTCTGCTATTTGTTTTTAAAGATAAACTGTTTTTGTTGCTCACACCAGTCCCATGACTGATCTGGAGTTTATTGTTTATTTCCTAAACTCTGGATGCTCAAAATTTTTCTACACGAGCAGTTTAGAGTTGGGTTTTTCAGATATTCAGATTAGTAGATTTTCTGGATCTAGTTCAGTCTTTGGATATGGACTGCACTTGCTTATCTTTGTGCATCGTTATTGAAGTTCAAGCTATTTCTGAATTGGTGCTTTGAAGATGGAGATTATCCACTGCTGGTGTTATCGTTTTCTTTTCCGCTGCTATTTGTTGTATCATATCTCTGATGTATATTGATATTCATCGTATCACTCTGTTGTATCAGATATTGTATATCAATGTATTATTCTTTTATTCCGCTGTATTATTTACTTAACAGTGTTATAAGCTCCGGCGACTCGGATTTGAACGGTCGAATCTACGGCATTCGAGTACGATGTAAAGTATGGATGTCGATTTTCGAGCGTGAAAATCTGGGACGTTACATTTGGTATCAGAGCTAAGGTTGAACTTTAGCTCAGGAGTGTAACATGTTAAGTAGCTCATTAGAGATAGAGTGAAGTAAACTCTAGAATGAGTAATCTCTAAGATATCCGTCTAAACGTATCAGTAAAATCTCTTACTATCCACTGATAGTGAGTATGAGTGCAAGAAGAGGACGAGATAGGGGACAAGGGAATACGACTATAAATGGTCAATACCCTGCAATAGTGGAAACAACTTTCTTATCAATCTTCTTTGATTCGTTTCCAAATTCTTTTGATTGCTTCGTGACAGCTCCAGAAAGAAGTTTTGGTACGGTGATGACCTACGAATCGATGTAGTAGATCCTTACTTCGTATCTTCATCGGTTTCTTATCAGCTTTTCGTTTTTAAACTTTAATGATTTTGAAATTTGAAATCGGAAATTTTAATTTGAGTTAAATTTATTAATAGAAAATATAGGATAAATTGAATTAAGTCAATAAAACGATATCATTTGAAACCAAAATTTGAAATTTTATTGAAATTTCTTGTGAATACCAAAATCCGAAGTTGGACGAATTGGTATGTATTCTGGGATATTCCGACTTGAATTCGGAAATCCGTATCCTGTGTTCGAGGAAGTATAGGAGATCGAATCTGTCTATCTCTTCGTTGTTTCGTGCCTGCGAATTTCGAGGACGAAATTCTTTTAAGGGGGAAAGTTTGTAATGACCCTAGATTTTAATTTAATATTAATTGATAATTAAATGAATTTTTGAATAAAACTGTGAAATTTATCAATTAATAGAAGCGAGTTTCCCCGATATCCAAATATATTTTGTATAAATCATTTAAAATTTAAATATTGTATATATATGTATACGGGCATGCATGAGTAAATTTGAATATATACATATATATTTGATTTGAATTTAAGCCTTAAATAAATGGTTTAAATATTAAATATAAAAAATGTTAGTTGAATTTTGAATTACTTGAGAAATGTATTTGAAACTGAATTCGAATTGGGTTTTGTAAAAATAGTGAATGAATGCAAATGCAACAAAAGAAGACAACATAACAATATATAACATTGCAAAGTAACAAAACAAAACAAAAGACAAAGACAAAAGAAAAGGTAACAAAATAACTACAAGAGCCTGTAAATTTAATCAAGCAAGTTAAAAGTCTACAAAACCAAAGCAAAAGCTTGTAAAGCAAGTATAAATAAAGCATCTCTAAGTATATACAACATATCAGCCGAAAAGCAAAACAAATAAAGTATAAAAAAATGAAGTAAACAAATGTGCTAACCAAAATATTTGCAGCCACCAAAATAAAGAAAGAAACAAGACAAGTATATACAAATAAAAATAGTGAATGAAAAGCAAAGCAAGTACCTTCAAGTATGGTATAAGTGTAGATTGTACAAGGCATTAAATGCTAGCACGAATTGATATCATCAGCCACCTTATTAAGAAGATATCCTTGTCCTGCTTTGTATAAAATATTATCACCTGTACAAACAATAATAATATCACCTACACACCTCTTTTATTTGTATCAAACTTCTTCATTTCATTTTCGCTCATCAAAGTTAAGCAAGCCTGGAAAGAAAGAAAAATGAATGAAGTAAATACCATTTCAAATTAAAGCAAAGATCCAATTTATACAACAAAACAGATTCAAGAAAAGGAAATCTGAAGTAATATCAAATCTGGAAGTTACAAACTTGAAGCAATGTAAAGAAGATCAAGCAAACAACTTCAACTAAAATCAAGTGAGGCTAAATAAAAAAATTCCAGATCAAAGTTTAAAACAGTTCTCTGCTTTCAAACATCATGTTCAGGTGAGCAACTTCAAATTTTTCTAAAACCAGTTTTTATTTTTATTTTTAATTGCCTGTGAATGTGTGAGTAAACTTAATTTTTAAGAGTTTTAGAGTTAATTAAACAGTTCGATCTCCATTTATAAACTGTTTGTCTATGCTTCAGTTGCATATTTTTTGAGATGCTCTGTGATTCTGAATTTGGTACAGGCTCCATATTTTGATCAAACTCAATTTATTCTTACTTAAATCATCTCTAAGCTTTGATTCTCAGCAAAACAAGATGCTAAACTTAAAACTCAAGATTTTTAATCTAAATAAATTTGTTTACACTAAAATCAAAATCTGAAAATGGTTTAAAACATGACTGAGGAACATGGCTTCAGTTTAATTAAGTTTTACAGTAAAAAGGAGAACATATGTTAAAATTCGAATGTAACAAAATGTTAATTCAATTCTATATCTTGAATCACCTTCAAAAGTTAGGATTTTTAAACTATAAATCTCAAATTTTAGTATTGATATGAATGAGGATTTGGGAATTTACTGGAAAAGGGATTTTGGGCAATATCAGATGATCACGAGGTCTTTGGTGGTCGGGATCTTGGGTGAAGGTGGAGGTGGTATCAGTAAGTATGGGAAAAATGGTGGAAGTGCTGAACGATCGTCGTGGCAACCGCGGTGAGGTGATTTGGGTTTTTAAACCTAATTTGCGTTAAGCTTCGAATTTTTCTTCGTCCATCGTCGATAGGTGATCGAGTGAGGCTAGGGTTTGGGAAATGGTAGAGGAGAGGAAGTCGAAGCTAGGGCCGAAGGCGGAGGCACTCAGATGGTCGGAGAATCATGAACTTGGCGTTGACAGGTTCGATTGGTGATGATGTTCATATTTCCAGGTGGGTGTGGAGTAGCTCGATTTCGTTCTAGGGTCGTTGGCATCGAGTCAATTATCGCTATCGAATGACGGGATGAAGCGCGACTTGCTAGCGATCGCGATGGTCAATGGAGCGGAGGCGCGGTGACGTGCACGTGCACGACGTCGATTGGGTATCAGCGAGTTCAGGCCTGGGGAGAGACTCGAGTGAACGTTCGAGTAAACAGAATTTTGGCTCGGGTTCTCTCGCGTTTAAGTAGAGTTTTTTTTAGCAGTTGATTTAAAGAAGAAGTCGAACAACTGGGAATGCTCGAAAATAAAGGGGTAGTTTTCTCGGGTCTGGGCTCGAGTTTGGTTCGAGGAAGACTCGGGTCGAGACGAAATGTTAACCAAGTTTCAAATTTTGAATTAAAGATTGTGAAATTTGAATTAAATCAAGGTTTAAACTATTTC
Organism: Allium fistulosum; assembly: GCA_030737815.1. Classification (NCBI taxonomy): domain Eukaryota; kingdom Viridiplantae; phylum Streptophyta; class Magnoliopsida; order Asparagales; family Amaryllidaceae; genus Allium; species Allium fistulosum. Next base: position 100,253,258 of record CM060902.1, read on the forward strand.
CTTAAACAAATTTCTATTTCCATAATAAATGTTTATTTAAGTGTTTGAATAGACAAAGGTTGTAAAATTTATTTTAACTTTAATAAATTAAGTAATATTAAGAAGATAATTTCAAAAGATGAAGTGTTTTAAATCATTAATTTAACTTAAGGGTTTAAGTTAAGAAGTTAATAATAATTAATTACAAAGATTTTTAAATAAGGTTTAAATGATAATTAGAGTAGTTAATTAAGATAAGATGTTTTATTTTTGAATTAATTGAGATCTTAATATAATTAAGAGAGAATTTCTTTCTGAAATTGCACTTAAGGATAATTAATTTATGTGATTAATTTATTAAGGTAATTAATTTTGAGAACAATAAATTAAAGGTTAACTTATTTGTGAAATTGATTAGGGATAATCACTTATTATAATTATGGGATAATTAATTAAAGAAATTAAGGTTAATTAAATTATGAAGGTGATTAACGAATGATAAGTAATTGAGGGATAATTAATTAAAGCAATTAATTAAAGATAATTTATTAAATGGTGAATTTAATAATTAAAGGCTAATTATCTAATAATTAAAGGTTGATGAATTTTAATTAAAGGTTAATTTATTTATTATTAATGGTTAATTAATAAATGATTAAAGAATAGTTAATCAAAATAATTTGTAACTTATCAATGTTGATTAACCAGGATTAGTAATTCATAAGAAATTTATCTGATTTAATCAGATAATTTATTGATCTTACTTATGGATGCTTGGATTTTATTGGACGATTGAATTGTTGATATCCCTGATATATGATGCTTTGTGATATACCCTGATTTATGTTGTGATTAGTAATTTACTTATCTGTGATATATATCTGTGATCTGTGAATGAAGATGAGCGTTATAGTTTATATCGCTTATCAACTATATCCTGTATTTTGATCTGTGATGATTCATTGTGTTGCACCATTGTGTTAAACCCCTGGACAACACCATACACACACAAATATGGATTTCACGTGGAAATCGGTTAAGTCACAGATAATTTAAATTTGATGTTTTTGAAATTAAAATTTTAATTTCAATTGATTTTGAAATTAGAAATTTGGGTTTAAAGTGAAAAGCTTTTGTAATGGAATTTCAAAGATAAAAGTTATTTTGAATAACTTAATCGAGTTTTGAAAATTTAAATAATTTGATTTAAATTTGAATTCAAGTTTGAAATTGAATTCTATGATTTGAAACTAGGAATTGAAGATGTTGTAAAAGTTATATATGGGTTGAACCATTTTAAAGATATTAATTTGGGAATTTGAATTTAAAATCAAAGGTTTTCACTCGTGTAAATAAAATTGGATTTTTCTGAAAAGAAAACTATTTGTTTTCAAATGATTAAAGCTTTCAAATAAGAAGTGAACTTCCAAATTGTGTTAAAAGGAATTTTAAGATTTAAATGAAAATGATTTCCAAGTTATGGAAACGATTTGAAAGCTATAAGTTAAATCTTTAATTTAAAGATTTTAAATGATTTTAACCATTTGAAATGGAATTGTTTTGGAAACTATAAGTTAAATCTTGACTTAAAGATTTAACGAGTTAATCCAAGTAAAATGGAAATGGTTTTGAAATATATGAACGAATCTTTGTGAATGGGGTTAACTTTGTGAATTAAATCTTTCTGTTTAAAAGATTGGAAATGGTAAATTGTTTTAACCATTCGAATGAAAGGTTTTGGGTTTTAAGCTGTGACTTAATTGAAATCCCATATCCATATGATTTTTAATTGCGCTTACTATTCGGGTTAGCCGGGAAAGGACCTTTGGGTCGTATAACCCATTCCGAATATGTGATACGTCGGATATGGATAGCATTTGATGACCGGTGTTGAAGACCGGATATTTTTGAAAACGGAAGGATTACCGTCGAGTTACTCTACATCGGCTGATCTCCGGTATAGAGGTTTTATCACCCTTAGTGACGGGAAGTCCGGACATGATTGGAAATTATCCGGAATTGCAAGGGCTTCGTGAGAAGTGCCTTCGGTTCTGTTCGAACCCGGAACAGACTTGTATGGATTGTATGTCTGACATTACACTTTGAGATATAAAGCCGATTTCTTTCAAATACATTTCTGCTGGTGGTGGAGAATTTATTCTCTAAGCTTAACACCCTTCTCTGAGACGTACGAGCTTAGAGGTTATGTAGTTGAAATTTATCAGCGATATATCCCAATTTGGTAATGTGACATGCTGAGTGTTGCTGTGTGATGATCAATGTTTGATCATTTGTGATATGATCATTTATTTGATTATTTATCTTTGTGATCATACGTTGATCATCTGTTGACCCAAAGCATGGCTTTGTGACAAAGCGTAGATTTGTGGATGAGACTTCGTCGAGCCTCACAACCCGGTAATGGTCAAAACAGGAATTGTGCGGCAAGGTTTCAGGGGTAGCTTCCCTAGGGTATGACCATTCCTTCTGGAAAAGGGTAGTATCATGGTATGGAGCCCAGATACTTACTCATGTGGACACACTTTATTTATTATGTGTGATGTTGGATTAGAGGTACGTCGGTTAAAGGTCCCAAAGGACCGGGGGTGGCATATCTGAGGTTTTTTATATCCCTTGGAAAAAGGGGTAGCCGGCCTTATTTGGTAGAGAACGGTTTGGTTCTCGGAGCGTCCCGCCAGAGGCGTTTCTTTCGTGGAATAGGAAGTTCCTTAGCCTGACCATTTGTTGGAAATCCATCTTCCAAATACGAACCTTGTACGGTATTAGTTGTAGAACCTGCCATCTACTTATGGTGGCGCCCCACTGTTTAGATGGTAGCTATAGTAGGCATAGTTCGAAATGCCTATGCTGGCTAAGATTTATATTCTACTTTCGAAGTGTTTCTACACTATGCACTAATAATAATATCAAACCAAATGATTTGATTTTGCGTAGTAAGCATCTTTGACTATCATAAGAAGAAATCTCCTACAATTCTGCATTTGCGTTGTGTGTGTGGTGGGAGGTCTTATGGTAGTTTCATTTTTCAAAAGCATTGCGAATTGACTTTAAAATTCTCTGCTATTTGTTTTTAAAGATAAACTATTTCTGTTGCTCACACCAGTCCCATGACTGATCCGGAGTTTATTGTTTATTTCCTAAACTCTGGATGCTCAAAATTTTTCTACACGAGCAGTTTATAGTTGGGTTTTTCAGATATTCATATTAGTAGATTTTCTGGATCTAGTTCAGTCTTTGGATATGGACTGCACTTGCTTATCTTTGTGCATCGTTATTGAAGTTCAAGCTATTTCTGAATTGGTGCTTTGAAGATGGAGATTATCCACTGCTGGTGTTATCGTTTTCTTTTCCGCTGCTATTTGTTGTATCATATCTCTGATGTATATTGATATTCATTATATCACTCTGTTGTATCAGATATTGTATATCAATGTATTATTCTTTTATTCCGCTGTGTTATTTACTTAACTGTGTTATAAGCTTCGGCGACTCGGATTTGAACGGTCGAATCTACGGTATTCGAGTACGATGTAAAGTATGGATGTCGATTTTCGAGCGCGAAAATCTGGGACGTTACATTTCTAGTACTGTCGAGGTTAGTTTAGTATTCTCTTCTCTTAAAGCAAACATATTTAAAGCATCTGCGTCATATGATTGCATTTATCATATTATTGTTATTATTAGCGTTTTACCCTTTTTTGTCATTTCAGCATGTTGGTTGGTGGTCTCCAACAATCATAAGAGGGGATAATCGCGAAGTAGTTCATATTCCCAACCACAAATTTACAGTTAATGTTGTGAGAAACCTTACCCAAAAGAATCCTCAGATAGAACAACAGAGACTTCATAGATGAGTGTTTCTAGAAAACATCAATCCAAAAAATCATGCGTTAATGGTAACTTACCTTTACCTTTGTTTAGAATCACTTGGCAGTTAAGAATATAAAAAATAACACTTGAGGCTAATACTAAACTCAACATTGCTACAGTACCCTTGGCGTAATTTCTTGTTTCCAAGAAGACATTGATCAAGTATTTTTGCAATCCTAAAGTAAATTTTGTTGATTACGGGAAACATCATCCCGAATTGATCACCGTGACAACTTTTGTGAACGACAAAAAGGTTGACTAGTAATTGTGAATAAGGGTTTGTTAGCTATTAACATACAAACATTCTCGATTCATTGTCAATATAGAGTTAATATCATTCCAATTTCCATTACAAGGGTGATTTATATTTTTATATTTCTTATTCAGTACTCATTCTAGCTCTCATCAACAATTTCATTATTTGCAGATCTTTATCTTTTGTTTTGTGAAGACGTCACGTTTTGAGGAGTATTTATGCGTTCAGGTATGCAACTTGTTATTCACAAGCTATGCACGGCTGTTTTAATTGCTCTCCCATTTGTTTTCCTCTATGATGCACTGTATAACTCAAACTTCTTACACAACGTCAACAAATCTTTATCACTAAAATGCAATGTTGTCGGGCGTCTTGGGTTTGTAACTTGTTATCATACACAAATGCATGTACATAGGGAAGACAAAGTAAGTGATGTCGAAATTTTATAAACCGTTTAAAATGAAATGATTTACAAAATGTAACTACTTTATTGTGTTTGTAACTTGTTCAATATTGGGACAAATTCGACAAATATTATATCAGATAAATATAGATATCTGTTCTATGACAAAAACGAATATCCATATAACGACCATTTACAATACTTGTCAGACGAGGCCAAAAACTCTCTAAGGGATATTAATTATATACATAACATATATTAGCATATATAATTCATTTATGCATTGTAATGTTTTAATAATTATATAATATATTATTTTTTTCCATTTTTTTATAAATCTTATATGTTTTCAATCATTACAAATTATGAATATAATATTATATTTCAAAAAAAATAAACTTCATTATACACTCATTTATTTCTTAATTTTATCGGATTCGACATCCAAGTAAACTAGATTTGTTATATAAACTATTAACCGACAATGAATCTTCAATAGTAATATTTGAATTGATATTGACATTTTAGCATATTAATTAACACTAAATCATATCACTAATTCGACACATAAACAAATTAACCTAAGTTTAGCCATAATTATATTTGAATTATCGGATTTACACTTATAACCGTAATTAGCATATCACAATCAATCAACATACAATTGCAAATACTCAAGGGGTAAGCATCATCAAATACAACTACAAATTAACACTAATTTACCGTATTAGGGCAACTTGAAGTTAGAAAAAAATACATCTTTTCGCTGAAATTGAAGTGCTGGAGGTCGGAGAGGAGAAGTTAGAGATCTTTCTGGTGGTGGCGGACGATGTACAGCAGTGGCGGCCGAAGGTGGGCAAATTTGGGGGAAGAGAGAGGGCATGGGTTGGGATTTGGGGGTAGGAGATGGAATGAAAATAGCTCTCGACCGACTAAGGTAATACACGTCGTGCGTCGGTTTGCGACGGCCGTCGACGGCACATTTTCGACGGTTTTCGACGGCAAAAGTTCAGATATTACGGAATTGTCACGGCAAAACTATGCCGTCGGAAGCCGTTAGAAATGTGCCGTCAGCGGCCGTCGCTACCATCCGTCGCAATAAACAGTAGTTCTAGTAGTGTATTATTAACAACTATTATTAAAAACTAAATAAGCCAAATGCAGTAACCTTACCAATAACAACTATTATTAATAACAATTAATAATTTCATCTTAAAAAAAACTGCATAACCCAAAAGCAGTAAAAGCATATTGATTAGCATTACGTTAATGAACCGAAAGATAACTGCATAACCCTAATGTAGTAGAACCATATTGATTAGCATTACACTAATGAACTGAAAAACAACTGCATAATCTTAATAAAGTTACATTATAATTTAAAATTTAACTGAATTTTGTGAATGTAACTATCAACTTCTAGTTTTCAAAATATTATAACTACATTTTGTAACTACAAATAATAATTGCACTATCAACAATTATCAAAAATGCAATAAAAAATTATCAATTAACTAAAAATAACTATTTTTGACTACACTTAATAAACAAATAATTATACGTATCTGATTTTTTTTTAGAGTATCGTAAGTAAATGTAGTTACAGTAATGTATAAATTAAAAAAATACAACTGCATAACCCAAACGCGGTAACATTTTAAACACAAAAAACCTTTCAATAGCAAATATTATTAACAACAATTATTTAGTTATCATAGTAAAAAAACTGCAAAACCCAAATGCAGTAAAACATTATTGATTAGCATAACACTAATGAACGGAAAGGTAACTGCATAATCCTAATGTAGTTAAAGATGAACAAAACCAGCTATACTAAATATTATAACCCTAACGAACTAAAAACAACCGCATAACACTAATGCACTAAAATTAATCATACTTACTACGATAATGTCTTCTTCGAACAAAAATAACTGCATAAAATTAGTAGAAAAAAACATTAATGAACAATTATACCTTTTTCGATTTGTAAACTTTTTGATGTTTACTATAATACAAATAACCTTCTCCAGCATTTTTACCACATAATCTTGCTCTACATTTCAAAGTACTATGCCGAGAACTTCCGATCTCAACAGTAGCGACAATAACTTTACTCCTAGTCATTCTCATTTCAAACTTAATTTTCATTTGAATAGGTCAGATTCGAGACCGCAAGCATAAATTTGATCAAAAAAGACGTAGGGTTTAAGGAAGTTTTTTTTTGAAGAAACGAAATAGAAAACAAAACTGCATAAAAACGATACTTATTCCAGAAGAGTCGTTAACTTACACGTAGCCAAAATAGGGAAGACTTGTAAAAAGTACACGAAGGGATCTAACTTACAAGAAAAGGATTAGAAAGGACTCGCATTATATTTACATTAAAAATTATGGACCCAAGACCAATTTTCTATTTGTGAAGATGCTATATTACTTTAATATCTTTTATTTTGGGAAAGATATGGACATGTGTATCTTCACTTATAAAGGGTGTATGTGAAGTCATTTGTTTTAAAGTTTGGTTACTTATTTTGTGGAAATTGAATAAAAAAGAATGGTTAAAGAAAATTGTACGTTTGGTACGTCATTTTCTTTACGCTTTTTAAATTAATTGGATAAAAGTTCTAGAAGAATATATAACAAAAATAACATTGTGATAATTTCTTTTACTTAATAAAAGGGAATTCATTTAGACCTTTAAAATTGGAAAATTCAAATTTAATATTCGATGACCGGTAGTATATAAACAAACACATCCTTAATGTCTTTTAAGTCCAAATAGAGATTTTAAAAATTATTTGGATGTTATTGCACATTTCTTTTAGGTTAGATTAAATGAATCAAAAAGTGTGATGCATATGGTAATACCTTACTTACGAGCCGAAGATGTTTATAACGTCTCATAAGGCAATTCATTTCAAATGAAGTCCAAAGCAGATTATTATTTGAACCTCTAATATTCGTATTTTGTTGCTTGTTGGTTTTAATACTTCACCAACAAGGCAACAACCAAGTTCATTTGCAGAATTTTGCCTACACCCAACTCTTCCATCCCGCCAAAACTCAACACGTGTCCTCAAATTGGACGGCCTCCTCCCTATATAAATCTGCTGCTTTCACAGCTCCTATTCAATTTTCATATCAAACATCAACAATGCCTAATTGGAACAAGGGCCCACTTCTTGGGCGCGGCTCAACAGCCATCGTCTCCCTCGCTTCCGATCCCATCTCCGGCCAACTCTTCGCCGTTAAATCAGCAAGCCTCTCAAACTCCGGATTCCTTCAATATGAAAAGGGCGTTCATTCTTCCGTCTCTTCTCCTCACATAATCTCTTACTTGGGCTATGATTCAGACGCTGCCTTCTACAATCTCTTTCTTGAGTACGCCTCCGGTGGATCCATCTCCGACCTAATCCAAAAGCAAAAGCTTCAGGAATCCGAAATCAAATCCTTCGTGAAAGACATTTTGCTTGGATTGAGCCATCTACACTCCATGAAAATCGCCCATTGCGACATTAAATGTCAGAACATACTCATCTCTGGCGATGGAAGAGCGAAAATTGCAGATTTTGGTTGTGCAAAGTATATAGACTGCGATAATCAAATCAGGGCAAAGATAGGGGGAACGCCGATGTTCATGGCACCAGAGGTGGCCAGAGGAGAAGAGCAAGGACTGGTTTCAGATGTGTGGGCACTGGGATGCACAATTATAGAAATGGCAACAGGCAGAGCTCCATGGTTGAATGTATCGGATGCGGGTTCCCTTCTTTATCGGGTCGGATTCACAGAAGATCTTCCTGAAATCCCTGAATGGATTTCGGATGCTGGTAAGGAATTTTTGAGAATGTGTTTGGTGAAGGATGCTGGCAACAGGGCAACTGTCGATGAGTTGTTGAGGCATCCTTTCTTAACGGGTAGAGGTGTGGATGTAGGATACAAGTGGGTTACCCCAAGGAGTGTATTGGAGAGCAACACCTGGGATTCAGTATTTGAAAACGAACACGTAGTTGATTTCGGATCTGACCGGATGTCAGATTTGATAGGGTGTGAGGATGGACCCGAATGGAGCTGGGATGACAGCTGGCGTACAGTACGCAATGAATCATTGTTTACCTGTGTTACTGTCGTTAGTACGTTGGCTGCCGTTAGTGAAGAATCATCTGAGCTTAGGTTTGAAAATGAGTTGTTGGAGCATCCTTTCTTAACGGTTACGGATTTTGATACTGGAACCAAGCGGGCTACGCCTAAGTGCATACTGGATAGGATATTGGGCATGAGAGGTGTTGGCGACGGACCCAACTGGAGCTGGGATGGCAGCTGGGAAACAGTACGCAATGAATCATTGTTTAATACAGTTTTTGTTGCTAGTACTGCAACTGCTATTAGTGAAGAATTATCGGAATTTAGTAATGATAGCGAAGTATGTGATTATAGAGATGTTAATTATATGAATGCATGTAAAGAAGAAGTTGTGAATGTTTCTGAAATTTGTACAATGGACTTGGAGGATGATGATATAGAACCAATTATAATTGCAAATCATAATTTTGGTCTATTTGAAATTGGTTTAGTTATATATGTACTGATTGCTTATGGTTTTAAGATATTAGTATGTTTTGTTATAATAAAACGGGCGACAACTGGCAACTGGGAAGAGTAAAAAGACAGAAAGGTCGGAGAGTCCAATAGCATTTGAACTGGGAGCGTGTCTTTTAATATAATTTGGTTAATGAAGCAAAAAGACAAAACAAAAGATATCAACCACAGATGATTGGTATTCCAGAAATGTGGAGGAAAGAAGCAGTAAAGTAAAGAAAGAAGAATAGAGCTCTAGAACCTGCATATGACTGCATCTTTCACAATCGAACTGTTCGCGTAAAGAGTTTGTGAAAACGGATCTTAAGAGTCTTCGAATAGTTTACATAAAGAGATCGAGAATATAAACATATTAAACGTGGCAAAAATAGAATGAAAACGCGAGGAAAGTAGTTGCATCCAATTCGCTGACGGTTGAGTTTGGTGTTGCAACAAAGTTAGTAAAGCCTTCGTTTTCACTTTTAGTACAAGTAAGCCTATTAATTTAATTAATAAAGGAGAGCATGCACGTGGCTTAAGTTAGTTGACTCGTACATTTTATTTGGATCAGGTTTGGTCGGTATATATATGCTGACGTGCCTGCTGACGTGTATCCGTTTTCAATTTAAATTCAAAACTTGCAAGCGTGAAGGGCCTTCTTTTCTTAAGACACGTGTTTGATTATACAAAGGTTGTCACCGGTCGGGTCTCACTGTATTATTATTATATATGGGAATAAACTGGAAGTCCGTTCTAAAGAATCTAAACTGCTCTAACACCTTAACTATTTATTTAATGTGCATTAATCATGTTTAAATGTTACTTTTGAAGTACTTGTAGCAGCGGTATACGACAAAGGGCCACGTGGCTTTGAAGTAATTGCTTCGTACACTTCAGTTTAGGTCTAGTTTGGTGAGTGACATGATGACGTCTCTGCAGACATGTGTCCATTTGTTCCAACCCTGTTTCAATTCAAATTCAAAACTGGCGAAGAAGAAAGAATCTTCTTTTCTTCACTAGACACGTGTTGGGGGAGAGCTATTTTGTTCACACCAGTGTGAACAAAACACGACTCCCCATTGGTTGAAATCAGCGACTCCCCATTGGTAGTGAGTGTCTATTGTGAAAACACACTATTGATGTGTGAATTCTAATAATAATGATTCAACACCTTATTTGAGTGGTAAGTTTAGCAGACAATGTAATAGTTAGTTTGCCATTGCGCGACGATCAGAAACATGATATTTGAATGGTGAAGATTGATAAACGGAGAATGCGTTTGCAGCAATAAACGCGATATTTGAGCATGACATTTAAGTTGTGATTTTTAATTTAATTGATTTATACACTACAAGAAAACATGTTATTAATAACGCCATTTAATAACGCATTATTCTAAGCGTTATTGTTTACCTTTATTTTTTTTTTACTCTATTTGTTTTGTAATGCACATATGTAATGCTTTGGTCCAAATTTTTTCGTCTCCTTCCCAAAAACACTTAAACAGTTTCGTCTCTCTCCCAAACACTCAACAATTTTCGTCTCCCTCCCAAAATGAAATAACCCTAATCGACGTTCTACTTCATCTCCATCACCAATCACCGAACTTCAACCGTTCTACTCCATCTCTGATCTTCAACAGTTCGCTCTTCAGCAGTTGTGAAGTCGACGACGTCTAGAACACTAATCTCCGATCTTCGATCTTCAATTTCGCACTTCATCTATATCTCCCAGATTCGACTTTAGGCGTGGACTTTAGTTGTTTCTTTTAGGCGTGGACTTCGACTTTAGTTGATTTATATTCAACCTCAATATTTATATCCAGTTCAACATTTGTTTCTCTCTTATCGTTTGCGAAGGTACTTCTCTCTCCTCTTTTTCATTCGAACTTGAATTGTATTGCTTGCTTCAGATCTATACATTATGATCTGTAGTGTCAAACTTCCGTCCACCATTTTTTCTTTTTGTTTCATTTTTTAGTAGAATCTCAATTTTATGGAAGACGGTTGCTTTTACTGCTTGAAATTGAATTTTATGTTACGACTCTGTTAGATTTGATTCAATTTGTTGAGCGAATGATCTACATTTATATTAAACTTGTTTCTGCTAGAATTGAATTTGCTTTGGTTGATGAAACTTGAATAAAATAGTGAAAATCCAATGTTTTATACTTTAATTACAGGCAATCTCATCTGTTTTGTGTATTCTGAATGTTGTTTGAAAGTTTATATGGATCGATAATATAGTTAAACTACGACTAGCAAGTGCGGAATTATAAATAATAGTAAATGGCAATAATAAAAATGACACCAGAGATTTTTATACTGGTTCGAACTTCTCGTTCTACGTCCAGTCCCAGACTGCTTCTGGAATTTCTCGAATAACCCTCACTTAACCCGGAGGAACAGGTATTACACCGCTTGAGCAACCGAACAGGACTTTTCTGCCTAAGCAACCGAATAGGACTTTTCCGCCTAAGCAACCGAATAGGACTTCAAATACAATTTGGTAAATTATTTCTTGACTTGTGTGTTCTTTGAATAACATGAATATAGTCAATGTAGTACACCCTTCCTATAATCTTCTTGATATGATGATTTGAATGTGCAAAAGATAGGAAGTAGAGAATTGAAAATCACTTGATATTATAACAATATAAGATCAGAATAGATAGAAAGAATTGGTTATCAAAATAGTGAATTTTCATCTCTATTTATAGTAATGAGTAGTCTTAATTTAATAGTTGCAACTCTTTGAAGAAGTGCAACTCTTGGTGAAGAAGACAACTCTTCAGATTTTGATATTTTATGAAGAGATGCTTCAGTTCGTCAAGTTCAGATGTCTGAGATAAAAGTGACAGATGTCTGAATAATTTTGAATTTCGAAAAAATAAAAGGAAAACAAAAACAGTTAATTTAGACGTCTGTCTTTTAATTCAGACGTTTGTCTAGGGTGACAGACGTCTGTTATTAAATTGACAGACGTCTATTTCATATAGAAATAGAGGCATTAAAAACATAGAGTTCAGACGTCTGTTATATTAATTTAGACGTCTGATATTGATGTCAGACGTCTGAATTAATATACAGACGTCTATTTCAGTACTGTTTTGTTCCTTTGTCCATTTTAGTATTTTTGAACTTGAGAAAATATATAATTTTGAAAATACCTTTTTATATTTATTTTAAAGCATGATTTTCAAAAGTATATTTGTGTGTGTGTGTGTTTCATCACCATATCAGAGATTGTACATATATATCTAAATAGATTTTTTAAGAACTTTAATCTTGTTGATGATATGATAATAGCTTCTTTTGACGATTCCTGCAAGAATATTTGACATAATAGTATATAGATTGAAATATATAGTTGTCGCATTAAAATCGAAGAAGGCAGGTTCCAACATTCTCCCCCTTTTTGATGATGACAACTATATAATTCAACGATTAGTATAACCATACCTTTTGCCCCCCCTGTCAATATGACCATATTATATAGCAGAATGATTAATATTTCTCCCCCTTTGTCATTAACAAAAAGGAATTTGTAAGGGGTTAGAAATGTGATGATAAAACACATTTTTGAATAGGAATATGAACTTTGTTCAGAACATACCAATGATAAAATTTTGTTGTGGAAGAGTCAGAATATTTGGAGTATAAAAACAGATTTGAACAGATGTTTGAACAGGTTCCACATCTTAATATACTAAACAAAGAGAAAAATTGATATAGGACTGAAATTAGATTGTTGAAAATATATTATCAGACGTCTATGCGCAATGACAGACGTCTGTGATAATATAGACAGACGGCTAAATAAGAACCAGGGATTTAGACTTTATGGACTAGAATCAGATGGCTCATTTTTTATTATCAGACGTCTATATTTGAGTACAGACGTCTGAAGTATTAAGTTTAGACGGCTCAGAGGTCTAAATTTGAAACAGAGAGTAAAAAACATTTTGAACTAAATTCAGACGTCTAAATTTTTGTAGCAGACGTCTATTTTTGAGGACAGACGTCTGTGACAAAATGTTCAGACGGCTCAAACAATATATAGGTATACAGACGTCTGTTAATAACTATCAGACATTTGTTTGTCTGATTTTTAGTTTTTGAATAATATTAATATGTTTAAAGGTCCCCCTATGTATAACATCTCCCCCTAAGTATAATATCTTGTAAATAACGAGATAAACTCATTATTAATTATGAAGGAAAAATAAAATAGATTTTACCATATTTGCTGAAGTCCATATTTCATTGTAAGCACGTAATTCTATTAATCGTATGGAACATTCTTTAAAATTCCAAACTCTATCCTTTTCCTTTTGTTTCTTTGAGTACCTGCAAAAATTAATAATCATTTTTGGTACCCTCTTATTATGTTAGGGTCCGGGGGTTAGATCTTGGGAAACCATACCCATTTGGGTGTGGTTGAACCTTTATAAATATAATTTTCATTATTAACTACCATATCAAAATAACCATTAATGTATTTTTCTCTATTTTTCCAATTAACAGGAACCCAAATACTTAGATAATTTTTATTCATATTTCTAGTCAATGATTTTGTACTTCTAGAGAAATTATAAACATTATTGGTCATAGCAGTATTTGAATTTCTATAAAAATTGGATTTAGATTTTACTCGAAATTTAGTACTAGCACTAACATTTTTATTATACATGAAAGCATATCTAGTGCTATTTCTACGATCAATTTTATTATATCCTAAACCACTTTTATCATTGTGAGCTTTTGAATTTGTAACTAAGGAAGATAAGATATCTTTACCTTTGTTAAAATTTATGATTTTTGTATTTAATCTTTCAAAATTAGCTTTAGAATCACAAACTTTTTTTTGAAAAATATTATTATTAACTTTTAAAATCTCACATTCTTTAGATAATTCTAAATTCTTTTTAATTAAAGCTTCATTCTCTTTTTCAAGAGACAAAATTAAAGAACTAGAATTATTTAAAGAATTTTCCAAAAAAGTATTTTTATTTTGCAAAACATTGATTTCCTCCAAAAGATCATTGTTTTTATCTTCTAACTGCTCATTTTCTTTTTGTAGGAAATCTTTTTGTAAAACAAGTTCTTCGACGGTATTTTCAAAACATTTAGTTTGTTTTACCAAAAATTTATTTTCCTCTTTTAAATTGGAAATTCTTGCTCACAATCTTTTAACTTAGCTAAAGCAATTGTATTAACTTTATTCAAAGTTTTACAATCTTTTAATAATTCGTCATGTGCTAACAGAAGATCTTTATATAAAGAATCTAAACATACCGATTGTGATCTGAGTTTAGCTATAAAGCATTTGTTTGTTTGTTCCTTTGATTCTTCTTTATTGCTTTTCCTCTTCTTATTGCCTTGACTAGATCTCTTTGTAGCCATTTATTCTAGGATGTTGTTACGATCTCTAGAATCCCAGGCTCTGATACCAAATGAAAGTTTATATGGATCGATAATATAGTTAAACTACGACTAGCAAGTGCGGAATTATAAATAATAGTAAATGGCAATAATAAAAATGACACCAGGGATTTTTATACTGGTTCGAACTTCTCGTTCTACGTCCAGTCCCAGACTGCTTCTGGAATTTCTCGAATAACCCTCACTTAACCTGGAGGAACAGGTATTACACCGCCTGAGCAACCAAACAGGACTTTTCCGCCTAAGCAACCGAATAGGACTTTTCCGCCTAAGCAACCGAATAGGACTTCAAATACAATTTGGTAAATTGTTTCTTGACTTGTGTGTTCTTTGAATAACACGAATATAGTCAATGTAGTACACCCTTCCTATAATCTTCTTGATATGATGATTTGAATGTGCAAAAGATAGGAAGTAGAGAATTGAAAATCACTTGATATTATAACAATATAAGATCAGAATAGATAGAAAGAATTGGTTATCAAAATAGTGAATTTTCATCTCTATTTATAGTAATAAGTAGTCTTAATTTAATAGTTGCAACTCTTTGAAGAAGTGCAACTCTTGGTGAAGAAGACAACTCTTCAGATTTTGATATTTTATGAAGAGATGCTTTAGTTCGTCAAGTTCATATGTCTGAGATAAAAGTGACAGATGTCTGAATAATTTTGAATTTCGAAAAAATAAAAGGAAAACAAAAACAGTTAATTTAGACGTCTGTCTTTTAATTCAGACGTCTGTCTAGGGTGACAGACGTCTATTATTAAATTGACAGACGTCTATTTCATATAGAAATAGAGGCATTAAAAACATAGAGTTCAGACGTCTGTTATATTAATTTAGACGTCTGATATTGATGTCAGACGTCTGAATTAATATACAGACGTCTATTTCAGTACTGTTTTGTTCCTTTGTCCATTTCAGTATTTTTGAACTTGAGAAAATATATAATTTTGAAAATACCTTTTTATATTTATTTTAAAGCATGATTTTCAAAAGTATATTTGTGTGTGTGTGTGTTTCATCACCATATCAGAGATTGTACATATATATCTAAATAGATTTTTTAAGAACTTTAATCTTGTTGATGATATGATGATAGCTTCTTTTGACGATTCCTGCAAGAATATTTGACATAATAGTATATAGATTGAAATATATAGTTGTCGCATTAAAATCGAAGAAGGCAGGTTCCAACATTGTTATTGAGTTTTTATCATTATTAGTGATATTAACTTCTGGTTTTTATTTTGAATGTTGTTATTAAGTCTTTGCGAATTGAGAAAGAGAGGATTTCTCATAGATTTATTCCTGCTTGAGGAATTTTAATATTAGTATGATTTAGGTATATTAATATAATGTTTTGCTTCTGTTTATAAACATCTATAGATAGTCAGAAATATAATTTTTTTTATTTAAATTCTATATTGTTAATTTACTTCTTTTGTTTCCAGTAAGTTACTTTGATATTAATCATGTAAAAAACCTTGTTTTGTTGGTTACTTATTGATGCATATTTTGTGTTAAATATTGTTACGCTGGAATTACAATTTCAATCGCCCTTTCACCATTATTTGTTTGGACGTTAATATTGTTATACTGAGAGTTGAGACAACCAGAGTTGAGAATTGAAACAATAGGAGATAATGTGCATGTGTTGAAACCATAACAAACCAAGTATAAACTTGAAAACTGTAGGCATTATTAAATCAGAAGTCCTCCAAAATACAAACTGTAGGCAATAATATAATTTCCATGTGCTGAACCAATGACAAATTGTGGAAATGCATATGCTAGCATATATAATGTGTGTGTGTGCTGACAATAGTATAAACTGCAGGCAATAGCATAATTGCGAACCTCAGGCACATTGAGTATGTAATCGACTTGGATGGGTTACAAAGCCCGGGACAAAGCTGGTTTGTTCATATACTATACACTATGTACTAATTAGTGATGATCTGTAAGACTTATACCGATTGTTTATACATACATATACATACACATACATACATATACATACACATACATATACATATAATTCTGCAGAAAATTTCAAATCCTAAAGCCACCATAGTGTCTCTAGAAAAATGGCTACCGAAAGATAAGTGGGTTCAAATCAACCCACTATTGGTATTCAAAGCTTTTTTTATGTTCCTTGTTCCTGTTTTATATTTGATATGTTCATGGCCTGTGAAATTGAAATTTAAAAACTTGTAGTCACATATTTCTGCACATGCTTTCAATTACCTATAGATTTTTAATGGATATGGAAATACCAGAAATGTATTATTAGTTCATCAACTTGAGTAAAAAAACTATTTTATATTACTTATCAGTTAACATTCCTAATCTTCTTCAATTATTAGCAACTACCACTTTTTTTACTGTCCTGCGTTTTTATCAAATATATAATTCTCAATACATCATTAATTATTTCATTCAATTGACATAATAATCAAGATCACTCTATAATTGTCAAAATTTTATAGAGTATTCATTAGAAGTCAACTCAATCAAGACTACTTTGTAATTCCAATTGGAAATATGAGTAAAATGGTATATTTGAGTTGTGTATGTTATTTCTTTAATTTATTTTTTAAAATAAATAAAAGGAAGTGGAAAGTTGAATGCAATCGAGTAGTCTGGCTTGAAAACAATGTATATTGGATGTAAATGAAAATGTTCTTCTTTATTTAACCATAAAATTGTCAAATTGCATATAAACATCACCCAATGCAGTTCATTAATGTATAATACTATTTTAGATATTTGGTTCCTCGAGACATGTCGGTTGGACAATTTGTTCATATCCTAAGTGGTAGGTTTATATATGTATTTATGGGGAAAACAACTTGCACAAGGTTGCTTATTTATCTGGTTTGTAATATATGTATTTCTGGGGAAAATGTGCTACATAATTCAATTATTTATTAGTTGACAACACAAGATGAATTTATATATTTCATCACATGTTCCATCAAGCTAGCCATTGCAATTTTCCATCTATAAAACTACAACTTCAAACCTTCATTTTGGTTGAGTTTGTTTTTTAGCTGATAACAGCTTTCCATTTTGAGTAAAATCATCTCTAATAATTGGTACTTAAGGCTACATGTGTAACTCTAATTCTTATTTGAATCATCAGTTAAAAGATGAAGCATGGTGGCTAGTACTGGGAAATGCACCAACTTCGGAACTCTATGCAATTAAAAGGGTCAGTTTCTCTGAACGAATGGCTACTCGCATGGAACTACCACCAACAGCTAGCGTGCAGGTGAGTTTTTGCTTTTGTTTTTGCTTTTTGTTTTTGTTTTGCAGAATATCTTTAGTGGAAAAAGGGTGTTTTTATTTAACTTACCGTTGAACCTTTCATATGTATAGTTGTTTGAACTTCGAACCAAATTATTTGTTTAATGTTTGTGAACATTAACCGTTACTGCAGAGACTATTATCTTCTTAATATGCTTGTAAATCCTTTCAAAGTTGATAATGTTTTAAAGTTTGCCTTGTTAAAAGATCTTTGTCAACTAATCATTCTTGGTTTTAGTGTACTGTCCAATACAAGATTAAAAACAAAGGAAGAATCTGAGACATTACATGAATTAGCTCAAATGGAAAATGCCTCATCATCTAGTGATGACTTTTCACTTGGGTTAAACTGTTTTATTCTCTGTACTTCTATATTTCAATACATAAAAAAATGAGCTTGATCTAGGTGTCTCAATAAGCCTTTCCCAATATAGAGAGTTTATTAGAAGTCATCCACGCATTTCTTTCATTAATGTCTAAGCACCAGTCCAGTGCCAAGAACTGATATCATGACAAGTTTAATGTACCGGCTTCTCCAATTGTTTATCAGGGTAATATTGAAAATACTTAATATTAAACTTAAGATACTGAACTATTTTTTTTATTGCACTGTTTTATTATTCTAAGTTTATGCTCACTCTATTATCTACAAGGCTTGATTCAACCTTACAAGATGAGCTTTTAAGCCAATTATGTGGTGCGGGAACAAGTCCTGCACTTAATATCTCGACGAAACGGTATTATCAATTGAAGCTCTTACCGTTTATGTTATTTCAGTATATACATTTAGGAAGTAATGATTGGAGTTCTGTTTAGATAGGATCTCAGGCATGTTTCTAAGGCTACTGATAATGCTGGAAAGGAGATTCATCATATAGTATGTGAACGTTAGGTAAATACTAGGTACAATTAATTTGCACTAATATACAAATTATTTGTGTTGTCGAATAATGTGTTTTTTTAGCCATCAACATGGAACACCCAATGCAAGTTAGATTACTTCTTTTATGAAGATAACAGAACAATTGTCTCTTGTAAATAATTGTTGCAGTTAATCTTTTCATTTGATTATCTCAATTTAACATTCAATATAGCCAACTTCCTTTGAATTGCCTCTTGATTTAGTTTAGTGTACATAATCAGGAAAATCCCATGATCAACAAACTATAATGTTCTCAGTACAGACCTGAGAGACAGAAGTGTGTGGATGGCAGCCATGTAGCAAAACATCCCATAAAACAATATGCATGACAGCCGTGCAGCCTTAGATCCACACGATGGACCATGTCACCCCAGGCATGGTCCTCGAGCTCTAGCAGCATGCCATAGTGGAGTACATGAACGTGGGGAGGAGGCTAGCAGAAAAAAAGCTATCATATGCCGTGTGGCAGGAGCTGTAGATATCAGACCACTTCACACTAATATTTGGGTACACATCTTATTATCTTCATTAATATTTGTTATACGGTTCCTTCACTTGTGTTTTCTTCTTTTGGTAACACACACAAAGCGAAATATACAGGTATATTATTGATGGTGTTAGCCATGAACATATCCAAGCCCGTTCTAACTATCAATGATGGGATACGAGCAAGGCAACGATGCATTGTAGAAATAGCAAAAATGATTCACGTATGTCTTGACTATTCACAAATGAATTCCTTCTTCTTATATTGATAAAATCCAGTAGCTCTACTTTGAAAATATCTGGTCCTTTGGGTTTAAATTTTTTCTTATAAATTAGAAATTATAAATACAAGGTTGCAATCCTTTTTCATGGTGATGTACTGGATGATGCAAACAAAATGCGTGGTATAGCTTTAATTGAGATAGATGTATTGAGTTATTTTGAATGCTTTTAGGTTTTTTGCCAAGTTCCTTCTCTATGTATGTTGTCGCCCTTTCATCAGCTTTTTTTATATTCGAAAAATATGCTCTAGCTGTTTCTGTAGCTGCTGCTAGAGTTATTCTTGGGTGGCCTTTCACTATTTTAGTTTTTTTGCCAGTTACCATAGCTTCATTATTTTATGGAAAATTCAAAAAGGTCTTCTTATCAGGATTTGGAACATCTTTGTTCACCCTTGTAAGTCATTTAGAAGTACAATATTCAGTTTTTCTCTTATCTTTGTCCCTCAAGCATCGTTTATATAACCCTGAATTTGCAAGTCATGGCTAGAAAAATCCTAGCATTCACCAACTTAATATATATGCATCGCCTGACTTAGGCATCACCTAATTGCTTGAATTAATTTGATCTTAGCTTGTTCCAAATAAAAAATATTTAGTTCCTTGTGGCCTTGATTCACTGGTTCATATCTCAGGTACTCTTTCGATTTTCTGGTTACTCCGGTCATTTTTTTGATGACTTTTTTTGCTAAAGATGTCGGTTTTGGACTATCCTATGAACATTGTATCGTTTTTGCATCGATTGTTTGATTTTATTCGGCTGCACCTAAGATCAATCTTTTGGTGTTAATGGTGAAATTGAGCGAGTCTCTTCTTAGTAATCCTCTTCTTAGTTAGGACTTCACTAAAATAAACTTTTGATAATTGCCGCAAATGGAAATTAACATGTTATTTTATCACTTTCTTGATTTTAAGAGTGAGCAAGACGATACAGTTACTACACAGTACATGGATTTTGTACGAAAGTGGTCGTTGATGTGTTAGACTTCGGTACTTAAAAAGTGTAGCTGAGGATGCATCTGTATGCCAGTAAAAAAATGTACCAGTTGTTCATGTGTACACGAAAGCAGTTTTCTTGTTTCTTAAAGAATGGAGGAACAAATGCCACCAAACCTTACTAATTCATTTGTTTCAATGACAATGAAACAAATGATATGAACTTCTTTCAATGATATGAAATTCTTTCAATGACAAAGCCAGATACACTTATATAATTTGCATGTAACATTGTATGTACTTCCATTATAATTATTATTGATGGTAAATCAAAATTGTGTTGGGCTTCACATTTAGATATGAGATGATATGTAGGACGGTGGTCTACTTATTATTATCAATGGTAAACCAAAGGAGTATTGAATCGCTTGGTCGTAGTTGGGCTTCACATTAAGGTAGGTATTAGTTGAATTTCCTTAGGATATGTTTTAAAGTAATGTATGCTTTCTGACCCACAGGTTGAACTGTACCTAGATGTTGAACTATACTAGCTAAAAGCAGCATGGTAGCAGCATCTAAGAGTACCTTGAATAACAGGATATTCTTATGCTGGTCATTACATTCCAGCTTTTGCTAGCAGAGTTTACCAAGGAAATAAATCCAAAGAAGGGATTCATAAAAATTTAAAGGTACTGTAGCTCTATAGATTTTATTGGAGTAGTAAATAAGGTGCTAATTTATAACATGTTTTATGTAGGCCTTTTTTATTAGTAGTGGACTTCACTGATCCAATAACCCAGTACATTGTGGATACCGATTATGCAGTATACCAAGCCATGCTCGTTATCTTTGTGCGGTACTGCTTAACTTGTCCAGTTTATATTTGATGGTTTAGCAAACATCATCTCACTGAATTTTTAGGTATCCTGACCTCGTCTTCCATTGCTGCTGATAATGATGAGGTAACTCAACTCGCATGAAACAAATGTTAGAGAAAAATGAAAAGCTGATGAAAGAGTTACTGGAAGAGAAGAAACATGGGCAAAGTCGAAGCTGCAGAGCAACTTAGTTCTGGGCAAGAGGAAATTGAACGGCTTAAGCATGAACAAACAGAGAGAGAAGAGAGTCTACGAGCTTAGTTTGAGGATCAATTGCATAATGAGCGGATGCAACTGCAAATTCATGCTCAATCTGAAATGCAAGCTAATATGTCTGTTGAAATTATTGTAATTGAGAGACAATGTTATGGCCGTAAATGATATTATTTTGTGGCATCCATTTTAAATTTGACGAATTTAGACTTTATGTCGTTTGAAACTGTTGCATATGATATATTTTATCATGTTTTGGCTAATTGTGATTTTGTTAAGTGTGATATGACCAGACATATTTTGTTAATTGTGGTTACCAGACATATTGACCGCTGATTCTCAAAAGCACCTTATTTTATAGCTGCAAAATGGTGTTATAAAGATTTCCAATTCCGTTGAGATTTAGCTGTATTATAGCGGCTATAATGAGCTATTGAATAAATATTTTATAGCGGCAAAATGGTGTTATAAAGATTTCCAGTTCCGTTGAGATTTAGCTGTATTATAGCGGCTATAATGAGCTATTGAATTAACGTACCATAGCGGCGAATTTGCGTTATAAAACTAAGTTCAACCATAGCGGCATATTTTGTGTTATAAATATTCAACAGTTTTTTATAACATGTCGATATACGGCGCTTATCAAACCGCTATGGTTGTGATTAATAGCGGCTACATGCCGCTATAAAAGACACTTTTTGTTGTAGTGATAGTTAATTAATTATTTGTTTTGTCGTGTTATATGAGTTTAATTAAAATAAAAAAACAGTACAGAAATTGTAATACATCACTACGCCATAGATGACCTACTGCAACGAAATTACATGGTGTTGCTAGCTATAATGCAACGATAGGTATGCTGATTTTTGTCTATTACAACACTCGCTTCAAGGTGTTAGCATAGGTATCAACAAGATGTTGCAGTAGCTATAGATGTATTCAAATTAAAAAATTAATAAAATTAGCAATCCGCGTGAATACGATCCAACGGTCTACATTTAATCTGGTTGTTAAAATGGATCACCACTGCAATTTGCCCCAAAATTTCGTTTTCCCGCTTTACTTTTCATATCATTTTCGTTCTCACCCCCAATTTCCAAATCCCTAATTTCCAAATCATATTTTCGTTTCTTTTTTTTTCTTCCAAAAACAAAATTCTATGTTGGACTGGGTTACGGCAGTGGGTGATTGCGAAATTCTATGTTGTTACTAGCGTTCTAAACAACTAATGGATAAATGCATCTTATTTTATTTTTAATCATGTCTGTTTTGAGCAAATCATTTTCCGAAGATCAGAGGAAGCAGCAGAGGCATCAAAAGTTACAGATTCCTTGAAAGTGCAAATTGGTTTTGGTTCTTCCGGTTGGGGTGTTGGATGCATTTTTCATTCTTTGGATTTTCACTTCCCTCTCCAGAACTTTGGATAAACTCCAGGTACAAATTGAGCAATGTTAGTTAAGCTTCCAAAAATCTTAATATATTTATACAATCATTATGATTCTTTACTTTCTACCGAAGTGCTGGATTTGATTGTGCACCATGACAGGCAAGGAGATTGATGGCAAAGCTAGACGTCTACAGGAAATTCACCAATGCATTGGGCGTGGCTGTTGTAGTTTCAGTTGGGTGGATTGGTTATGAGGTAACTTTTTATCCATACCATCTTGCAGTTAAGAAACAAAATCGTATGTTTTTGTGCTTGAAATTGTCTTATACTAAAAAAACAAGATGGTTTGAAATTGGTAAAGAAAACAAGTCCCATAAGTGTTCTAGATTGTGTATGCATGCTACTTCTGAGCTATATATACCTATAGAGATGTGATATCATAAAAGAAAACTTTGTTTTTATAGTGAGGTTATACAATTTCTTTTTCATAGCAAAATGGTCAAATTGTTGGGAAAGGAAACCAAGTAAAATTTCGACTATTCTTAATGCATGCTCATTATGTTTATATCTTATTTGGTTCTGTATGTGGTACTTCAAACATATCTCTGCTATTTCAGTGATGCTGAAATGCTAAATGACCGGGCTGTAACTGTAACCAACCATCAGAGGGCAGATATTTGGATCCTACTTAGAAACTCACTCCTGTTAATTAAATCAAATTGTTCGATATGAATCTCTGATTCATTTTATATGATTTTGTGATCTTGATATGATTAGTCATTTTTTTAATTGTGCAATGGTCCTATTCACATATACTTGGCTCTTGGACTCTTTGCTAGGTCATCGAGGAGGTGTTCAAATTCGCAGGAGGTGTTCATTTGTGCATCATTTTACGTCGTTTCAAAGAAGGCTCGATCCCCGCCGGGACTGCGGTGCCCCGGACCCCCGCCGGCGCTGCGCCCGGACCCGCTTCTCGGCTCGCCTTCGGCTCGGCACTCGGCTCGCCTTCGGCTCGGCTCGTCATATATTTGTCAGTGTCGGTGTCTGTATAAATTGACACTGCATATGTAATGAGTGAACTGAGTAATGTAGTGAGGAATATCTGTATATGTGAATATCGGTGTTATTTATCATTGAATTGTAAAATAGTGGAGTCAGGAATTTGTACTATTTTAAATGTTGAAATAAAATATTTATTTAAATAAATTACTGTTTGAATATCAAATTCTATGCAATAGCATTTTATTAAATAAATATTTATTTCTATTAAAAAATCAAATATGCTCTACATTGTGGGCCCCACAAATTCAGAAAGTTAATATATATAGCAACATTTTGGAATGTTGGTACAGACACCTATGGATGTTGCCATAGACCCAAATAGGGTTCTATTGCAACAATATTTCTTATGTTGCCTTAGATAGTCAAAATGTTGCCTTTGAGGTCTGCGGCAACGCGGCAAAATGCGTCACCGAGAAAGTGTTGCCTTTGCCCTTTTTTAGCCTATAGCAACATTTTTTGGCACTTCCTGCATCACTTCTTTGGTGTTGCAGTATGCAATCTATGGCGTAGTGCATCCAAATTAATTATACAGCACTGGTAAATACAAATAAAATGATAAAATAAATTAGTGCAGCCCTGCCGCAACAATTTCTTCTCTTATAGTATTTCGAATTGTTACCATTTCATTGACTACGTGACATTGTACCGATACAGTTGCTCAGTCGGTGCATAATTTCATCGTAGTCAGACCATACTTTTGCAGCCTATCGCATAACGAAAGAAAACAATTTCGTTGACATCGTTTTTGATGCCCATTCAATATGTCTTCCACCCACATTAAATCAGTATATTCTGACGTGTGATTCCGGACGATATCGCTCCTTCTTGTACGTAAATATATTTCTATAGCGGCTAAATCTAGTACATTTTCGTAGTTAGATTCTGATTCCGAATTAGACATCATTGATGTAGACAGAAATGTGTGAAGTAAAGAGAAAATGAAGGGGGAAGAGGAGGAGGAGAATTTGGTGGAATGGTGTGGAGAAGGGTTGGTTAAGTAGTTAGGGGTGGGTGAAAATATGTCGGATGCCAATGTACCAATTTTCTACAATCGGACAACGGTGTTGAGAAAGTGGAGTTTAACGTTGGAACGTCCAACACGTCGGCAAAGGTTACAGGTTAAAAAAAGATTGCAAACAGAAATAGATAAAATTTGGCACACTGAACTACTGGAATATTCCTAACGAAGAAGAAAGATGGGACGTTGAGATGTATTCAGTTGATGTTGGCTCAAATACAACTAATATATACACCAAAAATTAGAGGGTAATGCATTGCACGTGGGCACATGCTCCAAAGTGCCGACTTATCAGCAAACAACTTAAAAGCAAGTTTATATAGTTGGAAATAAGTTATCTATGTAGTTGGAAATAAATTATGAAAAAGGTAGGAAGAATTCACTATTTTGAAATTTTGAAAACTAAAAAAATTGAATATACGAAAAATGTGAAATAATTTGAAACATAGTGTTAGTCCGCATTTTAGCAAAGCGGATTTCAACTGAACTTAGAAAATTCAAACGAGAACAAAACGACCATAAACCAGACAAAGATACTCAAAAGAACTACGGGAAGAGCCCAAAAATATATAGAACTCAAAAAATGATAAGTGTTTGACTCGGCCCGAGTCATCCCTTTAACATGGTACCAAGTTTAAATTCCACTTCATGACATCCTCATATTTCTGGAAAGTGATCCCCAAGTCTTTCTATGCATGATCATGAAGCTTCGTAAAGTTCTAGAGAACATATCATAAGAAATGAAGACTTGACGATCCAAACGGCGGGATAATCCAAGTTAAGAAAGAATGATTACCAAAATATGTCGATAACCTACCAAATTACATGAAGTACATCTAGACGAATCAAGAAACTCAAAATAAGAGGATTTAGTCGATTTTTCTGCTAAGAATTAAACACGGTCCTGAGTCAAGGGCTTGACCTGGTACCAAGTTCAATTGTTAACTCGCACCGTCATGATATTTTTTTTACTATCTTGGGCCAATCCTTGGACTAATTTGAAAGCGGGCTTCTAATCCAGTATGACCGCTACCCCCATAAATACAAATCATAGAGTAGTCAAAAAAGAATCTGGATTCTGCTATCATAACACAAGAACTCTATATCTTCTTTAACGCTTTCCTCTACACCATAGTTATCAAAACAGTAACTATAGGCAATTCTAGGACTTAAAACTTGTCTAACCCATGTACTTGTGACTCTTTCTCTCAAACACTCTATAATCTCCTATAAACAAGATCAAACAACTATAAAGTGGACGTTGATTTAGTTAACAGCCAAACCACTATAAAAATCTCTGTGTCTCTCTCTTATTTCTTTAGCTTTAAAACTGTTATCTATTATTTTTACCCTATTCTGAAAGAGCCGGTGCTTTCATTTAATAGACTAGGGTGTTAATTCATTTTTTGGGTTAACATTTCGGTGCTTTCACCGAGAACAAAACTAGATCTAAAACCTTAAAGCTTGAATCATGGATTTGTAAAAGATGAAGAGGCCTATACCGGATCTAAAATCAAAGCAAGTCAACCGGATAGTTTGTAATACCCCAAAATTTTGTGAAAAATCATTTTGATAAAATAATTTAATTTTGAAATATTTAGATTTAAATATGGTGAAATTCTTGGGATTAAATAGTGTGCAAGGATATGTGTGCACATGCACACTGGAAAATGGCACAGGGGAAATCCAAGAATTTGTAGGAAAAAGAAATATATAGGGAAAAGAAAACATTTCAAATATAATTTTGAAATATGAATTATTCTGTCCTCAGATCACATGTATTATTTTGAAAAAAAAAACAGAATTTTTTTATTTGAAGTAAGAAAGTAAAATTCTTATTTAAAACATTGGAATTTAACTTAGGCCTAACCAAGTTAAATATGGGAGATATGCCTATATACATTTTTCTGTGAAGCTTAAGGAATTAAATAAAGTAATAAAGAGGCAGAAAGATTTTATGTGAGCAAAGAAGTAATTCTTACTTAGCATAGGGTTTTCTTTTACCAGATCTAACTCATTTAATTAGGAAATATATATATGTATATATTTTCTGAAAGGCAAGAGAGATCAAATAAAAATATATACACCTATGTGCATGTATATTTTCTGTGAGCAGAAAGTGTTAAAAAAAACATCAAAATGACATGAAATGTAATACAAGTCAATATGCTTGTGTAGGTAAAAATAGAAAAGGAGATTTCCAGAAAAGAATAAAAGCATAAATAAAAACTGAATCACACATTTAGCATGACTGGGGTAAGCAATTAAAGATAGCCATTTTCTAGAAAAGTAAGGGTACTAACTATAATGGACTAAAGTAGCCGGGGCATTAAGGAGGAAAATGTGAAAATGCAAAATGCATGAAGATGGTTAGGATAGAAATGGAATTTTGTTGTAACAAAACCCTAGGAGAAAACACTGGTATAAATAGGCATTTTTGGCCAGGAAAACATTTTACCCCGAGTTGCTCAAAATACCAAGAAAGAAAGGAAAATATTGAAAGGAAGAAGAAAACACACATACATAAGGATTCTCTGGATCGAGAGAAGGAAGAACTTAGGTGAGTAACCTCACTGAATTCATGGCATTAAGACCTGAGATGAGGCAGCCACTTTTTATATTGCCATTTACATATTGCTGGTTTTGATGTATATGATTTTATCAATGCTTTTTGGATGTTTTATTTTAAATCTGATATGATTTTATTATGGATGTTTTTTTTGGTGATCTTTGATTTGTTGAGATATTTGCCTTTGGATGTGCATCTTACTATTTTATTTTACTAAGAAATGTTAAGGTCCAGAATCTTAAAATTATATATAGAGAATACTCTCAAGTGTTATAGATCTATGGCATGGAAATTTTACCAAAGAAAAATGTTGGGAGCTGCATTATACTTGGTATAAGTGCTAAGGCTTGAGAAGAAAGAAATTAAGGGTGCAATAGAAATTTTCTAGGTGCTGATCCCTTAATCAAATAAAAAAAAGAGCTCACAAGCTAAAACTATGATTGAGCCAGATCATGAATCTGATTCAATCATATAGGCTTGCAGATCAATATAACAAGACATGCCATGCCTCTTTTACAGTTGAAAATATTCTTATATTTTTATTGAGATCAAGACATAATGTCCACATTTTTGGAAATAACTGTCCACTTAATTTCCGAGTAAATTATGCTAGAAAAATTTATGGGTGTTTCCATGTTTGTAGTGACAAGTTCACTTAGCTATCTGATGATAATATTTAAATCAATGCACTAGTAAATAAACTAGGGAAGGGAAGGCCAAGAAGGCTGCTGGAATGCTTGTTATATTTGATGTATGCAAGTTGGCACATGGTTTGTTTAAGCCCTGAGATCTTTGTGCAATGATGTGAATTAGTTCATTGCAATGTGTCCCTGTGATTCCTTGATGGCAGATGAGGCAGGAATTTAAACTGAATTTATACAACCTGTACATGAAGAGATAGGAATGAATATTTCTTAGGTTGGTTGGTAGGGAACCATGATTGTTCCAGTGAATGAACATGTTGCAAATAGATGATTATGGTTGCCTGATTATGAATGCAGGTATAGGAATGATAGATGGAGTTATCATACCCGAGTCACTTTATTTACACAATGATATAATAAGTGATTGTAGAAATTCATTCCAATAACAAGTCATTACACTCATATTCTCTGTTGTTTAATATCATGAATATACTGATGTTGCTCATACAAAATCATGGATCTGACCCTTATTTGCTCATGGCATATGGAGGTGTCTCATTTTAAAATGAGACAGCCACCAATGCTCTTTCAGGAAATGCAGGAGCTAAGTAGAAAGTGAAGTTATGGCAAATGAAAAGGGATTGAATGAACATGCTTGCTAATTTTAATAAGAGCCTAATATGATTTTATCTGCATGTATTCATGAGATAGTTGTGTTTGAACTTGATGTTATGTAATGAACTTGCTATGTTTGATTGAACTGGTTGTTTATCTGTTGAATATTGCTATGCATTAAGGTTTACAAAATTAAAAGAAATATCTGGGTTGAAAACCAGAAAAATATGCTTAAGTTTTAGATATGAAAAGCCTGGGAAAAGAAATATACATATTTGTATGTGAGCAAATGTTTTGCATAACTTATATTATGTATTGGTCAATTCTTGATACATAGCAATTCACTAAGTTCTTAGAATAAAATCTGGATTTAACTAGAGGTAAACTTATAAATATTTAAAGCATTTTTACTGTAATACTTTGTAAACCAGTTTAATACCACTTTTTGAATTGTTTTGAGAAAAGTAAATATTTTGCAAGGCTTCAGATATAATTCCATTGCCTTGAACAAGTGTCTGTTAGACACAAGACACATGGGTTAACCAGCTTCAAATGAGTGAAGTTTTGGGTGACTATATTTGATGGTATTTTGAATGTAAAATACATTTCAAAAGCTTTAGTTTATTTAGCAATTGTTTCACCACAACCAACTTTTAAAAGCCATACCAGATATACAATCTGGACAGGTTTGCACCATCAAAGCCTGGATACACACATTATTCTTTTAAATATTTTTTTAAAGATCAAATTCTTTTCACAGCAAATCTTATGCAAATACTCAACTTACAATGTGTTACATAGGCTAAGACTGAAATAAACAAGTCATATAGATTGAATCAAAATAAGAAAGTTTCTAGAAAATACATAAGTGGAAAATGATAAGAGAATATATCATTTTCTGGTCTTAGCCAAATATCAATATATCTGAACTATGAAAAAAAAAGAGAATCCCAAATACTTTGACCAAATATGGACAGGATTTATTAACATATTATAAATATTCAAAAGAACAAGGTAATTAACTATATGCAGATTTCTTCAAATCCAAACTAAATAGCGTACTCTTGTTTAACAAATGGAATTAAAAACATACTCTGATTTTAAACAAGAGGAACACATACATCCTCATATGTATGTGTATATCTTTAGGAATAAACTGATATATTTATATTGGTAGAAAATATTGGATCGTGGATGAATTGTTTGAAAAGAAAATGACTCTGAGAATACTAATTATAGGAATGTAAAACAAAATTAAGCATTATCAAGGAGGGTCATTTCAGTTGATATCAGAGCAAATGGTTGCATTGATTGTTGAATACTATAGAAATGTATTATATCTGGTTGTTTTGGATGAAATAATTTAGATAGGAAAATATTAACCATAGAAAATACTTACAGTACACTAATACGATTTGCCTATAATTTGGTTAGCAAACCATGGTAGGAAGGGGATCACATCATGCAGGGACAAGTGCACCACAGATGCTTGATATGCAAGAGTTTGTAAGAGTTTTAAGGGATGGAATTGGGCATAGGCCTGAGAACCCACATAAGGAACTTTCAAAACTACTGAAGGCTTACACCAATTTGGGAGGCAAAAGTTTTGAAGGGACTGAGAATGTGATGGAAATTCAAGCATGGTTGAGAACACTGGATAGAATTTTCAGTGACATGCAGCTTGATGATCAGAGGAGGAGGCAAGTAGCTTCAAGACAGCTGAAAGGAGTAGCATTAGGCCGGTGGTAGGTGGTCATATCTGGGAGAATTGAAAATGAAATCACTTGGAATCTATTCAAGGAGATGTTGGAGGCAAGATTTGTACCAGCATCAGCCAAGACCATTTTGCTTGAAGAATTTATCAGACTTAGGCAGGGAACTTTGAATGTTACTGAGTATACACAAAAATTTGAGGGATTATGGAGCAATGCTAGTGGCAGATGAAGCATCCAAAAATGATAGGTACATTAGAGGTTTGAACCCAGGACTTAGCAGAGCCATGCTACCCTATGCAGATAGGACTTTTGATCAAGTAATAGATCTGGCATTGAAATTGGAACAGCATGACAAGGAAAGAGAGAAGTATAGGAATTTTAAGAGCAACAACAACAAGAAGAATAAGGGAAGATATCACCCTTATGATAAAAAGAAGGAGGAGACAGACAACAAGAAGGACAGAGACACTAAAGCTAATGATGCTAAGAAGAAGTTGGTTTGCCACCATTGTGGAAAAGAAGGACACATCAAACCAAGGTGCCCAGAATTAAAAGGAGGAGCTTTCAAGTGCTACCTATGTGGGAAAGAGGGGCATATGAAAAGGAATTGTCCTGAGTACAAACAACAAGGGAAAATAGCAAGTTTGGAAGGCAAAGGCAAATCCACAGTGGAGAGTGGAGCTGAGAATCATGGTCAAGTGGAAGGTACACTACTTATTTGCACCGTACCCATAGCAGATAACACTGGGGCAACTCACTCCTTGATTTCCTATGAATTAGTTAAAATGCTAAAATTAAATTGCATATTGGTTGAAACCCCACTGCTTATACAAAGTCCACTGGGGAATTCTAGTGTTTTGAACATGAATTGTGTGGATGTGGAGTTAAACATAGGAGGAAATATTTTTATTTCCAATTTATATGTTTTGAATTACCCAAATATAGGTGTTATATTGGGGGTAGACTGGTTAAGGCAATTTAAAGCCATAATTAATTTAGACTCATCCACCATATCATTGCAAAATTCTAGAGGCCAGAGGATCACAGTTTTATGTGAAGTAGCTAAGGAAGGAAAATTATATCATTTAGTTGACTCAGAAAAAGATTTCAGTGAACTAACCATTGAAGAAATTCCCATAGTCAATGAATACTTGGATGTGTTTGGGGAAGTTAAGGGTGTTCCACATCATAGACCAGTTGAGTTTCAAATTAATCTCATTCCAGGAGCAAGTCCAATAATCAAGAAACCCACCAGAATGGGGCCAAGTGAATTGAAGGAATTGAAAAATCAGTTGGAAGAATTAGAAGGCAAAGGATTTATTAGGCCAAGTAATTCATGTTGGGGTGCTCCAATAGTGTTTGTAAGAAAACATGATGGTACTTTGAGAATGTGCATAGATTATAGAGAACTAAATAAAGTAACCATCAAGAACAAGTACTCATTGCCTAGAATAAATGATCTCTTTGATCAACTCAGTGAAGCTAAAATATTTTCTAGATTAGACTTAGCATCAGGATTTCATCAAATGAAGGTTGAAGATTCAAGTGTTAAGTATACTGCATTTAACATTAGATATGGCTTATATGAATTTATGGTTATGCCATTTGGCTTGACAAATACTCCTTCATATTTTGTAGATTTAATGAATAGAATATTCAGAGATTATTTAGACAAGTTTGTACTGATTTTTATTGATGACATTTTGATTTATTCCAAAACAGTGGAAGAGCATAAAAATCATTTGCATTTATTTTTGTCAAGATTAAGAGAAAATGATTTAAAGGCAAAATTTTCAAAATGTGCATTTTGGAAAGAAGAAGTACATTTTCTTGGTCATGTTATCTCTGCCAAAGGAATTTCAGTAAACCCCAATAAGGTAGTAGCTATCCAAGCTTGGAAAAGACCTAGCACAGTAAGTGAGGTGAGATCATTTATGGAGATGGTAGGATATTATAGGAGATTTATAAAAGATTTTTCGAAAATATCATCAGCACTTACCAATTTAACTAGAAAGAACCAAGCCTTTGTATGGACAGAAAAATGTGAGCATGCTTTTATCAAAATAAAAGAAGCTTTAATTAATGCACCAGTATTGAGGGTGCCAGAGGGGAATGAAAACTTAATTGTGTATACTGATGCAAGTGGCTCTGGGCTAGGGGTTGTGTTGATGCAGCAAGACCAGGTGGTAGCCTATGCATCTAGGCAATTAAAGCCACATGAAACAAGATATGCAACCCATGATCTTGAACTAGCAGCAGTTGTGTATGCCTTGAAACTCTGGAGACATTATTTGTTAGGTGCAAAATTTATTTTGTACACTGATCATAAGGCACTGAAATATTTATTCTCACAAAAAGATTTGAATATGAGGCAACATAGATGGGTGGAGTTCCTAGCTGCCTATGATCTAGATATACTCTGTACACCAGGTAAGGCAAATAAAGTTACAAATGCCTTGAGTAGACAACATGCTAAAGTAGCCATGTTGATGATGGAAGAATTTAAGGATTTGTCTATACTTACTGATTTGGAAATCGAAGCAAACAGTGAGGTACAAATGGTACCAATTGAAGAAGATGAAAGTAAAGGGAAATTGAGTATGGTATCTTTGCAATCAGATTTACTTCTAAAGGTTGGAAAAATGCAGGAACAAGACTTAAACCTATTGGAAAAGAAAATGCTCTTATCAAAAGGGGAAGAAGTAATAAATTATCAAGTTGATAAAGATGGTTATTTAAGGAACAAGAATAGGATATGTGTTCCAGAAAACATAGAATTGAAGGAGAAAATATAAATGAATACCATAGGAGTAAGTACTCCATACACCCAGGCAGTACCAAGATGTATCAAAATTTGAAAAGAAATCTTTGGTGGAAGGGAATGAAGTCAGATGTGGCCAAACATGTTGCAAAGTGTATAACTTGCCAACAAGTCAAGGCAGAGACACAAAGGCCATCAAGACTGTTGCAACCCCTTAGTATACCACAGTGGAAGTGGGAGGATATATCTATGGATTTCATAGATGGTCTGCCTAGATCTAAGAGAGGAAACACAAGTATATGGATAATAGTGGATAGGCTAACCAAAGTAGCACATTTTATCCCAGTAAAATCAGAAAGAAATGCTCCAAAATTGGCTCAAATATTCATGAAACAGGTGGTAAGATTGCATGGCATACCCAAAACCATTGTGAGTGATAGGGATACCATCTTCACCTCAAGGTTTTGGAAAAGTTTTCAAGAGGCCATGGGGAGTGAATTGTGCTTAAGCAATGCCTACCATCCACAATCAGATGGACAAACTGAGGTGGTGAACAAAGTTTTAGAGGACTTGTTGAGAGCATGTGCACTGGACTTTGGAGACAACTGGGAAGACCATCTCCATTTAGCTGAGTTCACATACAATAACAGTTATCAAAGCACCATAGGGATGGCACCATTTGAAGCCTTATATGGCAAGCCATGTTTATCACCTGTGTGTTGGGTGGAAACAGGAGAAAGAACTATTTTAGGACCTGAGTACATACAAGAAACTACAGAGAAAATTAAATGGGTGAGGAAAAGAATTGCAGCAGCTCAAGACAGGCTAAAGAAGTTTGCAGATAGAAAGAGAAAGCAAGTGGAATATGAAGTGGGTGACTTTGTTTTTATCAAAGTTTCACCTATGAAAAAGGTCTTAAGATTTGGCAAGCAAGGTAAGCTCACACCAAGGTATGTTGGACCCTATAAAATTCTGGAAAGAATTGGTTCATTAGCATACAAACTGGAACTGCCAAAGGAAATGAAAGCAATGCATAATGTTTTTCATGTGTCACAACTTAGAAGATGGGTACATGATAGAGAAGAAATTCTGGAAAAGCCTACCCAAATTCAAATAAATCCTAACTTGGTTTATGAGAAAGAACCAATAGGGATTTTAGCTAAAGAAGAAAAGAAATTAAGGAGTAAAACTTTGAAACTGGTTAAGATCCAGTGGAGTCTTGATCCTAATGATTGTACATGGGAGCTAGAAGACAAGATTAGGATAGATTATCCTAAGCTTTTTGCAGATTAAAGGTAATTTTAAAATTTTTAGAAAATCTAATATGTATGGTTGCCATGATTGAATTTGCTTGCTATGCATATGTTTGATAGATTTTCAAAAAATAAGATGATGCTTGTTATAAGTACTAGGAAAAATTGTGAGGACACAATTCCTAAAAGGAGGGGTGAATGTAATACCCCAAAATTTTGTGAAAAATCATTTTGATAAAATGATTTAATTTTGAAATATTTAGATTTAAATATGGTGAAATTCTTGGGATTAAATAGTGTGCAAGGATATGTGTGTGCATGCACATTGGAAAATGGCATAGGGGAAATCCAAGAATTTGTGGAAAAAAATATATAGGGAAAAGAAAACATTTCAAATATAAATTTGAAATATGAATTATTCTGTCCTCAGATCACATGTATTATTTTGAAAAAAAAAACAAAAATTTTTTATTTGAAGTAAGAAAGTAAAATTCTTATTTAAAACATTGGAATTTAACTTACGCCTAACCAAGTTAAATATGGGAGATATGCCTATATACATTTTTCTGTGAAGCTTAAGGAATTAAATAAAGTAATAAAGAGGCAGAAAGATTTTATGTGAGCAAAGAAGTAATTCTTACTTAGCATAGGGTTTTCTTTTACCAGATCTAACTCATTTAATTAGAAAATATATATATGTGTATATTTTCTGAAAGGCAAGAGAGATCAAATAAAAATATATACACCTATGTGCATGTACATTTTCTGTGAGCAGAAAGTGTTAAAAAAAACATCAAAATGACATGAAATGTAATACAAGTCAATATGCTTGTGTAGGTAAAAATAGAAAATGAGATTTCCAGAAAAGAATAAAAGCGTAAATAAAAACTGAATCACACATTTAGCATGACTGGGGTAAGTAATTAAAGATAGCCATTTTCTGGAAAAGTAAGGGTACTAACTATAATGGACTAAAGTAGCCGGGGCATTAAGGAGGAAAATGTGAAAATGCAAAATGCATGAAGATGGTTAGGATAGAAATGGAATTTTGTTGTAACAAAACCCTAGGAGAAAACACTGGTATAAATAGGCAGTTTTGGCCAGGAAAACATTTTACCCCGAGTTGCTCAAAATAACAAGAAAGAAAGGAAAATATTGAAAGGAAGAAGAAAACACACATACATAAGGATTCTCTGGATCGAGAGAAGGAAGAACTTAGGTGAGTAACCTCACTGAATTCATGGCATTAAGACCTGAGATGAGGCAGCCACTTTTTATATTGCCATTTACATATTGCTGGTTTTGATGTATATGATTTTATCAATGCTTTTTGGATGTTTTATTTTAAATCAGATATGATTTTATTATGGATGTTTTTTTGATGATCTTTGATTTGTTGAGATATTTGCCTTTGGATGTGCATCTTACTGTTTTATTTTACTCAGAAATGTTAAGGTCCAGAATCTTAAAATTATATATAGAGAATACTCTCAACTGTTATAGATCTATGGCATGGAAATTTTACCAAAGAAAAATGTTGGGAGCTGCATTATACTTGGTATAAGTGCTGAGGCTTGAGAAGAAAGAAATTAAGGATGCAATAGAAATTTTGTAGGTGCTGAGCCCTTAATCAAATAAAAAAAAAGAGCTCACAAGCTAAAACTATGATTGAGCCAGATCATGAATATGATTCAATCATATAGGCTTGTAGATCAATATAACAAGACATGCCATGCCTCTTTTACAGTTGAAAATATTCTTATATTTTTACTGAGATGAAGACATAATGTCCACATTTTTGGAAATAACTGTCCACTTAATTTCTGAGTAAATTATGCTAGAAAAATTTATGGGTGTTTCCATGTTTGTAGTGACAAGTTCACTTAGCTATCTGATGATAATATTTAAATCAATGCACTAGTAAATAAACTAGGGAAGGGAAGGCCAAGAAGGCTGCTGGAATGCTTGTTATATTTGATGTATGCAAGTTGGCACATGGTTTGTTTAAGCCCTGAGATCTTTGTGCAATGATGTGAATTAGTTCATTGCAATGTGTCCCTGTGATTCCTTGATGGCAGATGAGGCAGGAATTTAAACTGAATTTATACAACCTGTACATGAAGAGATAGTAATGAATATTTCTTAGGTTGGTTGGTAGGGAACCATGATTGTTCCAGTGAATGAACATGTTGCAAATAGATGATTATGGTTGCCTGATTATGAATGCAGGTATAGGAATGATAGATGGAGTTATCATACCCGAGTCACTTTATTTACACAATGATATAATAAGTGATTGTAGAAATTCATTCCAATAACAAGTCATTACACTCATATTCTCTGTTGTTTAATATCATGAATATACTGATGTTGCTCATACCAGATCATGGATCTGACCCTTATTTGCTCATGGCATATGAAGGTGTCTCATTTTAAAATGAGGCAGCCACCAATGCTCTTTCAGGAAATGCAGGAGCTAAGTAGAAAGTGAAGTTATGGCAAATGAAAAGGGATTGAATGAACATGCTTGCTAATTTTAATAAGAGTCTAATATGATTTTATCTGCATGTATTCATGAGACAGTTGTGTTTGAACTTGATGTTATGTAATGAACTTGCTATGTTTGATTGAACTGGTTGTTTATCTGTTGAATATTGCTATGCATTAAGGTTTACAAAATTAAAAGAAATATCTGGGTTGAAAACCAGAAAAATATGCTTAAGTTTTAGATATGAAAAGTCTGGGAAAAGAAATATACATATTTGTATGTGAGCAAATGTTTTGCATAACTTATATTATGTATTGATCAATTCTTGATACATAGCAATTCACTAAGTTCTTAGAATAAAATCTGGATTTAACTAGAGGTAAACTTATAAATATTTAAAGCATTTTTACTGTAATACTTTGTAAACCAGTTTAATACCACTTTTTGAATTGTTTTGAGAAAAGTAAATATTTTGCAAGGCTTCAGATATAATGCCATTGCCTTGAACAAGTGTCTGTTAGACACAAGACACATGGGTTAACCAGCTTCAAATGAGTGAAGTTTTGGGTGACTATATTTGATGGTATTTTGAATGTAAAATACATTTCAAAAGCTTTAGTTTATTTAGCAATTGTTTCACCACAACCAACTTTTAAAAGACATACCAGATATACAATTTGGACAGGTTTGCACCATCAAAACCTGGATACACACATTATTCTTTTAAATATTTTTTTAAAGTTCAAATTCTTGTCACAGCAAATCTTATGCAAATACTCAACTTACAATGTGTTACATAGGCTAAGATTGAAATAAACCAGTCATATAGATTGAATCAAAATAAGAAAGTTTCTAGAAAATACATAAGTGGAAAATGATAAGAGAATATATCATTTTCTGGTCTTAGCCAAATATCAATATATCTGAACTATGGAAAAAAAAAGAGAATCCCAAATACTTTGACCAAATATGGACAGGATTTATTAACATATTATAAATATTCAAAAGAACAAGGTAATTAACTATATGTAGATTTCTTCAAATCCAAACTAAATAGCATACTCTTGTTTAACAAATGGAATTAAAAACATACTCTGATTTTAAACAAGAGGAACACATACATCCTCATATGTATGTGTATATCTTTAGGAATAAACTGATATATTTATATTGGTAGAAAATATTGAATCCTGGATGAATTGTTTGAAAAGAAAATGACTTTGAGAATACTAATTATAGGAATGTAAAAAAATTTTTTTTTAAGCATTATCTAGGAGGGTCATTTCATAGTTTCATATTCGTATATGCATCCGAATCATTTTCAAATATCGGATATCCACATCCGCATCTGAAATCATTTTCGAATATTGGATATCTGTATACGCTGATACGGTCTAATATCGGATAATTATCATATCCGCAAACGACTGATAAACCAAAAAATATAAATGGAAAATTTTAGTTTGACATAAATTTTTTCAAACTCATTGATTATTAAAGTGTTGAATTTTCTGGATTCGTCCTTACATCCCTACGTGGGGCAACATAAAGTTTGGTCAACACATTTTACCAAAATGAATCACTTGTTGTTACATGCGACCAAAATCATATATATAACACTCTGCCTATATTTTATTTTTATTTTTACAATATATAACTATTTTTCTTTTCAATGTACGCCCATTACCCACACACAATGTGTTAATCCCCTTTTCGACTCACGACCTAAGAAAGAGCTGCCGACTTAAGGGGTGTGCCGAGTTAAGGTGCTTGCCGACCTAAGAAAGCATGCCGAGTTAAGGTGCTTGCCGACCTAAGAAGTATGCTGAGTTAAGGTGCTTGCCGACCTAAGAAGCGTGCTGAGTTAAGGTGCTTGCCGACCTAAGAAAGAGCTGCCGACTTAAGGGGTGTGCCGAGTTAAGGTGCTTGCCGACCTAAGAAAGCATGCCGAGTTAAGGTGCTTGCCGACCTAAGAAGTATGCTGAGTTAAGGTGCTTGCCGACCTAAGAAGCATGCTGAGTTAAGGTGCTTGCCGACCTAAGAAAGAGCTGCCGACTTAAGGGGTGTGCCGAGTTAAGAGCCTGCCGACTTAAGGTAGTCTGTGACTCAAGGGCTACGACCTAAGGAAGATTCCGAGTTATGAAAGGCTCCGACTTAAGAAGGTTCCGACCTAACCCTATTCCTTAACTCGGAACCGACCTAAGCCCATTCTTTAACTCATCACCGATCTACCATAGGTCGGCAGACGACTTAAATACTTAGAGGAAATTCCTGAGTCCAGATCAGCTCCTATAAATACCCCACCACTTCCAACATAAAAGGGACTTTTGGCAATTCATTTCTCAAGCGCCGTTACTCTGTCGAACTCTCCAATCATTCAGCAAACAAGGATCCTCCAAGCATTCAAGACACTACAACAAACTTCGAGAGAAATTCCTAACATCTGACATGAATTCATCGAATTTCATCGCCGAAGATTGAGCTAGTAGTCAAGATTGCTTCTTGTGATCGAGTTGTATTGTTTTCATAGAAGATTTGTATCAATTTGTAATCAGATTCAATAATAAAGAGATTCAAAGTGGACGTAGGCTAAATCTTAAGCCGAACCACTATAAATTGCTGTCTTTTACTGCATTTTCTGCTATTTTCCTGCTTGATTTCTGTTCCCGTTACGCGGGTGGTGCTTTCACAATCTTACTACACACACCGGGTGTTGGCGTTCACATTTTGACGTTAACATTTTGGTGCTTTCATTGAGAGCCCAACTCAAGCTGCCACTCAGCATTGCTTCTCAGAAGTTTGCTGAAAGAATTTCCCACAAAATCAGAAGTTTATCAGACATAATGGCTCCCGGAAGGAAACGAAAGTCTGTCAGAACTGATGATGACCGTGACAATACTGCCACTTCTCTCTCTCCAAATCAAGCAGCTCCGAGCATCGGTGTTACGCGACAGGAGTTAGATGCTGCTGTATCCGGACTGTACCAGCAGATTGAAACTCAGAATAACCTGATGATGGAAAGGCTGAATGCTCTATTTGGTACGAGTCAAAGACCAGTGAATAATGAGGGAAACTTTGCTAATGCTGCTCCCAATTCCGAGGGAAGAAATGTTCCTCACGGGGGGTCAGGTGCTGCCGAAGGGGCACCCCTCCAGGCCGAAGGATCTAGACCGTCACCAGTTCTTCATGAGCATTTACCTGGACAGACTCCTGAAAAGATGGCTGAGGCCTACTCTGCGAAATCTCTGAATAATGAGGAATATCTCTCTGGTATGATCAAGCAAATAATGAAAGAGAGCATGCAAAGAGATGAAGACGAAAGCGAATGGGGATTCGCACCAAGTAGAACTCCGTTTACGGAAAAGATTCTGAAAGCTGAATTTCCTAGAAAGTTTGTTCCCCCCACTATTCCTGCTTATCGGGGAACAAGTGATCCAAATCAGTTCTTGTATAAATACGATTGGCATATGACTGGCGCAAGGGCAACCGACGAGATAAAGTGCCGATATTTCCCAGTCTATTTAGAAGGGGTGGCGCTTCTCTGGTTTACCAAGCTTCCAGCCCGATCTGTAGATCAGTTTTCCGATCTCACCCGAAAATTCAAAGAGCAATTCAGGCTATACGCTTCAAGGGCAAAAGATATAATGTCACTGTCCAGTCTTGAGCAGAACCCGGGAGAGCCCATTAAGTCATTCTTGAACCGCTTTAACTTAGCTCTGGCAGAAGTCGATAATGCCGAGCCACGAATGATCTTGACCTATTTGATGCGTGCCGTTGACAAATCGAGCGAATTTGGGAAGTGGCTGAAGATGAAAGAGCCCAATTCGCTCGAGAAATTCTACAAAAAGGCTGATGAATTTATACGCCTAGAAAATCTTTCCGCACCAGCTAAAGTTGTGACAGCGGCAGCGGAAAATAATGCTTCTACTCAAAGCAAGAAAGAACCGGCAGATCAGAAAAGGGAAAGTAATGGTGGGAAAAGGCAGAAAGACTTCAAAAAGCCCCGTTTTCTTAAACCATCAGACTTCACTCCTCTGACCGATACCCCGGAAAATATCTTCATTGCCACTAAGGATGCTGTTGAATTTCCAAAACCACCGGCCGTGAAAGTTGGGAAGAATGCTGTTCAGAGCGGAAGATTTTGCAAGTTTCACAACCAACCAGGGCATGATACCAATGAGTGCCGCCATTTGAAAAGTCTGATTGAAGAATTGCTAAGAGAGAATAAATTGCAGCAATACGTCAAGAGGAATAGAAAGGATCCATCTTCATCCAGCCAAGGGCAGTTACCTCCAACTAATTCATCTGATTCAGGAGAAAGGCCAGTTGGAAAGGAAAGACCTGTTATTAATGTGATCACAGGGGGGCCTCACCCGGCTGGCAGGAGTTGGGGTGAAATGGAAAGGTATGCAAAAGCTTTGAAGTATACACCAACCGAAGAAAGTGTCCTAATCCTGGAGGATGTTTCACCTCTAAAGCAGCAAAAAACTCTCCATGATGATATTATGTTCAGAGCCAGAGATTCTGTTAAGGTGGAAGCTCCTACTGAGGACCCTATGGTTGTCTCTGTCGGTATCGGGCCGGCCATCGTCAGAAGAGTGTTGGTTGATAGTGGTGCCTCATGCAACATCCTCTTTAAAAGAACATTTGACCAAATGAAAATCCCGATGACTGATGTACATGCTTCTTCACACAAGATCGCCGGATTTACAGGAGAGCTGAAACAGCCAATCGGAACAGTAGACTTGTTTGTTGAAATGGGCGAAGGACCCAGAAAATTGGTTCGGAAGCAAACTTTTGTAATTGTGGACGGATTTTCTGCCTATAACGCTTTCTTAGGCCGGCCTACTCTTGCAGCTTTCAGGGCCGTCCTTGCTCCTTGGTGTTTAACAATGAAATTTCCTACTGATAATGGGATTGCTGTTATCAAAGGAGATCAAAACGCAGGACGAGAATGTTACCTTGTAGAACTCCGAGAGGCCAGGAGAAAAGAAATGGGGAAAGATGCGGCAGCTCCGCTCCGCATCAAGGAACCGACCCTGTAGCAACTACGGAGCGGCCCCTGTACTGGCGAACACAGCAATGCAAGAAAAGAAATGGATCCCAGAAAAGCCAGTACAGGGGAGAATAGAGTGGTACCCGTGGAGGTAACGGTACCAGTATCTGTAGACCCGAAAGACCCAAATAAAGTGCTCAATGTGGGTTCACAGCTAAGTATAACGGTTCAGAATACACTGATATCATTCTTAAAAGCCAATCTAGATGTGTTTGCTTGGTGTCATGCTGATATGTGCGGAATTTCTCCTACAATTGCTGTTCATACCCTGAATGTCGATCCGAAATTTACGCCAGTAAAACAGAAGAGAAGAACTCAAGGTCCAGAAAGGTCAGCAGCTTTAAAGGAAGAAGTAGATCGCCTCTTAGAGAATAATTTCATCAAAGAATCCACTTATCCAAATTGGGTTTCGAATCCAGTACTGGTTAAGAAGGCAAATGGAAAGTGGAGAGTATGTATTGATTTCTCAGATCTGAACAAAGCTTGCCCCAAAGACTGCTTCCCGTTGCCTAGGATTGATCAACTAGTAGATGGGACGGCTGGACATGAGTTGTTATCTTTTATGGATGCTTATTCTGGATACAATCAAATTATGATGAATGAACCAGATCAGGAGGACACAAGCTTTATTACAGATGTGGGGCTCTACTGTTACAAAGTCATGCCATTCGGTTTAAAGAAT
The DNA here is from genome assembly GCA_030737815.1 of Allium fistulosum. Lineage (NCBI taxonomy): Eukaryota > Viridiplantae > Streptophyta > Magnoliopsida > Asparagales > Amaryllidaceae > Allium > Allium fistulosum. The sequence goes on from CM060902.1 coordinate 100,296,084, forward strand.
GCTGGGGCAACATATCAAAGACTTGTCAACGCTATGTTCAAGCCTCAGATTGGCAAAACGATGGAAGTCTATGTTGATGATATGTTAGTAAAGTCAAAGAAAGCAGTAGACCACATGGATCACCTAGCAGAAATGTTCTCAATTCTTCGAAAGTACGGAATGAAGCTAAACCCTTTGAAATGTTCATTCGGAGTAGAGTCTGGGAAATTCCTGGGTTTCATTGTGAGCGCTAGGGGCATCGAGGCCAACCCTACTCAGATCACAGCTTTAAGAGAGGTTAAAGCCCCTAGAACAAAGAAAGAATTGCAAAGTCTCAATGGAAAGGTTGCCGCTCTTAGTCGCTTCATTTCCAAGGCCACAGACAAGTGCATTCCCTTCTTTGATGCTCTAAAGAAAGGGAAGAAAAATTTCGAATGGACTCCTGAATGCCAGAATGCTTTCGATCAACTGATTCATCATATGGAAACTCCTCCGGTCCTTTCCAATCCTAGTGATGGTGAAGACCTCTTCATCTACCTGGCAATTTCATCCCACGCTTTAAGTGCAGCACTCGTACAAGAAGATATGAAAATACAACGTCCGGTTTACTACATCAGCAAACGGTTCACTGGGGCTGAAATGAATTATTCAAAGATAGAAAAACTTGCTTATTGTCTGCTAATCGCTTCCAGAAAGTTGAGGCCTTATTTTCAATCTCATCCTATCAAAGTCCTGACTGATCAGCCTTTGAAGCAAGTCCTGTATCGTCCTGAAACCTCGGGTCGTCTCTTGAAGTGGAACATAGAACTCAGCCAATATGACATCACTTACCATCCCCGAAGAGCAATTAACGGACAAGCTTTAGCAGATTTCATCGCAGAATCCACTGACAAAGGTGACAGTAAGGAAGAAACCACTGACTGCATTCCGATACAGTGGAAGTTGTATGTAGATGGCTCAAGAAACGATTATTGTTCTGGGGCAGGAATTGTGCTCGAAACTCCCGAAGGACGATCACTATGTTATGCATTGAGGCTGGAGTTTCCTTCGACAAACAATGAAGCAGAATATGAAGCCCTTATTGCCGGGTTGAGGATCGCCAAGGAATTGAATATCAAGGAGATACAGATTTTCAGTGATTCTCAGCTTATTGTCTGCCAGGTGAGGAAGGAATTTCAGGCCAAGGGAGGGAATTTGCCTGCATATTTGACAAAAACTTCCGAACTTCTCAATGATTTAGATCACTACTCAATAAGCCACATACCCCGAGAGGAAAATATGAAGGCGGATTCTTTAGCAAAGTATTCAAGTTCCGGAGAGGCTCAATTACTAGGATTAGTTCCTGTAGAAGTTCTGTCAGCTCCAAGTATTGATGAAATGGATGTTGATTGGCTTATGACTACGTCTCAAGAGCATGAATCATGGATGACTCCAATCAAAGAATACTTACTCAGTGGTTCCTTGCCAGAGAATTCTAAGGAACGTCGAAAGTTATTAAGGAAAGCATCGAGGTATATAATTCAAGATGATCGATTATACAGGCGGGGATTTTCAACCCCACTACTCCGATGTGTAACTAAAGAAGAAGCCAAGACAATCTTAACAGAGGTGCATGGAGGAGAATGTGGAGACCATTCAGGTGGTCAAACACTTGCAAAGAAAATTCTTCGATATGGATACTTTTGGCCAGATATCAATCGAGATGCTGCAACTTTCTCCAGAAAATGTGACAGATGCCAACGATTTGCAAAAATCCCAAGAGCACCCTCCACTGAACTCACACAAATGGTCAGTCCATGGCCATTCGCCATTTGGGGAATAGACCTAATTGGACCGTTACCGATCGCTAAATCAGGAATTAAATATGCTATTGTTGCCGTTGATTATTTCACCAAGTGGGCTGAAGCTGAACCTTTGGCCACCATCACTTCTAAAAAGATGATAAATTTCGTAACAAAGAATATCATTTGCAGATATGGTGTGCCACAGAAGATAATCACCGACAATGGCACTCAATTTGAAAGTGAAGAATTCCAAGATTTTTGCAAACGATTCAGAATTCGAAAAAGCTTCTCAGCAGTGGCTCATCCGCAGGCAAATGGGCAAGTGGAAGCAGTTAACAAAATCATCAAGTCAACTATTAAAAAGCAACTTGAAAAAGCAAAAGGTGGTTGGGTTGATAAGCTTCCATTAGCACTATGGGCGTACAGAACGACTCACAAAACTGCGACTGGGCACACTCCATTTTCACTGGCATACGGATCTGAGGCAATGATTCCAGTAGAAGTAGAGGTTCCTTCACATAGAAGAGTTCATTTCAATGAAATCGAAAATGAAAAACTGCAACTTGAAGCGCTTGACTTTCTTGATGAAAAAAGAGAAGAAGCTAGGCTCAGAGTTTCAGCTCATCAGCAGAGGATAGCCAGGTATTTCAATTCCAAAGTTCGCCAACGCAGCTTTGAGGTCGGAGACTTGGTTTTGAAAAGGATCATGACAGCAACTGGTGTGTTTGGGCCAAACTGGGAAGGACCATATGTCGTAGGCACTAAACTTCTCGATGGCACTTTCAAACTCATAACCATTGAAGGAGATCCGATTCCAAGGGCCTGGAATAGCAACCATTTGCGTCCTTACTTTACTTGAAGAGAGCTCAGCTCAAAATTGTAAAATGATGATGAATGTATCAGTTGTATGGTGAAACATTGTAAATCAGTGTAAATGAATGAAAGCTATAAAGTGGACGTAGGCCCGATTTTTGGCCGAACCACTATAAATCTTGTGTTCTTTACTATTTCATGATGCCTGTGTTATTTTGATATGTAAATACTTTAAATGTATCGCTAAAATATCGATTCAAAATTGCAGGACATTATAACAAGGCTTGCTCATCACAAAGCTAAGCAACTTCCATAAATCAGCTATCACACGAAAACCAAGCCACAAAACTTTTGTCCAAATTCAAATCCCAAGCAAGGAAAACTTCACATAAAAAGTTAGTGACTCCACTGTGACAAACCTTTGTTCACTAGTTGAGATTGTCGTTATGAATAGACATCCGACTAGATAACTTGTGTTTGTCTCGTGAAGTCATTCAACAGTGAAGTCCACTTCTTCGGATAAAGCAATTTACTTATAAGAGGAAAAGAAGAAGATGTGCTTGGAAACGATAATAAAAGAGCGCTAACAGGCAGATGATGAGGAAAACTCGCCAACAAACCAAAGCCCTTTAACGAGGCACGCCAATGAATGGGAGTGCTTTACTCAATCAAAAAGATCGGTGGGACTACCAAAGGGGCACCTCGTTAATTGATTGCGATCGTTTGTATAAACAAACATCCAATCAAGCAACTTGCGCTTGTCTCATAGACCCCTGACCATGAGAAAGTAACTTCCAGGCAATCACAAGCCTTCTTCGGAGGCACAGGCCCTCTTAGGAGGCACAAGCCCTCTTCGGAGGCACAAGCCCTCTTCGGAGGCACATGACCTCTTCGGAGGCAAAAGCCCTTTCCCAAGGCACCTCAAGCCCTCTTCGGAGGCACATGACCTCTTTGGAGGCAAAAGCCCTTTCCCAAGGCACCGCAAGCCCTCTTCGGAGGCACAAGCCCTCCTCGAAGGCGCAAGCCCTTCTCGAAGGCACAAGACCTCTTCGGAGGCACAACTCTTTAAGAGGAGCCCCCTCCGGAGGCATGTCCCAAAATAGAATGCTTAAACGAGAAGCATCGTCCAGAAGCACAGTTCAACTCCCAAAGGAAGGAAGGACTAACTTGTTCATCTAGAAAGGCTCCTCCATAAAAAAAAGAGGGGTTGAAAAAGGCTACAAAATTCTTTCAGAAAAAGTTCATTTCACTTCATAGGGAAATTCACTTCTTAATGAATAAAAGTGGTTATCCCCGAAAGCTGAAGCGTTCTAAAAAAAAAAAAAAAAAAAAAAAAAAAAAAAAAAAAAAAAAAAAACTAGTAGTATCGCAATGCACTTATGGCATGGGGGCAGTACTGTACTATTCAATCACATTAATAAAAGCAACATGCCACAAGTTCGTCGCAATACCACGGAAAACAGATGTGGAATAAATGCATTCTCAAGCGCAGACAAAAAGTTTGCACAAGTAAGAAGAATCGTTTGTTCTACACTTAAAATAAAAGATAGGTCATCCTCACATACACAAGAGTTTGTACAAGTAAAATAATTATTTTATTTAGTACTACGAAAATTCTTTACATGTACAGATATCTCAAAAAGCAAAAGCGGGGACCGGTACCCGCACAATCCCCGGTCAATACATGCAAAAAGCAAAAATAATAGGTGGAAAATCCAGCTTGATTACTCCTTCTCACCACCCTTGGAACTCTTTCCCGGTCTGATGATTAGCTTTTGAAGTCGTTGAGAACGGGCAGGGGCAGAAGGAGAAAGCGGTACAGCCGGATCAACTACTGCTTCCTCTTCAGTGGAAGTCTTCTTCTTCTTTCTTACAGCACGCTTCCCCTTCCTCTTTGAAGAAGACTCACTCCCCGGAGTAGTCAGCAATGTTGAAAGCTTAGTATCGTCGTCAAAAGACCGCTCCGGGGTCTTCTCGGTACCTTCAAAATCCTCCGCCTTCTGCTCCTGAGAAGCAGCCGGATCATCCAAGCCTTGAAGAGCTTCGATTTTCTCTGCTTGTGATCCCGGTTGGGAAGCAGAGGGAGGAGTGATTTGGGAAGACAGAGGAACGGCAATCGAAGGAGTGGAAGCTTGTGTTGTGCTTGGTGCCTCCGCTGTAGAAGAAAAGAAGTTAAAATCAGCATCCCCCGAAAATAAAGAAGGCATCGATTCATCAAAGTTTAAGTAACAGGTAAGAAGATCATCAAATTCGGCTAAGTCAAATGACTGATTCGTTAGACCCGAGATGACACCAAGAGTACCTGGAGGAGTTGGTTTTACAAGATCCACCTCGAACTTCTCAGCTTCAATATCATCCAGCGCCTCATCTTCAGTAGGGGTAGTTGCAGTCTCCTGGGCAACTTTGGCTAAATGTAGAGAATGAGGACTGGAATCTATAATATTAACGTCAGCTGAAGTGGAAGTTTGGGCGGGGGCAGTCAAAGGAGCTCCTTCTTTTGGAAGCTCTTCTCCCACTGTTTCAGCTCGTGCTTTGGCAAGTAGCTCTTTCCCCTTAACAAGAGCGGCGCGATCCTCATCACTGAGATAGCGCTTCTCAAGGTCCAGTTCATTATAGCCAGCCCCGCGAAGCATATCCATCGCGACTTCCCACACTTCAGCCAATGTAATTTCATAATCGGGACCAAGAAAAGAGAGGCTCCCACGACCCAGAACGCTGTGTAAATAAAAGTCAAATAAGGTAGAGCTGACGTCTGCTTTCGTTGCCTCATGTGATTGCTCAGCCGCTTCCTTTTCAGCAACGGCAGCGATCCGGCTGGCGGTAGCCTCATCACGTTCTGCCTCAACTTTAGCAAGTCGAGACTTTAATAACTCAATCTCCATGTTCTGGGAGGTGACCTTTTCCCGCAGTCCGGCGTTTTCTGTGCGGTACTTCTCTTTAACGTGCTGTTCGGCGGCAAGCTTCATTTCTACATCCCTTTGTGCAGCATGTGCGTCCCGCACTTGCTTCTGGAAGACTTCTTCTTTTTGAGTAAATGATGCAGAAGAAGAAGCGAGATTTTCCTTAAGCTGCTTAACTTCAGACGCAAGCTTTGCATTGTCATCTGCAATACTCGTCATTTCCGCGTCATGCTGCTTGCGCCATTTGTCCCATTCTGCCTTATCATTCTCCATCGTCATCATCGCCTCAAGGTTAAGATGGTTGACCCTTTGGAGTTCATCGACCAGCTTCTGCCACTGTGACATCCTCTCGATGTTAAGTCTGACCGCATCAAGACTGCTAAGCATGTCTGATTTATCAATCGGAACAATGTCCAAGTCAAAGCGTACCCCTCTTAGGCACCAATTCGGAAATCGGCTCTGAAGCATTGGAGGGCCGTCTTTAACTAGATATTGTGGCCTGTTAATGATGGTTTGAATGTCAGTTTCCTTTAGAGGAGGAGAACCTGCCGGAATGCCAGAAGAAATGGGAGCGTTGGTCTTTTCAGAAATAGCAGACGCGTCACTCGGCTTAGACCGTTTGCTCGATTCATCAGTAATTTGAGTCTTCCCTTTGTCATCATAAGATTTTCGCTTATGAGAATCGTAAGTTTTGTAAGAAGAATCGTATCGATCAGCATCTTTTCTTCTCTGCCTCTGCTCATAATCCCATTTTTCTTGAGCCTTCCTTTGGGCCCGTTCCTCATCTGTCTCTCTGTGGTCACCAAGATATTTCCTGAAGTCATAGGTTCCACGGCCTCCATGGCGCTGAAATGAGTCATAATATGAGCCGGAGCGTCCCATTGGAGAACCTGAAAGCAGAAGAAAGTGTAGAATTTAGAAATTTCCGGGAAAAAGAGGATAAATGCTTATAAGTGCTGAAAAGCCCTAAGTGTGTGTGGCGTGCAAACTACGTGCGACAAATTACAGACCACGCTTTGGTGTGGAAACAGAGACGATTGGCGTTGTAGGCATTTGGGTTTGCTTAAGGGTAGAAGTTGCCTCGACAACAGGAGAAGTCGCTTTTTGACTGCTATCCCCGAAAAGCTCTTGGGAAGTTATCATAATATCGCTCAAGCCATCAAAGGTGTCGTCGCCCAAGTGTTCAGCGGATTTCTCCTTCTCAAGTTCCACATCAGTTGATTTTTCAGAAGCTCGAGGATTCTCTTCTTCCTCAATAATTGGGGGAAGTGCCGGCTTGCCAGCCAACCCTACAACATCAGTGGGTCCGGAGCACTTTATCAAAGCAAAATCCAGGGCAGGTGTTTTTGAAGCATCTTCTTCCGCAAAAACCGGGGCATTTGACGCCTCTGCTTGAGAATCCAAAGCAGCCGATGTTTCTGCATCAGAGCTAGAAATTTCATGAACTCGAGTCGACCTGGAAGGGTGCAGAAGCCCAAATTGGTGCAGAAGCTCATCATCTAATAGAAATTGGATGCTCCTCTCCTCTACAGGCACCGCCATAAGCCTCTCGAAAGTCACCTTGTGACTGGGATTTTTGGAAGGAGAAGGAAGTGCTGAAAAGGAAAAAAGAGCGAAGTTAGCACTTGATAATCCGAACTTCGGTAAATTTTGAAAGAACGTAAGAAACAAATGCAAGTGATCTTACTCCCTATTCTCCAAATGGCATAAAACCCAGGGGGACAGCGGACATAAAAGAACGGGCTCAGGAAACCGTGAACACTTTCAGGAAGACCGGAGATCAACTTACGATTCCTCGCACTCTTTACGACTATGATGGAGGGATGGTCTTTATTCTTGGCAAAAGTACAAAGATAGCGAATTTCTCCGAAGGTAGGGAAGCGGCCCAGTGTTCTCCTAAAAAGCACGCATAGTCCCAGCAAGATGGCGTAGCCATTGGGATGTAGCTGAAAGGGAGAAATAGATAATTGGAGAAGAAGTTCTCGGATGCAGTCATTGAATGGGGGGATAGCCCCGCTCAAGCACATTTGGCGGTTAACTGCGACAAAGCCATGGGGCGGTCTGTCAGCAGTATCATTTATTTCGGGGAGCAAAGCGTCAGCCTCAGCAATACCAAACTGGATGCATAGTTGACGGAAGGCTTTATGGTTCAAAGTAGTAGGAGTCCTCTCTGGAGGATCGTTCAGCGGGATAGCAACTGGAAACACACCTTCAGCTTGCTCTGTTCCTTCTTGTGGAGAAGACATTCTACACAATCAGCTGAATGTTCAAATGTGAAGGTGCACGTTCCCTAAAAGTGTGAAGTGTTGTGCAAAAAACTAATGAAAATAAACAACAAGCATAACGGGAATTAAATTAGTCGACAATCAATCGATTACAAAATTTCAGAACTTGTCAATGATCAAGTGCAGTGTTAATACAGATAAGTCAGTTTCACTTGACTATTACGATTTTGTTTTAATACTTCACTTGAATTAGTTATTGTACAACATCTCGTTCATATTCATTTAATTTAACTTTCTCGTTATCAGCTAATCCGTCACTCGATGTGGGCAGTCGGTGATAGTATATTCGTCCCAGTGTTCTGTGAATGTTGTATTAAGCAGGATTGTTAGTTTGCAAAATTGAAGCAATGTGTAAAATGCATGCAACATAGTTCATAGTTCATAGTTCAACAGTTCACAGTTCACAGTTCACAGTTCATAGTTAAACAGCTCGAAGTTCGGGCACAGTTCAAAAATCATCTGTTGGGTGGCCGAAAGTCTAAGTCCTAACTCGGTGACGACCTAAGGAAGGTTCCCTATGAGTCAAAGCCAGGAATCCTCCAAGTCCTAACTCGGTGACGACCTAAGGAAGGTTCCCTATGAGTCAAAGCCAGGAATCCTCCAAGTCCTAACTCGGTGACGACCTAAGGAAGGTTCCCTATGAGTCAAAGCCAGGAATCCCCTAAGTCCTAACTCGGAGGCGACACAAAACCTAGGTCGCATGGAACTGCTAAGTCGGCTCCGGCTTAAGTCATGAAAGTCACTGGATCGCATAAAATCCCTAGGTCGTGACCGAGCCAATACCTCGACTAATTTTCTTCCCTAATTCTTAACCCGTTAACCCAATAGCCTCACAATCAACAACGATCCTCATTCCATCACACCATTGGACCACCCAAGGAGCCAATTCAAGTCGAATCAAATTTGCTGCGAATCCAATGTATTACTGCCCTATTACGATTACAACATGGTCGATGGCGATTGACGAACAATCAAAAAGTTATGCACAATGAATCACAGCATCTAAACGCAAATGGAAGTCAAAAACTGGGAGTTATCGATTCGACAGCGAGCATGGGTGAACGATGACCAGATCGACTTACGAAGTATAACAGGAAGATGATCGGCGATTGGATGGTTGGAGTTTGTCTCTGAGAGCTCTAAAAGTGCTTCAATGGCAGATTCGAGAAAAGGAACAGATGAGGAAGAGGAAGAGGGATGCAACTATTTATATGCTGGAAGGTGAGTCGACTCGCACGGTGTACAACCTAAGGCATTTGTTAAGTCGGCACCGACCTAACTAAAGAATTAGAATCGAAGCATACGACCTATGGCTTAGGCATATACTTCGAGGGGCAAATGTTAATCCCCTTTTCGACTCACGACCTAAGAAAGAGCTGCCGACTTAAGGGGTGTGCCGAGTTAAGGTGCTTGCCGACCTAAGAAAGCATGCCGAGTTAAGGTGCTTGCCGACCTAAGAAGTATGCTGAGTTAAGGTGCTTGCCGACCTAAGAAGCGTGCTGAGTTAAGGTGCTTGCCGACCTAAGAAAGAGCTGCCGACTTAAGGGGTGTGCCGAGTTAAGGTGCTTGCCGACCTAAGAAAGCATGCCGAGTTAAGGTGCTTGCCGACCTAAGAAGTATGCTGAGTTAAGGTGCTTGCCGACCTAAGAAGCATGCTGAGTTAAGGTGCTTGCCGACCTAAGAAAGAGCTGCCGACTTAAGGGGTGTGCCGAGTTAAGAGCCTGCCGACTTAAGGTAGTCTGTGACTCAAGGGCTACGACCTAAGGAAGATTCCGAGTTATGAAAGGCTCCGACTTAAGAAGGTTCCGACCTAACCCTATTCCTTAACTCGGAACCGACCTAAGCCCATTCTTTAACTCATCACCGATCTACCATAGGTCGGCAGACGACTTAAATACTTAGAGGAAATTCCTGAGTCCAGATCAGCTCCTATAAATACCCCACCACTTCCAACATAAAAGGGACTTTTGGCAATTCATTTCTCAAGCGCCGTTACTCTGTCGAACTCTCCAATCATTCAGCAAACAAGGATCCTCCAAGCATTCAAGACACTACAACAAACTTCGAGAGAAATTCCTAACATCTGACATGAATTCATCGAATTTCATCGCCGAAGATTGAGCTAGTAGTCAAGATTGCTTCTTGTGATCGAGTTGTATTGTTTTCATAGAAGATTTGTATCAATTTGTAATCAGATTCAATAATAAAGAGATTCAAAGTGGACGTAGGCTAAATCTTAAGCCGAACCACTATAAATTGCTGTCTTTTACTGCATTTTCTGCTATTTTCCTGCTTGATTTCTGTTCCCGTTACGCGGGTGGTGCTTTCACAATCTTACTACACACACCGGGTGTTGGCGTTCACATTTTGACGTTAACACAATGCGAGTCATTCCAACAAAAAATAAACAAATATGATAATAATGAATAGTTTTGAACAGTTAATATGCATTTAGTGCATATGATATAAACTTCTAACTTAATAAAACAGTAAATAAATATATTTCGTTGTACTAAAATGTACATAATTTAAACTATAATTCTAAAAAAACAGACAAACAATTTTCGAATATGCATGTTTTCGTATCCGCATCCGCATGCGTTTTTTCGAATATCGTATATTCGGATACAGATTTCAGATTTTTCGGTATTCGTTAACAGCCCGAGTTGTCCTTTGGGTTGCCCTAGTCCGTGTGCTGCCTAGAATTCAAAATTCAATGACATACGTATACATGTCCATTTATGTTTAGGTTAGGTTAAATGAATATTAAAAAAAAGGGTAATGTATACGTATACAGTAATATCTTGACTTAGACCCGAAGATCCCCTGGAATATCTGACAAGACAATACAACCCCTTTTCTAGATCAAACTAATTTAAACCTCCTTAAGTCTTATCTCTAACTCTTTGTACTTTTGCTGCTCCTTGGCTTTAATACTTAACCAACAAGCATCTGCCTTCCGTTAACCCACCCATCCTCTCACATCTCGACACGTGTCGTCATATTGGACCGCTTCCTCCGTGTATAAATCTATAGCGAGGTTCTGACTTCCGACCTCAAACTCAAATTTATTGCTTAACTAAAACGCAAAAATGCCTAATTGGAATAAGGGACCGCTCCTCGGCCGTGGCTCAACTGCCATCGTCTCCCTCGCTTCCGATCCTATCTCCGGCCAACTCTTCGCCGTCAAATCAACAAGTCTCTCAAATTCCGGATTCCTTCAATATGAAAAGGGCATTCATTCTTCAATCTCTTCTCCACACATAATCTCTTACTTAGGCTCTGATTCAGACGACGAGTTCTACCATCTTTTTCTCGAATACGCCTCTGGTGGATCAATCTCCGACCTCATCAGCAAACAAAAGCTTCATGAATCCGATATTAGATCCTTCGTCAAAGACACTCTGCTCGGACTGAGCCATCTTCATTCCATGAAAATTGCGCACTGCGACATTAAGTGCCAGAATATATTAATCTGCTGCGATGGTAGGGCAAAAATCGCAGATTTAGGCTGTGCGAAATTCATAGACCGTGATGATAAAAAAAGGGCAAAAATGAGGGGAACGCCGATGTTCATGGCTCCAGAGGTGGCCAGAGGCGGAGAGCAAGGGCTGGCGTCAGATGTGTGGGCACTGGGATGCACAGTCGTAGATATGGTAACGGGCAGAGCTCCATGGTCGAATGTCTCAGATGCAGCCTCCCTTCTTTACCGGGTTGGATTCACAGATGATGTGCCTGAAATTCCTGAATGGATTTCGGATTCTGGTAAGGAATTTTTGAGCAAGTGTTTGGTGAAGGATGCTGGTAACAGGGCAACTGTTGATGAGTTGTTGGAGCATCCTTTCTTAACGGGTACGGGTTTGGATACTGGATATAAGCGGGTTACGCCTAAGAGCACACTAGAAAGCAGCGTGTGGGATTCTGTATCAGAAAAAGAAGCGGTTGTTGAGTTTGGATCCGATAGGATATTGGATATGACAGGGTTTGGTGACGGACCCAATTGGAGCTGGGATGACAGTTGGCGAACAGTACGAAATGAAACACTGTTTACTGGTGTTACTGTTGCTGGTAGTGGAGCTGCAGTTAGTGAAGAATTATTAGAGTTTAGATTTGAACATGAAGCAGGCGATTATAATGATGCTAACCGTATGGATGAATACGGTGAAGACGGTGTTGTTGTTTCTGTAAAATGTACAAATAATGAAGAGGTAGAGTGTATTTTAATTGCTAATGACAATATATTTGGTCTGATTGAAATTGTTTCTGCTATGCATGCATTGATTGGTAATGGTTTTGGAATATTATTGTGTACAAGTAACAAAATATTGACAGCTGGGAAGATAAAAAACACGGGAAGATTGGAGAGTCCAATTGCATTTAAACCGGAAGTGTGCGTCTTTTAATATAATTTAGTTAATGAAGCAAATTAAGACCAATAAAAAATATCAACCACGGATGATTTCTATTCCAGAAACGTGGAGCAAAGAAGCAGCTAAGTAAAGAAAGAAGAATAAATAGTGTAGTAGAACCTGCAGGGCAATTAATACATGACTATATCTTTCACGATCGAATTGTTCACACAACGGGTGTGTGAAATCGGATCGTAAGAGTCTTCGACTAGTCCACGTAAAGAGACCGAGAATATAAACTAGTACCACATGGCAAAAGCCAAAAAGATAAGGAAAAGGGAGAGGAATGCAGTTGAAGCCAACTCGTTGACGAGTGAGTTTGGTGCTGCAAAGTTAATAAAGCCTACGTTTAGCTACTACTTCATTCATTAATTAATAAAGGAGGAGCATGCTGGTGGCTTGAGTTGGTTGACTCGTACACTTTTGTTGGATCAGGTTTGGTCAGTGTGTGTTTATATATATATATATATATATATATATATATATATATATATATATATATATATATATATATACACACACATGTATATATGCTGACGTGCCAGCTGACGTGTATTCTTTTTGAATTTGAGTTCAAAACTTGCAAGCGTGAAGCACCTTCTTTTCTTAGACACGTGTTTGCGTATACAATGTTTTTCATTGGTTGACTCTCTGTTATGGGAATAAACTTAAACTGGTCGTCCGTTTTAAACTGTTATAACACCCTGATTATTTGTTTATAACATGTTTAAACGCATCCTTTTAAGTTGTAGTAGCAGAAGCTGGTAAATGACCACGTGGCTCTGAATAAGTCCCTTCAGTTTGGTTCTAGTTTTGGTGAGTGGTATGGTGACGTGTCTACGCACGTGTATCCAGTGCTTTCAATTTAAATTCAAAACTGAAAAAAAAGAAAGAACCTTCTTTTTTCATTAGACACGTGTTTAGGTATTGTGTGACTAAATCCGTACATTGATTTTAGTCTCTTTATAGTTTATACTGAACAAAAATATTTCCACACCCTTTTTCTTTCGGTCAAAATTTAAAAGGTCGTTTGGTTTATTATGTATTTTATATTTTGAGTTTTCAACATCAATTACAAAATATGAGAAGAATGAAGGAAGGTCGGAAGGGATGAACGAAAAATTGGAGGGGACCACGAAGTGGATGGAGGAACGACGGAAGGATAAATTGTTGCTCGTCCTTTCATTTTTTTCAAAACACGAAAAATGAAAAAAAGTTGTTTTCTATTTTGTGTGTTAAATTCGTTTTCTAAAATGGTCATTTTTCATAATATACATGCGTTGTTCGTATTTTTGTATGGACGAAAACTAAAAACTAAAAACGGTAAAACAAACATAGCCTAAGGTTTTCTTTCGATCAAAGTTTGAGAAAAGGGAATAAAATTCTGAAAGTACAACACAAATATATAATAAATTATCAAACCTACAACCAAATATCAATTTCACAACTCGCAATTACCGTTATAATAGACCTATAATAACGGTTAATCGAAAATCATAATATACAAATTTGTAATAGAATCGAAGATCATAGGTTACCATTGTAAAAAAATCTTTTACAAGTGTATTTGCCTATTGCAAGTCTTCTACAACTTATTTTGTTCGTTGTAATAAATCATTTACAACTATATTTGCCCGAGGTTAAACTAAATTTAAGTTCTGATGCAGCGCACAATCGTATGTTTAATATCATTTTGCAGCTGAAACCAACATTGTACTAATAACAATAAAAATTATTCATATTTGTTGCAAATAAGACTAAAAATTCATATTTTTAAATTATAACCAAGTTCACAACACTTAAAAGTAAATGCATAACATCAATAGTTGAATCTTTATTAAAATATTACAACTTTAACAAAAAAATTCCAAATCTACAATGTTATCATCTTAGTGTAAAAAAAGAAATAATAAAGTTCAAAACTAAAAGTCTAAAAACCTACAAACACCAAATGCAAAACATCAATCATATCACAAAGCTTCCTTTCTTTAATCATCTAAACTTTTGCTTTTCTTTCACCTTGTGCGCAATGCCTGCATTTAGTATAATATGCGGAGAATTATGCATCAACTCATTGAAACGACATTGTATTAAAAGTAGAATCATAAACTATAAATAACTCTGATTGTATAGAAAACTTTTTATTGATTATAGGCTTGGTTTTTGGTTTACTTACGAAAATTAAACTAAATTAGACTTAAGGGGAGACAAATATAGAAGACATAAGATCATTGAGTAGAACGAACTCAAAAGCGTTATTATTGGACATTTTGACATAAAATGAAAAAAAATGAAAGAGACTAAATATTGTATACAGTAAGTTACTAAAAATATCATATACTTTATATAAAGTGGGATACAGTAAGAAAATTGGAAATAAACCGCTATATAATCATTTAATTATTCAAGCAGTTCGGATCTTAATTATATTAACCTTGCAACATAGAAAATGACGTTTCATTTACTTACTGATCCCCGGCGGAGATGAATTTCCGGCCTTTGGGACTTGCTCGCTCTGCCAAATCCTTATCTTCCACTATAGTCTGATTCTTCCATCCACCTTCTTTTGTAAGTGCTTGCAACCTCCGAGTAATTCCTATCAATTTATTTTTCATCTAACGTCTAGTACATTGAAATTTTAGTTACATTTTCTCTATAACTAGAAAAGTATATGTAACAACCTTGGTTGAGGCGCTTTCGGATAAATATTTTGAAATATAAATTTTAATAATAAGTAGAATTTTAGTGCTAAAATGATTAAATAATTGGAATTTTTACGTTTTTGAATGTATAAATGGACATTTTCCCTATGTAAATATTTTATAAAGGGAAATGAATATTTTGGAATGGAAGTATTATTATTTAAAAAAAAAAGATATGAGTGGAAAATAATGTTGAGAAATTTTTTAAAGTGGAATTTTATGGTATAAAGTTTTATGTTAAATTTTGGGTATTTAAAAAAAAGAACGATAGACAAAGTTTTGATAATATAAAAGGGGTAGAATGTTATTTTTCATTTGGTAAGAAATTCTATTTTTAATTAAAGATAATAAAAAGAATGTATAACAAAAATAATATAATTTGTGGAAATACAGATTTTAATGTATGAAATTGTGTTCCTAAATTTGCTATGAGAATTAAGTAAATATATAAGCTTTTAAACGTTGTTGGAGACTATAAAGGAAGAAGAGAAGTTTGTTTAAATGGAATGTTGGGTTTGGGGTTTGATTAGTAACAATCTAGGCCCAAATAAAACAAGAAAAAGATGGTTTTTCCTTTGGCTAATTCTATTCACAACCAGTTTTCTTCCTTTCACACCTCGTTGCTTCATCAATTTTCAGATTTTTCAAAATTGCTCCTATCTTCGAACCACACTAGATTACGTTTTAAAGAAATAATTACGTACAAAATCTCTAAAAGAGCGATGTTTATGGAAAAACCTCGCTTGGCCCAAGCGAGGTTCATGTAACGACCTAGTTCGGACCGAGCGAGGTTTGTGTAACAGCCTAATTCGGATCGAGTGAGGTTTGTGTAACAACCTAGTTCGGATCGAGCGTGGTTCGTGTCTAAATAACGTCAAAACTGAACGTGGTTTAAAAAATGCGAGGACATTTTTGAAGTCAACTGGGGGACAAAAAGAAAAAAGTGGAGTGCGATGATTATTTGTAACCCAATGTGTGGTGCAAAAGGAGAAAAAAGGGGTGGAAATAGAACTAGCATTTTCCTTTTGCAAACTCTTGTACGTTCATTTTCCCTATTAGGCAATTTGGTGGCATCTCTAATCTGAGAAAGCAAAGGAGTTGAAGGACCAGTGGATTTAGATGCTTTATACGGAATTCTAGCTAGCTTTTGGGGTTTAAGTTGAGTATAATTACTTACTATGTTAAATTCGCTTCATGCAATATTATTGTGATTGTTTGTGTTGTATATTGGATGAATTGTTGTTGTTATGCTTGAATTGGTTGTTTTTATAAGCTGAAAACCTGAGATTGCAAACGGAATGCTGTCCATTTGAATTTTGAATGTTATTTGTTTATGTCTTGTTGCATGCATGGATCCGGAGTGGTCCGAGATCGTCGGAGAGCGGATTAGGCCATCAAAGCATGGCCGGAATCTTTGAAATGGTCGAATTCTAGAGGTAAATAGCTCTAGAGTTGTCAACTACCGATCCACCGATCGGCACAACCAGTCCACCAATGGCCCTTGGTCTGAAGCTATTCAGCTCCATGGTCTGGAGCTATTCAGCGCCAGGCTTATATGTTGGTTGTGTTTTGATTTTTTATCTTTGGCTTGATGTTTTTAATTGTTTTCTTTCTTCAGAAATTTTGTGTTAGTAATTCATTTACCATGTAATTTCTTATTGAAATACATTTTATTATTTAATAATTATCCTTGTGGGATTCTATTTTATTCTAAATATGTATAGATTGATTTTTATGACTTCACGAAACTATTTTTATTTGATTAAAATCCTTGTAAATTAATATTAAAATTTATTCAAATCTAAAAGTTGTTTTATTAAAATCGATTTCAAGTATATATTTTTATGAAGTTTTGGAAAAGGAATTTCATTGAAATTAAAGATTTGCTTTATTATTAAGGAAAAGCCTTATTATGTGTAAATGTAAATTGGAAAACAAATATAAGTATTGAAAGTTTGTTTTGGCATATAAAAGTTCCTTTTAAAAGTTCCTTTCAAAGGAATTAGAAAGTATGGAGCTTTTATTAATATAAATGAAGGATTATGGAAGTGATTCTAAAACGGTACTTCTTTTGCAAAGTGTATATTTAATAAGAAGGATTCAAGTGTATTTCAAAAAGGGGATTTTTTATTATTTAAATCTATTTTAAGAACTTTGAAATATATCCCCCTTTGTTTATGTTTGCATGCGTGTGCATATGTAGGGATGAAATTGATTTCTTTGAAAATTTATGTGAAATTCTATATGATGAGAATTTTGAGTAAATGGTTAAGCAATGCCAAGTGGTATGAGATGTTTGGTAATACTTTTCCGACTACCGTCATGGCTCCTCATATAGAATATTTGATTTGTATTGTGTTTTAATTCTACATAATGAGGATGTTAATTGAACAGAATATATATATATATATCACTTGGGTCAGTTCGAGACTTTCAGGTACATGGACACTTTGACTTATGGATGTTGGACATATTTTAGGAGGCCACATAGTATTTATTTTATTAGTCTATGTATAAGTATTTATTTTGACATGTCTTCATGTGTATATATATATTATGATATGATACTAGTGATGTATCTTTTGGTGTGTCTCATATGCATCTATGTATGTCATTCTCGGTTGTGAATCAGATACTCATTTGTCAACTGACTTTGTTATGATATGTGATGTATTACATTTTCCATTGCGATTTGTGACTTGATCTTATTTTATTTTGTGTATTGTTTTTCCTTGGTAAGCTCATGTGTTTATTGCTTTATGCCAATACTGTATATGTATATTTGAGTAGTTCATGAGGTCGGTGTTAGCTTTTAGGAATATTCATATGCGGTTGCTTCTAACAAGTCTCATTCTTGATAGTATCATTCTATAATACTTTTTGGCAGTATGAGTATGGAGGTGGTGCGTTACAATATGCATACACCATTGAAGCCAAAGAATGAGTATGTAGAAGACCATACTTCTTTCCCAATTGAAAAATGGTAGTCTGGTGCCATCTCTTGTAGACGGGTCATCAAGCACTTGTTCGAGTTCGCTAAAAAAATATAAAATAAAAATTGCATAATAGATAAAATGTTTGCTTTTTTTTATTATATAAATTACTATGACATAGCTAATAAAGGGTACCGAATTTCCAGTGAGCTTGAACCAAGGCAAGATCTGGATTGCTAAGCAAACATGGGACTATCCTGATCAGAAAATCAGGGTCTGGCTGGAAGTTTGCATTGAAAATAGCGACATAGTCACATTGTTTGATGTAATGTCTTTTAGACCTTCACGAAGAGCCACGGATTTGTAACTATTTCGGTTCTGCCTGATTTTGTATTTTATTGGTACATTCCCATTTTCCCATTTGTGGCATTCTAATTCCACAAATTGCTGCATTTTTCAAATTTTAGTAAGTGTATTGGAATTTTATATAGAATTAAAATTTATAAAGTAATAAAGAAATGCATCAAATTGGGTTTTTAGTAAAACATTCAGGAAAAAAAGAATGAAATCCATTTTGCCGTTCTCGATCTCAGTCTAGACCTGCTTCATGCGGACATGAAGGTTATGATGGCGTCATCGCGTTGGGCCATGGGGAGGTCGTGGAGGATTTTATGGACGTTGTTGGTGCCGAAGACGTGGAGGATGTTGGCGAACTTGGTGGGATTATCCGGCGGGAAGTAGGGCGAGAATATGTAGCCTTATTTTCGTCGGAGCAAAGTGATGAGATATAGGGTTATATTGTGGAAGAGGAAGGAATTTTGAGAAATTGCGAAAATGGAAATGCGTTCCCATAAAATTGAAGGGATACCCGCCGCTTACTTAATTTTTGTTGGGATGATATGTTACTATTTTACTGAATATACTCGTGCACCCTTATTTTGTGAACTATTTAATAAAGTAAAACTTACCACTAACAAAAATGTTATTGTGGAACTTATATTTAACGGAAAATTAGTTAGACAATATTTTAAGGTGAAAATTGTGTACCTTTATTTTAAGTCTTTTTACCGATTTCTAACTATTTAATTCTTTAATTAGTCAAAATGGTTAAATCAATGAAATTTTAGAAATTTAATTTTCAGTCACTTAACGATTATTTAAATTTTACGAAGGTGTTTTTTTGCACTCTATCACGCTTCTTCAATTTTTCGCACGATTGAATACGACGAACATTAAAATATGCGTGATCACTTACAATCTATGAGAACGACAACTATAAATAACAGTTGTTGTAAATTAATATTTACAATGGTCAAGACAACAAAGTTGTTAAAAGACCTACATTACAATTGAAAAATATTGAAAGTTGTTAAAAGACCTGCATTACAACCGAAAATATCGAACGTTGTTGAAAACGATTATATTGCAACTTTCATGAAGAACCAGTTGCTAAAAGACCTTTATCATAATAGTCATTTTTTGAACGTTGTAAAAGAAAATTTATAATAGATTCTTTTTATTGTAGTGTAGGTTGGGAAGATTAAAAACATGAGAAGGTTGGAAAGTGTTAGGCGAATCCTCACCACCGGATCAGAACAGCCGGACCAAGACATCTCCAAACCAAAGCCGGACCAAGTCATCTCCAAACCAATGCCGAACCAACTCAATTCCAACTCCATGAATCAAAGTCCTCCCGGTCCAAGCAATGCCGAACCAACCACTTACCCAAGTCCTGCCGAACCAACCACTTACCCAAGTCCTACCGAACCAATCCACTGCCGAACCTTTCCACTGCCGGACCAATCCACTGCCGGACCAATCTTCTCCCCACCAAAACCGGACCAAGTCGTCTCCATACTAACATTCAACTCCTACCATCGAACCAAGGGAGGCCGAACCAAGACGCGCCAGGCCAGATTACGTCAGCCCAGGCCCGCCAGCTGCTATATACCTCCAAGACCCCTACCCCCAGCCTCACTCTATAAATAGAGGGGCAGGGGTACAACAATGGGGGACAAGTTTGAGAGCTCAAGCACGGAGAGAACTTTCAAACAACTTTCTTTTACTTGTATCAAAGCTTTGTACTTGTAATCAAAAGAAGAGAAGAGAAATAACATATAAAGTGGACGTAGGCACATTCTAGCTGAACCACTATAAATTTGTGTGTCTTTTTATAGTTTAGTCCCTGCTTTTCATATATTTGCATAAATCACCCAATTCACTAAGAACAACATAAGATCTATTAAATCGTACAACTTTGAGGTGTTTGTCCATTTTTTGTGCAAACATTTTTGGTGCTTTCACTGAGAGTTAGAAGCTCGAAGCTTCAGCTTCATCCACTTAACAAGTTTTCCTAACAGCATCGTCCGCCACTTGGAAAACATGCCTCCCAAACAGAGAAAGGATGTTAACAAAGGAAAAAACATCGCATCCAGCAGTCTTCCAGATCCAGCTGTCACGAATCAAGTAAATCGTCCTCCTCCAGCAACAGTAACAAATGAAGGACAGGCTAACCCAACCACTCCTACCACAGAACAGCCTGCAGCAATTACTAGGGCAGATTTGGACAGAGTTGTGGTTGAAGTAACTAACCGCTTCACGTCCCAGCAGGAAGCCTTGGTGGACCATCTCATGTCATGCTTAAGGGATGCTGAAGAATCCAACCGCAACACTGAAACATGGGGCGAGTCCCAGTCTGGAGGATCTCAGAGACAACAAAGATCTTCCTTCTTTGAAGGAGCTAACGGCAGAAGTAGCCATGGTAGGAGCCGAGACCGAGCACAACCCGAAGTTAGGCCTGAGGAAACGTTTGGTACCGAACCCAACGGGGGAGGTACTGGACGGAGGTCAACTGTAGCTGAGCCTGTCATACTGCCTAACCACGAAAACGCCGGTGAACGGGGCCGAGCTAGAGTCCAGCCCAAAGTTGGACCCAAGGAAGTGCTTAGATCAGAACCCAGCAGGGGAAGATCAAGGCAAGGGCCAACTGTAGCTAACCCTAGCATGCTCCCAGAAGATCAAAGGAAGCCGCTGGAAAATATGAGGAACGATAGACGATACCATCCCTACAGGTCATCTGGACGGAATCAATCCCATAGAACAGAACCAAACTCATTTCTATCTGCTCCAAATTCTGATGAAAGGATGGCACGCTTATTCAGAGAGTGTGTCCAATGGGAGCAAAGAGATCGAGGGATAGGCGCTAGGGTAACCAGCCCTTTCGCCCGCAATATCGAAATTGCTATCACCCCCGAGAATGGAAGATGCCGACAATGGAACCTTACAAAGGAACCTCTGACCCCGTTGTACACTTACAGAGGTACACGCAACATATGCTCATGAGTGGAGCAACAGAGGGAGTACTATGCAAATGCTTTCCGCTCTTCTTAGCAGATCTCGCTACCTCCTGGTTCTGTCATCTACCCCAGGGATCCATCAGCTCGTGGGAAATGTTGAAAGAAAAGTTTATCAATCAGTTCCACATCCATGTGGAACAACCTAAGGACGCTTATTCCTTATCCAGCGTCAAACAGAAACCTGGAGAAAAACTGCAGCAATACCTAACCCGATTCAATGCCGCAGCAGCCGCAGTCCAAGATGCCGATGAGAAGCTTATCCTAATGGCCCTCTGTAGTGGTGTGCATCCGGACACTAAATTTGCTAGAAGGTTGACGAAAGATAAACCAGCTACTTTACCCGATTTCTTCCATGAAGCCGGGAAATACATGAGGCTTGAGGATGCTGCCGTTGAGGGGCAGTCAGGATAGCAAAATAAGGCAACTCACAGCAACGCCCCCGCTGTGGCAAGGGACGTTCGAAGAAATGATTCCAGAGACAATGCTGGGGGCAAGAAGGGAGAAAAGCGCCTATATCGGCCTGGGCCGAGATTCGACACTTACACTCCTTTGAACGAGACCGTCGAAAATATCTTCCTTGCCACCCAAGGCAAAGTTAGATACAAACGCCCACCATACAAAAATGAATCAGATAACGCGCAGAAATCTGGAAAGTTCTGCCGCTTCCATGAATCTCACGGGCATGATACCAATGAATGCCATCATCTTCGGGATCTGATTGAGGAACACATCAGAAGGAAGAAACTGGAACGTTATGTAAAAAGTCAGGATAGGACTCCAGCTCCTGCCAATGAAAACCCAAGGCTACCCTCACCGGACATCGGCAGAGGAAACCGCAATGCTAGTAGCTCTAGTCAAGAGAAAATAGTGGTCCATACCATCTCAGGAGGACCGCACATCGCGGACAGAAGCTGGAAAGAGATGGAAAGGTATGGAAAGTCGCTTAGAGACAATAAAGACCGTGTCAATTCGGTTATAGAAGAGCGCCACCCAAAGCAGAAAGAAAGTAATGACATCACATTCGGTAAGCGTGACCTAGAAGGAAGGCAGTACCCTCACATGGATCCCATGGTCATCTCTGCCCGACTCGGTCCCGCCGAAGTTTACCGAATCCTGGTAGACACTGGAAGCTCAGTAAACATCCTGTTCAAACACGCATTCGACAAAATGAAGCTATCAATGAAGGATGTATCTCCCTGCGATAAACCACTACACGGTTTCACTGGGGATGCTAAGATGCCCCTCAGGCAACTGGACCTCTTTGTTGAGATAGGAAGCCATCCCCGCTCCATTGTACGGAAGTAGACGTTCGTGCTAATAGAAAACCATTCGGCCTACAACGCCTTCTTAGGAAGACCAGCCTTGTCTGACTTCCAAATTGTCCTAGCCCCATGGTGCCTAAAGATGAAGTTTCCAACGGACAATGGAATAGGGGAAGTAGAAGGAGACCAGGACATTGCTCGAGACTGCTATGTGACTGAACTTCGCAACAACCACATAAAGGATAAAGGGAAGGGTGTAGAGATTGCCCTCTGCACGAAAAGTCTAGAAGCATAGCAACTAAAGAAAGCCCCTCCTCTTCGATATACCAGCGACCCTTTCAATGAATTAGACCCTAGGGACAAAGAGGAGGAGGCCACCGCCGAGCCTGCAGAGGCTATGGAGTTTATATCTGTAGACAAGCATGACTCAAGTAGACTATTGAAAATTGGGTCCCAACTAAAAGCTGAATTGAAGGAACAACTCATCGATTTTCTCCGCCATAACTTGGATGTATTCGCATTGTCACACGCTGACATGACCGGAATCTCCCCTGACATAGCATGCCACGTATTAAACATTGATCCTACCAAGGCGCCCGTAAAACAAAGAAAGAGAAGTATGGGGGCAGAACGATCAGCAGCCCTCGATGAAGAAGTAAAGAATCTACTCGCCAATGACTTCATACGAGAAGCTATCTACCCGGAATGGATCGCCAACCCGGTACTGGTAAAGAAGGCTAATGGGAAGTGGCGAACCTGCATTGACTTTTCCAACCTAAACGACGCCTGCCCAAAGGATTGCTTCCCACTTCCCCGAATCGACCAACTTGTAGACAGCACAGCCGGGCACGAGCTCCTATCTATTATGGACGCATACTCAGGATATAACCAAATTCCTATGCATGCTCCCGACCAAGACCACACTAGTTTCGTCACCGAACGGGGTTTATACTGCTATAAGGTAATGCCTTTCGGACTTAAAAATGCAGGAGCTACCTACCAGCGCCTCGTCAACAAGATGTTTGCAGGGCTAATAGGACAAACTATGGAAGTATATGTGGATGACATGCTGGTAAAGTCAAGGAAAGCCAAAGATCACGTAAGCCACCTAGGCGAGATGTTCCAGGTACTTCGACAGTATGGAATGAAGTTGAATCCACTAAAGTGCTCCTTCGGAGTGTCATCAGGAAAGTTCTTAGGATTCATCGTACATGCCAGAGGGATTGAAGCAAACCCTGAACAAGTTCGAGCGCTAAGGGATATCAAGATACCTTCCACTCGGAAGGAAATGCAAAGTTTGAATGGAAAAGTGGCCGCCCTAAGCCGATTCATCTCCAAGGCAACAGACAAGTGCGTTCCCTTTTTCGAAGTTCTAAAGAAAGACAAAGGAAAGTTTGAATGGACTGACGAATGCTTAACCGCTTTCCTTAACTTAATCGAACACCTCCAGAAACCACCGGTACTCTCGACTCCAAGCGAAGGCGAAGAATTATACCTATACCTTGATGTGTTATCTCACGCCCTAAGCGCTGCCTTGGTAAGGGAAGACAACCGTATGCAGCGGCTAGTTTACTTCGTCAGCAAGAGGTTTACTGGGGCAGAAGTCAGATATCCTAAACTCGAGAAGCTAGCATACTGTTTACTAATCACATCACGGAAATTGCATCACTACTTCCAGTCCCATTCCATCAAAGTTCTGACCGATCAACCACTGAGGCAGGTACTCCATCGTCCCGACACTTCTGGGCGACTACTTAAATGGTGCATTGAACTAAGTCAGTATGATATCACCTATCACCCTCGCACCGCCATCAAGGGACAAGCCATGGCTGATTTCATTGCAGAATTCACTACCAACGAAGATAAGGAGCAATTGGAAATAGCAAAAGACATCAAGTGGAATCTCTTTGTGGATGGCGCATCGAACGAACAAGGCTCGGGGGCAGGTGTGGTAATAATCACTCCCAGGGGGAATAAGCTGCACTATGCTATAAGGTTGGAGTTCGCTGCCACCAACAACGATGCAGAATATGAAGCGGTGATAGCTGGATTAGAACTTGCCATAGAAATCGGAGCCAATTCTTTGTGTCTTCATAGCGATTCTCAACTTATTGTTAACCAGATACCAGGAGAATTCCAAGCTCGAGAAGAATGACTCATAGCATATCTAAAGAAGACCAAGTTACTTCTCGGCCGATTGGACCACTACCTAGTCAAACACATCCCTCGGGAAGATAACCAAGAGGCCGACGAATTGGCGAAGCAAGCAAGTGTGAGAGACATCGCCATCTTCGGGGCAGTAACCATCTCGAAGCAACTGGCCCCAAGTTTTGAGCAAGTGAATCTGATAGCTACAACCGAAGAAGCAACTTGGATGACTCCCATCCGAGACTACCTACAAAGCGGCACGCTACCCAACGGGCGTAACGAAGTCAAGAAAATCTTGAGGAAAGCATCCCGCTACACAATACAAGAAGACGTCCTCTATCGGCGCGGATTCTCTAACCCGTTATTAAGGTGTGTCGCTGGGAGGGAAGCCAAGGAAATCTTATCTAACATCCATCAGGGAAGCTGCGGAGATCACACCGGAGGGCAAACTTTAGCAAAGAAGACACTCCGATATGGATATTTCTGGCCTACCTTAAGCAAGGACGCCTTAGATTTCGTCAAAAAGTGTGACAGATGCCAGAAGTTTGCTAAGATTCCGCGGCTACCAACAACTGAAATTACTCAAATGACCAGCCCTTGGCCCTTCGCAATATGGGGAATCGACTTAATCGGCGAACTGCCAATGGGCCGAGGCGGGGCCAAATATGCTATAGTGGCAGTCGACTATTTCACCAAATGGGCGGAAGCGGAACCTTTGAATAAAGTATCTTCAACAAAAGTTATCAACTTCTTGATCAAAAATGTTCTGTGCAGGTACGGAGTCCCACTCAAAATCATATCAGACAATGGACTTCAATTTGACAGCGAGGAATTCGCCAACTGGTGCCAAGAACATGGAATTCACAAAAGCTTCTCATCCGTAGCGTATCCCCAGGTAAACGGACAAGTCGAAGCAGTCAACAAAATTCTGAAAACTCTAATAAAAAAGAAGCTCGAAAAGTCAAAGGGCGCTTGGGTGGATGAACTCCTTGGCACTATGGGCCTATCGCACATCTTTCAAAACATCGACGGGGCGCACTCCTTTCTCTTTGGCATACGGATCGGAGGCTATGCTCCCAGTTGAAACCTTTGTGCCTTCCCACCGTAGGATCCACTATAACCTAGAAGAGAACGAAGAACTCCTTCACATGTCTTTGGATCTAGTTGAGGAGAGAAGAAATGATGCAATCCTTAAAGCAGCAGCCCACAAACAGAAAGTGGCGGCACAATACAACTCCAAAGTCAAGCATCGTACCTTACGAGAAGGGGATCTTGTCCTCAAGCGAATCTTCCCTCGCCCCGGAGCACTAGACCCAATCTGGGATGGACCATATGTAATCCATAAAGATCTCCACAACGGAGCTTATATTTTGTCAACAGTGGACGGAGAGGTGTTCCAGAGGGCATGGAACATCCAACACCTCCGTCGATACTTTTCTTAACTTGTATTGCCCATATGAAGTGAATTAACAAAGAGAATCGGTGGACGTAGGCATTTTCGTGCCGAACCACTTTAAAAAATCTTGTCTCTTTTTTTTAACTTGTTCCTTTATATCTTGGCTGCTTGTTAACTTTATCCTTTTCTGTTGGACAAAATCCTGTGCATACAACATTTCAAATCGAGGCACTCCGCAGCACAACTTCATCTGGACAAGACCTAACAGGTACTATGCGAATCTATGCCCTCGCCAATGAGACACTTTCACTCCAGCATCCCTCTGCTACGGGTTAACTCATTGCTCGCGACGGCCCTTAAAGCCAACTGTAATGAGCCGATTATAAGCCACCGAGAAGGCCGACTATAGCCGAGGCAGCTCATTACGGCGTTCGGCTCGCCGGCAACTGTGAACCGATTATAAGCCCCAACATAAGGTGTGGCCAGCCAGGGGCAGTTCACGGTTGACGATCGGCACCCACGCTAGCCGGCCACAGTAAATCGAATAATACCCACGATTACGGGCCATAATGGCCCGGGTAGTTACTGTGCGCGATCTCGGCTCCGATGTGTCTTAAGTACGGCTGTGGTAAAAAAGAATTAACTCCCCGCGGAGGTGTAAGATGGGTGACAAATGTCTCCAAGACCTACAGCTAGGGAAAGTGACTACAAAGCCCGTTTGCCCCGAACTTAAGCACATCGAAGGCCTTCCGTGATTGGAAGTTTTACTATTTCACATATTTCAATTTTACTTAAGAAACTTTTCTCCTATCCTTTGTAACAATCCCTGAAGTGCAGGACACAAAACAGGAGACACTCACTAATAGAAGCGGATACTCACAGCAAAATACTGGACCGCATCCCTTACTCGGTCACACAAGATATTCAAAGTTGCCATCTACAAGCAAAATATAAGGGACGGTATTTCCTTCTTTCATATATGCCTATAATTTGTTCACACCTCACGCTAACACTGCAAGTCATGAAATTATGTTTTAAACAAGAACCTGACACCAAACACAATTTAATTACAAGAATATGTATAGCTATATTTCTTAGGCAACATGTCAAAATAGCAAAAACATTTAAAAGACGACAAGATCAGCTTAAGTTAAAGGATTGCACATCAAGAATAAAGCTATTTATTACAAGTATCAAGAATTACAACCTAAAAGTTACTCTACTGTTTTAAGACTAACATATACTGCCATGTCAAATCCACAAAAAGAATTCTCCAGGTCTAATCAGGGAGCCGGCTGCGTTGGAGTCTTGTCCTTGTCCTGTTGCCCACCTGTCCGGTCAGAAAAAGAAATCATCAGTGATAAGCAACAGAGTTAACAAAAGAAGAAACTAATGAAGTAGAGATTACCAGCAACTTCCCCTTGATCGTCTTGGTCATCATCCCCAACTTCCACACCTGCCTCCTCAACAGCGAACAACCGCATCCCCTCTTTCACCGCTGTCTTCTCCTCCTTGGTAAACTGAGCGGTGACCACATCCATCCTAAAAGCCGCCCCACCCTCCTTATCCGCCTCAGCCTTGGCCTCCTCTAGAGCCCTGAGGTAAATCCTAGCCATAACCCGGGGGTAGTCGTCCATCCAAGATAAGCTGCCATGCTTCCAAGTGCGAAAGTACATGTCCTGCAGCATATCGTCCATCATCCCCTCATTTTCCTCAAACTCCCTCATACGGGCCTCAGAAACCGATAGCCTTGCAATGGCAGCATCCCTTTCCAGTCGGTATCGCGAGCAGTCAGCCTGAAGGGACCTCCTCATCACCTCCATCTCCTTCTTTAGCCTGACCTGAGTAATCTCTACGGCTTCAAGCTTTCCTGACAGCTCCTCTACCTGCTCAAGATCCGCCCTCCGAACCTCGTCCACTATCGAGATGGCCATATTTATCTGCTCCTTGCAAGCAGCCTCCATCTTCCGCAATTCTGCCTTACTAGCCTCCTCCATAGTCTTCCTCAACCGCCCGGAGGCAGCCTCATGCTGAGAAATCTGAATGGCCTGATCAGCAAGCTGTTTGGCCTGATCCGAAACCATCAATCGTAGTCGGATGTTGGCACTCCCAATCTCCTCTCCAGCCTTAACCAGCCGGGCATAATGCCCCATCAGCTTCCTAGTCTCCTCCGCCACCCGATCAATATTAGCCTTGGCCTCGTCTCCCATGGTAATTACCCGAGTGGTAAGTAAATCGAGATCTAAGGACTTAGACTCATCAAGCATCCGTACCATGGGATTGCGGGGAAGAAGGTGCTCACCGGTAACCTCGTCAAAGGTAATATCATGAGAACCTGGATCCAGATCAGGGTGACCCGCAAATGAATTACGAGCCAGACCAGGACGATCAATCTGCGTAACGGTAGGATTTTCAGACAGGTGCGGAGAGAGTGCGAACTCAGTATCCTCCTCTGTGATATCATGAAGGGGCTGAATTGGGGGCTGGGGACCGAGTGAAGGTTCGGATAAGGGATGACTCCTCTTTCTCTTCTGAATACCCTCTTCAATAACCCCGAGAAGAGGACGGTAGTCGACTACATCCCCGGAACGGTGGGTCAGAGTCTTCGGCTTGGCGGAAGCTTTGGAGAGCTTGTATTATTCAAGCCTGTGCCGAAGATCTGAGGCCTTGGCCGTTTTACATTGATCCATAATTCAAGAAACGCGGTAAATTAAAAGTTAAAAGCAGAAAGGAAACACATCTGTTATACAAACCCTGGGGAGGAGTAGGATACTGCAATGAGTCCTGGATTTCATTCCAGGACGGGAGCGGATCATAAAATATTCCTAAGTCCCTATCATAAATGGAGCCTGCAGGAGTCAAAAGTTCACCTTGAGTCGTCAGAGCCACCTTGGCTGGAGTAGTCTGAGAAGATTCGCTTGCACCGGTCCCGGCCTTGTCGGCTTTCCCGGATTTCTCTACCAAAGCCGGTTCTCCATCCAGCCCCTCGAAAGCCTGACGGAATGCATCATCCGTCCACTCCTGAATCTCGCCTGCCTGCCCAGGAAGCAAGGCCCCGATGCCATCGCCACCATCATCACCTTCCCGGTCATCTCCACCCTCACCTCTCTCCTCCTCTACGTCTTCCTCCCCCTGGGTAAGTGGACAATTGCTGGGGGAAGGACCGTCCGACTTCTTAAGTTTCTTGCCCCCGACAGCTAGAGGTTTTGTGAAAGGTTTCCTCTTGCCACTCTCTACTGTGACACCTCCCTTAGCTTGAGCAGCTGCCCTCTCCTCCGCCGTTTCCCTTTGCTTGACTACTGACTGCTGTGGAAGGATCAAGTTATACTCCAGAAGGGTCGCATTTCTGATCAGGTAGGCAGTTGATCTATCTCTCCCGGGGATAGCTTCTATCTCAGCCGCCGTCTGAACCAGGCGATCAGTCTCCACAACCGCAAAGCCACCTGTCGCTAGCAAAAATGAAAACGTATGAGAAGAAGCATCGCAACCAGAATGGAAATTATAAATAAAGCATCGACTTACATCCAGAGGTGAAACGCCGAATAGAAACAGAGTCGTCCCTGACGAAGAACCACTCCTTCTTGAACATGCTGTACTTAGAATACAGATCCAAGACCGGCTTAAAGGTTACAGCTGACTCCAAGCTGATGTATGGGGACCCCTTCTTATAGCCCCTCAGATTATATAAGTACCGGATCTCCCGGTTGGAAGGAGCACGCCCATACTTCCTTTGGAAGATGACGAAGAGGCTCACCAGTATAGTATAAGAGTTGGGTTGAAGCTGGAATGAGGCCACCTTTAGATATGTGAGAAAGCTGAGTACCCAAGCATTAAAAGGCGGGATGGCACCACACATACAGTGGTATCTGCTGTAAGCAAAGTACCCTTCGGGAGGGTCATATGGCATAACTTCTCTCCCTGGCAACAGCATGCGCGCCCTATCAATTCCGAAAGAACGGGAGATGACATCAAGTTGCTCTTCCTTGAGGGAGCTAGGAAAGCAATCGGGCGGGGAATTCAGAAGCTCCTGAGGGCCGTACCCGTCCACCAGTGATCTCGGGGCAGTTCCGTGACGTTCCGGTCCTGGCTGAGCAGGGGGCACTGTGGAAGACTCTCCTTCGCCCTGGGACTTCTTCTTATCCGATCGGGTTTCCACTCTTTGAGACATTTATCTGCAGACGCAAGAAAGTATATCGTTAAGACACGTAAACTATATAATCTAGAGTTTCACTAGTGATTCAGGTATAAAATTGCATCCGGTAGAGGGATCATTCAACACTCGGAATCTCCGAATTCATTCGGTAAATTCCAAGTGGAAGCTCATTCGGCATTCCCAAATGTGAAAGTTCATTCGGCATTTCCAAAAGTGGAAGCT
This sequence comes from Allium fistulosum, assembly GCA_030737815.1. Taxonomy (NCBI): domain Eukaryota; kingdom Viridiplantae; phylum Streptophyta; class Magnoliopsida; order Asparagales; family Amaryllidaceae; genus Allium; species Allium fistulosum. The sequence continues at coordinate 100,326,426 of CM060902.1, forward strand.
CATTCGGCATTCCAAGTGGAAGCTCATTCGGCATTCCAATATGAAAGTTCATTCGGTCATTCGGAAGTCCAAACGTACCGAGTTCATTCGGTATTCGAACCCTTTCTCCCATTCGGCAGTCCAACCCCATAAGTTCATTCGGCGGAGACAAACTTACCTGGATCGGCAGTTAAGTATGACTTGGTATTCAGTTGATTCGGTCAACCTCAATTCTGCACCTAGTTGGTTCGGCTATCTCACTCAGTAAGGAAGGACGAAGGCTTAACGCCTCTACTTATAGGCAAATGAAGGATACCGGACCAACTGGACCGGCACTCAGGAGCCGAATGAAGATGACCAAGAAACAAAGTAGGCCGTCTGCCAGCATACGCCCCACTTTAGGGGGCAAGTGTTAGGCGAATCCTCACCACCGGATCAGAACAGCCGGACCAAGACATCTCCAAACCAAAGCCGGACCAAGTCATCTCCAAACCAATGCCGAACCAACTCAATTCCAACTCCATGAATCAAAGTCCTCCCGGTCCAAGCAATGCCGAACCAACCACTTACCCAAGTCCTGCCGAACCAACCACTTACCCAAGTCCTACCGAACCAATCCACTGCCGAACCTTTCCACTGCCGGACCAATCCACTGCCGGACCAATCTTCTCCCCACCAAAACCGGACCAAGTCGTCTCCATACTAACATTCAACTCCTACCATCGAACCAAGGGAGGCCGAACCAAGACGCGCCAGGCCAGATTACGTCAGCCCAGGCCCGCCAGCTGCTATATACCTCCAAGACCCCTACCCCCAGCCTCACTCTATAAATAGAGGGGCAGGGGTACAACAATGGGGGACAAGTTTGAGAGCTCAAGCACGGAGAGAACTTTCAAACAACTTTCTTTTACTTGTATCAAAGCTTTGTACTTGTAATCAAAAGAAGAGAAGAGAAATAACATATAAAGTGGACGTAGGCACATTCTAGCTGAACCACTATAAATTTGTGTGTCTTTTTATAGTTTAGTCCCTGCTTTTCATATATTTGCATAAATCACCCAATTCACTAAGAACAACATAAGATCTATTAAATCATACAACTTTGAGGTGTTTGTCCATTTTTTGTGCAAACAGAAAGTACAACGGCATTTGAACTGGGAGCGTGTCTTTTTGTAGGATCGATTTCACCCTAGAGGGGGGTGAATAGGGTGAAACTAATAATAATAAAAATTAATGCGGAAATATATATAATAATTACAGCACAGATAATAGCAGAATAATAAAAGCAGAAATAGAACAACATAGATTTACCCAGCTTCGGCAAAACCCTGCCGACGTGCTGCCCCCAAGGTTTCTACTAGAAATTAAGTAGTTAGACGCTTACACACGTAAACTTGCGACACCCGCTATGGACTAACCTAACTCTACGCTCAAAACCCTGCCACAACTCAGCCACCGAGTTGCGAATTCTCGAACTACACCAACGTAGTTCGTAACCTAGTCATACGAGTAGAGTTTTACAAAATTTTAAAAGTAAATTACAAATGAAATAAAAAGACTTAAAAAAACCCCATTTATATATATTTAAGCCCAAATATTTAATAACAATAGTCGGCCCATAAACAATATAACAATGACTCCCTTTATTCCCTTTTTCTTTACTTCGGCCGACTATCTTATTTGGTTTGTAATGTCTGCTTCGTTCCTCTTTGAGAAAATTAGGGCTTTGTTCGATTGAAGTCGCCGCTACTAGAATTGATCGATTGAGGTGTGCTTTTGCTTCTGGTTGCTTCGTCAATCGATTTGCTTGAGTTGCTCTCTGTAGCTTCAATTGATTCGAGTTCGAATGACACGAGATTGGTATATGATTTGTTCATTATTTTATTATTTGATTTGTTTGAACTCGAATTCGTTGATCCATTTGCCGATGATAATACCGGGCATTTATAGGGATTGAACCCCTATAATCTCGTTTGTATTTTTGAGTTTGAATTCTTCACGTGATTTGCTCTGCCATTGATTTTTGATCGAACGATGTGATTAATCTTGACTTGTTCATATCATACGTATACTTCATGAATTTGAATTTAGGTCCGTTCTTTTCTCTTTTGACTTCTATGATTTTGGCACTATGAATTTTTGAGATAATTGACTTGGTTAATTTCTTTCTGCTATCACTTGATCACCTGATTGATTTTTATCTCGGCCATGACTTTGTTAAAACTGTTAAATGCTCTATTGCTTGATTACTAGTACATGTTCACTTGTTCAAACTGCTACTTTTCCTTGACTAGTTCATGTACATATATTTGTGCACTTCATGTTGACTGAAACTGAAGTTGTATATATGCATGTAGTCCCAGTGCCCTTTCAAATCTTGCTGTATTTGACCTGTTGTCTGTATTTAGTTAAGCTGCTATCATGTTTCCTTGTATTCTCTGGAGTCTTGTGAAATTTGAAGTGGTCTTCATGTATATTGATGTCACCTCTGGTGCCTCTGAGCCTGTTTGAAACTGTTGTCACCCATGTATATTTTGTATATGTGTCTGGACTCAATTCTGGTTGCTTGTTGAGTTGTTATTCAAGTGGGTCTTCATGTGTAGCTGTTTTGGTTGAGGCTTCATGTATTGTATGTGGTCATTGAAGGTTGCTGTCATTTGTGTTTCATGTACTGCCTTGTATTTGCTGTCTCCTTTTGAATTGCAGTCTTGTGCATTGATGCCTAAACATTTCCTTTGTTTGGTTTATATGCATATACATTTTGGTTTAGTTTAGTTGCATATGTGAGTTCATGCCATGCTATAGTTTCGAGTCCGTGCATGCTGTTTGGAGCAGTTCTTCATGTGTACTGAACTTCATGTGTACATCCATTTGCTATGTCTGCTCGAGTCTCTGTTTTATGTGGTCTGCACTTGATACTTTATACATATGGTGGTCTAGGTTCATTGACTCTGGTTGCATGAACATATTGCACACTACATTCATGCCTGAACTGATTTTGATGCGATTTGATTTTCAGCTTGGTTGCATATATGTAACTGAGTTTGTATGCTCCTTCTGGTGTTCACTGCATACATTTGAATCTGATTTATTTTAGAGTGGTCTGATCTGGATGAACTTGTTTGTTGGACTGGGTTCACTTGTTTTGAGTCTTTATTTCATATGCATACATCTCTGGTTCAAGTGTGTTCGAGCTTGTTCCAGTCATTGAAACTTGTACTTGACCATTCTATTTTTTTTTCGTATTGCACTTGAGTTGAACCCAGCTTTGGCTCGGGTTTGACCTTGTGCTCACCCGTCCCTGCAATTTTATCAAGTGTATATCAGCGTGCACGACCTTTGGAATGTACAGTGATACACTGTACATGTCACAAGTTGTTCGTGTATGATGAATTCAAAAGAAATGATGACGAATGTGACGCCCCACCTCTATGCTCACAATAACAAAGAGTATTAAAAGAAATCTTGTCTGTTATTACGAAGAATGAGGCTGGATAGGAGCGGCCATCCGTAGTTGGTCGTACACTAGTATTGGTTACCTCGATAGGAGTGGTATACATTTTTAATTTTCATCTCTTATTTATTTACTCCCATCGACATACCCAATTACCAGTATAAAACGAACTACGATGGTTCGTAATAGTTTAGGACAATATATATAATAATAACACAGATACAAAAAATGCGGAACACAGATAACAAAAAGTCTCATATATATATATATAATAACTGATGTCAATTACAATACAGTTGACACAATACATATGATACAACTACAATTGTCGACTCTGGAAGTTATATATACAAATACATTATCAACTAATGTACATGAATACATATCAACCTATACTAAGACACGACTACTCCAAAACGACGAAAACAACTTCAGATGATATGAAAAGTCTTCAAAGCTCAACAACAACTCAAAGCAGGAAATCTACAACCTGAAATAACTCGGGTCTGACCCGAGTATTACATTCAAAAGAAAATAATACACGGGTCAGTCTAATTCAAACTCAGTTATTAGTGCATAGAAGCAATAATAATCAATCTCAAATAGATGACAGTCACAGAAATCTCGTATATCCAACTCTCGATACGAGAATTGGATAACGGCATATATAACACTAAACAGTGTTAAACCGCAAATCAACAATCCAAATCAGAATACAACTCCAAAGCATTGAATTTAACCAACGAAACAATTCAACAAATCGAAACATCAATTTAAAACTGTCAAATCTGATAGGGCTGCAGTACACGCACGCGTGTACTGCCTCGCCACTATCGCATGAGATACACAAAAGCTAATTGAAAGTCACAAATGATCACAAGGTCGAACCCTGAAATCGGGTTCAACTCAAGTGTGATTTCAACAATCAACATGAAATGATCAAGAACCAACAAAGGCAATAACACAAGCAAGACCAGAACCAAACAAAGGCCAGAAGTACAAAATGGCCAAGCAAGTGCACCACTAAACCAACAAACAAGATCAAAGACAGATCAGTGAAAAGCAATAACAAGAGAGGCGAGTGCTGCGCTGATAACAAGATGAATGAAGTGCAGTCTCAAATGCATATGGTCAAACAACAACTCAGATATGAAGCTATGCCAATTCGAACATACATATATACATATCAAATGATGTATATACATACATGACTGCATACATATATATGAAGACTAAAATGCAACTGTATGCAAACAGCCTCAAAAACATGAATGCTACAAATCAAACCAGTTCAGGTATCACAAAGATGGTCAGAGAGTACAAGTACACAGTCGAGTATCATGTCATAATATACATGATAAAGCAACCCAGTTAAGTGTATGCACTCAAGTAAGCAAAACTCAACTAAGGTAAGCTCGAATCAACAAACCCCATAGGATAATCAAAGTCTACAAAAGTACATGTATGCACATATACGAGTGCACATACATGTCTAAATCGAATGAAACAGCACTTAACATAAACAAGTGTCAAAGGTAATTCGATAAACTAATAACAACGTCAGCAATCATGGACAATACAGTACATAGATACATGAGGTTCAATCAGCGAATGAACCTCAAATTGAAAACTGCAAACTGAAACAACATGTACAAACAAGCATCAAAATACAACAAAGTAACAGTGACCACAAATGTATGGCAAGTTCATCCATTGATACGATGATATGCACATACAAAAAAATCAAAGTCGTGCACAGGTCAAAATCATAGTACAGCTCGACCATAAGAAGAAAACTGTAATCACACGTATAGGTTCAACTATATAAGCATGCACACATACTATTGTATATATGCACATCTATGAAGTCACAAAGAATTAGTCAACAATTTCAAATTTACAGTTTTATCAAAGCAAGATAATATCATCACAAAGTCAAAGTGGTGGTAAAATCAAAGGCAAAGGATCGAACAGTTTCAACCCAAAGCCAAATGATAAAAATCACAGTGTCGAATCACAGGGGCCACACAAAATCAAGTTTGCAATTCGAAAAGGAAATATTTTTGCAGAGAAATAATCCAAGTCAACAGCCACTCAACTGCCAGAATTTCAAAACAAGTGAACCAGAGAATCAGTATCACAGCCTAGCAATTTAACAACTTCACCAAATATATACGAACACAACAAAATGCCTGAATTCATCATCATGGAACAGATGGTACCGTTCGAACATAAAACCAAGACCGAAGTCAATAAAAAAATCAAACTGTGATAGCCACGAGATACAACCGTACCGAGGTGATCAGAAAACCAGAAATCATCAACATTTCCCCAAATCGAATAACCAACAAATCCAAGGGACCGAGGCCAACAAGTAATTCTCGAGTTCGAAAACATTACAAAGTTAACCAGAAACAAAGCGAACTTGAAGCAGTCAGATAAATTTCAACATAATTCGAACGGTGAGCAAAACGAATCGACAAGCTCAATCACTTGAATACAAACAAAACCCAAAGCATTCAAACCCTAATTACACTTGAGTGAGAAGTAGATGTGAGTAGAACTCACCTTTTTTTTCGAAGCAAAGAAGAACTCGACCGAGGGGAACTGCGAACGATTGAATTAGATCAGAAGCCCTAATTGATGATTGAAGCCGCCATTATTGTTCGTCTTCGTTTGCCTAGGTTCTTTTTTTCTTGAACGAGTTCAATCAAGGGAGGGACGGTTATACACTTAGATAAACAAAGGAACGTGGGCCAACACATTTATTTAAAGCCCGTTTAATCCCTTTTATAAATTTAGAAAAGAAATTTAAACCGGATTCAAAACTCCCAAACACAATTAACAACCAATTTAGTCGTCTAACGACGATGATTAATTGATGCGAAATCCCGGTCTGTTACAACGAACAACCCAAATAACTGAGTATTTCTTTTTCAATTTTACTGCGTCAATGTTTATTTTGCAGATAATTCAGATGCTAGATTCAATCTGGAATAGAGTTGAAGATAAATACGAGTGAATGAGTGATATGTAGTGAGGCGAACATTGTAAATTGAAATTTGTGACGTAATCGAAATTGTAATGTAATTGAAATTGTGTATATATAGTGAGAGCTCAAATTTGTACTATTCAAAATTGTAATAAAATATTTGTTTGAATTTAAATTCTATGTTATTTATTTTATTCAAAAAATATTTATTTAATTATGTGAAAAATAAAATAGTACAATAACAAATACATTTAAATGAATATATATATATATATATCTGTGTGTGTGTGTTTTTATTATCATCAAACAAAAATCATATACTACCATATTCAACACTTTTAACATAATTTAGTTAATAAAACAAAATGACCAATCAAAAGATATCAACCACATATGATTTATATTCCATAAATGTGGAGCAAAGTAATAAAGTAAAGAAAGAAAAATAGCATTCCAGAACCTGCAAGGCAATTAATACATGACTATATCTTTCACAGTTGAAATGTTCACATAAAGAGCTTGTAAAAATAGATCATAAGGGTCTTCAAGTAGTTCACATAAAGGGATCAAGAATATAAAAAAATAACACATGGCTAAAATAGAATGAAAACGCAAGGAAGTCGGTTGCAACCAATTCATTGACGGATGAGTTTGGTGTTGCAAAGTTAATAAAGCCTACATTTTGACTTTTAGTTGTAGTATGTAATTCATTAATTAATAAAAGAGAATGCCCGTGGCTTGAGTTGGTTGACTCGTACACTGTAGTTGGATCAGTTTTGGTCGGTATGTGTGTACGTTGGTGTGTGTGCGCTGGTGTGTATCCGTTTTCATTTTAGTGGAAATTAGGGCCACATTACTCTTTTCAAAACTTATTTTTTTACATCATTCCTTTTAAAAATTATTTTATACATCCCTTTTTTGGGAATTTCTTTTTTACTTCTCCAGTTTCCAAATTTAAAAGTGGTTGCAAAGTCGTGTATTTCAGACGGTTATGAGTTATAGACATATAACATAAGAGCACATGTTAAGGTTAGTAAAATTACCCAAATACCCCCTTGAATTTGACCTAATTTTTATGAAAATAAGGATGTATTTTATAAGTGTTATAATATATATGTAAATTATAAGGGTGAATGTTAAATTTTGGTGATACAAAATCATAACTAGAATGAAACAAATATGCAAAAAGGAGGAAAGAGAAGTTTCTCTAATTAATAGGCATTTTGGTTATATTTAGTTTTCTCTCTAATTAGCTAATCAATTTATTTTTTGCCATCTAATATTAACTCGGGCATTAAGTAATTGATGTTATAAATTGAGACTAGAAGAGAGTGTAAAATTTGTGGAAATCTATTTGCAAATTCTCTCTTCTTCTACCTTTGTTCTTCTCCTCCAACAATTTTAGCCATAGAGATCAAGAATCTCTTTCTCAATTTGGTTATTGGTTCAATTTATATTTTGTTTACTTTTATTTTGTTCGACTAATTGTAAACAAATTTTGGTGAATCGATAAAAAGGGTGGTTGGGTGGAATCTTTTGTGTATTGATTTCTGATTTCATGCCCGTTTATTTTGTATCCAAATTTATCTTTGTGATTTAGATGATAAAAGATCTATTGGGAAAGGCTTCCGCAAAGCAAAGTTTTCACTACAGATTAGTATTGGATCAAAGTCATCGCAAAGCTTAGAGTAATTTTGGATTTGAAAAATTATTGAGATGTCGGATGTGATTTCTTCTTCAAAAATGGCTATTTTGGATGAAAAAAAACTAGGGTATTAGGAAGCCTGGGATTGAAGATGTTTTGTACCTCAATGATATTCATGATCCGATTGATGGAGATGGGAAGCCTTTGATGTAGAGGAGGGAAAATGGAAGAAGATGGATAAGAAGACAATTGCGTTGATTCGTTAGTATCTTGATGATTCAGTCTTCCATCATGTGGCTAGTTTTGAATTCGTGAAGGCTTTGTGGGACAAGTTGGTATTTTTGTATGAGTCAAAGAGTGCTACTAATGTGGTTTTCTTGTTTGAAAGTTGGTTCAACTGAGATTAGATGGAGAGAAGTCTGTTGAAGAACATTTGAACGAATTTCAAGATGTAATAAATCAATTGGCAAATATGAATGTTAAATTAGATGATGAGTTACATGCTCTTTTATTGATGAGTTCGCTTTTAGAAAGTTAGGAAACTTTGGTTGTTTCATTGAGTAAAGGCATGTGTGAACTATCTCACTGGATACTGTTCGAAGTAGTCTTTTGAATGAGGAGCTTAGAAGAAAAGGGTCATATGTGAAATTAGTTCTGGATGAGGCTATGGTAGCAAAGAACTCGAAGAAGGATACAAGTCCGAAGAAGAAAGTCGCTAATGGTAAAGGCATGTCAAAAAGTATCATTTGTTATTATTGTCATAAAAGGGTCATATGCGCAATAGGTGTGAAGCATATAAAAGGGATTAAAAGAAGGCTATACATAGTGACAGTGATAGTGATACACGTATGGGTATAGCTGAAGGTAGCGACAGTGATACTTCTTGTGGTGTCTTCATTAGTGAAGAGAAGCCTTGGAAGATGGATTCGGGAGTCAATTTTCACATTTGTACAGATGTGAATTGTTTCTCTTCTTATGAGAAGAGTGTCGGCATGATTAGGACAACCAATGAAGAAAAGCTACCGATTTGTGGTATTGGATCTATCCGGTTTCGTATGCAAGATGGTGCGATTAGAGAAGTCTCGAGCGTGAGGCATGTTCCTTCTAGTTCATCTAATCTTATTTCTCTCGGTAAGTTGGATTGCTCTGGTTGCACTTATGAGACTCTAGGTGGAGTTTTGAGAGCGAAGGTGGGTGGTCTTGTAGGGATGAGAGGTGTATTGGAAGAAGGAAACCTTTATAATCTAAGTGGTTATGTAGTCGACTATGGAAAGCGAGTGACAGTTGGAGAGCCTAGTCCACAGTCAGGTGGAGAGGCTAATGTGTTCACTGCTTATGATGATCGTGTTGAAGGTCATATTTTAGACAGGGGTCTTCATGTTGATGATGCTCGAGGGATCGACAGTGATCATGTAGTGAGCTCAGATCGAGTGGTAGACAGGTGTCGAGTAGGAAAATCCAGAAAGACTGTAACGACCCGATATTTTGGACCATTCGCATCCATTATAAGTGTATAGGTAGACACTCATGCCGGAGTTGAATTGCTCAAAATATCGCGTTGTTAATTTAAATTTGGCAAAACTGAACATATACAGTAAATAAATATAACCACAGATCACAGACACAGAGTAATAAATGCAGCGGAAATAAAAGAGATAGTAGTTCATGAAGCTACTATATAAATGTATAAGATACATCAGAGTTTACAACAGAAGAGTAATATGATACATCAGATACAAATCAGAATACATCACTGGAATCATCGAATACTGAAAGCAGAATAGATGGCTGGATCTTCCAGCAAAGCTCCAACTCCAAAGGTGAGTCTCGAATACTGGTATACTCAGTCTGACCCGAGCGTAAAGCAAAAACACAAGACACTCGAGTCAGGATTAACATTCTTATATTAATAAATCCAACTCAAGTGAAATAGCAATTGAAATACAAGTAACTCAAAGGATGTTCGGAATAACCATCCTTTAAGAATCCGTTAAACTATATACTAGGTAGTAATGTACGCTAAGTAGATAATGTCTATCAGTAATATAAGGTATCAAAATAGTGTTAAGTCATGGCCCATTCCACCCTTAACACATTTTTATTCCCAAAAGCATATACAAGACCGTAGTTTCCCCAAAACCGGAAGTCACCAGAGGGCAATCCATATACTAAAGGTACAAAACAAATTCGTAGTGGTCGCGAATAGGGAATACAAGTATGACAAGGCACATGAGGCAATACCCAAGGTAGTGACACTACCGTTCGCCTGATCCGGACTGGTGAGAACGCATCGTCGCAGCGATCGCAATACCGTGAAACAACACTCCCAAAATCAAGGGTGCACCAATCGACAACAAATAATGAGTAGTTCGAAGAAGTGTGTTCACTTGAGGTAGCTGACCTCCATTGGCCCGGCACGGCTCCTGTTTTAGTCATTTCCAATTTGACACAAGTGTCAAGGCTATCCATTATCGTTCTCTTTCTTCAGTCATCACGTACATCATTCCAACCACTTCATTCTGGATCATCACTCCGCGTATAGTTATTAAAGTGGTTTTCGGTTTAGATAGAGAGTATATCCATAACCGATTCCGGTCTCTTTAATAACTTTCGTAATTATTACACCGATTGGTCGTTTATATATTTCAAAACCAAATCAATTACAATTTCAATTAGAATTTGTAAACCAACATTTCATTTCTCTTTCGAAATCAATTTCCAAAATTTACATTTCAAAACTTCCAAATTCATAATTTCAAAATCTTATAATTCAATTTCAATTTCTATTTAAAACAAATCAAATATTGATTCAAGTTCGAATATAAGTTTCATTCCGAAATCATTTAAATTAATTTAAATTAACATTCAAATCAATTTAACTTCATTTATCGATTTCATTCAATATTCGTTGAGTTAATTTGTCATTCAAAACAATTTCTATTAAATTTTCAATTCATTAAATCAATTATTTAAATTCAACTTCATTAAATCAAAACTTACAATTTTGAATTAAATTAATTCGTCAAATCAATTCTTTCAATTACAAGTCTTACATTAATTTCCAAAAATATCCCATTCCATTTCTTGTTAAGGAAATTCAATTTCACTTATTTACTTACTTAAATAATTTTCCAAAACTTAATTAATAAAGAAATCTCAATTTCAATTATTTACGAAGTAAAATTCACTTATTCAAAAGTTCAATTTTTCTTATTAAAGAATTCAATTCAATTCAAACTTTAAATAATTCAATCTTATTTAATTATTAAATAATTCAAAACTTAATTATTAAATAATTTCAAAGTTTAATAATTTCAACTTAATTATAATTTCAAACTTAATTATTAAATCATTTCAAAGTTTAATAATTTCAAACTTAATTCAATCATTTCTCAAATTAAACAACATTCTTTCATCAATTACATTGTTAATATTTTATTTCAGATTATTAAATATTAACATTTTCCTTTCATTAAAATTCAAATTTCAACTTCATTTCGAAACCATATTATTTATTCAAATAAAATCTTCGTTTATTTTTAAATCAAATTATTGACCAATCGGGTTTTATTTAATTCTCTATCCTAGGTCAAAGTACAATTTGGGGTATTTATCATTTCAACCCGATTCCAATTCAATTAAAAATCAAAGCATAGCAAAGGGAACTTGCAGTGTGATAACTGGGATGGTGTCAAAGTAAATAAACAAGCAATAACAACAACCAATATCAATCCAATAATCAATTCAAATAATCCCGAAATAATCGTATTAATTCACATTTTTGTTTGTGCAAATTAATATAATTATTTCTAGAATCTACACTATCATTTCATGTAGATTAAAGATTATTACAATAATATAAATATGGTTCTTCACTTGATATTAAATTTCAATTTTACACTACAACAATTAATCCAATATACGTCGATGGTTCAAAATGTAATTATCACTATTCTACATGTCAATTAATTTAACAATTAAAAGGGGTTATATTCAACTAATCAAATTCAACATATGGGTCGATTCAAATTTTAATTATCCTACGTCAAATTTATTTGCATAATATTTATCACTTTATACATTTACAATTTAACGACCAATGCAAACATCAACAATCAATCAATTAATAGCCAAACTGTATTATCATCGCATAAATAATTAACAGATATTGGTGTCAGATGTCACAGGTGAACTGATACAGGTAATAACATAAATAACAGTATAAATAACTAACAGCAGAAATATTTCAATTGTCGTTTCAATTGAAATCAAATTTAATAAATAAAAGAACATTAATCGTGAGTGATTTCTCACCTTTCGAGGCTAGAGAAGAACGAGAATGAGATGAGTTACAAATCCAAGCACGAATTCCAAATCAAAGCTAGATTGGTACGAATTTAACGGACAAGCTGATAAAAGGGAATCGATGGAAACGAACCAGAATTAGTTTGACAGAAATATAAAATATATATTAATATATATTTTCTCGCAATCCATAATTTAATTTTGATCATAACTAATATACATAAATCTATCTATATATATATATATATTTACATAAGTATAATACTAGGAATCAAAAATATATATACATACAGTACTAACGTTTTAAAATATTATATTCTGTAAAATTTGTAAACCAATAACAGAATATATATATAAATAACATGTATATACGTTATAGACTACAAACAACACTACATTACACCCGAAAATATATAAAACTTATACATATATATAAGTTATATTTTGAAACTATATATGCCTATGTTATATCACACGCACAGTTCTTGAAACCACTACCTTAACTAACACTATTACTGACAAGGTAATATAATGCTGATAACAGAAGTTTTGTACAAACTCATATAATATAATACGACCTATACTTTATAGAACACTGCGAACACATAACTAAAATCATACCCTTGAGACTGTTGAAATTATATATATATATGTGTGTAAGACTTCGTTATATAATAGATATAATAGAAAACAAAACAGCTTGTATGCGAGTATATATATAACATAACACTTTATATTAGAAAACTAACCCATATCAACATTCATATCAACATACATACAAACTTCAACATAATGATATAACCAGTATATATGAATAACATACTTACATCATATAATATATTTGTAATATAAACTTATATACATTATAAACAGATAACATAAGACCTCTACAATCATTACATATTTTATTCCAAATCATAAATTCTTAAAATACATACCCAAAACATTCCATATATATATATATATATTATATTTTAGAAATCTAAAAGAAAACAAAATATCAATATAATATATATAGCATATATATATATATATAATGCAATATTCGAAATCTGTAAAATCAAAATTAGCAGTTCAAGTAAAATGCTGCTGCCAGTTTCCAAAATGTGCAAAACTACCTTTATGATAAATATACATATCTTAGAACTGTAGGTTATAAAAATATCTATACTAATATACAACATCAATATATAAAGCCCTGGGAGAAAATATTTGTTTAATACAACTGATCTTTGTATACAACTTACATTTTATAGCAATAAATGATATACACCCTTATATAACCCTATATATAGTTGATAGGTTGCTTGTTCATTTTTTTTATATATAAACAAACTTATTGAAAGCAAACATAACTCATATATATAATACCTTAACAAAGAGGCGAGGAGTGATTCACGGTAGAGGTCAAAGACCTGAGATGAAGGCTTCGGGTTGGTTGCTTGATGGAAGGGGTGGGTTGCGGTTGAAGGTGGGAAGGTGGTGGACGTGGGTTGTGGTGATCGGCCTGGAGGAGATGGAGAGGCGAGGAGTTGTGGGTCGCACGGCTGAGTAGTAGGAAGCTTCAGCCATGATGGTGGACTTCGGTGAGCGGCTCACGGTGATGGAACGGTGAAGTGGTGGGAGCAAGCGGAGGATGGCTCGCCGAGGGGAGAGGCTGGTGAGTTGCGGTTGCTGGCCGCGTTGGAGAGGGAGAGCGATGGTTTGGAGGGTTTGTCGATGGGAGGGGAAGCATGCGAAATAGAGAGGAATGGTTCTACTCAATTTTTTTTTTAAACTGAGAAGATGAGGAGAGAAAATAGGGGAGCAGATATCAAAGTGGCATACTAAAGAATGAGCAGGTATATTAATTTTCTTTTGAAACAACAGAATGGGAAAAGCTGAGCCTATGCAAGTGAAAGGACGAACTGAAATAATTATTTGCAATAGGGAATAGTGACAATCAACCCCTAAATTCTGGAATGTAATAAATGCAATGGCTATTATATCTATATGGTAGGTAATGGATGGACACAAGGAATTCGAAAGGCTCAAAACGGTACCGATACTGCAATTTGTTCATCGATCCCGCAGCGAACCGGGTTCCAAAACATAGCATTGAACATAACGCAGAGATCAGTATGACGAGACGATCAAAATGGCATATAGATATCAGTGGTATGATTGAATTTTAAAAATTTCGAATTTTCTACTAGCGGAAATGCAAGAAAAACACTGAAAAATAAGATCGATGGAGCCAAAGTTGTCCGAATTTGGAAAACCGACAAACTGACATCTTGCTCAGAAGATGATTTAGAATTTTTTTATGTAAAAATATTTAGGTTTCGGAAATATTTTATTTTCATCGCTTTTTAACTGATTAAATTGAAGTAAATTTACGCGCGAAATAAACTTTCATATTTTCGGACGAAAATTTACCAGTCGCTATGTTTAAAAAGACGCATTTCAAATATCTAATTTTTATTTCAAAATTTTATCGTTTAAAATTTCACAAAATTTTAACTAATTACGTTATTAAAACGGTTAAAATTTACGGGTCGTTACAAAGACTGTATGGAGCTCTTTGTGGTATTGCAAACGCTTTTGAGACCGATTGGTGTGGTGCACCTCATGGCGAGAGATGCATTACTTGTAGGCAGTGGTAGAGGTTTGTAATTTGGTATGATTGAGATATAGGGAGTTGTGATAGATCTAGAGTTGGCATGCTTGATATGTTGGAGATATGTGATTTTGCATCAAGGTGGAGTGTTAAATTTTGGTGATACAAAATCACAACTAGAATGAAACAGATATGCAAAAAGGAAGAAGGTGAAAATTTTGTTTTCCTAATTAATAGGCATTTTTTGTTATATTTATTTCTCTCTCTAATAAGCTAATCAATTCATTTTTTGCCATCTAATATTAACTTGGGCATTAAGTAATTTATGTTATAAATAGAGACTAGAAGAGAGAGTGTAAAATGTGTGGAAATCTATTTGCTAATTCTCCATTCTTCCATCATTGTTCTTCTCCTTCAACAATTTTAGCCATGGAGATCAAGACTCTCTTTCTCAATTTGGTTATTGGTTCAATTTGTATTTTGTTTACTTTTATTTTGTTCGATTAATTGTAAACAAATTTTGGCGAATCAATAAAGAGGGTGGTTGGTTGGAATCTATTGTGTATTGATTTCTGATTTCATGCCCATTTATTTTCTATCCAAATTTATCTTTTTGTGAGTTGGATGATAAAAGATCTATTGGGAAAAGCTTCTGCAAAGCAAAGTTTTAACTACATCGAATATGCTAAATGTAACATGTGCATTACTGTAATCTTCATTTTCTATCATACAAATAGAGCTTCATTGTACTGAATGTTTACACCTGTAGCGAATAAAATATCTCCTCTCTCTTCCTCTAATGGCTTCTTATCTTCTTATAGTTTACAACACGTTATCAATATGATCTCCGCATATAATTATAGGCATAAAGTTGTGATGATTTAGAAGATTAGATCCATCATGCTTTCATTTAGATCCATCTCTTTCTCTTAATCAATTAATGAAATTAGGTATTACTTTTGAGATTACTTATTTTATGTTTCATCTAATTGAAATCAATATTATTTATTCTTTCAAAATTTGTATTCGATCAATATTTCATTTTGAATTGATTCAAAATTTCTAATAAGTGATATTAGTGCCACTCATCATTGATTTCATTTAGAATTTTTTATTTTTTATATTTGAGTAAGTTCTGAATAGACCTTTTTTATAGGTCAGTGAATTCATGTAATATCTTACTCGATTTTTATTGATAATCTTAGTTAATTTTATTTCTGGGAAATAATCTTAGTTTCCTAAATTTTGGAAATAACATGCGTTGATTTGAATATATATATGTTTATTTTGATATATTTGATATAGAATCAATGAATTAATTATTTTGATGAGAGAAATAATTTTGGTTATGGGATGTATAGTTATTTTTATTTATGATTATTAATGGTATGGACATATCCACATAATTTAGAATCATTTATGTAAGAGAATATAAAATCATGGTTCTATGTTATATTATTTTACTCAATTTTTTATTGAGCAACACACACACACATATATATAAAAGAGGTATTTTGGTTATTTTAGAAATTTTGATTATTGAGAAATAAAGTTTCTCTTTAGGATGTTCATTTTGGTTTTATTATTGAGTAATATTGAACCTAGATCTGAGATGAAATTGTGTTACTTTAAGAACCGTTAATACAATCGATTCACATATTTGTAATGAAATCATTTTGTGACAGTAGTTATATTTTTGACCACATAACATTTAATTGAATTTATTTTTATCATAAATGAATTAAATGCGGTTGTTATGGTAATAAGTTAAATTATTCATTATCATAAATGCACTAAATGCGTCGGTTATGGTAAATTAAATGATGTTTTATGCCTATATATTTGGAATAAGAATAAGCATATAGTTTACTATTTGATGTGTTTTTTTCGGCAAACAATGTCTGGTATAATGGAATAAGTATAATTAAGTTAGAACAACAACCAAATGTTGTGTTATTCAAAGTCTGAGACCTAAAGTCTTGAATTATGAAAATTTTTTTATTGATAAAGCTTCTAAACTAGAAGTTTTATAAAAAAAATTGAGAACCTGAAGTTCATCATAAATTAATGAACTTGAAGCTTTTCATGATTTAGAAACTCGAAGCTTTCTTAAAATTTTATGAAATGATAAATTGTACTTCTTGAAGATGTTAAAAGGATAAACACGTCATCATCATAATATAAGTTAATGATAGTGCATTCAATAGATTTCAAAAATCTCCAAATGAGTTATATCTTACGTACATCTTTACGTCTATATATTATATTGACCAAATTTCCAAAAGATATTGTGTTTTATAACATTTCAAACAACCCCAAATTGATAATCAATTATTTATTTAGTCTCGAAAAGGGATGTTCATTATTTATAAAGTATGAATTCAAATGACATTTCAGTTCATATTTCTCTTATTTCATTTTAGTTTATATGTTTTAGTTAGTTTAAACTGTTTCTCTCCATTGTTTAATTCTAATTATGGAAAAGTATAAATGGTTAATTTATAGGTTTTGTGCAATGCAACGTGTAATTTCATTTTAGTATGTGTAGCTTCAACTTAATTATTTTCTATGTTGCTTTCTTATAGACATATCTAATGTAACTCAAACTTGAAGTTTGAGTGAGTACTATAAAAAAATTTAGTAGATCTAATTTTTACTAATCACATTATATTGTAAAACTTGAAGTTTTGCTAAATTATATTTATATACGTATACTTAGCTACTTTATTGAAGAAATATATCTTAATATTCTCTAAAAGAGATAGCTCATATAACATACTAGTTATGTTTATGAATATGTGTATACATATAATAATCCCTTTAAGAGATGTTGCAAAAAAGTAATTTTAATAATATTGCACTTCCTTTAAGATGTAACGCTATATCCTCGGAAGGAACATCATATAAAACTCTAGAAGCAGTGATAATAATTATCTCCAAAGAGATATTATATAGTAATATTACTATAATATCCTTAATTTTAGTTTAATTTATTAAGGATATTTAATTGGACTGATTAAATAGAATAATGTATTGGGATATGGGGATGAGATTTGATAATTAATAAGGCCGAGCCGAAATTAATCAACTAAGTAAGATTATTTAAAACTTAACATAAGGAGGAATATATGAGAAGGTTAAAATAGGAATAGATCCATCTTTTATCCCTTAAACCCCTACCCTCTCATACATTCTCACTTACTCTCATAAATAATCAAAAGAAAAACCTAGAAGCCGACCATTTCTAAGGGGAAGAAGGGAACGAAATGAAGGGGGAAACCAAGGGATTCAAAAGCTTCATTAAATCTCAACCTCATCATTCACTTTAAGGTGAATAATAAGTGAACCATCTCTTTTATCTTTGGTTTGAATTCGGCTTTGGGTAATACCCGAATTTATCTTGATTGTTTTGCCTTGTTATGGATGTATGATCATTGTTTGGATAGAATAATGATTTATGGAAATTTTTATAAAATTATTTTAATGGGATTTTAGGGTAAAACATAAGTTTTTTTATCTCCAATCGATTTATTTTCTGATACTTTAAGTAAAACGTTATTTTGAAGATGGTTTTTAATTTCATAATTTTCCAAGTTGAAATGAATATTTTATGAATTTCCTAAGGAGGAATTGTGTTTATTTTGGGTTAATAATTAAAAAATGTTTTTGGCTCCGAAATTTTTATAGGGTAAAAAATATGATAATTCTTAATTTCTGTGATTTTTATAGATTTTTTTCAAGTGTTTATGAATTATTATGAATTTATTATGCTAAAAAAGCATTTAAATCAATAATTAATTAAGGATGTTAATTAATTATATGAGCCAACGATTTTGGTTTGGTAAACATGATCTAAGTAAACTCTAAAAAGAAATTGTAAAGTTTTAGTCCCAACCAATCATAGTTTGACAAACAAATGGTAGTCGGTAAAAAAGAATTTACTTTAAAAAGAAGGGAAACAATTTTTATGATAATTACCACTATGTTATCGATATGCTGCATCCCCATACCCTCCGCAATCGATAATAGGTAGCACTGTAATAAAGGGTGGCATCGGTATGAACAATGCATGAGATACTTACGCCATAAGTATGTGATGCATTGGATCATGCATGCGGGATCGTCATTATGGGAATAACGCATCTCGTGGCAATGAGGATCATTGATGGTGCAAGTTATCAATGTCGACATTATATGTTTTGGAAAATAATAGCCGAAGTACAATGATTTCACCATTACTTTATCAATGTTGCAAGTTTTCACCATTGTTTTAAATAATGCCGCATGTTTTCTATATCGACATCATAGCTTAAGGTAGCGAAGCCGTAAGCATTATTTTCGATATTAACTATGTTGTGATGATGATGCCGCTATTACTTCATTTCAATATAAAGGAAATTTATATCGTGGGGTTTCAATGCCGACACCCTATGTTTTATGGCATAGAAGCGAAGTACTATATTTGGACTTTATAGTAATAATGGCGCTAGTAAATTATTTCAACAACAATGCCATGCGACATTGATGCTGCGTCTTTTTACTTCAACGCCAGTAAGGCCTTGTTTTATGCAAAATAAAAGTAAGTTTTAAAGGTGAGAGCCAATGTTTTTAAGAAGGATGACAACCTTACGACTTCGGCATTTAGCCATATGATTTATAAAATCAAAATTTTGTTTTTTATCCTTTGGTAGTGGTTTGATATTGTTATTGCAACATGAATGTCGTATGTTCTTTATATTACTATATAAATGGTGGAAAGCCATATGTATGATGACTTCGACATTGTTTATTTGGGATACCAAAGTATTTTATTTTATAATTTTGACACTAACTATTTGAACCAAAAATTGGCACAAACACCCAACAGAAGTTTTGAAGAGAAATAAATGAAGAATGTAAAATGAAAACAAAGGATAATAGCAAATAAACAATAATAAATTGAAAGAATAACACGCACACAACGATTTATAGTAGTTCGGCGTTGTTTGCCTATGTCCACTTTGAATAGGTTGCTTTATTAATAACTTTATAATATGAGTACAATAGGGATCGGCTAAAAATCCTTAGTTACAAAAGAATATAAAGCAACTAGCAGCGTCAAAGTCCCCAAAATGAACAACCCAGCTTGTATTTATAGGCGAAGATGGCCAAATATCTCTCTAAAAACTCGGCAGAAGGACCTTTTAAACCATATGGGCCCACTAAAGGGATCGCATAGCCCGATTCCCAAAAAAGAGGGATCGGTACTGATCCGTACTTTGGTCAAGTTTTGGGGTGCGATCCCTAAGGTAGCTTCCTCATGCTAAAATATGCGTAGCCTCCAAATTTCATGCCAATTGGATCAGTAGAACTCGAGTTATTGCTTGATCTTTGCTTCAACAGGGATTGCTTTCTGATTCCTGCCGATCCCTACCAAGGGAAGAGTGTCGATCCCTCCAGCCTTGTCCTTTTGAGGTGTGATCACTACGGTAGGCTCCTTAGGGTCCCCATGTCTTACTCTCCAAATTTCATATGCATTTGACTTGTAGATCTTGAGGTATTGTTTGTTTTCTATATGAATGCTCTCACACCTTGAAACATGCCGATCCCTATCATTGGAGCTAATATTTGCCGATCCCTCCAATATGTTGAACCATGTTTCATACTTCAAGCATTCTGCCTTGCATATCTATCAAGTCCATTCAACTTCGATTTCTTGTTATCATCCGTACTTGACTTCTGGGCCCCACAACCGTCACTCTGGACTCATTGACCTTGATAACAGTCGAATCTAACATGTGCAATCAGTTTAATATAGCCGCGTCAAAATGCCGGATAACACTTGCCCCATAAAGTATGTCTTGTGATAAACATGACGTGCTTTGAACCGTAGCAAATTAGTGTTGTCAGAAAGAAAATCCATTCAGTTTTCCGAATAGTCGCTATAGAATTAATTTTCCAAAGTGTTGTATCCCTCTTTGTTCGTCGTGACGCTTGGTCGATGTTCGATAGTAAGAATCAAGGGTTATATTCCATCAGTTGATATATAAGTCCGGTTCCATAAGATTAATAAGCTTTGCTTATCTGGTCCAGCCTCGAACTTGAAGGTTTCAATTTTGATTTAATTTTTTGTCGATTTCAAAATTTGAACTTTTAAACCATACACGTGCATGTTCAGATACACGTTCTTGTCGTTAGCTGCGGACGCATTCGCATGCTCATGGATCGTCGCCAATTTTCATTGAATAAGATGCAATTTCATTGCATTTTGAACATATGTGCTTTGAATTATTTTCATGCCTATGTTTGTTTGCATATGTGCTCATAGCTGATCCCTCTTATTTTCTTCTTTCTCTCTTCTTTTTTTTAAATTTTTTTAGAAGCATTTGTAGAGATCGGCATACGTTTAGCAGATGCCTCCTCTCTCTCTCCTTTTTTCTCTTCCCTCTTTTTTATGCGCCTGCAATGGGGGTCGGTATCTTTTTAACTAATCCCTCCCCATCTCACGTTGAACTTGTAGACATAGGCCGACCCCTTGTTCTCATATATAAGCTAACATTCCTTCTCTTCACCTTTCACTTATTCATCTCTTTCCCAGTTACCTATCTATGATCGAACCCTCCTTTGCCTTGAAAAAAGAAAACCCGATCCCTTCCTTACTACTCGATCGCCGCCTTTATCAATAAATTTGTCTTCCAACTTAGCTTTAGATCACTATTTCACCTTCAATTCGGACCATAATCCAATCTTTTTCCTCTCACAGCTCGTCTTTGATATATTTAGGTAAGCTTCTCATTTCTTGCTTTGATTTTATGACGAGGCGATGGATTATACTTTATCGACAACAATTTGTGTGTGACATAGTGGATGATTGATGGCATAGGTTGTTTGGGGAAGAAGAGATGAGGAATGGAGAAAGGTTCGGCAGAATAATGAGGAAGGAAGTAGAAAAGAAGAGAAGGCATACGGTTCGGTCTAAAAGTTTTGAATGACAACACAAGAATCGTAGAAGGAAATGAATCAAAGGTATTGTTGGATGAAGGAGGGATCGGTTGAAATGGAAAAGGATAGGGATCGATTGTGGAAATTTGGTGGAAGCTTGAAAATAGTGAAGTACAGGGATCGGTGGAATGAGTTAGCGTGGTGCGATCGGCATATTTGTTGAAGGAAAAGGGATCGGCATCTTTTGTTTGGAGAGAGGGATCGGTCTTAATGGTCTAGGGTAGGGATTGGCATAGAGGGGTTGGTATATAGGGATCGGCAAGTACTTGGCTAATTCTTAGATTTTGAATTAAACTCGAAAACTTTGAGCAACCAAAAACATTTCCATCTCGATGAATTTGAACATATGACAACTATGAACAACAGGACTTGCATATTTACTATTGAACTTGAGATTGAACAATCAAATCTTTAGGGCTTAGAATATGAAATAAAACATAACATATGGACTTGAATAACGGATTTCACACTTTGATATCCCGATAGTCGATCCCAAAGCTTACACGACTGATCAATATCCCCGCCAGTTGAGACGGTCAATGATGACGGTCACTTTGGTCGAAATCCAAAGTCTCGTCATTTAACTTTGTTTTCTTATCTTAAGCTACTTATCTTGCACTACACGACACTAAACCACACTAACTTACAATTAGTACAGGGGGACAGGTAAACTTTTCTAATCTCAATTATCTACTGAGTATAGTAGACATGGACTTCAGACGTTCAGAGCGTCTAGCGGCAATGTCTTCCGGATCAACCATGCAACATAGTAGCCCCGAAGCTGAGTCGAGTTCTGCAACCATATCTGGTAGGCTTTCCCCTGGTCATCAAACCGAAGAAATAGAAGTTTCCGACCCGTCAGGCGACCTTTTTTTTGATGTGCCCATCCTCCCGGTGGAAGATATAAGTCCTACCTCCGATGATATGGAAGGTGCTATACTTTTAGATAACCCGACAGATTCCCAAGCCTCGAAGATTGATGAGGTCGCCTTTCGTAGACTATGTTCCAAATACGAAATTCCATTTGATGATGTCCCGGCTCCTTCGATAAATGATAGGCTTACTTACCCTCAGAAGGGTACACAACATGCAACAAATTCATGTGCTGGGCCGGATGCATGCCGCCCTTTAATTCTTTCATCCGGAGATGCTTAAATATCTTGGAATAGCACCCACTCAGCTTCACCTGAACAGCTATGCCTTTTCCATGGCACTTTCTTATTATTTATGAGCGTTTTGTTCCGCCTGCCAAATCTTGAGGACATAAGGTTTATTTACAACTTTAAATGACTGCCAGGAGGTCCTTTTTATGTTTTCCTTGAGCATTTACCCAACTATCAAGTCTTAACGGGTGCTTGGAACAAACTCACATATTTCAAACACGAGTGGTTCTACGTTCGATGCCTGCCTGGCTTTGCAAGGCGATGGTTGGAAGGACGTAAGTGTCGCCTTCCCTTTATTCTCACATTCCTTATCCCAAGTCATATTATAAATCATCTAACATTCTGAATATCTACATGTGTCCACCCACGTCCCGAGTGCGATAGTTTTTTTAGAGCAATTTCTGCAATTCGTGCCACTCCGATCAAAAACAGGGACATTGGACTCCTCGTAACTAACGAGTGGTGTAACGAACTGGATTATCGACCCTCAAAAATCGACACTAATACGTCCACTGTATCGCATGCCGAACATTCAAGTGCCGGAAATACCGATTCGTTAGAGCGAAAGAAGAAGGTAGAAGATAGAAGAAAACTAAACAACACAGGATCTCATAATGCACCGAATAATATATCATACAACAATGATCTTTACAAAAAAGGAAACATCTTTATTCATATATACAACATTGGAGGACTCTAGATTTATCCTAAATTTGTACAGTTATAGAAGCATGTCCTTCCATTGACCAATCATATATACTCTATAGTACAACGGAAGTAAAAATACGTTAATACGTCTTGGCCATTCAGCTTTTCTCCAACTCCGAAGTGACCTGCTAAACCTAGTAAAACATGCTCAGTCTGACCCGAGCATTACATGGAATAACGCCCAGGTCAGTTTGGTAAACCAGCGTGAGTAAAACACGATATGAAGTAACAACCAAACTGATTTCAACATTTGAAAACTTTTCAAACAAAGGGTATCTCATAAGACCACACCGCACATAATAACAGATGGGTTTTTACCTTACGATAGGCAAAACGTTTTATATCAAGGTCCCATGATATTATCATAGTGTCTAGGTTTAAAGTAAATTGAGGAAATAGCTGAAATGCTTGCATCTCGCATTTCAACACTAGGCTCTACAATCAAAACTGTAAGGCACATACTGGAGATTAGATCCCAACGATGGCAAGGTAAGGGACAACCTTCCAATGATACACCTCTAGAAAATGCACTGATGCTAACGCAGAGCTGGCTGCCCCTTTAAAATGGCTGACCGGATTACCTCACCCCCTTGACACCGAGGTCTTATACTACCACGATGTTTGATCGCAAACCAACTCTGAAAGGGACATCTAGAATGGGGTGACTGCTCCTAATGGTAGCTAACCACATAGCTCTGCTGCATGCCCGGTTTTTGCCATTCCTCCCGGTTGTGAGGCTTGAGGCTACGTTTTACCTTTCTGAATAGCAATCCGTCTTGGAGTGCTAACACTGCCCTCTAGGCGTCAATGCAATGCCAGCATTCATCCATAGTAGTTCTTTCCAGGTTTGAACGAAACCGAAGGCACTAACTCTACTACATCCATTTTGGAATCACCCTCAAGATTAGTAGCAGTAGCCCTTGCACTTTAAAGAGCACTGTTAAAAAGAAAACTTATCAACATCCCCAATATGTTAATGGAAAATAAGATCATATAAGATAAGGGTGTCAAAGAGATTACTTTTTTCGACCCCCACCTTTCGACCAAGATGACCGGGTCGGAACAGTTTTGGTAATTAAATTAAAAACGTAGGCAAAGGAAGAAGCATCTAAATTGAACCCCCCCTTTTTAATGAGTCAAAAACAATTATTTGTACTGAATTTTCGTTCCTTCTGATCATGTCAAAAGGTTCATTCTAACCTTTTTGACCATGTCGGACGGTATGCTTAGCCTATTAAAGTGAAACAACTGCTTTCGACCTTATTGGTTTCGTTTCTTTTATGGGGGAATCCCATTCGAAAGGGTTGCAGATGTAGTGGATGGTAGACGTCTTTCGAATGAATTTCTTTTCACACGCTCGCTTGCTAATTACAAAATGGGTTCTCTTCGGAACACCCCTTTCGATCAGGTCAGAAATGGTTCCATCTTTTCGAAACAGATCCAGCTTGCAATTGCTTAAGCTTCATTCAGTTTATTCAATATAAGACCGGCTTGGATATTCCTAAGTTCTATAAGCTCATCAATGTCGAAACGCAATCACTATTCTTATTTTCCATTATATGATATTGGTTACGATGGTGATGTGTTTTTCATGTTTGTATCCAAGTCGATCCTATTGTATTGCATATACAAAAAGAAGTTAAGAGAATAAGATATAATCATGTGCAATGGATCATTAGTCTAGCTAATGATCATGATGATCTTCCTCATAATTGAAATCCTTAATGAATCCGTGCATCTCTCCATTATTATTAATCCAAAATGAGTTACAATTATGAGAGCTTTTCCCCAAATTGATTTAGGGTTTACAAAGATTTTGTTGTTGTAAAGAAGTAGAAGTAGAATTGAAAGAAATGAGCTTATGATTCCCGAAATCCGATCCCCAAAATCGGACCCCTTGGTTCTTATATATAGATGCAGGTCGGCCAATTTCCGCGCCGACTTAGTCGAAAGGCCCTTTTATATTCCGCCAAATTCCTTTCGACATGGTCGAAAGGCCTTACCTACCTTTGATATAGTCGAAAGGCTTCTCTTTCGAGTCCTCTAACTCACCCTTGCGCTTCCCTTCTTCTTATTCCAGACCTTTCACCCTTGTCGAAAGGGTCTTTTATCTACCTTTCGCCTTTGTTAAGTCTTTAGTGTTCCTTTTCCATGCTTTCTCCTGAATCACTTTTGACATCGTCGAAATGGTTGTTAATGTGCTTTTCTCATCATGTCGCTTTGTTGTCATCAGAAGTAGAAACAGGAGCTTTCGATTCTGTCGATAGGTTGTCCACAAGGGTTACGAAGGTGTTAAAGTATCAATGGATTCAATGCGATTGGTGGCTTCCGGTTGCATCCCTGTGGATTGATGCGCAACCTTCTCCTAATGTCATTAGCTTTGACCGGTTTGAAAGGCTTGGCTAAGCTTTCGAAAAGGTTGTTTTGAGTAGTTTGAACGAAGGCGAAACCTTTGGTTTTGAAAGGTTTGGCGCGCATATGAAAAGGTATTGTTCATTGCCTTCGAAAGGGAGGTTTCGAGTCCATTCTTGCTTTTCCTATATATGCGAATCCAACTGCATCGAAAGGTTGAAAATGGCGGAACGGTATCATTTGTTTCGAAAGCTTTTTCACTATTTATTATTTACGAGGGCGCCTAGTGCCTGCGATTCCTTCTAAGCCTTCTTAATGCCTTTGAAACGTTCTTTTTGTGACCTTTGTCGAAACCTATGCCTGTAATTCCAGTAAAGCCTGAAATTTTTATTAACCTTCTTTCATACTTCTGTTCTTAAGTGGATTTTATGGCTATCATTTTCCCCCCTTTTATATGAAAGAAGCTTTCGTTCTTTAGGACAAAGATTTCAGAACTTCCTGGCTCTTGATAACTTTGTTTTCCTTCAAAATTCAAAGTAAGTGACATTTTCTATTGCTAACTCATTATCTTATATTTATATATGTATGTATATATATATGCTTTTTGATAAGTCAGCATAGAAAAACCTTGTAAATTTAGATGGTTGGTTGACCATAATCCTGATTTAATAAAGAATATGAGGTATGTATTTGATAGTTGTCTATTCATATAATAATTGAAGCCTATGAAATTCCTATGGGAGACAGTCAATGTCTGAAAATAGTAGATAGTAAGCTATTATCTAAGAATAAGCCTTTGTATCCTATGAATATTAATATATATTTAGAAATTCTTCTTGGAGATAAGAATGACCCTGGAGTCTGAATTTAGAAGTTGGTGAGCATCGTTTAGAGTTGCAAACTAATAACCCTGATTCGGGTATTAAGAAGACCAGATCGAAGATTTTGGTTAATGACTTAGGAGTCTATTGTAGCTTCAATACCACTGCTTTAAAACCCATATTCGGGAACCGATAAATAGAATCCAAAACTGATGATAAAAGACCCGAAATTCAAATTCAGACATTAGAAAGTTATAAAGTCTAACCCAGATTAGGGCATCATCGAGTGAAATCTTTTAGTAGTCAATAGTAAGATGTTTAGAACCCAGATTCGGGTTTTAATAAGTGAGATTCAGAAATAGTCTTCGGAATTGGATTCTCAAACCCAGATTCAAGTATCAGTGATGAATAATCAAAAATTCGTAATAATTGTCTCCATGACAAAAATCCCGAGCCCATATTAGGGCATGCGTTGAATAATCAGAAATCCACAATAATTATCTTCAGAATAGGAATCTTCAGCCCAGATCAGGGCATATGTTGGATAATCAGAAATCCATAATAATTATCTTTATAATAGGAATCTCCAGCCTAGATTAGGCATTGATAATTGGAGTTGGATAAAAGCTTCAATACCCAGATTCGGGTTTGAGAAAGATCATAAATGATTAGAGAAGACCCGAAACCCATATTTGGGTACTAAAAGTCTAGAAGTGAGAGTCCCGAAACCCAGATTCAGGTATGAATGAGCGGAGTTCCTTTTTACTCCTTAGTTTCTGCCTTCTTCGGCATATAAGGACTAAGAGCATATGTTAACCTCTTAGTCCTCATATGCAATTGTAGTCTGATTGGCTGCTTCTCGAGCTTGGATGTCTTAGTCCATTATTTGATATGCCACTTTTGGGGTTTGGACATCCTCGTCCATTATTTGATGAACCACTTCTTGGCTTGGACATCTTAGTCCATTGTTTGATGAGCCGCTTCTCAGGCTTGGACATTCTAGTCCATTATTTGATGAGCCACTTCTCGGGCTTGGACATCTTAGTCCGTTGTTGTTTGGTGCTCTTGGTTAGCACATTCTTAGAGGCCGGAACCAAGTACTTACCCAACCTCTCCTCAGGAGGCACCTTGACCTGACCAGAGGCGCAACCAAGGGATTCTCTGGTGCTTTAACCTGGCCATAGCATGGCACGGATAAAGGCTTACTCAGACCTCCCTCCAGGAGGCGCCCTGCCTTGGCTATAGCATAGCGCGGACAGGGGCTTGTTCGGTGCTTTAACTTGGCTGCAATGTGGCGTGGATAAAGGCTTACTCCGTCCTCCCTCCAGGAGGCGCCTTGACCTGACCAGAGGCGCGGCCTAGGGCTTGTCGATTCTTTAACCTGGCCATAGCGTGGCACGGTTAAAGGCTTGCACCCCCCCTCCAGGAGGTGTTCTGCCTTCGCCAACTCAGCGCGGACAGAGGCTTTTGACCATTAAAGGTAGTGTCCAAATGCAAGGAGAATTCTACTCCCAACCATGTAAAATTTTCTTTTGAAGAAGGAGATGCTTTATTCATCCATCTGTAACATCCCACTTCTGGAGGCTCAAAAGTAACTGCTACGGATGCTGCAATCATCCATAGCTATTATTTCTAAACGACCGAAATCGGAATCATGAAACTATTGGCAACACAGAAACACAAGAATATGAAAATTTTTAAACTTCAACAAAACAGAATTTCTCATTTCTTATGAATATCAATTTAAGATTTAATTACATAATCCCAGACGTTAACCATGTTCAGATCACATATACATGTACAAAATACGATAAGAGCGACATATGAAGATGTCCCCTTATGATGATAAGAGAACTAATAAATATGAACTTTACAGTTCTTAGTACATCACAACAGAAAAAACAAAATAGCTCCTATATAGCTAACAATGCCTCATGCACATCTCCGGAAGCTTATTCGTCCAAAAACCTGAAAGTCACCCACTCTCAGACTACTCAAATTAATTTTGAGTGCCCGAGAGTTTGTGGAGAAACACAAACTTCGAGTCAGACAATAAGTCTGGTATGAATAATCCCCTACCATCTCTTATCATAAATAGATATCTAGTGAGACCACGCTGCTTAGCGGAACGGGTTTTCCCCCCACTAGTATCCAAAATAAAACATGCAAATCATTTACTATGCCCCTGCATCCAAAATGATTAGTCTGAACATAATATGAAATAAAGCCATAAATCATATATAATATTGGATATTCCATCCACCCATTATTTGGGTATCCCACCTAACTGCAATTTATTAGATTTCCCATCTAAAATCAGTTTATTAGAGTTCCCCTCTAAAATCTTTTAAAGTGACTATTCTTCAAAACTTTAATAGGACTGTCCGTCCCAAATTCCTTTAAAATAAATGCAGATTATCCATCATACATTATTTTATAAAAGCTGGTGTGGGTTATCCACCGCACACTCCATAGTTTTCCTAGGATGACTATGAACCCTTGGTTGTCAAATCCCGAGGCTAACCAACTCTGGCAAAACATTCTTTACTTTAGAAATTTGATGTGGGATATCCACCACACATTCCATGATTTTCCTAGGTTAACCAAGAACCCATCACTTGGCCAACAATATCATGATCCCCATGATTATTTATAAAACTTCATGATCCCCATGGTTAATTATTTTCCCCAGATATACCTCCTGTTTAACCTATTCCCATTGGTAGCCCCAATTAGGTTAAATTAAATAAAAACACATTTATAGCCCCAATGTATATTTTCGAAAGCATATTTCTGTTTGTAACCCCAAACTATGTAACGAAAACATAAACCCACACCGGTGTCCCCAAGGTTATATAACATTCATTTTATATAAGGATCCCCCTTATATATTCAAACAAAGATAAGTATTTTATGCTATAACCCTTCGAAGTAACCCCTTCATCTTAGCAAAGTTTTACTTAAGAAAAATGGCTAAAAGCAGCCCTTTAAAACCCTTCGAATGAAGTCCCATTCGAAAGCAAATAAACATCCAAAGTTAGCCCCTTCGGAAACCTTTCAAAATCAAACATTTCGAAATCAAACCTTTTGAAATCAGAACCTTTCGCAATCATTGAAGATAACCCCTTCAAAACCTTTCGAAATCAAACCTTTCGAAATCAAACCTTTCGAAATCAAAACCTTTCGAAATCAAATCTTTCGAAATCAAACCTTTCGAACTCAAAACCTTTCGAAATGAAAACCTTTCGAAATCAAGCCATTCGAAATCAAACCTTTCGAACTCAAAACCTTTTGAAATTAAAACCTTTCGAAATCATTGAAGATAGACCCTTCAAAACCTTTCGAAGTCGTTCAAAAACAATGAAGTGTTGGTGTTGGAACCAACCCTTCGAAAGCATACTTCCGACCATGTCAGAAGGTTAACCCTTCGGCTTGCCGAAAGGTTTTAAAACACCTTTCCGGAAAACATTTTAAAACAATACCCTTGAAGGTTTAAGCTTTCGAAGATCCCCTTCGAAACCCTTCTTGAATATAAAATTTTAGTCTTTTATAAAATGATAGAGTCGAAGAATCCCCCTTCAACTTATTTGAAAATAATTTTTATTTCTATCCGAAAGCAAAAGAAGCAGCCTCCTCATCCCTTCGCCCTTTTCTTCCCTTCGGCCCCGTGCCTACCTTTCGACTTTGGGCGGAAGGTAACTGTTTACCTTCCATTATAAATGAAAGGTACCTTTCTACTTTATCGAAAGGGTAAAAGCGGGCTTGTTGGACTCGAAGGCAGAACTGGGCCCACTGAAGTGATGTTTTTATCTTGTTTGTCTAATTTTGATTGGCTAAGGAACCGTCTCCTATACTTCCAAATAGTAAAAAGTATACAAAAGTCAACATTTTTCTCAAAACACTGTACTTCTTCCCCAAATATTTCCAAAAGCAATTTCCTTCCGAATTTAAGTAATTTCGGAAGCAAATTTTCAGTTTAGCCCTTGGACTTAAATAATTTAATTACCTTAGTAAATCACTAAGAAAAAATTCCCAAAAATCACCAAAAATCAGATAAATCATATACTTCAACATATTAAAATTTCAAAGCATATGAAGATCAAAACAATTCGGAATTTAACCAAAACCGAATGAAAACGTATTAATTATCCCATTAACATTTTAAAACACCTATGTCTTATCCAAACAAAGGTTTAAATGGTTATATCCTAACCAAAATCACAAACATGAATCGGGTATAACCCATAACTGACCCAAACACAGAAAAACGAGATGATAAACATGATTATTCACCTTGATTAGTTGACTGGAGAATGAGATAATTTCCTAGCTTCAATTCCTTAGTTTATTCTTCAATTTAAACTCTTCCTGCAGCTTTTTAATGGCCGGCCGAAATATGTGGGAGCTAAGAATGATAAAGTGGAAGTTTATTCAGGTGGAGGAAGAGATATATATAAAGAAATGTAGCACCATTTCCAAGTTTACCCCTTAGGAAAAAAATTCCTCCTTCTTAATTTATTTAAGTTTTTTTTATTTTAGTTCATTCTTTTAGACATGACCATTGGATTTATTACTTTCATCTCCCTACTATTCACATTATTCTATTTAATTTATCAAATTAAATATCCTGAATAATGTTTATTAAAATACTGGGTCATTACAAACTCCCCCCCTTAAAGAATTTCATCCCCGAAATTTCAGTAAAGACAAAACAATAAGCATATAGCCCATGCAAGCAAAGCTAGTATAACCTACCTGCCAAATTCTATATAAACCCTATATAGAACATACCATCTACAACAGCCCATGAAAATTAGCCCTAATCCTGTCTTCTGTCTCCCAAGTACAGTCCTTCACGTTGTCGCTCCACGAACTTTCACGAACCTGACTGTCTTGTTCCTTAACCTCTTCTCATCTTTTGCCACAACACGAACTTGTTGCCTCGCAAAAGTCATATCCGGTTCCACCACTAAGTCCTCCAGTGCCTTCGGAGCGATAGTAGTTTCTGGATCATGAACGTACTTCCTAAGATGAGAAACATGAAACACATTGTGGACCCCGACCAAACTGCTCGGCAAATCTACTTGGTATGCGAGTCTCCTAATCCTCTCTGATATAGGAAATGGTGCAACATATCTCGGTGCTAACTTCCCGGTCTTCCCGAAACGAACCACACCTTTTATCGGCGATACCTTGATGAAAACTCTATCTCCAACTAAGAACTCTAGGTCCTTACGCCTTTTGTCTGCGTAACTCTTTTGCCTAGACTGAGCTTCCCTCATTCTTTCCCGTATCAACTCGATCTTTTTCGTCGCCCTCTCACCAAATCTGGACCAAGGACCAACCTGTCTCCGTTCTCTAACCAACATACTGGTGATTTGCATGGCCTTCCATACAAAGCTTCAAAAGGCGCCATTCCTATAGTAGTCTGATAACTAATATTATAGGAAAACTCCACAAAGTGCAAATGATCTTCCCAAGAACCACTAAAATCCAGTACACAAGCTCTTAACAGATCTTCCAGTACCTTGTTGACTCTCTCTGTCTGCCCATCCGTCTGAGGATGATATGCAGTACTTATCTTGAGCTTAGCGCCTAACACACTCTACAGGCTCTTCCAGAACACGCTAGTAAACAAAGCAACTCTATCACTGACGATACTACTAGGAATTCCATGCAGTCTAACGATGTTCTTCATGAACAACTAAGCTAAAACAAGTGCCGTCCTGGTTGACCTTACCGGAATGAAATAGGCACTTTTGGTCAATCTGTCCACTATGATCCATATACTTTGTAACGACCCGCCCTTTTTGACCGCCCCTAGTCGGTAATTAAACCAACTTGAAACGTTCAAAATGATGGATTGTTATTTAGTTTATAGAGTTTAAACCGAATCAGCCACAGAATCACAGAATAATAATATTTCGCAAAACTGATTTTTTTTTCAAATATAAGAGTTTATACAATATATTAAATTTATACAACGGAATATTTCTTTAAGTACAAATTTTAATTTTTACTGCATATAAAGTCTTCATAATAATCCCCGAACTAAGGTGAGCGTTTTCCCCCCCTCCTCTAACTTTGCTGCCTGAAAATCTTCAAGCTGCAAAACACTCGGTCTGACCCGAGCGTTTTATGCAAAACAGAAAACACTCGAGTCATGATTAATCTTAATTCAAGTAAATAAATTTACAATGAACTGAAATATAATGGTAACAGCCTAACAGGGTTAATAGTGCAATATAGGCAGCAGAGATAATAAAGTAAACTGAAACAGTCCACCAAAATGAAAGTGTAAATAAATTAAATACCCATAAATGAGCATATGAAGTGTACAAGAGTACATCTATATATCCAACACAGCGATGCGTGAAACAAGTCAAAGACTGTAACACTACAGGCACCGGATTAGAAGATTAAAGTGAACCAGGATCAATATGTACAACACACATATATATGTACGGTGAATCCAGTACTCGAAGCTACAACATGGTACAATGCAAATGCAACAAGAATCGACAGTGTTCACAAATGCAACTCACTAACAAGATCAAGTGATACCAGTGACATGAAGTGAAGAACCAAGTCTAACCAGACAATGATAGTAATGGAATGCAACCTAACCAGTGCACATGAAGTTCAAATGATCTGGCTTCATAATGAACAATAAGACAAGTACACTACAAATGGCAACGGGCAACAATGAACTCAACCAGACACAATGAATACATGAAAGCATGACCAGAAAGACAACTCAATTCAAAAATAGCAGCTACGACTCAAATGGCCGAGAACTGATACAAGTGACTCATGGAAATGCTACAACAATGATGAACAAATATGCAAATATGCACAGGTACAAAGACAACATGAATACTATGATCAAAGTATGCATATATAAAAATATATGTCGACCAAGCAACAACACATGTGTTCATGTTAGCACAAAGTGCACAAGCAATGGATCAGTTAAATAGTGACTTCAATAAGTTGATATACAAACAAAATAAGTAGTGCCAACAGATCGGAGACCACTACTAATCGCATACAAGTCATAGAAACAAATAACAATAGAGCCAGCATACTCAAGAGCAACAGGCAACAAGCAGCACATACATGTATACACACACATGTATATGTGAATGTACACATGTATGCACCCTTAACAAATGTAAAACCCAAATTCAGTAAACAAAACACAACTCGGCAAAGTCATGGGACCAAAATGCTGCAACAGCACCTAGGGTTAGATCGACCCATACAAACTGGTGCAACCAAGAATAGGCCGAGTGAATGAATATGACCAATAATTTAAACTAGCAGAGCATGCAAATATAGGCAGCAACATGGTTAACAAAGGCAACTGGGTTGAAATGCAACCTTAAAAAGAAATCACAAATATTGGCACAAAACAGAACTGGCAAGCAAAAGGAGCAAGGGTAACCACTAAACACACATATACACACATAAGTATATGTGTATATATGGCATATACAAGTAGACAAATTCAGTAGCTAGGATCAGCTAGTCTAATGCTATGGCTAGATTTGCTAAAATGAAAATACAATGGCAAATATATATATATATATATATATATATATATATAATATATATATAATTGGGACAGCTAAAATTTTATGTAACTGAAAGAACCAATGGGGATTATTAACCAGATGATCAGATGAAATGGCTCAAATGTGCCAAGGGACAATGTACTAATAACAAATGCAACATCTGTTTCCCCTTTTTTTCCCATGTCTTGTAAAAATATAGCATTAGGGTTTGAGTTAAAGGGATACAAATAAACAGACTAATATGGAGTGCAACATAACAGTCCAACATGAAAGTACACAGCCACACACATACACATATACACAGAAATGTATATGTATATGTATGGACATATATATAAGTGCAGTTTACAAGTAATCCCATAACATCACAACAGCATCTCAAATCAAGTGGGTAGTCTGTTCATATCAGTTAAATTTATTTAACAGGGAAGTGTGCCAAGACTAAGTGAAGCATTAATTTTATTTCCTCCTTATGACCCAGTAATAGCATCTGTTCTCATCAATTTAAATTCATTTAACAGAGCAAATGAAAGCAAACAACACCCAACAACCATTTATACACACTGAACACATGGGTCTATGCAAAAATCATACATGTAGTGTCTGTCCTCATCATATTTTTTTTCTTATTCAACACAGTGATGCATAAGAATCAATGCAACCAAATATCCATATATAAGTGAATCACTCGCAAAAACATCAGACCAAAGCAACACAAATCATAGCATACAACCAAACACCCAACTCAACCAAATTTAAAAACTTGAATAAGATTAATCGTGAGAAAAACTCACTGTTGCTAGCTGGGGTAGAAGACGATGCAGCTGGCAGCAATGGTGTTACTCGTGGTGATTTCGAAAGCGCTTGTGTGATTCGAACGGTGCTCCAAGGCTAAAATGATGGACAGTTGATAGCATTAGCGTTGGTGGCAAAAGCATCGAAAATTTATTTAAGGAGCAGCCATCGATTTGAAGAAGAGGCGAATCAATTTAGGGTTAGGGTTTTCTTTCTTTTCGGGTCGAAAAAAAATGAAAAGGAGAAGGGGTAAACGGGGTTTTAATATCCAATGAGTGATAATCTTGTGAATGCACGTGTGTTACAATTCTTACCAAGTGTCCCCATTAAAGCTTCCATTTCAACAAGTGTACATTTTTCATTTCCAATAAAGAGGTTTCTTTTATTTTGCTTTTTTTAACCATTTTATAAACTTTTTCTTTTATTCTTTTTTCTATAATTAAAACAAATTATTATTTTATATTTTTAAATAGAATTAAAATTTTGTTATGGAAAAAAAAATATTTTAATTTACAATTTAAACCATTCTTAATTTGAATACCAAAGTTTGATTTATACTTGAAAAATATTATTCAACCCAAGTTCAAATACATTAAATTTTAAATCCAAGTATAATTATCTTATTTAATTTAACTTACCTTCATTTTTTTAAATGCCAAAATTACTGGGTTATTACAATCTCCCCCCTTTAAAACTTTTCGTCCTCGAAAAGGAGAGGTTATTAAAATCTCATCGATATTTATAACCAAACATATTCTTACCTACACAATTTTACCAAGCTCGAAACTTATCAAAAATAAATATAGGATTCATTATCTCCTTTGTTCATTAATTTCTACAATCAAGACGTAAAAGTCTTTTACCAAAAATTTAGACTTACAAAACTTAGATTTAAACTTGAAATTCTTCATGTTGGAGATTTGCATATTATATCTTTTCTAAAGCTGTGGACTTTCAAGACATTTAAAAATCTTCTTCCTTAGTTTATTAGGTTGGAATTATGTAATTTTAATTTCAGGCCATTTACTTGCTATTTAAAGTTTGAAAATACTTACTATTTGCGCCCACAAACCCCAGATATCGTGAAAGCACCAAGTTATGAATGTAGATCAGCAATATTCCAAACACAAATCACAGATCTAAACAAGCAACAAACAGCAATCCGGAAATAATGAACAGAAACACACAATTTATAGTGGTTCGGCTATCTCCGGCCTACTTCCACTTCAAAGTTTTATCTTTTATTGATTTTCCTTGCTGGTTACAACTGAATACAGCAATTACAATGAAGAAATTTGTATATAACCGTAGTGGTAGAGTGCAAGTTTGAATCTGGCAGAGTCTGGACGTTGAGCGGCCAAAAGATCCCTTTTCTACAGGCTTCAGGGGGCTATTTATAGGCGTAGGAGGCTGAGATCGCGCCCAAATTTCGGGAGACTTCTTCTGGCACGTGAGGGGGCCCACGCGACCGACCCCACCAAGTTTCGACTCGATCTGCGATCGATACGAAGCAATTTCGTATCCATCAAGAAATGATCCAATCGAGCTGAAACTTGGCAGGATTGTTCTTTACCTTGTATGCAAGCTTCTGTGAAAATTTCATTGCATTTGGATCAATGGTTCGTGAGATATGATCGATACAAGATTGTATTTTCATGTGCACTATCGCGTTCGAATCCATGGATTCGTATCCATCCCCTTCGAATCGATCTGGACACGTGAGCACGCAGTGACGTGGTGCGAGGTGCTCGGGTCGATCCGATCCTTGTGGCGCATTGACTGGGCATTCGCGCCTTGCTCGTTCCAAGATCGAAGTCTAATTCAATGCGTTTCTCTCTGGAACGATACGAATAAAATGGATAGCATGACCACGGATCGATTCGTGCTCCATCGATTCGGTGATGATCGATTCGAAGTCGTCAACTCCCGATGGATTCGAACTAAACAAAACATGGTGGGTTCGAATAGACTGAGGCGGTGTAATTCGATCGATACGAATTTGATGGATTCGAATACACCACCACTTCAGTTCCCCGATGGATACGAATCTGATGGATTCGAATGGATCACCACCTTGACTCTATAATGGATACGAACATCATATTTCTTTTAACTTGTATCAATCATATCTCCCCCATACGAACTCCGATTAACCTAAAATTTGAAACGCTGGCTTCCATGGCTTTGCTTGTCATGTCTTGTCAATTGCAGCCCGATCCGGACTCGGACAAAATTCATCGATATCCATGGTTATCCTGAAATGCATAGTTGATATTCATGACTAGTTATTATTGATTTTCATTTAATTTGTGGGTATCTCAGCTTTGCCAAAAGGTGGGATAACACTTTGCCCCCCAAAACATGCCTTTTGGTAAAAGGTGTGTCTTGATCAGTCTCAAATCGAACGCAGTGAGTTCATGTTTTATTCAAATCTTATGGTATTTTCAATCAAGTTCATGGCTGTTCGAAGCCAAATCATTATCCACTTCTTCCCGTGGAAGTTAAGAATTAAACTCCGTAGTCTCTCCGAACAATCAACGGTTACTCTGGACCCTTGCTAAGCTCGTCCCAGACTTAGCGATTGAATAGAAAGATCCTATTGCACTCCGGTGTTGCTTTCTACCCCTTGCACTCTGTCCCCAATTAGGACGTAAAGCGATGTCTTGATCGTTCTGGACCGATCGTAGCCTCTCCAGGCTCCTGCTGGATCCCATCCTGTCACACTCCGGTGAAGGGGAAACAACGTTAAGTGAGTCAATCCTGTCGCTCTCCGGCGAAGCGACTCACTTCTTGCACTACTGTTCAGTGTATCTGAACATTAAGCGATGTCATGGCCTAAATCGTGGGCCGATCATAGCCTCTCAGGGCTCTTATCGAATCTCAATCCAATTACTCTCCGGTGAATGGGAAACGACGTTAAGTGAGTTGATCCTGTCGCTCTCCGGCGAAGCAACCCACTTCTTGCACTCCGGACCCCGTCTCTCCGGGTAGGGTCATAAAGCGATCATTTTTATATTGGTATTTAATACTCATCCTTTAACTCTCCGGTCAAAGGTATATTTCAAGGAATTCAAGTTTATTTATTAAATTCAAGTCCTAGATGTTCAATCTCAAACATCAGGAAAAAAACTAAACATTGCCTCTTCGGGCAGACCGGTCTATCTCCATCTCAGAGCATGCCTAGGGATCTCTCTGGTTCCCGTACATGAGTAAGTGGAGTAGCCGTTTATTCTGAAAACAAATCTAATGAAATTATTTGACCGAAGTTCAAATCCTGAACTTAGCTTTTGCCATCTTAATCAGTTGATGACGAGTCGTGATCCCGATCCAGGATCGTTTCCGTTAGGTGGAGGCGGTAGTTGTTCAGACCTTACCGCCGCTGCCCGTTCTCTAACATACTATGGCAATCTACCACTCCTGGCATGTTCTTCCACCTTATCCTTTAGGTGGCGACATTCGTCGGTTGTGTGCCCATTCAGCTCATGGAATAGGCAATATTTTCCGGTCCTACGCTCCCGCTCAGTGGGATCTCTCCTGGGTGGTTTTCGATAGGGGAGTTGCCCCCGAGTTTCAGTGTAAATTCGTTCCAGGCTTGCCGCCAAATATGTGTATTGCCTGAATCTGGGCTCTCGGAATTTCTTCCGTTTATCAGGACCATCATGTGCGTCATCTTGCTTTCTCTTTCCTTTGTCTGCCCTGGGTTGTTCCCTGGCGGTTCCTTCACCTTGTACAGCGTTTATTTCCTGCCTCTCGGCTCATGATTCTTCTAATCGAATGAATCTTTCAGCTTCATGGTAAAACTCTCCAAGATCTTGCAGTGGGTCTCTCGTTAAAGAATCTTTGAATTCGGTGCCTTCTCCAACTCCTGCCACTGCAGCCATCAAAATCATTGATGGATCCGGGTGATCTACAGAAGCCACCGTTGCATTAAATCGTAGCAGAAAATCTTTTATGGACTCTCCGGTCCTTTTTTTTATCGATGCCAAAGTCATCACACTCTTGGGTCGCGTCACGTGGACCCTAAACTGTCTCATGAAGCAATCTACAAGCTCGCCCCATGTTCTGCCCGATCCAGTTTCTAATTGCCAGAACCAAAGTACAGCCAAATCTGACAAGTATAGAGGGAAGCATTGAGCCATCACTTCCTCGGATGCCCCGAACACTTCCATGTGCCTGATGTATCGAGTAATATGCATCGTTGGATCTGACTTCCCGTCATAAGGATCCATCATAGGAAGTTTAAACTTTGGAGGGTTCCTTGCATTCCTGATATTCGGAGTGAACGGACTCCGACTGACTTCTTCCAACCCTCCGCTAGACAATCCTCCTCTCATGAGTCGTCGCACTAACCCAGCCATCTTTTCATCTCCATCCTAGGGTTGCCCTCTTGGTCTTGAAGGGTATTCTGGTACATACTCTTCGTGTGGCCCGTTAGCATCAGCGTTGGCTCCAGCTTGTTGAGCTCGATCTGTAGGCCTTCCAGCATCAGATCCTGAGGGTCTGCCCCCAAGTCCCTGTTGATTGCCTTCTGGATCTGCATTCTGACCTTGGACCTGACCTTCATTGGTTTCTGCAATCCTGACTCCTTGTCCCGCACTTGCAGCTGCTGTGGTTGGTCCAACGTTTTGCACGTT
This sequence comes from Allium fistulosum, assembly GCA_030737815.1. Classification (NCBI taxonomy): domain Eukaryota; kingdom Viridiplantae; phylum Streptophyta; class Magnoliopsida; order Asparagales; family Amaryllidaceae; genus Allium; species Allium fistulosum. Next base: position 100,366,431 of record CM060902.1, read on the forward strand.
TGCTACCCTCATCTGCTCGAAGAAATTCTGCAGCATCTCTTGTTGAGTCATCATCATCCTCTCTTGCAATGAATTTGCTATAGCTTCCATTTCATCTCTGGTGATGTAAATCGAAGCTTGTCCTTCTCCAGCACCAGAAGATGCCTCTTGACTTCCTCCCTGTTGGCTTCTCTCAGCTCTTTGTCTTGTTTGTCGAGTCATTGTCGAGTCAATCTGAATCCTTCAAACTTTCAAATCTAAACGTTGGATCTGGTGTAGCGGGTGCTAGTTCCTTCTCAGTGAAAGCACCAAAGTGTTTGCACCAAAAATGGTCACAAACCCTAGTTATCGGGAAAGCACCAAGTAATGAATGTAGATCAGCAATATTCCAAACACAAATCACAGATCTAAACAAGCAACAAACAGTAATCCGGAAATAATGAACAGAAACACACAATTTATAGTGGTTCGGCTATCTCCGGCCTACATCCACTTCAAAGCTTTATCTTTTATTGATTATCCTTGCTGGTTACAACTGAATACAGAAATTACAATGAAGAAATTCGTTTATAACCGCAGTGGTAGAGTTCAAGTTTGAATCTAGCAGAGTCTGGACGTTTAGCGGCCAAAAGATCCCTTTTCTACAGGCTTCAAGGGGCTATTTATAGGCGTAGGAGGCTGAGATCGTGCCCAAACTTCGGGAGACTTCTTCTGGCACGTGAGGGGGCCCACGCGACCGACCCCACCAAGTTTCGACTCGATCTGCGATCGATACGAAGCAATTTCGTATCCATCAAGAAATGATCCAATCAAGCTGAAACTTGGCAGGATTGTTCTATACCTTGTATGCAAGCTTCTGTGAAAATTTCATTGCATTTGGATCAATGGTTCGTGAGATATGATCGATACAAGATTGTATTTTCATGTGCACTCTCGCGTTCGAATCCATGGATTCGTATCCATCCCCTTCGAATCGATCTGGACACGTGAGCGCGCAGTGACGTGGTGCGAGGTGCTCGGGTCGATCCGATCCTTGTGGCGCTTTGACTGGGCATTCACGCCTTGCTCGTTCCAAGATCGAAGTCTAATTCAATGCGTTTCTCTCTGGAACGATACGAATAAAATGGATAGCATGACCACGGATTGATTCGTGCTCCATCGATTCGGTGATGATCGATTCGAAGTCGTCAACTCCCGATGGATTCGAACTAAACAAAACATGGTAGGTTCGAATAGACTGAGGCGGTGTAATTCGATCGATACGAATTTGATGGATTCGAATAGACCACCACTTCAGTTCCTCGATGGATACGAATCTGATGGATTCGAATGGATCACCACCTTGACTCTATGATGGATACGAACATCATATTTCTTTTAACTTGTATCGATCATATCTCCCCCATACAAACTCTGATTAACCTGAAATTTGAAACGCTGGCTTCCATGACTTTGCTTGTCATGTCATGTCAATTGCAGCCCGATCCGGACTCGGACAAAATTCATCGATATCCATGGTTATCCTGAAATGCATAGTTGATATCATGACTAGTTATTATTGATTTTAATTTAATTTGTGGGTATCTTAGCTTTGCCAAAAGGTGGGATAACAATTACTAACTCGAAGTTTAACAAGTCTATCTTCGTTCTCACAGACATTAGGCATACGCTGGCCAGGCGCAGGACTAAAAATCTCCAAGTACTAAATATACTTGTTTCAACTCCCAGTGAAAATACTTAAAAATCCTTTTAAAAATGGATATGGAAAGCACGTTCCCCCATGGATCACAGTTACTCAGCGGTTACGCTACTATACTAGTAGAATCACTTGTAACTGTAGATTTCACATCTCTTGAATTTCGCCATGGTTGTTGCCATAGATCGCAGTTCACACGGCGGTTACGCCACTATCCCAGTGGAATCGCTTGTAACCGTAGGCATCTCGCCCCTCGAATTTTGCTATGGCATCTAGATCACAATTTACACGGCGGTTGCGGTACTATCCTAGTGGAATCGCTTGTAGCTGTAGGCATCACACCCCTCGAATTACGCTAGCATACATCATGATCAATCAACATGATCCCATCAACATGATCCCATCACGAGGGATTTCAACTCAAATGGACACTCCAACTAATGGAAATTCTACGTAGCTACAAATTTCAAATGGACACTCATACCGAGTTCCAACACCTTCACAATTCTTCAATGGAAGGTACTTTTCCATATCCTTAGTTTAGAAAACATAATATGTCATATATGTTTAGTACTTCATTTCACATTTCGTACATATCATACCTATGTAAACTTACATAAGATTTCCATAACAATTACCTTCCAAACTGATGGTTTTCGAGTTTACTGCATTCTCATATATAAGTTCTGTAAACCTCCATATCCCATACCCATAACAAATAGAGGATTCTTGAATTTTCCATCTCGTTACCAATTCAAAATTTTCCTCTAAGTCGATTTGAAGGTTTAAGGTTATCTCAAACCCAATTCATATTCATAATTATAATTATTATCGACTTCACACTCGATTTGGATTACACGTTACCTTGTCAATTCACAACACATAATTGATGTCTACCGATATATAACCTCTGAGCTCGTATGTCTCAGAGAAGGGTGTTAAGCTAAGAGAATAAATTCTCCACCACCAAACAGATATATATATTTAATAGAGATCAATTGCTATGTTATCAATTCACAGTGTTAGACATATAATCCAAACCAACAATCCGAAATTCAAAGCTCAACTTATATTGCTTTTGGTGTTGAAGTTAAACTCAATTTTACTCAAGATTCAATCTTTTCGTAAAATTTCAAGTTGAACCAATTATTCAAATTTCCCATTTAACTATTTTCAACTTCGTCCTGATTCATAGTTTGAATTCCGCATACTTTTCACAATATTGGTTTTAAACCAACTTCAAATTTCCCAATATTAAGTTTTCCACTTAACTTAATTCTCTGCAAGTTCAAATTTAAATTCATCACTGAATCTATTAAATTTATTATGAATTGTCATGTTGACAAACTTCAAAATTTTCAAATCTAAATCCCATTTGAACCTTGCATTTTCTTTCTATTTCCAAAATAATCAACTAGTTCTTTAGTAAATCATTCATTGAATTGGTTCCATTATATTTATATCTCCACATTAACTATTTTAGGCATTAGTCTAAACTTGAAATATAAGCTTTACATCAAAACTAGTTTGATTCATAAAATTAAGTCGACAAATAGATTTCCTTCCCAAGATGCTATTTTACTAAAATACTTCTTTCCAATCTTTCCATAAACATTTACGTGCAAAACTATACATAGCTTAAGACTTTTATATTACATACATAGAAGATTTTGGGTTACAAAAGATAGTATGACAAAATATACTGATCGCTTTAAGATTCAAAATTATCGAGGACTATCGACTTCTTGTTTGGTAGTACGCATCTTTGCCGAACTTCCCTCTTCGGTTTGCACTATTTCAGGTTGTATTATAGGAGGATTAACACATTCAAAGTCAACATGTCCCCCATTCCTACAGTTCCCGCAAAAATATGAGATGTTCCCATCCTTATATATCGTCCTTACACTTTTCGCTCTAGCTGATCGGGCTATAGCTTGCTTTCCATGCTGCCTTTCGGTGCAGTTTCTGGCTATATGTCCAGTCTGGCGACAATGGTAGCAGATTATTAATCTGTCGACTGGTAAATCGAGTGCGCGCTTCTTCCTTTTCACTTCTGGGAAATGCCCTTTCCCTTGACATTTAAAACACACAATCTCGGGACGAGCGAACCGGTCATCCACACTCCTTTTCTTTCTCTTCTCTCGGCACGTAACGGCATAATGTCCCTTTTTATGACATCGATAACAGATAACATCATCATAGGGACCAGGTCCTTGCCTTTCATTGATTTTTCTTTCAATTTCCGCATGTGCCACTCCTGCTTCTCTACGGGCAATTGCTCTTTGTTAACGGCGTGCTGCTTTTTGAGCTTCAGTTTTCGCCATTGTAATTAACAAGATGTTTTCGAGTTTCCTATCAAAATTTGCAATCCTTATTAGCAACGGTTGGATTATTCAATCATTTCCCTAAGACAATTTGTAAATTTACATTATCCTGATATATAGGATTATTATTCAACCAAACTTGAGATTCAACTCCGAATTTTATTTCAAACATATATATACATGCTTGCATACCAAACCTTACTTGAATAAAGAAAAGAAAAAAAACAAAGAAAAATTGTTATCTTTTTTTACAAAAATATTTTGAAAAATTACTTGAATTTTTTTATTCTTCTTCTTCCGTATATACTACTAGTATTGTTTTTCAAAACATTTGAGTTCAATTTTCAAAAGAATTCGGAATCAAATTCCCAAGTTGTAGTTCAATGACCCCTTTGGCTATAACTAAATTGACATGTCATTTTATTTCCCAATTATTACTTCATTTGGTTGAATTTGCACTTCAAAAATTCTATAGCAACCATTTTTTTCTTTTATACTTATTGATGTTTCTAATAGGTCTCATTAATCGCGATTCCCGTCATATTACTTTAGATTTTTAACAAATCTTCTTTCGCCATTATCTTTTGTTCTTGAATTGGAGATATTTAAAATATTTGATTTAAACCAATTCATTAATTCTCTTAACTTATATTTTATTTTCCTTAAATCTCAGCAACTCGATAATGGTTTTTCAAATTAAATCAGGACTCAAATCTAAGGAGACCTTATCAAAGAGAAACTATCGTAAACCTAAATTTAGAGAGGGAATTTTATATTTCCTGGATTTGAAAAACGCTTTGTTTCCAAATACGCTTTCTTTAAAGTGATTCTAGTGACTATTCATATTAAACGCCATAAACTAAGCTTTGTATAAACCAAATCTCTGATACCACTTTGTAACGACCCGCCCTTTTTGACCGCCCCTAGTCGGTAATTAAACCAACTTGAAACGTTCAAAATGATGGATTGTTATTTAGTTTATAGAGTTTAAAAAGAATCAGCCACAGAATCGCAGAATAATAATATTTCGCAAAACTGAATTTTTTTTACAAATATCAGAGTTTATACAATATATTAAATTTATACAACGGAATATTTCTTTAAGTACAAATTTTAATTTTTACTGCATATAAAGTCTTCAGAAAAATCCTCGAACTAAGGTGAACGCTTTCCCCCCTCCTCTAACTTCGCTGCCTGAAAATCTTCAAGCTGCAAAACACTCGGTCTGACCCGAGCGTTTTATGCAAAACAGAAAACACTCGAGTCAGGATTAATCTTAATTCAAGTAAATAAATTTGCAATGAACTGAAATATAATGGTAACAACCTATCAGGGTTAATAGTGCAATATAGGCAACAGAGATAACAAAGTAAACTGAATCAGTCCACCAAAATGAAAGTGTAAATAAAATAAATGCCCATAAATGAGCATATGAAGTGTACAAGAGTACATCTATATATCCAACAAAGTGATGCGTGAAACAAGTCAAAGACTGTAACACTACGGCACCAGATCAGAAGATTAAAGTGAACCAGGATCAATATGTACAACACAAATATATATGTACAGTGAAGCCAGTACTCGAAGCTACAGCATGGTACAATGCAAATGCAACAAGAATCGACAGTGTTCACAAATGCAACTCACTAACAAGATCAAGTGATACCAGTGACATGAAGTGAAGAACCAAGTCTAACTAGACAATGACAGTAATGGAATGCAACCTGACCAGTGCACATGAAGTTCAAATGATTTGGCTTCACAATGAACAATAAGACAAGTACACTACAAATGGCAACTGGCAACAATGAACTCGACCAGACACAATGAATACATGAAAGCATGACCAGAAAGACAACTCAAGTCAAGAACAGCAGCTACGACTCAAATGGCCGAGAACTGATATAAGTGACTCATGGAAATGCTACAACAATGATGAACAAATATGCAAATATGCATAGGTACAAAGACAACATGAATACTATGATCAAAGTATGCATATATATAGATATATGTCGACCAAGCAACAGCACATGTGTTCATGTTAGCACAAAGTTCACAAGCAATGGATCGGTTAAATAGTGACTTCAATAAGTTGATATACAAACAAAATAAGTAGTGCCAACAGATCGGAGACCACTACTGTAACGACCCGAGTTTCCAGACCCCGGAAAATCGAACCATTTAGTTAAGAAGAAGAGGTAGAAGAAGAAAAAAATAGAAAACAACATCAGAATCTAACCATCGCAGCGGAACAAAATATAATATATATTAACAGATCTTTACACAAATCAAAACTATATCAGTTTTATATAATATAGCATCAGAGTATACACCAGAGAACACATAACATACAACTGGACAATAACCATATCATGTCCTCAATACAACATAGTACAACACTCAACACAGCGGAATATATATATATATAAACAAGTACGGGAGATACGTCTCGCCATCCAGCTCATCTCCTGAGCTCCACAGCATCATATCCTCTAACCTATAATACTCGGTCTGACCCGAGCATCATATAAAACAATACCCGAGTCAGTCTGGAATACCAGCGTGAGAAAATCACACTCAAATTGATTATTAAAGTTTCAAAATCCTTTGAAAACAAAAGCATCTCGTAAGACCACGCCACAAATAAACATGTCGGGTTTTTACCTTACGATAGCTAAAACACTTTATATCAAAATCCTCTGATATTATAATAGTGTCTACAGAAAGTAAAATAGAATCTAGCTGAAATGCTTGCATCTCACATTTCAACAATAGTTGGGCACAATCAAAACCGTACAGGCACGTAGGGAGAATGGATTTCCAACGAACGACTAGGCACTGGGGTACCACCTGTCACAGTACGTGGCCTAGATCACAGTACCGAGGAGTACGCCCGCTCCCCTGCAACACAAGGCCGGAATCATCCCTTACTGGATAATTCCAAATAAAATCACCCCACGGTTGGGATCAGCAACCGCACCACTAAGCCGAAATAAAAGGGACATCTAGACAGGGATGACCTTACTCTCAAGTGGGGGCTACCCACGAAGCCTTGCTGCATAACCCCTGATTTTCAGTCATTCCCGGTTGATGAGGCTTGAGGCTAAACGATACCTTTTCAGAACATATCCCTTAGAATGCCCATCGTCCGCCTGACGATGTCACGAAAGCATTCGTCCATACAAGTCCGTCCCGGGTCCGAACGGAACCGAAGGCACTATTCCTACTACATCCATTTTGGAAATATCCTCAGGATTAGTAGCGACTAGCCCTTGCACTTCACTGCTCCATCTTCGACTCCGAAATCGTTACACGAAACGTACAAACCGGATCGAAGTGGTATTCGAGTCTCCAGACCTAGAATCCCGGTATACGGAAACTCGATCCCGGTCTCTTCGAAACGATCAGCGCATTTGGCCAATATTGATAGTCGGTTATTTAACTATCAATTAACATCCACAAGTAACCATCACACAATAAATAATTTCCCACATTATTTATTTGCCCAAATATCTTTCCAAGATATATTTCCAAATTTTCAAAGCTCATTTGAAAACAATTTCAAAACAGTTTCCGCTTACGGAATACATTTCCCAAATAATTATTTCCACTGAATCACCAAGTACAAAATACTTTTAATTTTAAAATAATTTAAAAACACTTTATTTTAAATATACATTATAACATTGAAATTAAACTACTTTAATACTTTATTAAAAATATATACTTTAAAATAAACCACTTTATAATATAAACTAAATTTCTCCTTTTAACACATAATAGCAAATCACTTTTATATAATTACTACAATAATAGATTTTTGAAAATACTTACTTTGGAAATTAACATTTAGAAATAATCAATTTTCTAAAACATGCTTTTAAAAACACAATTAGAACTTTTAACTTATATTAAAAATTTCTTTGAAAACGTACTTGGCTATCCAGAGAAATACACTTCTCATTTCCATCTTTTAAAAATAAATCAACATTTATTTTTAAACCAAATCCATATCCTTTTATAAATTCCCATCTTGAATTTATATTCTCAAATATCCACTGATATTTTATTTTACTTTATAAACCCAGTTTATATCTCCAAAATCTCATTTCTCTTTTAAAAATCCAAGTTTTTAAACACTTAAATCAATTTCCAATTGATTTCCATTTTACTTTACTTTGAAGTAAATTTCCCTATTTACTTCAATTATTTCAAATACATTAACTTTCATCTTTTATTTCCTTATCATGAGTTAAAACCCTTTTTTTAACTAAAATACCAATTTCGGATTTCCAAACTTCTTCAATTAATATTTTAATTAAATTAAATCTTTAAAATTTCAATAAAATCAATTCTTTTATATTTTTAAATAATATCACTTTAGTTAAAGATTTATTTCTTCACTATTAAATTCAAAATCCTCTTTTCCCATATTTGTTCGAATTAAGAAATTTCTTTATTTCTTTTACAATTCCTTATTTAATTTATTCGAATTCACTAGAATTATTTAACTTAAATTTTACTCTTTTATTTCTTTCCAAAATTCAATTCAATTGCTTTTGATAACTCATTATACTGGGAAATTCAATCCAACCAGATTATCCAATATAAATCATCACAGGATATCAAAAATCATATCATAGAATATTTAAACAAAATTAAATATTTTGAGGAATCCAGTTGGATCCCTCCAACCTATTTCCCTGCATCCACAGATGTTAGCACAATACCAATTCCAATTCAAAGTGGAATATCGCGGTATATGGGATTTATATAAAATCATCCGCTATTATGCGGCGCATAGGGTCTCATCCGCTATATAATGCGGGAATATCAACTCCAATATATATACATATGCCAATATGTATATATTGCTATATACTACTATATATAGTATAGCATATCAATCAATGCAATCATCCAATCAATTATTTAAATTTAACCATTTAAATTTAAATTCAACTGAGTGAGATTAACTCACCTTTTGTTTTTAATATGAAATCTGATCCCATCTCGACTTGTTCACTCCAGATTTGGACCTTGAATAAACAATTCACAATTTATTATTATTTGGACTTACCAAACAATTCATTACCGCTTAATTATTTTCCATTTTAAAATTTGGATTGACCAATAAATCATTCTACACAAATAAGTTGGGTTTAAACCAATAATTTATTTCGTTGAATAATTTAATTTAGACCAACTTTTCTTTAAAATCCTTTTTGTAACTAAAATAGTTTAATCTTCAAACCCATTTATTTTAAAATTAAACTAATTTTAAAAAAATAGTCAAACTAACCTAATTTACATTTGGAATAAATACCTTTGGTATCCCTTGAGATAATAATTTATACGCTTGATTTTAAATAAGAAATAATTCATAGTTGATAATGATTCTCATATTCGAGTTGACATCTATTGGGTAAATAAAATTCCAAATTTTTCTTTACTGTTGAATTTTGATAAACAGTTTAATTTGAAAGTTTAAACTAACCTATCATTAAATTAAAATGTTATTAAATTATTTTAAGATATCAATATATGTATACTAATTACAGTAACAACACATATAGTAATTTACTCAACTGTGAGTTACGTGCTAACGAATTCATTACCAAATTTTAGCTTAAGAAATCCTTAAACCTAAGTGTTGGAATTTGGTTACCTTCGAACGAGAGAACCCAAGAGCTTCAAGCTCCAGCTCCAGATCTGTACGAGATCGAACTCGACACCCCAATCCATCGAAGCTTCCGCCTCATCGAAAACCATCCCGACAAACGCAAGTCGCGACCTCGAGTCACCTCGACCTTGCCTATTACCACACTGCCTCCACGAACTTGCTCGCGCTCTGACAAACATCTCGCAGCCATGTCAGGGCAGAGCCCATCACCCGTGCTTCGTGTGCCTCGAAATCGACGCGAGATGCACACACTCGATCTTCCTTCACTTCCGATCGAGCAATACTTGAGGTAGAAGAGTAGGAGATCGCAATAGAACAGGGAGGTCGTGATTTTTTTCGAACGAACTGAATTCGTATGCAGAGGAAAAAAAAGGAATGGGGTTTTCGAATTCGTGAAATTGGACGAGAGGAAAAGAGTATGCTGTCGATTTATTTTTGAGAGAATTCTAGAGAGGGGCTCGAAAAATTTTCTTTGTTTTTGATTTTTTTTTCTTTCTTCGTTCTGAACTGAAGGTGGAAGTGAAGATGCGTGATTTGTACAAGGAAAAGAAAAAGTTAGGTCAGCTGCTTCAGAGTAGGTCGGTTGTGATGTTATTAAAAGAGGGAACAAGATTTGGAAGGAAGGCTGCGTGCCATCATTAGGCTGCAACAGTGATTCTGGAAAGAACGAAAAAGCTCTCCGATGTGAACGAAAAGGAAAACAGCTTGACTAATCAATATATATGTTTTATTGATTTCGATATAAATCCAACGCGTTTATATATCGTACACTCGCACACCAACTCCAATTACCACGAAACTTGAAATCCGGTAATAATACATTATTACGGATCCAATGAAACTAGTTTCGTCGAATTCCGAGACTGTGCCCCGGAAGGCTATTTTTAAATTCAATTTAAACGATATAATTTCAAAACTGAACAAAACAGTTTGAAATTACATTCTGAAGCTTCTATTATCTTCAGTATTATCATTACGAATTTTACGAGCTTTCAAAATATTTATAATTAGCTTAGAATGCCAGATTTACTATTTTATCCAACTTCAAATAAATTTAATTGAATTATTAAATTACTCAATAAACAGCGATATTTGAAATTTAAGTTTATAATTAACCTCTGAATATTTAAAATTAATTAAATATTCCAATTTCAAATGCTCAAAAATTCCGGGTCGTCACAACTACTGATCGCATACAAGTCATAGAAACAAATAACAATAGAGTAAGCATACTGAAGAGCAACATGCAACAAGCGGCACATACATGTATACACACACATGTATGTGTAATTAACAAATGTAAAACCCAAATTCAGTAAACAAAACACAACTCGGTAAAGTCATGGGACCAAAATGCTGCAGCAGCACCCAGGGTTAGATCAACCCATACAAACTGGTGCAACCAAGAATAGGCCGAGTGAATTAATATAACCAATAATTTAAACTAGCAGAGTATGCAAATATAGGCAGCAACATGGTTAACAAAGGCAACTAGGTTGAAATGCAACCTTAAAAAGAAATCACAAATATTGGCACAAAACAGAACTGGCAAGCAAAAGGAGCAAGGGTAATCACTAAACACACATATACACACATAAGTATATGTGTATATATGGCATATACAAGTGGACAAATTCAGTAGCTAGGATCAGCTAGTCTAATGCTATGGCTAGATTTGCTAAAATGAAAATACAATGTCAAATATATATATATATATATATATATATATATATAATTGAGACAGCTGAAATTTTATGTCACTGAAAGAACCAATGGGGATTATTAACCAAATGATCAGATGAAATGGCTCAAATGTGCCAAGGGACAATGTACTAATAACAAATGCAACATCTGTTTCCCTTTTTTTTCCCATGTCTTGTAAAAATATAGCATCAGGGTTTGAGTTAAAGGGATACAAATAAACAGACTAATATGGAGTGCAACATAACAGTCCAACATGAAAGTACACAGCCACACACATACACATATACACAGAAATGTATATGTATATGTATGGACATATATATAAGTGCAGTTTACAAGAAATCCCATAACATCACAACAGCAGCTCAAATCAAGTGGGTAGTTTGTTCATATCAGTTAAATTTATTTAACAGGGAAGTGTGCCAAGACTAAGTGAAGCATCAATTTTATTTTCCTCCTTATGACCCAGTAATAGCATCTGTTCTCATCAATTTAAATTCATTTAACAGAGCAAATGGAAGCAAACAACACCCAACAACCATTTATACACACTGAACACATGGGTCTATGCAAAAATCATACATGTAGTGTCTGTCCTCATCATATTTTTTTTCTTATTCAACACAGTGATGCATAAGAATCAATGCAACCAAATATCCATATATAAGTGAATCACTCGCAAAAACATCAGACCAAAGCAACACAAATCATAGCATACAACCAAACACCCAACTCAACCAAATTTAAAAACTTGAATAAGATTAATCGTGAGAAAAACTCACTGTTGCTAGCTGGGGTAGAAGACGATCCAGCTGGCAGCAATGGTGTTACTCGTGGTGATTTCGAAAGCGCTTGTGTGATTCGAACGGTGCTCCAAGGCTAAAATGATGGACAGCTGATAGCATTAGCGTTGGTGGCAAAAGCATCGAAAATTTATTTAAGGAGCAGCCATCGATTTGAAGAAGAGGCGAATCGATTTAGGGTTAGGGTTTTCTTTCTTTTCGGGTCGAAAAAAAAATGAAAAGGAGAAGGGGTAAACGGGGTTTTAATATCCAATGAGTGATAATCTTGTGAATGCACGTGTGTTACAATTCTTACCAAGTGTCCCCATTAAAACTTCCATTTCAACAAGTGTACATTTTTCATTTCCAATAAAGAGGTTTCTTTTATTTTGCTTTTTCTTAACCATTTTATAAACTTTTCTTTTATTCTTTTTTCTGTAATTAAAACAAATTATTATTTTATATTTTTAAATAGAATTCAAATTGTGTTATGGAAAAAATATATTTTAATTTACAATTTAAACCATTCTTAATTTGAATACCAAAGTTTGGTTTATACTTGAAAAATATTATTCAACCCAAGTTCAAATACATTAAATTTTAAATCCAAGTATAATTATCTTATTTAATTTAACTTACCTTCATTTTTTTAAATGCCAAAATTACCGGGTTATTACACTTTCATTATCCCGGTTTGACCTTGGCAACCCGTCAATAATATCCATGGATATCGAGTCCTACTTCCAAACTGGAACATCCAAAGGCTGAAGCAACCCACTTGGCTTCTGATGTTCGACTTTTACTTGTTGACAGTTAAAACACTGTTTTACCCATAAGCCAACATCCCTCTTCATTCCTTCCCAGAAGAAACTTCTCTTCATATCTTGATACATCTTGGTTCCCCCAGGATGGATCGTAAACTTCGATCGATAACATTCCCTAAGAACTTCTTTCCTAAGGTTTCCAACATCCGGAACACATAACAGTTCCTTCTTTCTCAACCAACCCCTACGGTCAGGAATAAAATCCTTTAAATCATCAATCTCGGTTCCAACTTCTAACCTTCTAATCCTCTCGACTAACACTAGATCCCCTTTCAACCTAGAAGCAATCCGTTCGATCAGAACTGGTCGAACTTCTAGACAAGACATCATGTGATATTCCGACTAGATCCAGCAGCTGCACACTGCAAGCAGTCAGTGCTTCCAAGTCTTTCCATTCCGCCAACATAGCTAACACCACATTCTGATGTTTCCTGCTAAGTGCATCCGCCACCTTATTTCCTTTTCCCGGTGTATACTCGATGCTAAAAACATAAGCTGCAACAAACTCCAGCCATCTCTGCAGTCTTATGTTCAGCTCCTTCTGAGAGAATAAATATCGTAGAGACTTATGATCTGTAAATAGCTCAAACCTTTCTCCCAAAAGATAATGTCTCCACACCTTCAATGCGAATATTACCGCTGCCAACTCCAAATCATGAGTAGGTTATCTCACTTCATGTGGCCTAAGCTGTCTAGAAGCAAAGGCAATAACGTTTCCATTCTGCATTAGCACATCACCTAACCCGGTACCACATGCATGGGTGTAAACTACCAACCCCTGATTCCCATCAGGAACTACCAACACGGGCGCATTGGTTAACAAATGTTTCAACTTAAGGAATGCCTCCGCACATTTGTTAGACCAAACAAACTTCATGTTCTTCCTGGTTAGCGTGGTCAAGGATGACGCTATCTGCGAGAAATCCTTAATGAACCATCGGTAGTAACCTGCAAGTCCAAGAAAGCTTCTAATCTCACTTACCGTCTTTGGTATTTTCCAATTCTTAACAGCTTCGATCTTATCCGGATCAACTGCTAAACCTTCCTCAGAAACTACATGACCAAGGAACTTCACTTCCTTATTCCAGAAATGACACTTTGAGAACTTTGCTTTCAGCTGATGTTGCCTTAGCATCTCCAACACTATTCTAAGATGATCTGCATGATCCTTCTCATTCTTAGAATATACCAAAATGTCATCAATAAAAACCAACACGAACCTATCCAAGTGCTCTCGGAAAACCTGGTTCATCAAATCCACAAAGAAACCTGGCGCATTAGTAAGCCCTAATGGCATAACCAACCACTCGTAAGACCAATATCTGGTCCTAAACGCCGTCAAAGGAATACTATCCACTGCCAATCTTAGCTGATGGAAGCCTGTTGCCAAATCCAGCTGGGAAAACACTCTGGCTCCACTCAACTGATTGAATAAATCATCGATCCTCGGCAGAGGATACCTATTCTTGATCGTCCTCTCGTTCAACATATGATAGTCGATACACATCCTTAACGACCCATCTGGCTTCTTTACGAATACCGCGGCTGCTCCCTAAGGAAAACTACTTGGCCGGATGAGATTTTTTCCTTTCAATTCCTTCATCTCGGTTGGTGACATCCTGCTATGTGGTCTACCTACGGGTTCAGCTCCCGGTACGAGATCTATCCGAAACTCGATTGCTCTTTTCGGCGGCAAACCCAAAACTGGTCCAAACTCTCTTGCTACATATACCTGCTTCAACTCTGCTTCCATTCCCATAACACCCAATAACGCATAAGCATTTCCGTTCGAACTCCTTACTGAGTAAATGACTCGGTTATGGCTATTAGGGTGTTTCAATGATATTTCCCCCTTCTGGAAAAATATCCTAACATCATATCTATCTAACCAATCCATACCCAATATGATCCCGAAACCCACGAAATCAAAAACATATAAACTGCATGCAAACATATGACCTAACAAATCAAGTTCTAACTGGTCATATCTCATTACCAGAGTTGCATAACCTCCTATAGGATTCGCAACCCTCAGTGGAGTAATAAGGTATAAAGGTTCCACACATAAGCAATCTACCAAATACTGAGATATAAATGAGCGTGGGGGTATTTGATGAACGTATTTGGTGAAAGGAACTGAAAAACGAAAAAAAAACGATTTTTTTAAACTAATGTAAAAAAAATTTAACATGAATAGACTTTAAAAAATAGAAAAATTGAAAATTTCAAAATAGTAATTCCTCGGCAACGGCGCCAAAAACTTATTGCGACTTTTCTATTGATTAGAAAAGCACAAATTTTAATAAATTCTGCAAGCGCACAGATGTGTAGTATGCAGGTCGAACATAGGGAATTGTGTTTTAAAATATTTGAAATCCATATTTAAATCTTAGGCATGTTAAACAATTCGATGGTGGTTCTTGAACAGGAAATAAAAACAATAGTATATTCCGAATCAATTTCGAATCTAATCCAAATTGCAGTCAAAAATATAAAATTGTAGAAATCAGAGCAGAAATTAAAAGTGCTTAAAAGAAAGTAATATAGCAAACAACTGAAATAAAATAAACTGAATTTATTAACTAATTGGAAGAGTGCGGAAAATAACTAAGAACAAGAATAAATAAATTGCTAAATCTAATTAACAATCCTACGTATTCTGTCCGAAAATAAAACACTCCTGAAATTAAAAGTAGAAGAAGAGTGATGGGGTAAGAGATGATTTTCCATTTGCATTGCTTTCTCTAATTAAAGACTTCAGCCTCCAAAAATAACCCTACTATTTAGGTCCATGTGCTTGATATTTGGAGAATAATAAGGCCACCTCACTTTGAATTGGTCTTTGCTTTGTTATTTGATTAACAAGTGGCCTTGCTTTGAGAGACTTTCAGGCTAAACTTTGAAAGTGTATTTTCAGTATTTGCATTTGATTTCTTGCATGAATAGTACACATGTTGGTGACATGAGATGCATTTCTTCATGAACGACATGTGCTTTCTCTTCGAATTATTCGGTACTCAAAATGTTGCACTCTTTTCTGCGTTTCATTTGAACCAATGGATGTCACAGCCGATTAATTTCAACGTTGCACTTCAGAATCTATAATCTGCAAAACCACAATAAAATACCCGTATAATACCGCTTTTTAAAATAAAAATATATGAAATTAACGGTTTAAAATGCAGAAAAATACGTTCATCACACCGGTATCAAATAGTATCCTAACCGGAGTACTATGAATCATAAGCATACCTTCCATCACAGCTTTTCCTTTCTCAACAGCCGTTGGTCTAGAGGATGATTGTTCCAACGCAAAGACCTTCCCCTTTCCAGCTTTAGCAGCCTCGGGACACTTGTCCTTATAATGCCCCATCTGGCCACAGTTGTAGCACTTCACATTCGGACTCACTACAACTGCTCTTCCATCATCCGAGCGACACTCCTTAGCATAATGCCCCTTCTTGTCACACTTGTAACAAACAATATCAACCTTGCTCTTCTTAGCTGCTACCCCCGACTAGGCACCTTTTTTCTTGAAGAACTTACGCTTCTTACCCTGAAAATTCTGAACCTCGGTTGGTTTCCACTTTCCAAAAGTAGAAAGCATCTCTTCATTCCACATAGCCATCTCAACAACAATATGACGCAGATCCCGGAGGTTTGGCATGGTTTCTTTGGCGATCTCAGGATCTGTGCAGTTAATGCCCCGCTATATCCCCGCTATAACTCCAGTATATCTTATAGCGGATTCCTACCGCTATGATTTTTCCATATATCCCCAACATATAGCCTTTCGCTTTAATCCCAGCTATTTCCGCTATATCCCGTTATTTCCGCTATATTCCGCTATTTCCGCTATATCTTCTATAAAAAATTGGATTGAAAAATGATAATTATACGATATAAATTTTTTGAAATTAATTAATTTCATTGAATTTTTGATATATGTTTAGAAATGATAATACTCTAATATTCTACTAAATTAAATTAAGTTATATAACAGTTTTACGTTCATTTATAATACATTTGCACATATTTTTATTTAAAATTATTTTTGTATTAATTATAATTCAATTGAATGTTAATTTTTCACATAATTACTATCTATATATTTGTAAAAACAACAAGTATGGGATTTATATGCTATTTTAGAGTAATCTGATATATCCCGCTATATCTTCGCTACATCCCCGCTATGACTTTTTGCACCTCTACCGCATTGAATCCACCGAGCGCTTTAACTGCACAGCTCAGGATTCAACCCCCTGATAAACTTATCATTCCACCGAATGACATTATCCACGGTAGCATATCCGTAACGGGACAGCTCATCAAACTCTTTAGCATACTCAATCACCGATCTATCCCACTGGACTAAATCTGCAAATTTCCTGAGCAATGCTGACTTGGCAACCTCTGATAGAAATCTTTCTTCGAACCTCCTTCGAAATTCAGCCCAAGTCAGATCTTCCTCTGGCTCTCCTATGGTAATTCCGTTCCACCAAAAAAATGCTGCTCCCTGCAATTGCGTTGAAGCAAGTCTACTCTTTTGCATATCCGTCAAGCCGAGATCTGCAAATATCCTTTCACAATGCAATAGCCAGTTCTCCATTCCAACTGCATCCTCGGTTCCCAGAAAAGGCTTCCCTCCAAGAGTAGCGTAATCCCTACTCAGCTTGGCATAATTATTGCCAACTGGGGTCACCGGATTAGCTCCTCCATCATTCCCTACAGCCACTCTCGTAGCTGCTCCAGCTTGCGTCATATTCACGAAGAATTGATACATTATCCCCATATCAACCGGCGGAATCTCAGCACCAACATTGGCATTTGCATCTTGGTTTGCATTTGCCTGTCGACCCTGGTTGCTCCTAGTATTGGGTCGAACATTTCAACATGTTGCGGTGCGTCTTCCACCTTGATTCACTCTTCCGTTTCCTGCCTCCATATCTTACTTCCCTACTACCTGAAATTCAATCTTGGTAAGATACAGAAGTACGTTCTAAGAGAGTAGGGAATACATACTTAGGTATTTATAGCAAAGTACACATACATTACTATAACGCTTACCCGAGCCCAACCATATTTTGGATTCATTAGATTATGCTTTAAAATCTTTTTAAGGTATAAATTCCTTTTAAGTACGTAAACCATGCTCTGATACCAACTTGTAACATCCCGCTTCCGGAGGCTTAAAACTAACTGCTACGGATGCAACAGTCATCCATAAGTGTTATTTCCCAGTGACCGAATCAGAATCATGAAACTATTGGCAACACAGAAACACGAGAATATGAAAAAAAATAAACTCCAACAAAACAGAATTTATCATTTCTTCTGAATTTCAATTTAAGATTTAATTACATAATCCCAGACATTAACCACGTTCAGATCACATACACATGTACAAAATACAATAAGAGCGACATATGAAGATGTCCCCTTATGATGATCAGAGAACTAATAAATATGAACTTTACAGTTCTTAGTACATCACAGCGAAAAACACAAAATAGCTCCTATATAGCTAACAATGCCTCCTGCACGTCTCCGGAAGCTTATTTGTCCAAAAACATGAAAGTCTCCCACTCTTAGATTACTCAAATTAAATTTTGAGTACCCGAGAGTTTGTGGAGAAACACAAACTTCGAGTCAGACAATAAGTCTGCTATGAATAATCCCCTATCATCTCTTATCATAAATAGATATCTAGTGAGACCACGCCGCTTAGCGGAATGGGTTTTCCCCTCACTAGTATCCAAAATAAAACATGCAAATCATTTACTATGTCCCTGCACCCAAAATGATTAGTCTTAACATAATATGAAATAAAGCCATAAATCATATATATTGGATATCCCATCCACCCATCATTTAGGTATCCCACCTAAATGCAATTTATTAGATTTCCCATCTATAATCAGTTTATTAGAGTTCCCCTCTAAAATCTTTTAAAGTGACTATTTGTCAAAACTTTAATAGGCCTGTCCGTCCCAAATCCCTTTAAAATAAATGTAGGTTATCCATCGTACATTGTTTTATAAAAGCTGGTGTAGGTTATCCACCACACACTCCATACTTTTCCTATGATGACTATGAACCCAAGGCTAACCACCTCTGACAATACATTCTTTACTTTAGAAATTTTATGTAGGCTATCCACCGCACATTCCATGATTTTCCTAGGTTAACCTAGAACCCATCACTTGGCCAAAAATATCATGATCCCCATGATTAATTATTTTCCCCAGGTATACCACCTGTTTAACCTATTCCCATTGGTAGCTCCAATTAGGTTAAATTAAATAAAAACACATTGATAGCCCCAATGTATATTTTCGAAAGCATATTTCTGTTTGTAACCCCAAACTATGTAACGAAAACATAAACCCACCCCGGTGTCCCCAAGGTTATATAACATTCATGTTATATAAGGATCCCCCTTACATATTCAAACAAAGATATGTATTTTATGCTATAACCCTTCGAAGTAACCCCTTCATCTTAGCAAAGTTTTACTTGAAAAAAATGGCTCCATTTAAAACCCTTCGAATGAAGTCCCATTCGAAAGCAAATAAACATCCAAAGTTAGCCCCTTCGGAAACCTTTCAAAATCAAACCTTTCGAAATCAAAACCTTTCGAAATCAGACCCTTTCGCAATCGTTGAAGATAACCCCTTCAAAACCTTTCGAAATCAAAATTTTTTGAAATCAAACTTTTCAAAATCAAACCTTTCAAAATCAAACCTTTCGAACTCAAAACCTTTCGAAATTAAAACCTTTAGAAATCAAACCTTTCGAACACAAAACCGTTCAAAATTAAAACCTTTCAAAATCATTGAAGATAGCCCCTTCAAAACCTTTCGAAGTCATTCAAAAACAATGAAGTGTTGGTGTTCGAACCAACCCTTCGAAAGCATACTTCCGACCATGTCGGAAGGTTAACCCTTCTGCTTGCCGAAAGGTTTTAAAACACCTTTTCGAAAAACATTTTAAAACAATACTCTTGAAGGTTTAAGCTTTCGAATATCCCCTTCGAAACCCTTTTTGAATATAAAATTTTAGTCTTTTATAAAATGATAGAGTCGAAGAATCCCCCTTCAACTTATTCGAAAACAATTTTTATTTCTATCCGAAAGCAAAAGAAGCAGCCTCCCTAACCCTTCGCCTTTTTCTTCCCTTCGGCCCTGTGCCTACCTTTTGACTTTGGGTGGAAGGTTACTGTTTACCTTCCGTTTTAGACGAAAGGGTAATAGCGGGCATGTTGGAGTCGAAGGCAGAACTGAACCCATTGAAGTGATGTTTTTATCTTGTTTGTCTAATTTTGATTGGCCGAGGAACCGTCTCCTGTACTTCCAAATTGTAAAAAGTATACAAAAGTCAATTTTTCTCTCTAAACACTGTACTTCTTCCATAAATATTTCCTAAAGCAATTTCCTTTAGTAATCTCGGAAGCAAATTTTCATTTTAGCCCTTGGGCTTAAATAATTTAATTACCTTAGTAAATCACTAAGGAAAAATTCCCAAAAATCACCAAAATTCAGATAAATCATATACTTCAACATATTAAAATTTCAAGGCATATGAAGATAAAAAAAATTTGAAATTAAATGAAAACCGAATGAAAACATGTTAATTATCCCATTAACATTTTAAAACACCTATGTCTTATCCAAACAAAGGTTTAAATGGTTATATTCTAACCAAAATCATATAACCCATAACTGACCCAAACATAGAAAAACGAGATGATAAACATGATTATTTACCTTGATTAGTTGATTAGAGAATGAGATAATTTCCTAGCTTTAATTCTTTAGCTTATTCTTCAATTTAAACTCTTCCTGGGGCTTTTTAATGGCCGGCTGAAATATGTAGGAGTAAGAATGAGAAAGTGGAAGTTTATTCAGGTGGAGGAAGAGACATATACAAAGAAATGTAGCCCTATTTTCAAGTTTACCCCTTAGGAAAAAAATTCCTCCTTCTTAATTTATTTAAGTTTTATTTATTTTTTATTTTAGTTCATTCTTTTAGACATGGCCATTGGATTTATTAATCTCATCTCCCTACTATTCACATTATTCTATTTAATTTATCCAATTAAATATCCCAAATAATGTTAATTAAAATTCCGGGTCATTACATCATCTTTGGAAAATATGGTCTTAAATGTTCTACGTTCCATGTTCTGGGAACCATATTGTCGTCTGGTTGGCATAACTTATAAGCTCTTGGGGGAATTACTTTGCAATTGATTAAGAATCCTTCCTAATTTGGTCCCAGGGGTCCATCAGCGGGATTTGTTGTATTCGCCATTACTCTTCGGAGTACCAGATCTCCTTGAAATGATCGTTTTCTTACTTTTGAGTTGTAATACTTTGAAATTCTTCTTTGATACTCTGCTGTTCTGATTGCTGCTTCATCTCTCAGCTCATGTATCAAATCTAGGGATTTTCTTTTTTGTTCTTGATTTAAATCAAATGCATAGGCGATTCTTCGGTGTGAGGGTACTTCAATCTCTTGGTAACATCGCCTCACACCCATTTGTCAACAAGTATGGAGTATGTCCCGTTGCCATTTTGGTTTATGTTTGATAAGCCCATAATACAAGTGGCGGCTTTTCTACCCGGTTTCCTTTAGCTTTGTTCAGCCGCTTTTTCAAGATTGTCTTTATGGTTTTATTTGCAGCCTCAACTGCCTCATTTGCTTTGGATGTGCAACGGAGGAAAATCTCTTAATGATTCCATTCTTGTGACAAAAGCGAGAGAATTCTTCACTCTCGAATTGCGTTCTATTGTCGAAAACTATCTTATGGGGAATTCTGAATCTGGTTATAATATTTTTGATGAAAAATCTGAGTACTTTTCCAGAAGTGATCTTAGGAAGTGGTTCTGCTGCAACCCATTTAATGAAGTAATCTACAGCGACTACAGCGTATTTCACTCCCCCTTTTGAAATTGGCAACGGGCCCATTAAATCAATCCCCATATGTTAAAGGGCCACGGACTTGAAATTGGAGTTAACTGACTCGGGGGTAACCTAGGAATTTTTAAGTACTTTTGGCACTTCTCGCATCTCTTCACATATTCAATAGCTTGGCTTGCCATACGAGGCCAATAAAAACATTGTCCAATTATCATGACCCACTTATTGAAATTAACTTCCTTGTGTCTACCACATTACCGATATTCGGCGTTTGTGCTAAACAAAAGTCACTTACTTCCCATAAAACGTGTCAACGTTTTATAATCGCTACTTTAATTCATTTGCTACTTAATGGTCCAAGCGAGAGATCTTTGATTTAAAATCTATTAGGTTGAAAAGAAGATTGATTTAAAATATAACCGATTAAGTTTAAAAAGAGCTTTGAAAAGATTAAAATATTTTTAATTAGCTTAAACCCTAAATATATCCTAATTAAATCAATTCATAATTGAACTTTAATTAACTTAATGGGCTTTGTTAAGTCCTAATTAACTTCCTAATGTATCTTAGTTAAGGTTAAATCAATTCATTATTAGCTAAACCCTAACTAATTAAAAATTAATTAAATAATCACTTAATTAAATAATAATTAATTGACTAACTAACTTACTTAAATAGTAATTAATCATTAAATTACTTCTTATCTTCATAAATCGCTTGTTAAAACTTATTAATCAATAATTAGTCATCAAACTTTCTTAAGTGTTACTTAATCTGCAATCACTTACTTAATTACTAATCAAGTGTCAATTACCTTTAGTTAATTTGAATAATAAAATATTAATTTAACTAAACTTAATCTCTTTTTATATTACTAATTAAGTTTAAAAAAACTTTTGCAAAACCATTTCAAAAGAAAACGCTTTAAAACGAAAATCGTAAATTTTGACGAACTGCGTCCAAAGCGACTACCGCTATGAGCGCAGTTCGCTTAAACATACTTTAACGAAAACACTTGCTTATTATTTTCTATTTCATGTTTAGAAACATAACTTTTAAAGTTTTTGAGACTTAGAAACAAAGATAGAAACTTTAAAACAATTTCCAAACTTTAAAACAAGAAAACATAGTTTTTGATTACGAATCGGATCTCACGTCCATCGCAATACACAAAGTTGTTAACTTTGTTTCAACTCAACATACTTTGGTTCTTAGATCACAACCATACATCCATACTACCCTACTTTTAACATCACAATTAAACACATATATAAACATAAGGTTATATGCTTACTAACTTGACAACATCACATTCAAATCTCGAATTCAACATCAAACGCAAACATCCATCAAATCACCATCGACCAACATAATAACCATTAAATTTTCTCATCATATTATCACCACAATAACACATCATAGTAAATTTAAAAACTTTTCCAAAACAAAATAGTTTTACTCACCGAAACTCCGCAAACACAAAACGAACTTCGACTAGATTTTTGAAACAACACATGAGCTTCGAAGAGTGAAGATTTTCCGGAGTTTTCAGCTTCAAATGGGCTCAACCTGATGTGTGGGGGCTCAGCCTAGTGGTGTTGGGTGGGTGTAAGCTTGGTTTCTTGAAGAATAAAGTGAAAAAATGAATATAGGAAAGTTTAAACTAGATTCGAAAGAGATTTAAAGTGAAAAGTTATGATTTTAAATACTTAGAAAGTTTTTGGAAACCATGGAAATTTTTGAGAGGAAGTTTAGAAAATAAAGGAGAGAATGTAAATAAAAATGTGTGTGTATGGGTGTGTATTTATTGATGAAGAAAAGTGGGGAAATTACCATTTTATCCTTAGTTTAAAATATCATAACATGTCATCATTTTGACATATCACATCACCACCTTCCTCCCCTTCATATGTCACATCTCCCCCCTCTCTAGTAACATCCCGTGAGCCATGATGGGTAATGATGATGGTACTTAAGGAAACGACAAGAGATAATGAAATGATTGTATATATATAAGTTATTATTTTAAAACCATGTCTTGTCACATCACTTGCTAAACATAATTAACATAAGATAATACATAATTATGTATATTATTATATGGTTAATTATCTACTATATATGTGTATATACAGTGCATAAAGGCGAACAACGTTCCCAACAACTTTGGGGTGTCGAAATATCGAAATTCCGGAAAACGTTCTTCGGTCATATTTCCTATTTTTCTATGAATTATCTATTTTGGTAAAAAAATTAAAAACTATTTTACCATCATTATTAAATAATTAAAATAGGTATATTTGTAAATAAAAACTCATTTATTTAATATTTAAACTTAACTTGAATTTTTGAAGAAATATATAAAACCAATGATATCAACTGTCGATGTCATAAATACATTTTATTTTCCAAAAATAGAATAAATTGTTTTATTTCATAATCTAAGTTGAATACATATATTAGTGTATGTGTCCAAAGCCATGCACAATCCTTATTGTTTAAAAGCAGTTTTATTGATAAAACGATTTCCGGTAGTTTTATTGATATTTTACCTAGGACGATATTTACAAATTATCAATATTTTACCTCGTAAATTTGTTCACAATATTTTTCTCAACCAAAATAATAATAATTATTTATCACTTAAAACATGATTATTTCTTACTTTTAAACCCATATCTAAATATTTTAAAAATTAATATAATTTATCCAAGTGATAAATTTGCGGGTCGTTTCATTCTCTCCCCCCTTAAAAGAATTTCATCCTCGAAATTTGCCAAAGTCCTATCCCAAAACACCTAACATTATCATTTGAAAATTCTTCTTTTTTTAACAAATAATTTTCTATCCTCCCAATATATAAAAATATTTCACAAAATCTCTACTTAGGTTCAACCATTTAAGTTATATAACTTTACTTACAAAATTATTTTAAAATTTTCTTATGGAATACTCTTCTACATCCTAAGAGTATATATTACATCTGATTTTAAAATCTAATTCGCTTCCGACTGTTTAGATGTTAAAATCCAAAATATTGTTTAGTAAAACCAAGTTTATTAAATCCACTTATTAAATTAATTCGAATTCAATTTTCATTTATTAATCTACCTTCTAGTCAAAATACCCTATGATGGATCAACCCTTAACCTACCGAGTTTGACATAACCTAAAGCCATGAACCATATTGATCTTAGTCTTTGTGTATATACAAGGTCAAGAGAGGTAAAACTAGGATGAAAATTAATATCAACTAAGAACAACTGAAGAAACGATACATTGATAGAATACCATTCAAACAACACACAATCCTAGATACACACCAAGTGACTCCATCATAGACGGGACGTGTATTGCAAAAGATAATATGCACTAAACATGGAATAACTTAGGATACTATTCCTAATACTAGTCCTTATCTTCCTGGGGCTAAACTGATCCTTCCATAGCTCCTTTTCCTTTTGCTGCTATTGAAGCAGTTGTTTCTGTGAGGATAACAAAAGGTCTAGGCTGCTCCCCAATCTTGAGCATTGGACAATCCTTGATGGTGTGGCCCTTTAAGTGGCAACAATAACATTTCCTTTGTGTGATCTTTTTTCTAAGCTTTTGCTTCTTAAAAGCCTTCATCTTTTCCCATTTCTTTTTTCTTACCAACCTTACATACTTTAACAAAGTGATCCTTTTCCCCATATCCGAAACAACCATATTTGGGAGCTTTTTCTTTGAACTTGTTCTTCTTACCTTTGGTTGGTGCGGTAGTAGATGGTTATGGAGCAAAATCTTCAAACCGTAGAGCATTACTTATCATCTTTTCGAATGATCCATGGATATAATTCATCATGTCATTATGTAGCTTCTCATGCCATCCCAACCAATTCTTAACCTCCATGATCGATTTTGAACCCAAAAACTCCCTTTGACTTAAAATCTCAAAATCACGGCATAATAAAGCAAATCCCATTGGGATTTGATCTTCCTTAACCATGTATCCCTTAGTTCCAAAAACTCTAGTATTCATGATTCCTGGATTACCTGAATTCATATCAAACATCTGATTTCAAACTCTTACTAACTATTTAATAAGTTTAAAGAAAGGTTTTAAAAGCAACTAAAGATAACTGCATATCATTCAAAATATTTCCAAGGGTATACATATTAATCATAACTTCTCAAACACCTTACATATTAAGAGTTCATACTAAAGATACTTATCCCCATCTGCTATTATCCTCTAGTTTCAATGAATATATTATCTTAATTATCTCTCTCGAGGTGGCTCCTCTCTTCTTTAATAATTCCTCCGACTTGCAGTACTCTTCGAATCATGGGGTAATCTTCTTGATGTGTCCAAGTTGTTGGCCAAAGAAGCATTGTTTCTCCTAAACTTTAGGAACCACTGGCCCTTCCTTTCCTTCGGTACAATAGTCCATGGTATGTCCCGTCTTGTGACAACGATAGTAGCAACTAATTTCTTTTCCCTTTTTGAAGAATTTCTTTTGTTGACTACCCTCTTCTTATTTGTCTTCCCAGAGTCTCTTCCAACGCGGTAGGAATTTCTCTTTCTGCCATTATTGACACTATTACTCTTGGGTGATGTTGTCGGTTTCTTCTGAACTCCCAATACTTCTTCACTTGGAACTATTACAACTTTGGTGGCCTGTCCATCAGCCTTTCCATAATTTGTGGTTGACTTCTTCGATCTCTTTCTCCGTCCACGTCTTTCTTGCATACCCATTTCTTATTACCTAATCAAGGTAAAATATCCTTAGAATACACTTCCATTATTACTTCCTAACATTAATTACAACCAATAGCCTATTAATTTGGAAAACTTTCCTTTATATATAATATAACCTTAGAAAAATTATTTCATTTATCATTTTTAAACGATATTATTTTGGTTTGCCTTATTCGAGTGTTTAGGAATCCCCTATCGATATTGTGGCGTCCCACCTCTTGACCAGAGTTCTTAATCCACTTAACCGATAAATCAACATAATACAATACATTTTTATACACTAACAAATACGTGCTCTTATGTATAATACACTCCACTCAATCAAGGACATTACTAATTCTATCGCTAATGAGCTTACCCCCATTAAGGCCTAGGTGTTCGCCCAACATAAGCTCTGATACCAAATTTAATGAACCGGATTTTAGACCGTCGAAAATCGACACTGATACGTCCACAGTATAACATATCGAACATTTAAGTGACGAAAATACCGATTTGTTAGGGTGAAAGAAGAAGGTAGAAGATAGAAGAAAACTAAACAACACATAATCTCACAATGCAAAGTATAATATATAATACAATAGTGATCTTTACAAAAAGGAAACATCTTTATTCATATATACAACATTGGAGTACTCTAGACTTATCCTAAATTCAAACAGTTATAAAAGCCCATCCTTACATTGACCAATCATATATACTCTATAGTACAACGGAAGTAAAATACGTTAATACGTCTTGGCCATTCAACTTT
Organism: Allium fistulosum; assembly: GCA_030737815.1. Lineage (NCBI taxonomy): Eukaryota > Viridiplantae > Streptophyta > Magnoliopsida > Asparagales > Amaryllidaceae > Allium > Allium fistulosum. The sequence goes on from CM060902.1 coordinate 100,393,843, forward strand.
TCCCCAGCTCCGAAGTGACCTGCTAAACCTGGTAAAACATGCTCGGTCTGACCTGGGCATTACATGGAATAACGTCCGAGTCAGTCTGGTAAACCAGCATGAGTAAAACTCGATAACAAGTAACAACCAAAATGATTTCTACGTTTGAAAACTTTTCAAACAAAGGGTATCTTGTAAGACCACACCACATATAAAAACGGATGGGTTTTTACCTTATGATAACCATAACGTTTTATATCAAGATCCAATGGTATTATCATAGTGTCTAGGTTTAAAGTAAATTGAGGAAATAGCTGAAATGCTTGCATCTCGTATTTCAACACTAGGCTTTACAATCAAAACCGTAAGGCGTGTACTGGAGATTGGATCCCAACGATGGCAAGGTAATGGACTGCCTTTCGATGATACACCTCAAGAAAATGCACTAATGCTAACGCAGAGCCGACTGCCCCTTTAACATGGCAGATCGGATTAACTCACCCCCTTGACACCGAGGCCTTATACTACCACGGTGTTTGTGCGAAAACCAACTCTAAAAGGGACATCTAGAATAGGGTGACCGCTCCTAATGATAGCTAACCACATAGCACTGCTGCATGCCCTATTTTTGCCATTTCTCCCGGTTGGGAGACTTAAGGCTACGTTTTACCTTTATGAATAGCATTCCATCTTGGAGTATTAGCACTCCCTCCAAGCATCAATGCAATGCCAGCATTCATCCATACAAGTTCGTTCTAGTTTTGAACGAAACCGAAGGCACTAACTCTACTACATCCATTTTGGAATCACCCTCGAGATTAGTAGCAGTAGCCCTTGCACTTTAAAGAGAACCATCTTCAATCATCATCAATATGTCTTCCACTTGAACATACATGTTGGTTCAGAGTGGTTTTCACATATATAAATCTGATCCCTGTCTCTCCGTACTAACAAACGATAATTTTCGGTTGACTCATTCCTAGTTCTTTTGGAAGTAAGTATTCGAGTCCTTGTCGGAAACTAGAATTTTACATTCATACTTCCTAAGTCAAATTAGGCCAAATTTGATAGTCAGTTATTTAACCATCAAATAACAACAACAAAATCTAGAGATTTAATTACCCAAAGTAATCATTAAGCCTCAAAACCATTCTCATTTATAAATCTCCTATCCCAAACATTTATCAACATTCATATACTTATCTCCTTTACATAAGTATATTCAAAAAGCATTTATAAGATTTCCCATTTCCAAATCTCTTAAACGAATTTAACTACGTTATTTAAATTGGAGAAAAGGATAACTATAAGAACTATTCCTACGGTGTTAAGTGTGGAACAGATGTTCTATACTACCACTTTTTTAAAAGGTCAACCTCGAGAAACCCAAACGTTGAATTCCTGTTGTAATTACCTTCAATAATCCTTTTATAAATTTCCATTTATAGACACCTAAACTCAATTATAAAATCTTTTTATAAACATTCAAAACTATTTCTCAAACTCCTTTTTATGAATACCCCAAAATCATTTATAAAACTTCTCAAACCAATTGTCAAATCATTCTTCAAATATCTTGTTCAAAATAGAATAGCTTTGAAGACCATTTCAAAAGAAAATGAAATATTTACTTTACAAAACCAAACGGAGGCTCAACGACTACAGTGGATCATTAAATCTGAGTTTTACTTATCTAAAAGGGGCATTTCACCAGAAGGACAAACTTTGCAGTCCAATTAATATCTAGGACACACATCTGAAATAATTACTTTCAAGGTCAAAGTCGGCAGAATATTATTTTCAAGGACAAAGTCAGTTGTCCAATTACTTTCAATGACATAATTTCATAGGTTTTTAGGCCCTGGAAACTAATTATTTTGCGTACTGTCCTTAGATGTAATTATTTTAGTTGTGTGTCCTAGAAATTAATTTCAGTTGCTAAAGAGGCCCTTGTGCCTAATTCCCACTATCTAAAATATATCATAAATACTGCCAAACATCAAATATGTAAGAGATTCACACATAACATACAATCAATCATAGGTAGATGTCCAAGTTATAAATATAGGTAAATCCATGATCAGATGAAAAATGTACATATAGAAGTATAACTATATGGTTAAGTTCTCTTGACACACTTATTGAAATTAGCTTCCTTATGTCTATCACATTACCGATATTCGGCGTTTGTGCTAAACACAAGTCACTTACTTCCCATAAAACGTGTCAACGTTTTATAATCGCTACTTTAATTCGTTTGCTACATAATGGTCCAGACGAGAGATCCTTTGATTTATAATCAATTAGCTTGAAAAGAATATTGATTTAAACTATAACCAATTAAGTTTAAAAATAGCTTTGAAAAGATTAAAATATTTTTAATTAGCTTAAACCTTAATTATATCCTAATTAAATCAAGATTAATTCATAAATAAATTTAATTAACTTAATGGACTTGGTTAAATACTAATTAACTTCCTAATGTATCTTAGTTAAGGTTAAATCAATTCATTATTAGCTAAACCCTAACTAATTAAAAATTAATTAAATAATAATTAATTGGCTAACTAACTTAATTAAATAGTAATTAATCATTAAGTTGCTTCTTATCTTCATAAATCACTAGTTAAAACTTTATTAATCAATAATTAGTCATCAAACTTCCTTTAGTGTTACTTAACCTCTAACCACTTACTTAATTACTATTTAAGTGCTAATTACTTTTAATTAATTTATTAAATAATAAAATATTAATTTAACTAAATTTTTTTAATTACTAATTTAGTTCAAAAAAACTTTTGCAAAACCGTTTCAAAAGAAAACGTTTTAAACCGAAAATCGGAAATTTTGTCGAATTACGTCAATAACGACTATCGCTATGTACGCAGTTCGCTTAAACATACTATAATGAAAACACTTGCTTATTATTTCATATTTCATGTTTAGAAACATAAATTTTAAAGTTTCAGAGACTTAAAAACAAAGATAGAAACTTTGAAACAATTTCCAAACTTTAAAACAAGAAAACATAGTTTTTGATTTCGAATCGTATCTCACGTCCGTTGCAACACACAAGTTGTTGACTTTGTTTGAACTCAACATACTTTTGTTCTTAGATCACAACCATACATCCATACTAACATACTTTTAACATCACAATGAAACACATATATAAACATAAGGTTATATGCTTACTAACTCGACAACATCACATTCAAATCTCAAATTCAACACCAAAGCAAACATCCATCAAATCACCTTCGACCAACATAATATCCATTCAATTTTCTCATCATATTATCACCACAACACATCATAGTAAAGTCTAAAACTTTTCCAAGGCAAAGTAGTTTTACTCATCGAAACTCCGCAAACACAAAGCGAACTTCGACTAGACTTTGGAAACAACACAAGAGCTTCGAAGAGTGAAGATTTTCTAGGGTTTTGAGCTTCAAATGGGCTCGGCCTGATGTGTGGGGGCTCGGCCTAGTGGTGTGGTGTGGGTATGAGCTTGGTTTCATGAAGAATAAAGTGAAAAAATGAATATAGGAAAGTTTAAACTAGATTCAGAAGAGATTTAAAGTGAAAAGTTTGGATTTTTAAATACGTAGAAAGATTTTGGAAGCCATGGAAATTTTAGAGAGGAAGTTTTAGAAAATAAAGGAGAGAATGTAAATAAAAATGTGTGTGGATGAGTGTCTATTTGTAGATGAAGAAAAGTGGGGAAATTACCATTTTATCCTTAGTTTAAAATATCATAACATGTCATCATTTTGACATGTCACATCACCACCTTCCTCCCTCTCATATGTCACATTTCCCCCCTCTCTAGTCACATCCCCTAAGCCATAATAGGTAATGATGATGGTACTTAAGGAAATGACAAGAGATAATGATATGATTCAGTATATATATAAGTTATTATTTTAAAACCATGTCTTGTCACATCACTTGCTAAACATAATTAACATAAGATAATACATAATTAAGTATATTATTACATGGTAAATTATCTACTATATATGTGTATATATAGTGCATAAAGGCAAACAACGTTCCCAATAACTTTGCGGTGTCGAAATGTCGAGATTTCGGAAAACGTTCTTCGGTCATATTGAGAGGGATAAAAGCTGAAGACTCGATGCCACTAGATGAATCTGATGATGTTGTAATCACCGACACCACTAAACACACCGATGACCTTAACTTAAAGGAGCACATTGAGAGGAAGGAGTTATTGAAGAAACAAGCCAAGACTGAACCTATTGATGTGGATATGATGATCCAAATCTCATCCCATTATAAGTCATCCTATTTGGCGGGTCGATTTCTAAAAAACTCCCTCTACTCTTGAAAGATCTCCCGCTAAAGGCGGTAAACGATTGAGGAAACGGACAAGCGAAAGCTCGGGCTGTACTACTTCTGAAAAATCCAAAAAGGAGAGAAGTCGAAAGAAATAGCCATCGCTTCGGCTCTGTTTTTACATAACTTGTATGGTAGTTTTTCCTCTTGTTGGCCATGATTGTACGGGATCGGCCCTCGTTTTTGAGTAAACTCGTACCATAATTTTGAAGCTTATTATGTAAATAAAAATGTTTTTGTTTCCTGTTGAAATCTCGTGTGAATTTTTACTTAAGTAGTTGAGTTATTACTTTCCATTCAATGTACTTGTAATTTGTTGATCGTTGACTCGGACATCAATCAGTTCATTCTATCTGAAGGCCTCCACATGGTCATGGCCCTGATTCGAACCAAACACAAGACTCATGCCATAATGTTGTCCGACTGGATTCTGTGATTTGAGTGATTATACTCCTGCCCCCTGTCTTGGGTTAGTGGAGTTAGACGGTGGATGGTGGAACATCATCCTTAGGGAGTTTATACTCCTCTTGTCGGTTTCAGGTTGGAGTTCATGGAATAGTGAATGGTCAAACCGCTCTCATCTATCTTTTTATACTCATACCCACACTCTGGGGATAAGAGTTAGTTGGTCGGTGGTTGAATCACACTCGTCTTGTGTTTATATTCCAGTCTACGCTCTAAGGACTTAAAGTTATTTCGGAAAATAGTCGGATCGTACTTTCCTTAATTGGTTAATTTGCCCCCAAGTTCGGGGGTTTGACATAGCGAGCGATCGGTCACATCACGATCGCTTTTAATTCATGAATGTCCCCTCGCTTGGTGGGATGAAGTTGCTCATTGGATGGTCGAACCACATCCATCCCTCATTGGGTATTACGTCCATCAGGTTGTGAATGTGGATCGTCAAATGAACGGTCGAACCATTCTCATTTCATTCAGTTCAATCGTGAACCTATGTACCGGGCTTGCTCCAAACTCTGGGAACCTGCTCGGACATGTCGATACAAGTTAGTCCAGTATCGTAACTGATATGTATCGCTACAACAAACACATATATAAAGGAAATTCAAAACTTTATTTGCCAAACTAAAAGAAATAACATAATTTGTCTTATTACATATTTGGAGAACAAAATGCTAAAGCAAATTTTAAAACTAAACACAACTAAATGGAAAAGAAATAAATTAAGTGAAATAGCATCGTATATGCTCGCTATTCCACGCCTTTGGGAGTGTGATGCCGTCAACATTCGCTAGCTTGGAAGTTCCCTCTTCAAGCCTATGTTCAATGACATATGGCCCTTCCTAAGTAGGATTCATATGCGACGGGGCATGAAAAACCCATTTCAAGACGAGATCACCGATTCCAAAGGTTCTAGGTCGGACTTTGGTGTTGTGGTAGTGGGCGACTCAGAACCGATGTGCAGCTGCCCTCAAATCAGCTTCTTCGCGCTTCTCATCTACAAAGTATAGAGATTCCAAGAGGAGATCTTTATTTGTTCTGGGATCATAGTAAGCCACATCAATGAGAAGGAATTTCGAGCTCAATAGGAATAACGGCTTCGGAACCATAAGCAGAGGCGAATGGAGTATGGTAAGTCGCGGACTTGAGGATGGTCCTATAAGCCCAAAGTGCCGTCGGAAGTTCATCCACCCACTTTCCTCTAGCCTTTTCCAAACTCTTCTTCAAAATGGATTTTATTATTTTGTTCATAGCTTCAACTTGCCCATTTGCTTGAGAGTGGGCGACTGGTGCAAATCTCTTTTCAATACGATGTTGATGGCAGAAGTCTTTGAATTCAGCAATGTCGTATTGAGTCCCATTATCTGTTACAATAGTTTATGGAAAACCAAAACGACAGATGATTTTCCGAATAATGAAGTTGATTACTTTCTTCGTTGTGATCGTAGCTAATGGCTCCGCTTCGACCCATTTAGTGAAATAATAAACTGCGACGATGGCGTACATCGCACCACCTTTAGATATCGGTAAAGAAACAATATTATATATGCCCCATATGGCTAACGACCATGGATTGACCATTTGTGTAATTTCCGTCGGCGGAGCTCTTGGTACTTTTGCATAAATCTGGAACCTATCGCATCGCCTTACATAATCAACAACGTCTTGGTTGATGGTTGGACAATAATACTCGTAATGGAGTATTTTCTTTGGTAGAGTTTGCCTCCCAGTGTGATCCCTACATTCTCCTTCATGAACTTCTTTTAGGAATTGTTTTATCTCATCATGGGCGATACACCGTAGCAGGGAAATGGAAAAATCTTTTTTGTACTTAACTCCTTTCTTTATGATATATCGTGAAGCTTTACGAAGGACTTGTCGATTTTCATTTCTTTGTTCAGGAAGAACATCTCTTTCATCGCCTTTCGAAACTGACACATACATAGTCTTGGCAACACTTGCTTGTAACAAAAATAATTACCAATGTTACGTGCCACTAATCCCACGTATATACCACGTTATGTGCCATATTTCTTATGATGTGGGACTTTATTGTTCAACCCATGCACTCACAATGCGAGCCACACCTAACGATTCTCCACCTTGGTGAGCATTTCCTCTAACCTTCATGTGGAGCATATTAAAGAAGTTCTGCAGTTGGGTTAGGCTGCTTTTTCTCACTTCTTTACGTAGTTTATGAGGCCACGTAACCAAATCTCCACCTTAAGGCGAGTACTTTCCACTCAAGCCATCTTGGAGCATCTGTTCTCAATGTAGTGGGGCAGGCTGCATATCTAACAGTGGGGGACAGACAGCTTTCATATCTCCAAGCCTTAAAGAATCCTTACTTCGGTCACTCTCACATCATCTAATAGTCCCTTGAACCATTGGCTCTGATACCATGTTGTGTTTTGGCACTCCAACGCGTTCCCATAAACGCACGCTTCATTGTTTTGTAATGGTGCCACCTTAATAAAGCTTTCGATGTGCCAGCCTCCCGATTGAACATCCCTTTCATCGCCTTTCGGAATGGCCACATACATGGCCTTGGCAACACTTGCTTGTAACAAAAGGAATTCCCGGTATTACGTGCCACAAATTCCATATATATACCACCTTATGTGCCATATTTCATGCAACGTGGGACTTTATTGTTCAACACGCACTCACGATGCGAGCCACACCTAACATCAATATCTTCAGCATGAAATCGAAATATTATGTTTACAGACGTGACGCAAGTTCTGAAATGCAAATTTTCCATTATTCTTCTTCATTATTCCTTTGCCTTTGCAAAGAGGCTATTTCTTTCTCCTTCACACTTAGAAAAGGCTATCCCATCACGACGTCGTTCGTGAAATAAGAAGTAACAATCTGATATTTACTGCTTTAATTGCCAGACAACATTTTTCATGAGTAAGTATAACTGCAATAGAAGTGATGTTCTATAAATAAAAGTTACTTGGAAAGAAAAGACATTGAACCCTGAAAGAGTCATAATGTTATCTTTGTTATTTATGTTATTAAGAGGAAAATTACTCTATGTTGCATCGGTTTTGTGCATTACTGTATCGTATTATTTCTCATGAATGCTGACATAATGTAATGTTCCTTAACAGAAATTTGCGACAGTTGTTAAAATACATCGTATTATTTCACAGTCCCAAATTACTTTTTAAAAGAGATGATGCAAGTTTTCTGAGTTCCAAATTACTGAAAGCGCTAATTTTAATATTTGTTACATTTCTCTAGATATTTATGTAATAGTTGATTACTTTCTTTACCTGTTTGGTAATTTTCTAAAATAACTTAGTCCCATTCACATTGTGATAAATAATTGATTTGTGCATGTACACGTATAAAAAATGCAATATTACGTACACGTCGAAGTCATTTTATAAAATCAAAAAAACCTTTAAAACAGTGTTTTTTAATACCAACTCATCTGTGCACGTGCATCGCACATGCCAAAGTATTCGTGTGAGTATCACACTTGGTCATCTTATCGACCATAGGACAAAGAAGTCAATATTCCTATAAACTCCTGATTTAAGTTATATATGTATTGTTGGTATATTTTTAATTTGAATATGGGTGTCACAGCAATTAAATATAAATTAATTTTAAATTAAATTATTAGTAAATTTTTTTAACATTAATTATAAATAAATATTTTACCCAATAAATTTAAAATAAAATATTAAAATCTCTTTTATTAATAAAAAAATAAATTTGATTTAGTATAAAACAAAATTGTTTACACAAATACAAATCTAAGATCTTGTGCAAATTAATAAAAGTTTTTTTAATTCACCCTTTTAACCCCGATGACTATGTAGCTGATCTAACAAACTAAACACAATTTCTATCACATCAACTAAAGTAAAATTTATGTCACAACAATACTTCTAACGTCGAATCCATTATTGACAAAAAAACGATTAGAAATAAACTAAACGCAAAATCCTAATCACTTTGAAAAAATACAATAAAAAAATAAACATCAAAACAAGCGAATACTTGAGAAACGTTGAAGTATATATAAATACGCCAATAGAGTTGGCAAAATTAGTTGATGGTTTAGACTGTGAGATCAAAGGTCATGAGTTCGAACACCGAAACCAACAACCCTATTACAAATATGCAAGGTATATGTGTGGCACACACATACTTACCTAAGATTTACAAGCAAAGCCTGGTTTTCAAGGCGCGCGGGCACACACATATATTGTGTGTGTTTGTGTTTATATATGTATGTTTAAAAAATTTCACAAAATATAGAGGAATTATAATATGTATAATGAGAGAATTAACAATACAATTTAATCTTCCAAAGAAATAATTATTCATCAATAATACATGTAATTGAGAAACTAATTGACCAAAATGTTTCTCCATAGGCCATCAAAATTCAGAATATCTCAGTTTTGGTCAATAAAATGCAAATAAAGAGCAATGGTTAGCAAAAAAATCCCACAATAATATAAATAACACTGAAAATATTTGATCATACTGAAAGCTTACCAATAGTTAATATTTAATTTTCAACTTCCATTAGATTTTAACATTTTAATTAATTACTAAAGAAAAGTTTAGTGCTCTCCTTGTTTTAAGGAGCACTCTTGTTCTTAAAAAATAATAAATTTGAAAAAGGAGGGTGTGTCTATTTGAAAAAATGCTTCATAATAAGAATGGTTTTGGTGTCAATGGTTAAAATACTATTTGTTTGTGATAAGTGTTAGAACTCAGTAATAAATGTTTAAACACTAGAAGAAATGTTTATTTTCTTAGCAAATGGGTATAGCGTTTTTAACTGGATTGCTGTAAAAAAAATATAATTTGATAGTAAATTTGCTTTATCTAGCGTCGTGCACGCTGTGTGAAACTAAAGGCGGTAAATTCATTTCTTTCCCTCCATATCTATCATTCCCATTAAACAACTTCCCTAAAATTTCAATTTCCCCGTCAAATTAATTCCTTCCTTCGAAAAATAATTTCGCCCTCGCCCTAATTGCTACTGCAGTCCTCTTGTAGGCTCATCCTCTTGTCCTCGTCGCCGTTGCAGTCCTAGCTCGTCCCATTGCAGTCCTAGGTCGTTAGTGGAAGCAATCGCCCTAATTACTACTGCAGTCAATTGACACGAATTGGTAACCATCATCGTTTGCAGCCCTTTGTCCTTGAAATTTCAAAGTAAGTAGTAGCCGATTGGTTTTTGCCTAATTTTGTATTCTTGAATTATTATGTAGAAGCTGTGAAATGCTTATGTTAGAATATTGAGTTGAGTTATACTTATGTTAGATCGTTGCTTTTAGTATTAATAGTTTATTTTATGGTAAAAGCTAACTAAGTCAACATCAACTACAAACAATGTGATAAGCAGAGTGTGAGGACGTAGGGAAATACATCTCAAATAGAAGAGGAATCTTAAGTTAATTGTCTAAACATTCCTAAAATCAGTTAAGTAGACACTAGATTTTGCACAATTCACAGGAATACAACTACAAGATACAAAAGAAAACAACCTTTTCTTATTAGCTGTCAAGTTCTAAAAAGACGAAGTTATCAAAACTGCATAGTGGGAAGTAAGACCGATAGGAAAAATGAAATTTGATTATTGTTGCATGACATGTTAAGGAATCTGGTAGGACCAAGATCTATACCCATGGGATACTGATTTTTGTCATTGCTCAGAAAACCAAAAGCAATGGGAAATTTTTTTGGGAAAATCAAAAAACTATAAGAAGCAATCACACTACAAGGATTACTGTTTATTCTAACGGAAGGGGGCAACGGCCGCCAACGGCATTGACCAACGGCTTCCAACGGCTTTCAACGGCAAGAATTTTCCGGATTATTATCAAGAGATAAAAAAGATAGCCGTTGGACGCCGTTGGAAAATGCCGTTTGCGGCCGTTGGTAGCCGTTGGAAAGCCGAACCAAAATTCACAGCAGCAGCTTCTTCTCCCCCATTTCGATTTTCACCTAAATCTAACCCAAAACCCTCCATCCTCCTCCCCAATTCGCCACCCACTTCCATTCCAACCTCCAACGTCACTCGGTTGCATCTAGAAGCCCTCTCCAACCCCTAATCCTCTCCAATCAAAATATAAACCCTAATCCCTTTTTTTATTCAATTAGGTAATTTAGCGTTAGATTTGCAATTTATATGTTTGTATTGACTATTGTATATGTAGTTTAGTTTATTGATGCTTAATTTTTATTATTAACCTATGTATTGTAAGTTAATTGTATATTATAGTATGTTGTATGTATGGTGTATAGTGTATTGTGTGTATAGCGTAGTGTAGAATGATGCTTGTATGAAAATATAGTGCGATAAGTTGAATGATGACATTAGATTAGAAAATATCAAAAATGATATTTAATTTTATAATATACGGTTACTTTGATTTTTTTAATAAGTAATATAGTGTATTAATTTTATAATGTACGATTAAAAAATATCGAAAATGACAGTAAGTATAGTATCGAACGTCAATTTTTTTTATAAATATAATATGTTACAGAATATGTAATATATTCGAAAACCCTTAGAATGTTTTTCGGCCTCGTCTGATAAGTATTGTATATGATCGTTATGTGGATATTCGTTTTTTTAACAGAACGGACATCTGTATTCATCTTATACAGTATTTGTTGGATTTGTCCCTGTATTGGACAAGTTACGAATACAATAACGTAATTAAATCGCGTAAATTATTTCATTTTAAATGGTTCACAAAATTTCGACAGCGCTTCGTTTATGTTCCCTATGTACACGCAAATGTGTACTGTTCAGGGAACTAAAGCGAAGCGCTGCCGAAATTTTGTTGAATCATTTAAATTGAAATAATTTACGTGATTTAATTACGTAATTGTATTTGTAATGGGAGGTAGGACGACCCATCACCATAGAGTCAATGATCAGTTATTATAAAATTCACCTGTAAACTGTTTTAATAATACGTCAATGCAAATTAATATCGTACTTTTTAACTATATACGTAGGTTAATGGACAATTATTTTACTGATCGGAGCTGGATGTACAAAAAACGAAGAGTTGAAAGTGGAACGTCAATTAGTGAACATTTTAATAATGGTGTTCGCGTATTTATTGATTTCGCTTTAAGTAATAACGGAAACGACAAAGAAATCCGTTGTCCATGTACTAAATGCAAATTGTTAAAGCATTTGGTACCAGAAATGGTAAGAGTTCATTTGTGTCACGTATCGAAATTTTCGACTTTCGAAAATTCGACATCGATACTCACTTTATCGACTGCCGAGCAATCGAGTGCCGGAAACTCCAATAGTGAGGGTTTTAAGAAGAAGAAAAGGTACGAGAAGAAGAAGATAGAAGAAAAAAGAAAATAGAGAAGAACAACACAGAACAGAAACAGGACAACATCAGAATCTTACACATCGCAGCGGAACAATATATAATAGGTAAATGAATAATCTTTAAACAAAGAACTATATCGTTTTATACATACATCAATCAGAGTCAATAAACAACAATGGACAGTTATATAAACTTGTCCTCATACAGAATACACAGCGAAATAAATACTATCAGATACAAATACTACGTCTCGTCATCCAGCTTATCTCCAAAGCTCCAGAATATCCAGAATATCCTGATAACATAACTCTAGGCTGCCCGTGTGGAAAATGGTGGGCACCCAGAGTTTAGAAGGGAACAATAAACTCCGAGTCAGTCATGGTGACTGGTGTGAGATCGTAAAACAGTTATTTTTTATAACAACAAAATAATTTTTAAAGTCAATTCGAAATGCTTTTGGAAAATGAAACTACCATAAGACCTCCCGCCACACACACAATGCAAACGCAGAATTGGAGGAGATTTCTTCTTATGATAGTCAAAGATGCTTACTACGCAAAATCAAATCATTTTTGATATTATTATTAGTGCATAGTGTAGAAATCATTCGAAAGTAGAATATAAATCTTAGCCAGCATAGGTACCATTATAGTATGCTTGCTATAGCTACCATATTAAATGGCAGGTTCTACAACTAAAACCGTACAAGGATCGTATTGTTTCTTTGGATTTCCAACAAATGGTCAGGCTAAGGAACTTCCTATCCACGATGGGTACGTCCCTGGAATAGACGACCCGAGAACCTAACCGGATCTCTGCCAACACAAGGCCGGGTTACCTCTGCAAAAATAGGTAACTACTGACACGCGTATGCCATCCCCCGATCGTCACCGATCTTCCCGAGGATCCCCGATTTCCAACAACCACAAAGAAATAAATTTTTGCAGCAACCACAGAGGTTAAGTATCTGGGCTCCATACCATGATACCACCTTTATCCAGAAGGAATGACATACACTAAGGGGCGCTACTCCCTAGAACCTTGCTGCATCCTTCCTGTTTTGACCATTTCCGGGGTGTGAGGCTCGACGAAGTCTCGTCCACAAAGCTACGCTTTCTACAAAGCCATGCTTCGGGTCAAACAAATGATCAACCTATGATCACAAAGATATAAGATCTAACAAATGATCATATCACAAATGATCAAACACTGATCATTTCACAGCAACACTCAGTATGCCACGTTACCAAATTGGGATATATCGCTGATGAATTTCAACTACATAACCTCTGAGCTCGTACGTCTCAGAGAAGGGTGTTAAGCTAAGAGAATAAATTCTCCGCCACCAACAGAAATGTATTTGAAAGAAATCAGCTTTATATCTCAATCTGTAACGTCAGACACACAATCCATACAAGTCTGTTCCGGGATCGAACAGAACCGAAGGCACTTCTCACGAAGCCCTTGCAATTCCGGATAATTTTCTAATCACGTCCGGACTTCCCGTCACTAAGGGTGATAATAACCTCTAAACCGGAGATCAGCCGATGTAGAGTAACTCGACGGTAATCCTTCCGTTTTCAAAAATATCCGGTCTTCAACACCGGTCTTCAAATGCAATTCATAACGACGTATCACATATTCGGAATGGGTTATACGACCCCATGGTCCTTTCCCGGCTAACCCGAATAGTGAGCGCTTATTCAAAAATAAGTGTGGCATTCAAATTCAAACAATTCACAACAAATACCTATCTAAAGGTAATTATTGATAGTCGGTTATTTGACTATCAATAAAGATGCGCAACATCATCAGATTCCAAATAATTTTCCAAATTATTTATTTTCCAAAATATCTTTACTAGATATATAATTTCCACACTTAACCGTTTGAAAACAAATTTTCAAATATTCACTTTTCAATTTATCTTTAAAAGATAAAATTTCAAACCCTTCGTTTCATATTGGAAAAGCACTTCCATACTTATTTAATTATAAGTATTTCACAAATCTATTTATTTTCAACTTTTGAAAATATCCAATATACTTAAATCAAAATTAAGTATAATTCATTCTTTAAGGAAATCATTCTTTTAAGTACATTTATTTGAGTCAAAACGAATGTTACGTAAAACATCGTTACGACGACTCAAAATCACTAGTATAGGGATTCGAAATTAAGATAGGTATATAAATCCCAATACTACATAAAAACATTTCCTTTCGGGAATCATTTACTATAACAATAGTGTTATAGTCCATCATTTCCTTATTTCTCGAAAACGTCTATTTCAACAATGAATGTTGAAATCTATGATTTCGATTCATAATACCTTTTAAAACATCTTTAAAACGTTTAACTTTATTTTTAATATTCCTTCTTCGAAAATAAGTCCATTTTACTTAACAATATATTCACTGTCCCAAAATCGTGAATATACTTCACTAACCAAATTTCAGTCTTTTCTACACATTCAATTTAAGAATAATTCGCTATCCAAAATCGCGAATATATTTCCTTTAATAACCTTCTACATTTAATTTATCAAATTCAATTGATTCCGAATTTATAAACACGTTTATAAATTCTATTTCTCTTTTATAACAACTTTTATTTATAAATCTCCTTTATAAATCAATTTGATAAAATATTCCATTTAAAGGCAAAAATCCAATTTCTAAGTGAATTTCTTATAATCTTTTATTATACAATTTCATTCATTTTATAACTTCATACTTTATAAATCTATAAACTTCAACTTTATAAATCTATAAACTTCAAATCTTCACAATTTATAATTCTATAAATTTCATATCTTTACAACTTATAATTCTATAAGTTTCATATCTTTACAAATTTAACACTTATAAAAAAACTCGTTTAAGATTCCAATAATTTTAATTGATAAATATCAATTTTGTACATCTTTTATATACATCGTTTTTAATAATTCAAAAATTCAAATTTGAACTATCTTATAAATTACTTAACTATTTATTTCAAATATCATCTTTTGGTTATCTTTCACAAACATTATAATCTCCATAACTTTAAATTTATAACATTTATTTATTTAAAGTAAATCAATTCAAAATTTCAAATAAAACGTATACTTAAAAATCTCTTTTAAAGTTAAAATCATTATTTTTAAACTTCAAAATTTTGAATCCAATGATGCAACGCATCAATTAGTCCATCACAACATCAAACATCATATATCATCATATGATAACAGAATATATATCAACATCTGTAAATAAATAAATACAGTTGAGGAATCCAGTTGGATCCCTCCAACCTGTTTTCCTGCATCCAAAGACGTTAGCACAATACCAATTCCGCTCCAGTACGGAATTATCGCGGTATATGGGTTTTATAAAAATCCGCTTACTAACGGCGCAATAGGGTCTCATCCGCTATACGAGGCGGGAAATCATCAATCCAATATATACATATGCCAATATGTATATATTGCTATATATAGATATATATCCTACTATATCTAATATCACATCCAATGGCAATCAAATCAATCAATAAATAACTGAAAATTCCACTTTCATTTTGAGTGAGAAAAATCTCACCTTAGTTTTTAAATTTGCAGTCCATTTCCAATCTCGACCCAATTATCTTGATTTACACCTTGTATACACAATTTTGCAATTTATTAATATTCGAATTTAAATCGAATTATTCAATTACCTATTTGAATTTTAAATTACACAATGATTTAATTTTAAACCAATTTAATTATCAATGATTTATTTTAACTTCCAAATATAAATTTAAAATGATCCCTTTTAAAATAAATCTATTTAACTACGATAAAATCCAAAACTAAATTTCTTACTTAATAAATTTATTTAACAAAACAAATCTAGAACTAAATTTCCTTTAATAATTTATTTAACTAAACAATTTAAACTTAAAATTAAACTTCTTTTAAATAAATATATCTAACTAAACCCTTTTTTTTTATAAACATTCCCATTACTGTAAATCCCCTTTTTAACATATATACGAATTTATATTAAAACCAAGACTGCAATACCTCGCTGTCTCTTCTGAACTCGGTCGAGCTCAAACATCTGACAATGCCGAGCATCATCGCCTCGTGAACCATCCACTTGCCAACGCTGAATCGTGACCATCTCGTCGCCCAAAAACAAGCTCGAAACCCACGCGACGATTCCAGTGATCGAGTTTCCCCTTAAGTCGCAGCCGCGACCACCTAATCGAAGTCGATAACCCTCAAAGCCTCAGCCCTAGGCCACCACCGCTTCAACCAATCTGACGTCGCGACACTCCCACCGCTCACACGCACATGCCCAAGTACGCGCTCGACTTCCTCCATCGATTGCCATCGCCGCTGCCCCAAATACACTCGAGACCACCCATCAATGTCGAGCTCGAGGTCGAACCACTCAGGCTCGAAGTGCCCTAGCTCGCGTCGCCGCCTTCAATTGCTCGCCTACGATTGATCGCATAACATTAGGGAGGCTCGGTTCGATTACTTCCCCGATACGAAATTTTGATTTGCTTTTGCGCCTTCGATTCACTGAAGGAGGCAAAGAGGATTCGCGATTTAAATGGAACGAGGCAGCGTATTCGCGTATACGTATTATTTCTTTAAACTGAAGAAGGAAAGGGGTAAGAGAGATATTCATTAGAGTGTCGGCCCTTTTTTCTCCTTTGCTTTGATTTTTGAACGAAGGTATGGGTTTTGATACTTAAAATAGAGGGGCGCGTGATTTTTCTTAGGCGTGAGTTAAGGTGGGTAGCGCGATTCCAGGATGAAACAAAGGGCGTGAAAAAAGGAAGAACGTGTGATGTTTACAAATTTAAATTTAAATTTAAATTGAATTCCATTTAAATCCCAACGCGTTTAACTATCGTATGGTCACATAACAACCCCGAATGCTACGAAACTTGAAATCCGACAATAATACAATATTCCGGACCCAATGGAACTGGTTTCGTCAAATTCCGAGACTGCACCCCGGAACGCTGTATTTTAAATATCGATTCGAACAATAAATTTCAAAACTGAACAAACAGTTTCAGATTAAATTCTGAAGCTTCGATTATCTTCTGTATTATCAATACGAATTTTAAAAGCTTTTGAAATATTTTTCTTTAGCTTTAAATTGAAGATTTAAATTTTTATTCAGCATTCAATAGATTAAATTTTAGAATTTAATCGCCAAATTCAAAGTTATATCAGGGATTCCAATTAAATTATCGTTCAAATATTTAAAATTAATTAAATATTTTCAATTTAATTTGTTCAAAATTCTGGGTCGTTACAATTTGCGTCAGTTCGGTTTCGTGTCGAACTATTTGGTTTGGGATCATCATGGAGAACCGTTAGCATCTAATCGTGTTGAAGCTGAGGAGGTATTGAGTAATGAAATTGATACGACAAATCTCGTAGAACATATGGTTGAAGATGCTGCACGTTCAATGTTCCCTGTTTCTCAATTAACCGATGACGATGGTAATACTGAAGACGAACCAAATATTGGTGCAAAAAAATATATGATTTGTTAGAAGCGGCGAAGAAACCCATTTGGGAAGGTTGCACAAGCGGAACCCAATTGTCAGTGACTACTGAGTACATTGCGATGAAATCTAAATACAACCTCACAGAATCTGGATTTACAGCTGTTGTACAAGCTGCGAAACGGCATATGCCTCCCAATAATTTAATGTGCGAAAATCATTATGAAGTAAAAAAACTAATGTCGGCTTTTGGTTTACCATATCAAAAAATAGATACATGTCTAAATGGTTGCATGCTGTTTTGGAAGGAAGATATCAATCTTAGACATTGTAAAATATGCAATCAGGAAAGGTACAAACCAAGAAAGAAAAAGGGAAAGGAAGTCCCGTATAAGCGTATGCATTATTTACCAGTTACTCCTAGACTTCAAAGGTTATATGCATCTTCTGTAACTGCGCAACATATGAGATGGCATAGTATGAGAATACGAGAGGAAGGTACGTTAACACACCCAGCTGATGGGGAAGCATGGAAGCATTTTGACCAAAAGTATCCTGATTTTGCATCCGAGAGTCGTAATGTTAGACTTGGTTTATGTACGGATGGATTTTCACCATTTTCTCAATTTGGTTCTAAATATTCGTCCTGGCCTATAATTGTCACACCTTATAATTTACCTCCTTGGATGTGTATGAAAACTCCATACATGTTTCTTACAGTTGTTGTTCCTGGTCCTGATGATCCGACACAAGGAATCGATGTTTATTTACAACCTTTGATTGAAGAATTAAAAACATTGTGGTACGAAGGAGTAGAAACATATGATATTTCTAAAAAAAAACTTATGTATGCTTCTTTGTTATGGACAATCAGCGATTTTCCTGCGTATGCAATGCTTTCAGGTTGGAGTACGGCTGGTCGCCTAGCTTGTCCTTACTGCATGGAAGAAACAAGAGCATTTCCTTTACCTCATGGAAATTTTTTTTCGTGGTTTGGCTGTCATCGATGTTTTCTTCATGTTAATCATCCATTTGAAGAGATAAGAAAAACTTTACAGCTAATAGAGTTGAAACTTTAAGCGCACCTACGGTTTGGTCAAGCGAAGATATTTATGAACTTGTAAAGGATTATCCAAAAATACATGAAACCGGAAAGCAAATTGAAATTCAAGGTAAATCATCGATTCATAACTGGTGCAAACAAAGCATATTTTGGGAGTTGCCTTATTGGAAAAATCTCCTGATTCGTCATAATATTGACATGATGCACAATGAGAAAAACGTGTTTGATAATGTGTTTAATACAGTTTTGAATGTCAAGGGGAAAACGAAAGATGATTTGAAATCAAGGCGTGATATCGAAGTATTATGTAATCGTCCTGAGCTTCATATGAAACCAAATGAAACAAAAAAGCCAAAAGCGTGCTATGAGCTAGACAATAATCAAGTTAAAATATTTTTAAAATGGGTGGAAGGATTAAGATTCCCGGATGGTATATCTTATAATCTTCGTAGATGTGTGGACTATAAGAACAATAAACTTAGCGGGATGAAAAGTCATGATTGTCATGTTATGATGGAAAATTTATTACCCGTCGCTTTTAAAGAACTATTGCCCGTAAAAGTTTGGACTGTTCTAACAGAACTTAGTCTGTTTTATAAAGAGATTTGTTCTACTACATTAAAAGTTGATCGTTTACGTAAACTTGAGGAAGAAATCCCGATATTGCTATGCAAATTGGAAAAAATATTTCATCCTGGTTTTTTCAATGTTATGGAGCATTTACCTATTCATCTTCCATTTGAAGCACGTCTTTGAGGGCCTGTGCAATATGAATGGATGTATCCATTTGAAAGGTATATTCATATTTAGTTCATTAAATATTGGTTTAATTATATGTATAAAAAAATTGATTTAAAATAATTTGAAATAGATATTTAAATCATCTAAAGAAAAAAGTGAGGCAGAAAGCTCGAGTTGAAGGCTCGATTTGCAAATCATACATTGAAGAAGAAGCTTCATTTTTTTTCTCTCATTATTTTAGTGACCATGTGAACATATCATTTGAAAGTGCTCCGCGTAATGATGAAGGCATTGATCAAGATGATTGTCAATCGACTATATCTATTTTTAAAAAGCATGGTCGGCCTTCTGGTAAATGTGTGGAACTATGGTTGGATGACAGAGATTATCATGTAGCACACACATATATTCTTCTCAACTGTGCTGAAGTTGCAGCATTTGTTAGGTAATATACTTATATATGTAACATTTCTTGTATCTTAATTAATAAATATACAAATATGCACACATGTATCTTAATCAAAATATAACATTTCTTGTATAATTGCAGTATTTACGAATCACAACATCCGAACGGAGATATCAGCAAAGAATTCTCTAAATGGTTTTCTAAGTACGTTTTTGATACGACAAATGGTGTTGTAGACGAAGGATTGAAACATTTAGCTTTGGGACCAAAAAGGATAGTCAAGACCTATCCAATATTCTTTGTGAATGGATATAAATTTAATACCAAAGAATACGGTGCTGAAAAATTAACTAACAATACTGGTGTATTTGTTAAAGGTAGTGATGATCCAAATGATCATATACATGATTTTTATGGCGTGCTAACCCAAGTTTTGCAATTGTCGTATTTCACACGACCTGCAGAAGAAGTATTTTTGTTTAAATGCAACTGGTTCAGCAACGTTCCAGGTTCTGGAATAAACGTGCATCCAAAATATAATCTTATAGAAATAAAACATACTTCGCATTATCATAACTACGATCCTTTTGTACTTGCCAAACAAGCTCTTCAAGTTTATTATGCTTCTTACCCATCTCTAAGAAGAGATAAAGTAAATTGGTCGGCTATTTTAAAACAAAGGCAAGATTTACATTTGATGGACGGAACATTCCCGATGAACAAGCTTACCAAGCAGATATCGAGGAAAGTAGAGGAATAATAATAACAGATGATCAAACAGATTTTGGACCTCTAAACGATGATTCAAATGCATTAATTGAAGCATTTGAGAGTACAGAGGAACAAAATATAGAGTACGAAACAGAGTCTGAAACCAAAACTGACGAGGACTGATCAATAATCTACATTTTGAAGGTAATTATATTTAACATTATAATGTTTTCATTAAAAATGTTATGCTAATGTATGATATGTGTCACGTACTCTTCTTATGTTATGCCATAATGTATGTTTTACATATAGTCATTTAATGTTCTCATATAATGTTTGTCTGTAACATGTTCTATAGATATGTCTTCACGTAGACGATCTGGGTCTACACATTCTGGGTCTCCCTCCTCTTCACAGAGAGGGACTATTCGTCCTGCAGATCGTGATCGCGGTGGTCCATCAGAGGAGATGCCACGCACTGCAATTTGGCTAAAGCCAAAAGCCGACGGATCTGGGTAAGTATTAAGTTTGAAAATTAAATTTTATTCTCGTACAGTCTATTATAAGTATAATAGTCATAAAATAGTAAATGCTTTTTTTTCCTGTTAAACACAGTGGTTTTACGTTAGAGCCATCAAATATAGTTCTTTCATTATCTAAGCATGCATACCAGAGTCGGATGAATGAATGTTGGCCCAAATGGTTCTTGATTCCAGAGAACGTGAAGGAAGCTATTTGGCAGGACTTTTTGGTATGAGTGATATTACTTGTTAGGATTAAATATCTAATCATGTTTACACTACGCATAAAAACTATATAACTCTTATGTAATCAAACGTGCAGGGCCATGTGGACATCCAGGATGCAGATCTTTCCATTGTACGGCGTCATTGGCAGAGTAAGATTGCAAAGAACTACAGGGAGACTTTAAATGCTGTGAAATCAAGTGGAAGCAAGCCAAATTGGATGAGCGCTGTTGTGTGGGAACAGTTTATCCGTTGGTGGGCCAATGAGGAATTTCAGGTAAATTTAGCATATATTTAATTTAAATTGTTCTACGCAAATAATATTTAAATTAAAACTATAAAACAAATTTTTTTTCAACTTAAATTTGCAGAAAGAGTCAACTAGGAATTCTGCTAACAGGAGCAAGACCCCCGTCACACATCGCGGTGGTTCTAAGTCATTCCAGCATCACCGCGAGGACTTGGTATATTTATTAATTAACATAAACATTTATATAAAAATATTTAATATATATATTTATATGTGCATATTTCAGGAAAGACAGCGCGGTGGTCCTGTCAGTCGTTGGGATGTATTTGCGCATACGCATGCGGTGACTCAGATTGACGATTCAGGCTCATATTCGTACACCTGGGAAAGTAATGACAAAGCAAGGGCCGCATATGTAAGTATAAGATAATGAACTAAAAGTTTTAAGTCTATTAAAATAGCATTATCTAAATTCAATTGTATTTTGCATACTAGGAAAAGTTTCAGGACGCACGGACATTGATGCTCCAGGACACTGGAAGAGCAGAGTTGACCATTGATGAGGAGAACGCAATATTTGAGTCTGTCATGGATCCAGCGACCCACGTAAGGCGCTTTGGATTTGGAAGCCAATCGGTAATTTAATTTAAATTTAAAATAATTTTTATGAAGCATGTTCATTTCGATATCATATATATAAACACTTTAGATGTGAGCTTAGCTAGAGTAAATATTTAAACGTATTTACACATATATTTACACATATTTACTAATGTTTACAGGTTGACGTAGTGCAGAAGAACTACCAGAGGGCTCAAGATAAGGAGGAGATCGCACAGCTATGAGCCCAGATCGCCACGCTTCAAGACCGCGATCGCCGCCGTGAAGAACAAATGGAGTAGCTAAACAATAAAGTGGCGGAGTTCATGGAGCAATACGGGCGGTTTCCTTCCTCCGGTGGTTCTGCTGGCGAGTGAGTTGAGGTATGTTTGAGATGTTTTCTTATGTGTGGAGTGGTGATGGTTTATATATATTGTTGTATGGTTTAGACATTTGGTGATGGTTTGGATGTGTTAGGCATTTGGTGATGTGTTTGGATGTCTTAAACATTTGGTGATGGTTTGGATGACGATTGGTGATGGCTTTTTATGTGTTTTGTTTGTATATATGATGACGGTTGGTTTGGATGACGTTTGGTTTTGATGTAGAAACTAATTTGATGGATGTAGAATTTAGTTTGTTTTGATGGTTTGGTTGCTTATGTGTATGATTTGATTATTATATTGTGTTTGGTTATATATATGTGATTGTTATTGAATATACGCTCAAAATGGAGCAGTTTTGATATTATGATATTGTGTGTGGCCGGAGGTGAGTAGGGGCTGCTGGGTAAAAAAAAAAGTTTCAGATTTCCAACGGCTTCCAACGGATACCAACGGTCATTTGGTTATTCATAGGCAACGGCTTCCAACGGCTACCAACGGCCATAACCAACGTTTTCCAATGGCATACCAACGGCAAGTTGGTCAACGAAGTTTGCCACGTGGCCAGATGAGCCGTTGGTGAACGTTGGTATAACGCCGTTGGAGGCGTTGGAAGCCATTGGAAGGCGTTGAATTGTATTCCAACGGCCTTTCCAACGGCTTCCAACGGCGTACCAACGGCCGCCAACGGCCGCCAACGGCTTGGAGCCGTTGGAAAGCGTTGTCTCCCTTGTAGTGTCACATTGTAAATAGAATAAGGATGATAACAAGCTACTACTACCCTGTATCAATATATGTTGACTCAAGCCTGAATTTTGAGTAGCCTTGTTAATCCAAGATTTTGACACTTTATTATTACCGCTAATTTTTCAAATTTTAGCGTTGATTTTTCAGATTAAAAGCATGTCATATTACAGTTCGATTATTGCGATATATGAAATATTTTGTCTATGTTAAATACTTTTGTATATACTTTTGAATTAACAAAATTAACAAATTATTTTGATTTTTAGACTTCGCTGTAGATAAATATGCATAATCAACAAAAAAAATGCCAAAGTGTCAAAAATAAAAGAAACAAACAAAGAACTATCAACGCCATTTCCAAAGATAAGTAACGAATTATTATTGAAAAATTAACAAAAATAAATGAAAGTTGGTGAACTCTGGAGGACGTAGATGATGAAAGTTAATTTCAATGATTCAGATGTAATAGTTAATGTTAATTGTGTTTTGTTGAATAAATTGGTTCAAAACAGAATGCAACAGTTTGTCTGCGTTACTATAGAACACAATGTAACGATGTTATATGTTACAACAACTAAACAACAACACTTTAAATGTGTTTCAGCAAGCAAATTGCAACAGTTTTGTCTGTTACAGATTTGGCATATCAGCAATTGAAAGCAAGAAGAATACCAAAGTACGTCGGAGGCTTGTCGTGACAATCGCCTTAAGACTCTATTTGAAGTCTCCCAGGATACAATCGACGAAACTGCGCGAGACTGTAATGAGTATGTCAGTCTGAGACGATGATGGCAACAGAAATGAATTGACCGAAGTAAGTATGTCGGGGAAGAAGAAGAACTGTTAAATTAGTTAGTGATTTGATCAGGATCCGTCACTAATTTATAGTTTCTGAACGGTCACGGTTGCGTGCGTTCAAAATATATCCGTTCTTGAAAAACAGCATCCCTTTATTCTTCCAACGGGTCGCACCCGTAAATCTGCCAAAATTTGCAGTGTTTTCTGTAGCAAAAATAAGATTTCATAGTAGGCCCAAGCCCGGCCCGGCCCGGTTCGGTTCGGGACGGGCGGACGGCGTGTGCGCGTGTGTTCATCAGATTTGGGTCCTCCCTCTCGCACAAAATTACCTAACCCTAAAGGCCAATATAGAGAATGAGGATCCTGCATATATACACAATTTAATCTTTCATTTTGCCAATGTGGGACTAAAGCATATTTCATCCATCTCTTTAGAATTGTCAACAATCCCCCACATGAATAACAATATACTTTTCCCCCACACAAAGTGGAATATCTCAGACTACATATGGAATAATACTTTTGAAGGATAAGTAGATGTTTCACTTTGAACTTTCCCTTGTTAACACTCATCGGATATACTTGACTAATCGGTGAATTATTTCATCTTGAACCGTCTGCCGTTATTGTATAACTAGACAATAAGGTTAACAAAGCATTGTTTCCCTTCTCATCCAATCTTTTGGTTGTGTTCATTTCGGTCCTGAAAAAATTTGGTTCTGCGAGTGTTTATAGGGAATAAAAGCCTTTAATATTCTCATAGAGCCGACCCAGCTCATACTAACATAGGTGATCGCAACCATAAGGAGTATCCTACATATACCCCACTTGTTATTTTACAAGATATGGTCATCATTAAAAAGCATAGCTTTAACCTTTTAATACTTCTGTAGGCATGCATTTATGTTTTGCACCATAGGAATGGAATGGACTATGTCCAGAAAAATGTGTTACGTCTTGAGTTACTCAGAACTGGTTTGCCTATTGATCATAGTCCTTGGGATCTCCAGTCGCTAGGATAGGTTTTCGTATAAGATAACTCTTGGTGGTTTAGGCTTTTAAACCCATTCCCCTCGATGCGCAGTCAATTTTCTCTCTTGATAAAGCTTTAGTAAATGGATCCGCTAGGTTATCATTTGTTCTCACATAATCTATGGAAATAGTTCCATTTGAGAGTAACTGCCTAACTGTGTTATGGCGTCGACGAATGTGTCGTGACTTTCCATTATACACAAAGTTGTGCGCTCTGCTTAGCAGCCTGGTTATCACAGTGTATGCATATGGCCGGTACAGGTTTATGCCAAAATGGAATATCTTCTAAAAAATGACGAAGCCATTTTGCTTCTTCGCCTGCTTTATCTAAAGCGATGAACTCCGATTCCATAGTGGATCGAGCTATGCATGTTTGTTTAGTAGATTTCCATGACACTGCTGCCCCTGCTAAGGTAAATACATATCCACTTGTTGATTTTGATTCCTCTGAATCAGCAATCCAGTTTGCATCACTATATCCTTCTAAGACGGAGGATATTTTCCATAATGTAAGGAATAATTTGTGGTATTTTTTAAATATCCAAGCACTCTCATTAGTGCTTTCCAGTGTTCCTTTCCTGGATTGCTTGTATACCTGCTCAGTCGACTTACCGAGTAAGCGATATCTGGTCTAGTGCAATTCATGAGATACATTAAGCATCTTATTACACGAGAGTATTCCAGTTGCATTACACTCTCATTAGTGTTTTTATGTAGTACTTCTGAAGGATTAAAAGGTGTTCTCACTCCTTTAATTCCATAGTCTTGGAATTTTTCAATCACTTTGTCTACATAGTGTGACTGAGACAATTCAATTCCATTAGGTGTTCTTATTATTTTGATTCCCAAAATAACGTCTGCAACTCCTAATTCTTTCATATCGAAATTGCTAATTAACATCTTCTTTATGGTCTATATTACTTCAGTATTTGGACCAAATATTAACATATCGTCTACATATAAACAAATCATCACATATGATTGTCCAATTTATTTATAATAAACACATTTATCACATTCATTTATACGAAAACCATTTCTTATCATGACACTATCAAATTTTGCGTGCCATTGTTTTGGAGCTTGTTTTAGTCCGTATAATGATTTTCTAATCTATAGACTTTGTTTTCATTTCCTTTGGAAATAAAACCTTCAGGTTTCTCCATGTAGATCTCCTCATCGAGATCTCCATTTAAGAATGCTGTCTTTACATCCATTTGATGAATTTCTAGATTATAGATCGATGCAATTGCTATTAGCATTCTTATAGAGGTTATTTGTGTTACCGGCGAATATGTATCAAAGAAGTCTACTCCTTCCTTTTGACGATATCCTTTGGCTACTAATTTGGCTTTATACTTGTCGATAGAGCCATCCGCTTTCATTTTCTTTTTGAAAATCCATTTGCAGCCAATAGGTTTTATTCCAGGTGGAATATCAACAATTTCCCAAGTTTTATTACTTAGAATTGAATCAATCTCACTGTGGATTACTTCTTTCCAACATGAAGATTCAGAAGATGACATTGCTTCCTTGTACGTTTGAGGTTCGTGATCTAACACATATGTGAAAAAATCCAAACCAAATGTCTTGGAAGTCCTAGCCCTTACGCTTCTTCTTGGTTCAACTTCCTCAATCTCATGATGAGTTTCATCTTCATGTGAATTGCTTGATTCTTCTCTTATCCTTTAAGGGACATTATTCCCTTCATTCCTTTTGTGCGGAAACACGTCTTCAAAGAATGAGGCATCTCTTGATTCCATGATTGTATTTACATGAACATCAGCTATATCAGACTTGAATACAAAAAATCTGTAGGCACTGCTATTTTGGGCTGGCCCTAGATAGTAACAATCTACTGTTTTTGGTCCAAGTTTGACTTTCTTGGGAGGCGGAACTGGAACTTTTGCCAAGCACCCCAACACTTTGAGGTATTTAAAGCTTGGTTTGTGTCCTTTCCATAACTCATAAGGAATTGTTCATGTTTTATTGTGAGACACTTTGTTTAATATGTGATTAGATATATTTAAGGCTTCCCCGCACAAATTCGTCGGTAGACCAGAGGTTAAAAGCATGGCATTAATCATGTCTTTCAACGTTCTGTTCTTCCTCTCGGCTACACCATTTTGTTGTGGTGAATATGGAGCTGTTGTTTGATGAATTATACCATTTTCGGCACAGAACTGTTCAAATGGTGATTCATATTCTCCACCTCGATCCGATCTTAATACTTGATCTTTTTATTTAGCTGATTTTCTACTTCAGCCTTATATTTTATAAACGATGTAATTGCTTCAGCTTTTCTATTTAAAAGATATACGTAGCAATATCGTGTATTATCGTCAATAAATGTGATAAAATACTTTTTCCCACCTCTTGTAGGTAAGTTTTTGAAATCACATAAGTCAGTATGAATCATTTGTAATGGTTCAGTACTTCTATCAACAGTATGAAATGGTTCTTAACCATTTTTGCTTCTACACATGTCTCACATTTGTATTTTTTATCTTCTTGAAATTTTGGAAATAAATCCAGATTTGCAAGTTTTTTCAACTTTCGAAAGTTTATATGTCCTAATCTTTCATGCCATAATAGAGCATCATACTCGACAACATAAGAAACTTCCTTTTTATTCATTTCAGAATTACAATATACATCATTATTGCCAATTACAGCTACATTAGCCTTAAATAGGCCATCACACAAGTATCCTCTCCCTATATAGATTCCAGCTTTAGATAGAACAACTTTATCTGATTCAAAGACCATTCGGAAGCCTTTCATCGAGAGTACAGGTCCAGAGATCAAGTTCTTGCGAATGTCTGGAACATGAAGCACATCATTCAGCGTAATAGTCTTACCAGATGTGAACTTGAGAATCACTTTCCCGCTTCCCTCAATCATTGACACTGCAGAGTTGCCCATGTACAACTTTTCTTCATGATCGAGTTTGTTGTAAGTGGAGAACATGGTTTTTTCAGAACACACGTGTCGTGTAGCACCTGTGTCAAACCACCACTGAGAAGGATTCTGAACTAGATTGCATTCCGACACAACTCCAGAAAAGTTAGACCCATCGATGTCCTTGTTTTCCACCACATTTGCTTCAGAATTATTCTGTTTCTTGTGCCTGCAATCCTTTGCTTGATGTCCAGTCTTGCCACAAACCCAACACTGCCCATTGAACTTCTTGGACGGCTTCTGATCATTTTGTTTGGTTTCTGGCGCCTTTCTTTTCTTTTTGTTTTTGTTGGGGTTTCCTTTTTTCTTTGCCCCTTCTGCAACAAAAGCCTCTTCGTTTTTTGGTTTAGTGACTCTGCGATTATCTGCCTCGATCTTCAATCTGACGATGAGGTCTTGTAAGGATATCTCCTTCTTTTTGTGCTTCAAATAATTGTGGTAGTCCTTCCAAGATAGTGGTAGCTTTCCAGTGATTGCTTCAACCAGGAAAGATTCACCAACTTCGTGGCCTTCTGCTTGCCAAATAAAAATTACATGGTTGTTACTGGAGCCAAATAAAAATCTGCCAAAAATTACCTGACCCTGAGTTGGGCAGTGTTTTCTGTAGCAAAAATAAGATTTCATAGTAGGCCCAAGCCCGGCCCGGTTCGGTACGGACGGGCGGCGTGCGCGCGCGTGTTCATCAGATTTGGGTCCTCCCTCTCACACAAAATTACCTGACCCTAAGGGCCAATATAGGGAATGAAGATCCTACATATATACACAATTTAATCTTTCATTTTGCCAATGTGAGACTAAAGCATATTTCATTCATCTCTTTAGAATTGTAAACATGTTTTTTATGTCTCGTTGTACTTTTCCCATTTATTTATGTTAGTCTTTTAATTTTTTATAAAAGAGATATTTTTTAGTGTAAAATGACAATATTCCAACAAAACTATAGATTATTTGCATTAATTTATTTTGAAAATAAATAAATAATGCCAATAAGATTATTGCATTTATTTATTTTGATTTGTAATAACACAAACGTGAATATTTAATCTTAGCACGACATCTTAGGACATGATTCACTTGCATATGCAGTACGACTTATTGTTCCAATGTCCTAAGATGTCGTGCTAAGATTAAATATTCACGTCGACATGATTCACTTGCATATTTAATCTTAGCACGACACCCGTGTGTGAGCTGGGGAGTGATTCACTTGCATATGCAGGTGAGACATTTTCTCACCTGAACATGCAAGTGAGTTTTTGTGGTAGGCTGGGCCAGTCTTGGTCCAGCGCTGTTAAAAAATAAAATAAATTAATGCTTATAAGGCTGCAGTGTTCAAGCTGCAGCAATACAGAGAGAGGAAAGAAAAAAATGTAAACGGTGCTTCAATTTGTTAATATTTGGCAAAGTATGCCTCAGCTACGGGTTTTCTTAATGATAACCAACTGTTTGATCCTACTTTCCATTGACACTCAATTATTGGCATTGACATTTGCAATTCATGTATCATAATGTGAGTGTTGTTTCAGAACCTTAATTATTAACTTATATGTCAGATAAGTTTTTTACTGAACATAAACATGCTTACTTGTTGTGGTGTTTTTTATTATTATAAAATATATTTACAGTTAAGTTATTAAATGTATTTTCCTAGTTTATATATTTTGACAGTTAGCAGTTTATAAATTTTAGTTTTGACAGTTTATAACTTGACTGATGTGATTTTTGCTTTCAACCACATGACGGAAAATACAGCCTCGGCTATCTAAGTCATAGTTTTGAAGACCGTACCGTGCATTGAACCGTGATGCTTCATGGTCGAAGGTTCAAATGGTTGGATCTGTTGGACCGTCAAAACCGTAACCAAGAAAATTTTATATATAAAACACAAAATTTTTGGACTAAAACCAAAATAAGTATACAGTTTGAAGTCAAAATGAAAATTAACCACCAAAAAATAAAAAAAGAAATGAGGATTTAAGTGCAAAACTGACACAATTTCTATGTTCTGTACGCTACCCCTCTTCTTCTTTCAACGAGCTCTCAGCCCTAAATTCAAAAGTAAAAATCACAGCAACTTAAACCTTGAAAATAATCAGCAATTAAATATTAAAACAATGGTTCTCAATGGAATGAAGTGATTCTAGAGGTCTAACCACGGCTTTGAGCAATTTTCGGTTTTGGAGACCTCCGGGCCGTAGTGGCCAACGCTGGCGGTTCTGACGATCGGACCGGCGGCCCGGTCGGGTCTTCAAAATACTGATCTAACTATTGACTAATTTTGTGTAATAGGGTGGTACATTCTGCATGGTTTATATAACCAGTTAATAGCGGATCCCCAGATACTTTTCTTGGCCTTCTTCAATTTGTAGTAAGTTTCTAATGTTGTTTCTCACATTGGCAATGCATGTTGCTTAATGCTTGATCCTATAGCTGTGTTTGGCTGATGTTCATTATACTGTAACTGTGTTGCGTGCCCCTTCTCTAGCTGTTCAACTCACATTATGTGCTACTTACTTGATGCTGCAATATGGGGTAGGTCTTTATTTGCTTACCTTTAGGTCGAAGTATACTCAATTATTTTTGGTCATGCTGATTTTGACATCATGTATTATTCTAATGGACTTGTTATGCATTTTGAGAGATTTTATGTTAAGATCTTTTAAAATTAATTTTTTTAATAGTCTATACTATGATAGTTTATTTTTGGTAGATAATATATATTAGACGTGCCACTGACAAAATTAGAAAATGTTCAATGGTTCCCTTCCATGATAGATAGTATATTTTATAAAATTAGTCAAATTACAACCTTACCATTTAGTTTAATAATATTAATGTTCCTAAGTTTTTTTTTCAGAGTCATTTCAACTATTGTTATGGTCCGTAGATTTATGTATATGCTTTAAAGTTGGTTTGTAAATATTCTTAGTATTGCACTTCTACTTTCTCATAAAGTTGGAAGTTCATCAAGTATTTTGATGCAAGTACACAGGTGATTGTGTTTGAAGAAAATTTTATGTTGTTTATTAAATGGATAGCATCATTCAACATGTTGTCCTATTCTGCATTGAGTGACGCTTAGTTTATTTTATTTTGGATTTTTTTTTCAGTTTAGCCCCCTTTAAAAACTAATTATTACAAACAGCGCACTTTCAAAACTAATATCAAACTTAGTCCTGTTTTGGCCAGCTCAGCTCCGAGCTGGCCAAAACGTACTGGCGACTTTCAAAAGTCGCCAGTACAAATTTTTTTTGCCAAAAACGTGCAGGCGGCTTTTGAAAAGTCGCCTACATGTTTTAAAATAATTTGGACGACTTCTCAAAAGTTGCCCATACGGGGTTCGGTTACAAAACCAGAACCCCACTTTCTTCCTCCTTCACTTTATCCCTTTCCTCTTCATCTCAAAAAATCTCCAATACCCTCTACCTCAAATTTTTTTTAAAACCTGATTAAATTTCATTTCCTTAAAAGTATTAGATTTCGAAGATCTACCTCAAGCATAGCAAACCATCGTAAGGTCGAATCCAATCAAGGTATGCAGTAGAAACCCTAAGTTTTCAAATTAGTTTGCAAACTAATTTTTTTTTGGTTGATGTAGAATCAGGGCCGGCCCAAACATATTCAATGCCCTAAGCCAAAAAAAAAATGTTTTTGTTGCCCCAAAATTTAATAAACAACAATACACTTAAATGTATGAAACAAAATGTAAATTCTATGATAGAAAGTTAACATTGATTACAGAATAGTAGACAAATTATTTAGATCACATACAAAAAAACTAAATGTCAACTTGATATGAAAATACATAAGTAGACATTAACGGAAGCAACTTCTTCTTGCATTTTTTAAGGCAAACTCATCTATTATCTCTTCATAGTTAAGCATATCCAAGTACTCATTTTCAATTGAAATCATAGCTAGTCTACTTAATCTCTCTTGCGACATGGTAGTTCGCAGATATGTTTTAATTAATTTCAATTTTGAAAAGCTCCTTTCCGCCGAAGCAACCGTAACTGGAATAGTCAATAGGATTCGATAAGCAACCCAAACATTGAGAAATCCA
Organism: Allium fistulosum; assembly: GCA_030737815.1. Lineage (NCBI taxonomy): Eukaryota > Viridiplantae > Streptophyta > Magnoliopsida > Asparagales > Amaryllidaceae > Allium > Allium fistulosum. The sequence continues at coordinate 100,425,995 of CM060902.1, forward strand.
CTTACATCTCGATAAAACCTCAAGAAATTAAGAATACCAATTGATGTAGTAATTTCCGATGGTAGAATTTCTTTTAATTGTTGAAGCTCATAAAACAACTCATTACCACAAATATCTTTCTCTTCCTCATGTGTTAAAAAATCTTCCAAATTCATGCAATAGTCCTTCAATTTAGCATCATTGACATTTTTGAATTTCAAGTTTAGCAAAAAGCCAAAAATTCCTTCATAATGTTTAAATTGCTCAAACCGATCTCTAAGCGAAGTTAAAGCTTGATCCATTATCTGTAGAAAATAAGTAACTCTAAAAGTTTCCTCTGGAGATTGTCTATTATAATTCTCTACGATGTCTTCATCAAATTGCTTTTTCCTACGCACAATTCTCTTTTCAAAAAATTTAGGATCAATGCCAACATCATTTGCAATTTCTTTAGCCTCCTCCATCATGGGTTCAAATTCATCTTCTCTAAATTTTTCAAAAAAAGTTACCAGCTCTTTAATTTTGGAGATTGCATCTTCAATATGCATTTCCTCTCGTTGAAGTATTTTACTTACTCGATTAATATTGTCTAATATCTTATACCAAATACACAAGCTAATTAGAAACTCGAAATTTTCCAAAGCATTTTGGCACAATCCTTTTGCCTCCATCATCACAATGTCCTCTTTAGAGTTATTTGCAATATCAATCAAAGCATCTCTTAGTTCCGATGATTGAAATCTTATTGCTTTAACACTTTCAATATGACTTTCCCAACGGGTTGCAGATAATGGTTTTGGAGTCAAACCTTTCACATGACTTCGGAGTATTTCCCACCGATGAGTTGAGCCAGAAAATAAAGTATAAATCTTTTGCACATACGCAAAAAAGTTTCTGGCTTTCAAACATGATTTCGCCATATCACATAATGTAAGATTTAGACTATGACATCCACATGAAATGTAGAAAGCTCTAGGATTTACATCAAGTAGTCTTTTTTGCACCCCTTGATGTTTACCTATTACAAATTGAATAAAATTAGTTAACATAATAGTCAATAGTTTAAAATCAAGTTTAAGAGTATTATATTAAATTTAATAATTTACCTTTCATATTCGAACCATTATCATACCCTTGTCCTCTCACATCATTAATATCAAGTTTAAGATTATCCAAAAATTTTCAAGTTCTTTAAAAAGACCAAGTCCGGATGTATCGTCGACGGTTATGAATCCAAGAAAGTATTCTTCCACATTGATATCACTTGCATCGTCAACATTCACACATCTTATAATAATGGACATTTGCTCCTTATGACTTAAATCCGAAGTGCAATCAAGGATGATGGAGAAATATTTTGCTTTCTTTATTTTTGCAAGCATTGTTATTTTGATCTTGTTGGCCAACAAACTTATCAATTCATTTTGAATTTTATGGCTAAGATAATGATGATTTATTTCGTTGTTTACCACACGTCTAAGATGGTCTTCCATAATTGGATCAAATTCGGCCACAAATTCTATAAGTTGACAAAAAAGCCCATTATTTTTCTCATAAATCTTCTCATTTGATCCACGAAATGGCAAGTTATTTCTAGAAAGTGTTTTGACAACGCCAATTATACGCACAAGTACTTTTTTCCAACGTTGTCTCTCTTGGTCAATTTGAGCTTCCATTGCTTTATCAATTGTTTTCTTTTGTTGAAGTCCCTTATGCAAATCAACCCATTTTATAAGATTTGCATTGTGCGATGGATTACTTTCATGCTCTCTTAACTTTTTAGATAAATTATGCCAATCATTGCATCCTTCACCGGCCAATTGAGATACCTTTTGTGTATGCTTGAAAAGTTTGCAACAAAAACAATAAACTTTATCACATTCATTTGAATATACAAGCCATTTTCTTTCATGCTCTTCTCTACGTGGATAGCCGCCAATGTAATGTTTAGAAGAAAAATGTCTACCATCAATCTTGCTTCTTGGAAATACATCATTTTCTTTTAAAATCTTAATCGGACCATGTTGAATTAGCATAATTCTTTTGGTATCACTAATTATTCCCCATAATCCCGGATCATAATTAACATCAACGTCTTTTCCAAGATCAATTGTGGTTGTATCATTACCATCTTCATCAAAAGAATTGCCAACATCTTCATTATTTTCATCCTCCATAACTTCTACAATATGTTGATTGTCAATTTCTACATCAACATTTTCATTTATAGGCTCTTCATCATTGTCAATATTGATATTTATATTCTCATCCTCCTCCCAATTGGTTTCTTCAATTTGACTTGAAGTTTGAATTTTTTTATTTCTTGCTTGAAATAAATTTGATATTGAGCCAACTAATGACTTTGTTTCTTCATCTCTCCGTTGTTTTTTTTTCTATTTTGATATCCAGAATTTTGTCTTCGATTCCTATCTCAAATTGTGATATAACACAATATTAATATAGCAAATTTCAATTGTGTATTATTTACGTTTTAATTGCATAACACAATAATTCAAATGTTTTAAAACAATCAATTGTTAACTAGCTAATTAGTAACTAACATCAAATAGCATAAAAAAAATTTTGAGCCTCTATTTTTGTAATTTGGATCGTACCCGAAAAAAATATTTTTTGGAAATTTGTATTGTACCCGAATAAAGTTTAGTTAACATTTAACAGTCAATTCTTATGCAATTATATACAAATTAGTGAAATGACAAATCAAAAAATTAATTTAGGGATTAGGGCATTTGATTTCTCTTAAGTTAACTTAGTCTAGGATCTGGAAAAAAACAACAAACTAACATAATCGGTATAAAAAATTCAATTGTTTGTGACTTTCATTGTTATTCATATTTCAGAAACTAACAAAGTTATCAAAATCGATATTCAATCAACAAACAATCAATACCCCATAAACTGATAATTAATAAACATAAACTCACATAATTTAGAAATTAGGATTTGGGAATTAGGGCAAGAGACAAATCGGCCTGACAAAATTGACAACGAGGCAGCGATGGACACCAGGACGAGGCAGCGAAGACGGACTTGAGGATTGAGGGCCTGAGGCGAAGCTGATTTGTCAGTTGAACGGAATTCGGGGTGGATAGCGGATTCGCGTTTTGCAGTATAAAATAAGAAAATCGATTTTTTTTTCGGTTTGTTGCCCCTGCGTGAAGTGTTGCCCTAGGCAAATGTATCCCTTGCCTATGTCTTGGGCCGGGCCTGTGTAGAATGGCTCCTAGTTTTATTCCAACCATATGCTATTTTGATGGTGAATTGGTTATTGACGATTTAATGTGTGGGAAATATCTTGGAGGATCTTACAAACCGACTAAAGTTCGAAGAGGTTCTACTTTTGAGCAGTTGAAAGAGCCGGTTTACAAAGAAACAAAGATAAAACCGAAAGAGTACGATATTGATATAGTTTGCAATTGGCCAACAGATTCTGGATCCAAAGCAATCAAAATTGTTGACGACGACGATGTTGAATTAATGTTTGCTGCTTCGACTAAATCTATTGAGTTGTTTATTGGAAAAAATAGAAGATCGATTGCAGAAGAACCAACACCAGCATCCGTAACAAATTTTGGCGTTGAAAAATATTCTAGAATGGTGGGGAACATGAGTACTGGGCAAGGAATTCCATCACCTAGTTTTAGTAATCCGACTCAGCACATATCGCAATACGGGCAACAACAAATGTATTGTGGTTTTCATCAATTCACGAGTTTGCAGCCAAATGTCCAATTTACCTATCCCCATTTGACGCAGGACAACTATCCACGAATGAGTCAGAAGTATCGTTTAGTCGTGATTACATACAGATCTAGTATATTGAATTGATTTAATTATTATACTAAATTTGTATTCCTGTGCAGTTTTATTCCAGTTCAGAATTCCACTCAAAGAAGTGCTAGAACATCGAGTAGCCATACAACTGAACGAATGCAGCCAACTCCGTCCGAATTTTACCATTTTAGCCAAAAGTAAGTTAAATATTGCAATATGTTGCAAAATCGTTGGTATGTTGAAATAAACTAAAATTGATGTATTAATTTACTACAGCTTCGCAACAAACAATACTACTACACAGTCATACGTCTAACCACCGAATGAACCAGCGGGTCAAACTATCTACAACGATGATATGGATGTAGATGATAAAGAAGATGTACAAGCTGAAGATGTTCCTGCACTTGATAGTATGTCTGTTGTGTCAATACCAAAGGTTGATACAAACTGGGTGGAAAATATGCAAGTAAACAATGATCCACTAGGCTACGATTTTGGAGGTGCAGAAGCAAATTGTGTGGACAACGATGAACCAGAAATGAAGATACAGTTGGATGATGATTTGTGCAGTGCACAAATTATGGCTAGGTCGATTTGTTACAAATGTAAACTTCAACAACGAATTATTGTTATCTTCCAGCATACAGACCGGTTTCAAAGTTGGCATGGTGTTTGAGAGTAGAGCTAAATTTCTGCAATAACTATCAGAATATTCAAACTTACATGCGGTTTCCTTTAAGTTAATAAGGTCGAATAAAGCAAAATACACCGCCATTTGCAACGTTGATGACAGATGTCCTTGGAGAATACATGCTATTGACTCAAAAAAAACACAGGCTGGATGGTGGGCTATTAAACAATATCATAGTGATCATACATGCGTTAACCCTACAGTGAACTCAAATCATAGGCAAGCTACATCATCTTTTATGGTATCGAAGCTTATGCCTTTCGTGAAATCTGAATTGAACATTACGGCCGGAACGGTGTAGGTTCTAGTGGAGGAACAATTATTTATCAAAATTAGATATCTGAAAGCATGGAGAGCTTTGAGCAAGGCAATTGAACGAATTTGCGGTGATTGGGCAGAGTCATATTCCAACCTACGACAATACTTCGGTGAAATATGCAAAACAAATCCAAGAAGCATAGGACATATGACTACTGATGAGTACGAAGTTTTTGATCGTGCATTTTGGTCATTTGGGTCATGTATTGATGGATTTGTCCATTGTCGACCTTTGCATTGCATAGATGGTACACATCTATATGGTAAATACAAAGGTACCTTACTTGTTGCAACGCCGTTGATGCAAATGATCAGCTACATCCCTTGGCATTTGCCATTGTTGAGTCCGAATCCACTGATAGTTGGGGTTGGTTTTTTGTGTGCATGCAAAGGTTCATTTACAGCGTGAACAATCGTCGTATTACTTTCATTTCCGATAGAATGAAAGGAATACCTACAGCGTTGCAGAGCAAATGGCTGCCGCACATAAACATAGATATTGTGCCAGACATTTGAAAGCTAATTTTCAAGCAGCGGGTTTCATGGACAAACGATTGACCGGTTTATTCTACGCTGCTGCATGTGCCTCTGAGGAGATTGAGTATTTAAAGATTCGTGAAGAAATCAAAACCAGCAGTATAAGAGCGCAAACTAGATAGAGAGAAGTTTGGGTGGAAAGGAGGGAAATTGGGCAATATGTAAAGATGATGGTGGTCGTTTTCATGTTATGACGACTAATGCGTCAGAAAGTTTTAATGGTGTACTTAGGGGTGTAAGATCTTTGTCTATTAGAGCACTTGTTGCACGTACCTTCTATCGATCCATTGATTACTTTTGCCAAATAAGAGAGTTAGCTAAGAATTCCACACTTTGTGTCATGCCAAAATGGGAAGCAAAAATAGCGGAGAGAGAAAGCGAAGCAAGACATTGTCGGATTGTTTATTACTTCGGAGGTGAATTCAAAGTTATAATCGATGGTAACACTTATTCATGTACATGCAACATCCCAATACTGCAGCATCTCCCCTGCGCCTATGTGATGGCTGCTTGCTCGTCGGTGGCCAATGGTGCAAACAGAGCTCATCGTGATTTTGCATCACATTGGTACTCCGTTCAGAATTACCTAGCGGCATACTCTGCAGAATTTCATCCCGTACGCGGTAAAAAGTATTGGTCTCCACACGAAAGTCAAATGATACTTCCACCCCCGTAAGGCGGGCTCCAGGAAGGCTTAAGTCAACTAGAATTAAAGGCATTATGGACGAGATGCAGCCTCCAAGGTAGAATAGATGCAGTAAATGTGGTATGCACGGTCATAAAAGGAGTCGTTATAATTCAATTACTTAGTTTCCGTATGCGTGTTATTATTGGTTTGATGTTTGTAAGCGTATGTTGTTTATGTAAGAACAGTTTGTGTTTTTATTTCATGTGCTATGTTCGTTTGAGAGGATGAATGTTATGTGTTGGAATTGGATTACACCACCCAAAGTAAGTTGAGGAATATTAACTGCTAAGTGATACGTAAATAGATGCAAATGTAAGCTAGTGATACATAAATCGTCATAATACATGTTCAACGATACATAATTCAATTACATAAAAATGAACATCCAAATTTGTGTTTACTTCTCCTCCCATAATCTACGAGGACTCAACTTATCGAACGGTACGCCCTTATTCAATAGTGCGTTGCTATATTGTAGGTTCAACTTCTTCAAACGGGCATTTTATGCTTGCATCTCAAGGGCATATGCAACTCCCCTCGGACACATTTCCGGATCTTTCCATTTAAAAAAGTTACAACATTCAACATCGTTAGATCGTAACTTATTATCGTTGTATTATTCACAACGGTAAAAGCGATGGCCCGCATTCCTTTCATTCCGACACACAACCACTTCACATTTATCTCCGCAATAACAAAGTACCCGAGACGATGTCCGGCTTGAACTAGAATTGTTAGGCTTACGACGAGCTAGCACATCCATTAATTTTCCATGAAGTGATTGTTGTATTGATTCACCACTAACCACGTCCAATGTTGATGTACCGTCACCCCTAGAGGGGGGAAAGTTTTCAACCTGCGTCTCAAGGATGAAATCAACCTCAACATTTTCTTCATTAACCAGCGCAAATCCTCGTTGTCGTTCAAATTCGTCATACATTTTCATCATCGTCTCGTTGTCAAGCTCCCAATTGTCCATTTTCAACAACTTTTTTCTTGAAAATACCAATGTTGGAATTAGTCTTAATCGCAAAAGATTAAAAAAAATTAGTAGTGCTTATGGAACTTACCTTCTTTTTCTGTCTCTAAATCTCTAAAATATATTCGTTTTTGTCGGGAAATATTGAAATTGTGGAAGAGAGATGTGGCTTAGGTTTTAGGTTCTTTCTTTGGCATTTGGTAAAGTGAAATATGAGGAAGGTTGAAGGGCAGAGTTTCCGTTTTGAAACCCTGCACACACAACTGGGGCGACTTTTCAAAAGTCACCCCAGTTGTGTGTGCAGGGTTTCTGTTTTGAAACCCTGCACACTGTGATGGCGTCTTTTCAAAAGTCGCCCCATAAGTGTGCAGGGTTTCAAAACAGAAACCCTGCATCACCATTTTCAACAATACACTAAACTTCACTACAATCAAAATTCAACATTTCAATCAAATTCAAACATCCAACAACTCAAATTACAACATCCACCAATTCAACAATTGAATTCAAAATCCAACATCCTACAATTCAAGAATTGCGTTCCAATTCCGACATCGAACAATTCAACAAAACAACTAATCCCAATATTTCAACAATTCATTAAACAAAACAAAACCAGACAAAGCATATCAACAACTTATACCATCCTCACTACTTCAACCTACGAAGTTATAGTGGAGTTCGTCTTGGTTTTCTCATAGACAGTGGAATTTCATCCAGCTAATCCTCCTCTCCACTTGCTTGCGTAGGATCTATAGGCTGTGAAGGGTCGGGAGCAACTTCAAACTGTGTTTCTTGAGATGAAGAAGCGCCTTTTCGATGTTTTCGTCCCTGATATGTACGAGTAGCAGGAGGAACGCCATGGGCTTCTATGGCATGTTCGACGAGCACCTGTGGAGGAGGCGGAGGAGGCGGTCTTGGTCTTGTTAACTTGTTTCTCCCCAAAATAGATTTTAAGATGCGTTTTACACTAAAGCATTTCCCCTACGACCTTTCAGGAACCTCTTGTGCAAGCTCGTCCACAATCTCGATCGCACGGTAAATGCCGTCCGCCTGCCATAAAATAAAGTTCAATAAAAAGTATAAATTTCAAATATTTGAATAAAGACTGTATGTACTACGTACCACATTCCTTTCGAGGGGTGCTCTGGGAGTGTAAGGGTCTGTAACAACGGGAGGCGCTGTAGGTGGCTCGATGGCACGAAGAACATATCGACGCGTGATGTTCCAGTACCAAGACAGATATTCTTGTTTGGACAATGTGAACTCGCATTCCTGTTGCGTGTGCATGTAGCACTCGGTCCATGTCTCAATCGCCTTAGCATACTCCCCAGCTACAGTATCAATCCTGTAATGCGGTGGTTGTTCCGGTAAATGCTGGGCCATACCAAACTGCCTCATCACTCTGTTAAAAAGATGATAGACGACATCATTAAAGCAAATGAGAGGAACACGAGCAGTCCATAGTTGAATGGAAGTGGTACATACGTTGGCAGATCTCCAAGCATATCTGCGTATGGGGTCCAAGTCACAGAATGATAGTCTAGCACATCGAACTCATTACGGTAGAAGGCAACATGACGCCTCGGCGATGAAATGGCGCTTTTAGGTCTTACCTACCTGTAGAATATAAAATTGTAACTTCTCAAATCCGAACAACTATACGTAGTATATTACAAAATTAATTATACCTGGCACCGTATGGGAATGATAAATCAATCGCCGTCCTCCTCATCATTATTCTACCTACAGGTAGATAAGTCCAACACCAAAGCTGCAAATAATATTAGACACATGATTTCTGTTGGATAAGAGAATATGAAATAACTGTCGGCGAAAGTAAATAATGGAAATACATGTTCTAGACTCACACAACCACCAATGCTTGCGCTCTTTTGCAAAGCAAGCCTCGTCAACTCGCAGTACGTATACGCTAAAACTGCACTGCCCCACTAATACTGGCGACAACCATCAAAGTTTTCTAAAAATGGAAGCCATCTAGACCATATCCGTGTCTTCGAATGATCGCATATCAACCACGAGCGTATAATATGCAATATAATGGCTCTGGCTCATTGCTGAATCTGAATCTCCATGGCGTCTGCTGGTATGTCATCCGCAAATTGTTGCCTAAACCATCTTGTCCGTATCATTTTGTTTCCCCACCACTCCTCTGCTGGAGGAGTTAAACCTAGGAGCTCTTGGCATAAACTAAGGTAATCAACTGGATCGAGGTTGGTCAATGGAGCACCGTCTATGGGTATGCCAAGTAAGCATGCAACATCATCCAACATGATAGTCATCACCCCGACACGTAGGTGAAATGTAGATGTCTCTGGCCTCCATCTATCCACCAAAGCGGTGATAAGATGATGATCCAACTAGATGTGCCCCACCCTAAAAACCAGTCCAAATCCGGCTTGGTCTATCAACTGTATAACGCCTGGATGAGCAGATGTTACTCTATTCATTTTAGACGAATGATCTATGGTTCCATCTGCAGTATTACTCTGTCAAAATATCACAAAAAATTATCAACATGTAACATACAATATCATTCAATATTTGTACATTTTGAACACTAAGAATTTTACCGCGACGAATTCCGGATTATTCATTCGATGCCATTGTTGCAAATATAGGGCAGATCCATCGATAGGTTCAAGTAGCATCTCGGAGTAATCTACACATATACAAGTTAACAAGATTTTCAAATTTATTTTCCAACATCAACACTAGAAATTTACGCATTGTTTTTCAACAATTTAACAATGATTTCATCCATACTAAGATATCTCAACAATCAATGATTGCTTACGAATCCTAAAAACTAATATTTTTCAATTTTCTTCAGAACCCTAAATTGAAAGAATTTTGATTTATCCATACCTAGAGGCGCATCCCGTATTGAAGAGCTTGCCATCTTCTAATTTGTTGAACAAAATGGTAAATATTTTAGGCTTTGGGCGAAAATTTCAGAATTGGTGGATTTTGGGGGTTTTTTGGAGATGAAGAGAAAAGGGATAAAGTGAAGGAGGAAGAAAGGAGTTCTGATTTTGTCACAGAACCCCGTTTGGGCGACTTTTGATAAGTCGCCAATGGGCTACTTCTCAAAAGTCGCCCAAATTGTTTTAAAACAAGTAGACGACTATTGGAAAGCCACCTACATGTTTTTGGGAAAAAAAAAATTTGTACTGGCGACTTTTCAAAAGTAACCAGTACGTTTTGGCCAGCTCGAAACCGAGCTGGCCAAAAACAGGGCTAAGGTTGATATTATATTTGAAAGTGGGCTATTTGCGATAATTAGTTTTACAATGGGGCTAAACTGAAAAAAATCCTTCTATTTTTAAATCAATCAAGTTTTCAATAGTCGTGCTTATTTTCAATCTTTCATTTTATACCATATTGAATATTTTGAAAAATATCTTTGTTTTTTATTTTAAAATAGTTGTTTTCCAAATTAAAATAACTTAGCAAACATTTGCCCAGTTTTTATAATTCAGTTTATATAAACTGAGCGTAAACACATGCTCAGGTTATAAACATTGAGCAAACATATACTCTGTTTTTATAAATTGAGCATACATATTGTCAGTATATATGAACTGAGCATAACCTCGGTTTATAAACTAAGCAACTGCTCAGTTTTTAAAAACTAAGCATACGTTTCAGTTTATAAACTGAGCGAACTGCGTAGTTTTAAAAATTGAGCATATATTTGCTTGACTCTTAATTGATTCTAATTTTACTTTTCCATTTTCCGTATCAATTTTTGAGGAAATTGGCAATTTGTCTTGGCAAGAAGTTAAATACAAATGGAAGCCAAACAAATGTCAAAACTGTAACTTCTTTGGGCATGGGGAAAAAGACTGCAATTTGGAAAGAGCATGGGTTCCCAAACAAAGTACAAATGCTGATAGTACTAGAAGTGCGATGCAAGTTGACAATAATATGGAGAACCAAATTGGAATAACTTCTGATTCATCCAATTATACCGATAACAACAAGGTAAGTAAGAAAGATTGATGCTAATTCAATAGCTCAAAATGACCTCGTGATAGATAGCTAATCAGAACAAACAAATATTAAATCAATTTGAGTCTAAAAGGGCTCGCAGTCCCATGTATTAAATATAACTCAGTCTATTAATAACAATAAAAACAAGTCCGAAACATCAAAAATTTATAAATTTATTCAAAAAAATAGATATTTGATTTACAGCAAGGCAATCTATTATCAATGGGGTAAGCAGCAAACTTATAATAATAAAATAAGCGAATTTCAAGCCAGAGAAGAGATAGAATCAAACATAACTGAAAAAAGAAGTAAAGAAGACAACATTTTAGATTAGCAATGAGAGCAGTTTTTAGACCTGATGGATTTGGAGCAAAAAAATTCAAAATATATTGGAACATGATTATTTCATTAAATTCAAAATCGATCAACATTCTATTAATCTTACTATGCACTGAATGAACCCTTCCTCCCTTCCATGCGAATGTGTTACCAGTGTATGGTACGTCTTGTAAATCTGCATTTATTATTGTTTCAAGATTACTTTCTTGTCATTTGACTGTAAACTAAGTGGTGGTGAACCTATACTTAAAAGCCATTTATCATTGTATGTGCACTTTTAAGTATAGCACTTCTTGAAATTTGTTTACACATATATCTGGTGGTGAAATTTGTCTGCTATTATTGCCTATGCTGTGTGACTGAGCAGGGTTCAACAACACCTTATTTATAAAAAACTGTTGACATTTTCTTGATTGGTTTATAATGGTTTCCTTTTAATTTACAGAAAATGGGTAAAAATCCAAAAACAAAGAGGGCCATGGTGAAGAACAATAGTCAGAATGATGACAATAATGATGTTCAAATTCAAGACAATCTACAAACAGTCAACGACAATACAATGCAACAAGAAGTAAATGTTGAAGTTGATGTAGAAAGCGAGAGAAATGACAATGTCGATGTAGTTCCAATTGCAAAAAAATAGAGGGCCAACTAAAGTGAGAAGGCTTCCTCCAAATATTTCAAATTGAATTGAAGTTGAGTTTAACGGACAAGCTGAACCAATAGGAGATGGGTCGGTTAAATTATCTTTTTTTAGGTCCGCTTGTACGAGAACATGTTCCAGTTACATTGGATGGTTGGAAGAAGCTAAGCAATGAATTAAAGGTTGTTCTTTGGACCTCCATTCAGGTAAGAAACAATTTAAACTATACTATACTGTATGTACACAAGGAGCAGCCAATGATAACTATTATGGGCCAAATTTCATAGAAGAATAATGTCATGTGACATAAAGCATCATGAGCGATAATGAATATGAAACACATTGATAGAGAAACATCAATTAGAGTTAGAAAACATAACTAAGAAGAACTATCAAAATGAATGGTTTATTTGTCTATATTATAGTTAGATTCGTTACCAGCATGATAGAAAACAAGAATAACTTGAGAATATCATGTTTTATTTGTAATATAAAACTTCATGTATTATGATTGCATTAAGAGATAACATATGTTTTTAAAACGAGTTTTTTAACTCAGCTAAAAACCGAGTCACTCAATCTTTGACCGAGTTAAAAAGGCTCGGTTTAAAAACTGAGTTTGACTCGGTTATTTACTCAGTTAAAAGAATCCATATAAATATGAGATTGCATGGGAATGACCATTTTGACATAATACTGAGAGTGCAAACTGTGAGTGCATGCACTGGGTGCAAAGTACAAACATTTTCAGCGCAACAGTTTGCACTGCTCAATAAATATGGGAAATATTCAATGGATAGTAAACACATTTTAACAAAAATGAAACGGAATATAAATTCCACCATAGTTGGAAAAAGCAATTTTGAGATCATCAATGTAAAATAAATGATTTCATATATATATATATATATATATATATATATATATATATATATATATATATATATATATATATATATATATATATATGAGTAATATGAACTTAAAGTAACAAGTATCTTTTGGCAATCAACTTGGTATATGTTAATTGTTCCATACACGAATTAACTGCTTACGTGGTAGATATAGCGACTAGTTTCGCATCAAACAATTTATGTTGAGTGGCAAATTATTTTACAAACATAATGACTGGTTTTCCATCATTTTGACTGCTTATGTCAATCAATTTAGAAAGTGGATACTATGCGACTAATATACTTATTGAACAATAGTCTTCTTTTCATTTACCTGTACAAAATTTTATATACGAGCACGAATATTATTATTGGTGTTGCCTTAGAATTGCATCCTTAGTTAATTTGTAGGCTAACTCATTTAAATGAATTGATATGGTGAGTTTCTTTTGTATAATAAATTTATTCTAGTACATCAGATGACAGTGAAAATATTTATCATTTGCTAGTTTGGTTATACATCCATAGTAGACCGCTAGTCCAAATGAATTCACTGTACAAATTTCTAATGTAAAATTCATATGTAAACACGTGTGTAATGGTTCAGCAAAACTTCCTGGTAAACTTTACAAACTTTATATTACAAACTAGCTTGGTCAGAAACTAAAAGTGTTTTTAGGAAGTTAGAAAATAAAACTTCATGTGTATATTTGTGTGTGCATAATAGTGTATGGGTGTGTATTTAGGTATTATGATTGCATTAAGAGATTTGTGGAAGCATAAGAGTAAGATTTTTTTTATGAAATGTTAAAGAGAATCCAAATCCATTGATTTAAGAAAAACCATTTCAGTGGGACTTTTTATTTACTTTTATTTTTGCAAATTATCAACATATTATATAACCAAAATTTCAATTGTTTTAATAAATAAATATTGCAGGTTAGATTTAAATTGGATGAGGACTTGCAAAAAGTGTCCATATTTCATCAAATGGGATGTATTTTTAGATCTTCAAAAAACATCCTAGTTCGCAAAATATTAAATGCAAAGAATGAAGAGGAGAGACTACAGCTGAAGCCCGATAATATCAAAACTATGGCGGAGTGGAAGAAGTTTATTAAGTTAAAAACAGCTCCGGAGTTTAAGGTAAAATCAATCATAATACATTTATCTCTCTTTATATTTTTATAAACACATTCAAATACAAAATAACACTTATCTCTGTTTGATTTTATTAACTTTTTTATATTACAAAGTTAATTTTCTAATGAATCTTTTATGTGTTTTTGAACATTTCAAATGGTAAGTGATAGATTCAAAGCTATTAGAGACAATCAGATACCACACACATGTAGCCGTAGAGGAATGACTCGATTGACTGAAGATTCAGTAAGAAAATTTTATTTACTTATCATAATGTTTATTAATTAGTTACTTAATATGATTTGTTGTTTTAATGATCTTTTGAATGTAGAAAGAGAACAGGGACGATCTCTCTCATGTCCCTAGAGTTGATGTTTGGATCAATCGCATTAGAAAAGATAGCAAACCTGTGAACTTAGCTGCTGCAGATACTATTGTAAGTACTTCTAAATTTTTGATATACTGGAATTGTTTGGTCATGTGCCAGTGTGATATTAGTGTACAATATTAATATTAGCCTCTATAGGAAAAGCTAAAAAAGGTTGACAGTGGATCACATTCTGGCTCAACAATCAATTATAGAGAAGATGTACTGTCACAAGTGTTAGGACCAGATAGATCTGGACGGTTGAGAGAAATGGAAAGAGATATGACCTTCACCATGGCAATTTGGTCACATGTTAGGGTCAAGCAAACAATACAAATGCAAAACGAAATTGCAGAATTACGGACGATGGTTTACATGCTAAAGAAAAATCAAGTATGTTAGGACATTTTCTTTTTTTCAACGTTTTAAGGGTTATAAAACAAGGTAAAACGGTCTGTTTTTGGTCAATTAGTAAAATAAAACACTATAAAATCATAAAAAATAAGTAGTTATTTTTTTAATGTATTTTTGCTTTAGTGTGTAAAACTACAAAAAAGTGCACAGCGTGTCCATGGCTGACAAGAATACACAAGTGGCAACCACGGAAATGATCAATATTTCTGTATGGCTGCACTTCATAGCACAACATTCTCCATATATTTGTTTACACCATTAAAAAACTAGAGTAGCTTTATTATCTTTTATTTCAGTTTTAGGTGGTTTCAACAAATATGGCATTTAGATAAAATTTCAATTACTCATTTTTTATGTATTTATGCCCTGTACAAAATAAATATGGCATTTAAATAAAACACTATATAAACAATTTTATAAGTTGTAGCACTTTCTTTTTTTCTACCCATTCAAGATGTTTTAGTAGTAGAAAACTGATATAATAATATTTTAGTAGAAATTTAAAAAATAATTGAATGAAATCTTATAAAGGTTGGTTAAACATATAAAACATTTTAATAGGGTCATTAATGTACAAAAGTAAGGTTTGAAGGAAAATGCAAAAAAAATACAAGAATAAACATCAATTAATTTACCTGTAATTCTCCTCTGGCAAGAGTTGGTTTTAGTACAATTAGCAGCATTAATAGTACCTTTAGCTGCTCCAGCTCCTATTAATATATGTATCTCATGAATAAAGAGCATAATATCAGTACTTTGTTTCATTAATGACAGGGTAATGAAAGTTGGGGAGAAGCAAGCACACATCAAAAGGTGAAAGTAAACTATGATTATCGTGATATCATTTAAATTTCGGCAACTAATTCCGTAACCACTATAGTTTGCTTTTGATCAATTGTAGGGCAAGCATGACAAGAAACATGATACATGTAATTTATTGGATTGGTGTGAGACAAATGAAATTGTTGCAGAAGGAAAAGTTCTGTCAAGTGATCCAAAGGAGCTTGTCCAACAAATTCCTTTAGGGTCAGATGAAATGAAAATTATTATAGACATTTCAAGGAAACCGGATGCTTTTTTATGGAGGCCTACACTTAGGTCGACACACATTGGAGAAGTTGAAGGCGAGATAGTAGCATGGCCAGTCAGTAGAGTCGTTTTGCACAATATAGATCACTTTGAGAAAGAAGACAATGCGGTAAAATTTTAAATTATTTAGTAACTAACATTTAATTTGAATACATAAAATAATTTAGTTCATCGGTATTTTCTCTTCTTCATTAGAGTAAAATTAGCAGCATGGATCATAAATGCAAGTTGTTAGATTGGAGTGGGAATGAAGAAATAACTGTTGAAGGACGGCTGCACTCGAGTAATCTAAAAGGACTTGTGAACGACCTACCACTTGGACCATCTACAATGGCCGTTTGGGTAGATAATCCAAAAAATCAAGATGCTTATTTATGGAGGCCAACCATTGGTTTGGCACGAGTTGGAGAAGCAGTTGGTATGAAAGTGGCATGGCCTGAATCGAGAGTAGTTGTGGAGCAAGTTAACAATGCAACATTTTCTTCTCATATAATTGAACTTAATGTGGTCGAAAAGGTATACTTATTTATAATTACTTCATTCATTTATCTTACTAATTGTTTGCACATATAATAAATAGATTTTTTCTTAATTGATAGAGTGTCAATGATAAATAGTAAGTGTAAGCTGATCGATTTGGATCAGAAGGGAGAAATTTTAGCTGAAGGATGTGTGTCTTCAATTGATCCAATCGTATTGGTTCATTTTGTTCCTTTAGGAATAAATGCAATTAAAGTTTGGATTGACGTTGCAAATGCTCCAAATGCATGTTTATGGAGACCATCATCCGACTTACAAAACATTGAAGATGTCATTGGTACTGCAATTGCTTGGCCTGCTGATAAAGTTATAACAGATGCAAGTTCAAGTAAGTGTAATTTAACTTAATATAATCCTCTTTGCAAGTTCAATTATAGCCATAAACTGAAATTATGGTATCCTTGCATGATCTGCATGGTAGACTATACGTGAACAAAACATACGAAACAACAGAAAATATCATCCCCCATCACCCATAGTGACAAGCTTTTGTTTAATTTGATTTCTTAGAGATAGATAGTTTTGAGATAAAATTGTATCATCTAGTCATTATTATTTAGTTTACTAGTATTGCATGCATAAACTTAATGAGGAAATCATCGGCGGACCCTTTTTTTGTTCCATGACTTTTTTTAAATTCAAAATTGTTTTATTTGTGTGAAATCATTTAACAAGTAGAAGCGACTATCTTGCTTTATGTTTAACTGTCTCCCCTTGCTTTAAGAACTAGCGGTCAATTCACATAATTTAAACACACCGACTTTCCTTAATGAGTCTGAGTGTGAGTTCGAACGATGGACGCAACCAAATATTGTTATACGTCTAGTATACCAAAATAGAGAATAATCAATTATAAACTCGTCGCACAAGTTTATAACTCAGATTTCCACTACACTGGAATTCTATGTTAATTATTATAACAATATGATTGTTGTAAATAAATTACAACAACAGCGTTATACTATTTTGAATAAATAGTACACTGGAATATGTCTGAGGCTCGTCGTAACGATTTCCTTAAGAATTTTATTTCAAAATTCTCCCAAGATACAACAGACGTAATCTGCACGAGATTGTAATGAGTATGTCTACTCTGTGATATATATGGAATGTTGAGCAGTAGAGCAAAGAAGCAGAAGAAATTAGATTGGAATGGGATGAGAATGTGATCAGTATTCTCTCCTATTTATAATTTCGTCCGCACCCCTTCGAACAGTCGCGTCTGCCTGAAAGGTTGCACCCGTTTCCTTTCATTGCTGCTGTTCGTTTAACGGGCCGCACCCGTTCGCTACTGCCTATGTTCGGCCGCGTCTCTTCAGTCGGGCCGCACCTGTTCGCCTCTAACGGGTCGCACCCTCTTCTGTTCGCCCATGCTTCTTCAGTCAGGTTGCACCCGCTCGCCGCGTCCGCTTATGAACAGTCGTGTCTGTTCACATAGCCTGCAACTGTTAAAAAACCCGGCCCAGTTTTGCAGCAAAATTAGGATCATATTAGACCCAAACCCAAACCCGAGCCCGGCCCGACCCGGCCCGGTTCGGTTCGGTCGGACGGATGGCGGCGGCGCGCGCGCGTGTGTGGTGGAGATGCATGATCTCCCTCCTCACAACAAAGCATACATTTGGATGCCCCTAGGCCCCAACATCTTCATTGCAAAGCCATATATAAACTAGTATGGCTTAGCAATTTTGACGATGTGGGACTTTATGTATGTTTCATTCATTTTGTTCTTTAGGAATTCCAACAATCCCCCACATGAATGATAATATACATATCCCCACACAAAGCGAAATATCACAGAGTACATATGGAATAATGCTTTATCGTGGATAAGTAGATATTTCACTTTGAACTTTCCCTAGTTAAAATTATCGGATCTACTTGGCTAATCGGTGAAATATTTCATCTTGAACCGTCAGCCTTTATTGTATTTCCAGACAATAAGTTCTACGAAGCATTAATTCCCTTCTCATCCAATTTCTTGGTTGTGTTCATTTTGGTCCTGAACAGTACTTGGTTCTGCGAGTGTTTTTAGAGAATAAAAGCCTTTTAATATTCTCATAGAGCCGACCCAGCTCACACTTACATAGGTGATCGCAACCATTAAGAGTATCCTACATATACCCCACTTGTTATTTTCAAGATATGGTCATCATTAAAAAACATAGTTTTAACCTTTAAATACTTCTGTAGGCATGCATTTATATTGTGCACCATAGGAATGGAGTTGGACTATGTCCAAGCAAATGCATTACGTCTTGAGTTATTCAGAACTGGTTTGCCTATTGATCCTAGTCCGTGGGATCTCCAGTCGCTAGGGTAGGTTTCCGTATAAGATAACTCTTGGTGGTTTAGGCTTTTAAACCCATTCCCCTCGATGCGCAGTCAATTTTCTCTCTGGATAAACCTTTAGTAAACGGATCCGCTAGGTTATCATTTGTCCTCACATAATCAATGGAAATAGTTTCATTAGAGAGTAACTGCCTAACTGTGTTATGGCGTCGTCGAATATGTCGAGACTTTCCATTATACACAAAGTTGTGCGCTCTGCTTAGCGCTGCTTGGTTATCGCAGTGTATGCATATGGCCGGTACAGGTTTAGGCCAGAATGGAATATCTTCCAAAAAGTGACGAAGCCATTCTGCTTCTTCGCCTGCTTTATCTAAAGCGATGAACTCTGATTCCATAGTGGATCGAGCTATGCATGTTTGTTTGGTAGATTTCCATGACACTGCTGCCCCTGCTAGGGTAAATACATAACCACCAGTTGATTTTGATTCCTCTGAATCAGCAATCTAATTTGCATCACTATATTCTTCTAAGACGGCAGGATATTTTCCATAATGTAAGGAATAATTTGTGGTATTTTTTAAATATCCAAGCACTCTCATTAGTGCTTTCCAGTGTTTCTTTCCTGGATTGCTTGTATACCTGCTCAGTCGACTTACTGCATAAGCTATATCTGGTCTTGTGCAATTCATGAGATACATGAGACATCCTATTACACGAGAGTATTCCAATTGCATTACACTCTCATTAGTGTTTTTATGCAGTACTTCTGATGGATTGAAAGGTGTTCTCACTCCTTTAATTCCATAGTCTTGAAATTTTACAATCACTTTGTCTACATAGTGTGACTGAGACAATTCAATTCCATTAGGAGTTCTTATTATTTTGATTCCCAAAATAACATCTGCAACTCCTAAATCTTTCATATCGAAATTGTTAGTTAACATCTTCTTTATGGTCTCTATTACCTGAGTTATTTGGACCAAATATTAACATATCGTCTACATATAAACAAATCATCACATATGATTGTCCAATTTGTTTATAATAAACACATTTATCGCATTCATTTATACGAAAACCATTTCTCATCATGACACTATCAAATTTTGCGTGTCATTGTTTTGGAGCTTGTTTTAGTCCGTATAATGATTTTACTAATCTACAGACTTTGTTTTCATTTCCTTTGGAAATAAAACCTTCAGGTTGCTCCATGTAGATCTCCTCATCGAGATCTCCATTTAAGAATGCTGTCTTTACATCCATTTGATGAATTTCTAGTCCATAAATTGATGCAATTGCTATTAGCATTCTTATAGAGGTTATTCGTGTTACTAGCGAATATGTATCAAAGAAGTCTACTCCTTCTTTTTGACGATATCCTTTGGCTACTAATCTGGCTTTATACTTGTCGATAGAGCCATCTGCTTTCATTTTCTTCTTGAAAATCCATTTGCAACCAATATGTTTTATTCCTGGTGGAATATCAACAATTTCCCAAGTTTTATTACTTAGAATTGAATCAATCTCACTTTGGATTGCTTCTTTCCAACATGAATATTCAGAAGATGACATTGATTCCTTGTACGTTTGAGGTTCATGTTCTAACACATATGTGAAAAAATCCGAACCAAATGTCTTGGAAGTCCTTGAACTTACGCTTCTTCTTGGTTCAACTTCCTCAATCTCATGATGAGTTTCATCTTCATGTGAATTGCTTGATTCTTCTCCTGTCCTTTTAGGGACATTATTCCCTTCATTCCTTTTGTGCCGAAACACGTCTTCAAAGAATGAGGCATCTCTAGATTCCATGATTGTATTAACATGAATATCAGCTATATCAGACTTGAATACCAAAAATCTATAGGCACTACTATTTTGGGCTGGCCCTAAATAGTAACAATCTACTGTTTTTGGTCCAAGTTTGACTTTCTTGGGAGGCGGAACTGGAACTTTTGCCAAGCACCCCCACACTTTGAGGTATTTAAAACTTGGTTTGTGTCCTTTCCATATCTCATATGGAATTGTTCCTGTTTTATTATGAGGGACTTTGTTTAATATGTGATTAGACATATTTAAGGCTTCCCCCCACAAGTTCGTCGGTAGACCAGAAGTTAAAAGCATGACGGTAATCATGTCTTTTAACATTCTGTTCTTCCTCTCGGCTACACCATTTTGTTGTGGTGAATATGGAGCTGTTGTTTGATGAATTATACCATTTTCGGCACAGAATTGTTCAAATGGTGATTCATATTCTCCACCTCGATCAGATCTCAATATCTTGATCTTTTTATTTAACTGATTTTCTACCTCAGCTTTGTACTTTATAAATGATGTAATTGCTTCATCTTTACTATTCAAAAGATATACATAGCAATATCGCGTATAATCATCAATGAACGTGATAAAGTACTTTTTCCCACCTCTTGTAGGTAATGATTTAAAATCACATAAATCTGTATGAACTAAACCTAGTGGTTCGGTGCTCCTATCAACAGATTGAAATGGTTTTTTAACCATTTTTGCTTCTATACATGTCTCACATTTGTAGTTCTTATCTATTTGGAATTTTGGAATTAATCCCAAGTTCGATAATATTTTCATTTTTCGGAAATTTATGTGTTCTAATCTATCATGCCATAGTAAAATTTCGTGCTCAAGCAAGTAAGAAACTTCAATTTTATTAATAGCACAATCAGAATACATAGTTTTATTGCCGATAACGGCTACATTTGCCTTAAATAGGTCATCACATAAATATCCCCTTCCGATATACATTCCAGCTTTGGACAGAACCATCTTGTCTGACTCGAACACCATTCTGAATCCTTTCTTTGATAATACTGCACCAGAGATGAGATTCTTGCGTATGTCTGGAACGTGGAGCACGTCATTCAACTTGACAGTTTTTCCTGAAGTAAACTTGAGGATTACTGTGCCACTGCCTTCGATCATAGATACTGCAGAATTACCCATATAGAGTTTTTCTTCATGATCGAATTTCTTGTATGTAGAAAACATGGATTTGCCAGAGCAGACATGACGAGTAGCGCCTGTGTCCACCCACCATTGGTTAGGATTCTGAACCATATTGCATTCAGATACAACTGCCGAGAAGTTGGACTCATCCACTTCCATGTTGTCTACTAAATTTGCCTCTTTGTTGCGGTCCTTTTTGAGTCTGCAATCTCTAGCGGCATGTCCAACTTTTCCACAAACCCAACATTCACCATTAAACTTTTTGGTTCGTTTGTTGTCTTTTGGTTTGTTGTCTGGAGCTTTCCTTTTCTTCTGGAAATTCTTCTTTTTGTTTTTGGTCTTTGAATCTTCAGCCACAAATGCCTCCTCGCTTTGTTTTGTAATTCCACGGTTATCTGCCTCAATTTTCAATCGGACTATGAGATCCTGTAAAGAGATTTCCTTCTTTTTATGCTTTAGATAATTGCGGTAATCTCTCCACGACGGCGGCAGTTTTCCCGTGATGGCTTCAACCAAAAATGATTCTCCAACCTTATGACCTTCCGCTTCGAGTTCATGAATAATGATTTGTAGTTCATGCAGTTGAGCAGTCACCGGTTTGGAGTCGACCATCTTGTAGTCCATGAATTTGTCTACAATGAATTTCTTAAGACTGATATTCTGCGTCTTATACTTCGTGGCAAGTGCATTCCAGAGTGCTTTTGCTGTCTTTAGAGGTTGATATACTTTGTATAGCACCTTGTCGAGACAATTCAGAATATAGTTTCTGCATAGGAAATCGGAATGTTTCCACGTAGCAACATCAGCTTCCTTGCCTGGTGCAGAAATTGGTTCCTCCTCCTTGAGATACCGTTGCAGACCGAGTGTGGTGAGGTAAAATAACATCTGATTCTGCCATGTTAAAAAATCGTCACCATCTCCCTTGAACGGTTTAGGTCTGTTGTGAGTAGTAGTCTTTGAAAATTCTACTGTTGCCATCTCTGTTTTAGTAAGAAAACAGTAAAATTCTTAAGATGTTATACGTCTAGTATACCAAAACAGAGAATAATCAATTATAAACTCGTCGCACAAGTTTATAACTCAGATTTCCACTACACTGGAATTCTGTGTTAATTATTATAACAATATGATTGTTGTAAATAAATTACAACAACAGCGTTATACTATTTTGAATAAATAGTACACTGGAATATGTCTGAGGCTCGTCGTAACGAATTCCTTAAGAATTTTATTTCAAAATTCTCCCAAGATACAACAGACGTAATCTGCACGAGATTGTAATGAGTATATCTACTCTGTGATATATATGGAATGTTGAGCAGTAGAGCAAAGAAGCAGAAGAAATTAGATTGGAATGGGATGAGAATGTGATCAGTATTCTCTCCTATTTATAATTTCGTCTGCACCCCTTCGAACAGTCGCGTCTGCCTGAAAGGTTGCACCCGTTTCCTTTCATTGCTGCTGTTCGTTTAACGGGCCGCACCCGTTCGCTACTGCCTATGTTCGGCCGCGTCTCTTCAGTCGGGCCGCACCTGTTCGCCTTTAACGGGTCGCACCCGCGTCTGTTCGTCCATGCTTCTTCATTCAGGTTGCACCCGCTTATGAACAGTCGTGTCTGTTCACATAGTCTGCAACTGTTAAAAAACCCGGCCCAGTTTTGCAGCAAAATTAGGATCATATTAGACCCAAACCCAAACCCGAGCCCGGTTCGGTCGGACGGCGGCGGCGCGCGCGCGTGTGTGGTGGAGATGCATGATCTCCCTCCTCACAACAAAGCATACATTTGGGTGCCCCTAGGCCCCAACATCTTCATTGCAAAGCCATATATAAACTAGTATGGCTTAGCAATTTTGGCGATGTGGGACTTTATGTATGTTTCATTCATTTTGTTCTTTAGGAATTCCAACAAATATGACGTCTGTGAATGTGGAATTTTGATTTGGACTTAGGTGAACTTACTTCTTGTTTGTTTATCGCGGTGAATTTTTGCAATTCATATTCATTTATTACTTTATAGAGGATTCTATATATTTGACAAACTTGTACTTGTACTTTTTAGCAAGCTAGTGTTTGGCATTCTCCCATTATGGAACGAGTATTAATTATTAACTCAGATCAAGGAGAATTGAGTATTGACAAAGTGAGAGAACTGAACTAAGAGAGACAGATGAAATGAATCTAATTTTAAGAGATATGGAGAAACAAGCAAAAGAATAATTGGTAAAATTTACTTTGTTTGTTCTTATTTTTTCATAAAGCTAATTTTTGTGGCAATTTTGGTGTAGAAAATTTCATATCAGAAACCAACTATGCATGTTAGTAGAGAATAACAAAAGGTGAAAAATTAACCAAATTAAACGCTAGATTAATTGCTTATTGCAAAATACTGATTAAAAAATAAAAAGTAAAAAGTAAAAAGGAAAAAAATCGACCATTATGATTACTTACGTATCAAAAACTGGATTATTTTCTTTATCTTATACCAACATTAGAAATTTAATTTTTGATATTGGCCATAGTAAATTAATTGATTTTTATACATCATAAAAAATTGAAATTTGCAGTATCATGTTTACATGGGCAAAGCGTCTCCAAGTTAGTTTGTGTTAGCTTGATAATAAAGTTTGTACGCCGCCTAACAGTAGGGATTCTGCTGTGTCTGTTTGGTTGCTGAGTTATAAAACAAAGAGACATGATCTAGCAATTGAGTTTGGTGAGTTTAATTGTGTTCTCAACCTGTTTCATTGCTGTGACTTGCTATGTATAATTCGATTGCTTGTTGTAACCTGTATTAAATGTGTACAAAGAAATACAACCTACATCATGATAATTCATTGCCTGCAGCGTTGCCCTAGTTAATAATACACATACAGATACCTACTTGATTACTATACATACATATGCTCTGTGTGTTTAAATTGTCTCAATTGCCTGTATCATGATACTTCATGGCCTGTAGCATGAGGTTGCTCACTTTAATTATATGTAAGCCTGAAGTAGAAATATAATTAGCCTATACAGATGCAAATAAGCTATACATTCTTGAGCACTAAAGAAAATGAAATTTAATTAGCCTTTTTGAACAAATAAAAAGGGAGAAATAACATGTACCTGCTGAAAGTAACATGGTTTCATGTCTTAATGTACATAGTAGCATGCTTTTTGGATGTAAGATATATAGCAGCATGTTCTCTTGTTGGAACTCATATAGCAGTAGCATAGTTTCATGTTTTCATGTATAGATGTTGATGCATTGTGTGTTCATATCAGTTGCATGTGTTATGTGGTTTCAGTGTGTCGAATTTCACTTGCCTTGAGTTGCTGTTGTGATGTAATTTGGGCATGTCTTCTAGCATGTTTTCGACTTCATATATAAATAGAACCTGAACGGATCTTTTGAGATCATGGCCCCAATCTGAAAGAGAAAATGTCAAAGCTTGCTTACATAATATGTGGGCTTGTACATGTTTTCTACATTATAAGTAATTTTTATTAGTTGAAATCAATCTTCGGTATTGTAACAATTCAACAACCGTGTTTGGCAACATGCAAGTAAAAAAAAAGCCATTGCATAACTAACAAACTTTTACTTTGCAGGTGGATAGATATATTTTGATGGAAAAAAGTAGCAACCCGCCGCAACAAGTTATGGGTTCGAAGTTACTTTTGATGTTAACTGCATTTTGATTTGTATGTTGTTATGTATTACTACTTTTAGTCACTCCGCGGCTTGTTCTACATTATGGACTTATATGAATTTGATAATTTATGTTTTGTTATGTGGTGTTACATTTTGATTAAAAGATTTAATATAATATGTTGGGTATAAAGTGTGTGATTAGTATGATATATATGTTCATTATGAAATATGTGTGTTTATATAAACAGTGTTACATATAAATTGTGCCTGCATATCGAATTGTAATCTGCATATTGATGGGGAACTGAGCAAAATACAAAAGCGTTTTACAAAACGCTGTTAAAGGTTTCAACAGCGTTTACAAAACGCTGTTGAATCAATTCAACAGCATTTTGTAAAAGCTGTTGAAACCTCTAACAGCCTTCAAAAATGCTGTAAATAGTCATCGTGGCAACATCTATAAACGCTGTAATATGAAATCACAACAATGGCATGCAATAAACGCTGTAATTATATTAATTCTACAGTGTTTTCTGTATTGCTATGGTAGATGCCTGATCTATAATGACATGTTAATATACAACGTAGTTAAAAACGCTATTAAAGCTTTTTATAGCGTTTTTAAAACGCTATTATAGTTGCATTTTGTTGTAGTGAAAATTTCTGGTCGATTTAAGTAAATATTATATTAGTGGTTATTTATAGCTTACGAATCCTTAATGATAGGATTTTCCAATTATATCCTTATATGATGGTGTTCATATATTTTTTGCCAAATATTTTTATCTCCCTTTAATCCCTTTTTTTATCGAAATTTTCTTTTCAAATTCCTAAGAGTCATCATCATATTTTTTTTCAAAATTTACTATGAGGGGTACTAATAAAAATAGTCCCCTCATAAAATTACAATTTAAATTGACCAATTTTCCAATTTCATTTTTTTTACCATAATTCCTTTAATCTCCAATAATCTCATTCTTTAATCTTTAAACCAAATCAATCATCTATGAGAAATCAACTTCTCTGCATATGAAATTCCAAAAGAGAAAGCAAAGTTAATTCTTACCCAAGGAAGCATTCATAACACATATTTTGTTCAATAAGTGTGATTGACATAAGAGATGTCATTCAATCGAAGAAGATGGTATCGTTGACATAAGAGATGTCATTTCTAGTCTATCTCTTTCTATATATAGAAAGTTAAGAAATCATCATATAATAATCGAGAAATTGAAATAGAAAAGAAAAAAGGGAGGTTTGTGATGATTTTAAAATCTTTTCTACTAGGTAATCTATTATCCTTATGCATGAAGATAATAAATTCGGTCGTTGTGGTCGGACTCTATTATGGATTTCTGACCATATTTTTCATAGGGCCCTCTTATCTCTTCCTTCTCCGAGCTCGGGTAAATTTTTTTTAAAATTTCTAAGATTTTGTAGGTTGGGTTTAACCTAGTTGTCGACTAGAAAAATCAATGTATAGCCAATATTTGAAATAATGTTCGAAATGTGATGACCGAAATGAATAATTTAATTTGACAGCCTCCTGCCATTTAACTTTTTTTATTTTGGCAGCCTTTGCCGAATTTGTGGTTTTAGTCCGGCATACACCCATCGAATTTCATATATTTTTTAAAATTAAAAGTTAATTTCTTGTAATTTTTTAAATTCAGTTTTTTCTTATAATTTTTTGTTCTCGTCATTAATTTCTTGTTTGCATAAAAGCAGGAAAAGAGAAAGAGTTACTTTCCATGTTTACATTTCACCGTAGAGGTTTGAAGTTTTAACCAAGGGCAAAAGAGGAAAAGATGATAATTTTAAATAGGCCGTGTAACCCTCATATCAATTTTATTAAATATGGAGTGGTCATATAATTTAGCCCCCTCATATTCAAAATTGGAGTGATAATTAATTTTGTTAAAATTTAAATATTAAATTTTGATAAGAAGATTAATCACAAGTAATTTTGATTAGATTTCATAATAGTTTGTCAAAATATATTTTCATTTTTTGTTTACTAGATTTTATACTTGATCGAATTCTTTTACAAAAGTTGTTTTTTACTTACAAATATGAAGAGGTTGTTAAAATTATGTGATACATACTTATTTTGAAGATAATACTATTACAGACATGGTGGAGAAGACGGTTTGTAAAATGGAGTTCAATGAACATTTGTGAAAGCAATGGTCAAATTAGTGAATGCCAAGGGAAATAAATTTGGTAAATTAAACAAATCTATTGATTAAGGAAAGATTTCATTTCCTGAATTAAAAGTTAGAAGCTTCCGGTTAGAGCATGCTTCAAAGTGAAGAGAAAGAATTACAAGGTACTATATGGTAACATAACTTTAGAAAATATATCTATGAAGATACTATATTTCTTTGATATCTTTTATTTTGGGAAAGAGATGAACAATTATATCTTTCCTCGTAGAGGGTGTATGTGAAGTCATTTGTTTTAAAGTTTCATATTATTTTTTTGAAATTAAAGAAAAAGGAACGATTAAAGTAAATTGCGTATTTAGTTTTCACTTTTTTTCACTTTTTAAATCAATTGTGTAGAAAGTCTAGAAAAAACGTAACAAAGAAAATATTGGAATGATTTCTTTTACTTAATAAAAAGGGATTCATTTAAACCTTTAAAATTGAAAACATCAACTTCAATATTTGTTGTTCGGTACTAATAATATTAACAAAAACAAACATGTCCTTACTGTCACTGAGTCCAAATAGGTTATTATGAGATTTTAAATTTTTTTTGGATATTATTGCACATTTCTTTTAAGTTAGGTTAAATGAATCAAAAAGCGTGATGCATATGGTAATATCTTACTTAAGAGCCATAAATGTTTATAATGTCTCATATGGCAATTCATTCCAATTTAACCCATGAAAGCCCAAATCAGACTTATTTTAACCTCTAATATTCGTATTTTGTTAGTTCTTGTCTTGGCTATGATACTTTACCAGCAAGGCATCAGCCAAATTATTTTGCAGAATTCGGCATAACCCTTAACCCTTCCATCCTGTCAAATCTGGACACGTGTCCTCAAATGGGATCGCATCTCCCCTATATAAATCTACTGCTTTCACAGCTCCTATTCAATTTTCGTATCAAACAACAAAAATGCTTAATTGGAACAAGGGTCCACTTCTCGGGCGCGGCTCAACCGCCATCGTCTCCCTCGCTTCCGATCCTATCTCTGGCCAACTCTTCGCCGTTAAATCAACATGCCTCTCTCACTCTGGATTCCTTCAATATGAAAAGAGAATTCATTCTTCAGTCTCTTCTCCTCACATAATCTCTTACTTAGGCTATGATTCTGATAATGATTTCTACAATCTCTTTCTCGAGTACGCCTCCGGTGGATCCATCTCCGATCTCATTCAAAAGCAAAAGCTTCAGGAATCCGAAATCAGATCCTTCGTGAAAGACATTTTGCTTGGATTGAGCCATCTTCACTCCATGAAAATCGCCCATTGCGACATTAAATGTCAGAACATACTCATCTCTGGCGATGGAAGAGCAAAAATTGCAGATTTTGGTTGTGCCAAGTATATAGACTGCGATAATCAAATCAGGGCAAAGATAGGGGGAACGCCGATGTTCATGGCTCCAGAGGTGGCCAGAGGAGAAGAGCAAGGACTGGCTTCAGATGTGTGGGCACTGGGATGCACAATTATAGAAATGACAACAGGCAGAGCTCCATGGTTAAATGTATCGGATGCGGGTTCCCTTCTTTATCGGGTCGGATTCACAGAAGATCTTCCTGAAATCCCTGAATGGATTTCGGATGCTGGTAAGGAATTTTTGAGAAAGTGTTTGGTGAAGGATGCTGGTAACAGGGCAACCGTCGATGAGTTGTTGAGGCATCCTTTCTTAACGGGTACGGATGTGGATGTAGGATACAAGTGGGTTACCCCAAGGAGTGTATTGGAGAGCAACACCTGGGATTCAGTATCTGAAAACGAACACGTAGTTGACTTCGGATCTGACCGGATGTCAGATTTGATAGGGTGTGAGGATGGACCCGAATGGAGCTGGGATGACAGCTGGCGTACAGTACGCAATGAATCATCGTTTACCCGTGTTGCTGTTGTTAGTACGTTGGCTACCGTTAGTGAAGAATTGCCTGAGCTTAGGTTGGAAAATGAGTTGTTGGAGCATCCTTTCTTAGCGGGTACGGATTTGGATCGTGGGTATAAGCGGGTTATGCCTAAGAGAATATTGGAAAGCAGCAAGTGGGATTCTGTGTCGGGAAATGAAGGGGTTGTAGATTTTGGATCCGATAGGATATTGGACATGAGAGGGTTTGGCGACGGACCCAACTGGAGCTGGGATGGCAGCTGGGAAACAGTACGCAATGAATCATTGTTTAATACAGTTTTTGTTGCTAGTACTGCAACTGCTATTAGTGAAGAATTATCGGAATTTAGTAATGATAGCGAAGTATGTGATTATAGAGATGTTAATTATATGAATGCATGTAAAGAAGAAGTTGTGAATGTTTCTGAAATTTGTACAATGGACTTGGAGGATGATGATATAGAACCAATTATAATTGCAAATCATAATTTTGGTCTATTTGAAATTGGTTTAGTTATATATGTACTGATTGCTTATGGTTTTAAGATATTAGTATGTTTTGTTATAATAAAACGGGCGACAACTGGCAACTGGGAAGAGTAAAAAGACAGAAAGGTCGGAGAGTCCAATAGCATTTGAACTGGGAGCGTGTCTTTTAATATAATTTGGTTAATGAAGCAAAAAGACCAAACAAAAGATATCAACCACAGATGATTGATATTCCAGAAATGTGGAGGAAAGAAGCAGTAAAGTAAAGAAAGAAGAATAGAGCTCTAGAACCTGCATATGACTGCATCTTTCACAATCGAACTGTTCGCGTACACAGTTGATGAAAACGGAGTAAGAGTCTTCCAGTAGTTCACATAAAGAGATCGAGAATATAGACGTATTAAACGTGGCAAAAATGGGATGAAAACGCGAGGAATGCAGCTGCATCCAATTTGCTGACGGCTGAGTTTGGTGTTGCAAAGTTAGTAAAGCCTTCGTTTTGACTTTTGGTAGAAGTAAGTAGTTCATTACTGATTAATGAAGGAGAGCATGCACGTGGCTTAAGTTAGTTGACTCGTGCACTTTAGGTTGATCCGTTTTCAAATTATATTCAAATTCAATACTTGCAACTGCGAAACACCTTCTTTTCTTAGACACGTGTTTGCTTATACAAATGTTGTCATTGATTGAGTGTCATTGTATTATTATTATGGGAATAATCTGGCTGTCTGTTTTAAGCTGTTCTTACGTTTTAGGTACCGTTCTTTTCGCGGATTGTACAGTTATAGTTTGCGTCCGAAATGTCCGACGTGGACGCTACACTCCTCTGTCCAGTTCGCACGAACGACTCATTTGTCCCTTTTCTTTTGTTCTCTCTATTTTACATTTCGTGTGTCTTCTTCATGTCCATTTTGTGTGGAAAAAAGAACACATTTCGATTTCGAGAACTAATCCCTTTCTCTTTTACGTGCCCATTTCATTTGTTCCTTTTCTACCACCTTAATCGTTTGTTTATAATGTGCATTAATCATGTTTAAACGCATACTTTTGAAGTTGTAGCAGCGTAAGTTCACGAAAGGCCACGTGGCTTTGCATTAGTTGACTCGTACCTTTCAGTTTGGGTTTAGTTTGGTGAGTGGTATGCTGACGTGTCTGCGTACAACGTGTATCCAATTTTTTTTCAATTTAAATTCAAAACTGGTAAAGAAGAAAGAACTTCTTTTCTACATTAGACACGTGTTTGGGTATTATACTGGAGTTTATCCAGATTCGGAAAGGTCGGGAAGTCCAGTTGAATTTGAACTGGGGGCGTGTCTTTTAATATAATTTAGTTAATGAAGCAAAAAGAGCAATCAAAGGATATCAACCACGGATGATTTCTATTCCAGAAACGTGGAGCAAAGAAGCAGCTAAGTAAAGAAAGAAGAATAAATAGTGTTGTAGAACCTGCAAGGCAATTAATACATGACTATATCTTTCACGATCGAATTGTTACACAAAGAGCGTGTGAAATCGGATCGTAAGAGTCTTCGACTGGTCCACGTAAAGAGATCGAGAATATAAACAAGTACCACATGGCAAAAGCCAAAAAGATAAGGAAAAGGGAGAGGAATGCAGTTGAAGCCAACTCGTTGACGAGTGAGTTTGGTGCTGCAAAGTTAATAAAGCCTACGTTTAGCTACTACTTCATTCATTAATTAATAAAGGAGGAGCATGCTGGTGGCTTGAGTTGGTTGACTCGTACACTTTTGTTGGATCAGGTTTGGTCAATATACGTGCGTGTGCGCGCACACACATATATATCTATATGTATATGCGCGCGCGTGCATATATATACATATACACATATATATATATATATATATATATATATATATATATATATTTTATATATAAAGCAAATACCTGATCAACCTGATCAAAGTGAAGTCTTTTTCAGACCGTCTAAAGTACCATTTTCGTTACCTCACAATTACCATAAAATGAGGGTATTACCGTCTTTCTCCTGTCCATCACGTTCCCAAATTTGTTGCAACTTTACTGCATCACTTTCTCAACCGTTTCTTCCTCATGAACCTAAATCAAAAGAGGAGAGGTTCAAAATTAAATCAACTGACAATTTTCAGAAAGTGACAAATCAATGAATTTCGTAGGATGGTGACGATTTCAATAGCTATTTTGAGAATGGTAGCTTAGTGATGTTAGGGTAATTCATTGTAGAAGAGAATTCGTCTAAGGTCTTTCTCCCCTTTTCAGATTCGGTACGACAACTGACTTTCTACTGTATTTTCTATACTTTTTACCGATTTTAATGGTCGCGTCTTCCAGATTGAGTATGTTGCCAAGGCCGTCGACATCAAATGCAAAGATAGGATAGTTCTGGCAAGTTCTTCGTCTTACACTTTTGTTTTTCTGGGTTTTACAGAGTTTTGTAATTAGCGGTTCGTTGTTATTGTAGTGAGTGGAGAAGTTGATTACTTCGAAGATGATGTTGCCTGGATCTAATCGGACGATTCATTCGGTTCACCCTGAATCGGGCATGGTACTTTACGTGATTTTAACTTGGTTATTACTAAAACATTATAATATGTAAATTATATTAAACTTTAGATAACCTCAAACATATCCTTTAAGAGAAATTAAAAATAAGGGCATTTTTCCTGTTATTAGGAGATGGCTATAGATATATTATGTTGAGTGCAAACCAACCACGGCTGTAGATGATGACAAAAGAAAACTAATTAGTAAATTGAAATTTAAAGCTTTACCATGTTTCTAATGTGAGTGTCATTGTTATCAATACTAATGTGAAGGAATGCTTTTCCTTTTGCAGATTCACTCACCTAAGGGTTCTGAAAGAGTTGAGACAAAATATTAAAAACATTAGGTTCAATATGAAAGCAGACATCCGTAGTTTACAAGCAGACAACAGATAGTTTTTGCATGGAATTTTACAACAGATTAAGTTAAAGTATGATAGTAGATGGTTTAGGTATGACTTCTTTTCACCTTTGCATTAATTTCAGATATAGTCTTTCTTCTGCAATTCGTAACTGAAATATGTGGATATGCTTTAATATTATTGTTGATTTGGATGCTCATGATGTTGGTCCTCTGTATTTTCTTATATTTACATGATACGGTGATGTAGAAAGCTTGGATTTATGTATGGCTGTAGAGGGTTTGGGTAAGTGCTATTCAGCGCTTTAGCAAAGAAGCCATGGATGAATATTAGTTCAGATCAACGTAGGTAATTCTTAAATATTTGTTTTGACTAATTTATTTACAAATTAGCATCTTTTAAATGTTTTGATTATGGAACAGGATCTGGTGTTCTATAAATTGCAACACTAATCATTTGAACTTCCTTCAATTATTTTTACTAGATATGTACATGGATTCAAATTGGTTGGAGCTGATTCAGATGTATCAAATATGAACAACGCTAAGATAAGAACACTAGGTAATGGGAGCATGACTTCAAAGAAGCTTGAACGCTGCCAGCTTAGAAGTCCTATAGTAGAGGTATTAGTTGCCGTGCAATTTGTCTACAAGCAAACCATATAATGGTTTTGGCAATGCTCCCTATCGTGTCATTACAAAATGACTTATTAACACAAAGTAATTAAGGAGTTATTATATTCATACCAATTATCTAACTATATTTTTTAATATGACACTATTTTCTAGATGTTGTGACATTTACGTGAGCCATATCATTGAATGTTTATATTGAATTATATCAAGCACATGTAACGCAGTAGCTTAATGTAACATGCAATATTAGCCTAGCTTTGGTACCAGGGACAAAGATAGGAATTACAACCATCCCAAGCTACTAGGATAATTGTAATTGTTTCATACATACCTTCATGGAACACTTTCAAAAGGTAAATGTATAAATAGGCTATTTTGTTTTTTTTCAACATAATTTAAAGATAGTATAGGGACAGTTGAAGATTGTTGTACGAGCATCGTATATCATTAAAATTTACCACATTTTTTAGCTCTGATAATATCTTTCTTATTGTAACTATGTGAAATCTAAACTATTTTCCTACATAGTATTCCCTTGGTAATTAGAGTTAACATAAACATATGATTTAGGATTTCAACTTTCAGTCATATGATATTTCTTTCTCACACTTAATGTTCTTAAATCTATTTAGGATTTCATCTTTTCAAATTTTAGTCAGTATTGCCTGTTTACTAAAGATTTAAATCTATTTCATGTGTTACTGTTACTTCTAATGCTTAACCCAATTTCCAGGCCTATCCCATAAATTTAATCATGATATTACATATAGACTACGGTATTAAGCATTTTTTTCTAAGAAAAAAGGTGCCAATATTCAACATTACCGAACATAACATTCTAAGCGTTTGACAGGAAGGACTTTAACCACATGGAATTATGACATCCAACTTTTGTGTACAAATTCGAAAAATATTTAATCGTTTACTCTATTTAACTTCGTACTATCGTGAATATGTCAAAGGCAATTCATTTCCTGTACCTAAAAAGTAAATCTGCATCCAATATACACTGTTTATCTTCAGCACACAAAAAAGATAAATGATTTCTTAGTCTAAAGTATTTTCTTTTCATACAAATGTAAAATTAGTTTTCAACAAAATAACATTTATATTTCATTTATACTATATACAGGTATGTCCTTGGGAGGAGCTTTGGTTGCAAGCTGTTTCATGAGAGTCATTCTTTGTGTTGACTTACTTGTTGTTTGCTTGGTAAGAGGCATCTACGTCTATTCTCTTTGGCTGTCTTTAATCATTGGCACTTACTTCTATATCCATTTTGGGTACCTAATATTAATTATTTATATAGTTGTGCATTGCTGAAACTCTCAAGATATGAATGGATGTTCTTTAAACAAATTAATTTCATGATGGAAAATGTATTACTGAATTATAGAAACACATGCTGATGTGATATTCTACTACTTCATTATTCTTTTCACTTGCTTAAAGTAATTTCTTACTTTTAGACTAGAAATTTGAGAGATAATATTTTGATTTTCAAACATTCATATATTTTCCCACTAGTACCACTTCATTCAAGGCAGTAAGGAAGAAGGGAGTCGAAGTATTTCATCATATGAAATGCATAAGCATACTAATGTTATCATATACTAACATTGGATAGAAACTATTCACATTGAAGTTGACAAAACAAGAGCAGTTTAGGGTGAAAATGCGTAAAAAAATAACTGACTCATAAATCAGTTACTTTTGACTCATAAATCATTACTTTTGTTTTTTTTGCGATGACAATATATTTTGTTAGGTTTGTGAAATTTATATGAAGTTGATTGCTACATTTATTGTATCACCCTTTGTTACAACTGCATCTTCATTCTATTGATGGCGAAAAATAGGATGTATATCGCTTTTGAATACTTTCCAAACTATACATATTTATTTATCAAATCCATGTTTTAATCAATTCATTAAATTTTCAATTTTATTAGGTCACAATGGTAATGAGTGGTCCACACAATCATCCCCCAAAAGATATGTAAGGAGATTCGCGTGTTATCAGTCAATGATAGAATGCATTTAAAAGAGCCATAATTGATGCCCAAACTAACTTTATTATGGATCCTTATTTTTTGATAAATTAATATCAGCTCCTCGATTGACCATTTCTTATTTTTTGCACTTCATACTGGAAATGCTTCATATTTTTACCCAGTATTGACATAACCTTAAGCTATAGATATACTTTGAGGTGTGTTATGGAAATTTGAGACATGCTTAATTGGTACTTTAAAGGAGAGAAAATTTTAAGAAATCCATCAACATGGTAAGTCAGTTTCTTTTAAAAAGTTTTCGAATTTTTTTTATATTCCTGCAAATTCTATTTTGACAAGAGAAAAACTCACCTTATTTAAGCAACCGATCAATTAACGGGTTATGTAAATAAAGTTTGGGGATTCAAAAGCAAAATCATATGTATATTAAACAATAACCATAAGGTAACTTAACTCATACTAACTCAATAACGAAAGAAAAATCATATTGTTTTTACTAATTATATATACTTTGATGAAATCATTTTTTCCTGATACAAAAGACTTATGCTCGAGACGTATCAGGTTTGTTCTTACACAACATTTTTTTTTTCAAAAAATCAAAATATTTTTTTAATAAAATAATCAGAATATATATATATATATATATATATATATATATATATATATAATGCATATGAGTAGAAGGAAGCTAAGTCAAAGAAATAAACATCTTATGTGTATAAGCTAGAGAGAAGTAACATAAAACACACGGCCTTACAAGATATTGTCCTACTGAATTTTTTTGTATTTTTATTACCCCTATTTTATTATTAGGATGATGGAGATGGACAAATTATTACATTTTGCACAAAAAATCTTCCATTATAATAACATATTGTAGTTTTCGCCTCACAACTTACAAGCCTAAGCACTTCTTTGAAGAATGTATCTTCTTATTATTAAAAAAATTACTTAATTATAGTGGTTGATTAACTGTTCCTAATAGTTTAGAATGCTTGACTTAAATTTCATTAATTAAATAATGAGAAGAAGAAAGTGGTATGCAATGTTTTTTTGGCCACACAGCCACTAACGCAATCTTACTTAGTACTACATATAATAATAATAATAACGTATTTACTTTATCAATGATATACTAAGAACAAGATTGCTATATGCAGGGCTAACTCTAGGGGTAGCCTTCCAAGTCGTTTGGTTGGGGAAACTTGCTGGATTAGGGGCAAACTTAGGAAACAAATACTACAAACGTATGTATAAAAAGATTGAGTACAACAATAAGCATTTAGAGTTTCAGTCTGGTGGTTAGTGTTAGGTGTGGCTCGCATTGTAAATGGAGTGGGTGCGTGGATTGAACCGACTAAAGTCCCACATCGTAGGATATCTGAAATAATCGTGGTATATATATGAGATTGGTGGCACGTAACATTGGGGATTCCTTTTTTACAATGTGTTGCCAATACCAAATTATATGCTCGATGGAGGCGATGTAGAGATGTTCAATCGGGACGCCGGCATGGGAGACTTCGACCGTTGACCCCGGCTAGACACGGTGAAGCGAACGCGTACGGTACGCGGGAATGCCGAAACTCAACATGGTATCAGAGCTCCATGGTTCGATGGGACCGGTACGATGCAGCGTGACCAAAGCATGGCTCCTAAGGGGCTTGAGCATGGGATACTCGTCAATGTGGAGATATGGTTAAGCAGTCGCTCCCTCCTGCTTATGAGAACTCAGGGTAGCAGTCTCATCCAACTGCGAAGAGGACTCAGTATAACACCAAGGTGACTTGAGCAATGCTCGCCAAGATGGAGATTGTTAGGTGTGACTCGCATTGTAAATGGAGTGGGTGCGTGGATTGAACGGACTAAAGTCCCACATCGTAGGATATCTGAAATAATCGTGGTATATATGTGAGATTGGTGGCACGTAACATTGGGGATTCCTTTTGTTACAATGTGTTGCCAAGACCAGATTATATGCTCGATGGAGGCGATGGAGGGATGTTCAATTGGGACGCCGGCATGGGAGACTTCGACCGTTGACCCCGGCTAGACACGGTGAAGCGAACGCGTACGGTACGCGGGAATGCCGAAACTCAACAGTTAGTGTTGCAAAATGGGGCGATAATTTTTTCGTATGAGTGTTTATTTTCAAACTGAACTTGAAAATTCAATATGGGCTGGAGAACAATATTTATGGGCCGATCTTGATGTGTGCAATGAGTTTTCTTAATCACATAGCCATTTGTGTCATTGTATTCAATTCTCATGTTGTGTTTCTGTTTTCACCACATGCTCATGTAGTAGCAATGTATGGCTAGAGATGGATTATTATTTAGCACCATGTTCTCAGGTAATTCCAGCACTACGTGGTGTATTTTGCATGACAAACAACAAATTCATGCATGAACTTTGTTTATGTGTTATTTATAGTAAAGTGGAAGAGTTTTATGTTCTTATTAGTTTTAAGAATTCTCCCCTTCTTTGATTATTTATTTTCAAACTCATTGTTCTATCATTGCTACAATCGTTGCAATGTTCCACTAATTCTCTTGGATACATTTTATATTCAAATACCGTATTTTACAACTTTTGTAGCTATTTACAAAATTCTATGTTTTCTTCAATTGTTTCGCATTATGCTCATATTTTTGTTGTAGTATTATATAGATATATCACTCCAGGGCATGATTGAATCACTTTCTTTCAAGAATGTTTTTGCCTTTCTCAGATCACAGAGACTTTCAGAAAATGTTCTTTTAGGATACAGTGGAGTGTGTTTTGCGCAAGTTGCGATTACTTGCACAAATCTGAACTACCAACGGGGGTGTTGCCCCCGCACCCCCACCTAGGGGGGTTGCCACCCCCGAGCCCCTCCTTCACAGTGGCAATCAATTTAAACAATTTTATGGAAAAACTTTCAACAATTTTTAAGTTAGGTTATCTTAAAGTTTAAACTTCCAAAAATTCAATTAACCAATATTTGCTGATCGGTCCAATTTCATTTTAAAAAATAGTAAAAACCAGCGACGGATTGGACTATTTTTTTTCCTTTTTGTTATTGTTCAAAACCTTCTTCAAATCAAGGATAGTGCAAAAAAGAATGAGTTGGTAAAAATATTACATCCTAAAAGCTTCTTGAAACATATTTTTTCATTCATGATGTGTGGTGTTATCATGTAATCCATCCATTTCCTGCATAGGAATGAAAGCCTTGCTGAAAGCCAATCTATATTTCGAAAAATGGGGCTCAAACATGGACACAGCCGGACCAAAGTAAATACTAGGAACCCTTAATCTAGGGATCTTTGATTGTCAAACCATCTACATATAAATTATAAAGCAAAGAAATACGACGAGCTATTGCTTATATTGTTTTGCCTCAACTTATTACATTATGTATGAGTTATCGAACAAAAATAAAATATAAAACTAAGAAGAAAAGGAGGTCTAAAAGTGGAAAGGTTAAAAGTTAACATTTTATCCTGCAAACAAATAAACAAAGACGTTGAAACATACAATTAACAAAATGGTATTCCTAATATGAAAATGAAATCCAAGTTTCATCTTCTAAATTTGAAAGGCATTTTTTCAATGTTTCATTTGAAGCATCTAAATTCATTAATTTTATAACAATATTACAGTAAACGATAATTCAAAATTTATACATAAGCATAAATTAGTTTTATATTTCAACAAGAACTGAGCGTTCGCGAGGAAGGGAGTATCATGAGAGGTACGATCTTCATAGTTGAAAGGAAAAGTTCCTTATATATTAACAGGCTAATTTATTACTTTTTAAAATAGAGACGATGCAAATTTTTTAAGTTCCGAACTATTAAAAAGGCTAATTTTAATATTTATTACGTTTCTCTACATATTGATGTTATAGTTGATTACTCTTTTACCCAATTAATTATATTCTCAAATAACTTAGTCTTATTCATGTTTTGATAAATGGTTTATTTGTGCATGTGTGCACATAGAAAATGCAACATTTCATACACATAAAGTCATTTTGTAAGATTACAAATCTTACAAACATTGTTTTATGACACCAATTCCTTCTGCGCACCAAAGTACTCATGTGTGTGTGTATATATGTGTGTGTATGTATATGCTGACGTGTATTCCTTTTGAATTTGAATTCAAAACTTGCAAGCATGAAGCAGCTTCTTTTCTTAGACACGTGTTTGCTTATACAATGTTTTTCATTGGTTGACTCTCTGTTATGGGAATAAACCGGCTGTCCATTTTAAACTGTTCTAACACCCTGATTATTTGTTTGTATAACATGTTTAAACCTAACAGAAGCTCACAAATGACCACGTGGCTCTGAATTAGTCCCTTCAGTTTGGTTCTAGTTTTGGTGAGTGGTATGGCGACGTGTCTACGCACGTGTATTCAGTGCTTTCAATTTAAATTCAAAACTGGAAAAAAAAGAAAGAACCTTCTTTCTTGATTAGACACGTGTTTAGGTATTGTATGACTAAATCTGGTACATTGGTTTTGAGTCTCTTTATAATGAACAAACATATTTCCATAACTTTTTCTTTCGGTCAAAATTTTAGGTTTTTCTTTTGATCAAAATTTGAGAGAAAACGGAACGAAATTCTGAAAGTACAACACAAATATATAACAAATTATCAAAGCTACAACCAAATTATCAGTTTCACAACTTGCAATTATCATTATAGCAGACCTATGATAACGGTTAATCAAAAGTCTTAATACACAAATTCGTAATAGAATCGAAGCTTATAGGTAACCATTGTAAAAAATGTCTTTTACAATTGTATTTGCCTATTGCAAAGAGTCTTTTACAACTTATTTTGTTCATTGTAACAAGTCATTTACAACAATATTTGCCTGATGTTAAAAAAATGAGAAATAAAAAAATGTAAGCACTGATGCAGCGAGCAATCGTAGATTTAATATTATTTTGTAGCTGAAACTAACAGTGTAGTAATAACAATCAAAATCATTTATATTTGTTGAAAATAAGACTAAAAATTTATATTATTAAATTTTAACCAAGTTTACAACACTTAAAAGTAAATACATAACATCAATAGTTGAATTTTTAAAGTATTACAACTTTAACACAAAAATTTCCAAATCTACAATGTTATTTTCTTAGTATAAAAAAAGAAATGATAAAGTTCATGACTAAAAGTCTAAAAGCCTACAAATACCAAATGCAAAACACTAATCGTATCATAAAGCTTCCTTTCTTTAATCATCTATTTTTTTTTCTTTTCTTCCACCTTGTCTGCCAATGGCTGCATTTAGTATAATATGCGGAGAAATGCATCTACTCATTAGAAGGACATTGTATAAAAAGTAGAATCATAAATTGTAAAATAACTTTGATTGTATAGAAAACCTTTTACTGATTATAGGCATGGTTTACATACAAAAATTAAATTAAACTAGACCCAAGTGGAGACTATGTTGTTGTTATGCGATTCAAATATGTGCCTATAAGTGCTTCAGATTGAAACTGTTGTGTAGAGCTTCGTATTGAAAGAGACGAGAAGTCGATTGGAGGAGAAGATCATAGTAGATGGAGGAGAGAAGTTGATGAAGTGCCAGAAACAAGCACTTAGACGTCTGAATTTCTATGCCGGACGTCTGAATGTCTGTAGACTTCAAAGTAGAAGAGCTCCCAAATGATCAGACTTCTGACTTGGGGAACCAAACATCTAGGTCCCTATTATTTTCGATCCCAAGAGTTTCTTTTTTCTATAAAGATCATGATTATTGGAGTCAGACGTCTGAGCTTACAACCCGAGAGTTTTCCAGAGACGTCTGACCCCCTATTTCAAACATCTGAGTTGCTGCTACGTTGTTTTCTCCAGGTTTTGCTGCTTCAAATTCTGGACGGCAGTTTCGTCATTTCGGTTCATGGTTTTTCTCTATTAATGGTGCATATTCTTTTAATGTGATATGATTGTCTAGAGTGATTAGAGCATCTATATATTAGCCTCTTAATAATCTTCCTAATCAAGAGCATAACAAGAAATCAGATTTCCAATAATTCCAATTAATATAAACCCTAGTTCATCCAATTTGAGGGTTTTCTATTTTGAGTGTTCTAAATTATAATTCTTAATTGAGAAATTGATTAGAGAGACTCTTCATATCTAGTAACTCTCTAATCATTGATTTGGCTTGTAATTCTTAGAATTGGCGATTGGAATAAAATGACAATACTAGATCGCTTCCGCACTTATTACTGATAAATCTTCCCTACATTTTTCACCGTAAAACAATTTGGAATCAGGGCTAGTGTCATTATTCTTTTGGATATTAATGGCAACTTCTGGAAAATCTGCTGGTCAATCTAGTGTCAATTATGGTGTTACATATTTTGATGGAAAGGAAGATTTTGGAACTTGGAAGATGAAGATGGAGGCAGTGTTGAAGAAGGAAAAGACTTTTAAGATTATTTCTACACTTAATAAATTGAAGAACGTTAGTGCAGATGTTTTGAAAGAGATAGAAGATGAAGCTCTTAAAGCAATCCAATTGAGTCTTTCAGATGAAGTTCTCAGAGAATTTTCTCAAATGAAGACGGCGAAGAAATTATGTGATGCATATCAAGACAAGTCTCTCACAAATCATATTATTTTTCAGCAACAACTCTCTTCATCTAAGATGAAGCCTAGAGCCGATCTTATAGAGCATGTAGATGCTTTGACCACTTTGATTATAAACCTGAAGGTAGCGGATGTTGATATTACTGATAAGCTCAAGCAGTGATTCTCTTATGTTCCTTGCCTAAGGAGTATACTGCTTTTTTTAACTCCATGATATATAGTCGCAGTAAGAATAGTCCATCCAATGTAAAGGTTGGTCTTCATAATGAAGTGTTGAGAAGAAGATTGATGAGCAATAGCTTAGATAGTGATATAAAAGACTTTTCTATTCATAGAGGTAGAAGCCAAGGCAAGTCAAAGAATGGTGGAGCTGGATATAATTCAAGGTCTTAGTCTATGGAGCCTAAGCGA
Organism: Allium fistulosum; assembly: GCA_030737815.1. NCBI lineage: Eukaryota > Viridiplantae > Streptophyta > Magnoliopsida > Asparagales > Amaryllidaceae > Allium > Allium fistulosum. The sequence goes on from CM060902.1 coordinate 100,468,481, forward strand.
TTGATTTTTAATCATTGTAAGAAGCCGGGGAAGTTTATAACTCAATGTCCTAAGCTCGAAGGACGAGTGAAATCAAATACAGATAGTGATACCGATGTGTTTACAGCTTTTGGTTCTTCTGGAAAGAGCAACTTATAGTTTCTTAATTATGGCGCATCCTATAATATGACACCTGATAGAAACTATTTCTCTATATACCATGAGATAGATGGAGAAGAAGTTCTAATGGGCAATGATGCTTTTTGCCGTATGGTTGGTGTTGGTAGTGTGAAGTTTAGAATGTTTGATGGTGTTATTCGTACTATTACTAATGTTAGACATGTACTGGATTTGAGAAGGAGCTTGATTTCTATTAGATTTTTGAGAAGGATTGGGTTAAGATTGTAGTTGATGGAGAGAAAATGAAGATACCAAAGGGTTTCATGATCGTTATGAAAGGTGCGAGAGTAGGAATTCTTTATTTATTGAAGGGCACTACTGTAGTTTCTAAATCAGCTTCTGTTACTTCTATTGATTCAGATTCTTCAAATTGTCACATTTGCGGATGGTGCATATTGGAAAGCGCAGTTTGGATAAGTTGAGAACGTGAGATTTGATTGATGGTTTTCACCATTCAAAGCTTGGCTTTTGTGAAGAGTGTATTCTTGGTAAGCATACAAAGATTTCTTTTTATACTGGAGAGCATAAGGCGAAGATTGTATTAGAGTATGTTCACACTGATGTTTAGGGGCCCTCCCTTTGCCTACCTTTAGGTGGAGCTAGGTATTTCATTTCATTTATAGATGATTTCTCTCGTAAAGTATGGGTATACCTTCTATGGTTTAAGAGTTAGAAATCCAACATTGAGAAGCAGTCAGGAAAGAAGTTGAAAGTTCTCCATTCGGATAATGACGATGAATTTATGTCATAGGAATTCATCGATTTTTATGAGTCCGAAGGCATTAAGAGGCATTACACCACTCTTGGAGACCCCCAGTCTATTGGGGTTGCTGAATGGATGAATCAGACATTGTTGGAAAGAACTCGTTGTCTTAGATTGACTTCTAAGTTGAAAAAGGGATTTTGGGCAGAAACTTTATCTATGGTGGTTTTCCTCATCAATCGCACACCTTCTACTACCATAGACATGAAGATCCCTGAAGAAGTATGAAAAGGAGAGCATGTTAGCTATTCATTTCTCAGAGTGTTTGGATGCCCAACTTATGTACATGAGAGCAGAGGCAAGCTGGAACCTTGAGCTCGCAAGTGTACCTTTCTAGGTTATATAAGAGGAGTGAAGAGATATAGGATGTGGTGTCCTATTAGCAAGAAGATTATTATAATTAGGCATGTGACGTTTGATGAGAAGGCTATGTTGAAGGTGGAGCCTTTCCTCGTCTGATGATAGTTCAAGAACAGATTCATAATACTAAACACAAGGCAAGTCATCTTCAGCTTCTTTCCATAGAGGTACAGATGGTGTTTCCGATGGCACCGTGGTTTATGAGGATAGTACAGATGTTAGTAAATGGGATTAGCCTCAAGGTGGAGCTCATTAAAAGACTAGGCCTATTAGGCAGAGGAAGAAGCCTAGGTGACTTGAGGATTTGTTGGATTAAGCATCGAAGACATTGACTTCAATGACATGACAACATTTGCATTTAACGTTGTCCATGATAAGCCCAGAGATTATAGAGATGCTATTGCATCAGTTGACAGTTCCAGTTGGTTAGTTGCTATGGAAGAGGAGATTGAATCTTTGTAGAAAAATCATAATTGAGATTTGGTGCCTCTTTCCCCTGACAAGAGGGCAATTAGATGGAAGGGATCTATAGAGTGAAAGACGGTGACAATGGTGATTTCAGATACAAAGCAAGGTTAGTAGCAAATGGGTACGTTAAGAAGAAAGGAGTAGAGTATCATGATATATTTGCTCTAGTTGTCAGGCATACATCCATTCGTATTATTTTGGCATTAGTTACTCATTATGATATAGAACTTGAGCAACTATATGTTAAAACTGCATTCTTGCATGGTGATCTAGATAAGGAAATTTATTTGCGGCAGCTAGAGGGGATCATTGATAGTAGCAGGCTAAATTACATTTGTAAATTTAATAAATCTCTAGATGGACTGAAGCAATCTCCTAGACTATTGTACAAGAGATTTGGTAAGTTTATTCTTTCATAGGGTTACTCTAAAAGCTTCAAAGACCAGTGTATTTATTTCAGGAGGTGTGATAGAGATATGATATATCTTTTGTTATATGTTTATGGTATGTTGGTTACATCTTAAATTATGGTTAGAATTGTAGAGTTGAAGGCAGAGCTTAGCAAGGAGTTTGATATGAAAGATTTGGGAAAAGCTCAAAGAATTTTAGGAACGGAGATATTCAGAGATAGGAAGTGGAGAAAGTTAAGACTCACTCAGGCACAGTACATCGAGAAGGTCCTCGCTCGATTTGGTATGGAGAAAGCTAAACCATTTGACACTCCATTAGGTCTCAATTTAAGTTGTCGAAAAACTTATCTCCTTTGTTGGATTAAGAGAAGAGGTATATGGATGATATACCTTATTTTATTGTTGTTAGTAGCCTTATGTATGCGATGGTGTGCATGAGACCGGATTTGGTCCATGATGTGGGTGTTGTGAGTCAATATATGTCTAATCTGGGCAAAAAGCATTTGCAAGCAGCAAAGTAGATAGTCAGATATCTACATGGCACTTTGTCAGTTCGCTTGTTGTATGGTGGAGCAGATGGCGACATCTCTCTTAGAGGTTACCGTGATTTAGATTATGTTGGGGATAGAGATGTACGAAAGTCAATGTCAGGCAATGTTTTGACACTTGGCATAAACTCGATTTCGTGGAGATTAAAGTTGCAATCTATAATAACTTTATCGACTACCAAGGTCGAGTTAATATCGATTGTGGAACTAAAGAGGGATATATTTACTTCAGTTATTGGATGATCTTTCTATGGTGCAACAGATAATAGAGCTATTTTCAGACGGTCAGAATGTGATTCATCTTGTAGAGAATCAAGCTTATAGCTCTCGTACGAAGCACATTGATGTTAGATGATTCTTCCTTATGCTTGAGGAACTATGATGTAAGATCAAGCTTGTGAAGGTGGATACTATGAAATCCATCATATATGATGACAAAGTCACTTCTTAAAGACAAGTTTGAGCATTGCTCAAACTTGATTAGTTTGATTTCAGTTACTTGAGCTCCATGGGATGTAGACCTAAAAACCCTTATTATTGATTGTTAATTAGACCTATATATTTTGAATCGAGGTGGAGTCTTGTTATTATACGATTGAAATATGTGCCTATGAGTGCTTCAGATTGACGACGTTATGTAGAGCTTCATATTGGAAGAGATGGGAAGTCGATTGGAGGAGGAGATAAAGAGATGGAGGAGAGTAGTCGATGAAGTGCCAGTAACAGACACTCAGACATCCAGATTTCCAAGCTAGATGTCTGAATGTTTGTAGAGTTCAAAGTGTAAGAGCTCCTAGCAATCAGACGTTTGACTTGGGGAGCCAGACGTCCGATTCGCTATTGTTTTCGATCCTAAGAGTTTCTATTTTCTACAGAAACATCTGACTATCGGAGTTAGATGTCTAAGCTTGCAACCCGAGAGTTTTTCCAAAGACATCTGACCTCCTATGTCAGACATCTAAGTTGCTACTACGTCGTTTTCTCTGGATTTTGCTGATTCGAATTTTGGAGGGTAGTTTTGTCATTTCGATGAATGGTGCTTCTCTATTAATGATGCAAATTCTTTTAATATGATTCGATGGTCTAGAGTGATTGATGCATCTACATACTAGCTACCTAATCATCTTTTTAATCAGTAGATCAACAAGAAATTAAATTTCCAATAATTGTAATTAATAGAAACCCTAATTCATCCAATTTATCTATTTTGAGTGCTCTAAATTGTAATTCTTCAATTGAGTGATTGATTAGAGAGAGTCTTCATATCTTGTATCTTTCTAATCATTGATTTGGCTTGTAAGCTCTTCGAATTGATGATTGGAATAAAATGGAATGCTAGATTCTGGTTAAATCGCTTCTGCACATATTAGTGAGAAGTCCTTACCTACATTTTCACTGCATAATAGACTAATATAAAAGACATAAGATCATTAACTAGAGCAAACTCAAAAGCATTATTATTTGACATTTTGTCATAAAATTTTAACGAAAATGAAAGGGACTAAATATCATGCAAAGTAAGTTTCTAAAAATAGCATCTACTTTGTATAAAATGCTATATGGTAAGAAAATTGAAAATAAAATCGCTATATAATCATTTAATTATCCAAGCAGTTAGGATCTTAGGCTCTTATATTAACCTTGCAATATAGAAAATGACACAATATTAATGATTATGCTCTTATATTAACCTTGCAACATAGAAAATGATACATTTACTTACTAATCCCCAACGAAGATGAATTTCTAGCCTTTGAGACTTGCTCGATCTGCCAAATCCTTATCTTCCACTATAGTCTGATCCTTCCATTCACCTGCATTTGTAAGTGTGTGCAAGCTCAATACTCCAGCAACTCCTATCAATTTATTTTTCATTTAACGATCAGCACATTGAAATTTAAGTTACATTTGCTTTATAACTAGAAAAGTATATGTAGCAACCTTGGTTGACACACTCTCGAATAAATATTTTGAAATATAAATTTAAATAATAAATAAATTTTTGATGCTAAAATGATCGAGTAATGGGAATTTTTATGTTTTTGAGTTTATAAATGGACATTTCCCTTAAGTAAGGATTTTATAAAAGGAAGTAATATTTTGGAATGGAAGTAAAAGGATAGAATTATTGTAAACATATTAAATAAAAAGGATATGAATGGAAAGTAATGTTGAGAAAAATTAAAATGTGGAATTTTATGATATAAAATTTTGGGATTGTTAAAAAAAATGATAGACAAGGTTTTTGTTAATCTAAAAGGGAAAGAATGTTATCTTTCATTTAGTAAGAAAATCTATTTTTAATTAAAGATAATAAAATGAATGTATAATAAAAATAATATAATTTGTAGGAATACTGATTTTATATATGAAATGTGTTCTTGAATTTGCTATGAGAATTAAGTAATTGTATAAGCGTTTAAACATTGTTTTAAACTATAAAGAAGTGGAGAAGTTTATTTAAATGGAATATTGGGTTTGGGTTTATTTAGTAACCCATCTAGGCCAAAATAAAACATGAAAAAGATGGTTTTCCTTTTGAAAACTCCTATACATTCATTTTCCCTATCAGTTGAAAAAAACTCAAATCCTCGGCTAAAACAAACTCAAATCCTTCTCCCTCTTCTTTTTTCAAAACACTAGAATGAAAATTCCCTAAAATAAAATCCAAGAAATTCCAGAAAAAATTCATTAAAGTTGGGAGTGCATATCAACTAATTCTAGATCCTTAAAAAGATGCAAATTCAGATTTTAAGGCAATTTTGTGGCATCTCTAATCCGGGATAGCAAAAAGTTGAAGGAGCGGTGAGTTTTGATGCTTTAGAAGGAATTCTAGCTAGCTTTTGGAATTTAAGGTGAGTATAATTACTTATAACTATGCTAAATTCATTGCATGCACTATTATTATGATTGTTTGTGTTCTATATTGGATGAATTGTTGTAGTTATGCTTGAATTGATTGTTTTCATAAGATGAAAACCTGAAATTGTGAAAGAAATGTTATCCATTTGAATTTTGAATGTGTCTCGTTGCATGCAAGGATCTGGAGTGGTCCGAGATCACTGGAGAGTGACTCAGGCCAAACATGGTCGAAATCTTTGAAATGGTCGAATCCTAGAGGTAAAAAACTCTAGATTTCCTGAAAACCGGTCCACCGAGCTGCACAATCAGCCCATCGGTGACCCATGGTCTGGAGGTATTTAGCTCTAGGCTTATATATTGATTAAGTTTTGAATTTTTATCTTTGGTTTGATTTTTTTTATTGTTTTCTTTCTTTTGAAATCATATGTTAGTAACTCATGTACCCTGTAGTTTCTTATTGAAATACATTTTATTAAGAATAAGTTTAAATTAAATAAAATGTGAGTTTGAGATTCCATCTCTAATTGTAACTGGAATAACAAAGTATGGAAATGACTTTAGGAATTAATTCATCTTTTTAATACTGATTTTGGTATTAAAAGAAGTTTTTGGTACTGTTTTGTGGAACATATGCAACATACAGTGACCCACTATTTGAAATTATTATTAAGAAAAATAACTATCTAAACTTAAATAGATAAGGGTTTCAAAGTATCATGAAATTTGTAACGATACCTTATATAACTGACTTTGGAATATGGTTTAGAAACTATAAACCTTTTAATAAGAATTTATAACAACTAAATATTTTTATATTGAAAGTGAAAATTTCGATTATTTTATCTAAAGATAAATATATATGTATAGTTGAGGAATAAATGATTTTATGAATTTCGAATGGGAAGTTTGGAAGGAAATATTTATAGATAAAGCATTTTCAAAATCATTTCATATATGGTAAAATTATATTTATTTGTTTTCAAACTATAAACTTTTGTTGGATCTCTAAACTATAAACTCAAAAAGAGGAAATGTTTTGAGAGCCATAGTTCTATAATTTGGGAGTACTAATAATCAATTTAGTGTTACAAATTTTTTTAAATGCTCTTGGGTAATGCTTCATCGAATATTGTACAACTCATTGAATAGAATGTTTGAGTGGAACTTACTAGCCCATCAGCGAATACTAGAATTTCATCGAGTAGTATATGATGCCTCAGTTAAATTTTTGTGATTGCTATTAGAAAGTATTTAGCACTTTAGGGTTGTATTCTCTTTTAGTATTCGGTGAGACTGATAGATCCTTAAGAGAATTTAGTCTAGGCTTTCTATTGGTATCAGAGCCTATACTCAGCCGAAATTGTGGTGTTACAGCCACAACGCCTGGGTGGAATTGTTTCATGAGCCAACGAGGGCGTTGGGCTCTAAAGAGGGGAGATTGTAACACCACTCAAAAAGGTAATTATAGTCCCATATTATGGAAAAACAATATGAAGTGGTGCTTATATCCAAAGCCTTCACCTCATAACAACGTCGATGCCTTTCGAGGAACAAAACCCCACACCTTAGCTTGGCCTATGAGGTAGAGGTGACTAAGTTGGGGACAGTATCTTCGTTAGGTGAGGTGCTGGCTATTATTAACAATTATCTTTATAGGATTCTATATTATTTTGAATATGTATAGATTGATTTATATGACTTTACGAAATTATTTTTATTCGATTAAAATCCCTGTAAATTAATATTAAATTTATTCAACTCTGAAAATTGTTTTATTAAAATCGATTTCAAGTATATACTTCTATGAAGTTTTAGAAAAGAAATTTCATTGAAATTAAAGACTTATTTAACTATTATGGAAAAGCCTTATTATTTTGTAAATGTAAATTGGAAAACAAACATAAGTATTGAAAGTTTGTTTTGGCATATAAAGTTCCTTTTTAAAGGAAAACAAAAATTTTTCAAGGGAATTAGAAAGTATGGAGCTCTTACTAGTATAAATGAAGGATTATGGAAATGATGCTAAAATGGTACTTCTTTTGAAAAGTGTATATTTAATAAAAAAGGATTCAAGGGTATTTCAAAAGAGGGGTTTTTGATTATTTAAATCAATTTTTAAGAACTTTGAAATACATATCCCTTTGTGTCTGTAGGGGTGAAATTGATTTCTATGGAAATTCATGTGAAATTCATATGATGAGAATTTTAAGTAAATGGTTAAGCAATGCCAAGCAGTATAGGATGTTCCGTAATACTTTTTTTATTACTCTCTTGACTCCTTATATAGAATATTTGATTTGTATTGTGTTTCAATTCTATACAATGAGGATGCTGAATGAACGAATTAGTCATACCAGGCGGTATGGGACGCTCAGTATATTTTTCAGTTATTCTACTGACTCGTACTATATAAAATTTGATGTTTTGATGGGTGTATTTCACTAGATTTTAATAAATGTTCGAGTAATACTGAGTGGTATGGGACGCTCAAGTAATACTTGTTCGATTACTATGGGCGAGTTAATATCACTTATATTAGAGATGGGTTCGACATTTTAGGGAAATCGACTAGAGGTTATTTTATTCGAGTTAGTAGTCGAGATTTTCGTCTCTCCAAGGAATACACATATTAAGCTATTTTGTGATTTAAGGGGTGTTATCATAAGGTCTTACTAGTGGGTGTTATCATTCCATTAGACTAGTAGTCGAGAATATTTATTTATATATTTTGTACCTAGTTTTTGGTCTCTCCAAGGACTTAAGCAAGAGCTTCTCCTCTTGTAAGGACTCATTAAGTCAAGAGAATTATTTTGATTTTAAAGCTTATGTCATTAAGTCCATGCCATTATTTCGAAAACGTGAATAGAGCCACCAGATTGGCTAGCATCCATCCTAGCAGCCTTGATTACGGGGTCGCACCCCAGATCCATGATGTCAATTTTAGAGTTTTCATCGGTTGAGGGTTACTACTATCATAAGTGCAATTGACCTGATGTCACTTAAGGCCAACAGTCCATTACCAAAGGAGAGTAGGAGAAGTGACCATTACATAGCATAGGCTTGCGACATGTTTATGACATGCAGATGGATAATTAAGTGTCACAACTCTAGGAGAAACTAAGGGACTGTAGGAAACGAGACTGTGACTATAAGTGTTTCCTGGAGCATTACTCAGTGTTTTTTGATCTCCCTTCTTGTACGTAGGGTGTCTTCGTTTGATTATCTTATTGATTTGTAACCTCATTAGAGAAACAATTATTTTTATTTTTATTATTATTGGTTTTTTTATGACAATAGAGACTTACGAAGTGTTTGTTTGTCATTTTGGTTTGACCAGCCCAAAGACCAGTTGAGAAGCTTGTTTATTATTTCACATTAGAAATTTGCTACATGCTCGTTCGACATTTTCAATATGTTTATTTTTATCATAAGAGCCTATGGAAGAGATATATTTTTATATGATTTGGGGTTTATATCTCATAGAACCATTCAGTCGAGAGTTTCATCTCTCTAAGAATAGTGGATCAAGATAAATGATTTTGTATACTGAATATTTTAGTGACTGAGTATTTATTTGAGTTTACATTTCTTCGTATCACCATGGTCTTAAAAGTCAAAATCCTTATTTTCTTTTGGACCGTAAGTCGAGGTAGTGGTTATGGATATTGATTTTTGTATTATATGAATTGTATTCTAGGTAGGTTCAACTTTTTTGATATCTTATAGGGCTTAATAGTAAGACATTATTACTTCCTTTAGGGATGTAAGTCAAGATTTGTAAACCTTGTTATTGATGCTTTAACACACATGCACACACACACAGATATATATATATATATATATATATATATATCTATGTGGTATCAGTGTTCCTTCATGGCCTGATGGCATATTACACAAGGAAAAGTGTTGTTCTCTTTTTGATAGAGGCATACACAAGTTACTTGAGAAATCCATGAGTAGGCTTGATGTCACCAAAGCCTGCTTCAAGGAGTACAGTATGGCCCATAGAGTAGGTCACATGTCACTAAAGCCTGGTTCAGAGGGTATGGTATGGTTCACATATGATGACGATCATCCACGAGTGAACTAGATGTCACCAACTTTCGATGTAGAGGGTATGGTGTGGTTCACATAGGATGATGATCATTTACGAGTGAGTGGGAAAGATTTTACCAAATCCACTTTAAAGGGTACGTTGTGGCTCACAGAGTAGGTCACATGTCACTGAAGCTTACTTAAGTGGGTATAATGAGACCCACATGAGACTATTTATCTTAAACCATAGTAGGGAATCATTGGATAGCAATAGATGTCTGTAGTGGACATAACCCGTCAGTAATGATGGGTATCAATTTGTACATTGGTTGCCTTTCATTTCTATATTGTGTGTATTGTTGGTTAGCTAATATTATTGTTATTACATTTATTATCATTGCATACTTCATGATAGACCTATATTATGATCACCCTACTTTTGGATGTTGGGTTACTTTTATCATAATATGATATTTACGTTTCAGTCACATTATGTCAATTGTCCTAACTCGTTGATTACAGGAGAAGAGTAGGTTATGGTATGATCCCTTTTTTCGTGATGGGTTTACTTTTCTTGTTTATAAGCAGTTCAGATTACCCCTAAAGCACGTTTGTAGAGAGGGTCGGATGTGATTTAGTTGTTCCTGTTAATTTTTATATACTTTATTATATAGTATGTTTGAGACAGTTTCCCTCACACCAGGCTTTATTTATGACCCGCATTTTGTTCTCGTTTGCTTATGTCATGACATCTCTTGGGTACTCGATTAAAGAGTCATGTGCTTTTGGAGATACGCTATCAGGATGGACAGCTGTAGCTCTTTGGAGGCATGGAATCAATATTTTATGATATATGTACTCGATATATTTGCAGTACATGACAGACCTATTATTTGTATATAAGGCTATTTTATCATATATTTATTCAAAACTCCGTTGTCTAGGCGTTGATGTATTCTGACTTTCTGTACTGATATTTATTTATCAGTTGCTTTCGCTAGTGCGGTCTTTTATATATTGTCATTATATTCTGTTCATATAGATTCGATATATTATATGTTGTCATTCCGTTGTGCAATCCTATCGATGTCTTGGTTTAGTGTTTTGTTCTAAATTTTACCTCAACGATATGTTTTTTGAGTATTCTTGAAGGGAGGGTTATTATAGTTGGTATCAGAGCTTAGGCTCAATACTCGGACCAAGTAGACCATTTTGGGTTAATCAATTTGGTGAAAAGAGATATGTAGAGAGAGCATACTTGTATTTTTCTTCAATATTACTATTTACATCGCTTGTCTTCTGGACTTGATTTATTTTTCGCCCTAGTTGCTAAGGTATTCTCATTAGGCTATCAGTACGAATAGACAGAGTGCATGGGTGATCGTGGATAGGTAATTTGAGATGCCTGATTAGTTCAGAGACTGTTTCGCTATCGCAAATGAAGTTCTACTGCTCATGAACTTTTCCAGCTGATTGGGGCCAGCGTCAGGAGTGATCTGGCCCTTTGGGTATTAGTATTTCTAGCTCCACCGACTCTAGACTCTTCGAAGCAGTGTCAGAATTTCCTTAGCCTTGGAAAGGAGCCAAATCTGAGTCTCGAGCCTGTTGTAGTGGCACATTCTTGGACACATGTGTGAGAAGACTTTCGTCAATATAAGGCTAGGGGAATGTTCTCTTGGGGAAGATTATTTCTCGGTGTTCAGATGTCTCCTTAGTTCTCAATTCATTTCTAGGATCGAGAAAAACATGTAGCTTGAGCATTCCATCCATCTTGAGCAGGACAGCTTGTCGGTGTGGGGTTGTTGACCGATTCAACCTTCTGTTTTAGGGGTTTGAGGTGGTCGGTACCCCCTTGTTGTGGGCAAAGGGTTTTTCCTTGGGTCTTAAGCAATAGTCGGGGATTCATTTCTTATCCTTATTCTTGTTAGGGGCCACTTTTGAATATCTCGTTGGAATGGTTCTCCTTCGAGAGAATTCCCATGAGATACCATTAAGATAATAAAAGTGGAAAGCAATCGAAACTCAAACTGAAGCGAAAGACCATCATACAAGGAAGATCGAGCTTGCACGAAAATGAAAAGATGGCCTAGTGTGTCACTCCTGTGGCATATAGGATGCATTTTGCCATGTAATGTCATCCAGCTAAAGCAAAGCATTAGTGCTTCAATTGCGATCAACTTGATCACTTGAGGAAGGGCTGTCCTACATTTTTGAAGGGTGTGTAAGTAATGATGACTTGTGCCTTTCTAGTATTACCGGGTCCCAAGGGGCTTGCGGCGCAGGAAAATTGGAAGGAGCTTATGTAGCAGGGTATGATTTATTTTTAGGAACTCACTTCTATTCCTTCTGACACATGGGCGGTATATTTTATCTATTGCTAGTTACTTGGTAAATATGCTAAAATTGAAACCTTTCATATTAGGTAAATTCTTCGATGGAGATAAACCTTATATGAGTTACCTTAGTTGCAAAGCTAAGTTGAGCGACTGAAAGTGTTACCGTTCGAAATTGATGTACGGGCTTTCAATTTGAGTGGGTTTGGTCGATGAAGTGTGACCTAGATTTATATCCAGGTAAGGTTCGGTGGATGCCCAGTAATGAGCAAAGAACGAGCAGATGGATTATAGGCATTTGCTTAGAGTCATTTTTGTTATAATTGTTTTTCTTTATGTTAGTAAACCTCAGGCGATGGGAGTAATCCCATGTGTTGTAAAGGACATTTTCTAAAGATTGGTCCATTCACGTGCCAGATCTTAACCTATAGTTCGAGCGTGGATTTTTTAGGAAATTTGCACCAGTTAGTAATGGGTAATTTACTTGATTCTGATAAACGAGCACTTGAGTCAGATTTTTTGGAAGACTAGGCGGTTTCTGAAGCATGACCTTAGCTGTGTGAGGGGATTTCAATAGTCGGATCAAGGAACCGGATCGGTGTTCACATGGATGGAGTCAAGTAGCTGACCCTGACTTAACATAGAAATCTTGCAATCAAATAGAGGGTTGGAACTGGTAATGTGTCATTCGAAATGATCCTTATAACTATAAAATTTTAATATAATATAATTATTATTGCATGGGATATTTTAGGGAAGGATTTCTCGAGTAGTTTAGTGGCGATTCGAATAATCTTCTAAGTGACGAGATGATGCTTGCCTAGGCGAGCGTCGTAGTGCACTTAGTATATTATCCTTACAAACATTATGCGGTTGAGAGAGTTTGAACCCAAGAAAACACAAGTAACTGTAGATCTTCATTTTATGATGATTTAATTAGTATAATTTTCTCCTTTAGAGAACGAATTCCATTTGGAAGAAAAGAAAGTTGGGTTACTAGTTGCTGGATTTATTTAAGAGTTTTGAGACTCGATGACTCTACATATCGTATGAGTTTTCTCTTCTCATAGCATGAGGCGTAATAGTCTTTCATGTATAATATTCATGAAAGAGGTTACATCACTTAGGTGTTTATTCCTTTTAAGTGTCAAACAGACTCATAGAAGTTTATGGTTTGACATGCGCGTTTGACTCTTGATGGTTACCGTGCATGTTGGTATGGAATTCTTTTAATTATTTCATTGTTATTATTTGTCGCTTGTTATTGTTTGCTACTGCTTGTTATTGTTTGTTGCTTGTTATTGTTTACTGTTGCTTGTGTTTGCTTGCTACTGCTTTATTTTGGTTGTTGTTAATTTTGTTGCTTTCTTGCGTGTTTAATAATTCATACGCTAGTTATTGTTGCTTATTCTTTCTTGCTATGAATTGTTAATCGCTTGTATTGATTATTGTTTGTTGTTGTTTGCTATTGTTTGATTGTTTCTTGTCTTAGTGTTTGATGGCTTGTATGTTAGTTATAATTTCATAATTTAAAATAAGATCCGAAGAGAGATGTAATTCCTATCAGGAATAGATCGCATATCATCCCTACCCACTATGGTGTTAGAACCTCGATTTCATAGTTTTGATGACAAACAACTATACAATCACACACACACACAGATATATCATATCTATTTTTAGGTACATAAAGATATCACATGCAAGGAACCAAGATTTGAAGATCGAAGGACTTATAGCTTATGATTATGTTTGTAATGGTATAATAGTTTGATTAGAGTCATAGAAATATTATGTAATAATAGTGCACACAACTCACAGACGTTTGTAATAAATCCACTGACGTCTGTCATTGTGCCCAGGAAAACATTTTTCTGACTGCACAGACGTCTATATATTTTAACAGACGTCTGTGACCCTAACAAACAGTTTTTTCAATTCTAACTGTCATATTTTTGAAGAGATACTTCTTCTCAAAACAAACGAAAGCATCTTCTCTACAATTTATAACTTTTTGGGTCAAAGAACTTCTTCTAAATGGTCATACTCTTTAAAAGACAATTCTTTGATCCTATATATACACTCTAAATTGAGAATAAAAGATTAACTTGATTATCAACTCTATACTCTATTCTCTAATATTCCGTGCTTTCATATTGCTATCATATTCTCAATCAATCATAACCAAAATATCATTTTGGTTAGATCACTTCCTATTATTCAAAGCATACACTTCCACATACACTCCAAGGAGATTATAGGAAGTCCACTACGTCATTTGACAAGATCAGAGTTTTATAGAACTCAAATTAGTCAGAGATTTTTATCAAACAAGGTCAAAGTCCAGTTCGGGTGTTTTGGCAATTGTAAACCTGTTCCTCCAGGTGTAAGTGAGGGAAATTAGTTAGAGGAAATTTCAGAGGGGAGCTCTGAGACTGGACGTAGGACGGGAAGTCTGAACCAGTATGAAATCGACTGTGTGATCTACTTTACTATTTCTGCTGCATTTACATTATTTATTACTATTGGCCATCATCGATCCCATGCATAGCGACTTTCATTTGGTATTAGAGCAAGGTGTTCTATCGATCGTCACAACATTATAAAATAATGGCCAGAAAGAGAAGATCCAGTCAGAGCTCAAAGATAGTCGAGCAAAATCAAATTTTGGGAAGCAAGCAACAATCTATAGAATCAGGGTACATGTGTTGTGTGGCTAATCTCAGATCAAAATCGATACGCTTAGATTCTATATATAGTGATCTTTTAGAAACACGTGAGAAGTTATTAAAAGATTTTAAAACATCCCAAAAAATCAATTCTATCGCTTTAGCTAAATTGAATGATTGTGAGCGTAAAATTAGTATTTTAATGGAAGAAAATAAGTTTTTACTTAAACAAATTGAAGTTTTTGAAAATACACTTGAAGAACTTGTTTTACAAAAAGATTTTCTTTTAAAAGATAATAAGCACTTAAAAGAGAAAAATACCGATCTTATAAAGGAAATCGAAGTTTTGTAAAATAAAAATATATTTTTGGAAAATTCTTTAAATGATTCTAATTCTAAACTTTTGTCTCTTGAAAAAGAGAATAGAGCTTTAAATGATAAGAATCTAGAATTAATTAAAGAATGCGAATTTTTAAAAGATAGTAATATTATTTTGCAAAAAGAAATGTGTGATTCTAAAGTAAAATTTGAAAGATTATATGAAAAAATTACAAATTTTAATAAAGGAAAAGATGACTTATCTTCCTTGGTTACTAATTCTAAAGCTCGTAATGATAAAAGTGAATTAGGCTATACACAAGTTAAAAGTAAAAGTAGTACTAGATATGCATTCATGTATACTAATTTTGGTGCTAGTAAACAAGATAGTCATAAAAACACTTATAGTCATAATAGTACTTTGTTTAGAAATAATAGAAAATATTTTTCAAGTACTAAGCTAGTGACTAATAATATTAGTATATGGGTTCCTGCTAATACAAGTGATCATGATAAATAATTATACATTAGCAACTATTATGAGAATGTAATTAATAATAAAAATTATATTTATAAGGGATCAACCATTTCCACTTGGATATGGTTCCCTATGACGTGAATCATATATTTTTATTAATGAGTATCATTATGCTTACACATGCTTAATATATTAGATACTCATAATCTATGTATTTAACCAATACTGCACTTTATATATTAATTATTTATTTTTGAGTAATCAAAATTGCTGAAATTTTTACCAAGCCATTATGTGAATCAACATTTATAAAACTCAGACGAGATCTTGGAATATGCTCATTCAATGAATTGGTTTGAAATATACCCTAAATTATTTTTTGATAATGACAAAGGGGAGAAAATTCAAGATCATAAGGGGAGAACAAATTTAGGGGGAGATATAATTTTATATTCTTATTCATGATTGTATAGTTGTCATCGTCAAAAAGGGGAAGAATGTTAGAACCTCGATTCCATAGTTTTTATGAAAAACAACTATGCAATCACGCGCGCGCGCGCACACACACACACTATATCATATCTATTTTCAGGTACATAAAGATATCACATGCAAGGAATCAAGATTTGAAGATCGAAGGACTTATAGCTCATGATTATGTTTGTAATGGTATAATAGTTTGATTAGAGTCATAGAAATATTATGTAATAGTGCACACAACTCACAGACGTCTGTAACAAATCCACAATCGTCTGTTATTGTGCTTAGGAAAACATTTTTCTGACAACACAGACGTTTGTGGATTTTAACAGATGTTTGTGACCTTGAAAAACAGTTTTTTCAATTCTAACTGTCATATTTTTGAAGAGATACTTCTTCTCAAAACAAACGAAAGCATCATCTCTTACAAGTTGTAACTTTTCGGATCAAAGAACTTCTTCTAAATGGTCACTACTCTTTAAAACACAACTCTTTGATCCTATATATACACTCTAAATTGAGAATAAAATATTAACTTGATTATCAACTCTATACTCTATATGTCCGCAGGTGCGGTGCAGTGGAAAGGAGGCTTGGGTTCTGGTAAAAAGACCCAGGTTCGATTCCCACCATGCGCTTCCCTATCCTATATAAATTTACCCGAGGGTATGGGGGCTTGGATCAGCGGACGGCTTTACTATACCCTCCTCAGGAGTTTACCGACCCGTCGGGTTCTCCTGAGTTTTCAAAAAAAAAAAAACTCTATACTCTATACTCTATTCTCTAATATTCTGTGCTTTCATATTGCTATCATATTCTCAATCAATCATAACCAAAATATCATTTTGGTTAGATCACTTTCTACTATTCAAAGCATACACTTCCACATACACTCAAAGGAGATTATAGGAAGTCCTCTAAGTCATTTCACAGGGCCAGAGTTTCATAGCACTCAATATAGTCAGAGATTTTTATCAAACAAGGTCAAAGTCCAGTTCGGGTGTTCTGGCAATTGTAAACCTGTTCCTCTGAGTGTAAGTGAGGGAAATTAGTTAAACGAAATTTCAGAGGAGAGCTCTGAGACTGTACGTAGGACAGGAAGTCTAAACCAGTATAAAATCAACTGTGTGATCTACTTTACAATTTCCGTTGCATTTACATTATTTATTACTATTGGCCATCATCGATCCTATGCATAGCGATTTTTATATGGGGTCGAGATAGGATCTATACAAGTCCATGCCTTTTGATGTGACTCGGAGTCAGTGGCATATTTTGATACTAACTCACTTGAGCTTACTTCCCAATTTATTATCATATATGACTATAGCAGTATCGATTACTACACTGAAATTATACATATTTGAATTCTGTGTTTATGCACAGTCCCCTGTGTATAGTACAATAAGGTATTTGAGAGCCGATGTACAACAATTTAGATGCTTATTTACTTTAATGGGCATCCAAATAGTGAGAAACTTTCTTAAGATAAGTATGAATTTTGTGGGAATATGGAATGACCTAGGTTATTGCATATTTTCTAGTGTCTGATGCTTCTAATTTAGGAGTTCTTAAATTCTGATAGCATAAGGGAAGGTAGTATTAGGATTTTTTGAAACCAAGATTCGGGAAGTTTGTCCAATCCCGTTACTTTCTTATACTCATGGGAATTTCGAGGATCAAATTCTTTTAAGGAAGGAAGAGTGTGACACACCGTAATATAATTGATCGAATATTTAAATGATTAATTTAATTATTTAATCGATAAGTAACAGAATACCTCTTATACTCGATTTTTACAAACGAGCGAATTAGGACTCGATACACCCGTAGTTGAGTTTGCTTTTTTGACGCAAGTGAGTACAAACTTGTCTATGTTTGGTGTCGATGGATTTCGGAGATGAATTCTGCCAGATGAAGAGAATTGGGCTAAGCCCACTAGCTTGCCTCTAACTTAGCTTATATTTAGCTAAGCTCTTCATTCGTTTCTTATTACACATTCATTTCCTTTTCCATCTCCTAATCACCTTCCTATTCCCACCTTAAATCTAAGCCCTAAATCTAACCAAATATCTTTATAGAAAATTCCTAAATTCATCGAAAAATTGCTATAATTATAATCAGGGGAAGACTCACCATCTCCCAAAGTATTAGGGCTCGACTGAAGTGGAGAGGTTCATCCAAATTTTCAAGAGAAGCAAAAGCAGGATTTTAACGATTCTTGTTACTTCCTCTTGTTAGTAAGGTGAGTGGGAATGTTTCTCCATATATTATAGAATTTATTTCTATTTATTCCAATTATGTGATTTATGAGATTAATTTGAATTTGATTAGGAAGTTGTGTGTAACTTCGTTAAGCTTGTTTGAGCATATTCCACTTGATTAAAAACTAAAAGGGTCAACTTGAAAGCTTATGTTAGCGATTTAAGAAAGTTAGTAAGCTTGGAATTGGAATTGGGGTTAATTGAATGATTATATGTGATGATTATTAGTGATTGGGGACTAATTACTTGTTATGGCTAAGGGCATGTCATTAGATTACTATAATTAAACTAATTCAAATGATTTTGAAAATGGTTAGTAAGCTAATTTAACTAGTTTGGAACTCCATACTTATTATTAAAGTGATTATTAGGTTAATGAAGCTAAATTGGTATTTTTATAAACATTATTTAAGTAGAAGAATGATTTTATAAACAAGAAGGTATTTTATAAATGATATGATATTTTATAAAACAACAAATGAGATTCAATTAGTATTTATAAAATGATAATATGATTTTATAAATGAACTATAGACTTTATAAAATGGAAATCGAGATTTTATAAAATAGTAATAGTATACTTAATCTCAAGTTAGGCAATTAACTATTTGAAGGCTTAAAATGTATATATAAGCTAATGAGATATTTTATAAAATAGAAGTAAGATTTTATAAAATA
Source organism: Allium fistulosum (assembly GCA_030737815.1). NCBI lineage: Eukaryota > Viridiplantae > Streptophyta > Magnoliopsida > Asparagales > Amaryllidaceae > Allium > Allium fistulosum. The sequence continues at coordinate 100,487,309 of CM060902.1, forward strand.
GTAAGAAAGCATATTGGACTTTTATTGAGAAGATTTAGTAAATAAAAGTAAGAATTGATTAGGTAATCAATGACTTACTTATTTAAATATACGTGTATGTATATGAGTAAGGGCAAGTATACATGTACGTGTATTTGAAGATATAGAACAATCAAAATGTTGTGCGTATTGTAGTTAAATTTGTTTTATGTTTAGTTGTTTATATACATTTTCAGTTGTTTGATTTTATAAAAATATAATTGATTAAAAGTTCGATGTAGGCATTTTTGTAGCTATAGCGACTATCGCATGTGCTAAGTTGCGTGAGAATATACCGGGACAAGTAATTATCCCGGTGAAGTCTGAAATGTCATTTGTGTAGTGGTTGTGTGTTTGCATAAATGTTTGTGCATATATGTACACGAACGAGTGTATTGGCACACGTATAAGCTACGCATAAGGCAAGAAGGCCAGGTAATGTCATTTTGGCATGTTAGAGGAAGACGGGTCGCTATAATCTCCCATTGAACTCTACTCGTGCAAAGAGTAGATTTCGGTATTGAAACCAGTTTTCAATCACTTATGGAATTCACTTCCAAAACTTCAACAAATGAGCCCCGATATATGTCCGATGGGATAGAGTAAGGCTTTAGAAGAAAGGCAACTCATCGAACGAAGCCTCGAATGGAACGACAAGCGACGACTGTTTTGTGGGGTATGTCCCTGCCTAGGTGCACTGCCAGGAAACTGGCCAGCAAGTTGGATTCTCAGGTTCCAGCATCAGTCGATTGAATGGACTATTCAATCAACTGAATACTGGAGCAATGATATCTTCGGGGAATTTCTTCCCATACGATCACGGTTCTTCGTGGCATCTTGGCTCCACTTGGGGGAGGCTTTGGACTACTCGAAGAGGTGAGATGCAAGTCGAAGCTTGGGATTCAAGTATGAATGTTAAGTGATTCCTTTAGAATCGATAATGATCATGCATGGAGTCTATACGGCGATTGGTCCAAAGATCATGTCAGACAAGCATGTACAATCGAATGAACTGAATTCGCATCTTTAGGGGTTTACCTCAAGGTACATATAGCTATATAAATTATGTCAATGTCATATTAGTAACTGTACATCATATCGGTCTTATATTAGTGACCATACATTATATCAATCTTATATTAGTGACTGTACATCGTATTGATCTTATAGTAATGGTCATGTATATTATCAGTCTTTCAGCAAAGACCATTTATATAGATGGACGATGATGAAATATCAGTCTTCGTTTATGGTAGACATACATGATTATGCGACGTTATATTTCAATATATATATATATATATATATGGTATTGGTATTCCTTTGTGGCCCTGATGGCATATTACATGAGGCACGAGTGTCGTTCTTTTTTTAGTAGAGGCATACGCAAGTTACTTGAGAAATCTATGAGTGGGCTAGAGGTCACCAAAGTCTGCTTGAGAGAGTTCATTTTGGTTAAAACAGTGGGTCACATGTCACCAAAGCTTGCTTTAGAGGGTACAATATGGTTCACATATGCTGATGATCATCCACGAGTGACCAAGATGTCGCCAAAGAACAATGTAGAGGGTACAGTATGGTTCATACATGATCATGATCATTTACTGTTGAGTGGGCTAGATGTCACCAAATTCAACTTTAGAGGGTTCATTATGGCTTATAGAGTAGGTCACATATCAACAAAGCTTGCTTAAGACGGTACGGTAAGACCTACACAAGACTATTTATCTTGAACCCTAAAAGGGAATCATTGGATCGTGATAGATGTTTGTAGTAGATTTAACCGGTTAGTAATGAAGGGTATCAATTTGCATGCATTGGTTGCCTTTCATTTTTATATTGTGTGTACTGTTGGTTGACTATTAATATTATTGTTACATTTATTATCATTGCATACTACACGATAAACCTATATTATGATCATCCTACTTTTGGATGTTGGGTTACTTTTATCATAACATAATATTTACGTTTCAATCACATTATACCAGTTGTGCTGACCGTTGATTATAGGAGAAGAGCAGGTTATGGTATAATCCCTATTTTGAGATGGGTTTACGGTACTTGTTTATAAGCAGTCCGGATTACCCCTGAGCCACATTATAGAATGGGCCATTTGCGATTTAGTTGTACTTGTCTACTTGTATATAGTTTTAATATACAGTATTTTTGAGATAGTTCCCCTCACACCAGGCTGAACCACGTTTTATCTCTGTTTGCTTATGTAATGACATCTCTTGGGTAATTAGTTGAGCAGTTTGAGAGTTAGGTACTTTTGTGGATACGCTATCGGATGGGCAGCTGGAGCTCTCTGGAGGCATGGCACCGATATTTTGTGATATGTATACTCGATATATTTATAGTACATGGCAGACCTATTATCTGTATATGAGACTGTTATATCAGATGTTTATTCAGAACTTCATTGTTTAGAACCTGATGTATTCTAGCTTTCTGTACCTATTTATCAGTTGCTTCTGCTAGTGTAGTCTCTTATATATTGTCATTCTATTCTGTTCATGTATTCATTATATAATATATTGTCATTCCATTGTGAGATCCTATCGATGTCTTGTTTTGTTCTAAATTTTACCCCGACGATCCATCTTTTTGGGTATTCCCAAGGGCGGGTTGTTGCACATAAAATCCAAATGGCGTATGGAATGCTACAATCAGCACGCTCTCCTTTGCCATTCTCAGTTGATGAAACCTTATCATAAGGTCCAACTAAGAGAGCACTCTAACACCATGGAGTTGATCGAACAAGTCATCATTCGTGGGAGTGGATACATGTTCTTCCTCATGACCTTATTTAGTGCATAGTAATATAAACGCAATCCTAAAGAACTGTCCGCCTTAGTGGCAAACAATACAAGTACTCCCCACTCAGCTATACTCTGTCAAATGAACCCCCTTTGCAATAGGTCATTCACTTGCACCTCTAGTTTCTTTTGCACTTCCGACGCCATGCGGCTTAATAGCATAACAATCGGTCTGGCATCTTTCACCAAATATATACGTAACCCTCTCCCTATGTGGTGGTAGTCCGGTCACCTCCTTAAATATGTTTGGATATTCTATCGCTATAGGCATGGATGAAAACTCATTATGGAGGATCTCAAGCAAATACAAAAGGATAACCATCACCTCATCGTTAACTAGGCTGCCTATCTCCAACCTATGCCCATCATCCATTCTTATCATGACCAACAGCCTCTTATAATCCACCACTACTCTGTACTTCTACAGCCAGTCCATCCCTAGTATAATATCAAACCCCACAAAACCTAAATCAAAGAAATCACAAGCAAACAAACATCCATGATTCGATGAGGCCATGTCTCGAAAAATCATACAAAGGCTAGTTTATCTACCAATAGGGTTTGTGACAATCAAAGATCGATCAAGTATCTCGGGTTTCAATCCCAATCTATCTACCAAATAACTAGATATGAAGGAATGTGAAGCCTCAATATTGAATAAACACTTATGGGTTTATCAGAAATAGAAAGCATTTCTTGTATGACGATGTTCTTCCCCTTCTACTTCACTAATAGAGCACTCGACAAAGTTGGAATAGAGTTCAAAGCATAAGCAAACAAAACCTGCTTATTCCTTAGCAGTTTGGGATAATCCTTCTTGATATGCCCTGATTTATTACAATTAGAACATTCTTTCTTCTTGTTTCTTCAATCTTTGCTAAGATGGCCCTTCTCTCCACGATTGTAGCAAGTAGGCTTCCACTTGCCCTTCTTCTGACCACCCTTTTGAAGTTGCTTCTTCTTATTATTATCTCACTTCCTCTTACCTCCCCCATTAGTTGGCAGCTTTAGCCCATCCTTGGAAGCAACAACCAGCTTAGGCTTAGGATACAGACTCTCATGTCAAACAGCCTTTTATATCAGCCTCTTAAATGACTCATCAATATGACTCATAAGTTTCTCTCTAAGATAATCATCTAAGCCCTTAATAAACTTCTTATTCTTCATGAGCGGAGTATCGATAAAAGATAGGTCGTACTTCGACAGCATGTCGAACTCGGTAAAGTACTCCAACACAAACATATCCCATATCTCAAGTTAGCAAACTTTCAGAAGAGCATCGAATTTTGAGCGGCCAGTATATACATCTCATTAAACCTCACCTTAAACTTCTACCAAGTAATCTGGTCCTCGGGAGTAGTAATCATCTAACTCCACCACCCCATAGCTCATCCTTAAAGCTGTGTAGAGGCTAGCTTCCTCTTCATCGCATCCTCTAACTTAATATCCTCAAAGATGCGTTCATTGGTGTCCAACAATACTGCCCTTCGATGGTCGATTCCATTCCAAGAAACGATTTACCTCCTAGAGTGTAGTAATCCTTGCACAGTTTGGAGAAATCAGCCCTCAGCGCTCGCACTGGGACACCCCCACCAAAAGCTGCAGTAGGAGCAACTTGGGCATTTTAAACCATGTTTTGCACCATATCAGTGAACATGTTCTGCAAGTCAGGTTTAGCAGCCCCCAATCACGCCCCTTCATCAACTCTAGAGATGGAGTTCCTAACATCATTCCTTGTTATCCGGCTCATTCTTATAAGCTGTAATAAGAATGATTAGTCTCTCTAAAAGGATTTAGTGGTGTCCGTGAATGAAATGCGACATATATACTACATATATACTACTATATACTTTTAAAAATTAAAATATAACAAGCATGCTCTCTCATATATCGGTCGATCCATTCTAAGCTGATATCTCCTTCCTTATCTCTATTGGATCCAAGTATCAACTTAGGTCATCTACGCAACCTAAGCTATGATATGAAATGTGACGACTACCTTACACCTTCATACCCAATATACCTATATGGTCACTGTAGAGGGACCCGACCGATGCAGAATGGTAGCCAAGAGTGTAAAGTAGAGAAAATCCAAATACAGAACCTATAGAACATCTCATAGTGCATACACAAAATATAATAATTAAATATGTAAAACAGGCAAAATGGTAATATAATCAAATTAACCATAAATAAGAACATCGAAGTGCATCAGGTTCACAGATTATACTAAAACTGAAATAAATGAGTTTATACATTCTAAATCTTCAAAATAAACACTTTAACTCTCAAAATACAAGTACTGACATAGCTTCACAGTACTGCAAAGTAGAATATAAGCAATGGTAAGCTCCAAAGTATAGATATATGAAAGCATAGCCTGCTGCTTGTACTTCGTATAGCTCCATGTGCTATCCAAACCTGTTATCTCAAATCTTCTCATTTAAGAGTACTTGGGAAAATAAGAAGCAAAGCTTAAAACCTTAGGTCAAATAGTTTGGTGTAAGCGAAACATCATCTCAAAATACTATAAAAATTGTATATAGTAAATACGAACATGGGGTATGAGGAACCATACCCGACATGTCCCTTCATCCAAGGAGTTAGCACATAAACACGGTTATGCTAAACTACTATCATAAGTGGAAAATATAGGGTGTAGGTTTATCACACAACATATCAAGCACATAGCAAACGTAGAATCCATCATACAGTATCACATCTCTTACTCAAGTGTTTTAGATATACAATAACTCATACAGATGCTCAACTCATTGCCCATGCAGATGGCTAACGATTGGACATACGCAGACATCCAAAAACAGGGGTACATGGAGATTACCCAGGGTACGTGCAAGCTACCCAGTCCCAACAATGAGCATCATAACCACCCGAGTCATCCATCGAACCCTTAGCACATGTACCGATAGTAGAACTACCTCATTGATGCTCAACTCATGCCCTTGCAGATGGCTGAGGATAGACACACGTAAACGCCCAAACACATATGTACATGCAGACTACCCTGTACCACTCATAAGCATCACAACATCAATTTCTATTATAAAAATTATCATGCAGAACTCGTCCTTTCGTTCCATCATCAAATGCTATAGTCATCGCCTCATCGAATTATTGAAGCCGTCGCACTTCGTTTGTTGCAATTCCAAAGTTATCTTGAGCTATCTTGGAGTCATGCGTTCCTACTACAAGCTAGCTCCTAAAACCCCCAAGGAAACCCCAAATATTGCCCCGAAGCCCCTCTAAGCCAATCTAGAAGCCAACACCCCAAAAACTTCAGCCCGTGTTCTGTTCGACGTTCCCCACCACCGGATAAGTACTGCCGGACAAATATCATGAGGCTTCCACCATCGAATAAGAATTCTTGTCCTGTAATCCAACCATCAGACCAAGTAACTATCGGAAATGATTTTTTGTCTGATCCTCTACTGCCGAACCAACTGGCTTTCAGGCAGGATTTCCCATTCGGCCTTCCCTTACCAAACCAACCAAGTACCAGATAAGATTTCTTATCCGGTCTTACCTTACTGAACGAAGCCAACCACTAGACCATCCCTATACTGGACCAAGCTCGACTGAACTAGAAACCTGTAGATCCTTCAGCACATTAACTTCACGTCGATTCTATCACTACACCCAACACTTTGACCTATGTGCATCGTCTTTGCAATGATACAACTCCAATCACTCTAGTGCCCATCCGTTGAAATTTGATTTTACAGTTCCTACCTCTAGTTCACTATGATAAGCATTTTCAACCATTCAAGCATAACACAAACATTATACACACATCAAACAACATTCAAGCATGCAAAGCAGACGACTAATCATTCAACCATATAATAAGTTATGCAAATCATTTTATAATGTATCTCTAACATAGCCAAACACACATTAAGGTAACCATACATCAAATTAACATGATTATAACACCAAAATACATTTTAAATTTGTTTTCACTTCAAGTTTCACTTGAAAACAGTCCCAAAACATGAGTTTTGACTTTAAAATTGGCTTAAAACATGTCAAAACCTATGTGTATACACACACACACACATATATAATAACATAAGAGATGATAAATCACTTACCAAATACCCAAAAAGGACATTTACTTGTAAATCGAGGCAAATTCAAAAATCAACAACCAAGGCCCAATCTTTCTTTCCATGAAATGCAGATTTGAAGTTCTCTAATGAACCCCCTTGCTAATCTATCCTTAATCTATGATTTAGACTTGGTTCGGAGGAGGAAAGAGGAGGATTTGGGTGAAGAAAGAGTTAATGGGATCTTATATCTATTTGAAAAGTGGTAAAAATGATTTGGGGATGATGGTTCAGCCTATTATAGCCTCCAAACCCGAAACAGGTTAGTGGGCTTACCACTAAACCTAAATAATTACCCACTAAGTTGCTCCAAAATAGTCAAACTTCAAATAACTATATCTTCTAGCCATAAAGTCCAAACTGCTATTATGACCTTTCTACGGAAAGGTAACCATCATATAATTCCAATGGAAGTGGTCTCAGATGCTAATTTAGCTTCTATAAAAAGTTATAGCCGTTATAATTTTCGAAGGGTAAAATCATCCGAAAATATTATAAAGATATGAAATGTTACTAATATGCATTTCCTAAAGTTATAAAACTATAGGACCTCATATGAATTTAAAAATAATATTCTACGATCGTCTGATACATAAAATACAGGTTGTTACAGTTTATTCTTTTGTGGCCACATAAAATAGCATTGAAATCACCTGCATCTACCCAAGGCAAATTTATAATATTAGATTGAAGCTTCAAGTAATTCCACAACCTTTGGCTTCTATCCATTAGGTTATGAGCATAAACCACTATGCATAAATATTTCATACCCAAGTTATTATGTAAGAAAAACATGACGAACTGCTCGTTAATATGACAAATGAGACATGCCATTGTTTTTCATCCCATATAATTGAAATTCTACCTTTTTCCCGTTGTTCATTATTATGTACATATCCCCAGTCTTTATCAAACAAATTAGCGAATACTTTAATTTTCCCTATTGACAATTTATATTCCAATGGCCCTACAAAAGAAAATTGACCTTTCCTATGAACTTGTGTGACATCAAGTTGTTTAAAAGGAGAATTTAGTGTGGGGAGTGTGACACGCTATTCTGATATTATGCAAAATGGGTCTAAATCCTAATGTAACCCTAGAGAGGGGGAGTGAATAGTGTTTTTAAACTTCTATCAATTTACTTTGTAATTATCAAATCTAACAATACAGAATCAGAATCATAGGCGGTAATATAATAAATGCAGTAAATAAAAGCAGTAAAAGTAAAGAGAAGACACCAAGATTTTTATACTAGTTTGGATATCCAATCCTACATCCAGTCTTCTACCCGATATAGAATTTCACTATAACCCACTTGCATTCCATGAGTGGCAAGCAAATCATTACAACTTGACTTTGAACCAGGTGACAAGCAATACCTATCCTTATTTTTCACGGGTGGTAGGACCGCCCTAACCTCTTGCACTTCCATGGGTGGCAAGAAAACCCATCCTCTTGATTTTCTATGGGTGGTCAAGATCACCTATACAATTATAATTTTCTTTATTTGGATGGATACACCTTTACAAACAAATAGTTTAGTAATATCTACAAGAAATCGAATCTTTCGGTCATAATTTCAAGTAATCTTCAATACAACTTCCTATAGACCTCCGGTAGCAATATATTTAAGATTTATTTAAGGAGTAGGACTAGAACAAAGAGTGAATGATAAAAAAATAAATGTAGAATCTTTGATTGTTAAGTACATTTCAAATTCATGAAGAAATAGAGAGAAAAAGAGTGGATTTACAAAGTATAAGTATATGTAAACAATAGGACTTTTTTGCAAAATGTGAGAGTGAAGTGAGTGGGGAAAATAATAGAGAATTCGGTTAATAATTCTTTCTCCAATACCTTTATATAGAAGATGAAAAGAAGTGTTTTTTGCAAAAGGTGAAATGAAGTGTTCATTCATTTAAAATGGAAAATTGCATCTATCTGGTCAACAACTATATCTCGACATATTTTTAAAGGTATGTTGACATGTAATAGTTCAAAATGACAGTTCCTTTATAAAAATTCTTTTAACTCTTTTAACTTCTAAAACCAAAATAGAACTTTTATAAAATGAATAAGGGGAATATAATAAAGAGTTTTAAAAGAGAAAATTCAATGACTCGATACACTTTAAAATTGACCAATTGTTATCTTGTACTCTTCCAATCTTTGTTCCTTGTGCCTTCTATGTTCTCCTAGTCTTGCCTTTGCATATCCTTTGTTCATTTTGATCTTCTTGATTCCTCTTAATCTACCTGGTCTTGTACTGGAGTTCTTATATTTGATTATCCCATAGTATATCTTGATAGACTCCTGTATTTCCCGTACTATATCATATACAAACTTGGAAAATCTTCGGTACCAATATTTATTTGGTTTTTACCATCAAAATCTAAAATTGTGGTTCTAACAATCCTTGTCTTTTTTATGATAATAAACATCTAAATATTTTTGAAAATATAAGATGAATATAATTTTAACTTCCCTATGTTAACTGTCCTCTTATCTTTTTGACATATTTTATGCCTTTCTCTCTCCTCCTTTATCGTCTACAAAAATGAGATAAAATAATTTGTATAAAACTTTAGGGAATATTTGATAGGGTAAGGGCGTAACAACCCGGAAAATTAAACTATAATAATTAATTAACGAATAAATGAAATGATAAAATAACTTTATGAAATTATCAGAATTGAGCCACGGGTGTTCCACCATTGTGTCCGTGGTAATTTTCTGGTCAATTTCCATATATAGAACGTCAAAAACCGAGCTAATATGACCAAGTTATAAAAGAAACAAAATAAGTAGAAATATAACCGAAAAAAATACACGGTCAGGTCGACCGGCGGGTCGACCCGCATTCTAATTTGGCAGGCGAACGAACGAGAATTCATTCGAACGAATTAGAGACGTCGGAACACGTCATTTGCACCTTTTTGTTTAATCCAGTCCCTCCGTAGCTGCATCTGATGGCTCCTATTCAGCCTATGACGTGGCTACATCCTATTTAATCTCCAAATCCAATGGTCCGAGATCCACTTCTACATATATAAATAGTCCCCTAGACCTAACACGTTTTCTCATTCTAGATTTTCTCCGCTTGGGTTCACCTTTTAAGGAAGGACCCTAAAAGGAATAATTTTTCAAGGTGAGAATCTTTTTAATAAAAATTATTTTACAACTCCAAGTGGATCCGGGAAGACCAAAGGAAGAGCTTAGGACCGGAGGTGAGTGATTGTAATTATTTTAAGATTTCTTTAAATAATTTTAAATAATAGGGTTTCCAATAGTTGTAGTTTTACTATGATTTTTGGAATATCCTTTTTCGTAATTATTTACAGTTTTTAATTATTTTCAGTCTATTCAGCTATTCCTTTCAGTAATTTTAATATCATTTCTGCTAATTATAAATTATTACTGTTAAGCATAGCTTTTTATTAATTTACAGTATTTAAGTTTATTTACTGTTATTTACATCTTTTCGACGTTTTGGATTTTATGCAAGCGTTTATTCTCTTCATTCCCCTTTTCTATGCATATAGATTAGATTAAATTAAACGCAGATATAGATTTTATAAGTAAGAATATTAAATGAAGAATATTAGATGTAAATTATGGAGACTGTAATAAATAATGGAATTGGACTGAATTTACGCCTAATTATAATTAGAATTGGACTAATTAAAGATAGTTGGCATAGTTATAACTTAGGATTATAATTAAATGGAGTAAAAAATAAAAGAAGCTTATTATCACACTTAGACCTTGGGTTAAGTAATAAGCATGAATATAACGTAGGTTGTAATAAGAAAAAGAACAGAATGGGCTTATTTTAAGGTTTGTGATAAATTAATAAGCGTAGAAAGTAAAAATGGTAATAAATGCTTATTTAAATAATTTATCTAAGTTAATAAGCAATGATGAAAGTAGGACCTATATCAAATAGCATTCATTAGGGCACGCTTATGCTAAGAATGGTAGTAATTTGTCAAATAGAAGTCCAAATCACGGAGATTTGGATAAGGGGCGCAACTAGATATTGTTTGGATGAAGGGCCAGTACCAACAGCATTTCCCCTATTTTTCTATGGACACACAGTGATCTCGCATTAGCCTGAAATGAGGTGAGGGGCACGCTATGCTGTATGTTGGAGGTAATAAGAATACCCAATAGGTGGAGCAAAAGGTAGCATGGGCATGGTGGCAGTTACGCGTGCGACTTCCATTCGGGTGCTCAGTAATAGCTATGAGTTCCAAGCGCTTAGTATGGTGTCTTAGTAGGCACCATTGCCTTCTGTGTAGGGAGCTTTATATGTCGTCCGGATCCATAGTAGTTGCTCCATGCATCTTCCGTAGATACCATTAGCTGCTGTGCAGGAAGTTATATAGCGGCTGGTCCACAGAAAGGTCTATGGAGTAGCAGGGCGATCAAAAAGGGTAGAATTAGGGTCACATCCTAATTACAGGATTAGGAATTCAGCCTAATTAAATCAGAACAAGTGCAAGCAATCAAAGTTAACCTGTCTTGAGCAATATTTAATCGTATTTATTTCCAGTTTATCTCTTTCCTATTTCCTTTGTTATCCTTATTTATGCTAGAACTGTTGTAGAGTCTATTACTTTTATCTTGCTTAAAGACTCTAGTAATTACTATCATTCACCAGAGTTTTAGTCTGACCCACTCCTCTATTTCCCCCTTTCCCCCTTAGGCAATCAAAGAAGAAGCTAGTAGATTGCTGCAGCTTGGAGTTCTTCTTGAAGTAGATTTCTTCAATGTACTCCTTTTATTTTCAGTCGTTGTTCTTGTATGCACTGGTTTATTTATGAAGGATATTACATACTCTGATTTTGAGACTATGAAGTTTTATTTCATAAGACACTATGAGTTTTGAATGTTGTATTGGATTTTGACTTATTTATGAATTAATTCTGAGGCTTTGGTTTACTTAATACTTATATAGTTTCCGCTGTTTTTACCTATTTTTGTCTTGTGGATCTTAGTCTCTGTTAGTTTTATTTATACCTACAACACACCACGCCTTTTAATGTGTCCTTTTTGGGTATATTAAGGGGTGTGGGGTGTTTCAAATGGGGTATGTAGGTAATTCCTTGAACAAGTCATAATCACATAGGCATGTTTGTTACAAAAAATAAATCTATAGATGTGGATTAAGACAATCTGTTAACATTAATAAATTAATGATACATAATTGTGTAATATTTAGAATGATAATAAAGCATAAAAAATTATACAAGAACACATGAACTTAAATTGTATTTGCGACCATAAACATTCATAATATTTTATATATGTGGATCCCAGTGATTATGATAATTGAAGCATATAAAGTGAGGGGCGTTGATCATAGTATATATAAATATCATATCATGTATATACTTTATATATTAAACAATCATCAAAAATTAGATTAAATAGTTTTACATAAAACACTTATATTGTACGTACTACTTTATACACAAATTATTTAAACTATACAAGCATAGAATATATATATATATATATATATATATATATATATATTCACACACACACACACACACATATATATATAAATATAATCACAAGAGAAAAAATACAAATAGAAATAATTCTAAATAGATATTAATATTTAAGAACTTTTGGGAGGATATTCAACCCATCCTTTGTTAGGACCAATGATGTGATTAGCAAAGATCTGTTACGGCCAAATTTTCCACAATCTCTGAATAGTCTCAAATGATTAAACTAGATTATTGAATGATAGAGAAATTGATACAAACAATTAGAAAATTATCACAAGACAATAGAGTGAAGAAATATAGAAAAGATAATTGAAAAGTGGAACTTTATTTTATGGATCATCATCGAGTTATTACCCATGGACCATCACCGAATTGTACCCAGAATTGACATAGGGAAAAATGGTGAAAAACTTGGAGCACGAGACGGAGGAACGTGGTACAATGCAACTTGAAGTTTCTTCTAATCATGCCTAAAGAAATGCAGCAAGTGATCAAAAGTATAACTTTGATTGGTGATGAGTTGTAGGCCATGGATCATCATCGATATGTGAAAGCTTGGATCGGGGTCGGGGTTGGCCATTAAATTTTTATGGGACGACACGCACCATGTGGAGATCATGTGTTGCAATTATCAGAACTAGATATGGAGATATTCCCCTATAAATAAAAGTGGGGAGCACTTGGAAAAGGGGACTTTTCTTCTCCTTCAATTTTCTGAACTTTTAGCTATGGTGAGTTTTGAAATTATAACTTTGAAAAATACTCTACTGAATTATCGTCGAATTGAGACTATCGAGTTATGATATCATAGTTTCTCTAAACTACCAAAAGTGAAAATAAAAGAATAAAGTGGATGTAGGCTAGAGTATTCGCCGAATCACTATAAAATATTGTGTTCTTTCTTCTTATTTCTTTCTTTTCTCTGATATTTTTCATTTTCATTACCTGATTGGGTGTTTGTGCCAATTTTGGTGCTTTCATTGACAAAACATGAATTTAACAACTTGAAACTTAAATTTGAGAAAGATGATGAGGCTTAGCACTAGATCTATGATTGGAGAAAGTCAACAAAAACAAGGGGGCAGCCAGGAGGTATCCTTAGGATCAAACCCTCCATCCATCTACATAACAAGAGAATAGATGGAGAGGTCGATGATAGAAATGCAGGAGAGAATGCTAACTTGCCAAGAGGAAATAATAGAGGGATTCTTCCGAAGAATGGCACAATAGAGACTAGTGGAAGTTGTTGAAAACCAAAATTATAGGATGGAAGGTGGAATAAATGCACCATGAATGGAGCAGAAGGAGTTGGAACCAATCCCTTTGAAACTTCACAAATCGATAGTGACTTATATGCACAACTCGGCACCTAGTTGAGAAGACAAGGGGCATGATTGGCGTTGATTTGGGATAAGATGGAGCATATCCAAGTGGTGATGTCAAGCTGCGAATCGGAGATCAAAATTCGAATGTACAACAACAGGAGTAGGAAATAGATGCTTAACGCAGGAACGGGGGGAGGGGGGGGGGCAGAATAAGGACATGGGTTGGAGACTTCTATTGTGTGATAATGATAGAATTGCTGAAATGATTAGACGTGCACTGAGAGGTGGAGCACTCGACCAAAGTTTGGAGGAGATGAACAGAAATCCATTCACCCTTAACAACCGATATGCAAGGATTCCACCCAATTTAAAGCTACTAACGTTGGAAATGTAAAACATGACAACAGATTCAACCGTTCATCTAATGAGATACATTTGACATACCTAGGTATTGGATGCTTTTAAGGAAGTTATGAGATGGTGTTTACCACCTAATGGAGTTAGTAGGAATGTGGTTAAGAGAGCTGGAAAATGGGTCCATCAGCACGTACAACAAATTAGTAGATAAATTCATGAGATAGTTTATAGTTCACATTACAAGGCCAAATAATGCGAAGGTGCTTTCTAACTTGAGACAGAGGGCCGAAAGAGACCCTAAGGAGTTATTTGACCAGATTTAACGCAGTAGCCGCTGTAGTGCATAAGCAGAATCCATCAATCGTTTTGATGGTGCTAGTGTCTAGAGTTGCAAATAAAACAGATTTCAAAGTTGCTTTGGAAAGGGATCCACCGATGGATCTTGTAGAGTTTTAACATGAAGTTGAGAGATATCTGCGCCAAGAGGACGCCAATGCCAAAAATGCTGAAATTAATGCTATGGATTACAGAGGACTGTCCAGAGTAGGATATGGAAAGGATAAAGGAAAGCAGAAAGCTGATGATTTCTTCGGAGGACCTAAGAGATAAAGGAGGGAACCAAAATTTTCCTCCGTATTGATCTATCCGAAACCCCGTAGAGGATTTACTTGGATACTAGGGGAAGATTCCCTATCGAAAACCAATTAAAAGAGAGCCCATGGATTTCAAGAAGAAGTCTGTAAAGTTTTGCCTATTCCATGAGCTAGATGGGCATGAGACAAATAAGAATAGGCACCTATAAAGTTATAATCAAATTTTCCGTAGTCTCCGAATAGACTCGAACAATTAAACAAGATTGATGAGTGATAGGGAAACTGATACAAACACTTAGAAAAAAATCACAAGACGATAGAATAAAGAAGTACAAAAAAGATAGTTGAAAAGTGGAACTTAACTCCATGGTCATCAATCAATTGTGCCTCATGGATCATCACCGAGTTGTGCCCAGAATGGACATAGGGAAAAACGATGGAAAACTCAAAGTAGAAGATGGAAAAACATGGTACAATGCAACTTCAATTCACTTCTAGTCATGCTCAAAGCAAAGTAACAAGTGGCCTGAAGTCCAAGTCGGATCGATGATGAGTTGTAAGCTATGGATCATTACCTATCTGTGGAAGTTTGTATTCAGATTAGCCATAAGACTTTTAGAGGAAGACGTGCATGATGTGAATATCGTGTGTAGCAATTTTCGAAGCCAAATGTACAGGTCTTTGGCCTTAAATAGAGGTGGAGAGCACTTAGAAAAGGGGACTTTTCTTCTTCTATGTTTCTGAACTTCTAATTGCGAACGAGTCATAAATTATAGCTCTAAAAAAATACTCTGTTGGATTCTCATCAAGTAGAGATTATCGTGTTATTAAATCACAGTTTGTGTAAACTCCTAGAGATGAATATAAACGGACTAAGTAGACGTTGGCTGGAGTATTTGGCGAACCATTATAAAATCTTCTGTTCTTTCTTGTTATTTCTTTCCTTTCTTTGATATTTTTCACTCCTATTACCTAATTAGGTGTTTGTGCCAATTTGGTGTGAACAAAATCACTTCCTATGTTTCATGAAGTTCCTTATGAACATCCATGTCTTCATCTGCTATTTCTCAATGTCCAATGGTTTAAAAACTATATATTATTTCCTTTAACAACATAAATGATAAAGTAGCAAAGAATGCAAATTGCCTTTTTTCTTCATGCATCATCCACTTTTGATTCATTTTTAAATGTTTTCGGTTTCTTAAGATTGCATGAAGTGCTCCTCGTAAGTTTTGCAAGGATTTCTCTATGTTTTCGCTTATATTTTAATTGGAAATCTCTTTTCATGTAGTGTTCATTGAGTATTTTTTGTATGAAATTAATGTGATTATATAGAGAAGAAGATGAATTGTATTTCTGATGTAAAATACTATACTAATAATGTTAAAATTGTTATTAACTATTCCCACTAAATAATTAACGAACAAATCTGAATTTGAATTTTAAAAACTGTTTTTACCATTGTATGTCGACATATTTTGTGTATGTCGACATATGAACATGTGTTACTATTATGTCGATATATAGTTTGTGATGTTGACATGTTGACAAAAATTTTCCTTTTAATTTTTTTCTTTTATTTTCTGTTTTTGTTTGTAGAAATATTTATTAATTTTTATCTTAATTTTATATTTTTGTAGAGAATATAATATGCATAATCATCATAATTTTAATAATTCAAATGTTCACTTTAATTCAAACCAAAGTACATAATTAAAAAGAAATAAAATACAACTTACTACTAAAAAGAAAATTGGATACAAAGTCTAGAAAGAAATAGATGGAGATGGAGTGTGGCTACCATATTTGCTTATAAATTTTCCAAAGAAGTTGTCCATCTTTCTTGAACGTTTTGAGTACTTTTTATTTAAGGACCTTTTAACCTACTTTCAATTTTCAAGAATTTTTCTTGGTTTCTTTCTAGATCATGGTTGCTTGGCGTATCTTCCTCTCAATGCTTTCAAGAGAACTTTCTTCCACCTCCTCTTCTATCTCCAATCCTCTTCTTCTTCTTCTTCTTCCATACTTTCCTCCATAATATCTTTCATAGCTAATGTTTTCCTTTTTCACTAATAGTTTCATATGGCACAAGCTCATACGGAATATGCATAAGTGAAAGATTTTTCTTATCGAAAGTTTTCTTTTGGAAGTGTGTTCTCCACATAAATTAATTCCAAAACAATTAAAGATTCTTATCAGTTATATTCCATGATAAAGTGTATGTTCATATCTAAAAATACTATAACACCCCAAAATTTTAAATAGTAAAACTCAAATACTAATAAGCGTAAAAATATAATTTTGCAAAAAAAGACAAAATAGTAAAGTTTAAAAAAATATTGGAATTAGGCCTTGGGACTTATTCCATTGCATTTGGAATGCTGGTTATAACCAGAAAACATATATAACTTGTTGAATTTGATGATGCGGGTCAAAATTAGCATAAATGGACTCAGTGATATTTCTTTAAATAATAATTTGAGGATTAAGTCTATTAGCCCTAATTTTCAACTATAAATATAGACCTAACCATCACCTCTCTTCACTTAGAACCCTAGCCACCACTAAGAGACTTTAATCTTCTTCTTTCTCCTTAAAATTTATTAACATAAACCCATTTTCTTCTAAATATCTACTTCAACTTCTAAATCAAAAACAAAGCATATCAAATAAAAAGAGGAAAGGGAAGAGTGAGAGTCAAGTTAAAAGAGAAAAGGAGAAAGAAGGGCTAAAAATCAAGGTTTGGAAATCTAGAAAAGAGGATTCTCAAGTATTAAAGTGAAGGGAAAAACTTAAAAGGTAAGTGGATTTATTATTACTATGTGTTCTAATGTACACAAGCAATTGGATTTCTTTTATATATCTATTTTTAAATGAAAATATGATTTTTAAACCAAACCAATGATTTTCAATTGCGAATACTTATAAATTGCATGAATTGGAAAACCCTAGGTGATAAATTGATAAAACATTATAACTTGGAAGGGAAGGGTAAATTAAATTGAAACTACTCTAATTCCATAGATCTGGCCTTTATAAGATAAGTAGGATTTATTTTGATGAATAAATAGTAGTTGAATATATCCTTTGGAATTCACCTAGAATTAATGTAATGCCCCTGAGTTTTAATTAACATTATTCAGGATATTTAATTGGATAAATTAAATAGAATAATGTGAATAATTAGGGAGATGAGATTAATAAATACAATGACCGTGTCTTAATGAATAAACTAAAATAAGACTTAACTAAATTAAGGAGTAATTTCCTAAGGGGTAAACTTGGAAATGGGGCAACATTTCTTAGTATAAATCTCTTCCTCCACCTTAATAAACTTTTACTTTCTCATTCATAACTCCTCACCTATATTTCGGCCGGCCATTAAAAGTTTCAGGAAGAGCATAAATTGAATAAAAGGCAAAGGAATTAAAGCTAGAAAATTATCTTATTCTCCAATCAACTAATCAAGGTGAATAATCATGTTTATCATCTCATTTTTCGGCGTTTGGATCGGTTATGGGTTATACCCGATTCATGTTTGTGATTTTGGTTAGGATATAACCATTTAAACCTTTATTTGGATAAGACATAGGTGTTTTAAATGTTAATGGGCTAATTAACACGATTTTATTCGGTTTTGGTTAAATTCCAAGTTGATTTGATCTTCATATGCTTTGAAATTTTAATATGCTGAAGTATATGATTTATCAGATTTTTGTTGATTTTTGGGGATTTTCCTTAGTGATTTACTAAGGTAATTAAATTATTTAAGCCTAAGGGCTAAACTGCAAAATTGCCTTTGAATTAGTCAATTTGGAGGGAAGGCTGTAATTCGAAATTTTAATTGCGGAAGAAGAATAGTGTTTTAAGAAAAAAGTTAACTTTTGCATACTTTTTACTATTTGGAAGTACAGGAGAAGGCTCCTCAGCCAATCAAAATTAGATAAGCAAGATTAAACATCACTTCAGTAGGCCCAGTTCTGCCTTTGACTCCGACAAGCCCGCTTTTACCATTTCGACAAAGTCGAAAGGTTCCTTTCGTCGAAGACGGAACGTAAATAATTACCCTCCGCCTAAGTCGAAAGGTAGGCACGGTGTCAAAGGGAAGAGGGGTGAAGGGATAGGGAGGCTGCTTCCTTTGCTTTCAAATAGAAACATAATTGCTTTCGAATAAGTTGAAGGGGGATCCTTCGACTCTATCATTTTATAAAAAGACTAAAATTTTTACATATTCAAGAAGGTATTTCGAAGGGGATCTTCGATAGTTTAAAACCTTCAAGAGAATTGTTTTATAATGTTTTCTAAAAAGGTGTTTTATCCTTTCGACTAAGTCGAAGGGATGCCTTAGACAAAGCCGAAGGGAAAGAAGGGGTTACTTCTGAACCTCCCATTGTTTTTAAAGTAAAAGTTTTAATACCTTTCGACAAAGTCAAAGGGTAAACCTTCTGATAAGGTCGAAAGTATACTTTTGTAGGGTTGGTTCCAACACCAACACTTCATTGTTTTTGAATGGTTTCGAAAGATTTGATTTTGAAAGGTTTTGATAACGAAAGGTTTGATTTCGAAAGGTTTTGAAGGGGTTACCTTCAATGATTGCAAAAAGTTTTGAGTTTCATTACTTTCGAAAGGTTTATAAATGGTTTTATAAGGGGGGATACCCTATGCTTTCAACAATGTCGAAAGGTAGAACCTTTCGACTAGGTCGAAAAGAAACCTTCCAACAAGGTCGAAAGGTAGGACTTTTCGACAAGGTCGAAAGGTATGATTTTGTGATGCGTTCAAAAGAAAGTTTTTCGAATGGGCTAACTTTGGCTGTTTATTTTCTTTCGAATGGGACTTCATTCGAAGGGTTATAAAGGGCTGTTTTTAGCCACTTTTCTTAAGTAAAATTTTGCTAAGTCGAAGGACTTACTTTAAAGGTTTATAGCATAAAATACTTATCTTTGTTTGAATATGTAAGGGGGGTCCTTATATAAAATGAATGGTAATAAACCTTGGGGACACCGGGGTGGGTTTAATGTTTTCGATACATAGTTTGGGCCCTTTGGGGTTACAAACAGAAATATGCTTTCGAAAATTTACATTGGGGCTATCAATGTGTTTTTATTTAATTTAACCTAATTGGGGCTACCAATGGGAATATGTTAAATAAGTGGTATACCAGGGGAAAATAACTAATCATGGGGATCATGAATTTTTATAAACAATCTTGGGGATCATGATATTTTAATTGGCCAAGTGATGGGTTCTTGGTTAACCTAGGAAAACCATGGAATATGCGGTGCATAGCCCACATCAAATTTCTAAAGTAACGAATATTTTTCCAGAGGTGGTTAGCCTCGGGATTTGGCACCCAAGGTTCATAGTCATCCTACGAAAACTATGAAGTGTGCGGTGGATAGCCCACACCATCTTTTATAAAACAATGCACAATGGATAATCTGCATTTATTTTAAATGGATTTGGAACGGATAATCCTATTAAATTATGATGAATAGTCATTTTAAAGATTTTACATGAAAAATCTAATAAATTGCTTTTAGATGGGATATCTAATAAATGAGTGGATGGGATATCCAATACATATGATTTATGGCTTTATTTCATATTATGTTAAGACTAATCATTTTGGGTGCAGAGGCATAGTAAATGATTTTCATGTTTTGTTTTGGATACTAGTGAGGGGAGAACCCGTTCTGCTAAGTGGCGTGGTCTCACTAGATATCTATTTATGATAAGAGATGATAGGGGATTATTCATACCAGACTTATTGTTTGACTCGAAGTTTATGTTTCTCCACAAATTCTCGCGTACTCAAAGTTAATTTGAGTAGTCTAAGAGTGGGAGACTTTCAGGTTTTTGGACGAATAAGCTTCCGGAGATGTGTAGGAGGCAGTGTTAGCTATATAGGAGCTATTTTGTGTTTTCCGCTGTGATGTACTAAGAATTGTAAAGTTCATATTATTAGTTCTCTGATCATCATAAGGGGACATCTTCATATGGCGCTCTTATCATATTTTGTACATGTATATGTGATCTGAATGTGGTTAACGTATGAGATTATGTAATTAAATCTTAAATTGTAAATTGAATGAAATGAGAAATTCTGTTTATTGGAAGTTCAAAAATTTTCATATTTATGTGTTCCTGTGTATTAATATTAACTATGCCGCATTCGGTCGCCAAGAAATAACAACGACGGATTACTATAACATCAATAGCGGTTAGTATTGGGACTTAGAAGGCATGATGTTACAAATTGGTATCAGTGCATGGTTTATGTACTTAAAAGGAATTTAAACCTTAAAAGATTTTTTAAAAGCATAACCTAATGAATCTAAAATATGGTTGGGCTTGGGTAAACGTTATAGTAACATATGTGTACTTTGCTATAAATACATAAGTATGTATTCCCCACTCTCTTAGAATGTTCTTCTATATCTTACCAAGATTGGATTTCAGGTAGTAGGGAAGTAAGATATGTAGGCAGGAAACGGAAGAGTGAATCAAGGTGGAAGACGCACCGCAACAAGTGGAAATGTTCGACCCAATACTAGGAGCAACCAGGGTCAACAAGCAAATGCAAACCCAGATGCAAATGCAAATGTTGGTGCTGAGATTTTGCCTGTTGATATGGGGATAATGTATCAATTCTTCTTGAATATGATGCAAGCTAGAGCAGCTACGGGAGTGGCTATAGGGAATGCTAGAGGAGCTAACCTGGTTGCCCTAGTTAGCAATAATTATGCCAAGTTGAGCAGGGATTACGCTAGTCTTGGCGGGAAGCATTTTCTTGGAACCAAGGATGCAGTAGGAGTGGAGAACTGGCTATTGCATTGTGAAAGGATATTTGCAGATCTCGGCTTGATGGATATGCAGAAGAGGAGACTTGCTTCAAGGCAATTGCAGGGAGCAGCATTGTTTTGGTGGAACGGAGTTACTGTAGGAGAGCCAAAGGAAGGCCTGACTTTGGTTGAATTTCGAATGAGGTTCGAAGAAAGATTTTTATCAGAGGTATCCAAGTCAGCATTTCTCAGGAAATTTGCAGATTTAGTCCAGGGGGATAGATCGGTGATTGAGTATGCTACAGAGTTTGATGAGCCATTCCATTACGGATATGCTATTGTGGATACTGTCATTCGGAGGAATGATAAGTTTATCAAGAGGTTGAATCCTGATATCGCCAGAGCAACCATGCCAAACCTCCGGGATCCATGTTATATTGTTGTTGAGATGGCTATTTGGGAGATGCTTTCTACTTTTGGAAAAGGGAAACCAATTGAGGTTCAGAATTTTCAGGGTAAGAAGTGGAAGTTCTTCAAGAAGAAAGGTGCCCAGTCGGGGGTAACAGCTAAGAAGAGCAAGGCTATTATTGTTTGTTACAAGTGTGACAAGAAGGGGCACTAAGCTAATAAGTGTCGTTCGGGTGATGGAAGAGCAGTGGTAGTGAGACCGAATGTGAAGTGCTACAACTGTGGCCAGGTGGAGCATTACAAGGACAAGGGTCCTGAGGCTGCTAAGGCTGGAAAGGGAAAGGTCTTTGCGTTGGAACTATCATCCTCTAGACAAATGGTTGCTGAGAAAGGAAAAGCTGTGATGGAAGGTATGCTTATGATTCATAGTACTCCTTTTAGGATACTATTTGATACCGGTGCATCGCACTCATTTATATCTCAGTATTTGGTAGATTGCTTATGTCTGGAACCTTTATACCTTATTACTCCTTTAAGGGTTGCGAATCTTATAGGAGGGTATGCAACTCTGGGAATGAGATATGACCAGTTAGAACTTGATTTGTTAGGTCATATATTTGCATGCGGTTTATATGTTTTTGATTTCGTGGGTTTCAGGATCATATTGGGTATGGATTAGTTAGATAGATATGATGCTAGGATATTTTGCCAAGAGGGGGGAATATCATCGAAACACCCTAATTGCTATAACCAAGTCATTTACTTAGTAAGGAGTTCGAACGGAAATGATTATGCATTATTGGGTGCTATGGGAACGGAAATAGAGTTGAAGCTGGTTTATGTTGCAAGAGAGTTTGTAGATGTGTTTGAACCAGTTTCGGGCTTACCGCCAAAAAGAGCAATCGAGTTTCGGATAGATCTCAGATCGAGAGCTAAACCCATAAGAAGACCACCTAGTAAGATGTTACCAACCGAGATGAAGGAATTGAAGGTGCCGCTAGTGGAATTGGAAGGAACAAATTTCATCCTACCAACCAGTTAGCCTTGGGGAACAACCGCGGTATTCGTGAAGAAGCCAAATGGGTCGTTAAGGATGTGTATCGACTATTGTATGTTGAACGAGAGGATGATCAAGAATAGGTTTCCTTTGCCGAGAATCGATGAATTATTCGATCAGTTGAGTGGAGCCAGAGTGTTTTCCCAACTGGATTTGGCGACAGGTTTCCATCAGCTGAGAGTGGCAGAGAACAGTATTCCTTTGACGGCATTTTGGACCAGATATGGGTCTTACGAGTGGTTGGTTATGCCATTCGGGCTTACTAATGGGCCAGCTTTCTTCGTAGATTTGATGAACCGGTTTTCTGAGAGCACTTGGATAGGTTCGTGTTGGTTTTTATCGATGACATTTTGGTATATTCTAAGAATGAGAAGGATCATGCAGATCATCTTAGAATAGTGTTGGAGACGCTAAGGCAACATCAGCTGAAGGCGAAGTTCTACAAGTGTCAATTCTGGAAGAAGGAAGTGAAGTTCCTTGGTCCTTTAGTTTCTAAGGAAGGGTTAGCAGTTGATCCAAATAAGATCGAGGCTGTTAGCAATTGGAAGAGACTAGAGACGGTAAGTGAGATTAGAAGTTTTCTTGGACTTGCAGGATACTACCGAAGGTTCATTAAGGATTTCTCGTGGATAGCAGCATCCTTGACTATGCTAACCAGGAAAGACATGAAGTTTGTTTGGTCTGACAAATGTGAGGAGCCATTCCTTAAGTTGAAACATTTGTTAACCAATGCGCCCATGTTAGTAGTCCCTGATGGGAATCAGGGGTTGGTAGTTTACACCGATGCATATGCTACTAGGTTAGGTGCTGTGCTAATGTAGAATGGAAAGATTATTGCTTATGCTTCTAGATAGCTTAGACCGCATGAAGTTAGATACCCAACTCATGATTTGGAGTTGGCAGTGGTAATCTTTGCATTGAAGGTGTGGAGACATTATCTTTTGGGAGAAAGATTTGAGCTATTTACAGATCATAAGTCTCTACGATATTTATTTTCTCAGAAGGAGCTGAACGTGAGACAACAGAGTTGGCTGGAGTTTGTTGCAACTTATGATTTCAACATCGAGTATACACCAGGAAAAGGAAATAAGGTGGTGGATGCGCTTAGCAGGAAGCATCAAAATGTGGTGTTAGCTATGTTGGTATAATGGAAAGACTTAGAAGCACTGGCTGCTTTCAGTGTGCAGTTGAGGTCGACTGCTGGATCTAGTTGGAATATCGCCATGATGTTTTTTTGGAAGTTCGACCCATTCTGATCGAACGAATTACTTCTAGGCAGAAAGAGGATCCAGTGTTAGCCGAGAGGATTAGAAGGTTAGAAGCTAGAACCGAGATTGATGATTTAAAGGATTTTATTCTTGACCACAGGGGTTGGTTGAGAAAGAAGGAACGGTAATGTGTTCTGGATGTTGGAAACCTTAGGAAGGAAGTTCTCAAGGAATGTCATCGATCGAAGTTTACGATTCATCCTAGGGTAACTAAGATGCATCGGGATATGAAGAGAAGTTTCTTCTGGGAAGGAATGAAGAGGGAAGTTGGCTTATGGGTAAAACAATGTTTGAACTATCAGCAAGTGAAAGCCGAACATCAGAAGCCAAGTGGTTTGCTTCAGCCTTTCGATGTTCCAGTTTAGAATTAGGACTCGATATCCATGGATTTTGTTGACGGGTTGCCAAGATCAAATCGGGGTAATGAAAGTATATGTGTCATAGTGGAAATTGACCATGAGTGCCCATTTCATTCCGGTACGGTCAACCAGGACAACACATGTTTTGGCTAAGTTATTCATGAAGAATATCGTTAGACTGCATGGAATTCCTAGTAGTATCGTCAGTGATAGAGATGCTGTGTTTACTAGCGAATTCTGGAAGAGCCTGTAGGGTGTTTTAGGCATTAAGCTCAAGATGAGTACCACACATCCTCAGACAGATGGGCAGACAAAGAGAGTCAACAAGGTACTGGAAGACCTGTTGAGAGTTCGTGTGCTGGATTTTAGTGGTTCTTGAGAAGATCACTTGCACTTAGTGGAGTTTTCCTATAATAATAGTTATCAGACTACTATAGGAATGGCACCTTTTAAAGCTTTGTATGGAAGACCATGCAAATCACCAGCATGTTGGTTAGATATCGGAGGAAGATTGGTCCTTGGTCCATATTTGGTGAGAGAGGCAATGGAAAAGATCGAGTCGATACGGGAAAGAATGAAGGAAGCTCAGTCTAGGCAGAAGAGTTATGCAGGCAAAAGGCGTAAGGACCTAGAGTTCTTAGTTGGAGATAAAGTTTTCATCAAGGTATCGCCGATGAAAGGTGTGGTCCGGTTCGGGAAGATTGGGAAGCTAGCACCGAGATATGTTGGACCATTTCCTATATCAGAGAGGATTGGGAGACTCACATACCGTGTAGATTTGCCGAGCAGTTTGGCCGGGGTCCACAATGTGTTTCATGTTTCTCATCTTAGAAAGCGTGTTCATGATCCAGAAACTACTATCGCTCCGACAGCACTGGAGGACTTAGTGGTGGAATCAGATATGACTTTTGTGAGGCAACCAGTTCGTGTTGTGGCAAAAGATGAGAAGAGGTTAAGGAACAAGATAGTCAGGTTGGTGAAAGTTCAATGAAGCGACAACGTGAAGGACTATACTTGGGAGACAGAAGACATGATTTGGGCTACTTTTCCTGGGCTATTTTAGATGGCAAGTTCTATATAGGGTTTATATAGAATTTGGTTGGTAGGTTATACTAGCTTTGCTTGCATGGGCTATATGCTTATTGTTTTGTCCTTACGGAAATTTCGGGGATGAAATTCTTTAAGGGGGGAGTCTGTAATGCCCCTGAATTTAATTAACATTACTTGGGATATTTAATTGGATAAATTAAATAGAATAATGTGAATAATTAGGGAGATGAGATTAATAAATCCAATGGCCGTGTCTTAATGAATGAGCTAAAACAAGATTTAACTAAATTAAGAAGGAGGAATTTCCTAAGGGCTAAACTTGGAAATGGGGCTACATTTCTTAGTATAAATCTCTTCCTCCACCTTAATAAACTTTTACTTTCTCATTCATAACTCCTCACCTATATTTCGGCCGGCCATTAAAAGCTTTAGGAAGAGCATAAATTGAAGAAAAGGCTAAGGAATTAAAGCTAGGAATTTACCTCATTCTCCAATCAACTAATCAAGGTGAATAATCATGTTTATCATCTCATTTTTCTACGTTTGGATCGGTTATGGGTTATACCAGATTCATGTTTGTGATTTGGATAAACCTTTGTTTGGATAAGACAGGTGTTTTAAAAGTTAATGGGCTAATTAACACGATTTTATTCGTTTTTGGTTAAATTTTGAGTTATTTCGATCTTCAAATGCTTTGAAATTTTAATATGCTGAAGTATATGATTTATCAGATTTTTGGTGATTTTTGGGGATTTTCCTTAGTGATTTACTAAGGTAATTAAATTATTTAAGCCTATGGGCTAAGCTGCAAAATTGCCTTCGAATTAGTCAATTTGGAGGGAAGGCTGCAATTCAAAATTTTAATTGGGGAAGAAGAATAATGTTTAAGAAAAAGGTTAACTTTTGTATACTTTTTACTATTTGGAAGTACAGGAGAAGGCTCCTCAGCCAATCAAAATTAGACAAGCAAGATAAAGCATCACTTCAGTAGGCCCAGTTCTGCCTTCGACTCCAACAAGCCGCTTTTACCCTTTCGACGAATTCGAAAGGTACCTTTCATCTAAGACGGAAGGTAAATAATTACCCTCCGCCTAAGTCGAAAGGTAGGCACGGTGTCAAAGGAAGAGGGGCGAAGGGATATGAAGCTGCTTCCTTTGCTTTCGAATAGAAACATAATTATTGCTTTCAAATAAGTTGAAGGGTGATCCTTCGACTTTATCATTTTATAAAAAGTCTAAAAAATTTATATACAAGAGGGGGTTTCGAAAGGGATCTTTGAAAGTTTAAAACCTTCAAGAGAATTATTTTAAAATGTTTTCTAAAAGGGTGTTTTAATCCTTTCACTAAGTCGAAGGGATGCCTTCGACAAAGCCGAAGGGAAAGAAGGGGAAGAAGAAGGCGTTACTTCTAAACCTCCCATTATTTTTAAAGTAAAAGTTTTAATACCTTTCGACAAAGTCGAAGGGTAAACCTTCCAATAAGGTCGGAAGTATACTTTCAAAGGGTTGGTTCCAACACCAACACTTAATTGTTTTTGAATGGTTTCGAAAGGTTTGATTTTGAAAGTTTTGATTTCGAAAGGTTTTGAAGGGGTTACCTTCAATGATTGTGAAAGGTTTTTAGTTTCAATGATTTCGAAAGGTTTTTAGTTTCATTGCTTTTGAAAGGTTTATAAATGGTTTTATAAGGGGGTACCCAGGCTTTCGACAAGGTCGAAACGTAGGTCCTTTCGACAAGGTCGAAAGGTATGATTTTGTGATGCATTCAAAAGAAAGGTTTCCAAAGCGGCTAACTTTGGATGTTTGTTTGCTTTCGAATGGGACTTCTTTCGAAGGGTTTTAAAGGGCTGTTTTTAGCCACTTTTCTTAAATAAAAATTTGCTAAGTCGAAGGGGTTACTTCGAAGGGTTATAGCATAAAGTACTTACCTTTGTTTGAATATGTAAGGGGGATCCTTATATAAAATGAATGATAATAAACCTTGGGGACACCGGGGTGGGTTTAATGTTTTCGATACATAGTTTGGGGTTACAAACCGAAATATGCTTTCGAAAATATACATTGGGGCTATCAATGTGTTTTTATTTAATTTAAGCTAATTGGGGCTACCTATGGGAATAGGTTAAATAGGTGGTATACCTGGGGAAAATAACTAACCATGGGGATCATTAACTTTTATAAATAATCATGGGGATCCTGATGTTTCAATTGGCCAAATGATGGGTTCTTGGTTAACCTAGGAAAACCATGGATTGTGTAGTGGATCATCATTTTGGGTGCATGGGCATAGTAAATGATTTGCACGTTTTGTTTTGGATACTAGTGAGGGGAAACCTGTTCCGCTAAGCGGCATGGTCTCACTAGATATCTATTTATGATAAGAGATGATAGGGGATTATTCATACCAGACTTATTGTCTGACTCGAAGTTTGTGTTTTTACACAAACTCTCAGGTACTCAAAATTAATTTGAGTAGTCTGAGAGTGGGAGACTTTAAACTTTTTTGACAAATAAGCTTCCGGAGACTTGTAGGAGGCAGTGTTAGCTATATAGGAGCTATTTTGTGTTTTCCGCTGTGATGTACTAAGAACTGTAAAGTTCATATTATTAGTTCTCTGATCATCATAAGGGGACATCTTCATATGCCGCTCTTATCGTATTTTGTACATGTATATGAGATCTAAACGTGGTTAAAGTCTTGGTTTATGTAATTAAATCTTAAATTGTAATTTGCATGGAATGAGAAATTTTGTTTATTGGATGTTTAAAATTTTTCTTATTCTTGTGTTCATGTGTATCAATATTAACTATGCCACATTCGGTCGCCAAGAAATATCAACTACAGATGACTACTGCATCAGTAGCGGTTAGTTTTGGGCCTCAGAAGGCGGGATGTTACAATTAATTCTACTAAACATGAAATACACAATAAATGTTGATTAAAAAATATATATGGGTAATTAATTTAAACTTCATACACAATCGCTAAGGTAAACTAGCTAAAATTGTGTACAAACAATGATGGAATATGTACCTAAAACACCACTAAAAATGAACCTTTACTTCTACAATTAAATCCACGACGAAGTTGAATAAAATAAGTAAGACAATGGAGCTACAAGCATAAATTCATACGTTTGAATTCTTGACCAGATGTCTAAATTTTAGTAATTAAGCAACGGAAATGAATCAATTCAAATCTGACATGATTCAGATGTTTGGGCTTATATTCAGATGTCTAGAATCAAAGTCAAACGTTTGAATATTAGGTTAGACGCCTAGCGTTGTCTAATGTCTGAATTAAAAATCAAAAGATTGGCCAAACTTAAGCCCAGGTTGAACTAGGACTTGGTGTAAGTCAAGTAAGGTGGATCAAAGAAAACTTTTTCCCACTTCTTCGACTTTGTGGAATCCATGGAACTGAATGGGGTCATAAACGAGATGTGATAGTATCACATTTGGTGAGGTCCTAAGTTCTCACTTTATGAAGTTGTTAAATGTAGCACTTAATACGACGAGTGATTCTATCACAACTAAATGCCATAGAGCATACTTTCACTAACATGGAGGGTACTCAATGCTTTAGGGGCAAGTGGAATCGAGCATTGTGACGTATACTCGGCATTGTTCATAATTACGTGCATAAACCAGGAGGCAACTCAATGCTTTAGGGTCAAATGGCTCTAGCATTGTGATGCATACCTGATGTTGTGCATAGAATTTAGAATGTCAGGAACTAATGGGAGGCTACTCAATGTTTTAAGGGAAAGTAGGTTCAGACATTATGATGTATACAAGGTGTTGTGCATAGGATAATGGATGTTAATGAGAAGGTTTCTTAAATGCTTTCGAGATAACGTGGGCTTAGGAATTATGAGGTATACTCGGTAGGGTACATTGACCGTCTGGATTATATATTTTGGTTCATATTAGAGATTGTCTAAGTGTATTTGTTGGTGGTTCATCATTAAGGATGTTTTCTAGATGTATGGTTAGGAACACTAGAGGTTGTTGCACCTTAGTAGACTAGTTGATTAGTTCCTTATACATAGTCCACGAACACAAATGAACACCCTAAGTCATGTAGATTATAAAGGGAATTTAATTGATTGTGAATACCATACGCTAGTAGTATAATTCATTCACCAGAATTTGAATCATTCCTCCTTTTCCTCTACTTCTTATCAATTACGGGAAGACATGGTAGTAGATGAGATGATTTGGAAAAGGTGTATGGAGATTTATCCATTTGCAGCCATTCATCCATGTACCATATTTTATCCATGCGACATACTTTTACTACGATGTTATTTGGAGATTCTATTTTGTCAGATATTGTGTTTACCATGCTTATTTTGAGATTGTATTACTTTAGGTTATTTTTAAGTAGTTATATTTTATTTCCTTCCACTATGACATTTTAAAGTGTAGAATTTTCTAAAATTATATCTATCTTTTATCATATAAACCATAAAGATCCAATGGTTCGTACTTCTTGGCTCGACGTGAGTCGAATAACAACGTCTGACTTTCGAATACCACAAAAGGCAGTTTGTTGGGAGTAAAATTAAAACAAAACACTACACTAAGGCATATTGGTAGAATCTCACAACAGAACGATAACATATAACATATTGAATATACTTGAATAGAACTAGAGAAGAGAAGCTTATGGTATGATTTCCTACATTTGAGATGGGTTTACTTTACTTGTTTATGGGTAGTTTGGATTATCCCTGAGCCATATTTATGGAGAGGACCTGATATGCCTTAGTAGTTTCCTATCTCATATATTTATATAACTTTGGTATACAATATTTTGAGATATTTCCCCTCACATCAGGCTTTATGTCCGACCTGTGTTTTGTCTTTGTTTATTTATGCCATGACAACTCTTGGGTACTAAATTGAGTAGTTTAGGAGTTAGGTGCTTTTGGGGATATGTTATTAGAGTGGCATAGCTGGAGCATGTTAGAGGCATGAAGTTGATACTTGGATATATATACACTTCATATTGTAGTAGTACATGACATATATGTTATTTATATATAAGACTTGTTGTATCAGATATTCTATTTTGACTTTCTATATTTATATTTATTTATCAATTACTTCCATAAGTGTGGTCTCTTATATATTGTTCATCTAGTTTTGTTCATGTATACTTAGTTTATTATATGTTATCATTCTATTGTGAGATTATATCGATATGCCTTGTTATAGTGTTTTGTTTTAATTTTACCTTGAAAAACTATCCTATGCAGTATCCAAAAGTCAGATGTTGACATTGATGTTGGTTTCAAGGTATTACAAAGGATGGGTTGTTACAACAAGCTTTTCCAACCACTTTGGATTTTACTAATTAATGTCAGGATTTCCAAAGTATAAATGGAAGGAATTATTTTAGGGCTGAATCATTTGTTGAGACATGGGCATGGATGAGAAATTGTAATAGGACATTTGTTATGACGAGTGTAGAGGATGTGATGAAGAAACTATCGCTTTGTGGCACTTGGAAGGAGTAACCTTGAACTGGTGGGATATTACCATTACCGAGACAAATGAGGTTGCGATTACATAAAGGGAGTTTAAGAGGTGCTTCAAGATAAAGTATATTGGAGGTAGAATGGGAAGTGGAGTTAGAGAAGTCCATCCATTTGAACCAAGGAGACCGCGATGTTAAGGAATATGTCCATGAGTTCAACCCGTTGGCAAAGTATAGCTTAGACATCATCAATACACTAGCAAAAAAGCGACAAAAGTTTGCTAAGGGTTTAAATTCATCTTCGAGGGATACTGCTTTGAGCCATGTACCCATTGGAGCTACCTTTAAGAACTTGATTGAAATGGCACTGCTGAATTCAATTGCTAAGGACAGACCTAAGAAGGTAGAAGGGAAGCCGGTTCAGCAAAATCAACGCAAGGGAGGAATGAGGGCTTAGGGTAAGATAAAGAAATAGGGACTCAGATGTAGAAGGTGAAATAAAAGGGCATATAGTAAGGGATTGCAGAGTGAATCTTTCAAAGATTAAATGCTATAACTACAATCGGTTTGGACACATGAGGTGGGAGTGTTCGACTGCACCTAAGACTTCTACAAAAGTGGTTCTAGCTTATGCACTTGATGTTGTTCCTAGCTCGAGCGCAGCTCCATCTGTGTAAAAGGGGAAGGAGGTCGTCAAAGAAGGAGCGTTGACTCTTTCTAGTTTATCCAATCACTCTTTATTTAAAAATGTGCATCACACTAATTTATTTTAAGTAAGCCAGTAGATGAATCACAATTAGAGACTAGTATAGTTACAAACCCTGTTGTAGTGTCAAACCCTATCGGAGGATCGACCCATTTATCCATGTTTTGCAAGGGTTATATATTTTGGGTGTCAATTTGGTTGCGATGCTTTTGTACTGGGATTTTTAGGGTTTGGCTTAATTCTGGAGAAGGGCTGGATGACTATGTATGGACTGTTACTAGATTCTGATAGAAAGGTTGTCCATTGGGCACTTGTGGTAGGCCCTGACTAAGGCTTACCATGATCCTAAAAGTTCTATTATGTTGAGTTACTTAAATTCACTTGACCAATCATGAGATTAGTTGGCTTCTGTGCTTATAGTTCATGATTTCTGAAACGTCTTTATTGAAGTTTTCGATCTTCCACCTTATCAAGGGATCGAATTTCAAATCTATGTAAAGGAAAACTCTAAACTTGTTACCTTACCCCTTAAGCATATGCTTGTAGAGAGAGGTGCAACTAAATAAATAGGTGAACGAGTTGTTGGAGAAAGGTTTTATTCGAAAAGCTATTTGGAAATGGGGAGCAGCCATTGTCTTTACTACCAAGGCAGATGACTCTTTAAGGCTTTTCACCGATTATCATGAATTAAATAAGCTGACAAAGTAGAATCGTCACTTCCATGTATAAATAATCTCTTTTATTAGTTAGTCAGAGCAAAGGTATTCTCTCAGCTTGAATCAGCTATCAGATTCGATTAGTTGCATGTAGCCGAGGATAGTATTTAGAATACCATTTCCACACACTTGATGGACTTTATGAGTGGTTACTCATGCCATTTGGACTAACCAATGCACAATGTATTTTGCGAACCTTATGGTTTGGGTCTTTAAAGGTTTCCTAAATAAGTTCATGGTAGAATTTGTTGATGATATACTTGTCTACTCGAATAGCATGGAAGAGCATAAGTTGCATTTAGGAAAACTGCTCAATACACTCTGTAAGCATAAGTTGAAGGCAAAAATGTTCAAATATCACTTTTGGCGCAAGGAGGTTCACATTTTAGAACATGTTGTTTTGAGCATAGACTATCGGCTGATCCTAGTAAAGTTGTTGTAGTACAAGACTGTAACATACCGAAGAATGCTATGGAGGTGAGAATTTTTCTTGGGTTAGTTGGATATTATTTAAATTCATTAAGGATTTCGCAAAAATTTCTACACCGTTAACATGCCTTAGCAAGAAGAATTAATTCTCTCATGGAACTTGAAATGTGAGCATGCTTGTATTAAGCAAAAGGAATTGTTGACTTGTGCACCTATTTTAGTACTCCCTAATGGTTCAAAGGCATTTGCAATACATATCGATACTTATGGTATAGGACAGGGTATTGTGTTGAAGTAGGATGGAGAGTTGCTTATTATGTGAGTTGAAAACTGGAAGTACATGCGAGAAACAATCCAACCATAATCTTGAGTTGATAGCTATTAATTTTTCCCTTAAATCTGATAGGCATCATCTTTTAGGGGAATGATTTGAATTATTCATGAATCATGAGCCTCTAAAGTATATGTTCTCTCAGAACGATTTGAATCCAAGGTAGCACATATGGATGGAGTTCTTAGTGTTGTATGGCTTTAGCATCTTATATACTCCAGGAAAAGGAAACATTGTAGTTGATGCCCTAAGTAGAAGGCAGACAAGCTAAGCCCTATGTCTTTGGAGTGGAAGCACTTGGAGTTAATTTGTATATTAAAATTTTGACCTTCATCAAACATTGGACTGGGGTTATTGGAAACTTTAGATGTTTAGCCTTCACTTCTGGACTGTATTGGTTTGAGTCAAAAGCAAGACCCATAGTTAATGGGTATTTTTAAGAAGTTGAACAAAGGAGAGCATTCGAGTTACTTGGACCTTTATTCCATTGATTCTAAGGCTTGGCTTCGAAGAGATGGTAGGTTGTGTTTCCTTTTTGTTAAGGAGTTGTTTGATGTGGTACTAGAAGTGTCCCATTATTCTAGAATGACTATTCATCTCTGTGATGACAAAATGTATCATGACATGAAGAGAGTTTTTTAACCGACTGGGCATGAAAAGGCATGTAGCGGAGTTTGTTTCAAAGTGCGTGACTTGTTAGGGAGTAAAGACGGAGCAGAAGAAGCCTGGTGGATTATTATAGCCTTTGGATATTCCACAGTGGAAATAGGAGAGTATCTCCATGTACTTTGTTGATGGGCTATCTTAGAGTAGAAGGGGAAATGGGAGAGTTCGGGTCATAGTTGTTCGACCGACCAAAAGTGCTCATTTTATTCCATTTAGGAGTACAAGAACATCTGCACCTTTGGCGACCTTATACATAAGGGAGATAGTTCGTTTGCATGGGTTCCATCTAGTATTTTCAGTGATTGAGATCTATTTTTCAATAGTGAGTTTTGCAGGAGTATTTAGGAGGCCTTATGCACTAAACTAAACTTGAGTACTGCATATCTTACAGACAGATGGACATAATAAGAGAGTGAATCACATATCAGAAGATTTGCGGTGGATATGTATCTTGGACGCTGGAGGTTCATTTGAGGTATTTTATGGGAGGCCATGTAGTTCTCCATCTTGTTGGCGGGACACTACACATAGAATCATTCTTGGAACATACACGATTAGAGAGGTTTTAGAAAAAATAGATTTGATCCGTAGGAGGATGAAGACTATGCAGGACAAATAGAAATATATAATGATAGAAGATGCATGGAGTTGAATTCATAGTGGGTGACATGGTCTTTGTAAATGTCTTACTATTTAGACACATTATGAGGTTTGGTAGTTCGAGAAAGTTGGCTCCAAGGTTTGAAGGGCCTTTTCCAATTTTGGAAAGAGTAGGGAAGTTAGCTTATACAACAAAGCTTCTTGGAAAGCCAGTGGAGGTTTACAATGTTTTTCATGTATAACGCTTGCAGAAGTGTGATCACGATTCAGCTATTGTGGTCGAGCCGAGTTAGTTAGAAGAAGTTGAGGTGGAAAGAAAGTTACTTTTTCAGTATGCCGATAACCACGCTATTGAGCACGGGACAAAGCTACTCTATAATGAATTAATTAGATTGGTTAGAGTTTAGTAGGGAGATAATCTAGCCGAGATTACTTGGAAGCCCGAGGAGGAAATCCAAGCTACCCGTCCAGAGCTCGTTTCTAGTAAGTTTCTATTTAAGCCAGTATGGTTACTTGAATGCATGGTATTTAGCTCAGTATTATAATAACCCAGCTTTTTGACCCTCGAATGTCGACACTAGATATATCCATGGTATTCGTGTGTCGAGCATCCAAGTGTCGGAAAAACAGAAAGTTAGGGTAAAATAAAAAAGAATAGAACAAGAAAGAAAGAAAACAACATCAGAATCTCGCAGTGGAACGGTAGTATATAATGTCAAAAGATTAGTACAAAGGGTAACTCTAAATACAAAAATCCCAGAGTTACTAAGACCTAAGTACTATCATCGGCTTGGACAGTTATAACTGCATGTCCTTACAATGCAGACATATACAACACAGTAATGTAGTGGAAATAATAATACTATGGTAGATAATTATCCAGCTTCTCTCCGTAAGCTCCAAAGCATCCAAAGCTAAATACGAAAACATAAATGGGTTGACTTGAGCATTATAAGAAAACAACACCTAGATCAGTCCGGTAAACAAACGTGAGAAACTCAAGAAATAAGAGTGACATATAATAGCACCTATTTAAGACCGTACAGATTACCGGAACAGTTTTCCCTTCAAATGAAACCAATCATTCATTAAGTTTAACATATAGTGATAGATAACGTCTAGTATGTAGCACATACATCATATCAATTAGCTACTATGTGAACGTCACAACAATAATAGGTATATAATCAACACCCCTAAGGCACATTTACATATGGATTTTTCCATGGAGACCTCCTCAGACCAAGCAGAATTCGAGCTCCTGCACAAGGATCAGAGATATACTTATGAGCAACGTACATTTCTAGGGAATGTACTATAGGAAATACATAACCGGCCCATGCCAAATCACTCATGGTTCTGAATGCATCGCTTTCCATGCGTGTCCGTAAGTAATACTAGATGGAGCCGCCTGCACCCTTAGGATTGCTAAAATGCTTCGTTCCCTTGGGATATGCATCCTGTCTTTGGTTTTAGTCTTTTCCAATGTGGAGGCTACATTCGGCATCTCTCACTCGAGTCATCATCACTCGAACAGAACATGAATCCCATAATGGATTCCATCATCTCGAACAGATCATGAATTGCTACATGGATTCGGGCATCTTGAACAGATCTCGAACCTCCACATAAATTTCTGCATAAGTCTTCTAACGAATGCTAACACTGTCCTCTCTCTTGGAATACTCCTCAAGATAGACAGTCCCACATAATAGAGTCATTTGAAATGTTAACTCTATAACATTTCACTTCAAAACCACTTCCAAAACATAGAAACCTTATACTAGTTTTGAAGTGATTTGGATAAATAAAACACTTACCGATCTCGATCTCTTCAAAACCAATCGATGAATTTTCGATAATCTCAATTTCAGTTCTTTCAAAAGTAAGCGAAAGCTAGAGCGTTTCATACTATTGCTCCTCCATAGGGGTTCTCATTGGTATGAAATCGTGAAGCCTTTCGATTACTTTTTAAGTTATAATTGGTCAAGATCGATAATCAACTAATCGATTAACTAGTAAAAAACAATTGCTTATACAATTTAATATGTGTATATTTAACTCATTTCTAACATTCCAACTTAACTATTCCTTTCCAAGAGTAAAGCCAGGTATGTTAGAGCACTGATTGCATCAAAGCCTTGGCAATAAACTTCATTCTTGAATCTCACAAATAGATAAGTCTACCTCATCGGCTTTTTGAGTTAAATATAGTATTAATGATTTCCATAAGTAAGTAATAAATCAAGACGATTAACAGGTTTCTGAAATTTTTTGACTTACTATTCTTCGGTCAAGAGGGAAGCTAGTAGGTTTCGAGCACTATTGCTCCATCCCTACTCGAACATCAATCTTAGCTCTCATAAATGGATAAGCCTTACTTTGTCGGCTTTTACTATTAGGCATATTTAATTACTTTTTAAATAAGTAATCAAACAATTAACCATTTGGCCAGTAAGTAATTCCTAACTCCTTTCTAAACCTTTTGTTTATACATTTAAAACCCTTTTTAAAATGATATATAAGTATAGTAATTTATTTACCAAAGCTTGATATTTAAATAAACAAGTCAAAAGATATTTTAAGCCTTACTTTTCGAGATGTTTCTTAACTTTCTACTATCCAACTTTTTATAGCAACAAACAAACATACATACATACATATATAAGATTATAAATATGGTGAGAAACACCTAAGGATCTGTCTACATAGTTCCATAGAAATCATCGAATACTGGACAATTCCTAAGTGCATCTATCGCGACTATCGCTATAAGTGCACTTTCAAATCCGAGTCCAACCTAAACCAAAGTCCATCTATAAACTATGTTCTTTGTTTCACAGCCCTTTCACAAGTCATACAAGTCTGTTCAAGTCCATAGACACAGATCACATATGCTTCTTTTTTTCAAAACAAGAATAACACTAATGTTTTCAACAATTTAAATAACAATCCAACAACTTAAACACAATCAAAACACAACATATATATGTTATATTTTCCATTCAAAGAGGTGTGTTAACACACCATTAACTCAAAAACAACCAAGATCCAAGCTAACAAATTCCAAAACCAACCTTGCAACCACCTTCTTTCTCCTCCTCCTTGCCTTGCACTTGCCTTTGCCTCCTCCAAACCCCCTTCTAGCTCACGGCCTCCTCCTCGATGGGGAGAATGGCTTCAGTTCTTCAACTTCTAACTGGGTTGAGGGTGTTATAATATTCCCCAAGGCTTCACTCCAAATTTGAGTTGATTTAGATAAGATTTGCAAAATTTTCCTTCAGAACAAAAAGGAAGGAGAAGACATGGAAGTTTCTTGCTTTAAGCTTTGTGAATTTGTGTTTTATATTCCATGGTATGCCTTACTTTATATAGGCACAAAAATGGTGTTCTTTGAGCTTGTCTTCACTCCCCCTCCCCCTCCCCCACCATGCCATGGACGGCTCACCTTCCATCACTTCTCCTTAATATCACTTCTTCTTTTTGCTAATCACACTTATACCTTTCTCATGATAATATCTCTTATCTTAATGGAAACTTCGAAAATGTTCCATGCTTTATGAAGACTTCCATGTGTTAATTAGTTGATAATGTATTCATTTAATCATTAGACAAGTGCATAAGATTTCGAACCACTTATATCGATTGAAAAGTTGTTTACCGATAAACTGATATTCAGTCACATTATCGATTTTTCTTCGAAGATTATATTTTTTAAACAATTTACAAAAATAAGTTCCTTATAATTGTTCATTAATTAAAGGATGTCTAACAAGGTTATAAAATCATATTTCTAATACTTAATTATATTTCAAAACGTTGTGATATTCGGAGATGAAATGTTCGAATTTCTAGGTTGCTACATTTTCCCCACTTAGAACATTTCATCCTCGAAATTCAAACAAGAACGATTATCAAAGGAGATGGAAGAAAAGGATATATATATATATATATATATATGCATACTACTAAAACTATATACAAATTAAACTGCAAACAAAAATACTTGGTGACTCCACCTCAAGCGGTGAGTACACGACAAATGATGTACAATACTAAGATAAGAAGGAAACCCTAGTCTATTTGTAACACTAGATAAAATTCCTTCAAACCACGCTCTGTCTTCTTAATACCAACCCAAGCATCCTCACTCCGTTGCACTTCTAACTTTAACAAAGGAATAGGCACATCGATACTTAAATTGCATTACAATTACTAGCAAGAAAAGCTCATGGTTTACTCTTGTTGAAACTCTCCCGTCGTCTAAGGATGATAAACAATCTACTAAGCATACCTTACGCTCAACAGCCTCAAGTTATTACTTGGGCGATTATTCATGATACCTCATAATAAATCGAAGAGTCATTCCCCAAACTCTTCATAAGTCAACAAACATAGTATACAAATGTACTAAAGCCCATACGATGCACATGAACCATCCATACGTAATACCCGATCTGATCACGTACTCGATCACATAAATTTCACTTCCAAACTAGTATAGATCACTTGACCTTTTTAATGCGGACTCTGGTTTGGTTCCTTGATTAGAAACCTCCATTATTCTTGCATAGCCATATATTATGGTAGAAAACATTGGGACCATATCATGAATCGTATCAAGTGTTTGCCATCAAAAACCAAGTGAAAAATCCTTGTTCGGACCAGTGTAAACCACCTTGATAACATGTACTTTAATACCGGAATAAGAACAGTCATGTGAATAAGACGATCTATGTATAACTTACGTATTTATCGTACTGGTTCCTTAACTGCACCAGTTCCTTTTTAATCACTTTCATTTATACAACTAGTATGTCATTCAATACTAAAACCATTTATGAATCATTACATCCTAAGAGTATATATAAACATCAAATTCATCTTACTAAATAAGGATGACCAACAATTTGAACTCGTTCTAACATACTATTTTTTCAAAACTAAGTGTTACATAACTCAACTCTATATTTTCAAAAACACTTAGTTTCAAGTTCAATAAAAATTTAAAGGTTCCCCACTATCCAAAATCGTTGAAAACCCATGTCATTTTCCCAAATGAAAACTATTAACCTACATATAATATCATGATGTATATACCATACTTTCCTAATACATAGGCTACATGTGTCCATGAAATAACTTAACAAGAAAACTTTATAACTAAACATCGGTTCTCATTTCAAATCATTTTGAAATAATATATATATGTGTATATATATATATATATTTTATACGAAATTTTACTTTGGGATTAAATTAAAATCCATTCTACGAAACAATTTTGTAGCACCCAACACTTAGAAACCCAAAAATAAACGCCGATGATGCTGCATTCATCACCGATATTATTTTCAAGCCATAGAAGTGAGTTCAGTACATCCAAACCATACTCTTGGTACTGCCAAACCATACTCTTGGTACTTAACCAAATTCATTCAAAGTAGTACCAAATACTTTGCATAATAATACTAAGTATCATGATCTCAATCTCCTAAACCAATTCCCAAATATTTACTTTCAAATAATACTGTTATTATTTTTGCCAAAATTTTGAAAAAAAACATTTTCAAAGATACTAGGATTTAAGCTCACAAATTCTCTATTTAAACCCTATTCGTTTATAAACCATATTTTATAAACCATACTTATATAAACTTACTTTCTTATATAAATCATTTCACAAATATTTATTTCCTAAATATTCTATCTTTCTTTTGATTATAGTAAACGTATTATACTAAATTTTAACTTCTAATTCAACATTATCATCCAAACGCCTTATAGTCAAACCGTGAAACTTAATTCACAAGGTGTTCGTTTCAATATACCCACAATTACTATTTACCCAACCCATTATGTAGAAAGGTAAAATTGCTCATAAATTGGTTGAGCACAAATCAATAACAAATAGTGATAAATGTTCCTAACATGCTAAGCATGACTAAACATTCAAGGTTACGGGGTGTTAAACTATGAGAAGAACTAATGTCAAAAATATATGAATAAAAAAGCCATAAACATATAATATGCCCTCAATAACCTGCATCCCCTTTGTAGTCGTCAAAGTGAAAGATGCTGGAGAAATAGCAAAGCCCTAGGCTGCTCCCCTTTCTTGAGCATAGGATAATGTCTAACAAAATGGCCAGGCTAGTGGCAGCCGTAACAACCTTTTGGTGCAAACTATGCCTTAAGCTTTGGAGACTTTTCAATCGGTGCTTTCACTATCTGCACTCTAGCTTCCTACCCTTCTTTTCTCGACTTTCAACTCCAAGCAAAGTGTCCCTTCTGCCTGCACTTACGACAAACTACACTAGAAATATCTCTTAGAGGTTGAAACTTTCGCTTGCTGTCCCCAACTAGTGTAGAAATAGATGACTTCGTAGCTAAGCTCTCAAACCTTAAAGCCATGTTCATGAAACCAACAAAAAATCCACAACGTGATTAGTCATATCCATCTAGAACTCAGGGCGCATACCTGTAATGAACATCTCGTTCTTCTTCAGCGATATGTCTACTAACCCCAGCCTAAACCGAGACAATGCAATTAACCGATTCTAATACTTTGCCACAGTCATGGCCCCATGGTTCAGATCCAAGAAGCTCCTAAATAATAAAGTATTTTCGGCTTCCAAAACAAACTTCATCTCAAACTCATCTTTGAATTGGGCACAAGAGAAATCATTCTCTTAGACATCAACTGCAACAGAACTCTATAATCCACGATTGCATCTGTCAGATGTTATGATGCTACCTTATACTTTATTGCATCATCTAGCTCCATATCTCCATATATCCGTCACATAATCTAAGCCATTGGACTTCTATCATAGTATCGGTACCACTAAACCTATTACCCCCCCAGTCTTTTATAATCACTGTAGAGAAAAGCAAAACTCATCTAAAGCCTGACCTACACGATCTCCTCTATGACATTCATTCTCGGTTCCTCAACTGGAGCAACATTCCTCGATGCTCGATTCCCGCCATTCATAACAATACTACCCCGATCACCTCTAGCGTTGACGGCTCTAGTACTCATAGTTCTTACTTCCTAATCAAAGAAGAATAGCTTTAAGAAACTAAAGGATAGATTTACTCTAAAGAGACGGTTATGAAGAAAGAGATATTACTAAGGAATACTCTCAAAAGTCTAGTATTTAAAATACAAATATGCTCTCATATGTATTATACACTTGACTTATTCTAGGGTGTCACTTACCTTATATCTAATGAGTCATACCCAACCAAAGCCAAGGTCTTCACTCAACCTTAAGCCTTGATACCAAATGTAATGATCTGAATTTTCAACCCTCGAATGTCAACACTAAATACATCGACAATATTCGTGTGTCGAGCATCCAAGTGCCGGAAAGACAGAAAGTTATGGTAAAAAAAGGATAGAACAAGAAGTAAGAACAAAACAAAAGAATCTCACAATAGAGCGATAATATATAATATTAGAATATTGGTACAAAGGGTTAGTCTGAATATAGAAATCTCAAAGTTACTAAGACCAAAGTACTATCATCAGCTTGGACAATTGTAACTGCATGTCCCTACAATGCTGACATATACAATATGGTAATCGAGTGGAAATAATAATACTACGGTAGGTAATTATCCAGCTTCTCTCCGTAAGTTTCAAAGCATCCAAAGTTAAATCTAGAAACATACATGGGGCTGACCCAAACATTATAAGAAAATAACACCTGGATCAGTCTAGTAAACCAGCGTGAGAAACTCAGGAAATAAGAGTGACATATAATAGCACCTATTTAAGACCGTATGGATTACCATAACGGTTTCCCCCTCAAATGAAACCAACCATTCATTAAGTTTAATATATAGTGATATGATAGATAATATCTAGTATTAGCACATAAATCATATCAATTAGCTGCTGTTTGAATGCCAAAACAATAATAGGTATATAATCAATACCCTAAGGCACGTTCGCATATGGATTTTTCCATGGATATGTCCTCGGAGCGAGCCGAATCCGAACTCCTGCACAAGGATTGGAGATATTCTTCGAAGCAGCATACATCTCTAGGGAATGCATTATAGGAAATACATAACTGACCCACACCCAAACACCCATGGTTTCAAATGCATCGCTTCCCATGCATGTTCGTAAGTAATACAAGATGGAGTCCCCTATACACTGGGATTTCTAAAATGCTATGTTTTCATTGGCTATGCATCCTATCTCTGGTTTTAGTCATTTTCAGTGTCGAGACTACATTCGGCATCTCTCACTCGAGTCTTCATCACTCGAATAGAACACGAATCTCCAAATAGATTCCATCATCTCGAATAGATCACAAATCGCTACATGGATTCGAGCATCTTAAGCAAATCTTGAATCTACACATAGATTTTCGATAAGTCTGTAGACAAATGCTAACACTGTCCTCTCTCTTGGAATATTCCTCAAGATAGACAATCTCATATGACAACATCGTTTGAAATGTTAGACCTCTCCCTGGGACTTAACATTAGGATTGATATTTCAACTATATAACATTTCACTTCACAACCGCTTTCAAGACATAGAAGTCGTATACTAGTTTGATGTGCTATTCGATAAGTAAAACACTTACCGATCCCGGACTCTTCAAACTAATCGATGAATATTCGGTAAACTCAGTTCCGGTTCTCTCATAATTAAGTGAAAGCTAGAGAAATTTCATACCAATGCTCCTCTCGGGGTTCTCACTGGTAAGAAACCACGAAGCTTATCGATTACTTCTTAAGTTTTTTAATTGGTCAAGATCGATAATTAACTAATCGATTGTTTCCTTATATAAATCAATATTCGTATACTTAACTCATTTTCGACATTCTAACTTAATTATACCTTGCCTAAAAGTGAAGCTAGGTAAG
This sequence comes from Allium fistulosum, assembly GCA_030737815.1. Classification (NCBI taxonomy): domain Eukaryota; kingdom Viridiplantae; phylum Streptophyta; class Magnoliopsida; order Asparagales; family Amaryllidaceae; genus Allium; species Allium fistulosum. Next base: position 100,530,821 of record CM060902.1, read on the forward strand.
TTAGAGCAACAGTTACATCAAAGCCTTTCATAGACACTTCACTCTTGAATCTCACAAATAGATAAGTCTACCTCGTCGGCTTTTAGTGTTAAGCATAGTTTTAATGATTTCCATAAATAAGTAAGAAATCAACATGACTAACACATTTCCAATGTTTTCTGACTTACTTTTCCTCAGTGAAGAGGGAAGCTAGTAGGCTAGAGCTATATTGCTACATCCCTATTCGAACATCAATATTATTTCTCAGAAATAGATAAGCCTTACTTCGTCGGGTTTTAGTGTTAAACATAGTTAATTACTTTTCAAAAAAGTAATCGAATACTTCACCATTTGGCCATTAAGAAATTCCTAACCCCTTTTTAAACCTTTTGTATATACTTTTAAAACATTTTTTAAAATGATATATAAGTATAGTAATTTATTTACCAAAACTTGATATTTAAATAAACAAGTCAAAAGATATTTTATTACATAAGATGTAAAATAGTCAACATATTTTATAAAAACTACATATATTTAAAAATGCATTTAAAATACATTATAGTACTTATAATTGGTTTTAAAACATTTAATCAAAACATTACTTGAAAATAATAATTTTATTGTTTCCTTAAAACGTTGGGAAAATAAGTTTTTATTATAAATCTTCTTCTTTATAAATTCACAACTAAATCTTAGAAATTCATAAATATCTCAAACCACTTTTGAAATAGTATAATATGAGTTAGTAAACACATGTAAAAAGAATGAAACAAAATACTTAAATTTAAATATCTTTTCAAATAGTTAAAGACCAAAAATCAAGGCTAAATGGGGCAGTTTTGCATAAGTGAAGTTTTGGCCAATTTTCAAGATGTTAGTTAAGTTTTTAATATCCAAGATTTTTATAGGAATAAACATATATATATATATATAATTATAAATATAGTGAGAAACCCCTAAGTATCTCTCTACAAAGTTTCATAGAAATCATTGAATACTACATAATTCCTAAGTGCATCTATAGCGACTATAGCTATAAGTGCACTCTCAAATCTAAGTCCTATCTACAATGAAGTCTGTCTATAATGCTTCATTTCAATTTCTTCTCAAGGTCATACAAGTCCGTTCAAGTCCATTCCAAGTCCATAGACGTGGATCACATATGATTCTGGTTTCCAAAACAAGAATCAAGCCAATGTTTTCAACAATGTCAATAACAATTCAACAACTTAAACACAATCAAAACACAACATATATATGTTACATTTTCCATTCAAAGAGGTATGTTAACTCACTTTAACCTGACAACAACCAAGATCCAAGCTAACAAAGTCCAAAACCAAACTTGCAACCACCTTCTTTCTCCTCCTCCTTGCCTAGCACTTGCCCGTGCCTCCTCCAACACCCCTTCTTGCTCATGACCTCTTCCTCCATAGGGAGAATTGCTTCACTTCTTCAACTTCTGACTAGGTGGGAGGTGTTATAATATTTCAAGGCTTCACTCCAAATTTGAGTTGATTTGAAAAAGATTTGCAAAATTGTCCTTTTTAACATAAGAGAAGAAATGGAAGTTGCTTGCTTTAAGCTTTGTGAATTTGTGATTTGTCTTCTATGGTATGCCTATCCTTATATAGGCACAAGAACAGTGTTCTTGAAGCTTGTCTTCACCCCTCTCCCCAGCATGCCATGGAAGACTCATCTCCCATCACTTCTCCTTTACATCATTTCTCCTTTATGTTAATTACACTTATACCCTTCTCATGATAATATCTCTTGTCGTAATAGATTCTTCTAGAATGTTTCATGCTTCATGAAGAGGTATGTATGTTAATTAGTTTCTAATGTTATCATTTGATCATTAGACAAGTGCACAAGAATTCAAATAACTTATATCGATTCAGAAAGTTGTTTACCGATAAATCAATTTTCAGTCACATTATCTATTTTTCGTCGAAGAATATATTTTGTGAACAATTTTCAAAAATAACTTTCTTATCATCATTCATTAATTAAATGATGTCTAACAAGGTTATAAAATCATATTTATAACACTTAGCTATATTTCAAAATGTTACGATATTCGAAGACGAAGTGTTCAAATTTTCGGATCGTTATAAGTATATTTCATAGGTAGGCATGTATGGATGCTATGCATGGTGTGTACTTGTCATTAGGATATGTTTTATATAGTGGTTGCAAATGGATTTATTTTATTAGTTAGTATTGCACGTATGGACTAATATGTCCATGCTGCCCTACGACGTATATAACATCCCTAATTTTTGATAACACTATTCAAGAAATTTAATTGGATAAATTAAATAGAATAATGATGATAAGAGGATTGAGATTTGAATAAATTATATAATGGGCCGTGCTTAATAATAAAAATTTAATGGGCTTTAAATTGGTTTATAAGATAATTATTTTACACATGGGCATAATGGTAATTAGCCATTCTATTACACACGACTATACACATCTTATTCTTGCCCATTCATGTTCCATTGTTCATTATTCACAAATGCAAATCAAATAGAGCCGGTTAACAAGGAGGAAAAAGGAGAAATTTCAATCTAAATCTACGGATCAAAGCTAGGAAAGATTAATCAGTAACAAATCTCAAATTCCTTATCAAATCTAAGGTGGATAATAATTTATTCCATCTCCTTTTGGGTTTATAATCATATGATTTCTAATTTGTACTTATTTTGTTTCTAAGATATTGGATGATGATATGCTTGATTTATGAATTGCTTAATTTAAACAACTTAATTATACATGAAATTCGTACGGATTTAAGGGAAAAACGGGGGTTATTGATTTTAAAATGCCATGGAAATTTTTTTTGTTAAGTAAAACTTGATTTTGGAGATGGGTTTTAGTTTTTAGAATTTTCCAGCTATGGAAATTTTATTATGAATTTTTGATGATAAATATAATGTAATTGGGTTTAAAATTTATTTTGAATATTTCAAGAAGAAATTGGGTCTAAAATTTTAATATGTTTGATTACATGATGAAATCAGATTTCGGTGATTTTTAGGAATTTTCCCTATTGATTTAATAAGGAAAGTAAATTAGTTTAAAAGAAGGACATTTCTGAAATAATTGGTTTTGGTATATGGAAGGGCTTAAACATAACATTTTATGGTTTAAATCTGATATAAGTGTGATAGTTTTAAATGTAAAGTATTTGAAAAGTTTTATCATAGCTAATCAATGGTTTACAAATAGGAAAGTTAATATAAAGCAATTAATAAAAGAAGCAACATTTCAGCCTTCAATTCAAAAAAAGTGTTCCGCCTCAATTAGTAGCCCCTTCCGACTCCAATGATTCCGCCCCATCCTAGTCGAAACCTACTTAGTTGAAACCGTCTTAGTCAAATCTAATACACAAGGTATCACCTTGTGGTACGCAGTGGATTGGAAGGAAGGCGGAAGCCCTGGTGTCGAAGGTAGGCTTCCGATGGGGTCGAAACCCTGCTTTTTTTTTCAAAAGTTAAAGTCTTGCCTTGTTTTATTTAAAGCTTTCACCAGAGTCGAAACACATGCTTTCGAAAAGATTTTATAAATGGCTTTCAAAGAAGGTTGTTGTACCATGTAAAGGAGTTAGCTTTCGAAGGAGTATATTTCTTAAATAAGAGCTTTCGAAAGGATCAGTTTCGACCAAGTGAGACATACCGCTAATTTTCCTTTCGACTGCATTGAAGTCATCTATGTTGACGAAGGGGTTACTTCTGTTTTAACCTAAACTAAGCCTTTTTCCTGAATGCTTTCGAAGGGGTTGAGGGTTTCGAAGGTGATGAAGTCGAAAGGGGGTTTCGACTTTGTCCTTCGAAGTTTTAATTTTTAAAGGTCTTTGCTTTTGGTTAGATACTTTCATATACAATCAATTTGACCCAAATGATTTTTTAAAGAGTAAACCCAATGCTTTCGAAATGGTACTTTATTTATGTCGAAGCTACGGTTTAAAAGAAAGTTTTCTTGATACCATCGAATGGTATCATTGGTTTCGAAAGGCATTTACTTAAAGTTTTGAAAAGAGGCTTTCTATTCTTTCGAAGGAGGTCATCCAGTGGTTTCGAAAGTGATGTTTTAAAGGTTCATAACAAATAACCCATTCTCATTTTAGAAGGAAATACCATAGCATAAATATAGATTTTGGAAATATTATTCACATCGTTTTTAACCCATAAACGTATGTTTGGGAAGGCCAAAATAAACAGATAGGTGACCCAGTAGTGAACATAAATTAAGGAATGTTAAAACCTTAAAACTAAAGATATTGGTAGGGGCCAATATGTTTACAATAAGCCTATGAAAATTGTATATAAATAATGATATTTGCAGGGGCCAATTGGTTTTTAGTCAGCCCATGAAAACTATGATTTGATACTAGCCAGGGCCAGTAGGTTTGTAGTTAGCCCATGAAAACTATATCCCGATTAAGATATTGACGGTCAGTAAATAGGTTCCTAGTTAGCCCATGAAAACTAGGATAAGAGATAAGATATTGGAGTTACCAATAGGTTTAGTGATCCCATGAAAATTATGATATCAGACAGATGGTCCATAAACATTTAACTGGTTAATAGTAATCCTAGAAACTATAATTGGGATAGATAGTCAGAATGAATGGGGATGGGTAATCTAGATTTGATTTACTTGTTTTGCATATCATCATAAAGTTTTTGAAATACTTTTTTAACCATTGTGGATGCAGGAGCATGGTATATGGTTTTTGAAATGTTTTAGGATACTAGTGAGGGGAAAACCCGTTACGCTAAGCGGCGTGGTCTCATAAGATATCTAAGTGGTTTGAGATGGTAAATTATTATTCATACCAGGCTTTATGTTTGACTCGAAGTTTTTGTTTTCCCCTTAAACTCTCGGGTACTCAATTGATTTTGAGTAGGTTGAGAGTTAAGGTTTCTAGGTGTTCTTTTAGACGAATAAAACTTCCAAAGATGTGCAGGAGGCAAGCTTGTTATTAGAGTCCTTTTATTTCCGTTGTGTATTTGACTGTAAAGGCCGATTGCTTAGTGCCTTATTATATACTCTAATTAACCAAGGGGGCGTCTTCATATGTCACTCTTGGCCTTTTTTTAAAAATAATTATATATTATCTGAACGTGATTTGCGAATTGGGATTATGTAATCAAATTGGAATATTTTGAAATGGAATGTGAAATTTGTTTGCTGGTAAATTTTTTCCATATCCTAGTGTTTGTGTGTATCAATGTATCTTATATCGCCGTATTTGGTCACCAAGGATTAATAACTATGGATGACTGCAACATCCATAGCCGTTAATTTTGGGCCTCCAAGTAGGGGGATGTTACAGGTTGGTATCAGAGCATAGGTCTATGAAACGTTAAAAGAAACTTAAGCCTAAAAGATTTTTTTCGATCATAATTTAATGAATCAGATAATAAGATTTGGGGTTTGGGTTAACATTATAGTAACGTACTTGTATTTGCTATATATATATTAGTATGTATTCCCTGCTCTCTTAGTCCATTCTTCTGTGTCTTACTAAGGCTCGTATGTAGATTTATGAGAAAGGAGATATGGAAGCAGGAAACGGTAGAGGAAATCTCGATGAAGGAAGCACTATAACTAATGGAAATGTTCAACCCACTACGAGGAGAAACCCGGGTCGACTGGCTAATGCTAGTAACCAAAATGCTAAAGCCAATGTGGGTGCTAGAAATCCACCAGTAGATATGGGGGCGATGTGTCAGTTCTTTATTAGTTTGATGCAAGTTGGAGCTGCTGCTCGAGTTGCTGGAAATGCAGGAGGAGCTAATCCCATGGCTCCAGTTGGGAATATTGCATTGCTGAGTATGGATTACACCAATCTGGGTGGAAAGCCATTCTTGGGAACGGAGACTGCCATAGAAGTTCAGAATAGGCTGTTGCATTGTGAGCGAATATTTATTGACTTGGGCTTGAATAATGAACAAAATAGGAGGTTGGCTTCTAGATAGTTGCAGGGGTCAGCATTACATTGGTGAAATAGTGTTACTACAGGAGTACCGGAAGAGCAGTTAACTTGGGCTGATTTTAAAATGAGATTTGTGCAGAAGTTTGTGTCTGAGTTTTCTAAGTCTGAGCTGGTGAGGAAGTTTATGGATTTAGTACAAGGAGAGATGTCAGTAGTCGAGTATGCTACTAAGTTTAAAGAGCTATCTCGATATGGATATGATGTTATAGATATTGACATCAAAAGGAATGAGAAGTTCATTCGGGGATTGAGGCCCAAGCTTGCTAGAATGACCATGACATATGTCCGTGATCCTTGTAATATAGTGGTGGAGATGGTCATTCGCCATGAGGAGTTACTTGTTGATTTAGCTAAAAAGAAGTTAGTGGAATCCCAGGGTTCTCTGGGAAAAATGAGGAAATTCTTTAAGAAGATGGGAGCCTAGAAAGGGGATGCTGCCAAAAAGGCAAAGGTTGATTTGGTGTGCTACAAAATGTGACAAGAAGGGTCATTATGAAAGTGAATGCCGATCAGGAAAGGGAAAGAAGGATGCAAACAAGAAGAATGTGAAATGCTTTAACTGTGATCAAGTTGGGCATTACAAGAACCAGTGTCTGGAGCCAGTCAGGGCAGACAAGGGAAAAGTTTTTGCTGTTGGATCATCAGTTAGGCCTACCACAACTGATAAAGGAAAGACTATGATATAAGGTACGCTTTTGATTCAGACTATTCTAGTTAGAGTACTTTTTGATACGGTTCATCACATTCATTTAAATCTCAGTGTTTGGTTGATATGTTATGCTTAGAACCCACTTACCTAGTTACTTCCTTAAGGGTTGCGAATCCAATAGGAGGATATGTAACTCTAGGGATAAGGTGTGACCAGCTAGAACTTGAATTGTTAGGTCATAAGTTTGTGTGCAGTTTGTATGTTATTGATTTTGTAGATTTCGGGATCATCTTGGGTATGGATTGGTTGGGTTGGTATGAGGGTAGATATTTTGCCGAGATAAGGAGATATCACTGAGACACCCTGATAGTCATAACCGAGTGATATTCTTAGTAGAGAATACTGACCGGAGTGTTAGTGCTTTTCTTAGTGCTATGGAATTGGAAGATGAGTTAAGTCAGGTTCGGGTAGCAAGAGAGTTTGCAGATGTCTTTGAGCCAGTCACTGGACTACCCCTAGACGAGCTGTAGAGTTTCAGATAGATCTTGTGCCAGGAGCTGAACCTGTGAGAAGACCACCTAGCAGGATGACACCGACAGAGATGAAGGGATTGAAGGTGCAGCTAGTGGATCTAAAAGGAAGAAATTTTATTAGACCAAGCGGTTCGCCTTGGGGAGCGACCGCGATATTTGTGAAGAAGCCAGATGGGTCGTTAAGGATGTGCATTGACTATCATAAGTTGAACGAAAGAACAATCAAGAATAAATATCCTTTGTCAAGAATAGATGATCTGTTTGATCAGTTAAGTGGAGCTAGAGTGTTTTCACAGTTGGATTTAGCAACAGAGTTCCATCAGTTGAGAGTGGTAGAGGACATCATTCCTTTGACAGCATTTCGAACTAGGTATGGTTCGTATGAGTGGTTAGTTATGCCATTTGGGTTAACGAATGCACCTGCTTTCTTTATGGATTTGATGAACCGAGTCTTTCGAGAGTAATTGGATAGGTTTGTTCTGGTGTTTACAGATGACATTCTAGTATACTCTAAGGATGAGAGAGAGAGCATGAAGTCCACCTTAGAGTGGTGCTTGAGACGTTGAGGCAGAATCAGCTAAAGGCGAAGTTTACCAAGTGTCATTTTTGGAAGAAAGAGGTTAAATTTCTTGGTCATGTGGTTTTAGAGAACGGATTGTTAGTCAATCCAGATAAGATCGAAGCTATGAATAATTGAAAAAGACCAGAGATGGTGACTGAGATCAGAAGTTTTCTTGGACTCGCTGGTTACTACTGGAGATTTATTAAGGATTTCTCGTGGGTAGCAGCACCCTTAACTAAGCTAACCAGAAAGGAGGTGAAGTTTGTTTGGTCCAACAAATGTGAGGAAGCATTCCTTAAGTTAAAGCGTTTGTTGACCAATGCACCCATATTAGTAGTTCTAGATGGAAACCAAGTGTTGGTGGTATATACTGATGCATGCAGAACGGGATTAGGAGCGGTATTGATGCAGAATGGTAAAGTTATTCCCTATGTATCCGGGCAGCTTAGACCAAATGAAATAAGGTATCCTACTTATGTTTTGATGTTGGCAGAAGTGATCTTCGCATTGAAGATTTGGAGACATTATCTCTTAGGGGAGAGGTTTGAGCTTTATACAGATCATAAGTCTTTATGGTATTTATTCTCTTAGAAGGAGTTGAATAAGAGACAGCAGAGGTGGCTGGAGTTTTTGGTAGCTTATGATTTTGGTATTGAGTATACACTAGGAAAATGTAATAAGGTTGCAAATGCTCTTAGTAGAAAACAATAGAATGTGGTGCTAGCTAAGTTGGCGGAGTGGAAAGATTTAGAAGTTTTAGTCAGTTGTGATGTGCAGTTAAGATCGACGCAGGTTTTGGTCAAAATTCCACTAGATTATCTTGTTTAGAAGTTCGGCCAGTATTGATTGAGAAAATTGCTTCTAAGAAGACTTGAGATTGGAACAGAGATTGATGATTTAAAGGATTTTAGCCTTGACCAGAGAGGATGGTTGAGAAAGAAGGGACGGTTGTGTGTTCCGAATGTGGAGGACTTGAGGAAGGAAGTTCTTGGAGAATGTCATCGATCCAAGTTTACGATTCATCCTGGAGGAACCAAGATGCATTAGAATATGAAGTTTACGATTCATAAGTTTGTGTGCAGTTTGTATGTTATTGATTTCGTAGATTTCGGGATCATCTTGGGTATGGATTGGTTGGGTAGGTATGAGGCTAGAATATTTTACCTAGATAAGGAGATATCACTAAGACACACTGATAGTCATAACCAAGTGATATTCTTAGTAGAGAATACCGACCGGAGTGTTAGTGCTTTTCTTAGTGCTATGGAAATGGGAGATGAGTTAAGTTAGGTTCGGGTAGCGAGAGAGTTTGCAGATGTCTTTGAGCCAGTCACTGGACTACCCCCTAGACGAGCTGTTGAGTTTCAGATAGATCTTGTGCCAGGAGCTGAACCTGTGAGAAGACCACCAGTAGGATGACACCGACAGAGATGAAGGGATTGAAGGTGCAGCTAGTGGATCTAAAAGGAAGAAATTTTATTAGACCAAGCAGTTCGCCTTGGGGAGCGGCCGCGATATTTTTGAAGAAGCCAGATGGGTCGTTAAGGATGTGCATTGACTATCATAAGTTGAACGAAAGAACAATCAAGAATAAGTATCCTTTGTCGAGAATAGATGATCTGTTTGATCAGTTAAGTGGAGCTAGAGTGTTTTTACAGTTGGATTTAGCAACAGAGTTCCATTAGTTGAGAGTGGTAGAGGACATCATTCCTTTGACAGCATTTCGAACTAGGTATGGTTCGTATGAGTGGTTAGTTATGCCATTTGGGTTGACGAATGCACCTGCTTTCTTTATGGATTTGATAAACCGAGTCTTTCGAGAGTAATTGGATAGGTTTGTTCTGGTGTTTACAGATGACATTCTAGTATACTCTAAGGATGAGAGAGAGCATGAAGTCCACCTTAGAGTGGTGCTTGAGACGCTGAGGCAGAATCAGCTAAATGCGAAGTTACCAAGTGTCATTTTTGGAAGAAAGAGGTTAAATTTCTTAGTCATGTGGTTTTAGAGAACGGATTGTCAGTCAATCCAGATAAGATCGAAGCTATGAATAATTGAAAAAGACCAGAGATGGTGACTGAGATCAGAAGTTTTCTTGGACTTGCTGGTTACTACTGGAGATTTATTAAGGATTTCTCATGGGTAGCAGCACCCTTAACTAAGCTAACCAGAAAGGAGGTAAAGTTTGTTTGGTCCAACAAATGTGAGGAAGCATTCCTTAAGTTAAAGCATTTGTTGACCAATGCACCCATATTAGTAGTTCCAGACGGAAACCAAGGGTTGGTGGTATATACTGATGCATGCGGAACGGGATTAGGAGCGGTATTGATGCATAATGGTAAAGTTATTCCCTACGTATCCAGGCAGCTTAGACCGAATGAAATAAGGTATCCTACTTATGTTTTGAAGTTTGCAGCAGCGATCTCTACATTGAAAATTTGGAGACATTATCTCTTAGGGGAGAGGTTTGAGCTTTATACAGATCATAAGTCTTTTTGGTATTTATTCTCTTAGAAGGAGTTGAATAAGAGACAGAAGAGGTGGCTGGAGTTTTTGGTAGCTTATGATTTTGGTATTGAGTATACACTAGGAAAATGTAATAAGGTTGTAGATGCTCTTAGTAGAAAACATGAGAATGTGGTGCTAGCTAAGTTGGCGGAGTGGAAAGATTTAGAAGTTTTAGTCAGTTGTGATGTGCGGTTAAGATTGACGAAGGTTCTGGTCAAAATTCCACTAGATTATCTTGTTTAGAAGTTCGGCCAAGATTGATTGAGAAAACTGCTTCTAAGAAGAAGAAGGATCTTGTATTAGCTGAAAGGATCAGATAAGACTTGAGATTGGAACAGAGATCGATGATTTAAAGGATTTTAGCCTTGACCAGAGATGATGGTTGAGAAAAAAGGGACGGTTGTGTGTTCCGAATGTGGATGACTTGAGGAAGGAAGTTCTTAGAGAATGTCATCGATCCAAGTTTACGATTCATCCTGGAGGAACCAAGATGTATTAGGATATGAAGAGGAGCTTCTATTGGGAAGGCATAAAGAGGGATGTTGGCTTATGGGTTAGGCACTGTGTAATCTGTCAACAAGTGAAGGCCGGAGAAGTGAGTGGGTTGCTTTAGCCTTTATAGATTCCAGTTTGGAAATTGGATTCGATATCCATGGATTTTATAGATGGGTTGCTCAGGTCAAGGAAAGGAATGATAATATATGGGCTATTGTAGATAGGTTAACCAAGAGTGCCCATTTCATTCCAGTAAAGTCGACCAGGATAGCACCTGTTTTAGCTATGTTGTTCACGAAGAACATAGTTAGACTGCATGGAGTTCCTAGTAGTATAGTCTGTGACAGAGGTGCTTTGTTCACTAGTGAATTCTGAAAGAGTCTATAAGAAGTGATGGGTACCAAGCTTAATATGAGTACCACATATCACCCTCAGACAGATGGGCAGACGGAGAGAGTCAATAGGTACTCGAAGATTTATTGAGAGCTTGTGTATTAGACTTTGGTGGATCTAGGGAGGATCACCTACATTTGGTTGAGTTTTCCTATAATAATAGATACCAGACTAGTATTGGAATGGTGCCGTTTGAAGCTTTGTATGGAAGGCCATTTGGTTAGAAACTGGAGACAGATTAGTCTTAGGTCCAGATTTGGTTAGAGAGGTGTCAGAGAAGATTGAGTTAATCCGAAGAAGGATGAAGGAAGCTCAATCTAGACAGAAGAGTTACGCAGATAAGAGACATAAAGACCTAAAGTTCTCAGTTGGAGATAAGGTTTTCGTTAAGGTATCACCTATGAAGGGTGTGGTGCGATTTGTAAAGTCCGGGAAGTTAGCCCCGAGATATATTAGTCCATTCCAGATTATAGAGAGGATTGGAAAGCTCGCATACAGTGTTGGGTTGCCGAGTAGTATGGTAGGTGTCCATAATGTATTTCATGTGTCTCATCTTCGTAAATATGTGCATGATCCAGAGTCAACTATACCTTCGACAGGGTTAAACGACTTAGTGGTGGAGTCTAATTTGACTATCGCTGGACAACAAGTTCGGGTTGTAGCTAGAGATGAGAAAAGATTAAGGAGCAAGACAGTCAGGTTGGTAAAAGTTCAGTGGAGCGATAACGAGAAGGATTGTACTTGGGAAATAGAGGATATGATTAGAGATACTTACCCTGATTTGCTTTAAGGGTATGTCTATATTAGATTAATATAGACAGTTGCAAGTCAGATAGGCTAGTATGATGGTTATGGTTGTTAGGAGTTGTTAGATTGCTATGTTTAGTATTTAGTCCTTACTGAATTTCGAGGATGAAATTCTTTAAGGGGGAGCCTGTAACATCCCTAATTTTTTTATAACATTATTCAGCAAAATTTAATTAGATAAATTAAATAGAATAATGATGATAAGGGGATTGAGATTTAAATAAATTATATATTGGGATGTGCTTAATTATAATAATGGATTCAAATTGGTTTATAAGAATTATTTTACATGTGGGCATAGTGGTAATTAGCCATTCTATTACACACAGCTATACACATCTTATTCTTACCCATTCACGTTCCATTTTTCATTATTCACAAACGTAAATAAAATAGAGCCAACCATTAACAATGAGGAAAAAAGAGAAATTTCAATCTAAAGCTAAAGACCAAAGCTTGGAAGGATTAATCAATAACAAATCTCAAATTCCTTATCAAATCTAAGGTGAATAATAATTCATTCCGTCTCTTTTTGGTTTTTTTAAACATATGATTTCGTATTTGAGTATTTATTTTGTTTTTAAGATATATTGGATGTTGATATGCTTGATTTATGAATTGTTTAAATTAAACAAGATAATTATACATGAAATTCGTAGGATTTAGGGGCAAAAGCGGAGGTTATTGATTTTAATATGCCATGGAAATTTTTTACATTAAGTAAAACATGATTTTGGAGATGGGTTTTATTTTTTTAGAATTTTCCAAGTTATGGAAATTTTATTATGATTTTTGATGATAAATATGATGTAATTGGGCTTAAAATTTATTTTGAATATTTCAGGAAGAAATTGGGTCTAAAATTTTAATATGTTTGATTACATGATGAAATCGAATTTCACTGATTTTTGGGGATTTTTCCAAATTGATTTAATAAGGAAAGTAAATTATTTTAAAAGAAGGACTTTTCTGAAATAATTGGTTTTGGTATATGGAAGGACTTAATCGTTACATTTTATGGTTAAATCCAATATAAATGCAGCAGTTTTAAATATAAAGTATTTCAAAAGTTTTATGGCAGCCAATCAATGGTTTACAAATAGGCAAGTTAATATAAAGCAATTACTAAAAGAAGCAACATTTCAGCCTTTAATTCAGAAAAAGTGTTTCGCCTCAATTAGTAGTCCCTTCCAACTCCAATGATTCCGCCCCATCCTAGTCGAAACCTACTTAGTCGGAACCCTCTTAGTCGAAACCAATGCACAAGGTATCACCTAGTGGTACGCAGTGGATTGGAAGGAAGGCAGAAGCCTTGGTATTTAAAGGTAAGCTTCCGATGTGGTTGAAACTCTGCTTTGTTCAAAAGTTAAAGTCTTGCCTTGTTTTATTTAAAGCTTTTGACATAGTCGAAACACATTCTTTCGAAAAGAATTTATAAATGGCATTCGAAGAAGGTTGTTGTACCATGTAAAGGAGTTATCTTTTGAAGGGGTATTTTTCTTAAATAAGAGCTTTTGAAAGGAACGGTTTCGACCAAGTCGAGACCTAGCCGCTAATTTTTCTTTCGACTGCATTGAAGTCATCTATGTTATCGAATGGGTTACTTCTATTTTAACCTAAACTAAGCCTTTTTCTTGAATGCTTTCGGAGGGATTGAGGGTTTTGAAGGTGACGAAGTCAAAAGGGGTTTTCGACTCTGTCCTTTTTTTAAAGGTCTTTGCTTTTGACTAGATGGTGCCGACACCATCAACTTTTCGCCAAATTAATTTTAGTTGGTTTCGAAGGAGATACTTTTGTATGCAATCAATTTGACCTAAATGATATTTTAAAGAGTAAACCCAACGCTTTCGAATGCGTACTTTATTTGTATTAAAGCTACGGTTTAAAAGAATATGTTTTTGATACCATCGAAATGTATCATTGGTTTAAGAAGGCATATACTTAGAGTTTTGAAAAGAACTTTTCTATGCCTTTGAAGGAGGTCATCCAGTGGTTTCGAAATTGATCTTTTAAAGTTTCATAACAAATAACCCATTCTTTAAAAGGAAATACCATGTCATAAATAAAGATTTTGGAAATATTATTCACATTGTTTTTAACCCATAAGAGTATGTTGGGGATGGGCAGAATAACTAAATAGGTTGATCCAGTAGTGAACATAAATTAAGGAATGTTAAAACCTTAAAACTAAAGATATTGGCAGGGGCTAATAGGTTTACAGTAAGCCCATGGAAACTATATATAACTAATGATATTGGTAGGGGCCAATCGGTTCATATTCAGGCCATGAAAACTATGATTTGATACGGCAGGGGCCAGTAGGTTTGTAATTAGCCCATGAAAACTGTATCCGAATTAAGATATTGACAGTCAGTCAATAGGTTCCTTGTTAGCCCATGAAAACTAGGACAAGAGATAAGATATTGGAGTTACCAATAAATTCTTAGTGATCCCATGCAAACTATGATATTGGACAGATAGTCCATAAACATTTAACTAGTTAATAGTAATCCTAAAAACTATAATTGGGACAGATAGTCATAATGAATGGGCATGGGTAATGCAGATTTGATTTACTTGTTTTGCATATCATCATTAAGTTTTTGAAATACTTTGTTTTAACCATTGTGGATGCAGGAGCATAGTATATGGTTTTATAAATGTTTTATGGTACTAGTGAGAGGAAAAGTCGTTCTGCTAAGCGGCGTGGTCTCACTATATATCTAAGTGGTTTGCGATGGTAAATTATTATTCATACCAGGCTTTATGACTGACTCGAAGTTTTTGTTTTCCCCTTAAACTCTCGTGTACTCAATTGATTTTGAGTAGGTTGAGAGTTAAGGTTTCTAGTTGTTCTTTTTGACGAATAAAGCATTCGAAGATGTGCAGGAGGCAAGCTTGTTATTAGAGTCCATTTATTTCCTCTCTGTGTTTGATTGTAAAGGCAGATTGGTTGGTGCCTTATTATATACTCTGATCAACCAAGGGGACATCTTAATATGTCGCTCTTAGCGTATTTTGTAATATTTATATGTTTTCTGAACATGGTTTGCGAATTGGGATTATGTAATCGAATTGGAATATTTTGAAATGGAATGTGGAATTTGTTTGCTGGTAAATTTTTTCCATGTCCTTGTGTTTCTATGTATAAATGTATCTAATATCGCCGTATTTGGTCGTAGAGAATTAATTACTATGGATGACTGCAACATTCATAGCCATTATTTTTGGGCCTCCAAGTAGGGGGATGTTACAACGCACATCACCTTGTCTATTTTTATTATATCAGTTGTATGCATAGTGGTTGCTGTATTTTTGCATATGTAATGAATGGTTGCTCATCCATATAGAATTTCAAATGTATAGGACGTTGCATACATTTTGGATACATGTCATATGCATTTTCATTTTAGGAGGTCGATTAGTTAAGGAGACTGCCTAATTTTACATTACTTATATGTTTATCTGCATTCCTTACCAATATGTACATGCTGCATAAGAAATTTTGAAATTAAAGGACAATGTTCGCAAGTGGTTGATGGTTGGATAGATGTTTGTAAATATTGATAGCAAGTTGCATTTTTCTATCCTTAGAGATTTTAGGAACGTAATCCTTTTAAGGGAAGGAGGAAAATATAACAACCAAGAAATTTTAATATTAAAATTAAAACACTAATAAGGGTAAAAAAAATTAATTTACAAAAATTGCTGAAATTGTAAATTTTACAAGTATTGGAATTAGAACATCGTGACCTATTCCATTGCATCTGGAATGTTGTTTACTATCAGAAAACATATATAACTAACTGAATTTGATGAAACGGGCCAGAATTTGTTTACTATTCCATTGCCTCTCTCTTCACTCAAAACCTTAACTGCCAATAAGAGACTTTAATCTTCTTCCTCCTTCTTAGAACTTCTTAATCTAAACCCCATCTTCTAAATCTCTTCTCCTGTTTCTAAATCAATAACAAAACATATCAAATTAAAAGGGAAAGAGAAACAAAATCAAATTAAATGTAAAAGGGGGAGAGAAGGCAAAATAAATCAAGGCTTGAAGATCTAGAGAAGAAGATTCTAAATGTTTAATGTGAAGGAGAAAGCTTAAAATGTGAGTGGATTTATTACGATGTGTTAAGATGTAAATAAGCAATTGGATTTCTTTCTATATATTAATTTTAATTTAAAATATGATATTTAAGTCGTATCATTTTCAACTAAGAAGGCGTATGAATTATATGAATTGGAAAATGATAGGTAATGAATTGATAAGATAATCATTGTAACTTGGGAGGGAAGGGTAAATTAAATGAAACTACTCAAATTCTATAGATTTGGCCTTTATATGATAAATTTGATTTTGATGAATAAAAGTAGTTTAATACACCCTTTGTAATTTACGTAAAATTAATTCAACTAACCTTGACACATAGATTACAGATTAAAATAAAAAAATGTAATTGATTAAAACATCATATACAATCGTCTTAATAAACTAGATGCAGTTGTGTGCAAATAAAAATTGAAAATGTACCTAAAACACTATTAAAAATGAACCCTTACATCGATACTTGAACCTGTAAAGAAGATGGGTAGAACAAGTAAGATAACAGATATGGAAACATGAATTTGACATCTGAATTTTTGACGAGATGTTTGAATTTCACGAAATACAAAATAGAAAGGAATCAGTTCAAATCCGACATGATTCAGATGTTTGGACTTTTATTTTGACCTCTAGAATCGAAGTCAAACATTTGAATGCTAGTAGCCATTTTTTATATATATGGGGATCAGACGCCCGAATTAAAAATTAGACTTTCGAATAGCTAAAGTTAAACCCAAGTCACACCTGGACCTGGTGCAGGCCAAGTAAGGCAGACAGAGGAAAACTTGTTCCTACTTCTTTGATTTTGTGGAGTCCACGAAGCTCAATGGGGTCGTGTAATGAGACAGAATGGTATCACATTTGGTAACGTCCTAGTCCTAGCTTCATGAATTTGTAAACATGGCACTCAACGTGGCATGTGATTCAATCATAATCAAATTGTAGCGATCACCTTTTTGATCCTGGAATGTCGATACTAAATACATCCACGTTATTCGTGTGTCGAGCACCCAAGTTCCGAAAAGACATAAAGTTAAGGTAAAATAAAAGAAAAGGAAAAAGAATAAGAAAGAAGAACACAATATCAGAATCTAACAGCTGGATGATAATATATAATAAACAAGTAGACATTACATAGGGTTACCCTAAAATACTAAGAAAGTTCAGAGTTACTAAAGCCTAAGTGCTACTATCGGCTTGGATCGTTATAACTCCATGTCCTCACAATGTTGATTACACATATACATAATAGTGAAAGAAAATGAAAATAGGTAGATAGATAGGTAAAAGCATCCAGTTTGTCTCTATAAGCTTGATGCATTTAACTAAAATATGCTTTCCTCAATTTACTCGAACGAGTACATGAGGAATTTTGGGAAAACAAATACCATGTGCCAGACATAAGTCTGGTATGAGAAACTCAGAAATGCATATAAATACATTACGGTACTTTCGAGACCAACCTAATCATCAGATTGGTTTCCCCTTGAAAGAACCCACAATTGATATTTAAATTAGGTGATATTATATATAATGTCTAAGGTGTGTAATATGAACAAGAAAATAATTATGATGCTTACATTAGTCACACCACAACAATATTAAAGTACATCTAAAATCGATAAGGTGTATTCGTATATCGATTTGCGTCAGAGATGTCCTCAGTAATTTGATGTGGACCTCTATGACAAGTGTCAGAGATTCCCTTCCGAGCATCGTATATCTCTAAATAAAACATACCATAAGGTCAACATAGCTAGATTACCCTTGGTGCGTGATCTGAGTCATATCGATTCCCACTAGCAACAATCGATAAGCATATCTATATATGGAGTTGATATACCTTTGAGTTTAGCTAAACCCCCATGGGCATACCCCTTCTTCGTCTTCTGTCATTCCCACCGGTGAGGATACGTTCGACATCTCTCCATGGGGCTTACGTCACTCAATACAGAGCTCAAATCCTTTCAGGGTTTCCGACATAAGTCATTTGACAAATGCTAATGCTGAATTCTTCCTTAGACTTAACCTTAGGAGAGACATTTCAATTCTTTCAGCCAACTGCTTCTAAAACATAGAACTTGTATAATAGTTTTGAAGTGGTATTCGATAAGTAATCAATACTTATCCAATTTCAGACTCTTCAAAACTAATCGATGAATTTTCAGTCAACTCAACTCTTGTTCTATAAGAATAACTAGAGACATTTCATACCAATGCTCCTTTCTAGGTTTCTCAAAGCATATAAAGTCGTGAAGCATTCTGTTACTTTTAAAGTTATATTTAGTTAATTTCGATTGTCAACTAATCGACTATCAATTTCAAGTGAATGCTTATGGTAATTAAGGTTTGTACACTTAACACGTTTCCGACATTTCAACTTAACTATTCCACGATCAGAAGGGAAGTCGGTAAGGTAGAGCACTATCACTCCATCCTTACTCGAACATCAATCTTGTCTCTTATAAATAGAGAAATCTACCTTGCTCAGCTTTTAGTGTTAAGCATCGTAATACTAACATTCCATAAACACATTTAACTACACATTCATTCATTTTTTTCAAAGTGTAACTTTTTATCCCTTCTTCCAAATAAATTTTCAAATACATTAGCATATAAGTTAGAAATGGTTTTCAAAATCATATAGATACGTATAGTAGTTTATTTATAAAAGCTACTATATTTAATAGAATTTAAAATAAATTTAAAAGAGAGAACTAAAATAAGTACTCTTTACACTTCAATAAAATAATAAACTAGCTTTATAAAGTTATATATAATACCTTTTATAATACTTATAAATAGTTATATAAAATATTACTTTAAAAATAATTACTTAAAATTGGTTTGAAATTTTTTACTCACTTTAACAAAATAAACAAGTTTGGTATATATAATAAGATAATTTTTACTTTAATAATTCAAATTAAATTCCTTTAAAATATATTCATACTTCTAATTTCTTTTAAAATGCTTATATATCTTTTTGAAAACTCCTTTGAAAAGATTTCATATAACATTTTAAACTTTTACTGAAAACTTGTTTTTCCAAAGTGCATCCATAGTGACTATCGCAATATGGACCATAACCTTCGAAACTTTATTTTATAAGTAAAATAAATTTGCAACTCAAATACTTTATACTTTTTACACTACTATAAGTACAGAAAACATCCCATTTGAAAATATCCACAAAATAGAGTTTGAAAAGTAAGATAGAAGAGAGGGATTAGAAATGTGTTTATAGCCACTATCGCTATATGGACAATTCCGTTCAAATTCAACACCATTCAATCACATATACATATATGATTCTCAAGTTCATCATATCATAAAGAGGCATGTAGTAACACATATATAAAGTATAGAGACAATAAACATAAGTAAAAGCAAATAAATGCAATGACATCAAATTACTTCTATAGCGACAATCGTTATAAAGGCAATACATCAACTACTCTATTATATATACTCTTTCAATACCCAAGTCCAATTCTATCTCATGTGCTATTATATATGCATAATATTACAAGACCAAGTCCATGTCCAAAAGTCCATTACATATGCTCAAATAACAAGTCCAAAGTCCAAACCCTTAAGTCCATTACATATGCCATTACATATGCTCAAATAACAACCAATTCAAAGCCTTTCAAGGCACAACAAATAAACTAATTTTCAAAGAAAATAATTATGGGTTTATAACTTTAAGTAGTTAGGGTCTATTATTATTATTAATAGCAAGCAAAATTAACAAATTATTGTTTTCATTCAAGGAGAGAGATAAGTCACTTTCAAATCAAAGATGAAGCTACAACATCCTACCACAACCTAGCAATAACATACTACTTCTCTCAACCAAACAAGCCAAACCAAGCCTCGAATTCCACCAAAAAGTGCACGACCAAGGACTTGTCCCTAATTCCACACGACCGTGATGGAAAGGGGGGGGGGAAAGGCTTTGATTCTTCAAGATCAAAGTAAATAGAAATGATACCTATGCTATTTAGTGGTTATAGTAATTATTTGAAGAGGAAATAGCTTATGTAGATATGTTGTAATTAACGAAGTTTTATGAAGAGAAAAAGAATGCAAGATTTTAGAATTTTTGTGAATGAACTAGCAACCAACTTATGAAGGCTTTGGGTGCTATTTTATAGAAATTCCAAAGTGGCAAATGACCAAGCATGCCCTCTCTGGCTAGCTAAAGTGGAGAAAGTCTCCGCTTGAGCCCATGCCTCATACACCATACTTTCCTCCCTTCATGCCTTGATTTAGGGGTCGTTTAGTAATTTTTATCTCCACTTAGTTTCTAATTAATTCTTCATTAATAAGAGATTATTTGATTTTTTTTAAACATGAAGATATGTCTTCATTTATCACTATTCAAGTTCCAAAATATTTATACAACTTTTATTGAATAACAAGTTGATTTTATTACTAAAATATTTTTCAGTCATATTTTCAATATTACTTCAAAGTATATATGTTTGTAAACACATTTCAATAATACGTTTTCTATTATTAGTTATTAATTAATAAGCGTCCATTAAGGTTATAAAATTATATTTTTAACACTTAACCAATTTTTAGCATTTCAGATATTCGAAGACTAACTATTCAAAATTATGGATCATTACACAAATGCTATAGAGCATATAAGAACAAATAAGGAAGTTACTCAATGCTTTATGGGCAAGTAGGCTTAGGAATTGGGATGTTACTCGGTGTCGTGCAAAGTCATAGACACTAACATGGAGGTTATTCAATGCTTTAGGAGCAAGTGGCTCAGGCATTGTGATGTATAACCAGTGCTGTGCATGGATTTAGGATATCAGGCACTAATGGGGAGGTTACTCGATGTTTTAAGGGCAGGTTATTTCAAACATTATGATGTTTAATAACCCGTAATTTTAACAATTAAATCTGGAACATTTAATTAATTTTAAATATTCAAATAATTGATTTTAAATGTTAGATAATACATTTTTATTAATTATACAGTAATAATAGTTCATTTCGGAAGGTTTTATAAATGTATGAACTCATTTTAGAAAGAAATTACCTTCGTCATGCTTTAACAGTTCGACGTCGCGTTTTTTTAGTTAGAAAATATAAGTTTCTAAAAATTTATTAAATGTTATGAATAATAGCCTTAATTTACTTAATATAATTTTTATATAATGATAATAAATGATTTATAATGGTTTTATAAATATATAAACCTTTTTTTATAAAAATATACAAACTTTGTCGCATTTTGGCAAATCAACATCGCATTTTTACAATTGGATTTTTATATTAGAAAATATGGTTTTATAACTTAAATAATCATGTTTTAATTATTTAGAGATGATAATGAATTTATTTTCAAGTTTTGTTTACATAAATAAATAGTTTGATTAAAAGCTGAAAATATGACCGAGATTCAACTTTCGGATTTTCAACCTTTCGTCAAACGAAAGTTATTTCAATTCATTGCACATTATTTGATTCACATATACACATGCATGTACATAGATATACATAAATATATATACCTTCATAACTAGCAAATCAATGCTAAAGAAAATATCTAAAATAGATATACATATTTGTATATAAACTCCATATACGTATATAAATGCACACTTCACCCTTAAGACTCCAAAAGAAATCCTCAAATCAAGTACACATTAGGACATGAGGGGGACAAATGCATATGGGGGGACAAGGGGGGAGGCACGAGCATCATGGACATGGAAGGGGTATTTTGTCCATTTACAAAGCATAAGGGTTAAGACTTCTCTTAAATACACTTCTATATCCTCACAAATTCATTCATTCCATCTTTATCTTCTCTTCTTCTTCCTTAAGGTCTTTAATGGCCTCTTCTTCTCTAAGGAAAAAAGGCAACATTATAGAAATATAAAACGAAATTATATACAAAGTTATTCCACTTCTAGAATGTTGCCAAACTCCTTCTCTTCTCCTCAAAGTGCACGGCCACTCCCTATCTCCATCTTGGTTGAGAAACCACCTCCCCAAAAGGTAAGGCGAGCATCCTTAAGTGGAGGAGCAAGCTTCCATAAGCTTCGGTGCAGATGATCACTTCATCGATTAAAAACACTTAGAGCAGGATAGCATGAAAGTGAAAACACCATTTCTATCTTATTTAAAATTATCTATGATTGGTGCAATGCAAGTATACTTGATTGATTAGCAAAGTTTGGATGCTCAAATGATTTATTATTGGTTGATTGGTTGCTTATGCTAATCATATACTGACTTGCTTGAGTTAAGTAGTATTATTTTGATAATAATGAGGAAAACATATACATTAGATTTGAAATGATCTCTTTAAATAGCTATGGTAAATTCATGAGAAATAATCTCTATTATATTCTGAAATAATATGTGTATAAGGAGTCTCAAGCCTCTTTTGAATTTTAGATCAAAAGATATCGTTTTGGGAAAAAGCAAATCAAATGGTTTAACTTTGAAAATAATAGTTCAAAAGGTGGAAAATACAAGGAAAAATATCACGTGGTTTAATATAAAAGAATTTTGAATTAAAAAGATGGAAATTGAATATTGTAATAATATAATATTAAAAATATGGAACAAAGTGAAAATGACGTTTTAATAAAGTAAAATAGTGAAAAATTGATTTAATATAGTTTATTATTTTATTAAAATGATCTAAAAGTATTTAAGACAAGTTTTATAAAATTTGACTAAGAAGTCAAAAATAAGCCATCGCGTTTCAGCAGTTCGCGATTTCGTGACTTGAAAAGTTAAATAGATTTGCATGATAAAATATGAGTAGAAATTCTTTGAAATAAGAATTTTCCGCAGCCTTATGATCATAATTTTCAAATGAAAAAGAAAAATATAGATTTCATTTAGTAAAGTTTGAAATATATCCAAATCAGAATTTTAAAATCGCCGCGTTTTTGCAGTTCATAAAATATTGTTTTCAACTTTTTAAAAGTGGATATTTTTTATCTTTAGAATATGAAATAAATTCCATAAATATGTTAAATTGTCTTAAAGGGAATTTGATTTATAAAAATGGGCATATATATAATGAAATTAGTGTTTTAATCTATAAAGCTTTAAAATCACTATTCACCGACAATTTAGCAATGGAATTTGGTTACCGTTGAATAAATGATTTGAACTTGAGATTTCTTCCCAAATCGTTTTGAAATGTTTTTCAAATGATAAATATAATACTTTTAAGAGTTTAGAGTCGATCAAATAACTTGACCGCCTTAGGGATGGCAGAGAGATAGTCTCTAGGCTGGAGTTTGGGAAACTAGTTGCCTGCTCCCCCTAGCTATCGTGACTGGCCCAATGGAGGGGATAGTTAATTTGATTTATTCGGATCGTATTTTCTTAAGAAATAAGAAAAGATATTTTCAAAAGTTAAACAAGATTTAAAATATGATTTTGGTTGTTAAAGAAAACATTCTAATTAAACTTTGTATTAAATTCCAAGGAGGGAACTAGTACTATCTGTATGAATTTAAAAGGTGATTTCACCGTTATTCGATGAATAATATAGGTTGAATACAGAAATTAGTATTGATATAATTAGTCTAAAATTTATGAATCCTATTTATTCAATACTAACTGGTTTGAGGTAAACGATGTCATAAATAACATTGTTTTAAACCCATACAGATATGTTTTGGGAATATGAAATCTCCGCTAAGATTGGAATTATACTAATATTGGAAGATGGAAATATTTTCCTAAGTAATTTAAAAGAAATGATTTGGTATTTCCAAAGTTAAAAAGAGGCTTGATAATCCCATATATTTTGAAAGAAATAGAAGTGGTTTAAAGCTTATATCCTTGAGGAGATATTCAATTGGGTGAAAAGATTTATGAATTGGATAATGTCTAATAGTCACCTACATAACTGACATCTTTTTATAGATAATTAGTTCGAAGAGACCGAGATCAGATTTGGGTAATTTCTATCCGAAAATCACTTCGAACCAATATACACGTTCGAAAGCGAAGACATATTGAAGGCAATGATTTTTGAAGATGCAAATCTTCATAATGTAGGGCTGCTTGCCACTAATCTCTGAGGTGATTCCCATATTATATATATGGTGGCAGTAGTGCTTTCGTTCTGAAAATATTTGAATTGTAAGGACTACTTGCTATAATCCTAAGGGTGATTCCAAAATAAGAAGTAGTAGGAGGAGTGCTTTCGGTTTGTTCTGCACCTTGATAAGTTGTACGGATTAGTTTATGACATTGCATTTCTAAGACCACATACATATGTTTTTACAAACGTACATCTATTTGGTGGTGTAGGAGGTAACCTCTCTTATACTTAACACCCTTCCCTGAGGCATATGAACTCGGCTGTTGTATTTCTGTGAACATCAATAGTGTGCTATTATAAATGGCAATTTGACATTCAGTGATATTCTAAGTATAATTTGGTGAAATTTACTTTAGAAACGTAGAGCATGGCTTTGTAAAAAGTAAAGTGTGGCTTTGTGGAAAGTAAAACATGGCCTCACTAGCCTCACATCCTAGAGATGATACAGGAAGCTATGTGGTCCGCATGGAATATTGCAATATTACGGGCTATTGGATAATCGCGGATAAGAGGTGCTGCAGTCGTAGAATTTAAATTGGAGTAGTGTTGTGGCTAGTTTGAGATAGGTGAAAAGTCACCGGGCACCATGATCCATCGATGTTGAACAATATAATGTAGTGGCTAGCCTAAGATAGATTAAAAGTCATCGAGCATTATGATTGTCAACAGAGTATCCACAAGGAAGGAAATGCCACTAGTTTCCTATCATGTTGGAAATCCAATTCCAATACGAGCTTTACGATTTTAAGTATATTCTTAAAATAGCTATAATGCCTTGCAAACACATTAGCTACCCCTTAGTATCATATACCCCAAGCTCGCGTATTAGTACCTTCCTTATAAATTTATTTGTAAGTGTTTTCAAACCCATTTCATTAAAGATGATATCAAAATATTTCGATATAAAGTATTTTGCTTATCGTAAGGTAAAAACTCGTCCGTGTTTATATGCGACATGGTCTCAGGAGATACCCTTTCTTTTCAAAAAGGTTTTTTTGGCATTGATCTGATCTATGACACTGCCATATATATTTATAATTTGTGTTTCTCACGCTAGTTTGCCAAGCCTAATCTAGGTATTTTTAATACTAGAGTCAGATCAGAGTAGTTTCAAGATTAGCTGAAGAAGTTTGGAGTTTCAAGAGGAAAGCTGGAGATCTTCATTAACGTACGGATGTAGTTTACCTTTCCACTGTATTTGTTGTTTTTCAGCATTTGTAAGGAATGATGCTTATAATTGTCCAGGCTGAGCTTAGGTTAGACTCTGATATATGTATTTTCAAATTTTACGCTATAAAAATGATTCATATTATTATTCCATTCATGTGGGATTCTGTCCTATTTTATTTTCTTTTCCCCTTAACAATCAACTTTTCCGACACTTGAATGCTCGGCATGCAATACGGTGGACGTATTAGTATTGATTTTCAAGGGTCAAAAATCCCGACCATTACATTCGGTATCGGATCTTAGGTTGAGCGAACACCTAAGCCTAATAGGGGAAAGACTTGTCAGAGTTTGGGTTAATAATGACCTAGGTTAAGTAACTCATCAAGATAGGGTAAGGACACCCTAGAGTGAGTTTGACTGTATTATATAAGACTGCGTATTTGTCAGTGACTAATAAAATGTTTTGTGTTGATTGGTCTATTAAGTGGTTTATGAATTACGGTCGATGCATGTGGCCACACGTATTCTATAGGGATTCCTAAATACTTAACAAGGCAATCCGCCCTGTTGTTTTTGAAAGGACTATAATTTATATATAAAATAATATATTTGAAAAGATATAGATATTTATGTGTGTTATTTTGTGATTAGGGAAGCAATAATATTAGTTATTATCATTTGTTGATTGAACGAACACATTGTGAATTAAGTTTCACGATTTGACAATAAGGTGTTTAATAGTACTGTTTGGTTAAAGATATTGAATTTATATAGGATAATAAATGAGCATGTTGTATAAAAATGTGTTTTACGAAAAAATTAATAATTAGCAAATCTCTTTTTGGTCTATTATTCTCTCTGTGCATTTCTTCTATAATCAATTTAATAAGATATTCTGAAATACAAGTTTAAAGAGATTTTAAATAAATAAATGGCTTTATAAAGGTGTTTAAACCAAAGTTAAAAGGTTAATGTTAATCATTAATTGATAGAGTAATTAGTGATTGTTAATTTTTATCAAGATGTTTGCATTTAATATTGGTTAAAAGGAGTATATTATAATATAAAAGATAATTTATCTTTTATGTTGAAATGGTTTCTTTGAAAAGAAGATAGACATTTTTGAATATATGTAAAGAAGCAACTTTATAAAAAATGTTTGAATAAAGGATATATAGTGATATTTTGAAATAATAAAATTTGTATTCAAATTCTTAAGAAAGTTGATTCAAAATAAAAGCTATTTTCAAAAATGAGTGTTTTTAACAAATAAGTGTTTTGATAAATGAGATTTTGATAAGTTAAACTTGATAGAAGATTTTAGTAAAGCCTGTTTTATTATAAGATGCATTTTTGTGAAACCTTTAAAAAGAGTATTTAAATAAGAAGAATAGCTTTTAAAGATCTCTTCTAAATGAGGGTTAGAAAATATTTGGGATATATGAAAATGTTTATAACATTTTGATAGGATTTTATGAATTTTTTTCATAAATAATTTTGAGAAAGGAATTTGATATAACTAAATACATATGAGATATGTAGACCATTTCATTGCATGATTCTGATCTAAGATTCAGTACAGAACTTTGAGGTGTTTACACCGGTCCGAAAAAGGATTTATCACTCGATTCTGCACGGGGAATATTGATGAGGGTTTGTGGTTGGGTACTTTTATTCTCTATCATAGTTTAGAGCTATGCAAGGAAAACAAGAGTTTCTGATCAAGAAGCCTGATCAAAGTCCGCAATAGAGGATGGAAGGATCAATACCAGTTTAGAAGTAAAGCTGTGAATTCGAATAAGAGATCGAATCGGATATTACGTATGGATGATTTGTGTATATCATAGGGATTTAAGTTTATATGGCAAACTCTTTTGGGTTATGGGTTGTGGTTAAATTTGAAGGACGAAATTCTTTTAAGGAGGGAAGAATATAACGACCTGTAATTTTATCACTTAAATCTAGAATATTGAATTAATTTTTAATATTCAAATAGTTGATTTTAAATGTTAAATAATACATTTTTATTAATTATATAGCAATAATAATTCATTTCGAAAGGTATTATAAAAATTTGAACTCATTTTAGAAAGAAATTAGCTTCGTCGTGCTTTTGCAGTTCGACGTCGCGTTTTTTTAGTTAGAAAATAAAAGTTTCTAAAAATTTATTAAATGTTATAAATATAATAGCCTTAGTAGACTTCATATAATTGTTATATAATGATAACAAGCGATATAATGGTTTTATAAATATATAAACTTGTTTCATAAAAATATACAAACTTCATCCCATTTTGGCAGATTGACGTTGTATTTTTACAGTTTGATTTTCGTATTAGCAAATATGGTTTTATAACTTTAATAATCTTGTTTTAATTAATTAGATATGACAAAAAATTTATTTGTTTATATAAATAAATAGTTTGATTGAAAACTGAAAATGTAACTGGGATTCAGCTTTTAGATTTTTGACCTTTCATCGAATGGAAGTTGTTTCAAATCGTTGAACGTTATTTGATACATATACAAACATGCATGTACATACACATATACATACACATACACATACACATACACATACACATACCTTCACAATTAGTCAAATCAAAGTTAATGAAAATATCCAAAATAAAATATACATATTTATATGTAAACTCTATATACGTATATAAATGCAAACTTCAAACTTAAGTCACAAAAAGCTACCCTCAAATCAACTGCAAAATGACATGAGGGGGACAAATGAACATGGGGGACAAGAGGGGAGGCGTCAGCATCATGGTGATGGAAGGGGTATTTTGGTCCATTTACAAAGCATAAGGGTTAAGACTTCTCACCCTATGAATACACTTCCATATCCTCACAAATTCATTCATTCCATCTACATCTTCTATTTTTCTTCCTTAAGGTCTTTACTGGCCTCTTTTTCTCTAAGAAAATAAGGCAAGATTATAGTAAAATAAAACAAAATTATATACAAAGTTATTCCACTTCTAGAATGTTGCCAAACTTCTTCTCTTCTCCTCAAAGTGTATGGCCACACCCACATCTCCACCTTTGGCCGAAAAACCACCTCCCCAAAAGGCAAGGCGAGCATCCCTAAGTGGAGGAGCAAGCTTCCACAAGCTTCAGTGGTGAAAGGGATCGTCTCATCGATTGAAAAACACAGAGTCAGATAACATAAAAGTGAAAACACCACTTCTATCGTATTTAGATTTATCTTAAAATTATCTATGATAGGTGCTATGCAAGTATACTTGGTTGATTAGCATAGTTTGGATGCTAAAATGATTGATTATTAGTTGATTGGTTGCTTATGTTAATCATATACAGACTTGCTTGAGTTAAATAGAATTATTTTGATAATAATGTGAAATCTCATCCATCATATTTGAAATGATCACTTTAAATAGCCATGGTAAATTCATGGGAAATAATCTCTATTAAATTCTAAAATAATGTGTGTATAAGTAGTACCAAGCCTCTTATGAATTTTAAATCAAAACATACCCTTTTGAGAAAAAGTAAATCAAATGGTTTAATTTTGAAAATAATTGTTCAAAAGGTGGAAAATACAAGGAAAATATCAAATGGTTTAATATAAAAGAATATTGAATTAAAAAGATGAAAATTGAATATTGTAAAAATATAATATTAAAGATATGGGAAAAAGTGAAAATGAGGTTTTGATAAAGTAAAATAGTGAAAAATTGATTTAATATAGTTTATTATGTTATTAAAATAATTTTCAGACAGGTTTTATAAAATTTGACTAAAAAATGAAAAATAAGCCATCGCGTTTCGGTAGTTCGCAATTTCACGATCTGAAAAGTTAAATGAATCAGCAGGAGATATATGAATAGAAATTATTTGAAATAAGAATTTTTTGGACCCTTATGATCATATTTTTCAAATGAAAAAGAAAAACAAAAATTCCATTTAGTAAAGTTTGAAATATATCCAAATCAAAATTTTAAAATCGTCACGTTTTGGCAGTTCGTAAAATTTTGTATTCAACTCTTTAAAAATGGATATTTTTTATCTTTAGAATATGAAATAAATTCCATAAATATGTTAAATTGTTTTAAAGGGATTTTGCATTATAAAAATTGGCATACATGTAATGAAATTGGTGCTTTTATCTATAAAGCTTTAAAATCACTATTCACCGACTATTTAGTAATGAAATTTGATTATCGTTGAATAAATGATTTGAGCTTGGGTTTTCTTCCCAAATCTTTCTGAAATATTTTTCGAATGATAAGTCAAATACTTTTAAAAGTTTATAGTCGATCAAATAACTTGACTGCCTTATGGATGAGAAAGAGATAGTCTCTAGATTGGAGTTTGAGAAACCGGTTGCTTGCTCCCCTTAGCTTTCCAAACTGGACCAACGGTGGGGATAGTTAATTTGATTTACTCGGATCGTATTTTCTTAAGATAAAAGAAAAGAGATTTGAAGTTTTTCAAAAGTTAAACAAGATTTAAAATAGGATTTTGGGTATTAAAGAAAACATTCTAGTTAAACTCTTTATTAAATTCCGGGGAGGAAACTTGTACTATCCGTATGAATTTAAAAGACGATTTCACCGTTATTCGACGAATAATATAGGTTGAATACGGAAATTAGTAGTTCATATAATTAGTCTAAAATTTATGAATCCCTTTTATTCAATACTAACTCGTTTGGGTTTACCGTAAACGATGTCTTAACTAACATTGTTTTTAACCCATTAAAGATATGTTTTGGGAATATGAAATCTCCGTTAAGATTGGAATTGTACTAATATTAGAAGATGGAAATATTTTCATAAGTAATTTAAAAGAAATGATTTGGTATTTCCAAAGTTAAAAAGAGGCTTGATAATCCCATATATACTGAATGAAATAGAATAGGCTTAAAGCTTATATCCTTGAAGAGATATTCATTTGGATGAAAAGATTTATAAATTGGATGATGTTTAATAACCACCTACATACTTGACTTCTTTTTATTGATAATTGGTTCGAAGAGACGAGGATCGAATTTGGATAATTCTTATCCGAAAACCACTTCAAACCAATATATACATTTGAAAGCGAAGACATGTTGAAGATAATGACTTTTGAAGACAAAGATCTGCATAATGTAGGGCTGCTTGCCACTAACCTCTAGGGTGATTCCCATATTATATATATGGTGGTAGTAGTGCTTTCGTTTTAAAATATTCGATTTGCAAGGACCGCTTACTACTAATTTTAAGGGTGATTCCTAAATAAGAAGTAGTTTGAGGAGTGCCTTCGGTTTGTCCTTCACCTAGACAGCTTGTATGGATGAGTGTTTGACATTACATTTCTAAGACGACGCAAATTGAATTTTACAGACGTACATCTATTTGATGGTGTGGGAGGTAATCGCTCTTATACTTAACACCCTTTCCTGAGGCATATGAACTCGGTTGTTGTACTTTTATGAAAATCAATAGTGTGTTATTAGGAATGGCAGTGTGACATTCTAAGTGAAATTTGCTTTGTGAAAAGTATAGCGTGGCTTTGTAAAAAGTAAAGTGTGGCTTTGTGGGAAGTAAAGCATAGCCTCATGAGCCTCACATCCCAGCGATGATACGGGAAACTATGTAGTCTGCAGGAAATATTACAATATTATTTGCTATTGGATAATCGCAGATAAAAGGCACCGCAACCTTAGAATTTAAAATAGAGTAGTGTAGTGGCTAGCTTGAGACAGGTGAAAAGTCACCGGGCACTATGATCCATCGGTATTGAACAATATAGTGTAGTGGCTAGCCTGAGACAGGTAAAATGTCACCGAGCATGATCCATCGGTGTTGAACAATACAGTGTAGTGGCTAGCCTGAGACAGGTGAAAAGTTACCGATTATTATTATTGTCAACTGAGTATCCGTAAGGAAGGAAATGGCTACTAGTTTTATATCGTGCTAGAAATCCAATTCCAATACGAGCTTTACGTTTTTGATTGTATTTCCAAACTAGTTGTAATGTCTTGCAAACACTTTAGCTACCCTTTCATATCATATACCCTGTGCTCGAGTATTAGTACCTTCCTAATATATTTATTTGTAAAGTGTTTTCAAACCCATGTCATTAAAAATTATATCAAAATATTTCGATATAAAGTATTTTGCTTATCGTAAGGTAAAAACTCGTCCGTGTCTATATGCGGCATGGTCTTACGAGATACCCTTTCTTTTAAGAAAGGTTTTGTTTGGCATCGATTTAATCTATGACACTGCCATATATATTTATAATTCGTGTTTCTCATGCTGGTTTGCCAAGTCTGATCCAGGTATTTTTAATACTTAGGTTAGATTAGAGTATTTTCATGATTAGCTGAAGATGCTTGGAGTTTCTAGAGGAAAGCTGAAGATCATCATTAACGTATGGATGTAGTTTACTTTCCGCTGTGTTTTTTTTAGCATTTGTTAGGACACGCGTTTATAACTATCCAGGTTGTGCTTAGGTTAGACTCTGATATATGTATTTTCAAATTTTCCGCTATAAATATGATTGATATTATAAATTATTCCATTCATGTGAGATTCTATTCTGTCTTTATTTTCTTTTCCCCTTAACAATTGGTCTGGGAATATGAAATCCCCATTAAAATTGGAATTAAACTAATATTAGAAGATGGAATATTTTCCTAAGTAATTTAAAAGAAATTATTTGGTATTTCCAAAGTTATAAAGAGGCTTGATAATCCCAAATATACTGAAAGAAATAGAAATGGTTTAAAGCTTATATCCTTTAAGAGATATTCATTTGGATTAACAGATTTATAAACTGAATGATATTTAATAATCACCTATATAACTGACATCATTTTATCCATAATTGGTTCGGAGAGACCGAGATTGGATTTAGGTGGTTCCTATTCAAAAACCACTTCGAACGAATATACGCATTCGAATGTGAAGACATGTTGAATAAAATGATTTTTGAAGACGGAGATCTTCATAATATAGGGCTGCTTGCTACTAACCTCTGAGGTGATTCCCATATTATATATATATATGGTGGCAGTAGTGCCTTCATTTTGAAAATCATCGATTTGTAAGGACTACTCGCTACTAATCCTAGGGTGATTTCCAAATAGCATATAGTAGGAGGAGTGCCTTCGGTTTGTCCTTCACTTGGAAAACTTGTATGGACGAGTGTCTAACATTGCATTTCTAAGACCACATACATTGGTTTTTACAAACGTACATCTATTTGGTTGTGTAGGAGGTAACCCCTCTTATACTTAACACCTTCCCAAAGGCGTATGAACTCAGGGGTTGTACTTTTGTAAAAATCAATAATGTTTTGTTAGAAATGACAATGTGGCATTCTAAGTGAAATTTGCTTCGTGAAAAGTAAACCGTGGCTTCATGAAAAGAAAAGCGGAGCTTTATGGAAAGTAAAGCGTGGCCTCACGAGCCTCATATCCCAATGATGATATGGGAAACTATGTGGTCCGCAGGAAATACTACAATATTATGGGTATTGGATATTTGCGGATAAAATATGCTACAGCCTTAGAATTTAAAATGGAGTAGTGTAGTTGCTAGCCTGAGACTGATGAAAAGTCACCGGGCACTATGATCCATCGGTGTTGAACAATATAGTGTGGTGACTAGACCGAGACCTGTGAAAAGTCACTTGGCATTATGATTGTCCACAAAGCGTCCGCAAGAAAGGAAATGCCACCAGTTCCCTATCATGTTGGAAATCCAAATCTAGTACGAGCTTTACGGTTTTGATTGTATTCCTAAAATAGCTGTAATGCCTTGCAAACATTTTAGCCACCCCTTAGTATCACATACCCCGTGCTCGGGTATTCGTTCCTTCTTTATATATTTATTTGTAAAGTATTTTAAAACCCATGTCATTAAAGATATCAAAATATTTCGGTATCAAGTATTTTGGTTATCGTACGATAAAAACCCATTCGTGTTTATGTGCGGCATGACCTTACGAGATACCCTTTCTTTTCAAAAACTTTTGTTTGGCATCGATTTGATCTTTAACACTACCATATATATTTATATATCCGTGTTTCTCATGTTGGTTTACCAAGCCTGATATGGGTATTTTTAATACTCAGATCGGATACGAGTAGTTTTAGGATTAGCTGAAGACGCTTGGAGTTTCCAGAGGAGAGCTGGAGATCTTCATTAACGTATGGACATAGTTTAGTTTTCCGCTGTGTTTGTTGCTTTTCAGCATTTGTATGTACATGTAACTGTCCAAGCCAAGCTTAGGTTAGCCTCTGATATATGTATTTTCAAATTTTCCACTATAAGTATGATTGATATTATAAATTATTCCATTCGTGTGTTTGTTTTTATTTTCTTTTACCCTTAACAATGTTTTTTCTGCAAGTTGAATGCTTGGCACGCAATACGTTGGACTCATTAGTGTCGATTTTAGAGGGTCGAAAATCCCTACCGTTACAGATGTATACCGGGTGTTGTGCATAGGGTAATGGACTTGACAAGGAGGTTGCTTAATGCTTTTAGGGTAATGTGGGCTCAAGCAATATAAGGTATACTTAGTAGGGCATGTTAACTATCAGGATCATATATTTAGTGTTCGCATTGGAGATTGTCTACTCATTGTATTCATTGGGAGGTTCATCATTAAAGAGGTTTGTTTGATGCACGGTTTACTAGGGGATGTTGCACCTTGGTTGGCAGGTTGGCTAGTTGCTTATACATAATCCACAAACACAAATGAACACCCTGGGTCATGTAGATTATAAAGGGAATTAAATTACTAGTAAACATCATACACTAGTGACATATTTCATTCACCAGAC
Source organism: Allium fistulosum (assembly GCA_030737815.1). Taxonomy (NCBI): domain Eukaryota; kingdom Viridiplantae; phylum Streptophyta; class Magnoliopsida; order Asparagales; family Amaryllidaceae; genus Allium; species Allium fistulosum. Next base: position 100,564,961 of record CM060902.1, read on the forward strand.
TTTGTCTAGTCTCGTCCTTTTCTTTCCCTTTTTTATCTATTTCAGGAGGACAAGGCAGTAGGTGAAATGATTTGGAAAAGATGCATGGAGAAGGCACATGATGTATAGAGATTTATCTATTTATACCCATTCTTCTATGTATCTTATTTTATCCATGAGACAGACTTTTACTATGAGGGAATTTGGAGGTTCTATCTTGTCAGACGCTATACGTACCATGGTTATTTTGGGATTATATTATTTTGGGTTATGCTTCTGTGGTTATATTTTATTTCCTTTGACTCTGAGATCTGAAAGTGTAGAATGTTCTAAAATTATATCTGTTTTTTATCATGCAAAGGATTCGTACTTTATGGTACGACGTGAGTTTAAATGCCATTTTTGGGCTTTAGATTGGTGGGTCAAGAGGTGTGGGTTGTCATAAATACCTTTGGCTACAAAGTTGGAAAGAATAAATTGTGCCTAATTTATATCCTTTTTATCAAAAATTGAAAAACTCTTGAAGTCAGATTGTTATAATTCTCGGTTCAGGGAGTTATACTTTATTTGTAAAATCAAACTCATAAGCCTTGCTTTCGGCCTAAGATATTTGCCTTTAAATTCAACTTAAAAATCATTTTCAAATAAATCTTGTAGAACATCACAATTATCATTACTTATTTCTTCTTTCAAAATGTCACTGAGGTTATTTTTGTAATCTAAAATATCACCAGTAGGTTTGCATCCAAAATAATAATATTTCCTTTAGTAGTACTCTAATTTGATCATCATTTCCTTGATAAAATTTGGCATTTAAATTTGCATAAAACATTTTCACAATATTTTGGATAATAAGAGAAATCATTTTGAATAGAATCAACTAAACTAAAAGTGCCGGTTTCAATACAAAGAGAAAGCAGATAACAAGAAGGAAAATCATCAAACTTTGCAAATCTATCGAAAAATATATTAACATATACTTTGTAATTTATGATGGGTTTCATTGATTCTTCATCATTGTAAAGCTAATTTCTGATCTTTTAGGAGTGTAGATGTTTGAGATGGTGAAGCCATCGTTTTGAAGTGAAAGAGAGAATAATGATTGTAATGGTTTTTGTATTTTAAAATAAAGTGCCGTGTGAATGAATTGATGACATAAGGTGAAAAATGTGCATTGACTGGATATATGATAGTCAATAAAGGTGTCTTTTTGAATTTTGATTAGTAAAAATTAGAGGGAATTTTAGATGTTTGAAATTTGAAAAGATGTACCATTTCAGACATGTGTGTATTGACATAGTCTTTCCTTTATGTTGACATATATGCTAAAAGGATGCTAATTCATTTATTTTCATTTCTATTTCAATCAAAAATTATTTATATTAATATATTAATTATCCATATGTGTTGTTATTCCTATTTAAAATTTCTGTTTTAATTTATATTTTTTTCTTAATTATGTTAAATAGATATTTCATTTCAATCTACAAATTAACTTAAAATTCTGTTTTTATTTCAACAAAAATTTTAATAAATATTTTGATTAACCTTTTTTGTTTAACAAAATTTTAGTTATTTTATCTTTATACAAAAATAAAATATCTAAATATATTTTATTCTTGAATTTATATATAAGTATTTATTTAAAGCATCATTTCAATTTTTAATTATATTATTTAATTCATAACTGCTTTAAATATGCATACACTATCATGAATATTCTGATTATTAACAATAAATATCGACTTTAGGGTTACCAAATTATCCAGAGCTTTGTTCTTCTCCTACAATAAAGCATAAGTCAGCATTTTCTGCATCTGAACCTATGTTGCTTAAAGTGGTGTCAGAATCATTCCAAGTTGCTGTGAATGCTCTTTCTTCTTTATGATCGAATCTATGTTTGGAGAGTCCTTTAATTTCTTTAATATTAGGCAGTCTCTTTTTAAATGTCTAGTCTTGTCACATTCATAATATTTTATTGAACTTCCAGAACTTCCAGAATAATTGTTTTTGTCTATCCTCCTGAACTTGTTCATTTTCCTGCATTTTAGAAATCTCCTAAAATTTCGTGCCATAAATGCTCTCTCTTCTATTTCATCATCTAATCCTCTTTATGAGTATAGCATTTAAATTGGGTGACTTCTTTTCATTTGCCTATCTTCACTTTCTTCCTTGAAATTGAACTTCATATGACATTAAATTACCAATTAACCCTTCTACACTCAGTATTTATATCATTAGCCTCTTCTATTGCCAAAATATTTTAATCTCATTCACTTGAAAATGAGTTTAGAACCTTTCGAATTTGGTTTTCCTTAGTAAAATTTTGCCTAGTGGAATTAAAACATGTAATATATCTTAAAATCCAGAATACATATTGGAAATAGATTCATTAGGTTTCATTTTAAATAACTGAAGCTGGTTAATTAACAAAAGGATCATTGTTTGCTTAAGTTTACTAGTACCTTCGTGCGTGACTTGTAATGTCTTCCAAATTTCATATGCACTTTGCAAATAGACACTCTATTGAATTCATTTTTATCCAAGGCACAAAATAAAACATTCATTGTCTTTCAATTATTGTATGCTTGTGCCTTTTGGTCATTAGACCATTTTTGCATAATTAGTCTAGGGCTCAGTGTACTCATTTTGTATGATATTCCACATATCTAAACAATTAGACTGTAAATAAATTTTCATCCTACATGACCAATAAGCATAATTACTACCATTATATATAAAGTGATGTTCTAGCAGTAGATTGTCCTACCACAAAAGTATTAAATGTGGTATTCATGTTACTAGCCATTTAAACTTTTCAAAACCCAGATTATGAAATTTTGGAAACCAAAACGCTCTGATACCTAGTGTAGGGAATGTGATTCGATACCCTCATATTATGCGGAATGGATCTTCAGGCTAATGTAATAATAGAGGGAGGTGAGTAATGTTTTTAAACTTATTATCAATTTACTCTGTCATTGTCAAATTTAACAATATAGAATCAGAGGCAGTAATATAATGAACACGGTTAATAAAAGCAATAAAGGTAACGAGAAGACGCCAAGAATTTTATACTAATTTGAATATCCAATTCTACATCTAATCCCGTACTTCATACAGAATTTTACTATAACCCACTTGCACTTCCATGGGTGGTAAGAAAATTTTCACAACTATAATGGTTAATCATCTTTGTTCCTTTTTACCCGCCGTTCGTAGCTCGGTTGGTTTGGGAGATGGGAGATGGGGACCAAAAGGACTGTGTCCGGACAGGTTCGAATCCCAACGCCAAACCATCAGTGGGAGTTTCAACGTTACGCATCCGTGTGCGACGAATAAGTAAAAGCGGGGTAGACACACGGCGTGGGGTTTACTTAAGTGAGTATCAATGAATACCATGATCTTAAGGTTCCCCATGATCTCAAAAAAAAAAAAAAATCATCTTTGTTCCTTTTGATTTTCTTGATTCCTCTAGATCTACCTAGTCTTGTATATCTTTTATTGATCTGCCATAATTAGTGTATTATGTCTCTATTTGATTGTCCTTCAATATATCTTGAAAGATACATGTATTTTATGTACTATATCACATATAAACTTGAAAAATCATCAATACCTATGTTTATCTGGTTGTTATCATCAAAATCAATACTTGTGGTTCTGACATTTAGACCCCTTACATTTGTAGAATGATTAACTGCCTCTTTGTCTTTTTCAATAGATTATGTGACATAATTCTCACTATTTTAACATTAGTGATAACTTTAGTAACTGAGATAGTATTACTACCACTTGAATTTCTTTTATGTCTATTTCTCTCCATATTATGTTATTAAGACCATTTGTCGTTATTTTGATTATCAATGTCCATACTGCCAGTCGAGTTTTCAGAGTATGCATTTGCTTTGGGATCCAAACTTTTTCACATGGGTTATATTTATTCGAATGTCCAAAGCAGTTGCAATTTTGACACACGGTTGGCTTTCACTCATATTTTACTGGTTCTATAGTCATTTCAGTACTTTAATTAACAATATCTACTTCAATCGGGAAATTGAAACCACTATTAATTTCAAGTGAAACTCTAGCAAATTTAATGTTAATCATACCTTACGAGAAGTGATCCATCCTTATAGGGTTACCTAATATAGAGGAAATTCTTCTTATGCTTTCTTCTTCTGACTAGAGATCTAATTTTAAACCTGGAAACCTAATCTAGACTGTGATGTTACTGATGTATGTAAGAATTCCTTACTTAAATTTAGATCTATGTAAGAATTCCTGACTTAAATTTAGATCTGGCACCCTCTCTTCATCATCAACCTTTTATCATAAAAATAGGGACCTCCTTCCAAAATTATGTTGCAGTCCTCCTTGTTTTCAAACTTATCAACATAAAATCCATTGTCCTTAGTATGAATATAAAATTCCTCAACTAGCTTCCATAATCTCTTAATATATTCTCTAAAACAATGATAGTAAGGGTGTAAGAAAAACACATAAATCACATTGGAGTTGTCCCAGTACATTTTTGTTGAGTTGACTGCTGTGTTTGTCATTTTTGTGCATCATCACTGGTTGAAATATATTGGGTTATAGAATTTCAGTGGTATTGCTATGGGATTGGTTTATCTACTATATTCGCTTTTCGAGATTTAGTCATATGCTTGGGTATCCCTTTGGTTCCCGACTTGGAGCTGAGGGAGAAAATCTTGCATGACCTGGGCTGGAAGGTGACATGTTATATCTAAGAAGGGGAAGCTCTCGTATGTGAGCATATATAAAGGAATATGGTCTCCAACAGATTTTAATTTCCTCGACAGAAGTCTAGGCGATGGGAGGGATGCTCCTTGCTGAGCATGCTGCATTTTATGTGTTCTTTTGCTGACCACGAGAATGATACCCTGTAGATTTGCTATGTTAGTATATAGAGGGATGACATCGGATCTAGAGGCATGTATGGGAATGGTGTTTGAGAAGGAGGGCTAAGGTTTTTCCCAACCATTTTTATATAAGGTAAATTCAAATAAGTAACTGAAAGGTAATAAGTTTTGAATTTGTCAAACTATTATTTTAAAACTTAAAATTGAAATTCGAACATACCAACTTTTAATACAACTACTATTTTACAATTATGTATGTATATTAAGTGTGTGTATGTGTGTGTTATCAATAAATACAAATACGGTCCTTTAAACCAAGGTTCAAAATTCCGGTTTTACGTTCTGTTCCGTTGATTGAAAATTTATATAGTTTCGGGTCCGTTTCGAAAATTCCGAAAATTCCATTATAATTCCGTTCCGGATTTCATTGTTTGTTTTGAATTTTTTTACACATTGGTATGCTAATAAACATTATAATTTTTCGTATTTATAGTTGTAAATTATGGCTGTAATATGACAAACATAAGTGTTACTAGATTTAAGTGGCTAAACTTATATTTTAACATGGCTAATCAAATAAATTTTAGGGGCATTTCACCAAAAGGACAAACTTTACAGTCCAATTAGTTTCTAGGACACACATTCAAATAAATTACTTTCAAGGCCAAAGTCAACAGAATAATTACTTTCAAGGACAAAGTCAGCAGTCCAATTACTTTCAAGGACATAATTTCATAGGTTTTTAGGCCCTAGAAACTAATTATTTTACGTTTTGTCCTTGAAAGTAATTATTTCAGTTGTGTGTCCTAGAAACTAATTCCACTTGCTAAAGAGGCCCTTGTGGCTAATTTCCACTAAATTTTACCTTTAACATTCTCTTGTTACAATTAAGCCCACCCAGCCTACTAAGCAGCTTGTAAAACATTCACCAGCATGAGATTTTAACTCGTCAAACTCACATTCAACAGTAAGCCTAAATTTTATTATTAACCCCTAAATTCATCTCCGTCTCAACCAAAGCTATTCCTATAACCGATTTCTCTGTTACTATGTTGGGTTTTTCTCTCTCGCGCTTGATTTCTCCCCTCATCGAGCTCGATTGTCTATGCTTGATTTCTCTTGCTCTCAAGCAAAACCCTAAATATTGGTTAATTTGGATCGTTGATACTTTCATTTTTCTTGTTTGATGCTTTTGTTGCCTCTGTTTTGATGAATGTTACCAGATAAGGTAAGAGTCGGCGTTATGTTTTCTATTTTTTCCTTTTCTTTCTTTTTATAGTAATAGTTGCCGAAACGGAATTATAACCTAATTCTGGTCCGGTCACCACCGGAACTGGACCGTGCTGGCCGGAATTTCGAGGTCCCGGCCGGAATTCAGAACCATGCTTTAAACTATATATATATATATATATGAAGTTGCATATATTAGTTTGTATTATATATACAAATATACATATATTGTAATATAATTGGAAAACCAATAGATATTGATGAAAATACTAGATCTGTTATGCACGTTAAATTTTCTTGTGTTTTGGTGGAAGTGGAAGCAGGCCCAAACTTCCAAAAACTGTTAAAGCAATTGATAAACATGGAAATGTATATATGCAAGATATGGAGTATGAGTTTGTGCCTTTTAGATGTGGAGAATGTAATTGATTTAGGCATATCAATCGGTATTCAACAACACTACAGCTAAACTTAAGCAACTTTGGGTGGAAAATCCAAAAAATACAACATCAAATGCTTTCACTAGTAACCAGGATCATATCAATTCCGAAAAATAATGCAACAATAAAAAATGGATACACAAAATGCTACAGTTAGTAGTTCAGACCTTCCCTATACACATTCTACTGCACCTATGGTTAATGGGTCGGGCTAATAGAGCTAGAATATTAGCCAAGTTAGAATCAAGGAGCAAAGAGGTCCCCTCTTGATGATGATCTATTGCAGTCCCTACCGATGGAAAAGGAACGGGAGCTTCCCCTTGATAGTAATGAGATGGTGGTGGTGGAGGAATTGCCTACTTCAAGGGAGGAAGTTCGAAAATGAATATTTAATTTGAATCCTTAAATGAAGAAGAAGAGGACATGAATTTCAGTAAATACACTGAATCAAATGAAGAATATTTAAAACAGTTTAATACAAAGAAGGGAAAACGGCTACAAGTTCAGCTAAGGTAGTGTCAGCTCCTATCACAAGGAGCAAAGCTACCAAATCTTAATGTCTATCATATGTTGGAATGTTAGAGGTCTTAACAATGACACTCGAAAGTTAGACCCTACAATATTAAGGCTTTGTATAAGCCTATTATATTAACTATTCTAGAAATAAATTTACTAAAAAATATAGATATGTTTAAATATCAATTGGGGGATCAATGGTTCACCACACAATAGTTCTAATTTCTCTAAAGGTAGAATCATGGTTCTGTTCTAAATTTGGACAATCAAAAAAGTATTGCCCATATGAAGAATATCGGGGGTCTGGAAATTTTCATTTCTTTTGTCTATGCTAGCAATTTGTCTTCTGAAAGAAATAGTTTATGGAAGTAAATAATTGACAAATGTAAACTAATTCACATTCCATGGCTTGTTACTGGTGATTTTATTGCAGTTTTAAGAACTAATGAAAAAAATGTGGTCTTACATTAAGAGTTGAGTAGAAAAATATAGGCTTATAGCTTAATATAATGTCACATACAAAATTCTATGCAAAATCATATGTATGAGACTAAACAAAGTAGCTCTAGATCTAATTTCTCATTATCAAAGTGCATTTATTAAAGGCTGGTTTATATATGAGAACTCTTTGATGGTCCACGAACTAGTTAGCGGATTCAATAAAAAGCGGGCAGACAAACTATGCATGAAAATTGATTTGCATAAAGCATATGATAGAGTTAATAGACAATTTATCATACGTATGCTAGACTCTATGGGTACCCCATAAAAATTGCTGAGACTTATTGTACACCGCCTCAATTCTCCTACCTTCTCTATGTTAGGTGTGGCTCGCATTGTAAATGGAGTGGATGCGTGGATTGAACAGGTTAAAAGTCCCACATCGTGGGATATCTGAAATAATCGTGGTATATATATGGGATTTGTGGCACGTAACATCGGGGATTCCTTTTGTTACAATGTGTTGCCAAGACCAGATTATATGCTCGATGGAGGCGATGGAGGGATGTTCAATCGGGACGCCGGCATGGAAGACTTCGACCGTTGACCCCGGCTAGACACGGTGAAGCGAACACGTACGGTATGCGGGAATGCCGAAACTCAACATGGTATCAGAGCTCCATGGTTCGATGGGACCAGTATGATGCAGCGTGACCGAAGCATGGCTCCTAAGGGGCTTGAGCATGGGATTCTCGTCAAGGTGGAGATATGGTTTAGCAGCTGCTCCCCCTGCTTATGAGAACTCGGAATAACAGCTTGACTCCACTGCGAAGAGGACTCGGTATAACTCCAATGTGACTTGAGCAATGCTCGCCAAGGTGGAGATTATTAGGTGTGGCTCGCATTGTAAATGGAGTGGATGCGTGGATTGAACAGGTTAAAAGTCCCACATCGTGGGATATCTGAAATAATCGTGGTATACATATGGGATTGGTGGCACGTAATATCGGGGATTCCTTTTGTTACAATGTGTTGCCAAGACCAGATTATATGCTCGATGGAGGTGATGGAGGGATGTTCAATCGGGACGCCGGCATGGAAGACTTCGACCGTTGACCCCGGCTAGACATGGTGAAGCGAACGCGTACGGTACGTGGGAATGCCGAAACTCAACACTCTATTCTTATCAATGGAGTGCCTAAAGGTTACATTCAAAACACTAGGGGCATTAGGAAAGATGAACCCTAATCTCCTTACCTTTTTGTTGTTTGGAGTGGTTCTCACTTCAAATGGAATATGCTTTCCACCAACAACTCATCAGCCCTATCTATAATATTCAACCTTCCATCGCTCATTTGATATATGCTGAAGATCTACTTGTGGTTTTCAAGGATAACTTTAGTGCTATAGAAAGGATCAAAGCTATTTTCAGTCAATTGGAGAGGGTTGCTGGCTTGATGGTGAACGAGCTCAAAATTAAATCCTACTTTATTAAGTACTGTAGGAATAACCAAACTTTACTAGAAAAACTTTGAGTTCAGAACGGTTCTCTTCAAGTCAAATATTTTAGTGTGCCTTTATCCAATAATACTATCACTGATGTGGAATATGGTAAACTTATTGATAATATAAGAGAGAAACTCTAAGGCTGGAGGTCCAAGTTGTCACCTTTTGCTTGAAGAATTGAATTGGTTCACTTTGTCAATACTTCAAAATTTCGATTTTGGCTCCAAAGCTTCCAAATCCATGATTGTTCTGTAGATAAAACAAATTTGGTCTATGCTAATTTTATTTGGAAGGGTGGTTTACATAAGGTCAGCTACAAAGATCTTTGTAATTCAAAGAAGGAAGGAGGAGTTGGACTAAAGAATCTATTTGAACTCAAAAAAGTGCATGGTTTGAAACTTACTTGGAAAATTCTTGATTCCAATAATCTTTGGGCTAGTTGGATGAGGGCTAGATATTTAAAAGTCTATTTTTGGACACTTAAAATTGATAACAAAGCCTCAACTACTAAGAAAAACATCACGAAACAAAGAAAGCGGCTAAAGGAATTGATTGGAAGGAAAATTGCTAATAGGGAAAATATTGTTCTTTAGGGTATTTTGGATGATATGACATTCAAACTTTGTAATTTAGTCATGGTAACAAACCTTCATCTATTTTTTTACTATAAATATAGCAAGCGGGTATGGGCTATTCAAAAATTAATATGCATGCAAACAGATGAAGTTAAGTCATTATATGAGGAAGCTAATTACCTGCACCCGAGGAATGACATGTCTAACTTAATGAAGGAGCTCAGAAAAATTAACTTGACAGCAACTGTTTGGCCCTTTTAGCATAGAGGAATAACCGGCTTTAACGATAGAAAGAAGGATGAATTAGGCCTTTCTATTCAAATCAGTATGATGTTGCAATTATAATCGGTCGAATTTCAAAGAGAAGACTTACCAACTTAATGACATTAGAAAGACGAGCAACGGAGAATTTGAACTGGAGGGTTTCAAAGGAAGAAAATCAAACAGAGAACTAGCATCCTCCATGAATTTGCTTTCAACCCTAATTTAAATGTTTTAGTTTAAAAAGCGGAATGTTTGACATTGTCGATAAAGTGTAATTTTGTATTGTTTCGTTTTTGGGTTGAGAATGTGGGTTTGGCCGCAAATTCATGTTAGTAATAAAACCTTTAAACAATTTTCAAAAAAAATATTATAGTATAATTAATATGTAAACATATATATAAATATGCAAGACCACATGTATTATTTTTCCAAATAATGAAAATTCTAGCAATAAATATATCATATGTGTGTCTATATATATAATATAGTTATATATCTCAATAACTTTAGTTGTGTGTGTATATACATTTCTGTTTATTTTATATGGACAAATATACAATGACTTATTACACAAGTTACCCCGTACATATACATTTATTTGCGCATATATGCTTACTTATACACCTATCCATTTACACTTTGCTTTAGGAGTATGTATGTGTATCTGTGGATACTTAGTCTCAATGTACATTTGTGAACATTGTACATATGTAAATATGTTTATAGAGTTAATTAGAGTTTTAAATATACCATAACCCTAGTTTTAACATTTCAAATACCATTCGATGCATTAAATATGATTTTATGCATCAACTTATTATTGTTAACACACCTAAATATAATCTTCATATAACTTTTAATGTATTAAATATGATTTAATGCTTTAATTTGTTAGTATTAACATACTATAAGATTTAATGCCTTAAATTTATTTTTGAAATTTGGAATAGATTATCTGTTGCCTAATGCACTGGATCAAATAGCATACATTATATATATATTAGACTTGTTGAGCTTTTGTGTTGATGTTATATGTGTAGAAGGATGGTATATGCATAATGCAGTAAGCAATTCTCATGACCATTCTTGTAAGGACAAGTATGAGTCCTTATACTCTTATATTACACAAACATATACATATAAATGTACATGCACATGCATGCATGCATGCATGCATACATACATAATATTTATCGAGTTTATATATTATTTTGAATATGTGAGTCCCTCGTATCAAATTATTGTCTAACTTAAAGTTATTTATATTAGTTGTCTTTTTCTTATAACTCTCACGTACACTCACGGATAGGTTGAGAGACATGTTGGCATAACAATCATGGCAGCTGATTGGGGGAGATGAGCAAAAGACCTACGGACTAGAATCACTTAAATATATTCTACTATGTAATGATTTGAGAGCCAGTGCAGAAACACACTAAATTTTTTACGTTAATTAATATCAATTATTAAAGCTCAAAAATGGAATTTGAGAAAACGTCGGAATTTGGCTATGAAACTTGCAACATTGCATTGGCGATTTTCCGTGCAGCTTTCATATTTGGAGTTTTGTGATTGAAGTTCGAACGAAAAAGTTATTCGCGCTTAAAATTTTCAAAACGAAAATAATGAAAAAAAGGAAATATATATTAATTAATACAGGACCCCACCGATCGACCCCCTCCTTGGATTGGTCGACTGCTAGCGGTTGATCGCCTATAGGGAGAGGTTGATCGATCTTATGGTAGCGGCTAGGGTTTGAGCCTTGGCCAAACGACCCGAATTTAATTATTTTAATCTAACAGTTATGGTTGATTTGAGCGCCTATTAATACAGGTCTAATCCCCTTGCTTCTCTTCTCATATTTTTTGATCAAAGTAGCAAAGCACTACCATTTCCCTTCTCCACTATTTCTAAAAATTAAAATGTTATACATTTATATATGTATACAAATCGGAGAAGGGTACAAAATAAAAGAGAAAAAGAGGAGCGAATTAATACCATGGAAAAGGTAAATTTCATTATTATAAATCTATATTCCCCTTAACCCCAAATCTCTTCTCAGGTCTGTAATTTCAATAATATGTACATACCTTGTTATACACATTCTTTTGGATTGGAAAGGAGGAGTCAAATCAATGGAATAGATTTAGATTTAGGTGATTCAGAGAGCTCTAAAGGTGGTAGGAAATTATATAATCTATTTATAACATTAAAATTTATCTCATTTAATTTTTATTTAATTTTTATGCCTACATAAGATTAGATGGTTGTAGAATTAAAAGGAAAGTATAAGAATATCGATTACATATTCAATAAGGTTGGTAATCGGAATAATATTTGCAACCTAATTTGGAAATTTGAAATCAGTTCGAAATATTTATTATTGTAGACTGTTTGTAAAGTTGTAAATTTTATTCTAGATTTATAATTGGATTGTAAATTAGGTTGTCTTAATTGAATTAGAATGTAAATTTCTACGTTTTAACCTATTGGGAGCAGGGTATAATTTAATTGTATCTATTTCCATGTAATTTCCACTAGTTATGTAATTACATAAATGTATAAAGAATGTGTCATTTGAATTAACAAGTAATATACCAAAAAGGAAAGAGATGTGTAATGTATGGATATTCTTCTCCGTAGTTTACACTATCCACTATAATAAGAGAAAAGAGAAAATATTCTTGTAATTTAAAATGGAGCAAAAGTCTCATTTTTGGGTAATTTATGAAAAGTTATAACAGTAATTATTTTTGAAAGGATAGGTCTAATAAATTAAATTGAGGAAATTAATGTTCTAGGATTCCTAAGCTTAGGAATTTATAGTTAGAATAGGAATATATATATTTGTATAACCACACTTACTGATTAAAAATGAAAATACATTTATAACATAACATAAGTCGATATTCCTATTAAGTATAATTAGAATGTTTAGTATTAATATCATAGTAATTATATGACTAGGAGGTGGAAAAGAAAGAAATAGCAATTCCAAAATTTATAGAGAACAATTACAAATTTAACGGGCAATAAATTTGTAGTTAATATGGAGTTAAAAGAACTAAATGGTGACTGATTAGGGAATTTAATATGACATTTATGGGGAAATTGAATAGGCATAATAGGTTGATCTTGAAACAAGTAAATAAATGTCATTAGAGAGGTCCAATTTTGGTATTAATAACTATTTATTACGGACAGTTGACATTTATCAGTTATAAGAAGGATACGAAGAATATAGTGTATAAGCTTATAAAATAGGAATGTTAATACTATTAGATACACATAGAAGGCAATATAATTTTCATAGTGGGAAACTATATAGCCATAATTATACGTTTAGAATAAGCAAAAATTTGTGGGCCTAGCTTAATATTTGGGCATAGGATAATTGGTTTGATTTAGTAAAGGTTGAGATGCGAAGTCGGTAGAGTTACACTAAAGATGTTTGCCTTTCACCTATAGGCTACCAGCAATTGTGTATACTTACTACTGATGTGGGACATCTCTAACCATAGGACCCGTAGGGAAGAGGTATGTATTTGTGGATAGGTAAGGGGAAATCTACCAAGGGTTCGCCTTGGATTTGATGTATTAAATGGCCTGGTATTTTTAAGGAAATGGGGTTTGCTTCATTTCTAATAAGAGGTATTAAGTTACTGTAAGAGGCATTTTCCTTGAATTACATTAAGTTGGTCTAAACGGGATGTAAGCCAAGGAAAATCGATGGGCTATGTCAGTATTTTTATTAGACCAATATTTAGTAGTAGGACTGCCATATAGGCTATGACCACCAATGATCCCGAGCGAGCGGCAGCATAGACTTGGGTTATGCCCCAATGTATTTTGTTTCCTACTAGTGTAGAATCCTTATAGGATACACATAGACCACGAAGTCAAATGTATGACATTTTGTTTGTTGAAGGTAGGCTAGTTAATACTTAGATGAGTCTTTGAGATGCGTTAGAAGTATGTCAATTAAACTATAAATTATAAACCCATATATAGGAGTCATCACTCTCTGTAGCTAGAACTGATTTACTAGCGTTTATGTTGTAGAAGGCCTTCTTCGGGAGTGAGGTATTAAATAGCTATTGGGTCTGCCTCCTCCCTATTCAAGAAGTATTAAGTTGCCAGGATTTAGGTAGTGAATGCTTATGTATACACACACACACACCATGGAGAAGGTAAGGTTTGATATACTGTCCACATATAGGATTTTATGAATTAGCTGTAAGTTTAGACATAACATTTAATGAAAATCATTTGGCATAAATTAGTGTTATGGGTAATGTATGTAATTTTCCAGTCAGTAGAATATTTTTCTAACCCCTTCCTCATTACAACCCATTGGATAGACTAGAGGGACATGTTACTGGAGCAAGATGGGGCCGGTAGATGGAGAAGTCTTCTTACTCATGCTCGGTGTTGATAAGACAATTAAATATCCAAGGAATTCTATTAAGTCCAAGGCAGCAGCCTCAGTCAGTATTCATGTTTTATTATATTTTCAATTCCACTATGAGTTTATGTTGATCAATCTCTATTATACTTATGTTTATTACAAATTACCAAAACCAACGATTCGTACCCTAATGGACATGGATTTTGATTTAGTCAAAATTTAGGCCTATTAAGATGCGAGTAGTTACGTTTGTTATCAGAGCTTAGTTTAGTCGATCATTGGGATTAGAGTATGCTGAAAGAACAATTTGTATTTTTACCTATAATTATATTTATATTTACACTAAACTCTATGAATTTCGACTATAGAAATAGTTGCGACCATATTCCAAAAGCATGGGCGATGCAACTATGAGTTGGGTCAATCAATAGAGTTAAATGTATAAACCTACCCCTAATACCCCACAAAGGGTTAGCTTTAGCATAAGGCATTGAGATGGAAGAGTATGAGAACGATATATAGAAGAATCCGAAGGCTGGATTGTACTTGACTCCTTGCAGGCCTATGTTACCTTATGATTGTGGATTTTTATGAATGATGATTGAAGATGTACATTTCATCCAGGCAGATGGGAGATAAGAAACTACATTCTGAACACAACCAGAAGAAAGGTATAATAGTATTTAAGTGTAGAGTTCATTTCTAAGTCCGATCCCATGTGAAAGAATTTGACAAAAGTATTTTTGAGAATTCCATGGGCCGTTTTGAATGGATTTATGGGAAAATTGTTTGTTTCAAAAAATCAGGAAAATTTGGAATCTCTTAGTTTATAATTTTTTTGAGTCAAAAAACTTAGATTTAAAGATTTTTGATAAAAGAAAATTTTCATTTTTTAAACAAATAGAAAATATAGCACATGCTTGGCTCGATGACTTTTCCTATTTTTGAAAAAATGGAATTTATTTTTTAAATCCTTTTTAAGTGTTGGATAAAATGGGAATGGTACTTAATAAAAATGGGTTATGGTATAAGGAAGAGTACGAAAGCCTAATAGCAAAAATAGGAGAAACATTCCCGTACGAAAAGAACAAAGAGAATTACAACTTAAATAATATTGGGATATTGAAGAAGGTCGATGGCAAAGGATTATAGGTGAGTGCATTATAAGATTAAAGAAGAGGAGAACTCGAGGAACTAGACAGCATGCTAAGGAACCGTCTTGTAGAAGGCATGGATTTCTCGGAGCAGTGCAGATCGTGTCAGATTGAAGCTGACGATAGCATGAGAAGATGCTATCAATTGATATTATTATCATTAACAAGTTAACCATACTCATATAGGGCCCAGGTTCAATCTGGCTTAAAATACAACAATCAGTCGACCTGTAACAGTTGACCGATGGTGGTCGACCGGTAACCCAAAGCGATCAACGGTTGTTCGGTGAAAAGCGCAACCCGAACCTCTAATGCAGCATATGGCCGCATCTAGGCTTCGTTCCCTCTCATTTCACTTGTCTTTTTCCTCCCTCTGAAACCCCTTTTCTTCCTCTCAAGTGTCATCGTCGCCCTCCTCCTTCGGCTAGTAGCGAGCGCCCTACCCCTCCCCCCAATGCTAGTAGCTGCCATTTTCAATCGAACCTGCTCCTCTCTCTCTCCAAATTTGAACCTAACTTCCCATCCCTGACCTTAGCTCAGTCCATGGCATCATCGTGAGCCACCAATACCTACTCACGCCACCCAGATCTTACTCCCTAAGAGATTGCCTAGCTTGACAAGAAAAATCAGAAAATCTCCAACTATGAAGCCTCAACAAAATTCGCCCTTCTTCATGGATGACCTATGAAATTCGAAGACTTCATCGCCTTTGGACTAGGGGATCAGTTCATAGCTGCATGACTAGCACAGATCCTCAACTATGACACTTTTGAGCTAGAGTGCTACCCACGCTGCATGTGGCTATTTGATGCCAATCTGCAATATGACTTTGATGAAGATATCAGTAATCATAGATCAGAGGTTAAAAGGGTAGAGATTGATCTATCAAATGATGATTTCAGAGGTATTCTTGGGATAGCGGTGGAAGGAGTAGATTTAGCAGATATTGAGACTATCGTTTGCATTATTCAACAGAACATCATTCCAAAGACAAGGAGATTTAATTAGCTTTATCCGTTGGTGAAGAAGGCTATGTACGCCATCATAGGTGGTATAGTAGTAAATAGAGCTCACACTATAATTAGTAGATATATAGAGCCATGAGTAGCGACTCCGCGGAGCCACATTCCGCACTGTTATCTTTTCACTTGCATTATTAGGCGATATAGAGTGAATTTCCGTGGAGTGCAAGTTTAGAAGAAGGCCCTTACCCCTTTTGATAAAACCCTCCTTAGAAGAATGGGGATAGCAGATCCACCAGTGGGGATGGCAGCACCAGCAGCAAAGGTGCAGTGGTAGCAGGAGGTAGGGTAGGGACAAAGTTCCGTGGATTACTAGAGCATCGAGCTAGTTGTGATCCTCTAGATCTAGTTCGAGCTTTGAGAGATGTGAGTCAAGCAACAACCCCAGAGCCAAATGATTGTGTGCATAGCTACCATGCTACACCATTTACAGGTAGCGGCAATGGTTGGAGCTCTCGTAGGGGATCAGGACCATCCCACGACACATAGGTTGTGTTTAGGTTTAGTAGTAGGGTTGTTATTATTTTCCTTCCATTTTTTTCTTTTCTTTAGGTAGTTTGAGTTGTAACCGTAAGTTGTCTCTTTGTATAGAAGACGCGTAGGACATATTATGAGAGGTGTTCCTATTTATCGAGTATCTTTTGTTTTGTAGATATGTTGATTGCTTTTGTTTATACATATTTGGGAGAAATAGTATAAATATGGAAATCTCATCTCGACACTTAACTAACCGTAAATGCAATGTAAGACTAAAAGTTTATAAAAATAAATTTTAGCGAGCGAAGGACAATTTAAGTTTGTTGCGAAATCATGAGTACTTATCCCTATTCCTTGAAAGTTAGCATTTATAAATAGTCTAGTGGTCATCATTTCGAATAAAGGAATACATTTTCGGAGTCTAGGAATTATTGTGCAATATTAGCGTCAATTATATGCATTAACTCATTGATTGAATCCTGATCGCGATAAAATGTTGCTTGATTTATTTTAAAAATTGAAACGCAAATGTTTTGAAAGGTTGCATTCAAATGTTTTTTAATATTTTTATTCAATTTAGTGGATATAAATTTAGTGGTGCATTAAGGGTGGCCTAGGTTAAGCACATATGCTAGCAAGGGAAAAGGCTGTTTAAGCCTTGGAATTTTTATTTCCATACTTTCTTAATAGCAGACAAAATTCATTATAAAGTTAATTCTGTTTTAGAGTATAAAAATAAATCTCCTTATGCATATTGTACTTGAAAAAATTAGAGAAAATTCAAGGGCGATAGAAAAATTCCCGATGTACAATGGGATTAGTATCCAACAGAATAGTAGAAATGTAAAATTCTCCATCTAAATTCCTTCTCTGCCATAGGAGTAAAGGTTTAGTAATGAAAATTTGACATGTTAGAATCTTGGATTGTAGGAAACTGGATGCAACATTTGTTGAACCATATTCCTACTCATAGAAGTGTAGAAATTATTGTCTGAAAAAGGATTTTTGAATTTTGAAAACTTGTATAAAACCTCCAGTATATATAAGGAGTTAGCATCACATTTTCAAATTGTTTTTAAAATTATGCATTTTATAGATGGTGCCTAATTTAGAATCATTCTGCATACATGTCTAATATGTTGTGATACACCATGCACTTGTACATGTTTGGCTGTAAAATTTGGTTGTACGCTAATTGGTTGGATAGTTTAAGATGGTTACATGCTATGCCCCATGATTCAATCATTGGGAAAATTTTAGGACAAATTTTTTTGAGGGAAGGAAAATTTAACACCTTAAAAAATTTATATTAATTAAGAAATAATTATTAAGGCTTAAAAAGGAATTTGAGAAAATGTCGGAATTTGGCCATAAAACTTACATCATTGCATATGTAGCGATTTTCTGAGCAACATTAATACTTCGAGTTTTACGATCGGAGTTCGATCGAAAAAGTTATTAGAAATTAAAAGTTTCGAAATGAAAATAGTTTAAAAACAAAAATAAGAAATAAATATTAATAATACTGGACCCTACTGGTCGACCCCCTCCTTGGGCCGGTCAATTGTCTATGGAGGAGCGGTCGACTGGTCTTATGGCGGTGGCTAAGGTTTGAGTCATGGTCAAACGACTTGGATTTAATTATTTTAATCTAATGGTTACGATTGATTCGAGCGCCTATAAATATAGGCCTAACCCCCACTTTTCTTCTAATATTTCCTTATCAAAGCATCCAACCTCTACTATTCTCTCTTCTCCACTATTTCTAAAAATTAAAGTATTATACGTTTATATATGTATAAAAATCGGAGAGGGAAGAAAATAAAAGAGAAGAAGAGAAGGAGTGAATCAATACTACGGAAAAAGTAAATTTCATTATTATAAATCTATATTCTCCCTAAACCCCAAATCTCTTCATAGATCCGTAATTCTAATAGTATGTATGTACCTTGTTATACATGTGTTTTTAGGATTGGAAAGGAGAAGGAGTCAAATCAATGGAATAGATTCTGATTTAGGAAATTTGGAGAGCTTGAAAGGTGAATGGGAAATTATATAATTTATTTATAACATTGAAATTTATCTCATTGAATTTTTATTTAATTATTATTCCTATATAAGGTCTGATGAGTTGTTGGCTTAAACAAAAGTATAGGAATATCATCTACGTATTAAATACAATTGGTAATTCGAGTAGTCTATGCAATATAATTTGGAAGTTTGAAATCAGTCTTATATATTTACTATTGTAGAATGTTTGTAAAGTTTATTCTAGATTTATAATTAATTTGTAATTTGGTTGCCCTAGTTGACTTGGAATGTAACTTTCAATGTTTTAATTTATTAGGAGTAGGGTATAATTTAGTTGTGTATATTTCCATGTAATTTCCATAAATTATCTAATTCCACAAATGTATAAAGAGTGTGTCATTTGAATTAACAAGGAATATATCAAAAAAGGAAAGAGGAGTGTAAACTATGGATATTCTTTTCCATAATTTGAACTGTTTATTTTAAGAAAAGAAAAGAGAAATTCCTTATAACTTCAAATAAAGCAAAGGTCTCATTATTGGATAATCTATGGAACTTTATAACGGTAATTCTTTTTAAAAGGATAGCTCTAAATTAATGTGTGGAAATTAATGTTTTGGGATCCCTAAGCATAGGAATTAATAATTAGGATAATAATACACACACACACACACACATAAACTGCACTTACTAATTAAAAATAAAAATATATTTATAGCGTAACATATGTCGATATGCACATTAGTTATAATTAGGATGTTTAGTATTAATAACATAGTAATTATACGACTAGGAGGTTGAAAAAAGAAGGAATAGTTTTTCCAAAATTTATGAAGGATAACTGCAAATTTAACAGGTAATAAATTTTGTAGTTAATAGGAAGTTAAAAAAAATTAAATGAGCACTAATTAGGGGATTTAATATGACATTTAAAGGGAAACTGAATAAACATAATAGGTTGATTTTGAAAGTAAATAAATGTCATTAGAGATTGCCCAATTTTGATATTAATGAGCATTTAATAAGAAAATTTGGCATTTATTAGTTATGAGAAGCAAACAAAGAACATAGGGTATAAGCGTATTGTAACGCTTCGCGATTTTCGACTTCCGAAAATCGACATTAATACGTCCACTTTATCAACTGCCGATCAATCGAATGCTGGAAAACCGAATTGTTATGGTTAAAAAGAAGAGGTAGAAGAAGATAGAAAGAAAGAAAGAAGAAACAACAGAAACAATATCAGAATCTCACATATCGCAGCGGAACAACATATAATAGATAAATGAATAATCTTTAAATCAAAGAACTATATTAGTTTATACATTACATCATCAGAGTCAATATACACACAATACATCAATGGACAGTTATACAAACTTGTCCTCATACAGAATACACAGCAGAATAAATAATATCATGTACAAGTGATACGTCTCGCCATCCAGCTTGCCACTGAGCTCCACAGCATCTCCTGAATCCAGAATGACCTGATAACCTGACTCTAGGCTGCCCGTGTGGAAAAATTATGGGCACCCAGAGTTTAGGAAAGGAACAATAAACTCCAGGTCAATCATGGGACTGGTGTGAGAACTTAAAACAGTTATTATAAAACAAAAACAAAGGAAGTAAAAGACATCTACAATGCTTTTTGAAAATGAAACTACCATAAGGCCTCCCGCCACACATACAATGCAAACGCAGAATTGGAGGAGATTTCTCCTTATGATAGTCAAACATGCTTACTACGCAAAAACATTTGATTTGATATTATTATTAGTGCAGAAAATGTTTCGAAAATATAATATTAATCTTAGCCAGCATAGGTACCATTATATTATGCCTACTATAGCTACCATGTTAAATGGCAGGTTCTACAACTAAAACCGTACAAGGTTCGTACTGTTTCTTTGGATTTTCCAACAAATGTTCAGGCTAAGGAACTTCCTACTGCCACATGGGTACGCCTCTAGCGGGACGTCACGAGAGTCAACCTGCTCTGCCAACACAAGGCCGGGTTACCTCTTACACTAGGTAACTACTACACGAATATGCCACCCCCCGGTCCTTTGGGACCTTTATACGAGGCGCCTCAACAAAACAACAATCACACAGTAAATGAGATTGGAGTAACCACATAGGTTAAATACCAGGGCTCCATACCTGATACCACCCTTTTCCAGAAGGAAATGACATACCCTAAAGGGAGCGACCCTCATAACCTTGCCGCATCATTCCTGTTTCGACCATTTCCGGGTTGTGAGGTCCGAAGAGGTCTCGTCCACAAAGCTACTCTTTTTCACAAAGCCACGCTTTGATCAACAAATGATCAATAAATAATCATCACACAGCAGCACTCAGCATGTCACATTACCAAATTGGGAATATATCGCTGATAACCTTCAACTACATAACCTCTGAGCTCGTACGTCTCAGAGAAGGGTGTTAAGCTAAGAGAATAAATTCTCCGCCACCAACAGAAATGTATTTGAAAGAAATCTGCTTTATATCTCAAAATGTAATGTCAGACACGTAACCATACAAGTCTGTTCCGGGTTCAAATAGAACCGAAGGCACTTCCGAAGAAGCCCTTGCAATCCGGGTATTCACAATCCCGGTCGAACTTCCCATCAAAAAGGAAATCTCTATACCGTAGCTAACGGTGCAGAGACAATCGATAGGTCATCCTATCGTTTTCACAAATACCCGGTCTTCACCACCGGTCTTCAAATGTTATCCATATCGTCATATCACTTATTCGGAATGAATTATATGACACAAAAGTCCTTTCCCGGCTAAACCGAATAGTGAGCACAATATTTAAAACATATTGATATAGGGATTTCAATTAAGTCGCAACTTATTACCCAAATCCTTTCCTTTAAATTGTTTAAACAAATTACCATTTTAAATCTTTAAACAAAAAGATTTACTTCCCAAAGTTCACCTAATTTCATAAAGATTCATTCATAGATTCCCAAATCATTTCCCATTTCAATTGGATTAACCCATTAAATCTTTAAATCAAGATTTAACTTATAGCTTTCAAAACTATTCACAATTCAAGTCTTTTATAATATAAAAGATACACCTTTTAAAATCTTCTTTAATTTCAAGATAAAGCTTAATCATCTTCACAAAGGTTAATTCATAGTTTTTCCAAACTATTCACAATTTCATTTCAACTTGAAATGTTTCGATACAATTTGGAAATCTTTTCACTTTATGAAAGCTATTATTATTTGAAAACAGATAGTTTTCGTTTTGGGAAAAAATGGTTACAATTACACAGGTTAAAGCCATCCAAGTACAAATCTTAGATTTAAATTTAAATTTCCAAAACCATATTTTTAAATGGTTAAAAAACCATATAAACACCTTTTATAATTTGTACAATCTTTTAGACCATAGTTCCCAAATCATTGAATTCAATTTCAAATATTGAATTCAAATTTGAATCAAATGATTTAAATTCCAATTTTTATTAAGTTATTTAAAATAACTCTTATTTTTGAATCTCATTTTCAAAAACTTTCAATTCCAATTCCAAAACTATTTTTAACTCAAAAATTCAATCTTTAGAATTGTTAAAAATCTATGACTTAACTGATTTCCACGTGAAATCCACATTGGTGTGTGTATGGTGTAGTCCAGGGGTTTAACACAATAGTGCAACAACATCCAACCATCACAGATCAAATATAACAATATAATTGATAAGCGGTATAAACTATAACGCTTATCTTCATTCACAGATCACAGATATATATATATATATATATATATATCACAGATAAACAAATTACAGATCACAACACAAATCAGGATATATCACAAAGCATCACATATCAGAAATATCAAACAATTCAACATCCAATATAATCCAAACATCCATAAGTAAGATTAATTTAATTATCTGATTAGTTTAAAGTCAGATGTACAAAATCATTCCCTTTTTAAATAAATTCCTTTATCTCTTAAAATCTATTTAAAAATCCAACTTTTTAATAAATTCTTCAACTTATAATAATATTAATCGAAATCCATTTATTAAGCCTTTTTCCCGTAATTTGAATTTTTTTTTCAATATGGTTCAAAAATAACTTTATCTTTTTTTTAAACTCCTTTTTAATTTATCCAATTCTAAAAATAAATTTTACAAAAACATTCAATTGAATTTTAAAAATCCAATTTTTATTTATTTTCGGTATCCAACAATACCAGAAATATATTCGGCTAAACCGTAGCCTTCAACAATTTCAATCACAAAAATAATCACACGGTGATTATAAATAATCAACACACAACATATGAAACAAATTCAAATGTTTGAGGAATCCAATTGGATCCCTCCGACCTGTTTCCCTGCATCCACATATGTTAGCACAATACCAATTCCATTTCGAGGTGGAATATCGCGGTATATGGGATTTATAAAATATTATCCGATATTATGCGGCGCAATAGGGTCTCATCCGCTATATAATGCGGGAAATCAACTCCAAATACATATATAATACCAATTCCACTTCAAGGTGGAATATCGCGGTATATGTGTTTAATATAATAACCTCCGCTTAATATGCGGCGTATAGGGTCTATTTCAATGCAACAAATGACAACCATCAATCCAAACACACAATCAACACTATCAACAATTTTAAATCTAACTATTTAAAATTTAAATCGAAACACAATTCGATTGAGTGAGAAGTTCTCACCTTGAGTTTAAAACGCTGAGCGTTCCATTTTACATTAAATCGAGCGCCTTCGATTTAATCCAAAATTTTCACAAGCTTTAATTGTCTCTGGATCTGCTGCAGCGCGTAGATCGCGTTGCTGCGATTCCAGCGCCACTAAAATCGTCGAATTCTGATAACATATGCAAGAGTTATGAATTTATAAAGTTTGTATATAAATTTTATAAACAATTTCTTTTTTTATTTCAAACCAACAGATCCTGGCCATACATCACGAAGATATAAATCAAGGCCTTTAACATCTTCTTCTTCCCGCTCGTACGTAACTAGGGTAACAAACCCATTGCCGCCGCCTAGGGCTTGAAGCCGCTCCCACCTCGACGACTTCCAGGGCGGTCAGTACCCACCACAACGAAGCCCAACGTCAACTCCCCCTCCACCAAGAATCTCGTCGAACTCGGCTATGCTATCAGCTTGGAATTTTCAAAAGAACGGCCGACACTCCTAGTCGAACTGCTGCCAACTCCGATCACCAACGGTGATCTTCACCGGTAGATGTGCTCCCCTCGTCGAGCGCTTCCTTTGTCTGGTTGTGACTTTTTTATAATATCACGTGGATCACAAGAAAAACGAGGGAGAAGGAGATGAGCTTCCGGTCATTGAAAATGTAAACGGCGGCCACGAGATTTTTGATCTAGGGTTTGGCTATTCGCGTGACTATATACACGTATATATAATAATATTTTAATGTTAAATTAACTTTTAAACCACTTTTTCAAACGAACTCCAAATCACACGTGCCGCCAGGCGATTGTAATGTTTTACCCGCATTCCGAACACAATGGAACGTGTTTCAGGAGCTAATTCGATCATATGCGCGAGTTACGGAAATAAACGATCAAATTTAAATTAAATCGATTAAAACGATTTCTATGCGTTTTGGCTTGCCCCGGACAAACCGTAAATCCTATTGACACGAAATGTGAAACCTTACAATAATTTCACATTACGGATCCGATGAAACTGGTTTCGTTGAAATCCGATACTGTTTGAAAAATGACTATTTTTACTAGTCAATTAAATATTAAAATATTCCATTTCTACAATTTAACTTTTAATTAAATTTTAAAAGTTCACTAACATTGTTCTAACTCAAATATGATTTAATACAACTTTATAAATCATTTTTTTAATCACATTAAACTCAATTTCCTATTATTTTTGGAATTTCAAATATTAAATTATCGATTTAATTACCCAATTAAATCACTATATTCGAATTATAATTCATTCGACTTACAAATCTTACTTGTTAATATTTAAAATCAATTAAATATTTGAATTTCAAATGATAGAAATTCTGGGTCGTTACAATCTTCCCTCCTTAAAAGAATTTCGTCCTCGAAATTGCCAAGTAAGAAAAATGCCCCAAATTCATTAATTTCTCAAAATTCACTTAGTGAAAATTTTATATTCACCTTTTCCAAAACCTTTAACTTCAACCAGAACAATGGTTTCCATTTTCTAGTTCAATTCCTACGTTTTATTACAATTTGGGAAAACGACTTTCCGCTAACAAAAATTTTCTAACTCCCAAAATTTACGGAAAATAAAATTTTGGTAGAGTCTCCTTTGTACGGAGGAGCTTTCGCAATTTCATAATAGATATAAATATATATACATCGACCCACACGGTCAGAAAATAGAAAAACAGTTCATATTTCCTATTTTTATTGCGTTGCGTACCTTTTTAGCATTTTTAAGCAAAGCAGTTATTTATTAAGCATTTTAGCGCGACCCAACTAACCGAACGGCAGCCACGGCACCTGTACTTACTCAATTTAAACACGTAAGTGACATATATATAAAGTTATTAACAATTTACTCTTTTAAACAACTACAACACATACATATTAAAAGAAATGCATACTAAACAAGGTTTATAAGCAACTTATATAATTTCGACATCACTTGTAATTGTTTACAACCAATTCATAATCAACATAACCAAATTCATTCAATTTACTTTACTTCACATTCAATTTGGTTCAACATTTTTAATTCCAATTGGTTTAATATTAAATTGGCTTTCATTGAATTTCCAATTTATTAGCTTTAATGAATTAACACTTACATCCATTATTCCATATCAATTTACTTACATTCGATTGATTAACATTCAATCCATTAGTTCAATTCAATTGCTAATTCATTTTACAAATAAAGTTGAATTTAATTTATATAACTCAAGTTCATATTCTTTAATGACTTCATTTCATTAATTCATTTTGACACCAAAATCAACTTCATTCAACATCACTTAAGTTATATTCCATTTCAAACATCACTTGTTTAACTTAACTTAAATTCCCACTTTTAAAACCAATTCAGATTCCAATTCTAAAGCAAATTCTATTTAACTTTTACCAAAGTCAAATTCATTACTTAATCAAATTCATATCTCATTTTGCTTAACAAAAAGATTTAACCATTTTAATAATTGGTGTTACTTACCTTTTCTCATTATATATGTTATACAACTTATTATTCAACTTTCCAAATTATATTATAATCACTTATCTAATCCAATTCAATTTATTTAACCTTCCTTTAGTTAAATTCACATCATATATTTACTATGCTAACTCAAATTCTTTAACTTTACTAAAGTTAAAATCTTTATTTCATATTATAAGTCTAAAACTCGTTTCACTTATATTCATCAATTTCAATTTGGATTTTTATTTAAATTTTGTTTATCACAACAAAACTTCAATTTTTTTTTCAATTTATTATGGTAGAAAATCCATCACACAGAAACTTGAAAATGATACTGATGATGCTACAGTCATCACCCTTATTGTTTCCCAGCAATAGTAGTGAACTCAGTGCTTTAAATTCTTTCAAAAATTTCCTTTTATTTATAAATCACATTTATAAATCCTTTTCTCATATAATTTCACTATTTTACTTAACTTATACAAGATTATTTCACAATTGTAAATCATCTTAATTATAATTCTATACTTATACAATTGTTGCTTTTATTTAGATTATTCAAACAACTTTTATTGACTTATATATATTCTTACATTTTCAACAACCAAACAATTAATTTTATATACACTTTAATAATTCTGAAAAATTATTTCCTTTATATACAAAATATAATTGAGGTAAAATTATTTCATTTACCCAATTTAAAATGATGCTGTGTCGGTTCATCTTATTTAAGAGTTTAGAAACCCCTATCGATACAGTTAGCTAGACTGCACCGACCAGATTCCATAAACACTCAACCGATAAGTCAACACAATACAAAGCCATTTCATATTCACTAACAAATACATGCTCATATCTATTATTACACTCACACTCATTCTAGAGTACTACTGACTCTATCTCTAATGAGTAACACCCAACAGAGCCAGGGTTGTCGCTTAACCAATTGCTCTGATACCACATGTAACACTTCGCGATTTTCGACTTTCGAAAATCGACATTAATACGTCCACTGTATCAACTACCGAGCAATCGAATGCCGGAAAACCGAATTGTTATGGTTAAAAAGAAGAGGTAGGAGAAGACAAAAAGAAAGAAAGAAGAAACAACAAAAACAATATCAGAATCTCACATATCGCAGCGGAACAACATATAATAGACAAATGAATAATCTTTAAATCAAATAACTATATCAGTTTATACATTACATCATCAGAGTCAATATACACACAATACATCAATGGATAGTTATACAAACTTTTCCTCATACAGAATACACAGCGGAATAAATAATATCATATACAAGTGATACGTCTCGCCATCCAGCTCGCCACTAAGCTCTACAGCATCTCCTGAATCCGGAATGACCTGATAAACTGACTCTAGGCTGCCCGTGTGGAAAAATTATGGGCACCCAGAGTTTAGGAAAGGAACAATAAACTCCAGGTCAGTCATGGGACTGGTGTGAGAACTTAAAACAGTTATTATCTTTAAAACAACAATAAAGGAAGTAAAAGACATCCGCAATGCTTTTTGAAAATGAAACTACCATAAGGCCTCCCGCCACACACACAATGCAAACGCAGAATTGGAGGAGATTTCTCCTTATGATAGTCAAACATGCTTACTACGCAAAATCATTTGATTTGATATTATTATTAGTGCATAGTGCAGAAAATGTTTCGAAAATATAATATTAATCTTAGCCAGCATAAGTACCATTATATTATGCCTACTATAGCTACCATGTTAAATGGCAGGTTCTATAACTAAAACCGTACAAGGTTCGTATTGTTTCTTTGGATTTTCCAACAAATGGTCAGGATAAGGAACTTCCTACTTCCACATGGGTACGCCTCTGGCGGGACGTCTCGAGAGTCAACCTGCTCTCTGCCAACACAAGGCCGGGTTACCTCTTACACTAGGTAACTACTACACGAATATGCCACCCCCCGGTCCTTTGGGACCTTTATCCGAGGCGCCTCAACAAAACAACAATCACACAATAAATGAGATTGGAGTAACCACATAGGTTAAATACTAGGGCTCCATACCTGATACCACCCTTTTCCGGAAGGAAATGACATACCCTAAAGGGAGCGACCTCATAACCTTGCCGCATCATTCCTGTTTCGACCATTTCCGGGTTGTGAGGTCCGAAGAGGTCTCGTCCACAAAGCTACGCTTTTTCACAAAGCCATGCTTTGATCAACAAATGATCAATAAATAATCATCACACAGCAGCACTCAGCATGTCACATTACCAAATTGGGAATATATCGTTGATAACCTTCAACTACATAACCTCTAAGCTCGTACGTCTCAGAGAAGGGTGTTAAGCTAAGAGAATAAATTCTCCGCCACCAACAGAAATGTATTTGAAAGAAATCTGCTTTATATCTCAAAATGTAATGTCAGACACGTAACCATACAAGTCTGTTCCGGGTTCGAACAGAACCGAAGGCACTTCCGAAGAAGCCCTTGCAATCCGGGTATTCACAATCCCGATCGAACTTCCCATCACAAAGGAAATCTCTATACCGTAGCTAACGGTGCAAAGACAATCGATAGGTCATCCTATCGTTTTCACAAATACCCGGTCTTCACCACCGGTCTTCAAATGTTATCCATATCCTCATATCACTTATTCGGAATGGATTATATGACACAAAGGTCCTTTCTCGGATAAACCGAATAGTGAGCACAATATTTAAAACATATGGATATAGTGATTTCAATTAAGTCACAACTTATTACCCAAATCCTTTCCTTTAAATTGTTTAAACAAATTACCATTTTAAATCTTTAAACAAAAAGATTTACTTCACAAAGATTCATTCACAGATTCCCAAATCATTTCCCATTTCAATTGGATTAACCCATTAAATCTTTAAATCAAGACTTAACTTATAGCTTTCAAAACTATTCACAATTCAAGTCTTTTATAATATAAAAGATACACCTTTTAATATCTTCTTTGATTTCAAGATAAAGCTTAATCATCTTCACAAAGGTTAATTCATAGTTTTTCCAAACTATTCACAATTTCATTTCAACTTGAAATGTTTCAATACAATTTGGAAATCTTTTCACTTTATGAAAGCTATTATTATTTGAAAACATATAGTTTTCGTTTTGGGAAAAACTGGTTACAATTACACAGGTTAAAGCCATCCAAGTACAAATCATAGATTTAAATTTCCAAAACCATATTTTTAAATGGTTAAAAACCCATATAAACACCTTTTATAATTTGTACAATCTTTTAGACCATAGTTCCCAAATCATTGAATTCAATTTCAAGTATTGAATTCAAATTTAAATCAAATGATTTAAATTCCAATTTTTATTAAGTTATTTAAAATAACTCTTATTTTTGAATCTCATTTTCAAAAACTTTCAATTCCAATTCCAAAACTATTTTTGACTCAAAAATTCAATCTTTAGAATTGTTAAAAATCTACGACTTAACTGATTTCCACGTGAAATCCACATTGGTGTGTGTATGGTGTAGTCTAGGGGTTTAACACAATAGTGCAACAACATCCAACCATCACAGATCAAATATAACAATATAATTGATAAGCGGTATAAACTATAACACTTATCTTCATTCACAGATCACAGATATATATATCAGAGATAAAAAAATTACAGATCACAACACAAATTAGGATATATCACAAAGCATCACATATCAAAGATATCAAACAATTCAACATCCAATATTATCCAAACATCCATAAGTAGGATTAATTTAATTATCTAATTAATTTAAAGTCAGATGTACAAAATCATTCCCTTTTTAAATAAATTCCTTTATCTCTTCAAATCTATTTAAAAATCCAACTTTTTAATAAATTCTTTAACTTATAATAATATTAATCGAAATCCATTTATTAAGCCTTTTTCCCGTAATTTGAATTTTTTTTCAATATGGTTCAAAAATAACTTTATCTTTTTTTTTAAACTCCTTTTTAATTTATCCAATTCTAAAAATAATTTTTACAACAACTTTCAACTTGAATTTTAAAAATCCAATTTTTATTTATTTTCGGTATCCAACGATACCAAAAATATATTTGGCTAAACCGTAGCCTTCAACAATTTCAATCATAAAAATAATCACACGGTGATTATTAATAATCAACACACAACATATGAAACAAATTCAAATGTTTGAGTAATCCAGTTGGATCCTTCCGACCTATTTCCCTGCATCCACAGATGTTAGCACAATACAAATTCCACTTCGAGGTGGAATATCGCGGTATATGAGATTTATAAAATATTATCCGCTATTATGGGGCGAAATAGGGTCTCATCCGCTATATAATGTGGGAAATCAACTCCAAATACATATATAATACCAATTCCACTTCAAGGTGGAATATCACGGTATATGTGTTTAATATAATAACCTCCACTTAATATGCGGCGTATAGGGTCTATTTCAATGCAACAAATGACAACCATCAATCCAAACACACAATCAACACTATCAACAATTTTAAATCTAACAATTTAAAATTTAAATCGAAACCCAATTCGATTGAGTGAGAAGTTCTCACCTTGATTTTAAAACGCTGAGCGTTCCATTTTACATTAAATCGAGCGCCTTCGATTTAATCCAAAATTTTCACAAGCTTTAATCGTCTCCGGATCTGCTGCAGCGCGTAGATTGCATCGCTGCAATTCCAGCGCCATTAAAATCGTCGAATTCTGATAACATATGCAAGAGTTATGAATTTATAAAGTTTGTATATAAATTTTATAAACAATTTCTTTTTTTATTTCAAACCAACAGATCCTGGCCATACATCACGAAGATATAAATCAAGGCCTTTAACATCTTCTTCTTCCTGCTCGTACGTAACTAGGGTAACAAACCCATTGCCGCCGCCTAGGGCTTGAAGCCGCTCCCACCTCGACGACTTCCAGGGCGATCAGTACCCACCACAACGAAGCCCAACGTCAACTCCCCCTCCACCAAGAATCTTGTCGAACTCGGCTATGCTATCAGCTTGGAATTTTCAAAAGAACGGCCGACACTCCTAGTCAAACTGCTGCCAACTCCGATCACCAACGGTGATCTTCACCGGTAGATGTGCTCCCCTCGTCGAGCGCTTCCTTTGTCTAGTTGAGACTTTTTTATAATATCACGTGGATCGCAAGAAAAACGAGGGAGAAGGAGATGAGCTTCTGGCCATTGAAAATGTAAACGGCGGAAACAAGATTTTTGATCTAGGGTTTGGCTATTCGCGTGACTATATACACGTATATATAATAATATTTTAATGTTAAATTAACTTTTAAACCACTTTTTCAAACGAACTCCAAATAACACATGCCGCCAGTCGATTATAATGTTTTACCCACATTCCGAACACAATGGAACGTGTTTCAGGAGCTAATTCGATCATATGCGCGAGTTACGGAAATAAACGATCAAATTTAAATTAAATCGATTAAAACGATTTCTATGCGTTTTGGCTTGTCCCGGACAAACCGTAAATCCTATTGACACGAAATGTGAAACCTTACAATAATTTCACATTACGGATCCGATGAAACTGGTTTCGTTGAAATCCGATACTGTTTGAAAAATGACTATTTTTACTAGTCAATTAAATATTAAAATATTCCATTTCTACAATTTAACTTTTAATTAAATTTTAAAAGTTCACTAACATTGTTCTAACTCAAATATGATTTAATACAACTTTATAAATCATTTTTTTAATCACATTAAACTCAATTTCCTATTATTTTTGGAATTTCAAATATTAAATTATCGATTTAATTACCCAATTAAATCACTATATTCGAATTATAATTCATTCGACTTACAAATCTTACTTGTTAATATTTAAAATCAATTAAATATTTGAATTTTAAATGACAGAAATTATGGGTCGTTACACGTATAAAATAGGAATAACTACGCAGCGAACAAGTAAGTGTTAAGTGTTAGTACATTAGGTACATGTATAAGGCAATATAATTTTCCTAGTAGGTAATTATAGAGCCTTAATTATACGTTTAGGATAAGCATGAATTAGTGGGTCTATCTTGATATTTAGGCCTAGGATAATCGGTTTGTTTTAGTAAAGGTTGGAATGAGAGGTCCGTAGAGTCACGCAACAGAAGTCTACCCTTCACTTAGAGGCTACCATAAGTTGTGTATACTTACTACTGATGTGGGACATCCCAAACCATAAGACCCATGGGGAAGCGATACAGATCTGTAGATAGGTAGGGGAAAATATAATAAGGGTTTGCCTCTGATTTGATGTATTAAATGTCCCAGTACTTTAAGAAAGTGGGATTTGCTTCATTTTCAATAAAAGGCATTAAGTAACTCTAAGGTGCATTTTCCTTGACTTACATTAAGTTAGTTTAAACGGAATGTCCACTGAGAAAGGTCGACGACTATGTCATTATTCTTATTGGACCGATATTTAGCAAAAGGGATAGCATATAGGCTATGACCAACAACGATCTCGAGCGAGTGGTAGCAAAGACTTGGGTTAAGCCGTGATGAATTTCACTTTCGACTAGTATAGAATTTGTATGGGATACGAACAAACCTCGAAGTTAGATGGTTAGAAGTTTTGTTTGTCGAAGGTGGGGTTAAATAGATAACCCTTAGATGTGCCTTTATGATGTGTTAGTAGTACAATAATTAAACTATAAATTATAAAGCCGAATATAGGGTTCATAGGTCTTTGTAGGTAGAACTGATTGACTAGCATTTATGGGACGAGGCTCGCTTCGGGTTGAGGTATTAAATGGCTGTTAGGTCAGCCTCCTCCCTATTTAAGAAGTATTAAGTGGTTCGGGTTTAGGTAGTATATATAAGGATATATGTTTTTTTGAAAAGGGGTTCTATATTGACGACATAAAAGAACCTTATTGGTTTTGTGTCCTTAAAAAAACCTTTGCAGAGTAGTAAAGAAAAAGAATGCAACAACCAGAAAAAAATGACATCACATCACAATATCAAGTTGCACCAACAATAAAATATAGCTACATAACAATATAACAAGACATAGTCTATAATCTTCAAACTCACCACTTCATGCCCAACATCACTAAAATAATGGAAAACCCTAGCCGTAATGCCATATTAGCTAGCGTCTCGTAGCACAACTTCCCACTTTATTAATAAGGCTCTCTCCTCATCGCTGTAATGGGGATTAATGTCTCACACAACCATACCAACCACATCTTTCTCAATAATTTTAGCTCGTTGCAATTCGATTCTCTCCCTCTGTTCAACATTCGCCGATTTGTTTGGCCCGTATATGGTAGATCAGAGCGACAAGAGTAACAAATGTTGTCTACTGTTTGATATTCTTCTTTCTAAAGATTGATTTGAACTGTCGAACTTCATCCAGAAGATCACGTGCAATAGTTTGTGACATGACCAGCTTCAACCAAATGTATTTGCTGAAAGGGCAGTAGAAAAAAGTTGTTCATGAGTTTCCACCTTCGATTTAATAAAAAAATTGAGTGCTGATCTAAATCCCTCAATAACGAAGACGATCTGATGTCCATACCCTCTTATTTATCCCCTTGTAAGCACTAGTAGACATTTCCTTGAGTTCATTTTATGCCATATAACTAGGCACCTATCAACTTTATCAAATTTAGTACATAATTCACTCCACACCATAGATATATTAAACCATTCCTTGCCGATGTTTGTGTAGTATTTTGCATGCTTTTTGGAATTAATAGATATGTTCATAATTGATCTTTAAATTTCCTTGTCTTTGGAAGTAGATCAGGTTGAAGTTAATTGCTGCGAATGATATATGAGAAGTAGAAGTATAAGGATATATATATATATATAGTTATAGTTATACCTTGGAGATTGATATACTGTACGCAAATAAGATTCTATGGATTAGGAGTAAGTCTAGACATAACACTTAAATGGAAATCAATCAGCATAAATTAATGTTATGGGTAAAGTATGTAATTTTCCAATCACCAGAACGTTGTTCTGACCTACTCCTCATTGCAACCCACAAGATAGACCAAAGGATAAGTTATTGGAGTAAGATGGCAATAGTAGATAGGGAAGTCTTCTTACTCATGCTCGGTGCTGACAAGGCAAGTAGATATCTAAGGAATTATATTGATTCCAAGGTAGCGGCCCAGTCAATATTCATGGTTTATTGTATTTTGAATTCCACTATGAGTTTATATTTATTGATATTTGAGATACTTATGTTTGTTACATATTATCAAAACCAACAATCTGTACCCTAATGGACTTAGGGTTCGATTTAATCGAAATTCGAGCCCATTAAGGTGCGGGTTGTTACAAATACTTATTTATGTTTATAGGGACAACATGCTTGTTGTAGTCATTCTTTTGTTGATATTGGTTCATTAGTTTCTACTAGTGTAAACCTGTGCTACACACATGGTGTGTTTAATAACGTTATTAATTTAAAAGATACTATATCAATATAACTAGTCAAAGACTTAACCACTACTTATAACATTCTAACGAATGGGATTTTTGACCCTCTAAAATCAACATAGATACATCCTTGGTATTCATGTGCTGCAATTTAAAGTGCCAAAAAACTCGACCGTTGAGGGAAAGAAGAAAATAAAGACATAGAATAGAATCTTACACGAATGGAATAACATATATTATTTCAACATATAATCTTTATAGCATAAAATTTTAAATAAATTTATCAAAGTTTACTTAACATCAATATGGAAAGTTATAAATCTCTATCCTTACAAATGCAGAATTCAATAGTACATAAGTGTCGTTGAAATGGTTAATAATCTTCAGACGAACCTTCTAGCTCTATGCTCCGAGTTCTTTCCAAATGCTCCAAACTAAACCTGACTACTATGCTGCTGGAAAAAATAGGGCACCGAGAGTATAAAAGAAAGAAAATACACTCTAGATCAGTATGGGACTGGTGTGAGAAACTCAAAATATGAGTTTTTGAAAAAACAAAAGGGTATCTCATAAGACCATACCTCACATAAATAAAGAATGAGTTTTTACCTTATGGTAACAAAATCATTTCTACTTAAAATCCAATGATATTACTTTTAATGACATTCTTTGAAAATCTTTCAAATAAACATATTCAAATAGCCAAATTTGTTGCATTAGTTAAATTTAATGGCATGATAGGTTTACAACTAAGTCTAAATGCACTTATTGTAGAATGGATTTCCAATAAATAGTGACGTAAGGGACTACCTCCTGTGCAGTACATTTCTAGAGGAATGTACCGAGGCCACCAATAGATGGTCATTTGCGAATTAAGACCGGCCTACCTGAGACAACAGATGGTACGGATAACACCAAATATGATATCACTATGATCATTCCCGACCTCCTCGAGATGTCTTATAGCATACAGGACAAAATTTAAACCCGACATTATAGCAGGTAGAAATAAATAAATATAAAAAGGTTATATCATATCCAAATGGTTGCGATCCACTTAGCCATAAAGCAACCCTTGTTTCACAATTCCCTATGTGCGAGGCTTGAGGAAATGTTTACTTTTCATAGAACATTTTCACTTAGAATGCCACATTACCATTCCCAGCAACACATAATTGATTTCAACAGAAGTACAACCTCTGAGCTCGTACGTTTAGAGAAGGGTATTAAGCATAAGAGAGGTTACCTTCTACAATATCAAATAGACGGACATTTGTAGTGATTAATGCAGCGTGACCTTTGAAATGCAATGACATACATCCATTCATACAAGTTGTCCAGGAACATGAAAAACCGAAGGCACTCTCCTACCACATCCTGTTGGCCATAACCGTTAGGATTAATAGCGAGTAGTCCTTTGTAACAACCCAGTATTTTGCATCAATCGATTTTCGATATTAGACGTTTAAAATTGCTATTGAAATTTAAAAATCAATTTGAAGTTCTTTTGAAAATTTTGTTAAAATAGTTTGGGCTTTGAAACTTGTTTCGGCCCATGTTTGATCCTCTTGCCGTGATAAATAAAAATCACCGTTTCCTTTACCTTTTCATTTTCGTTCAACCCTAAGCCCAAAAATCATTCGAGTAAAAATGGCGGTCTCGTATCTTCCTTCCCCTGGCGATTTAGGGTTTTCGTGAATTCGAAATAATGGCAGCCGCGAAACTAGGGCTTCTGCCGACATTGAAGCTCGATCGAAGGTTCGCTGCTCTGTAGTTCGTCTGTGCCTTCGCCGTGCTCGTCTTCGCTTCGACTAAGGTGAGTGTTCAGCACTCACTTCTAATTCAATTCCCTTCGTCGAATGTTGTTGGTTTCTCTGAAATTTTTATGCGATTTAGAACTGTGATATAGTTCGTTTCTTTGCTTGTTTGGGTTTCTGGACTTGTTCGATTTCGTATGGATGTTGTTGACTTTGATTTGTTCATTCATACCTGGCTTCAATCTGTACTAGTTCGAACTCGAAGCTTGCCACGGGTTTGATTTTCATCTTTGTAATTTCGGCTGTCGCCCAGATTTGATCTTTTGTAAATTAAACTCGACCAGTTACTTTGGAAAACAATTTGTTTTGTCACTCGATTTCAATTCTTATTGTTTTCGTCCTTGACGTGAATTCTGTTTTCCGCTTCAAGTCGATATTCTCTGACTTTGGCTTCTGAGAATGTTGTCTTCGAAGTTGTCTATCCACCGTTCAGTACTATGCTCGGCAGTCGAATTGTCGTTGTGATTCGAACTGTCACTTGGAGTTTGTATTCATATATGACCTGTTGCTCATGTGCATCCGGACTTATATACTCTTGAGTCTGTTGCCTGTTTTCACGAGTGATATTTGTTGAGTCTGCATTCTTATTGTCCAGACTTGATACTTTTGACCATTTGTTCATCACTAGTCTTTGCATTACCCTATACCTTCATTTCCGGTAGTTGATGTCACTGTTGGCTTGCGTATACTTGTATTGCAGTGCTTCATCTTGTTCCCTGCATATTTGAACTGTCATTGTTTCACTTGTTCATATGCCAGTTAGCTGCTGCATATATGTGCTTTTGATTGCACTGTCCATAGCAGTATCATGTCGACAGACTTGATCACTTGAGATTGCCTGCTTGGTAGCTTTTGTTGAAGTTGGGTTGACCATGTTCTGCCCTTATTCATTGGGTTGCATTGTTTCCTCATGTCACTGTTTTCATGTGCACTGGTTCATGTATAGGTGTAGTCTTTTGGTAGGGATGCTGTCATGTGTACATTCCGAACAGTTATGTCTTTGTATCGAGTGCTTTTGTTAGTTAAATCTGGCTATTGGTTCAGGGTCGAATCATTAAACTAGTTTGCATACCTATATGTTGCCACTCTGTTGTGTTGAGCCCTGTCTTTGTTTCTTATTCATTTGATGGAAATTGGTCCAGATTTGTGTTCCTGTGTACATGTGAAAATGGGTTTGCTTTGTGTTGCATTGCATACTGTCACTGCCCATTTATGTTGATATTCTTTGTAAGTTTGGTCTTGTTGTTTCTTGATGACACTGTCCACTGATTCGTTGTAGTGTACACTGTCCTGTTGCACTTGTAGTATCACTTTGACTAGCCTGTTTGTTTATCACATTTGCTTCATTACTGAGCCTGTTTCACTTACTTCACCATTACTTGGTGTTGTCTGCATTTCACTTGACCATTTGTATACATCCATTCATGTATGTATACAGATGTATGTTCACTTTTGCACATTCATGTGTTTGCTGTCTTATATGATGGCACTTGACTTATAGCCTATCTTGTTTTGGTGATGTTTTCATTTGTGCATCACTTGTTGCCTCTTTTATTGGTTGCACTGTTTCGTTTCACTGTGCAGTCTTGCCCTTAAATATGTGTGGTGGCTGCATTGCTTTATTGTTGAGATTTTGTCCTTGTGGGTTTCATTGCATTGAGGCACTGATTTTTATTTGCACTTTTCCCCCTATTGGGATTGGTTTGCATATTCACTTGAGTTGAACCCAATTTCGGGGTTTGACCTTGCAATCATCGTGATTTTCACTGAGCTTTTGTGTATCTCCTGCGATAGTGGCGAGGCAGTACACGCGTGCGTGCACTGCAGCCCTATCAGATTTGACCGTTTTAAATTGACAATTCAAATGTTTAAATTGATTTGGTCTTCTGTTTTGTGGATTAACACTGTTTAGTGTGATATCTGCCGTTATCCGGTTCTCTTATCGAGAAGCTGGGTATACGAGATTTCTGTGACTGTCGTCTATCTGATATTTGATTATTATTGCTTCTGTGCATTAATAACTGAGTTTGAATTAGACTGACCCGGGTATTATTTTCTTTTGAATTTAATACTCGGGTCAGACCGAGTATTTACAGGTTGTAGATTTTTAGCTTTGGGTTGCTGCTAGAGCTATGAAGACTTTTTATATCAGTTGAAGTGGTCTTCGTCTTGTTGTAGTAGTCAGTGTGTCTGTTTTAAGATGATAATGTATTCATGTATATTAGTCGATAATGTACTTGTATATATAACTTCTTGAGTCGACAGTTGTAGTTGTATCATTTGTATTGTGTCAAATGTATTGTAACTGATATCAGTTATTGTATATATGAGACTTTTCGTTCCATCTTTATTCCGCATTTATGTTATCTATGTTATTTTTATATCTATTGTCCTAAACTATTATAGCCACTGTGTAGTAGCTTTGAGTTTGTATCGGTATGTCGGTATTCCTCTAAAAATGAAATGCAATGTTTTATTATCTGACATATCGGTGCTCGCACAAAGCAATTACATAGATGGTCGCTCCTCAACAGCCTTATTCTCCGTTCTAGTTGACAGCACTACACCGTAGTGTTCTTGGCTAGCGTGGGTATTGAGGTGGGGCATCACAGCTTGGTATCAGAGCCTGAGGTTTAGGACAATTATAAAACATAACTTAGATGGAGCTTGTGTTACAACTATTTGTCGATGTTTATCTCTCATCTTTACATATGATTATTTTTGACTGTTAGGTATGAATTCCTAACGCTTATTCTTGTGTTTTCGGCTTTGAATTGATTTAGCCGATGTTGATTTTGTTTTAATTTGGCAAATTAAAGCCATTTTGACTTTTGGACTTTGTTCCACTTTTGTTCTATGCTATGAGTGTCATTGTGTACCTGTTACACTGTGATGAAAAATAGCTGAACTAGTTGCAAATTGAGTGATTTTGATTTCTCATTCACATCTAGTTTGAATCTCAGCGATTTTAAACTTGATATTTTGTGTTTTCCTCATCTGGATTTCCCTTCGACTTCGGTCACTTTGTTTTTGAGAAATTGCTAATTTCTTGATTTTCAAGACTCTGATTTTGTTTGCTGTTGGTTTCCTAATTTGATCGATTCTTGATCATTTCCCCGATTTGTTGCTATCATTTATTAGCAACTTTGATGACATTTTCTTCGGGATTTTTGTGGACATACTTTTTGATGGATTCAGTATCGATTTCTTTGGATTCCATTCACATCTTCGTATGTGAATTCTTGTGATTGATTGTTTCTACAATCATTTTTGTGATTTGTCACTTTAAAAATATAAAGGTTTTCTATACTAATAGTAAATATTAAAATCCTTTTCTCCAAACAGTTTCAAAACTATTTTACTACAAAACTCTTTTTCTTAAACGGGTTTCCAATCTATTAGTATATACAAGCCTTTACTTCACTTGAATGAGAAATCGACTTAAACGACTTAGTAAAACGAGTGGTATGAAACGCTTGCGTTCACTTCGTCGGTTAGATCTTGGACTTGCTCGATTGAACCCTTTTTGTGACAATTTCCTAGTGGAGATTTACAATCTGTTCGTAAATATTTTAGTTAAGCAAGTGGTTATGGGACATGAAGCTAAACTCTTATATTTACTAGCTTAGTGTAATTGACACTTTCTTTATGATCATGACGATCATTTTTATGATTTAGACTGGACCTCATCGGTGTGATTTCGTCTCACACATATCTCTTGGGCTTTGAGGGTTGTCTGGATACTCTTTGTGTGATTTCGTCTCACACATATTTCTTCGTCTACGGGGAGATTATACCCCGATTATGTGATGTTTCGCCATCACATATTTCTTCGTCTACGGGGAGACTATACCCCGATTATGTGATGTTTCGCCATCACATATTTCTTCGTCTACGGGGAGACTATACCCCGATTATGTGATGTTTCGCCATCACATATTTCTTCGTCTACGGGGAGACTATACCCCGATTATGTGATGTTTCGCCATCCCATATTTCTTCGTCTACGGGGAGACTATACCCCGATTATGTGATGTTTCGCCATCACATATTTCTTCGTCTACGGGGAGACTATACCCCGATTATGTGATGTTTCGCCATCACATATTTCTTCGTCTACGGGGAGACTATACCCCGATTATGTGATGTTTCGCCATCACATATTTCTCTGATTATGTGATGTTTCGCCATCACATATTTCTTTGTCTGCGGGGAGACTATACCCCGTTTATGTGATGTTTCGCCATCACATATCTAGGGTAGCACCCTACGGTCTTCGAGCCATTCCTGTGTGATACGCGTAGGTGAGTTTTCATGCTCCCATTCATGTGTTAGGCCTTCCCCCCCTATTTATGTGTTTTCTGGATTTCTTGTGATGATTTCTGGAATTTTGTGCTTCACCAATTTTTGTAATTTCTATTGATATGTTTATCAATTTTTGTGCATTGGTGAATTCATGTGTTATTGACTTGTTATGAATACAAGTTTAGGGTATGACATCCCTTTTTATCTTTGAGAAGATTCTTGTGACATTTTTGATGAATGAAAATTCATCTGGTATTATATTTTGATGCCAGTTATTTTAATGAGATTTTGACGTGTTAACTTCAGTAACCGTCAATTTCGAAATGGATTTACAAGCGGTTCTCCCGCAATACTGATATTGCTAATTTAATCACGTGTTTTCAAAATTCTTTATTTTTAAAAGTTGTTTCAAAAATATAAATTGAAATTGTTTTCAAAAATTTTTTTTTTTTACAGTTTACATTTTCAAAAGAACGAGGAAGCGATTTAAACGTTTCAGAAAAATCGAGGACTATGACCCCTTTCTTTTACTGATTCGCTTAATTCCGGACTTGTCCGTTTGAGAATGTGAAATGTTATTTTTTTAAAACACACAATTCTGCACTTTCAAGGAAACGATAAAGAGATTTAAACGATTTAGCAAAAGTAAGGAGTATGGAACCATACTTTTACTACTTCGGTTAATTCCGGACTCGTTAATTGAATATTTATGACTTCTGATTATCATTTTGATAATCAGATGTTTGTGTTTCTGATTATCGTTTTTGATAATCGGATATTTCTGATTTTCTGATTATCGTTTTTGATAATCAGATATTTGTGAAATTTGATTATCATTCGATAATCAAATATTTTTCGATTTGATAATCGAATATTTGTGATTTCTGATTATCGTTTTTGATGATCAGATATTTGTGAAATTTGATTATCGTTTGAGATAATCAAATATTTTTCGATTTGATAATCGAATATTTGTGATTTCTGATTATCGTTTTTGATGATCAGATATTTGTGAAATTTGATTATCGTTTGAGATAATCAAATATTTTTCGATTTGATAATCGAATATTTATGAAATCTGATTATCGTTTTTGATGATCAGATATTTGTGAAATTTGATTATCGTTTGAGATAATCAAATATTTTTCGATTTGATAATCGAATATTTGTGATTTCTGATTATCGTTTTTGATGATCAG
Source organism: Allium fistulosum (assembly GCA_030737815.1). Taxonomy (NCBI): domain Eukaryota; kingdom Viridiplantae; phylum Streptophyta; class Magnoliopsida; order Asparagales; family Amaryllidaceae; genus Allium; species Allium fistulosum. The sequence continues at coordinate 100,606,850 of CM060902.1, forward strand.
ATATTTGTGAAATTTGATTATCGTTTGAGATAATCAAATATTTTTCGATTTGATAATCGAATATTTGTGATTTCTGATTATCGTTTTTGATAATCAGATATTTGTGAAATTTGATTATCGTTTGAGATAATCAAATATTTTTCGATTTGATTAATCGAATATTTGTGTTTCTGATTATCATTTTTTGATAATCAGATATTTGTGAAATTTGATTATCATTTGTGATAATTAAATATTTTCCAATTTAATTATCGTTTGAGATAATTAAATATTTTTCGATTTGATTAATCGAATATTTGTGTTTCTGATTATCGTTTTTGATAATCAGATATTTGTGAAATTTGATTATCATTTGTGATAATTAAATATTTTCCAATTTAATTATCGTCTGAGATAATTAAATATTTTTTCGATTTGATTAATCGAATGTTTGTGTTTCTGATTATCGTTTTTGATAATCAGATATTTATGAAATTTGATTATCGTTTGAGATAATTAAATATTTTTGATAGTTAAACCTATTTGCGATTTGAAAATTCGACTATCGTTTTAGATGATTGAATATTTGCGATTTTGAGATTCGAGCTTCGTCTTTTTCTCTGACGATTCAGGTGAGTAATTTGATTTACTCACATTCAATTCGTGCAGTATGTGAATTCTGCTCTGTCTTCCCTTTTCTTTGAAATGTCGGAACTCGATTGATTCTTGCTTTTGATAGTCGTCTGATTTTGATTCCTTGATCCCCACAATGTTGATTCTTTTGATTTGAATCAGTCGAACCTTTTGATTCTATATCTAATACTTCCCTGCTGACATTCGCTTTGCTTATGCATTCGACATTGTCATGCTCTTTTGGTTGTTACCTTTTGTCCATTTATTCCTTATGATTGCGAGGACGTAATTTCTTTAAGGAGGGAAGTCTGTAACAACCCAGTATTTTGCATCAATCGATTTTCGATATTAGACGTTTAAAATTGCTATTGAAATTTAAAAATCAATTTGAAGTTCTTTTGAAAATTTTGTTAAAATAGTTTGGGCTTTGAAACTTGTTTCGACCCATGTTTGATCCTCTTGCCGTGATAAATAAAAATCACCGTTTCCTTTACCTTTTCATTTTCGTTCAACCTTAAGCCCAAAAATCATTCGAGTAAAAATGGCGGTCTCGTATCTTCCTTCCCCTGGCGATTTAGGGTTTTCGTGAATTCGAAATAATGGCAGCCGCGAAACTAGGGCTTCTGCCGACATTGAAGCTCGATCGAAGGTTCGCTGCTCTGTAGTTCGTCTGTGCCTTCGCCGTGCTCGTCTTCGCTTCGACTAAGGTGAGTGTTCAGCACTCACTTCTAATTCAATTCCCTTCGTCGAATGTTGTTGGTTTCTCTGAAATTTTTATGCGATTTAGAACTGTGATATAGTTCGTTTCTTTGCTTGTTTGGGTTTCTGGACTTGTTCGATTTCGTATGGATGTTGTTGACTTTGATTTGTTCATTCATACCTGGCTTCGATCTATACTAGTTCGAACTCGAAGCTTGCCACGGGTTTGATTTTCATCTTTGTAATTTAGGCTGTCGCCCAGATTTGATCTTTTGTAAATTAAACTCGACCAGTTACTTTGGAAAACAATTTGTTTTGTCACTCGATTTCAATTCTTATTGTTTTCGTCCTTGACGTGAATTCTGTTTTCCGCTTCAAGTCGATATTCTCTGACTTTGGCTTCTGAGAATGTTGTCTTCGAAGTTGTCTATCCACCGTTCAGTACTATGCTCGGCAGTCGAATTGTCGTTGTGATTCGAACTGTCACTTGGAGTTTGTATTCATATATGACCTGTTGCTCATGTGCATCCGGACTTATATACTCTTGAGTCTGTTGCCTGTTTTCACGAGTGATATTTGTTGAGTCTGCATTCTTATTGTCCAGACTTGATACTTTTGACCATTTGTTCATCACTAGTCTTTGCAATTACCCTATACCTTCATTTCCGGTAGTTGATGTCATTGTTGGCTTGCGTATACTTGTATTGCAGTGCTTCATCTTGTTCCCTGCATATTTGAACTGTCATTGTTTCACTTGTTCATATGCCAGTTAGCTGCTGCATATATGTGCTTTTGATTGCACTGTCCATAGCAGTATCATGTCGACAGACTTGATCACTTGAGATTGCCTGCTTGGTAGCTTTTGTTGAAGTTGGGTTGACCATGTTCTGCCCTTATTCATTGGGTTGCATTGTTTCCTCATGTCACTGTTTTCATGTGCACTGGTTCATGTATAGGTGTAGTCTTTTGGTAAGGATGCTGTCATGTGTACATTCCGAACAGTTATGTCTTTGTATCGAGTGCTTTTGTTAGTTAAATCTGGCTATTGGTTCAGGGTCGAATCATTAAACTAGTTTGCATACCTATATGTTGCCACTCTGTTGTGTTGAGCCCTGTCTTTGTTTCTTATTCATTTGATGGAAATTGGTCCAGATTTGTGTTCCTGTGTACATGTTCACATGGGTTTGCTTTGTGTTGCATTGCATACTGTCACTGCCCATTTATGTTGATATTCTTTGTAAGTCTGGTCTTGTTGTTTCTTGATGACACTGTCCACTGATTCGTTGTAGTGTACACTGTCCTGTTGCACTTGTTGTATCACTTTGACCAGCCTGTTTGTTTATCACATTTGCTTCATTACTGAGCCTGTTTCACTTACTTCACCATTACTTGGTGTTGTCTGCATTTCACTTGACCATTTGTATACATCCATTCATGTATGTATACAGATGTATGTTCACTTTTGCACATTCATGTGTTTGCTGTCTTATATGATGGCACTTGACTTATAGCCTATCTTGTTTTGGTGATGTTTTCATTTGTGCATCACTTGTTGCCTCTTTTATTGGTTGCACTGTTTCGTTTCACTGTGCAGTCTTGCCCTTAAATATGTGTGGTGGCTGCATTGCTTTATTGTTGAGATTTTGTCCTTGTGGGTTTCATTGCATTGAGGCACTGATTTTTATTTGCAATTTTCCCCCTATTGGGATTGGTTTGCATATTCACTTGAGTTGAACCCAATTTCGGGGTTTGACCTTGCAATCATCGTGATTTTCACTGAGCTTTTGTGTATCTCCTGCGATAGTGGCGAGGCAGTACACGCGTGCGTGCACTGCAGCCCTATCAGATTTGACCGTTTTAAATTGACAATTCAAATGTTTAAATTGATTTGGTCTTCTGTTTTGTGGATTAACACTGTTTAGTGTGATATCTGCCGTTATCCGGTTCTCTTATCGAGAAGCTGGGTATACGAGATTTCTGTGACTGTCGTCTATCTGATATTTGATTATTATTGCTTCTGTGCATTAATAACTGAGTTTGAATTAGACTGACCCGGGTATTATTTTCTTTTGAATTTAATACTCGGGTCAGACCGAGTATTTACAGGTTGTAGATTTTTAGCTTTGGGTTGCTGCTAGAGCTATGAAGACTTTTTATATCAGTTGAAGTGGTCTTCGTCTTGTTGTAGTAGTCAGTGTGTCTGTTTTAAGATGATAATGTATTCATGTATATTAGTCGATAATGTACTTGTATATATAACTTCTTGAGTCGACAGTTGTAGTTGTATCATTTGTATTGTGTCAAATGTATTGTAACTGATATCAGTTATTGTATATATGAGACTTTTCGTTCCATCTTTATTCCGCATTTATGTTATCTGTGTTATTTTTATATCTATTGTCCTAAACTATTATAGCCACTGTGTAGTAGCTTTGAGTTTGTATCGGTATGTCGGTATTCCTCTAAAAATGAAATGCAATGTTTTATTATCTGACATATCGGTGCTCGCACAAAGCAATTACATAGATGGTCGCTCCTCAACAGCCTTATTCTCCGTGCTAGTTGACAGCACTACACCGTAGTGTTCTTGGCTAGCGTGGGTATTGAGGTGGGGCGTCACATCCTTACATACGAAGATCCTAGAACAAAGGGACCACTACTATTTATTTATCTCAGGAGCTACTCCAAAATTATCAACAAGCAGTCCTTCTGTTAAGAAGATCCCCCGCCTCTAACTTCATTGTCTTCGACATATCATCACTTTTGAACTCGTAAATTGGTTTGAAGTGGATTTCAGATAGGAATTTGCCCAAATCCAATCTCGGTTCCTCCAAAAAAGTCATCGATAAAAAGATGTTAAGTAGGTGGGTGATTAATATTCCATTAATCACTATCTTTTTATCCAAAATATCTTCTTATATATATATATATATATATATATATATATATATATATATATATCTCTCTTTTTAAAACCATTTCTTTTCAGTATACACGGGTTCATTAAACCTCATTTATCAAACCTTTGTTTAATTAAAATCTTTATAAATCTTAGAGTATTTCAAAATCATTTCATCCTTTACTTAGGAAAATATCTCCAAATCATTTATCCAATCTTAACCAGGATTTCTTATTTCCAAATCATAACTTTTAAATGGGTCAAAAAATAATGTTATCTAAGACATCGTTTAAGGTAAACCAAAAATAATTAATTTTAAGTAAAAGGATCCATAGGAATTAAAATAATTCCAAATCATTTATTTAAATCTTGATAAAAGATTTCTTATTTCCAAATCATAACTTTTTAATAGGTTGAAACCATGTTATCTAAATTGGTAAATCCAATTTATTTAGTGTTCAAGTAAAACGGATCCATAGAAATTATACTAATTTTACTCGATACTAATTTTCGTATTCAACTTGTACTATTCATCGGATAACAGTGGAATCGCCTTTTAAATTCATATGATTAGTGTTCCCTCCTCGAATTTAACACCAAGTTTAAGAAGATTATCTCTATTGAATCCAAGTTACAATTAATTAATTATAAAAATTAAATCTTTTATACTTGTCTCATTTTCGACATTTCGACCTTATCTACCTCTCGCCTAGGAAAGAGGCCAGGTATGCCAGGGCACCGGTTGCTCCTGAACATCTCCTTAGTTTAAACACCTCACATCTACCTCTCACGAATAAAAAAATTCGGTCTACTCATTCGCTTTTAGAGCCAAGATTAAATCACTTGATCATAACAGCTTTTCTTTAAATCATTTATTTAAAATTTTAAAATAAATTATAAAAACTCCAAATCATCTTTAAAATACTTATTTGTTTATTTGAAAACATTTATAAAATATTTGGGAAAGAATACTTAAGTTAAAGCCATATTTCAAAAGTTATTAAAAGTGCTATGAATAGTGCTTTTTAGGCTTATTTGATCAAAACAACTTATCGATCATTTATAAATCCATTTTAATAACTCAAATATCATTTAAAACATTTTAAAATATTTATAGAATTTATTCCATATTTTTAAAGATAAAAAAAATTAATTTTAAAGAATTTATTTATTTGGTTTCACTACAACAAAAGGTGTCTTTTATAGCGGCATATAGCCGCTATTAATCACAACCATAGCGCTTTGATAAGCGCTGTATATCGACATGTTATAAAAAACTGTTGAATATTTATAACACAAAATATGCCGCTATGGTTGAGCTTAGTTTTATAACGCAAATTCACCGCTATGGTAGGTTAATTCAATAGCTCATTATAGCCGCTATAATACAGCTAAATCTCAACGGAACTGGAAATCTTTATAACATCATTTTTCCGCTATAAAATATTTATTCAATAGCGGTCATTTCACGCTATTAAATCAACATGTTATAGTATTGATAAATTCTTTTACAGCTCATATATGCCGCTATAAAAATCGTAGATACACTTTTCAAGAGCTATGCCTATATATTACATTTTAATAATAGCAATCAAACTAATTCTTCATAAACGAATAAAGATTATAATCAACAAATATAACACAAAAGCATGCTCAGAAAGAAATGTGATATATTTTTCATTACAGTGTACAAACATTAAAGCAAGTGCATAACCATTGAATAAAGCATAAGCCTGCAGCCAAGTTAACACAGAGAAACAGAAAATAATGTCAATTTAATAAGTGTACAAACATTACAGAGTGGAAACATTAAAGCAATCCTTCCAAATATTATAGAGTACAAACATTACAGAGTTTCAACATGCAAGATCTGATCTAGTTGCGTACTAAGGACCTTGCTTCCTTCCAAATAAGCCTGCGAAGTTAACACAAAGAAACAGAAAATGTTAAAACAAGTGCATGCTCATATAGAAATGTGATATATATTTTTCATTACAGTGTACAAACATTAAAGCAGTGCATGAACTGCATGAACTAGAAACTACAATTGATTATTTCTACTGATCTATTTTTCTAATATGAAAAATAGATTAAAGCAATGTTAACCTCACTTTTCTCAGTTGCAGCAACCATCTGTTGAAGCATTTCTAACACTCCAATATGGGTATGGACAGTCTATTTCTTTTACTTGCAATCTATCAAAGTACCAGTCTCCCACAGAACTCGCAATTCCCTGCATATCAAAATACATTTATTTCATTAATGTATTAATTACATATACGTATATAAGTAGCATACATAAAAAGAAGGGAAAAAAATCATTTGTACCTTATTTCCAATAGCAGGGGAATCGCTCCCAAACCATGTATCCTACCTCTCAGACTGGCAATGAGCAAAACAAGAATTTATAAACATTCCACTTTTTGTGTATGAAGAAAACCCATCCAATACGTTAAGCATTTCACTTCGAAAACCTGCTTTGAGTAGAATATTATGTATGATTGAATGTGGTACATTTACTGTTCTGATCATGCAAATGAATATATGTAAAAGTTACCTTGCAAGAAATTGATCCAATCAGCATTACAATTAGAGTTGTTTAGCTTGCATTGTTTCCAATGACCTAGAGGGTCAGATTTTGATGAAGCTAAACTTTCCTGGAGCTGCAAAATAACAGGAAGACATATATAAGGAGATAACAATGGGAAATTAAGGTTAAAAGCTTCTCCTACTGAACAAGACTTTCAGTTTACATAAGCAAGTAAAATTAGTGGTTTACCTGCCATACATCATATGCTGCATTTAGTACAAATAGTGGAGTTTCGATGCTGGATACCAAATTTTCAGGAAAGAAGCACTGGAACATTATTAAATAAAACAATAATCAGTTTATGCACCTGCAAGCCTACTACACCATCAAAAAAGTTTCTCATTGTGCGACCACCAGCTACATCGACACTGTCAATCAGAGAGAAAATTACAGCTAATTAAGATACAAATAAACAAATCCATTTACATGGAAAAATACGTAAGCAACTAGCTGATTTGTTGTTGAATTAATAAGTTACGTAGCAAGACATACGCATCAAGGAAAAGGCCAGCATCTGCAAAACATTTAACTTTGACATTTTCTGGAAATAATTGCCGGAACTGGTCACAGTGTAATATAGAAGCTGGACCTCCAGCTGAACATCCAACAAGCAGACCCTACAATTTAGTAACATATGAAAAAAAGAATTATAAGGAATTATTATATGATTATTAGATAAGTAAATTACATTATTAATTTAATTACTTGTTCAGCATCACTCATTCCTTTTGACATTAGCTCGTCCATGGCTTCTAGCCAGATACGCTTGGTTGAACAAAAATTAATGGGGAATGCACATATTATATTGCATACGTGGATATTATAGTAATGCCAATAAAGTGACCTCCTTCTACCTTTCTGTTTGAGAAATGGGAGTCGTGCACATGAATAATTACATCCTGATGTATTTAGCTTTATCAGAATTGCCTTTGTGCTTCAAGTGTATTGTGTGTCCAATACAATCACAGTTTTTAATTTTATAGCCTTTTGTTTATACCATCGTTAGTTAGACTAAAATAGCCGTAGATCTCGATGGATTGACTTCAACTTGTACATTTGATTAATGTCACCTTTAACAGTTGATTAGTGAGTTTTGAGTAAAATAAGGCCACTGCCTCGGTAGCTTTATGTTGTTCATCTTCCTTGCTTTTTTTTCATTCTTCCACTCCACCGTATTAGTGGAATTGGTATAGACAGTAAAGCATCAATAAACTTTACAAAGCTACCGTAATGGTATAGACAGTAAAGCATCAATAAACAGGATATAAACATTTACTAATTACCGTTACTGTATACAGTTTTTAGATTCCTAGAATAAGAATGGATGGTATAAATAAGATAAAAGTGAAAAATTGGAAACAGATAATACAGGCACGATAAAAACGATCATGTGCATGTGTGATGTGAGCACCAATATAAAATTTACTACATAAGAACATTCCAGAAACCAGGCAATTAGTACATTCTAACATGCAATTCACATATAGGATAAAGAGTTCGAATGTATTGTGAAATCAAAGAAATGTTTATATAAAACACACCTTAGGAGGATTGATAAACAAAATATTTGGAAATAGTTTGCAGATGTCGTTGTTTCTGGCTGACTTGATGACTGCTTTCAGCCCTTCTGAAAGTTGCTTCAATGGAATTGGCTAGAAATAAAACAGGGTAATCCAGGGAAATTAATTAAGAAAAAAATAGATTAAGTTGGTAGATGCTTTCATACAAAATTTAGAAGTCAAAGGGAAAAAATTACAAAAGGTAGTCGGCCAAGATGAGGAAGCACGACTGTCTGCAAATAGAGGGCAGTAATCAATAACATAAATAAACATAAGCAAAACAAAAAACAAAAATTAGACAAGGATTTTTGGGATTTCCTTAAATAGTTGAAATCATGAAGCCTTTTTGGAATTTCCTTAAATAGCCATATGTTTCTTTTTAACTTTGATTTAAAAAAAAATCAGATAAGGATGTAGGACTCCTAGTCCAAAATGATAGGTGGTCGACATATTTTGTCCACAAATTGGAGTGGATGATATGCAACATAACTACTGGTGCGTATAAAGATAAAACTTACAAGTTTCTCTTTTTGTTTGGTCTCGACTTCTACTAGAATATTGGACTCGGCTTTGACTAACGCTCAGGAGGAAATCTCTAAATTAAAGCAAGATAATTTAAAGATGAAACGAGATTTGGATGCTGCTTCTTTAGATATAGAAATAAGAAATAAAAGGGAGGCAGATTATAAAGCACAATTGGATGCATCCTCTAGAAAAGTTAGGGAGATGGGGCAGCATGCTATGAAATTAAGGAGGAGGGTAAAAAGATTGGAATGGAAGTTTACCAAAGCAGGAAAAGAGCTAGATAATAAAACCACCTATAATGTTCGTTATAAGATTTATGCCTAAGTAAAGTGGCAGTTCATTGCAAATAGGCTTGACGTAGAGGGCGCATAAGTAAGTTTAGATTTTTTAGGGGAACCCGACCTGATCAAAGACACCTAGGGATACTATAGAAAGAAATGGTTTAGGACTGCGGTGGCCTACCAGGTTCCTCTTTTAAGGGAACCCAGGTCGAGGATATTTCAGATGATTCTAATGAAGATAAGGACCCTATCACCGCAAATAACTTACTTATGGCATATTTATTAGTCACCCCTTTACTGAAAAATATCTTTGATCTCTGCTTATTCATGGAGAGACCACCCAGCTTTTCTAAGTTTGTCATGACCAATGGTAGGATTTTCAAACTTGTTCCCCGTTATTTATGATCCTGTTAGATTTTTGAGTTTGAATAGATGTAGTCGTATGAGTATAGCTTTGGCAATTTAGTAAATGTTTCATTTGGTATTTGAAAACCGATTATTATTTTCTATTTTTCTTGTCAATATGGCAATTGAAGCTGTTTTAAGAAATTCATGAAGTATATGATTGATAATTTAAATGGTACAGAACAGATTTTGGGATACAAACCACTTGATGAATTTTTCCAATCCCAACATTGGTTGGCAGGCTTGCATGACATAGTTTTGTTACCTTATTTATAGCTTCCATCACTTTTCACACTGTGTGTTTCCTCACCAAGCTTGTAGCTTTCACTTGTCTTCTAGTCACCATGCAGCTGCAATTTACAATTTCAGTGGAGGGCTACCCGTTCATTATCTGTTAGTCCCTCAATCATGTTATTTACAATTTGTTTCTTGCATCGAATGTATTATAGAATTTTGGAGTTAGATTGTTTATTCTCTTACATTTTGTCGTTAACGTGCCTAGTGTCCTTCTTATGTTTTGGAAGAAGGTGATTTTGACTTAAATTTGGATAACAATGCCCGCGCTTGAGCTTGACACCATTGGACATAGATCTAACAATTAGTTGAAATGTGTTGATAGAGAGAGATGATTATCTTTGAGTACAGGTGGAGTACTTAAATTTTGCTACTCAAGTACATATTGAACTGAAAAGGAGATTGAGAGTTTCGCGATGAAACAAACGAGAGAACCCATGTTACAATTTGAAAGTTATGGAGGTTACCATTTTCATCCTGTAATTGACTTGTGACTCTTGCACAAGGACTGGTCACCAATAAGATTTCTCCTCAATTGGTCTTATTTCCTATCCAAACCAAGTATGGTGTCCATTCATCATAAGGATTATCCTATGATTAGTCGCAGGCAATTTTATCCAGTTTTGAGTTGGCTTGAGGAGTTATTTTTATTTTGGAATCAAAGTTGATTGATTTGAGTTATTTCAAGTTGTAGTTTCATAGTTTTCAATAATAAGAATTATTATTACTTTTAACCGGACGATTATGGTTAATTGGGATTGGGATAAATGATTATGCTCATTGTCTTCGTTGTAAAGGGATCGAGTTCATAACAAAATCATGACGTTCACATTGTCTTCATCGCCGACTATGATGATGAATTACAGTCTTGCATTTTCTGTGCATATTGGTCTCCCGTCCTATTTTCCTAACCTTTGTTTTCTGGATCTTTTTGAGTTGATACATCATTTATGTGGCCAAACGTTTGCTTATAGGCGAAGTGATATGATACTCATTGTTAATGCTTCACCAATTCGAATAGTTATCAACAATTGATAATGTCAACTGTTTGAGGTGTTAATACTTACATATTCAATTTTCAATAAATGGTTATTTAAATTAAACGGTTTCTAAGCTTAGAAAAAATGAAAAAAGCCAGGCTTTTTAAAAGGATCCAAAATATACAGCAAATCAACCTCGTAGACTAGCAATCCAAAAGTAGAAAACATCAATTAAGAGGTGAGGAGATGATCTTACTCTTACTATAAGTAACAGCTTAAGAGATCTTACTATAAGCAAATCAACCGGTTAAAATTCATCACCATGCAGTTGCAATTGTAAATAAACATAACCTAGAAATTTCTAACCTAGAAATCCAAGCAAATAATTTAGGGGTTCTGGACACTTCGACTTGGGAACTGCTGAAGAGTGATGAGCGAAGATCAAAGGTGGCGATGGCGAGCGATGAGTGATGAACAATGAGCGAAGATCGTAACAGCTTAAGAGCAATGGAGAGCGATGAGGAGGGAAACGGAAATTTAGGGTTTTGGGAGGAAGACGAGAACGATTAAGTGTTTTGAGAGGGAAATGAAAATTTTGGGAGGGGTAATTTCGTTTTGGGGCGTTACATGGGTAAAGAACTGAGTATGCGTTGCGTCAAAACAGAAGAGAGCAAACCAAGTAAGAAAAATAAATAATTAAATGTAATCAATAATGCTTTAGAATAAGGCGCTATTGAATGGCGTTATTAATAACATACTTTCTTGTAGTGTTTCCAAACTGCGACTATTTTGAAAACTTGAGTTGCACATATTTCAAAATCTACTAAAATATCGATCATTTTATTTTGTTTGAAAACTATAATTATAAGAGTTCAGAAAATTCTTATTAAAAAGGATTCCCGACCCCGAATTCATAATATAGATGGATTTAACTTTCTACGGCGCGAAATCGCGAACTACTGTTATGCGACGTGCCTATTTTAACTTAATTTTCATATTCTTTCCAAACATTGTCGGAACACTTTTAAATCTTTATAAAAAAATTTAAAATCATTTTAAACCATTTTAAAGAGGTTTAACAATCTCATATACATCATTTCACTTATTAAAGGAAAGTGATTTCCTTTGTGATATTCGACGTGTATTAAACGTGAATTGTTTACACATCCAAACTAACATATTATCATACTCAAACATGGTTCATAATCATCACAACCAAGCATAGCTAAACATATATATCATCTAATATATCATAATATAAATAGAGTTTCTCACCTTTATAGAATATCAAACTTAGGAAAATGGAGTATAGTTTCGCTATGATCGAACCAGAGCTTATAAAATTGTGCCCGAGACCTTCGGATAGGCTCGGCCTATGCTTGCAATTGGAGGTGGGCTTGGCCAAGCATGGATATGGTTATAGCCATGAGCTTTGAATAGAGATGTGGAGTGATTTGCCTTGGTTTTGAGGTGGAATGACATGGTATATCTATGTGTATATATTTTACTTTATGTTTCCATAACTTGGAAAATATTTTTTTTAAGACATGAAAGCCATTAAAGAAGAGCTCTTAGAGCTTTGAGAAGAAGGAGGAAGAAGTGAATGGATGAATGAAATGAGAGAGCTAAGGCCTTGTATTTATAGACAATAATGTGCGCAAAATATCTACATATGTATTTCCTTTTCTACCCTCAACCCACACCCCTCCTTTCCCATCATCATATACGTTACTTCCCCTTCCCTGTGTGCCTCTATCATTTCACTTGACTTCATGGCATGTGCATTGACTTTGCATAGCTTAAGGATGAAGTTTTCTAAAATATCTAAGATATTTCACCATATATGTATATATAAATATATATATGTGTTATGTATATATGTGGGTATATGTATATGTTAGGTTGTGTATGTTTGTGTTATATATGTTCATATGATATATAACCAAGGTTGCAAAAATTTTGAATAACTTCCGTTCGCTAAACCGTTGAAAATCGGAAAACCGATTCCCAATCACATCTCCAGTTTTTAGTTAAGCTATATATATTAGTAAAAAAACATGAAAATATATTTCTCATCATTTTATTTAAATTAAAATGATCTCTCTTGAATTATAAAACCATAAAAACCTATATTAAATAATTGTTTACAAAAAGTTTTATTATATCGATAAAGCGCTATCAAATTTCCTTTATATTTTCAGATCAAATATATATTTTATAAAACTATTATAAATAATTTATTATCATTTTAAAACAATTGTTTGAATAATTATAATAATTACTAAATCATTAAATCATTAAATCTCAACTTAAATTCATAAATCAATTATTAAGTATGATGCCATTATTGATGATGTCAAAAATATAATTTATTTCCCAAAAATAAAATAATTAATTAATTTCATATTCTTGTTTAAATGGATAAATAAGTGTATGTATCCAGCTACGTCAGCAACTTCTGATAATTATAGAGCCGTTTATCAATAAAGTGATTTTCGAACATTTTCGATATTCTTCCAAAGTATATATTTTCTTAAATACTTATTCAAAATAAGATTACCATTATTATTTATTTTTCAAAACATCATAGTTTGTGCTAGAAAACTTATATTTGAATATTTTCAAAACAAATATAATTTATAAAAGTGATAAATTTTGTGGGTCGTTACAAACTTCCCTCCATAAAAGAATTTCGTCCCCGAAATTACAATGCAAAAACCGGTAGTTTTTCATTAAAAATAAATTTTGAAATATCAAATATAAACATGTTCTTATATTTATAGATTATTTGTATACACCATCTTATTTGATCTTAAATTCGAATATACACTTTGCTTCCAAACTAGTATTAATCCTTTGCTTATTAGTGCAGACTTTGATTAGGCTCGGAAACTTCTGTTTTCCTTGCATAGCTCTCAACTATGATAGAAAATGTAAGGATTTGACTATAAATTCTCATAAATATTCGCCATCAAAAATCGGGTGATAAATTCTTTTTTGGACCGGTGTAAATACCTCAAAGTTCTGTACTCAAATCATAGGTCAAACAATTACGTGAATAAAACAATTTATGTACAAGTTACGTATTTATTCCAATTGGTTTTCTTAACTATACCAAATCACAATCAATTTATATCTCTACCAATTTATGATCCATTTCATAAAACTATCTCTTAAGTTTATAAACACTTATAAAACATAACTATGGTTTAATCAACACTTTCAAGTTTCATAACCATTCACTTCATACTAAATCCATTATTGAATTACCTTTTGCAACATTACTTAAGTGTATAAATAGTTCACGACTTAAGTCTATATTTGTATAATACTCCATTACATCCCAAGGGTATAAAAAACCCTAAATTTCAGATTGGTTTTACTAACATCAAGATGTTTGACAAATTTAAACCTTTTTGAAATTTACTATCATCTCAAATTCATAAGTTATAAAACTTATCTCTTATATTTTTATTAAAAAAACTTCCAAATAATACTATTATTATTTTCTCAATTTTGAAGAAAAGTTTTCATAATCACCAAGATTTAAATTCTCATATTCCCAGCTTTTAAATCCTTTTTATTTTTAAATTATACTTATATAATTTTATTTACTTAAAATATTTCACAATTTTTTATCTTTCATATTTTCAAAATTTCTTAGTTCTAATTTAGGCATGATTCAGAAATTTCCGACTATCCATAATTGTTGAAAATTCCATTTATTTTATCAATTAATGCTCCAAATTGTCTTTCTTTAACACTTTTCTAAAGATGTTTATAATTACTAATCAATTTATCAACTAATGATTTGCATTATCTTTTAACATAAATTTTTTTATAGATCAAGTAACTCCAAATTGATACCAACGAACTGGGTACTACCAGTAGTATTATATATCCCCTTAACTAGAAGGATAATACTTAAGAGAAGTGTTTACCATCCAAATATATCTCCTGCCCATTTTTAGTTACTTTTGAGCCACTCGAACTAGTCACCATAAGATTCTTCTTTTCAATTCCTTTATTTATAAAACTTGATTTATACATTCATTTCTTAGGACCATCTTATTTTTACATTTTCAGGCTCCTAAATTTGTTTATCTTTAATAAATTTCTTAAGTTTAGATTGGTATTATTACCAAACACCATATAATCAAATCATGAAACTTAATTCACTAGGTGATTGTCTTTTTTAAAATCAAACAAACAATCAGTCAATGATAATAATTGAATATCGTTCCCTTAATTGCAAACTATCACACTATAAATAACTCTACATTTTCGAAAGTAATTTCTTTATATATAAAATATCATCTTAATTAAAATTATTTCATTTACCCAAATTTTCCAAAACAAAATCATTTTTAGCATTAACAAATACGTGCTGATATATAATACTCTCAACTCATTCTAGGGTGTCACTTACCCTTTCTCTAATGAGTTACTCATCCTAGGTTATTATTAATCCTACCTCTAATGAGAAGACACACCCCAACTAGGATCAAGTGTTCGCTTAACCCAAGCTCTGATACCAAATGTAATGGACGAGATTTTCGACTCTCGAAAATCGACACCAATAAATTCTCAGTATTCACGTGCCGCAAATTCAAGTGCCGGAAAATTCAACTATTAAAGGAAAAAAGAAAATTAAGACATATAATAGAATCTTACACGAATGAAATAACATATATTATCTAAACATAAAATTTTTACAGTGGAAATTTTTAAATACATATATCAACATGGACAGTTATAAATCTCCGCTCATACAAATGCGGAATACAATAGTACATATGTGTGGTGAAAATGATAACAATCTTCAGAAGAATCTTCTAGCTCCATGCTCTAAGATCTTTTAAAATGCTCCAAAATAAACTTGATTACTAGGTTGCTTGGAAAAATAGGGCACCCGGAATTTAAGGGAAAGAAAATAAACTCAGGATCAGTCATGGGACTGGTATGAGAAACACAAAATACGAGTTTTTGGGAAGAAAAAGGGTGTATCATAACACCATGCCGCACATAAATGTAGGAAGGGTTTTAACCTATTATAACCAAATCATTTCTACCTAAAATCCAATGATACTAATTTTAATAACATTCTTCGAAAACCTTTTGTAACGCCCCACCTCAATACCCACGCTAGCCAAGGACACTACGATGTAGTGCTGTCAACTAGCGCGGAGAATAAGGCTGTTGAGGAGCGACCATCCATGTAATTGCTTATCACACGGTGGCTATAAAATACTATTCGGAAACAAACATAGAACAAAACATAACACAAATCAGTCACAGACATCCATATCACAAAGGCGGAAGAAGATATGAATATATAACTAACACATGAAAGTGTACATCAGAGTAGTGGTCAGAAAGATCCACGATAATACAAAAGAATAGCATCACGTGCTATACAAAAGAATAAGTACACAACATAGAGTCTATATCTCAAGTGTATACAACAAAAAACTGCTAAACTAAATAGTTAGCCAAAAGTCAGAGTAGCAAATCCCGGGAGGAAGTCAAGCAGAAGCACCTGTAACATCTCGGTCTGACCCGAGTATTATTTAAGAAAATAATAAACGGATCAGTCTAACTATAAATATCAGATGACATGATATAAAATAAAAGATATGGCATAAACATAGAATATCCATACTGACATACTACTATAAGTATGAAAATGATGTTCAACAGGAGATCAACCGATAAGAAATGATCAATATCACAAGAATCTTCTCAAAGATCCAAAGAGGGCATCATACCCTAAACTTGTACTCATAACAAGTTAATGACATAAAAATCCAGAAATCCAAACAAGAAATCCAGAAATCATAAAAAGAGAAAGAGGCCTATCACATGATGGTCCGAAGACCATGGGGCGCTACCCCATATGTGTGAGTCGGAATCACACTGATTGAGGCCTAGGCTAACCAAAAAGCAAAAAGGTATGTGTGAATGGAATCACACAAGTGGTGTCTAGCCTAACCTCGCAAACAAAAAGATATGTGTGAGTCGGAATCACACTACTGCGGTCTAGACTAACCTTGCGGACAAAGAGATATGTGTGAGTCGGAATCACACCACTGCGGTCTAGTCTAACCTTGCAAACAAAGAGACATCGCACAATTGCTAGTCTAAATCATAAAATGATCATCATGATCATCGAGAAGTGTCAATCACACCAAGCTAGTAAATATATGAGTTTAGCTTCATGTCCCATAACCACTTGCTTAACTTAAATATTTACGAACAAGCTGTAAATCTTCACTAGAAAATTGTCACGAAAAGGGTTCAATCGAACAAGTCCAAGAGCTAACCGACGAAGTGAACGCAAGCGTTTCATACCACTCGTTTTACTAAGTCGTTTAAGTCAATTTCTCATTCGAGTGAAGTAAAGGCTTATATATATTAGTAGATTGGAAATCGGTTTGAGAAAACGAACTTTTGATATTAAAAATAGTGTTGAAATCGATTTGATGAAAGAGTTTTGATATTTACTACTAGTATTAAAACCTTCATATCTTTAAAGTGACAAGTCATAAAACGATTGTAGAAACAATCTATCACAAAAATTCACATTCGAAGACGTGAATAAAATCCAAGGAAATCAGCTCAAAATGCATCAAAATGGAAGTTCTGATGAATGCTTTTCAGATAAGATTGCCTACGCAGAGTAATACGGGGTTCGACCTAAGAGGGTTCGCGACCTAACGGGTCAAAGGTCCAGCGACCTAACAGATGCAGGCCAAGCGACCTAAGGGGTAAAGGAATCGAACGACCTAGAGAGAATGCGCGACCTAACTGGGTTCGCGACCTAAGATAGGCGAACGACCTAACTGGGTTCGCGACCTAACAAGGTGCGACCTAAGGTCTTGCGACCTAAGGGAAAAAGTCTTACGACCTAACAGTTAAAAGGTCCTACGACCTAGAGAGAATGCGCGACCTAACTGGGTTCGCGACGCGAACGACCTAACTGGGTTCGCGACCTAACAAGGTGCGACCTAAGGTCTTGCGACCTAAGGAAAAAGTCTTACGACCTAACAGTTAAAAGGTCCTACGACCTAGAGAGGTACAAGGCCATACGACCTAAGGTTTGCCTGGGGGATTTTAGGTCGGCAACGACCTATAACCTAAAGCTGCTTCGACCTGAAGGTGCACGACCTAAGGTCTATACGACCTAACGACCTAAGGTCGATACGACCTAATGACTTAAGGTCGAATACGACCTACGACCTATGGATGAGCGACCTAACTCCGAACGAGCTAAAAATGGCCAGAACGACCTAGTAGCAGTTTTTCACCAAAATCACTAAAATTTGGAGTTTTTCGCCAATCCAATCCAAACCAAATGCAACAAACATGCTAAAGTGATGAGGAATCATTCCCAACAGTCCAATGACGATTATAGGCAAGATGTGAGATCAAAAATCTCACCTTTTCACAGAATTTGATGAAGATGGAGATTTGAGAGCAAAGCAAGAACACCAACAAGCTTGAATCAATGTTCTTCACGTGAATTTGATGTTGAATCTCGGATTTGCAATAGAATTTGAGTTTGGAGTTTCAATTTCCACTTCCCACCACCATTTTTGATGAAGCTTGAATGTTAAAACAAATGGTGAATGAAGTGAGGAAGGGGGTTGGGCTGAACTAAGGATGTGCAGTCCAAACCAAAGTCACACGCGGGAAAAGTGACGAAAATTTCACTATCTCCAAACATATCGAAGTTTACACTCAAAAAGATCGCAAACGTCATTTTGAACTCAATGGGGGTGGTCTCGAGTCCTAATTTGACCGTATGCAAAAAGTAGCTTTTCGGACTAACATTCGACTAACGATAAAATATTTAAATATAAAATCGATAGATATGCGGGTTGTTACACCTTTCAAATAAACATATTCAAATATCCGAAATTGTTACATTGGTTAAATTTGATGGCATAATAGGTTTACAACTACTTCCGATCGCACTTATTTGAGAATGAGTATCTAACGAGTAGCGAGGTAAGAATGTACCGAGGAAACAATAGGTGGTCCTCTGCGAATTAAGACCGGTCTAACCGAGACCAATAGATGGTACAGATAGCACAGAATATGATATCACCCCTGCCGTTCCCGACCTCTTCGGGACGTCTCATAGCATACACCACAAAATTTAAACCCGACGTTATAACGGGTAGAAATAAATAAATCTAGAATGGTGATATCATATCTCTAATGGTTGCGATCCATTTAGCCTTAAAGAAACCCCTATTTCACAATTCCCCAGGTGTGAAGCTTGAGGTAACGTTTACCTTTCTTAGAACATTTTTGAAAGAGTCTATGCTGTAGGATCGTATAATATGGAATAGTGAAATGGTCTAGGTAGATAGTAATAAGCAGTAAGTAAAGTAGACACCAAGACTTTATACTGGTTCGGACCTCTTGTCCTACGTCCAGTCCCTAAGCTCCTCTTAGGAATTCAACTAACCAACAACCCTCACTTAACCCGGAGGAATAGGTTTACAACTTACCCGAACAACCGAACGGGATTTCTCGCCTCAACTACCGAAGAGGACTTCAAACTAGATACTAAAAGTATTTCTGACTTGTTGTGTTCTTGATAACACTAATGAGTCAAATTGAGTACAACTTTCCTATAATCTTATCCTCGAGAGTATACAAAGTGTTTGTGAAGATTTAGGAAATGTGAATTGCTATGAATCAAAAGGTGTTATAGTTAAAACAGAGATTCAAGCAATTGAAGTGGTTTGTGATTGCTTTTGAAAACTTAAGAGATCTGAAAGTATGTTCAAGAAAATAGAAAGATTAAAGCAATTAGAATTGGTTATTTGCAAATGTTAAAACCCTGTATTTATATGTGGAAAAGAGATGCATTTGTTTGCTAGAGGTGCAGGCAAGAGATGCTTCCATTTCCATTGGAGAATGGTTGCAACTCTTGGGAGGAAGAAGGTGTCCTTTCAGAAAAATTCGTAGTTACAAATTCAGTCGACTGAGTAGGATATTCAATCGACTGAAAATATAAAGAAAAATTTCCAGGAATACTTTCAGTCGACTGCGCAGGAAATTCAGTTGACTGAAACTGTGCATATTTGTAAATGTGTGCCAGTTTCAGTCGACTGTCCATGCATGTTCAGTCGACTGAACTATAAAAGTATGCACAGTGAATGTGTGAATAAAAATGAAGTTTTATGAATGTGTTTTAATGTTCGTGCAAATCTCTTGAGGGTAGATTTTAACAAATAATCTAGACTTTAGACCTATAAAAATCATACTCATGTTTATACTTAGGTCTTCATCGATCTTCCTCTGATTTTGCATATATCTCTTCCTTTTTGTTGAAGCACATTGTCATTGATCAAAATCTTCGTGTATCAACATTCTCCCCCTTTTTGATTGATGACAACACTAATGTGTTATAGAGATGTATTTACTAATTTTCTCCCCCTGAATGTATGCACTTATCTTTCCTACAAAACAAAGTTAGCTACATAGATTTCTCGCCCTTTGTCATCGACAAAAAGGAAGTAATAATCATAGATGTATAGTAGTAAAACAATCACTGAACAATAAAATTCTAAGATTATCAGAGAATAGCATAGTCAATAAAAAAATTACATAAGTAGCATAGATGCAAGACTTAAACAAGTTAAAACATATAACAAGAAACCATAAAAAATTACTGATCTTTATCCCAATCATAAGAGCCTTCTCTCTCTCCAGGTTCTCGAATGACTGGACCTCCTGTTGGTGGTCTATAGGCTCTTCCTCCTTGACCACCACTAGCTCCGCTTGTGCTGCTACTTGTATGTTCTTCGGATGACGTCCATGTAAAAGTAGGTGCCGGACGTTTGCCGCGTGATGTTGAAGCGGTAGTAGTGCTTGAACATGAGATTGCATCCCATAACTTGTTGAAGAATCCTTTAATTTTGTTAAGCAGCTTTGTGGATAATTCTTGCTCTAGGACGTAAGGAAGTGGATTTAAGATCCCCGATGTTGATGTTATCATCCAAAAATTGATGATTGATGTTGTCACGAATACGAGGGTTAAAGTCTATTTCTTCAAGCTTGCTACCAAAGTTTGGAGAACCTAAAATGTGTGAAATGCAGTCGAGGGAGAACCAAACTTTCTTTCCACATACCATACTCCAAACACTATCATTTGGATTTCTTGGAGTTTGGTGTCCAAGATTAAGGTTAGCATAAAATAATTTTATCATGATATGATTTATTACATGGTCGTTTCTTTTTAAATCCAAGAGAGAAGTTAGACCTGCTTGATCCGTTAATGCTTGGATGTTGTATGTTTGAAGGCTTTGAAAATCAACAAAAGAATGTTCGAAGATACGAGAATTCTTCATCTTATTCCACCTAGTGACTGAGTTTATATTTTTATAATATTTGCTATAAAATATCTTTAAAAGAAATTATTCCTAATTCTCGTCGCAATTTTATAAATGAGTTTTCTAATAAAGGTTTAGTAAATATATCGGCAATCTGATTTTCGGTAGAAATATGTTCTAAATTTATGATTCCTTTTTCGATATTGTCACGTAGAAAGTGGTGATGAATATCTATATGTTTTGTACGAGAGTGATTAACCAGATTTTTAGATAAATTTATTATACTTGTATTATCACAATATATTGTAGAGTTTGTTAAATTTATATTAAAATCCTTAAGTGTTTGTTGCATGTAGATAACTTGAGTGCAAGCTAAAGCGTCTGATATATACTCTGCTTCACAGGTTGAAAGCGAGACACAATTTTGTTTCTTACTAAACAAAGATACAAGTGATTTTCCAATGAAATGGCACGTACCACTTGTACTTTTTCTATCTGTTCGAGATCCACCAAAATCAGCATCACTAAATGATACTAACTCAAATGGACACTCTTTTGGATAGAAAAGACCAAAATCTTTAGTATTGTTAAGATATCGTATAATTCGTTTTACCGCTCTTAAATGTGATTCTTTAGGATTAGATTGAAATCGTGCACATAAACATACACTCATCATTATGTCTGGTTTACTAGCGGTTAAGTAAAGTAAGGAACCTATCATACTTCTAAACAAATTTTGATCTACAGTTTTGCCATTTTCATCTCGATCGAGATGAGTTGTGGTACTCATAGGAGTAGGTTTTCCAGAAGTGTTTTCCATTCCAAAACGTTTAATTAGATTAGCACAATATTTTTCTTGATTTAAGAAAATTCCATTTGTTAGTTGTTTAATTTGTAACCCGAGAAAATAAGATCATTCTCCCATGTGTGACATTTCGAACTCCTTAGTCATTATATTTGAAAATTCTTTACACAAGTTTTCATTAGTTGAACCAAATATAATGTCATCTACATATATTTGAATTATTAGAATGTCATTAGTAGTGTTTTAATGAATAGAGTTTGATCTACTTTTCCGATTTGAAATCACGAATCTAGTAAATAGCTTTTAAGTCTCTCATACCAAGCACGAGGTGCTTGTTTAAGACCATATAGGGCTTTCTTTAATTTATATACATGATCCGGATATTTTTCGTGTATGAATAAAGGGGGTTGTTCTACGTACACATTTTCTTTTATAAAACCATTTAGAAAAGCACTTTTAACATCCATTTGATAAAGTTTAAAATTGTGAAAACAAGCGAAGGCTAATAGAATACGTATTGCTTCAAGTCTTGCAACGGGAGCAAATGTTTCTTCAAAGTCGATACCTTCTTCTTGATTATATCCTTGTGCTACTAGTCTAGCTTTATTCCTAGTTATATTTCCTTGTTCGTCTACTTTATTTTTGTAAACCCATTTTGTTCCTATAACAGATTGATTATTAGGACGAGGAACTAAATCCCAAACATCGTTACGTTCGAATTGATTTAATTCTTCTTGCATAGCAACAGTCCAGTAGTCATCTGTTGATGCTTCTTTAGGATATTAGGTTCTAATGTAGAAATAAAATCAACATGTCCCATTTGGTTTAGCTGACTTCTAGTTTTAACTTGAGAATCAATTTCACCGATTATGTTTTGTACAGGGTGATCTCGTAAGATTCTAGGTGGAGATCTAAGTTCGGTATTATTTATATTTTCAAGATTTGTATTGTCTGTATTTATTATAAATTCATCATCATCTTTTATACTCAAGTTTTTATTAAAGTTTTCATCAAAAGATACATGTAAAGTTTCTTCGATTATATTTGTTCGTTTATTAAAAACTCGATATGCCTTACTTCGTTCTGAGTATCCTACAAAAATTCCTTCATCGGCTTTTGGATCGAATTTTCCTAGTTGGTCTTTTGTATTTAAAATAAAACATTTTGATCCAAATATTTTAAAATAAGAGATATTCGGCTTTCTATTGTTAAAAAGTTCATATGAAGTATTTTTAGTTAAAGGTCGAATAGAAATACGATTTAATACATAACATGCAGTAGCTACGGCTTCTGCCCAAAAATGTTTTAGTAGAAGGCTTCCATTTAATAATGTTCTTGCACATTCTTGTAATGTTCTATTCTTTCTTTCCACTACTCCATTTTGTTGAGGAGTTCTAGGAAATGAGAAGTTATGGTTTATTCCTTTCTTTTTACAGAGAGATTCAAAAGCTTCATTTTCGAATTCGCCACCATGATCACTTCGAATATTCTTAATTTTCAAATCTTTAGTGTTTTGAATTCTTTTGACAAATGTTTTAAAGTGCTCAAATGTATCACTTTTATTTTTCATAAAAATGGTCCATGTATATCTTGAAAAATCATCAACTATTACAAATACATATCGATTATGATTAATGGATTGAACTTGTGTTGGTCCGAAAAGATCCATATGAAGTAATTCTAGTGGTTGTAAAGTTGAAATATTTTTCTTAGATTTGAAAGATGATTTTGTTAATTTTCCTATTTGACAATCATCACAAAGATTTTTCATCTTAAAGTTTATCTTAGGTAAGCCTCTTACTAATTCATTTTTAGAAAGTTTTCTACTAGTTTTGAAATTAATATGACAAAATCTTTTGTGCCACAACCAAGGATCATTATCTTTGGCTAGTAAACACATATTTGTATTATGATTAATTTTCATATTTAAAACATAAATATTCCTATCAATATTTCCCTCAAAAACAAGATTTTGGTTTTGATCAAAAATACTACATTTATTTTCCGAAAAAGTTATTTTAAAACCTTTGTCACAAAGTTGACTTATGCTTAGTAGATTATGTTTTAGATTTTTAACTAATGAAACATTTGTAATAAAAGGTAAATTTGATGTACCGTAATTGCTCACATCTCCTTTGCCAATGATATAGCCTTTTGAATTGTCTCCGAAGGTAACCGAGCCACCATCAAAGTATGTGATGTTTGTAAGCATATCTTTGTCGCCGGTCATGTGTTTTGAGCAACCACTGTCTAGTATCCATTTCTTCTTTTCGAGTGGGACCTAAAAATAAATACAAAATTATTGGTACCCACCTTTCAATAGGGTCATAAAAGTTAGAACTTAGGAAACCAAACCCAATTTGGTTCAGTATCCTTTTTATAAATATAATTTTTATTATTATGAACACTATCCATAAATGCTTTGATATATTTATTCCTAATCAAAATATTGTTAGTCTTTGGAACCCAAATTTTAACTATATTAGTTTCTTCTTTTGTTCTAATAGGTTTTCTTAATAACATTTGTTGTTTTGAATCAATATTCCTCTTAAAATATGTATTTATCTTTTTAGGAATTTTTGGTTCCTTTTTATATCCTAATCCATGTTTATTCGAGGAAGATTGAGAATTTTCTAAAATCTTAGATAAATTTTCTCTTCCTTTGTTAAAGTTAGAAACATTTTTAGTGATGTTATCTAATCTAACTTGAAGACTATTATTTTCTAGCTCAACTTGTTTAATCTGAGTTTTTAACTCATGATTTTCAGAAACAATTATATCATTTTTTGTTTTTTGATTTTCAATTTCTTGACTTAAAAGAGATAATTGAGTTTCCGAATTTGAAAGAAACTCTTGAACTTTTTCAAGTTCTTCTTCTAGAATATTCTTTTCATCTTTTTACATATCCCTTTCAAACTCAGCTTTGTTATGATTTTCACGAGTTTCCTTGAGTTTCTTTTAAAGATTTTTTATTGTACTCAATAGTTCAGTATTTACATCAATTAAATCGTCGAAAGTTAAATTACTAACCTCAGATTCTTGAGCCATAAAGCATACATTCGCTTGTTCATTGTCGCTATCATTTTCACTTTCAGATGAAGATGAATCTGAATAATCCCATGTTACAGAGAATGCCTTCTTTTTTAATTTTTCTTTCTTGTTTTTGTTCTGATTCTCCTTCTTTTGCTCTGGACAATCTTTTTGCATGTGACCTTTCTTGTGACAGTTGAAACATTCTATATTCGAGGATGAAAGTTTGTTCAAGAAATTCTTTTTGAATCTGTTTTTATTTTCTTTTCTATATCTTAAGAATTTCTTGAAATTTTTGGCTATAAATGCTAAATCCTCATCTTCAGACTCTGATTCTTCCTTTTCCGCATGAAAAGCTACATTTTTTCTTTCTTGTGCTTAATCTTTCTTAGCTTGCATATTTACTTCATACGACATAAGATTTCCAATTAATTCTCATGGTTTCATTGTAGATAGATCATTTGCTTCTTCGATTGCTAAGACTTTTCTCTCCCATTCATCAGTGAGTGAATTTAGAACTTTAGATACAATATCAAAATCCGTGTATTTTTCTCCTAGTCCTATTAAGGCATGATGAATGTCTTGAAACCTCGAGTACATGTCACTGATGGATTCATTCTGTCGCATTCTAAAGTTTTGGAACTGGTTCTTTAGCATGGAGATCTTTGTTTGTTTAACCTTGTTTGTGCCTTCATGTATGGTTTTAAGTGTACTCCATATCTGATGTGCAGTAGTACAAATGTTAACACGATTGAATTCATTTCTGTCCAAAGCACAAAATAGCATATTCATAGCTTTGGCATTTGCACTAACTTCATTCTTCTGAGCTTGCGTCCATGTAGAATATTCCATTGTGGGTACAACGAATTCTGCTTGTGTTGCATTTCAGGCTTCAAAACTTGTTGCTTGCATATAAATCCTCATCCTTGTAGCCCAATAATTATAGTTTAGTCTATTGAATAGAGGGGGTCTTTGAGTAGATTGTCCTTCCGCAAATGTAGAGTTATAGGTAGATGTTGTGCTTGTGTTGTTTTCCATATTATCAATATGTCAAATAACGGTGTTATGGTTATAGGACGACCTTGCTCTGATACCAATTGAAAGAGTCTATGTGATAGGATCGTATAATATGGAATAGTGAAATGGTCTAGGTAGATAGTAATAAGCAGTAAGTAAAGTAGACACCAAGACTTTATACTGGATCGAACCTCTTGTCCTACGTTCAGTCCCTAAGCTCCTCTTAGGAATTCAACTAACCAACAGCCCTCACTTAACCCGGAGGAATAGGTTTACAACTTACCCGAACAACCGAACATGATTTCTCGCCTCAACTACCGAAGAGGACTTCAAACTAGATACTAAAAGTATTTCTGACTTGTTGTGTTCTTGATAACACTAATGAGTCAAATTGAGTACAACTTTCCTATAATCTTATCCTCGAGAGTATACAAAGTGTTTGTGAAGATTTAGGAAATGTGAATTGCTATGAATCAAAAGGTGTTATAGTTAAAACAGAGATTCAAGCAATTGAAGTGGTTTTTGATTGCTTTTGAAAACTTAAGAGATCTGAAAGTATGTTCAAGAAAATAGAAAGATTAAAGCAATTAGAATTGGTTATTTGCAAATGTTAAAACCATGTATTTATATGTGGAGAAGAGATGCATTTGTTTGCTAGAGGTGCAGGCAAGAGATGCTTCCATTTCCATTGGAGAATGGTTGCAACTCTTGGGAGGAAGAAGGTGTCCTTTCAGAAAAAATTCGCAGTTACAAATTCAGTCGACTGAGCAGGATATTCAGTCGACTGAAAATATAAAGAAAAATTTCCAGGAATACTTTCAGTCGACTGCGCAGGAAATTCAGTCGACTGAAACTGTGCATATTTGTAAATGTGTGCCAGTTTCAGTCGACTGTCCATGCATGTTCAATCGACTGAACTATCAAAGTATGCACAGTGAATGTGTGAATAAAAATGAAGTTTTATGAATGTGTTTTAATGTTCGTGCAAATCTCTTGAGGATAGATTTTAACAAATAATCTAGACTTTAGACCTATAAAAATCATACTCATGTTTATACTAAGGTCTTCATTGATCTTCCTCTGATTTTGCATATATCTCTTCCTTTTTGTTGAAGCACATTGTCATTGATCAAAATCTTCGTGTATCACTGTCCTACAAACATCCTACTAGGCATGACCCTTGGGATTAGTAGCGAGTAGTCCCTGCATACAAAGATCCCAGAACAAAGAGACCACTGCTATTTATTTAACTCGGGAGCTACTCTGAAACTACCAACAAGAAGTCCTTCCATTATGAAGGTCTCCGCCTTCAACTTCAATGTCTTCGACATATCTTCACTTTCGAACTTGTAAATTGGTTCGAAGTGGTTTTCGAATAGGAATTTACCCAAATTCGATCCTGATTCCTTCAAACCAATCATCGATAAAAAGATGTTAAGTAGGTGGGTGATTTATATTCCATCTATTAGTATCTTTTATCCAAAATATCTTCTTATATATAAATATATATCTTTTTAAAACCATTTATTTTCAGTATACGCGGGATCATTAAACCTCATTTATCAAATCTTTGTTTAATTATAACCTTTTTAAATCTTTGAGTAATTCCAAATCATTTCATCTTCTACTTAGGAAAATATCTCTAAATCATTTATTTAAATCTTAACAAAGGTTTCTTATTTCCAAATCATAACTTTTAAACGGGTCAAAAAATAATGTAATTTAAGATATCGTTTAGTATAAACCCAAAACAATTAATTTTAAGTAAAAGGATCCATAGAATTTAAATAATTCAAAATCATTTATTTAAATCTTGACAAAAGATTTTTTGTTTCCAAATCATAAGTTTCATAGTTTGAAACCATGCTATCTAAGATGGAAATTCCAAATTAGTATGTATTCGAGTAAAACGGATCCATAAAAATTATACTAGTTTTACCCGATACTAATTTCCTTATTCAACTTATACTATTCACTAAATAATGGTGGAATCATAATTTGAATTCATATGACTAGTACGATATCCCTCCTCATAATTTAACACCAAGTATAAGAAGATTATCTCTATTCAATCTAAGTTGCAATTATTAAAATTAAACCTTTTATACTTGTCTCCATTTTGACATTTCGACCATATCTATCCCTCACCCAAAAAAGTGGCCAGGAGAGCCAGGGCAATAGTTGCCTCTTGAACATCTCCTTAGTTTAAGCATCTCATATCCAGATCTCAGGAATAGAAAAATTTAGTCTAATCATCGGTTTTAGAGCCAAGATTAAATAAGTTGATTATAACAGCTTTTCTTTAAAACGTTCACTTAAATTTTTTAAATACATTATAAAACTTCCAAATCATATTTAAAATAGTTAATTATTTATTTGAAAACATTTATAAATGATTTGGAAAAGAATAATTAAGTTTAAAGTCATATTTCAAAAGTTACTAAAAGTGCTGCAAAAAGTGCTGCGAATAGTGCTTTTAAGGCTTATTTGATCAAAACAACTTTTCGATCATTTGGAATTCCATTTTTATAACTCAAATCTCTTTTCAAACATTTTAAAATATTTATCTATTTTTTCCATATTTTTAAAGAATTAAAAATATCACTTTTAAAGAATTTATTGCTTTGGTTTTCGAACTGCCAAACCGCGACTATTTTCAAAACTTAATTTGCTCATATTTCAAAATCTACTAAACAAAATCTCATTCCTTTTCTTTTGATTTAAAACTATGATTATAAAAGTTTAGAAAATTCTTATTACAAAGAATTCCGACCACGAATCCGTCGTATAAATGAATTTAACTTTCTATAGCGCGAAATAGCGAACTACCGTTGCACGACGTGCCTATATTAGCTCAATTTTCATATTCTTTCCAAAATTTGTTGGAACACTTTTAAATCTTTTTAAAATATTTCTAAATCATTTAAAAACATTTTAAAGAGGTTTAACAATCTCATATACAACATTTCATTTATTAAAGGAAAGTGATTTCCTTTGTGATATTCAACGTGAATTATTTACATACAAATAAACATATTATCATATCTAAACATGGTTCACAATCATCACGACCAAGCATTGCCAAACATATATGTCATTAATATATCATTAATATAAATGGAGTTTCTTACCTTTATTGAATATCCACTTAGGAAAATGGACTATAGCTCCGCTATGATCGAACCAGAGCTTATGGAATTAAGCCCTAACCTTTGGATAGGCTCGGCCTATGCTTGTAAGTGGAGGTGGGCTCAGCCAAGCATGGATGTGGGTTTGACCGTGAGTTTTGTGTGGAGATATGGAGTGATTTACCTTGGTTTTGAGGTGGAATGACATGGTATATATATATGTACATATTTTACTTTATTTTTCCATAGATTTGCAAATATATTTTTTCAAGGCATTGAAGCCTTCAAAGAAGAGCTCTTAGAGCTTTAAGAAGAAGAAGGAAGAAGAACCGAGTGGATGAATGAAATGAGAGAGTTAAGGCCTTGTATTTGTAGGCAAAAATGTGTGCAAAATATCTAAATGTGCATTTTCTTTTCTACCCTCAACCCACACCCCTCCTTTCCCATCATCATACACGTTACTTCCCCCTACCTATGTACCTTCATCATTTCACTTCACTTTATGGCATGTGAATTGACTTTGTATAGCTTAAGGATGAAGTTTTCTAAAATATCTTAGATATTTTTACCATATATTTATATAAATGTATATATATGGGTACATATATATGCTAGGGTGTGTATGTGTGTGTTATATATGTGTGCAAGACATATAACCAAGGTTGCAATAGCTTTGAACAACTTTCGTTCGCTAAACCGTTGAAAATACTAAAACCGATTCCCAATCACATTTCTAGTTTTTAGTTGAACTAAATATATATATATATATATATATATATTAGTAAACAAAACATGAAAATATATTGTTCATCATTTTAATTGAATTAAAATGATTTCTCTTGAATTATAAAACCATAAAAATCCATATTAAATAATTGTTTACAAAAAGTGCTATTATATCATAAAGCGATATCAATTTTCCTTTATATTTTCAAATCCAGTATATATTTTATAAAACTGTTGTAAATAATTTATTATCACTATTTAACTAATTAAAATGAATTATTATCATTTTAAAACAATTATTTGAATAATATAATGATGATCAAATCATTAAATCTCAATTTAAATTCATAAATCAATTATTAAATATAATGCCATTATTGATGATGTCATAATATAATTTATTTCCCAAAAAAAAAAATAATTTTCTTTTATATTCTTGTTTAAATAGATAAATAAGTGTATGTATTCACCTCCCTATGCAACTTCTGATAATTATAGAGCTGTTTATCGACAAAATAATTTTTGGTCATTTTATCTATATTCTTCTGAAGTATATATTTTTACAAATACTTATTTAAAATAAATTTAATATTATTATTTATTGTTCAAAAAATTATAGTTTATGCTAGAAAAACTTCTATTTGAATATTTTACAGATAAATAGTTTATCAAAGTGATAAATTTTGCAGGTCGTTACAAACATTCTCCTTTATAAAGTACATTTTCTTTTTTAGGGAAGATGTATTCAATATAATAGAGAACAATATTGAAGTCAATTACATATTGAAAATGAGATTGAATCCAAATTAATCAATACATAATAGTAGTAGCCTTGATAATGCCTATTACAAATGCTTATGATCTGACTAATACTCCATAAGAGAAAGAAATATAGACACAAAAATCAAATAACAATGAAAATCCACCATTACACTTTCCTTGTTCAAAAGATAATATATTCAATCAATATCCATCAACGAAAATTTTCAAATTTTCATTCTAACACATAATACGTATTACCATTACAGATTAACCAAAATAAGGAAATTCATCAATAAAGTTTTAAAAACCTAGAATTGCCCTAATTAAGTGTTTAGTAAGAAAATAAATTAAAAATTTAGTCAAAATCCATGTTTCACACATGACTTCAACATGGTAATATTTCAAGAAGAGGGAATTTAAGAAGAAGGACAAACTTTGGAAAAAAATTAGACTTAAAAACACCAAGTTTCATTTTTAGGCTAAAGGACAAATTTTGAAAAACAATTAGGCTGAAGGACAATGCTAGTTGTAACTAGCATTATTTTTACTTTTTATGCTATACAAAATGCTAATTATAACTAGCATTATATTCAGTTTTACACTGTACAAGATGCTAATTGTAATTAGCATTGTCCTTCAGCCAATTTGTTTTTCAAAATTTGTCCTTCAACCTAAAAATGAAACTCGTTGTCCTTCAGCCTAAATTTTTTTCAAAGCTTGTTCCTATGCCTATTTTCCACTTTCAAGAAACTATATTTGAGTTGGTGACAGTTGCATATAGAGTAAAAATGTGTGCATCATAACCTTAGGTAAGGGTTGTGCTTTGCACGCTATAATCATTGATTTAAAGATTTATAAAGAAAAGAGAATATGCAACAAGTGAATAGGAATACCCTAATTCGAATGAAAACTATTGTCTAATTAGTTAGGTTAATAGAACTTTATCATTTGAACATTATAATTATACATCTCTAGTAGCTTTCTATTTAATAAAATATGATATATTTTATCAGTAGTTTTAGGTATATATGTTAAGAACTATATGCAAATAATATCGACTTAATACACTAAATATGCAGTACGTTATAAACTATTTGCATGCATTTATATTTGAGCTTAAAATGTGGTAACTTGTTTCAATATTTTAACCAAACTATTTGCTTTCCAATATTATTGAATAACTTCCAAATCGAGCACATTAAGAACTTCTTTTCCATCTCCTTCAACAAAATAAAGCTATTTGACAAAAATGTAGATTGTATAAGCTTATAACATTGACTATACTTACAAGAATTAACTTGTGCATACATGCCACTTGGTTCCAACTCATGACCTGCATTAAAGGATCCAATTATTTTAGTTAGATGGATTGTCCAAAATGGACTTATTTTAAGTGGATTTAATTCACATACTTAAAATAGTGCTTAAAGATGTTATTAATTCGATTTGGAAGGATGTCTATGCCTTTACCACTTTAAAAGTGTAAAAATGGTATAATATTTCTTTGAAATTAAATTGGCGATAGTTTTTATATATACCGTGTTCCAGTAGAAGTTGAGATTTTCTCTTACATCTTTTACTTGTGTACAAATGAACTACCAAATTTAGGTTAACTTGAGAATCAAATTCAAAAGATAATAAACTTTATTATCGGGTATTGGAGTAGTGGAAAATTGAAAGTTGCCTCATATGCCAAATAAAATCTCTATTTTAGAAGAAAGCTTAAGAATTGGAGAAGGAAATCTTTATAACCTATGCAGTCTTACCTTCGGTATTAAAGAGACTGCATCTGAAACTTGATAGATAAAGTAAGCATCCATAAAAGTTGAATCAGACAATGCATGAACTTTCACAGTAGACTTACATATTCATAGCTATTTATATTTCTTATAACATGTATGTTATTACGAGATTCCAACTTGAGACCACTTGAATCGAAATCCACTAAGCACAGCGGAAGACGGGATCGTGATAAGAAGTGTAAAAACAACAAACCAATAACTCAAATCTAATCTCAACCAATCCAAAGACAATCACAATCCCAAATAAGCAATTCAGAAATTAAAGCAATAATGGAAAAATAAATCACACAGCGATTTATAGTGGTTCCACTAACGTCGTGTTAGTGTACATCCACTTTAAGAGAGAGCTTTATTATTATTGATGAGAAGAGTACAAGAGAATGATTACAATGATCAAATTCTAATTAGAAATTGATTTGTGGAGAAGATAATTGAAGAAAATTAGGTTTTGATAAACCCTAGTTAGTGGAGGCTAATCTCTTGCAGTCGCTTGCATGTGTAGATCTGGAACCTGAATCTAGCTTATATAGGAAAAGAGAAACCCTAGGCAATGTTCCCAAATTGCCCCTGCAGTTGACACAAATCTTCACGCTGAGTCCACAGAACAAACCAGGTGAAAGACGCCTCAGACGTCTGACCAACATGGTCAGACGTCTAACAAAAGTCTCGGGAAACAATTCTGCATAGACTCAGACGTCTGACCCGTTTGGTCAGACGTCTGAGCTCATCCTCGGGAACAGATTTCCTGAGGGGTCAGACGTCTGACCATTTTCCTCAGACGTCTGACCCTGCCCAAAACAGCCTACTCCACCTTTTTCCATATAACTTCCACCTCCGAACTCTGATTTGCGAACCGTTTTCTCCGTTACGAAGCTACTTCCGACCTCTACAATTCTCCATATAGTGTCGCCAAAATTTAACACTCCACCTCGACACTATATCCATCTCCAACCCTAATGGTACCATACCATCAACAACAATAACCGATAGCACCGACTATCACATCTACCTTCAACCAAACATGAATGCTTTCCCAATGAGCTCCGGCAAAGCCACCGCCCATTGCACTCCACCAACGAGCTCAGGCAAAGCCCCTGCCTGCTAATGAAATGTTGAAAACATCCAAATCCTAAGCTATCTCACCAAAGACTAGCACTTGCCAAGAAAATAGAACCTCAATCTCTCACCAATACTCTTTCTCATCTACCACCAAGCTCCTCCCTTAACCGTGCCACCCTGTGGCACCTAGCACTTCTTCAAGCGAATCAAGTTCGAGCAATGCTCGAACTTCGCAACCGGCAAAGCCTTAGTGAACATGTCCGCCGCGTTATCCTTTGTGTGCACTTTCCGAAGATATACTTGCTTATCCTCATCCATGGCTACTAGAAATGACTCTCTCAACTCAATATGCTTAGTCCATGAGCTAAACGCCAAATTCTCTGCCAAGTGAATAGCACTCTGGCTATCACATCGAACATCAATACTATCATGCCCGAATCCCAAGTCACACAACAATCGCTTCAAATAGAGTGCCTCCTTTGCCGCCTCCACTACGGCTATCAACTCTGCCTCCGTAGTGGATAAAGCAACTACGGTCTGCAATCTAGATCTCCAACTTATGGCTATACCCCCAAGTGTGAAGACATATCCGAAAGTTGATTTTCTTCGATCCCCATCACTAGCGTAGTCCGAATCATAATAACCAACCAACTTGCAATCCATCGCCTTACTACCGCCAAAAAGAAGACCATGAGATGATGTGCCTCTAAGGTATCTCAATATAAGCTTCACAGCTTCCCAATGCGATTTCCCCGGATTAGCCATGTATCGACTAACCATCCCGACGGCATTTGCAATATCGGGCCTTGAACACACCATAACATACATTAAACTTCCAACCGCACTTGCATATGGCACCTTTGCCATATAAGCCTTGTCTTTCTCCAAGATAGGTGACCCTTTACTCGAAAGCTTCACATGAAAAGGTAAAGGTGTATTTGATGCCTTTGCATTCTCCATGCTAAACCGGCAAAGAACTTTCTCTATGTATTCCTTTTGAGTTAGTTTCAACTCAAAATGCTTTCGATCCCTTACAATTTCCATGCCCAATATCCTTCTTGCTTCTCCAAGATCCTTCATTTCGAACTCCGATTTCAAACTCAGTTTTAACTTGTTGATTTCATTCTTATCCTTAGAAGCAATGAGCATATCGTCCACATATAAGAGTAAATACACCCAACAATCATTTTCCAACTTCTTGAAATAAACACAAGCATCCTTGATGCTTCTATCAAAACCATTTTCAAGCATAAAATGATCAAACCTCTTGTACCATTGTCTAGGTGATTGCTTTAGTCCATATAGTGATTTCTTCAGCTTGCAAACCAAATTTGACTTACC
The DNA here is from genome assembly GCA_030737815.1 of Allium fistulosum. Lineage (NCBI taxonomy): Eukaryota > Viridiplantae > Streptophyta > Magnoliopsida > Asparagales > Amaryllidaceae > Allium > Allium fistulosum. Next base: position 100,641,713 of record CM060902.1, read on the forward strand.
ATCCACAACAAAACCTTTCGGTTGCTCGATGTAGATGTCTTCATCTAAGTCACCATGCAAGAAGGCGGTTTTCACATCAAGTTGCTCCAACTCTAAGTCATGAATAGCAACTATAGCAAGTAATATCCGGATAGAAGTATGACGCACAACCGATGCGAATATCTCATCATACTCCTTTCCCTTCCTTTGTGCAAACCTCTTAGCCACTAGCCTAGCTTTGTATCTTCCATCATCCTTCACCTTGTATATCCATTTGCATCCAATAGCACGGTTTCCTTTAGGAAGTGGAATCAAATCCCAAGTTTGATTCTTCAACAATGATTGCATCTCATCCTCCATGGCACAAATCCATTTCGAGCTATCACTCGACTTCATGACTTCATCAAGGTCCATCGGCTCATCTTGGACTACATGAAGAGCAAATTATCACAAAAACTAAGATAGTTCCAATCACCATATCTTTCGGGTGGTCTTATAGTACGACGACCAACCCGAGTAGCAATACCATCACCCAAACTCCCTTCAGCTCTACCTTGAACCGAATCTTCTCTAGAATCATGCACATCACCAACACTACTAGAGGTACCCTGTGGACTATGTGATGTAACATCAACCGCTACTTCCTCGCAAGCATCTCCGACTAATCTACTCTCTCTACTCCTTGGACAAAATGTGGAAATAATTTCCTTCTCCTTTGATTCATCATGAGCCGAATCCGGAACATCCGATGAGCTTCCATTCTCCTTGAACATCGCCGACTCATCAAACATGACGAGAATTCACTACCTTCTTCGTTTCCGGATTCCAAATCCAATAGCCTTTTACTCCATCCGTATAGCCAAGCAAAATCCCCTTGAAAGCTCTAGGTTCAAGATTATCATTTCCCGAATCATGCACATAAACCAGACTTCCAAAGACATGAAGATAACTCAATTCAATGCTCTTTTCCTTCCACACTTCCTTCGGAATTTTGTTACCAATAGCTGAGCACAAAATTCGATTAATAACATGCACTGCGGTTGAAAAAGCTTCAGCCCAAAATCCCTTCGCCAAACCCGATGTCAATCTCAAGCATCGAGCTTTCTCAAGTAGAGTACAATTCATCCTCTCCGCAACACCATTCGACTGCGGATCTCCAGGTGTAGTAAAATGCCTCCGAATACCATGATGCTTGCAAAACTCTAAAAATTCTCCGGAAACATACTCTTCGCCATTGTCAGACCTTAGAACCTTCAAAGACTTTCCACTCTCATTTTCAACAAGAGCCTTCCATGCTTTGAACTTTGCAAATGCCTCTGACTTGGCCTTCATTACATACACCCAAACTTTCCGAGAAAAGTCATCTATAAAGGAAATATAATAGCGAGCTCCACCTAAAGAAGCTACAGGTGCCGGTCCCCAAACATCTATGTGAACATACTCAAGAACCCTTCTCGAACCATGCTTTCCTTCACCGAATGAAACTTTTGTTTGCTTTCCCATGACGCATTCTTCGCAAAACTCTAACTTGTTGAAACTTTCTCCATCGATCATCTTACTCTTTCGAAGAATGTCCAAACTCCTCTCCGAGACATGACCTAACCTCAAATGCCACAACCTAGTCGCATCCAAGCCACGAGAACTATCAACTCCTATACAAGTTTCTCCTTCCACGGTCACTCCTTGAAGTAAATAAATACCATGAGTCCTAGCACCCTTCATCACCACAAAGCGCCCCCTTCGAAACCCGCAAGCTATCACTCTCAATAGTGATCTTACAACCTAAAGAATCCAGCTTCCCCAAAGAGATAAGTGACTTCCGAAGTCCCGGAACATAGCGTACATTAGTGAGAGTACGAACCACTCCGTCAAACATCCGAATTTGCACAGAACCAATGCCTTTCGACTTGCAAATAGCACCATTTCCCATAACAATTGAATTTCCTTCTTTGTCGATGTAAGAAGAAAAACAATTCCTATTTGGCGTCATATGATAAGACGCCCCCGAATCGAGCACCCAATTGCTACCCGAAACATCCGATGCTACCGCCGACAGAACATCTACATCTCCCTCACCAACTCCACTCTCCATCGCTACAGATGAAGATGCTACTTCTGTAATAACCCGCTTTTCCGTACCCCTTGAATAGACACTAATCTCCATCTATTTACTCAAGGTGAACGAAAAACCGAACCATTAGGGTTTTAAAAGAAGAGGTAGAAGAAAAGATAGAAGAAAAGAGAAAGAAGAAACAAAAGAACAACATCAGAAACAGAAACAATATCAGAATCTCACATATCGTAGCAGAACAATATATAATAGATAATCACTAGTCTTTTAAAACAAAGAACTATATCAGTTTATACATACATCAATCATCAGAGTCAATATACAACAATGGACAGTTATATAACTTGTCCTCATACAGAATACACAGCGGAATAAATATATCAGATACAAATACTACGTCTCGCCATCCAGCTCATCTCCAAAGCTCCAGAATATCCAGAATATCCTGATAATATAACTCTAGGCTGCCCGTGTGGAAATTGGTGGGCACCCAGAGTTTAGAAGGGAAACAATAAACTCCGAGTCAGTCATGGTGACTGGTGTGAGATCGTAAAACAGTTATTTTTCACAAAGAAAATAAAACAGATTCGCAATGCTTTTGGAAAATGAAACTACCATAAGACCTCCCGCCACACACACAATGCAAACGCAGAATTGGAGGAGATTTCTTCTTATGATAGTCAAATATGCTTACTACGCAAAAATCAAATCATTTTTGATATTATTATTAGTGCATAGTGTAGAAAACATTTCGAAAGTATAATATTAATCTTAGCCAACATACGACCAGTATCGTATGCCTACTATAGCTACTATGTTCAATAGCAGGTTACCGCCACATTCCATAGCAGGTAATACAACCAAAACCGTACCAGGTTCGTATTGTTTCTTTGGACTTTCCAACAAATGGTCAGGCTAAGGAACTTCCTTTCCTCCTGCCGATTGGGATCGCCTCTGGCTGGACGTCCCGAGAGACAAACCGCTCTCTGCCAAACAAGGCCGGGTTACCCCTGTAACAGGTAACTCACGAATATGTCATCACCCGGTCCTTTGGGACCTTTATCCGAGCGCTCGATATCCAACATCACACATCATAAAGAAAGTGTATCCACATGAGTAAGTATCTGGGCTCCATACCATGATACCACCCCTTTCCAGAAGGAAATGACATACCCTAAAGGGCGCGACCCTCATAACCTTGCCGCAACATTCCTGTTTCGACCATTTCCGGGGTGTGAGGCTCGAGGAAGTCTCGTCCACAAAGCTACGCTTTCTCAAAAAGCCCTGCTTCGGGTCCAACAAAATGATCAACCTATGATCACAAAGATATAAGATCAAACAAATGATCATATCGCAAATGATCAAACACTGATCATTTTACAGCAACACTCAGTATGCCACGTTACCAAATTGGGATATATCGTTGATAAATTTCAACTACATAACCTCTGAGCTCGTACGTCTCAGAGAAGGGTGTTAAGCTAAGAGAATAAATTCTCCGCCACCAACAGATATGTATTTGAAAGAAATCAGCTTTATATCTCAAAGTGTAATGTCAGACACACAATCCATACAAGTCTGTTCCGGGATCGAACAGAACCGAAGGCACTTCTCACGAAGCCCTTGCATTTCCGGATAATTTTCAATCACGTCAGGACTTCCCGTCACTAAGGGTGATAAAACCTCTAAATCGGAGATCAGCCGATGTAGAGTAACTCGACGGTAATCCTTCCGTTTTCAAAAATATCCGGTCTTCAACACCGGTCTTCGAATGCAATTCATAACGACGTATCACATATTCGGAATGGGTTATACGACCCCATGGTCCTTTCCCGGTTAACCCGAATAGTGAGCGATTATTCAAAAATAAGTGTGGCATTCAAATTCATCCAATTCACAACAAATACCTATCTAAAGGTAATTTTTGATAGTCGGTTATTTAACTATCGATAAAGATGCGCAACATCATCAGATTCCAAATAATTTTCCCAAATTATTTTATCTTCCAAAATATCTTTTTCTAGATATAAAATTTCCACACTTAACCATTTGAAAACAATTTCAAATCAATTTCCACATTTCATTTTATCTTTGAAGATAAAATCTCAAAACAGTTCATTTCATATTGGCAAAGCATTTCCATACTTATTTAAAAATAAGTATTTCACAAATCATTTATTTTCAACATTTGAAAATATTCGATATACTTAAATCAATATTAAGTATAAATTTCAATCTTTAAGGAAATCATTCTCTTTAAACACATTTATTTGAGTCAAAACGAATGTTACGTAAAACATCGTTACGACGACTCAAAATCACTAGTATAGGGATTCGGATTTTAATAGATATATAAATCCCAATACTACATCAAAACATTTCCTTTCGGAAATCATTTACTATAACAACAGTGTTATAGTCCATCATTTCCTTATTTCTCGAAAACGTCTATTTCAACAATAAATGTTGAAATCTATGTATTCGATACTTATCACGTTTAAAACATCTTTTAAACAATTAACTTCATTTTACAATATCGATTTACTTTATAACTTCACGTTATAAATCTACTAATTTCATTCACTTATGAAATCCATTTATACTTCTTTCTAACACTTATAAAAAAATTCGTTTTATAAGTCCAATATTTTGATTTATAAAATATCGATTTTATAAATTTTTCTATACAAATCGTTTATAGTTATTCAAAAATCCCAACTTAACCCATTTTACAAATAAATCAACTTTTGTTTCAAAAACAACACTTCGGTTATATTTCACTAAAAATTATACCTTTGATAACTTTAAAATTTTACGTTTATAAATCGATTCAAAAATTCCATAAAACGTATATTTCCAAAAATCCCTTTAAAAATCCTTTTAAAGTAAAAGTCGTTATTTTTACATTTCAAAACTGAATCTGATGATGTAACAACACCAATCAGTCCATCACAACAGTCAAATATCATATATCATCATATGATAACAGAATATATCAAAATATCTGTAAATAATCAATACGGTGAGGAATCCAGTTGGATCCCTCCAACCTGTTTCCCTGCATCCAAAGATGTTAGCACAATACCAATTCCGCTCCAGTACGGAATTATCGCGGTATATGGGTTTTTATAAATCCGCTTACTAACGGCGCAATAGGGTCTCATCCGCTATACGAGGCGGGAATCAATCAATCCAATATATACATATGCCAATATGTATATACTGCTATATATAGATATATATCCTATAATATCTAATATCACATCCAAACAGTCAATCATCAATCAATAACTGTAAATAATTCCACATTCAATTTTTGAGTGAGAAGATCTCACCGTGATTTCAATTCCGTTCCAGCTTTTTATTTCGAATAAATTAAACAGACGTTTAATTTAACTCAAAATTTTCACTGACTCCGATCGCTTCCACTTCTGTTCCATAGTGTAGTGCTCGACAAAACGAAGCCAACGCAACTGGTTTCGTCGAATTCTGACCTCGTACGAAAGAGATACATTGTTTTAAACTTTAACGAATTTTTATATAAATAATTTTACAATTTTAATTACATTTCCAAACCCTAACTGCATCTAGACCGTTCGTTAGCTTGATGAGATCGTGGCCTTCAATTCCCTTCTTCCTCACGCAGATCCCCCAGGTTATCACGCGTATGAACGAAACCCACTAGCCGCCTCCATCATCGAATTATTTCGACCACCCACGTTGACGTGCCGCCGATCAGGAAATGGCAAACGAAAGCTCGTCGCGAGCTCGACCTCCGGTGACGAAGAGGGCTGGCTCGGTCGCCTCTTGGTATGGGTTTTCGTGCCCGAACGTTGCACGAACAACCGAGACTTCTGGCCACGATGTCGCTCCATTTTTCATCATCACCGTTGGATGTGCTCGTCACGAAGAACCCTACATTTTCCTAGTTGAAAATTTTTGAAATCGCTACTTGGATGGGAAGATATTCGAGGGGGAAGGAGGTGAGATGCCGGCCATTGAAAATTGGAGTGGCGGCTGAACGTTTTAGGGTTTTTTTTTTCTTTTGCAAAGGAAAAGGTTGAGGGCTTATATAGAAAAAACGACGAACACTATTCACTCCGGATTTTCCGAACTCGAAATCGAGCGTGCCGGCTGACGTTCGTAAGGTTTACCCCGCGTTCCGAACGCAATGGAACAGGTTTCGGAAGCTAATTCGATCGTCTGTGCGAGATACAGAGAAAAACGATCGATTTAAATTAAACCGATTTAAATAGATTTCGAGGCGTTTTGGCTTGCCCCGGACAAACGGTAAATCCAAAAATTACGAAATTTGAAATCTTACAATAATATCACATTACGGATCCGATGAAACTGGTTTCGTCGAAATCCGACACTGTCTGAAAAATGACTATTTTTAACTCGACGATTTAAAATTAAAATGATATCGATGCGTTTCGAGTTGCCACGGTCAAACGACAACTCCGATGGATACGAAAATTGAAATCTGATAATAACTAACTATTACGGATCCAATGGAACAGGTCTCGTTCAATTCTGAGACTGTTCGAAAATTAGCTATTTTTCAGTCGATAATTAAATATTAAAATATTCGATTTTCACAATTTAACTCCAAATTCAATTTTTAAAAGTTCTATAACCTTTCTATAACTCCAATATGATTAAATAAAATTTCCCAAATCATTTTCAATCATTTTAATCCAGATTTCAATTATTTCTGGAATTACAACTATTAAATTATCGATTTAATTGACCAAATTAAATCCAATATTCGAAAAATAAATCATTCGACTTCTAAATTCCATTTATTAACATTTAAAATCAATTAAATATTCGAATTTTAATTATCAAAAATTCTGGGTCATTACAGACTTCCCCCCTTAAAAGAATTTCGTCCTCGAAATTACAAGTTAGGAAGAAGATACAAAATCCGTTAACTTTCCAAAACAAACCATTCAAATTAGATTTTCAAATCTGTTAAGTGTTTAACTTCTCCAAATTCATAGTTAACTTCTCACAAAATCTTTACTAAGTTTTCAAATCATAACTTAGTTCTTCAAAATTTTCAAATTTCTCTAAAATATTCTAACGCCTTAAATTTTCAGAAAATTTCGCCAGCGTCTCCTTTGCGCGGCTCGATCCGAAAAAAAATGACAGTGTATATATATCACAAATATACATCCCATCAAGTGATGAGGCATCCCGTAGGGAAAAAGTGTAAAAGTACGATATTTAATCCGAGATATGTACCTTATTATATTTTTAGCGAGCGTATACGGCTAATATAGCGCGAAAGCGAGCTCCAAATGCGAAGCAACGCCATCCGCACCTACTAAACACTCAACAAACCATATGAGAACATGTAGATATGAAAATAAAATCAATATACATCGTATAGCAACATAACTACATATGCTAACATAACAATGCATTCAAAAGCAACAATGCAACCATCAAACAATCATCCAACTATCATCCAACAACTTCATAACCAAATCAATATAGATTCACTTCTCATTAACATTCATTGAATTGGTTTTCAATTTTAAATCATATTCGATTCATTTACATTGGATTTAATCAACATTCTCTTTCAATTCAATTAGTTTACATTCACTAATTCACATTCGTTCACTTCCAATTTGAATTTAATCACATAGCTTTCCAATTTGCTAATTCAATTTCATTAATACTTAATGAATTTTTTATACACAATCAACTAACAATCAAATAACAACCAATGTATATTCAACACAACCAAATTATAAATTTTACATTCGATTTGGTTCAACACTTTTAAATTAAATTGACTTCCATTCAATTTATTTAATTTCTCAACTTCATTAGCTTTTAATGAATTAACACTTATATTCATTATTTCATATCAATACTTCACATTAGATTGATTAACATCCAATCCATTTATTCAATTCAATTGCTAATTCATTTAACAAATAAAGTTGAATTTCATTTATATAACTCAAGTTCACATTCATTTAATAAATTCCCTTTATTAATTTACTTTGATATCAAAATCAACTTCGTTCAACATTACTTAAGTTATATTCCAATTAAACATCATTTGTTTAACTTAACTTAAGTTTCCACTTATAAATCCAAATTCAAATTTTGTTTTTCTTAACAAAATTTATTTAACCTTTTACCAAAATCAAATTTCTTTACTTCTTCAAAATTCATATCAAATCCAGATTTCATATTCCACAATCTCAACTTAGATTTAATTGATTCACTTATACTTACTTTAATTTAACTTCATCCTTTAAGTTAAATTTATTCCATCAGAATTTAAATTATATAAGTTATCAATCCATTCAATTCCAGAATCTTTTCAATCTTTCAAAACTATTTTGAAATCTGTTCAAATTTATCTTTTGAATCCCCAAAACAAAATCCAAAATTTCCCAATCAACTTTTATTTAAAATATTCTGGCAGCAATTCCTCTTTTGGAAACCCGAAAATGAATTCTAATGATGTGGCCATCATCATCAGGATTATTTTCCAGCGACCTGAAAAGAGTTTAGAGCTTTCATCACTCTAAAACATTTTTCCAAAATATCAAATCCTTTCAAAACACTTCTCTGGAATTTTATTTCAGATTATAAATCACAATTACAAATCTTTTACTTATATAACTTCACTTTATATATATAAGATTATTCCACAATTGTAAATCATATTAATTATAACTTCATCTTTATAATTCATTGGTTTATACAATGTACTCTTTCACAATTGTTGTTTTATTTAACTTATTCAAACAACTTTAATTAACTTGTATATATTTACATTTTTTTTTCAACCAAACAATCAATTCATATATACTATAATAATTCTGTAAAATTATTTCTTTATATACAAAATATAATCAAGGTAAAATTATTTCATTTACCCAATTTAAAACAATACTGTGCCGAATTGTTCTATTCGAGTGTTTAGAGATCCCTATCGATAGAGTTGTACGGACAATACCGACCAGAATCCATATACCACTCAACAAACCAATCATCACAATATAAAACAATTTTATATTAACTAACAAATACGCGCTCGTATCTATTATTACACTCAACTCATTCTAGAGTACTACTGACTCTATCTCTAATGAGTAACACCCAACAGAGCAGGGTTGTCGCTTAACCATATGCTCTGATACCAAATGTAATAACCCGCTTTTCCGTACCCCTTGAATAGACACTAATCTCCATCTATTTACTCAAGGTGAACGAAAAACCGAACCATTAGGGTTTTAAAAGAAGAGGTAGAAGAAAAGATAGAAGAAAAGAGAAAGAAGAAACAAAAGAACAACATCAGAAACAGAAACAATATCAGAATCTCACATATCGCAGCAGAACAATATATAATAGATAATCACTAGTCTTTTAAAACAAAGAACTATATCAGTTTATACATACATCAATCATCAGAGTCAATATACAACAATGGACAGTTATATAACTTGTCCTCATACAGAATACACAGCGGAATAAATATATCAGATACAAATACTACGTCTCGCCATCCAGCTCATCTCCAAAGCTCCAGAATATCCAGAATATCCTGATAATATAACTCTAGGCTGCCCGTGTGGAAATTGGTGGGCACCCAGAGTTTAGAAGGGAAACAATAAACTCCGAGTCAGTCATGGTGACTGGTGTGAGATCGTAAAACAGTTATTTTTCACAAAGAAAATAAAACAGATTCGCAATGCTTTTGGAAAATGAAACTACCATAAGACCTCCCGCCACACACACAATGCAAACGCAGAATTGGAGGAGATTTCTTCTTATGATAGTCAAATATGCTTACTACGCAAAAATCAAATCATTTTTGATATTATTATTAGTGCATAGTGTAGAAAACATTTCGAAAGTATAATATTAATCTTAGCCAACATACGACCAGTATCGTATGCCTACTATAGCTACTATGTTCAATAGCAGGTTACCGCCACATTCCATAGCAGGTAATACAACCAAAACCGTACCAGGTTCGTATTGTTTCTTTGGACTTTCCAACAAATGGTCAGGCTAAGGAACTTCCTTTCCTCCTGCCGATTGGGATCGCCTCTGGCTGGACGTCCCGAGAGACAAACTGCTCTCTGCCAAACAAGGCCGGGTTACCCCTGTAACAGGTAACTCACGAATATGTCATCACCCGGTCCTTTGGGACCTTTATCCGAGCGCTCGATATCCAACATCACACATCATAAAGAAAGTGTATCCACATGAGTAAGTATCTGGGCTCCATACCATGATACCACCCCTTTCCAGAAGGAAATGACATACCCTAAAGGGCGCGACCCTCATAACCTTGCCGCAACATTCCTGTTTCGACCATTTCCGGGGTGTGAGGCTCGAGGAAGTCTCGTCCACAAAGCTACGCTTTCTCAAAAAGCCCTGCTTCGGGTCCAACAAAATGATCAACCTATGATCACAAAGATATAAGATCAAACAAATGATCATATCGCAAATGATCAAACACTGATCATTTTACAGCAACACTCAGTATGCCACGTTACCAAATTGGGATATATCGCTGATAAATTTCAACTACATAACCTCTGAGCTCGTACGTCTAAGAGAAGGGTGTTAAGCTAAGAGAATAAATTCTCCGCCACCAACAGATATGTATTTGAAAGAAATCAGCTTTATATCTCAAAGTGTAATGTCAGACACACAATCCATACAAGTCTGTTCCAGGATCGAACAGAACCGAAGGCACTTCTCACGAAGCCCTTGCATTTCCGGATAATTTTCAATCACGTCAGGACTTCCCGTCACTAAGGGTGATAAAACCTCTAAATCGGAGATCAGCCGATGTAGAGTAACTCGACGGTAATCCTTCCGTTTTCAAAAATATCCGGTCTTCAACACCGGTCTTCGAATGCAATTCATAACGACGTATCACATATTCGGAATGGGTTATACGACCCCATGGTCCTTTCCCGGTTAACCCGAATAGTGAGCGATTATTCAAAAATAAGTGTGGCATTCAAATTCATCCAATTCACAACAAATACCTATCTAAAGGTAATTTTTGATAGTCGGTTATTTAACTATCGATAAAGATGCGCAACATCATCAGATTCCAAATAATTTTCCCAAATTATTTTATCTTCCAAAATATCTTTTTCTAGATATAAAATTTCCACACTTAACCATTTGAAAACAATTTCAAATCAATTTCCACATTTCATTTTATCTTTGAAGATAAAATCTCAAAACAGTTCATTTCATATTGGCAAAGCATTTCCATACTTATTTAAAAATAAGTATTTCACAAATCATTTATTTTCAACATTTGAAAATATTCGATATACTTAAATCAATATTAAGTATAAATTTCAATCTTTAAGGAAATCATTCTCTTTAAACACATTTATTTGAGTCAAAACGAATGTTACGTAAAACATCGTTACGACGACTCAAAATCACTAGTATAGGGATTCGGATTTTAATAGATATATAAATCCCAATACTACATCAAAACATTTCCTTTCGGAAATCATTTACTATAACAACAGTGTTATAGTCCATCATTTCCTTATTTCTCGAAAACGTCTATTTCAACAATAAATGTTGAAATCTATGTATTCGATACTTATCACGTTTAAAACATCTTTTAAACAATTAACTTCATTTTACAATATCGATTTACTTTATAACTTCACGTTATAAATCTACTAATTTCATTCACTTATGAAATCCATTTATACTTCTTTCTAACACTTATAAAAAAAATTCGTTTTATAAGTCCAATATTTTGATTTATAAAATATCGATTTTATAAATTTTTCTATACAAATCGTTTATAGTTATTCAAAAATCCCAACTTAACCCATTTTACAAATAAATCAACTTTTGTTTCAAAAACAACACTTCGGTTATATTTCACTAAAAATTATACCTTTGATAACTTTAAAATTTTACGTTTATAAATCGATTCAAAAATTCCATAAAACGTATATTTCCAAAAATCCCTTTAAAAATCCTTTTAAAGTAAAAGTCGTTATTTTTACATTTCAAAACTGAATCTGATGATGTAACAACACCAATCAGTCCATCACAACAGTCAAATATCATATATCATCATATGATAATAGAATATATCAAAATATCTGTAAATAATCAATACGGTGAGGAATCCAGTTGGATCCCTCCAACCTGTTTCCCTGCATCCAAAGATGTTAGCACAATACCAATTCCGCTCCAGTACGGAATTATCGCGGTATATGGGTTTTTATAAATCCGCTTACTAACGGCGCAATAGGGTCTCATCCGCTATACGAGGCGGGAATCAATCAATCCAATATATACATATGCCAATATGTATATACTGCTATATATAGATATATATCCTATAATATCTAATATCACATCCAAACAGTCAATCATCAATCAATAACTGTAAATAATTCCACATTCAATTTTTGAGTGAGAAGATCTCACCGTGATTTCAATTCCGTTCCAGCTTTTTATTTCGAATAAATTAAACAGACGTTTAATTTAACTCAAAATTTTCACTGACTCCGATCGCTTCCACTTCTGTTCCATAGTGTAGTGCTCGACAAAACGAAGCCAACGCAACTGGTTTCGTCGAATTCTGACCTCGTACGAAAGAGATACATTGTTTTAAACTTTAACGAATTTTTATATAAATAATTTTACAATTTTAATTACATTTCCAAACCCTAACTGCATCTAGACCGTTCGTTAGCTTGATGAGATCGTGGCCTTCAATTCCCTTCTTCCTCACGCAGATCCCCCAGGTTATCACGCGTATGAACGAAACCCACTAGCCGCCTCCATCATCGAATTATTTCGACCACCCACGTTGACGTGCCGCCGATCAGGAAATGGCAAACGAAAGCTCGTCGCGAGCTCGACCTCCGGTGACGAAGAGGGCTGGCTCGGTCGCCTCTTGGTATGGGTTTTCGTGCCCGAACGTTGCACGAACAACCGAGACTTCTGGCCACGATGTCGCTCCATTTTTCATCATCACCGTTGGATGTGCTCGTCACGAAGAACCCTACATTTTCCTAGTTGAAAATTTTTGAAATCGCTGCTTGGATGGGAAGATATTCGAGGGGGAAGGAGGTGAGATGCCGGCCATTGAAAATTGGAGTGGCGGCTGAACGTTTTAGGGTTTTTTTTTCTTTTGCAAAGGAAAAGGTTGAGGGCTTATATAGAAAAAACGACGAACACTATTCACTCCGGATTTTCCGAACTCGAAATCGAGCGTGCCGGCTGACGTTCGTAAGGTTTACCCCGCGTTCCGAACGCAATGGAACAGGTTTCGGAAGCTAATTCGATCGTCTGTGCGAGATACAGAGAAAACCGATCGATTTAAATTAAACCGATTTAAATAGATTTCGAGGCGTTTTGGCTTGCCCCGGACAAACGGTAAATCCAAAAATTACAAAATTTGAAATCTTACAATAATATCACATTACGGATCCGATGAAACTGGTTTCGTCGAAATCCGACACTGTCTGAAAAATGACTATTTTTAACTCGACGATTTAAAATTAAAATGATATCGATGCGTTTCGAGTTGCCACGGTCAAACGACAACTCCGATGGATACGAAAATTGAAATCCGATAATAACTAACTATTACGGATCCAATGGAACAGGTCTCGTTCAATTCTGAGACTGTTCGAAAATTAGCTATTTTTCAGTCGATAATTAAATATTAAAATATTCGATTTTCACAATTTAACTCCAAATTTAATTTTTAAAAGTTCTATAACCTTTCTATAACTCCAGTATGATTAAATAAAATTTCCCAAATCATTTTCAATCATTTTAATCCGGATTTCAATTATTTCTGGAATTACAACTATTAAATTATCGATTTAATTGACCAAATTAAATCCAATATTCGAAAAATAAATCATTCGACTTCTAAATTCCATTTATTAACATTTAAAATCAATTAAATATTCGAATTTTAATTATCAAAAATTCTGGGTCGTTACAACTTCCTTCTTTGCCTTCTCCTTGTCCGGACACTCATTCTTCCAATGACCGGGCTTCTTGCAAATATAGCACTTGCCTTTTCTTTCCTTCGACTTTCCCCTCCAACCGGGGTTCCTTGATTTAGAACGCCCCAGGTTCTCCTTCTTCACATACCTCTCCTTCTCCACAAACAAACCATGACCACTACTAGCACCACTACCTCCATCACCTAACTCCTTCATTTGATCCCGCAACTTCTCGCTAAGAAGACCCGTCTTGACATCATCAAGACTCAATGTATCTCGGCTATAGATCAAACTATTTGAGAAACCTGTATAGCGATCTGGCAATGAACACAACAATATCATCGCCTTTTGCTCTTCCTCAATCTTCAAATCTACCGCCTTCATCTTCATTAGCAAATCATCAAATATATTCAAGTGCGCCTTAAGCGAAGTACCTTCCTTCATCTTATAGGTGAAGAACGTTCGCAATAAGATCAAACGATTTGTCAGTACCTTCTTCATATATAACTCCTCCAACTTGTCCCAAATACCCTTAGCGGTTGTCTCACCACTAATTTCAGAGATAACATTCTCTCCCATAGCAAGTTGAAGTGTAGTGAATGCCCACTCTTCCATCTCCTCTCTCTCAACATCCGAGATGTCCGCTGGTAACAAATGTGTGTCAAACACTACCTGATGTACCCGATTCCTCCTTAGAACCGCTTTCATCTTCCATTGCCATTTTTCAAAATCATTATCGCCATTCCATTTATCTATAACCAATTGTGATCCTGAAGCTGCGTATGATCCACGTACATAAGGCGCTACACCACTTGGATTACCCATTGAGGAACTACTTGAGGTATTATATGATTCTGGCATACCTACAACCACCTACCAACACCAATGCTCTGATACCAAATGTTATTACAAGATTCCAACTTGAGACCACTCGAATCGAAATCCCCTGAGCACAGTGTAAGACGGGATTGTGATAAGAAGTGTAAAAACAACCAACCAATAACTCAAATCTAATCTCAACCAATCCAAAGACAATCACAATCCCAAATAAGCAATTCAGAAATTAAAGCAATAATGGAAAAATAAATTACACAGCGATTTATAGTGGTTCCACTAACGTCGTGTTAGTGTACATCCACTTTAAGAGAGAGCTTTATTATTATTGATGAGAAGAGTACAAGAGATTGATTACAATGATCAAATTCTAATTAGAAATTGATTTGTGGAGAAGAGAATTGAAGAAAATTAGGTTTTGATAAACCCTAATTAGTGGAGGCTAATCTCTTGCAGTCGCTTGCATGTGTAGATCTGGAACATGAAGCTAGCTTATATAGGAGAAGAGAAACCCTAGGCAATGTTCCCAAATTACCCCTGCAGTTGACACAAATCTTCACGCTGAGTCCATAGAACAAACCAGGCGAAAGATGCCTCAGACGTCTGACCAACATGGTCAAACGTCTGACAAAAGTCTCGGGAAACAATTCTGCACAGACTCAGACGTTTGACCCGTTTGGTCAGACGTCTGAGCTCATCCTCGGGAACAGATTTCCTGAGGGGTCAGATGTCTGACCATTTTCCTCAGACGTCTGACCCTGCCCAAAACAGCCTACTCCACCTTTTTCCATATAACTTCCACCTCCGAACTCCGATTTGCGAACCGTTTTCTCGTTGCGAAGCTACTTCCGACCTCTACAATTCTCCAGATAGTGTCTTCAAAATTTAACAATGTATTATAAATTTGACAATAAAATAACAATAAGAATAAACTACCTTTTGTACCAAATAAAACTAAAAAATAAAACCTAATTAAGTCTTTGTGGTATAGATGTAGAATATTCTAATCTACCATGACAATATTATAAAACCAAGAAATGTTGATATTAATTTATTATGGAAACTTCTCTGCTAAATTTTTGTCAAATTGAATGTAGAATCAGTGAAGTATGAGATATGTGAAAATGATATTTTAGCTACTACTATATAGCAGATGCTAATGTCTCTAAAAGTTACGGATGTGCTTTTTGAGTGCTTTATATGTAACCAATGGCTTTCCTAATTGTGTTATAGTGGAAAAATACCTTTTGTGGGCATGAATGTGTAAAACTAAAGGCATGGACAATTGGAATGTTCAATGCATCAACATATCGCATGAATTAATATACTATATGGAGGAAAATTATTGAAAAAACATATGAGATACTCTTATATTTGTTTAGATTTTTTATGGAATTTATCAAAATATATATCGTAGCTATGTGAAAAATACAATGGGATTTTTTATCTAGTTTAAATAAGATGTTATTCTATCTCTAACACTTCATTATGCTTTTTCCTTAAAGTTTCATTGAACTGCTCTTGCTTCATGTACTTGCTCATGCAGACCTAATATTGCTATCTTAAAGTTTCATGATGACCATGAAACTTTAATGAAAACTAATTTTGCTATTCTAAATATACATGTAGCAAACATGCTTGAAATATTTGGTATCCCTATTGCAATTGTACAAAAACTATAAAAATCGATAATAAATACCTTAATTGGGAACTGAACTGGTTTATTGGTCTCAAAGAGTGCCTTGTTGAGCAGGTTCTAGTGAAGAAATATGCCCTTTCGGTTGCTTTATTAGTTTAGTGGAATGAATATGGTGATATGATTGCTTTAGTGTTGTAACATCATTTTGTTAGTATACCATATTACTTATCTTCATACATTAAATATGAAATAATCTAGTAAAAAATTATAAAAATAAAAAATGGATTGTAAAAGAGACATTTGTTATGACCCAAAATTGAAGTCAATTGATTTTGAAATATTTAATTTATTTTAAATATTTAAATATTAGTTTTATAAGCCAAACAGATTAAATTTCAAGTATAGTGATTTATTTGAATAGTGAATTAAATATTGGAATTAGTAAATAACTGAATCTTTGATTTAATATGAATTAAAATAATTTCAAAATCTTATTTAAATTCAGTTTGAATAAGAATAGAAGAATAAACTTTTAAAATTTATATTTTAAAAGTGGTTGAAATTGCTTTAATAATAATTCGTTTTAATTAACATGTGAAATTATCATTCCAAGGCACTATCTCGGATTTTTATGAAACTAGTGCCATTATAACCGTAATAGTGAATTATTGTATGTCGACCAATATCGTGGAGATTGGACGTATTGTGTGTTCATGTGAGCTTGAAACACGCAGAAATTAATTACAGGAACTAGTATAATATAATTTGATTTTAGAAGATAACTTCTATATGTGATCAAACTAGGTCTCGATAATAGTCCCATTGAGTTCAGAATAGGGGTATTTAGTATAAAATGCCAATCGGCACATCTTGTTTGAATTTTGTGATTTTGGGCACATTTAATGGATATTTTACATAAAATAATATGTAAATATCACCATGCCCATTGTATCCCATATCTACCACGTTCTCACCCATACCCTTCACCATGCTCGTTCATGCTGCACCATACCTCCTCCCCACTATAATAACACACCCCTCCCTCTTCTTCTCTTTTCATTTTTCCCCCTTACAGTGAAATTTCCCTCCTTCAAAAATTTAAACCAAGAGAAATACTAAACTTATAATACGGAATCCAGAATGCCTTGGCGTAACTGAAAATTTTGGTGAGTTAAACTCAACTTTTTGGTTAACTAGTATGTTATATATTTGATAAAAATTATTGATTGGATGTTTATTTGTCGACTGTTTAGTTTTGTTGAAATTGTCGCTTTTAAAAGCGGTCAATATATGAGTTATGATGCTGGGAGACAAATTGGAGGGATCCAATAGGATTCCTCATCGCTGTTGATTTTTATGTGTGTGTGTGTGTATACACGTATATATTTGCCGATATATATGAGTTATGATGCAGGGGACATATTGGAGGGATTCAACATGATTCCTCACCAATGTTGATTTTTATTTATATATATGTGCTGATATGTATATGAGTTATGATGTAAGGGGGATAGGTTGGAGGGATCCAACGGGATTCCTCACCATCATTGATTTATTTTTAATGATATTCCTGTTATATGAAATTTTGAATATCAAACTTGATTATTTGGTTCGATATAACATTCTATATGTTCAACTTAAACCCCGTAATGATAGAAAATATTAACAATGTTCATTAAGTGATGTGTTAACCCATGGTCGATGTTAATGGTAGTAATTAACTTAGATAGTTGATTAAATTTAAATGGTAGCTTA
Organism: Allium fistulosum; assembly: GCA_030737815.1. Classification (NCBI taxonomy): domain Eukaryota; kingdom Viridiplantae; phylum Streptophyta; class Magnoliopsida; order Asparagales; family Amaryllidaceae; genus Allium; species Allium fistulosum. The sequence goes on from CM060902.1 coordinate 100,659,999, forward strand.
TTTAGGTGTGATAGTGTTTGCTAAGTCTCCTTTTAAATCCAAAAAGTTTTAGATTCAAATAGACTACAGTTTAAAAGTAAATATTTTGATATATTATTATATTTAAAATGTTTAAAGATATATTAATATTAATTCAAAGTTAACTATTATTAGTGAAGCTAATCGTCTTAATTAAAGTTAAATATCTTATTTAAAGGTTAATTAAATTGTTTAAAGTACTTTATAATATTTATAGTTAATAATTAATTATTGTTTAAAGTTAATTGGTTCTAAAACTAAATTATTATTACTATAATATATTATTTAAGGTTAATTTATTATTATAATATGGTTTTAAAGATAAATTATTATTATAACAATATGTTTCTAAAGTTTAATTATTAATATAATAATAATGTTATTCTAAAGTTAAAGTTATTTTTGTAATGAGTTTGGTTTAAAGTAAATTTATTATTATACCAATATTTTTTTAAGATGATTTATTATTTTATAATAATAGTTTGAAGTCTATTATTTCTAAAGATATATAATTATATCATCTTAATTTGATTTAAAAGCACATTTTATACTAGTATTAGTTGGTTTAATGCTATTATTATTTTATTAATATTATTTCATGTTGATTATTTTATTTAGACGATTTGAAGTAAATCTAATACCTTTAAAATGATTGTTTTGAACTAATATTTTACTAAAGCGGTTGAAGATAAATTTAAATGGAAAAATGTTTAACTAATAATTTGTAACGACCCGATATTTTCAACCATTCGCATCCGCACATGTCGGACTTGAATAATTCAAAATACCGCGTTGTTAATTTAAATTTGGCAAAACTGAACATATACAGTAAATAAATAATCACAGATCACAGACACAGAGTAATAATTGCAGCGGAAATAAAAGAGATAGTAGTTCATGAAGCTACTATATAAATATATAAATTACATCAGAGTTAAACCAGATACAACGGAAGAGTAATACAATACATCAGATACAAATCAGAATACATCACTGGAATCATCGAATACTGAAAGCAGAATAGATGGCTGGATCTTCAAGCAAAGCTCCAACTTCAAAGGTGAGTCTCGAATACTGGTACACTCAGTCTGACCCGAGCGTAAAGCAAAACACAAAACACTCGAGTCAGGATTAACATTCTTATATCAATAAATCCAACTCAAGTGAAATAGCAATTGAAATACAAGTAACTCAAAGGATGTTTGGAATAACCATCCTTTAAGGATCCGTTAAACTATCTACTAGGTAGTAATGTACGCTAAGTAGATAATGTCTATCAGTAATATAAGGTATCAAAATAGTGTTAAGGCGTTACCATTATCCCCCTTAACACATTTTATATAAGCGTTATAGTCTATACAGCACTGTAAACTCCACCGTAAACTAGTGGGCTATCAGGGAGTACTCCATAGGTATAACACAAAACAAATCGTAGTGGTCGCGTATAAAGGGATACAAGTATGACAAGGCACATGAGGCAATACCCAAGGTAGTGAAACTACTGTTTGCCTGATCCGGACTGGTGAGAACGCATCGCCGCAGCGACCGCAACACCGCGAAACAACACTCCCAAAATCAAGGGTGCACCAATCGATAACAAGTAATGAGAAGTTTTCGAACAAGTGTGTTCGCTTGAGGTAGCTGACCTCCATTGGCCCGGCATGGCTCCTGTTTTAGTCATTTCCAATTTGACACAAGTGTCAAGGCTATCCATTATCGTTCTATTTCTTCAGTCATCACGAACATCATTCCAACCACTTCATTCTGGATCATCACTCCGCGTATAGTTATTAAAGTGGTTTTCGGTTTAGACAGAGAGTATGTCCATAACCGATTCCGGTCTCTTTAATAACTTCCGTAATTATTACACCGATTGGTCATTTAATATATTTCAAAACCAAGTCAATTTCAATTCAATTAGAATTCATAAATCAACATTTCATTTGTCTTTCTAAACCCATTTCCAAAATTTACGTTTCAAAACTTCTAAATTTACCATTTCAAAATCTTATAATTCAATTTCAATCTTTATTTAAAACAATTCAAATATCGATTTAAATTCGTATATAAGTTTCATTTCGAAATCATTTAAATTAATTTAATTTAACATTCAAAACAATTTAAATCCATTTATAGATTCCATTCAATATTCGTTAAGTAAATTTTCATTTAAAACAATTTCTATTTAATTTCCAATTCATTAAAACAATTACTTAAGTTCAACGCTATTATATCAAACTTACAAATTTCATTAAATTAATTCATCAGATCAAATTCTTCACATTTCAAGTCTTACATTAATTTCAATAAAACACATTTTATTTCTTATTAGAGAAATTCAATTTAACTTATTAATTTACTTAGTTACAATTTCAAAACTCAATTAATAAAGAAACAAAATTTCACTTATTCAAGAAGTTCAATTTCACTTATTAAAGAATTCAATTTTATTTAATTATTAAATAAATTAAAAACTTAACTATTAAATAATTTCAAACTAATTTTTAAATAATTTCAAAACTTAATTCGATCATTTCTCAAATTAAACAACGTTCTTTCATCAATTACATTGTTAACATTTTGTTTCGGTTATTAAATATTAACATTTTCTTTTGATTAAAATTCAAATTTCAACCTTATTTCAAAACCATATTATTTATTCAAATAAAATCTTTATTTTATTTTTAAATCAAAGTATTGACCAATCAATTTTTATTTAATTCTCTATCCTAGGTCAAAGTTCAATTTGGGTATTTATCATTTCAACCCGATTCCAATTCAATTCAAAAATCAAAGCCTAGCAAAGGGAACTTGCAGTGTGATAACTGGGATGATGTCAAAGTAAATAAACAAGCAATAACAACGATCAATATCAATCCAATAATCAATTCAAATAATCTCGAAATAACTGTATTAAGTCACATTGTTATTTGTGCGAATTAATATAATTATTTCTAGAATCTACACTATCATTTCATAAAGATTAAAGATTATTACACTAATATTTATATGGTTCTTCACTTGATATCTATTGTTCAATTTCATATTACATCGATTTAAACAACGTACATTTAAATGGTTCAAGTACAATTAACCATATTTCTACGTGTCAATTTATTTAAATATTTAAAGGGGCATATTATGCAAATGTCATTTATTCAAATTTTACCATATATCAAATTTAACTATCCTACGTCAATTTCAATTTCAAATTATTATCATTTTCTACATTAACAATTTAACGTCCAATGTTAAAAATCAAACAATCAATCACTTATCAACCAAAACTGGATTATCATTTCATAAATAAAAGATGATAGTGTCAGATGTCATAGGTGAACTGATACAGGTAATAACATATATAACAGTGTAAATAGCTAACAACAGTATATTTCAATTGTCATTTCAATTGAAATCAAATTTAAATAATAAAAGAACATTAATCGTGAGTGATTGCTCATCTTTCGAGGCTAGATATATTTGACGATGAAATGGGTTACGAATCCTGAACACGAATTTCGAAGCAAAGCACGACGGACACGAGTTCGACGATCAAAGCTGATAGAAAAAAATGGACAGAATCAAATCAGAATCGGATCGATGGATAAAATGGGTATAAGTGGACTTATATACCCATATATAATTATATATAGAAATCACCTTTTTTTTATATATATACATACTGACATGTTTTGTTTTTTTTTATAAAAAAATATAATCCTATTTAAACCCATGCATATGTCCTTATTCAAAACAACACCTGTTACACATCCATACTAAGAAACAAACACACACACGCAACCCAAGACCTTATATATTATAACCTGAGTACAAACCATACTTATATCATAGTATACAAATTGTACTAATATATAGCAACAAACTCCAACTATTCTATTTACAAGCATAGAGATTCTTCAGCAACATACAAAAATACAATTATATATTTTAACCAACTTTTACATATACGTATCAAAGAATGAACAAAATATATATAACTGACGTAAATATATAACCCATATATATGTACAACAAATTTTAAATACGAAAACTAATATGATTTTAACAACATTTTTTTTCAAACTGTAAAGTAGATTTATATAAACTAGAATTTTATACTACATAAAATAGACTGTAGCCCAACTCTTATAACACGTAATTAGCTTATGATATGTAAGCTGACACATGATAAAATAAAAGCCTATATACAAACACTGTAATAACATATATTCTAACGCACAACCTTGAAATGAGCAATGTACGTATACTATTATATAAACTATACTAAATGCATACCTATAAACAAGCTTTATATAAACTATATATAAATATACATATAGACTATTGCAGACACTATGGATAAACATAGCAATCTATAAATGCAGACTATTCATCAAAATAAAGTCTAGCTACCCATAAACCAAAAGCATATCGCCTTAAAATATATGAAATTCTTAAATCTGATATTTAAATATATAACAAATATAATACGATTTATTCAAAACAGGGCATAACATATATTATATTCATTTAGTTCACTACTAATTTATATATGTACCTGCGATGCATTTTTTTTAAAAGTATACATAAAGTCAACATACCCAATACTTAAATCAAACTTACCTACACTATTCATACTTTATATATGACTTAGTAAACAGCAGATTCCAAAACCTTGTATATATAATATACCTTGCTTTTGTAAATCCAGAGAGAAGAAATCAAAGCATGCATGACCGAGACTGGAAAATGAGAAGAAGAGGAAGAAGGTGGCTGTGGTTGGTTGCGCTGCTTGGTTATGGGAACGAGGTGGTGAGAAACTCGCGGCTTGCATGGAGGAAGGTGGTTGCGCTATCAGGTAGTGAGGCGATTGCTTGTGCGGTCGGAGTCATTGGGTGATTCGGCGAGATTTGGGTGTACGGGTGAGCGGAGGTGGAAGGAAATGCGTGTTTATGTGGCACGGAGTGGAAAGGCCAGTGTGTTGCAGTCACGGCCTGCTGATTGAGGCACGGGGTCTTCAGCCATGGTGGTGCTGCAGCACGCCTAGGCATGGGTGGTTGCTTAGGTATAGGCAAGCTCGGCTATTTGCAGAGGGTGGTTGTTGTCGAGGAAGGTGACCGATGCGGTGAAGTGGCTAGCTAACGGGTACGATTGGCAATGGAAGGATCAGGTGAAGCTCGGTTTCAAGCAGGGAGAGAAGAGAGGAGGTTGCAGCAGATGGTGAGCTTGGTGGTTTGGTGGTGGCTATTGTCGCTTGGTGATGGATGCGGTCAAGGAGGAGGAAACAAGGTAGAACAAAATGGAGGAGGGGAAATGAATCTGGAGGCTTTGGAAATATTTTTTTGTGTAGAGGAAAAACAAACAAAAATAAAAATAACAGAAGCAAAAGTAAGAATAAGAACAGAGAAGGGAGAGTGAAAAATGGGAGGAAGGTAGGAACGTGTAGTCTGTAGTCTCAAAGGAACATGAACAGTCTTGTATGTATTTATTGAGAAAGTAAAAGCTACAATTTCAAACTCAACAATTTCCAATAAATGTAAGTGTGACAGCCTGCACCCAATAAGAGATGTGAGTGGTAGGATTCAAGGCACGAGACGAAGTAGCTGTTCAGATACATATATATTAACTAAATATATATCTTCATTTTAAAACAACGGTCGGTGAAGAAATGAATGGACCAAAAATAAATATTTTCAAAGTTATAGGATAGAGGAGGCCAGCTAGCAATTCCAGGTAGAAAATTTTAAGCAATTTATCAGATTGATTTGGCTATAGGTTCAAATTTGAAAAGCAAAGGTAAGCTGACGGTCACAATCAATGGTACCGATACAGGAATGAATATACTACTGAGATCAACACGTCGGGACGATCAAAATGGTATACGGATATCAGTAGTACGATTTGAATTATAAAAATTCGAATTTCCTACTAGCGGAAAATGCATGAAAAACACAGAAAAAATAAGATCGACGGAGCTAAAGATGTCCGAATTTGGAAAAACGAAAAATGAAGTTTGCTCAGAAGATGGTTTAGAATTTTTCTATGTAAAAATATTTAGGTTCCAAAAACATTTTATTTTCATCGATTACAGACTGATTTAAATTAAAATAGATTACACAATAAAATAAACTTCTATATTTTTGGATGAAAACTTACCAGTTGCCATATTTAACTAGACGCATTCCAAATATCAAATTTATTTTTCAAAATTTTATCGTTTAAAATTCCACAAAATTTCAATTAATAACGTTATTAAAACCAGTTAAATTCGCGGGTCGTTACACTCTTCCCCACTCAAAACTTTTCGTCCCCGAAAAGGAACGAGGTAGGAGAATAGAAACAACCAGAAACAAAACAGATTTGAAATACAAAATAACAATTAATTTAAACCATATAAATTCAAATTTAAATTAATTGATATTCAATAATTGATTTAATCCATTTTCACTAAAATCAATCTCAACTATTTCTAAATTCATTATCTTATTATCCAATTATCTTCAATTTACAATTTCTAAAACCATAAATTTGAATAGTCTTTTATTATAATCATATTTTTTTCAACAATTTAAATTCTTCTTTATTCCAAATTATTGTTAAATTTATTCTACTTAATATATCTTATTACATATATTTATACCATATAAATTAATTTAAACCATATAAATTTCAATTTAAATTAATATATATTCATTAATTGATTTTAAATTCAAGGTATTTCCATAAGTTGATCTAATTTCAATTTATTAATTAACCTTCAAAACAAAATTTATTTTTCAATTATCTTATTATTCTATTTATCTCTATTAACATTTTATAATTAAAATTTAAGTGTATAACTTTTGTTATAACCACTCACATTTTATTTATAAATTCAATTTATATTATATATATTATCCAATTACATATTCAACTCTTGAATGATTTAGGTAAGTTGTATTAGAATGCAGTTGAACAATATACAAATAAAAATTTTCCCAATTCAATTATTCAAGTTTAAATATTTATTCCAAATTTTGATTTTATTTATAATTAAAATCATCCTTTAACAAAATTTAAGAATTAGATTTCCGATTAACTTTAAACAATTTAGAGATATATATAATATATTTATATCAAATCAAATTAAATTTTAAAATAAGATACCTATATATATAAATCAAATTATACTGAAGAAATTCAAATCAAAATATTTTTCAAAACAAAACCGTAGCAAAGCTACAGAATAGTATCTCCACTTCGAAACTCGAAAATGAATGTCGATGATGCGGCCGCCATCACCGAAATTATTTTCCAGCGACAAAGAGAAGAGCACTGATTTCAACATTCTAAAATTCTTCGAAATGATTCTTTTTGAAGATATTTAAATACTATACACTTTAAAACTTTCAAATCAAAGTTTGAAACCACCGAATATTAAATTTTCAAATTTAGTTTAAATCCATTTAAATTCAAAATCAATTTTAACCCATTTTTATAAATTCATTTATTTATATTATCCAATAGTCAATGGTTTATGAAATAATAAATGAAAATTAAATATTATCATTTCGGACAACAACTCATTAACAATTTAATTTCAGAAAAATTTATACTTGTATATATAATATAATCATTCAAAAATTTATTTTGTTTACCAAATTTGAAAACGATATTGTGTCGGTTTGCTCTGTTAAAGTGTTTTGGAAATCCTATCGATAGCGTTGATCAGACGAATCGATCGAAAATCCAAATCAACATCAACAACTCAAACAACACAATATATTTTTAAAACATTTTAAATATAATTTACAAATACACTTCCTCGCTCGACTATATAAGAATAGATTTCAAAGCAAAGATAGAGATTCAAATTTGATGGACTCAAATCAAAAAGAATTTCGATTCGAAGATACGTTCGAAACAAAGATATGATGATTAAATAACAAAGTAGAAAGATTTGATAAGTTTATATAAATCGCGGGCAACCTTAACCAGGTCGACCGTGACTTCAAGAATAAGATCGTTGTAGAATTCCGAGGTAATTCGGCATTCGAACTCAAGAAATAAAATTCAGGTATAGCAGGAAATAGATAGCATCGTAAACCGAGGATACAGAAATCTCCGGTAAATCAATGTCTATTGTAAAGGAGTTTTGTCACGAACCGAAATTTTCGACTTTCGAAAATTCGACATCGATACTCCCTTTATCGACTGCCGAGCAATCGAGTGCCGGAAACTCCAATAGTGAGGGTTTAAGAAAGAAGAAAAGGTAAGAAGAAGAAGAATAGAGAAGAAGAGAGAAGAACAACAACAGAACAACATCAGAAAACGAAAACAATATCAGAATCTTACACATCGCAGCGGAACAATATACAATAGATAATTACTAGTTTTTTTAAAACAAAGAACTATATCAGTTTATACATACATCAATCAGAGTCATATACAACAATGGACAGTTATATAACTTGTCCTCATACAGAATACACAGCGGAATAAATACTATCAGATATAGATACTACGTCTCGTCCTCCAGCTTATCTCCAAAGCTCCAGAATATCCAGAATATCCTGATAATCTAACTCTAGACTGCCCGTGTGGAAATTGGTGGGCACCCAGAGTTTAGAAGGGAAACAATAAACTCCGAGTCAGTCATGGTGACTGGTGTGAGATCGTAAAACAGTTATTCTTTATAACCACAAAATAATTTTAAAGTCAATTCGAAATGCTTTTGGAAAATGAAACTACCATAAGACCTCCCACCACACACACAATGCAAACGCAGAATTGGAGGAGATTTCTTCTTATGATAGTCAAAGATGCTTACTACGCAAAAATCAAATTCTTTTTGATATTATTATTAGTGCATAGTGTAGAAAACATTTCGAAAGTATAATATTAATCTTAGCCAACATACGACCAATATCGTATGCCTACTATAGCTACCATCTAAACAGTGGTGACCACCGTACGTAAATGGCAGGTTCTACAACTAATACCGTACAAGGTGCGTATTGGAGTTTGGATTTCCAACAAATGGTCAGGCTAAGGAACTTCCTTTTCCACGATGGGTACGTCCCTGGAATAGACGACCCGAGAACCTAACCGGATCTCTGCCAACACAAGGCCGGGTTACCTCTGCAAAAATAGGTAACTACTGACACGCGTATGCCATCCCCCGATCGTAACCGATCTTCCCGAGGATCCCCGATTTCCAACAAACCACATAGATAATAATGCAGCAACCACATAGGTTAAGTATCTGGGCTCCATACCATGATACCACCTCTATCCAGAAGGAATGACATACACTAAGGGGCGCTACTCCCTAGAACCTTACCGCATCCTTCCTGTTTCGACCATTTCCGGGGTGTGAGGCTCGACGAAGTCTCGTCCACAAAGCTACGCTTTCTACAAAGCCATGCTTCGGGTCAAACAAAAATGATCAACCTATGATCACAAAGATATAAGATCAAACAAATGATCATATCACAAATGATCAAACACTGATCATTTCACAGCAACACTCAGTATGCCACGTTACCAAATTGGGAATATATCGCTGATAAATTTCAACTACATAACCTCTGAGCTCGTACGTCTCAGAGAAGGGTGTTAAGCTAAGAGAATAAATTCTCCGCCACCAACAGAAATGTATTTGAAAGAAATCAGCTTTATATCTCAAATTGTAACGTCAGACACACAATCCATACAAGTCTGTTCCGGGATCAAACAGAACCGAAGGCACTTCTCACGAAGCCCTTGCATATCCGGATAATTTTCAATCACGTCAGGACTTCCCGTCACTAAGGGTGATAAAAACCTCTAAACCGGAGATCAGCCGATGTAGAGTAACTCGACGGTAATCCTTCCGTTTTCAAAAATATCCGGTCTTCAACACCGGTCTTCAAATGCGATTCATAACGACGTATCACATATTCGGAATGGGTTATACGACCCCATGGTCCTTTCCCGGCTAACCCGAATAGTGAGCGATTATTCATAAATGAGTGTGGCATTCAAATTCATCCAAATCACAACAAATACCATTCAAGGTAATTATTGATAGTCGGTTATTTAACTATCAATAAAGATGCGCAACATCATCAGATTCCAAATAATTTTCCAAATTATTTCATCTTCAAAAATATCTTTACTAGATATATAATTTCCACACTTCAAAAATAAATCAACGTTTATTTTTCTAAACAGTTTCCATTTCTTTTATAAATTCCATATTGAATTTATATTTCAAAATATCTACTGATATACGATTTTCAAATCGTTTTCAATATTCAATTTCAATTTATCTTTAAGAAGATAAAATCTCAAAACGTTTCATTTCATTTTGGAAATCATTCCATACTTATTTAATAATAAGTATTTCATAAATCTTTTATTTTCAACATTTGAAAATATCCGATATACTTAAATCAAAATTAAGTATATATTTCATTCTTTAAGGAAACCATTTACTTTGACAACATTTATTTGAGTCAAAACGAATGTTACGTAAAACATCGTTACGACGACTCAAAATCACTAGTATAGGGATTTGGATTTAGATAGATATATAAATCCCAATACTAAATTAAAAGCATTTCCTTTTGGAAATCATTTACTATAACAACAGTGTTATAGTCCACCATTTCCTTATTTTTCGAAAACGTCTATTTCAACAATGAATGTTGAAATCTATGATTTCGATTCATAATACATTTTAAAACATCTTTAAAATGTTTAACTTCATTTTTTTTATATCACTTCTTCAAAAATAAAATCCATTTTACTAAACAATATATTCACTGTCCAAAATCGTGAATATAATTCACTTAACCCAATTTCAATCATTTCTACACATTTTAATTTCAATAGAGATTCGCTATCCAAAATCGCGAATATATCTTCTTTAAAAATCTTCTATATTTAATTTATCCAATTCAATCTATTTTCGAATTTATAAACACGTTTATAAATTCTATTTCTATTTTAATAACAACTTCGATTTATAAATCTCCTTTTATTTACTTCTAGAATTTCACTTATCAAAATAAGTAATTTCGGATTTATAAACAACGTTTATAAATCACATTTATATTTATAAAAACTTCAATTTATAAATCTCCTTTTGTTAACTAATTCAATTCATAACTAAATTTTTATACCAACTATCCATATTATAAGTTGAATACTTATAATTCATTTATTCTACAAAATCATTTCCATTTATAAGTTCACAATTTATAAATTTCATTCACTTATAAATTCTTAAAAATTCATTTTAATGCTTATAAAACTCGTTTTATAATCCCAATCTTTTAAAGTTATGAATATCAATTTTGTACATCTTTTATAATACTTTAAAAATCTCAATTTAACCCATTCTACAATTAAATCAACTTTCACTTCAAAAATCACACTTTGGTTATATTTCACAAAAATCTTAACTTTTTATAACTTTTAAAAAATTTAATAAAACGTATATTTTCAAAGATCACTTCAAAAATCTCTTTTGAAATCAACATCGTTATTTTTAAATTTCAAAAGATGAATCCGATGATGCAACAGCACCAATTAGTCAATCACAACATTCAATATCATATATCAATATGATAACAGGATATACATCAATATCTGTAAATAAATAAATACAGTTGAGGAATCCAGTTGGATCCCTCCAACCTGTTTCCCTGCATCCAAAGACGTTAGCACAATACCAATTCCGCTCCAGTACGGAATTATCGCGGTATATGGGTTTTATAATAATCCGCTTACTAACGGCGCAATAGGGTCTCATCCGCTATACGAGGCGGGAAATCAATCAATCCAATATATACATATGCCAATATGTATATATTGCTATATATATATAGATATATCCTACTATATCTAATATCATAATCAGCATAGCAATCATATCTAACAATCAATAACTGTCAAACAAAATGTATTTGAGTGAGAAAATAATCTCACCTTAGCTTTTATTTTGCATTCCATTTTCCATTTTGATCATTTCTTCACGGTTTTGACCTTGTATAAATAATTATACCATTCGTTAATATTCGAAATAAATCGAATGATAATTTTCTTCATTTGATAATAATAATTTTTTATTAACTAAAAATTTATAGGTTTCGAAAATCTAATTTTAATGAATCCTTTCGATATTCAAATTTCTATCTCTAAATCTTTTCTATATATATATATTTACTATTTACATTTTCAGATTCCAATATTTCCCAAAACATATTTATATTTTCTTTACTGTAAATAACCCACAAGATTTTTCCTTCACTGTAAAAATTCTAATACATATATATTTATAAAATTAAGCAAATCTGAGTTCAAATTCTTCTATGCACTTAAAATTCCCTTTTCTTTTACTGTATATATGTATGCCTATATAAATTGAGAAATAAACAGTTTTGTAACTTACTGTTATTGTATTCCTAATCTACATGTACATATCAAATTCCAATCGAATTCACAAAAAAATCATCACCTGCAATACCTTATAGGGCACTGCGAAGACGAACTGACGAACTCAGACTCCATCAGTTGACTTCTCCATCACCAATCGCCATCGCGGCCACTTCATCTCGCTCGCCCAACCGTACGCTGCCCTTTGGTGTCTCACGCGCCGCCTGCTACTAGCGAACCCACTTCCCAGTCGAAATCGAAACCCACGCTTCCAGCACTGCCCCTGGTTCGAGCCTCCAATGCTTCCACGATCGAGTTGCCCTAGCCTCTGCATCGCGAATGCGTGGCCTCGCGCGACCACGTCGCATCGCTGCTCGCGAAACCCTAGCCTTCGTCGCCTCTTTCCCCCTACGGCCTCGAATTTGAGACTGTAGCAAAACTTCAAATCGGTAGTAGAAATATCGCGTAGAGGCAAGGATGAGTCTCCATTTTCTTCGAAGTCGAACAGAAGATAGGAGGAAGGCATGCGTTGATTTCGAACTGCTCGATGGCACGCGACCATTTATTTTTAATTTCGAACGAGAGTTGTTTCTTCGTTTCTTTGGTTTGAATCTGAAGAGAGGGGAACGAGATTCATTTCGTTTGTCTGCCATTTTTCAATTGTTTCGTTTTCTGTTCGATTTTGAATACGAGGAATATTAAAAAAATCAGAAGAAGGCATGGTTCACACGATTTTCTCCGTGATTATAGGCGATGTTAAAGGAGTGAACGTGTATGTCGGCAGGCTTATAAATTTTAAAATGTTAAAATAAAATTCAATTTTATTTCAACACGTTTTGGTGTCGTACGCTCACAGAATAACTCCAATCAATACGAAAATTGAAATTCGACAATAATTCAATATTACGGACCCACTGGAACTGGTTTCGTCAAATTCCGAGACTGTGCCTTGGACGGCTATTTTAAATATCGATTCGAACAATATATTTTCAAAACTGAACAGAATAGTTTGAAATCAGATTCTGAAGCTTCCGTTATCTTCAGTATCATCAATACGAATTTTTCAAGCATTTGAAACATTTTTAATCGGCCTAAATTTAAAGATTCAAATTTTTATTCAACTTCCAATCGATTAAATTTTATAATTTAATTGTCAATTTCAAAGTTACATCCGGGATTCAAATTAAATTATCGTTCAAATATTAAAATAAATTAAATTTTCTCAATTTAATTTGTTCAAAATTCAGGGTCGTTACAGACTTCCCCCCTTAAAAGAATTTCATCCCGAAATTACAAGTTAGGAAGAAAAGTCCTTAACTCGCCTACTATTTTCCACAATCCAATAGTTTTATCAAATTTTCAAAACAAATCTTTCTACTAAAGATTCGTTATTGATTCACTAAATTTCCAACAACATTTTCATAATTCTCAAACATCATTGTTTTCCTTAACAATTCAAATTTAAATTCAAATTCAAATTTAAACTTTCAAAATTTTCTCAAAAATTTTTCTAACACCAGAAATTTTCAAAAAATTTCGCCAGCGTCTCCTTTGCGCGGCTAATATGGCACGACTACAAAACGTCCCTACGGACTCTCAGATTTCAAAAAGAAAAAGAAAAAGCCAAACTGCTAGAGAAATAAGTCATCAAATCTCATATTCAAATTCAAATACGTACCTTTTTTCGAGCAATTCAAATTTATCTTTGAAATCAAATCCAATTCCTTTATACCTGTATATCCTACTAGCCATAATATCTAGTTACATATTCAATCCAATCTGCCAATTCTGTTACCAAATTTCGATGCTTACTTCTTATATCATTTTTAAATTCACTAATGAAGTTACATATTCAGTTTCTTTCAATTTTGCATTTCACGTTCTCATTTGAATTCAATTTACAATTTCAATCTAATTTGGATTCAATTTACAATTTCAATTCTATTTGAATTCAATTTTATCTTCAATTTTGAAATATTGAATTTTATCTTTCAATTATAGCTGATTCATATCACTATATTTTTCACTTAGTTTCGCTTACTAATTTTCTTATTTCAATACTTCACTTTGTTTATTACAAATCAAATTCAATTCAGTCTCATTTACTTACAAATTCAAAATGAATTTTAACATTCCATTTCATTTTCTTGCACTTGCAATTGCAAATCTATCTGTTCATTCACTAATTCCGTTTTCAATTTGAATCTCATCCCAATCAAATTTTCAAATATTTTATAAGTCATTAACTTATTTACATCTCGATTCATCAAATCATTTATACATTTACTTACAATTTCATTCTACTAATGAATTTTAATTTCAATTATCTTTTCTGGAATTCCATTTTCCAATTATAAATTCACTTACAATTTATATTTACAATTTTATTCATATATGAATTCATCTCTTAATATTCTTAATTCACAGTAATAATTCTCATTTGTTAAATGAATTTATTTTCAAATCTTTTGAATTTCCAAAACAAAACTCAATTTTCCAAACAACTTTCATTTAAAACAATTTGGCAGCAATTTCTCTTTTGGAAACCCGAAAATGAATTCTAATGATGTGGCCATCATCATCAGGATTATTTTCCAGCGACCTAAAAGAGTTTAGAGCTTCAAGATAATTTTTCAAAACCTTTGAAATTCATTTTCAACTCCAAAAATGATTTAACTTTCCAAATCTCCAAAATTTTCAAATTCCTTTCAAAACATTTCCAAAAACTTCTCTGGAATTTCGTTTCAAATTTCAATTCACCTTTATAATCTACATTCTTTAATTTCATTTGTATGTGAATTTATTTCTTAACTTTGGAGTTACGATTTCAATTTCTTATTCAATTCCAATGATAATAGATTAATATTATCACTTCTAACATCCATGCAACCATATACTATAATAATTCATAGAAAATGATTTCTTTTCTATACAAAAATAGTTTTGGGTACAATTATTTCATTTACCCTATTTAAAACAATACTGTGTCGTCTTGCCTCGTTTAAGTGTTTAGAAATCCCTATCGATAATATGGCGTCCCACATACCGACCAAAATTCATAAACATCTCAACGGATAAGCAAACACAATATAAAACATTTTTTTATATTCACTAACAAATACGCACTCGTATCTATTATTACACTCAACTCATTCTAGAGTACTACTGACTCTATCTCTAATGAGTAACACCCAACAGAGCAGGGTTGTCGCTTAACCATATGCTCTGATACCACGCTGTCACGAACCGAAATTTTCGACTTTCGAAAATTCGACATCGATACTCCCTTTATCGACTGCCGAGCAATCGAGTGCCGAAAACTCCAATAGTGAGGGTTTAAGAAAGAAGAAAAGGTAAGAAGAAGAAGAATAGAGAAGAAGAGAGAAAAACAACAACAGAACAACATCAGAAAACGAAAACAATATCAGAATCTTACACATCGCAGCAGAACAATATACAATAGATAATTACTAGTTTTTTTAAAACAAAGAACTATATCAGTTTATACATACATCAATCAGAGTCATATACAACAATGGACAGTTATATAACTTGTCCTCATACAGAATACACAGCGGAATAAATACTATCAGATACAGATACTACGTCTCGTCCTCCAGCTTATCTCCAAAGCTCCAGAATATCCAGAATATCCTGATAATCTAACTCTAGACTGCCCGTGTGGAAATTGGTGGGCACCCAGAGTTTAGAAGGGAAACAATAAACTCCGAGTCAGTCATGGTGACTGGTGTGAGATCGTAAAACAGTTATTCTTTATAACCACAAAATAATTTTAAAGTCAATTCGAAATGCTTTTGGAAAATGAAACTACCATAAGACCTCCCACCACACACACAATGCAAACGCAGAATTGGAGGAGATTTCTTCTTATGATAGTCAAAGATGCTTACTACGCAAAAATCAAATTCTTTTTGATATTATTATTAGTGCATAGTGTAGAAAACATTTCGAAAGTATAATATTAATCTTAGCCAACATACGACCAGTATCGTATGCCTACTATAGCTACCATCTAAACAGTGGTGACCACCGTATGTAAATGGCAGGTTCTACAACTAATACCGTAAAGGTGCGTATTGGAGTTTGGATTTCCAACAAATGGTCAGGCTAAGGAACTTCCTTTTCCACGATGGGTACGTCCCTGGAATAGACGACCCGAGAACCTAACCGGATCTCTGCCAACACAAGGCCGGGTTACCTCTGCAAAAATAGGTAACTACTGACACGCGTATGCCATCCCCCGATCGTAACCGATCTTCCCGAGGATCCCCGATTTCCAACAAACCACATAGATAATAATGCAGCAACCACATAGGTTAAGTATCTGGGCTCCATACCATGATACCACCTCTATCCAGAAGGAATGACATACACTAAGGGGCGCTACTCCCTAGAACCTTGCCGCATCCTTCCTGTTTCGACCATTTCCGGGGTGTGAGGCTCGACGAAGTCTCGTCCACAAAGCTACGCTTTCTACAAAGCCATGTGAAAAGACCCTCCTATTTACACACTAATTTTATTGGTGATTTTTTTTTTTAGAGATGATATATAGATATATCATCTATTACAAATATATATCCCAGGGTCATTTTCTTTTCTCCAATAAACAAAAATATATCCAGGATCTTTCACAATATAGAAATATTGTTTTAATTCTAAATCATTTTTAACATACATATATGAAGATATCTATGTTATATTCTACTTGAATCAGAGCATGATAATAAGTAGAAATCCTTTTTAAATTTGCAAAAATGTGATAAATTCCCTTTTAAATTAAAACTTAATGTATCCTGATTTTTGACTATAGTTTTCCACTGGAAATATGTACCTTAGACTGTTATTATAATTAAGAAATAACCAAGCAATAATCAGTGGAAAGCAAGCTTATAATATAGATGATTGTCTTAAAGTCTGAATATTATCAAACTCAGGTTAAAAGAAAGTGGATCCTAAGTGAACACAAGCAACATCTAGGCGTAATGGAAACGCGCCTAACTTATTCATGCAAGGTCACTAGTTCGAGTACTATGCTGGTCGGTTCAAACACAATTTTTGGTTTTTCTTTTTATTTTCTCCTGTATGGCTGAAATCTGATACCTACCTATAATTGTACATATATATTTAATTTTTGCCTATAACCTATCATACAAAACAATTCTTCTTGCATAACTATTTTTGAAACCCATTCTTTCAACTGTTTTAAGAATTTACATCTATATTTTTGCCTAATTTCAACATGTACACAGATATACATGTACATGTCAGTGTCTTTGTTCTTTTTCCAGAAAACTGAGCTCATATGTTCCCTTGCTTCATTGATCTGAAGTGGAGCATTTGGCCTGACCTATGCCTAACCATGTGGTTACTCTGGCCATTCTTTTGTTTGCATTTTTACAACCCAGATTATACACAAAACATTGATACCTTTCCTTTTCAAAAGCATGTATATATATATTTGTATGAATCAGACATTTTGTGATCAGATATATATAATTCTTCCTAATCATACTTCTCTTTTAAAAATACATCTTTAAAGTATAAACACTTTTTCTTGCATCTGGACTTATGTCAATATCATAAATTGAAGATATAGCAGTTTAATTCTTTTCTGGTTTTCCCAATATTATTTTCTGTATATCTATATTCTTTTTGAAAGAACTCAGGATTACTGAAATCATCATAAAATGATTATGCTTATAAAATCCAGGTTTTACCTCTAAATCAAAACAACTTTAGCAAATAGGTTTTCAAATCAGTTCAACATCAATATCCTTAGTACATACCAAATCAGAAATAACCAGAAACAACATAGCACATGTCTCTTACAAGTTCTTCCTACTTAATACATTAGATAGCCATATCAATCAGGGAATACATGCATGAATTAACACATTTTAGCTTTTATTTCTAATTATCTTAGCATCCTCTATCCCATATCATTTTAATCTTGCTTACTTAGCTCCATCACAACCTGCAAAAGCATTAGTGGCTGCCCCATTATAAATGAGACACCCCCATGTGCCATGAGCAATAAGGGTCAGATCTATGATCTGGTGTGAGCATTTCTAACATATCCATGATATTAAGCTAAGAATACAGCATAAATATACTTTGCATACTTGACAGGTATTATCATGTACAATACATAAGAGCAAACATATGCAACAAAACAACTTTTATCTGGAACTACTAGGTTGCCTTTTCTTTTTCTTATAAATTCCTGGCCTAATCTGCTATAAGGAATCAAAGGGACACATTGCCATGAACTAATTAACATTATGGCACAAAGATCTCAGGACTTAAACAAGCCATGTGCCAACTTGTCTACTTCAAATAGGACAAGCATTCCAGCAGCCTTCTTGGCACAAAATCCTTAGTTATATCACTAAGTGTATTTATGTTCATTCTATCAATGATAGCTAGGTGTACATACCACCAGTACTCATGAAACATACTAGTTACCTTGCAGACATAATATTGCAAGCAAGTTAAAGGTTACTTTCTAGAGGTATAACACCCCAGTCATTCCATCTCACATTATTTAGCATATAAACACCCTATTCAAGCATATACCAGAATGTTTGCAACTGAGAATAAATACATGGCTCTATTGAGTTTATTTTGATTTTGCAAGCAACTATATTTAGCCAGATTTTCAATCCTGTTTAAACATAGTTTTTAGGCTTGTAAATTTCTGTTTAGTTTAGGGCTCAGCACTTATAGAGAAAAAAACTCCATTGCACCCTTAACCAATTATTTCAAGCCTCAGCACCATACCAATGTATATGCAGCTCATAGTTTTCTTTATCTTTTCATTCTTTGTCTTAAGCCATTATTCAAACTAGTTACAAATACTTTGATATATGTTCCTTAAGGTTTTGGTATAATATACAGAGATGAAAATAGAACAACAAAGTTAAACATCCAGCATAGCAGATCATATCTCATCAAACATTCATGAAACCATCAGCAGCCAACATAGTTTGTAAATCAAAACATGCAAAATATAACATATAAAAGCTTGGCTGCCTAATCCTAGGTCTTAATGCCATGTATATGAGTGAGGATACTCACCTAAATGCTTACACAAACTCAAACCAAAAAACCCTTCCAATCTTTAGCCTTATCTTCCTCTTCTTCCTTAGGTTAATTAATTAGTGAGAGAGCAGTTTTCTGATTGGGCTCTTGGTTTAAATAAGGGTTCTGTCTAGGGTTTTGGGTGATGCAAAATCCCTATTTTAGCCCAGACCAGAATCATGCATTTGGCATTGCACATTCCTTCCCTCCTAACCCTTAATGTCCCGGCCAATATTTTAAAACAAGACTAAATTGTGCCTATTTTCCTTTCTTTTCAGAAAGTGATAACTTTAAGTATTTTTATTATATTTACCTCAAACATGATAATGGTGTGACTTTCTATTTTCTGCCTATGTACATTTTCTTTCTTGCACTTTGGTTCTTACTGTTTTAGTGCTTCCTTTATTTATTTTCTGCTCAAATAATATCTGGATATAAATATACATTTATACAACTATGGGTGTTAATTTAACTTTAACCTTTTATTTGCAGAAAACATGTGCATACTTATGTGCATTTCTACACCTATTTAAAATTTCACTTATTCATTATAAATCAATGTTTTCTTCTGTCTAAATTTTCAGACAAGTCATACATAGGCATATATATATAGATATATATATATATACACACATCCTCAGGAATTTTTAATACTCATGTCTAGGTCTATATTTTCTTTATTTAAAACATTTTATCTAAATGTTTTCCTTCCTTGTTTTATTATTCAGGAATTCTGGATTTTCTCTTAGTGCCATAACTAGTGTGCACGTGCACACATGCACACAACCTTGCACCACTGAAAATCCCACCTATATAATAATTCTGATTTTCCCCCAGAATTTTAATCATTTATTAAAAGAATTTTCCTCAAAATCTTGGGGTATTACAATCACCCCTCCTTTTAGGAATTGTGCCCTCACAATTTACAACATATTCTTTGAGTACTCCTACTTTCTTAGGAAAATTATTCAAATATGCATGAGCAATTTAAATAGTCACTGTCTATCATACATATCAAACTTTCTTAGTAATCTAAGAATTTACCTTTTAAATTTGCAAAGAGCCTAGGGTAATCCATCCTGATTTTATCCTCTAGCTCCCAAGTACAATCACTAGGATCTATACTCCATTGAATCTTTACAAGCTTCAATGTCTTGTTTCTTAATTTCTTTTCTTCCCTTGCCACAATTCCCACTGGCTCTTTCTCATAGATTAGATCTGGATTAATCTGAACTTCAATAGGCTTTTCTAAGATTTCCTCCTTGTCATGTACCCATCTCCTTAGTTGTGACACATGAAACACATTGTGCATTGCACTCATCTTCTCGGGAAGCTCCAGCTTATAGGCTAGTGAGCCTATCCTTTCCAAAATCTTGTATGGTCCAACATATCTGGGTCTGAGTTTCCCCTGCTTGCCAAATCTCAAGACTTTCTTCATTGGTGAAACCTTAATGAAGACATAATCACCTACTTTGAATTCCACTGACTTCCTCTTTGCATCAGCATACTTCTTTTGCCTATCTTGAGCTACTGCCATCCTCTTTCTCACCAGTCCTATTTTCTCTGTGATGTCTTTGACATATTCTGGCCCTAGGATAGCTTTCTCTCCTGCCTCAGCCCAACACATAGGTGATAGACATGGCTTTCCATATAGGGCTTCAAAGGGTGCCATTCCAATTGTGCTTTGGTGGCTATTATTGTATGTGAACTCAGCCAAATGGAGGTGGTCCTCCCAATTTCCTCCAAAATCTAACACACATGCCCTAAGCAAATCCTCTAAAATCTTGTTTACCACTTCTGTTTGCCCATCTGATTGGGGGTGATAAGCAGTGCTTAGGCACAATTCACTCCCCATAGCCTCTTGGAAGCTCTTCCAGAATCTTGAAGTGAAGATCGTATCCCTATCACTCACTATAGTTTTAGGAACACCATGCAGTTTTACCACTTCTCTCATAAAAATTTGGGCTAACCTAGGTGCATTTCTGTCTGCTTTCACTGGTATGAAGTGGGCTACTTTAGTCAGCCTATCTACAATCACCCAAATACTTGTATTTCCCCTCTTGGATCTAGGAAGACCATCTATGAAATCCATAGATATGTCTTCCCACTTCCACTGTGGTATGCTAAGTGGCTGTAATAACCCTGAAGGTCTTTGGGTCTCAGCTTTTATTTGTTGACAAACCATGCACTTAGCAACATATCTGGCTACATCAGACTTCATTCCCTTCCACCAATAGTCCCTTTTTAAGTTTTGGTACATCTTGGTGCTGCCTGGATGTATGGAATATTTGCTCCTATGGTACTCATTAAGGATTTCTTCTTTCAATTCTATGATGTTTGGGACACATATCCTTCCCTTGTACCTTAAGTATCCTTTTACATCTATGTGATAATCCTTCACTTCCTCCTTCTTTAATAGGAGAGACTTCTTTTCTGCTAAGTCTTGATCTTCTTCTTGCATTTTTGCCACCTTCAAGGCCAAATTTGATTGTAAAGTAATTAAACTTAACCTTCCTTTACTCTTTTCTTCCTCAATTATCTCCATACTTATCCCACTGTTCTCATCTATTTCCAAATCAGTGAGTATGGTTAAATCTCTAAACTCCTCCATCGTTAACATGGCCACTTTTGCATGCTGCCTACTCAATGCATCTGCCACTTTGTTAGCCTTGCCTGGTGTATAAAGTATATCTAAGTCATAAGCAGCAAGAAATTCAACCCATCTGTGTTGTCTCATATTTAAATCTTTTTGTGAAAAGAGATATTTTAAGGCCTTGTGATCAGTGTATAAAATGAACTTTGCACCTAATAAGTAATGCCTCCAAAGCTTCAAGGCATAAACTACTGCTGCCAACTCAAGATCATGAGTTGCATATCTAGTTTCATGGGGTTTTAGTTGTCTAGATGCATAGGCTATGACCTGATCTTGCTGCATCAACACAGCCCCTAGCCCTGACCCACATGCATCTGTATATACAACCAATCCCTCATTGCCTTCTGGTACTCTCAACACTGGTGATTTTACCAAAGCCTCCTTGATCTGGGTGAAAGCTTGTTCACACTTATCAGTCCATATAAACTTTTGGTTCTTCCTAGTCAGGTTAGTGAGTGGCATTGCTATTTTAGAAAATCCTTGTATGAACCTCCTATAGTATCCTGCCATCCCCATGAATGACCTAACTTCACTAACATTGTTAGGCTTCTTCCATGCTTGGATTGCTACTATCTTATTGGGGTTTACAGAAATTCCCCTAGCAGAGACAACATGTCCAAGAAAGTGTACTTCCTCTTGCCAGAACACACACTTAGAGAATTTTGCTTTCAAATCTTTTTCTCTTAATCTAGATAAGACCAAATGTAAGTGGTTCTCATGTTCCTCTATTGTTCTAGAGTAGATTAGAATATCATCTATAAAAATCAGAACAAACTTGTCTAAGTAATCTCTGAATATCCTATTCATTAGGTCTACAAAGTAAGAAGGGGCATTTGTTAGCCCAAATGGCATAACCAGAAACTCATACAATCCATATCTTGTGTTGAATGCTGTATATTTAACACTTGATTCCTCAACTTTCATCTGATGAAACCCAGATGCCAAGTCTAGCCTAGAAAACACTTTAGCTCCACTGAGTTGATCAAAGAGATCATCTATCCTGGGTAATGGGTATTTGTTTTTGATGGTTACTTTGTTTAATTCTCTGTAATCTATACACATTCTTAAAGTACCATCATGCTTTTTAACAAATACTACAGGAGCACCCCAGCATGAATTACTTGGCCTTATAAACCCCTTGGCTTCTAATTCTTCCAGCTGGTTCTTTAGCTCTTTTAATTCACTTGGCCCCATCCTTGTAGGCTTTTTGATAACTGGGCTAGCCCCAGGCATAAGGTTAATCTGGAATTCAACAGGTCTATGGTGTGAAACACCTTTTACTTCCCCAAATACATCCAAGTATTCTTTAACTATGGGGATTTCATTAATAGCTATTTCCTTGGGATTATTTTCTAATTCAATTAAACGATTTAGACTGTTTTCTTTGATAGGTTCACATAGAATTGTAACCCTTTGGCCTTTAGAATTTTGTAGTGAAATGGTGGATGCATCTAGGTCAATTATGGCTTTGAATTGTCTTAGCCAATCTGCCCCTAATATAACTCCTATATTTGGGAAATTTAGAACATATAAATTGGAAACAAATGTGTTTCCTCCTATGTTCAAATTCACATCCACACAGATCATATCTAATACACTAGAACTTCCTAAAGGGCTTTGTATTAACAGAGGTATTTCAGCCAATTTGCAGTTCATTTTCAACCTTTTAACTATTTCATGGGAAATGAGTGAGTGGGTTGCCCCGGTATCATATATTACAGCTAAAGGTATGGTACAAATAAATAGTGTACCTTCCACTTGACCATGGTTTTCAGCATTAGCCTCAATTATGGCCTTGCCCCTACCTTCCAGGTTTGCCACTTTCCCTTGTTGCTTGTTTTCTGGGCAATTTCTTTTCATATGCCCTTCCTTCCCACATAGATAGCATTTGAAAGCTCCCCCTTTTAGCTCTGGGCATCTTGGCTTAATATGGCCTTCTTTCCCACAATGGTTGCAAACTATTTTTCTTTTGGCTTCATTGGGCTTTGCATCTACTGCCTTCTTACCATCTGCCTCTCCTTTCTTCTTATCATAAGGGTGGTACTTCCCTTTGTTCTTCTTGTTACTATTGTTTTTGAAATTCCTGAACTTATCTCTTTCCTTGTCATGCTGCTCAATCTTCAGAGCCAAATCTATCACTTGATCAAAAGTTCTGTCAGCATAGGGTAGTATAGCCCTGCTAAGCCCTGGGTTCAATCCCTTGATGTATCTATCATTTTTGGATGCTTCATCAGCCACTAACATTGCCCCATAGGTAGACAATCCCTCAAACTTCTGGGTATATTCTGTGACATTCATAGTTCCCTGTCTAAGTTTGATGAACTCCTCAAGTAAAGTGGTTTTTGCTGAGGCTGGAACAAACCTTGCCTCTAACATCTCCTTAAATTGATTCCAATTAATATCATTTTCATTCCGGCCAGCTATGATCACCTCCCACCAACTCAAAGCTGCACCTTTTAATTGCCTTGAGGCCACTTGCCTCTTCCTTTGGTCATCTAGTTGCATATCAGTGAAGATCCTCTCTAATGTCCTCAGCCATGCTTGAATCTCCATTACACTTTCAGTTCCTTCAAAGCTCTTGCCTCCCAAGTTGGTATAAGTCTTCACTAACTTGGAGAGCTCCTCATGTGGGTTCTCAGGTCTGTGCCCAATTCCATCTCTCAAAACTCTCACAAATTCCTGCATGTCAAGCATTTGTGGTGTGCTAGATCCTCCTTGATGATGAGACCCTCTTCCTACCATATTTCTAAAAGTATATGTATTTCATCTTATTAGTTTGTAACACTTAGCTTTAATTTTGAATTGATTGTATCTTTCCTATTTAATCATTGTGTATGTCACATGCACACACATACATACATTCAGGGAATACTTATAAACAGTCAAATATGCAAACAAACCTAGTATAAACACAAGCATACAAACATTTGCTATGTTAATTAAAACATAGCTCTGATACCAAATGAAAAGACCCTCCTATTTACACACTAATTTTATTGGTGATTTTTTTTTAGAGATGATATATAGATATATCATCTATTACAAATATATATCCCAGGGTCATTTTCTTTTCTCCAATAAACAAAAATATATCCAGGATCTTTCACAATATAGAAATATTGTTTTAATTCTAAATCATTTTTAACATACATATATGAAGATATCTATGTTATATTCTACTTGAATCAGAGCATGATAATAAGTAGAAATCCTTTTTAAATTTGCAAAAATGTGATAAATTCCCTTTTAAATTAAAACTTAATGTATCCTGATTTTTGACTATAGTTTTCCACTGGAAATATGTACCTTAGACTGTTATTATAATTAAGAAATAACCAAGCAATAATCAGTGGAAAGCAAGCTTATAATATAGATGATTGTCTTAAAGTCTGAATATTATCAAACTCAGGTTAAAAGAAAGTGGATCCTAAGTGAACTGTGATATCCCGGGTTTTTGGGTAATATAAATTTAATAATCTGTATTAATAATTTAATTAATTTGATAAATTTTCTTTATAATTTTAGTTTAAATTGGTAATTTAATCTTTAAAGGATAATCAATATTTAATCTGGCAATATTGATAAGACTTGTTTGTTAAAGCTAATAAAATTTTATTCTATTTATAATATATATATTTGATATATATTGTGAATGGAAATATCTTTTGTTTTAAATAAAAGATTGTATTTTCAAATTGTAATATATATGTATGTATATGTTATAATTTGGATTGTTTTGAATTTAATTTAATCTATTGATAATTTATATATGTATGAAGTATGATTTAAAGCTTTGTTTTAAAATTAATATTTTTCAAAGTTTAGTTTAGATTAATTCCATTATTTTCAAAATATAAGATAATTGTTTATTTTAAATGAAATTGTTTAAAAAGGATTTAAACAAGCTTTGTTTTGTCTTCTTTGTAAATGCTCAAATTAAAATGTTTATAAGTGTGTATATATGGTTTTAAATAAACTTTCCTTTTTAAAATATCTCTTAAACTAAAATAGTTTGTAAATAAGTAAATGAATTTATATAAATCCATATTTACATAATTAATAAAATATAAATACTTTTTCAAGGGTATTTGGTTTTATAATATTTTCTCTAAAAATAGTTTATATATATACATATACTAAGATAAATGTTAGTAATTAATAAAGTAAGTATGAAAAGCTTTATATTAACATTTAAATTAATTAAAAGTTTATTTAATATATTAAAGGACATGTGTTAATATCTTAACACATGGTAATAACATTTGTAAGAAAACTAAACATGCATGGACATTTGTCTAACTTATAAAAATTACAAGTGGCCTTCATTTAATAATTATTTGAAAATTTAGAAAACTAAATTATCTTAAATGACATATGTATAGAGAAGCCTGGCATTTTTCTTTCAGTTCAAAACTTATGTCCTCAGTTCGAAATCTTTTCCATCTTCTTTTTTTTTCTCTCCATCTCTTCTAATGTCAAAAGAAAATCAAAACTATAAGGAAAATCAAACAGCAAACATTCGAATTCAACACTAATACAACTTCAACCTGAGATCAAATGGAAGCAACTAAATCAAACACTGATTCAACTGCAACCTGCAAGTCAGATCTGTTCAACATTTTAAATCAACAAATCTGTAAGCATGCAAGGATTCTGTTTCTTCAGCAAAACAAAATGCAAGTTTCAGTTCAAATATAAGACATCTCTACAACAAGTTTCCAGATTCAACAATTCAAGTTTTTTTTTAAATCAATAGCAGTTGCCAGATCAAAAATTTAAAGGCCTGGGAAAACTGTTCTCTGCTTTAAAAATGGTGAGTAAATTTATTTTTAAAAACAGTTTAACCTGATGATTTTATTTGATGTCAGTGATAGATTAAATTGATCTGATATGAATGCATGTATATATGGTTGAATGATGGTGTGTACTTGCTTGCATGTCTGTATATATGCAAATATCTGAATGTATATGTAGGTATATAGGAAAATAGGCTCTGTTTATAGTTCAGATTGGAAAATCAAGTTCTAAAATTCAAATCCTCTTTGTAAAATCGATATTAGATATTGATTTGTGAATGAAAAAGGATTGTTACAATATAAATTCAACTTTAAAAATGGTTTCTAGAATTTATATCTGGCAATTATTTCTGAAAGATGAATACCAGTGATGATCTAAAATTTAGCCAAGAATCAATCTTCGTAATTTCAGAATTTGATTATAGAATTTGATTAGTAATAGAAAATGAGGAATTTTAATATACATATCAAAATTTTTAGATTGTTAATTCATGAGAATTTTTGAGATATTCGTTTTGGGTATCTTTGTTGATTGCCGTTGATCAACGTGATGATCGGAGGCAATTTCTTGATCGAAGCTAGCTTGAGTGTTGGAGAGTACAGGAAAAATACTGGAGAAATTTTCAATTGACTGGATCGAGTGAATTTGGGTCGAGTAGGGTTCTAACAGTAGTTTCTGTCATTGATGTTGTCGAGCTTTGTTCGACAAGGGTAAGGCATCGAGTGCGTTTGCATTAGGGGGAATAGAGGCTAGGGTTCGAGGTGATTCGATGGGGGTTTGGCGGAATTCAACGGCGGCGAGGATGGTCGTGGGTGAGGGAATTTCCGGTACGAAGCTACTGCAGTTTTCGAGCACGAGGTCGATTTTTTTGTTTCGAGTGAATTTGTTCGATCTGGGGACGTTTTCGAGTTCGCGTGAGATTGTGTGGTTGTTGGCGAAGGTCGCGACGAACGTTGGTGGTCGGCGGCGATGGTGCAAGTGCACCACGTGCACGTGTGCACATTTGGGGTGACTGGGTTTTTCGCGTTTGGGGAAGACGAGTTCGTCTCGGTGATGGTTCGAGCATTTGGGGGTTACGACTCGAAGCAGATGAATTTAGGGAAACGCGAGGCAGGCTCGAGTTTTTGATTGGGACGACTCGAAGTTGGCTCGGGAAGATATTATAAGCTGGCCGAGTTGTTTTGTTTTTAAATCTGGGTTTCAAATTTAAAATAGTATTCCAGGTTTAAAAATCTTAAAGAAATCATTACCAAGTTTTAAGTTTAAAGCTTGAACAAGTTTTTAATCAAGTTTAAATTAAAAGAAAAGTGTTTAAACAAGTTTAAAACTTTAAAGAAATTATTAAGTAATGTTTTGATTTGATTTCAAATATATTTTTAAACAAATAAGTTTAAAGGATATGATAATTGTTTCAAAAATGAATATTGTTTAATTTGATTAAACATGTTGAAACTGGGTTTCAAAAATTTAAGTATATAAAAATTTAATGTTTGTATTGTTTTGTTAAAGTAAATTTTATTTCAAAATTGATTTTTAATTTACTTTTAATAAAGTAAATGATTTGAGTAAATGTTTAATAAATGTAAAGTTTATTCTTAATTAGTTAAGTAGAGATTAATTAAGAACAATTAATTAATAAAATAAATTGAGCTTAATTACTATTTGTAATTAATAGTAAATTCCTTAATAAAGTAATTAGTGAATAGTTAATGAATTAATTAGAGATTAAGAGATGATTAATTAGTTAATTAATTAATGTAATTAATTTTAGATTAATTAATTAGCCTAATTAATTTAAGAAAATCAATTTATGATTAAATGAGTAAATTCCTTAATAAAGTAATTAATGGATAATTACTTAAAGTAATTAGGAGGAGTAAATTACTCATGGAAGTAATTAGCTGAAGTAATTAATGAGTAATCACTTAATGTTATCAATTAAGGAATTAATTAATATAATTATTTTAAAGTTAATTAATTATGAAGTAATTAATTAATTAAAGTATTAAGAATTATTTAATGATGGAATTAATTTTGGTTAAGTAATTAATTAAGAAAGTAATCAAGATTTTTAATGCAAGTAATTAGAAGATAATTACTTATGTAAGTAATTAAGAATTAATTACTTAATTTTAGTTTAGTTAATTAATAAATGTGATTAATTAAATGTGTTTAATTTAAGATTAATTACTAAGAGTAATTAATTAATAAAGTAATTAATTAAGGATTATTTGTTAATTTAAATTGATTAATAATTACTTAATGAAATAATTGAAGATTAATTAATTAGATTAATTAATCAAGGTTAATATAATTAATTAAGAAGTAATTAATTAAGATAAGCAATTACAAATTGTTAATTACCGTTTATGATTAATTAAGACTAATTAATGAAGTGGTTGATTAAAATTAATTATTTAATTAATTAAAAGGTTAATTAATTAGTAAGGATTATTTAATTAATAAATTAATCAAGGTTGATTAATGAAAGTAATTAATTAAAGTATGCTTAATTATATGCTTAATTAATTAATGAAGGTTCATTAATTATTGTAATTAATGATAGTAATTAAAAGTTAATTACTGTATATGGTTAAGGATAATTACTTGAATGTAATTAAAGTATAATTAATCAAGGAAGATTAATTAAGAAGATCATTAAAAGATGATTAATTAATTAAATTGTAATTAATTAATGGTTAAGTAAGAAGGATTTATAAAATGAAGTAATTAATTTAATTCTTTAAATTAATTAAAAGATAATATAAATCATTACTTATGAATGGGTGATAGTATTGAATACTTGGCATTGATTGATATCTCTGATGAGATATATGTTGTATGATATGGATGTTAGTTGAATTGTATGGATTATCTGATAATGTTGATTATCTGTTGTGAATTATCTTTCTTTGTGTATAAAGATAATGAATTTAATTTGTTTTAACCTTTAAAACAACTTGGCCTTAAAAGATACGCTTTGGATTTCGATGAGACCGGGATCGGGTTTCCGTATACCGGATTTCCAGGTCTGGAGACCCGAATACCACATCGATCCAAATTAACGATAGGTCGTGAATCAAGTGAAGATGAAGATTGAGAGTGCAAGGGTTATTGTCGTTAACTCTGAGGGTGATTCCAAAATGAGTGTAACGAGATAATGCCTTCGGTTTCGTTCGAACCCGGAACGAACTTGTATGGATTGAATGCTTTCAGCACATCGTCAGGCGGACGATGAGCATTCTAAGTGATGTGTCCTGATTAAAGGTAATCGTGACCTCAAGCCTCATCAACCGGGAATGGCTAAAACAGGGGAGGTGCAGCAAGGTTAGTGGGTAGCACCCAAGTAGTATAAGATTCCTCTGTCTAGAGTCCCTTTTTATTTCGGCTTTGTGGGCGGTTGCTAGCTACAACCGCGGGGTTTCTTATGCGGGAATTATCCAGTAAGGGATGTTCCGACCTTGTGTTGCAGGGGAGCGGGCGTACTCCTCGGTACGGTGATCTAGGCCACGTACTGTGACGGGCGGTACCCCAGTAGCCCTGCCATTGTATGGAATCCAAAATCCAATAAGTGCCGTACGATTTAGTTGTGCCCAACTATGTTGGAACGTGAGATGTAAGCATTCCAGCTATTTCTGTATTTTATTTGAAAACCCTAGACCCTATTATAATATAATCGGATTTCCTATCAAATGTTTTGGTTATCGTAAGGTAAAAACATTTCCGTGTTTATGTGCGGGAAGTCTTACGAGATACCTTTTCTTTCAAAGGTTTTTCAAAGTTAAACAAGTTTAAACCGTTTACTCACACCAGACCCATGTCTGACCCAAGTGTTTATTTTCTGTTTTATTAAACTCTTGGGTACTCAATATTGTATTGAGTAGTCGAGGGATTCAGGTTAGCTTTGACGAATGCTGGAGGAGATTTGGAGCAGGTGGCTTCAACGTGTAGATATTATGGTTTCCGCTGTGTTAGAGTTGTGTCGGTATTGTATTGATATATAGAGATGTATGATAGACAGATGTTTATAACTGTCTAATATGAGATGTATAGTTGTGTAACTCTGTTGTATATGATACTATGTAATATTTTATGTGATATATTATATTTCATTCGTTCCGCTGTGAGTATCTGATGTTGTTGTTCTTTCTTCTTTCTTTTCTTTTCTTCTTCTATCCCTTTCTTTCTTAATTAACGATGCGACTTTCTGGTGGTAGAAAGCCGGGTTGTGACAGGTGGTATCAGAGCTGTAGGTTGAGTGAATACCTAGCTCTGGAGTGTCTATCTTGAGAGAGCGTATTTGTAATTTTTATATAACTATATATATATTTATTCTACCTATTTGTTGGGTTACCTGTTCGGGTTTTCCAATATAAGATATAAAGGTAGATAGAGTGGTGGTGTGTGAAACACGACTACCAATATTTGGAATTTGAATGTTTGAGGTTGGAAATGTATCTGTCGAGACTATAGACCTAATACCGTCTCAAGTAAGTTTGGCAGCTGGGAGTAAGGATTTTCTCGGATCTCTGAAGGAAATCTTTTTAAAAGATTCGAAGTCCATTATTGGAGTGTAAATTTGGTTGAGCTCGGGTGAGCAGATTTTCTAGAGTTGATCTGTCGGTTGTGCAGAAGTAAGTAATGGAAGCTTGGCGACTTCAGGAAGGAGCAGCTGTGTGATGAGACGCAGTATCTATGGATGTTCCCGAAGGAGATGTTCTTTTTGGAGCAAGATCAAGAAGGTATTGGAGAAACAGTTGATGCCTACCGTAGGAAAGACTCGGCTGTATAGGAATTCTCTGATATCGAGTAAGAGAGTTTTATCTATTTTGAAGTATGGGACTAAGGTCGATTAGTTGTTCTTCGGACATGGTCTCATTGTTTCCCTTAAGAAGAGTAAGTTGTTGGCGTTTGGTTTGGAGCCCGAGTTTCTTGAGAGATGTCTGTCGTCTCGGAGGTTCGTTGTGAGGTTAGTTGATGGTTTTAACTTTGAGAAGCCTATAGATTAGAAGTTTTTGGTTAGCTGTGGTAGTAGTGCAACTCGAAATGTTCGGTGTGCTGACGAGGAGGTCTTTGGCTTAGTAGTATCATCGAGATAGAGTTTGGAAGCAGTAGTGTGGCCGTTTCTTCGATGGTTCAAGAATCTTTGTGGTTCTTTTATTCAGCAGTCCGGGTAGTTGGTGAAGATTTTCTGGAAGTATTAACCTTGTTTGGGAAAAGCTTAAGGCTCGTTTAATTGGTAAAGAGAGAACAATTTCTTTGGAATCCGAACTAGGTAAGATCGCAAAAGTGACTTGCGATTAGTTTGGGAATTCATCTTGGGTAATCTTTTGTTTGAGATTGAGGTTTCTCATGTGGAAGTAGGAGCTACTGAAGTAGTCAGAATTTTTCCGGATGTATTCGAGGAAGTAGAAGTTTGTCTACATTCGGAGTTAGAGTTCCGTATCGATTTGATTCCAGAAGCGATACCGGTGGTTATTCTGGTAGTAGGATGGTTCCTAGAAAGAAGAGTTGGTGTAGCAGCTCAGAAATTTTTAAAATGGATTGGTCATATCTATTTTTCAAGTTTGGATATTAATAGATTTTGGAAGGATCATATTGTTGAATAGGATCTGGGGATCATTTTGTCCTTGATTCAGATTTGTTTCAAGAAGCATCAGCGAAGGTTAAGCTGATCAGGAAGAGATGAGGTAGCCCAGGAATCGTCTAGTGAGTTATGCAGATATGAGACAAGGAGTTTGGAATTCGGAGTTGGAGATTGGAAATTGTATAAGTTTTTCTCCGATTATAAAGCTATAAGATTGGTAAGTCTAGAAGCTAGCACTGAAGTAATTTGGATTTTCCTGTGTTCTCGAGAGGAGTAGTTTTTTTGATCTACAGGATTGAATGGCCAGTTTGGATAGCTGGAATTCATTGTATTTCACGTATCTCTGAGGGAGTACGTGTATGATTCATCGCTGGTTATAGGATCTGCAGTTCAGATGGATTTGGAAGTTTGAGCTGGACTTGGGTGTGATCTGATATTCTGTTCAGATTAGTGGATCTAGAGATAAGGGAAGCTCTGGATTATGGGGTGTAGTTTGTTTAGATTCTGTAGAGCGGGTCTCCCGGTGATTTATACCCAGGGAAACTCGAGATAGTGTTAGTAAAGTCTATCCTGATTTATATCAGAATAGTTAGTTAGGTTTGATTGTTTGATTGGTTGTTATGGTTGTTATGAATTAGATGATAGGTATGCTTTGCTGTAAAAATCTTTACTGGATTATTAAATTAACTTTGCTTTTAATTTCGGGGACGAAATTATTTTAAGGGGGGAGGAATGTGATATCCCGGGTTTTTGGGTAATATAAATTTAATAATCTGTATTAATAATTTAATTAATTTGATAAATTTTCTTTATAATTTTAGTTTAAATTGGTAATTTAATCTTTAAAGGATAATCAATATTTAATCTGGCAATATTGATAAGACTTGTTTGTTAAAGCTAATAAAATTTTATTCTATTTATAATATATATATTTGATATATATTGTGAATGGAAATATCTTTTGTTTTAAATAAAAGATTGTATTTTCAAATTGTAATATATATGTATGTATATGTTATAATTTGGATTGTTTTGAATTTAATTTAATCTATTGATAATTTATATATGTATGAAGTATGATTTAAAGCTTTGTTTTAAAATTAATATTTTTCAAAGTTTAGTTTAGATTAATTCCATTATTTTCAAAATATAAGATAATTGTTTATTTTAAATGAAATTGTTTAAAAAGGATTTAAACAAGCTTTGTTTTGTCTTCTTTGTAAATGCTCAAATTAAAATGTTTATAAGTGTGTATATATGGTTTTAAATAAACTTTCCTTTTTAAAATATCTCTTAAACTAAAATAGTTTGTAAATAAGTAAATGAATTTATATAAATCCATATTTACATAATTAATAAAATATAAATACTTTTTCAAGGGTATTTGGTTTTATAATATTTTCTCTAAAAATAGTTTATATATATACATATACTAAGATAAATGTTAGTAATTAATAAAGTAAGTATGAAAAGCTTTATATTAACATTTAAATTAATTAAAAGTTTATTTAATATATTAAAGGACATGTGTTAATATCTTAACACATGGTAATAACATTTGTAAGAAAACTAAACATGCATGGACATTTGTCTAACTTATAAAAATTACAAGTGGCCTTCATTTAATAATTATTTGAAAATTTAGAAAACTAAATTATCTTAAATGACATATGTATAGAGAAGCCTGGCATTTTTCTTTCAGTTCAAAACTTATGTCCTCAGTTCGAAATCTTTTCCATCTTCTTTTTTTTTCTCTCCATCTCTTCTAATGTCAAAAGAAAATCAAAACTATAAGGAAAATCAAACAGCAAACATTCGAATTCAACACTAATACAACTTCAACCTGAGATCAAATGGAAGCAACTAAATCAAACACTGATTCAACTGCAACCTGCAAGTCAGATCTGTTCAACATTTTAAATCAACAAATCTGTAAGCATGCAAGGATTCTGTTTCTTCAGCAAAACAAAATGCAAGTTTCAGTTCAAATATAAGACATCTCTACAACAAGTTTCCAGATTCAACAATTCAAGTTTTTTTTTAAATCAATAGCAGTTGCCAGATCAAAAATTTAAAGGCCTGGGAAAACTGTTCTCTGCTTTAAAAATGGTGAGTAAATTTATTTTTAAAAACAGTTTAACCTGATGATTTTATTTGATGTCAGTGATAGATTAAATTGATCTGATATGAATGCATGTATATATGGTTGAATGATGGTGTGTACTTGCTTGCATGTCTGTATATATGCAAATATCTGAATGTATATGTAGGTATATAGGAAAATAGGCTCTGTTTATAGTTCAGATTGGAAAATCAAGTTCTAAAATTCAAATCCTCTTTGTAAAATCGATATTAGATATTGATTTGTGAATGAAAAAGGATTGTTACAATATAAATTCAACTTTAAAAATGGTTTCTAGAATTTATATCTGGCAATTATTTCTGAAAGATGAATACCAGTGATGATCTAAAATTTAGCCAAGAATCAATCTTCGTAATTTCAGAATTTGATTATAGAATTTGATTAGTAATAGAAAATGAGGAATTTTAATATACATATCAAAATTTTTAGATTGTTAATTCATGAGAATTTTTGAGATATTCGTTTTGGGTATCTTTGTTGATTGCCGTTGATCAACGTGATGATCGGAGGCAATTTCTTGATCGAAGCTAGCTTGAGTGTTGGAGAGTACAGGAAAAATACTGGAGAAATTTTCAATTGACTGGATCGAGTGAATTTGGGTCGAGTAGGGTTCTAACAGTAGTTTCTGTCATTGATGTTGTCGAGCTTTGTTCGACAAGGGTAAGGCATCGAGTGCGTTTGCATTAGGGGGAATAGAGGCTAGGGTTCGAGGTGATTCGATGGGGGTTTGGCGGAATTCAACGGCGGCGAGGATGGTCGTGGGTGAGGGAATTTCCGGTACGAAGCTACTGCAGTTTTCGAGCACGAGGTCGATTTTTTTGTTTCGAGTGAATTTGTTCGATCTGGGGACGTTTTCGAGTTCGCGTGAGATTGTGTGGTTGTTGGCGAAGGTCGCGACGAACGTTGGTGGTCAGCGGCGATGGTGCAAGTGCACCACGTGCACGTGTGCACATTTGGGGTGACTGGGTTTTTCGCGTTTGGGGAAGACGAGTTCGTCTCGGTGATGGTTCGAGCATTTGGGGGTTACGACTCGAAGCAGATGAATTTAGGGAAACGCGAGGCAGGCTCGAGTTTTTGATTGGGACGACTCGAAGTTGGCTCGGGAAGATATTATAAGCTGGCCGAGTTGTTTTGTTTTTAAATCTGGGTTTCAAATTTAAAATAGTATTCCAGGTTTAAAAATCTTAAAGAAATCATTACCAAGTTTTAAGTTTAAAGCTTGAACAAGTTTTTAATCAAGTTTAAATTAAAAGAAAAGTGTTTAAACAAGTTTAAAACTTTAAAGAAATTATTAAGTAATGTTTTGATTTGATTTCAAATATATTTTTAAACAAATAAGTTTAAAGGATATGATAATTGTTTCAAAAATGAATATTGTTTAATTTGATTAAACATGTTGAAACTGGGTTTCAAAAATTTAAGTATATAAAAATTTAATGTTTGTATTGTTTTGTTAAAGTAAATTTTATTTCAAAATTGATTTTTAATTTACTTTTAATAAAGTAAATGATTTGAGTAAATGTTTAATAAATGTAAAGTTTATTCTTAATTAGTTAAGTAGAGATTAATTAAGAACAATTAATTAATAAAATAAATTGAGCTTAATTACTATTTGTAATTAATAGTAAATTCCATAATAAAGTAATTAGTGAATAGTTAATGAATTAATTAGAGATTAAGAGATGATTAATTAGTTAATTAATTAATGTAATTAATTTTAGATTAATTAATTAGCCTAATTAATTTAAGAAAATCAATTTATGATTAAATGAGTAAATTCCTTAATAAAGTAATTAATGGATAATTACTTAAAGTAATTAGGAGGAGTAAATTACTCATGGAAGTAATTAGCTGAAGTAATTAATGAGTAATCACTTAATGTTATCAATTAAGGAATTAATTAATATAATTATTTTAAAGTTAATTAATTATGAAGTAATTAATTAATTAAAGTATTAAGAATTATTTAATGATGGAATTAATTTTGGTTAAGTAATTAATTAAGAAAGTAATCAAGATTTTTAATGCAAGTAATTAGAAGATAATTACTTATGTAAGTAATTAAGAATTAATTACTTAATTTTAGTTTAGTTAATTAATAAATGTGATTAATTAAATGTGTTTAATTTAAGATTAATTACTAAGAGTAATTAATTAATAAAGTAATTAATTAAGGATTATTTGTTAATTTAAATTGATTAATAATTACTTAATGAAATAATTGAAGATTAATTAATTAGATTAATTAATCAAGGTTAATATAATTAATTAAGAAGTAATTAATTAAGATAAGCAATTACAAATTGTTAATTACCGTTTATGATTAATTAAGACTAATTAATGAAGTGGTTGATTAAAATTAATTATTTAATTAATTAAAAGGTTAATTAATTAGTAAGGATTATTTAATTAATAAATTAATCAAGGTTGATTAATGAAAGTAATTAATTAAAGTATGCTTAATTATATGCTTAATTAATTAATGAAGGTTCATTAATTATTGTAATTAATGATAGTAATTAAAAGTTAATTACTGTATATGGTTAAGGATAATTACTTGAATGTAATTAAAGTATAATTAATCAAGGAAGATTAATTAAGAAGATCATTAAAAGATGATTAATTAATTAAATTGTAATTAATTAATGGTTAAGTAAGAAGGATTTATAAAATGAAGTAATTAATTTAATTCTTTAAATTAATTAAAAGATAATATAAATCATTACTTATGAATGGGTGATAGTATTGAATACTTGGCATTGATTGATATCTCTGATGAGATATATGTTGTATGATATGGATGTTAGTTGAATTGTATGGATTATCTGATAATGTTGATTATCTGTTGTGAATTATCTTTCTTTGTGTATAAAGATAATGAATTTAATTTGTTTTAACCTTTAAAACAACTTGGCCTTAAAAGATACGCTTTGGATTTCGATGAGACCGGGATCGGGTTTCCGTATACCGGATTTCCAGGTCTGGAGACCCGAATACCACATCGATCCAAATTAACGATAGGTCGTGAATCAAGTGAAGATGAAGATTGAGAGTGCAAGGGTTATTGTCGTTAACTCTGAGGGTGATTCCAAAATGAGTGTAACGAGATAATGCCTTCGGTTTCGTTCGAACCCGGAACGAACTTGTATGGATTGAATGCTTTCAGCACATCGTCAGGCGGACGATGAGCATTCTAAGTGATGTGTCCTGATTAAAGGTAATCGTGACCTCAAGCCTCATCAACCGGGAATGGCTAAAACAGGGGAGGTGCAGCAAGGTTAGTGGGTAGCACCCAAGTAGTATAAGATTCCTCTGTCTAGAGTCCCTTTTTATTTCGGCTTTGTGGGCGGTTGCTAGCTACAACCGCGGGGTTTCTTATGCGGGAATTATCCAGTAAGGGATGTTCCGACCTTGTGTTGCAGGGGAGCGGGCGTACTCCTCGGTACGGTGATCTAGGCCACGTACTGTGACGGGCGGTACCCCAGTAGCCCTGCCATTGTATGGAATCCAAAATCCAATAAGTGCCGTACGATTTAGTTGTGCCCAACTATGTTGGAACGTGAGATGTAAGCATTCCAGCTATTTCTGTATTTTATTTGAAAACCCTAGACCCTATTATAATATAATCGGATTTCCTATCAAATGTTTTGGTTATCGTAAGGTAAAAACATTTCCGTGTTTATGTGCGGGAAGTCTTACGAGATACCTTTTCTTTCAAAGGTTTTTCAAAGTTAAACAAGTTTAAACCGTTTACTCACACCAGACCCATGTCTGACCCAAGTGTTTATTTTCTGTTTTATTAAACTCTTGGGTACTCAATATTGTATTGAGTAGTCGAGGGATTCAGGTTAGCTTTGACGAATGCTGGAGGAGATTTGGAGCAGGTGGCTTCAACGTGTAGATATTATGGTTTCCGCTGTGTTAGAGTTGTGTCGGTATTGTATTGATATATAGAGATGTATGATAGACAGATGTTTATAACTGTCTAATATGAGATGTATAGTTGTGTAACTCTGTTGTATATGATACTATGTAATATTTTATGTGATATATTATATTTCATTCGTTCCGCTGTGAGTATCTGATGTTGTTGTTCTTTCTTCTTTCTTTTCTTTTCTTCTTCTATCCCTTTCTTTCTTAATTAACGATGCGACTTTCTGGTGGTAGAAAGCCGGGTTGTGACATGAACACAAGCAACATCTAGGCGTAATGGAAACGCGCCTAACTTATTCATGCAAGGTCACTAGTTCGAGTACTATGCTGGTCGGTTCAAACACAATTTTTGGTTTTTCTTTTTATTTTCTCCTGTATGGCTGAAATCTGATACCTACCTATAATTGTACATATATATTTAATTTTTGCCTATAACCTATCATACAAAACAATTCTTCTTGCATAACTATTTTTGAAACCCATTCTTTCAACTGTTTTAAGAATTTACATCTATATTTTTGCCTAATTTCAACATGTACACAGATATACATGTACATGTCAGTGTCTTTGTTCTTTTTCCAGAAAACTGAGCTCATATGTTCCCTTGCTTCATTGATCTGAAGTGGAGCATTTGGCCTGACCTATGCCTAACCATGTGGTTACTCTGGCCATTCTTTTGTTTGCATTTTTACAACCCAGATTATACACAAAACATTGATACCTTTCCTTTTCAAAAGCATGTATATATATATATTTGTATGAATCAGACATTTTGTGATCAGATATATATAATTCTTCCTAATCATACTTCTCTTTTAAAAATACATCTTTAAAGTATAAACACTTTTTCTTGCATCTGGACTTATGTCAATATCATAAATTGAAGATATAGCAGTTTAATTCTTTTCTGGTTTTCCCAATATTATTTTCTGTATATCTATATTCTTTTTGAAAGAACTCAGGATTACTGAAATCATCATAAAATGATTATGCTTATAAAATCCAGGTTTTACCTCTAAATCAAAACAACTTTAGCAAATAGGTTTTCAAATCAGTTCAACATCAATATCCTTAGTACATACCAAATCAGAAATAACCAGAAACAACATAGCACATGTCTCTTACAAGTTCTTCCTACTTAATACATTAGATAGCCATATCAATCAGGGAATACATGCATGAATTAACACATTTTAGCTTTTATTTCTAATTATCTTAGCATCCTCTATCCCATATCATTTTAATCTTGCTTACTTAGCTCCATCACAACCTGCAAAAGCATTAGTGGCTGCCCCATTATAAATGAGACACCCCCATGTGCCATGAGCAATAAGGGTCAGATCTATGATCTGGTGTGAGCATTTCTAACATATCCATGATATTAAGCTAAGAATACAGCATAAATATACTTTGCATACTTGACAGGTATTATCATGTACAATACATAAGAGCAAACATATGCAACAAAACAACTTTTATCTGGAACTACTAGGTTGCCTTTTCTTTTTCTTATAAATTCCTGGCCTCATCTGCTATAAGGAATCAAAGGGACACATTGCCATGAACTAATTAACATTATGGCACAAAGATCTCAGGACTTAAACAAGCCATGTGCCAACTTGTCTACTTCAAATAGGACAAGCATTCCAGCAGCCTTCTTGGCACAAAATCCTTAGTTATATCACTAAGTGTATTTATGTTCATTCTATCAATGATAGCTAGGTGTACATACCACCAGTACTCATGAAACATACTAGTTACCTTGCAGACATAATATTGCAAGCAAGTTAAAGGTTACTTTCTAGAGGTATAACACCCCAGTCATTCCATCTCACATTATTTAGCATATAAACACCCTATTCAAGCATATACCAGAATGTTTGCAACTGAGAATAAATACATGGCTCTATTGAGTTTATTTTGATTTTGCAAGCAACTATATTTAGCCAGATTTTCAATCCTGTCTAAACATAGTTTTTAGGCTTGTAAATTTCTGTTTAGTTTAGGGCTCAGCACTTATAGAGAAAAAAACTCCATTGCACCCTTAACCAATTATTTCAAGCCTCAGCACCATACCAATGTATATGCAGCTCATAGTTTTCTTTATCTTTTCATTCTTTGTCTTAAGCCATTATTCAAACTAGTTACAAATACTTTGATATATGTTCCTTAAGGTTTTGGTATAATATACAGAGATGAAAATAGAACAACAAAGTTAAACATCCAGCATAGCAGATCATATCTCATCAAACATTCATGAAACCATCAGCAGCCAACATAGTTTGTAAATCAAAACATGCAAAATATAACATATAAAAGCTTGGCTGCCTAATCCCAGGTCTTAATGCCATGTATATGAGTGAGGATACTCACCTAAATGCTTACACAAACTCAAACCAAAAAACCCTTCCAATCTTTAGCCTTATCTTCCTCTTCTTCCTTAGGTTAATTAATTAGTGAGAGAGCAGTTTTCTGATTGGGCTCTTGGTTTAAATAAGGGTTCTGTCTAGGGTTTTGGGTGATGCAAAATCCCTATTTTAGCCCAGACCAGAATCATGCATTTGGCATTGCACATTCCTTCCCTCCTAACCCTTAATGTCCCGGCCAATATTTTAAAACAAGACTAAATTGTGCCTATTTTCCTTTCTTTTCAGAAAGTGATAACTTTAAGTATTTTTATTATATTTACCTCAAACATGATAATGGTGTGACTTTCTATTTTCTGCCTATGTACATTTTCTTTCTTGCACTTTGGTTCTTACTGTTTTAGTGCTTCCTTTATTTATTTTCTGCTCAAATAATATCTGGATATAAATATACATTTATACAACTATGGGTGTTAATTTAACTTTAACCTTTTATTTGCAGAAAACATGTGCATACTTATGTGCATTTCTACACCTATTTAAAATTTCACTTATTCATTATAAATCAATGTTTTCTTCTGTCTAAATTTTCAGACAAGTCATACATAGGCATATATATATAGATATATATATACACACACATCCTCAGGAATTTTTAATACTCATGTCTAGGTCTATATTTTCTTTATTTAAAACATTTTATCTAAATGTTTTCCTTCCTTGTTTTATTATTCAGGAATTCTGGATTTTCTCTTAGTGCCATAACTAGTGTGCACGTGCACACATGCACACAACCTTGCACCACTGAAAATCCCACCTATATAATAATTCTGATTTTCCCCCAGAATTTTAATCATTTATTAAAAGATTTTTCCTCAAAATCTTGGGGTATTACACCATGCTTCGGGTCAAACAAAAATGATCAACCTATGATCACAAAGATATAAGATCAAACAAATGATCATATCACAAATGATCAAACACTGATCATTTCACACCAACACTCAGTATGCCACGTTACCAAATTGGGAATATATCGCTGATAAATTTCAACTACATAACCTCTGAGCTCGTACGTCTCAGAGAAGGGTGTTAAGCTAAGAGAATAAATTCTCCGCCACCAACAGAAATGTATTTGAAAGAAATCAGCTTTATATCTCAAATTGTAACGTCAGACACACAATCCATACAAGTCTGTTCCGGGATCGAACAGAACCGAAGGCACTTCTCACGAAGCCCTTGCATATCCAGATAATTTTCAATCACGTCAGGACTTCCCGTCACTAAGGGTGATAAAAACCTCTAAACCGGAGATCAGCCGATGTAGAGTAACTCGACGGTAATCCTTCCGTTTTCAAAAATATCCGGTCTTCAACACCGGTCTTCAAATGCGATTCATAACGACGTATCACATATTCGGAATGGGTTATACGACCCCATGGTCCTTTCCCGGCTAACCCGAATAGTGAGCGATTATTCATAAATGAGTGTGGCATTCAAATTCATCCAAATCACAACAAATACCATTCAAGGTAATTATTGATAGTCGGTTATTTAACTATCAATAAAGATGCGCAACATCATCAGATTCCAAATAATTTTCCAAATTATTTCATCTTCAAAAATATCTTTACTAGATATATAATTTCCACACTTCAAAAATAAATCAACGTTTATTTTTCTAAACAGTTTCCATTTCTTTTATAAATTCCATATTGAATTTATATTTCAAAATATCTACTGATATACGATTTTCAAATCGTTTTCAATATTCAATTTCAATTTATCTTTAAGAAGATAAAATCTCAAAACGTTTCATTTCATTTTGGAAATCATTCCATACTTATTTAATAATAAGTATTTCATAAATCTTTTATTTTCAACATTTGAAAATATCCGATATACTTAAATCAAAATTAAGTATATATTTCATTCTTTAAGGAAACCATTTACTTTGACAACATTTATTTGAGTCAAAACGAATGTTACGTAAAACATCGTTACGACGACTCAAAATCACTAGTATAGGGATTTGGATTTAGATAGATATATAAATCCCAATACTACATTAAAAGCATTTCCTTTTGGAAATCATTTACTATAACAACAGTGTTATAGTCCACCATTTCCTTATTTTTCGAAAACGTCTATTTCAACAATGAATGTTGAAATCTATGATTTCGATTCATAATACATTTTAAAACATCTTTAAAATGTTTAACTTCATTTTTTTTATATCACTTCTTCAAAAATAAAATCCATTTTACTAAACAATATATTCACTGTCCAAAATCGTGAATATAATTCACTTAACCCAATTTCAATCATTTCTACACATTTTAATTTCAATAGAGATTCGCTATCCAAAATCGCGAATATATCTTCTTTAAAAATCTTCTATATTTAATTTATCCAATTCAATCTATTTTCAAATTTATAAACACGTTTATAAATTCTATTTCTATTTTAATAACAACTTCGATTTATAAATCTCCTTTTATTTACTTCTAGAATTTCACTTATCAAAATAAGTAATTTCGGATTTATAAACAACGTTTATAAATCACATTTATATTTATAAAAACTTCAATTTATAAATCTCCTTTTGTTAACTAATTCAATTCATAACTAAATTTTTATACCAACTATCCATATTATAAGTTGAATACTTATAATTCATTTATTCTACAAAATCATTTCCATTTATAAGTTCACAATTTATAAATTTCATTCACTTATAAATTCTTAAAAATTCATTTTAATGCTTATAAAACTCATTTTATAATCCCAATC
The DNA here is from genome assembly GCA_030737815.1 of Allium fistulosum. Taxonomy (NCBI): domain Eukaryota; kingdom Viridiplantae; phylum Streptophyta; class Magnoliopsida; order Asparagales; family Amaryllidaceae; genus Allium; species Allium fistulosum. The sequence continues at coordinate 100,703,792 of CM060902.1, forward strand.
TTTTAAAGTTATGAATATCAATTTTGTACATCTTTTATAATACTTTAAAAATCTCAATTTAACCCATTCTACAATTAAATCAACTTTCACTTCAAAAATCACACTTTGGTTATATTTCACAAAAATCTTAACTTTTTATAACTTTTAAAAAATTTAATAAAACGTATATTTTCAAAGATCACTTCAAAAATCTCTTTTGAAATCAACATCGTTATTTTTAAATTTCAAAAGATGAATCCGATGATGCAACAGCACCAATTATTCAATCACAACATTCAATATCATATATCAATATGATAACAGGATATACATCAATATCTGTAAATAAATAAATACAGTTGAGGAATCCAGTTGGATCCCTCCAACCTGTTTCCCTGCATCCAAAGACGTTAGCACAATACCAATTCCACTATAGTACGGAATTATCGCGGTATATGGGTTTTATAAAAATCCGCTTACTAACGGCGCAATAGGGTCTCATCCGCTATACGAGGCGGGAAATCAATCAATCCAATATATACATATGCCAATATGTATATATTGCTATATATATAGATATATCCTACTATATCTAATATCATAATCAGCATAGCAATCATATCTAACAATCAATAACTGTCAAACAAAATGTATTTGAGTGAGAAAATAATCTCACCTTAGCTTTTATTTTGCATTCCATTTTCCATTTTGATCATTTCTTCACGGTTTTGACCTTGTATAAATAATTATACCATTCGTTAATATTCGAAATAAATCGAATGATAATTTTCTTCATTTGATAATAATAATTTTTTATTAACTAAAAATTTATAGGTTTCGAAAATCTAATTTTAATGAATCCTTTCGATATTCAAATTTCTATCTCTAAATCTTTTCTATATATATATATTTACTATTTACATTTTCAGATTCCAATATTTCCCAAAACATATTTATATTTTCTTTACTCTAAATAACCCACAAGATTTTTCCTTCACTGTAAAAATTCTAATACATATATATTTATAAAATTAAGCAAATTTGAGTTCAAATTCTTCTATGCACTTAAAATTCCCTTTTCTTTTACTGTATATATGTATGCCTATATAAATTGAGAAATAAACAGTTTTGTAACTTACTGTTATTATATTCCTAATCTACATGTACATATCAAATTCCAATCGAATTCACAAAAAAATCATCACCTGCAATACCTTATAGGGCACTGCGAAGACGAACTGACGAACTCAGACTCCATCAGTTGACTTCTCCATCACCAATCGCCATCGCGGCCACTTCATCTCGCTCGCCCAACCGTACGCTGCCCTTTGGTGTCTCACGCGCCGCCTGCTACTAGCGAACCCACTTCCCAGTCGAAATCGAAACCCACGCTTCCAGCACTGCCCCTGGTTCGAGCCTCCAATGCTTCCACGATCGAGTTGCCCTAGCCTCTGCATCGCGAATGCATGGCCTCGCGCGACCACGTCGCATCGCTGCTCGCGAAACCCTAGCCTTCGTCGCCTCTTTCCCCATACGGCCTCGAATTTGAGACTGTAGCAAAACTTCAAATCGGCAGTAGAAATATCGCGTAGAGGCAAGGATGAGTCGCCATTTTCTTCGAAGTCGAACAGAAGATAGGAGGAAGGCATGCGTTGATTTCGAACTGCTCGATGGCACGCGGCCATTTATTTTTAATTTCGAACGAGAGTTGTTTCTTCGTTTCTTTGGTTTGAATCTGAAGAGAGGGGAACGAGATTCATTTCGTTTGTCTGCCATTTTTCAATTGTTTCGTTTTCTGTTCGATTTTGAATACGAGGAATATTTAAAAAATCAGAAGAAGGCATGGGTCACACGATTTTCTCCGTGATTATAGGCGATGTTAAAGGAGTGAACGTGTATGTCGGCAGGCTTATAAATTTTAAAATGTTAAAATAAAATTCAATTTTATTTCAACACGTTTTGGTGTCGTACGCTCACAGAATAACTCCAATCAATACGAAAATTGAAATTCGACAATAATTCAATATTACGGACCCATTGGAATTGGTTTCGTCAAATTCCGAGACTGTGCCTCGGACGACTATTTTAAATATCGATTCGAACAATATATTTTCAAAACTGAACAGAATAGTTTGAAATCAGATTCTGAAGCTTCCGTTATCTTCAGTATCATCAATACGAATTTTTCAAGCATTTGAAACATTTTTAATCGGCCTAAATTTGAAGATTCAAATTTTTATTCAACTTCCAATCGATTAAATTTTATAATTTAATTGTCAATTTCAAAGTTACATCCGGGATTCAAATTAAATTATCGTTCAAATATTAAAATAAATTAAATATTCTCAATTTAATTTGTTCAAAATTCAGGGTCGTTACAAGTTTCACCCCTTTTCAAATCATTCGAAGTTTGGCGAGACCGCCGATCCATTATAAAGATCATTCAAAGTGGAGTTATGCGATGCTCCAGAATTGAAAGAAGACGAATAGTGAGGGACACGAATGAATTTTTGGAACCGCAGGGAACGTTCCAACATTCAAAGGAATCGAGTCAAAAGGAAGAGATTGAAACTCGAATGAGAGTGATTCTGTAAATACATTTACCTTATATGCTAAGTTTTTCCTAGAGCTACCAAAGCTCTGATACCACTTGTAACGACCCGATATTTTCAACCATTCGCATCCGCACATGTCGGACTTGAATAATTCAAAATACCGCGTTGTTAATTTAAATTTGGCAAAACTGAACATATACAGTAAATAAATAATCACAGATCACGGACACAGAGTAATAATTGCAGCGGAAATAAAAGAGATAGTAGTTCATGAAGCTACTATATAAATATATAAATTACATCAGAGTTAAACCAGATACAACGGAAGAGTAATACGATACATCAGATACAAATCAGAATACATCACTGGAATCATCGAATACTGAAAGCAGAATAGATGGCTGGATCTTCAAGCAAAGCTCCAACTTCAAAGGTGAGTCTCGAATACTGGTACACTCAGTCTGACCCGAGCGTAAAGCAAAACACAAAACACTCGACTCAGGATTAACATTCTTATATCAATAAATCCAACTCAAGTGAAATAGCAATTGAAATACAAGTAACTCAAAGGATGTTTGGAATAACCATCCTTTAATGATCCGTTAAACTATCTACTAGGTAGTAATGTACGCTAAGTAGATAATGTCTATCAAAATAGTGTTAAGGCGTTACCATTATCCCCCTTAACACATTTTATATAAGCGTTATAGTCTATACAGCAATGTAAACTCCACCGTAAACTAGTGGGCTATCAGGGAGTACTCCATAGGTATAACACAAAACAAATCGTAGTGGTCGCGTATAAAGGGATACAAGTATGACAAGGCACATGAGGCAATACCCAAGGTAGTGAAACTACCGTTTGCCTGATCCGGACTGGTGAGAACGCATCGCCGCAGCGACCGCAACACCGCGAAACAACACTCCCAAAATCAAGGGTGCACCAATCGACAACAAGTAATGAGTAGTTTTCGAAGAAGTGTGTTCGCTTGAGGTAGCTGACCTCCATTGGCCCGGCACGGCTCCTGTTTTAGTCATTTCCAATTTGACACAAGTGTCAAGGCTATCCATTATCGTTCTCTTTCTTCAGTCATCACGAACATCATTCCAACCACTTCATTCTGGATCATCAGTCCACGTATAGTTATTAAAGTGTTTTTCGGTTTAGACAGAGAGTATGTCCATAACCGATTCCGGTCTCTTTAATAACTTCTGTAATTATTACACCGATTGGTCATTTAATATATTTCAAAACCAAGTCAATTTCAATTCAATTAGAATTCGTAAATCAACATTTCATTTGTCTTTCTAAACCCATTTCCAAAATTTACGTTTCAAACTTCTAAATTTACCATTTCAAAATCTTATAATTCAATTTCAATCTTTATTTAAAACAATTCAAATATCGATTTAAATTCGTATATAAGTTTCATTTTGAAATCATTTAAATTAATTTAATTTAACATTCAAAACAATTAAAATCCATTTATCGATTCCATTCAATATTCGTTATGTAAATTTTCATTTAAAACAATTTCTATTTAATTTCCAATTCATTAAAACAATTACTTAAGTTCAACGCTATTATATCAAACTTACAAATTTCATTAAATTAATTCATCAGATCAAATTCTTTACATTTCAAGTCTTACATTAATTTCAATAAAACACATTTTATTTCTTATTAGAAAAATTCAATTTCACTTATTAATTTACTTGGTTACAATTTCAAAACTCAATTAATAAAGAAACAAAATTTCACTTATTCAAGAAGTTCAATTTCACTTATTAAAGAATTCTATTTTATTTAATTATTAAATAAATTCAAAACTTAACTATTAAATAATTTCAAACTAATTTTTAAATAATTTCAAAACTTAATTCGATCATTTCTCAAATTAAACAACGTTCTTTCATCAATTACATTGTTAATATTTTGTTTCGGTTATTAAATATTAACATTTTCTTTTGATTAAAATTCAAATTTCAACCTTATTTCAAAACCATATTATTTATTCAAATAAAATCTTTATTTTATTTTTAAATCAAAGTATTGACCAATCGATTTTTATTTAATTCTCTATCCTAGGTCAAAGTTCAATTTGGGTATTTATCATTTCAACCCGATTCCAATTCAATTCAAAAATCAAAGCCTAGCAAAGGGAACTTGCAGTGTGATAACTGGGATGATGTCAAAGTAAATAAACAAGCAATAACAACGATCAATATCAATCCAATAATCAATTCAAATAATCCCGAAATAACCGTATTAAGTCACATTGTTATTTGTGCGAATTAATATAATTATTTCTAGAATCTACACTCTCATTTCATATAGATTAAAGATTATTACACTAATATTTATATGGTTCTTCACTTGATATCTATTGTTCAATTTCACACTACATCGATTTAAACAACGTACATTTAAATGGTTTAAGTACAATTAACCATATTTCTACATGTCAATTTATTTAAATATTTAAAGGGGCATATTATGCAAATGTCATTTATTCAAATTTTACCATATATCAAATCTAACTATCCTACGTCAATTTCAATTTCAAATTATTATCATTTTCTACATTAACAATTTAACGTCCAATGTTAAAAATCAAACAATCAATCATTTATCAACCAAAACTGGATTATCATTTCATAAATAACAGATAATAGTGTCAGATGTCATAGGTGAACTGATACAGGTAATAGCATATATAACAGTGTAAATAGCTAACAACAGTATATTTCAATTGTCATTTCAATTGAAATCAAATTTAAATAATAAAAGAACATTAATCGTGAGTGATTGCTCACCTTTCGAGGCTAGAGATATTTGACGATGAAATGGGTTACGAATCCTGAACACGAATTTCGAAGCAAAGCACGACGGACACGAGTTCGATGATCAAAGTTGATAGAAAAAATGGACAGAATCAAATCAGAATCGGATCGATGGATAAAATGGGTATAAGTGGACTTATATACCCATATATAATTATATATAGAAATCACCTTTTTTTATATATATATACATACTGACATGTTTTCTTTTTTTTTATAAAAAATATAATCCTATTTAAACCCATCTCCTTATTTAAAACAACACCTGTTACACATCCATACTAAGAAACAAACACACACACGCAACCCAAGACCTTATATATTATAACCTGAGTACAAACCTTACTTATATCACAATATACAAATTGTACTAATATATAGCAACAGACTCCAACTATTCTATTTACAAGCATAGAGATTCTTCAGCAACATACAAAAATACAATTATATATTTTAACCAAGTTTTACATATACGTATCAAAGAATGAACAAAATATATATAACTGACATAAATATATAACCCATATATATGTACAACAAATTTTAAATACGAAAACTAATATGATTTTAACAACATTTTTTTTCAAACTGTAAAGTAGATTTATATAAACTGGAATTTTATACTACATAAAATAGACTGTAGCCCAACTCTTATAACACGTAATTAGCTTATGATATGTAAGCTGACACATGATAAAATAAAATCCTATATATAAACACTGTAATAACATATATTCTAACGCACAACCTTGAAATGAGCAATGTACGTATACTATTATGTAAACTATACTAAATGCATACCTATAAACAAGCTTTATATAAACTATATATAAATATACATATAGACTATTGCAGACACTATGGATAAACATAGCAATCTATAAATGCAGACTATTCATCAAAATAAAGTCTAGCTACCCATAAACCAAAAGCATATCGCCTTAAAATATATGAAATTCTTAAATCTGATATTTAAATATATAACAAATATAATACAATTTATTCAAAACAGGGCATAACATATATTATATTCATTTAGTTCACTACTAATTTATATATGTACCTGCGATGCATTTTTTTTGAAAAGTATACATAAAGTCAACATACCCAATACTTAAATCAAACTTACCTACACTATTCATACTTTATATATGACTTAGTAAACAGCAGATTCCAAAACCTTGTATATATAATATACATTGCTTTTGTAAATCCAGAGAGAAGAAATCAAAGCATGCATGGCCGAGACTGGAAAATGAGAAGCAGAGGAAGAAGGTGGCTGTGGTTGGTTGCGCTGCTTAGTTATGGGAACGAGGAGGTGAGAAACTCGCGGCTTGCATGGAGGAAGGTGGTTGCGCTATCAGGTAGTGAGGCGATTGCTTGTGCGGTCGGAGTCATTGGGTGGTTCGGCGAGATTTGGGTGTACGGGTGAGCGGAGGTGGAAGGAAATGCGTGTTTACGTGGCACAGAGTGGAAAGCCCAGTGTGTTGCGGTCATGGACTGCTGATGGAGGCACGGGGTCTTCAGCCATGGTGGTGCTGCAGCACGCCTAGGCATGGGTGGTTGCTTAGGTATAGGAAAGATCGGCTATTTGCAGAGGGTGGTTGTTGTCGAGGAAGGTGACCGATGCGGTGATGTGGCTAGCTAAGGGGTACGATTGGCAATGGAAGGATCAGGTGAAGCTCGGTTTCAAGCAGGGAGAGAAGAGAGGAGGTTGCAGCAGATGGTGAGCTGGGTGGTTCGGTGGTGGCTATTGTCGCTTGGTGATGGACGTGGTCAAGGAGGAGGAAACAAGGTAGATCAAAATGGAGGAGGGGAAATGATGCTGGAGGCTTTTGAAATATTTTTTTGTGTAGAGGAAAAACAAACAAAAATAAAAATAGGAGAAGAAAAAGTAAGAATAAGAACAGAGAAGGGAGAGTGAAAAATGGGTGGAAGGAAGGAACGTGTAGTCTGTAGTCTCAGAGGAACATGAACAGTCTTGTATGTATTTATTGAGAAAGTAAAAGCTACAATTCAAACTCAACAATTTCCAATAAATGTAAGTGTGACAGCCTGCACCCAATAAGAGATGTGAGTGGTAGGATTCAAGGAACGAGACGAAGTAGCTGTTTAGATACATATATATTAACTAAATATATATATCTTCATTTTAAAACAACGGTTGGTGAAGAAATGAATGGACCAAAAATAAATATTTTCAAAGTTATAGGATAGCGGAGGCCAGCTAGCAATTTCAGGTAGAAAAATTTAAGCAATTTATCAGATTGATTTGGCTATACGTTCAAATTTGAAAAGCAAAGGTAAGCTGACGGTCACAATCAATGGTACCGATACAGGAATGAATATACTACTGAGATCAACACGTCGGGACGATCAAAATGGTATACGGATATCAGTAGTACGATTTGAATTATAAAAATTCGAATTTTCTACTAGCGGAAAATGCATGAAAAACACAGAAAAAATAAGATCGACGGAGCTAAAGATGTCCGAATTTGGAAAAACGAAAAATGAAGTTTGCTCAGAAGATGGTTTAGAATTTTTCTATGTAAAAATATTTAGGTTCCAAAAACATTTTATTTTCATCGATTACAGACTGATTTAAATTAAAATAGATTACACAATAAAATAAACTTCTATATTTTTGGATGAAAACTTACCAGTTGCCATATTTAACTAGACGCATTCCAAATATCAAATTTATTTTTCCAAATTTTATCGTTTAAAATTCCACAAAATTTCAATTAATAACGTTATTAAAACTAGTTAAATTCGCGGGTCGTTACATAATTTGTTATTCGGAAAGGTATTTTATATAGTTGTTTTAATTTCAAAGGATCCTTAATTGATTTAGGTTGATTTTAGAAGTTGGTTTTAATTATAAGGAATCTTTATGAAAGTGGGTTTTTGGAAAGAAGTTTTATAAAAGATTTTAAATATTTATAAAAGAGATTTATAGGTTTATAAAGTGTTGTAAATGGATTCGGGTTTTATGTAAAGAATGATTTCATAAATGAAGGAGATTTTAGGAGGATTGTTGAAGTTAATTATAAAAGAATTTGAGATTTTATTTTCTCTAAGCTGACCTTTTAAAAATGGTGGTATGGGACATCGGTTCCACACTTAACACCGAAGGATTAGCGTTTAGGGTTATCCGCATCTCCAATTTAAGTAACGTAGTTTAATCCTTTTAATATGATTTGGGTATAAGAAATATTCACAAATATTTTGTAAATATACTTATGTCAATGAGATAAGTATATTGATGTTTTTGATTACGTTTTGGAAAGATATTTAATAAATGAAAGTTTTTTTGAAGCTTAATTAATTGCTTTGGTAAAGTAAATCTCTATAATTATGTTAGTTGAATATCTGATAGTTACATAATCGACTATAAGATCTTGGCCAGTTTTGACTAAGGAAGTATGATTGTGAATTCGAGTTCCCCGAAAAGAACTCGAATACTTACTTCCAAAAGAACCGGGGATGAGTCGACCAGAAATTATCGGTTGTTGGTGTAACGACCCAGAATTTTGAACAAATTAAATTGAAAAATATTTAATTAATTTTAAATATTTGAACGATGATTTAATTTGAATCCCCGATATAACTTTGAATTTGGTGATTAAATTATAAAATTTAATCTATTGTAAGTTGAATAAAAAATTCGAATCTTCAATTTAAGCTGAAGAAAAATATTTCAAAAGCTTTTAAAATTCGTATTGACAATACCGGAAATAATAGAAGCTGCAGAATTGAGTTTGAAATTGATTTGATCAGTTTTGAAATTTTATTGTTCGAATCGATATTTAAAAATAGCGTTCCAGGGCACAGTCTCGGAATTCGACGAAACCGGTTCCATTGGATCCGTAATATTGTATTATTATGGGTTTCAAATTTCGTAGCGTTTGGAGTTGTTTTGAGATCGTACGATAAGCAAATGCGTTGAGGATTAAATTGAAATTTGATTTAAACTTTTGTACAAATCAAATCACAGCCACCCTAGTTTTCTTAGCAGACCTATCCTCTGTTAATCGCGTACTATCTGTTCCCTCTCCCTCTTCATAAAATCAAACGAAACAATCTCAGTTTCAAATCAAAATCGAAGAAAAAAATAATGGCCGAGTCTCTTTACAAACAAAAGAATCGAAGTCGAGTATCTCGTTCCCCTTCTCAGTTCAAACTGAAATCAGGGCCGCCCTCATTCTAAAAAAAAATTCTCATTCCCTTTTCCTAAAACCAAAATCAAAAGACACGAGCTCGTCTCGAGCTGCCTCAGAGTCGCGAGTGTATTATCGAACGCGAGCTAGGGTAGCGACTGGGTGGTAGCGCGATCTCGCGTAGGGGCGGCAAGCAGTCAAATCACGACGTGGTGGTAGTCGTGAGTTTATTGACAACGTGGAGTTCGTCGTGGCAGAGGCGGAGCACGCTGGAGCTGAAGTGGATCTGGGGGTAGCGCGTCGTTCGACTCGAGGTCGCGAACGAAGGTAGTTGATTTGGGGGCGCGCGCTAGGGTTGTTGGAGGCTGATAGCTTGGAGGGCTCAGCCGCGATTTGAAGTGGAGTGGGCTTTGCCGCGTTGACCTGAGATGATCGACGCCGTGATAATCTCGTCTGTGAGGTATTTGAATTTGTTGTTTTTAATTTAGCTTGATTTAATAAAATAAAATGTAAATGCAGATAGAATTTTGATTCACATCCAGCTATAAACAATGCTATTTTAAATTTATACATATATGTATAGATCAAAAGAATATTAAGTATAAACAGTTTGAAAAATGAAAAAATAGGCGAATAAATATATACATATTTTTAAATCCACTAGTTTAAGTTTTAAAATAATGTATTTTTGGAGATAAGTTTGTTTAACTAACTTATGTAATTATTTTAGAAATTGGTTTGAAAAATTTAATCATTGGATAATTAAATTACCAAACGAAAATTTAATCGTTCGATTATTTCGAATATTGATTAATTTATATAATTGTTATACAAGGTATAAATCAAGAGAACAGTCCAATTTGGAAATGGGATTGCAAAATAAAAAGGCTAAGGTGAGATTTTTCTCACTCAAATTGAATGTGGAATTTTTGCAGTATTGATTTGATTGCTATTGGATGTGATATTAGATATAGTAGGATGTATATATATATATAGCAATATATACATATTGGCATATGTATATATTGGATTGATTGATTTCCCGCCTCGTATAGCGGATGAGACCCTATTGCGCCGTTAGTAAGCGGATTATTTTTATAAAACCCATATACCGAGATATTCCACCTCGAAGTGGAATTGGTATTGTGCTAACATCTGTGGATGCAGGGAAACAGGTTGGAGGGATCCAACTGGATTCCTCACCAGTATTTATTTATTTACAGATATTGATGTATATTCTGTTATCATATGTTGATATATGATGTTTGATGTTGTGATTGACTAACTGGTGCTGTTGCATCATCGGATTCAGTTTTGAAGTTTAAAAATAACAACTTTTACTTTAAAAGGATTTTAAGGTAATTTTTGAAAGTAGACGTTTTATTGAATTTTTGAATTGATTTATTTCAAATAAATAAACGTCTAAAATTTAAAGTTATAAAAGTTAAGATTTTTGTGAAATAAAATCAAAGTGTGATTTTTGAAATAAAAGTTAAGAAATTTATGAAATGGTTTAAATTGGGATTTCTAAAGTATTATAAACGGTTTATTTAAAAGATGTATAAAAATGGATATTTATAAATTTGAAAATTTGGGATTATAAGACAAGTTTCTATAAGTGTTAAAATGAAGAGTAAATGGGATTTCATAAGTTAATGGAATCTGAAAGTTTTAGATTTTGTGAAGTTTAAAAGAACGATTTCTTTTAAAATAAATGAATTGTAAGTTATTAACTTATAAGATGGACCTTTGGTATATACATTGAGTTATAAATTGAATAGGTCAATAAAGAAGATTTATAAATCGAATTGTTAATAAAGGAGATTTATTAAATTGAAGTTGTTAGAAAATAGAAATAGAATTTATAAACGTTGTTTTATAAATTCGAAATCAATTAAATTTGATAAATCAAATATAGAAGATTATCAAAGAAGATATATTCGCGATTTTGGATAGCGAATTTTATTGAAATAAAATGTGTAGAAAATAGGGAAATGTAATTAGTGAAGTATATTCACGATTTTGGACAGTGAATATATTGTTAAGTAAAATGGATAGTTTTGGAAAAGTGACATTGAAAACGAAGTTAAACATTTTAAAGATGTTTTTAAAATGTATTATGATATCGAATACATAGATTTCAACATTTTTATTGTTGAAATAGACGTTTTCGAGGAATAAGGAAATGATGGACTATAACACTGTTGTTATAGTAAATGATTTCCGAAAGGAAATGTTTTGATGTAGTATTGGGATTTATATATCTATCTTAAAATCCGAATCCCTATACTAGTGATTTTGAGTCGTCGTAACGATGTTTTACGTAACATTCGTTTTGACTCAAATAAATGTTGTTATAGTAAATGATTTCCTTAAAGAATGAATTTATACTTAAATTTGATTTAAGTATATAGAATATTTTCCAAGTGTTGAAAATAAATGATTTGTGAAATACTTATTATTAAATAAGTAGGGAAATGCATTCCCAAAAATGAAATGAAACGTTTTGAGAATTTATCTTCTTAAAGATAAATTGAAAGTGAATATTGAAATCGATTTGAAAATCGTATATCAGTAGATATTTTGAAAATATAAATTCACTATGGAATTTATAAAAGAAAGGGGAATTGTTTTAAAAATAAATATTGATTTATTTTTGAAGTGTGGAAAAGTTTATATATCTAGTAAGATATTTTGGAAGATAAATAATTTGGAAAATTATTTGGAATCTGATGATGTTTCGCATCTTTATTGATAGTTAAATAACCGACTATCAATAATTACCTTGAGTAGGTATTTGTTGTGAATTGGATGAATTTGAATGCCACACCTATTTTTTAAATAATCGCTCACTATTCGGGTTAGCCGGGAAAGGACCATGGGGTCGTATAACCCATTCCGAATATGTGATACGTCGTTATGAATTGCATTCGAAGACCGGTGTTGAAGACCGGATATTTTTGAAAACGGAAGGATTACCGTCGAGTTACTCTACATCGGCTGATCTCCGATTTAGAGGTTTTATCACCCTTAGTGACGGGAAGTCCGGACGTGATTAGAAATTTATCTGGATATGCAAGGGCTTCGTGAGAAGTGCCTTCGGTTCTGTTCGATCCCGGAACAGACTTGTATGGATTGTGTGTCTGACGTTACAAATTTGAGATATAAAGCTGATTTCTTTCCAATACATATCTGTTGGTGGCGGAGAATTTATTCTCTTAGCTTAACACCCTTCTTTGAGACGTACGAGCTCAGAGGTTATGTAGTTGAAATTTATCAGCGATATATCCCAATTTGGTAACGTGGCATACTGAGTGTTGCTGTGAAATGATCAGTGTTTGATCATTTGTGATATGATCATCTGTTTGATCTTATATCTTTGTGATCATAGGTTGATCATTTGTTTGACCCGAAGCATGGCTTTGTAGGAAGCGTAGCTTTGTGGACGAGACTTCGTCGAGCCTCACACCCCGGAAATGGTCAAAACAGGAAGGATGCAGCAAGGTTCTAAGGAGTAGCGCCCCTTAGTGTATGTCATTCCTTCTGGATAGAGGTGGTATCATGGTATGGAGCCCAGATACTTAACCTATGTGGTTGCTGCATTATTATTTTGATGTGGTTTGTTGGAAATCGGGGATCCTCGGGAAGATCGGTTACGATCGGGGGATGACATACGCGTGTCAGTAGTTACCTATTTTTGCAGAGGTAACCCGGCCTTGTGTTGGCAGAGATCCGGTTAGGTTCTCGGGTCGTCTATTCCAGGGACGTACCCATCGTGGCATAGGAAGTTCCTTGGCCTGACCATTTGTTGGAAATCCAAAGAAACAATACGTGACGTGTACGGTTTTAGTTGTATTACCTACTATGGAATGTGGCGGTAACCTGCTATTGAACATAGTAGCTATAGTAGGCATAAGTGCGGAATGCCTATGCTGGCTAAGATTAATATTATACTTTCGAAATGTTTTCTACACTATGCACTAATAATAATATCAAAAATGATTTGATTTTGCGTAGTAAGCATCTTTGACTATCATAAGAAGAAATCTCCTCCAATTCTGCGTTTGCATTGTGTGTGTGGTGGGAGGTCTTATGGTAGTTTCATTTTCCAAAAGCATTGCGAATTTGTTTTATTTTCTTTGTGAAAAAATAACTGTTTTACGATCTCACACCAGTCACCATGACTGACTCGGAGTTTATTGTTCCCTTTCCAAACTCTGGGTGCCCACAAATTTCCACACGAGCAGCCTAGAGTTATGTTATCAGGATATTCTGGAGCTTTGGAGATAAGCTGGATGACGAGACGTAGTATTTGTATCTGATAGTATTTATTCCGCTGTGTATTCTGTATGAGGACAAGTTTACATAACTGTCCATTGTTGTATTGAGTTGTATATTGACTCTGATTGATGTATGTATAAAAACTGATATAGTTCTTTGTTTTAAAAGACTAGTAATTATCTATTATATATTGTTCCGCTGCGATGTGTAAGATTCTGATATTGTTTTCTGTTCTGTGTTGTTCTTCTCTTCTTCTCTTTTTTTCTTCTATCTTCTTCTTCTGCCTTTTTCTTCTTTCTTAAACCATCACTATTGGAGTTTCCGGCACTTGATTGCTCGACAGTCGATAAAGTGAGTATCGATGTCGAATTTTCGAAAGTCGAAAATTTCGGTATGTGACAAAGTGGTATCAGATCATCTGGTTAAGCGACAACCCTGCTCTGTTGGGTGTTACTCATTAGAGTTGGAGTCAGTAGTACTCTAGAATGAGTTGAGTGTAATAATAGATATGAGCGCGTATTTGTTAGTGAATATAAAATTGTTTTGTATTGTGATGATTGGTTTATTGAGTGGCATATGAACCTTCGTCGGCACAGTCTGCGCAACTGGATCGAAGGGGTTTCTAAACGCTCGAATAGAACAGTTCGGCACAGTATTGTTTTAAATAGGGTGAATGAAATAATTTTGCCCAAAACTATTTTTGTATAGAAAAGAAATGTTTTTCTATGAAGTACTATAGTATATGGTTGCATGGTTGTTAGAGGTGATAATATTAATCTATTATCATTGAAATTAAATGAGAAATTGGAATTATAACTCCAAAGTTAAGAAATAAATTCATATACAAATGAAATTTAAGAATGTAAATCATAAATGTGATTTATAATTTGAAACGGAATTCCAGAGAAGTTTTTTTGAAATGTTTTGAAAAAAATTTGAAAACTTTGAAGATTTGGAAAGTTTAAATCATTTTTGATTTGAAAATGAATTTCAAAGGTTTGAAAAGTATTTTGGAGAGATGAAAGCTCTAAACTCTTTTCGGTCGCTGGAAAATAATTCCGATGATGATCGCGACATCACCGGTGTTCATTTTCGGGTTTCCAAAAGAGGAATTGCTGCCAAATTGTTTTAAATGGAAGTTGTTTGGAAAATTTGGGTTTTGTTTTGGAAATTCAAAGGATAATTTGAATTGTTTTCAAAATGATTTTTGAAATGTTGGTAAGACTCTGGAATACCATATTTATGAAATATTATTAAGTTGATAACTTGTACAATTTGAATTGTGATTGAATAAACTTAACTTAAAGGATGAAGTTAAATTAATGTAAGTACAAGTGAATCAATTTAATGAAAGTGAATTTGAAAGTTGAGATTCATTTCAAATTTGTAAGCAATAGAATGGAATTGAATAATTATAAATGAAAGATGAATTAAAATTCATATGGAATTTGAAATCCAGTTTAATATAAGTGGTTATAAACCAAAAATAGTGAATTGAAAATAAAATTTTGGGAATGAACAAAGGAATAAAACTGGAATTGAAACTGAATGTTGAAAACAAATTTGAATAAAGTGAATTAGAATTTATAATGAATTAGTAATTGGAACTAATTTAAAATAATCAGTTGTGAATGAAAGATAATTGATAAATTCAATATTCAGAAGTTAAATAGAATTCAAATTGAATTGAAATTGTGAATTGAATTCAAATGAGAAATTGAAATGTAAAATTGAATGAAAATAGATATGTAACTTCAATAGTGAAGTAAAAATGTATAAGTAGTTTATATTGAAAATTTTGTAATAGAATTTGCAAAATGGTTTGAATGTGTAACTAGATATTATGGCTAGTAGGACATACAGGGGTATTAAAGGAATTGGATTTGATTTCAAAGATAAAAAATTGAATTGCTTGACAAAAGGTAAGTATTTGAATTTCAAATATGAGATTTGATGATTTTCTTGTCTAGCCGCTTGGCTTTTTCTTTTTCTTTTTGAAATCTGAGAGTCCGTAGGGACGTTTTGTAGTCGTGCCGTATTAGCCGCGCAAAGGAGACGCTGGCGAAATTTTTCGAAAATATCGGGTGTTAGAAAATTTTTGAGAAATTTTTGAAAGTTTAAATTTGAATTTGAATTTAAATTTGAATTTTGAAGTTAAACAATATTGTTTGAAAACTATGAAAGGTTTGGAAAACTAGTTGAAATAATAACGAATCTTTAGTAGGAAGATTTGTTTTGATAAATTGATAAAACCATTGGATTGTGAAAAATAGTAGACGAGTTAAGGACCATTTTTTCCTAACTTGTAATTTCGAGGACGAAATTCTTTTAAGGGGGGAAGTCTGTAACGACCCAGAATTTTGAACAAATTAAATTGAAAAATATTTAATTAATTTTAAATATTTGAACGATGATTTAATTTGAATCCCCGATATAACTTTGAATTTGGTGATTAAATTATAAAATTTAATCTATTGTAAGTTGAATAAAAAATTCGAATCTTCAATTTAAGCTGAAGAAAAATATTTCAAAAGCTTTTAAAATTCGTATTGACAATACCGGAAATAATAGAAGCAGCAGAATTGAGTTTGAAATTGATTTGATCAGTTTTGAAATTTTATTGTTCGAATCGATATTTAAAAATAGCGTTCCAGGGCACAGTCTCGGAATTCGACGAAACCGGTTCCATTGGATCCGTAATATTGTATTATTATGGGTTTCAAATTTCGTAGCGTTTGGAGTTGTTTTGAGATCGTACGATAAGCAAATGCGTTGAGGATTAAATTGAAATTTGATTTAAACTTTTGTACAAATCAAATCACAGCCACCCTAGTTTTCTTAGCAGACCTATCCTCTGTTAATCGCGTACTATCTGTTCCCTCTCCCTCTTCGTAAAATCAAACGAAACAATCTCAGTTTCAAATCTAAATCGAAGAAAAAAATAATGGCCGAGTCTCTTTACAAACAAAAGAATCGAAGTCGAGTATCTCGTTCTCCTTCTCAGTTCAAACTGAAATCAGGGCCGCCCTCATTCTAAAAAAAAATTCTCATTCCCTTTTCCTAAAACCAAAATCAAAAGACACGAGCTCGTCTCGAGCTGCCTCAGAGTCGCGAGTGTATTATCGAACGCGAGCTAGGGCAGCGACTGGGTGGTAGCGCGATCTCGCGTAGGGGCGGCAAGCAGTCAAATCGCGACGTGGTGGTAGTCGTGAGTTTATTGACAACGTGGAGTTCGTCGTGGCAGAGGCGGAGCACGCTGGAGCTGAAGTGGATCTGGGGGTAGCGCGTCGTTCGACTCGAGGTCGCGAACGAAGGTAGTTGATTTGGGGGCGCGCGCTAGGGTTGTTGGAGGCTGACAGCTTGGAGGGCTCAGCCGCGATTTGAAGTGGAGTGGGCTTTGCCGCGTTGACCTGAGATGATCGACGCCGTGATAATCTCGTCTGTGAGGTATTTGAATTTGTTGTTTTTAATTTAGCTTGATTTAATAAAATAAAATGTAAATGCAGATAGAATTTTGATTCACATCCAGCTATAAACAATGCTATTTTAAATTTATACATATATGTATAGATCAAAAGAATATTAAGTATAAACAGTTTGAAAAATGAAAAAAATAGGCGAATAAATATATACATATTTTTAAATCCACTAGTTTAAGTTTTAAAATAATGTATTTTTGGAGATAAGTTTGTTTAACTAACTTATGTAATTATTTTAGAAATTGGTTTGAAAAATTTAATCATTGGATAATTAAATTACCAAACGAAAATTTAATCGTTCGATTATTTCGAATATTGATTAATTTATATAATTGTTATACAAGGTATAAATCAAGAGAACAATCCAATTTGGAAATGGGATTGCAAAATAAAAAGGCTAAGGTGAGATTTTTCTCACTCAAGTTGAATGTGGAATTTTTGCAGTATTGATTTGATTGCTATTGGATGTGATATTAGATATAGTAGGATGTATCTATATATATATAGCAATATATACATATTGGCATATGTATATATTGGATTGATTGATTTCCCGCCTCGTATAGCGGATGAGACCCTATTGCGCCGTTAGTAAGCGGATTATTTTTATAAAACCCATATACCGCGATATTCCACCTCGAAGTGGAATTGGTATTGTGCTAACATCTGTGGATGCAGGGAAACAGGTTGGAGGGATCCAACTGGATTCCTCACCAGTATTTATTTATTTACAGATATTGATGTATATTCTGTTATCATATGTTGATATATGATGTTTGATGTTGTGATTGACTAACTGGTGCTGTTGCATCATCGGATTCAGTTTTGAAGTTTAAAAATAACAACTTTTACTTTAAAAGGATTTTAAGGTAATTTTTGAAAGTAGACTTTTTATTGAATTTTTGAATTTATTTATTTCAAATAAATAAACGTCTAAAATTTAAAGTTATAAAAGTTAAGATTTTTGTGAAATAAAATCAAAGTGTAATTTTTGAAATAAAAGTTAAGAAATTTATGAAATGGTTTAAATTGGGATTTCTAAAGTATTATAAACGGTTTATTTAAAAGATGTATAAAAATGGATATTTATAAATTTGAAAAATTGGGATTATAAGACAAGTTTCTATAAGTGTTAAAATGAAGAGTAAATGGGATTTCATAAGTTAATGGAATATGAAAGTTTTAGATTTTGTGAAGTTTAAAAGAACGATTTCTTTTAAAATAAATGAAT
The DNA here is from genome assembly GCA_030737815.1 of Allium fistulosum. Taxonomy (NCBI): domain Eukaryota; kingdom Viridiplantae; phylum Streptophyta; class Magnoliopsida; order Asparagales; family Amaryllidaceae; genus Allium; species Allium fistulosum. The sequence goes on from CM060902.1 coordinate 100,722,324, forward strand.
TGTAAGTTATTAACTTATAAGATGGACCTTTGGTATATACATCGAGTTATAAATTGAATAGGTCATTAAAGAAGATTTATAAATCGAATTGTTAATAAAGGAGATTTATTAAATTGAAGTTGTTAGAAAATAGAAATAGAATTTATAAACGTTGTTTTATAAATTCGAAATCAATTAAATTTGATAAATCAAATATAGAAGATATATTCGTGATTTTGGATAGCGAATTTTATTGAAATAAAATGTGTAGAAAATAGGGAAATGTAATTAGTGAAGTATATTCACGATTTTGGACAGTGAATATATTGTTAAGTAAAATGGATAGTTTTGGAAAAGTGACATTGAAAACGAAGTTAAACATTTTAAAGATGTTTTTAAAATGTATTATGATATCGAATACATAGATTTCAACATTTTTATTGTTGAAATAGACGTTTTCGAGGAATAAGGATATGATGGACTATAACACTGTTGTTATAGTAAATGATTTCCGAAAGGAAATGTTTTGGTGTAGTATTGGGATTTATATATCTATCTTAAAATCCGAATCCCTATACTAGTGATTTTGAGTCGTCGTAACGATGTTTTACGTAACATTCGATTTGACTCAAATAAATGTTGTTATAGTAAATGATTTCCTTAAAGAATGAATTTATACTTAAATTTGATTTAAGTATATAGAATATTTTCCAAGTGTTGAAAATAAATGATTTGTGAAATACTTATTATTAAATAAGTAGGGAAATGCATTCCGAAAAATGAAATGAAACGTTTTGAGAATTTATCTTCTTAAAGATAAATTGAAAGTGAATATTGAAATCGATTTGAAAATCGTATATCAGTAGATATTTTGAAAATATAAATTCACTATGGAATTTATAAAAGAAAGGGGAATTGTTTTAAAAATAAATATTGATTTATTTTTGAAGTGTGGAAAAGTTTATATATCTAGTAAGATATTTTGGAAGATAAATAATTTGGAAAATTATTTGGAATCTGATGATGTTTCGCATCTTTATTGATAGTTAAATAACCGACTATCAATAATTACCTTGAGTAGGTATTTGTTGTGAATTGGATGAATTTGAATGCCACACCTATTTTTTAAATAAAATTTGGCAAATCTCAGAATATACAGTAAATAAATATAATCACAGACACAGAGTAAAATAATGCAGCGGAAGTAAAATAAATAGTAGTTCATGAAGCTACTATGTAATATACCAGAGTTACATAAGATACAACAGAAGAAATAGAGTACAACAGAAGTATCAATAAGATAACCAAGTACAAGCTGAACAGAGCAACATAACTGAAGTAGATAGAACAAGACTAGCAGATAATCTCCAGCGATTCAAATCTCCAGAAGGTGGAAATCCAAATCTGTAACTCAGGCTGACCCGAGCGTAAAGCAAAACACAAAACACTCGAGTCAGGACAATATATACTTATATAATGTAAACCAACTCAAGTGAACTGTAATAAAGGTACAAGTAACTTAGAAGATGCTTGGGACCGCCCATCCTCTAAGGATCCGTTAAAATATCTACTATGTAGTAATATTCGCTATTATAATAGTGTCTAAATAAGTAAAGTATAATCATATAGAAAATAGCGTTAAGGGGATGGAGAACCTTAACGCGGTCGGATCTTAAAATCATAATCGTAGTAAAGCTCGATATGGTAGGTGACACGGCACAACTAGGCAATGCCAGGGTAGATATACCAATTACGCACACGGACTGATGGATACGCATAGCAGCCACTACCGTTCCACCTCGAACAACACTCCCAAATCGGAGGATGGCCATCTAATCAATCACAAGTAAGAGTATAATATCGAAGAAATGTGTCCGAGAAGAGGTGCTACCTCACTAGTCCGAGATCGCTCCTGTTTTAGCCACCTTATGCCAACTCACGGAAGTTGGGTCCACGTAACATACCTTAAGAACGTCGCCACCATCCTACTTCATTCTGGAATCTCCACCGCGTACACGGTTGTCAAAGTGGTTTTCGGTATCGACAGAGAGTATGTCCATATCCGATCCCGGTCTCTTTGCCAACCAATCGTTATTATAACCCGTGGTTATAACTTTTAAAAACAATACTTTACTTCAAAATAAAATATCATTTCAAACCATGTCTTTATCAAAATAAAGATTAAATCAATTCCAAACCATTTCCATATATTAAAATATCATATCTTTCCAAAACTTCATTTCAAATCATTTCAATATATCAAAATATCATATCTTTTCAAAACTTCATTTCAAATCATTTTAATATATCAAAATATCTTATCTTTCCAAAGCGTTATTTCAAATCATTTTAATATATCAAATTATCTTATCTTTCCAAAGCTTCATTTCAAATCATTCTAATATATCAAAATATCTTATCTTAAATACCCCTTTAAATTCAAAGATAACATTCATTCATTTTCAATTCAAACCACCTTTTAATTAATTCATATTTCCATTAAATTACTTCATTTAAACCCTTTAAAAGTGTAATTATTATTCTTTCAATTCAAGTATTCAATTTCCAAAGTTTCAAACCATTCTGAGTTCGTTTACTAAGTTAAAAACCATAATTATTAAAATTTCAGCTTTCCACAGCATTTAAAAACAACTGCTATAAGTTATATTTGAAAACATTTTTAATTCAGCAAAGACAGCACTTAAAACTGCTGTTAAAACTCAGTTTTAGTTGAATTATAGTTCAAAAACAGAAAAGACAGCATTTTAGAAGTGCTGCGGTAGTTCAGATTTCAAAACAAGGGTTAAATTTAGTTTCAGCAAAGACTGCAGACCATTATTGCATTTCCAGAGAATGCTATAATATGCCTGAGTTCAATATTAGCCTATAAGTTCAATTACAGCAACTACAGCATTTCAGAAATGCTGTAATAGCTCTTTTTACACAATTTTAGTTCAAAATAGAATCTATAGCATTTCTGAATGCTATTAAAAGTAGATTTCAGGTGTTAGTGTATTTCCAGCAATTAAATAACTTTAATTTAAAACACATAAACATTTTAAAAATCATATTTTAACATTTAAAATGTTCATTTACATATCATTTAACATATATCTTTTTCACAATAAATTTCTTATAATTAAATCCAAATTTCAACAATTTACTTAATAAGTTTAAGTGTAAAGGTTCCAATTCTTCACATTTCAACAAATAGACTTAACACTTCAAATTTAAATTACCATTTCATAATTTAACAAAATTTCCAATTTTATTTAATTAACTTAAACCTTTAATTAAAACCAAATTTCACATTTCCTAGTCAAGTTATATTTTAAAAGATCACTTTTAAACATTCATTTATTTAACCACTTAAATTCATATAAAAATCAATAATACTTTAATAAATCACTTAAATTCAAATTTTATCAAATTATCATATTTACCATTTCCAAATAAAATTTAATATCCATTTTATTTATATAACTTAAATAACATTTTTAACCAAAATTCCAAATTTCCAACTTAAGTTATATTTCAAAAATCTAGTTAAACCATTCATTAATTACATTTTTAACACATAGAAAAAATCATAATTTCTTTATTTTAAACATTTCAAAATCTATTTAAATCAAATTTCATAAATTTATAATTTTTAAAATACTTAAAAATATCCAAACTTTATAAAATAACCACGGGCCTGTATATAATTTTCTAACCTAGGTCAAGTGATACGGATATGTATCATTTCAATCCGTAGTTAAAAAAAGAAAAATCCAGGTTCTATCATTTCAAACCCGCAATCCCAAGTTAAAATAAATTAAATAAAAACCATTCAGGCCTATCATTTCAGCCCATAACGATTTTTCCCTATTCTAAAGTCCGTTCGGGTATGTATCATTTCAACCCATAGTGATTCTAGTCTACAGGGAACTTGCAGTGTGACAAACTGATAAAAATAATAAAATAGCATGATATAACAGTAACATATGATATAACAGGTGTAATAACAGGTGTGAACATCATATGATAATAATATAAGCATATATAACAGTTATAACAGGATGATATAATTTTACAGGTTCAAATGGTGTCAGTTTACTAGTTATATAAGTACACATTGTCTGGTGAGAATTACTCACCTTTTTATGCTGGAGTTAGCGATCAAAACACACAGAATAGATTCCATAAAGCACGACAAACACGATACAGCATGACTTTTGATTTGAATGAATATAGAGCCTTGATATTTATCTTGTAAACAATAACCAAAACAAGATAATATATACATAAATATTTAACACAAACAATGTTGAAAAAATGAAGATAAGAGACAACAAAGGAATGAATGTTTTTGCCTTGCTTTCTACACTTGCTAGCATGACTTAGGGAATATTTTGGTTCAGGTTTGGACATGGTTTGGGTCTGGTTTGGCCTAAAAAGGCATGGCTACAGGGCAAGAGCAAGGTGGAGGTTACAAGCATGAGAATACAAGGGGTCTAGGCTTGACAGTGGGGTTTTGGTGCATTTTTGGCTCATCCAAAGGAAAGTGGGGCTCGGCCCTTGCATGGTTCAGGTCTGGACAGTAAATGGAGGGGTGTGGGGATGTCTGGAAAAGGTGGTGGTGGCGGCCTATAGTGGTGGCCAAGGTGGTGGATGAAGGTGGTGAAGTAATAGTGGTGACTAGTGCATTATTTTGGAGTTTTGTGCAAGTTTAGATGGATTTTTGTGATGATCTTCATCATGGCTTGGCTTGGCCTGAGGAGAAGAGGTGTTAGGCTGTGTGATGGTCAGAGAAAAGTGGTGGTGGTGGTCAGCCACAGCTTGGAGGAAGGGGAATACAGCTATGAAGGTGGAGAGCATGTGCAAATTCAAGTAGAAAATCATAAAAAGACAAGAAGAAGATATAATTTTTTACCTAAGCTTCCCAAGGAGAATAGCCGTGATTTTTTTGTGAGAGGAGGAGAAATGAATTTCCTGAAAGTGAAAAAAAAATGCAGCTGAAATGAGTAGATTACACGCCCAAAACAATTAAGAGAATAGTTGAGAAAATGAAAGGTCGGGAGATGGAAAGCCTTAGGAGTTTCAAGAGTTTAAAACTTTTCAAATTTCCTCTATTTATTTTTAATAAGCTTAAATATCTGGAAATACATATAATTTCAGTTAAAATTCGAAAATGTAACAAAAATAAAAAAAAATATAAATAAATAAATATTAATTATAAATAATTAAATCAAGAAAATAGCAAAAATTGTCAACTAGGCTAGAAAAATTGAAAATGAATGGTATAAACTTTAGAAAATTCATATGAGCTTGTAATATATTTTAAAACATAAATAATAACATAAAATAAAAATACATTCACAAAATAAATATTTAAAATTTAATTTACATATAATTTTTAATGAAGAAAATAGCAGAAAATAGGAAAACAGCCTTTAAAAATGAAAAATAAATACAGTAAATTTTGGAAAAATTCCATTATCATTTTAAAAATATAAAAAGACAAAATATACATAAAATAACATATTAACACATATTAAAACAAAATATAAGAAAGAAAATATGATTTATAAAGTTTAAAATAGGCAAAATTGCACAATAAAACAAATTATACTAAAAATTGAAATGTACATAACTTTTACATTTTAACCACGTTTTCAGCGAAACGAAAAGCAGTATTCATGTTATTAAATCTATTTTCATAATAAAAGATAAAATTTATAATTTCAAATATTTAAAATTTAAATTTAAAAGTCAAAGTTTGACTATTGACCAAAATTCACATTTTCTGGAAATATTAAATTTAGTCACATTTGGAATTCTAATCCACATCAAAATCAAAGTTTATACTTAAAATAACAAAATTTATTCTTTTTCATAAATAAAGCTTTTGAATCTGGAAAAATCAATTTAAAAATATTTGTAAAATACAGGGTTGTTACACTCTCCCCCACTCAAAACTTTTCGTCCCCGAAAAGGAACGAGGTACGGGAAAGCACAGAAAAAGATAGAATGACATAGAATTAAGACAAGATGATAAGAAGATTGGAATTACACCTGATAATTATTGTTATAGGTAAGTTTAACAAGATGGAGGTGATCAAATCAAGAATACAAGCACGAACAAGATTCTCTAGAGTCTGAATCACCCCTTTCACTTGACCGACGGTCTATGAATGGAAAAACAGTGTTCTGATCCAGATGAGTAACAAAGATTATCAAAGATTACAGAAAGATTTCTAAATAGAAAGATTATAGAAAGATGCTTATACCAGTCTATAGCAAGATAAGGGAAAATAAGGACAACCAAAAGGTAGTTTGGAAACACAAAATAAGATAATAAACTTGAAACCATAATGCTTTTAAATCATAACAATTTATGGATGTTTATCATTTGGAAATCATACTACTAAAAATCGTAACACTTTGGAAATGTTATTCTAAAAAAAACATAATACTTAGAAAATCATAACACCTTTTAAATAATCTTCATTTAAAATATTTTAATTCAAGGTCAAATAATATTCATTTTAAAGTTGTAACATTTCTAAGTTCATTCAATTATAAAATTTCTAAAACATTGTATTTTCAGAATAGCAGCACTTATAAAATGCTACACTACAGTAGATATATTAATATTTCAAATCAGTTTAATATCAGAAATATTCATTTGGATATCATTTAACTTATGACTTATTAAAACAAACTTTTATGAATGAAATATTCAAATCAAACTATACTTCATTTATTAAGTTTAAAAGTTCACTATTTTAGTTAGCTCTTAATTTAACACATAACCTAACACTTTATTTAAAATACCCATTTCCCAAATAGATATTCCTTTAATAAGTTACACTTAAAATTCCATTTGAAAACCAAATTCTCAATTATCAATTTTTAGTGATGTTAAAATACATTTTAACTATTTAAATTATAATCATTCATTTTTCAAGACATATCTATTTCATAAATAAAATATTTATATAGCAAATATAACAATCAAATTTCTTTACACATTTATTCATTTAGACATCAATTAAACTATGAATTCAAGTTAAATAAACTTTATTACAAAATGTCTATTTCAAATGTATTTTATTTTATCTATTCAAAGATCATTATTTATTATACAACATACTCATTTTAGGAAGTAACCTTTATTAAAATTCCTAGGTTAGATTTAAGGTTCCATATTAAATCAAATTTGATTATTAAGTTATTTAAAAAAAATCTCTTTAAATTCCTTTTTCACTATTTATCTCTGTTAATCTTTTATAACTAAAATTTAAGTGTATAACATTTATCATAACCACTCAAATTTTATTTATAAAATCCTTTCTATATTGTATATTATCCAATTTCATATTCAACTTCTGTGTAATTTTGGTAAGTTATATTGGAATGAAATTGTGTGTTATACAAGTAAAACTTTGCAATTCAATTATCTCAAGTTTGAATCATTTATCCAAAAATTTAAATTTTCTTTTTATAACTGAAATTATTCTTTAAGATAAAATGTAAGAATTAAATTTTCGATTCCCTTCAAACCATTAAGAGATAAATAAATATATGTATATAATATGTCAAATCAAATTTAAATCATATATATATATTATAAATTCAGTCATATTTTAGAGATTCAAATCAATTAAATTTCCCAAAACAAAGTTGTAGCAAGACAACAGAACGGTCTTTTCACTTCGAAACTCGAAAATGAACGTCGATGATGCTGCAGTCATCACCGAAATTATTTTCCAGCGACAAAGAGAAGAGCACTAAATTTTTAAACTAAAAAAATCCTTTAGAAACAAATTTCTACTTGGAAATACTTTAAATAATATATCCTTTTAAAACTTGAAAACACAAGGTTTGAAACCATCGGAAACTTGAATTCTTAAATTCTTGATTCAAATTCATTTCAGTTCCCAAATCAATTTATAAACAACTATTTATAAATTCATTTGTAGAACAATAAATGATAAATCAAGTATTATCATTTCAAATTATCAATTTAAATCAATTTATTAAGTTCCATAAATTTACTTATATATCAAAATTTTATTTCATTAACCAAATTTAAAATAATATTGTGTCAGTTTGTTCTATCAAAGTGTTTTAGAAATCCTATCGATAGCGTTGATCAGACGAATCGATCGAAAATCCAAATCAACATCAACAACTCAAACAACACCATATATAAAACAAAACATAGATTTACAAGTACAATTCAAAATGTTTGGAGGTAGTTTAGAAACAAAAGACAAGATGGTTAAACAGAGTAGAGAGATGGGTAAGCTTAGGTAAATCGCGGACAACCTTAACCGGGTCAACCGTGACTTAAAGAATAAGATCGATGTGGATTTTTCTGGGATAAATCTACGTTCAATCTCAAGAGATAGAGTTTGGAATAATAAAAGATATTAGCATCTAAACCAAGGATAGATAAAATCTCTGGTGAATCAATGCTGACTGTAAAGGATTTTCACCCCTTTACAAGAAAATTAGAATATTGGCGAGATCGCCAATTCACTATAAAGATCATTCGAAGTGGAGTTATGTGATACTCCAAAACCAAAAGAAGATGAATAGTGAGGGACAAGAATGAATTTTGGAACCGCAGGAAACGTTCCAAAATTCAAAGGAAATCGAATCAAAAGGAAGAGATTCAAACTCGAACGAAAGTGATTCTGTAAATAAATTTACCATACATTCTAAGTTTTGCCTCAAAGCCAAAGCTCTGATACCAACTGTAACGACCCGATATTTTCAACCATTCGCATCCATTATAAGTGCATAGGCAGACACACATGCCGGAGTTGAATTGCTCAAAATATCGCGTTGTAAATAAAATTTGGCAAATCTCAGAATATACAGTAAATAAATATAATCACAGACACAGAGTAAAATAATGCAGCGGAAGTAAAATAAATAGTAGTTCATGAAGCTACTATGTAATATACCAGAGTTACATAAGATACAATAGAAGAAATAGAGTACAACAGAAGTATCAATAAGATAACCAAGTACAAGCTGAACAGAGCAACATAACTGAAGTAGATAGAACAAGACTAGCAGATAATCTCCAGCGATTCAAATCTCCAGAAGGTGGAAATCCAAATCTGTAACTCAGGCTGACCCGAGCGTAAAGCAAAACACAAAACACTCGAGTCAGGACAATATATACTTATATAATGTAAACCAACTCAAGTGAACTGTAATAAAGGTACAAGTAACTTAGAAGATGCTTGGGACCGCCCATCCTCTAAGGATCCGTTAAAATATCTACTATGTAGTAATATTCGCTATTATAATAGTGTCTAAATAAGTAAAGTATAATCATATAGAAAATAGCGTTAAGGGGATGGAGAACCTTAACGCGGTCGGATCTTAAAATCATAATCGTAGTAAAGCTCGATATGGTAGGTGACACGGCACAACTAGGCAATGCCAGGGTAGATATACCAATTACGCACACGGACTGATGGATACGCATAGCAGCCACTACCGTTCCACCTCGAACAACACTCCCAAATCGGAGGATGGCCATCTAATCAATCACAAGTAAGAGTATAATATCGAAGAAATGTGTCCGAGAAGAGGTGCTACCTCACTAGTCCGAGATCGCTCCTGTTTTAGCCACCTTATGCCAACTCACGGAAGTTGGGTCCACGTAACATACCTTAAGAACGTCGCCACCATCCTACTTCATTCTGGAATCTCCACCGCGTACACGGTTGTCAAAGTGGTTTTCGGTATCGACAGAGAGTATGTCCATATCCGATCCCGGTCTCTTTGCCAACCAATCGTTATTATAACCCGTGGTTATAACTTTTAAAAACAATACTTTACTTCAAAATAAAATATCATTTCAAACCATGTCTTTATCAAAATAAAGATTAAATCAATTCCAAACCATTTCCATATATTAAAATATCATATCTTTCCAAAACTTCATTTCAAATCATTTCAATATATCAAAATATCATATCTTTTCAAAACTTCATTTCAAATCATTTTAATATATCAAAATATCTTATCTTTCCAAAGCGTTATTTCAAATCATTTTAATATATCAAATTATCTTATCTTTCCAAAGCTTCATTTCAAATCATTCTAATATATCAAAATATCTTATCTTAAATACCCCTTTAAATTCAAAGATAACATTCATTCATTTTCAATTCAAACCACCTTTTAATTAATTCATATTTCCATTAAATTACTTCATTTAAACCCTTTAAAAGTGTAATTATTATTCTTTCAATTCAAGTATTCAATTTCCAAAGTTTCAAACCATTCTGAGTTCGTTTACTAAGTTAAAAACCATAATTATTAAAATTTCAGCTTTCCACAGCATTTAAAAACAACTGCTATAAGTTATATTTGAAAACATTTTTAATTCAGCAAAGACAGCACTTAAAACTGCTGTTAAAACTCAGTTTTAGTTGAATTATAGTTCAAAAACAGAAAAGACAGCATTTTAGAAGTGCTGCGGTAGTTCAGATTTCAAAACAAGGGTTAAATTTAGTTTCAGCAAAGACTGCAGACCATTATTGCATTTCCAGAGAATGCTATAATATGCCTGAGTTCAATATTAGCCTATAAGTTCAATTACAGCAACTACAGCATTTCAGAAATGCTGTAATAGCTCTTTTTACACAATTTTAGTTCAAAATAGAATCTATAGCATTTCTGAATGCTATTAAAAGTAGATTTCAGGTGTTAGTGTATTTCCAGCAATTAAATAACTTTAATTTAAAACACATAAACATTTTAAAAATCATATTTTAACATTTAAAATGTTCATTTACATATCATTTAACATATATCTTTTTCACAATAAATTTCTTATAATTAAATCCAAATTTCAACAATTTACTTAATAAGTTTAAGTGTAAAGGTTCCAATTCTTCACATTTCAACAAATAGACTTAACACTTCAAATTTAAATTACCATTTCATAATTTAACAAAATTTCCAATTTTATTTAATTAACTTAAACCTTTAATTAAAACCAAATTTCACATTTCCTAGTCAAGTTATATTTTAAAAGATCACTTTTAAACATTCATTTATTTAACCACTTAAATTCATATAAAAATCAATAATACTTTAATAAATCACTTAAATTCAAATTTTATCAAATTATCATATTTACCATTTCCAAATAAAATTTAATATCCATTTTATTTATATAACTTAAATAACATTTTTAACCAAAATTCCAAATTTCCAACTTAAGTTATATTTCAAAAATCTAGTTAAACCATTCATTAATTACATTTTTAACACATAGAAAAAATCATAATTTCTTTATTTTAAACATTTCAAAATCTATTTAAATCAAATTTCATAAATTTATAATTTTTAAAATACTTAAAAATATCCAAACTTTATAAAATAACCACGGGCCTGTATATAATTTTCTAACCTAGGTCAAGTGATACGGATATGTATCATTTCAATCCGTAGTTAAAAAAAGAAAAATCCAGGTTCTATCATTTCAAACCCGCAATCCCAAGTTAAAATAAATTAAATAAAAACCATTCAGGCCTATCATTTCAGCCCATAACGATTTCCCTATTCTAAAGTCCGTTCGGGTATGTATCATTTCAACCCATAGTGATTCTAGTCTACAGGGAACTTGCAGTGTGACAAACTGATAAAAATAATAAAATAGCATGATATAACAGTAACATATGATATAACAGGTGTAATAACAGGTGTGAACATCATATGATAATAATATAAGCATATATAACAGTTATAACAGGATGATATAATTTTACAGGTTCAAATGGTGTCAGTTTACTAGTTATATAAGTACACATTGTCTGGTGAGAATTACTCACCTTTTTATGCTGGAGTTAGCGATCAAAACACACAGAATAGATTCCATAAAGCACGACAAACACGATACAGCATGACTTTTGATTTGAATGAATATAGAGCCTTGATATTTATCTTGTAAACAATAACCAAAACAAGATAATATATACATAAATATTTAACACAAACAATGTTGAAAAAATGAAGATAAGAGACAACAAAGGAATGAATGTTTTTGCCTTGCTTTCTACACTTGCTAGCATGACTTAGGGAATATTTTGGTTCAGGTTTGGACATGGTTTGGGTCTGGTTTGGCCTAAAAAGGCATGGCTACAGGGCAAGAGCAAGGTGGAGGTTACAAGCATGAGAATACAAGGGGTCTAGGCTTGACAGTGGGGTTTTGGTGCATTTTTGGCTCATCCAAAGGAAAGTGGGGCTCGGCCCTTGCATGGTTCAGGTCTGGACAGTAAATGGAGGGGTGTGGGGATGTCTGGAAAAGGTGGTGGTGGCGGCCTATAGTGGTGGCCAAGGTGGTGGATGAAGGTGGTGAAGTAATAGTGGTGACTAGTGCATTATTTTGGAGTTTTGTGCAAGTTTAGATGGATTTTTGTGATGATCTTCATCATGGCTTGGCTTGGCCTGAGGAGAAGAGGTGTTAGGCTGTGTGATGGTCAGAGAAAAGTGGTGGTGGTGGTCAGCCACAGCTTGGAGGAAGGGGAATACAGCTATGAAGGTGGAGAGCATGTGCAAATTCAAGTAGAAAATCATAAAAAGACAAGAAGAAGATATAATTTTTTACCTAAGCTTCCCAAGGAGAATAGCCGTGATTTTTTTGTGAGAGGAGGAGAAATGAATTTCCTGAAAGTGAAAAAAAAATGCAGCTGAAATGAGTAGATTACACGCCCAAAACAATTAAGAGAATAGTTGGGAAAATGAAAGGTCGGGAGATGGAAAGCCTTAGGAGTTTCAAGAGTTTAAAACTTTTCAAATTTCCTCTATTTATTTTTAATAAGCTTAAATATCTGGAAATACATATAATTTCAGTTAAAATTCGAAAATGTAACAAAAATAAAAAAAAAATATAAATAAATAAATATTAATTATAAATAATTAAATCAAGAAAATAGCAAAAATTGTCAACTAGGCTAGAAAAATTGAAAATGAATGGTATAAACTTTAGAAAATTCATATGAGCTTGTAATATATTTTAAAACATAAATAATAACATAAAATAAAAATACATTCACAAAATAAATATTTAAAATTTAATTTACATATAATTTTTAATGAAGAAAATAGCAGAAAATAGGAAAACAGCCTTTAAAAATGAAAAATAAATACAGTAAATTTTGGAAAAATTCCATTATCATTTTAAAAATATAAAAAGACAAAATATACATAAAATAACATATTAACACATATTAAAACAAAATATAAGAAAGAAAATATGATTTATAAAATTTAAAATAGGCAAAATTGCACAATAAAACAAATTATACTAAAAATTGAAATGTACATAACTTTTACATTTTAACCACGTTTTCAGCGAAACGAAAAGCAGTATTCATGTTATTAAATCTATTTTCATAATAAAAGATAAAATTTATAATTTCAAATATTTAAAATTTAAATTTAAAAGTCAAAGTTTGACTATTGACCAAAATTCACATTTTCTGGAAATATTAAATTTAGTCACATTTGGAATTCTAATCCACATCAAAATCAAAGTTTATACTTAAAATAACAAAATTTATTCTTTTTCATAAATAAAGCTTTTGAATCTGGAAAAATCAATTTAAAAATATTTGTAAAATACAGGGTTGTTACAATTACCGTCGAGTTAATCTACATCGGCTGATCTCCGATTTAGAGGTTTTATCACCCTTAGTGACGGGAAGTCCGGATGTGATTAGAAATTTATCCGGATATGCAAGGGCTTCGTGAGAAGTGCCTTCGGTTCTGTTCGATCCCGGAACAGACTTGTATGGATTGTGTGTCTGACGTTACAAATTTGAGATATAAAGCTGATTTCTTTCAAATACATATCTGTTGGTGGTGGAGAATTTATTCTCTTAGCTTAACACCCTTCTCTGAGACGTACGAGCTCAGAGGTTATGTAGTTGAAATTTATCAGCGATATATCCCAATTTGGTAACGTGGCATACTGAGTGTTGCTGTGAAATGATCAGTGTTTGATCATTTGTGATATGATCATTTGTTTGATCTTATATCTTTGTGATCATAGGTTGATCATTTGTTTGAATCGAAGCATGGCTTTGTAGGAAGCGTAGCTTTGTGGACGAGACTTCGTCGAGCCTCACACCCCGGAAATGGTCAAAACTGGAAGGATGCAGCAAGGTTCTAGGGAGTAGCGCCCCTTAGTGTATGTCATTCCTTCTGGATAGAGGTGGTATCATGGTATGGAGCCCAGATACTTAACCTATGTGGTTGCTGCATTATTATTTTGATGTGGTTTGTTGGAAATCGGGGATCCTCGGGAAGATCGGTTACGATCGGGGGATGACATACGCGTGTCAGTAGTTACCTATTTTTGCAGAGGTAACCCGGCCTTGTGTTGGCAGAGATCCGGTTAGGTTCTCGGGTCGTTTATTCCAGGGACGTACCCATCGTGGCATAGGAAGTTCCTTGGCCTGACCATTTGTTGGAAATCCAAAGAAACAATACGTGATGTGTATGGTTTTAGTTGTATTACCTGCTATGGAATGTGGCGGTAACCTGCTATTGAACATAGTAGCTATAGTAGGCATAAGTGCGGAATGCCTATGCTGGCTAAGATTAATATTATACTTTCGAAATGTTTTCTACACTATGCACTAATAATAATATCAAAAATGATTTGATTTTGCGTAGTAAGCATCTTTGACTATCATAAGAAGAAATCTCCTCCAATTCTGCGTTTGCATTGTGTGTGTGGTGGGAGGTCTTATGGTAGTTTCATTTTCCAAAAGCATTGCGAATTTGTTTTATTTTCTTTGTGAAAAAATAACTGTTTTACGATCTCACACCAGTCACCATGACTGACTCGGAGTTTATTGTTCCCTTTCTAAACTCTGGGTGCCCACAAATTTCCACACGGGCAGCCTAGAGTTATGTTATCAGGATATTCTGGAGCTTTGGAGATAAGCTGGATGACGAGACGTAGTATTTGTATCTGATAGTATTTATTCCGCTGTGTATTCTGTATGAGGACAAGTTTACATAACTGTTCATTGCTGTATTGAGTTGTATATTGACTCTGATTGATGTATGTATAAAAACTGATATAGTTCTTTGTTTTAAAAGATTAGTAATTATCTATTATATATTGTTCCGCTGCGATGTGTAAGATTCTGATATTGTTTTCTGTTCTGTGTTGTTCTTCTCTTCTTCTCTTTTTTTCTTCTATCTTCTTCTTCTGCCTTTTTCTTCTTTTTTAAACCATCACTATTGGAGTTTCCGGCACTTGATTGCTCAATAGTCGATAAAGTGAGTATCGATGTCGAATTTTCGAAAGTCGAAAATTTCGGTATGTGACAGTTGGTTTGGAGAGATCAGGATCAGATATATTATCCGAAAACCACTTCGGACCAACACATGCATTCGAGTGGAAGGCATATTAATGTTGTATTGAAGATGGAGCTCTTTGAAGTGAAAGGGATACTACTACTAATCTTGAGGGTGATTCCAAAGTGGATGTAGTAGAGATAGTGCTTTTGGTTTCGTTTAGACCCAGAACGAACTTGAATGGATGAATGCTGGCATTGCATTTCTGCCCGGAGGACAGTGTTAGCATTCCAAAAGGGAAGTGCTAGGGGAAATAGTAAGAGCATAGCCTCTTCGAGCCTTACACTAGGAAAATAAATAAAGCAGGGACATGCAGCAGGGCTATGTGGGTAGCTTCCATAAGGGTATGATCATCCTTGATCTAATGTTGGTATTCATGTATGCTTCGAGGCCCATTATGGTTGTTTGATCACAACCAAGGAGTGATCATATTTAGTGCTACTAAAGAAGGGGGTAGTGCCAGTCCTGAGTAGCAGAGGCGCAAAGTGTTGTAGCATCTCGTACATTTTTCTAGAGGTGTACGGATTTGGTAGGTAGACCATTATCCTTTCATAGCTAGAAGCCATTTTCTAATACGAGCCTTAGGACTAATTAACTTTAAACAATAAGTTAATTAGTTTCAATAGGGTAGATATGCAAGCATTTAAGCTATATTAAATATTTACTTTAAATCCTAAACATTGTTATAATATTAAGAGATTTTGATATAAAAGTGTTTGGTTATCGTAAGGTAAAAACCCATCGGTATTTTTTGCGGCATGGTCTTACGAGATACCCTTTGATCTCAAAGGTGTTTTTAAAGTAATAATTCAGTTGTTTGGGGTTTACTCACACCAGTCTCATGACTGACCCGAAGTTTATTTTCTTCCCCTTAAAATCTTGGGTGCTCAAATTAGAATCGGCAGACAAGTAGTTCGGGTTTCCCACAGATGCATTTTGGAGGAGTTTGGAGCAGGCGGCTTTATCGATAGTTAGTAATTATCTTATTCAACTGTGTCATATGCATGTTGTATCTGATATGTAGGGATAGGCTGTTATAACTGTCCCAAGTAGAATTTGTATTCTTATGACTCTGATGTATCATATTTGAAATAACTTTGTAAATCATTTATGTTGATTAGTATATACTGTCCCGTGGCTTTGTGAGATTTCGTGTTTGTGTAGTTTCTTATGTTCTTTCCTCTTTCTTTATCTCTATTAATATGTCTTTTCGACACTTGGTTGTTTGGCAGGTGAATACCATGCATGTATTAGTGTCGACTTTTGAGGACAGAAAGGGCGGGTCGTTACAACATTTTTTCACTAAACATGAGCATGAAGTCTTGAAAAGAGGAGTGAAGAAAAGGAAAGGATGGAAAATCTTTATGTCTTTCTAAATTTCCAATAGTGATTGTGATAAATATTAGGTGGTATTACAATATTTACTTTGAAAGGATTAGTATTACATGCTTGTATGTAGTATATATTACTACCAAACAAATGCTCAATTATCAAGGTAATTCAAATTACTAAATAATTTACAGTGGATCATCATATATTGTACATTTAGTCCTAAGTTGTCTGACAATTGTAATAGTGAACCAACAAAGATATGCGTCGATAATTCTCATTGTTTGTCTACGCATTTCGAAAGCACGAACCATAAAGTGTGTAATTTTTCACCTCATTGGCAAAAGATGAAAGTTTATCCTTTTCATTTTACGATATAAGAAATATGCTCTTATATGAAATAAGTGAAAAAAATTGTAGAAAAATAAAATTTCAAGCGCAAGACCGTAAACAGAATTTTTTTAATAGTATTCGATGAAGTAACACTTGATTTATCTATTTGGCGAGTTTTGTATAGAGTAGTCAAAGAATTTGCTAAAGAATATGATGTTGGATGTGAAATTTGGGCCTATTTTGGTAGAAATCGAAATGCACGGATTTTTCAATTTAACCATACTTTATTAGTCTTCCTCACTAGTCTTTTAATAGAGAAATATTTTCCTTTTCAATTATTGGTCGATTTAAGAAATAAAGAATATAACTTCAAATAAAGAAAACAATAAAAATGCACATCATATGAATGTCTTAGTTTTTATTGGCATGTTTTATGAGTTGTATTTAATAGAATATCCGTAGATAGATTGTAATCTATAAACTACATGCAATCAGTTTTTACTTGTAGTTTGGAAATACAGATCCAGAAATTTAAAACCGAACATCATTATAACATTGAACAATATTGTTTATAAGATGAAATAGCATGTACGATATTTTTACTGATATTGTTCGATACTATTAGGATATTTTAAAATATCTCTTATCAATACTTGACCAATACATACCTGATACCAATATTAACTTCTTTAATTATGAGAACTTTACTTTTGATCATATATATGCCTCGCCTAATTTATATTTATTATCTATAATATTTGAACGATGTGATGTGAGATATACGATAAATTATTGGATTGGTAGTCAAATTTCATAACAGACCTTCCATGAGTAGGACGCTTAGCTGTGCAAGAGATCCATTTCTGGGCATCGGACCTTGCCGGTCATTTTAAGAATCTTCAAAAAAGAATGAAATTAGTTGGTAAATGATATTGATTGAGTGGTAGTTGGTTTCTTATTGCACCACAAAATTTTACATATTTATTAAGCATTAATGTTGTATTTTTTAACCTTTTAATCTATCATCAAAAAATGAAGCGATAAAACTTTTTATTTTGCAACTTTTCAGTTTGTAGTTTATAGTTTAATAATATGACAATTAAATTACTAATATAAGAATTGCGAAAATAATATATATAATAAATAATATGCACATAAATATAATAAATTATCATAATAGTAGAACTAAATGAGTACAAATAATTAACAGTCATTCTACTACTTCAAATCCCTACTTAAACTCTTTTATCCAATTTATGCATATATAAAATAAAAAAACGATACAATTCCAATGTAAATATGAAAGGGTAGACAACATATGCTTACATTTACTAATTAAATGGCTAAAAATTCAAAATAAATTTACTCTTATTAGACCGTTGCATGGCACTAGTATTTATATCTAAAGTTTCCAAGATATCTCAAATCCCTTGAGCTTTGATTAATCAATATTAAATTAAGAGACTTTCTAGAAAGACCGGCTAAATAGCAAATAGGGTACACGGATCTTGAATTTAACAGGGAAGAGAATAGGAGGTAGCAAAATTGTATGGAGGTTATTAGAGTCGCATTCCACTGTGAATGAATTCGTCGATTGACGAAGAAATATTATTAATATAATCATCATTCATTTACGTACCCATTGATGTATTAGTATAACCGCACAACAGTGGGGAAACCGGCCGTTGTGTTATTTGATATGAATGAAAAAAATATTTGTTAATTTTTTCCCCTTTACTAATAATTTGATGAAAAATCAACTGGATTTTAAAAAAAAACTGAAAGTAATTAAAAATGTGTAAAATCGATTATAATACAGATTGTAAATGTAGGCCAACTTGATACCAAGGATCTATTATCAATGTATTGATATGAACCACTCATAGACACACACACGTATATGTATCAAGAATGATCAATATACTCTTGATTTTGAGCTTCTTTGTAGCTCTAACTCATTATTGAATTTGAAAAAAAAATCAAACAAATACCACAATTTCTGACTCTTAATGTAAGTTATGTAAGCATACACGCTGAAGAATGCAGACTGTGTATGGGAAAAAATAAAATAAACAATCAATATGAAATTATTAATGTTTTATATAGTTCAAAATGATACGGGCAAACCTTGTCATGACCCAATGTTGGATCATTTATTATATGAGAAAGCATAACCCTATCGTAAGTGGTAGA
Organism: Allium fistulosum; assembly: GCA_030737815.1. Taxonomy (NCBI): domain Eukaryota; kingdom Viridiplantae; phylum Streptophyta; class Magnoliopsida; order Asparagales; family Amaryllidaceae; genus Allium; species Allium fistulosum. The sequence goes on from CM060902.1 coordinate 100,741,551, forward strand.
TGCGATTTTTGCATTTTTGCCTTCACAATTGTACCAACTTCTAAGCTCTTTAACTTTTGGTATGTCTGGCTTTATAGATAAATTGCTTTTACTCAATGTTGATAAACATAAACCTCCAGTTACTTAGATTAAGCAAACATACAATGATTTATAAAAAACTAATAATATGGATGCATTACCTACAACTTCCTTTCCTGCAATATATTTTCGAAGTTGGTTAATCTTTACAAAGTTGCATACGATGTCGGACATAATAGAGTTCGCATCATCCATCCATTCGACTAATGAGTACTCATTTATAATAATCATGTATTCAAATTTTCGTTAATATTACTTAAACATTAAGTAATAATATGTTGGAAAAAAATAAACTGAGATTTATATTTGAAATTTGAAAATATGAAAATATGAATTTCAAATTTAAATTTTAATCGGAACATTCAAAATTGTCTATTTGAATTTGAAATATTAGAATTTGAGAATCAAATTTCAAACTTGAATTTGAAAATCATAAAAGATTTGAATTTCGAATCTTTGAATAATAAAAGTTGTGTTTGAAAATTCATATTTGAAAAAAATTAGTAAAATAAAAAAGCTTAGTTGGCAAACCTTATTCAAAAAAGGAATAAATTTGTGAGCCAAGAATCACTAAAATAAGATATCCTTTTTACAGAAGGCAATACCCGTTGTGATAGGGGTTTTGCAACAGGCCTGGACCCATCGTATTATGTGATGTTGTAATAGACCCAAAAGATTTTACAACGCTTTAATACCATTGTAATACGCCTCAACTAGGACAGGCATGGACCGTTGCAATATGCCTCAACCACAATAAGCATTGACCGTTGTCGTTTTATCTTTTGCAATTTTTTCCGACCATTAAAAAATAAATGCGAAATTAAAAAAGAACAATTAACTGCATTTTCTATACTACATTACACATGTACCAATATTTAATAATTTAACGACTAATAAATATTATCATAAAACAATCAAAATCACACGTACAAAAAGAATTACTGAAAAGCCAAAATGAATTATACATCACATCATTTGTAAAGTTTTAATATAATTACAAACAGTTGTCGTTTATGCCAAAAATAATATAAAAGAAGCTGAATACAAACAATACAAATGATAATTAACATACATTGTTCATCTTTGTTCATCTAAAGAAAAACATGAACCTTAACATACATTGTTCAACTTTGTATTTATTGGCTTTAGTGAAGTTTTCACATATCTGAAGTCATAGTTCTCATCATTCCAAGCCCGGGAACATTTTTTGTAGGGCTTGTCAGCTCCAACTATATAAACATTGAAAATGGAAGAAAACCATTAACAATAGACAATTTATTTAAAACAAAAGTGTGATGCATAAAAGTTGAAGTAATATATATTATACAGTAAGGTAAACAAACAATTATCTTGGAATTACTTCAATTAATGCAATTTTGTATGGCAGAATAAGGCAGTGTTATATTAAGAGGAACCTATGGTGTGGTACAGGTATACTCCCAATAAATGCTTGGCACCTTTACATAATCCATATTTTTAAATTTTTCATCAAACCGTTAAGAATTAGCTGCTTCTTTGGTATAATTTATTTCTTGAAAATAAACATGAGATAATCATTCATGGAATGACGTATATTGTGAAAATTAAATGATAAAAGTGAAAGTTAAATGATAAAACTTTACACACATTATTAAATATATACATAACCAAACAAAATGCACAAACACCATATATAGGACACCCTAACTATAAAGCACGTCACCTCATCATATTACAATATCGTATGTAGCTCTTCAGACAATAGACGGTCTAAAAAAAGAAAAGTATTGCTCTAACACATAACTAGCATGCATGATCACATACAAATGAATATTTGGTAAAAAAGATTGCATAATAAGGAGAAGCCGAAACAATTACACACATACAATACACAATCATTTCTGCAAGTATGAATGAAGAACAAAACCAATGATTATGCAATATGTTCCAATAAAAGTAAAGGATCAGGTGAACCAAAATACACAAGATTCATTATCAGCAAAAAAGACGGTAAAATTGCACTGTATTTTTGGTAAATAAACTCACATATAGAGGGAAGTAGCTATTCAAAGGATTACGCAAATCAGGAATTGGTCAATGCAAAAGTTTTGACTCGATCTCAGCTAAAAGATGTTTAACAACAAAGCTTAATAGAAGTTAATAGCTATCAAAATTTATATTTCTATATATGAATATAAGATCTACAGTAGCTATGCATGATTATTACCTCGCTGGCTGTATCTTTATTCTTACGGTATTATTTTTTAAATCTGCATTGGCTTTATCCGCCTGAATGCAGCAAAAATATAATCATCAAAACTTAGAAGTAATGCTTGATATCCATCATATATATATATATATATATAAAATTTCATGATGTTTACCTTGGAGTCTATTTCATTCATTAATGGGACATGCCTGTTTATTCCTATACATATATGTGTTAAAACTTAGAGAGAAAAAAATCAATTAAAATTATAGCCATATTGATAGGATGAAAGAGGAAATGAAGGGAAACAAAGTTATGGGTCCAATCTCATTCAGTCATGAGCCATGTTCTTCAGCTTATCCAGTCCTTCCGCTATAATATCCAAACCTTGATCCTGCAAACCATGTACAATGCTGTCAATATATTTTTCATATTGTATGCTTCGCAAAAGAGATTGAATACAAACAACAGAATCGGAATTAATCAGAATAAATATGATAATAAATAAATTAACAGTTTATAGAAGTCAAGGATCTTTAGCTCAAGTTGTTAGGGTGTGGCGCTTTAGACAGAGGCTCTAAAGGTCATGGTTCGAGCCCCCGAGACATTAAAAAGAGAGTGCTCTACTCTTGAATAGAGTATCACACATATTATCAAAAAAAATTAATGGTTTAAAGAAAAACCTCGATCCAACATATTTTCACAACATATGATAATAAATAATTATCTCCTAATACTGACTTATTTGACCACTACCGGCTTTTTTAACTTATGAATAAGCATTTGCTTTTGCACACTAGTGAATGACTTGAAATTTTGAGTATTAATCCAAAATGCTTACCGTATAATACAATAACTAGCCTGTTTCATTTTGTGCATCTCATACTCTTTTCTAAATCGATTTGACTCATTTGATTGATGAAAGTACTAACCCTCAAATCTTCCATCTGCAGTAACCAGAAAAAACAAATGTTGTGTCATTATATAACCAGCAAGGTTATGAGAAACTAATGCATGAAATGGAATTCATCAAAATCATTGTAGGTAAAGGGGATTGCAACTCCGTAACTAGTGATCTGAGTTAGCACCAATATGCAGCCAAAGGTGGATACAAATTTATTAGGAGGGGGATGGGAATCCAAGTGTCGTTTACTTTGTTATGATTTGTAAGGTGGGTTATATAAACTATTTAATTGCTCTTACGGTTTATAAGTAAAATTGAATTTGTCACTATGAGCAATCCATAATGTCTCATTCATATACCTATTTCCTTGTATTCTTTGATCTTACATAGGGTTTGAATAGTTAGCCAGCTGATATATGTAATCCATGAAAAAATCAGGACATGTCTCTCTTTTGTGATTCATATTCTGACCAAAAATTGCTTCCCTTACTCCATAAATATTACACAAATTTTGTTCCCTGGGTAACATTCTTCCCCTATTACATTCAAAGATTAATGTACTATGCCAACTTTAAATACCCTAATTTACTTACAAATTCATATTTATAATATTTTTATATTAATCGATGCAATCCAAAATCAAAAGCGACAATGAGAAATTACTGTAGGTCATAGCAAATGGTCCAGGTCATAGCAATTGCGCACAGAAAAATATCAATGGAATTGCGCAATTAAATTGCTACAATGGATAAAAAAATTATTATGCTTGTAGAGAAAAACAAAAGGTAATGTGCAAACAGAATTCGCCTAAGATCTATTGTGTGCACAAGGATACCCAAAAGCAAATTTAACTAGAAAAACTAAAATATTGCACCAAATAATCAAAACGGTTGCTCATGTGCGAAGTAATACAGTTCAAGCATCAGCTATTTTTTTCTAACCTAGTGAAACATTACATGGTAAAGCACCCCAGAGAAAGAAAACTTGGTATACATTCTAATAGATCTAAACATTATTGCAATAACCGAATAAGGGTAAAACTAATTTACCTATGTTATATAACATACAAAATATACCCTCAAGCTACAACTGAAATTTTGAGGGGGTAGTCCATGTTTATTTTGGTTGTCAATAGTTTCATGTCTGATAACATATGTGATCGGCCTTAAATTTTATTGAATGTATATTCCCATACCTGAATTGCTGAAGCCAAATAATTTTTGTTAGTAGAATTCTTTGCATTATAAGGACATCCTGATAAGCAATTTCCACATGCTAAACATCTTCCTGTATCTTTAGATTCTTGGTCAAAATTGATACCGAGCTTTAAAAGATCAGGCATGTAACCTTCTATGTTTCCTTTTACTACTTGTCTCATTACTAGTGCATTTGGAAAATCTAGATGTTAGCGCCAAAATTGGTCACTAACACCCAGGTCCAGATGAAAGCACCAAATCATAGATAGAATGTATGTAGAGAATATAAACGTGAAGAATAATAAAAATTAAAATGAAAGCAGTAAAGAACAACGAGTTTTATAGTGGTTCGGCTAACTCCGGCCTACGTCCACTCCAGAAGTTTTCTTTTTATTGCTGTAAAAACCGATTACAATTACAAAGTAGTAGAGTAGCCTTAGAAAAGAGAAAGTAAGAGAGCAGAAAGAAGAAGATCCCCCCATCTGTAGACCCACATACTGTATTTATAAGCAAAACCAAGTTGTTGGGCCTCCTGAGTGTTTGGGCCCACCAAGGCCATAGCCAAACCCTACTTCATCATGCCGACCGACCCTGAACAGTTGACATGCCGAACGGAAGTTACCTGGGTATTGACCCAAAGCGAGACAATCCGAAACTCGAAGCAGACTAGTCCAGAACTTGGAGCAAAGCTAGCGCTGAACCATGTATTGATGCCGACCCATGTGACCATATAGCCAATGCCGATCCACTTTGCCGAGTCACAATGCCGAGCCATCCTCACCTCATCACGATGCCGAGCGACGTTAAATGATGAGCGACGTCCAATGCCGAGCGAGGTACGATGCCGAGCGAGGTACGATGCAGAGCGACGTTCAATACCGAGCGACGTCCAATGCCGAACGAGGTACGATGTCGAGCGACGTTCAATTCCGAGCGACTTCCAATGCCGAGCGAGGTACGATGCCGAGCGGGGTTCGATGCCAAGCGGGGTGCGATGCCGGGCAGGGTGCGATGCCAAGCGGTAATGCCGAGCCGCAACCAAACGACCTTCCTGAACTTCCATACCTCGACCGGACCATGCCATGCCAAACGGCCGAGCCACAAGGTCGAACTCCAAACACTTCAAACCATTTCATTCTGACCGAACGACCTATCCTGATCGAGCATCTATCTAAGTGAACATTATCCGTTTAGACCGAATCCGTCATATCGCAAAGTTGGTTAAGTTGAATCCACCTCTCCATAGCCTTGCCAAAAGGCGGGTTAACACTAGAGGACCACTCTATTCTCCTAACATTGAGAAAGCCATTTGTTCATGTATTTCCTAGTCTTTATTCCATTCTTTCAGCCATCTATGGTCTCTTTTTGCATATGCAGGAGTCAGAACTAGAACACCTGCATTTACTAAAGAAACTCTGCCTAGTCCACATGCCAGTGCAGCTAGTGAGTCGCCTATAATGAATTAAGTGAAATTTGTATGTCGTACTGAAGCTTCATAAAAGCCATCATGAAATGACAGTCTTCTTTACATAGTTTCAGTATGCTATGTTTTTTTTCTGCTTATTCAACATTTTTTTCAACATGGGTTTAATAGATCATCCTTTTGTTAAATTTGGTATATTATATGGTTATTTCTTTCCATAACATCTAATTTATAATATTTTGTTGTCTCACGTTTATATATATTCTTCCTAAGAAGGTTAAAAAATATATACTAGAACGCACACACATTTTCTGGAAATGCAAATATGCTGCCCAAGAGGCATTTCCTAGGATTTGGTTATAACATCATTTATTATAAAATTTTATTATTTTATCACAATAAAAGTGTATTATTATTATTTTATCATAATAAAAGTGACGTCAAACATAACTTATCATTAAGAAATGGATTGACTATAGGATGAATTGCTATTCGGAAGCTATTACTTCCTCTAAATTATTCAGATCTACTGCTTTTAGTCTTATGAAATCATTATAGAAATAAGATGACAGCTCATACTATAATGATCGTTTATAATTTGAGTTTCAAGGGTGTTCAGGCTCAGGATTTCTAGCACATCAAAGACAACTTAAACAAGTAACCCATGATTTTATTTTTTAAAAGACACAACTAACGTATAATACACACACATGGTTATTAAGTTTTCTATTCTGAAACATTGAAACTAAACTGAAGGTGGTTGCAAAATTTAAGAGTCCAAGAGTAAGATGGAAATAATTTCACCTTAAAATAGGATAAACAATTTCAATGTAGCCAGATTGAAATGACCATGATGAGAAGATACCGGAAATATGTGCCAGTATTGCATACACACTAAATAAAGCTATTAAACTACCTGTGAACAAACCTACAGTCCAAAACACACATCAAGTTTGCAGAATTGGCAACTAGCTGTTATTAGGCAGTTTTGTTTTGAACACTTTTTATGGGCATTTTCTAGATTCAATATACTGATTTGCCTTTCCTCTATAAAATTTTTGTGTATTTTTTTTAAATAAAAAGAAAAGAAGAGAGAAACGTGCTCAATATTTTGGCATTTTGCAGTATGCATTGGAGTTCTGCTACATCTAAGATTCAGTACTACCAAACTATAAGTAAAATATTCTCAATTATCAATATTGAATTATATTTGATTTCTTCCTGCAATGAGCAAATCATCTAAAAAAATGTTCTTGCTCACCTTGATAAAATTATGGAACGACCCAGTGAATAAGAAACATACTATTCGATCTCATAAATATGATGCGTGTAGAAGGGACTCCAAATCGGGAATAGTACCATACTATATATGATTAAGATGTATCTTCCAAGAGTTGTATAGACTGAACAACACATTGAATAAGATATGCAAATTCACTACAATAAATAGTTGACAAAGATCATTACCTGCAAATTCACATAGAATCGATTTGAGCTAGAAAATCAAAGATGATTGCGAGCAACTAAGATAAAAGAGGTGTGTTACCTGCAAATTCACATAGAATCGATTTGAGCTAGAAAATCAGGGATGATTGCGAGCAACCGAGATAGAAGAGGCGTGTTACTTGCAAATTCACATAGAATCGATTTGAGCTAGAAAATCAGAGATGATTACGAGCAATCGAGATAGAAGAGGCATGGTCGAACAATCTCTACACTGGATTAGGGTTTTATTTGTATTAGGAACAAAGAAAACGGATGAGAAATTGTCAATTGCAGATAAAACGGAAGGGAAACTGTCAATATCGCGATTATGGTGAAGAGAGAAAATTTGGGGGAGGAGAAGCATACGTGAAACAAAAAAGGAACATCAGCAGTATAATTTGGGCTTAAGAGAAATAGATTTTGGCTAGTGACAGTAAGAAAACCTCCCTAACGGTCGGTTTGATTAGGCAAATTCTTATTGGTGGGTCCTATGTTTTATGAATTTATAAGAAAAACCTGCTTAACCAGTTAGAATGGCGAGTGTGGCTACTGTATATGAATATTGGTATCAGCCCTCTAATGTTAAACATTGATATTACACCAACTTTAATTTTCATTGAATACAACCATTTAATATTTGAACTCCAATACTTATTATTACCTTTTGGTATCATGTATTCATCTACATATTTATTCATTAAATGGAGTTACATTAGTACCATTATTTTAGTGGTACAATTATATCATCCAGTTTATTTTTTTACACTGTAATGATATATATTTCTTTAAATATGTTATATATTATAATAATAGCTCACTGATATTGTAAATTTTCAAATGGGTTGATTTGGGCATTGTTTCCACATGAGGAAAGAAAAAGAAGAAAGTGACTTTAGTCCTACGTCATAATTTCACAAAAATAACTTTGTTTACATATGCGTTTTTTAGAAGAGGGTTGGGCTCTTTGGTCATCTAGATGGCATCTCTTTCATTGAAGAGGGAGGCCATGCTTCTCAACACATGCACATGCATCGCATCCATCCAACTGATCAGCTGGCCGGTTATGAAACTGTTCTAGGACAATTCTCAATGGTCAATTTTTGACCTTATTTCAACGTAATTTGAATTTTGAATTGATGTACATGCTGGGAAATGAATGGACATGAATTATGAATGTTGGTAGGAAATTAAGGAGATGCAACTGTTGCAGCCAATGGACATGACCATTATAGAAAATGGACATAGCCATTGAAGGCTCATTTTCACTGCCTATAAATTGGCATGGCCAAAATCATTTTAGATACTAGAAATTCTTCCTCTTCTTTACTTCTTTACTTCTTTAAATTGGATCATCATCCTTAGAATTTCAGAAGGTTCTTGGTGGATTAAAATCATACATACTTTGAATCTGATTACACTGTTAAAAGGCTTGATTGAATTATGAAGGGCAATAATTTGATAACCCATTTGTAATGGTGGGTTGAATTAGTGTTTGAAATAATCTATTATATAGATCCTTAAAGTCAGAAGTACAGTAACCTCTTCACTATCACACTCGAACCCCCGAAGATATTTGAACAATTTTTAGACATAAATCAATTATTGAAGATTCAAGCAATAACAATGCCTTGCAAGTCATGGATTAACATCTAACTCATTAAGAGTGATTTTATGGAGCTAATTTTCATTCTATGGCACGAGACTATGAAGTTCATCATGGTCACTGTCGAAATATTCTACATTCGAGAAATAGCTTAGAGGAGATCCTATGGTAAGTCACATATTCCGACACACCGATCCAAAGCCTAGGGTGACTTTCAAACTCACGTCGGTGCCAATAAGTACAACCTATTGGGTTTTTTAAATATTACAAAGACTAAGAATATACATATATGATCTAAGAAATTCTATACTTTCAGATCTCATATCTGAAGATAATAAAATATAAATACAGAAAATAAATATCTCAGAAAATATCTCAAAATATAGTCTCGAAAGCAGTACGTAATCAAATCCAAAGTATGAAGAAATGCGATACATAGTCTAATAAACACTAAGTACTAAATACGGTTATAGTTACACGGAGATTAATATAGAATGATAATAAACTCCAATGATGAGCTCGCCTCTCCACGTACTAATCACGGGCCTATGACCTATTTCCCTGTCCTCTTATAGCGGGCGAAAAAGAAAGGAATGGAGTGTGTTAAACAAATGTCTAGTGAATGAGTACATTATTAAAATATGGTGATCACATGAAATTGAGTTGAGTAATACTCTATGTGGCTTAGAATGCCCTACAATTGTCCGTGGATTACTTATTTCATTTGTCTAAGTGTTTTAGCTCAATATACACCTTAGCTATCAACTTGTACAGGCTCATACTTAGGGTCGAACAACTAATCGAACCTCAAGAAAACTAACGATCGACTAATAGCTACCATGACTATCATCTATAGGGATTACTTACAATTGTCAACCATGGGAATAAGTTTCCCACACCTCGACTACACCCATCATGGCAACCAAGGGACAATGTTTCCCACAGCTATGACTACGCTGTCCTAGTTACGCATCGAGAGGGAGCCCGTAATGCCGACTCATTAGGGCATCTCATCGTCGCTGCATTTGCGTCCACCTCGCCAATGTAAAGTAATGCCTCTTATTGCACTGCGCCGGGATCCATCAACAACATAATGTCACATTGCATCACCATGAATACTAAGAAATTCCTGTTATTGCCGGACCATACACTCCTCTAGGCATTATCATCAGTGTTATGTGTCCACCGTAGAAACTTCTAGGAGTGTGAATTGCGATATCATCGCCTCTAGTCAAATATCGACCCTGTTAGACAAACAACATTTATATAGTCCCACAACACCCAAGCATCATCAACATAGGGAACTAGCTTCCCTACTTACTAACATCCATCCATGTGTGTGTGTATGTGTGTCTATTCTTTTATTTACAACCTGGGCCTTAGGCTGAGATTCATACTATAAACTGAAAACGCTAACTGGTCGACCGCTTACTCTTGGAGCGATCGACCGCTTGCTGTCGACGGAGTCCAGTCAGAGTGGTCTACCGACTCCAGTCAGAGCGGTCGGCCAAACGTCGTTGTTTAGTGTTTTTAATTAGAGATTTAAATTTGTTTTTGTTTCTTAGTTACTATCGTCCCCAGATCTATTATAGTAAACTTGATTCATATATTATCATACAGTAACCCTAGTTATATTTAACCAAACTTCTGACTATACGATTTGTAATCGCAAAACTTCCTATTCAATTTCATATTGCAGTAAATAAGTTTACCCTGGTTCAGCATTCGGTTCTCATCAATTTGACAAAAGGATTACATACAGGATTATCAATTTCTTGATTTACAGGTTAACATCAATTTATATTTACTGTTTAAATTTCAGATCTAAATAAACAAGATTTATAATTTTAATTTTTAACAATCTAAATCAAATAGGATATACTAAAATTAACTATATATAAATCACCTAATTAACAGTGAACTCACTCATCTCAAATCTAAGTTACTCCCTTCAAGTTACGCTTGTAGTCTCCTCTAACCCCTAGCACTCTACTTATTTGGTTTTATTTCTCTTCTTCTTCCTTGAATTTTTAATTTAATTTTGTTTTGAAGAAATTTGGTTTGAAGAGAAAATAATTTTGTAGAGTCTGAACATACTATTAAAAACTTGTGAATTAGGGTTTACATGAGCATGCTATTTATAGGGGTTCAAGCTAATACTGGCCATCCAAAAGATATGATTTAATCTATAGCGATGGAAAATATGTACAATCAAATTCGCGCCATTAGCAAACCCGAACGCTTGTCTTAAATCGCAAACCGCTATGGTTGAGGGCGATCGAACGCTTAAGTTTGACTAGTCCCAACTCATTTTTAGACTGGTCGAGCTTTCTAATTTTAGAATATTTGTTTCCTTAATTGTTTATTTAATTATTTTCGATCTCAAAATTTAAAACGTTTATAGCTTTTTCATACTAGCTCTGATTTTGGAAAGTTATGTATGAAAATTGTCCAGAAAATCGCTACGAACTCAACGACATAAGTTTCATAGCCAGATTCGAATATTGTAAAAATTCCCATTTTTTCCATGTTATTTTAAATTTAATTCTTTTATTTAAATTTTCCACTTAAATTTTTAGGGTGTTATAGATCCCTAATGAAACTCTTACAAATAATAAGGCATTCAAGATAAAACATGAAAAGTTAATGATTTTCTATGTAGGGGATGCATTCCAAATCACTTTCAAACTATCCACATCGGAGCCTAGTAACATCGAAAGCACTCTAGACTGCACTAGAAATCAAATATTATATATATCAGAGGCAAATAACAAGAATTTCCTAATGTGCAATTTTTTGGATTTAATAATGGATTATAATAAGTCCATTGTTGGACAAGATAGTGATGTACTATATATAATAAATCAACTTAAAATGCAAAGGATGATTTCCCTTAATCAGTTATAATGCGACAATAATTTCTAGACTCACTCATCCTTGGAATGAGTAAAAGAAAAATTAAATCATGCAAATGGATTATGATTTAGAGAGTTTGTAGCGTCATCTTCAGATAGAAGAGCACTCTCATAAATGAGGACTAAATGATAAATCACAAACTGTATTTCTTGCTAAGCCAAATAATATGGAAATATAAAATTCGTTGAAGCCACAGAATAAGACACAATTTATGAAAAATGTCATCCCAAGAAGGATAAAAGAAGGCACCTTTTAAGTTTGGTTACAACCCGAAAACTATTCTCATGACTGCCATCTATGAAATAAACAACTAAAGGAGAATGTGGTCGAATACATACTTGTGGCTGTAGTCCAAGAAGAACTCATTTACTGGCATGGTGGCTTGATACTAGAGCAACCACTCACATATGAAAGGATCAAAGCCTTTATAAGATCTATGAAGTAGTTGGGGAAGAAGGAGATGAAGTTACTAGAGTAGATAATATCAGAAGCAAATTAACTTGGAAAGGAACCATGTAACTCCTATTCACTATGGGAAAGGTTCTAACCTTGGTCAATGTGTTTCATGTATCTGATATATGGAAGAATTTATTCTCTGGATACCTTCCGAATAAAGGAGGATTCAAGATAGTGTATGAGTCTGACAAGTTGACGTTATTCAAGAACGGTGCGTTAATTGCACAAGAATACTCTTGTAATGGTATGATAAAGTTTAATTTAATATAGAATATTTCTTTTTTTTGGCAAGGCCGACGGGGTTGAATGGTCCCCTACCATTTTATTGAAGCACTAGGGAAACAAATACAGACATAAGCAAACGCTTAAAGAAAAACAACAAGGGAACATAGTGCTACAATCACTGGAAAAACAAAAAGAAAAAAATAAAAAACGAAAACTAAGAAGAACACGAAAAGGCATGCAAGATTCCAGGATCATAAGTGAAGCGAAGCATCTTGATGCCATCTCTAATAACATTCATAATCCATGCATGGAGCACTGGACCATTCCTAGCTTTTTCAGGCTTAAGGACACGCACATTTCTTTCTGTCCACACTGCATGAATGAAACAATTGAGAATGCAGGTGAACACTCTCTTATTAGAGCTCTTGGTACCAGCAGCAGCGAAAATAGCATTCCATTCAACACGATTAACTTGTCTCACGTCGGTGCACCTAATCTTGTTCATGACAACCATCCAAATAGCTTTTATCATATCATATTCAAAATATAAATGCTCCACCGTCTCGGGGAGGTCAGCACAAAACAAGCACTGAATAGGAACAGCAAATCCCATGCTATTCAGTTTCGCATGCGTATGAATACCGCGATTCAATACTTTCCACAACAACATATTTTGCCTTGCGTTATTATCGTTGTGCCAAATCTTTCTATACCAAGTACAATTGGGCATGTCATCAGTATGAGATAAATAATGATAAATATCTGCAATTTTGCACCCCCTTCTTTTTACGGTTCCACGTCACCATAACATCAGAAGAAACGATATAATTAAACTGATGAATTTTGCTCCATAGACAATTTATTCTCTGATTAGAAGTATTAGGCAAATTTATAACATCTTTTACTTTTGCTTGTAATGGAATACCTGATTGAAGGATCTCATTATGCGACAGCTGCCTGCGAAGAATAAATCCTTTTTCCAGCCACGGGTCATCCCAAAAGGATGTGTTATACTGCGGCGAGCTGCTGAACTGAATCATAGGCAAGAAAGATTCAATAAGTTTGTAAATGCATTGCCATGTCCAACTCAATTTTTGCGGTCTGTTCAAAGACCACAAACATTTTCCCTTAGTGACATGCTTTCTGGACCAATCCGCCCACAAGCTAACTTGAGAATTAAAGAACGTGTCCACGTGCTTGGCGAAGGCAGCTTTATTCCATATGGACATATTAAGAATGCCGAGCCCTCCTTTTCTAATCGGTTGTTCAGTTTTGGAAAATCGTATAGGAGCGACATACCTGCCAACCGTCGTGCCAGTCCACATAAATTTCATGAATGCAGAACGTATCATCTAAATTAACTTGGTCGGCATCACAAACGTTCTCGCCCAGTACACTTGCATAGCACAGATGACTGACTTAATAAGAGTCACTCTACCCGCTTGACTGAGATTTCTTGTAGACCAACAGTCCAATTTAGAGATTATTCTATCATATAAAGGAAGGCATTGATTCATAGTTATTTTAGAGGTAGTGAGGGGGAGGCCCAAATATGAAATGGTACTCGAGTTGCTCGACAGCCCAGATATTCTTTCAATTTGCAAAACGGTTTCCGGACAAACACCCGCCAATTTAATGTCAGATTTTGACAAGTTAATTTTTAAACCTGTCATGTTGTAGAATTGCTCAAGAGTTTGGAATATAGACCTTATAGTATTCATATCAGGATTGCAAAAGATAACCAAATCATCTGCAAACATCAAAGATGCAATCAGGGGATCTTTGCATTTGTGATGTAATTTAAAACTGCCTTGGCCTATCTGTCTGATCAGCAGCTGAGTAAGAAGCTCCATAACAGAGATGAAAATATATCCTGAGATAGGATCTCCTTGCCTAATCCCTTGCCTGCTACTAATAAAACCCGCACATGACCCATTAATGACGATAGAATATTTTGGGGTAGACATACATTCATAAATCCAAGCAATAAAATGAGGGGGGAAATTCATATAACCCAAAATTCGAACGACACTATCCCATTGAAGCATATCAAATGCTTTCATAATATCTAACTTCAACATAGCCTTCGGGCGACAATTCTTATGCGTATAACCATTAAGCAATTCATGGGACAACAATATATTATCAAGAATATTTCTACCAGGCAGGAAGGCTGCCTGATTGTTAGAAATAATAGAGGGGAGGGTTTTTTTGAGCCTAGTAGCTATAATCTTCGAGATGCATTTGTAAACAGTATTGCAGCAAGATATAGGACGGAAGGAATTAACATCATGAGCATTTAGCACCTTCGGGATAAGTGCAATATTCGTGTAATTAAAGGATTTGATGATTTTTGCCTTTTTAAAAAATAACTTGATGGCATTGCAAACGTCAGATGACACAAAAGACCAGCAAGTTGTAAAAAAGAAAGCGTTCAAACCATCAGGGCCACCGCAAGAGTTTCTATTCAAAGAAAACATGGCATGACGAATTTCATCATTAGTTACCTCTTCGCACAGAAAAGCATAATCAGCTTCACTAATCCTAGGAAGAATATCAGAAGGAATAGAATCAATGTTAGGAAGAAATTTGTCCTTATTGCCATACAGACCAGAGAAGTGATGAATAAATGCCCCTTGAATGCCATCAAGCGTAGTGTGCTCATTTCCATTCGAATCCACGACCGAAGCTAATGAATCGTTATTATGTTTTTTCCTCAAGGAAGCATGAAAGAAAGCACTATTTTTATCTCCTTTTTCTTGCCACTCAATTCTAGCCTTCTGCCTGATCATATCATTTTCTTTAACAAGAGCGTCGAAAAACTGCTGAGAAAGGTCACTTTCGAGTTGAGGGAGGGCAGCGTTGTTGACATCAAGTATCATAGCTCTTTGAACTTCCTCGAGTTTGGTTTTAATCTATGAACTTTGTTTGCTCCCCTGACCAAATTTAATGACTGACCAATCTCTCAAAGCACCCTTGATCCCCTTTATTTTTTCCTGCAAAACAAACATATGATTACCATACTTAGGCGACTTCCATGCAGTTATAGCAATATTTATGAAATCGGGTTCATGCACCCATATATTAAAAAAATTAAAACTAATTTTTCCTCTCCTGTCTGCTTCACGGAAATGGATGATTTGAGGTGAATGATCGGAAACGAGGGGAGGGGGAAGGAGATTATAAAGGAGGGGCCATTTGTTGAAGGAGGCAAGGTTACAAAAAGCGTGATCAATATGAGAGAAGGTTCTACAACCCTCTTTTCTTTTATTATTCCAGGAAAACTGCATGCCTGTCGATTTGATAGGAATAAGATCCGCATTATTTAGAGTGGTGGCAAGGGGCCTTATTTGACTTATAGAAAGAGGGTTCCCACCGATTCTGTCAGAAAGGGAGAAACAACAGTTAAAATCTCCAAGAATAATCCAAGGATGAGATGATTGCCTTAGGAAGGGGATGTCATTATGAAGGGACATTCTGGAGGTTGCATAATTGTGGCCATAAACAAACGAAAGGTAAAAGGATGAATGGTCAGATAGGGTGATGGCATGACAATGAATCATCTGAGGAGTGGAAAGGATGGGAGAGAGATGGACATGATCAGAGTTAAATATTATCATAATTCTACCGTACGGAGCCTCGGCAAGGTTATGGAGCAGCTTCCAAGCCGGGTTGATATAGTTAGCTGCATTTATAGTTAACTCAAGATTCAGTTTGGTTTCAAGAATGGCAAGAATGCACAGCTTGTGAATAGAGATAAGTTTTTTACATTGATCGAGTTTAATAACATGGTGACCTCCTCTAATGTTCCAGGCACCAATGGCTGGCATCATAGAGGATACTCAAGGGCGTTAAGCATTTCAAATTTCATTTTCCTAGTCACCGCTTGTTTGGAGGACAAGTAGTTAGGAATCGATGCAGACAGGGGAGTGACAGCATTTTTCGTTGAGCTATTTTCATTGGGGGTGCTTGCATCTTGACTGAGATGGGTAATTAGTTTAGAGGGCGAAGCAGTAGCAGGAGGGGGTGGTTTGTAAGCAAGGGGAGGAGTGATTTTAGAGTAAGGGTGTATTTGAGTGGAGATGATAGTTCCTGAGGCTGATTCACGTAAGGGGATCGAGTGTGCATGGGGCGTGCATGCATAAGAATGCATGGGCTCTTATATTTGCATAAGGGGAGGTATGATTTTAGAGTATGGGTGTATTTGAGTGGAGATATTACTTTCTGAGGCTAATTCACGTGAGGGGATGGAGTGTGTATGGGGCGTGCATTCATAAGCATGCATGGGTTCAGATATTTGCACAACTACCTGACTTGTGTTTAATGAGATATCCTTCTTGGATTTTTTACCTTTCTTCTTTTTTGAATTAACAGGGGAGTTATTACCATTGACTATACATTTATCTTGATTATTGTTGCCAGATGTCTGTATATCATCAGCGACTATTATATCCAATTCAGCTGCAACTAAATTATTCTGACCATTAGAAACAGCATTTGGAGTATTATTCTTGAATCCCAAACTATTCATGCAATTTTTCTTATTACTACATATAAGAGTAGCTTCAGGAACGACTCCAGCTGCTCTTTCACACAACCCCATCTCATCATTAACACTTAAACTTTCATTGTCTTCATTGACCATCAAAAGCGCATCATATATGTTGCTAACAATTGAATTGAAATTGTCCACAACGTCTTTATTCCTTACATATGCACTCTTATTTTCCATATGCATGTTTTGAGTTTGACATGAGTTGCAACTCCTTTTTAACTCACTTTCTACACTCAGACCAGTTGCTATATCATCTTTGGTCCTCTTTACCTCCACTGTTTGTTCTATATGTCCATGCTCTTCAATTTCATCCTCTTCCAGTTGGATATTACCTTGGTCATATTTTTTATCATCTGAGTTATGCTCTTCCTCAACACTGTCTTTTTGCATAGTGTACTCATCCTTCTCATTCTGATTAGTTCCTATGGGAGTTTTCCTTGTCTTGATCGCATAATTCTTGTTAATTCTCCTAACTTTCGTCCATGAATTACCAGTTTTACCTTGAAATTTGTGAACATGCTCATGTTGTTTTTCATTGTCTCTATTCTGAGTTGTTTTCACTTTTCTAACATCATCAATTATCATTTCATCGGGAACCGTTTTATCACATTTTGTCGTGGTATGACCAAATTTCTTGCATACGACACAAATGTCCGGCTTCCACAGATATTGAACATATATTTTTTGATACCCACCTTCAACCAACTTGACCATAAACTCATTAACTAAATCCTTATCTGGCTTAATCTCAATTAAACATTTAGCATAACTCAATCTTTCCTGTCTCTCAGTCATTTCATCCATACACAGTAATTTTCCCAAGTGACAACTCACCCAATTAATTCCCAGCGGGGACCAAGCATAAATGGGAAGATTGTATAGATGCACCCAAACGGGGACTGATATCACAGCACCACTGACATTACTAATTGCAGCATCATAAGGTTTAATTATAAATAGTTTATTATTCATGATAATTAGGTCACTTTGAAGGATTATATTTCTATCTTCAACACATGAGAAGGAGAATAAAAATATAGTACCATCAGATTTCACTGAAACAGACCCTTTTAGCTTCCAAATCTTCTTGAGTCTCTGAATAACAGCAGTGTAAGATAAAGGTTGATCTAGGAAGAATCCAACAATCATATCATTCCAAATTTTGGCACCATCCTCAATAATATCACTGGAAGGAACTAAGGCACCATTATCATAAACTAGAACAAGATCAACAGGGACGTACTTCCCTGCGTTCCTAGGTTTACGCTTAAAAAGAGAAGTCCATTCTCGTTCACCCTGGGGAGGTAGTGGAATAGCGGGATGGCAACCAGTAAAGGAGGGTTGAGGGTCAGGGATGACAGGCAGATTGATAGGTGTAGGCTGAGGAGGGTCGGGGGGAGCAGAAGGATGGACAGGTGGAGGAACAGAGTCAACTAAAGGACAGGACGATGGGCTCGAAGTTGAGAGGATAGGGGATGGTTTGATGACAGGGGAGATAGGGGGTGGTACGGGAGCAGCAGACATGAGAGGAACGTTGAATTTGATAATATAGAATATTTCTATTTATACTATCGGTTCTATTGATCTGTGGTATGCTAGATTAATACATGCTAATTATGATAATCTTAGGAATATATTAAGTTAGGATTTCTGATTGCAACTTTGATTCTATCTTTAAGTATGAAGTTTTGTTCCAGCAAAAATATATAGGAAATCCTTTAGATCTATAGAAAAAAACAGTTTGCTTGAATTAATTTATAACGATGCCGGTGACTTAAAAGGTCATACAATATATGGTGGTAATAAATATTAAGTCATATTTATTGATCATTATTCAAGATATGCATATGTTTATCTATGAAAACCAAAGATGAATTTTTCGATAAGTTTAAATTTTATAAGGATGAAGTGAAATGTAGTTAGGAATTGAAATAAAATCATGTGGAAATTAGGTTGAAGGGCTTCTATTTACAGGGTAATAAGTTTTAAGGACAACACTTTTGAATAATTAGTTTTAAGGACAATTTACAGCATAATGATAAATTCATTTATCTTTTTAAGTTATACAGGAAAATGATAAATCCTTTTATCATTATTTCTGTATAACTGAAAATGATAAATTCTTTTATCTTTTTTTTTGTAAAATGTCCTTAAAACTAATTTTTCAGAAGTAGTGTCCTTAAAACTTATTACCCTGCACAAATAAGCCCTTAAAGTGAAAATCCCCTAAAATCATTTCCACGTTGGTGAATATTTTTCAAATGATTTTATATTATTTCATAAATAACATGGTTTAATACACCATTGTATTGCTCCTTATACACCTAAACAAAATATAGTTGCTAAAAGAAAAAAAATAATACATTGGTTGACATGGTAAATGCTATGCTACTTAGTTTTACCATATCAAATACTTTAGGGGTAATGCTATTTTATTTGCATGCTACATTTTGAATAGAATTCCTTTAAAATAGAAAGATATATCTCTTACGAATTATGGTTTAAAAGAAATTCTAATTTATCAAAACTCAAAGTTTGCGGATGTTTGGCTTATGTTAGAATACTAGTTCCAAACTACCATAATTAGGAAATAGAGCATTTAAGTGTGCTTTTGTTGGTTATTCGCCTCATAGTATAACCTGTCGATCCATAATACTTGATAGTCCAAAACATATAAAAATTAATGATAACAATGATGAAGATTATATATGTTATCAACAAAATAATAAATCTTGGTACCTTAAGAAAATAACGATCTAGGAAAAGTAAAAGAGCAAGAATAGAAAAGTAAGAGAACCCTTGATGTTGGTTATCCAGACACACTTATGCAGAATGAATCTTAAGGCTATTAATACACGAGAAGCGAATAATGTATGTCAATTATTTACAAATAAAGAATAAAGCAATAGGGAAAATATAAGTAAAGTAAAAGTAAGATCAATAAAATAAATAACCCTGGAAATTTTTATACTGGTTCAGATTCTCAATCCTACATCCGGTCCTTTAATCCCTGTATAGAATTTCCACTGTTACTTTCTTGGCTTTCCACGAGTGGCAAGAACACCTTTACAACCTTGCATTCCATGGGTGGAAAGATACACTTAAACCCTTGAATTTTCTCGGGTGGTAAGAACACCTTTCTCTTTATAATCAACAGTAAACTATGGAAAGTAGTTGTATCTTCAATATAGATTCTTGCAAACATAGTGAATTGAACCTATAGACGACAAATGGAAATATACTTTGAAATCTTTGAGGAATAGGATTAGATCATAGGGAGAATGATTGAGAATTCAAGTACAAAATATCTGATATTGTGTGGTATGCAAATCCTTGAAGAATAAGAGTGAAAGTGAATGAATTTGCAAAGTAAGTGGAAGTATTATCATTGGACAATTCTCTCAAAAGCATAGAAATAAAAAAGTAAGAGAAAAAGATAGAATTGATGTTGAAATCCTGTTTTCCATAGCCTTTATATAGAGGATGAAAAGATATGACCATTGAGGATGAAGATGTTAATACCCTAAGCATTAATTTAGATGAACAACCATATGAATAGTACTACTAACATATCTCCAATATTAATACCTCAGTTATTGATTTTAATGACAACAATCTTAGTAACAACAATATACATTCATATAAAATATGGATACTAATATTTTGCCAAGTTTAATAGTATATAGTGTAGGATATTATGCATGTATTGAATTGAAGACTGTATAGTACAAAGACTTAAGAAATGGATATGAAGACTAATGAGTATAATGACCAAGATATGAAGATCTTAAGACTAGTATAGTTTATAGAGTCATAGAATATTGTCAAAGTCCCTGGTAGCAATCTTTAATCTCTATCTCTTATTTTTCTACCTTTTATATTTTAACAAACTAAAATTTTAAAATATATTTAGAAATATTTTATTTAAGTTTATCAACGTTCAAAATATTTATAAACTATGTTTAAATATTCTCACAAAATATCAAATTATTTTACATAGTATAGAATTTTCAAAACATTTTTTGAAGAAATTAGTTTTCAAAAATTACATGTGTACGTCGACATACATGTTGTAAATAAGCCGACATACATGCCACAAAATAGTTTATTCAAATTTTGAATTGAAGTGTCTATTCATCGCAACTCTTCGCGAACGAACACATATGTTTATACCCTATATATAGGTGGCTTCAAATGAATTTTCTGGCAGTTATTATCTTGGTTTCTTCCTTCTTCTTACTCTCTTAAAATCTCCATTAAAAATATACAAAATTCTCTTTAAAATCAAATAGAATCAATTTATAATTTTTTGTATCGACTCAATATTACTTTCTTGCTATTTTGGAATCATCTTTCTCTCAAATCAAAGATCAAAGTGTTATCCAAGAGGCTATAGGATCCATTGTATCCAAATTTCAAGAAATTATCTCTAGAAAAACCATCAATCTCTATTTGCATTTGCTTGGGTGTGATTGTAGCCTTTTTCAAATCAATTGGTTGTGCTTGGTAGCCGGTTATTGGTGTAGAATATCGTCTACACCAACACCTTGAGGTTAAAATATAACTCCAAAAGTTAATTGAGTTATAGGTCATAGGTATGAGGTTACCGAGACTTGAAGTAAATAAGTTGGAGTTAAATAAGGTTAAGCTATAAAGTCATGCTGGTAAACGAGAAGAAGATAAAGTGTAGAAAGTAAATAACATCAAGACATTTTATAATGGTTCGGGCAGAAAATCCCTATGTCCACTGTCCTTTCCTTATTTAGTTACTCTTGTTTAGCCAAGTGGCTTATTACATTGAATCTAGACATTTCTGCCATTAATGAGTTTTTGAATAGGGCTATAATATAAGTACTATATGATTGTGAAAGTTCTTTTTGCTCCAAAAAATCCCTTATGCTTTGGGATTACTGCCTATTTATAGCCAGCAAACTGTAGCGCCATTGGTGGAGAATCCTCTCTTTGGATTGCCGAGGTTACTTGGTATGCTGCTACAATTGGAGATTGTTTTGAGTATCTAGCGTTGTTGCTTAAGACGTGTGGATTGATGACTTGTCTTCCCGGCTAAACATCCTCCTACATTTGAGCCGCATTTTGTCTCATTATTCATCTCGACCGTTGATTCCTTTTGCTATAGATTGGTGATTTGGACTTTGGACCCACTGTCGAGCAATTCCTCTTCAGCTTGTGGTTTTATTCTTTCGAGACGGGCTCAACCTGTTCATTCTTTAAATAGCCAAGTGTCATAACAGTTGCAATACATATGGATACGGAGCGTTGGACTTTCCTTAGGACGATAGCCATTGTTTTTACTATTGAGAACTTTTGGTATAACACATGCCCCTCAAAGTTTACTTCATATGTGAAATATGGAGTGAACTTTGAAGTGTGTAGATTTGATTTATTTTTCGTTATTACCTTATGAGGTCAATCTGCACTTGGACCGAGGGGTCAAAAACTTTCAAAATCATATTGGTTATGTGAAGCCATCTAGGCTAGATGATGAGTGAAAAATGTTTGAACGTTAAAAGGCGAAATCTATATCGGGACCGTAAGGTCGAAACATTCGAAAATCGTGCCTTCCGCTTGAAGTAACCTGAACTAAGTGGTAAGCAAAACCGTTTTGGTGCAGAAAGGAAAAATCTAACTTGTGGTCGTGAGGTCTAAAGTTTTGAAAATCATACTTGACACTTGAAGTCATCTAGACAGAGTGACAAATGAAACTGTTTTGGTGCCAAAAGGAAAAATCTAATTTGAGATCGTGAGGTCTAAACTTTTGAAAATCATGCTTGACACTTGAAGCCATCTAGACTATGTGACAAGCGAAATTGTTTTGGTGCCAAAAGGCAAAATTTATTCTAAGACCATGAGGTCCGAACTATTGAAATTAATGCTTGACACTTGAAGCCATCTAGACTAAGTGACAAGCAAAACTATTTTGGTGTTGAAAGGAAAAAATCTAGTTTGAGACCGTGAGGTCTAAACTTTTAAAAATCATGCTTGATTGAAGCCATCTAGACTAAGTGTCATGCGAAACTATTTCGGTGCGAAAGGAAAAATCTACTTTGAGACCGTGAGGTCTAAACTTTTGAAAATCATACTTGACACTTGAAAAGCTGAAGGAGAAGGAATTGGAAGGTATTTTCCTTATGGAAAATTCTTACTCTATACATTCTTCTAGTTGGGTTTAGCTGCTAGATCTGGAACTCATTTTTTTAGTTTGTCATATGGACTTAGGAGCACGAGCATTTAATAAGAGGAAGCATGGAATTCCAAGTTGCAGATGGAGCTAGCCGAAGCAATGGGAGAATGCCATCTGAAGCCTGCCAGTGGACACGATTTGATTTTATATAATTGTGATTATGTATCAAATTTTATTGGTGGAAAATTTTTGTTTAACATTTGACGGAAAATAGATATGGTTTTACAGGAAATTATTGTCAAGGACAAAATTTCTCAGCATTTTAGCCTCAAGGATAGACCTTCAGTATTTTATCCCGAAGGAGAACTTTCTTTAGGTATCAGTTTTTAGTTATTGATAGCAGTTTTTAGGTATCAGTTTGTAGCTATCGGTATCAGTTTTTAGGTATCAGTTTTTACTTCGGTAGCAGTTTTGGAAGAATGTTTGTCTTTGTGAGTAATTTTGGAAGAATGTTTGTCCTTATGAATAATTTTTAGGAGAACGTTTGTCCTTTTGGTTAAAACATTGAGGTCGTGTCCTTGAGGCTAAAAATATACAAATTTCTGTCCTTTAAATTAATTCCCCATGGTTTTATTTATAATGATGGTAATATGATTATTTGTTAAGAGAATAAACTATTTGTTTTGGTGCATTAAATAATGGCAATGTTTTACTAATATGAATTGTGTATGCTATTAAAATTAATAATGCATCTAAAATAAGTGATAGTTACCTTTGGCATTATATGCTAGACCGTATTAGTAAGAAACAATAAAACTAGTTAAGAAACCAAAGTTTTCTGCTATCATTTAATTCTGAATCATTTAATACTCGTACAACATGTCTTAAAGGTAAAATGGTCAAGCATCAATTTAGTGGGAGCAATGAAAGAGTTGGTGAACTCTTAGGACTAGTATACATATACCGATGTATGTAGCCTTATGTCTTCAACTGCCAAAGGTGGAACCTCGTACTTTATAATGTTCGATGAAGATATTTTTCCATGTTAGATATACAAATCTTACTGCCATTAGAATATATAAATCTCACTGGACCTTCGTAATGTTCACTGAAGAATTTTGAATTAAACATTCTATGTTATTAAATATACAAATCTTAAAAAAATCAAACATATATAAATATTAATTAATAGCCAAACTAAAATTGTATATGTTAATAATTTATGCATCTACATTATTGTTGATATAATTATTATCATGGATATACCCCTTTTGGCATTAAAATTGACATGTGACCTTAACCTATATATATATGTTAACCGTAAGTCACAACAGTCAGTTATACACATATTCCCATATTACCCTAGGTTAGTGAATTATTTTAATGTAGTTGTAATGTCTGTATTGTGAATATAAACTTATCAAAATAATAAAATGTAAAATTAAATTAATAAATTAAATTCAAATAGGATTAATAATATGATATTATTATTGAATGATAATTGGTAAATAAATATTTTAAATACAAATAGATAAATTGAAAATATACCTCTAAACTATTTTATTAGTCAAATATGATTTAATATAAATATAATATTCATATAAACATAAAATATGATATTTTGTAATTGATAAATGGATTTTTTTTGAAATTCACACTTTTACCCCCACTGCTAATGCACCTGATCCAACAATAGCTTGATAAAAAGTCGAGATATGTTCTCCGTAATTAATATGTGATAAAAGATTTTATCAATAATGGGGAAGTATAATCGAAAAGTAGATGCAAAATAACATTATCGTAGATCCATTCACTAAGACTCCTTCTCAGTATAATTTAGTGAGATTAATTGAAGGTATGGGCATGAGACACTATAATTGGCCCTAAGTGTAAGCGGAAGATTGAAAGTTGAGGGTGTGCCCTAAGGAAATTATGTAATTTGATTTTATAACATAACTCTTAAAGAGAATTTTATTTGAAATTCAGTATGTTTCTGGTTTTACTGCTCTATAATATGTATTGTTAATAGAATACAAATTATGTCTTATACACGTTAGATATATTTAAATAGAAAATCCGTAGGAGAAATATTTTATCAACTCCAGTTACGAATGTGTTCATAACTCAAAATATTTTATACTTAAATGTTCCTTGTCAAGATGTATTGAGAAAATATTATCAGTAGGTCGGTTGAGACTAGTGTATGTAACGCTCTTCATACGATGAACGATGAATTAGTCAAAACCATTGGGGTAATTAGGGGTTACATACTTGTAGTTGGTTGGAATAATCTTTGAATAACTCAATGAGAGTCTTCTATTGATTAAGATAACTAAGTCAAATAGAAGATCTCAATTGACGCTGTATAGTAATCTTCAGATTTAAGGATACTATGAACCTTAAATAGCTAGATTTTACCATAATACTGGTAAATCACATGACATGGTGATCTATTATGGTCATAATTAGGTATATGTTGAACTATTTGAAATGAAATACTACCCAAGAGAGGATTCTTCTCCTTTGTTGTAGAAGGTTAGTATCACCGCAATTGATAGTCGACTTAAAGTCAATAGTCTCTAGGCAGAGTAAACCGTTTGATCGATAAATGTTATCGGACAAAACCAATGACTTCAAAATTGTCTATGCAATTAGCTATGGATGTTATTTGAGTTTTTGATCATTGACCAATCTTTAGATATATAAGTGATACAATGATGATGAAAAGAATATATGCATAAAATGTCGTTGCATCTATAGCTTAATAGATAGATCAGAAATTGGATTTTTCCTAACTAATCTTTATACAATGAACTTGTGCCCAATACAGTATTTCAGGAAAGTCCATACAAGCTTCAGCATTTATATTGTTACATTATTAACCGAGGACCGAGTTTACACCAGGGAACCAAATACTACATTGTTACATAATTTCTGAATTCATCCAATTTCAAATTAATTTATATGTTATAATTAATAATAAATTTGTTACAAATGTTATATTATTTTTCATTGCTTTTTAATTAATTATTGAAGCCTAAACATTAATTATGATAATATATAATTGTTGTATATTGATATAAATTAAAATTAGACATAAATGAATTAATTTACCTATTAAACTAACTAGGCGCAAGCCCATTATATCCATGTAGGTTGGTTGACCATGTAAGGAGGAGAGGAGGATAGGATTTTATTTACGATAGATTATTTTTTGATTGGAGAAAAAGATGGAAGCTGATTTCTATCCAATGGGCCAAAAGTGCATGTAAAAACATCTCTTTCTCTCTTTCTTTCTTAACCTAACACAACAACAAATAGAAAACCTAGCTTCCATCTCTTAAACAAAAGAAATCTGCGTGAAGCCAAGAAAGGAGATTTGGAACGACTATTCAAAGAAAAGGAATTTGGAATTCAAGGAGGAGATTGCTAACAACCAAGGTGTAGTCAACAAACATGATCAAAGGTACTTGTTTAATATGATCATAAATATGTAATGTTCCTATCTTCTTCATATTCCTTTTAAATTTCACCAATGACAAACTAAAAAAAATTCAAAATTATTTTCAAACTTACTTTATATGTATACAATCATTTTAATTAACATACTCTTATGTGTGTGTATAATTTAAAAATTATATACTCATAGCTTGTCCATGAATATATACACATAGGTACACACATAAAAGTGGTTTCTATTTTAAACTAAAACATACATATGTATTTATATATTTAAAAGTTTGATTTTAAAAAATAAAACCTTATCAATTTTTTGCTGATAATAATAAAGATGAGAATTTCAAATTAAGAAATGATTTTTTATTTAACCAAATAAACCAAAATCTAGCAATTTGAATATGTTTTCAAAATGCGAACTAGGAAATAAGACATTTACGATGTGTGGATGTAAGGATCAGCTACACCTCTCTTTCACTACACCTTATTCTATACCCCTACAATTTTTGGTTCTTCACTACGGTAATACATTTAATACCACTCTTTCACACTGAACTGGTATAATAAAAAAATGATACTATACATTATATTTTTAACCACATTACAAATCAATCTAAAAAAATAATGATACACAATATAAGTAACATCACTGCACATTAAACTAGCTTCATAAAAAATGATATTGTACATTATATTTTTTACTACAGCTAACATAAAAGAAATCAATATTAATAAATGTAGATTTATGACATATTAAACTAGCATCATCAAAAATGAAATTACAAAGTACTACTTTAAACATTAACAAAAGAATTAATGCTACCACACAACAAAAAGATAATTATCACATAACTTTTACATATTGTAACATCCCCCTACTTGGAGGCCCAAAACTAACGGCTACGAATGCTGCAGTCATCCATACTTATTAATCCTTGGCGACCAATTACGGCGACTTTAGATACATTGATACACAGAAACACAAGAATATGGAAAAAATTGAAACAGCAAACAAATTCCACATTCCATTTCAAAATATTCCAAATTGATTACATAATCTCAATTCACAGACCATGTTCCGATAACATACAATTATTACAAAATACGCCAAGAGCGACATATGAAGATGCCTCCTTGGTAGATCAGAGTATATAGATATGCAAGAAAACAATTTTCCTTTATAAACAAAACACATAGCGAAAATAAAAGAACTCTAATAACAAGCTTGCCTCCTGCACGTCCTCGGAAGCTTTATTCGTCTAGAAGAGCACCTGGAATCCTTAACTCTCAACCTACTCAAAATCAATTGAGTAACCGAGAGTTTAAGGGGAAAACAAAAATTTCGAGTCAGACATAAAGCCTGTATGGATAATAATTTACCATCTCAAACCATTTAGATATCTAGTGAGACCATGCTGCTTAGCGGAACGGGTTTTCCCCTCACTAGTATCCTAAAACATTTATAAAACCATATACTATGCTCCTGCATCCACAATGGTTAAAACATAGAATTTCATAATCTTTATGATGATATGCAAAACAAATAAATCAATTCTGGATTACCCATCCCCATTCATTCTGACTATCTGGCTCAATTATAGTTTATAGGGTTATTATTAACCTGTTAAATGTTTATGGACTATTTGTCCAATTATTTAGTTTTCATGGGATCACTAAAAACCTATTGGTAACTCCAATATCTTATTTCTTATCCTAGTTTTCATGAGCTAACTAGGAACCTATTGACTGAATGTCAGTATCTTAATCCAGATATAGTTTTCATGGGCAAACTACAAATCTACTGGACCCTACCAGTATCAAATCATAGTTTTCATGGGCTAACTATGAACCTATTGGCCTCTGCAATATGATACAGTTTTCATGGGCATACTGTAAACCTATTGGCCCCTACCAATATCTTTAATTAAGATTTTAACATTTGTTAAGTTATATTCACTACTGGGTCAACCTAACTGGTTATTCCGCCCTTTCCCCAAAATATAGTTATGGGTTAATTACAATGTGAATAACATTTCCATAATCTTTATTTATGCCATGGTTATTCCTTAAAAATTGGAATGGGCTATTTGTTTTGAAAACTTAAACATCACTTTCAAAACCATTAGATGACCTTCTTCGAAGGCATAGAAAACCTCTTTTCAAAACTCTAAGTATATGCCTTTCTAAACCAATGATACCTTTCGATGGTATCCAGAAAACATTCTTTAAAACATATCTTCGAAACTAATAAAGTACCCCTGTCATGGCCCGCAAATCCGTACCTCTTGATTAACCACTAATCTCCATTGATTAACTCAAAATGAACGGGAATACGAACTATGATGGTTTAAGAAGAAGAAAAAGGCAGAAGAAGAAGAAAAGAGTAGAAGAAAGAAGAAAAACAACAGAACAACATCAGAACAGAAACAATATCAGAATCTTACACATCGCAGCGGAACAATATATAATAAATAAACACTAGTCTTTTAAAACAAAGAACTATATCAGTTTATACATACATCAATCATCAAAGTCGATATACAACAATGGACAGTTATATAAACTTGTCCTCATACAGAATACACAGCGGGATAAATATATCAGATACAAATACTACGTCTCGCCATCCAGCTTATCTCCAAAGCTCCAGAATATCCTGATAACATAACTCTAGGCTGCCCGTGTGGAAATTGGTGGGCACCCAGAGTTTAGAAGGGAACAATAAACTCCGAGTCAGTCATGGTGACTGGTGTGAGATCGTAAAACAGTTTATCTTTAAAATAAACAGAGGAATATTTTTAAAGTCAATTCGCAATGCTTTTGGAAAATGAAACTACCATAAGACCTCCCGCCACACACACAATGCAAACGCAGAATTGGAGGAGATTTCTTCTTATGATAGTCAAAGATGCTTACTACGCAAAAAATCAAATTCTTTTTGATATTATTATTAGTGCATAGTGTAGAAAATATTTCGAAAGTAGAATATAAATCTTAGCCAGCATAGGTACCATTATAGTATGCTTGCTATAGCTGCCATATTAGATGGCAGGTTCTACAACTAATACCGTACAAAGTTCGTATTGGAAGATGGATTTCCAACAAATGGTCAGGCTAAGGAACTTCCTATCCACGATGGGTACGTCCCTGGAATAGACGACCTGAGAACCTAACCGGATCTCTGCCAACACAAGGCCGGGTTACCTCTGCAAAAATAGGTAACTACTGACACGCGTATGCCATCCCCCGATCGTCACCGATCTTCCCGAGGATCCCCGATTCGCAACAACCACAAAGTAATAAATTTGCAGCAACCACAGAGGTTAAGTATCTGGGCTCCATACCATGATACCACCTTTATCCAGAAGGAATGACATACACTAAGGGGCGCTACTCCCTAGAACCTTGCCGCATCCTTCCTGTTTTGACCATTTCCGGGGTGTGAGGCTCGACGAAGTCTCGTCCACAAAGCTACGCTTTCTACAAAGCCATGCTTCGGGTCAAACAAAATGATCAACCTATGATCACAAAGATATAAGATCAAACAAATGATCATATCACAAATGATCAAACACTGATCATTTCACAGCAACACTTAGTATGCCACGTTACCAAATTGGGAATATATCGCTGATAAATTTCAACTACATAACCTCTGAGCTCGTACGTCACAGAGAAGGGTGTTAAGATAAGAGAATAAATTCTCCGCCACCAACAGAAATGTATTTGAAAGAAATCAGCTTTATATCTCAAATTGTAACGTCGGACACACAATCCATACAAGTCTATTCCGGGATCGAACAGAACCGAAGGCACTTCTCACGAAGCCCTTGCATATCCGGATAAATTTCTAATCACGTCCGGACTTCCCGTCACTAAGGATGATAAAAACCTCTAAACCGGAGATCAGCCGATGTAGAGTAACTCGACGGTAATCCTTCCGTTTTAAAAAATATCCGGTCTTCAACACCGGTCTTCGAATGCAATTCATAACGACGTATCACATATTCGGAATGGGTTATACGACCCCATGGTCCTTTCTCGGCTAACCCGAATAGTGAGCGTTAATTCAAAAATAAGTGTGGCACTCAAATTCATCCAATTCACAACAAATACCTATCTAAAGGTAATTATTGATAGTCGGTTATTTAACTATCAATAAAGATGCGCAACATCATCAGATTCCAAATAATTTTCCAAATTATTTCATCTTCCAAAATATCTTTACTAGATATAAAATTTCCACACTTTAAAAATAAATCAACGTTTATTTTTAAACAGATTCCCTTTTCTTTTATAAATTCCATATGAATTTATATTTTCAATATCTACTGATATACGATTTTCAAATTGATTTCAATATTCATTTCCAATTTATCTTTATCTTTATAAGGATAAATTCTCAAAAACATTTCATTTCATATTGGAAAAGAAATTTCATACTTATTTAAAAATAAGTATTTCACAAATCATTTATTTTCAACACTTGGAAAATATTCGATATACTTAAATCAAATTAAGTATATATTTCATTCTTTAAGGAAATCTATTTTCTATAACAACATCAATTTGAGTCAAAACGAATGTTACGTAAAACATCGTTACGACGACTCAAAATCACTAGTATAGGGATTCGAAATTTAGATAGATATATAAATCCCAACACTAGACAAATTATATTAAATTCATCAAATTTGATTGATTTCAAATTTATAAAACAACGTTTATAAATTCACCTTTATATTTTCTAACAACATCGATTTATAAAATCCTCCTTTTATTAACAATTCGATTCATAACTCAAATCTTATACCAACAATCCATATTATAAGTTAAATACTTATAATTCCTTTATCTTACAAAATCATTTCCATTTATAAGTTCATAATTTATAAATTCCATCTATTTATAAATTCTTAAAAATTCATTTTAACGCTTATAAAAACTCGTTTTATAATACCAACATTTTAAAGTTTAAAATATCAATCTTGTACATCTTTTACATACATCGTTTTAATAATTCAAAAATTCCAATAAAAACCATTTTATAAATTTCTTAACTATTTATTTCAAAAGAAATTACCTTTTGGTTATAATTCACAAATCTTAACTTTTATAACTTTAAAATCTTAACGTTTATTTATTAATTCAAA
The DNA here is from genome assembly GCA_030737815.1 of Allium fistulosum. Classification (NCBI taxonomy): domain Eukaryota; kingdom Viridiplantae; phylum Streptophyta; class Magnoliopsida; order Asparagales; family Amaryllidaceae; genus Allium; species Allium fistulosum. The sequence goes on from CM060902.1 coordinate 100,773,331, forward strand.
AATTAAATAAAACGTCTACTTCCAAAAATCACTTTAAAATCCCTTTTAAAGTAAAATTCGTTATTTTTAAACTTCAAAACTGAATCCGATGATGCAACAACACCAATTAGTCAATCACAACATCAAACATCATATATCAACATATGATAACAGAATATACATCAATATCTGTAAATAAATAAATACTGGTGAGGAATCCAGTTGGATCCCTCCAACCTGTTTCCCTATATCCACAGATGTTAGCACAATACCAATTCCACTTCGAGGTGGAATATCGCGGTATATGGGTTTTTATAATATATCCGCTTACTAACGGCGCAATAGGGTCTCATCCGCTATACGAGGCGGGAAATCAATCAATCCAATATATACATATGCCAATATGTATATATTGCTATATATAATAGATATATCCTACTATATCTAATATCACATCCAAATAGCAATCAATCAAATCAATAAACAACTGCAATACAAAATATATTTTGAGTGAGAAAAATCTCACCTTAGCTTTTATTTCCGTTTGCCATTCACTTTAATCCTGATTTGGTTTTCCCGGTTTGACCTTGTAAAAATAATTTATACAATTCATTAATATTTGAATTAAATCGAACACTTAAATTATCGCTCCATAATTTACCTATGATTTTTATTTTAACTAACAATTTAAAATTCAGACTGATTTCCTTTAGATAAATCTATCCCACCAAGATTTTTACTTTTAAATTAATATCTTAAATTTTAAATCCTTTTTTTATAAATTCGTTCAACTAAATTTTTTTTTTCCCTTAATAATTTATTTACTAAACAAATTAAATTTAAAACTAAACTGCTTTTAAATAAATTTATTTAACTAAGGTTTTTAGTTAAAAAATCAAATTTTCTTCTTTATTCATTTTATAATAATCTTCAATATTCAAAATCTCTGTAATTTCAAACCTTATCTATTTTCATATTTATTAATCTTCCAATATATCTTTATTAGCCAAAATAATTAAAGAAACCATACCCTAAAATCGAGAACAGTCGATGCCCAACAGCGATATCATCAGACTAAATGCCGCGAAGCCCTAGTTCTGGCCACCGCGACCACGTCAACCAATCGCCTCCAGAACCCACGCGCGCCATCACCAGATCGCCCCCCTGCTCGCGCGCGATGCTCCACCTAGCCCTAGCCTCGCGAGCGACTGGAGAAGAACGTCGAACCCTCCTTCCAGTTTCAACATGCTGCTCGAACTCGAGCCAACTTCATGACGCCACCCACTTTCCATCGCGATATCCAAGTCTCGCGATGCTCGCTTTGAAGTCGCCGCGAATTCGTTTGTTTGCTGAGACAAATACGCGTGAATGAATAAGAGGGAAGGCATGATTTTGAATCGAAAATGAAAGGGCTGGATATTCATTTTGAAGTGGGAAGAAAGGGGAAACTGATTTGTTAATTGAAGGAGAGGGAGTGATTTAAAATTGGAAAAGGAACGCGATGATTTTGTTCGTGATTCTCGGCGTGAACAACGGGCGTGATTCTCTGCGTGTCTTAAGGGAAGAAAAGTGTTGACGTTGACAAATTTCAAATTTAAATTCAAATCGAATTCGTTTAAAAATTTCAACGCGTTTAATTTCCGTGTGCCCACATATCAACTCCGAAAAATACGAAAATTGAAATCCGGTAATAATTCAATATTACGGACCCAATGGAACTGGTCTCGTCGAATTCCGAGACTGTGCCTCGGACGGCTATTTTTAATTTCGATTCGAACGATAAATTTTCAAAACTGAACAAAACAGTTTGAAATTTGATTCTGAAGGTTCTGTTATCTTCAGTAATATCAACATAAATTTTACAAGCGTTTGAAATATTTTTAATCGGCCTAAATTTGAAGATTCAAATTCTTATTCAACTTCCAATCGATTAAATTTTATAATTTAATCGCCAAATCCAAATTTAAATCGGGGATTCAAATTAAATCATCGTTCAAATATTTAAAATTAATTAAATATTCTCAATTTAATTTGTTCGAAATTCAGGGTCGTTACAGACTTCCCCCCTTAAAAGAATTTCGTCCTCAAAATTACAAGTTAGGAAAAATGGTTCTTAACTCGTCTACTATTTTTCACAATTCAATAGTTTTATCAAATTTTCAAAACAAATCTCTCTACTAGAGATTCGTTATTAATTCAACTAAATTTCCAACTTCAATTATAAGTTTCAACAGCATTGTTTTACTTCAAAATTCAAATTTAAACTTAAATTAAAATTTTAACTTTCAAAAATTTGTCAAAATTTTTCTAACACTCTAAATTTTCGAAAAATTTCGCCAGCGTCTCCTTTGCGCGGCTAACACGGTACGACTACAAAACGTCCCTACGGACTCTCAGATTTCAAAAAGAAAAAGAAAAAGCCAAGCGGCTAGACCAGAAATGATCAAAAACTCATATTATAATTCAAATACTTACCTTTTGTCGAGCAATTCAAATTATCTTTGAAATCAAATCCAATTCCTTAATAACACCTGTATATCCTACTAGCCATAATATCTAGTTACAGCATTCAAACTATTTTGCAAATTTGATTACAAAATTTTCAATATAAACTGCTTATACATTTTTAGCTTACTATTAAAGTTGCATATTCCTTATCATTCAATTTCACATTTCAATTTTATTTGAATTCAATTCGCAATTTTAATTCTATTGGAATTCAATTTATCTTCATTTATAATCATTGAATTTAATTCGTTCAAACCTTATTCATTTGGTCAATAATCAATTAGCTTTACTTACTAACTTTCAGTTTAATACATCATAAATCAAATTCAATTCTAGTTCTATTCACTTACAAATTCAAAATAAATCTCAACTTTCATTTTAAATTGAATCTCATTTCTATAAGATTCTCAAATATTTTATAAGTCTTCGACTTACTTACATTTTGATTTATCAAATCATTTATACATTAACTTACTAATTTCATTCCATTAGAATTCTATTTTCAATTATAAATTCATTTACAATTTGAATTTCATTCCAATCAGATCTCAATATTCTATAAGTTATCAATTTCATAATATTTCATAAATATTTTTATATAGTATTCTAGAGTCTTTTCTACCTTTCAAAGCCATTTTGAAAACAATTCAATTTATCCTTTTGAATTTCCAAAACAAAACCCAATTTTTTCCAAACAATTTCCATTTAAAACAACTTGGCAGCAATTTCTCTTTTGGAAACCCGAAAATGAACATCGATGATGTTGCAGTCATTACCGAAGTTATTTTCCAGCGACCGAAAAGAGTTTAGAGCTTTTCATTCTCTTCAAAACATTTTTCAAACCTTTGAAATTCATTTTCAAATCAAAAAGATTTAAACTTTCCAAATCTCCAAAATTTTCAAATTCTTTTCAAAACATTTCCAAAAACTTCTCTGGAATTCCGTTTCAATTTACAATTCACATTTATAATTTACATTCTTTAATTTCATTCGTATGAGAATTTATTTCTTAACTTTGGAGTTTTGATTTCAATTTCTCATTTAATTTCAAATAATAATGATAACATTTCAATATTATCACTTTCTAACAACCAAACATCCACATACTATAATAATTCATAGAAAATGATTTTTTCTATACAAAAATAGTTTTGGGCAAAATTATTTCATTCACCCTATTTTAAAACAATACTATGTCGTCTTGCCTCGTTTAAGTGTTTAGAAATCCCTATCGATAATATGGCGTCCCACATACCGACCAAAATTCACAAACATCTCAACGGATAAGCAAACACAATATAAAACATTTTTATATTCACTAACAAATACGCGCTCGTATCTATTATTACACTCAACTCATTCTAGAGTACTACTGACTCTATCTCTAATGAGTAACACCCAACAGAGCAGGGTTGTCGCTTAACCATATGCTCTGATACCAAATGTCATGGCCCGCAAATCCGTACCTCTTGATTAACCACTAATCTCCATTGATTAACTCAAAATGAACGGGAATACGAACTATGATGGTTTAAGAAGAAGAAAAAGGCATAAGAAGAAGAAAAGAGTAGAAGAAAGAAGAAAAACAACAGAACAACATCAGAACAGAAACAATATCAGAATCTTACACATCGCAGCGGAACAATATATAATAAATAAACACTAGTCTTTTAAAACAAAGAACTATATCAGTTTATACATACATCAATCATCAGAGTCGATATACAACAATGGACAGTTATATAAACATGTCCTCATACAGAATACACAGCGGGATAAATATATCAGATACAAATACTACGTCTCGCCATCCAGCTTATCTCCAAAGCTCCAGAATATCCTGATAACATAACTCTAGGCTGCCCGTGTGGAAATTGGTGGGCACCCAGAGTTTAGAAGGGAACAATAAACTCCGAGTCAGTCATGGTGACTGGTGTGAGATCGTAAAACAGTTTATCTTTAAAATAAACAGAGGAATATTTTTAAAGTCAATTCGCAATGCTTTTGGAAAATGAAACTACCATAAGACCTCCCGCCACACACACAATGCAAACGCAGAATTGGAGGAGATTTCTTCTTATGATACTCAAAGATGCTTACTATGCAAAAAATCAAATTCTTTTTTATATTATTATTAGTGCATAGTGTAGAAAATATTTCGAAAGTAGAATATAAATCTTAGCCAGCATAGGTACCATTATAGTATGCTTGCTATAGCTGCCATATTAGATGGCAGGTTCTACAACTAATACCGTACAAAGTTCGTATTGGAAGATGGATTTCCAACAAATGGTCAGGCTAAGGAACTTCCTATCCACGATGGATACGTCCCTGGAATAGACGACCCGAGAACCTAACCGGATCTCTGCCAACACAAGGCCGGGTTACCTTTGCAAAAATAGGTAACTACTGACACGCGTATGCCATCCCCCGATCGTCACCGATCTTCCCGAGGATCCCCGATTCGCAACAACCACAAAGTAATAAATTTGCAGCAACCACAGAGGTTAAGTATCTGGGCTCCATACCATGATACCACCTTTATCCAGAAGGAATGACATACACTAAGGGGCGCTACTCCCTAGAACCTTGCCGCATCCTTCCTGTTTTGACCATTTCCGGGGTGTGAGGCTCGACGAAGTCTCGTCCACAAAGCTACGCTTTCTACAAAGCCATGCTTCGGGTCAAACAAAATGATCAACCTATGATCACAAAGATATAAGATCAAACAAATGATCATATCACAAATGATCAAACACTGATCATTTCACAGCAACACTTAATATGCCACGTTACCAAATTGGGAATATATCGCTGATAAATTTCAACTACATAACCTCTGAGCTCGTACGTCTCAGAGAAGGGTGTTAAGCTAAGAGATTAAATTCTACGCCACCAACAGAAATGTATTTGAAAGAAATCAGCTTTATATCTCAAATTGTAACGTCGGACACACAATCCATACAAGTCTGTTCCGGGATCGAACAGAACCGAAGGCACTTCTCACGAAGCCCTTGCATATCCGGATAAATTTCTAATCACGTCCGGACTTCCCGTCACTAAGGGTGATAAAAACCTCTAAACCGGAGATCAGCCGATGTAGAGTAACTCGACGGTAATCCTTCCGTTTTCAAAAATATCTGGTCTTCAACACCGGTCTTCGAATGCAATTCATAACGACGTATCACATATTCGGAATGGGTTATACGACCCCATGGTCCTTTCCCGGCTAACCCGAATAGTGAGCGTTAATTCAAAAATAAGTGTGGCACTCAAATTCATCCAATTCACAACAAATACCTATCTAAAGGTAATTATTGATAGTCGGTTATTTAACTATCAATAAAGATGCGCAACATCATCAGATTCCAAATAATTTTCCAAATTATTTCATCTTCCAAAATATCTTTACTAGATATAAAATTTCCACACTTTAAAAATAAATCAACGTTTATTTTTAAACAGATTCCCTTTTCTTTTATAAATTCCATATGAATTTATATTTTCAATATCTACTGATATACGATTTTCAAATTGATTTCAATATTCATTTCCAATTTATCTTTATCTTTATAAGGATAAATTCTCAAAAACATTTCATTTCATATTGGAAAAGAAATTTCATACTTATTTAAAAATAAGTATTTCACAAATCATTTATTTTCAACACTTGGAAAATATTCGAAATACTTAAATCAAATTAAGTATATATTTCATTCTTTAAGGAAATCTATTTTCTATAACAACATCAATTTGAGTCAAAACGAATGTTACGTAAAACATCGTTACGACGAATCAAAATCACTAGTATAGGGATTCGAAATTTAGATAGATATATAAATCCCAATACTAGACAAATTATATTAAATTCATCAAATTTGATTGATTTCAAATTTATAAAACAACGTTTATAAATTCACCTTTATATTTTCTAACAACTTCGATTTATAAAATCCTCCTTTTATTAACAATTCGATTCATAACTCAAATCTTATACCAACAATCCATATTATAAGTTAAATACTTATAATTCCTTTATCTTACAAAATCATTTCCATTTATAAGTTCATAATTTATAAATTCCATCTATTTATAAATTCTTATAAATTCATTTTAACGCTTATAAAAACTCGTTTTATAATACCAACATTTTAAAGTTTAAAATATCAATCTTGTACATCTTTTACATACATCGTTTTAATAATTCAAAAATTCAAATAAAACCCATTTTATAAATTTCTTAACTATTTATTTCAAAAGAAATTACCTTTTGGTTATAATTCACAAATCTTAACTTTTATAACTTTAAAATCTTAACGTTTATTTATTAATTCAAAAATTAAATAAAACGTCTACTTCCAAAAATCACTTTAAAATCCCTTTTAAAGTAAAATTCGTTATTTTTAAACTTCAAAACTGAATCCGATGATGCAACAACACCAATTAGTCAATCACAACATCAAACATCATATATCAACATATGATAACAGAATATACATCAATATCTGTAAATAAATAAATACTGGTGAGGAATCCAGTTGGATCCCTCCAACCTGTTTCCCTGTATCCACAGATGTTAGCACAATACCAATTCCACTTCGAGGTGGAATATCGCGGTATATGGGTTTTTATAATATATCCGCTTACTAACGGCGCAATAGGGTCTCATCCGCTATACGAGGCGGGAAATCAATCAATCCTATGATTTTTATTTTAACTAACAATTTAAAATTCAGACTGATTTCCTTTAGATAAATCTATCCCACCAAGATTTTTACTTTTAAATTAATATCTTAAATTTTAAATCCTTTTTTTATAAATTCGTTCAACTAAATTTTTTTTTCCCTTAATAATTTATTTAACTAAACAAATTAAATTTAAAACTAAACTGCTTTTAAATAAATTTATTTAACTAATGTTTTTAGTTAAAAAATCAAATTTTCTTCTTTATTCATTTTATAATAATCTTCAATATTCAAAATCTCTGTAATTTCAAACCTTATCTATTTTCATTATTATTAATCTTCCAATATGTCTTTATTAGCCAAAATAATTAAAGAAACCATACCCTAAAATCGAGAACAGTCGATGCCCAACAGCGATATCATCAGACTAAATGCCGCGAAGCCCTAGTTCTGGCCACCGCGACCACGTCAACCAATCGCCTCCAGAACCCACGCGCGCCATCACCAGATCGCCCCCCTGCTCGTGCGCGATGCTCCACCTAGCCCTAGCCTCGCGAGTGACTGGAGAAGAACGTCGAACCCTCCTTCCAGTTTCAACATGCTGCTCGAACTCGAGCCAACTTCGTGACGCCACCCACTTTCCATCGCGATATCCAAGTCTCGCGATGCTCGCTTTGAAGTCGCCGCGAATTCGTTTGTTTGCTGAGAAAAATACGCGTGAATGAATAAGAGGGAAGGCATGATTTTGAATCGAAAATGAAAGGGCTGGATATTCATTTTGAAGTGGGAAGAAAGGGGAAACTGATTTGTTAATTGAAGGAGAGGGAGTGATTTAAAATTGGAAAAGGAACGCGATGATTTTGTTCGTGATTCTCGGCGTGAACAACGGGCGTGATTCTCTGCTTGTCTTAAGGGAAGAAAAGTGTTGACGTTGACAAATTTCAAATTTAAATTCAAATCGAATTCGTTTAAAAATTTCAACGCGTTTAATTTCCGTGTGCCCACATATCAACTCCGAAAAATACGAAAATTGAAATCCGGTAATAATTCAATATTACGGACCCAATGGAACTGGTCTCGTCGAATTCCGAGACTGTGCCTCGGACGGCTATTTTTAATTTCAATTCGAACGATAAATTTTCAAAACTGAACAAAACAGTTTGAAATTTGATTCTGAAGCTTCTGTTATCTTCAGTAATATCAATATAAATTTACAAGCGTTTGAAATATTTTTAATCGGCCTAAATTTGAAGATTCAAATTCTTATTCAACTTCCAATCGATTAAATTTTATAATTTAATCGCCAAATCCAAATTTAAATCGGGGATTCAAATTAAATCATCGTTCAAATATTTAAAATTAATTAAATATTCTCAATTTAATTTGTTCGAAATTCAGGGTCGTTACAACCCCTTTCGAAGGCACTGGATTTACTCTTAAAAAACATCATTTGGGTCAAAATGGTTATATACGAAAGTATCTCTTTCGAAACCAACAAAAATAATTTGGGGAAAAGTTGATGGTATCGGAACCATCTAGTTCGAAAGCAAAGACCTTTAAAAATTATAACTTCAAAGGACAAAGTCGAAACCCCCTTTCTACTCCATCACCTTCGAAAGCAATTAGGAAGGGGCTCAACTTAGGTAAAAACAAGGATAACCTTTTGAAGGCATTGATGACTTCAAGGCTTCCAAAGGAAAATAGTGGCTGGGTTTCGTCTAGGTCGGAACCAACCCTTTCAAAAGCTCTTATATAAAGGAAAAAGTTCCCCTACGAAAGCTATTTATAAAGTCCCTTTCGAAAGCAAGGCTTTCGACTATGTTGAAAGCTTTAAGTAAAACAAGGCAGGAATATAACTTTAGAACAAACTAAGGTTTCGACTCTATAGGGTATCGACTCGGTCGAAAGCCTTTCAAAAACTAGGTAGGCGTTTATCTTTTTAAAACTGAATATTAGTTTCGACTCAGACGAAAGCATAGCTTTCGACACTCTAGTTTCCACTACTTACCAATTCACTTCGTACCAATTCTATTGATACCATGTGCCTTGGTTCCGACTACGTGGGTTTCAACCGAGATGGTTTCGACTGAGATGGTGCGGAGTTAAAGGGGTCAAAAGGTGCCTTCGAAATAGGCGGAACCTCCTTTATTCTAAAACGCTGTTTTATAGCAACAGATGGCAATTGCATTATAATTAACCTGCCAGTTGTAACTTGTTGATTGGCTACTTTAAAACTTTTCAATTACTTTACCATTGAAAACTACCGCATTCATTAGATTTAAGTCAAAGAACCATAACGTTTTAAGCCCTTCCATATAATAAAACCAACATTTGCAGAAAAGTCCCTCCTTAACAATAATTTATTTTTCCAAATAAATCAACTGGAAAAAATCCCCAAAAATCACAGAAAATCAATTTTATCATGTAATCAAACATATTAAAATTCCAGACCCAATTTCTTTCTGAAATAGTCGAAATAAGTTTTAAACCCAATTATATCATATTTTCCTTTAGAAATTCATAACAAATTTTCTATAGCTTAGAAAATTCTAAAAATCAAAACCCATCTCCAAAATATGGTGTTATTCAACATAAAAGTTTTCCATGGCAATTGAAAATCATAAAACCTTGGTTTTCCCTTAAAACCGAGCAAAATCATATGTGTATGAATTAGAATAATTCGATCATAACATGATTCAAGCATATCATCATCCATATCATTATAAAGGCGAATTTAAAAATAAATCTGAAAACGCATAATCATAAAACAAAATAGAGATGGTATAAAATTATTACTCACCTTAAACTTGATAAGGAATTTGAGATTTGTTGTTGATTAATCCTTCCAAGCTTTGAACCTTAGATTTTGATTAAATTTTCCTCTTTTCGTATTTGATAATGGCTGGCTATAGGGTTTTTGCATTTTGTTTTTGATTTGAGAAAATTGAACGTGAATGGACGGTAGTGAGAAATGCATAGCCGTGTAAAATAAAGAGGCTATTTTACTAATATGCCCATGTGTGAACTAATTATCCTTTAAACCAAATAAAGCCCATTTATTTAATTATTAAGCACGGCCCTTTTTCATACTTTATTCAAATCTCAATCCCCTTATCATCATTTTTCTATTTAATTTATCTAATTAAATATCCTAAATAATGTTACTAAAAATTAGGGATGTTACAGGCTCCACCCTTAAAGAATTTCGTCCTTGAAATTCAGTAAGGACTAAATACTAAACATAGCAATAATCTATGACAACTCCTAACAACTATACTAGTCTAACTGACTAGCAACTATCTATCTAAATCTAACATAGACATACCCTCAAAGCAGATCAGGATAAGTATCTCTAATCCCGTCTTCTGTCTCCCAAGTACAGTCTTCTCGTTGTCGCTCCACTGAACTTTCACCGACCTGACTGTCTTGTTCCTTAATCTTTTCTCATCGCTAGCTACAACCTGAACTGGTTGTCTAACAAAAGTCAAATTAGGCTCTACCACTAAGTTATCCAACCCTGTTGGAGGAATAGTAGTATCTGGATCATGCACATACTTGCGAAGGTGAGTCACATGAAATACATTATGGACACCTGCCAAACTGCTCGGCAACTCTATTCTATATGCGAGCTATCGAATCCTCTCTATAATCTGGAATGGATCTACATATCTTGGGCCTAACTTCCTCGACTTTCCAAATCGTATCACACCCTTCATTGATGATACCTTAATGAAAACCTTATCTCCAACTGAGAATTCTAAGTCCTTACGCCTCTTATCTGCGTAACTCTTTTGTCTTGACTGAGCTTCCTTCATTCTTTCTCACATTAACTCAACCTTCTCTGATGCCTCTCTAACCAAATCTGGACCTAAAACTAATCTGTCTCCAGTCTCCAACCAACATTCTGGTGATTTGCATGGTCTTCCATACAAAGCTTCAAACGACACCATTCCTATACTTGTCTGATAACTATTATTAAAGGAAAACTCAACCAAATGTAGGTGATCTTCCCAAGATCCACCAAAGTCTAATACACAAGCTCTCAGTAGATCCTCGAGTACTTTGTTGACTCTCTCTGTCTTCCCATCTGTCTGAGGGTGGTACACAGTACTAATATTAAGCTTGGTACCCATCACTTCTTGTAGACTCTTTCATAATTCACTAGTGAACAAAGCATCTTTGTCACTGACTATACTACTAGGAACTCCATGCAATCTAACTATGTTCTCCAGGACCAACTTAGCTAAAAAAGGTGTCGTTTTGGTTGACTTAACTGGAATGAAATGGGCACTCTTGGTCAATCTGTCCATTATAACCCATATACTTTCATTACCTCTATTTGACCTTAGCAACCCAACTATAAAATCCATAGATATCGAATCCCATTTCCAAATTAGAATTTCTAAAGGCCGAAGTAACCCACTCGGTTTCTAATGTTCAGCTTTCACTTGTTGACAATTTGCACACTGCCTAACCCACAAGCCAACATCCCTCTTCATGCCTTCCCAATAGAAGCTCCTCTTCATATCTTGACACATCTTGGTCCCTCCAGGATGAATCGTAAACTTGGATCGATGACATTCTCGAAGAACTTCCTTCCTCAAGTCCTCCATATTCGAAACACACAATCGTCCCTTCTTTCTTAGCCATCCTTTCTGGTCAAGGTTAAAATCTTTTAAGTCATCAATCTTTGTTCCATCCTCCAGTCTTCTGATCCTTTCAGCTAATACTGGATCCTCCTTCTGCTTAGAAGCATTTTTCTCAATCAATACTGGTCGGTCTTCTAAATAAGACAACCTGGCGGAACTCTGACTAGAACCAGTAGTCGATCTTAACTGCACATCACAACTGACTAAAGCTTCTAAATCCTTCCACTCCGCCAACATAGCTAACGCCACATTCTGATGTTTCCTGCTATAGGCATCAGCCACTTTATTACCTTTTCTTGGTGTATATTCTATACTAAAATCATATGTAGCCAAAAAATCTAGCCACCTCTACTGCCTCATATTCAACTCCTTCTGAGAGAATAAATATTGTAAAGACTTATGATCGGTATACAACTCAAATCTCTCCCCTTAGAGATAATGTCTCCAATTCTTCAATGCGAAGATCGCAACTGCCAACTCTAAATAATGAGTAGTATATTTAACTTCATGCGGTCTAAGCTGCCTAGATGCATATGCAATTACTTTACCATTCTGCATCAATACTGCTCCTAATCCAGCTCCACATGCATCAGTAAACACCACTAATCCTTGGTTTCCATCTGGAACTACTAACATAGGTGCATGGGTCAACAAATGCTTTAACTTAAGGAATGCCTCCTCACATTTGTCGTACCAAACAAATCTCACTTCCTTTCTGGTTAGGTTAGTTAAGGGTGCTGGTATCCGTGAGAAATCCTTAATAAATATCCGGCAGCCAGGCAATCCAAGAAAAATCTTGATCTCAGTCACCGTCTCGGGTCTCTTCCAATTATTCACGGCTTCGATCTTATTTGGATCGACTGACAATCCTTTCTTTGAAACCATGTGACCAAGAAATTTTACCTCTTTCTTCTAGAAATAACACTTAGTAAATATCCGGCAATAGCCAGCCAGTCCAAGAAAACTCTCGATCTCAGTCACCGTCTCGGGTCTCTTCCAATTATTCACGGCTTCGATCTTATATGGATCGACTGGTAATTCTTTGTCTGAAACCATGTGACCAAGAAATTTTACCTCTTTCTTCTAGAAATAACACTTAGTAAATTTTTCCTTTAGCTGATTCTTGCTCAGCGTCTCAAGCACCACTCTAAGATAAACTTCATGCTCTCTCTCTTCCTTAGAGTATACCAGAATGTCATCTATAAACACTAGTACAAACCTATCCAAGTACTCTCGGAAAACTCGGTTCATCAAATCTACGAAGAAAGCAGGTGCATTCGTTAATCCAAATGGCATCACCAACCACTCATATGAACCATACCTAGTTCGAAATGCTGTCAAAGGAATGCTGTCCTCCGCCACTCTTAAATGATGGTACCCTATCGCCAAATCCAATTGGGAAAACACCTTGGCTCCACTCAACTGATCAAATAGATCATCTATCATTGGCAGAGGGTACCTATTCTTGATCATCCTTCGTTTAACTAACGATAGTCGATGCACATCCATAACGACCCATCTGGTTTCTTTACGAATACCGCGGCCGCTCCCCAAGGCGAACTGCTTGTTCTAACCACACCTTCAATTTCTTCATCTCAGTTGGTGTCATCCTGCTAGTTGGTCTACTTATAGGTTCAGCTCCTGGCACAAGGTCTATTCTATACTACATAGCTTTTTTTTGGGGTAGTCCAGTGACTAGCTCAAAGACATCTGCAAACTCCATTGCTGCCCGAACCCGACTTAACTCATTTCCTAAATTTATAGCATTAAGCATAGCACTATCACTCCGGTCAGTATTCTCTACTGAGGATATCACTCGATTTTGACTATCAGGGTGTCTTACTGATATTTCTCAATCCTAGAAAAATATTCTGGCCTCATACCTACTCAACCAATCCATACCCAAGATGATCTTGAAATCAATGAAATCAATAACATACAAACTGCACGCAAATTTATGACCTAACAAATCAAGTTTTAACTAGTCACATCTTAACCCTAGAGTTGCATACCCTCCTATTGGATTGGCAACCCTTAAGGAAGTAATAAGGTAGGTGGGTTCTAAACATAATCTATCAACTAAACACTTGAGATATAAATGAATGTGATGCACCGGTATCAAAAAGTGCTCTAGCTGGAATACTCTGAATCAAAAGCGTACCTTATATCACAGTCATTCCCTTATCTACTGCAGTAGGCCTAGCTGGTCCTATAGAAAAAACTTTTCCTTTGTCCTCCCTAACTGGCTCTGGACACTGATTCTTGTAATGCCCAACTTGATCACAGTTGAAGCATTTCACATTCTTCTAAACTATAGCTTTCTACCCATTTTCTGAATGGCATTCATTAGCAAAGTGACCCTTCTTGTCACACTTATAGCAAACTACCTCTGCCTTTGACTTCTTAGCAGTATCTCCCTTCTGGGCTCCCTTCTTTTTAAAGGACTTCCTCTTCTTCCCCTGAGAACCCTGAGTTTCCACTGACTTCTCTTTAGCTAAATCAGTAAGTAACTCCTCATGGCGAATGACCATCTCCACCACTATATTACAAGGATCACAGACATGCGTCATGGTCATTCTAGCAAGCTCAGGCCACTATCCCCGAATGAACTTCTCATTCATTTTGATGTCAGTATCTATAACAGCATATCCATATCGAGATAGTTCTTCAAACTTAGTAGCATACTCAACTACTGACATCTCTCCTTGAACTAAATACATAAACTTCCTCATCAATTCAAACTTAACAAACTCAGATACAAACTTCTACTCAAATCTTGTTTTAAAATCATCCCAAGTTAACTGCTCTTCTAGCACTCCAGCAGTGACATTATTCCACCAATGTAGTGCAGACCCCTGCAACTATCTAGAGGCCAACCTTCTCTTTTGCCCATCATTCAGACCCAAATAAGAGAATATATGCTCACAATGCAACAACCAATTCTGAACCTCTATGGCACTCTCTGTTCCTAAGAATGGCTTCCCACCCAAACTGGTGCAATCTCTACTCAACAAAGCAATATTCCCAACTGGAGCCACAGGATTAGCTCCTCCTACATTTCCAGCAACTCCAGCAACAACTCCTACTTGCATCAAAATAGCAAACAACTGATACATCACCCCTATATCTTTTGGTGGATTTCTAGCACTCACATTGGCATCAGCATTTTGATTGCTAGCATTAGCCTGTCGACCCGGATTCCTCCTGGTAGCGGGTTAAGCATTCCCATTAGTTGTGGTGCTTCCTCCATAGAGACTTCCTCTTCCGTTTCCTACTTCCATATTTCCTTTCTCATAAATCTACATACGAGCCTTAGTAAGATACAGAAGAACGATCTAAGAGTGCGGGGAATACGTACTAATATATATATATATATATATATGACTACATATAGCAAATACAAGTATGTTACTATAGCGTTAACCCAAACCCCAATCTTATTATCCGATTCATTGGATTATGTTTGGAAAATCTTTTAGGTTTAAGTTTCTTTTAAAGTTTCATAAACCTATGCTCTAATACCAACTTGTAACAACCCCCTACTTGTAGGCCTAAAACTAACGGCTATAGATGCTGCAGTCATCCATAGTTAGTAATCCTCGACAACCAATTACGGTGATGTTAGATACATTGATACACAGAAACACAAGAATATGGAAAAAAATTAAACAGCAAACAAATTCCATATTCCATTTCAAAATATTCCAAATTTATCACATAATCCCAATTCGTAGACCATGTTTAGATAACATAGAATTATTACAAAATACGCCCAGAGCGACATATGAAGATGCCCCCAGGTAGATCAGAGTACATAGATAGGCAAGAAAACAATTTTCCTTTAAAACCAAAACACACAGCAGAAATAAAAGAACTATAATACAAACTTGCCTCATGTACGTCCTCAGAAGCATTATTCGTCTAGATGAACACATGGAAACCTTAACTCTCAACCTACTCAAAATCAATTAAGTACCCGAGAGTTTAAGGGGAAACAAAAAATTTGAGTCAGACATAAAGCCTGGTACAAATAATAATTTACCATCTCAAACCATTAAATATCTCTAAAACATTTATAAAAACATATACTGTGCTCCTGCATCCACAATGGTTAAAACATAGAATTTCATAATCTTTATGATGATATGCAAAACAAATAAACCAATTATGGATTGCCCATCCCCATTTATTCCGACTATTTGTCTCAATTATAGTTTCTAGGGTTACTATTAACCTATTAAATGTTTATGGACTGTCTATCCAATTACTTAGTTTTCTTGGGATCACTAAGAACCTATTGGTAACTCCAATATCTTATTTCTTATCCTAGTTTTCATGGGCGAACTAGGAACCTATTGACTGACTATCAATATCTTAGTCCGGATATAGTTTTCATGGGCTAACCACAAATCTACTGGCCCCTGCCAGTATCAAATCATAGTTTTCATGGACTGACTATGAACCTGTTATCCCCTACCAATATCATACAGTTTTCATGGGCTTACTATAAACCTATTGTTCCCAGCCAATATCTTTAATTAAGATTTTAACATCTGTTGAGTTATGTTCACTACTGGGTCAACCTAACTTGTTATTCCGCCCTTTCCCTAAAATATAGTTATGGTATAATTACAATCTGAATAACATTTCCAAAATATTTATGTCATGGTTTTCCTTAAAAATGAGAATGGGTTATTTTTTTAAACCCGTAAAACTTCACTTTTGAAACCACTACATGACCTCCTTCGAAGGCATAGAAAACCATTTTTCAAAACTCTAAGTATATACCTTTCGAAACCAATGATACCTTTCGATGTTATCAAGAAAACATTCCTTAAAACATAGCTTCGAAACAAATAAAATACCCCTTTCGAAATAATTGGGTTTACTCTTTTAAAAAACATCATTTCGGTCAAAATGGTTATATACGAAAGTATCTCTTTCGAAACCAACAAAAATTAATTTGGGGAAAAGTTGATGGTGCCGGAACCATCTAGTTCGAAAGCAAAGACCTTTAAAATTAAAACTTCGAAGGACAAAGTCGAACCACCTTTTGACTCCATCACCTTCGAAACTCTCAACCACTTTCAAAAGCAATCAAGAAGCAACTTAACTTAGGTAAAAAAAGGATAACCTTTCGAAGGAATTGATGACTTCAAAACTTCGGAAGGAAAATAGCAGCTGGTTTTCGACTAGGTCGGAACCAACAATTTCGAAAGCTCTTATATAAATGAAAAAGTTCCCCTTCGAAAGCTATTTATAAAGTCCCTTTCGAAAGCATGGCTTTCGACTATGTTGAAAGCTTTAAGTCAAACAAGGCAGGAATTTAACTGTGATGCCCTACCTCTATAATCACACTAGCCAAGAACACTACGGGGTAATGCCGTTGACTAGCACGAAGAATAAGGCTATTGAGGAGTGACCATCTGTGTAATTGATTTGTGCGAGTACCGATATGCCAGATACAAGGTCATGCATTTCATTTCAAGAGGAAATCTGACACATCAAATACAAACTCAAATCTACTACACAGTGGCTATGTGGCCTTCGGAAACAAATATAAAATAAGCATAACACAAAATCAGTCACATATACTCATATCACTAAGGTGGAAACAGATATGAATATAACATATATAAGTGAACATCAAAGTGGTGGTTATACAAGATCCACTACATCCCAAAAGAATAGGTACAAGTACTAGACAAAAGAATAAGTATACATCAAGGAGTCCCTATCTTGAATGTATAAAAAACAAAAGAACTACTGAGCTAAAGTAGTTAGCCAAAAGTCAGAAGCTAGTCCCTGCTAAGAAGTCAAGTGGAAGTACCTGAAACACCTCGGTCTGACCCGAGTATTATTTAAGAAGAAGAATAATAAACGGATCAGTCTAGCTATATTTATCATGTAAGATGAGATAATATAAGAGATATGACAAATATATATGATAACAACAAAAATCATACAATATCTCAAATTTTCTCAAAACACCAAAAAGAATTATCATATTCTTTAGCTTATTCACCAAACCTCAAATATTGACAAAACATATCAATGCAAATCACAAAAATTGTTGAAACACAAATTCTAGAAATAAATAATTAGAAATCCAGAAAACACAAAGGGGGAAACCTATCACAAACGGGAGCATGAAAACTCACTAACACGTGTATCACAAATGGAACTCTATCCCATGGGTCGCTAACCCATAGAGTCGGTGCAACGACGTAGTACAAAGGTACGCCCGAAGAACTTGAAACTCAAATAAGCCGGAACAACGACGTAGTAAAAAGGTACGCCCGATGAACCGAACTCCATAAAACGGTTAAAAGACCATGGGTCGCTAGCCCATAAAAATGAGACGAAGCTCTACAGAACGGGGTATATTCCCCCACGTGGACAAAGAAACATCGCATATCGCTAGTCTAAACCACAAAATGATCATCATTAATCAATAAGTGTAAATTACACTAAGCTAGTAAATAAATGAGTTTATCTTCATGTCCCATAACCACTATCTTAAATTAAATATTTACGAACAGATTGTAGATTTCCACTCGAAAATTGTCACGAGATTTCAATCGACCAAGTCCAAGAATTAACCGACGAAGTAAACGCAAGCGTTTCATACCACTTGTTTTGCTAAGTCGTTTAATTAGATTTCATATATGAATGAGGTAAAGGTTTGTATATACTAATAGATTAGAAAACGGATTTAAAAACGAGCTT
Organism: Allium fistulosum; assembly: GCA_030737815.1. Lineage (NCBI taxonomy): Eukaryota > Viridiplantae > Streptophyta > Magnoliopsida > Asparagales > Amaryllidaceae > Allium > Allium fistulosum. The sequence continues at coordinate 100,791,881 of CM060902.1, forward strand.
TGTTTTAAAAGTAATGTTGAAATCATTTTCGTGAAAGAGTTTGAGTATTTACTACTAGTATAAAAACCTTTGTATTTTAAAGCGACAAATCACAGAAATGATTGTAAAAACAATCTATCAACAAAAATCCACATTCGACGACGTGAATTAAAACCATGAAAATCGATATCAAATCCATCAAATGGATATTCCTAAAAATCCAGAAAAGCAGTCACAAAGTCAATAATAAATGACAACAACTAACCGAATCAACAAAAATCAATAAAATTGGAAATCCACTCAAAAATAGGCAAAATTCCACAAATCCAGACATCTGGTAGGTTTAGCCAGATGTTTGGCCCTGGGTTCTGGAAACTTATAATTCTTTTCTCTTTATTTTCTTTTTATTCCCCGAAGCCTCCCAGACGTCTGGTTGGGCTTAACCAGACGTCTGGTCCCTGGCTCTGCCATTTTTTCCTTATCGTTTCTCTTCAACAACACCTCTAGAATCTTCAATCTATTATCAAATGCAATGAATTTACTAAGTTAGGTTATAGGAAAAATCAAGAATTGAAGAGGAATTGAGATGGAGAAGATGAAGAGGATGCTTACCTAAGCTTCTCCTTGATTTTAGAACTTGAATTTGAATTTCCTAAGAAAACTAGGGCTTAGGAATTTATAATCTCCCCTCTTTCCCCCATTTTTCCTTTAGCTTGAGTGTTAGGAATTATTATGAGTAGAATGAATGAAGGGGAGAGGAGTTAGGGTATTTGGTAGAAGAGTATGGGTTCTATTATTGGGTTGGTGGGCTAGAACACAACCCAATGCCCAAATGAAAATACCTAAATCCTAATCAACTCCAAACATATCGATGTTTATATTCAAACAAGTTGTAAACGTTGTTTTGAACTCAATGAAAGTGGCCTCGAGCCGGATTTGACTATTTACAAAAAGTCACATTTCAGACTTTAAATTCAACTAACGATGCTCTATTTAAATAAAATATTTAAATATATAATCGTAAAATATTCGGGTTATTACAGACTCCCCTCCTTAAAGAAATTGCGTCCTCGCAATACTTAAGAAGAAAATAAAGAGTAACAACCGCTCTAAGGGATAACAACACAAAATAAAAATTTGAAGTGAGAAGTTCACCCTAAGGAGCACGAGTGAATAAGTCCGGATGTGTTCGCTCAATGAATTCTCTGGATTCCCAAGAGCATTCCTTAGGATTTGAGGACCATTAAACTTTCACAAGCAAAACATCTTTATTTCGAAGGTTTTTAACCTCCGTAGCAATGATACAAATAGGATGTTGCTCATAAGTCAAATTAGGTGAAACTTCAATTAATTCAACAACACCGGGCTCAAGAATAGAATCAGAATCTTTAAGGCATTTCCGTAGTTGAGAAACATGGAATACGTCATGAATAGTAGAAAATTGAACCGGTAAAAAGGCAATAAGCCACGGAACCAATGCGTTCGGTGATAGAAAATGGGCCAATATATCAAGGTGCCAATTTTCCCGAACGACTGAAATGCACAACACCCTCCATAGGTGAAACACGAATGAATACCAAATCTTGCAAAGATAATTCTAAATTCCTTCTTCGGTTATCGGCATAGGATTTTTCTATCTACTTTGATCTTATCTCATCCTATGACGAATAAGGTCAATCTTTTCTGTGGAATCACGAAGAAAATCTGGACCAAAAACCAGCTTCTCACCGGCATCAAGCTAATACGAAGGTGATCAACATGGCCTTCCATAAGGTGCCTCGTAAGGTGCCATACCAATACTAGATTGGAAGCTATTATTATAAGAAAACTCAACAAGAGAAATATGATCTTCCCAACTTCCACCAAAATCAAGAACACATGCGCGAAGGAGATCTTCAAGAGTTTGATTCACACCCTCAGTTTATCCATCGGACTGAGGATGATAAGCGGTGCTAAAATTAAGCTTCGTGCCCAAATTTTTTTGAAGATCCTTCCAAAATCCACTAGTAAATAATGGATCATGATCGCTAATAATAGAAGTAGGAGCTCCATGCAATTTAACAATTTTCATAACATAGAGTTTGGACAAAAGAGGTACGGTCCGATTGGACCGAACGGGAAGAAAATGGGCGGATTTTGTAAGTCTATCAACAATCACCCATAAACTATCATGACCCAAATGAGAACGGGGAAGATCATCAATAAAGTCCATGGAAATTAGATCCCACTTCCAAACGGGAATGTCAAATGGTTTCAATAACCCACCGGGCCTTTGATGCTCGGCCTTAACAAGTTGCCAAGTCATGCAACACTTAATAAAGTTAGCAATATCAGATTTCATTCCATCCCAATAATAAAGTCGTTTCATGTCCGCATACATTTTACTGCTACCGGGATGAATGGTGAATTTAGAACGATGAGAATTTTCTAAAATGTCCTTACGAAGATCACTAATATTTGGCACAACAAGTCTCCCAAATTTTCGAATGCCTCCACGAGCATCGATCTCAAAGTCTTTCAAACCATCAATATTTCTATCCCTACAACTTTGGCTAAGATGAGCCAATTCATGATCATGCTTTTGAGCTTCAGGAATGCGGTCTAAAAGAGATGGATGAGCCTCAAGGCTACATAAAACAAGAGGTGAACATGAATCAGATTCAAAATCTCAAATCTCACAAGTGGACAAAGTCTCGAGATAATTCCATTTGGATATCATCATGGAAACAAGCGCTTGTTGCTTACAACTAAGGGCATCGGCAACACGATTTCCCTTTTCGGGAGTATAAAGAATATCAGATCATAAGATGCAAGGAATTCGATCCAACATTGTTGATGCAAATTAAGTTCTTTTTGAGAAAATAAATACTTCAAAGATTTATGATCGGTATAGAGCACAAATTTCTCTTCTAAAAGATAATGACGCCAAATTCTAAGGGCAAAAACAATAGCCACGAGCTCTAAATCATGAGTGGAATATCTAGTCTCGGCAGGCTTTAATTGCCTAGAAGCATAAGTGATAACATGTTCCCTTTGCATGAGAATGCTCCCAAACCAATACGACTAGCATCGGTACAAATAGTGAAGTCTTGGTTCCCTTCGAGAATCACAAGAATAAGAGCATCGGAAAGGAGTTCTTTTTATTTTTGAAAAGCAGCTTCTATGCTAAATCATTTATTTCATGATCCTCTTTCCCGAAAAGATACGACATTCAAAATTATGATTTACTTTATGTAATCATATTTTTTTTAGAAAAAATTACTTATTACAAGTCAATTTACTATGTATGACTGTCTCATCATAGCGTTTAGGAGACTCTTATCGATAACGTTGATCAGGCGCATCGACCAGAATTCTTAAAGCACTCAATGGGCAATACAACACAAAATCATCTTCTATATGATAAGCATGTCTCTTAAAAAATTTACGAATATTCTTTGCTCGTTTTAAGAACAAAATCCAATTATACTTATAATTATATCTTATTAGAAAGATTTGCAATTTTAAATTGCTGTTTTCACCCATAATCAATGAATACAAGGACGGACTCATCGAGATATTCGCAGAATACTCGATTCATAAGATGGATGAAATAAGCTGGAGGGTTCGTCAAACCGAATGGCATAACGAGCCACTCATAAGAATCATAACGAGTGCGGAATGCGGTAAGTGGAACGCTATCCTCCGCAACTCGTTGCTAATGAAGACCAGTGGCAAGGTCGGGCTGAAAAGACGATAGCACCACTCAATTGATCTCTTAGGTGGTAATCCTAAAACAGGCTCAAAGATATTGGGAAATTCACAAACTACTTGAATGAGGGAAATAACATCTTCCTCATCATGTGGGTTTAAAGAATAAAATGATGCCACTGAATTGGAATCGAAATCATTAAGAATAATAGAAATCTGCTTAACAGATTGGGGATGTCGAAGATGGATAGTCCTCTCGGGACATAGGATGTGGGCTTCATAACGATTAAGCCAATCCATTCCCAAAATCATTCTGAAACCTAAGTAATGCATAACATGCAAATCGGCACGGAAAGCATAATCACATAGAATAATTCCAACATCCTTACAAAATAAACTGAGTGCTACGGATCTACCAACCGGATTCGCAATTCTTAATGAAGTCATCAAGCCCATAACATTTAAAGAAAAAGTATCAACAAGTTCTTTTGATATAAAAGAATGAGATGCACTCATATCAAAAAGAATTCGAATAGGATAATCTCGAAAAAAATAATGTCATCAAGGACTGAATGAGAAATAACTTGACCAAGAGAAGGGTTACTAGGGACTTGCACAACATTCAGCATTTCCTCTTTCCCACTTTGAAGTTTGGGACATGAAGATATAAGATGACCCAAACTTTTGCAATAGCGACAATAAAGGGGTTTCGGACACCTATTTGCATAGTGGTCCATAGAACTACAATTGTAGCATACTCCACGATTATGGGTAGGAGTCTTTGCTACCGAAGTTTCCTGATTCATTTTCTTGTTGGGATTAGGGATTTTGAACTTAATATGCCTCTTCTTGGCACCTCCAACATCACTATCACTTTCTTTATCGGTCTCTTCAAGTCGAAGAGCGTTATCTACCAGCTGATCGAAAGGCACTTCTAGTTTCAAAAGTAAAGCCTTTTTGAGATTTTTATTCAACCCATAGATAAACCTCTGATTTTTCTTCAATGGGGTATTAAAATACTCGACCCCATATTTAGAGAGGGATTCAAAAGATTCAACATAATCTATCATAGAAGATTCACCTTGAATAAGGTCAATAAAGCGTCGAGCTAAAGTTACTTTTTCAGCTTCCGGCACAAACTTCAACTCGAACCTTTCCTAAAATTGCTCCCAAGTAAGATCCGTTTCAACAATTTCCGAAATCAGAAGCTCATACCAATCTATTGCTCTCTCCTGGAGCATGCTAGAAGCCACCTGGACTCGATGTAAATCAATAAGATTCATGCGAGAAAAGATGCGATCGCATGTTCTAAGCCAAGCTTGGACTTCTATAACGCTTTCAGAACCCTTAAATGGCCTTCCACCCAAATTGGTATAATCACTACACAAGCATGCAAACTCGGATTTAGGATGAGTAGGCTCAGGAATGGGTCCGGCAGCATGTGCATTCTTTACAAGATATAAAAGCTATTGGGCAAACATGAATACGCCATCCGGAGTAGCAGCACTGGATTGACCGACGCTAGGACAACCAGGTCTAACCATTTCTCTTCTTTAAGAAAGAAAGAAAGAAGAGGAAAAAGGTTATTCTTAGAATGAATATCAAACAAACTTGATTGATAAAACAAGTCATCATAAAAGATAATAGGATATAACGGGTCCTAAGACTCGAATTAAATCCTAAGGCACGATTCCTAAGAAAGACTTAGGACAATGATCCTTGTCATAATATCCTATATTGTTCCGAAGTTTAGCTCTGACACCAAGCTGTGGCGCCGCACCTCTATACTCACACTAGCCAAGAACATTACGGGGTAATGCAGTCAACTAGCATGAAGAATAAGGCTGTTGAGGAGCGACCATCTGTGTAATTGATTTGTACGAGTACCGATATGCCAGATACAAGGTCATGCATTTCATTTCAAGAGGAAATCTGACATATCAAATACAAACTCAAAGCTACTATATAGTGGCTATGTGGCCTTTGAAAACAAATATAAAATAAGCATAACACAAAATCAGTCATAGATATTCATATCACTAAGGCGGAAACATATATGAATATAACACAGATAAGTGAACATCAAAGTAGTGGTCATATAAGATCCACTACATCCAAAAGAATAGGTACAAGTACTAGACAAAAGAATAAGTATACATCAAAGAGTCTCTATCTCGAATGTATAAAAAACAAAAAAAAACTACTGAGCTAAAGTAGTTAGCCAAAAGTCAGAAGCTAGTCCCTGCTAAGAAGTCAAGTGAAAGTACTTGAAACACCTCGGTCTGACCCGAGTATTATTTAAGAAGAAGAATAATAAACGGATCAATCAAGCAATATTTATCATGTAAGATGAGATAGGATAAGAGATATGACAAATATATATGATAACAACAAAAATCATACAATATCTCAAATTTTATCAAAACACCAAAAAGAATTATCATATTCTTTAGCTTATTCACCAAACCTCAAATATTGACAAAACATATCAATGAAAATCACAAAAATTGGTGAAACACAAATTCTAGAAATAAATAATTAGAAATCCAGAAAACACAAAGGGGGAGGCCTATCAAAAACGGGAGCATGAAAACTCACCAACACGTGTATCACAAACGGGACGCTACCCATGGGTCGCTAACCCATAGAGTCGGTGCAACGATGTAGTACAAAGGTACGCCCGAGAAACCTGAAACTCAAATAGGCCAGAACAATGACGTAGTACAAAGGTACGCCTGATGAACCAACTCCATAAAACGGTTAAAAGACCATGGGTCGCTAGCCCGTAAAAATGAGATGAAGCTCTACAGAACGGGGTATAGTCCCCTACGCGGACAAAGAGACATCGCATATCGCTAGTCTAAACCACAAAATGATAATCATTGATCGATAAGTGTAAATTACACTAAGCTAGTAAATAAATGATTTTAGCTTCATGTCCCATAACCACTAGCTTAACTTAAATATTTACGAACAGATTGTAGATTTCCACTCAAAAATTGTCACGAGATTTCAATCGAACAAGTCCAAGAATTAACTGACGAAGTAAATGCAAGCGTTTCATACCACTTGTTTTGCTAAGTTGTTTAATTAGATTTCACATACGAACGAGGAAAAGGTTTGTATATACTAATTGATTGGAAAATGGATTTAAAAACGAGCTTTGTATTAAAAGTAATGTTGAAATCATTTTCGTGAAGAGTTTGAGTATTTACTACTAGTATAAAACCTTTGTATTTTAAAGCGATAAATCATAGAAATGATTGTAAAAACAATCTATCACCAAAAATCCACATTCAACGACGTGAATTAAAACCATGAAAATCGATATCAAATCCATCAAATGGATATTCCCAAAAATCCCGAAAAGAAGTCATCAAAGTCAATAATAAATGACAATAACTAACCGAATCAACAAAAATCGATAAAATTGGAAATCCACTCAAAAATAGGCAAAATTCCACAAATCCAACGTCTAGTAGGTTTAGCCAGACGGCTGGCTCTGGGTTCTAGAAACTTATAATTCTTTTCTCTTTTTTTTTTCTTTTTATTCCCTGAAGCCTCCCAGACATCTGGTTGGGCTTAACCAGACGTCTCCCTGGCTCTGCCATTTTTTTCTTATCGTTTCTGTTCAACAACACCTCTAGAATATTCAATCTATTATCAAATGCAATGAATTTCCTAAGTTAGGTTATAGGAAAAATCAAGAATTGAAGAGGAATTGAGATGGAGAAGACGAAGAGGATGCTTACCTAAGCTTCTCCTTGATTTTAGAACTTGAATTTCCTAAGAAAACTAGGGCTTAGGAATTTATAATCTCCCCTCTTTCCCCCATTTTTCCTTTAGCTTGAGTGTTAGGAATTATTATGAGTAGAATGAATGAAGGGGAGAGGAGTTAGGGTATTTGGTAGAAGAGTTTGGGTTCTATTATTGGGTTAGTGGGCTAGAACACAACCCAAAGCCCAAATAAAAATACCAAAATCCTAATCAACTCCAAACATATCGATGTTTATACTCAAACAAGTTGTAAACGTCGTTTTGAACTCAACAAAAGTGGTCTCGAGTCCGGATTTGACTGTTTACAAAAAGTCACATTTCGGACTTTAAATTCAACTGACGATGCTATATTTAAATAAAATATTGAAATATATAATCGTAAAATATGTGGGTTGTTACATTAACTTTAAAAAACAAACTAAGGTTTTGACTCTATATGGTATTGACTCAGTCGAAAGCCCTTCAAAAACTAGGCAGACGTTTATCTTTTTAAAACTGAACCTTGGTTTCGACTTTGACGAAAGCATAGCTTTCGACACCCTACCTTCTGGTACTTACCAATTCACTTCGTACCAAATCTATTGATACCATGTGCCTTGGTTCCGACTATGTGGGTTTCGACTGAGATGGTTTCGACTTAGATGGTGCAGGGGTAAAAGGGTCGAAAGGTGCCTCCAAAATGGGCGGAATCACCATTAGTCTGAAACATTGTTTTGTAGCTAAACATGGCAATTGCTTTATAACTAACCTGCTAGTTGTAACTCCTTGATTGGCCACTTTAAAACTTTTCAATTACTTTACCACTAAAAACCGCCACATTCAGTAGATTTAAATCAAATAACCATAACGTTTTAAGCCCTTCCATATAATAAAACAAACATTTGCAGAAAAGTCCCTCTTTAACAATAATTTATTTTACCAAACAAATCAACTGGGAAAAATCACCAAAAATTACAGAAAATCAATTTTACCATGTAATCAAAAATATTAAAATTTCAAACCCAATTTGTTCCTGAAATACTCGAAATAAATTTTAAACCCAATTATATCATATTTTCCTTTAGAAATTCATAATAATATTTCTATAGCTTAGAAAATTCTAAAAATCAAAACCTATCTCCAAAATCATGTATTATTCAAGATAAAAAATTTCCATGGCAATCAAAAATCATAAACCCTTGGTTTCCCTTAAAACTGAGCAAAATCACATGCGTATGAATTAGAATAATTCGATCATAACATGATTCAAGCATATCATCATCCATATCATTATAAAGGTGAATTTAAACATAAATCCGAAAACACATAATCATAAAACAAAATAGAGATCATATAAAATTATTATTCATCTTAAATCTGATAAGAAATTTGAGATTTGTTGTTGATTAATCCTACCTAGCTTTGATCCTTAGCTTTTGATTAAATTTTCCTCTTTTCCTCTTTGTTAATTGTCGGCTATAGGTTTTTGCTTCTTTTTTTTATTTGAGAAAAATGAACGTGAATGGACAATAGCGAGAAATGCATAGTAGTGTAAAGTAAAGAGGCTATTTTACTAATATGCCCATGTGTGAACTAATTATCCTTTAATCCAATTAAAGCCCATTTATTTAATTACTAAGCATGGACCTTTTTCATACTTTATTCAAATCTTAATCCCCTTATCACCATTACTCTATTTAATTTATCTAATTAAATCTCCTGAATAATGTTATTAAAAATTAGGGATGTTACACTTATCAACAAAAACATTAAAACACTTGAACTTCCTTTCAAGTGACTAACATCCCAAAACATCAATGATGACAATGCTTAAAATAAAATAGACTAAGCATCGAAACCAATAAAAACAAGCTTAAATCGTGTGCTTGAAGAATAGACATCCATAGTAACATAACTGCCCGACTAAATCTTTTAACTGCATCCAAATACCATTTTAAATCATTATAAGACATAACATCACCACCATACAGCTCTTTTAAAGCAAGTTGTTTCCCATAATAAGCTAATAATAAGACAAGTAGAAATTTACTCCCTTCTAAACTCAAATATAATTTCTTTAGGAGTCTTTGTTGGAGGGTCACTAATTTCATTAATATAAAGATTTCACAAACCTATTAGAAATATTTGGATGATTCACATCATTTAAACCGTCTCCACAAAATGATCACTAATCAACGTCGTAATGAAAAATTGATTGTGTTGACAAGAATTACAAGTATCATACACTCTAAAAGTACATCTATTCTTAAATGAAGAACAGTTAGCACTAACTCTTTTAGGTGAATTTTTCAAAATAATTAACTCCTATCCTTTTTCAATTTGATATGCCATCAAGAATTCCATAAAATCTTTAGCTCCTCCAAAACAAACCCAACAGAATATGAAATACACAACAATGAACCTTTCCTCGTCCTATCTTTCAACAAACAACTGCTTTGATCATTACCATCCGAAGATAATGAACCACTATAAGTAGGTTGAGTATGACGACTGGAAGAAACCAAAATAGTAACTTCAAACAGAAATTCCAGTTGACAATGTCTTTAACCTTAACATTAAAACCAAAATACTTACACAATTGATAACATAAAATACTTTGAAGGTAAAAATCTATGTCAACAACAACTTTGTTCTCAAGCACATACGATATCTCAATAGGCAATGGAGTGAGTTCAGTCCATTGGTGATAAATTTCAGTGTTCACATCATAGAATGAACAATAAACGGAAAGCCTTATATTAAAATTATTATTTTCATAGTCAAAAACTACTATAAGAGTATACAATCACTAAAAAAACACATCAATGACATCAAAAACCCATTCAACTAAATAAATAACAATGTACCATATAGTATCACAAAATAGAAACCTACGTACAAAAAAGCAAATCTGTTGCTACCACCAACTCCATGACATAATTATTAACCAATAGCAACAAAAAACCAGCAAATCCAGAATATTACCAGAATACACGAATTAAAAATTCACCTAATCACCATCGGTAATGAAAACATATCATCATCTATTGCACACGATCAAGTTTGCCTTAAAATGATTCATCGTTATCAATGTAGATTGACAACAAAATCATGCAAAAATTTATGATCGAGAAATCAAGCTTGATGAAAGGTCATATTAGATTTAGGTGTTAAAGCAGGATTTTATTCCTAAGCCGCAATTTAGGTCCACCAATTAAAAAATGCATTATTTTGTCCTAGAAGTAAAATAATAACGGTTCATCATTGACATTAGAAAACGCTATAAAGTTACTACTTTCCTATTATATATATATATATATATATACACTATATTATTATTAGTGAGTTGAAATTCAAGCTCACACAGGCCACCTTGAAATTTGGCAACTGAACATTCTCCTACTTTAGATCCGCGCTTTTTCTTTTTTTCCTCTCTTTCTACCGTACCTCTCTTCTTCCTCTTAGGATTTTCCAATTAATTTTCATGCCAGATTTCCAATTCCTTTTCATTTAGATCCAAAAGTCTCACCTCTCCCAAACCCTTCGATTTCGGTCGAGCACTGCTGCCCACAGTCGCTTCTCAATCTCAAACCCTTCGAATTCGACTCTCCAGCCAATTTGCTAACAGCCGTCTTTGTGAGTTAATTTTTTTTGTTAATTTGTACTCTAATCATAATTTTTAGGCATTATTACACCAGATTACCATCTAATTCATATGTGCTTGGCTGAGGTGATGTTTGGATCTGCCTTCGCACCGCTATTAGCAATAGACTGATTGGTTATCGACGTTGGCTATCGGCTATTGGCTATTGGCATCAGAATCAGGTACAACTATCCATCAGTCGCTTCTAGATCACAGACAAGGTAATTAATAATAAAGATAATCTAGCTTAAGCCAAAATATGTTTCATATTTCTGACATAATATTAATTAAAGTTACGTTTTGAAGATTATATATTTTTATTCCTATCTGAGATTAGTTATCGTTGTTCTCCTTTCATATTCTCCAGATAGGGTGATGTTAAAATAGCTTTGGTGATTTAATTTTCACGAATGATTGAAAGGTTTTACTTTGTGGATTTGGAAAGTTTGAAATTTGCAGTTAACTGTAATATGGTACATTTGTTACCTCAGGTTTATTGGTTTGGCTTTAAGCTGTGCAAATAATATAATTTGATGTTTGATAGACTTTAGGTTTTATTCATTGCTTCTTTGTTACTGATTAATTAGTTACGTTAATTAGTTACGTGTAGCCTTATGAATATTGGTTATTCATCAATTATAACAGTCCAACCATAGGAATTTAAATGCTAACATGAAGTAAAAATAGTAACATGAGGTAACATGAGGTTATATTTATGTTAAGGTCTGAGGAATTTTTTTTGCATTTTTTTGAATCACACATTCACTATAACAGAAGATTTGTCTAACTCACGCACCTCTAATTATTCACACTTCCACCTAATATCGTCACACAATCTGTTGTTTAATATTCTTAAAGATTAGTTTTCACTATATTATTTTAAAGGTATATGAACAGGAAAGCAACTCATTTTGTACCTTTTTATCAATATAGTTAATTAATGCAAATGGGATTTGATCTTAAAATGGGGCATCCAAACATTTGTATAGCTTAAATCATGATTTTGGTATATCGTGCCCTTTATGTTTGATCAATTTCCAATAGGCAATACCATATTTACATAAGCAGTATTTAATGCTCGCTTTATTTCTACGTATGTGATGTATGATCTGTATAACAATAAATTTATTTACATCTGCACTTCTATTAGTTTCTGGTAATACATAAATGAAGGTTGTGGCATATTAGTCAATTTCACACTTTTTGAAGTATTTTTGAACTTGCAAATTATTTAGGTTTTCAAATTGATTACCTAGCCTTTGTATTTTACAGTGATTTATCTAAGTTCAGTAAGCCACATGACATGAAGTTTATTTTCAAATATGTAATATAGAGCTAGAGGCGCCTTCATTTTTTCTAATGGATTAACATTAAATGCTAGCAAATATTTTTATTGCATAAATTATTCACAAAATGTATGACTACAATAAAATCATTTTAACGCCTAGTGTGTGTGTGTATTTTGGAATATACACAGAACTCTTTAAATGAAATTTTTGTCCAAAATTGATTTTACATTGTTTTTTCTTTTGTTTTTCTATTCACGATTCAATGGTTCACATGACCATGAAAGTAAATAATTTAATTGTCCAGCAAAGCTCCATATGAAACCTTGATATTTAGATAAATACAATATTATGGTTGTTTATCTTTAAATTGAAGTCATAAGTGTTCTGTACAAACTTTAAATATTATGCATTTGGGATAATCCAATTTTTCAACCAAAAATTTCATTATTTATACCCTGAACTGTTCAAGACAATTTGGACAGTTGTAGTGTACAACCAACTATACAGTTCTTCTTTAGTTTAAGTTAGTTGGGTGATACCTTAAATCTTGAATAGTATTATAGAAATGATTTTTCAATTTATTATTCATATTCTCCATATGAAACCTTATACATTTTTAGCTATCACAACAGTAGGGATATTAAAAAGTAGACCGATGGAGATATGATTTTTCAATGTTTTTTAACTTTTAATTTTAAACTCTAGCATCTTTCTAATATATATATATATTTTTTACTACTATCTTTTTTATCAAAATCATGTTCATTATAACAATATTTTGTCGCACTATTAGTTAAAGTGCCTATGTCTTATAATAGTAAGGAATTTGTAAACGACAATGCTCAACCAAAATTTAAGTGATTATTTTCAAACACGCCTGTCCACTTTAAAAAATATTCTTTTTCTTTCAATTTTGGAAATTATTTAACATGCTTTCATAGTTTCTAATTCTGATAGTGGCCATAGGCTACTAATCATTTCTTTATTACCTTTAATTTACTCTGCTTTGTTAAAATCTATCCTCCCATACATTTTCATACGTAATAAAATTGTTATTTGTTCAGTTTTTATATATCTGAATTGTGTATAAAATCTTGAAATATGTTTTTATATTGGGCTTTCTTTACCATTTTGTAAAGTCAGGTGGATTTTTTCGATCACTAGCTATGTAATAATATATGAATTCAACTACTTATTGCTTTAAATTTAAACAACAGTCTATTTTTATATTCGTCATTAGCTTGGTTAGACAATAATCTGTATTCTCTCTTTTTTTCTTACATTTTGTTGAGAATAGTACCTCTTCTCAACATCTCACTACCAACTGATGGAAAATCATGAATTAAGTTAATAATAGATTGTAACATAAAGTAATGATATGGTCAAGTTTGGTTTAAATCAGCAAATTTTGTTTATTTCTCAAGCAACAAGAAAAATTCAGGTTCATTTTGACGTATATGGTATGTTTGAATTTTGAATAATATATTAAATTACTAGCACATTTGAATAATTTATAATTCTGAATAGTCTAGAGCCACCTCAAACCCTATATATGCATTTTTCATATTGTTAGTGGATATGTATGTGTTCCGAACAAATATTATTTTACCTTAATGCCATTATATTTGGTTGGTATTTTGCTTTCCATTTTCTTAACGTTTGCTTTTATATAACAAAATTTACAATAGGTTACAAATATACATAATTATAGAAATAGAAGTATGAAGAGTATTGTCAAATAAAGTTCTATAGTTAATCTATCGATTATGTTAATAATTTATGGCTAACATTTGTTTTTTGATAATACTATTGACTGATATATTTGATTGAAATAAATGGTGTGGCTTATTTTGACGCCTAATGTGTCTATGTGTGTATTTTGGAATATACACAGAACTCTTTAGATGAAATTTTTATCCAGAAAAGATTTAGTTGGAACTAGAATCTGTTTTCGGCTCATAAAATCTGTTTGAGCTTGAGCATGTTAATATCACGTTTGAAATTGAGCATGGATTGTTGAAAAAAAAACCTGTTTTCAGCTTATCTTGCGGTATTTTTAGTGGTGACGGGTCTTCCTAGGTGTTTGATGCACGGGATAATTTTGGGTCCATCCATGTTAGAATAATTAAGGTTATACGGATGGAACAATAATTTTATGGGATGACTCCAGCTGCACATTATAATCATGTTATTACTGTGTATTCCCAAGATCGTTATTGAAATTATGAGTCAGTAATCTCTGAAATATTCGTGAAATCTATTTTCTGAATGCAAATGGTTTTGATCACATGTATATTAATTTCAATCACTGTGAAATAGCAATATAAGCTAAACAATGGGGATACATTTATGTATAAATTTCTTTGAACTTCGGTTTGCGTATGTTATGATATCATCCTTTTATGTTTAAAATATATGCTACTATAATTAGTCTCTGCGGTAACAAAACTATGTTTCCTTTAAAAAAATGAAGGAATTTCTTTTCCATGTTTGTCCAAATAATTTTATATGGACATGCTTGATATATGATTGCTAAATTTACAACCCTTATCTGTGAACAAAATATAAAAAAAATGGATATCATGTACTATCTTCTTTTGACAAGAAAAATATGATTAAGAGTGGGTTATGATATTCTGGAAATGATATGTTTAATGATATTTTTTTCTATTTCGCACTTTGTAACTCTACTAGAGGGTGAATTAACATGAAATGGAACATTGAATATCTGAAGATGAACCAATAAGTGTGATAAGATATATGCTTACATGTATGTAATATCTGTCTGAGTAGAAATTTTAATGTTCGTAGACATGTTTGTTAAAAATATAAATCTTTATTCTCTACCCAGCATGGTCATTAGTCATTGTACCCATAGATTCTTGCTAAATTATACATGTTCATTCTTTAATTTTTTGGTACCACACATGAGTTTTAATTCATTACTTTGCCTTCTGTTTGATTCTCTTGATGTATATCCCTCCTTAACTATAAAATGATAGGTCTGAAAGTAAATCTCTGGCCTTCTTAAAAGCTCTGGTTAGAATCTATATGACGCGGATTACTTCAACTTCATTCAAAAGGAGCTACGAGTCATTGCATATACTTAGTCTCTTATTAGTATATGTGTGCACAAATTACATCATAGTGTATATAAGGTTAATTTTGTTTGTCGAATATTTAAACTTTTCTCACATTCATGACAATACATATTGATTTGTTCCACTGATTGTTTTTAACAATAACATCATACGTTGTAGAATGTTTTGCAGCACTGTGAAAGATACATGTAATACACACACTCTCCCATGTCTCTCTCTCTCTATATATATATATATAACATAAATAATCATTAGTCTGAAAGTATTTTTTCATTTAACATAACATAGCCTTAAGATATTTATTTAATTTAACAAAACATTAATCTCAAAATTTACTTAATTCAACGAACATAAGTCTTAATACATTTATTTAATTTAACATATTCAATTCTAACTTATGTATAATGGCCTACATAATAATTTATTTCATTATCAAAATGCAATTTAACAGTAGTAAAGACGAAAACTAAGTGTACTATTTCACCAATAAAAACTAAACCTATTCTCCTACATACTAAACTATAATAAAAACATTACAGTGTTATAAAAATCAAAATACAACGAAAGATTGTCATGATATTTTTTAAGAAAATTAATTTTGATATGTAAACAAAATTTGGATAACAAATATTTAAATTAATAAATACTAAATTGAAAATTGACAGTAAGTTTTATTTCAGAACTAAAAGCAATTACTTAAACTGTATCAAATAATTTTTTTTATCTTTACACAAAATCATAACATGATACTAAAAATGAGTATAAAATTCTAATTTATAAACTAAAAGCTAACTCTTTGCACTGCCAAGTTTAGCTTTAACAGAACATTTGTTAAACAAAATATGGCAAACCCCCCATTTGATTAAACGGAAAATTAAATGTAACAAATTCAAAAATGAAAAGAAAGGCACAAAGGGGTTAAACTGATTTAGCTGATATTTTAAGCCTACATTCACTATGATCTTTATTTTGCTAAACTTTGACAGAAGCAGCCAAAGTAAAATTGATTTCAGATCTAAAAAAAGATAGAAGTCGAAAATGGTAAAATCTCCATTCTAAAGTTCAAAAGGTTCCAAAATCCATACACCTAACGACTGTTGACTACAATGTGAAGGCTTCCCACACCTTCATCCCATCGACTACTGACTTAACTGACTTAAAAAAGCACTCATTAATGGACTGTATTTGGCTTTACTACTGGCACAATGTCATTCTCTTCCGTCATTCAAGCACAAGTACACACACATTGTTCACTTTAAACACTCATATACATGGTCAGATTTTCTTCTGCAGGTCCATAATTCTACAACAAGCATCACATTGAAGAAAGAAATATGATCAACAAGTTGATCTGAGCTGCATTTTACTAGCCTCCGTTACCATTTATACTATATTTTTTACTTCTTCTTGCTGTTTCTACCTGCGTGCAGGAAGATTTATTAATACTGTAAATTTTATTCCAGTATTTTTACATATTGAAAGCTGCCGTTTATGGCCTGACTACTGTAAACAATTATAATTGCAAACAGATTAAACTTGGGTCATTTTCCACTTTCTATATTGTGTATTTTTTCCAGCCTCCACTACTGACTTTTTTCTTCCTGAAACTGCAGCAAATTGGTGTTGCAACATCACACCTCTTACTTTTTCTTACCTGCTGCAATGTATGAAAACAGTTTTTCCGCCTGTATATATATATATTGACCACTTTTATTAAACTTTTTTCCGTACTTCCGTTTCTTTCCACTCAGTGCATACTGCCTACTATTTTATACTTCACTGACTATATCCTACTACTTTTTTGGTTTTCCAATATACTGTCCAAAGGTATATAACTTTCTCCAACCTTTACTTTTCTTTTGCTCGGTTCATTCATAGGTATAGAACCGTACCCTAATTAGAAGTTCAATTTTTTTACATAAATCAACAAAATTTTCTAATTTCAACATGGGTCTATCGACTCACGTCTATTAAATTTAAAATCTTTAACTACACAAAACTATTTGATTTTCATTGCCACAGTTTCATTATGACCGTATGCGGAGCACGGGTTTACACTAGTATATATATATATATATATATATATATATATATATATATATATATATATTAGTATGGAGCATATGCCAATGGCATGCGTACAAACTTTATTTTGTATATAAATGTTGTCATTGTGTGTAGCATGGATTGAAAGTTCTTTAAGTTTGAAATTGTTGCACAAAACATTAATCAATATATATTTTTAGGCTAATTCTTTATATATGGTAATGGTCACAGATTAGATAGGTAGAAAATGTACTTGTGTATCCTAATGCAAATAGATTTAGAAGTAGCAAAATGAGCACATAAATTTAAAGAAATAAACTTCTAAAAAACGGTATTGATGAGAACAAAGTAAGTTCATTGCCATAATTGAGCCCATAAAATAATTACATAATTCATAATAAGTTGAGTAATGATTATCAAAAAAGAAAATTATATATAGCATAGTTTGAAATGAATACCAAATTCTATACGAAGAATTTACGTTTTATTTTATTTTTGGACAAACTTAATAAAGAAGAGATCTTTCAAGAAAGAAAATTAGAATTCAGTTATTTGACATGGTTAGCCGACATGCTACAAACCAAAGGTCATCAGGCCTACAATGTTTGGGATCAATCAGGATGGTACGTACTTGTTGTCTCACCTTAGACTTTACTAAAAAAATCCACACTTAGCCTCATGCATTGCGCATGCCGTATGCACCCATGCTTCTATCATCGTTAGTTAATTCTAGTCAAAGTTCAACTAAAGAATGAATCTACAAATTGCCAGTGATATAATTTGTAGACCACTACACTAAGGAAAAAGAAGAAACAAATGAGACCCTTATAATTGAGAGAAAAAAGTGAGTTAGATTTTTTTATTAAGAAGATAGATAATGCCATTTAGAATTGATTGAATTTAGAACAAAGTTTACCGTCCAACATGCATGCAACTATAATCATTTAAAGATAAGGTATCATAACTACGATCTATACAAATCTACGCTAGATATAATACTAAACATATATACTTATAGGAACGTAATATTTCCTCTTCAAAGATAGAAAATTAAATTTAACAGAATAAAAATGCATCAGTGGCATTAACAATACCAATTATTAATTTACACATATAACTCCCAATATCGTTTCCTCTACGACAACTCTCAGTATTGTTTTCCACCTAGCAAGGATGGAAGGAATGCAATTAAATGCTAACAAAGGAAAGGATTTGAGATCCATTAAAATTTTACCATCATATATATAGTTATTGTACATTAAATATGTACATGTTCAAAGTATGAGGAAATTAACAATTCATGTAGAAAAAAGATATGGTCCTAAAATAAGTGCATACATACCATGTTAGTTAAATATTTGAATAGGTATGTTATTTAATTAATTTTAGTTTAAATATGAAGATGAATGATTTTTTTGAAATATGACTCGGACTAAATTTGAGAATAATTTGGTTATTAAGATGAATAACTCATATCTTCCATATTATGAAAGAAAAGCCTAGGAATAAAGAGTCGTTAATTTTATTTTGCTGAAGGGAAATCATTTATTCTCCTCTTTGTTCCTTATTTTTTTTCTTATATTAATTATTCCTAGGTAATCTTAAAAGTGATGCAAAGCCATACATTACCACCATATTTTAATAACTTAGTTGAACACATCAGAATAGTAATAGGTCATCCATAAACTTGTTATATACACACACTATTGTATCACTTAATAGATAATTCAATTATGCCTAAGCTTACCCATATAAAAGGCAAGTAAAATGCATTTCACTGTATAAATAAATGGTAGATTAATAAAAATTATTATTTAGAGTAAACTTATCATTTAAAACTTACTATCCTAAGCTAATTCGATCATCATTATTGCAAATGCTAAATCATTCTATACTTCTATACAAATTCAATCACATAAACGTGGCATAGTAAAGTTTTGCTAAAGTGGTCAAACTTGATTATTCATTTGTAGTGCTATTTCATAGTTTAGTATTACCATAATTATAAATAATCATACATAGTACACTTGTTCTGTGTGAATAATTCTTTAAATACAACTTTTTATTGTCTAATGGGTCAAATATAATAATTAGTAATTTTGGTTGGTAAAAGCAAAGTTAAATAGAGCAGTTAACATAAATAATCCTTTAAATAATACCTTTCGTTGTATAATGATTCAATCATAATACATGATAATTATATTAGCATGCGGTAACACATCCCAACAAGATTAACTTCAAACAAACATAAATCAAGATTAAACCTTATTTAAATGCTTACCATATTGCTTTGTGGTCTTCCCTAAATGAGTTGTAGTACGTTCTTGAGCTTATCAACTGTTAATAGAAATATGGTGTGACTTTAGAACCAACATATTAGTATGTATTTACATGATTCATTCATTCTATTGGTATTAGACCACTTCTAATAACAGTAATATCAAAATCATACTACTTCGGCAGTGGTCCCACTAAGGCTAAAGAAGGGAGAATGCAATATTTTCCCAATCCTAAAAGAGTGTGTGTGTATGTATGTGTGTAAATATAAAATTAAAGGTGACATTAACTAATTAAAGTTATAAAATTTGGACCCTTTTGCTTTTGAAACAAATGACAAGTTTATATTGTATAATATTACTTCTATTACCTTCTATAACATGTGGCGTGACTTTAACTTGATGTCTAAATGGTTGTTTGAAATATATGTTGAATTTTGAATGAATATGTAATAATTTATACAACGATAGTTGCTATATGCACACTTTCAAGTCTTAAATCATATGTTTATGTGGTTAAAACTAGATACAAAGAATATGTCCTTTCATGTTGATTCTCTACCGTTGACTCCAAATAGCATTTATAAATGTTGTCCTCGACCCATTACAGCATTTTTGGGCCGTTGCATTGTTTTGTTTTAAATAGGGCGTTTTGACTAGTTTTTCGTGATTTAAATGGTTTGTAAATTATTTTATTTGTGAAAACTTTTTATGAAAGCTCTAATAAAATGAATTTGAGCATGAAAAAAAGATTAGAAGTTTAAATATAGTTTTAATAATTATTTACGAACTTTGAAAGTAAAATGCTGTAAAATATAAAACATGCCTTGTGTTTATTTTATTAAATTATAAATATGTTATTTTTAAGCAATATTTTACATAGATATTTACAACCTATATATAAATATTTTTTAAAAGTGTGTGCGTATATATATAAGTTTGGAAAAAGTAAGATGAGTATTTGATAAAGGAATAAGGAAGTTTTGGATTATAATAATTACGATATAATAAATGGTTTGGTGAAGTTATGTAAAAGTATATTAACTTGTTTAATAAGTGTAAGTATACTTAAATCTTCAAAAAAGAAAGTTTTAAAGATGATGTCGAGTATAAATACTTTTGGGTTTGTTGTGACAATTTGTTAATAACATTCGTCCTTAACCCTTTTTACTATACTTAGGAATATAATTAGATCTTCAAAAAGAATGTTTTAATGATAAACACAAGTGAAATGGTCTTGGGTTTGTAGTGATAATGTTTAAGTTACATTAGTCTTAAACCTTTCTGAATAGGGTGTTCAATGTAATTAGACCATTTAAATGGATATTTTAGAAGTAATAATAAATCTGGAATCTTTTGGAAAAGGATAGAAAAAGCAAAGGTTTAAAGTAAGAAATTTTATCAAAGATTTGTGAATATATTTATATCATTTGATATAATTATATGAATACATTTTGAAGTATTGAAAAACTACAAATGAACATTAGCAATTGATAGACAAATTTTTATTAGAGAAAAGAACGTTTACTAATAAAAGAGGTTTTAATTCATAAAAGTATTAGGTAAATAAAAAGGGGATTAGAAGTCACTTATGTGACTTGATCGTGCTTTGTGTGACTTGATCGTACTTTGTGTGTTTACTCGTATATGGAAAATATTTAATAGTGTACTTAGCACTAAAAGCCGACAAAGTAGACTTGTTATACTTGTGAGAGTTAAGATTGAAGTGTCTAGGCAAGGTTTTGATGCAACTAGTGCTCTAACCTATCTGGCTTCACTCTTGACCGAGGGATAGTGTGAGATGAAAAGGTCAGAAACGTGATAAGTACACGGGATTTGATTTTCATATATGATCATCTATTTTGAACTTGTTACTCGATTAGTCGACTATCGAACTTGACCAAATTAACTTAGGAAATATCTAGAAGAAACTTGATAAGTAAGAACTTGACCAAAATAGTTTTGCTTGTCACTTAGTCTAGATGGCCTCAAGTGTCAAGCATGATTTTCAAAAGTTTAGACCTCGCAGTCTCAAATCAGGTTTTTCCTTTCGGCACCGAAATAGTTTCATTTGTCACTTAGTCTAGATGGCTTCAAATGTCAAGCATGATTTTCAAAAGTTTAGTGCTCAGGGCCTTAAGTTAGATTTTTCCTTTCGGCACCAAAATGGTTTTACTTACCACTCAGTTCAGGTGACTTCAAGTGGAAGGCACGATTTTTGAAAGTTTTAACCTTACAATCCCGATTCAGATTTTGCCTTTCGGCGTTCAAACATTTTTCACTCATCATCTAGCATAGATGGCTTCACATAACCAATATGATTTTGAAAGTTTTTGACCTCTTCGTCCAAAATGTAGATTAAACTCAAAAGATAATCAAGAAAAATAAACCAAACCTGCACACATCAAAGTTCACTCCATATTTCACATATGAAGTGAACTTTGAGGGGCATGCATTTTACCAAAAATTCTCAATAGTAAAAACAATGGTTATCTTCTTAAGGAAAGTCCAACGCTCTGTATCCATATGTATTACAATAGTTATGATGCTTAGGTATTTAAATAACGAACGAGTTAAGCCCATCTTAAAAGAATAATACCACATGGCGAAAAGGAATTGCCCATTAGCGGATCCAAAGCCCAAAGCACCAATCTATAGCAAAAGGAATCAACGATCGAGATGACCAATGTGACAAAATGCGACTCAAATGTAGGAGGCTATTTAGGCGAGAAGACAAGTCATCAATCCACACCTCTTAAGCAACAACGCTAGATGCTCAAAACAAACTCCAGTTGTAGCAGCACATCAAGAAACCTCTGCAATTCAAGGAGAGCATTCTCCACTAATGGTGCTACAGCTTGTTGGCTATAAATAGGCGGCATTCCCAAGGCATAAGGGATTTTTTTGGCGCAAAAAGAACTTACACAATCATATAGTACTTTCCTATATTAGAGCTCTATTCAAAAAGTCATTAATGGTGGAAACGTCTAGATTCAATGTAATAAGCCTTTCAGCTAAACAAGAGAAACTAAATATGGAAAGGACAGTGGACATAGGGACTTTGACCCGAACCACTATAAAAAGTCTCGATGTTATTTACTTTCTGCACTTTATCTTCTCGTTTACTAGCATGACTTTATAGCTTAACACTCCGTAACTCCAACTTATTTAGTTCAAGTCTTGATAACCTTATACCCATGACCATAACTCAAGTAATTTTCAGAGTATATCTTCGAACCTCGGAGTGTTGGTGTAGACGATATTCTACAGCAACACCTGTAAATCCAAATGGGTGTGCTTGTAGCCCGTCCAAATCAAGTGGGTATACCCTATGCCTAGAAAATCAAGAGGGCATGCCTTGTTTAAAGATTGGCATTTGAAAAGAAATATGAACTGGCAATTGTACGAGACTAGATGTAGGAGAAATCTGCACTAGTATAAAATTCCTATGTCATCTCTCTAGTTCTCTCCTTTACTTTATTGCTTTAATTTACCTATGATTGCATATGTGATTGATTGTTGATATAATTCTAGATTGAAAATTTGTAATACAAAATTTAACTTAAAAGAAATTTAAAAGGATTTAAAAAGTTAGAAAACTCAATTCACCCCTTTAATGTTTGATTAAGATCCATAATTCTACAACCAACATCCGAGTTGTGCAATACTTTTAGATATATTATGGAGACATTGTACAAAGATAAACAAGAACTCGGTGGAAGCAAATGAAATATATATACGAATATTAATTAATTGAAGAAGAAGATACATAGCTGTAAAGACAGAAATATTAGAAGTGATGAGTAGTTGTTTGAATCTTTGAATCTTTGCTCAGCACCCCATGGCAATTATATTATACTCGAAGATCATTAACCATTAACCTCGATCGAATCAAAAAATATCCACAAATACGAAGAACTTTGAAATTTGAAAATCTCACATGTATGTCGACATATCCCTCCACCCAATTATGTCGATATATCAATGATTTTTCTATTTATTTAAATTAAAATAAAGGTATTTAACCTCCATCCCTTCACCATTAGACATGTTTATTCAGCAACTATATAATGGCTTTGGAAACAAAATTTTATATAAAACATTTTCATTTCTCTTACTCTTTCATTTCCATACTTTTATGAGAAAGATCCATTACATATTCTTCCACTCTATTTACAAATCCATACTGTTTCATGCCAATTCTTCAAGGATTTTTAAACCACACACTCTCTCTCTGGTTTCATCATATTCCTTAAAGAGTTCAAAGATGTATTGCTATTGGATGTCCATAGGATATTGTACTGAATCTGCAAGAATCTGTATTGAAGATACAACTGCTTTCCATACTCCACTATTGATTATAAAGAGAAGGTGTTCTTATAGCCTATGAAATCAAGAGGGTGATCTTGTAGCCCGGTAAATCAAGCGGGTGAATCATAGCCCGTGTAATTAAGATTGTAAAGGTTATCTTGCTACTTGTGGAAAGAAAGTGGTGATAGTAAAATTTCGTATGGTGTAATATAGGACTGGATGTTGGATTGGATATCTGAACTAGTATTTACTTTACTACTTGCTTATTCTATGATTATTTGTTTCAGCTTGCAATTTGAGTAGACAAAGTTTTAAATTCATAAGTAAGTTCAAATAGTTGAAATAACACTCTCCCACCTTTAGTGTACAAATATCCTTAAGATCCATTCTATATAGTATTATAGACAACTATTTTCCTATATTTGGTATCAGAGTGACTAGTTTTCAAAAATTCACAACTTGATTTTTGAAAAGTATAAATGGCTAATAACACTAGTAACACTTTCTTTAACACTTTTATAGAAGGACAATCTACTGCTAGATCCCTACTATTTAATGGTAGTAATTATGCTTGTTAGGCTTATAGGACGAATATTTATTTGTAGTCTAATGGTTTAGATATTTGGAATATTATCCAAACAGATTACACTGAGTACCAAATGAATAATGCATAATGAACTAGCGATCAAAAGACACAAGCACTCAACAATTCAAAAGCTATGAATATTTTATTCTGCATCTTAGATAAAAATGAAATAGAGTGTCTATTAGTAAAAGTGCATTGAAAATTTGGAGAACACTAGAAATCACACACGAAGGCACTAACAAAGTTAAATAGACAAAGATCTCCATGTTAACTAATCAATTTCTATTGTTTAAAATAAAATAAAGTGAATCCATTTCTGATATGTATTCTAGATTTCAGGATATATTACGTCGTTAATATCATTAGGAAAGAAATTTGCTAAAGAGGACTAAGTCAGAAAGATCTTGAATTCTGTAATGAATGGGATCATAAGACTTTGACAATCGAAGAAGTCAATGGTATTAGTACTATGAAAACAGAAGAATTAATTGGTAATCTAGTGTCCTATGAAGTACAGTTGCAGGCTAGAAAAGAGAATCAAGTAAATGATAAGAAATCACTAGCACTCAATGATACAAATGAAAATTATCAACCATATGATGATGATGGGGAAATCGATTTCATTACCAGGAATTTCAAGAAATTATTGAAATATAGGAAAAAAAATAAACTTCAAAAAATTAACAATTATACAGATAATTCAAGAAATGGAAATTTTGTTAAGTGTTTCGAATGTGATAAAACCAGTCATTTGAAAAGAGATTGTCTATGTAACGACCCGTAAATTTCAACTGTTTTACTAACGTAATTAACTGAAATTTTGCGAAATTTTAAACGATAAAATTTTGAAATATAAATTTGATATTTGGAATACGTCTAGTTAAACATAGCCACTGGTAAATTTTCGTTCGAAAATATGGAAGTTTATTTCGCGCGTAAATTTACTTCAATTTAATCAGTTAAAAAAGCAATGAAAATAAAATGTTTTCGGAACCTAAATATTTTTGCATAGAAAAATTCTAAACCGTCTTCTGCGCAAGACGTCATTTTTCGTTTTTCAAAATTCGGACATCTTTGCCTCCATCGGTCTTATTTTTCTGCGTTTTTCTTGCACTTTCCGTAGTAGAAAAATTCAAATTTTTATAATTCAATCGTACCACTGGTATCTGTATACCATTTTGATCGTCTCGTTGTGCTGATTCTTAAGGCGTATTCGCTTATGTGTTTTGGAATCCGATACGAAGCGGAATCCGGGAAAATGATTCTGTATTGATATCGATTTTTGATCTTCTAGTTCTGTTGTAACCATTCAATTATCCACCCTATAAAACAAATAGCTATCTGCTTTTGATGTTTTCTGAATTCATTTATGGACTCCGGTTTTCCGGGTTCTACTATTATCTTTCTTTGGGAATTTGTTTAATTGTTTGCTCAAAATAATGAAGTTCATATTTATTGCGTTGCTTTGAAAATTACTCCTACTTTATAACTCTGAACCAACACATCCCCTGGCATTCCCTACCCATCTTTACACGTTAGTTTTCTGTACTTCAATTCTTTTCTCCTCATCTTCTCTGCTCCCTCCCTTCTTTTCGCCATGCCTATCTAAAATAAAAATAAATAGAAAAATTAATATAAGCATCACGTTTCCTTTCCACTGCTATCACTCGCAACCGCCTCTCATCCCCACCATCCAACGGCAACCGAGCAATCTCCATCCCCTGCTTAGCCAGCGCCCAACTCGCGTCTTCCTCCACCGTGAAGCCACCGTTCTTCCTCAGCGTCCCAAACTCTGCTAACCCGTGCGCTTCCGACTAGCACTGCGCCGCGACAGCCGGTGCCCCTGCAACCGACCCCATCTCCTTGCTTCGTCCAGACCGTGCTCCTCCTCACCATGCAGCCCATCTTGCCGATATCTTCATCTTCCTTTTCTTTGAAGATAGTACAAGGTCAGTTATATTAAGATACCTATTTGTAATTTATAAACAATATGTAATATTTCAAGATCTGTTATTTATATACATTAGTAGTATATAGGCTATAGGCTGTCAAATATAAAGAGTCTATATATATGTATTATAATATTATTTACATGAAAGCTTATATGAATACGTTGCATTGATTCTAAATAGATAAGTATATAAGTTTTGGGTTATGGTGTAAAAAAGATAGTTTCTTTATGCATTCAAAATTTTAATACTGGTTTATTACTTTGTAGTCTATGTATATATATATATATAAGATTTGGTCTCAATTTATATATGTATATCAAGTTATCTATATGTTTTATATTATATAGTTTATGGCATCTATTTTCTGCAGTTTCTGTCTATAGTCGATTAATGCTATATATATAGTTATATTTGTTGATTTTAGTAATCTGCTTTACAGCTATATAAGAGTTTACATAGAATTTTATTCATTAAATTTCAAAATGTTAGTTTAAAACTATATGTTAGCTTACATAGAATTTTATTTATTTGTGTTAGCTGTTTATGGAAGTTGATGTGGGAATGCACACATCAAGCTATTGATATTTATTATAAAACATATGTACTAGTTTTCTATGACTTATTTTACTGGACGTATAAGATTTATAATGGTATTATATAAAGTCTGTTACATTTGTTATATTGGTTATATAAAGAGAATTGGTTACAGCGCAGTGCAGTGGTTATGGAGTAGTAGTGTGTAGATTTAATATGTATGTTCTTCAAAGATTTATTTTGGATTCAAGTGTGTTATATAAATTGATGGTACTCTTGACTTATATGTAATGATAGTATAGGTATGCATTTTTAAAATATTGCTTTATGCATACGGTTTAAGTATTGTTTTGAAATTATAAAATATTTTGACTTTAAATTTTGTGTGTTTAAGGATAATAATTTCTAATTTTATATGTATATATAATATCTTACCCTAACATGTGTTTAAATTTGATATTTATGTTTAATAAAAATAATAAATATAAATATTCTGTATATATTTGGATGATTCTGATTCATTTTCATCGTTTTCGCATTTATCAGCTTCGTCCATTGTGCTTGTTTTCTCCATATAATCATATCAATCTAGCTTTGTTTTGGAATTCGCATTCGGATTTTTAACTCAACTTCACCGTCGAATCTCTCTCTAGCCTCGAAAGGTGAGCACTCACTCACGATTAACGTTCTTTTATTTATTAAATTTGATTTCAATTGAAACGAAAATTGAAATATGCTGCTGTCAGTTATTTACACTGTTATATGTATGCTTGATTATACGATGATAATCATGTTTGATTGATAATTGATTGATTGTTTGTTGTTTATATTGGATGTAAAATTGAAATGTATAAAGTGATAAATATTATGCAAGTAAATTTGACGTAGGATAAATAAAAATTTGAATCGACATATATGTTGAATTTGATTAGTTGAATATGACCCCTTTTATTTGTTAATTAATTGACATGTAAAATAGTGATAATTACACTTTGTACCATTGAACGTATATTGAATCAACTGTTGTAGTATTAAATTGAAATTGAACGACAAGTGAAAACCGTAATGTAATAATCTTTAATCTACTTGAAATGATAGGGTAGATTCTAGGAATAATTATATTAATTTGCATAAATAACAAATGAAAATTAATACGATTATTTCGGGATTATTTAAATTGTTGAATTGTTGTGAATGGATGCTATTGCTTGTTTATTTACTTTGACACCATCCCAGCTATCACACTGCAAGTTCCCTTTGTATGCTTTGATTTTTTTTTTAAATTGAAATGGAATCGGTTTGAAATGATAAATACCCAAATAAACTTTGACTTTGGATAGAAAATTAAATTAAACCCGATTGGTCAATGGTTTGGTTTTAAATAAAATAAAGTTTTATTTGACGAATAATATGGTTTTGAATAAAATTTGGAATTTAAATTCGAATGAATGGAAAATGTGAATATTTGTAATTGAGACAAATATTAACGGCGTAATTGACGAAGAACATTGTTTAAATTTAAATTGATTAATGATGAAGTTTTGGAATTGTTAAAAAAATTAAGTTTTGAAATTTGTAATAATTAACTTTTGGAAATTATTATTAATTAAGTTGAAATTAAAAATAATTAAGTTTTGAAATTGTTAATAATTAAGTAATAATCAAAGATTTGAAATTATTTGATAATTGAATGAGATTGAATTATTTAATGGTTAAACTAAATTGAATATTTTATTTAAGTGAAATTGAAGTTTGAACAAGTGTAACTAAGTAAATAATAAGTGAAATGGATTTCTTTAATAAGAAATAGAATGTGTTTTGTTAACAAATGAAAGACTTGTAATTTAAAGAATTTCATTCGACAAATTTAATTTAAATGAATTTGTAAGTTTTGATATAATGAAGTTGAACTTAAGAAATTGATTTAATGAATTGGAAATTAAATAGAATTGTTTTGAATGATAAATTTACTTAACGAATATTGAATAAAATCGATAAATGAAGTTAAACTGATTTGAATGTTAAATTAAATTAATTTAAATGATTTCGGAATGAAACTTATATACGAACTTGAATCAATATTTGAATTGTTTTAAATAAAATTTGAAATTGTATTATAAGATTTTGAAATGGTAATTTGGAAGTTTTGAAACGTAAATTATGGAAATTGGTTTAGAAAGACAAACGAAATGTTGATTTATAAACTCTGATTGAAATTGAAATTGATTTGACTTTGAAATAAATAAACGACCAATCGGTGAAATAATTTCGAAGGTTATTAAAGAGACCGGAATCGGTTATGGATATACTCTCTATCTAAACCGAAAACCACTTTAATAACCATACGCGGAGTGTGATCCAGAATGAAGTGGTTGGAATGATGAACGTGATGACTGAAGAAAGAGAATGATAATGGATAGCCTTGACACTTGTGTCAAATTGGAAATGACTAAAACAGGAGCCGTGCCGGGCCAATGGAGGTCAGCTACCTCAAGCGAACACACTTCTTCGAACTACTCATTACTTGTTGTCGACTGGTGCACCCTTGATTTTGGGAGTGTTGTTTCGCGGTGTTGCGGTCGCTGCGGCGATGCGTTCTCACAAGTCCGGATCAGGCAAACGGTAGTTTCACTACCTTGGGTATTGCCTCATGTGCCTTGTCATACTTGTATCCCTATATACGCGACCACTACGATTTGTTTTGTGTTATACCTATTTAGTACTCCCTGATATCCCACTAGTTTACGGTGGAGTTTACAGTGCTGTATAGACTATAACGCTTGTATAAAATGTGTTAAGGGGGATAATGGTAACGCCTTAACACTATTTTGATATCTTATATTACTGATAGACATTATCTACTTATCGTACACTACTACATAGTAGATAGTTTAACGGATCCTTAAAGGATGGTTAGTCCAAACATCCTTTGAGTTACTTGTATTTCAATTGCTATTTCACTTGAGTTGGATTTATTGATATAAGAATGTTAATCCTGACTCGAGTGTTTTGTGTTTTGCTTTTCGCTCGGGTCAGACTGAGTGTACTAGTATTCGAGACTCACCTTTGGAGTTGGAGCCTCGCTTGGAGATCCAGCTATCTATCCAGTTCAGATATCCAGTTGATTCTAGTGATGTATTATGATATTGTATTTGATTATTGTATTCGAGACATCTGTTGTACCTTATTTAACTCTGATATGTATATAGTAGCTTCATAAACTACTATCTTTTGCTTCCGCTGCATTTATTACTCTGTGTCTGTGATCTGTGATTATTTATTTACCGTATATGTTCAGTTTTGCCAAATTTAAATAAACAACGCGGTATTTTGAATTATTCAAGTCCGACATGTGCGGTAGCGAATGGTCCAAAATAGTGGGTCGTTACAGTTGGTATCAGAGCTTTGGTAGCTCTAGGCAAAACTTAGCATATAGGGTAAATGTATTTACAGAATCACTCTCATTCGAGTTTCAATCTCTTCCTTTTGACCTGATTCCTTTGAATTTTGGAACGTTCCCTGCGGTTCCAAAATTCATTCGTGTCCCCACTATTCGTTTCTAATTCTGGAGTATCCCATAACTCCACTTTGAATGATCTTTATAATGAATCGGCGGTCTCGCCAATCTTCAGATGATTTGTAAATTGGAGAAACTCCTTTACAATATGCATTGATTTACCAGAGATTTCTGTATTCTCGGTTTAAGATGTTATCTATCTCCTGCTATACCTGAATTCTATTTCTTGAGATCGAATGTCGATTTACCTCGAAATTCTACACCAATCTTATATTTGAAGCCACGGTCGACCCGGTTAAGGTTGCCCGCGATTTATATAAACTTATCCATCGCCTTATTTTGTTATTTAATTATCTCGTCTTTGTTTCAAACCTATCTTCGAATCGAAATTCTCTTTGATTTGAGTCTATCAAAAATTTGAATCTCTATCCTTGCTTTGAAATCCATTATTGTATCGCTAAGTGAGGAAGTGTATTTGTAAATTAATTTTAAAATGTTTTTTTATATATTGTGTTGTTGAGTTGTTGATGTTGATTTGGGTTTTCGATCGATTCGTCTGATCAACGCTATCGATAGGATTTCCAAAACACTTGAGCAGAGCAAACTGACACAATATCGTTTTCAAATTTGATAAATAAAATAAATTTTTTTGTATGATTATATTATATATAAATATAAGTTTTCTGAAGTTAAATTGTTAATGAATTAGTTGTCTGAAATAATAATATTTGATTTTCATTTATTGTTTTGTAAACCATTGACTATTGCATAATATAAATAAATGAATTTATAAACTTGGTTATAAATTGATTGGAATTTGAAAAGAATTTAATTCAGAAATTTGAGAATTTATTAGTTTCCGGTGATTTCGAACTTTGTTTTTTTTAAATTTTAAAGTATATATTATTGAATGTATTTTCAAATAGAAATCGTTTTCAAAGAATTTAAAATGTTGAAATCAGTGCTCTTCTCTTTGTCGCTGGAAAATAATTTCGGTGATGGCGGCCGCATCATCGACATTCATTTTCGAGTTTCGAAGCGGAGATACTATTCTATAGCTTTGCTACGGTTTTGTTTTGAAAAATATTTTGATTTGAATTTTTTTTAGTATAATTTGATTTATATATATATGGGTATCTTATTTAAAATTTAATTTGATTTGGTATAAATATATTATATATATCTCTAAATTGTTTAAAGTTAATCGGAAATCTAATTCTTAAATTTTGCTAAAGGATGATTTTAATTATAAATAAAACCAAAATTTGGAATAAATATTTAAACTTGAATAATTAAATTGGGAAAATTTTATTTGTATATTGTTCAACTGCATTCTAATACAACTTACCTAAATCATTCAGAAGTTGAATATGTAATTGGATTATATATAAGATAAATTGAATTTATAAATAAAATTTGAGTGTTTATAATAAATGTTATACACTAAATTTTGATTATAAAGATGTTAATAGAGTTAGATAGGATAATAAGTAAACTCAGTTAATAATGAAATAAATTTATTTTGAAAGAATTAATAAATTAAAATTTGATCAACATATGAAAATACCTTGAATTTAAAAGAAATTAATAGATGAAAATTAATTTAAATCGAAACTTTTATGATTTAAATTAATTTATATGGGTTAAATATATGTGAGTAGATATATTAAGTAGAATAAATTTAACAGTAAATTGGAATAAAGAAGAATTTAAAATTGTGGAAGAAAATATGATTATAATAAAAGAATATTCAAATTTATGGTTTTAGAAATTGTAAATTGAAGAAATGGGATAATAAGATAATGAATTTAGAAATAGTTGAGATTGATTTAAGTGAAATCAAATGGATTAAATCAATTATTGAATATCAATTAATTTAAATTTGAATTTATATGGTTTAAATTAATTGTTATTTTGTATTTCAAATCTGTTTTTCTTTCTGGTTGTTTCTATTCTCCTACCTCGTTCCTTTTCGGGGACGAAAAGTTTTGAGTGGGGGAGAGTGTAACGACCCGTAAATTTCAACTGTTTTAATAACGTAATTAACTGAAATTTTATGAAATTTTAAACGATAAAATTTTGAAATATAAATTTGATATTTGGAATACGTCTAGTTAAACATAGCAACTGGTAAATTTTCGTTCGAAAATATGGAAGTTTATTTCGCGCGTAAATTTACTTCAATTTAATCAGTTAAAAAAGCAATGAAAATAAAATGTTTTCGGAACCTAAATATTTTTACATAGAAAAATTCTAAACCGTCTTCTGAGCAAGAAGCCATTTTTCGTTTTTCAAAATTTGGACATCTTTGGCTCCATCGGTCTTATTTTTCTGCGTTTTTCTTGCACTTTCCGTAGTAGAAAAATTCGAATTTTTAGAATTCAATCGTACCACTGGTATCTGTATACCGTTTTGATCGTCTCGTTGTGCTGATTCCTAAGGCGTATTCGCTTCTGTGTTTTGGAATCCTATACAAAGCGGAATCCGGGAAAATGATTCTGTATTGATATCGATTTTTGATCTTCTAGTTCTGTTGTAACCATTCAATTATCCACCCTATAAAACAAATAGCTATCTGCTTTTGATGTTTTCTGAATTCATTTATGGACTCCGGTTTTCTGGGTTCTACTATTATCTTTCTTTGGGAATTTGTTTAATTGTTCGCTCAAAATAATGAAGTTCATATTTATTGCGTTGCTTTGAAAATTACTCCTACTTTAAAACTCTGAACCAACACATCCCCTGGCATTCCCTACCCATCTTTACACGTTAGCTTTCTGTACTTCAATTCTTTTCTCCTCATCTTCTCTGCTCCCTCCCTTCTTTTCGCCATGCCTATCTAAAATAAAAATTAATAGAAAAATTAATACAAGCATCACATTTCCTTTCCACTGCTATCACTCGCAACCGCCTCTCATCCCCACCATCCAACGGCAACCGAGCAATCTCCATCCCCTGCTTAGCCAGCGCCCAACCCGCGTCTTCCTCCACCGTGAATTCACCATCCTTCCTCAGCGTCCCAAACTCTGCTCACCCGTGCGCTTCCGACTAGCACTGCGCCGCGACAGCCGGTGCCCCTGCAACCGACCCCATCTCCTTGCTTCGTCCAGACCGTGCTCCTCCTCACCATGCAGCCCATCTTGCTGATATCTTCATCTTCCTTTTCTTTGAAGATAGTACAAGGTCAGTTATATTAAGATACCTATTTGTAATTTATAAACAATATGTAATATTTCAAGATCTGTTATTTATATACATTAGTAGTATATAGGCTATAGGCTGTCAGATATAAAGAGTCTATATATATGTGTTATAATATTATTTACATGAAAGCTTATATGAATACGTTGCATTGATTCTAGATAGATAAGTATATAAGTTTTGGGTTATGGTGTAAAAAAGATAGTTTCTTTATGCATTCAAAATTTTAATACTGGTTTATTACTTTGTAGTCTATGTATATATATATATATAAGATTTGGTCTCAATTTATATATGTATATCAAGTTATCTATATGTTTTATATTATATAGTTTATGGCATTTATTTTCTGCAGTTTCTGTCCACAGTCGATTAATGCTATATATATAGTTATATTTGTTGATTTTAGTAATCTGCTTTACAGCTATATAAGAGTTTACATAGAATTTTATTCGTTAAATTTCAAAATGTTAGTTTAAAACTATATGTTAGCTTACATAGAATTTTATTTATTTGTGTTAGCTGTTTATGGAAGTTGATGTGGGAATGCACACATCAAGCTATTGATATTTATTATAAAACATATGTACTAGTTTTTTATGACTTATTTTACTGGACGTATAAGATTTATAATGGTATTATATAAAGTCTGTTACATTTGTTATATTGGTTATATAAAGAGAAGTGGAAAATAGGCATAAGGACAAACTTTGAAAAAAAATTAGGTTGAAGGACAACAAGTTTCGTTTTTAGGTTGAAGGACAAACTTTGAAAAAAATTAGGTGGAAGGACAATGCTAAATATAGTTAGCATTTTGTACAGTGTAAAACTGAATATAATGCTAGTTATAATAGCATTTTCTATACTGTAAAAACTGAATATAATGCTAGTTATAACTAGCATTGTCCTTCAGACTAATTTTCTTTTAAAGTTTGTCCTTCAGCCCAAAATAGAAACTTGGTGTCCTTCAACCTAAATTTTTTCCAAAGTTTGTCCTTATGCCTAATTCCCTCTAAAGAGAATTGGTTACTGCGCAGTGCAGTGGTTATGGAGTAGTAGTGTGTAGATTTAATATGTATGTTCTTCAAAGATTTATTTTGGATTCAAGTGTGTTATATAAATTGATGGTACTCTTGACTTATAAGTAATGATAGTATAGGTATGTATTTTTAAAATATTGCTTTATGCATACGGTTTAAGTATTGTTTTGAAATTATAAAATATTTTGACTTTAAATTTTGTGTGTTTAAGGATAATAATTTCTAATTTTATATGTATATATAATATCTTACCCTAACATGTGTTTAAATTTGATATGTATGTTTAATAAAAATAATAAATATAAATATTCTGTATATATATTTGGATGATTCTGATTCATTTTCATCGTTTTCGCATTTATCAGCTTCGTCCATTGTGCTTGTTTTCTCCATCTAATCGTATCAATCTAGCTTTGTTTTGGAATTCGCATTCGGATTTGTAACTCAACTTCACCGTCGAATCTCTCTCTAGCCTCGAAAGGTGAGCACTCACTCACGATTAACGTTCTTTTATTTATTAAATTTGATTTCAATTGAAACGAAAATTGAAATATGCTGCTGTCAGTTATTTACACTGTTATATGTATGCTATTACCTGTATCAGTTCACCTGTGACATCTGACACCATTATTTGTTAATTATACGATGATAATCCTGTTTGATTGATAATTGATTGATTGTTTGTTGTTTATATTGGATGTTAAATTGAAATGTATAAAGTGATAAATATTATGCAAGTAAATTTGACGTAGGATAAATAAAAATTTGAATCGACATATATGTTGAATTTGATTAGTTGAATATGAACCCTTTTATTTGTTAAATTAATTAACATGTAAAATAGTGATAATTACACTTTGTACCATTGAACGTATATTGAATTAACTGTTGTAGTATTAAATTGAAATTGAACGACAAATGAAAACTGTAATGTAATAATCTTTAATCTACTTGAAATGATAGGGTAGATTCTAGGAATAATTATATTAATTTGCATAAATAACAAATGCAAATTAATACGATTATTTCGGGATTATTTAAATTGTCAAATTGTTGTGAATGGATGCTATTGCTTGTTTATTTACTTTGACACCATCTCAGCTATCACACTGCAAGTTCCCTTTGTATGCTTTGATTTTTTTTTAAATTGAAATGGAATCCGGTTGAAATGATAAATACCCAAATAAACTTTGACTTTGGATAGAAAATTAAATTAAACCCGATTGGTCAATGTTTTGATTTTAAATAAAATAAAGTTTTATTTGACGAATAATATGGTTTTGAATAAAATTTGGAATTTAAATTCGAATGAATGGAAAATGTGAATATTTGTAATTGAGACAAATATTAACGACGTAATTAACGAAGAACATTGTTTAAATTTAAATTGATTAATGATGAAGTTTTGGAATTGTTAAAAAAATTAAGTTTTGAAATTTGTAATAATTAAGTTTTGGAAATTATTAATAATTAAGTTGAAATTAAAAATAATTAAGTTTTGAAATTGTTAATAATTAAGTAATAATCAAAGATTTGAAATTATTTGATAATTGAATGAGATTGAATTATTTAATGGTTAGACTAAATTGAATATTTTATTTAAGTGAAATTGAAGTTTGAACAAGTGTAACTAAGTAAATAATAAGTGAAATGGATTTCTTTAATA
Organism: Allium fistulosum; assembly: GCA_030737815.1. Taxonomy (NCBI): domain Eukaryota; kingdom Viridiplantae; phylum Streptophyta; class Magnoliopsida; order Asparagales; family Amaryllidaceae; genus Allium; species Allium fistulosum. The sequence continues at coordinate 100,828,468 of CM060902.1, forward strand.
AGAAATAGAATGTGTTTTGTTAACAAATGAAAGACTTGTAATTTAAAGAATTTGATTCGACAAATTTAATTTAAATGAATTTGTAAGTTTTGATATAATGAAGTTGAACTTAAGAAATTGATTTAATGAATTGGAAATTAAATAGAATTGTTTTGAATGATAAATTTACTTAACGAATATTGAATAAAATCGATAAATGAAGTTAAACTGATTTGAATGTTAAATTAAATTAATTTAAATGATTTCGGAATGAAACTTATATACGAACTTGAATCAATATTTGAATTGTTTTAAAAAAAATTTGAAATTGTATTATAAGATTTTGAAATGGTAATTTGGAAGTTTTGAAACGTAAATTATGGAAATTGGTTTAGAAAGACAAACGAAATGTTGATTTATAAACTCTGATTGAAATTGAAATTGATTTGGCTTTGAAATAAATAAACGACCAATCGGTGAAATAATTTCGAAGGTTATTAAAGAGACCGGAATCGGTTATGGATATACTCTCTATCTAAACCGAAAACCACTTTAATAACCATACGCGGAGTGTGATCCAGAATGAAGTGGTTGGAATGATGAACGTGATGACTGAAGAAAGAGAACGATAATGGATAGCCTTGACACTTGTGTCAAATTGGAAATGACTAAAACAGGAGCCGTGCCGGGCCAATGGAGGTCAGCTACCTCAAGCGAACACACTTCTTCGAACTACTCATTACTTGTTGTCGATTGGTGCACCCTTGATTTTGGGAGTGTTGTTTCGCGGTGTTGCGGTCGCTGCGGCGATGCGTGCTCACCAGTCCGGATCAGGCAAACGGTAGTTTCACTACCTTGGGTATTGCCTCATGTGCCTTGTCATACTTGTATCCCTATATACGCGACCACTACGATTTTTTTTGTGTTATACCTATGGAGTACTCTCTGATATCCCACTAGTTTACGGTGGAGTTTACAGTGCTGTATAGACTATAACGCTTGTATAAAATGTGTTAAGGGGGATAATGGTAATGCCTTAACACTATTTAGATATCTTATATTACCGATAGACATTATCTACTTATCGTACACTACTACATAGTAGATAGTTTAACGGATCCTTAAAGGATGGTTAGTCCAAACATCCTTTGAGTTACTTGTATTTCAATTGCTATTTCACTTGAGTTGGATTTATTGATATAAGAATGTTAATCCTGACTCGAGTGTTTTGTGTTTTGCTTTACGCTCGGGTCAGACTGAGTGTACCAGTATTCGAGACTCACCTTTGGAGTTGGAGCCTCGCTTGGAGATCCAGCTATCTTTCCAGTTCAGATATCCAGTTGATTCTAGTGATGTATTCTGATATTGTATTTGATTATTGTATTCGAGACATCTGTTGTACCTTATTTAACTCTGATATGTATATAGTAGCTTCATGAACTACTATCTTTTGCTTCGGCTGCATTTATTACTCTGTGTCTGTGATCTGTGATTATTTATTTACTGTATATGTTCAGTTTTGCCAAATTTAAATTAACAACGTGGTATTTTGAATTATTCAAGTCCGACATGTGCGGATGCGAATGGTCCAAAATAGCGGGTCGTTACAGTCTAAATCTGAAGAAATCAAAGTTCTCTTCAAACACTTTCAGTAAGAAGTGGAAACATGCTTTCAATGCAAGTTGGGATGATTCAGATACACTGTCAAGTGATAGTGATTCAGAAACCGAAAATGCCAACATGTGCTTTATGGAAAATGATGCCCCGGCATGGAATTGTAACAAAGAAATTATGAATGTTTTAAATGATATGTATAAGGGATATAAAATGCTTGGAAAAAAGTACAAGATTAGTTTAGTAGAGATAGACAGATTAAAAATGTGTAAGGAAATGTTAACTGAAGAAAAACAATATCTAGAAGATGAAATTAACTTAATGGACATAATGATGAAAAGGATTTAAAACATAAATGTTTTGAAAAACTGAAAAGTGAAAATGAATCCTTAGGATCAGAAATTCTTTCAATGAAGTTAGAGATCACTGATCTAAATGACAAATAACATCTCTGGATAATGTTATTCTTAACTTAATAAGGATTTTAATAAAATGAAAACCGATGATGATAAATTGAACAAAGAGAAGGATAGTCTAGAAATTTTATTATCTTCAACTAAGCCCACTAACAATAAATGTGGACTTAAATATACCCCTAAACCTAAATCAAAGAAAAAAAGTACTCAAAGTACTAAACTTTTTATGGGTACCAAATTCAAACCAAAACCTAGAAAATTATAGTTAAAACCTCCAAATAAGTTTATTAATCTATGGGTTCGTAGAAGGTTAGATAAGAATGAGAGAAAAATATATTGATAATTTTATTAATAAAGTTCATTTATCTGATGATTATATTTTGAAAGGTTATTCAAACTCTTTCTGGGTTTGGCTTACCAAAACTTAACCCAAAGGACCCCAAAATAAAATAAGGTACCAGTGCGCATATTTTATATTTTGGGATAGTTTGGTTAAAGTCCCTATTAAGTTTCAAAATACACCAAACATCCTTACCCAAAAAAGTATGTAAATTAGGTCCCTAGAATTAAGTTACTGAATAATTGCTGACATTTATGCAAATATGCAATTTTGTTGAAAAATTGCAGAAATTTCTGCAATTATTCACTGAAAAATTGCGGAAATTTCCACAATTATTCACCAAAAAATTGTGGAAATTTCTATAATTATTCATTGAATAATTGCAGACATTTATGCAATTTTTGGATATAATTGCTTAAATGTCTGCAGTTATTCAGTAACTTAACTCCGAGGACCTAATTTACTGTCTTTTTTTTGTAGGAGTTTTCATGTATTAAGTTTGATTTTAAGGACCTGAACCTAATATTCACTTATATTTTTCATGTACCGAACAATGCAACAAATATAAAGAAAGATAAATGAATTCCGAACTGTGGATGTTCAAACCATATGACAAGAAATCCATAGATACCAAGCGACATTATATACAAAGATGGTGGAATTGTGAACTTTGTATATAATTCAAATGGATATGTTATTGGCATTTACAACATCGGCAATTCTAAAACTCCTTTTTTAAATGTTTTACTTGATATTTATCTCATGCTTTATACTGATTTTGATCCCCTCACGAGTTCTATTTATATATATATATATAGATGTATGTAAAAAAAACTCTACACATATTGTCTAGTTGTGCTTAATCGATACTTTTTCACCCATTTTTGTTGCTAATAAAGAGGGAGAAAATGAAAGCCTTATGGATCGTATATATGTTACTAATGTGCAAGTGTACTAATAGTATAGCAAAGATATGAGCAGATATGTAAATGTAAATAGAAATAAAAACGATCACACCAGAGTTTTTATATTGGTTCAGACCTCCCGTCCTATGTCCAGTCCCGAAGCTCCCCTTCGGTATTTCACTACTCAAATACCCTCGCTTCACCCGGAGGAACAGGTCTTTCTACAATAAAGTTTTTGACAATCTTGTGTTCTGATCAACACTGATATTGACTGATAATACACAACTTCCTATAATCTCCTTTGAGTGATTATGTAAGTGTGAGAGCGCAAATTTGAGGAAGAATATAACCAATATAATAGTGGTTATAGTTTGATTTGAGAATTATAGAAATTAAGTTTCAGAAATCAACTTGATAGTGATAATTCAAGAGAATAGAAATCAGTAAGTTAAGTAAGTTATTCTCAAATCAATTTGATACTATTTATAGGATTTGAAGAGTTATGATTGAAGAGAAGTGACTGGAAACCATTGGTGAAAGGTTGCAACTATTTGTAGAAGAGTAAATTTAGTTTTAAGGTTTCGTAATCTTTTAAAAAAAAGAGCCGTTAAAAAAAATTTTCTGTAACCAGACGTCTGCAGTATAGCTCAGTTGTCTGGAGTATGTTTCAGAAATTTTTCCGAAACTGACTGCAGACGTCTGAGTATTGACTGCAGACGTCTGAGTGTGTAAATTCCTGATTCCTTGTGTGTGTCACTTCATTGGAGATTGTACATTACTTCTATATACTACTTTCATAAATACTCTTCTTGTAATCTTCAAATCATAGTTTCTTTGACGTGCTGGATATCTTGAATACCTGCATATGTTAGTGTATATGTATATATATGATATTGTATAGTTGTTGTCATTGAAATCATAGAATGAAGGTTCCAACATTCTCCCCCTTTTTGATGATGACAACTATACAATATTATGTTAGAGATATGAATATATTTTACTCCCCCTGAATATGTGCAAGTTATATTTTTTTTCTCCCCCTTTGTCTGAATCAAAATAGAATGAATGCATATGTCATAAAAATAGTTAATACATATGAAACGCGGAAATAAATAAAAGTAATATGGAGACATATTATTCTCCTTCATAGAAGAATGCTCCTCCATATCCTCCATATGATGAACCATAGGATGAATAAGGATCATATGAAGAAGAATTCCATTTTTGATATTGAGATGAAGGTTCTTCTTGAATTGTAAGTCCTTGCATAGCCTCATATGGTAGATATGATTCCGTAGGCTCATCATGGTCATCGCTATCCTCTTCGGTTAAGTTATCATAATCTTCTTCTTCTTCGTTGATAACCATTTTACCTTTATTGGTTGAAGAAGAATGACGTAATCCTTGTCATGGAGTAGGAGCATGTGGAGTAGGAGACGGTGATGATGATGAACTTGAACTAGACCGACCTCTAAACTTCTTCATTATCTTCCCTAAGCTCGAAACTACTTTGTCAAGAGTTTTCTCTACTTTGGTCATTCGTGTAGAAAAAGACCTTTCAAGCTTCTTTTGGTTTCTTGCTAAGATGGATTGGTTGCGTAATAACACATCATTAATTGACTCGTTTGAAGCAAGTGTTGGTTGGATTTCCAAGATATCGGAGTCAGAATAGTATTGTGTGGTTGGTTGTGAAGAGGAAGCCGGTTGTTGTTGTGGTGGAGAAGATTGCGGCCGGTTTTCCCATTGTTGGAAAGATATGATAGGAGATGGTGTTTACGGGAGTTGCATTAATGAAATAAATCTTTTTCCTCTGTCTTTTGTTGGAATTTCTTCAAAGGAAGATAGATATGAAGGTATTTCAAATGCCGTTAAAATTCGCATAATGTATGCGGCATATGGAATGGTTGGTCTGGGATTATTCCAAAAATCTTTTATTTGAGTCAAGATAAATTGTGCCCAATTTACTGAGGTATTACCAAAGATGACATACAATGTGTTATGATCATTTTCGTAAACTATCTCATGGCTACCAAGTCTAGGAATAATAGTGTTGATTATCATTCGATTTAGTTACCTAGCTTGGGGTCGTAAGAAGTTTGAGCGCCATTTCATATTGTCTTCCCATATAAGGTGTGTAATTCTATTTCTAGGTTTTCCTAGCATATTGAGTATATCATCAAACACTATACCTTCGTAACTACATCCTAGAAAACACTATACATATTGTAGTTACGAAGGTATAGTGTTTGATGATATACCCAATATGCTAGGAAAACCTAGAAATAGAATTACACACCTTATATGGGAAGAAAATATGAAATGGCGCTCAAACTTCTTACGACCCCGAGCTAGGTTACTAAATCGAATGATAATCAACACTATTATTCCTAGACTTAGTAGCCATGAGATAGTTTACGAAAATGATCATAAGGCATTGTATGCCATCTTTGGTAATACCTCAGTAAATTGGGCACAATTTATCTTGACTCAAATAAAAGATTTTTGGAATAATCCCAAACCAACCATTCCATATGCCGCATACATTATGCGAATTTTAATGGCATTTGAAATACCTTCATATCTATCTTCCTTTGAAGAAATTCCAACAAAAGACGGAGGAAAAAGATTTATTTCATTAATGCAACTCCCGAAAACACCACCTCCTATCATATCTTTCCAACAATGGGAAAACCGGCCGCAATCTTCTCCACCACAACAACAACCGGCTTCCTCTTCACAACCAACCACACAATACTATTCTGACTCTGATATCTTGGAAATCCAACCAACACATGCTTCAAACGAGTCAATTAATGATGTGTTATTACGCAACCAATCCATCTTAGCACGAAACCAAAAGAAGCTTGAAAGGTCTTTTTCTACACGAATGACCAAAGTAGAGAAAACTCTTGACAAAGTAGTTTCGAGCTTAGGGAAGATAATGAAGAAGTTTAGAGGTCGGTCTAGTTCAAGTTCATCATCATCACCGTCTCCTACTCCTCATGCTCCTACTCCACGACAAGGATTACGTCATTCTTCTTCAACCAATAAAGGTAAAATGGTTATCAACGAAGAAGAAGAAGATTATGATAACTTAACCGAAGAGGATAGCGAGGACCATGATGAGCCTACGGAATCATATCTACCATATGAGGCTATGCAAGGACTTACAATTCAAGAAGAACCTTCATCTCAATATCAACAATGGAATTCTTCTTCATATGATCCTTATTCATCCTATGGTTCATCCTATGGAGGATATGGAGGAACATTCTTCTATGAAGGAGAATAATATGTCTCTATATTAATTTTATTTATTTCCGCGTTTCATATGTATTAACTATTTTTATGACATATGCATTCATTCTATTTTGATTCTGACAAGGGGGGAGAAAAAAAATATAACTTGCACATATTCAGGGGGAGTAAAATATATTCATATCTCTAACATAATATTGTATAGTTGTCATCATAAAAAAGGGGGAGAATGTTGGAACCTCCATTCTATGATTTCAATGACAACAACTATACAATATCATATATATACATATACACTAACATATGCAGGTATTCAAGATATCCAGCACGTCAAAGAAACTATGATTTGAAGATTACAAGAAGAGTATTTATGAAAGTAGTATATAGAAGTAATGTACAATCTCCAATGAAGTGACACACACAAGGAATCAGGAATTTACACACTCAGACGTCTGCAGTCAATACTCAGACGTCTACAGTCAGTTTCGGAAAAATTTCTGAAACATACTCCAGACGTCTGAGCTATACTGCAGACATCTGGTTACGGAAATTTTTTTTAACGGCTCTCTTTTTTTAAAAGATTACGAAACCTTAAAACTAAATTTATTCTTCTACAAATAGTTGCAACCTTTCACCAATGGTTTCCAGTCACTTCTCTTCAATCATAACTCTTCAAATTCTATAAATAGTATCAAATTGATTTGAGAATAACTTACTTAACTTACTGATTTCTATTATCTTGAATTATCACTATCAAGTTGATTTCTGAAACTTAATTTCTATAATTCTCAAATCAAACTATAACCACTATTATATTGGTTATATTCTTCCTCAAATTTGCGCTCTCACACTTAAATAATCACTCAAAGGAGATTATAGGAAGTTGTGTATTATCAGTCAATATCAGTGTTGATCAGAACACAAGATTGTCAAAAACTTTATTGTAGAAAGACCTGTTCCTCCGGGTGAAGCGAGGGTATTTGAGTAGTGAAATACCGAAGGGGAGCTTCGGGACTGGACGTAGGACGGGAGGTCCGAACCAGTATAAAAACTCTGGTGTGATCGTTTTTATTTCTATTTATATTTACATATCTGCTCATTTCTCTGCTATACTATTAGTACACTTGCACATTAGTAGCATATATACGATCTGTAAGACTTTCAGAAAATGTATTAATATACTAGGAAAAATGATAGAGCGAGTGCATAGAGTTAGGGGGAGTCAAATAAAAAATATTATATTTTATCTCTCAAATATTTACATGCTTGTCATCATCAAAACGAGGGAGATTGTTAATACCCTAAGTATTGGTTTTGATTAACAACCATATAAATATTACTACTACCATATCTCCGAGTTATGCAGTACTTTTATATGTATTATGAAGATATTTTACAGAGATAAAGAAGAACTTAGTGGAAGCAAATGAATTATATATATGGAGATTAATCAAGGAAAATGAAAGAACAAATCTGATTAAAGAAAAATGAAACACAAAAGCTTTAACGATAGAGATATTTGAAGTGATGAGTAGTTATTTGAATCTTAGAATCTTTGTTATAGACCCTATGGCAATTATAGTTGAAGATCATAAACCATTGACTCCAATCGAATCACAAAGTGTCCACAAATATAAAGAACACTGAAATTTGAAAATCTCATGTGTATGTCGACATATCCCCTAAGTATGTTGACAAGATTTTTCAATTTTTTGAAATTCAAATAAAGGGATTTTCCCTCCAACCCTTCACCAATAAATATGTCCCTTCAACCACTATTTAATGGCTCTGGAAAATGAAGTTTTATATAAAAAATTCTCATTGTCTCTTACTATTTAATTTCCGTACTTTTGTGAGAAAGATCCATTACATATTCTTCCACTCTCTTTGCAGATACATACTCTTTCACTTCAGTTCTTCAAGGATTTGGAAATCACACAAGATCATAGAATTTGTACATTAATTCATATTAATATCTCTCTGATTTCATCTTATTGCTCAAGGATTTAAAGATATATTGCTATTGGAGGTCTATAGGACCGTTGCACTAAATCTACATGAATCTGTATTGAATATACAACTACTTACTATACTCTACTATTAATTGTAAAGAGAAGAAGATGTTCTTGAAGCTTGTAAAATTAAGAGGGTAGTCTAGTAGCCCGGTGAATTAAATGGGTGCATCTTGTCGCCCATGAAATCAAGATTGTGAAGGTCGTCTTGCCACCCATGGAAAGCAAGTGGTGATAGTAAAATTCTATACGGTGTAGTGCAGGACTAGATGTTTAGTTATCCGAACTAGTATAAAAATTCTAGGTGTTATTTAATTTCCAAAGTCTTACTTTATTGCTTACTAAATCTATGACTATTTATTTCTATTTGTAATTTAAATGGATAAAGTTTTGAATTCATAAGTAAGTTTTAAATAGTTGGAATACCGACTTCACCCATTATAGGTTATAAATAGCCTTAAAGTCCATTCTGTATTGTGTTATAGACAACCCATTTTCCCACAGAAGTGACATGTACATTCATTTAAATTTAAAAATCTATCCAATGGTTAGTATGTCGACACATGGTTGAGAGTATATTGACATATCTAGTGTAATTTTAGTACGTCGAAATATGGTTGAGGGTACGTCAACATATCTAGTGTAATTCTGGTATTTTTCTTCTAAAATCCAAGTAGAGACTTCTACTTTATAAAACTCAAATTGTACAAGGATGTTTGGAGTTATAATAGAGTTAAATGAAAGAATAATTTCAAGGGCATTTTCTATGGGGCCATTAACAAAATTCTTTGACTAAAACTAACTTAATAAACTCTTTAAATATCTTTGTCGTTGCAACACTTGTGGTTCATCCATCTTGTGTCGGTTTGGTTCTTCCACTTGCACCAATTAATCTTTCTATATATTCTATTTTACTTAGTTATTGTTAAATGTCTATACAATGTCTCCATAATATATCCAAAATATTGCACAACTTGGAGATACATTAGTAGTAATACACACACACACGATTGACGTTGTCAAAATCAATATATATGGTTCTAACAGTCTCCATATATTCAATAATGACAACCATATAAATATTTAAGTGATAAAATATAATATATTTATATTTTACTCCCCTTATCTCTATGCACTCCTCTATCTTTTTTCCTAGTACATTATACATATTCTCCCTCTTTGTAATTAACAAAAATGGGAAGAAAATATTGTTTAAACACGACCAGACAGTATGTATTGAATTTGTCTATAGAGTTTTGTGTTAATATGTATAACTACCTAGTATTTGGGAAATCAAAATCAATATATATATAAGTAGTTTTAGAGTTAATGATGTTGTAGATGCCAATAATATATCCTTTTGAATCTCTAATAGTCATGATTCTACCATCTTTGTAAAATATTTGCTCAGTAACAATGGATTTTCCGAATATATATGTTTGAACATCTCCTATCCAGTACTGGTTTCTCCTTCTTTATTGCATTGTTAGGTACTTGAAAAATAGAAATATATGTACAAGTACATGTTTTTATTTTGGGTCGATGGGGTTAATTTTTGGGAAGCCAAACCCACGAAGAGTTATAATATCCCTTAAGAATATAATCATTTGACAAATGAATTTGGTCGATAAAATCATCGATATATTTCTCCTTGTTACTATTATCTAACCTTATAGGAACACATATATTAATGAATCGATTTTGAGGTTTTAATTTTAGTATCCTAGGTATTGCTTTGAACTTGGAAGCCTTAACAAATTTAGTGCTTAAAGTACTATTTTTCCTTGTTTTGTCCGTTCAGATATATCCAAGTCCATGTTTATTATTTTGTGGCTCAGTTGTAAAAAGTAAATTTACTAAATTATCTTTCCTTTTTAAACTTATAAACATCAGTTTTCATTTTATTGACATTGTTATTACAATTTAGAATAATATTGCCTAGATATGTTATTTTTTCTTTTAGATTAGTGATCTCTAGCTTCATTGATATATTTTTGGTTTTCAAGGAGTCATTTTCACTTTCCAATCTTTTAATTATTTCCGGTTCAAATCCTTTTCAACATTAAAAATCATTTTTTCTTTCAATCTCATCTTCTAGACATTATTTCTTCCCTGGTTAGCATTTCATTGAACATCTTTAATCTTTACTTCTCCACCAAACTTTCCCATGTTTTGTTTCTAGGCATTTTATATCCCTTATATGTATCATTCAAAACATTCATAAGTCAACATTAGAATACCATATCTGGTCACCATTTACCATGAAGCACATGTTGGCATTTTCACTATCTGACTCACTATCACTTGATGATGTGTTTGAATCGTCCCATGTCTCATTGTAATCCTATTTCCTCTTCCTATTGAATGTGTTAACATATGAAGAGAATTTCTTTAGTCTAGGACTGTCTCTTTTTAAATGACCAGTTTTATCATATTCGAAACACTTAACATTATTTTCATATTCAGTATAGTTGTTAGTTTCTTGAAGTTTGTTTATTTTCATGAATTTTAATAAATTCTGGAAATTCCTGATCATGAAATCAATTTCTTTTCCTCGACATCATCATTCATTCCATGTCGTTAGTTGATTTCAATCTAATATTTTCTTCTTATTTGTTTGCCTTTTCTTTCTAACTTACAACTGTACATTATAGGACATAAGATTTCCTGCTAATTCCTCTACTTCCATGGTACTAGTACCATTGGCTTCTTCAATGGCCAAAGTCTTTTGATCCTATCCACTAGTGAGTGAATTTAAGATTTTTTGGACTTGGTTCTCTTTAGAAATTATCTTTCTTAATGATACCAATGCATGCAAAATATCTTAAAATTTATAATTCAAGTCAGATATGGATTCATTTTATTTTATTTTAAGAATTTGAAACTAGTTAGTCAATATAGATATCTTAGTTTGTTTAACTTTACTAGTGCCTTCATGTGTGACTTGTAAAGTTGTTCAAATTTCATATATAATATAAAAATAGACACTGTTCTGAACTCATATTTATCTAAGGCACATAATAAGATACTAATGACCTTTGAATTATTGAGTGCTTGTGTCTAGTGCTCATTATTCCATTATACATAGTCTATTTGTGGCTTAGTGTACTCAGTTTGTGTAATATTTCAAGTATCTATACCATTTGATTGTAATCAAACTTTATCCTACAAGACTAATTTGCATAATTACTACCATAAATTGGTGGTCTAGTAGTGGATTATCCTTCTCCCAAAGTAGTAAAAAGTGCAGTGCTCGTGTTGATAGCCATTTAACTTTTCTAAAATCTAGATAATGAATTTTTGAATACCGTGTGCTCCGATACCTAATGGGAAACACTTGATGTGGGTAACCTTAACACACTTATGCAGAATGGATATTATAGCTATTAGTACACTAAAAGTGAATAATGTATGTATTTATTTACAAATTAACTTGTGAATTAGTATCTACCCAAATCAGTAATAAGTCACAAATAAAGAAGATAATAACAAAGAAGATAAAAATTAAAGTAAAAGTAAGAGCGGTAAAGTAAATGACACTAGAAATTTTTATATTGGCTCGAATCTCTAATCCTACATCTTGTCTTCTACTCTTCGTAATAATTTACAACTTTGTTGACTTTTCACGTATGGCAAGAACACCTTTACAATTTTGCTATTTTATAAGTGGCAAAACAAACCCGACCTTTTGACTTTTCTCGAGTGGCAAGAACTTCTTTCTCTTTACAATCAACAGTAGACTATGACAAATAGTTATATCTTCAATATGGATTCTTGTAATTTAGTACAACAATTTTATAGACCTTCAATAGTAACACAATTTGAAATCTTTGAGAAATAAGATTAGATCAAAGAGGAAGTGATTGAGAATTCACGTACAAACTCTTTGATATTGTGTGTTTGCAAATTCTTTAAAAATAGAAGTGAAGAAGAATGGATTTGCAAAGTAAAGGGAAGATTATCAATGGATAATTCTCTCAAAAGTATTGAAACAAGACAACAAGATAAATATAGAGAATTGATGTTTAAATCTCGTTTGCCAAAGCCTGTATATAGAGGATTATAAGATATAATAATTGGAGAAAGGATGAAGAGATTAGTCCATTTGTTTAAATTTGAAACTATATACAATGACTAGTGTGTCGACATATGGTTGAGAGTAAGTTGACATATCTACTATAATTTAGTATGTTCGACATATGGTTGAAGGCATGTCAACATATCTAGTATAAGTTTATTATTTTTCATCTAAAATACAAATAGAGACTTCTACTTTATAAAACTCATTTACGATTTTAAGTGTTAAAATACAGTTAAATGAAAGAAGAATTTTAAGGATATTTGCTATGGGAACTATAACAAAATTCTATGACTCGAACTGACTCAACTCTTCAGATATTTTTGTTATTGAAGCACTCATATTCCATCTGTCTTGAGTTAATTTAATTCCTCCATTTGCTCTGATTAATCTTCATATATGTTTGATTTTACTAAGTTCTAGTTTATCTTCATAAAATGTCCCCATGATATGTCTAAAATACTACACAACTCAAAGATACATTAGTAGTAATACTTATAGATCGTTGTCATCAAAATCAATACTTGTGGTTATAACAAAAAGGACCGTGGTCCTGAATCTGTTACATATCTAGTAGAAGAAATAAGGATGAAATCCTTAATATAACTGGATATGTAATGAATGTTGATGATGACCATTGAACTTATTCTGATGTATTGTGTACTGGAGATGCTATTTTCTAGAAAGAAGCTATCAATGATGAAATGAATTCAATTTTAGAAAACCAAACATGGATTTTAATAGATTTACCACCTGATGCTAAACCAATAGGATGTAAATGGATATTCAAAAAAAATGAATATAGATGGATCTTTTTATTAATTTAAAGCAAGATTAGTTACTAAGCGTTATAAGCAAAGACATAGAGTATATTATTTTGATATATGCTCATGTTGCTCATGTCTCTTCAGTTCGTTGTTTAATAACACTTGCCTCCATTAACAAACTAGTAACAAATGGTGATTTAGAAGAAGAAATATATATGGAACAACCAAAAGGTCTCATAAATCCAGGCCAAGAAAAGAAAGTTTTTAAATTTTTAAAAAATCTTTATGGTATGAAGCAGTTACCCATGCAATGACATGAGAAGTTTGATAAAGTAGCATTATTAAATGGTTTCATTGCATTTATAGACAATCGAATAAAAACAATTATGTATTAATGTGTTTATATGTTAATGACATGCTAATATCTGGCTCTGATATATCCTAATGAAAAGAAACAAAAAGGTTAATACTAAAGGTTATATCCTATAAAGGATATGGGAGAGGCTGATGTGATCTTAGGGATCAAAATCATAAGGAAATAAGAAGATTTAATATTAACACAATCTCACTACATCGAGAAGTTCCTTAAAAAGTAGGGTTATTACAGTGACAAACTAGCTCCAACTCCTTTAGATCATAGTATTAAACTAGTGAGGGATAATAATAGGACTATTTCTCAACTTGAATATTCCAATATTATTGGAAGCCTTATGTATGTCATGCACTGCAGTAAACCAGACATAGTACATGCTATTAGCGTATCGTGCCGATTTACGAGTAATCCAGATTATGAACATTGGAAAATTATTTCTAGAGTTAGCTTATTTGAAAGGAACCATAGACTATGGGTTATACTATATAGGCTTGCAACCTGGAATAATGTAGAATCCAAATCCAAGTCTAGACTAGGCGGATCTTTACATTAGGAAGTGTTGTTGTGTCTTAGGGATCCAAGAAGGAGACTTATATTTCTGATTCAACAATATTGTTTGAATTAACGCATTAACGGGTGTACTATAAAAGGCTGAATGACTTTGGAATCTTATAATAGAAAATCTACCATGGAAAAGCCATCTCTTGCATTCATGATTGATTGTGATAATCAGGCTACAATTTATAATGTTTCTAACAAAACAAATGATGGGAAGTCTAGATGTCCAAGTCTCAAACATCGGATGGTATAATAGTTACTCAAAAGAGGAGTATTATAGTTGATTATATAGAAACAAAGAAAAACTTGGCTGACCCACTGACTAAGACTCTTCCAAAAGTAATGATTTTTATGAAATTAAAAGAGATAATACTAAGGTGTGTGAACAAAGGTTGATCACCTTACCAAAAACCCCAACCTATGTTTTGAAAAGGACAAACAAGGGTCAATGGGTATCAATAAGTTAAGAGAATGGCTAGTGTTGGATTTTGCATAAACCAGGATGTATGAAGTTCTTTCATAAGTCTAGATATCTGACAATGTGTATCGCAAAAATACCTTAAGAGACTTACCTATATGGATATAGAAAACATGTCATTTCCAACGAAAGTAAGACCACTTTCTAAAGTAGACTCATGAACTCGTAATTAAAAGCACATATCCATTAATGTACTTGGCATACAAAACGCTCTACATATGGAAATCAATATGTCTAACTATTCCAGTTTTATCATAAGAGCAGTTAGTTCAAGTCTAGTTTACAAATGGTGTTGATAAGACTTTGAAGGGTTTACACTAAATGAAGGTTCAAATCCAAAATATACCACTTATTTAGGTATTAGTTTCCATGATGATGCAAGATCTTGATCTTTGAACTACGTCGGCTTAATCCCACTTTGGTACATATGCAGACACCTAAGTAATGCAGCCATTCATTTAAAAAAAATTAATAATGAAAATAAGGGGAGAAATTTGTAAATTTTCAAAATGAGGTTGATTTGGACATTGTTTTTAGAAGTAGAAAGAAGAAGAGGTAAGAGAGTTTAGTCCCACATCATAGAATGAACAAAGATTACCTTGTTTATTTATGTGATTCTCAAGAGACTGTTGAGCCCGTTTGGCATCCAAATGTTTTATCTTGTGTTAAAGAGAGAGCCCATGCACGTCAACACGCACGCACGCATGATGCTTCTGACC
The DNA here is from genome assembly GCA_030737815.1 of Allium fistulosum. Lineage (NCBI taxonomy): Eukaryota > Viridiplantae > Streptophyta > Magnoliopsida > Asparagales > Amaryllidaceae > Allium > Allium fistulosum. Next base: position 100,843,965 of record CM060902.1, read on the forward strand.
GACTGGGTCGGGTATGGGTCTGACGAGGAACATATTTTTGGACAACTCTTAGTGGATAAATTTTTAGCCCTATTTAATGGTGGGAAACGAATGGACGTTATTACTACAAATATGAGTATCAAGCCTCTAAAGAAGAACATCCCGGGCTTGGAAACAAAGAGAGATGTCAAGCCTAAAGAAAGCAAGATTATCAAGTATTCAACATTTAATAAAGGATAATGAGCCTCAAGAATTTACAAAAGGGTACTGAACATCTACAATAAAAGGGATGTCAAACACTCAAATAGTCAATAGGAATAAAAGAGATGCCAAACCACTAAGGATATCAAGCTCCAGGCAGTTAGAAAATATAAGGGTTGTTGAGCGTGGATACAGAAAGAAGTTGGTGTCGAGCCTCAACAACCATAATGGTTGTCGGGCATATAACAAGCAAAAGGTGAAGAACGTTAACAATGAATCAGGATATCGAGCCTGTAAAGTGATGAAGGTGCCGAATCAACATGTACTTGTAGATATCGAGCCTCAACAATACAAGAGCTATTGAGCCCAAAGATAGCTGGATTGACAAGGGCATAAGAAAAGATATCGAACCTCTACAACACGAAGTGTTGTAGAACAAGTAATAAAGAGGGATCTCACACTACTAAAAAACATTAAGCATCTAGTCACAAACTAGGGATATCAAGCTTTTAGGGGATGATGAGGTTATGATGCATCAACTATCATCGAGCTGTTACCATAGTAACAGTTATCAAGAATTTACTATCATGAAGGTTATTGAGTACCATGACATAGTTGTCGAGTTTCCACAAGGGTGATTGGGTTACCGAACTTATGAAAGCAAATAATGTCGGGTTTTGATAAAGAGGTGTCGAGATTTCTTCAACGAAGTGCTATCGGAATACTGGGATTCTAATCCTTATCAACCATCCTGCATGGTTGCACCCCTATAATTAGACCCCCATCAATATCCAAGAAGGGGAGATTCATTCTTACTCAATTTCTCAATTTTAGAGTTGTAAACCCTAATTAAATGGGCATTTTTAGAGCTGTTTGTACTCCTACGACTTTTTGCAAATAAGGACTATAACATCTAACCTTACACAACATACTTCTCTTATACTTGCCTAATTAGTTAATTGTGACAATGGACATGCATTGATTTATTTTTTGACTTGGACTTGGAAAATGAACATGAATGACTTTCCTTTGGACTTAGATGTGAACTCAAACTCGAACTTGCATATACTCTTAAGCTTGTATAAGGCCACTTAAGCCCTTGTTCAAACTAGCCTTAAGTTGCCTTGCATTTTTGGTCAGCGGAGAAATTTACTAACATACGTCAATTTTGAATGGAGGTGAGAAATTAAACAGTCGCAACAGTTACGTTCTACAAACGTGAAAGTTACAGACCAATGGATGCGGCCATTATAGCAAAAGGATATGACCATTGAAGGATCCTTTTCACTTCCTATACATATGCAAGGCTGAAATCATTCTACACATCAGAAAATTCTTCTCCTTCTAACTTTTTTCTCCATTAAATTACATCATCGGCCTCTGAATTTAGAGTGTTCTTGGTCGGATAAAAGTAGTATAGAATTCGTATCCGATTACACTGTTAAAAGGCTTTATTGAAACCTGAAAGTTAATAATTCGATAACCCATTTGTACCTGATAGGTTGAATTATTGTTTAAATGAATCTACTATATAGGTACTTAAAATCAGAAGTATAGTAGCCCCTTCACTATCGCGCTCGAACCAATGAAGATGTTCCAATAATTGACATCCTGCATAATGTTACGCTATTTTTTCTAGTTTTTATTCTTTTAACATTTCTCTTTAGATAGTTTGAGGTTAAAGGTCATGTATTCAATTTTCAGTAGAGGTATTTCATTATATATTTTTATCTTGCTATGTATTATATTTGTCCATTTATTAAATTTTAAAATAAAGTAATTCCATCCATCAACTTAATATTCAAGTTCCTAATCATTTTGAATTCCAGTTCAAATTAATAAATTTACAATATCAGTATAATTTACAATATCAACATTTGAATTGTCAATGTCCTGATCCTCCAATCAATGTGTAACTTTAAGTATCAGAATTTTCAAAATTCTCAATTACTGTGCCATCATTTTCATGCATGTTTTTCACATTATTGAATGTACAAGCTACATCAATAATTAGAATACAAGCTTTCTAATTATCGGTCATTTATCTCAACATAACTATTATTTATAAAATAATATATTCAAATATTATATAATGTTTCAACTAAAATTGGTTAATTTGAGTAGGTCAGTTGATCGATGTGATCTTTGAATAATCAGTTTAAAGCAATTTAACAATGCTTTCCTCCCCAAATGGGCATGGTGCATGATACCAAAGAAAAATTCAATTTGGAGACACTGCCAGTACAATATAGGCAAAATTTAGCTTTCGAACTCGAGGTATAAACCAACCCTATCCTTTTTGTCTTTTTGGAAAGGTGCCTTTGCTTCTTCTACACAGTTGCATCTTACCATTGCTATTAAAGTTGAGATTAGTGATTGAACTCTGTTTCGGCAAGACATATGGATTATGATTTATTCTCTTTCATCTCTATACCCAAAACTTTACAACTTAGCCATAGATAAGCTGATACGTCAACAACTCCATTATTTCCAAGATGCACCATCCACCTACCTGCAAAATGTATGAACTGATGCTACAAAATCACTACAAGAGCGGCTGGCTTTGGCGATGACAATAAGGCATCAGCCGTCGTCTCTAGCCACCGCTAAAAGTCGTCGCTATTTACCCCGTCACCAACAGAAAGCGACGGCTTTAGCAACGGCTCCGTGGACAGATGAAAACATCTTAGAAGTTGAAGGGTTGCCGTAAACCGACACCAGTCGTCACTAACTTGGGATCAATCAACCGTCGCTAGCTTGAGACCAAAAGGGCATCGCTAGCCGTCGCTAATCTAGAGCCATTTTTCTGCACCAAACTTCTCCTTAGGCCATCCAAACACATAAATCTCCATCCACCTCATTTACAACACATATATACTCAATTTCACAACTACTACCAATGCAAGAACCGTATAACCTCATACATATCACACATAATCAAATATATAACACAAATATCAATATTTACACAACCATTTCATCAACAGACACCAATATCTCATCAAACTACAAAACCATACCTACAAACAAGTACATCAAACAAAAAATCCCAACCAAATCATGTACATCAAACAAAACATCCACTAATCCATCAAACAACTAAACTAACAAACAAGTATCAAATCAATAAATGTAACACATGTCACATATGTACAAAACAAAATGATCAAAATCCATCAGAAACACAGCCATACCTACTCATCACCCTCATCGTCGTCGTTATCCCCCGCATTGTCCTATGCTTAGCTAAGTATGTCGTAATATGCTCATCTAGCTGCTGCGCCAACACCCTACTCTTTTTCCAATCATTGATCTCTGCTAGCTGTTGTTTCAATTGAGCTATCTCCTCTTTAGCCTGGGATCTCCGGTAGGACGACTGGATCATCATGGGCTGTAAATTATTAATAGCGGGTTATAATTTATGCTCAATATTAAATATTTCTTATATATTAGTTAATAAAGCATTTTACCTCCTTATTTCTGAAACCATAAAGCCTATTTCGTGAAGGAGGGTCAATCAAAGCATTCCATATATTGTTTGACTCCTCTAAGGTCAACTGACGGCCAGTGGATTGCGTCACTCGAGCATGCTCTGTGTCATATCTTTCATGCGATCTCGAACAAAATTTTTCCACAATAAAAATTTAATTTAGAAGTTTTGAAGTTTGAAATAAAAAAAATTAAGCATGTTTACCATGATTGATTGAGATTTATCATTTGTCCAAATATATGAAACATTGCCTTCCTCATCTTTCTACTCGATGGCGTGCGTCATTGTGAAGACCTCATCCATTGTAGGCTCACGATTTAACTTCCTACGTTGTTACAAATATGATTAAATAATGTTACAAATATGATTAATGAAAAATTTTAACGAATAATTGTTACAAATATGATTAAATAAAGTTACATCTATTTATAAATGCAATTGTTAAGCTTACCAACTTTGCGCGATGTTGTTGAAAGGATTTAGATCCACCATGGTGCAAAGCAGGATTTTTATTCCTGTTTGCACGGTTTCGTGCTGATAGTTCCTATAAATTTAACGACATGTTTAACTAATTTAATGCAACTAATATACGAAATTTAAACAAATTATAATAATAATATGAAATTAGATAACTTACTTTCATTTCAGGGGTTTCCCACAGTTGGAAAAATTTGGCCCAAACATCGGTGCTCATCCACGACGGTTTCTTTCTCGCGTTCTTTTCTTTGGAGAGGGTGTCCCTATAATTTTTCCGCATCCTCTGGTTTCAGTGATTTGCAAATACATCCATGTCCTACGGATCGACACGGACGGCAGCCTGTATATTGAAATTAAATAGAATTATGTACATTTTATTATTTTCCAAATGAATTATAAATTTATACTTCCATCTAGTCGGCCTCTATAGCGTTCTTAACATGGTTTGGGATTTCATCCCAATGATGCCAGCATCCGGACAGCCGACTCATATAGGCCTTCCTAGATACCTGTAGGATGTAGCCTCTTAGCAGCATCTACTAAATCATAAATTTTTTTGCTCCCACATTCGGTTCTTCTTCAATGTTTATGTCTTGATCGACAACTTCGACGGTAGGGAACATTGAACGTGCTACATCTTCCACCATATCTTCTATTCGATTCTCCATAACATGATCGTCCTATGATGCTATAGAATTAGGTGTAAGTGCAGCATGTTCTCCATGACGATCCCACAAATAATAATTTGGCACAAAACCATATTTATACAAATGTACTTTAACTGTGTCTGGTTTCCAATGCTTCAAATGTTGACACTACTACAAGGGCATCGAAGTTCTTCGTTATTTCGATTATTAGATGTAGTGAATCTAATAAATTCATGTGCACAATTGTAGAAATGTTCCTTCACTGAACCTTTCATACCAGTTTTGACTTCATACATCCAAGTACGGTCGAGAAAATAATCGAACATTGTTCCTAATTTAAAAATATATGTTAGCAATTTCAACAGCACTTCAATCCACTTCTCTTCTACGCATAACTTGCACTCAAATGGTATATTGTTGTTGTATTTTCTAAAATAAAGTAAAGCCATTTAGGACTAAAGGCTTCACACACCACACTTCTGTCTAATTTCGACAGCAGTTCACTTCACTTCTTTTCTACGCATAACTTTGCATCAAAGGGGTGTATTTTTGTTGTTGTATTTTATAAACTAAATTAAAAACCTTTTGGGACTAAAGGCTTTAATTTTTTAGTGTCAATTATTTGTTGAAATAATAATAATGCTTATTTTCAAATCAACATTATATTCATTTCAAATTTATTTAGAAAATCGATTTGGGTATTATATTAATTCTTGTTAAATTTATTTCTCAATTTTTTGGAAAATCGGTTTTAGTACAATATTTGTTCTTATATTCATTTCTTAATTTTTTTACAAAACCAATTTTAGCAGATTATTTGTTATTGTTATATTCATTTCTAAATTTCTTTACAAAATCGATTTTAGTACAATATTTGTTGTTGTTATATTCATTTCCTAATTTTTTTTCAAAAAATCGATTTTAGCAGAATATTTTATGTTCTTAAATTCATTTCTTAATTTTTTTTACAAAATCGATTTTAGTAGAATATTTGTTGTTGTTATATTTGTTTCTTAATTTTTTTACAAAATCAATTTTAGTAAAATATTAGTTGTTGTTATATTCATTTCCTAATTTTTATTAGATTATCGATTTTAGCAAAATATTTAATGTTATTATATTCATGTCTTCATTTTTTACAAAATCGATTTTAGTAGAATATTTATTGTTGTTATATTCATTTCTTAATTTTTTACAAAAATTGATTTCAGTATAATATTTGTTATTGTTACGCTCATTTCAAAATTATATAATTCATTCAACCATTTAAATATTATATTTAATACATTTGAAATTTCAAAATGTATTTTAAGATTCAGTTAACAATTTAAGTTTTTTTTCGATTTTGTAAACGAAAATTAGATGTTAGCACTTGAAATAAACTAAATTAATTTTATTTATACTAACAACTAATACTTATGTTATCCCACCTTTTGGTCAAGGCCGGAATATCAACAGATTATCTGAAAAGGACGGATATCAGGATTGGAGATCGATTAGAAACAAGGCTGTGATCGATATCGTCAAAATTTGGCCGAGCTCCAATCAAGATGGAATCGATTGGGAATGATGAATAAGGCTAGTAGAGGCTACGTTTCAAATTTTAGGTCAATCGGAGTTGGTATGCTCGAGATATGGATGGGTTAAGATTCATGGAGGTTGGTTCGTATCGATACTATTCATATCGATCACGTAGCAGCTCATGGGTATGAATCGATGGCTTCGTATTGATCGGAATGGGAATGGCAGCATACTTCAAATCGACGAATTCGTATCAATGCACCATACATCGGTTGAATGGTTGCGGCGAGGCACACTTTGTATCGATTAAAGCTCGGATCGATACGAAGGGACAACACATTTGATCGATACGAACAGAGCCACGGCACTCAATACGAACAAGGGCATAGGATCGATATGATAAGTAAGCGTTTAGGGAGCGATACGAAGTAAAGAACAACTGAAGGATGTGAAGGAATGAAGCTCGATCGATACGAAGAGAATGGATACGAACAAGAGTAGGGGGTCGATACGAAATGGGCATTGGATCATCGATGCGAAGTAGGCGCCACAGACCGATACGAAGGAAATGTGTTTGAATGAAGGAGCAGTCAACTCGGCATCCAAAGTGGATCTCCCCTGGGTTTTCGAGCCATGTCATCGTTGCGATTGTGATGGATACGAAAAGATGGAGACGAATGGATGGATGCGAACGCTTCAGCCCCCATACAAACTACAACTTGCATCGATCATAACTGGCAATCTACAGGTCCAAATGCCACAAAATTTTCACAGGAGCTTGCGTACAACCTAAAGAATGTTCCTGCTCAATTTCGACTCGATTGGACAAATCTTGATCGATACGAAATTGGTTCGTATCGATCACGGATCGAGTCATAATCACCTGGGATCAATTGCGTAGGCCCGCCCACATGCCCGAAGAGGTCTCCCGAGATCTGAGTGAGATATTTGTAGCCTACGCCTATAAATAGCATCCAAAAGCCTACAGAAAAGGGAATTTTGGTCCGGCAACATCCAGACTCTGCTGAAATCACCATTGTATTCAAATTTCACTGTTGTATTCGAAAATTACAGTTGTAATCTACTGCAACCAGTGAGTAAAGTCAATAAAAGATTAACTTTTGAAGTGGACGTAGGCCGGAGATAGCCGAACCACTATAAATCTTGTGTCTCTGTCTATTTCTTTCTGTTTTAAGTTTGCTATTCTTCATTTTTATCCTCTACACTACCTAAATCTGTGATTTGTGATCGTATACTGTTGATCTGTGTTCATACATTGGTGCTTTCATGATATTTGGGGTTTATGACCAATTTTGGCGCAAACACTTTGGTGCTTTCACGGAGAATTGAAATTAGGAATTCCAAGGCTTGGATTTCGGATTTGAAAGCTCGAGGATTTGGATCTCGAAAGCTATGACAAGGGAATCAACAAGAAGGCAAAGAACTGAAAGGAGTTAGCACGATGGTAGTCAGGAGGCTTCCTCGGGAGCGAATCAAGCCTCCATCTTCATCACCAGAGACGAGATGGAAACGATGCTAAAGAGACAAGAGGAGATGATACAGAACCTACTTCGACAAGTTGGACAAGTTGGAGTGCAGAATCAAGGGAACACAACTGCAGGAGATGCTGGAGATAGGGATCAGGAGCACGGAGTAACCAGAATCCAGAATAGAGCAGGACCATCAGCAGCACCAGAACTAGGGGGCACTCACCCAGAGCATGTTGATCCAATCCCGGGCGAATACCAGGTGGAGCTGTGCAACCTGGCATTGATAGAAGAATGAAGGCTCGTCTTGGAGAGCAGATTCCAGGAATCCCTCGTGAACTCGGGGGGCAGTTTAGGAGCAATGGACAAGGACTGCAGCTTGGCGACAATGATAGATTGGACGAGATGGTTAGGCGAGCCATGAGAGGCGGATTGGTGAATAGAGACTTGGAGGATGTGAATCGGAGTCCCTTTGCTCCTACGATCAGGCAAGCTAGGAACCCACCGGATTTTGAACTACCAACACTGGAGATGTATGATGGGAGAACGGATCATGCCGTTCACTTGACAAGGTATATGAGGCATTTGGAGGTATTGGGGGCATCGGAGGAAGTCATGGCCCGGTGCTTCCCTTTGTATTTGACAGATGTAGCAGCACTATGGTTCAGACAACTGGAAAGCAGTTCAATTAGCACTTGGACGGACCTGATTGAGAAGTTTATAAAGCAATTTCGGGTCCACATCGTGAAATCGAAGAATGTGATGACTTTGCCATCGATGAAGCAGTGGAAAGGAGAGTCGCTCAGGAACTTCTTGACAGGATTCAATGTGGCAGTGGCTTCGGTGGATCTACCTGATCCGTCGATGGTTTTGATGGCAGCAGTCTTAGGCATTGCGGATAATTCGGATTTCAAGATATCATTGGAACGGGACCCACCGATGGATCTTGGGGAGTTCTACCATGAAGTAGAAAGTTTTCTAAAGCAGGAAGATGCACAGGCTGAGAGGGAAGGGAGAGAGGCTAAAGCTTATGCAGTAAGGGGTGGAGGCCCACCTAGGGAGGATCCAAATAAAGATGATAAAGGGAAAAGGAAACTGGATGACAACGGTAATGCTTCAAAAAGGCCACGGAGGAGTTCAAAGTTTACATCCTACACGGATTTGACTGAGACTCTGGAAAGGATTTACTTGGATACTCGAGGGCGCCTCCAGTATCGAAGGTCGGCAAGAAGGGAACCTTCTGAATACAAGCGGGCATCGTGAAAACATTGTCTATTCCATGAGCTGGATGGACACAACACGAACGACTGCAGGCATTTGAAGGATATCGTTGAGGAGCATGTAAGGAATGGTCATCTACAACAATATGCGAGGACTCGAGCTATGGCAATGGAACAGGAACGGCCACCGCCCACTTCAAGCGAAGATGGCATTGGATCTAGGCAACGTCATCAGCTTGTTATCAACTAAATAGATTTATGGCTTTGAATAAGTAGTAAACCCCAAAGTGATGCGGCTAAGTCACAACACATGTACGGGATCGAGGACGGTCCCTAGGCATGCTTTGAGATGATGATAAATCGTGATGCTTGGGTTTATGAAATCTGGTTTTCTTTTTATTTACTGTGGACTATGGTTTCATTCATGGTACTGTGGCTATTTTTTTACTTGATTGTAAAAACTTTCATTTTGTTAGTTGGATTCTGTGATGATTGGATTTGGATTAATACAATAAATAACATCAGCTACACGATTACGATCCCGACCGGAGAGACGGGGCAGTAATCGCAAGTTATGGGTCCCTTCACCAGAGAGCGATGGAATGGACTCGAACATAATATAAAAGTCCTTGACCGGAGATCCGAGGCCAAAGAATATAAAAGTCCTTGGCCGGAGAGCCGAGGCCGAAGAATATAAAAGTCCTTGGCCGAAGACCCAAGGCCGGAGAATATAGAAGTCCTTGGCCGGAGAGCCAAGGCCGGAGAATATAGAAGTCCTTGGCCGGAGAGTCGAGGCCGGAGAATATAAAAGTCCTTGGCCAGAGAGCCGAGGTCGGAGAATATAAAAGTCCTTGGCCGGAGAACCGAGGCCGGAGAACATAAAGGCCCTTGACTGGAGAGTCGGGGTCAGAACAGGATAACGCGACCCGGCGGGGTCTATGGATTTAAAGTCAAACCCAGAAAGGTTATGGATTCGGATTATGGATCGGATGGTATGGCTATGAATGGAGTATGTACCTTGGATGTTGGATTCAGAGCCATTCAAAACACGCCTTCTTACCACAAGGCATGCTTTGGGGGGCAAATGTTATCCCACCTTTTGGTCAAGGCCGGAATATCAACAGATTATCTGAAAAGGACGGATATCAGGATTGGAGATCGATTAGAAACAAGGCTGTGATCGATATCGTCAAAATTTGGCCGAGCTCCAATCAAGACGGAATCGATTGGGAATGATGAATAAGGCTAGTAGAGGATACGTTTCAAATTTCAGGTCAATCGGAGTTCGTATGTTCGAGATATGGATGGGTTAAGATTCATGAAGGTTGGTTCGTATCGATACTATTCGTATCGATCACATAGCAGCTCATGGGTCTGAATCGATGGCTTCGTATCGATCGGGATGGGAATGGCAGCATACTTTGAATCGACGACTTCGTATCGATGCAGCATACATCGGTTGAATGGTTGCGGTGAGGCACACTTCGTATAGATCAAAGCTTGGATCGATACGAAGGGACAACACATTTGATCGATACGAACAGAGCCGCGGCACACGATATGAACAAGGGCCTAGGATCGATATGAACAAGGGCATAGGATCGATACGAACAAGGGCATAGGATCAATACGACAGCCAAGCGTTTAGGGAGCGATACGAAGTAAAGAACAGCCGAAGGATGTGAAGGAATGAAGCTCGATCAATACGAAGAGAATGGATACGAACAAGAGCAAGGGGTCGATACGAAATGGGCATTGGATCATCGATGCGAAGTAGGCACCACAGATCGATACGAAGGAAACGTGTTTGAATGAAGGAGCAGCCAACTTGGCATCCAAAGTGGATCTCCCCTGGGTTTCCGAGCCAAGTCATTGTTGCGATGGTGATGGATACGAAAAGATGGAGACGAATGGATGGATGTGAACGCTTCAGCCCCCATACAAACTACAACTTGCATCGATCATAACTGGCAATCTACAAGTCCAAATGCCACCAAATTTTCACAGGAGCTTGCGTACAACCTAAAGAATATTCCTGCTCAATTTCGACTCGATTGGAAAAATCTTGATCGATACGAAATTGGTTCGTATCGATCATGGATCGAGTTAGAATCACCTGGGATCGATCGCGTGGGCCCGCCCATGTGCCAGAAGAAGTCTCCTGAGATCTGAGCGAGATATTTGCAGCCTACGCCAATAAATAGCGTCCAAAAGCCTACAGAAAAGGGACTTTTGGCCCGGCAACGTCCAAACTCTGCTGGAATCACCATTGTATTCAAATTTCACTGTTGTATTCGAAAATTACTGTTGTAATCTGCTGTAACCAGTGAGTAAAGTCAATAAAAGATTAACTTTTGAAGTGGACGTAGGCCGGAGATAGCCGAACCACTATAAATCTTGTATCTCTGTCTATTTCTTTCTGTTTTAAGTTTTCTATTCTTCATTTTTATCCTCTACATTACCTAGATCCGTGATTTGTGATCATATACTGCTGATCTGTGTTCATACATTGGTGCTTCCGCAATATTTGGGGTTTGTGGCCAATTTTGGCGCAAACAACTTATAATGTACACACGCTAATTGAATATAAAATATTACTGATGTTTAACCGTACCAATCTTGCAGCATTTTAATCAATAATTGTACACTAATTTTTGCGCAAACTATAACAACCATTGTTCTAATTAACTATAACAAATATTCGCGTAAACTTACATATCCATTAGCATATCAATCAGTAATTATACACTAATTTTCAGATTATAAATAAACCCCAATTTTAAATTACAAATTAAATAATCAAACCACTAATTAATATCACCAACTCAACAAATACAATATTATCATTAACTAATACACAATAACAAACTCATAGTTAACTAATTTGCCTAATTAGGGTTCTCAACATATCCCTAAATCAATCAATACGCTACTATCAACAACTAGTACCGCATAATCATCAATTTCTATCACATAATCAACCAATTTTCAAAATTAGGGTTTTGATTAAACCTAGATTAAGTAGAAATTGAAGAGCAATTACATACCTTCGAGCTTTGAAGAGTTGTAGCTTTCGCGATGGAGAGATTAGTGGCTCGCATTGGGGGGCGGGGGCTGGAGCGTCGGTGGAGGAACAGAGGAAGGGGCTGATTTGAGTTTGAGGGGAAGGAGAATAATATTTTATGTTCGTGGTTTGCTGTTGTATATACGCGTTAAGCGATGGCTAGCGTCAGCCGCCATTTTAGCCGTCGCTAGCTGCAGTCGCTAAACGAAGCCTGTTTTGTAGTGAATGAAGCATGAGTGCTACTAATCCATTATAACCTTTTCTTTTATTAATATCTTTTTATTTCAAAATTACGTGGCTAGCATGATCAACAAATAATAGTGGCTAGTTGTTCAATAGTACTTCCTAGAATCATGTATAAAGCTTTATATATTGTTGCTATGAAATGAAAATAGGCAGGTTGATTTAGTGTAAACTTCTCTCTTGCTTTCATTCTTCACTCTTTTTCTTCATGTTTCTCCTCCTCGTCCTCTCGGAACTATCATAAGCACATCTTGGTTATGGTGGCATTTTACACATATGTTTTCTATCACTTTTTTCAATATTATCATAGTTTAAGACCCTTCCTCAATTATATTCTCTATTGTCCTTGATTAACTCTCATCATCAAGACATCATTCTGGATTGCTACTTATGAGGATTAGAGAAGAATGGTTATTTTTTATAAAATCATGGTACTAGTTTCAGAACTTCCAAGGAATAATCTTCCGTGGCATTGGCTCTAAAAAATGAAGTTAGTTCCTCTAAAAGTCACATTCCATGTGTGGTTGTTGGTTCATGAAAAGGTCAACATTATCTCACTACTCGAAAGGAAAAATATTCATATCAATCAGTAGTGATTTGTGGTAAAATAATGAAGATTCTGCAAAATACCTGTTGTTCAAATGTGAATTCACCATGTCTATTTGGATTGTCTATGCATCAAACTTGCTTCTCTACTTCTCCTTTTAGTTCCATTTTCTATTACTCGAGCACCATACCAACAATGACTTGAAAAAAATGCTTACCTATCTTGCCATCTTGTCATGCCTTTTGGTTTAGTGGTGTGTGTTGAAAGAATCCAAGGATGCTTTAATTCTAAATAGAATACCGTGTTTAAACAATGTAATAGCATTTTTTTTGTCAAATTTTTGTTCTGGTTGAAACATTAGAAGACTGCGGCTTAGGCTGGAAAGTACTAACAGCTGAGATGAATCTGTTGCAAGCAATTGAAGGAGGATGATAATAGTGTAAGACCATTACCAACAACCGACCTGTTCACTTGCACTCTCTCTAGAGCTATGCAACCAGGTAACTGTGGAACCAGCCACGGAACTATTTTTTTTAAATATAAGTTTACAACGGCAAAAACTTTGTCATTATAAACTTCTAACCATAGACCCAATCGCCATATTTTTTCACCATCTTCATCTTCCTCCTAAAAATTTTCAACCGAGAGTAAAAAACCAATCCCCCCATTTTACCATTTTCATACTCCAAAAATCTAGATTCAAACATGCATACACAAATTAAAACTTATTTGAGATCTACACATGTAATATGTCTAGATTGCTTAAAATTTTCACAAAAAAGTTTATGCATAAAGAAAGCAGCAGTGGCGGCACCGACGGCAATGTTAGTGGTCGGTATAGGGAAGATACTATTATTGTGTTGTATGGACATGAGCATGGAATAAAAGACCTGTTTGAGGCCGCCGAAACTATCGAGCAGCACGGCGAAGACGGTTGAAGGGATCGTAGTGGCCACAAGGGTGGTTAAGTGAGCAGGACACGCAGGGGAGTGTGGCAGGTTTCTGCTAGAGCTGTTGAATTATGTAGTTTTGTGGACCCAAACTTGAACGGGGAGAAGGTTCTTACCGACTTTCGGGTGCTTCTAGAAGGGGAAGTGCACGTCAGTACACAGAAGCTTGGCTCTAAGTATTTTTCTTCACGACATAGTTAAAGTAGGAATTTGACAAATATTCCTAGAATATTCGTTTAAGTTAAAACACATGTTTACGAATTCGTTTAACTTAAACAGTCATGAAATATTAGTTCTCGATGTTCATTAGCAAACACCTTAAAATATTTTCATAGGAATTTGACAAATATTCCTAGAGTCATAGAATTTCTACATAAACTTGGATACTATCATTTCTAAGGTAATTTAATGAATCGTTTAAGTTAAAAAACCCATTAATTTATTATAGTTTAGTTTATATTGTTATATAATTTAAAATTCTAAGTGCCAAATAAATTTTTAAAGGAGATGAGCAATGTGTGTTGCTATCGCTCAGCGGTTGTATAAAACCACCTATATTTTCATTTTCCTTGCGGTGAGTTATAAATTAAGCCGTTCGACTTTCCTATGTTCATTGGCATTAGCATAGGAGTGACTTTTTTGGATCTATCTATATGACGATCGATGGCGTAATACCGCACTTGTTCAAGATCATTTTCCCCATTTATACACTTCGCCTACAACCTATCAGACAGCTACTTCTAGTAGAGTCAGCACGATTACAACTTCCACGGGCAGCATACTGACGGATTATTGTCCAAAGCATGATTTGGAGCTTGCTAGACTATTTTTTTATATACCTTATAGGAAACTTGTTTTTCAGTACCATTAGCAGTAGTTTAACGGTCTCCTTTATTGAGGCCATAGCTGTTTGGATTTTAACTATATTGTTATGTACGATTGGGGTACTCTTATTCTCGCGTACCTATATAGATGTATGGACACACAGTACATCATGTTTGATTCATAGGTTTCTTTGGATGGTTTCTACGAGTTACTACGATACTAGTATTTTGAGTATTTCAAGAACTTCCATTTCGTCACATTGACTACTGATACATCTAGTTTTTCCCACGTTTATTATTTTGGTGTGCGAGAAATAAGGATAATGAATCTCACCATGTATATTCGGTTGCCAATAGCCAGATCGACTTGAGGATGTACAAAAGGCAGATTATATGACATTCATTTGATGATAGTGACTCGATTTATCTTGAGTATATCTAGATAGCTAAGATGCTTAGCGTGTAGGGATTTCCACTTATATCATATCCCTCGATGCTTGATGCATACTAGTACCTTTGTGAGAGCTGTTGGAGATAGTGTTATGACTTTGATGCCGTTCCCAATGATCCACACCCTCATACCTATCGGTGTATGATTTATGATGCAAATCAGCTAGCCGAGATAAGAGCAGCAGGTTGGTGGCTAGCAGAGAGATTTATTATTACCGATCAAACATACAGTCACTTCTAGCGTAGATTTTACAATGCATCTGGTGATATCATTACTCATGCAGTGTCGATAGATTTGATAGGGCCATTTGCTATACATCATGGTATAGCACCTTCGGTTATCGAGAATCTTACCCAGCCTAGTTAGGGCTATCATGTACCAGATAACGTGACCGCTGTTAGTCACTTTGATTGTACCATAGCAGTGCCCACATCTTTTGGAGTTGACTGTTATGTTGATGTGGATCACCCTCCCATACACAACCAGTATTCGGATTCTATGTAGATATCATATGGTGATCTATTTGACATACATATTGGACTGCACCATACTGGATATGTTGAGAACAGACGTAGCATTGATGTTTACGAGGATGTGATGCGCCAATAGGTAGAGGATGTGATGCGGATGGCCTTTTGACTTTTTATTTCTTGGCCTTATTATTTCACACTCTTCGATTGCTTTTATTTTTACCACCCTTTGAATTCCTTGTGTTGGAAGTGCTTTTGCTGTAGTTAATTGGCACTTATGTGCAAAGGCATTGTAATCATCCATTATCTCGTTCTCAAAGATGGTGCCTTTGGAATAAGGTTGGATTGTTTTTCTCATTTGATTGAAGATATTTTCACTTCCATTTATTTTCTTTCCTAGTGCAAAGATGGGAGTGGGTCCAACATGAAAAGGATTTAGACTCCATTTCTCAAGATCAGAGGACTCTGCTTTTTTCTTTTTTATAATTCTAAGAGCTTCTAGTCCTAATCTTTGCTCTTCGTCTTGGTCGGAATCCTTGATGTCCGTTGGGGGGAATCTTTCTAAATGGGGTTCAGATGACCCTTGTTCAGACCTTTTTATCCTTATGGCCATGATCAAACCAAAGTAGATAAACTTGAAGTAGGATTGAACTAAGCAGGTTTAGAGAGCAGTGGTGTTGGGGGTTTAACCAAGTCGGAGGTTCGAGCCCTCCTTCTAGCGCCAAAAATGTTAATAAGGATTCTTGTCAACACCCCAAAATTATGTAAAGAAAAGTGAATTGTCCTTTATACAAGTAGCACAGAAAAGTAGGTATGAATCCTCTTAGTATTGCCTTTCGATTAGGCTTTATTTGATAATATTTTTCAAGCAGGCCTTTCGACTCTGTCGAAAGGGTCAGTCTCTGTGTTAGACAACCTTTCGTTTCAGTTAAGTAAGTATGATTTCTCCTTTGAAAGCCTTCCTTTCGATCAAATTGGAATACCCTGAGTTAGGTTCTCTTTGATAGGTTTTGATCTAATTGGAGGCCAAAAGTTGTTGATTAGCTTGGGTTTGGGTTATTGAGAAGAAATGGAAGTTTCGACCTTGTCGAAAGCTCTAGGACTTGTCCTTCTTGTGTTTGAATTGGTAATCTTAAGCTTCAATGGATCTGAGATATGTTTCGACCTTGTCGAAAGCTTTAACCCCGGGTTCCTTATGTTGGATGCAATCCTTCAGTGAATTATAGCTAGTTTCGACCTTGTCGAAGGCAATGGTTCAAAAGAAAAGTAACTTAGAGTAGGTATCTATAATTGCTTGATTATGAGTGGTTTCGACTGTGTCGAGAGAGAGCCCTATCGATGCAGGCGAAACCTGAAGTACACAAAGAAAACCAACAGAACTTTAAAGTAACAGTAAAGTATATTAAAGTACTCAAGGCTCCCCCTTTTCCAGCTAAGAAGACTTTATTTCTTCAAACTCTCTAATTGATTTACAAATTAGGGTTACAATGCTTTACTTAAAGAGTATACAGATTGAAAATGAGAGGAATCGAATCCCTCAAAACGTGACCCCTTGGGTCTTATTTATAGATACGGCTTGGCACCTTTCGACCCTGATGCTATCGACTGAGTTGGAAGGTGGCTGTTGAGAGACTTAAGCATGTTGCCGCCTTCGCCGAAAGGAATGGTGGCGCTTCTCTTCTTCGAGTTGTCTTATGAGTGCTTTCGACTCTATCGTTAGCCTTTGTTAATTGGTTTCGGTGATGCTGGTTATGCCCATGCTCTTGTTTCTGATCTGATGCAGAACCGTTCCTGGACCACATTGGTTTTGACCAATTCGAAAGGCTTACTATAGCTTTCGAAGGGGTTGCTCAAGATAATGAAGGCGAAACCATTGGTTGCGAATGGTTTGGCATATATTCAAAGAGCTATTCTTCAGTGTTCTCGAAAGGTGTGACATTGACTTGATCGAAAGGTCTTTATCTAATTGAAGGTTGTTAATGAAGGCGGAAGGTTGCTCTCGACTCCTTTATATTCTTTGAAGGTAAGAACCCTCTGGATATTGATTTGGATAAATCTTGCGACACCTTCGAAAGGTCTTGAAGCTTCCAGTTTTGATGGCAGCATCACTTTGACTCCTTCAAAAGGTTTGGTTGGAACTCTTCTCACTTGTTCTATGCTTAAAGAGATTTCAACTCAGTCGAAAGGTGATTTTTGGAGTAACATTTTTCATTTTCATCTCGTTTTCTTTCGTACTTTTCATTATTGACGTCATCTTCGCTTATTTTATTTTCTTTATCTTCTTCTTTTTCATCCTCTACACGTTTTCCTTCTTCTTCCAATTTATCCTTCTCTAACTCCTCAAATTTCAACAATTTAGCATCTTTCTCCTCCTTGCTACCCTTTCTTTTCTCTTTCTCATTAATCGGATTGTCTTCTTCTATTATTGCTGTGTCATTCTTTCCATATACCTCTTTCAACAAATTCCATGAATCTTTTACAGAACCTTCTCCAAGTATATAAACATACGCTGCTTCATTGACGTTCTCACTTATCACAACACAATCATCATTCCATCGTAATTTCGCAAATGCTTTCTTGTCAATTTGCGACATGCTCTCCAAATTATTCGGCCATTCGTAACCATTTTCAACAATCTCTCATAATCCTTTGGAGATTAACTTCTCTTTCTTTTTCTTGTAAGCCAGCAGTAAAGTACCATCGTTTTTACATCCTTCTTCAATGTAGTTGGTCTTCTCTTCAATTTTATTGTTACTTGGAGCTCTACATTCAGAAGTATAATGTCTAAATTTTTCACAATTGTAGCATTTGACGCGTGACTTGTCATGCCTTGACTCTGATTTCTCCTAAGACCTCTTGTTGATCTTTCTCCTCTTTGGTTATTGTTGTCATTGTTGTTATCTTTATTGGGTGTCCAACCTTGTCCATATCCATATCCGCGGCCTCGTCCTTGTTCTTGACCACAACCTCATCTTTGTTGGCTTCGATTGCTTTCTTCATTTTTTGAATCAATTCATATCTTGAGTACTTGCTTCCAATCTCTTCCTTCTTCCTTTTCTTTTCTTCATAAGCTTGCAATGTAACGAGAAGTTCTTCTATTGTCATAGCCTCCAAATTTTTTGTCTCTTCGATGATGGCGACAATATGTTCGAACTTTGAATCTAGTTATCCAAGAATCTTCTCCATAATCCTTATGTCATTTAACTTCTCAGCGTTTCTTTTTAGATTATTAGTAACCGCTGAAATCTTGAGAAGTAATCAGAGACAAATTCTCCTTCTTCCATACGCAAAGTTTCAAACTCTCCTCTTAAAGTTTGAAGACGTACCTTTTTAACTTGATTGACTCCTTTGTAAGATATTCAAAGCTTCTCTCATGCTTCTTTGGCTGATTTTGATCCTGAAACCTTCACAAAAGTATCGTCATCCAATGCTTGATAGAATAGATAGAGAGCGTTCTTGTCTCTCATCCTTGAGTCTCTCAAACTATCCATTTTATTTTGAGATAGACTATCTTCATTCTCTTATTCAGTGTAGCCTTTCTCGACTATCTCCCATACGTTGTGTGCTTCAAGGAGAGCCACATCCTTAAACTCCAATTGTCATAAATTGATCTTGTTGAGCTTTGGGACTTGTAAGGGAACGCCGCTATTCGCCATCTTTTTAGGAGGATTTTCAAGCTCCGATACCACTTTGTTGGAAGTTTTTTTCAATAGTAAATAGATTTGATTTTAGAAGAAGATAGATAAGAGGTTGGAGAAGAAAAAAACGCAATTTTTCTTATAAGGAGAAAAACTTTGTTGCTAAACTTTATTACAAAAGTTCATAATTTTTTCTTACATCCAAGATGAATGAATCCACCTTTATTTATATGAGTTTACATCTCAAATAAACGGTAAAGATTCACTTAATCTAATGGTTCTCCATAAATATCTCCTAAAATTTTTCTTGTACAATTTGAAATATATTAGTCCATAGATATCTTCTAAATATTCTCTTATACAATTTCATATATATTTCATAAATATCTAGCATATACTCTAGATACT
The DNA here is from genome assembly GCA_030737815.1 of Allium fistulosum. Lineage (NCBI taxonomy): Eukaryota > Viridiplantae > Streptophyta > Magnoliopsida > Asparagales > Amaryllidaceae > Allium > Allium fistulosum. The sequence continues at coordinate 100,863,582 of CM060902.1, forward strand.
TACTATATGGAAAAATCTAGACTAACAAAATCAAGTTTATTTTCAACATTTAATTCAGGAAGGAGCACTAATTTCTATTCTGATTCAAGAACTGTGAATTAATTTAATGTTCATGTATTTGAATGATAAATTTGGAAGCAAAATAATAATAAGTTTCTTGATTTATGAACAGTATCCCTCTTTTGATTCCACTTTATACTAATACAAAAGGGGGATGTATGATTTATTTGTAAAATCAATACCAACCTGAACCTTATAACCACATTAATTTTTGGATTAATTACATTGCTATAATTTTTCATGCTGGCTCGACCCATATAAGATAATTATAAGCACATAAAATCCACTCATTATGAAAAAGTTGTAGAAAAATGACACGCTTTTTGCATAGACGCTTGATGGCTATCATCATCCATGTTGATCTTTTTTTTCTTGGTGTTATATTCTTATGCTTGCTAGCTCAGTTGATGCTGTTTTTGCATTAACACTTGCAATTTTACGGGCAGGATGTGCGTTGGAAATTGCTTTAAAATAAATAGGCTTGTGAATTGTTTAAAAATTAAAGACCTTGAAATAAGTGCATTTATTACTTGAGTTCATGTAACAACCCGCATATTTTACGATTCGTATATTTAAATGTTTAATTTAAATATAGCATCGTTAGTCGGATTTTAGTCCGAAAAAGTCACTATTCGTAGAAGAACAGTCGAATTAGCGAAAAGTCTATGCGGATCGTGCTATTTGGAAGTGCCTATTTGAAAACACCTTCAAATAGAAATTCAGACGTCTGAAATGGGTCGTTCAGACGTCTGAAATTGCTCGAGTCAAACCAGAAAGGAAATAGGCTAAAATTGCCATTTTCAGACGTCTGAAATAAACGATTCAGACGTCTGAATATTGTTCTAGACAACTTCTATTTTTCCAGATTCAGACGTCTAAATCGTTCATTTCAGACGTCTGGATGAAGATTGAAATTAAGATTCAATAATTTGGACTCGAGATCAATTCCATTGAGTTCAAAATGGTGTTTGCGACTTTTCTGAGTATAAACATCGATATGTTTTGAGTTGGGTAAAATTTTGAAGTTTTCAACTAGGGCTTTGGGTTTGGGTTTCAGCCCATCAACCTTCTAATAACTTAACCCTTCATCCAACTCCTCTTCATTCACTTTATTATTTCCTAACAATCAAGCTTAAAGAAAAATGGGGGAAGAGAAAAGAAATTAGAAATTCCTAAGCCCTAATTCTCTTAGGAATTATCATCTTCAAGCTAGAAATCAAAGAAAATCTTAGGTAAGCATCCACTTCATCTTCTCCAACTCATTTCCCCTTCAATTTCAGAAATTTCCCAAACCCTAACTTAGGAAATGTTTTTCTTTTGAGCTTAGATTGAAGCTTCTTGGGTTAACATTGAAGAGTGATTGTTCTTGCCTTGCTCTATAGCTTCTCTCTTGTGTTTTTGGGTTTAAAGGTGAGTTTTTGAACTCACATCTATGTCTATATCTTTGATATTTTAGGTATTAATTCCTAACATCTATTTCTTGTCCATTTGCTTTTGAATTGAATTGGTTTGATGAATATTCCAATTTTGGTGTTTTGAAATCAAAATCTATGAAAATCCTTATATGACGTTTGGACATGTTGGTCGGAGAGTATTGGTGACTCTTTAGGGTTGGGTAGTCATTTGGCGTCAACCCCTAACAATTGTCACTCATCCGATCGCTTCCGATATGATTGGCCATTATTGGCCTAGGCAAACTATTGCCCAGAGCTTCAGGTTCAGACGTCTGATATATCCAATTCAGACGTCTGAATCTGCTTATCTCAGCCCAATTAGCCTATTTTATGTAGGTTTCCAATTTTAATCGATTTTAGTTGATCCGGATAGTTGTTATCACTTACTATTGACTTTGATGACTTCTCTCTTGGATTTTTGGGAATATCCATTTTGATGGATTTGATATCGATTTCTATGGTTTTGATTCACGTCTTCGGGTGTGAATCTTTGGTGATTGATTGTTTCTACAATCATTTTTGTGATTTGTCACTTCTAAATACAAAGGTTTCTATACTAGTAGTAAATATTCAAACTCTTTTACAAAGATGATTTCAACTCTATTTTTAATACAAAGCTCGTTTATAAAACCGTTTTCTATTCTATTAGTAAATACAAACCTTTACCTCATTCGTATGAGAAAATCTAATTAAACGGCTTAGCAAAACAAGTGGTATGAAACGCTTGCGTTTACTTCGTCGGTTAATTTTTGGACTTGTTCGATTGAAATTCTTATGACAATTTTCGAGAGGGAATCTACAATTTGTTCGTAAATATTTAAGTTAAGCTAGTGGTTATGGGACATGAAGCTAAACTCGTATATTTACTAGCTTAGTGTAATCGACACTTTTTATTGATTGATGATGATCATTTTGTGATTTAGACTAGCGATGTGCGATGTCTATTTGTTTGTGTGGGGATTACAATCCCCGTTTGTGGAACTTCGGTTCAATTTGGCGGGGTAGCGACCCGTAGTCTTCGGGCCATTTGTAGAGCTTCGGCTTGAAATTTATGGTTAGCGACCATGGAATAGCATTCCGTTTGTGATACACGTGTTGGTGAGTTTTCATGCTCCCGTTTGTGATAGGCCTACCCCTTTATGATTTCTGGATTTCTAATTGTTGTTTTCTAGAATTTGTGTTTCACCAACTTTTGCGATTGGCATTAATATGTTTGTCAATATTTGTAGTTTGGTGAATAAAATAAAGAATATGATATTCTTTTTGGTGCTTTGAGATCTTTGAAATATTGTATGATTTTGTTGTTGTTTAAATCATACTTGTCCTAGTATGACATTATTGTTATCATACGTTCTTATTAGATCTCTGCTTATATCTCATTTCTTTAATGATAATTATAGCTAGACTGATCCGTTTATTATTTTCTTATTAAATAATACTCAGGTCAGACTAAGGTGTTATAGGTGCTTCTGCTTGACTCCTTATCTGGGATCATCTTCTGACTTTTGTCTAACTACATTACATTTGTAGTTTTTATTGTTATACATTTGAGATATAGACTCCATGATGTATACTTATTCTTTTGTCTAGCACTTGTATCTATTCTTTTGTGATATTGTGGATCTTATTTGACCACTAGTCTGATGTACACTTTTATGTGTTATATTCATATCTGTTTCCGCCTTTGAGATATGAACATCTGTGACTGATTTATGTTATGCTTATTTCTATATTTGTTTCCGAAGACCACATAGTCACTGTGTAGTAGCTTTGAGTTTGTATTTGATATGTCGGATTTTCTCTTGAAAAAAAATGCATGTTATACTGTCTAACATATCAGTACTCGCACAAATCAATTACACGGATGGTCGCTCCTCAACATCCTTATTCTTGGCGCTAGTCGACGGCATTACTCAGTAGTGTCCTTGGCTAGTGTGAGTATAGAGGTGGGGCGTCACAGCTTGGATCAGAGCCAAACTTTGGAACAATGTAGAATAATCTAGCAAGGATCATTGTCCTAAGTCTCTCTTAAGAGTCGTGCCATAGGATTTAATTCGAGTCTTTGTACCATTCTATCATGTTTCTTTTTATGATGCCTTGTTTTATCAATCAAGTTTGTTTGATATTCATTTTGTGAATAACCTTTTTCTCTTTTCTTTCTTTCTTAAAGAGATGAGAAATGGTTAGACCAGGCCGTCCCAGCGCTAGTCAATCGAGTGCTACTCCTCACGATGGAGTATTTATGTCTGCTCAGCAACTTCTAGATCTTGTGAGAAATGCTCAAGCTAACGGACCTATTCCAGAGCCTACACATCCTAAATCTGGGTTTGCACGCTTGTGCAGTTACTACACCAATTTGGGTGGAAAGCCATTCAAAGGTTCCGAGAGCGTTATAGAAGTCCAATCTTGGCTTCGAACATGCGACCGCATCTTTTCTCGCATGGATCTTATTGATCTTCATCGAGTCCAAGTGGCTTCTAGTATGCTCCAAGAAAGAGCATTAGACTGGTACGAGCTTTTAATCTCTGAAATTTTTGAAGCGGACCTTACTTGGGAGCAATTCCGGGAAAGGTTCGAGTTGAAATTCGTGCCGGAAGCTGAGAAAGTATCTTTAGCTCGTCGATTTATTGACCTTGTTCAAGGTGAATCTTCTATGACGGATTACGTCGCCTCTTTTGAATCACTATCTAAATATGGGGTCGAGTATATTAATACCCCATTGAAGAAAAATCATAGATTCGTTTATAGGTTGAACAAGAACCTCAAAAAGCCATTACTTCTGAAATTGGAAGTTTCTTTTGATCAGCTAGTTGATATCGCTCTTCAACTCGAAGAGGCTGATAAAGAAAGTGATGTTGAGGTCAAACAAAACATCAACAAGAAGAGACCTTTTAAATTCAAGCCTAATCCCAAAAAAAAGGGGAAGCAAACAACTTCAGTAGCAAATACTCCTAACTCTCATCGTGGAGAATGTTACAATTGTGGTTCTAAGGACCATTATGCAAACAAGTGTCCAAAGCCCCTTCCTTGCCGTTATTGCAAGAGTTCGGGTCATACTATATCTTTGTGTCCCAAACTTCAAAGCAAGAAGGAAGGCAAGCTAAATGTTGTACAAGCCCCTTCTAACACTTCTCGTGGTCAAGGTATTTCTCATTCTATCCTCGATGACATTATTATATTTCGTGAATTTCCAATTCAAGTTCTTTTTGATACGGGTGCATCTCACTCTTTTATATCAAAAGAACTTGTTGATGCTTTGTCTTTGAATGTTATTGGCTTGATGACTTCATTAAGGATTGTGAATCCGGTTGGTGGATCCGCAATACTCAGTTTACTATGTAAAGATGTCGAAATTATTTTATTTGATTATGCTTTTCGAGCCGATTTGCATGTTATGCGTTACCTTGGTTTCAAAATGATTTTGGGAATGGATTGGCTTAACCGTTATGAAGCCCATATCCTATGCCCTAGCGGACTATATATCTTCGACATCCTCAATCTGTTAAGCAGATTTCTCTTGTTCTGAAAGATTCAGATTCCAATTCGAAAGCGTCCTTGTATTCACTAAATCCTCATGATGACGATAACGATGATGAGGAAGATGTCATTTCCCTCATTCACATTGTTCGTGAATTTCCCGACATATTTGAGCCCATTTTAGGATTACCACCTAAGCGAGCAATTGAGTTCAGAATTAATCTAATCCCTGGAGCTCTACCTATTATTCATCCTCCTTATCGGATGTCCAATAAAGAAAATGAGGAGATGCGCAAACAATTATCTGAATTGGAAGCGAAGTAATTTATTCGATCTAGTTCCTCTCCATGGGGAGCTTCAGCTATTTTTGTGAAGAAATATGATGGTACACTTAGGCTTTGCGTTGACTACCGCAAGCTTAACGATCTCACCATCAAGAATAAATTTCCCTTGCCTCGGATTGATGATTTATTCGATCAGCTTAGTCGTGCTAAAGTCTTTTCACAGTTAGACTAAGCAACCGGTTTTCATCAACTTCATATTGCAGAGGATAGCATTCCTTTGACGTCGTTCCGTACTCGTTATGGATCCTATGAATGGCTGGTTATGCCATTTAGTTTGACGAATGCTCCAGCTTATTTCGTTGACCATATGAATCGAGTTTTCAAAGACTTCCTCGATCGATTTGTTCTCATCTTTATCGATGATATTCTTGTTTATTCTAAAACCGAGGAAGAGCATGGAAAACATCTTCGGATTGTGTTGGAAACTCTTAGGAGCAACTAATTGAAAGCAAAATTTTCTAAATGTCACTTTTGGCAATCTCGTGTGAAATTTTTGGGATATATCATTTCTGAATCCGGAATTTCCGTGGACCCTTCAAAGATTGAAGCGATTCAAAATTGGAAGAGACCGGAGAGTGTGACGGAAATTCATAGCTTTCTCGGATTGGCAGGCTATTACCGTCGGTTCATAAAAGACTTTTCTAAGATTTCCGTACCTCTTACTAATTTGAAAAAGAAGGGATTTAAATACATTTGGTCAGACAAATGTGAAGCTGCTTTTTAGAAACTAAAAGAACTCCTTTCCGATGCTCCTATTCTTGTGATTCCCGATGGGGACCAAGATTTTATTGTTTATACTGATGCTAGTCGTGTTGGTTTAGGTGCCGTTCTCATGCAGCGGGAACGTGTTGTTGCTTATGCTTCTAGGCAATTAAAGCCTGCCGAGACTAGATATGCCACTCATGATTTAGAGCTCGCGGCTATTGTTTTCGCCCTTAGAATTTGGCGTCATTATCTTTTGGGAGAGAAATTTGTTCTCTACACCGATCATAAATCTTTGAAGTATTTATTTTCTCAAAAGGAACTTAATTTGCATCAACAACGTTGGCTCGAGTTCCTTGCATCTTATGATCTTGATATTCTTTATACTCCTGAAAAAGGAAATCGTGTTGCTGATGCCCTTAGTCGTATGCAACAAGCGGTTGTTTCCATGATATCCGAATGGAATTATCTCGCGACTTTATCCACTTGTGAGATTCGAGATCATGAATCCAATTCATGTTCATCTCTTGTGTTATGTAGCCTTGAGGCTCATCCTCCTCTTTTAGACCGCATTCTTGAAGCTCAAAAGCATGTTCCCGAATTGGTTCTTCTTAGCCAAAGTTGTAGGGATAAAATTGATATTGAAGGTTTGAAAGACTTTGATATTGATGCTTGTGGTGGCATTCGAAAATTTGGTAAACTTATGGTGCCAAATATGATTGATCTTCGTAAAGACATTTTAGAAGATTCTCATCGTTCTAAATTTACCATTCATCCTGGTAGTAGTAAAATGTACGCAGATATAAAGCGACTTTATTATTGGGATGGAATGAAATCTGATATTACTAACTTTGTTAAGCGTTGCATGACTTGCCAACTAGTTAAGGCCAAGCATCGAAGGCCCGGTGGGTTATTGCAACCATTGAAATTCCAATATGGAAGTGGGATCAAATTTCCATGGACTTTATTGACGGTCTTCCCCGTTCTCGTTCTGCACATGATAGCCTATGGGTGATAGTAGATAGACTTACAAAATCCGCCCATTTTCTTCCTGTTCAGTCCAATCGGACCGTACCTATTTTGGCTAAACTCTTTGTCAAGGAAATTGTTAAATTGCATGGAGTTTCTACTTCTATTGTTAGCGATCATGATCCATTGTTTACTAGTGGATTCTGGAAAGGTCTTCAAAAAGCTTTGGGAACGAAGCTTAATTTTAGCACCGCTTATCATCCTCAGTCTGATAGACAAACTGAGCGTGTGAATCAAACTCTTGAAGATCTTCTTCGTGCATGTGTTCTTGATTTTGGTGGAAGTTGGGAAGACCATATTTCTCTTGTTGAGTTTTCCTATAACAATAGCTTCCAATCTAGTATTGGTATGACACCTTTCTAGGCACTATACGGAAGGCCATGCCGATCTCCTTCGTGTTGGCTTGAAGCCGGTGAGAAGCTGGTTTTAGGTCCTGATTTTATCCGTGATGCCATAGAAAAGACTGACCTTATTCGTCATAGGATGAAAGAAGCTCAGAGTAGGCAAAAATCCTATGCCGATAATCGAAGAAGGAAATTAGAATTTTCTGTGGGAGATTTCGTGTTCATTCGTGTTTCACCTATGAAGGGTGTTGTGCGTTTCAGTCGATCGAGAAAATTAGCACCTCGATATATTGGCCCCTTTCCCATCAACGAACGCATTGGTTCCGTGGCTTATCGCCTTTTATTACCGGCTCAATTTTCTGCTATTCATGATGTATTCCACGTCTCTCAACTACGGAAATGCCTTCGAGATTCCGATTCTATTCTTGAGCCCGGTGTTATTGAAGAAATTGAAGTTTCGCCTAATTTGACTTATGAGCAACATCCTATTCGTATCAATGCTTCGGAGGTCAAACGCCTTCGAAATAAAGATGTTCCTCCTATGAAAGTTCAGTGGTCCTCAAATCCTAAGGATTTCTCTTGGAAATCTAGAGAATTCATCGAGCGAACACATCCGGACTTACTCTCTCGTGCTCATTAAGGTGAACTTCTTATTTCAAATTTTCTTATCTTTGTATTGATATGCTTTTATAGTTATTACTCTTTAATTTCTTCTTAATTATTGCGAGGACGCAATTTCTTTAAGGAGCGGAGTTTGTAACAACCCGCATATTTTACGATGCGTATATTTAAATGTTTAATTTAAATATAGCATCGTTAGTCGTATTTTAGTCCGAAAAAGTCACTATTTGTAGAAGAACAGTCGAATTAGCGAAAAGTCTATGCGGATCGTGCTATTTGGAAGTGCCTATTTGAAAACACCTTCAAACATAAATTCAGACGTTTGAAATGGGTCGTTCAGACGTCTGAAATTGCTCGAGTCAAACCAGAAAGGAAATAGGCTAAAATTGCCATTTTCAGACGTCTGAAATAAACGATTCAGACGTCTGAAATAAACGATTCAGACGTCTGAAATAAACGATTCAGACGTCTGAAATAAACAATTCAGACGTCTGAATATTGTTCTAGACAACTTATGTTTTTCCAAATTCAGACGTCTGAATCGTTCATTTCAGACGTCTAAATGAAGATTGAAATTGAGATTCAACAATTTGGACTCGAGACCAATTCCATTGAGTTCAAAATGATGTTTGCGACTTTTTTGAGTATAAACATCGATATGTTTTGAGTTGGGTAAAATTTTGAAGTTTTCAACTAGGGCTTTGGGTTTGGGTTTCAGCCCATCAACCTTCTAATAACTTAACCCTTCATCCAACTACTCTTCATTCACTTTATTATTTCCTAACACTCAATCTTAAATAAAAATGGGGGAAGAGAAAAGAAATTAGAAATTCCTAAGCCCTAATTCTCTTAGGAATTATCATCTTCAAGCTAGAAATCAAAGAAAAGCTTAGGTAAGCATCCACTTCATCTTCTCCAACTCATTTCCTCTTCAATTTCAGAAATTTCCCAAACCCTAACTTAGGAAATGTTTTTCTTTTGAGCTTAGATTGAAGCTTCTTGGGTTAACATTGAAGAGTGATTGTTCTTGCCTTGCTCTATAGCTTCTTTCTTGTGTTTTTGGGTTTAAAGGTGAGTTTTTGAACTCACATCTATGTCTATATCTTTGATAGTGTTAGGTATTAATTCCTAACATCTATTTCTTGTCTATTTTCTTTTGAATTGAATTGGTTTGATGAATATTCCAATTTTGGTGTTTTGAAATCAAAATCTATGAAAATCCTTATATGACGTTTGGACATGTTGGTCGGAGAGTATTGGTGAGTCTTTAGGGTTGGGTAGTCGTTTGGCGTCAACCCCTAGCAATTGTCACTCATCCGATCTCTTCCGATATGATTTGGCCATCATTGGCCTAGGCAAAATATTGCCCAGAGCTTCAGGTTCAAACGTCTGAAATATCCAATTCAGACGTCTGAATCTGCTTGTCTCGGCCCAATTAGCCTATTTTATGTGGGTTTCCAATTTTAATCGATTTTAGTTGATCCGGATAGTTGTTATCACTTACTTTCGACTTTGATGACTTCCCTCTTTGGATTTTTGGGAATATCCATTTTGATGGATTTGATATCGATTTCTATGGTTTTGATTCACGTCTTCGGGTGTGAATCTTTGGTGATTGATTGTTTCTACAATCATTTTTGTGATTTGTCACTTCTAAATACAAAGGTTTCTATACTAGTAGTAAATATTCAAACTCTTTTACAAAGATGATTTCAACTCTATTTTTAATACAAAGCCCGTTTATAAAACCGTTTTCTGTTCTATTAGTATACACAAACCTTTACCTCATTCGTATGAGAAAATCTAATTAAACGGCTTAGCAAAACAAGTGGTATGAAACGCTTGTGTTTACTTCATCGGTTAATTTTTGGACTTGTTCGATTGAAATTATTGTGACAATTTTCGAGTGGGAATCTACAATTTGTTCGTAAATATTTAAGTTAAGCTAGAGGTTATGGGACATGAAGCTAAACTCATATATTTACTAGCTTAGTGTAATCGACACTTTTTATTGATCGATGATGATCATTTTGTGATTTAGACTAGCGATGTGCAATGTCTATTTGTTTGTGTGGGGATTACAATCCCCGTTTGTGGAGTTCGGTTCAATTTGGCGGGGTGGCGACCCGTGGTCTTCGGGCCGTTTGTGGAGCTTTGGCTCAAAATTTATGGTTAGCGACCATGGAATAGCGTTCCGTTTGTGATACACATGTTGGTGAGTTTTCATGCTCCCGTTTGTGATAGGCCTCCCCCTTTGTGATTTTGGATTTCTAATTAATGATTTCTAGAATTTTTGTTTCACCAACTTTGCGATTGGCATTAATATGTTTGTCAATATTTGTAGTTTGGTGAATAAAATAAAGAATATGATATTCTTTTTGGTGCTTTGAGATTCTTGAGATATTGTATGATTTTGTTGTTGTTTAAATCATACTTGTCCTAGTATGACATTATTATTATCATATGTTCTTATTATATCTCTGCTTATATCTCATTTCTTTAATGATAATTATAGCTAGACTGATCCGTTTATTATTTTCTTATTAAATAATACTCGGGTCAGACCGAGATATTACAGGTGCTTCTGCTTGACTCCTTATCTGGGATCATCTTCTGACTTTTGTCTAACTACATTACATTTGTAGTTTTTGTTGTTATACATTTGAGATATAGACTACATGATGTATACTTATTCTTTTGTCTAGAACTTGTATCTATTCTTTTGTGATATTGTGGATCTTATTTGACCACTACTATGACGTACACTTTTATGTGTTATATTCATATCTGTTTCCGCCTTTGAGATATGAACATCTGTGACTGATTTATGTTATGCTTATTTCTATATTTGTTTCCGAAGACCACATAGCCACTGTGTAGTAGCTTTGAGTTTGTATTTGATTTGTCGGATTTCCATTTGAAAAAAAATGCTTGTTATACTGTCTAACATATCGGTACTAACACAAAGCAATTACACGGATGATCGCTCCTCAACAGCCTTATTCTTCGCGCTAGTCGACGGCATTACTCAGTATTGTCCTTGGCTAGCATGAGTATAGAGGTGGGGCGTCACAGTTCCACACCATAGGAATTATTGAAATATACTCATATATATATATATATATGAGTTTCTTAGCTCCTAAATTGGACCCTTTGTGCACCCAAATGTTGCTTTTTTGTTGAGGAGAGAGCGCATGCATGACCATCATGCATGCGTGCCGATCGACCGACTCAACTCGACCTGACCCGGGCTAGACCGGGCTCAGGCTCGGGCTTGTTGTGGTGTAGCACTTATATTTTTGGATGAAATTTGTTTGGCATTTTCTGACTGTTATTTTATTTGAAACGGTAAAATTTGAGATCTCAATTTTGAGCCAACGTCACCCCACTATTCAGTAACACGTTCGATTTGGTATTCCGTCTATTTTAATTAGTTTTTAGACATGATCAAAGTAGAACGAAATTTTTTTAACCTCTGTAAAAACCTATCTTCTTCTCCACGAAATTCAAAAAATCGTAAGATGACCAATCATTTTAGAGTTCAACTGAGTTAGTATCGTCTGCGCAAGCGAATCGATATCAAATCAGAAAGAAGAGGCTGTTTTATTCTAAAGGCGGCGGCGTTAGTTAGTATGCTTTGCACCACTGAGAAGAACGCTAAAACATCTTCAAGACAGTGACTAAATACATGAATCAACCGAAGGTCATTTGTTTCCAACAAATTAAAGACGTCGCCAATAACAATGACTTCTGTGGCAAATTTAGATGATGTTGCCCCGACGTCAATGTTCCAGGACCCCATGGTGTCTGCTGCACCCTTCATGTTTGAGGGCCTCCATTTCAAGCGCCGAAGGTAGAAGATGGAGTTCTTTCTGACGACAAGGAAGGTGGTCGTTGTGTCAACAATAGACAAACCACAACTGCCAAACAGACAAAACGAAGCAAATGCAGATCAAATAAGAGCTTGGACAGAGAAATCAAAGGAGTTGCAGAACTGGACAGAGCGGGATTACTTGTGCAAGAACTTCATCCTCAAAGTACTCAGCGACGACCTCTATGACTATTACAACTCTGATAAAACAGAAAGGGAGATCTGGAAAGCGTTGTAGAAAAAGTACGACACAGAGGAAGCATGAGCAAAGAAGTATGCCGTCAGCCGCTACCTCAAGTATCAAATGACGGATGACATGTCAGTAGAGATACAATCTCATGAGCTTCAGACAATAGCTCATAAGATCAACTCCGAAGGTACGAGTTTGGATGAACATTTTCAAGTAGAAGTTTTGATTGATAAATTACCTCACAGTTGAAAGGATTTTAAGAATAACCTTAAACATAAAACTAAGGAATTTTCATTAGAAAGTCTGATAATCATCTCCATATTGAGGAGGAATCTCATAAATAGGATATGAAAGAAGAAGTGCTTGCTGTTTCATGCAACACTAAAAAGCCGCAGTTCTGAAACCGAATCCCAAAAGCTTTAAGAATCAGAACCGCAAGCTTAGTCGGAACTGCAACAAAAAAATTTGAACTCACAAGGAAATCAAAGAGGTCAACAGAAACCACCCCAAAAGAATGACTCTGGACAGTTTTTCTTTGTTACAACCGTGGAAAACCAGGTCATGTGGCACGCAAGTATCGAAACAAACCAAGCTTTGCACCATAGGCTAACTTGACTGAGGATCCTCTTACGACTATGATTTTTGATGAGATTCATCTTGTTGGGGGATCAGAGGGTTGGTGGATAGATACTGGCGCTATACGTCATGCCTGTTGGAACTGGACAAGCCCGCGGCGTAAGTTATGAGTGAATTTCAAAAAAAATTACCCTATTGGATCTTTATTGGGCATATGAAGTCTAATTGAATTAGAACATTTCTAAATTTCATTTAAATAAAATCAATAATTTTATTTAAATTCAAATATATAAAGATATGAAATTAATTTTATTTGATTTAGTTTATACATAAATGTCTCATATACATATATGTGTGAGTGCATGTGTAATATAATAATCCGTGAAAGGTATAATATGCCCATATGTAGATGTTGGGATTTACATCGCAACGGACATATTAGCTCATTTTGTATGTTATGTATGTTATCCAAATATGTGCATGTATGTGTGTTACAAATATATATATATATATATATATATATATATATATATATATATATAGACACACACATGTAAGTATAAATATATTATATATAATATATGAACATAAAACATTTATATATAGATAAATATATATATATATAGAAAGGGAGAGAGAGAAATTGTTTGTAATTCAAAATTAACTTAGTTTTGCAAACATAATAATTTTAGTATTTTAATTTGTATATATTATGAATAAAATAATGTTTTCATCCATAAATAATTAACATAAAATAATCTATTAATGAAAATTGAAATTTTACAATTTTCTAAAATCTAAGATTATAAAATAGAGCTTAGAAAAATTCTGGAAAATTTTCAAAGTTGAAATATTATTTTTAAAAACAAATACATTGATTTCAGCATTAATTATTTAATATAAAATAATATATTATTAAAAATTCAAATTATAAAATTTCAGAAATTCTACGATCATGAATGAAAGGTTACGAAAATTTTTAAAGAATTTTTCAATTAAAATATTATTTTTAATAAATCAAAAACAGTTTTTCCAAAATAATATTAATTATTAAAAATAATAAAATTTATTGAAAAATTCCTATATTTTTTCTATATTTTTTTGAAATGAAATAATATTTTTTTGAAGTATAAAATTGAACTTTTAATGTAATAATTATTTTATATATAATAAACAATTCAAAAATTCAATAAATGTTAATTTAAAAATATGAATATATGTATGATAATTAATTTTCGAATTCGTAAATTCATATTATATATAAATAAGTGTAATAAAATTTTAAATCATATATATATATATATATCTTATATATGCATACATGCTATTACGAGAGAGAAATATACACTAATATATATATATATATATATATATATGAATTTATTAATAAATATATATAAAACAATTATTAATGACAAAATTGATTTTTTATAGCAAACAACATTTGTCTATTCATAAATCAAATAGTATAATAAACAAATTATGCATATAACCAAACTGATTTGTGACAAATACATCTACTTACAAAATCTCACCTAATTAAACATATAGTAGCAATATATTTATATAGATATGAAATTAATCATTATAGGATCATAGAATATAATTTAATTACTGTAATATGAATTTAAATTACCAATTTAATGATGCCTTTGAATCCACATTGAAGTAATGACTTCGCTTCCTTTTACTGCTCTTGATTCGTCAGGTTGCAAGCCCAGAATCACCGACCTTTAACTATCGAATAGTATTATTTTAATTTGAAATATATTTGAGAATTTTGGAGTGGATTGAGAGCTATGTTTTAACCAGCAATGTAGAAGGTAATGGCGTCCAAAAAAGGTTAGTCATTATTTTACACACACACACTTATATATATATATATATATATATATATATGGTGGTATTAGAGGGAAACGAGGAAAACCTTTTTACCCATGCTCACTTGATCTCAACCCATTATCTCCAAGCCAATTCTCTATGTTTTAGCCACCCCTAGACCTTCCCAAAACTAAAATTTTACAGCCCTAATGATGGGCCTTAAACCCATCTATGCCCAAGCCAAAATACTATGAAATTAAATCTAACTTAATCGCTTGCCGATATTGTATATCGATATATTTATAACTATTATAAATATATATAACATTATTTATTTCTCAAATCATATTCAAATTTTATAATTAATATTTCATAAATATTAACTAAATTAATTAATTTATAACAATTATAAACTAATTAAATCGTTCGGTCTTAAGAGAATTCATCATTTCGGCTGTGTAACTCTTGGGTGTAAATTTGGTCAGCGATTAACATCAAACTATTCTAATGTTAACGTTCACACATCACTTAGCGGGTGGTGTGACATTATGGCCAAATTTATCGCTTACTCATTTTCGGTAAAATCCAATTTTAGTTTAATAAGCGTTATCCGGTTATGACATTTGTTTACACCAATTCTCTTTGTCAAAACTATATCACTTTGGACTTATGGAATTTGGTAATGGTCAAAATTCCAACTTCATCCACATTCAACTTTATATTCCAAATACAAAGTCCTTGGTTTAATAACAACAATTATTATTAACCGAAATGCTCTGGCCAGAGACTTTGACTTTGAGTTGACTTGAGTTGACTGTGATACTAACCGCAAATAACTGAGGAGACGAATCCTCTCTTGAATAGTGCTTCACTTCCAATACTTCCACTCGACCCAACTATAGTCACTCGATGGACGCCATGCCATGATTTGGCTATAATCAAAGCGGAGCTTTCATATTGAAGATCCACAGTATTCTCAAGTCGAGAGAACTATGTAAATCAGTCACATCGATATTTTTTGTTTGACCTTAGTTATATTAACCAACAGAAAACTATCGAGTGAGTCGTTCCATAGTTATCCAATAACTATTAGTACGTAACCCCTAGGTGACCCCAGCAGTTATGAGTAATACACTGCTCAACATTTGAAGAGCGTTACGTACTTCAGTCTCAACGGATACATCAATATCCAGTCTCGATGCATCTTGACTGTTAAAATGGTATATTTGTTTCGTTGTGATAAATTACTCACACTCACAACACTTTGTAACTACTATCACAAAATATACCATTTATGGATTTTTCTATTAAATATACTTTTAATTAAGTTAATTAATTAATATAATTACAATATATAAAGTATATAATAGGAAGAAAATACCTTTTATTTCGAACAAGATTGGTCAACGAGTTAGATATATGTAATAAATTACATAATTGCCCCTAGAGTATACCCCTAACCTATCTATGTCTGCTATGACCATGCTATGTTCAAAACATACACAGAGACTGAAGAAAAGAAAGTGTTGTTGGAAGACTCTCAAACCACTATTGTTGCTGGGATTGGAAGCGTAGAGCTGAAGTTTACCTTTGGAAAGACCGTCATTCTGAAAGACGTCATGCACACTCCAAAGATGAGAAAGAATCTTGTTTCGAGTTATCTTCTTAATAAGGTTAGGTTTACATAGACTATTGGGGCTGATATGTACACCATCACTATGAATGATATATTTATAGGTAGGAGTTATGCTTCTGATGGCATGTTTAAACTGAATGTTGAATGTAATAAAATGTCTACTTCTGCTTATATGTTGTGTGATTTTAATATCTGGCACTCTAGACTATGTCATGTAAATAAACGAATAATAAAGAACATGAGTAGTTTAGGTATAATCCCTAATATGTCACTAAATGGTTTTGAAAAATGTGCTTTTCGTAGTGAAGCAAAAATACAACGGCTATCGTAGAAGCACAGAACCGTTATTACAACGGTAAGAGAAGACAGATACGTCATAAGCACGACACTGTTAGAGAGCTACTCTCTTCAGGAGTTGCTAGAGTGGATCACATATGCAGTAATGAAAATTTGGCCGATCCTTTGACAAAAGGACTAGCCAGAGAGAAAGTCCTTAGAACCTCTAAAAGAATGAGACTATTGCCCTTAGATTGTTAAGTCACGCATAATGGTATCCCAACCTAATGACTGGAGATCCCAAGAACTAGGTTCAATAGGTAAGAACAAGTTGTGAAGTGATATGAGTTGAAAATGCTATTTTTATATATTTAGAAGCATGTATTCCTGAAGTGACTAGAGGATGAGTTAATAGAAACTCTTAATGAAATCTATATTCTATTTAGAGTGGAGTACCTACCTTCAGGATTACTCTTGATAGACTCATCTATGTGAATGTGGAAATGTGGCTGTTTCTATGGAATTTTGGGCAAAATTCTTATAGTATTCACTAAATTGGGATAGATGTGCATGGCCATAAATGCACGGGCTTATTTGGCTGCACTCTAGAAAGATTGTGTGTGGCTTGATGTCACGAATGGATTTCAAGACTACATGTTACTCTAGTAAAAAACTCATCTAAGTCTAAACCAAAATACTATGCAATTAAACCTAATTTAATCACTTGTCAATATTGTATATCGATCGATATATTGATAACTGTTATAAATATATATAACATTATTTATTTTTCAAATGAAATTCAAATTTTATATTAATATTTCATAAATATTAATTAATTTAATTAACTTATAACAATTATAAACTAATTAAATCATTCGGTCTTAAGGAAACTCATCATTTCGGCTGTGTAACTCTTGGGTGTGAATTTGGTCAGCGATTAACATCGAACAATTCTAATGTTAACGTTCACACGTCACTTAGCGGGTGGTGTGACATTATGACCAAATTTATCGCTTACTCATTTTCGGTAAAATCCAATTTTAGTTTAATAAGCATTACCCGGTTGTGACATTTGTTTACACCAATTCTCTTTGCCAAAACTATATCACTTTGGACTTATGGAATTTGGTATTGGTCAAAATTCCAATCTCATCCGCATTCAACTTTATTGTCCAAATACAAAGTTCTTGGTTCAATAATAACAATTATTATTAACCGTAATGCTCTGGCCAGAGACTTTTACTTTGAGTTGACTTGATTTGACTGTGATATTAACCGCATATAACTGAGGAGATGAATCCTCACTTGAATAGTGCTTCACTTCCAATACTTCCACTCGACCAAACTATAGTCACTTGATGGACGCCATACCATGATTTGGCTATAATCAAAGCGGAGCTTTCATATTGAAGATCCACAGTATCCTCAAGTCGAGAGAACTGTGTAAATCAATCACATCGATATTTTTCGTTTGACCTTAGTTATATTAACCAACAGAAAACTATCGAGTGACTCATTCCATAGTTATCCAATAACTATTAGTACGTAACGCCTAGGTGCCCCAGCAGTCATGAGTAATACACTGCCCAACATTTGGAGAGTGTGACGTACTCCATTCTCAACGGATACATCGATATCCAGTCTCATTGTATCTTGACTAGGAACATTTAAAATGGTATATTTGTTTCGTTGTGATAAATTACTCACGGTTACAACACTTTGTAACTACTATCACAAAATATACCATTGATGGATTTTTCTATTAAATATACTTTCAATTAAGTTAATTAATTAATATAATCACATTATAACAAGTATATAATAGGAAGAAAATACCTTTTATTTCGAACAAGATTGGTCAACGAGTTAGATATATGTAACAAATTACATAATTACCCCTATGGCATAACCCTAACTCTATCAATCTACCACTTGCACTTGGGGTCAATTATGGAATCTAATTCCAACTTCTCCAATCAGTTTTCTCAAAACCAATTAGGTCAGTCCCTTAGTGAATGGGTATGCTATTATCTTCTAATTATCTACTTTGTCGATTAACTCTCTCTAACACCGATAAACTGCCTTTATCATGTGGAACGATTCAAAGTATGTCTTTCGACTTCTAGTGAGATTTAAGTTCTGTCATGACCAATTTCATGACATTGTTATCTTATAACAATATCATGGGATTCTCAACATTTGGAATAACCTTTGGCTCAATTATAAATTTGTGCATTTATATCTATATACATTGGTTTGTTATAGCGCTATTCAAGTTAATGTTCTCTATATTTCGTTGAATCGACCACAATCACCTTTATTTTGAAACATTTTCAAATTAAATATTTTAACTTGAATTTTATCATTGACATGTTATACTCAATATCACTTATAAAAGTTTGTGTCCAAACGTTCCATCATAACGAGTTCGTTGTTTCTATAAACAATTCTCTTGTATTTCATAAATACGCGAGAACACCTCAAACAACCATTTAGTGATATTAATTTGGATTTTATACTTTCTCCATGTATCGATACATAAACAAAACATAATATTATATACAACATAACCTGTATGATAATTCCTATTGCTAATGCATAAGAAATCCAACTTACATGTTCTCTTTTTAATAGGGTGCTCTTGTATATCGTTTTGGGACAATCCTTATATCTTTTATACTCACCATAAAAGACATTATTTACAGTCCAAAATTGAGTATTAAAACAACTAAAGTTGATTTTAATACAAGCATATTGTTAAAATCAACAACGTGTTGTTTACTTATAGTTTAGAAATATCAATGTAGCTTTTAACGTTCATTCTTATGAACACACGCTTCCTTTGCACTTTGATTGAAAATCAAACTATTTGATATTTCTATCAAAATACTTATTCAACCTTGATGCTTATAAAATGATACATTCGTATCATTTCTTGGATAATATCCAAAGACTCACAAACCCAATATCGCTCCCACTGACTTTGAGGCATTTTTGGTTAATATATGTAAACGGCTTACTCTAAATCATTATTTAGAATTTTTTGTTTCAATACATAAGTACCAAACACTAAGTCTTATCAAGCGATAATTTTGTGAGTAAATCTGAATTAACTTGAGCATGTTGAATACCGAATATGTTATGCTAATTTCAATAATTGAAATTTGCGATATTATTCTTGTCAACATTGCTCATTTAATTCCAACCACATTAGTTTTTCCAATAAAGACACAACCTCGGCCGATGGATCACATCTCTTTAGTTACGACCATCAAAATCATATTCTGATAGCGTACTTGGAATTCTTTTAGATTTGTGCATTATACCATATAGAGTCAACAATCTTAATGGTTTAATTGAACAACCGAGGGTAATGTATATTTTCGACATTAATATGAAACTCATAGTTTCTCTTCGATGTAAGAGAATACTCATTAGTCATTCTAATGCTATTTGTTCATTTAGGTTAGTTAATTTCACTTCATCTCATATAATCAGTTCTACCTATGGATCGGATCCAATTCCATTTAACTACCAAAAATTTCTTAAAGAAATTCCTTCACAATGAAGTTGATATATCTTGAAACAACAATTGTTTCTTAGTGCAAATAGAATAGGAATTCATAAACGTTTTAAGAACCTTTTTATTTATAAAACTGATTTTAGTTTACAAAAATTATGTTCAAAACATAAATATGTCATTTGATGACAGACCTTTCCAAAAACCTTTTGGAGATTCATACAAGATCCCTCATGAACAATTATTACGTGCAATCTTTCGACTCGCACAACCTGCCAACTCCTTGGCCTAGGATATGTTGGGACTTCTTACAAACCCTTATCTTGTATGATTTTGTAAACTGTTGTTTAGATGAAATAATATCAACCTTAAGTACTAATCATAAGTACATGACCTTATAGAAAGAACCTAACTCAACTTCACTCACAATTAATCGTAAATTGTCCAACAATGTTTGATTACTCCTTATCAATGCATCATTATGTATCACATGGAGGAGTGACTTTTGAGATTGAATCTATATTCATTTTTAGGTACATTTGGAACACTTTTCAATATACACACTTATTCGACCAAATCAAATCATTTTATTCTATTGCATGTTATTTTATTTAATTTTCTTTTATATTCTATGATTTTATCATAAACTTACTACATGTGTATCCAATACATATGCACATGTTGGTAATAAATGATCGATGAATATAACAAAGTATGTGGAACCCTTTTGGTATTAATAGACTTGTGATTGCATACATCAATATGTATTAATTAAAAGAGTTCATCAACTCTTATGATGCTCCCACTGAATGGGTGCATAGCCATTAATTGTTTGAGATATAATTAACCTGTATCATATGATTCATAATCATATAGTAAAATTATTTCTCAGAATTACGGCTTAGTCTATAATTCCAAAACAAATACAAATAATATTAGACATATATGTATTTTTGTTGCATCACTTTTACTATGAAAACAAATTCCATAATATAGTTTTATTTCACAATGAATATTCATAATACTCATTTTGAAATATAGTTATATCTATTTTTCAGTCAATACCAAGAATAAACATTATTTCACAAATAATGTTCAATACATTTTACAAAAATAATTTTCTTAATTTGATGCAATCGTTAAGTTATATGGCATGCTCCCACTATTTCCGCCATGACTATAATATCATACTAAATTTAGAGGTCCACCATTCACTTAATATTGTTAATATTGTTTACTTATTTCATATGATGCAACTAGTTTGCAGTCGAGAGTTCTTTGATCAAATATCTTGAACTCAAAGAAATAAATGTTATAGAAAACAATTTTCTATATGAAAATACATTTCGGAATAAAAATCATATTTCATATTCCAATATTAAGTATCAATTAGTATTACAATTATTGTTTCTAATCTTTCTCTATGAAGCAGAAGTGACTATTCATTCTCTTCATTCCAACTTTACCTTAAATTACATTTATTCTTATACATTCGTTTTTCTTTCAAATGGTCAAACTATTCAAAAGAAAACCTAACTACAATATCATAACAAACCTTTTACAAAAGCGCATTCGATTATTCTTAACATTTAAGACATCAAATATGTTGCACATTATGTAAACCGATCAAGATGACATTTCAACGATCGAGTTCTTAGATGTATCTTATAGTTTATGGTCTTTTGTTACATCAACACAATATGATCCTTTTGAAACCATTCAAGTTGAATACATGATCTTAAAATATTGTTTATTGGCTTACTTCAAATGAACAAACTTCATCGAAATATTGTACCCCACAAACTATGACTGTTCACCATATAACATTTATATGTGAAAGTACATGGATCAAATATCCAAAGCCTTGAATTGCATTTAGAGTTCAAAAACTCATAAAATGCAATATACGGTCTAAACCAAATAAACATATAACTGACCAACTTATGAATGTATTAAGTAGTTGAAATTATGAACTTACATGGGTATAGAAACATTATATAACATGCAATTAGAATTATTAGTAAGTGTATATTATATTTCTATTTGTCAACTTTCAATTCAGTTTGTTTATATATGTTAGCTGACAAATGTTTTATCAATCATATTAAATGCACAAATTTATCATTGTAAATAATTATAACATTATATAGCATATGTTCTTACAATATTAGAAAGGTTAAATTTTACCATTTCATTTTTTAATAAGGCTCCCACTAGTCTTTTATGCTTCTCCGAACCCTAAGATGAAACATAGAAGTCTTACAACTTTACTAGTGGGTGTTAGGACTCGTTTGTTTTGGTATTCTGACCTTGAGTTTGCTCAACAAATCATAGCCCCACAAACGATGGATAACTCCTTATCGGTTGTATCATATACAACCCTAACCCATTTTTCCTTGTTCTAATCTCATTTCGACCTTGAGTTTGCTCAACAAATCGAAAGAGATTATTCACTCATACTTACTATATCATGATGGCCTAAGTATAGTATATGTACCTTGAGTTTGCTCAACAAATATATATAGTTATCTTACCTCATCTGTTCAATATATTAATAATACTACGCATAACATCCCTAGCTTGAGTTTACTCAACAACTAAGGAGTATGTAAGTAATTTATTAATATATACCTGGTAGAGGACAACATTATATTAAAGATTCATAATCTTCAATATATATATATTGAGTGATATCGACTTATAGAATAATATATTTCTTATGGAATACCCCAGCGATTCAAGTGTCAGACACATCAGAAATCACAGTATATGTACATTTACATATGTATTTATTTCTTAAGTCTATTTGGGTTTCTTTAATATTCCACATTTAGTTTATACACATATCATATATGTTTTATTGTTATATAACTTTTATATTTCATATTACTTATATGATAGTCTTACGTATAATATATCATTAATTAAATCTTATCTAATTAATTTTAATCAATTAACTCTTTAATTAATTTTAAATCAGTATTCCGATATAACTTTTATATTGGACATATCTACTATAACATTTATAGTGTATACTATAATCTTTATAGTGTAACACACATATATCATATATATGTGTATTTTATTTAATTAATTAACCTTTAATTAATTTATTCAATTAACCAATTTTTATTAAAGTTTATTAATTTCAAATTTTATCTTGTATACATACATGTATACTTATGTTATCTTAAACATTTAAAATAACATAATATATATCAACATATATAATGCATGCATATATGCATTAATTAATTAACATATTTAATTAATTTATTTTATTAATCTTATTAATAAATTTAAAATTTGAAATTATTATATAAATATTTTCAAACATTTTGAAAATATCATTATCCTTTCAAACATTTGGAAAACTTATGTAGTATTATAATTTTTATAATAAACATGTTTTAATTTAAATTGAACTATTAAATTTAAAATCTTTAACATTCATTTTCAAAATGATTTTGAAAATTAGCCCAAGGCCCAAATTAAGTTGGGCCTTTTCTATTAGGGGCAACCTTTGGGCTCACTTCACCTTTCGGGCCAGGCCGGTAACCAAGTTGGACATGGTACTTGGTTACCAATTCCAATCCTAGACATTACCTTTCTACACAACGTACTAAGTGGGCAAGCTTAATTAGTTAGCCCTAATATGATTAATTTAGACCGCATAGGCTATTGGGCTTTGGTACCATTGTTGGAAATGGACCAGCCCGTAGCGGAAGTTATGAGTGAATTTCAATTTTTTTTACTCTATTGGATCTTTATTGGGCCTATGAAGTCTAATTAAATTAGAACATTTCTAAATTTCATTTAAATAAAAATCATTTATTTTATTTAAATTCAAATATATTAAGATATGAAATTAATTTTATTTGATTTAGTTTATACATAAATATATATATATAAATATATTTGTGTGTGTGTGTAAGTGCATGCGTAACATAATAATCCGTGAAAGATATAATATGCCCATATGTAGATGTTGGGATTTACATCGCAACGGACATATTAGCTCATTTTGTATGTCATGTATTTTGTCCAAATATGTGCATGTATATATGTTACAAATATATATAGACACACACACACACACATATGTAAGTATAAATATATTATATATAATATATGAACATAAAACATTTATATATAGATAAATATATATATATAGAAAGAGAGAGATAAATTATTTATAATTCAAAATTAACTTAGTTTTGCAAACATAATAATTTTAGTATTTTAATTTGTATATATAATGAATAAAATAATGTTTTCATCCATAAATAATTAACATAAAATAATCTATTGATTAAAATTCAAATTTTACAATTTTTGAAAATCTAGGATCATAAAATAGAGCTTAGACAAATTCTGGAAAATTTTCAAAGTTGAAATATTAGTTTTAAAAAAAATACATTGATTTCGGCAATAATTATTTAATATAAAATAATATATTTTTAAAAATACAAATTTTAAAATTTCAAAATTTCTAGGATCATGAATGAAAGATTAGAAAATTTTTAAAGAATTTTTCAATTAAATAATTATTTTTAATAAATCATAAACGGTTTTTCCAAAATAATATTAATTATTAAATTTAATAAACTTTATTGCAAAATTCCTTTATTTTTTCTATATATTTTTGAAATGAAATAATATTTTTTTAAATATAAAATTGAACTTTTAATGTAATAATTATTTTATATATAATAAAAAATTCATAAATTCAATAAATGTTAATTTAAAGATATGAATATATGTATGATAATTAATTTTCAAATTTGTAAATTCATATTATATATAAATAAGTGTACTAAATTTTTTAAATCATATATATATATCTTATATATACATATATGCTATTATGAGAGAGA
Organism: Allium fistulosum; assembly: GCA_030737815.1. Classification (NCBI taxonomy): domain Eukaryota; kingdom Viridiplantae; phylum Streptophyta; class Magnoliopsida; order Asparagales; family Amaryllidaceae; genus Allium; species Allium fistulosum. Next base: position 100,888,383 of record CM060902.1, read on the forward strand.
AATATACACTAATATATATATATATATATATTAATTTATTAATAAATTTATATAAAACAATTATCAATGACAAAAATTGATTTTGTACAGTAAACAACATTTGTCTATACATAAATCAAGTAGTATAATAAACAAATTATGCACATAACCAAACTGATTTGTGACAACTACATCTACTTACAAAATCTCACCTAACTAAACATATAGTAGCAATATATTTAAATAGATATGAAATTGCTCATTATAGGATCATAGAATATAATTTAATTACTATAATATGAATTAAAATTACCAATTTAATGATGCCTTTGAATCCACATTGAAGGAATGACTTCGCTTCCTTTTACTGCTCTTGATTCGTCAGGTTGCAAGCCCAGAATCATCGACCTTTAACTATCGAATAGTATTATTTTAATTTGAAATATATTTGAGAATTTTGGAGTGGATTGAGAGCTATGTTTTAACCAGCAATGTAGAAGGTAATGGCGTCCAAAAAAGGTTAGTCATTATTTTACACACACACACTTATATATATATATATATATATATATATATGGTGGTATTAGAGGGAAACGAGGAAAACCTTTTTACCCATGCTCACTTGATCTCAACCCAAATCTCCAAGCCAATTCTCTATGTTTTAGCCACCCCTAGATCTTCCCAAAACTAAAATTTTACAGCCCTAATGATGGGCCTTAAACCCATCTATGCCCAAGCCAAAATACTATGAAATTAAATCTAACTTAATCGCTTGCCGATATTGTATATCGATATATTTATAACTATTATAAATATATATAACATTATTTATTTCTCAAATCATATTCAAATTTTATAATTAATATTTCATAAATATTAACTAAATTAATTAATTTATAACAATTATAAACTAATTAAATCGTTCGGTCTTAAGAGAATTCATCATTTCGGCTGTGTAACTCTTGGGTGTAAATTTGGTCAGCGATTAACATCAAACTATTCTAATGTTAACGTTCACACATCATTTAGCGGGTGGTGTGACATTATAGCCAAATTTATCGCTTACTCATTTTCGGTAAAATCCAATTTTAGTTTAATAAGCGTTATCCGGTTATGACATTTGTTTACACCAATTCTCTTTGTCAAAACTATATCACTTTGGACTTATGGAATTTGGTAATGGTCAAAATTCCAACTTCATCCACATTCAACTTTATATTCCAAATACAAAGTCCTTGGTTTAATAACAACAATTATTATTAACCGAAATGCTCTGGCCAGAGACTTTGACTTTGAGTTGACTTGAGTTGACTTGAGTTGACTGTGATACTAACCGCAAATAACTGAGGAGACGAATCCTCTCTTGAATAGTGCTTCACTTCCAATACTTCCACTCGACCCAACTATAGTCACTCGATGGACGCCATGCCATGATTTGGCTATAATCAAAGCGGAGCTTTCATATTGAAGATCCACAGTATTCTCAAGTCGAGAGAACTATGTAAATCAGTCACATCGATATTTTTCGTTTGACCTTAGTTATATTAACCAACAGAAAACTATCGAGTGAGTCGTTCCATAGTTATCCAATAACTATTAGTACGTAACCCCTAGGTGACCCCAGCAGTTATGAGTAATACACTGCTCAACATTTGAAGAGCGTTACGTACTTCAGTCTCAACGGATACATCGATATCCAGTCTCGATGCATCTTGACTGTTAAAATGGTATATTTGTTTCGTTGTGATAAATTACTCACACTCACAACACTTTGTAACTACTATCACAAAATATACCATTTATGGATTTTTCTATTAAATATACTTTTAATTAAGTTAATTAATCAATATAATTACAATATATAAAGTATATAATAGGAAGAAAATACCTTTTATTTCGAACAAGATTGGTCAACGAGTTAGATATATGTAATAAATTACATAATTGCCCCTAGAGTATACCCCTAACCTATCTATGTCTGCTATGACCATGCTATGTTCAAAACATACACAGAGACTGAAGAAAAGAAAGTGTTGTTGGAAGACTCTCAAACCACTATTGTTGCTGGGATTGGAAGCGTAGAGCTGAAGTTTACCTTTGGAAAGACCGTCATTCTGAAAGACGCCATGCACACTCCAAAGATGAGAAAGAATCTTGTTTCGAGTTATCTTCTTAATAAGGTTAGGTTTACATAGACTATTGGGGCTGATATGTACACCATCACTATGAATGGTATATTTATAGGTAGGAGTTATGCTTCTGATGGCATGTTTAAACTGAATGTTGAATGTAATAAAATGTCTACTTCTGCTTATATGTTGTGTGATTTTAATATCTGGCACTCTAGACTATGTCATGTAAATAAACGAATAATAAAGAACATGAGTAGTTTAGGTATAATCCCTAATATGTCACTAAATGGTTTTGAAAAATGTGCTTTTCGTAGTGAAGCAAAAATACAACGGCTATCGTAGAAGCACAGAACCGTTATTACAACGGTAAGAGAAGACAGATACGTCATAAGCACGACACTGTTAGAGAGCTACTCTCTTCAGGAGTTGCTAGAGTGGATCACATATGCAGTAATGAAAATTTGGCCGATCCTTTGACAAAAGGACTAGCCAGAGAGAAATTCCTTAGAACCTCTAAAAGAATGAGACTATTGCCCTTAGATTGTTAAGTCACGCATAATGGTATCCCAACCTAATGACTGGAGATCCCAAGAACTAGGTTCAATAGGTAAGAACAAGTTGTGAAGTGATATGAGTTGAAAATGCTATTTTTATATATTTAGAAGCATGTATTCTTGAAGTGACTAGAGGATGAGTTAATAGAAACTCTTAATGAAATCTATATTCTATTTAGAGTGGAGTACCTACCTTCAGGATTACTCTTGATAGACTCATCTATGTGAATGTGGAAATGTGGCTGTTTCTATGGAATTTTGGGCAAAATTCTTATAGTATTCACTAAATTGGGATAGACGTGCATGGCCATAAATGCACGGGCTTATTTGACTGCACTCTAGAAAGATTGTGTGTGGCTTGATGTCACGAATGGATTTCAAGACTACATGTCACTCTAGTAAAAAACTGAATCTTATCTATTATGTAAAGGTTCAAGTCAAAAGACACATTCGTTTATGCACAATCTTTTGTTTTCAGAAACAGCTTGAAAAATATTTTTAAAAATTCAAGTGGAGGATTGTTGGAATTTTTTTTAAAATAAATAGGCTTGTGAATTGTTTAAAAATTAAAGACCTTGGAATAAATGCATTTATTGCTTGAGTCTCACACCATAGGGATTATTGAAAGATACTCATATACATACATACGTACATACATATATATATATATATACACACACACAGATATATATATATATATATATATATATGAGTTTTTTAGATTCTAAATTGAGCCCTTTGAGCACTCAAATGTTGCTTTTGTGTTGAGGATGGAGCGCATGAATGACCATCATGCGCGCGCTGACCGACTGGCTCGACCCAACCCCGACCGTGCCGGGCTCGGGCATGTTGTGGTGTAGCACTTATATTTTTGAATGAAATTTGTTCGGCATTTTTTACCGTTATTTTATTTGAAACTGTGAAATTTCAGATACGAATTTTGAGCCAACGTCACCCCACTATTCAGTAACACGTTCGATTTGGTATTCCATCTATTTTAATTAGTTTTTAGACGAGATCAAAGTAGAACGACATTTTTTTAACCTCTGTAAAAACCTATCTTCTTCTCTTGGAAATTCAAAAAATCATAAGATGAGCAATCATTTTTGAGTGCAACTGAGTTGGTTTCGTATGTGCAAGCAAATCGATATCGAATCTGAAAGAAGATGCTATTTTACAATAGAGATGACGACGTTAATTGGACTGTTTTGCATCACTGAGCAGAACGCCCAAACGTTTTCAAGACAGTGATCTAGTACACGACTCAGCCGAAGATCATTTGTTTCCAACACCATGTGATCTGTAAGGATCTACCTGATCCATGCTTTGGTCGATGGTCTTATGACGAAATGGGTTTCCTTAAAGTTTCAATGTGGAAATGTTCCTTGAAATCGAGGTTTAATAAAGACAAAAACAGTGGTGATTCTTTAACTCTTCTTGATCCTCTAATCAAAGATGTTGGTGATTCTCCAGCTATTCATGATCCTAAAGTTGATTAATCTTCATGTATTATTACAGGAAGTTGTTGTTTCTCCACCTTTTGGTCCTTCGGCTGTTTGATCTCGTTGTATTGGGAAATTATCTATGTATCATTTGCATATCTTTGTACCCTGATACTAGATAGATAAACTTATTTTCCAAAAAGAACATGAATATTGATTCAGAAACATGATTTATCATCTATGTTAAATGATTCTACAGATGCATATTGTTTTACTGATTAAAGACAGAACCAAAGAAGGTTGATTATATGTCACAGCTACTCTATTTTGATAAGTAAACAAAGTAGAGAAACTTTAGGAAATTTGGACGAGTGGCTTCAAGATTTAATGGCTTTAAATAACATTGCATTTTAGCATTTAATTAAAAACGGTGGTGATTCTCTAGCCCTTTTATTTCCGAGTCGCTCAGTTACATATGATCGCGTTTACTTCAATTTTTAAGTACAAGGTGGATGTTTGAAGTCGATTTTATGATTTACCTTTGTTTTTTCTTTGAAATTGGGTGTTTGGTGCTGGTCATTAACTTTATTGAATATTTAAGCGGATTTGGTATGTATTTAAATGCGTCTCTAAATAGTACCAGCCCAAACAAGTATTGAGACAGGAGTTATGGACGACCTCAATGATGCTCTAATTCACTTCGTATCATAAATGTTTCAGTAATTAGAACGTTTTACTTTATGACTTTTCTATTTGTAATTGTTAATTAAATAATAATATTGTTAACTAACTAATAAAAAAATGAAAATCGTTAACTAAATAAGTAAAGCTGCATAATAACAGAACTAAATTAGTACAAATATTAACCACTATATCAGTTCAATTCTTAGAGCCAACTTTTTTCTCCAATCCATTTCCAGCCAAATTTTACCCCTTCAATCCAGTAAAATAGCAACCACTATATCAGTTCAATTCTAGTTTGAATGTGACGCAGCGGCGGAATACAAAAATTGATGATACGATAACGTAGCAATCGGTGGATTGAGAAATACTGAAATGCCCAAATTCGTTGATCCGAAGATACCGAATTCTAGTTATCTCTGACACGTTGATCGCGCACGATACCGTGAAGAGAGATCTACAATTCTTCGAGCGTTGATCAAGCGCACTTGATTCCGCGAATTGGCTTCAACGATCGAAGATTCGAGCGCACTCGAATGTCGAAGGTGGAGATAGGAGATATACTCAACTACCGATTTTAATTGAAAGCACAAAGCTAACAAACAAGAATTTTATTCAAAATCAACAACCTTTACAAATGACATAACTCGCCTATTTATAGGCATACAACACAACACTTACAACCCAACTCATAGGTCGTGAACGACCTAACATTTGCGACTTAAAAACAAAGAAATAATACAACACTTTTTATTACAGGGTACAAGCGACGTAGTAGTCGCGACTTACGATTTAAGTGCAAACGAGTTACGATCTAAAATCCTATGACTTAAAAGCATATTCACGCGACCTAAAAATCACTCACGCGACCTAAAATCGATCATCTTCAGGCTTCGCGTCTTAATTAGGTCGTATCTCAGAAGGTCGGAGCTTGCTTAGATCAGAGGTGGTTTAGGTCGAAGATTGCTTAGGTCGGAGATGGCTTAGGTCGGAGATTGCTTAGATCGGAGACTACTGGAATTAGGTCGGAGAAATTGTTAAGTCGTGGAGATTGTTCGCGACTTAGGGATAGGTCGTGGAGAGGTTTAGGTCGTACGCGACTTGTTTTATGTCGTTCGGTGGAGTTAAGTCGTGGAATGGAAGTTAGGTCGGAGATTGTTTGCGACCTATCGTTAGGTCGGAGATCTTCTGGAGTTAGGTCGGACATTGGATTTCGCGAAAGTGGATTGTAGGAGTTAAGTCGCTCGACTTCGTCTTCGCAATTGCGGCATAAGGTATGTACTGCATCATCCTCCCCAGGTTGAGAAAGATTCGTCCTCAAATTTAAAAGTTCTTCCCCATTGGGTTGTTCATCTCCATAATAAGGTATAAGATGTTTAACATTAAACACGTCAGAAGTGTAAACATCCTCTGGTAGTTTCAGCTTATAAGCATTTTCATTGATCTGTTTTATAATTTCTACTGGACCAATCTTTCGAGCTTTCAACTTGTTGTAAGTGCCAACCGGAAAGCGATCTTTCGTCAAAACTGCGTAAACACAATCACCCACTTTGAAGTCCACACTCCTTCGTTTCTTATCTGCCCTTTCTTTATACTTCGCATTCGCTTTCTCCAATCGTTCTTGAACGATTCTATGACACTCTGTCAATCCTTCAACAAAATCAGCAGCTCGCTTGACTGTCTTCTTTGGTTGTGGTATGACCGTTAACTCCAACGGCCCCTTTGGCAAACTAGAATATACAATCTGAAATGGACTGAAACTTGTACTCCGGTTCACAACATGATTATAAGAAAACTCCGCTTGACATAACTTCACATCCCAACTCTTCAGATTGTCTTGCACAAGACATCTCAACAAATTTCCCAATGATCTATTCACAACCTCGGTCTGTCCGTCCGTTTGCGGATGATAAGCGCTGCTAAAGTTCAACTTCGTTCCCACCATCTTCCACAAACTTAGCCAAAAATGACTCAGGAAACGAGTATCCCGATCCGACACAATAGATTTTGGCAACCCATGAAGTCGATATATCTCCTTGAAAAATAATTGAGCAACATTAACAGCATCCGCCGTCTTCTTACAAGCAATAAAATGTGCCATTTTCGAAAACCGGTCAACCACCACATAAATGGAATCGTTATCACGCTGTGTCCTCGGCAACCCCAACACAAAGTCCATACTCACATCAACCCAATGCTTAGTTGGTACAGGTAACGGCATATATAATCCAGCGTTGGTCGCAGTTTCTTTCAAAACCTGACAGATATGACATCTCTCCACAAACCTTTCCACTTCTTTCCTCATCGATGGCCAAAAATAAGATTGAGAAATCAACTGTAATGTACGGTCTCTACCCACGTGACCTTCCTCATGCAATTCTTTCACAATCTTCAACCGTAAACTGCAATCCGGTATACATAATCGATTTCCCTTGAACAGAAAACCATCCACCATCAAAAACTCATCTGTCTCTCTCTCCTTGACTTTATCAACAAACTTTGCAAAGTAAGGATCATTGACAAATAATTCTGGCAACATATCAAACCCCGTCACTTCAACCTTCATTGTTGTTAACAAATGATTTCTTCTACTCAAAGCATCAGCCACACGATTCATCACTCCTGATTTATGTTTCACAACAAACGTAAACTGTTGCAGACATGCAATCCACGATGCATGTCTCGCTGAAATCTTATCTTGCCCTTGTAAATGCTTCAACGCCTCATGATCAGTGTAAAGAACAAACTCTTTCTGAAATAGATAGTGTCTCCAGTATTTAATAGCTTGCACAACAGCATAAAATTCCACATCATATGTACTGTATCTCATCTTTGCTCCTGATAACTTCTCGCTAAAATATGCAATCAGACGTCCCCTCTGACTCAACACTCCTCCAATTCCAACCTTTGACGCATCAGTGTGTAGCTCAAACAACAACTGAAAATCTGGTAATACTAGAATTGGTGCGGACGTCAGCAACTCCTTGATCTTCCCAAAAGCATCTCCTACTTCCTCTGACCATGAAAACTGTTTACCCTTCATACAATCTGTAACAGGCGCCATCACACTACTAAAGTGTGGAATAAATCTTCTATAAAATGAAGCCAACCCATGAAAACTCCGAACCTCTGTTATCGTCTTGGGCTGTGGCCAATCTCTAATCGCCTCTACTTTACTCCGATCCACCTGTATTCCTTCCTCTGATACAACATACCCCAGAAATAAAATACTATGCGTCATGAACATGCATTTCTTCGTTGCAGCATAAAATTGTTCTTGTCGCAGTACCATCAGCACTTCTCTCAGATGATTCAAATGTTCCTCTGGACTTCCACTATATATCGGAATATCATCGAAATACACCACCACAAACTTCCCAATGAATGGTCTAAAAATCTGATTCATCACCCGCATAAATGTACTCGGCGCATTTGATAAGCCAAATGGCATTACCAACCATTCGTATAGACCCTCCCTGGTTTTAAAAGCAGTCTTCCACTCATCACCTGGCCTGATACGAATTTGATGATATCCGCTCTTCAAATCAATCTTCGAAAAGATTATAGACCCACTGATTTGATCTAACAGATCATCAAGCCTCGGCATCGGAAATCTGTATCTGACTGTGATCTTATTCAATGCTCTACTATCTGTGCACATCCTCCACGTTCCATCCTTTTTTTGGTACCAATAAAGCTGGTACAGTACAAGGACTTAAACTCTCCTGCACACGCCCCTGTTCAAGCAATTCTTCTACCTGCCTTCGCAATTCTTCATGTTCCTTCGGACTCATTCGATAAAGTGGTCTATGTGGCAACATTGCTCCCGGAACAAGATCAATTTGATGTTGAATGTCTCTCAACGGTGGTAACTCCTTTGGTAACTCCTCTGGAAATACATCCTCAAATTCTTTCAATACTGGTTTCACTTCTTTTGGAATTTCAACCTCTTCACTGCTCTCACGCCCAATTAACAAGAATACTTCCGGCTCTTCCTCAACCTCCTTAACAAACTCCTTCAAAGATAATAAAGTTTTCAGCTCTTCAATCTCCTCCAGTTTGTTTTCCTCTTGTTGACGCTTCTTTGGAACTAGAGTGATTTTAGTACCTTCAAACATGAAACTATAACTGTTGTTTCGCCCATCATGTTGCACCGCCCTATCATATTGCCACGGTCTCCCCAACAACAAATGACAGACATCCATATCTACAACATCGCACCAAATTTCATCTTTGTATTTCTTCCCAATCGAAAATTTAACACAAGCCCTTCGTCCAACTTTCACCTCACCACCCTTCCTCAACCATGCTAACTTGTACGGTTTAGGATGTTTCTCAGTTTTTAACTCTAACTTCTTCACCGCTTCTGTAGAGATAATATTGTCACAACTTCCAGCATCAATAACAAACTTGCAAACTCTTCCTAGAATAGTGCATGTAGACTGAAAAATGTTATTCCTCAACCAACTACTTTCCTCCTCTTGCTTTGGGGTCAAACAACTTCTCCTCATCATCAATGAGTACCCTTCATCTCCCGACAACAAGTCTTCCTCCTCCACTGGTAATGAATTAGAACATTCAGCTTCTTCCTCCTCATCCTCAGCTTCCGCAACCATCACTCGTTTCTTAGGCTTTGGACACTCATTGTTTTTATGACCCATCTCCTGGCAATTGTAGCATTTGAAACCATTGTTAACCTTCGCCTTCTCAACCTCCTTCACCACTGGTTTACTGATAGGTTTAGAAACATTAGAACCTCCATTAACGCCCTTCACTTGATTGTTGGAATTAGTAAACACACCATCAACTCGTCGTCCCTGTTTCTCCCAAGCCAACGCTTTCTGGTGTGCTTCCGCTACAGATATGGGATCAAACATATTTACCATGTCTTGAATCTGCATACGCAATCCTCCAACAAATCTAGCTGTTAATTGTTCCTCTGTTTCCATAATATCGTTCCTTGCAATCAGTTGATAAAATTCGTCAGCATAGTCATTCATAGATTTCGTTCCTTGACTCAAGTTTTGTAGCCTCTGATACATAAGCGATTGATAATTATAAGGTAAGAACGTTGCTTTCATCAATTTCTTCATCTTCTCCCAAGATTCAACCTTTGACTTCCCCATTCGTTCACATGTAAGTTTGGTTTGCTGCCACCACGCCAAAGCTCTACCCCTCAACCTTGTAGCAACCAACTTCACTCTACGATGTTATGGAACTTCCTTAAAGTCAAAAATCTCCTCCACATTAGACACCTAATCTAAAAAATCCTCCGCTTGCATACCACCTTTGAATTCAGGAATTTCAATCTTCATCCTCGACTCCCACTTGTGATCATACTCAGAGTAATTTCTTCCTTGTCCACGTCCTCGTCCATGAACACTACCACCATCATACTCTTCTTCACAATCCGATGTATATCGATGTCGATCCTGACCACCAACATCTCTACTACCATCACGTCTACCACCAACATCCCTTCTATCTACATTCCTCCATTCTCGATCATTCACATTCCTCTCACGTCTTCGATCATCATCATCTCTATAACAATCTCGACTCACACTTCTATAATCGTTATCAACACTTCTCTTCCGATTGGAATGTGGTGAAACTCTACTTCTCCCATGGCTCGATTCAGGTGAAACCCTTCTCTGATTTTGATTCATCTCCAACATCATCTTCTCTAATCGACCAATCCCTTCATTAAGCTTCTCATTAAAGTTTTCGTTAATTCTTTGCTCCATCTCATCGGCCTCTTCACTCCCATACAAAGCATCAATGTTGCGATAACGGTTAGCTCTTCTCGGAGGCATGATCACTCTTCGACAAATTCCAACAAAAACTTCACTTTGATCTAAAATTCTTCAAATCAAAACTACCCACTTGTTGAAATCTTCAAAAATCTCCAAACGAACAAATCTCTTCAAAATCTCGATAACCCACTTCTCCAAATGATGTAAATCTCTCACAACTCCAAAAATCTACGCAAACTCCTTGCGTTCTAGCTCTGATACCAAATGACGCAGCGGCGGAATACAAAAATTGATGATACGATGAACGTAGCAATCGGTGGATTGAGAAATACTGAAATGCCCAAATTCGTTGATCCGAAGATGACGAATTCTAGCTATCTCTGACATGTTGATCGCGCACGATACCGTGAAGAGAGATCTACAATTCTTCGAGCGTTGATCAAGCGCACTTGATTCCGCGAATTGGCTTCAACGATCGAAGATTCGAGCGCACTCGAATGTCGAAAGTGGATATAGGAGATACACCCAACTACCGATTTTAATTGAAAGCACAAAGCTAACAAACAAAAATTTTATTCAAAATCAACAACCTTTACAAATGACATAACTCACCTATTTATAGGCATACAACACAACACTTACAACCCAACTCATAGGTCGTGAACGACCTAACATTTGCGACTTAAAAAAAAGAAACAATACAAAACTTTTTATTACAGGGTACAAGCGACGTAGTAGTCGCGAATTACGACTTAAGTGCAAACGAGTTACGATCTAAAATCCTACGACTTAAAAGCATATTCACGCGACCTAAAAATCACTCACGCGACCTAAAATCGATCATCTTCAGGCTTCGCGTCTTAATTAGGTCGTATCTCTGAAGGTCGGAGCTTGCTTAGATCGGAGGTGGTTTAGGTCGAAGATTGCTTAGGTCGGAGATGGCTTAGGTCGGAGATTGCTTAGATCGGAGACTACTGGAATTAGGTCGGAGAAATTGTTAAGTCGTGGAGATTGTTCGCGACTTAGGGATAGGTCGTGGAGAGGTTTAGGTCGTACGCGACTTGTTTTATGTCGTTCGGTGGAGTTAAGTCGTGGAATGGAAGTTAGGTCGGAGATTGTTTGCGACCTATCGTTAGGTCGGAGATCTTCTGGAGTTAGGTCGGACATTGGATTTCGCGGAACTGGATTGTAGGAGTTAAGTCGCTCGACTTCGCCTTCGCAATTGCGGCATAAGGTATGTACTGCATCAGAATGCCATCATTTAAAAAAGTCTCCCCGAAAAACTTAGTGTAATAACATATTCACCTGAAAACTTATTGCAGAAATAGACCTCGTTTGCTTATAGCTTGCGCATTTATGGAATGCTGCGCAAGCTATATTTAAAAAAAAATATTTAAAACTTGCGCATGACATAAATGCAAAAGCTATAAGTAAACATATAACATTTTTTTTTAAACTTGCGCATTTATGAAATGCACAAGTTTTAAATTTTTTTTAAATATAGCTTGCGCATTTCACAAATGCGCAAACTATATAAAAAACTAAGCCTATTTTTACAATAAGTTTTCATATGAGCGTATTTTTGCGTTAAGTTTTTTTGAGAGGTTTTATTTGAAAATTTGTCCTTTTCATTACTTTTTAATATGATTGTTTACTATTATTTAATACCTTATTATGTACTAATGCTCATATATTCATTGAACGGAGATACATTAATTATGTTATTTTATTCACAAATACAGAACGAACTAATGGACTTGTTCGGAATTGTAAATGTACATTCATTTCCACTAATTCTTGGTTATTCAGGAGTAATCGTAACACAGAAATCTTTAAATTTTATGGTATGAAACTAAAAAACATCTTCAGGATACGTGTATAAATCTTTTGAAAAATATCAGGATACATGTATATATCTTTTGAAAATATCAAAATACATGTATATATCTTTTCAAAAATATCATCAGGATACATGTATATATCTTTTGAAAAGTATCAGAATACAAGTATATATCTTTTGAAAAATATCATCAGGATACATGTATATATCTTTTGAAAAATAACAGGATACATGTATATATCTTTTGAAAAATAACAGGATACATGTATATATCTTTTCAAAAATATCAGGATACATGTATATATCTTTTGAAAAATATCATCAGGATACATGTACATATCTTTTGAAAAATATCAGGATACATGTATATATCTTTTCGAAAATATCAGGATACATATGTATATATCTTTTGAAAAATATCATCGGGATACATGTATATATCTTTTGAATTAATTACCTTACCCTATTTTTTCTATGCCTCTATCTATATAAGATCACCGTGAGCACAAAGAATTTTTTGTGAAAAAGCCAGAGAAAATGTCGATATTTTTGTTTCAACGCTTGATGACCACTGCTATCAATGTTTTGCTTATTATGTTTTCTTTTATCCTCTTTTTGCTTGCATGCTTGACCTGGGCTGCTTTTCGGGTAACGGCTGAATTTTTATGGCTAAGAGGATTGATCTGGGATGAAACTGATCCATCTTGGAAATGGTCGTTTGGAAAATATTTTTACCTGGAATATAGCTTTCCTGAGGAAAACAGTGATGATTCTCCGGCCCTTCTTCATCCTCCAGCTAAAGGTACTGATGGTTCTACAACTCTTCTTGATCCTCTAATCCAAGACCGTGGTGATGCTCCAGCTCTTCATAATCCTTCAGTTGTTTAATTTTCATGTATTATTGCAGGGAGTTGTTGTTCTCCACCTTTTGATCCTTAGTCTGTTTGATCTTGTTGTACTGGGAAATTATCTATGTATCATTTGCATATCTTTGTACCGTGATACTAGATAAATAAACTTATTTCAAAAAAAAAAAAAAGGTTGATTCAGAAACATGATTTTTCATCTATGTTATGCATATTGTTCTGCTGATTAAAGACAAAACTAAAGAAGGTTGATTATATTTCACAACCACTCTATTTTGATAAGTAAACAAAGCAGAGAAACTTTAGTAAATTTGGACCAGTAGCTTCAAGATTTAATGGCTTCAACTAACATTACATTTTAACATTTTAGGATCTAATTAAAGACTGGTGATTCTCAGCCCTTCTAGTTTGATAAGTTTATATTTCATAGCTACTCTATTTTTCATCTAGTTTGATTCTCCAGCTTTTCTTGATGCTCTAATCAAAGACAGTGGTGATTCTCCAGCCCTTCTTGATCCTCAACCTATTTAGTTTCCCTGTATTACTATAGGTTTTGGTTGTCCTACAGTTTTTGGTCATTTGCGTACAATTGTACAGGAGGTACTTGTTAAATAAAGCATGCGTTTTATTTGAGATATGGTATTGCTGTCAAAAGAAATGATTTTTCACTTCTCAAGTTGTTAATTTAGGTTTCTATTGATTAGCTGTTGTTATTGTGGTTAAGAAATTGTCAAATGAAACTGCTATGTAAAAGGTGAAACAAAAACGATGAATTATCTATTTTCAGCGTACATATTTAGTAAATATTTACCGAGTAATTCTTTCTTTATTTGTCTTCATCCTCACTTTCATATGTCGTACCTTCTTCATCTTGTTAGTCCAACATTTTCAATTTTGATTTCAAACAAACAAAATGTTTATAAATGTTGAAGATGATGGATGAAATGCTTCTATATCTCAATCGCCATCTACAATTTTTATTTTAAAATTGGATTTTAGCAATTTAAAATTAGGGTTTTCAGACTTTTGTGTTTGGAAAATAGACGTAGGGAAGCTCGATTCATACGACGCTGTACTGGAATAAGCAGGAAAAAGAGTACCACCGATGAGCGCAGGAACACAGTTAAAATGATGCTGAGTGGGAGAAAGGAATTTGGGGTTTAGATGAAAAGTGAGCGTCGATACGAATGTGTCAAAAATTAAATCTGGACTCACTCATGTTTAATAAAATTAATACCAAGATTACACGGTTTTTAATCAAAGTTAACGTATTTTTCTTTTCTGTTCTTAATTAAAATTTCAAAACTCTAAAAAGTAAACATTCAAACTAACTCTTTCTCCCTCCTTGCTTTTGTAAACAAATAATGATGAAAACCAAACATTTCAAGAAACTAAAATTTAATATAATTTTTTTTATGAAATCGATGGCTGTGTGCCGGACTAAAACTATGAAATCGACAATAGTCTGTAAAAATAAAAAAAGTTAAACATTAATAGACTGTCGAATTAAATTATTCATTTCGATCGTCTTCTTTCGAACTTTATTCAAAATATTGGCTATACATTGGTTTTTCTGATTGACAATCACGTTTAATCCTACTTACAAAACCCTAGAGATTTAGAAATTTTTTTTTTACCTGATTGTTTTGTTGAACAAAATCTACATTACGAATACTTTCTTTAACCTTGTTTCTTTCTTGTTTGAAATTTCATCTGTATGTGAGTTTGATTTCTTCATTGATTATTGATTTGTATTAATGATTAAAGAAGGAGATTAATAAAGACTAAATGAATTAGGGTAAAAAAAAGGGGGATGGGGGTAAATTGGTCGATTTAAATTGTAAATTTATGAGAGGGCTATTTTTATTAAGTATGCTGCTAAAAACACTCATAAACTCTCTTCCTAATGCCTTAATTTTTTTAATAAAAATTAATAAAATTACCTACTTTCTAATACCACGTTTACCTTTTCATTAATCTCCACATCATCGAATTTCATATTTCAACCCTTTTTCTAAATTCATCACTAAATATTATCATTTAGTACAGAAACATCATCCCTAAAGGTTCATAACAATCAATATTGCCTCGAATTCTAATCAAAACCTAATATAAATGCATCATCAGATATCAATCAAAATTTACCTCAACACACGTGTTAAGTGATTAACATAGAATTCGAAATAGAAATTTAAAAAGTGGATAATTTAAGTTTTAAAAATAATACTTGGGGAACTGGTTCTGGTTGGGTTTGGATGATTGTCTCATTTCTTTATTTGGGATTAAGAGTTTTTTGGGTTTTAACTGCACCACGATGTTGGTGCTCTTTTGATTGATTTGGATGATTTACTCATCTCTTGATATAGAATTAAAAGTTTTTAGAGGAATTGCAGTTTTCAAATTTAAGTTAAGCAATAAAATGAATGAGATGAAATGATGGTAGCCTATAGAAGAGAGCATGGTATTAATAAGTGAATCTAATGTTAAGTTGTGGTATTTTTTAGTTATGATATTAAGAAAAAGGTTTATGGGTGCTTTTAGCAGCACACTTTATTAATACCTCTCGTAGTAAAATTTTGTATTAAAATAAAATGACCCCTTCATATCCAAAAATGGAGTGTCAGTGCCAATGCCCAAAAATAATATGAAACAAGATACTGTTTGGGCCAAATAACATAGAATGCAAAAGCGGTTGTTAATAGAATTTGCTTACAGTTTCAACCCTTTTTTGCTTAGCGCACCACGGAGAGTCCTTATTTTTGCAAAAACACTCCAAAAATATTTCTCTTTCCATACCTTCAAATCATCCTCTCTTCCTCAAAACTCATTTCTTTTTTCTATGCAAAACTTAATCTTACATTTGATTTTTATTCGAATTCTTCGAAAGTAGTTGTTAGTTCGTCAGAACGTATGTAAATACGTTAAATCTAAAGATTTAAAATGTTAGAAAACAATAATGGAAATACAAAAATAAAGGTTTTACAAAATACATCGACTAAAACAAATTTTAATTTTATGAAACCATTCCATTCTAGCAGCACATTAATTGCATTGTCCAAAATAAACATATCATTTGATGCTTATATTAATGTTTTACCCAAATATAATAATTTTTTAAAGACTATCATTATGTCAAACATCATTAATTTCTATTACATTTTTTTCCTTAAAAATTAACTACTACTATAAATTCTTTCTTAAAAATAATGATACTACAAAAATAATAATTAACATGCGTAATCTAAATACTAATAAAAAAATCTCTCAAATCGTGAGAGATTAGTAATAAAATATATTATACTTACTTTGTTTATCTCTTTTTCATTTGTTATAAACAGATGATACTAGAAAAGGTAGTTATGTATGACAATTAATTAATTAATTAATTGTTAAGATTTGTTCGCTTATGCATAACAGAGTAGATATTTTTTGCTCAATTTTCCAGAACTATGCAAGGTATTTTGCAGTAGCTTCGATGAATTGATTTTAAAGTGTCGTTATCGATAGGTTTGGTGTGTGTAAATAGTCTTGAATAAATATGGGATTTTAAAAGGAGAATTATTGGAGGTGGAAACCAAATGATTAGGGGAAAAATGCAGAAAAAATGTAATGGATAAAAAAAAGTTTTTGGTAGATTTTCATTTTTACACAATGGGTTTCTCTTGATTCCAAGAATAACTCTAGTTTCTTCGTTTTCAACTTCATGTAGATAAATTCTATTTATACACCCGAACAAGCTTTCTCTTCACCAATGCATATGTTCGGTTGTTAATTGAAGATATGCATATATTTGGTTTAAGAGCTATTTGACTATTTTTATATATTGATTTAACCACCAATCTCATTCTCTTTAATATATAGGGTATAAATTAAAGGCACTTGGTTTTCTCATGAACCTTTGTAGCTAAAAGAAATATCAAGGCGGATAAACTAATTTTCGGAATACATTATTTGATACAAAATCCAGCCTAATTTATTATTTTCTATAATTTTCAACAATTACAAGCTTCTTCTTCTTCTAGTTTGTTAGTTTAACATACGCATAATGTAGGAGTCAGAAATTCATTATCGCTAGATAAAAATTTTGTTTATCTTTCTTTTCTATTTTTTTTACTCTTCTTGCTTCGTATCATATCTCTAATCTATTTATTTCGCTTCATTCCCAATTTTTTATTTAAAAAAGGTTAGATAAATTGAATACGTAAATCCAATATAAAACAAATTTATCATCTTCCAATGTAAATTGAGTTGATTCTTTGTAGTTCGGTGTAGTAATAACTTATGACTCTTCTTCCCATACCTCCATTAGCCTTTGAATGTTGAGTTATCCTTGCATTTTTGACTTGCAGTTGATTTTTTTCCTATTAATATTTTGTTACAAACATGTGGTTTTCCTAATCTTCTTAATTAATCTTTCAATAACCACTTTTTATCTTTGTTTTATATTCAGTATTATATTTACACTCGATACCTGTGACGCCCCACCTCTATACCCATGCTAACCAAGAACACTACGATGTAGTGCTGTCAATTAGCACGGAGAATAAGGCTGTGGAGGAGCGACCATCCATGTAACTTCTTTGTGCGAGCACCGATACGCCAGATAGAGTAGAATGCATATCCTTTAAGGAGGAAATCCGACATACCGATACAAACACAAAGCTATCACACGGTGGCTATATATATAATCTTCGGAAACAAACATAGAAATAATCATAACATAAATCAGTCACAGACATCCATATCACAAAGGCGGAAGAAGATATGAATAAATATATAACACATGAAAGTGTACATCAGAGTAGTGGTCGGAAAGATCCACGATAATACAAAAGAATAGCATCACGTGCTATACAAAAGAATAGATACACAACATAGAGTCTATATCTCGAATGTGTACAACCAAAAACTGCTAATCTAAGTAGTTAGCCAAAAGTCAGAGTAATCCAGAAGAGAAGTCAAGCAGAAGCACCTGTAACATCTCGGTCTGACCCGAGTATTATTTATAAGAAAATAATAAACGGATCAGTCTAACTATAAATATCAGATGACATGATATAGGATAAAAGGTATGGCATAAACATATAATAACCATGATGGCATACTACTATAAGTATGTAAATGATAATCAACAAGGGATTAATCAATGTCACAAGAATCTTCTCAAAGATCCAAACACATAAAAAGGGTAATGACACACAAATTCACCAATACACAAAAAACTGATATCATATCAGTGAAAACCACAAAAGTTGGTGAAGCACTAAATCCAGAAATCAACACACGAAATCCAGAAATCACTAAAAGGGGGAAGTCCGACACACGGACGAGAAGTTATCTCATGGAAGCTATCCATTTAAATTTTCCGAACACACGGATGGCCCGAAGGCAAGTCCGACACACGGACGAAGAGACATCGCACATTGCTAGTCTAAACCATAAAATGATCATCATGATCAGCGAGAAGTGTCAATCACACCAAGCTAGTAAATATATGAGTTTAGCTTCATGTCCCATAACCACTTGCTTAACTTAAATATTTACGAACAAGCTGTAAATCTTCACTAGGAAATTGTCACGAAAAGGGTTCAATCGAACAAGTCCAAGAGCTAACCGACGAAGTGAACACAAGCGTTTCATACCACTCGTTTTACTAAGTCGTTTAAGTCGATTTCTCATTCGAGTGAAGTAAAGGCTTGTATATACTAGTAGATTGAAAATCGGTTTGAGAAAACGAACTTTAGATATTTAAAATAGTGTTGAAATCGCTTTGATGAAAGAGTTTTGATATTTACTATTAGTATTGAAACCTTCATATATCTTTAAAGTGACAAGTCATAAAACGATTGTAGAACAAATCAATTCACGTTCGAAGACGTGAGTAAAGTCCAAAGAAGTCAATCCCCAAACCATCAAAGTAGAAATTCTGATAAATGTTTTTCAGAAGAGATTGCCTACGCAGAGTAATACGGGGTTCGACCTGCCCGGTCAGGTCGCGGGGGTCCGTCACGGTACGACTTAGCGAAGGCAAGCTGGTCCAGCGACCTAAGGAGAAGTAGGTCATACGACCTAAGGGAAAGACTGCCGTGCGACCTAGCTGAAGAACAGGTCAAATGACCTAAGTACTAACTCGCGAGCGACCTAAGGTCTGCGACCTAAACGCGAGCGACCTAACGAAGTGCGCGACCTAACAGTGAGGCGCGACCTAAGTGTTCGCGACCTAAGAGAGTGCGCGACCTAACTGGGTTCGCGACCTAAGAAGGTGCGACCTAAGGTCTTGCGACCTAATGGAAAAAGGCCTTCGACCTAACAGTCCAGGGGAAGCGACCTAAAATGTTTCGACTCAAAGGTGCACGACCTAAGGTCTTACGACCTAACGACTTGACTAGGCACGCGACCTAACGACTTGACTAGGCACGCGACCTAACGACTTAACTGGGCATGCGACCTAACGAGATAGCAAGGCGCGCGACCTAACGACTTAAGCTTTGAACGACTCAAGGAGTTAACTCGCGAACGACCTAATACTTAACTCGTAACCGACCTAAGATTTGCCTGGAGGTTATAGGTCGGCAACGACCTAATACTTAACAAAAATCGAGCGACTTAGTGGTTTGCCTAGGAATTTTAGGTCGGCAACGACCTAAGCCTTAAAGCTGTTTCGACCTACGACTTATTTCCCTGCGACCTAAGCCAGAACGACCTAAGCACGCAAGCGACCTAAGCCTTAACTCGTGAACGACTTAACATTGCCTGGGGATTATAGGTCGGCAACGACCTAAGACTTAAGGTTTAACTCGCGAACGACTTAACATTGCCTGGGGATTATAGGTCGGCGACGACCTAAGAAGTTGGAGACTTTTCAACACGCGAGCTAGCAGCCTGGACGACCTAAGGAGTTAACTCGTGGACGACCTAGGGATGGCCAGAAACGACTTAAGGCCAGAAAAATCACCAAAACGCTGAAAATTGAAGTTTTTCGCCAATCCAATCCAAACCAAACGCAAATGTTGATGCAAATTCAATAGGGGATCATTCCCAACAGTCCAAGATAGATATAGGCAAGATGTGAGATCAAAAATCTCACCTTTTCACGGAATTTGATGAAGATGGAGATTTGAGAGCAAAGCAAGAACACCAACAAGCTTGAATCAATGGTCTTCACGTGAATTTGATGTTGAATCTCGGATTTGCAATAGAATTTGTGTTTGGAGTTTTAATTTCCACTTCCCACCACCATTTTTGACAAAGCTTGAAGTGTTTTGATAGAGTGAGGAAGATGGTTGGGCTGAACTAAAGGGGTGCAGTCCAAACCAAAGTCAAAGGCGGGAAAAAGTGTCGAAAATTTCACTATCTCCAAACATATCGAAGTTTACACTCAAAAAGATCGCAAACGTCATTTTGAACTCAATGGGAGTGGTCTCGAGTCCTAATTCGACTGTTTGCAAAAAGTAGCTTTTCGGACTAAAATCCGACGAACGATGTTATATTTAAATAAAATATTTAAATATAAAATCGACAAATGTGCGGGTTGTTACAGACTCCCCTCCTTAAAGAAATTGCGTCCTCGCAATACTTAAGAAGAAAATAAAGAGTAACAACCATAAAAGCATATCAACACACATGAAAATTTGAAATGAGAAGTTCACCAAAAAGGGCATGAAAGAGAAAACCCAGACGAGTTCGCTCGATGAATTCTCTAGATTTCCCAAGAGCCATCCTGGGGATTAGAGAACCATTGAATCCTTCACAAGAAAAACATCTTTATTTCGAAGGCGCTCAACCTCCGAAGCAATGATGTGAATAGAATGTTGCTCAAAAAGTCAAATCTGGTGAAACTTCAATTTCCAAAATAACACCGGGCTCAAGAATAAAAATCGGAATCCCTAAGGTATTTCCGTAGTAGAGGGACGTGGAAAACGTCATAAATAGCAAAAGATTGAGCCGGTAATAAAAAGCGATAAGCCACGGAACCAATACGTTTGGTGATAGGAAATGGCCCTATATATCGAGGCGCTAACTTTCCCGATCGACTGAAAATGCACAACGCCCATCGTAGGTGAAACACGAATGGACACTAATAAGATCTGGACCTAAAACCAGTTCTCACCGGCTTTATGCCAACACGAAGAAAATTGGCATAGCCTTCCGTAGAATGCCTCGAAAGGTGCCATACCAATACAAGGTTGGAAGTTATTATTGGAAGAAAACTAAACAAGAGAGATATAATTTTCCCAACTTCCACCAAAATCAAGGACACATGCACTAAAGAAGATCTTCAAGAGTTTGATTCACTCGCTTGGTTGTCCATCGAATTGAGGACGATAAGCGGTGCTAAAATTGAGCTTTGTTCCCAAAGCTTTTTGAAGACCTTACAAAATCCATCAGCACAATAATGGATCACGATTGCTAACAACAGAAGTAGGAACTCCATGAAATTTAACTAAACACAGGGTTTAGTGAAAAGAGATACGGTCTGATTGGACCGAACGGGAAGAAAACGGGTAGATTTGTAAGTCTATCTACAATTACCCATAAACTGTCATGACCCGAACGAGAACGGAGAAGTCCGTCAACAAAGACCATGGAAATTTGATCCCTCTCCTTAATTGGAATGTCCAAGGTTGCAATAACCCACTGGGCCTTTGATGCTTGGCCTTTATGAGTTGGTAAGCCATGCAACGCTTAATGAAGTTAGCAATATCAAATTTCGTCCCATCCCAATAATAAAGTCGCTACTACTACCGGGATGAAAGGAAAACTTAGAACGACGAGAATCTTCTAAAGTGTCTTTACGAAGATCACAAATGTTTGGCACAATAAGTCTACCAAACACTCGAATGCTACCACGAGAATCAATATCAAAGTTTTCAACACTTCAATACCAATTTTATCCCTAAAATTTCGGCTAAGAAGAGCCAAATCGGGATCTAGCTTTTGAGCTTCAAAAATGCGGTCAAAAAGAGAAGGATGAGCCTCAAGGCTACATAAAACAAGAGATGAACATGAATTGGAATTCACGGTCTCGAATCTCACAAGTGGAGGAAATCCCGAGATCATTCCATTTGGATATCATCAAAGAAATAACTGCTTGTTGCTTAAGACTAAAGGCATCGACAACACGATTCTCCCATCCGGGAGTAAACAAAGAATTTCAAGATCATAAGATGCAAGGAACTCGAGCCAACACTTGTTGAAGCAAATTATGTTCCTTATAAGAAAATAAACATTTCAAAGATTTATGGTCGGAGTGGAGAACGAACTTCTTCCCCAAAATAATGATGCCAAACTCTAAAAGAGAAAACAATAGCCGCGAGCACTAGATCATGAGTGGCATATCCAGTCTCGATCGGCTTTAATGATTTAGAAGCACAAGTGATAGCACGTTCTATTTTGCAAGAGAACGGCATCCCAACCAATACGATTAGCATTCGTACAAAAGATAAAGTCTTGGTTCCCTACGGGAATCACAAGAATAAGAGTATCGGAAAAGAGTTCTTTTAAATAATCTTCTTTTTCCGAAAAATTAAAACTTACAAAATTACATTTATCTCTATGTAATAATCTTTCTAGAATAATTTACATTTTTACAAGTCAATATATTGTGTTTGACTGTCTCATCAAAGCGTTTAGGAAATTCCTATCGATAACGTTGATCAAGCGCATCGACCAAAATTCTTAAAGCACTCAATGGGCAATGCAATCACAAAATCATCTTCTATCTGATAAACATGTTTCTTAAAAAAAAAAAACTTTAAGAATATTCTTTGCTTGTTTAAGAGCAAAGTCAAACTGTACTTATAAATAAACCTTATGAAAAAGATTTGCAAAATTTTAAATTGTAGTTTTCATCCAAAATCAATATATACAAGAATGGAGTCATCGAGATATTCATAGAATACTCGATTCATAAAATGGATGAAATAAGCTAGACAAAATGAATGACATAATAAGTCGTTCACAAGAAGCATACGAGTGCGGAATGTGGTAAGTGGAACGTTAACTCCCACAACTCGTACCAAATGAAAATCGGTGGCAAGGTCGAGTTAAAAAGACCTTAACAACACTCAAAAGATTGCTTAGGTGATAATCCTAAGACAAACTCAAAAATACCGGAAAATTCTCAAACTACGTGAATGAGAGAAATAACGCTTTCCTCATCATGTGAGCTTAAAGAATAAAATGATGCCATCAAATTGGGATCAAAATCATAAAGGAAAAATTGGAAATCTGTTTAACGGATTGAAAATGTCGAAGATAAATAGTCCATTTGGAAAAATAGGATATGGGCTTCACAATGATTAAGCCAATCCTTTCACAGAAATTAATTCCGAAGCCTAAGTGGAAGTCGGTTCGGAAAGAAAAATCACATAAAATAATTTCGACATCCATAAAAAGCAAATTGAGTGTTGCGGATCCACCAATCGGATTCGCAAATCCTCAAAGAAGTCATCAAGCCCATAAATGTTTAAAGAAAAAGAACACAAGTTCTTTTGATATAAAAATAATGAGATGAAACCCATATCAAAAAGAACTCGAACAAGATAATCACGAAATAAATATCGTCAAGGGTAAAAGGAGAATTACCTTGACTAAGAGAAGTGTCACTAGGGGCTTGAACAGCATTTAGCTTTCCCTCTCTCTTGTTCGGAAGTTTGAGACAGGTAGATAAGTAATGACCCGAGCCTTTGCAATAGCGGCAATAGAGGGGTTTCGGGCACTTAATCACATAGTGGTCCGTGGAACCACAATTGTAGCATCGTTTATGACTAGCGGTAGGAGTCTCAACTACCGTCGTTTCTGGTTCCATCTTCTTCTTGCTCAGAAGCATGGGGCAGATAGAAATATGATGACTTGAATTTTTGCAATAACGACAAAAGAGTGGTTCCGGACACTCCTTTGCGTAGTGGTACTTAGATTTACAATTGTAGCATCCTCTACAAAAAGAGTTTGGAGTCTTTGCTACCAAAGTAGGTTGCTTTACCTTCTTATCGGGATAAGGGCTTTTGAACTTGATATGCCTCTTCTTGGAAATCCCAATATTACTAGCAATTCCTTTAGCAGCCCCTTCATGTTGAAGAGTGATATCCACAAGCTGATGGAAAGGAACTACAAGTTTCAGAGGTAAAACCATTTCTGGGTTCTTACCCAAAGCACAGATAAACCTTTGATTCTGAGCAAGATCCAAAAGTTGTTGGGCAGACATGAATACGCCATCCAGAGAAGGACTACTGGATTGACCAGCGCTAGGACTGCCAGAACCAACCATTTCTTTTCTTTAAGAAAGAAAGAAAAGAAGAAGAAAAAGTTATTCTCAGAATGAAAATCAAACAACCATGATTGATAAAACAAGGAATCATAAAAGAAAATAGGATAGAACGGTACGAAGACACGAATAAAATCCTAAGGCACGACTCCTAAGAAAGACTTAGGACATGATCCTTGCTAGATAATTCTACATTGTTCCGAAGTTTGGCTCTGATACCAAGCTGTGACGCCCCACCTCTATACCCATGCTAACCAAGAACACTACGATGTAGTGCTGTCAATTAGCACGGAGAATAAGGCTGTGGAGGAGCGACCATCCATGTAACTTCTTTGTGCGAGCACCGATACGCCAGATAGAGTAGAATGCATATCCTTTAAGGAGGAAATCCGACATACCGATACAAACACAAAGCTATCACACGGTGGCTATATATATAATCTTCGGAAACAAACATAGAAATAATCATAACATAAATCAGTCACAGACATCCATATCACAAAGGCGGAAGAAGATATGAATAAATATATAACACATGAAAGTGTACATCAGAGTAGTGGTCGGAAAGATCCACGATAATACAAAAGAATAGCATCACGTGCTATACAAAAGAATAGATACACAACATAGAGTCTATATCTCGAATGTGTACAACCAAAAACTGCTAATCTAAGTAGTTAGCCAAAAGTCAGAGTAATCCAGAAGAGAAGTCAAGCAGAAGCACCTGTAACATCTCGGTCTGACCCGAGTATTATTTATAAGAAAATAATAAACGGATCAGTCTAACTATAAATATCAGATGACATGATATAGGATAAAAGGTATGGCATAAACATATAATAACCATGATGGCATACTACTATAAGTATGTAAATGATAATCAACAAGGGATTAATCAATGTCACAAGAATCTTCTCAAAGATCCAAACACATAAAAAGGGTAATGACACACAAATTCACCAATACACAAAAAACTGATATCATATCAGTGAAAACCACAAAAGTTGGTGAAGCACTAAATCCAGAAATCAACACACGAAATCCAGAAATCACTAAAAGGGGGAAGTCCGACACACGGACGAGAAGTTATCTCATGGAAGCTATCCATTTAAATTTTCCGAACACACGGATGGCCCGAAGGCAAGTCCGACACACGGACGAAGAGACATCGCACATTGCTAGTCTAAACCATAAAATGATCATCATGATCAGCGAGAAGTGTCAATCACACCAAGCTAGTAAATATATGAGTTTAGCTTCATGTCCCATAACCACTTGCTTAACTTAAATATTTACGAACAAGCTGTAAATCTTCACTAGGAAATTGTCATGAAAAGGGTTCAATCGAACAAGTCCAAGAGCTAACCGACGAAGTGAACGCAAGCGTTTCATACCACTCGTTTTACTAAGTCGTTTAAGTCGATTTCTCATTCGAGTGAAGTAAAGGCTTGTATATACTAGTAGATTGAAAATCGGTTTGAGAAAACGAACTTTAGATATTTAAAATAGTGTTGAAATCGCTTTGATGAAAGAGTTTTGATATTTACTATTAGTATTGAAACCTTCATATATCTTTAAAGTGACAAGTCATAAAACGATTGTAGAACAAATCAATTCACGTTCGAAGACGTGAGTAAAGTCCAAAGAAGTCAATCCCCAAACCATCAAAGTAGAAATTCTGATAAATGTTTTTCAGAAGAGATTGCCTACGCAGAGTAATACGGGGTTCGACCTGCCCGGTCAGGTCGCGGGGGTCCGTCACGGTACGACTTAGCGAAGGCAAGCTGGTCCAGCGACCTAAGGAGAAGTAGGTCATACGACCTAAGGGAAAGACTGCCGTGCGACCTAGCTGAAGAACAGGTCAAATGACCTAAGTACTAACTCGCGAGCGACCTAAGGTCTGCGACCTAAACGCGAGCGACCTAACGAAGTGCGCGACCTAACAGTGAGGCGCGACCTAAGTGTTCGCGACCTAAGAGAGTGCGCGACCTAACTGGGTTCGCGACCTAAGAAGGTGCGACCTAAGGTCTTGCGACCTAATGGAAAAAGGCCTTCGACCTAACAGTCCAGGGGAAGCGACCTAAAATGTTTCGACTCAAAGGTGCACGACCTAAGGTCTTACGACCTAACGACTTGACTAGGCACGCGACCTAACGACTTGACTAGGCACGCGACCTAACGACTTAACTGGGCATGCGACCTAACGAGATAGCAAGGCGCGCGACCTAACGACTTAAGCTTTGAACGACTCAAGGAGTTAACTCGCGAACGACCTAATACTTAACTCGTAACCGACCTAAGATTTGCCTGGAGGTTATAGGTCGGCAACGACCTAATACTTAACAAAAATCGAGCGACTTAGTGGTTTGCCTAGGAATTTTAGGTCGGCAACGACCTAAGCCTTAAAGCTGTTTCGACCTACGACTTATTTCCCTGCGACCTAAGCCAGAACGACCTAAGCACGCAAGCGACCTAAGCCTTAACTCGTGAACGACTTAACATTGCCTGGGGATTATAGGTCGGCAACGACCTAAGACTTAAGGTTTAACTCGCGAACGACTTAACATTGCCTGGGGATTATAGGTCGGCGACGACCTAAGAAGTTGGAGACTTTTCAACACGCGAGCTAGCAGCCTGGACGACCTAAGGAGTTAACTCGTGGACGACCTAGGGATGGCCAGAAACGACTTAAGGCCAGAAAAATCACCAAAACGCTGAAAATTGAAGTTTTTCGCCAATCCAATCCAAACCAAACGCAAATGTTGATGCAAATTCAATAGGGGATCATTCCCAACAGTCCAAGATAGATATAGGCAAGACGTGAGATCAAAAATCTCACCTTTTCACGGAATTTGATGAAGATGGAGATTTGAGAGCAAAGCAAGAACACCAACAAGCTTGAATCAATGGTCTTCACGTGAATTTGATGTTGAATCTCGGATTTGCAATAGAATTTGTGTTTGGAGTTTTAATTTCCACTTCCCACCACCATTTTTGACAAAGCTTGAAGTGTTTTGATAGAGTGAGGAAGATGGTTGGGCTGAACTAAAGGGGTGCAGTCCAAACCAAAGTCAAAGGCGGGAAAAAGTGTCGAAAATTTCACTATCTCCAAACATATCGAAGTTTACACTCAAAAAGATCGCAAACGTCATTTTGAACTCAATGGGAGTGGTCTCGAGTCCTAATTCGACTGTTTGCAAAAAGTAGCTTTTCGGACTAAAATCCGACGAACGATGTTATATTTAAATAAAATATTTAAATATAAAATCGACAAATGTGCGGGTTGTTACAATACCTGTCCTTCTTTTGTATTGTGCTATCATGGAGAATTATTTAGGTTAAATATAGATTAATTTCAAACCTAATGGGTTTGGTGCAAAACATCACATAGAAAAATTGAACTTTGTAGTGGAACCAACATAGTAATACTTTTGGCTATCTTCCTTTTCAACTATAAAATTTATACATGTTTTTTATTATAAATGTATTCTTATTGAAAATGCACTCGGTTCATCTAAGGGTATATATCCTATTCGATATAAATTAAAGTTGGATCTTATTAATATTCAATTTGTTCTACAAATACATAACACTTCTTAATTTGCTCCACGCTGAATAAGATCCAACTTCAAATCCCATTAACTCAATTATCTAATACATTTTAGAACCCTTTCATATACTTTGATCTACTTTATTAAAAAGCACAGAAGTTCATATCAATCAAACAATTTTATCTAATATATTTTACAATCAACTCATTTGTTTGAAAACCATTACCATGTAAGTGGTGTTGAAAGCACTGTTAAAAAGTACAATAGCCGCTAAAATTTGTAACTATAGTACAATAAATTGGATGTTGGGAGATGTTTTACTTTATAACATGTTGCAAATACTTTGTATTGCTGTAGTCACAATATTTGGTCAAATTTTAGTAAATTACGTAATGTGATGCTCTAAAAGATATATTGTATCCATTATTATGTTATTTCCATTTCTTACAAGTTTCATATCTCATTCCCAAAATTTGGAATGTGAATTGATAAATTTTCTTGATGTATTAAAAGAATATGACAAGAAAGCGTGTCATATGTATAATTTCGTCAAATCTCAAGATATAAATATTCAATGTTCATTTCATGGTAAAAACATTGTTAATAAATTCTAAACTCTTGTATTTAGAGATTATTCAATATTTTCTAGTTCGCTTTGAAATCAAAACTACAACAGTTGCAATTATTATTTAACTATTTTAATTTATTAAACTTTATCATTTTGTTTACGTAGGCGGGTTCACACTCGTTGGTTGCGTATAAATAGAATTAATGTTTGAGGAAAATTTGGCACTGCAATAACCCGTATTTTTCGTATTCGTGGATTGTAAAATATTATTATTTAGTTCATTTGAGCTCGTATGAGTATAATTTTGGTAAATGACTAATAGAGACATTTTTCAACCTTAGAACATTTAATGGACAGTTTTGACCCTAAAAATATTGTAAAGCCTATAACTTGTGATCGGGGCTGAATTATGATCCGAAACCACTTCCACTAGATCGACATGATGGTTTCTCTTTTCGTAGAGTGGTCAAATAGGAAATCGGATTTACCATTTAGGAGATACAACTATTTTAAGTTTAGACTCCTACTGACCAGATTAGTAGGTAATTAATTAAGCTCATACTTAAGTCCACTAATCCACTTTGGGATTTGTGTCTCATTATGGATGATGGAATAGAACTACATTATTTTCTCACTACCCAAAATAGATCTAAACCGCCATTAATCCGTTTTCCATCATAAAAGCTCCACTTTTTCATACTTTAATTAGCTTAAAAACATAATTAGAAGATAATTAACCAAGGGAATTTCTAGATCTACTATTTGGATGTAATGGATCCATGCTTCTACTGTTCATTTCGGATTCCCATCAATTTTAGGGTAATTTTGGTACTAGGTGGGTGATATTGTTTCTCTCACTTTACTATGCATGTAGTTATGGTCAATTTGTGATTTTTAAAGTAATTTGAAATTAAACAGTTTTAAAACTTACATCTAATGTTAATAGCAGCTTATAACCATGTTTAAAAAGGAAAAATTTGATTTTGATGTGTTTTATACCATTTACCAATCATAATTGCTATTTTCTAGAAAACTAGATCTAGAATGATTTATGCATGTAATTTGTATGTGGATGACTTGAATGTATTGTTTGGATGATATGGAATGATATTTGATTTTTGGATGATTTTTTTGATGCGTTTTCTAGTCGTTTTGTGTAGTTTGAAAAGTTATACGTCGTTTGGTGCAAATGACACCAATATGATCGAATGCGACAAATTTTGGATATGATGTTCTTGAATCTGTGAGGAGTATACACCAAATTCAAAGTGATTTGAAGTTGATTTGACAGCCCAAAATCAGATCGTCGAAAGAGATTGGTAATGGTGTAAAAATGATTAGTGGTGATCACTTGTGGTTGTGTGCTTTGAGTCAAGATGATGGTTGCTTCATGTCCGGAGGTTGAAAACTTTGGATTAGATCTAAGGAAAAATAGCTCAGTGATGGTGGACTTTGTCAACTTTCAGTCGAGACAAAACAGATCGGGGTTGGAAATGCTTCGGGTCTCAACATAGGAAAGTTCGGGTCTTGGAGTGATTTGCTTCAGGTTGGCCAAGGAAGTGATGCACATTTGGACTTACCCAAATTTTTGAAGGGAAAAAAGAGATCAGTACCGACTCTTTTCACTTGAGGAAATGGTCCAGAAAAGTCAAGTCTTGGAGGAAATAACTTCGGGCTGGCTTCGAGGAAAGTTTGGTCAATGCAAGCAGTGGTAGAACTTTAACTTCTTGAAGTTTGGATTAGCCAAAATGTGATTAGGGCCGATCACTTTTGTGATTGCTACTGAAAACTTTTGATGTTGGGCAAATGAGCTGGAAATTGGCAGATGTGCACGTGGTGTTATCGTGTTTGTGTACGTGTGTTCATTTGATCATTCAACATTCATTTTCGATGGTTGCGACGCAGTGAAGATTGGCGCTTCACCGACGAGGTAAAGGCGGGATGTTTCGACGTGATGGTTTTTGAACTTTGATATGTTGATCCTATGACTTATGTGGAATGACTAGGGAAGTTCCAAAGAGGAAAGTTTAAAGGACGAGAGACATGATGATCCAGATTGGCATGTTCAAGGATGAGAGTGCATGAGTAAAATAAAGGATGAGTTCTACTATGGATAAAATGAAAAATTGTAGAATGGTGATAAGTTCAGAGAGATGAGCAGAGGGATCGTTAACACTCGAAGGTTTCTAAAGGGTACTCGTAAAGAAGGGATGTTAGGGACTGGAGATAGTGGTTTTGATAACAACAACCTTTGTAACTTATTTTATTATAACTTATATACTAACACTATTGTCTAGATATATATATGAATGTTATTGTGCAGGATATATATAAGGCAGGTACTGATTATTGAAGACTATATAGTATAAAGATCAAGAATGAAGAAATCAAGTTTGAAGACTCATGAGTATCAAGATCAAGATTTCAAGATAAGGGTCTAGTTTTGTTGAAACTTCATAATAGCATGGAAATCTTCATTCCAAATTTTATTTGGGATGGAACCCATTTCTACCTTCTTAGTGGTTTACAAACCCATGACAAGTAGCTTACAAACCTACGACAAGTGGCTTACAAACCCACGAACATCCTGGTTTTGTACAAGTTCTCGAGTCCTGATGCAATGAAATATTCTGCAGGAAGAAGCTTGCAAAACTACTTCAAAATTTTCAAAATGATTTTCAAAACTGGTTTTCAAAATGTTTTAGCTTTAAAAATTATCTTTTCAAATGATTTTCAAAAAGATGTTTTAGCCTTAAAATATTCTTTGTTTTTGTTTTTAAATAAACTCTTGTTTTAAACTTCGTTTGTTTTTAAAACTATCTTCTGATTTTTAAATATTCTTTTATAATATATATACTTGAGATTTAAAATCAAATTTATATATACATTCTAAAAATATATTTTTCTACTCTTCTTTATTTTAAAACATAGGAAAATTAGTTTATTTTACTCCAGAATCATTTCATCTTGTTTTCCTTTCAATACCATTTTCAAAACAAATTTTTACATTGTTTTTAACTTAGGGATGTCAACATCATGGGATACCCCATGTCGACATGGTGGCCGTTAAATTCAAAAGTTTCAATTTTCAAAAGAAGTGTCTATTCGTTTAAATATCTTCATGAATGGTTATGACCGTTACTGGTCTATAAACAGCCTTCACAAACGAATTTTTTAACTAACTATTTTCTTATTTTCTTCACTCCTTCTTCTCCACAAATCCATATTCTAAAATTTTCATATTTTAAGATCGTGCCGAAATTCTGCCGAATTCTCAAGTGAATCAAATTAGAATATCATTCTTGTTTGATTCTCTACCCTCTCTCGAAGATCAAAGTGCTATTCAGAGTTATATGATCAATTTGTAATCAAAAGTTTATCAAGTCTCTCTATAAGGTGTGGATGTGCCTGGAAATTAATTGGGTGATCTTATGTCCCGTAAATCAAGAGAGTTTGCCCCGGACTCGAAGACATGAGGGTACCTCAAGGCCTTTAGAAATTGACGATTGTAATCTCGACATTGGTATAATAAAAATCTGTACGAGGTGTTTGCCTTGGTGCAGGACTGGACGTAGGGTAACTCCGAACCAGTATAAAATTCGGTGGGTTCTTTCCTTTTACTGCTTTTTATTTACTTTCTGCATCTGTGTTTGATTCTGTGATTGTTCTGTGATTAAGTTCTGCATTTTTTTATATCATAAATTTTAAATTAGTCCATATAAGTCTTAGAATCCATTAAACACTATTCACCCCCCCCTCTAGTGTTAAATTAGCCTTAAGATCCTTAATACGCACTCCCTTTCAATTGGTATCAAAGCGTAGGTTTTCATAGTTTTCATAATCTGAAACTTGAAAAGTTAAAAATGTCATTTTTAGGAAATTTTGTTAATGCTAGTTTGAATTTATGCATTTCATTAAAGTATTATAAGTCTGCATATAGTTTTTATGAAAAATCAAGTTATCTACCGAATTGGTTTGTTATGCAGGAACAGACATGTTACATGGCTTTTGAAGAATCAACAACCAATGGACAAACTGTGCAGATTGAGAAAGATAAATGGATACTTGATAGTGGCTGTTCAAGGCATATGACTGGAAATCACGAGATACTCAATGACATTATATATCAAGTTGGTGGATCGGTCAACTTTGGAGATAACTCAAAAGGATATGTGATTGGCATCGGCAATGTCGGTAATTCTAAAACTCCTCTTATTTCTGATGTTTTGCTAGTTAGGAATTTAAAACATAATTTGCTTAGTATAAGTCAACTATGTGATAAAGGATTTAAAATTAAATTTGGAAAAGATAAGTGTCACATCGAAGATAATAAGTCAAATATTATCTTTGAAGGAATTAGGAAGAAACACATTTACATCCTTAGTATGAAAGTTTCAAATGATAACTTATGTCTTTTGGCTAATACAAGTGACCCTTGGATTTGGCATAAAAGATTTGGTCATTTAAATTTCAAACTGTTATCTAGGTTATCAAAACTTGACTTAGTCAGAGGTCTTCCCAAGTTAAACTTTAAAGTAGATATTATATGTGATGCTTGCCAATTAAGAAAACTTAAGAAAAGTTTATTTAAATTAAAAGATACGATTTCTACTTCTAAACCTCTAGAATTACTTCATTTAGATTTATTTGGTCCATCTCAAGTTCAATCAATTAATCACACTAAATATGTTTTTGTAATTGTAGATGATTATTCTAGATATACTTGGACAATTTTTCTTAAACTTAAAGGTGATGCTTTTGAATTATTTAAGAATTTTGCTAAAAGAATTCAAAATCAACTTTCTTTAAAAATAAAAACTATTCGTAGTGATCACGGTGGAGAATTTGAAAATGGAAATTTTGAAAATTTCTGTAATCGAAAAGGAATTACTCATAATTTCTCTTTTCCAAGAACTCCACAACAATACGAAGTGGTAGAACGTAAGCATAGAACGATTCAAGAGTGTGCTAGAACAATGCTTTCTGATAGTAACTTACCTAAAATTTTTTGGGCTGAAGCAGTTGCTACATCTTGTTATATATTAAATAGGATTTTAATTAGACCATTAACTAACAAAACACCATATAAATTACTTTACAATAAGAAACCCATAGTAGCTTATTTTAAAGTTTTTGGTAGTAAGTGTTTTATTCTTAATACAAAAGATAATTTAGATAAATTTGAACCTAAATCCGACAAAGGTATCTTTATCGGATATTCTAATAGAAGTAAAGCATTTAGAGTTTATAATTTAAGAACTAACACTATTGAAGAAACAATGCATGTATCTTTGATGAAAATTTTAAAGATACGGTACAAATAAAAGATGAAGAAGATTTTGTAACTTTAAATATTGAACCTAATGAAACTAATTGTGAAACCATTCAACCTGATAAAAGAATTAGGCTATTAAAAGATCATCCTGTAGAAAATATACTAGGAAATATTGAATCTGTAGTTAAAACAAGAAATCAACTAAATAGTATGAGTAATGTAGCTTTTATATCAACTATTGAACCTAAAAATCCAAAGGAAGCATCATCTGATGATTCATGGATTCTTGCTATGCAAGAAGAATTGAATCAGTTCACCAGAAATGATGTTTGGGAACTTGTTCCTAGACTAGAGGATAAAAGTATAATTGGAACAAAATGGGTTTATAAAAATAAAATGAATGAACTTGGTGAGGTCGTGAGAAATAAAGCTCGTTTAGTCGTGCAAGGTTATTGTCAAGAAGAAGGAATTGATTATGACAAAACCTTTGCACTCGTAGCAAGACTAGAAGCTATCAGGATTCTACTTGCTTTCGCAAACTACAATAATTTCAAGTTATATTAAATGGATGTTAAAAGTGCTTTTCTAAATGGTTTTATAAAAGAAGATGTTTATGTTGAACAACCTCCACTTTTTGAAGATAATAAATTTCCAAATCATGTATATAAATTAAAGAAAGATTTATATGGTCTAAAACAAGCTCCTAGAGCCTGGTATGAAAGACTAAGATCTTATTTACTACAATCTGGTTTTGAAATTGGTAAAATAGATACAACTCTTTTTATTAAAAGAAACAAAAATGATATTCAATTAATACAAATATATGTAGATGATATAATATTTGGGTCAACTAATAACATAATGAATAAAGAATTCTCAGATATAATGACTAAAGAATTTGAAATGAGTCATATGGGAGAACTAAGTTTCTTCTTAGGACTTCAAATCAAACAATTAGATAAAGGAATTTTCATTAGTCAAGAAAAATATGCTAAAGATTTAATTAATAAATGTGGATTGACCACTTCTAGTGGGAAACCAACTCCAATGACAACTAATGTAGCTTTAAGTAAAGAAGATAAATCAAAAGATGTTGATAAAAAATTATATAGGGGAATGATTGGTTCGCTGCTTTATATAACAGCAAGTCGTCTTGACATCATGCATAGTGTCTGCCTCTGTGCAAGATACCAATCTCAACCTAAAGAAACTCACTTAAAAGCTGTTAAAATAATTTTAAGATATGTAAAACATACTTTAGATTATGGTTTATTTTACCCTAAAAATGATGTATTTGATTTAATTTCATATTGTGATGCTGATTACGCTGGTTGTAAATCAGACCGAAAAAGTACAAGTGGAACTTGTCACTTTCTAGGACATTCTCTGGTTTCCTGGTTTAGTAAGAAGCAAAACACTGTATCCTTGTCAACAACTGAAGCAGAATATATATCTGCTGCTTTGGCTTGTTCTCAAGTTATATATATGCAAAAAACTTTAAATGATTTTGGGTTAACTATAACTAAATCACCAATTTATTGTGATAATTCTAGTGCAATAACCTATCTAAAAATCGAACTCATCATGCTAGAAAAAAACATATTGATATTAGACATCATTTTCTTAGAGATAATATAAGTAAAGAAGCCATAACTCTTGAATATATTAATACTGAAAAACAAATTGTTGATATATTAACCAAACCATTAAATGAACAAAATTTTACTAAATTTAGAAGAGAATTAGGTATATGTTCATTAACTGAAATATAAATTATAAATAATACAAGTATAGTTAATAATTAATATAAATAAACATTTCTCAAAAATTGAACTGGGCATGTCGACATGACCCATCCCCCTATGTCAACATACATGCCGAGATTTTCAAATTTAAATTTCCCTCTAAAATTAGTTATTAAGTTATATATTTATATATTTCGACTTTTACTCCTTTTCTCTGTTCTATTCTCTGTAATAAACTTCTAAAACAGTAAATTAATGGCTTCCTCTTCTAATAATGAACCTTCTTCACCCACTTCTCCTCATTCTGGCTCTTTTCAACGTTCCACACATGTACGAGTCATCAAATTACAAGAGAAGATGAAAGATATGCTTCATATGATGATGGAAATTCAAGTAAGTCAACTGCGAATGGCTAGAGAACAAGATAGGCAAGGCAGAATCCTTAGGAATTTACAAAACTTCCTTATGGATAACCATGCCAATCCTATTGTCATCGAAGAATCATCACAAGCCATGGATTCTGAAGAAGAAGAGCCTCTAGAAGAACCACAAGAGGATCAAGAAGAAGAACATCCTCTGCCAAATCCGGATGTTCATATGGACGAAGACGATGGCGTGATTTGCGTTGGATAGGTCCTTTTTGACGCTAATGGGAACTTGGTCGAACAACGTGGAAACTTTTGTCTCTACTATCCAAATTGTTCGGTCCATAAATCACCAATAGTTAAGGGTCCTCGTTAAGCGTTTTTCGTTTTTGTTTTTCTCTTTCTTGATTATATATTGGTTTGTTAATTTGTATATAAGTGTTATCTTAATAAAACTAATGTTCGTCTAAAAAATATATTTAGTGTATAAATAATCTTGAATTCCATTTAACTTAGGATGCTATATTTTATATCACTCATACATAATTATTATCCTTTTGTCATATGTTTGTTTATCACATTTTCTATTAAGTTCAAGGTTTATAGGTCTTATTTTTGTTGATGACAACGGGGGAGAAGTTATATAAAATAGTAGGCTTGGAGTAAGGGTGAGTTGTTGGTGTAAGGGGGAGTTATGGTATGATCGAAGTGGTAAGTATATTTTATAAGGTTGTCATCATCAAAAAGGGGGAGATTGTTAGGGACTGGAGAAAGTGGTTTTGATGACAATAACCTTTGTAACTTATTTTATTATAACTTATATACTAACACTATTGTCTAGATATATAAGAATGTTATTATGCAGGATATATAAGGCAGGTACTGAATATTGAAGACTATACAGTATAAAGATCAAGAATGAAGAAATCAAGTTTGAAGACTCATGAGTATCAAGATCAAGATTTCAAGATAAGTGTCTAGTTTTGTTAAAACTTCATAATAGCATGGAAATCTTCATTCCAAATTTCATTTGGGATGGAACCCATTTCTACCTTCTTAGTGGCTTACAAACCCACGACAAGTAGCTTACAAACCTACGACAAGTGGCTTACAAACCCACGAACATCCTGGTTTTGTACAAGTTCTCGAGTCCTAATGTGATGAAATATTCTGCAGGAAGAAGCTTGCAAAACTACTTCAAAATGGTTTTTCAAAACTGCTTTTCAAAATGTTTTAGCTTTAAAAATTATCTTTTCAAATGATTTTCAAAAAGATGTTTTAGCCTTAAAATATTCTTTGTTTTTTTTAAATAAACTCTTGTTTTAAACTTCGTTTGTTTTTAAAACTATCTTCTGATTTTTAAATATTCTTTTATAATATATATACTTGAGATTTAAAATCAAATTTATATATACATTCTAAAAATATATTTTTCTACTCTTTTTATTTTAAAACATAGGAAAATTAGTTTATTTTACTCCAGAATCATTTCATCTTGTTTTCCTTTCAATACCATTATCAAAACAAATTTTACATTGTTTTTAACTTAGGGATGTCGACATCATGGGATACCCCATGTCGACATGGTGGCCGTTAAATTCAAAAGTTTCAATTTTCAAAAGATGTGTCTATTCGTTTAAATCTCTTCACAAATGGTTATGACCGTTACTGGTCTATAAATATCCTTCACAAACGAATTTTTTAACTAACTATTTTCTTATTTTCTTCACTCCTTCTTCTCCACAAATCCATATTCTAAAATTTTCATATTTTAAGATCGTGCCGAAATTCTGCCGAATTCTCAAGTGAATCAAATTAGAATCTCATTCTTGTTTGATTCTCTACCCTCTCTTGAAGATCAAATTGCTATTCAGAGTTATAGGATCAATTTGTAATCAAAAGTTTATCGAGTCTCTCTATAAGGTGTGGTTGTGCCTGGAAATCAATTGGGTGATCTTGTGTCCCATAAATCAAGAGAGTTTGCCCCGGACTCGAAGACAGGAGGGTACCTCAAGGCCTTTAGAAATTGTGGATTGTAATCTCGACATTGGTATAATAAAAATTTGTACGAGGTGTTTGCCTTGGTGCAGGACTGGACGTAGGGTAAATCCGAACCAGTATAAAATCCGGTGTGTTATTTCCTTTTACTGCTTTTTATTTACTTTCTGCATCTGTGTTTGATTTTGTGATTGTTCTGTGATTAATTTCTGCATTTGTTTATATCATAATTTTTAAATTAGTCCATATAAGTCTTAGAATCCATGAAACACTATTCACCCCCCCTCTAGTGTTAAATTAGCCTTAAGATCCTTAATCCGCACTCCCTTTCAAGGGATACGCTTGTGCACCCAGATTATGTGGATTTCGTATCCTTATTTGGATGGATTACCCTGGACCTTTTATGGATAGTCTTGTCCTTAACTGTATAGAGTGGTAAGAATGTGGGTATTGAGAAATCAAGGCTTTTCCATTAGTCTTATCCTTATTTGGATGCTGTCTGAGCCATCTTATATCCAAAGCACATTAGGTGACAGTGAGGATTGTTCGATGTTTCCCATGATTGCTTTGTTTATTGTCTGTCGCCCTAGTGACGTGACATGAAATTGGCATCCAGGAGGTCGATACCTTGACCCCAATAGCATACTAACATGTTTGTATATTTTATGATTTTGTAGCATATTATCATTGTTATGTTCTAATTCTTTGGATGTAGAGATGGGTCTGGTATGATTCTTTATACCTTTGTTTGTTACTATAACGACTTATATAGTACTTTGAGATTGTTTATCGTGCACACCAGACTATTGTCTGACTCGAGGTTAATTACTATAACGACTTGTATAGTACTTTGAGATCATTTATCATGCACACCAGACTATTATCTGACTCAAGGTTTTTTGCTTTGCTTCTGATTATCTAGGGTACTCTTAAATGAGTAGACTAAATAGAAGTTTAGATGATACATGGTTTTATGAAGACGGACAAGTAGGAAGTGGTGCTTTCTCGTATTATATGTAGGCTTATTACTGCTTATTCTACTATGTGACACTATGGATCCTAGACAGTGTTGGTTGTTTTATTAGAGACAGTTTACCTTCGAGTTTATTTCTAGTTGTATAAACTATACTACTTTATGTAACTCTATGAACCTATGCACTATGATATTGGAGTTCATTTGGTTATTACTATCTCATCTGTTTTAATTATAGCTATGATAATTATTATATTTTATTCGATGCCCTATGAGATACATGAAATGTTCTGCGGTGACCTTATTTACTTTACAATCTTGCAACTATCTAACACCGTGCGGGTACCGTAGCAACGCACTATAGGTATATTAGGTGCTAGAGGCATAGAGTAGTTGTCACATTTGGTATTAGAGCTTAGGTTGCATAGTTAATCTAAGTTGATACTATGATCCATTAGAGACGATGTAAGAGTTACCACTCAAGAATGGATCAAGAGTATATACGAGAGAGCGTACTTGTTATATATTTTGATTTTCAAAACTATATAGTAGTGTATATATATAAGTCACATTGCACACACGAGTACCACTGACATAGTTTACTTATGAGAGACTGATCATTCTTGTTACAGATCAAGAATGATGCAGCATATAAGAAACACTGCATGAAACTCCGTATCTGGAGTTGAAGAGGAAGGAGCGGGCTCAAGGTATGCCAACCCTGAATTGCAAGTGATGTTCAATACAATGATGGTGAACATGCTGTAAAATGCCCAAGCGGCTGCTCCTAACGTTATTATTGGTGGTGGTGCTCAAGTGGAGGCGCCTAGGGCCGATTTCACGAAGCTGAATAAGGATCTTTCCAGCCTTTATAGCAAACCATTCGAAGGAACAGAATCGACTATTGAAGTGCATGACATGTTGGATACCTACGAAAGGATATCTGATGACTTATAATTAGATAATGCTATAAAGAGAAGATTGGCTTCTCGACAACTCCAAGGGCAAGCTATGAACTTGTGGAATGCTATTAAGATTGCTACTCCCAAGGACCACTTCACTTGGGACGGTTCAAAACTAAATTTGAGGAGAAGTTCATACCGACTGCTTAGAAGTCGGCGCTACTTAGGAAATTTGCAAAGCTAAAGCAGGAGGACATGTCTATCTTCGAGTATGTGGCTAAGTTGGATAATTTTTCAAAGTATGGGATGTCCTTTTTCGACACTCTGTTGAAGAAGAATGAAAATTTTATTATATGATTAGATGATTACTTGGGGTAGAAGCTTGTAGGGTACATTAACGAGCCATTTGAGAAGCTAGTTGTGGAAGTTCTCCATCTTGAGAGTTCGTATCCTAAACCCAAGTCTGCTATTGTTGTTTCCACTAAGGTGCCGAAGTCATAAGCTGGTGGAGGAGGCAAAAGGAAGTGCAATAACAATAAGAAGAAGAAGTTTTAGAAGGGTGGTAGAAGAAGGTTAAATGGGATCCAACCTGCTATAATTGTGGTGAGAAAGGTAACTTGAAGATGGACTCCAAAGCTGAAAAGAAGTGCTCTTACTACAATTAACTTGGGCATGTGTAGAAGGATTGCCCTAAGCCAGTAAAGCCGGGGTAGGTGGTGAAGGAATACGCTTTAAACACTATTCCAACTTCCTCAAGTACTCCCTCGACGAAAGAGAAGGGGAAGTGTGTCACCATCGAAGGTACGCTTTTTATTTATGGTGTTCCCATATTTGTTTTGTTCAAAAATGGGACTTTACATTCCTTTATATCCAGTGACCTAGTAGATATACTGGGATCAAGAACCAAAATTATTGACCGACCTTTAGTAGTGACGAACCATATTGGAGGCCCCACTAGTCTTTGTATGGTTTGTCGTGATTTGGTCTTATCGAGTCATGGATACTCTTTTATTTGTGATTGCTTTGTTTGGGATTTCGTTGGGTTTGTTATTATCTTAGGGATAGACTGGCCGAAGAAGTATGCGATAGTGGTGGATTGCGGGAAGCTTTTAGTGGCAATTGGGGTTAAGGATGGGTGGAAGGTAGAGATTGGCTACCTACCAGATGATGAGGTTATGGTTAGCTTTCTATATTCGC
This sequence comes from Allium fistulosum, assembly GCA_030737815.1. Lineage (NCBI taxonomy): Eukaryota > Viridiplantae > Streptophyta > Magnoliopsida > Asparagales > Amaryllidaceae > Allium > Allium fistulosum. Next base: position 100,929,473 of record CM060902.1, read on the forward strand.
TAGAGGTCCCACATGATGAGTTGTCATTTGTGCCTATCATTGGAGAGTATTCGGACACATTCGAGGAGGTGATCAGATTATCACTACATCGAGAGATTGAGTTTATCATAGACTTAGTGAAGGATATCGGAATAATAGTTATGCCTTTGAGGCATACAGAACCCAGAGAGAAAAAGGAGTTAGAGGTGCAAGTGAATGACCTGCTGAGACAAGGGTTCGTTCGTAACAGTATATCTGAGTAGGGTGCACCCATAGTATTCGCCATTAATATGGATGGGTCTCTGAGGTTGTATGTTGATTACCTTAAGCAGAATAAGGTGATAAGGAATAACATGTATCCACTCTCGCATATTAATGACTTATTCGATCAGCTCCATGGAATGAAGGCGTTCTCTCAGTTGAATCTTGCAACGAGGTTTCACAGTTAAGAGTAGAGAAGGAGAGCGTGTCGATTCAGCATTTCGTACACCGTCTGGATTCTATGAGTGGCTGGTTATGCCATTCGCGATGACCAACGCACCAGCATACTTTGTTGATCTTATGAACCATTCTTTCAATGATTAATCAAATAAGTTCATGCTTGTGTTCATGGATGATATTAGGAATACAAAAGACATTTGAAGATTGTGCTTGAAGTGGTGTGGAAGCACAGATTGAAAGCGAACTTTTTGAAGTGTTACTTCTGGAGGAAGGAAGTGAGATTCTTGGGTCATGTTGTTTCTAGACAAGGCACTTCGGTAGATCCTACGTAGATGTAAGCAGTTTAATATTGGAATCAACCCAAGAACACTACTAATGTAAGACATTTCCATGGACTAGTGGGATATTATAGATGTTTTATTAATGACTTCTCCAAAATAGTAGCACTATTGACCAATTTGATAAAGAAAAATCAGGCCTTTGTTTGGTATGCGAAGTAAGAACATGCGTTCGTGAGTCCAAAGGAGAGGTTGAGGAGTGCAACAATGTTGACAATTTTGAGTAGGAATGAGGATATGACGTTATACACAGATGCTTATGGTACCTGATTAGGTGCGGTACTGATGTAAGGAGGTAAAGTTGTTGCCTACGCTAGTCGACAGCTAAAGCCACATGAGAGGAAGTATCCGACCCAATATTTGGAGTTGGCGGCGATAGTGTTCACTGTGAAGTTATAAAGGTATTGTCTACTTGGAGTAAGGTTCGAGCAGTTCTAGACCACAAATCCATAAAATACCTTTTCTCCCAGAAAGACCTCAACCTTCGTCAGCAGCGATGGTTGGAATTTCTAGCATCTTATGACTTTAGGATTTCTTATACACTTGGTAAAGGAAATACAATCACCAATGCTTTGAGTAAAAGATATGCCAGTTTGGAAAATATGTTCTTTGAATGGAAGAAGCTCGGGTCTATTTTTGGTTATGACTTCAAACCTCATTGTGAGTTAGAGCTAGCCATGTTGGCTAGTTTGACCATCAGATCGACTTTGATCAAGAGGATTGGCACTAATTAGAAGCAAGACGATAGAGTAGCAGATAACGTAACGAAAATAGAAGAAGGAATAGAGTCTGATGACATGAGGCAGTATAGAGTTGACCGAGGTATTTGGCTCTGTAAGGATGGCAGATTGTTTATCCCCGAGACTGATGGATTACGAAATGAGGTACTACGAGGGTGCCATCATTATAGATTGACTATACATCTCGACGGTAATAAGATGTACCATTATATGAAGTAGACCTACTATTGCAAGGGGATGAAGAAGGATGTCAGGACATTCATCTTAAAGTTTATGTACTGCCAATTGGTAAAGGCAAAGCAGAGAAGCCAAGTGGATTGATGCAACCACTTGAAGTTCCTGAGTAGAAATGGGAACAAGTATCGATGAATGTTATCGATGGATTGCCGAGGACTAGAGGAGGGTACGATAACATTTAGGTCATAGTCGATAGAATGACGAAGAGTGCTCGATTTGTACCCATTTAATCTAATATAACGACATCCAAATTGGCCGAGTTGTATGTAAAATGGGTGGTGCGATTCCATGGTGTGTTGAAGAGCATTATGAGTGAAACAGACATTTTATTCATGAACAAGTTTTAGAAGAGCTTGCAAGAGGTGCTGGGGACGGAGCTGCATCTCAGTAAAGCTTATCACATGCAAACAATGGGAAAGTCTAGAGGGTAAATTGTGTCTTGGAGAATCTCTTACGAGCTTGCATTTTTAATTTCAAAGGCTTATGGGACGATTATTTGCATTTGGTGGAGTTTGTATACAACAACAATTATCATTCTAGCATTGGTATGACACTATTCAGGCATTGTATGGATGACCGTGTAACGCTCCTTCGTGTTGGTGGGAAGTGGGCGAGAAACTGATACTCATGCTAGATATGATCAGAGAGATTTCAAAGAAGATTGAAATCATCCGGCAACAAATAAAGGCTGCCCAGGATAGATAGAAGAGCTACATTGATAAAGGGTATAGATTTGGAGTTCTTCGTTAGCAATATGGTGTTTGTGAAGATTACTTCATTGAAGAATGTTATTCGATTCCGTAACAAGGGGAAGTTGGCGTCGAGGTTCATCTGTCCTTTTTGATAATGGAGAGGATTGGGAATCTAGCATATAGGGCCGACTTACCTTAGAAGATGGCAGGAATGCACATGTATTCAATGTTTCTCATTTACTGAAGTTTGTGCATGACTCAGGTGTGACGATTGCACCAAATCAACTTAATGCTATTGAAATTGAACCGGAAGCTTCGAGACCTCGTAGGCCATTTTGTATCGTCGGACGTGATAATTAGCATCTTAAGAGGAAGTTGGTGGAGTCAATGAAAATCCAATAGGGTGAAAGTGAATGCGATTGCAAGTGGAAAATCAAGGAGAGTATGAGGGCTGCATATCCAGAGCTCTTTACGTGGTAAAGCCTGTTGTTTATCGTGTTTACTTTCACTTTTGATATCATATAAGATAGTTTAATATCTCGCATACTAGGACAGGTATATCTAAACTACTAATTGCATGGCTACATGTTTGATAAGTTTGGCGATTTTTTATGATTGCCAGGCATGTGGTTAACTACAGTTGACTTTTCGTTGATTTGTTTGAGGATTTCAAGGGCGAAATTCCCGAAGGGGAGAGTGTACCTGTAATGACCCAGAATTTTTGTCATTTAAAATTTAGATATTTAATTAATTTTAAATATTAATAAGTGAGATTTGTAAACTGAATGAATTTAATTTCGAATATAGAGATTTGATTGGATAATTAAATCGACAATTTGATATTTGAAATTCCAAAAAATAATTAGAAATTGAATTTAATGTGTATAAAAAAATGATTTATAAAGTTATATTAAATCATATTGGAGTTATAATGATGTTATAGAACTTTTAAAATTGAATTTAAAGTTAATTTGTGAAAATTGAATATTTTAATATTTAATTGACGAGTAAAAATGACCATTTTTCAAACAGTCTCGGATTTCGACGAAACTAGTTTCATCGGATCCGTAATGTGAAATTATTGTATGGTTTCAAATTTCGTGTCAATCGGATTTACGGTTTGTCCGGGGCAAGTTAAAACGCATCGAAATCGTTTTAATCGATTTTATCTAAATTTGATCGTTTATTTCCGTAACTCTCACATACGATCGAATTAGCTCCTGAAATATGTTCCATTGTGTTCGGAACGTTGGTAAAACCTTATAAATGCCTGGCGGCATGTCGGATTTGGAGATCGTTTGAAAACGTTGTTTTAAAGTGAATTGAATATTAATTTAATGCGTATATATGTATATACGCGCAACGAAACCCTCATTCAAGTTGCAGCCGCCGTTTCTTCAATTTATGGCCGAAATGTTGCCATCTTCTTCCTCAAATTCTAATCGATCCATCGATAATCAAGTAAAACTTCCAACTACAAATTTCTAGAGGGCGACGAGATCTTCGTTTTGAACGGCTGTGATCGAAAACGAAGCTATGGATCAACGGCAATCCTCATGCAAACGTGCGTCGTTCCATCACGTTTTTCGAGATAAATTGGAGGCCGAGCTTCATGCCGTGGGGACTGAAGGTAGAGGCAGGGTGGAGCTTCATTGTGACGCTATCTGATCGTCGTCTCGTCGAGCGTTGTAGTCGCGGCATCTAGGGTTTTGTGGCGGCCATGGGTATTTGTTGCGTTCGCATTACCTGGTGAGGGAGAAGAACTTGCAATCGGCCCAGATTCTTGGGTTCGAAAATGAACGGCCTGGATTTAAGGTTATTAAAAAAAATTTAAAAGAAAATGTAAAATTTGTTTATATAAATTGTTTAAACTTTAAAACGTGATATCTTTGTCATACGATATCAGATTTCGACGAAACAGGAAGCGCCGGGATCGCAGCGACGCGATCTACACTGCAGCACAGATCCGGAGACATTCAGAGCAAGTGGAAATTTTGGATTTAATCGAACGGATCGATTTAATTTAAAATATTGCAACCGTTATTGAAAGCGAGGTGAGAACTCCTCACTCAATCGAATATTTGTTTCGATTTAAAATTTTAAATAGTTAGATTTAAAATTGCTTGATTGTGTGATTGGATGATAAATTGTTATCTATTGTGTTAAATAGACCCTATACGCCGTATATTAAGCGGAGGTTATTTATTAAAAACATATACCGCGATAATTCCATATTGAAGTGGAATTGGTATTATATATGTATTTGGAGTTGATTTCCCGCATTATATAGCAGATGAGATCCTATTGTGCCGCATAATAACGAATAATATTTATAAATCTCATATATCGCGATATTCCATATTGAAGTGGAATTGGTATTGTGCTAACATCTATGGATGCAGGGAAACAGGTTGGAGGGATCCAACTGGATTCCTCAAATAATTGAATTTGTTTCCATATTGTGTGTTGATTTATTTATAATCGCCGTGTGATTATATTTTGTGATTGGAATTGTTGACGGCTATAATTTAGCCGGATATATTTTTGGTATCATTGGATACCAAAAATAAATAAAATTTGATTTTTAAAATATAAGTTGAAAATTTATTTAAAATTTGGATTTTTGAATAGTTTGGAAAATAAAGGAATTTATCTGCTTAAAAAGGAATTTACTTTAAAAAGGAAATAGATTTAGAAATCCATTTGGTAATTGATTTTTGGTGATTAAAGATAAATCTTTTGAAAATGTTTGGAAATTTGATTTGGTGTTTTAAAATAAATTTGAAAATAAATTTGAAATTAATTGATTATTAATTTAGTATAACTAGTAAAATTGATTTATTAAAATTTATCTGATTTAAATTAATCAGATGATTATATTAATCCTATCTATGGATGTTTGGATTTTATTGGATGTTGAATTGTTTGACATCTTTGATGTGTGATGCTTTGTGATATATCCTGATTTGTGTTGTGATCTGTGATTTATTTATCTGTGATATATATATATATATATATATATATATATATATATCTGTGATCTGTGAATGAAAGATAAGCGTTATAATTTATACCGCTTATCAATTATATTGTTATATTTGATCTGTAATGATTGAATGTTGTTGCACTATTGTGTTAAACCCTTGGACTACACAATATACACACAAATGTGGATTTCACGTGGAAATCGATTAAGTCATAGATTTTTATCAATTTTGGAAAAATTGAGTTTTTGAATCCAAAATAGTTTTGGAATTGAAATTGGAAGTTTTTGAAATGAGTTTCAGAAATAAAGATTTTTTTAAATAACTTAATAAAATTGGAATTTAAATCATTTGATTTAAATTTTGAATTCAATATTTTGAATTGAATTCAATAATCTGGGAATATGGTTTTGGAAATAAAGGTGTTTATATGGGTTTTTAACCATTTAAAATATGGTTTTGGAAATTTAAATTTAAATTCAAGTTTTATACTTGAATAGCTTTAACCTGTGTAAATGTAACCAGTTTTTCCCAAAACGAAAACTATTTGTTTTCAAATAATAATAGCTTTCATAAAGTGAAAAGATTTCCAATTTGTGTTGAAATGAAATATTTCCAATTTGTATCAAAACATCTCAAGTTGAAATGAAATTGTAAATAGTCTTAGAAAAAACTATGAATTAACCTTTGTAAAAATGATTAAACTTTATTTTGAAATCAAAGAAGATTTTAAAAGGTGTATCTTTTATATTACAAAAGACTTGAATTGTGAATAGTTTTGAAAGCTATAAATTAAATCTTAATTTAAAGATTTAATGGGTTAATCCAATTGAAATGGAAATTGATTTGGAAATCTGTGAATGAATCTTTGTGGAACTGGGTAAATTTTGTGAAGTAAATCTTTTTGTTTAAAGATTTAAAATGGTAATTTGTTAAACCATTTGAAAGAAGGATTTGGGTAATAAGTTGTGACTTAATTGAAATCCCTATATCCATATGTTTTAAATATTGTGCTCACTATTCGGGTTAGCCGGGAAAAGACCTTTGTGTCATATAACCCATTCCGAATTAGTGATACAACGATATGGATCGTATTAAAGACCGGTGGTGAAGACCGGGTATTTGTGAAAACGATAGGATGACCTATCGATTGTCTCTGCACTGTTAGCTACGGTATAGAGATTTCCTTTGTGATGGAAAGTTTTATCGGGATTGTGAACACCCGGATTGCAAGGGCTTCTTCGGAAGTGCCTTCAGTTCTGTTCGAACCCGGAACAGACTTGTATGATTACATGTCTGACATTACATTTTGAGATATAAAGCTGATTTCTTTCAAATACATTTCTGTTGGTGGCGGAGAATTTATTCTCTTAGCTTAACACCCTTCTCTGAGACGTACGAGCTCAGAGGTTATGTAGTTGAAATTTATCAGTGATATACTCCTAATTTGGTAGTGTGGCATGCTGAGTGTTGCTGTGTGATGATCATTTATTAATCATTGGGGATCAAAGCGTGGCTTTGTGGACGAGACCTCTTCGGACCTCACAACCCGGAAATGGTCGAAATAGGAATGATGCGGCAAGGTTATGAGGGTCGCACCCTTTAGGGTATGTCATTTCCTTCTGGAAAAGGGTGGTATCATGGTATGGAGCCCAGATACTTACTCATATGGACACACTATATTTATTACTGTGTGATGTTGGTTATCGAGCGCTCGGATAAAGGTCCCAAAGGATCGAGGAATGGCATATTCGTGTAGTAGTTACCTATTTCCAGAGGTAACCCAGCCTTGTGTTGGCAGAGAGCCAGGTTGGTTTCTCAGGACGTCCATCCAGAGGCGATCCCATGTGACAGTAGGAAGTTCCTTAGCCTGACCATTTGTTGGCAATCCAATTTCCAATACGAACCTTGTACGGTTTTAGTTGTAGAACCTGCCATTTACTTATGGTGGCGCCCCACTTTTTAGATGGTAGCTATAGTAGGCATAGTTCGGAATGTCTATGCTGGCTAAGATTAATATTGTATCTTCGAAATGTTTTCCACTATGCACTAATAATAATAATCCAATGATTTGCGTAGTAAGCATGTTTGACTATCATAAGTAGAAATCTCCTCCAATTCCGCGTTTGCATTATATGTGTGGCGGGAGGTCTTATGGTAGTTTCATTTTCCAAAAGCATTGCAGATATTTTCTACTTCCTTTGTTGTTGTTGTTTTAAAGATAATAACTGTTTTAGTTCTCACACCAGTCACCATGACTGACCTGGAGTTTATTGTTTCCTTCCTAAACTCTGGGTGCCAACCAAATTTCCACACGGGCAGTCTAGAGTCAGGTTATCAGGTCATTTTGGATTCAGGAGATGCTTTGGAGCTCAGTGGCGAGCTGGATGGTGAGACGTATCACTTGTATATGATATTATTATTCCGCTGTGTATTTTGTATGAGGACAGGTTTATATAACTGTCCATTGATGTATTGTGTTGTATATTGTTGTTGTAAAACTCTGATGATGATGTAATGTATAAAATGATATAGTTCTTGATTTAAAGATTATTCATTTATCTATTATATGTTATGTGTTTTTATGTTGTTTCTTCTTTCTTTTTCTTCTGTCTTCTTCTACCTCTTCTTTTTCTCCATAACAATTTGGTTTTCCGGCATTCGATTGCTCGGTAGTTGATACAGTGGACGTATTAATGTCGATTTTCGAGCGTCGAAAAATCGCATTCGTTACAGTAACAACCCTATTTTACATATCGAATGATCGTAAAATATTATTATTTAATTCATTTGAGGTCGTAAGACTCTATAACTTTAGGAAACAACTACTAGGGACATTTTCCATCATTAGAACTTTTATCGAATAGTTTTGACCCTAAAAATATTGTAAAGCCTAAAACTTTGATAAGGGCTGAATAAGGATCTAAAACTACTTTCATTAGATCGAGATGATGATTTCTCTTTCTGTAGAGTGGTCATAATAGAAAATCATACTTACCGCTTAGAAGATATGGCCGATTCAATTTTAGTCCGTTGCTGGCCAGATTAGTGGGTAATTAATTAAGCCTATACTTAAACCCGCTAACCCACTTCAGGATTTATGCCTAATTAAGGATGACATGACATATCTAAATCATTTTCTCAATGTCCACAACATATCTAAACCACCATTAATTATATTTTCTATCCAAAAAGCTTCATTTTTCCGTACTTTAATTTGCCTAAAAACATCTTTAGAAGGTAAATAGCGAAGGGAATCTCTAGATCTACTATTTGGCAACCTTGGGATCGTGCCTCTGCTGTTCATCTCAGATTTCCATCAACTATTGGGTAATTCCTATGCTAGGTGCTCTCACTTTACTATACATGTAGATATAGTCAAATTGTGTTTTTTAAAGTGATTTTCAAAATTAAACAGTTTTAAAACTTAGTTCTAATGTTAATAACACCTTATAACCATGCTTAAAAAGACAAAATTGAATTTTGATGTGTTTTATACCATTTACCAATCATAATTGCTATTTTCTAGAAATTAAGATCTAGAATGATTTATGAATGTAATTTGTGTTTAAATGGCTTGAATGTGTTATTTGGATGATATAGAATTATATTTGATTTTTTGATGTGTTTTCTAGTCGTTTTGTGTAGTTAGAAAAGTGATACATCATTTGGTCAAATGCCACCAATTTGGTTAAAAGGCAACAAAATTTTGATATGATGTTCTTGAAGCTATTAGGAGTATATATACCAAATTTGAAGTGATTTGGAATTGATGTGATAGCCTAAAATCAGATCGTCAAAGTGATCGGTAGTGGTGAAAAAGTGATCGGTGGTGATGACTTGTGGTTGTGGTGGCATGCTTCGAGTCAAGATGATGGTTGCTTTGGGTCTAGAGATTGAAAAATTCAGGTTAGAGCTAAGGAAAAATAGCTTGGTAGTGGTGAACTTTGGTAATTTTAAGTCGAGATAAAATAGGTTGGGGTTGGCAATGCTTTGGGTAAGAGCAAGGAAAACTTCAGGTCTATGAGTGATTTGCTTCGGGGCAGGCCATGGAGGTGATGCGCGTTCGGACATAGCCAAAATTTTGCAGTATAAAAAGTGATTAGTATTGACCTCATTTCACTTTGAGGCAATGGGCCAGAAACTTCGGGTCTTGGTGGAAATAACTTTGGGTTGGCTTTGACGCAAGTTTGGTCAATGCAAGGAGTGGAAGAACTTCAACTTCTTGAAGTTTGGATGGGGCAAAAATGATCGGGGTGATCACTTTTGTGATCCATACCGACCACTTTTGATGGTGGCCAAATGGGCTAGAACTTGGAGGACGTGCATGTGATGTGCTGGTGTTTGTGTACATGTGTTCGTTTAATCATTCGACGTTCATTTGGATGGTTGTGATGCAGTGAAGATCGATGGTAAAATCTTAAGGCGAAGGCAGGATGCTTCGACGTGATGGTTTTAGAACTTTGATGTGTTGATCCTATGACTTTTGTAGGATATCTAGGGAAGTTCCGAAGAGGATGGTTTAAAGGATGAGAGCAATGATGATCCAGAAGGGTGAATTCAAGGATGAGAGCTCGTGTGTAGAACAAAATACGAGTTGTACTATGGCTAAAATGGAAGATGATAGAACAATGATGAGTTCAGAGACATGTGCAAAGGGATCATTAACACTCGAAGGTTTCTGAGGGGTAGTCATACAGTAAACATATGTGGGGACGCACAACCAAATTATGTGGATTTCGAAACCTAATTTGGATGGATTACCTTGGACTTTATGTGGATGGTCTATTCCTTGACTGTATAAAATGGTGGGGGTGTGAGTATTGAGAAACCAAAACTTTTCCATTGGTCTTTGACTTATATGGATGTCGTTCGACCCTTGTTATATCGAAAGCACATTGTGTGACAATGAGGATTGTTTGATGTTTGCCATGATTTCTTTGTTTATTCTATTGCTCCAGGCATGTCATATGAAGTAGATATTCAGGACGCCGATACCTAGACACCCAATAATATACTAGGATGTTTGAATGCTGTGTAATGTTAGTAAAGTAGCATATTATCATTGTTATGTGCTGACTCTTTGGATGCAGAGACAGGTTAGGTATGATACTTTATACCTTTATTCCTTACTATATCAGCTTGCGTAGTGTTTTGAGATTGTTTATCACTCACACCAGACCGTTATCTGACTCGAGATTCTATGCTTTTCTTCTTATTATCTGGAGTACTTTTAAATGAGTAGAATAGTTAGTAAGTTTGGGTGATACACGGTGCTATGCAGGCGGACGAGCAGAAGGTGGTGCTTTCTTGTAATATATGCAGGCTTATAATTGCTTATTTTGTTGTGCAATGCTGTGGAGCCTAGGTAGTGTTAGCTATTTTATTAGAGACATTTTATCTTTAATTTTATTTCCAGTTGTATAAATTCTACCACTTTATGTAATTCTGTAAGCCTGTGCACTCTGATATTGTGGTTTATTTAGTTATTACTATCTTCCATAATTTATATCTGTGATAACTATTATATTTTATTCGATGCGCTGTGATATATACGACATGCTCTGTAATGATCTTATTTACTTTACAACCTTGCAACCGTCTTACAACGGCCGGACACCATATCAGCACATTATATAAGTATACTGGGTGTTGGAGGTGTAGAACGGCCATTACAGACACTGTCTCAAAACATATCTTAACCCATAGGAAAATATACTTAAGGTCAGTACATCCAGCTTGGTCGAAACCGCATTTGAACCCAAGCTACGGATTTAAAGATATGGTCATCTTAAGTATAGTCAACTACCTAACCAATTCGGGCACTACCTTAGGGATTTACTATTTACTTTACCTAAATTGGACATCCAAAGGCATCAGGCTACTCTATTCGATGATATTAAATTATTGGTCCAAGTTTCACTCAATCCCAACTTAAAATGAAGAAGTTATGGTACAAAGAAGACTGATTTGGAATAGAACATCAACAATGGTTTATTAGGAAACGGTCCGATAAGAAGCTGTACGGAACAGGGAAAACGATTTGGTTATGTGTTGCTAATCCAACTCCTACTAAACTGAGACACTTGTACCGAACTAAACAACTCATACTGAACTGAACTGAACAACTCCTACCAAACCAAACCACTCTTGTCGAACTGAACAAACTATGAAATATATATACTCCTTTACATCCCCGCACCTACAAATAGCTTATGGATGAATAGTAATGACTGGCAAGTTTGGAGTACTAGAGACTACCAAACCGGACTAGCCAAATAGATTTATTGGAGCACTTTTGCAGAGCAAGAAATCATTTATATCTTATCCAATCACCTTCAATCATCCAATACACCTCCAACACCAAGTAGTGGTGGATCAAACCCCAAGATTTACGGCATTGGAGCTTTGCTAATCTGTTTTGATCAAAAATAACACAAACACCCAATTAAGTATCAGACAAAAGAAAACGAGATTCATAGAAAAGAAATAACACACGATTTTTATAGTGGTTCGGCGAATACCCCATCCTATGTCCACTTTATCATTTTCTATTGATCGTACTTTGTTCCTAAAAGTACATTTTACAAGTTGGTATCTTACAACTCGGGTATGAGTTGTACAGAGATTAATTCAAAATTGTATTTCTCAATTATGATGCCCCACCTTTATGCCCTCATTAACAAAGAACAATATTACAATGTAATATCGTCTGTTAATATGGAGAATAAGGCTTGTTAGGAGCAACCATCTGTATTTTTACTTTGGACGAGTGTCGATACGTAAGTGAAAATATTTTTCTTTTATTAGAGGATTCAACGTATCCGATCCAGGCACAAAACAACAACACAATGGCTTAATATAATTCAGAACAATATAAAATATAACAGAACATAGAATCACAGAATGCGATAAAGAAATATAAACATTTCTCATAAAGCGGATATGAACATGTATATGATACATGATGTGAACTACAAAAAGATAGTCATAAAAGATCCACGAAATACATATGAGATGTAACGACCCGGATTTTTAGCCATCTGTTATTAGAATAATTAACTAATTTTAAATATTGAAATATTAATTTTTATAAGTCAAATAACAAAATTTTCTGATATTGAGAATATCTGAATCTATAAAATTTGAAAGCTATACTATATTTTCAAACGCTAACTTCTGAATATATATATATATATGTATATATAAAAGCTTCATCATTCAAACATAAAATCAAGCATGCTAAAAAATCAGCCACCATAGTGTGTACCTCCAGCCACCTTGCTTGTTGCTATGTCCCCTTCCATTCTCTTATATATAGCTATGTTATTCATTTATATAAAAAAATATCTCTATTGTTAAGAAAAAAAAGGATTGAGAGTTCAAAGGCTTGGAGGGACGAGATTAAGCATAGTTCATCCATTTTAAACTATGAGTAAAACAACTCAAAATTTTGTTAAATGGTTATCATATATACCTATATATATGTGATTATGGGTGAGTCCTTTATTTATGTCAAGTATATATGTGTTGTTATGTGAATATGTGTTTGTATATGTATATTCGACATGGTCAGTTCCACCAAAGTACTGTGTTTCTTCTTCTTTGTCCATGTTTGGTTAAGAACAGCTTAACCCTTAACTTTAAAAATCAATATCACAACATCTATTTAGTTTTAAACCTTGATTCTAAAACAAAAGTTGTTTTTTAGTATAGAATATTTTAAAATTGATTTCATTCAAATTCATTAAGCATAGAGAGAGAAAACCCTATTTAACAGTGAGTGGGTTAGTTTTGGTTGAGATTCAACTATCTTAATTTAACGAAGGGATTATATGGTTGTAATCGTAGTTGAAAAATATGAATTTTAAGAGTTGTTTGAGAATTTTTAGTGGTGTGTGGAAGGAGAATTTTGGAGATGATCAAATTTGGGCGTATCGCCAAATTCCGGCAACCTAACTGATTTCATGGCATGGCGATTGGCGTGGAGGAGATTTAGGTGATGAGGGATCTCGAAAAAATGTCACGGTGATTTTTAGTGGCGTGTGTGGGCTAGGCGAGATGGATTTAGGGTTTAAGAGTGTTTTGGGTTTTCTCGGGTTAGGGAAGAATGGCGACGTTTAGAGGGAGAGAGGAAGGTGCGCATGGGGGGAGGATTGGAAGAGGAGACTATGGCAGAGCTAGGTGAATTCTGGTGGTGGATGAAGGTCGTAGGTGATGTGGCGAGGTGTTTGGGTAGGCAAGGTTTTGGTTCCAGGTTTGGGTGAGCAGTTCGAATTTCAAACTGAGGGATTGGCCATGGTTTCCAGGTAACAGTCGAGATGAGATGGTCTTAGGTGACTTGCGTGGATGGTCGGCGACGAGTTATGGTGGTCGGAGGTTGTGTGCATGTGCACACATTTCGTGCATGTCTTCATGCATTCGAACAAGAGAGGAGAGGAGAACTGGAGGAAGAAGGAGAGGAAAGTGATTGAGTCGGGTTTTGATTTGTTGGGCCGGGTTAGTTTGGGTTTGTTTGGGCTTTGGGCCGATAGCTCGTAAGATTTAGATTGTTTTTTAAAAATAAAAATTATATAATTGAATTTATCAAGATTTTAATCTGCTATATCTTGCTCGTAGGAAATCTTATTGACACGTGGATTTTTCCATTGTACTCGTATTGACGAGTACAACATTGTAGAGTAACTTGTTGATAGCTTTGGATATGTAAAAATTTATGGCCTATGAAAACGGACATGATTCGAATTACGTTATTTTAATTAATGACGTAGTTTAAACTTGAATAGAATATGGAGTTTAGATTGTGATTCTTCTTTAGTTCAAATTTGTGTTTGCTAGTTTGAGAGAGATGGAAATGAGATGAAAGCATTCTCATTTTTTTAAGTGCTAATGGGCTTTAGGATAATGGGTATATATCCAATAAGAGGTGTTGCTAAATTCTCTTATCACAATGTGTTGCTAATTACAACTTTAAATTATAAAACACTTTACTTTATATTAAACAAACTTGTATTTTTTTTATAAATTCAACTTCTCAACTTTTAACAAGCTCTATAAGATAAAATCTTCAATTTACAAATTACAACATGTTTAAATTTAATTAAACCATATTTTCCATAATAAAATATATAGTTATTATTAATGTTGAAAAGTACACTGTTTGTGTCCAAAATTTAATACCACTTTTAGAATAAAAATCATTCTTCATTGTTTTACCAAAATAATTTATTTATGGAAAAATCATATTTCAAACGTTGAAATTATTTCCATTATTATTAAAATTTCTCAAATACCCATTTTTAGTACAAAATTCATTTACATGAACTCCGTACAAATAGATTCTCCAAAGTCCAATTTAATTAACACTAAAATTCCTAAATCTCTTAATTATGTAATAATCACTAAATTAAATTATTCTCCTAATTTAATTTCAGGTAATCTAAACCCAGTTTGTTACATCAACTCATCGAAGTTTAGAGTCCCGAAAAGAAGATTCTCTTTAAAGTGCATCTCCTCTATTTATAAGAAAAGATTAGCGAATTAGGCTTCGAAATTCACTACATACGTTCTCTACATCCATCATGAGATCATATTCTGACTCAGTCAATGTTTCTCAAATCGGTAGGGACCAAGGGCTTCAACTTGGTAAGGATACAAGGGCTTCAACTCTGTAGGGATCTAAAGGGTTCAATTCGATAGGGATCCATGGGCTTCAACTCGTTAAGGATTCAACGGGTTCAACTCGGTGGAGATCCAAGGGGTTCAACTCGGTAGGGATCCAAGGACAACCATGATTCAGAATGAATTTCCATCGATTCGAAAATCGCCGAATTTTATAAAATAAAACACCGCAAGGGTAACATCTCTTAAAATGAACCAAAAATAAATGGATTAAATTGAATTAAATATGATAAGATAGAATATGAAAATTTCATAAAAGTTCAAATTTAACCATGAGAGTTATTCCATTGTATCCGTAGTGAAATTCTAATCTGTTTCCATATATAATATGAAAAAACTGGAGCTGAAACGAAGAAGTTATGGATGTTTGAATTTTTTAGATTTCAATTAAATTAATTTGAATTCAAATTAAAATAAGCATTTAAATTTTGGATTTGAATTTTAAAAATTAGCTTGGGGGCTAAGTAAACGTTAATTAACATTTAATGTTAAAGTTGAATAGGGGGAAGAAATTAATTAATAAAGCAATGGAATCAATTATTACCCAAAATAATCAACCAGTCGACACCCTCACTGCGACCGGTCGACCCCTGGCGATCGACCAGTAGAAGAATGGTGGTCGAACGGTCAAAGTGAATTTCTTGCAGTGGCGGCTAGGGTTTAAAGGGGTCTGTTATAATTTTAACGCTTCAGATTTATTCGTTTCTCACCTACTTCCATTATACGATTCTTGTGCGTTTTAATCCCTCTAAATAGACTCTTATCCTCTCCACTTTTTATTCATAGGGAATACAACGAAATTTTTCCATTTCTATCTCTCTAATAAGATTCAGAAACTCCATAGAGAATTCAGGTAAGAACTCAACTTATTTCTTATTTGTTTCTTCTTCCTTCAATCTATTCTTATCTTATTATTCTCCAATTATTCTAAATATAATGAATATATATACCTCTTCCCTATTGTGTGTGCATATATTAAAAGAGAGAGATTCTGGAAGAGATTAGAAGGCTATAAATCCATTTAAGTGAAGCTAAGGCTAATCCATGAGTAGAAACCTTAGTATTTCTTTTTTAGTAATTATGCAGTGTATTTCTTTTTGGATTTGAATATGCCTTAGGGATTTTGGAATTTCGAAAATACGATAGATAAAATCCTTCAAAATTCCTTTTTATTTCGAAATATCAATTCTATGTTGAGATTCTCAATTATTTACGTTAATTTGATGGAATTTGTTTTGTTTATACAATTTTTGATAATTTCATAGTCTATTCCACTTCTCCTTCTTCGTTAGTTCAAATTGTGATTCTTCAATGAAACAAGGGGTTTAGATTATGAATTCCATTCGAAGTTTACACCACTTATTCTTATCTATTTCTTTGTAAAGAGAACTTGAATAGAATATGGAGTTTAGATTGCAATTCTTATTGGTTTGGATATTCCATTGAATAGGTGTAATAAATTGAGTTTCTATTTTATTTTCAAGTTTGTTATTGCAGTTTTGCTTATGAATATTTATATTTTGGATATTAGAATCCCTTATTTTAGCATGTTGAAATCTTGGGAATTTGAAAAATAATGACTTGTAATAATATTTGGTTAGGGAATTGACATTTAACGCTAGTTTAGAGCGTAAAATCCATGCGTTTAGAACTTATTAGGCGCGAATATTTATTTATCTCTATTTGCATAATTAACATATAATTATTGCGTATATGGCGTAGTTAATTAGGCGTTTATTTTCATTTATTTTACTCCATTAGGAAGGTAATTGATTGGTAGGCGGAAAAAAGAGGAAACTCTTATGTAGCCTAATTATTATTTTAAGACGTAATAAGGAAGATTCCTTATAAGGCCTTATTTATAAAACGGTGAGATGAGTATTTGATGTGTGTGTGTGTGTGTGTATATAGAAATTGATGTATGGCTAAGCCATAGGGATGCGAGGTCAATAAAGTTACATGATGGAAGTTTTCCCTTTATTTTGAGGCTACCAGTAGTTGTGTACACTTTGATTGATGTGAGATATCCTTATGATAAATATTTGTAATGACGTGAGGTTAGTTTCAAATTCTGTAGGCAAATCTAGCTACCATTTCCTAATAATAGTTGGACTACTATGAGACGTTATTATGAGTATAGGCCATAAAACGAAGAGCCTGGTTCGGTGTCTTGAGGTATTAAGTGGTTGTTTGAGGGCCCGCCTCATTTCCCCAGATGAAGTATTAAATGTCCAAGGAGTAATGTTAGGTGGTATCTCAATGAGGGGGTCTACTTTTGGAAATAGGTATTAAATGATGGAGTTTGCCTTAATTAAGATATTAAATAACCAGAGTCTGCCTGTTTTTCACAAGGAAGTATTAAGTGGCCTAAGAAATCCTATATAATGTCAACTAGATAGTACCATTGAGGAGCACGCCTTGGCAATAGATATTAAATGATGGAGTCTGCCTTAGTTAAGGTATTAAATGACTATAGTCTGCCTATTTTCCAATAAAAAGGTATTAAGTGGCTTGGGTACTGCCCCTTACATTGTTTGGTGTTTATGACGTATGATTGGGATATGGAATTCTAGAATCCTATTTCTGGAATGGAAGGTATTAAGTGGTTGGACCTGCCCCTTTCCTTACAAAGAAGTATTAAATAGTCTAATAGTCTAATTTCATAGATATATTCTTATTTTGAGATATACTACCCAAGTACTGAAACGGTAAGACTTGAGGTTTTTATTCACCAGAGATTGTTGTTATAACTCCCTCCTCATTACAACGTAGGTTGAAGATGTTGATGGAAAAGGAGACACTTAGAGACGGAGGTAGTAGACTTGCGACAGTATTTACCATTTTTATTTGCTTTCATCTATACCCTTGTTTTCAGAGTATTATTGTAACAGATTATGTTACAGTTTGATGGTATCTTGTATTTTGACATTGTTATGAATTTCAAATAAATGGGTACATTTTACTATTATACTTTGTTCCATTTGCTGTGAGTTCTAAAAGTTTAGTTATGGCTCTGTAATGTTATTTCTTTTTACTACCAACCAAGATTTTAAATATCGGATTTCGGTCACGTTTCGTCTCGGAATTTTTACACAAGTAATCTCGTATCAGGGGAGATCTCGGACGAGATGAGTACATATCGGGTGTACATCTCGGGTCTTATAATGCATCTCGGGAATATCTCAGATGTACTTATGTGTTTAAAATTGATGTGTCAAAAATTTATTTAACGGTTATAACTTTCTTAGTGTAAATAAAAATGGTAACATGATTGATTTACATGGAAAAAGGAATATTTTTAGAAGAGTATTAGCTTGATTAGCTTAATTGACTTGGTAATGATTGAATAGTATCCTTTTATTTGAACATAATAAAGAATTGAAACCTTTCACTGTGACTCATTAAGATAAAAAGTAAAGAATATGTTCAAAAAGTTGGCAAATTATAATTGGATCATGTATTTTCTTTTGAATCAATATGAAAATAAAAAATATTATGCAAAATAAGAAAAATGTATAATTTCGGGTGAGATCTCGGATTGAGATTTTGATCCATATTTCGGGTGAGATTTGAATATCTCGGACGAGATGAGTGTCGGGGGAGATATGGAGGAGATTTAATATCTCGTCTCGTTTAAGTGTGAAAAGGAGATCTCGGAGGAGATCTCGGGCGATATATAGGAGATTTAAAACCTTGCTACCAACAACTTACCTTAGAATGGATCTAAATTTCGATAGGTCTTTTCTAGGTCAAAATTTAGGCCCGCTCCGGGGTGGGTTGTTACAGCAAGTGCATGCCATACAATTGTAGTGCATTGGCAAGTACGGGTCGAACTACAAGGAAAGAAAAATTTTCAGCTTACTTAATCAAACTATCCCAAATGTTATAAAAATATTTTTAACTAAAAATTGTAGAAATACTAGAGTGAAACTAGAGTAAAAATAATGGGATTAAAAGGCAATTTAGATATAAATCCATTTTCATATTCATCAAACTCAACACATAATAAATTTATAATCTCTCTTTTTAACCTAAGCAGAACTGGTTAATACATTTATTTCAAGTATGGTTTATTTGTGATGTAAATTAAAACAACATAAACCATGAAATTTTAATACATCAATCAAATCCACTTATCAAATCTAATGAAAATGATTATTAAGTTAGAATAAAATCTATTTTAAGCATCTATTTACCATCTTAGATCAAATAACACAGAACACTAAATTTTAAATTCTACTTTTTAACTTCATTATCACAATCAAATAGTTAGGTGAAGATGAAACTTGAGTTTATATTTGATTAAGTATAGCCTATTTATGATTAAAAACATAGGCTACCAAATTCATTTATAAACATCAAACTTCCATCTACATCTAAATCTACATTAAGCAAAAAACAAGATAATAAATGAAACCATAATGTTGATTTTACATGAATCATGAGACCTTCAATGCCCTTAAATTGAAGGATTTTTGCCTCTTATCGTTGAATTCATTTCAAAAGAAGTTGATTTCAACATTAACAAAATGAAAAAAGATGCTAATTAAAGAGAAAGAGAGCTAATTAATTGCATAAAAGTAAATCTATACCTATTTTCGTAAAAGAAATCTAATCTACTTGGATGAAACAACAAAGAAGAATGAAATAAAATAACACAAAAAGAGAAGTATGAAATAAAACTGCATAAAGTAAAAGGCTTAAAAGCTATTAAACTATAAAAGAGAAGAGTTTTTTATTTATATTTTTTATGGCTACAACTATGCATTTCTTTCATGAATCATAATAGGGTATTTATACAAGTTTAAAATCCTAATGTTTTAGGGTTTTATCAAAACTACCCTTTACTTTGTGTGGTCTCCAAGTAATTACTAATGCTTTAATTAATCTCCACTAATATGTACTTTTTGTTTAATTGTCTTCCATTTGCAAGTGGTTAGGTGGAGTCCTCCATGAAGAGTTAATTCTTTCTTTTGGCTCCAAAATATGTGCATGCATACATATGAAGTTTCTTCCAATTTGCATTCAATTCCCTACAAAACAAAATTAAAATGTGCAAATAAATTTTCTCAAAATTAATGTGTACATACAACCATTTTGCCAAAATGTAGATGAGTGAATGATGATTTGAAAACATTTTTACATTTTGATCAAAACATGTAAAAATACCCTAATATGTCCTTTATTTTGATAGAAGAAGGTTAAAATATATGAGTAAAAATATACATTTTTACGTGCATATCAAATACCCCAATATTATCTTTTTATTCGTCCCCGAATAAAGTAAAACTAAGATAAATCCATTTCGTAGGAAACACGATTGCATTAAACGTATGCGTTAAGCCATTAAACCTCTAGGTGTCCCTAGTAGAACAAGTGTTAATTCATGAGGGTTTTCACCGGATATTACCTATAAAATCCAAATGCAATATGCAAAGTTCCTAATTCGAAAGATATGAATGCAGCTTCTACTTACAAAATGAAGAGTTTACTTAAATTGACATGAGATAGTAATACCCAAATTTCGATCATCATCAGGAAATTTCAATCCTTTACTAAACAAAACTTCCAACAAAAACTAAACTAACATTACATTTGGACTCTAGCTTGGCTAGTTGTTTCGGTTGATAACATAGTGCAACTATGAAATAAATTCTTTAATTGATTGTTAGTTTGCAAAATGGTATCTTCATTCTTTTTGTATAACAAATCAAATAAGTAAAGTCAGGATAATGCTTAAGTTTCTATTGCTTACTCTCTTTGTTTGTAAATAAGATTATTAATATTATTATTATTTACATACACCTAACTCAAGATACCAAGGCAAGATATAGCATCTATGCACTGCCTTATAGGCTTACATGAAAAGAGTATAGAGCGTGGCGAGGGTACACACTTTTTATGTATGGACACATGACTCTAGATATTTATTTTTTATTTATATACATACACCTAACTCAAAATACTGAGGCCGGATATACCATCCATGCACTGCTTTGTGGGCTTACGTGAGAAGAGTACAAAGCATGGCGAGTATACACACTATATGTGGACATTTGACTCTAGGTGTGTTTTTTCGGGAGAGAGAGTTATGCAAAATCATCTTAGCACCACTTAACTTTAAGGATTAAAAATGTTAACGTATGTACTTTAATCAATCACTTTTTAAACGAAGACTACAATTTAGAATATACTTCATAACCATCACTTATGAATTATCCTATATATTAGTTAAACCATAGTTGCTTGTAATTTAAACTTTTCTTTTTATTATTCACTGAGACAAGTAATTCCTAAAAATTTCAATCTAATGACCAAAACTGTATGCTTACTCTATGATGCCTATTCAAAAGTATATTAATATGTAAACTTTTTTTTTGAAAGAAAGAGAAAGAAAATGCGAAAGATCAAACCGTCTAAAACCAAAATAAAAATGAGTACCCCCACACACTCTTGATTTTGACTATATTCCCACAGTCAACGCATGATATAATGAGTGTGTAGAAGAAGAATACATACATATTTACAAGAAAGGGTTAAAATTCCTTACTAAACGTAGTGTGGCTCATAAAGAATCATGAGCTCCTTCTCTTAGTCACTTTCTAATTCCAAGTAAAGCTTTAAACGATGAACATTGACCTTAAAAATCGATCCATCCCTAGAGTTTTCTATTTCTATGGCACTGTGTGGAAAAACAGTACATACCACGTATGGTCCTACCATCTCTATTTCAGGGAACACATGAAGTCAAGAGTCATACAAAGGAATTTTTTGATTTGGAGAAAATGTTTTTCTTGGAATTGACTTGTCATGAAAAACTTTTGTTTTTTCCTTGTAAATTTTTGTATTTTCATACGCGTCGTTCATAATTTTTTCTAGTTCATTGAGTTGCAATTTTCTATTTTCGCCAGCTTTTCAAGATCAAAGTTTATGTTCTTTATTGCCCATCGTGGTTTACGTTCAAGCTTGACTAGTAAGTGACACGTTTTACCATATACTAATCTAAAAGGGAACATCCTAAGATTAGTTTTAAAAGCGGTTCTGTAAGCCTAAAGAGCATTTGTCAATTTTTGGGAATAATCTTTTCGATTTTTGTTAACAGTTTTCTTCAAAATTTGTTTGATTTGTAGATTTGAAATTTCAACTTGACCACAAGTTTGAGGATGATAAGGATTGGATAACTTGTAGGTTATTGATTATTTCATCATTAAGGCTTTGAAAGATTGATTACAAAAATGGGTTCCACTATCACTTATTATTGTGTGAGGTGTGTCAAATCTAAAAACATGTTTTTTTATGAATTTCACAACAACCTTACGGATGTTTGTTTTACATGGAACAGCTTTAATCCACTTGGAAATGTAATCGAAATCGTGAAGAGTATAAAGATTCTCAAAAGAGTAGGAAACGATCTCATAAAGCCAATTCCCCAAAAGTCAAAGGTTTCAATTATTAGAATTGGGGTCAATGACATCATGTTTCTTTTCGTGATTTTTCCTAACATTTGACAACGATCACATGCTTTACAAAACTCGAATGCATCTTTGAAAAGTGTAGGCTAATAAAAGCCACATTGGAGCACCTTTTCCATAGTTTTATCAGTACCTAAATGTCCACCTTAAGCTTGGTAATGACAAAACGTAAGAGCACTCTTGATTTCACTATCCAGGACAGATCATCGAATGATTTGGTCGGAACAATACTTAAACAGGTATGAATCGTCCTAATAGAAATATTTCACTTGGGATAGGAATTTGCATTTATCTTGTTTAGAACAAACTAAGGAGTTTCCTTAGTGACTAAATAGTTTACTGTGTCGACAAACCACGGATCGATGGAAGCTAAAAAGAGTTGTTCGTCGGAAAAGTTCTCATTGATGGGTAAAGAAGATGGTGCGTTTGGAAGACGAGATAAGTTATCGACTATGACATTGTCAAATATTTTTTTATCTTTGATTGTAAATTAAAATTATTAAAGTAACAAGATCAAACAAATCAAATGAGACTTAGCATCCTTTTTAGCAAAAAGGTACCTAAGAGCGGAATGATCAGTGTAGACCGTGATGTGTGTAGCCTATCAAATAAGGTCTAAAATTTTCTAATGCAAAAACTACGGGTAGAAGCTCTTTTTTGGTGGTTGTGTAGTTGAATTGAGCATCATTCAAAGTCATACTAGCATAATAAATAATGTAAAGGATTTTGTTGATGCATTGTCCTAGGACAACACCAACCATAAAGTTGGAAGCATCACACATAATCTTGAAGGGAAGACCCCAATTAGACGAGCAGATGATTGGAGTAGAAATAAGTTCATTTTTATGATGTTCAAAAGAAGAGACACAATCAAAATTGAAATTGAAAGGAATGCCTTTATCGAAGAGTGTGGTCAAAGGCCTAGCAATTTCATAGAACTCTTTTATAAAGCATCGGTAAAAACCGATGTATCCTAAGAATGATCGAATGTCCTTAGCGGACTTAGGAATGGAGAAATTTGAAATAATATCAACTTTTTCTTTATCTACCTCAATGCCCTTATTTGGAATACATGTCCGAGGATTATACCCTATTTCACCATATAGTGGCATTTTTTTCAATTTAAAATTAAGTGTTTCTCTTTTCATCGATTTAGAACCAACTCGAGATGATGTAAGCATACTAAAAAAGAATCTCCAAGGATAGAGAAACCGTCCATAAAAAATTTAAATTTTTTTCGATTATGTCAGAAAAGATGCCAACCATGCATCTTTGGAAAGTCGTAGGGGAATTACAAAGTCTGAATGGCATACACCGATAAGCAAAGGTGCCTAAAGGAAACATGAAAGTCGGTTTTTCTTGACCTTTAGGAGCGATTGGAATTTGATTATAACTGGAATAACCATCAAAAAAATAATAGAATGCATGGGCGACTGATCGTTCAAGGATTTGGTCGATGAAAGGAAAAGGGAAACGATCTTTACATATTGCAGCATTTAATTTTCGATAATCAATGCAGGCACACTAAAACGTTTGAGTATGGGTTGGAATGAGTTCATTAGCATCATTCGTGATAACGGGGAGTCCATGATTTTTTAGTACGACGTGAATTGGACTGACCCAAGAGTTTTGAGATATGGGATATATGATACCATTATCAAGGAGCTTAAGGATATCTTCTCAAACCACAACTTTCATTTTGGGGTTAAGCCTTCATTATGCATCTTGGGTAGGCTTGGCTTCATCAATTAAGTAAACACGATGTTGAACAACTGCAGGCTAATTCTCTTAATATCGATAATGAACCACCCAAAAATTTTCTTTGTTTTTTGAAGGAATTGAAAGAAGAGATGCTTCTTGGTAAAGAGAAGATCGGTAGAAATAATGATTGGAAAAGTTTTATTATCACTTAGGTATGCGTACTTCAAGTGACAAGGAAGAGGTTTGAGCTCTAACCTAGGAGGTTGCTCAATCAAAAAAATCAGTTGAGTTTGGGACTCAACCGTGAGAGGCTCGAAAGGAAGCGTGTCTTCGATCTCTTTTAGTATGTCTTGAAACAATTTTTCATACTCTGCATCGTGTTCGTTATTGAGGTCAATTATTTCATTTTCAAAGTTTTCATGATAACTTCCAAAGTGTGGTCGATTGGTTTGTTTGATTGATTTTCTAAATTGAAGATGTTAAGACTACAGTCATGCTACCAAATGAAATTTTCATTACCATTTTGACAGTTGATCAAAGCATTCGAGGTGGCTAAGAAAGGTCATCCTAAAATCAAATAAATTTGGCTTATGAGATTATTTACAGGTTGTGTTTCTAAGACAATGAAATCGACAAGGAATATGAATTCCCCTACTTTAATCAACACATACTCAATCTCGCCTATGGGTTTCTTTATAGAATGATCGGTTAATTGTAGCATGACTCTGGTTGGTTTTAGCTCACCTAAGCCTAGTTGTTGATGCACAGAGTATGAAAGAAAATTTACACTCGCACCTAAGTATGATAAGCATTTATTGATTTTTTGTCTCCTATTGTACAAGAGATTGTAGGGCAACCGAGATCTTCGTATCTCGTAGGAATAGATTGAGACAAGACTTCACTTAGACTGATCGGCAAGAAGACTTTTTTAGGTACTTGAGTGTATCATTTTTGTGTGCATAAGTCCTTTAAAAATTTAGCATAGGTTGGGACTTGATGGATGATATCAAAGAGAGGAATGTTCACTTTGACTTATTTGAAAATCTCTAAAATCTTTTTCATTTGATTGGAATGTTTCTTAGGTTGAAATCAATTTGGAAATGGAACTTGAAACTCGGTAGGTGGTCTACTTGACCTGGAAAAGAAATAGATTCAGAATTGGTCATAATGTTCAGGTGGGATTCATTCGAGAGTGTTAGAGATTTGGAAGAAATTTCCAATAAGTCATTAAGATTGACAACATGGTTATAACTTTGCTTACCAGATTGCAAAGTGGTGATAGTGTTTGTTTGATATATCTTGAATGACATGAGCTTAGTTGAACTTGAGTTTTGATTCCTAGGGTTTAGAATAGGTTGACTCGGGAACTTACCTCTTTCCAATTCATTCATAGTGGTGGCTAATTGACTCATTTGCATTTCGAGTTTAGCAATCAATTGACTCATATTTTGCATGTACGAGGTTAGCATGTTTTGCAAATTGTTGTTTGATTGAAGATTTTGAGTGGTTGCTTTAGCCAAAGTTTCCAAACTTTTCTCAAGTGATGCCATCGTTTGTTGTATTGAAGAACAAAATATTGTAGTGCTTGGTTTTGAGAAAGTAGCGCAAAGTTTTGTTGAAATAGATTTGGTTTAAATGAATGATTTGAAGCATTGTTTTGAAATGCTTGAAAAGATGGTCGGACCTAATTCAAGTTCGAATTGTTTTGGTTTCAAGCAAAATTGGGATCATTCTCCAACTGATTCTCCAAAATTGTAATAAAATAACCGCAAGTGCACGACGTACAATTTTAGTATGTGGCGAGTACGGGCCGACCGCAGGGAATTGAATTGATTTTAAACTCTACTCAATCAAATTAACCAAAGAGCCTGAGATTGTATAAACTAAAAATGTAAAAAAAACTAACAAAAGAAAGTGAATAAAAATATGAGAGTAGAAGGAAAATTAGAGGTAATTTCCTTCTCATGATCACATAAATCAACATAATGAAATTATGATCTCTCCTCTTTTTGTCATTAGTGAATTTAGTTGATGTGTTTATCATAAGTATGACCTAGTTGTGCTATTAATTAGTCCAACATAAGCCATCAAACTTTAACAAACCCACTAAATCACTTGTTAACTCGCATGAAAATGATAATGAAATTGAAAATAAAATCTATTCTAAGCATGATCTATTTACTATTGATTAGTAATATAAACCATCAAATTTTGATTCTCAAATTCACTTCATTGCCAACATCATATGTAGATGAAGAGGTAATTTGTGTTTATGTTTGTTTAAGCATAGTCTATTTGGTGTCAACAATATAGACTATCAAATTCAAAGCTAAACAACAAAATTTAACCACATCAAATATTGTCATTAAGCACAAAAAGAGATCAAAAATTAGCAAAATGTTGAATCTACATGATTAAGAGAGCTTCATTACCCCTAAATTGAAGGGGTTTTGCTTGTCATATTTGTTATCATTTCAACAAATGTAGAGTTCAACATGAAACAAAAATAAGAGAAAATGCAAGCTAATTAACTAAAAAGAGAATTAAACTACTTACATAAATTAAATCTAAGCTACTAACATAAAAGAAAAGAACATAAATTAAAATAGCATGAATTAAATTGCATTAAGAAAATTATATAAGAGAAAAAGACCAAGAAGCCATGAAAGAGAGAAAGAGAGTTTATATTTTTATTTCTGGCTACCACTAAACTAACTACAATGTGGTGCTAAAAGCTCATTACATGAAACATAAAGGGTATTTATACATGTTTGAAACGCTAATCATATTTTAGGGGACTACCCAAAATACCCCTCTAGGAAGTGTTGCCTCCAAGTTGTTATTAGCATGAGCATAATCCACCATTACATGTGCATGCAACGTTAATCTCCACTAATATGTGCATTAGCTCCTAATTGTAGATCATGGTAAGTGGGTAGGTGGGTTCCTCCATGTTGTATGAAATGATTTATTTTCTTCTTCATTTGTTTCCTTCTCTTTTGCATGCATAAATACATGAAGCCTCTTCATATTTTTCCATCCAAATTCCTACAAATAAAAATAAAATATGCAAATAAATATTCTCAAATTAATTCACACATAAAAATGACCATTTTGCCCCCATATGAAGATGAATAAATGATGATTTGAAAACAATTGAAATTTTGGTTTAAACATGTTAAAATACCATATATGCCCATTTACTTAATTAAATTAGATTAAATATGGAAGTAGAAATATGCACATTTACGTGCATATCAAATATGGAGAGAGCTGATCATTCTTAACTTTGTTAAAAGCATCGATTTGTTCTAAAGAGCGAGGAAATTGATCGACGACGTGATTTGGATCATTACATTTGTAACACAAGAGTTGAGAAGCTCAGTTTATTTGATTAGAGAAGAAACATTGTCAAATTTATTTACCATCGCATCGGTTTTTGCTTCTAAGGCTAATGATGATCCTATCGAATGTGCACTCGATCTTGAATAGATTGATTTCTAGTTAAATCGTTCACATTGAGTTGATTTTTCAGCTAAGTTTTTGAGAAATTACCAAGCGGCATCATGATATTGTGCTTAAAAGTTTCCTTGACAGATCAATCAAAGCATTGTTTGAGAACTATTTTACAATTTAAGTGACCATCATATAAAATTGGCAATGAGTCTATTTTACAAAATTGTAACATTTTATTAAAAGTTACATGAATCTTACAAAATATTTTCCAAAGGGTTCACCCCCAAATTGTTGAAAGTTTACAACTTCATTTCGAATTTTGGTTGTTTTTTCCTAAGGGTAAAATTTCTTTAAGAAACTTTTACAAATTCATCCCAGTTTTAATCGAATTCGAAGGCAAGCTATACTACCATTTCTCGACGTAGACGGTAAGTGAAAACGGGATAATCCTAAGTTTTATTCTATAGTCGCATATTTGTATAGTTGCACAAACTTGTTCAAATTTCATTAAAAAGAGATAAAAATCGTCATTTTCAAAATTGCCAAAGTTTAGAAGTGTGTTAATATGACTTAAATGGATTTAAAAATGATTACCCATTGGGGTGGGTAAGGTGATGCAAGAAGGGACAGAAAGTCGATCGGGGAAAATTCTATCTATGAAGGTACGTGTAACGACCCGGAATTTCACTGCATTGATTTGCAAATATTTAGTTAATTTTAAATATTCAAATAATAGATATTATAATAAAAATAAAACTCTTTAAATAATAAATAATGATGGTAAATTAGTTTTCAAATTTGGTTTACAAAAATATTTTGTTTGAAGAAAGATTGAAAATGTAACCGAAATACGTTTTCCGAATTTTCGATTTTTCATCAGCTAAAAGTTGTCAGAAATGTTATGACATATACACAGATACATACATTTACAAATATTTAGACATGAAAGTGCACATTATTATTTGTATGTACACTTAGATATACAAATGATATAATATAAGATTTATTATTTTATAAAAAGTTAAACATATATTTTTAAATAAAAGATGACTTTTAAGACATAAGTACAATCAAGTACAAACATGTTTTAACATGTTGGAACATGAAATATTAGGAGGGGGACAAGGCTAGGTGAGGTGGTAAAGTATGAGCGGAGGGCAAAGGACAAAGGGTAGTTTGGCCATTTACCTTTTCTATTGCTTATAAATAGCATTCCACTTCATTAATTTTTCCTTGTCTTCTTCCTATCATATCTTCCTCTTCCCCTATTCAAATGGAGATTTTATTTTTTACAAACTTTATGGAATTCCAATAGATACACCTTTTATTTGTACCAAATTTACAAATTTATAGTGTAGCTGTGTGAAAAATGCATTTCTTTCAGACATGTTTTTGGACTCAAAAGTTTCCAATTCGAAAACACACCTTCTTCTATTGACCATATCTCCCTAAAAAACCATTGAAATTGAGTGATTCTTTTATTGAGAGTGTAGAGCAAATAATTTCATAAAACATTTCTTTTGAAAACTTTTTCAAAACATGTCCAAAAATTAAGGAGAATTTCACCCATTTTCGAGATGATTTTTGTGATTGTCGAAGATTTAAAAGTTCTAAAGTACTACAAAAAGCTTTTCGGTGAGTAAATTTCTTAACTTCTTGGGAAAGAATTTATCTTTATATATATGGTTGTTATATGGTTTTATAGGTGATGTTGTTGTTTGGATTATGTTGTGGTTTGGATGTATATGTATGTGCTAATTTGTGGTTTAGCGTTATAACTTTAAATTGATGACTAAAGTGATGTTTTGGTTATAGTTGTGATATTTGTCTTGTGATTGGAAGTGAAATGGAAAGTTAGTAAGTAAAGTTAGGAGATGGAAAAGTTAGTGAGCAAGGTTAGCACTTGAGATGTGTTGTGTTCGACATAGCGAGCCTTTGAGTTTCAAATTGATTTCTTACTTTGTTTTAAAAGAAATGGTTTTCTAAGAGTTTTCTAACCTTTTAAACTTTATACTTAGTTCTTAAAGTAAATAAAGTTACAATTAAGTGTTTTCAGGATTTATTCTAGATGCAACAAGTTTTGGATTATGGGTATCCATAGCGATAGTCGCTATGGATGAAGTTTTGCTTAAAAATCCAATTTTTTGAAAATGTAATTTTTTAAACTTAAAAGTGTTTTGTAAATGTTTTGCAAACTTAATAATGAAGTTTGAAAGAGTTAATTCAGAATTTAATGATTATTTTTAATTAATTAAGTTTTAATGATTAATTAATACAAAACAAGGTTTATTAATTTTAATTAATCAAAGATTAGTATTAATTAATTACCTTTTTAAACTTAAGATTTATTTTAATTAATTATTAATCAAGTTAATTAATTTTGAAATTAATTATGAGTTAAGTAAATGATTTATTTCTAATTTATTATTAATTAAGTATAAGGTTAATTATTAACTAATTATTAATCAAGTGTTTAATTATTTTTAATTATAAATTATTTAAGGTTTTAATTTATAATAAATTATTTAAAAGTTTTAATTTATTATTTAATTTTTAATTAAAGATTAATTATTTAATTAATTGAGATCAATTAATATTTAATTATTAATGGAGGTTTAATTAATTATCAAATAATTAATAAAGGATCAATTAGGGTTTAATTAATTGTTTAATTATTTAATTAAATTAAGTTAAGATTCAATTAAGATTAATTGTGATTTAACTTATAATTATTATTTTAAAAAGAGTTTTAAAGTTTTAAGTCCTTTGTTTTTCCAAAAATCAAATTGTTTTAAAGGAACTTCTTTTTCAAAGATGGTTTTGAATTCAAGGGATTCAAGTGTCGATACTATTAAGAAACCATATAACTGTGAATGAGTTATAATATAGATTGTTTGGACATATGTTAGCAGAATAAATCTCCGTTCTGCTATAAATTGATTGAATTGTTTGGGAATCTATTTAGCATGACAAATCACCATCCAGCTATTATATTATTTGGACATGTATATGCTAGGTAGCTTATATTGACATGTTACTCCATGGTTTGGATATGAGTTGTATTTACGTACATGTTGACCTATGTAAATAACTGTTAAGTGAATTGGAATTCAAATTGATGTTAAATGGTCACTTAAATTAGTACCATTGGGATTGATAAGCCTCTTTTATGAATTTATAAGTAGGTTTTTGAATTAACTTAAATACTTAATCAAATTTGGGGTATAAAGTTTACAAATGATTTCAAGTTATCTTATTATTTTATAAAGGTGATTATAAATAATAACTTGTTTATAAAAGGTTTTTTTTTCTTTTAATAAAAGGGTTACCCTAATTATTTTACAAATGGTATTCGATAAATGATGTTTTATAAAGGAAATTTTATAAAGGGATTATAAAAGAATTTTATAAATAGTATTAAAAATAGAAAGAGATTCTATAAATCTTTTTGGAAGATTTATAAAGAAGTTTAAATCTAGTTTGAAGAATTTGTAAGGAGGTTTGAAATATGAAGTGAACTTATAAAAAGAATTTTTATTAGGGATAAGTGAATGGGTTTTATAAAGTGGATGGTTTTTATAGTAAGTGATGTTTTGAAAAGGGAATTTCTTAGCTTTTTAATATGGAATTTTAGAAGAGGGAATTTTCCAAATATTTTTGGTAAATACTTATGAGATAAGTAAAAAAGTTTTCCATGTATAAAAGGAATGTAAAGGTGTTTGGGAAAAGTGTTTTGAAAAGATCTTTTGATTAAGTTTTGCAAAGTGTTTTTAATTAATGAAATATTAATTAATAAAGGCTTAGTGTGTGGATCCCATATGGAATTAAATAAATGTTTGGATGGTTGTTTAATTGATAGTTAAATAACCGACTATCAAAACCTGGACCAAATGTTACTTTGGAAATATCTAGGAGAAACACGTGAGTTATGGCACAGTCATCCCCAATTATGTTGTTCCGTGCGTTTAAATCTCGTTTCATTCTTTTAGGATAAATGATAAGGAAATCGGTCCACTAATGGTTAAGAGGTGATCTCCGCTCTTATCTTTTTCTGTTTATTACTAAAAGAACCGGGATTGGGTTTACCGGAACAATCGAAAGTTGTTTCGAAGAGACTGGGATCGGATAAGTATAAATTATCCGAAAACCACTTCGATTCAACTCAAGCATTTCGAACTGAAGATACCTTCAAGATGATTTAAGATGGAGCTTTTGAAGTGCAAGGGTTACTTTCTACTATTCCTGAGGGTGATTCCAAAATAGATGTAGCAGAGGTAGTGCTTTCGGTTTCGTTCAGACCCAGAACGAACTTGTATGGATGAATGCTGGCACTACATTGCTGCTTGGAGGTTAGTGTTAGCATTCCAAGATTGTTTCTATATAAAAAGGTAATCATAGCCTCAAGCCTCATTAACTGGGAAAATAACTAATGCAGGAACATGCGGCAGGGCTATGTGGGTCGTTCCCATTAGGGTATGATCATCCCAAGATCTAGTGTCGATATCTCTATGTATTCTTTGGGGTCCATTATGGTTGTTTAATCGCAACCAAGGGGTGATCATATTTGGTGCTATCCAGTAAGGGGTGGGGCCGGTCCTGAGTAGCAAAGGTGCAACGTGTTGTAGCCTCCCGTACATTTTATCTAGAGGTGTACGGACTCGGTGGGTGGACCCTTACCCTTTCATAGTTGGAATCCATTCTCCAATAAGTGCCTTCAGACTTGATTGTATATCTATTATGTCAGAATTTAATAATGTAACAATTTCGAATATGATTAATATGGATTTGTATTCTAGATATTATCATAATATAATTGGATTTTATATAAAAATGTTTTGGCTATCATAAGGTAAAAATCCGTCAGTGTTTATCTACGGCGTGGTTTTACGAGATACCTTTGATTTTAAAAGATTTTACAAGTTATAATTAGTTGAGTTTCTCACGCTGGTTTTACCAAACTGATCCGGACGTTATTTTTCTTATAATGCTCGGGTCAGCCCGAGTATATTTTCCAAATTTAGTGGATCCTTTGGAGCTTTCAGTTGACGAGCTGGATTCTCCAAGACGTATTCACGTACCTTGTATTCTTCCACTATTTTCTTTTGTTTTGTTTTTGTCTGTATCTATCAGCAATTGTAAGGATAGGCTGTTATAACTGTCTAGGCTGATAATAGTTTAATATACTCTGATGATGTGTATAATAAAGATAATTTCTTTTTTTAAAGACTTGTTCATATTATATATTACTCGTCACGTATTGTGAGATTCATTTCTTTCTTTTTCTTTCTTTCACCCCTAATGACCTGTCTTTCGAACACTTAAATGATCGGCACATGAATACTGAGGATGTATTAAGTGTCGTGTTTAGGTGTAAGAAAGGCATATCATTACAACGTGGTATTAGAGCTTAGGTTGAGCGAACACCTAGGCTTTTGTGGGGTAAACTCATTTGCGATAGGGTAAGAGAGGCCTTAGGATGAGTTTAGGTGTATATATAAGAGCGCATATTTGTTAGTGCTATAAAAATGTTTTATATTGTGTTGATTTATCGGTTGAGTGTTTATGAATTTTGGTCGATACAGAGTGAACAACTGTATCGATAGGGGTTTCTAAACACTTAAACTATGCAAATCAACTTAATATCGTTTTAAATGGGTAAAGGAAATAATTTTACCTAAATTATATTTTATATATAAATGGATAATTTTCAAAAATAAAATATAGTTATATATAATGTGATTGTTGTTAGGAGTTGATAATATTTAATTATTATCGTATAGGGTTTGATTAGTCATGATCGTCCAATTTTGAGTATTAACTACTATCTAATTTATCATTAGTTTTCCCTTTTCCATCATAATTATGGTAGACATAATTTGTGGGAACGTTGAATCAAACAACTTGTGAATTAAATTTCACAGTTTGACTATAAGGCGTTCAATGATAATGTTGGGTTAATTATTGGGTATTAATAAAAGGTGTTTATTAAAAGAAATATGTAACGACCTGTAAATTTCAACTGTTTTAATAACGTAATTAGTTGAAATTTTGTGAAATTTTAAACGATAAAACTTTGAAATAAAAATTTAATATTTGGAATGCGTCTAGTTAAAAATAGCAACTGGTAAATTTTCGTCCGAAAATATGAAAGTTTATTTCGCGTGTAAATTCACTTCAATTTAATCAGTTAAAAAGCGTTGAAAATAAAACGTTTTTAAAACCAAGATATTTTTACATAGAAAAATTCTAAACCATCTTCTGAGCAAGATGTCAGTTTGTCGTTTTTCCAAATTCGGACATCTTTGGCTCCGTCGATCTTATTTTTCAGTGTTTTTCTAGCATTTTTCCGTGGTAGAAAATTCGAATTTTATGATTCAATTGTATCACTGATTTCTATATACCGTTTTGATCGTCTCGCCGTGCTGATCTCTACGGTATATTCAAATGTCAAATTCGGAAGCCGGAGTACGTTGCACTTTTTGAAACGCCTTTCGTATCGGTACACGTTCGTGCCTTCTGAGTTCTTGTGCCTATTCAAATTTTCCTCCATATAATTCCAACGGTCATTGGCATTTACTTCTCTGAATTTATGAGCGAGACTTTCTCCATCCCCAATAACTAATATCTCTTTGTACGTTCATTTTGCTTTGGTTCCAATTACATTCGGTTCGTTCCAAATCACTTTTCATTTATTCCCTCTGTCATTTTGCACTGCCTTCCACTTTTCCTCTTCCTTCTTCCTCTGGAAGTAAAATTGCAAAATAAATTATGAATCCAACATTACTTCCCTGCATGCGCATGCCACTCTCTTCGCTAACCGTGCGCCGCCGCCATTCATAGCCATGAGCCTCCGACCTGCCACCTCGCATCGCTCCTCCGATCGATACTTGCGCCGCCAGTCACCCTCCTCCGCGCGCACGCACAATGAACCCAGCCCTTCGACACCCTGCGCACCGATCCCACGCCACACTCCACCAAGCATCAACCACCAAATCCTCGCGACCCCTCACTTCCCTATCCTCCGCTGCCGCAAAGCCCCACACCAAGCACCTTCGACATGCTTCACCCCGACCCGCCTCTTTGGCCTTGCCCCGCAAACATCTCGCAATCGGCCTCCGCCTCCAACACTACCGACTCATCTCTTCCGACCGAAGTCGCGCCCGTGTCACCTGACCTTCCGCCTATATCAGTTCACCCAAGTGGCCACCATGTGCTCCAACCCGAGCACCATCTCACCATAAGGGCCATCTTCGTTCTCTTTTGCCTCATCGTGTTGAAGAGCAGTAGCTTTCCAATCTCTTTTCTGAGGTATATATGTACGCGGTTATATATATAGTGGTCATTTATATATAGTATGTCAGTTAGTATGTACATGGTTCGGTTTCTAATATAAAATGTTACCTTATATATATTTATATTCAAGCTAATTAGTTTTCCGTGTTTTATGTATTATATTTTATATCATGAAAGTTTATATATACTGGGAAGAATTTGTTGGTTAGGTGTAAGTATATGTTAATATATGTTTGTTATATACTTTCGGTTGCTTATTTCCAACTGTGTGAATTTTTTTTATGATATGTTAAAGAGAATAGATACATATATCTGTTAAATTTTATTTTTATAAGTCTAACACATATAGGATTTGTACGTATATGATATGTATATGACGTTGTATATAAGAGTGTGCATCATTTGTGTATATAACTACTTGTATATATATATTCTACAATTTACTTGGTATGATTAACAAGTGTAGTTGGTCCCAAATCTGTTTTACAGTATATATAGTGTATGTAGTGTTAAGTTTATATTTCTGTCTGCATGGATACATGGGTTTGAGTTTTGAAATAGGCATGTTGCAATAATTTGGATATATATATATGATATATATTTATTCAACTAGAGTGAGTCTGCATATTAGTTGTCTGAGTATGTATATATATTTGTGAGTTTAGTTATACACATATATTTAGTTGTCTGCATATGAACGTTATGTTGTATATTTTGCATTGTAAGTCTAGGAAATTGTCTGCATGTATATTGTATATATTTAGTCTATGCTCTTGTAAGTAGCATAAGTATATGTGAGTCTACATATTTATAACTGAAAAATATGCCTATGTGCACGTTCGTTAGACATATAGCTTGATCAGTGGCGATTATATATAATGACAACTTACATATAATATACATTTGTGTAGCTTAGTAGGTCCGCATACGTTATGCATAAATATGTTAAGGTAGCTTACAGCATAATATATTAATTTACATATATTTGAGCTGGTTGAGGTATATTTATATATGTATGCATATGTTGGTATATGATTTGATAAAAAAAATTAATTAATTAAGATAGTTATAAACATGTTTACATATATAGTTACAGAAAATGTTTTCGGGTCATGCATACATTTATATTAGTTTTTGCAAATAATTAAGTCAGTTTGCCTGTATTTTTCTGTTGTATATATATATAAGTATTTATTTCAAAATATATTATATATATGTTTGATTTTAATATATGTGTTTAATTTAAAACTATGATTTTGAAGTGTATATATATATTTAATTGGAAATATGTTTGTATTTAAATATGTTTTATATATACAGAGTTACCTGTGAGTTCACTTGTACCAATTACATCCAACAATCCAATTCTGATTGATTTCGTCTATTTCCTATTGATCAGCTTGTTCGTCAAATTCGTGTCAATCTACTTTGCTTTGAAATTCATGCTTGGATTCGTAGCTAATTCTGTGGGTCGAATCATCTCTAGCCTCGAAAGGTGAGCACTCACTCACGATTAACGTTCTTTTATTTATTAAATTTGATTTCAATTGAAACGACAATTGAAATAGGCTGTTGTTAGTTAATTACA
The DNA here is from genome assembly GCA_030737815.1 of Allium fistulosum. Taxonomy (NCBI): domain Eukaryota; kingdom Viridiplantae; phylum Streptophyta; class Magnoliopsida; order Asparagales; family Amaryllidaceae; genus Allium; species Allium fistulosum. Next base: position 100,966,075 of record CM060902.1, read on the forward strand.
CTGTTATATATGCTATTGCCTGTATCAGTTCACCTGTGACATCTGACACCATTATCTGTTAATTATTTATGTGATGATAATACAGTTGGCTGATAATTGATTGGTTGTTGATGTTTATATTGGACGTTAAATTGTTTGTGATAAATGATAAATAGTATGCAAAATTGAAATGGATATAGGATAGTTAAAATTTTTAAAACTGATTTATATGTTAAATTTGATTAGTGAATATGACCCCTTTAAATGTTAAATTAATCGACACGTAGGATTTGATTAACTACACCTTGAACCATCAATTGTATGTTGTTTAAACTGTTGAAGTATGAAATTGTAAATAGATGTCAGGTAAAAACCGTAATGTAATAATCTTTAATCTACATGAAATGATAGTGTAGATTCTAGAGATAATTATATTAATTCGTACAAACAACAATGCGAATTAATACGATTATTTCGGGATTATTGATTTGATTTTTGGATTGATATTGGTTGTTGTTATTGCTTGTTTATTTACTTTGACACCATCCCAGTTATCACACTGCAAGTTCCCTTTGTTATGCTTTGATTTTTGAATTGAATTGGAATCGGGTTGAAATGATAAATACCCAAAATTGAACTTTGACATAGGATAGGAAATTAAATAAAACCCGATTGGTCAATAATTTGATTTAAAAAAAACGAAGATTTTATTTGAATAAAGAATATGGTTTTGAAATGAAGTTGAGATTTGAATTTTTAATGAAAGGAAAATGTTAATATTTAATAATCTGAAACAAAATATTAACAGTGTAATTGATGAAAGAATGTTGTTTAATTTGAGAAATGATTGAATTAAGTTTGAAATGATTTAATAATTAAGTTTGAAATTATAATTAAGTTTGAAATTATTAAACCTTGAAATTTTTAAATAATTATGTTTTGAATTATTTAATAATTAAATAAGATTGAATTATTTAATGATTAAATTGAATTGAATTCTTTAATAAGTAAAATTGAACTTTTTAATAAGTGAATTTTTCTTCGTAAATAATTGAAATTGAGTTTTCTTTATTAATTAAGATTTGGAAAATCATTTAAGAAAGTAAATAAGTGAAATTGAATTTCTTTAACAAGAAATAAAATGTGATTTATTGAAATTAATGTAAGACTTGAAAATTTAAAGGATTTGATTTGATGAATTTAATTTAATTAAATTTGTAAGTTTTGATTTAATGAAGTTGAACTTAAGTAATTGATTTAATGAATGAGAAGTTTAATAGAAATTGTTTGAATGATAAATTAATTTAACGATATTGAATGAAATCGATAAATGAATGTAAATTGATTTGAATGTTAAAATTAAATTAATTTAAATGTTTTCGAAATGAAACTTATATTCGAACTTGAATCAATGTTCGAATTGTTTTAAATAAAATTTGAAATTGAATTATAAGACTTTGAAATGGTAATTTGGAAGTTTCGAAACGAAAATTTTGGAAATTGATTTCGAAAGACAAATGAAATGTTGGTTTGCGAATTGAAATTGAAATTGAAATTGATTTGGTTTTTGAAATGTATAAACGACCAATCGGTGTAATAATTACGAAAGTTATTAAAGAGACCGGAATTCGGTTATGGATATACTCTCTATCTAACCCGAACACCACTTTAATAACTATACGCGGAGTGATGATCCAGAATGAAGTGGTTGGAATGATGTACGTGATGACTGAAGAAAGAGAACGATGATGGATAGCCTTGACACTTGTGTCAAATTGGAAATGACTAAAACAAGAGCTGTGCCGGGCCAATGGAGGATTAGCTACCTCAAGTGGACACACTTCTTCGAACTACTTATACTTGTTGTCGATTGGTGCACCCTTGATTTTGGGAGTGTTGTTTCACGGTGTTGCGGGCGCTGCGGCGTTGCGTTCTCACCAGTCCGGATCAGGCGAACGGTAGTATCACTACCTTGGGTATAGCCTCATGTGCCTTGTCATACTTGTATTCCATTTATGCGCGACCACTACGATTTTGATTTGTACCTTTAGTATATGGATTGCCCTCTGGTGACTTCCGGTTTTGGGGAAACTACGGTCTTGTATATGCTCTTGGGAATAAAAATGTGTTAAGGGTGGAATGGGCCACGACTTAACGCTATTTTGATATCTTATATTACTGATAGACATTATCTACTTATCGTACATTACTACATAGTAGATAGTTTAACGGATCCTTAAAGGATGGTTATTCCAAACATCCTTTGAGTTACTTGTATTTCAATTGCTATTTCACTTGAGTTGGATTTATTAATATAAGAATGTTAATCCTGACTCGAGTGTTTTGTATTTTGCTTTACGCTCGGGTCAGACTGAGTGTACCAGCATTCGATGCTCACCTTGGAGTTGGAGCTTTGCTTGAAGATCCAGCCATCTATTCTGCTTCAGTATTCGATGATTCCAGTGATGTATTCTGATTTATATCTGATGAATCGTATTACTCTTCTGTTGTAAACTCTGATGTATTTTATATATTCATATAGTAGCTTCATGAACTACTATCTCTTTTATTTCCGCTGCACTTATTACTCTGTGTCTGTGATCTGTGATTATTTATTTACTGTATATGTTCAGTTTTGCCAAATTTAAATTAACAACGCGGTATTTTGAGCAATTCAACTCTGGCATGAGTGTCTACCTATACACTTATAATGGGTGCGAATGGTCTAAAATATCGGGTCGTTACAGTTGGTATCAGAGCTTTGGTAGCTCTAGGCAAAACTTAACATATAGGGTAAATGTATTTACAGAATTACTCTCATTCGAGTTTCAATCTCTTCCTTTGACTCAATTCCTTTGAATTTTGGAATGTTCCCTCGGTTCCGGAATTCATTCTTGTCCCTCACTATCCGTCTTCTAATTTTGGAGTATCACATAACTCCATTTTGAATGATCTTTATAATGAATCGGCGGTCTCGCCAAACTTCGAATGATTTGTAAAGAGGTGAAACTACTTTACAACAGGCATTGATTTACCGGAGATTTCTGTATCCTTGGTTTACGATGCTATCTATTACCTGATATACCTGAATTCCATCTCTTGAGATCGAGTGTTGATTTACCTCGGAATTCAGCATCGATCTTATTCTTGAAGTTACGGTCGACCCGGTTAAGGTTGCCTGTGAATTTGATAAACTTATCAGTCTCCCGATTCTGTTGATTGAATCATCTTATCTTTCTTTTTGAACTTATATTCAATCAGAATTCTCTTTAATTTGAGTCCATCAAAATTTGAATCTCTATATTCTTCTTTGAAACCCATGCTTGTATCGTCGAACGAAGAAGTGTAATTGTAAATTAACATTTAAAAGTGTTTTATATATATTGTGTTGTTTGAGTTGTTGATGTTGATTTGGGTTTCCGATCGATTCGTCTGATCAACGCTACCGATAGGATTTCCAAAACACTTGAACACAGCAAACTGACACAATATTATTTTCAAATTTGGAAAATGAAATAAATTTGTTTGATTATATTGTGAAAATATAATATAAAAAAAATTCTGGAATTTAAGAGGTAAATTAAATTGTTTGTTTGAAATGATAATATTTGATTATCATTTATTGTTCTAAATAAATTTATAAATACGGTTTATAAATTGATTGGAATTTGAAATGAATTTAATTCATAAATTTGAGAATTTAGTTTCCGGTGATTTCGAACTTTGGTTTTAAAATTTTAAAGTATATATTATTGAAATATTTTCGAATAGAAATCGTTTTCAAAGAATTTTAAAATGTTGAAATCAGTGCTCTTCTCTTTGTCGCTGGAAAATAATTTCGGTGATGGCGGCCGCATCATCGACATTCATTTTCGTGTTTCGAAGTGGAGATACTATTCTGTAGCATTGCTACGGTTTGTTTTGAAAAATATTTTGATTTGAACTTCTTCAGTATAATTTGATTTATATATATATAAGTATCTTATTTTAAAATTAAATTTGATTTGATATAAATATATAGATATATTTCTAAATTGTTTGAAGAAAATCGGAGATTTAAATTCTTAAATTTTAGGTTAAAGATGATTTCAATTATAAACTGAAGTCAAATTCTTGGATAAATATTTAACTTGAAATAATTGGATTTGAAAATATTATTTGTATAGTATTAAATTGCATTTCAGTATAACTTACCTAAATTATTCAGAAGTTGAATATGTAATTGGATAATATATAAGATAAATTGAATTTATAAATAAAATTTGAATGTTTATGATAAATGTTATACACTAATTTTGACTATAAAGATGTTAATAGAGTTAGATAGGATAATAAGTAAAACTCAGTTAATAATGAAATGAATTTGTTTTGAAAGAATTAATAAATTGAAATTTGATCAACTTATGAAAATACCTTGAATTTAAAATCAATTCTTGAATATGAATTAATTTAAATTGAAATTTATATGGTTTAAATTAATTTATATGGTTTAAATATACGTAATAAGATATAGTTAGTGAATAAACTTAATAATAATTTGGAATAAAGAAGAATTAAATTTGTTGAGTAAATATGATTTTATTAAATGATTATTCTAATTTATGATTTTAGAAATTTGTTAATTAAAACATAATTGGATAATAAGATAATGAATTTAGAAATAGATTGATTTAACTTAAGTGAAATTAAATAGATTAAATCAATTATTGAATATCAATTTATTTAAATATTGAATTTATATGGTTTAAATTAATTGTTATTTTGTATTTCAAAATCTGTTTTTCTTTTGGTTGTTTCTATTCTCCTACCTCGTTCCTTCTCGGGGACGAAAAGTTTTGAGTGGGGGAGAGTGTAACGACCCGTAAATTTCAACTGTTTTAATAACGTAATTAGTTGAAATTTTGTGAAATTTTAAACGATAAAACTTTGAAATAAAAATTTAATATTTGGAATGCGTCTAGTTAAAAATAGCAACTGGTAAATTTTCGTCCGAAAATATGAAAGTTTATTTCGCGTGTAAATTCACTTCAATTTAATCAGTTAAAAAGCGTTGAAAATAAAACGTTTTTAAAACCAAGATATTTTTACATAGAAAAATTCTAAACCATCTTCTGAGCAAGATGTCAGTTTGCCGTTTTTCCAAATTCGGACATCTTTGGCTCCGTCGATCTTATTTTTCAGTGTTTTTCTAGCATTTTTCCGTGGTAGAAAATTCGAATTTTATGATTCAATCGTATCACTGATTTCTATATACCGTTTTGATCGTCTCGTCGTGCTGATCTCTACGGTATATTCAAATGTCAAATTCGGAAGCCGGAGTACGTTGCACTTTTTGAAACGCCTTTTGTATCGGTACACGTTCATGCCTTCTGAGTTCTTGTGCCTATTCAAATTTTCCTCCATATAATTCCAACGGTCATTGGCATTTACTTCTCTGAATTTATGAGCGAGACTTTCTCCATCCCCAATAACTAATATCTCTTTGTACGTTCATTTTGCTTTGGTTCCAATTACATTCGGTTCGTTCCAAATCACTTTTCATTTATTCCCTCTGTCATTTTGCACTGCCTTCCACTTTTCCTCTTCCTTCTTCCTCTGGAAGTAAAATTGCAAAATAAATTATGAATCCAACATTACTTCCCTGCATGCGCATGCCACTCTCTTCGCTAACCGTGCGCCGCCGCCATTCATAGCCATGAGCCTCCGACCTGCCACCTCGCATCGCTCCTCCGATCGATACTTGCGCCGCCAGCCACCCTCCTCCGCGCGCACGCACAATGAACCTAGCCCTTCGACACCCTGCGCACCGATCCCACGCCACACTCCACCAAGCATCGACCACCAAATCCTCACGACCCCTCACTTCCCTATCCTCCGCTGCCGCAAAGCCCCACACCAAGCACCTTCGACATGCTTCACCCCGACCTGCCTCTTTGGCCTTGCCCCGCAAACATCTCGCAATCGGCCTCCGCCTCCAACACTACCGACTCATCTCTTCCGACCGAAGTCACGCCCGTGTCACCTGACCTTCCGCCTACATCAGTTCACCCAAGTGGCCACCATGTGCTCCAACCCGAGCACCATCTCACCATAAGGGCCATCTTCGTTCTCTTTTGCCTCATCGTGTTGAAGAGCAGTAGCTTTCCAATCTCTTTTCTAAGGTATATATGTACGCGGTTATATATATAGTGGTCATTTATATATAGTATGTCAGTTAGTATGTACATGGTTCGGTTTCTAATATAAAATGTTACCTTATATATATCTATATTCAAGCTAATTAGTTTTCCGTGTTTTATGTATAATATTTTATATCATGAAAGTTTATATATACTGGGAAGAATTTGTTGGTTAGGTGTAAGTATATGTTAATATATGTATGTTATATACTTTCGGTTGCTTATTTCCAACTGTGTGGATTTTTTTTATGATATGTTAAAGAGAATAGATACATATATCTGTTAAATTTTATTTTTATAAGTCTAACACATATAGGATTTGTACGTATATGATATGTATATGACGTTGTATATAAGAGTGTGCATCATTTGTGTATATAACTACTTGTATATATATATATTCTACAATTTACTTGGTATGATTAACAAGTGTAGTTGGTCCCAAATCTGTTTTACAGTATATATAGTGTATGTAGTGTTAAGTTTATATTTCTGTCTGCATGGATACATGGGTTTAGTTTTGAAATAGGCATGTTACAATAATTTGGATATATATATATATGATATATATTTATTCAACTAGAGTGAGTCTGCATATTAGTTGTCTGAGTATGTATATATATTTGTGAGTTTAGTTATACACATATATTTAGTTGTCTGCATATGAACGTTATGTTGTATATTTTGCATTGTAAGTCTAGGAAATTGTCTGCATGTATATTGTATATATTTAGTCTATGCTCTTGTAAGTAGCATAAGTATATGTGAGTCTACATATTTATAACTGAAAAATATGCCTATGTGCACGTTCGTTAGACATATAGCTTGATCAGTGGTGATTATATATAATGACAACTTACATATAGTATACATTTGTGTAGCTTAGTAGGTCCGCATACGTTATGCATAAATATGTTAAGGTAGCTTACAGCATAATATATTAATTTACATATATTTGAGCTGGTTGAGGTATATTTATATATGTATGCATATGTTGGTATATGATTTGATAAAAAAAAATTTAATTAATTAAGATAGTTATAAACATGTTTACATATATAGTTACAGAAAATGTTTTCGGGTCATGCATACATTTATATTAGTTTTTGCAAATAATTAAGTCAGTTTGCCTGTATTTTTCTGTTGTATATATATATATATATATAAGTATTTATTTCAAAATATATTATATATATGTTTGATTTTAATATATGTGTTTAATTTAAAACTATGATTTTGAAGTGTATATATATATTTAATTGGAAATGTGTTTGTATTTAAATATGTTTTATATATATAAAGTTACTTGTGAGTTCACTTGTACCAATTACATCCAACAATCCAATTTTGATTGATTTCGTCTATTTCCTATTGATCAGCTTGTTCGTCAAATTCGTGTCAATCTACTTTGCTTTGAAATTCATGCTTGGATTCGTAGCTAATTCTGTGTGTCGAATCATCTCTAGCCTCGAAAGGTGAGCACTCACTCACGATTAACGTTCTTTTATTTATTAAATTTGATTTCAATTGAAACGAAAATTGAAATAGGCTGTTGTTAGTTAATTACACTGTTATATATGCTATTGCCTGTATCAGTTCACCTGTGACATCTGACACCATTATCTGTTAATTATTTATGTGATGATAATAAAGTTGGCTGATAATTGATTGATTGTTGATGTTTATATTGGACGTTAAATTGTTTGTGATAAATGATAAATAGTATGCAAAATTGAAATGGATATAGGATAGTTAAAAATTTTAAAACTGATTTATATGTTAAATTTGATTAGTGAATATGACCCCTTTAAATGTTAAATTAATCGACACGTAGGATTTGATTAACTACACCTTGAACCATCAATTGTATGTTGTTTAAACTGTTGAAGTATGAAATTGTAAATAGATGTCAGGTAAAAACCGTAATGTAATAATCTTTAATCTACATGAAATGATAGTGTAGATTCTAGAGATAATTATATTAATTCGTACAAACAACAATGCGAATTAATACGATTATTTCGGGATTATTGATTTGATTTTTGGATTGATATTGGTTGTTGTTATTGCTTGTTTATTTACTTTGACACCATCCCAGTTATCACACTGCAAGTTCCCTTTGTTATGCTTTGATTTTTGAATTGAATTGGAATCGGGTTGAAATGATAAATACACAAAATTGAACTTTGACATAGGACAGGAAATTAAATAAAACCCGATTGGTCAATAATTTGATTAAAAAAAACGAAGATTTTATTTGAATAAAGAATATGGTTTTGAAATGAAGTTGAGATTTGAATTTTTAATGAAAGGAAAATGTTAATATTTAATAATCTGAAACAAAATATTAATAGTGTAATTGATGAAAGAATGTTGTTTAATTTGAGAAATGATTGAATTAAGTTTGAAATGATTTAATAATTAAGTTTGAAATTATTAAACCTTGAAATTTTTAAATAATTATGTTTTGAATTATTTAATAATTAAATAAGATTGAATTATTTAATGATTAAATTGAATTGAATTCTTTAATAAGTAAAATTGAACTTTTTAATAAGTGAATTTTTCTTCGTAAATAATTGAAATTGAGTTTTCTTTATTAATTAAGATTTGGAAAATCATTTAAGAAAGTAAATAAGTGAAATTGAATTTCTTTAACAAGAAATAAAATGTGATTTATTGAAATTAATGTAAGACTTGAAAATTTAAAGGATTTGATTTGATGAATTTAATTTAATTAAATTTGTAAGTTTTGATTTAATGAAGTTGAACTTAAGTAATTGATTTAATGAATGAGAAGTTTAATAGAAATTGTTTGAATGATAAATTAATTTAACGATATTGAATGAAATCGATAAATGAATGTAAATTGATTTGAATGTTAAAATTAAATTAATTTAAATGTTTTCGAAATGAAACTTATATTCGAACTTGAATCAATGTTCGAATTGTTTTAAATAAAATTTGAAATTGAATTATAAGACTTTGAAATGGTAATTTGGAAGTTTCGAAATGAAAATTTTGGAAATTGATTTCGAAAGACAAATGAAATGTTGGTTTGCGAATTGAAATTGATTTGGTTTTTGAAATGTATAAACGACCAATCGGTGTAATAATTACGAAAGTTATTAAAGAGACCGGAATTCGGTTATGGATATACTCTCTATCTAAACCGAAAACCACTTTAATAACTATACGCGGAGTGATGATCCAGAATGAAGTGGTTGGAATGATGTACGTGATGACTGAAGAAAGAGAACGATGATGGATATCCTTGACACTTGTGTCAAATTGGAAATGACTAAAACAGGAGCTGTGCCGGGCCAATGGAGGATTAGCTACCTCAAGTGGACACACTTCTTCGAACTACTTATACTTGTTGTCGATTGGTGCACCCTTGATTTTGGGAGTGTTGTTTAACGGTGTAGCGGGCGCTGTGGGGTTGCGTTCTCACCGGTCCGGATCAGGCGAACGGTAGTATCACTACCTTGGGTATAGCCTCATGTGCCTTGTCATACTTGTATTCCATTTATGCGCGACCACTACGATTTTGATTTGTACCTTTAGTATATGGATTGCCCTCTGGTGACTTCCGGTTTTGGGGAAACTACGGTCTTGTATATGCTTTTGGGAATAAAAATGTGTTAAGGGTGGAATGGGCCATGACTTAACGCTATTTTGATATCTTATATTACTGATAGACATTATCTACTTATCGTACATTACTACATAGTAGATAGTTTAACGGATCCTTAAAGGTTGGTTATTCCAAACATCCTTTGAGTTACTTGTATTTCAATTGCTATTTCACTTGAGTTGGATTTATTAATATAAGAATGTTAATCCTGACTCGAGTGTTTTGTATTTTGCTTTACGCTCGGGTCAGACTGAGTGTACCAGCATTCGATGCTCACCTTGGAGTTGGAGCTTTGCTTGAAGATCCAGCCATCTATTCTGCTTCAGTATTCGATGATTCCAGTGATGTATTCTGATTTATATCTGATGAATCGTATTACTCTTCTGTTGTAAACTCTGATGTATTTTATATATTCATATAGTAGCTTCATGAACTACTATCTCTTTTATTTCCGCTGCACTTATTACTCTGTGTCTGTGATTATTTATTTACTGTATATGTTCAGTTTTGCCAAATTTAAATTAACAACGCGGTATTTTGAGCAATTCAACTCCGGCATGAGTGTCTACCTATACACTTATAATGGGTGCGAATGGTCCAAAATATCGGGTCGTTACAAAATATTTTAGATGATTTTATAAAAGTTGATTTTTATAAATCATATTTATAAAATATGTTTTGGAAATAAGATGAATTTTTAGGAAATTCAAAATCCCGGTGACTTTGATAAAGTTTTCAAACGATTCTTGGAAAAGTAGTAATAATTTTACTTAAAAATACTTTAAGGTATACATATTTTGAAAAAGAATTTGAGAGTAAGATTTTTCTTTGGACGGTTCAGGGAAAGAGTCTCGATCTATTTTGTGGTGATCTGAATAATCTTCTAAGTGACAATTGAATATTTTCTTAGGAAGATATAGTAGTGCACTTAGTAAATTATTCTCTTTGTCATTGTACGATCGAAACGGGTTCGAATTCGAATTAAGCCAAAGCAAATGGATGATAAATAGTTTTAACAAAATATTTATTTGGAAATATATATATATATATATTCCTTCAAATAGGGATTTGAAAGAAGAAATATTTTTATAACTAACTAATTTGATTGACTCGAAAGTGACTAAAATTGGACAGGAAATGTGTTCGGATGGTAAACACGTCTCATGAGTATTACCCTTCTTGGTAAGGGGACTTATGATACTATTTGGTAGTACCTGGTTCCTTAATATCATTTTGGTATTACTCGGGCTATATGTATATTTCTAAGGGTTAAAAATAAATTATCATTTCAAAAAGATTTTTAAAATAAAACCCGAGTATTTGGCTCTTAAGTTTCAAAATATAGAGGTACTGTGATGTAAGAATGGGTTGATAAATGAAGTTAAAATTGAATTAATAAGAACATTTAATAAAATTTGTTTTATTAAGCTATGTCTTTTGATTTTAAACATCTAGGAAGTGAAAATTTATTTAATGTTATTGGGCCGGCTAATAAACATTTTTACCCCAAAGTGTCTAAAGAAAAGTAGACTCTGGGATGGAGTTTGAATACCAGCATCCTACTCTTCTTAGCTACTTACCAAACTGATTGGGTAAAGAGGTTGAATTGGTTGACTCAGGTTTAAGACCCAAAATTATTTTGGGAGGGTAGAAAGTGGTTGGGTAATAAGAATCTTTAGATCAGTACATAAGTTGTACGTACATCCTTCCTCTTTTCACATAAATCTCGATCCAGGATTCGAGTACAAGGCTTTGAGGTGTTTCACACCATTATGGATAAAGATCTATTACTTGATTTTTGAAGGCGAGCACTTGATGAGGATTTTGGTATGGGACCTGTATTTTCTATCATAGTATATGACTATGTAAGGAGAATAGAGGTTTCTAATCAACGAGCCTGATCGGAGTCCGTATTAGAAAATCTGATGAGCGATACTAGTTCGGAAATTAACTATTGTATTCGACTAGTGATTGAATCATATTTTTGTATAAGAATGATCTATGTACATCATACGAACTAATGAATAGTGTTAATTTTTTTTGGGTTAGGTTAAGGTGTAATTTCGGGGATAAAATTCTTTTAAAAGGGGAAGAATGTACGACCCGGAATTTCACTACATTGATTTGCGAATATTTAATTAATTTTAAATATTCAAATAATAGATATTATAATGAAAATAAAACTCTTTAAATAATAAATAATGATGGTGAATTAGTTTTCAAATTTGGTATACAAAAATATTTTGTTCGAAGAAAGATTGAATATGTGACCGGAATTCGTTTGCCGAATTTTTGATTTTTCGTCAACTAAAAGTTGTCAGAAATGTCATGACACTATGGTATACACATATATATATATATTTACAAATATTTAGACAAGAAAATGCACATGATTATTTGTATGTACACTTAGATATACAAATGATATAATATAAGATTTATTATTTTATAAAAAGCTAAACATATATTTTTAAATACAAGATGCCTTTTTAGACATAAGTACAATCAAGTACAAACATGTTTTAACATATTGGAACATGAAATATTAGGAGGGGGACAAGGCTAGGTGAGTTGGCAAAGTATGAGTGGAGGGCAAAGGACAAAGGTTAGTTTGGCCATTTACCTTTTCTATTGCTAATAAATAGCCTTCCACTTCCTTAATTTTTCCTCCTCTTCTTCCTATCATATCTTCCTCTTCCCCTTTACAAATGGGAGATTTTATTTTTTTCAAACCTTATGAAATTCCAATAGCTATAACTTTCATTTGTACCAAAATTTCAAATTTCTAGTGTAGCTATGTGAAAAATGCATTTCTTTCAAACATGTTTTTGGACTCAAAATTTTCCAATCCGAAAACACTCCCTCTTCTATTGACCATATATCTCCCTCAAAAACCATTGAAATTGAGTGATTATTTTTTCGAAATTGTAGAGCAAAGAATTTCATAAAACTTTTATATTGAAAACATTTTCAAAATCCGAGACTAACATGTCCAAAAATTGAGGAGAAGTTCACCCATTTTCGAGATGATTTTTGTGATTTTCAAAGATTTAAAAGTTCTAAAGTACTTCTAGTTTCCAAAGCTTTTTAGTGAGTAAATTTCTTAACTTTTTGAGAAAGAATTTACCTTTATATATATGGTTGTTATATTGTTGCATAGGTGATGTTGTTGTCTGAATTATGGTATGATTTGGATGTATATGTATATTCTAATTTGTGGTTTAGCGTTAGAACTTTGAATTGATGACTAAAGTGATGTTTTGGTTATACTTGTGATCTTTGTCTTGTGATTGGAAGTGATATGGAAGGTTAGTAAGTAAATTTAGTAAATGGAAAAGTTAGTGAGCAAGGTTAGCAATTGAGATGTGTTTTGTTCGACATAACGATCCTTTGAGTTTCAAATTGATTTCTTACTTTGTTTTAAAAGAAAAGGTTTTCTAAGAGTTTTCTAACTTTTAAACTTTATACTTAGTTCATAAAGTAAAATAAAGTTAAAAGTAAGTGTTTTTAGGATTTATTTGAGATGCAACAAGTTTTGAATTATGGGTATCCATCGCGATAGTCGCTATGGATGCAGTTTTGCTTAAAAATCCAATTTTTGGAAAATGTGATTTTTAAACTTAAAAGTGTTTTGTAAATGTTTTCCAAACTTAATAATAAGGTTTTAAAGAGTTAATTAAGAATTTAATGATTATTTTTAATTAATTAAGTTTTAATGATTAATTAATACTAAACAAGGTTTATTAACTTTAATTAATCAAAGATTAGTATTAATTAATTACCTTTTTAAAGTTAAGATTTATTTTAATTAATTATTAATCAAGTTAACTAATTTTGAAATTAATTATGAGTTGAGTAAATGATTTATTTTTAATTTATTGTTAATTAAGTATAAGGTTAATTATTAACTAATTATTAATCAAGTGTTTAATTATTTTTAATTATAAATTATTTAAGGTTTTAGTTTATAATATATTATTTAAAAGGTTTAATTTATTATTTAATTTTTAATTAAAGATTATTTAATTAATTAATTGAGATTAATTAATATTTAATTATTAATGGAGGTTTAATTAATTATCAAATAATTAATAAAGGATTAATTAGGGTTTAATTAATAGTTAATAATGTTTAATTATTTAATTAAATTAAGTTAAGATTCAATTAAGATTAATTGTGATTTAACTTATAATTAATCATTTTAAAAAGTGTTTTAAAGTTTTAAGTCCTTTGTTTTTCTAAGAATCAAAATGTTTTAAAGGAACTTCTTTTTAAAGATGGTTTTGAATTCAAGGGATTCAAGTGTCGATACTATTAAGAAACCATATAACTGTGAATGAGTTATAATATAGATTGTTTGATTGTTTGGACATATGTTAGCAGAATAAATCCCCGTTCTGCTATAAATTGATTGAATTGTTTGGATATATATTTAGCATGACAAATCACCATCCTGCTATTATATTATTTGGACATGTATATGCTAGTTAGCTTATATCGACATGTTACTCCCTAATTTGGATATAAGTTGTATTTACGTACATGTTGAACTATGTAAATTATTATTAAAGTAATTGGAATTCAAATTGATGTTAAATGGTAACTTAAATTAGTACCATTGGGATTGATAAACCTCTTTTTGAATTTATAAGTAGGTTTTTGAATTAACTTCAATTCTTAATCAAATTTGGGGTTTAAAGTTTACAAATGATTTCAAGTTATATTATTATTTTATAAAGATAATTATAAATAATAACTTGTTTATAAAAGAGATATTTCTTTAAATAAAAGGGTTACTCTAGTTATTTTACAAATGATATTCTATAAATGATGTTTTATAAAGGAAATTTTATAAAAGGATTATAAAAGAATTTTATAAATAGTTTTAAAAATAGAAAGAGATTCTATAAATCATTTTGGAAGATTTTAAAAAGAAGTTTAAATCTAGTTTTAAGATTTGTAAGGAGGTTTGAAATATGAAATGAACTTATAAAAAGAATTTTTATAAGGGATAAGTGAATGGGTTTTATAGTAAGTGATGTTTTGAAAATGGAATTTCTTAGCCATTTAATATGGAATTTGAGAAGAGGGAATTTTCCAAATATTTTTGGTAAATACTTATATTTTTGAGATAAGTAAAAATATTTTCCAAGTATAAAAGGAATGTAATGGTTTTTGGGAATAGTGTTTTGAAAAGATTTTTTGACTAAGTTTTGCAAAGTGTTTTTAATTAATGAAAGATTAATTAATAAAGGCTTAGTGGATCCCATATGGAATTAAATAAATGTTTGGATGATTGTTTATTTGATAGTTAAATAACCGATTATCAAAACATGGACCAAACTTAGCTTTTGAAATATCTAGGAGAAACGCGTGGGTTATATGCCATAGTCATCCCCAATGGTGTTGTACTGTGCATATAAATCTTATTTCGTTCTTTTAGGATAAATGATAAGTAAATCTGTCCACTAACGGTTAAGAGGTGATCTCCGCTCTTATCTTTGTCTGTTTATTTCCTAAAGAACCGGGGTTGAGTATATCGGAACAATCGAAAGTTGTTTCGAAGAGACCGGGATCAGATAAGTATAAATTATCCGAAAACCACTTCGATTCAACTCAAGCGTTTCGAACTGAAGATACCTTCAAGATGATTTAAGATGGATCTTTTGAAGTGCAAGGGCTACTTGCTACTATTCCTGAGGGTGATTCCAAAATAGATGTAGCAGAGGTAGTGCTTTCGGTTTCGTTCAGACCCAGAACGAACTTGTATGGATGAATGCTGGCACTACATTGCTGCTTGGAGGGTAATGTTAGCATTCTAAGATGGTTTCTATATAAAAAGGTAATCATAGCCTCAAGCCTCATTAACCGGATAAATAACTAAAGCAGGAACATGCGGCAGGGCTATGTGGGTCGCTCCCATTTGGGTATGATCATCCCAAGATCTAGTGTCGATATCACTATGTATGCTTTAGGGTCCATTATGGTTGTTTGATCGCAACCAAGGGGTGATCATATTTGGTGCTATCCAGTAAAGGGTAGGGCCGGTTCTGAGTAGCAAACGTGCAACGTGTTGTAGCCTCCCGTACATTTTATCTAGAGTTGTACGGGCTCGGTGGGTAGACCCTTACCCTTTCATAGTTGGAATCCATTCTCCAATAAGTTCCTTCGGACTTGATTGTATATCTATTATGTCAGAATTTAATAATGTAACAATTTCGGAAATGATTAACATATATTTGTATTCTAGATATTATCATAATATAACTGGATTTTTTATAAAAATGATTTAGCTATCATAAGGTAAAAACACATCCGTGTTTATCTGCGGCGTGGTCTTACGAGATACCTTTGATTTTAAAAGATTTTACAAGTTATAACTAATCGAGTTACTCACGATGGTTTTACCAGACTGACCCGGGCGTTATTTTTCTTATAATGCTCGAGTCAGCTCGAGTATATTTTCCAGATTTAGAGGATCCTATGGAGCTTTCAGGTGACGAGCTGGATTCTCCAAGACGTATTCACGTACCTTATATTCTTCCACCATTTTCTTTTGTTTTGTTTTTGTCTGTATCTATTAGCAATTGTAATGACAAGCTGTTATAACTGTCCAGGCTGATAATAGGCTAATGTACTCTGATGATGTGTATAATGAAGATAATTTCTTTTTGTAAAGACTTGTTCATATTATATATTACTCGTCACGTATTGTGAGATTCATTTCTTTCTTTTTCTTTCTTTCACCCATAATGACCTGTCTTTCGGACACTTAAATGATTGGCACACGAATACCGAGGATGTATTAAGTGTCGTGTTTAGGTGTAAGAAAGATAGATCGTTACAATACGAATAGGATTTTCATTTTCCATGGTTGAAGAATTAGTTGTTCACACTAAATAGTTCGACGAAGTGTCACGAGTCCAAACACTCATGCACAAGGGATAAAATTAAGGGGAGAGATGGAAAGGTGAACAACAAAGGTAAGAGAATATGATGGAAATTAGCTTTTCTAATTGTTTTGAATTTTTTTGTTTTTTTATATATGCATGAAACTAATGCAACTAAATGAATGCAAGGACTTAATTAAAAAAAATTGTTCTTAGTATTTTCTAATCCAAAATTATATTGCGACACTTTAACTTAATTCAAGAAAACAATTCTTAAACCAGGTAACAGACATGATTTATCACCACGAATCACCTTTGAATGCAGCTAAAGGTTTAAGTACCTTTAGGGAAACAATCCGTATAATATCTTACGAATCATCGTAATAATTATAAATGAGTGAGATTTTGTCGTTGCCTACCAAGAAAAAGTTTGTTAAAAGAAATCAACTTGCCAAACTACAAATTTTCCCTAAATGAACCCGTGACACCCTTTAGTAAAAGTCCAATTTTTATTATCTAATTCAGTATATACAATGAATGCAATTTATGGGCCAAGAAAATCACATCTTAGGTGAATTTAGGAGGCGCCCTAAAAAAATTAAAAACAAGTATGAAATGATACAAAATGAAAATTAAACGTGCATTAACTATGCAATTACAAATGAAATTTTATTTTATTTTTTTATAAATGCAAGCAACAAACAATGCAAGAAAAATAAAAATATGAGATAAGAACACGATACCAGAGCTTGCATAGTTATTTGCAAATTTATTTAAAAGCAGCAAATATGTTTAGTCCAATTTTTTTTCTTTTGGCAAGCAAAGTAGAGCAAGCGATTCTTCTCCTTTTAATTCCCTGCAATTTGCAACCTGTAAAAGTGCTGAAAATGATTTTTCTATAAGGATAGAACAAAAATAAAAGCAAATATATTTTTTAACTAGAAAGAATGAAAGTTAAACAAAAGAAAACTTAAAAAAAATTGATCTCAACCGAATTACACTAGCCAAACGAAAGCAAAAACAATTATTTAAGTTTCTCTTTTATTTCGTAAAGAGAAACTAAAAAAACTTAACACAAAATAAAAAACTTTAAAAAAAAATTAAATTAAATTCTCATGCGCAACACAACACGCACGACTCACAAAAAATTAAATAAATAAACAAAAGGGGAAATTAATTTAAAGGACAAAGATTTGTATATTTTTTGCCTCAAGGACACAACCTCAATATTTTTACCATAAGGACAAACATTCTTCTAAAAATTATTCATAAGGACAAATATTTTCCAAAATTATTCATAAGGACAACAAAACTGCTACCAAGCTAAAAACTGCTACCGATAACTATAAACTGATACTATCAATGACTAAAAACTGATACCTAAAGAAAGATGTCCTTAGGATAAAATATTGAAGGCCTGTACTTGAGGTAAAAATGCTGAAAATTTTTGTCCTTAACAATAATTTCCTGTAAACAAAAACCCAAAACAAAACTAAATTTTCTCAACTCGAAATTCAAAATTCTCGCAACAAATACTTCGTTTTCTTTATCCCAGAAATTCTCAAAATTATGTTCAAGGGTTGCAAGTTTTGAGCTCAGGTTTGAGTTTGAGATTGTAGATCTGGGGAGTCTAGTCATTGATTTCGCGGATCTTGGAAGAAAGAGGGTTTGCGGTTGAGTGCGGGTTGAGTTTGAAGCGATGGAAGGAAGTTATTGCGATGGGGAGTTAGAGGAGTTTGGTGTTCGAGTTCGGGTTTGGGTTGTTGCAGTGGCAGGAATACAATAGGATGGATGGTTGGTGGTTGTTGGTGATGGAAGAGTGGCTGAGGGTTATGGGTAGTTGTTGTATTTGTATGGAGGGTTGAGGGTTGAGTTTTGACGTTGCAGATTGGGTTCAGACTGGTGTTGGTGATGTTTGGGATAGGGTGAAGTGGTTTTGTGATGTTTGTGGTCGAGTGGGAGGTGGGTTGTGATGGAGTAGGTTGGATGGTGGAGCGTTGTTCGAGTTGGGAAGGGTGCAGGAGATGTAGAGGAGATGGTGTAGTCTGTAGTGGGTGGTTTAGGGAGGTGTAGGTGATGGAGAGGTGGTGAGGTGGCTGACTGTTGAGGGGTTGGTGAAGTATGCAGGTGGTAATAGAAACAACAAAAACAACAGAAAATGCCCAACAACAGAAACAATAGAAACAACTTAAACAACACAAAATAACACAGTGAACAACATGTTATAGAAACAACAGAGCAAGTTGCAGATTTGTAATGCAGAAAACAGAGAAAGACACAGAAATGCAAAATAAATTGCAATGCAAATTTTTTTAAACTAGAACGGTGCAAATGTAACAGGAACAAAATGAAATGGACAAAATGCACCAAACACAATTGAAATGCACAAAATGTAACAACTGCACAGTAAACTGCTTTCACCCGCAACAGCGACAGCACTTGATTCGAAACTGATTTCAGTCGATTAGAAAACTGCCGGATTTTATAAAATAAAATAGCGCAAGTGCACGACATATAATTGTAGTGCGTCGGCAAGTATAGGTCGAACATAAGGAAAGCAAAAATTTAACTTAATCCAACCATCCCAAATGTTCTGAAAATATTTTTAACTAATAATTGTAGAAGAACTAAAGTAAAATTAGAGTAAAAGAATGATATTAAAATGCATTTTAAAGATTAGTCCACTCTCATATTCATATAAATCAACACATAATAAATTTGTAATCTCCCTTTTTAACCCAAATGGAATTTCTTAATGTATTTATATTAAGTCTGGTTTATTTTTGATATTAATTAAAACAACATAAATAATCAAAATTTTAATGCATCAACCCAACCCACTTAAATCAAGTGAAAATGATTATAAGTTAGAAATAAAATCTATTTTGAGCATGATCTATTTACCGTCTTAGATCAAGTAACATAGACATCAAATTTTAGTTCTACTTTTTAACTTCATTATCACAATCAAATAGTTAGATGAAGATGTAAGTTGAGTTTATATTTGATTAAGTATAGTCTATTTGTGGTTAACAACATAGGTTATCAAATTCATTTATAAACATCAAACTTCCATCTACATCAAAATTTACATTAAGTACAAAATAAGAGATAATAAATGAAATCATTATGTTAATTTTACATTAATCATGAGAGCTTCATTACCCTTAAATTAAAGATGTTTAACTTCTCATCCTTGAATTCATTTCAACAAAAGTAGATTTCAACATTAACAAAATAAAAGGAAATGCTAATTAAAGAGAAAGAGAGCTAATTAATTGTATAAAGTAAATCTACACTAATTTGCATCTAATCTACTTACAGTAAATAAAAGAGAAGCATTATATAAAATAACGCAAAAGGAGAAGCATAAATTAAAAGTGCATAAAGTAAAAGGCTAAGTCATTAAACCAAAGAAAAGAAAAGCTTTTTATTTATATTTTTATAGCTATAACTATGAATTTCTTTCATGAATCATAAGTGGGTATTTATACAAATTTAAAACCCTAATGTATTTTAGGGTGCTACCAAAACTAACATTTACTCTGTGTGGTCTATAAGTAATCATTAATGATTTAATTAATCCTCATTAACATATGCTTTTCTTTTAATTATGGTCCATTTGCAAGTGGGTAAATGAGATCCTCCATAAAGAGTTAATTCACTCTTTTCTTCTTTCTTTGGATTCTATAACATGTGTATGCATACTTCCATGAAGCTTCTTCCAATTTGCACTCAATTTTCTATATAACAAAATTAAAATGTGCAAATAAATTTTCTCAAAATTAATGCATACACACAAGATTATCGTTTTGTCCAAATGTAGATGAGTGAATGATGATCTGAAAACACTTATATATTTTGATCAAAACATGTAAAAATACCCTAATGTATCCTTTATTTTAATAGAAAACGATTAAGTATGAGAGTAAAAATATACATTTTTACGTGCACATCAGGCCGAGTTGTGATTTTGGTCCTACTTGGCTATCTCTTTTGTGATCTATTTTAACATCTTTTGATGTTTTCCAAGGCTTTAGGTCCATTCCTTTATCGTTCTTTAGCCCAGTTCGATCGTTTAAGTCAGTTCGTAGACTTTGTGAAATTTTTTGATAACATTTTTCCACCCAAATTATGCCTTGTGGATATAAGATGTGCTTTTCTCAAGAATAAATGTCGAAGCTAGAAAATTATCAGTAGTTGTGCTCTTTAGCTATCTACTAGACCGATCATGGTGAATCATCCGGTTACGTTGGATTCACCTGTAAATCAAAAGTCGTTGCAAACCATCATAGCTAAGGACTCGAGTCCTTGCTTAGGTGTTAGTCATAGATCAATATCATTTCGTGTTCTCTAGGAATTATTATATCATATATTATATGTCAAGGCCATCTCGTGTTCGCCCGAGATTAAATTATCATATATCAATGTCAATATTATTCTATGTTCGCCTAGGATTATCATGTCATAAATCAATATTAGTATCATCTTATGTTCTCCTGGGATGTCATCGATTGGAGTGTATTTATGAGTCATCTGTTATCGTCTAACATCACATCATAAGCAAGTCCAATCGAATCGAGGCAATTACATAATCTAGAAATCATTATCATATCATTTTAAAATCAAGAGGCGTTTAAGCCTCAAGTCTAGTTTCCAATTTCTCTAGATCATATAATAACATATTTTATTTAATTTATGTTCTCTTCGGATCACATAACCACATATATCTGGCTTAAGTTCTGATCTCTCCTGATCATATAATCATATATTCAGTTTAATTTCTGGTCTCTTCGGATCACATAATCACATACGCAAATTGAGGCTAGTCCACTCGCTTTTCAGCGAGGGGATCCAATATCCAAGAAAATCCATGTACTCACTCTCCAGTGATGGGACTTGCTATCTCACACAAGCCCATCCACTCTCTCTTTGGCAAGGGAACTCGTACTTCACAGTTTATCGCCCCATATCTCTGGTTAAGGGAATCATGTCCTATCAGTTTATATATCAGCTTTATGGAATAACCAATTTCCATTGGCGTCTCATAGTAATATCAATATCAATTATCATGTTCGAATGATTTTCGAGTCCAAATATCCATCACACATTCAATTACAAAGTTCAAATCAACACATCAAGCAAACATTAAAACATCTAGTCTTATTAAAGAATACACCCAGACTTCCAACTCAAAGCATGCTTTGGGACCGATCGAGATACTGTGCACATGTAAGTGTCTTGGTAGTTATCCTATATTATTCATTCAAAAAAAAGCCATGTGTGGAAATCAAACTCCAATCCATCCCAATCATGGGATAATGATTCTCGACCTTGATCTGTGATCGAATTTAGATACATCCATCATAGGTGGTGGCTTCTCCTACGGCACCACTACAGTTTGTGCTTTGGTAGTCCGATTGCTATCATATTGTTATAGCCGGTTACTTTGAACTTGCTCTTCAATCAGGTCACACGCATGTCTACATTCATTCATTTCGTGCCTATCCAGCTTATAGAGAAAATCTTTGTAGACCTCCTCTCCCAATTCGTAGGCTCTCTTTTGGATGGGTTTTTAGGGAATATGCCCTTGGTATCCAAGTATATTCTCTCCAAGGTCTTCACTAATCCAGTGTAAGAGGAAAACTTCGGCTCTCTCTTCATCTGCTCCAGTCCTTTGAAGCTATCTTCCTCTGTCCTCTTTCCTTTATCTTTTATGTATCCTATTTCGTATGGTCCTCCATCATCCGCGACGTTTAATTCAGCACTCTTAACTTTAGCATCCTCCCAATGAAATTATCTTTTAGCTTAGTAATAAAAACTAACAAGATCTATTGATATATCCCTTTCCAAAGCAATCTTGAAACCGGTCCTACTTGCGACTTCGAAAACCACTGCCATCATAATTGTTGATGGATCCGGCTTATGAACTACAGCTGTTATTGCATTGAATCTAGTTAAATACTTCACAGGATCTCACCGGCCTTCTGCTTCACGCTCGAAGGTCTCATCACATTCTTCAATTGTGTTATATGATCTAAATTACCTTATGAATTTTCCACTAATTCGGTCTGTGTGCTATGAACCCATTTTCCAACTAACGAAATCACATTATCGCTAAATCCATCAAGTATAATAGGAAACACCATGCCATCACTTCCTCTAAAGCACCTAACACTTCCATATTTTGGATATATCTCATCAAGTGAACAATTGGATCTGTCCTTTTGTTATACCTCTCCATCGTTGATAGCTTGAAATTAGGTGGATTCCTTGCATATCAGATGTTTGGGGTGAATGGATTTCTGTTCACATCCGTCAAGCTCCGATTTGGAGGTCCACTTCTTAGTACTTCTCTTACCATATCAGCAATTCTGCTGTTGTCATCCATTGGGAATCTTTGGGGCTCTATGCGTCCCTGAACCAAGTCTCCCGCTCGCCCCCCATTCCTACATGGAACTTTTAGTTCAGCTTCTTTCTACTGTCTGCATTATGATCTCGTTCGATGGCTTAACATCATTCTAGGGACCTATTACATCTTGCCCTATTCTTGGATCCAACATCCTTCCAAGGCCTCTTGGATTGGTGCCGAGTTGTCTCAACTAGTAGGGAGTTGTGGTGCCCTTGGGTCTGTTCTGGCTTGTCATACTCCCTTCCTTGGTGATCCAGTTTCGCCTTTCAGCTTTTGATTTTGATCTCCAACTACTCTGCCTTTGTCATTCTATTCTTCTAAAGAACCCATTCATCATCTCTTTCTATCAAGCCACCGGCCTATCTTGCATCTCCATTATCATTCTCTCCATCTCTTCTATAGTCACATAAATTGATGGATTCAAATTTGAGAATACCTCCTGGCTTCCTCCATGTCCCTGCTGACTTCCTCCAGCAACAGCTCTGGTATTTGGCCTTTTCATCTTCTCCAAATCACTTTTCAAGTCATCAAATCCAAGTTTTCTCGGTGAAAGCACCAAAATGTTTGGGCCAAAAATGGCACAAACACCTAATCAAGTATCAGATAAAAGAAAATGAGATAAAAGAAAGAAATAACACACAATTTTTATAATGGTTCGACAAATATTCCGACTTACGTCCACTTTATCCTTTTCTATTGATCATATTTTGTTCCCAAAGTATATTTTACAGGTCAATATCTTACAACTCGGGTATGAGTTGTATATAGTTTAATTCAAAATAGTATTTCTTAACCCATTGTAATTCAGAGTCCCTAAAAGTGGATCATGTTTAAAGTGTATCTCCTCCTCTATTTATAGATGAAGATAGGTGAATTAGGCTCTGAGATTCACAACACTCATTCTCCACGTCCATCACGAAGTCCAGGTGAAAGATCATAGTCTGACTTGGTCAATGTTTCTCAACTCGATAGGGATCCAAGGGGGCTGAGTTTGTGACTTTGCTTCAACTTAGGCTATGTCTTTTGTGCTTTATTTTAACATCTTATTATGTTTTCTAAGGCCGTAGGTCAGGCCCTAGGTCAGGCTCTAGGTCTATTTCTTTATCATTCTTTAGTCCAGTTTAACCGTTTAAGTCTGTTCAAAGACTGTATGAAATTTGCCGATAACACAATCATAGATCTAGCAACCCATGACTTTTGTAATTGATCTAGAGAGATCTAGCAAGAATTATAACATTGTAAACCAAATAATAAAGGCCTAAAATTGTCAACCCATAATAAAAAATCTATGTGTCTTTACTTTTTCTGCATTTACTTCTTACTTTTTAGCATATCTGTCTGTGATTTTTTGATCCGAATTAGAGGAAGGACTTAAAATTTTTGACAACCAAAGATCCAAATCCTATAAAACAACTTTAGGATCACATTAGGATCTTAAGATCTACTAAATCTCTATTCCTAAGAATTTGGTCACTATTGACGTAAATAATTAGGCTTTTGTGTGTTCTCACTATAATTCAAATGAAAATCCAACCAACAGCCCACTAAATCCACTGCTAATACCTATTGACACCTTCCTTACTCCTCTCCCAATGTTATTAATCCAAACGCTGTTTTCTTTCTCGTAAATCGAAAGGGTTAAAATTCAATATTGTAAGGGAAATATGCCAAGAACGGAAGATGGTGGGTACAGAGATAGAGATTGAGAAGGTGACTGTGATGAGTTTTCCTCCATGTTTAATTTTTAAAAAAGATATCCTTAGATTGAAAATGAAATTATCAAATAAAATTTAACATTCTATAGATTAATAGATAGGATGAAATTTTTTGTTGAGATAAATAGATTAATGTGTAAATGAAGAAGAAATATAACTATAGCAAGACTGAAATAACAACTCTAATTAAATTTTTTCTAAATGATTCTTCCGGATGCATTTTATAATTTTCTTCGATATTTCCCTTATCTAATAATCCTTTACCTATTTTAGCTTTCCATTAAACTATAGTCTATTTCGTTAACTAAAAAAACTATTATGTGACTAATTTTATTTTTTCCACTAACATTTTTGCTACACCAGTACATGATCAATGCATGTTTCATAGGCTACTCTGCATCAAAAAATAACCTAATTAGAGAAACTTTAGTAAGTAAATTCAAGTTTTAATGACAGTAACTAACAATTAAGATCCAATGGAAGTAGCTAACTTTATTGTGTAGCACAAGAATCAAAGATGCTAGTGCAAAGGCATTAATTTTCTTGAGAAAAATAAAAATGAAAGATATAGATTCTATAACATTACTCCCAACATGCATCTCATGATGTCATCTTATTGATGTAAACAATAAATATTTAAAGACCAAAGACAAGGGGCAACCAATCCCCAGCATAAGTCGGGTTATCAAAAGGCAATAATCATTAACCCTAGTCAAAACTAAAATGGAAAACAATATTTGCAAGAAGTCCAAATAAGTAATTATTTTAAAAGGCACTATGAACAACAACATTAGTTATACTTCAAGCTAACTTTAGGTTCCGTAGCCCAAGTAAAAGCTTTGTGCTAACTTCAAGTTCGACAACCCAAGTCAACAATTTGCACTACCTTGAGGTTTGACAACCCAAGTCAATGTTTCGCACTAACTTAAGGTCCCATAAGCCAACTTAATCCTTCATGGTAACATAAAGTTCCAATTCAAGCTCACCAAAATACAACGAAACATATAATCTTTAGCCTAATGCCCACCAATTTGTATGCGAACACCAAAGTGGTTAAATGGCATAGAGTCTCACAAATAAACTAGGTTTAAATCATATAAGTTCAAATTCAATAGGATTTGGACCATTCAGCTAGAATTCCAAGGCAACATATCTTCAAAACATGGTGACATTCCAAGGATTTTGATTTTTTAGCTAATGGAATGTGGAATGAATGTCCGAGGGATGAATTGGCACCTTTTGAAAAAATCGAGAATAAGATAGTTGGCATGGGTAATTAAATGTTGGATTAACCACAATCGACAATGGGGTAAAATAGGTGAATTTAAAAAAAACTGTTTTAATTTGTTATGCACTAGATCTTTTATAATGTTATAATGAGTAATATTTTAATATTAAACCAACCATATTTAATGTTTTATTGGATGAACTTGAATTGTGTTTTATATTTAATTAATTTATATTTAAATAATTTATATTCAAATTTCAAATTAAGTTATTTAAATTTTTTATTTTTTTACATTACATTAGTAAATTGGAGGTATATCTACTTAATTGTTTGTGTTAAACTTGATTTGAATTTAATCTTAATTATAATAACGATTTTAATTTGGTATAAGATAATGTTATTTATTCAAAATAATATTTCATTGAACAATTTATTTATAATTTATTTATAATTTATATATATTTATAATATTAACTCTAATGACATCTATTTCAGTATAGTATTTAATGAAAGCAATTTTTTGTTAATTGGGGGTGTGTGTATAGATCTTATAAAATAAATATTATTGGAGAACTAACATATTGGTGTCTTGCCTACAATTTTCAATATAAGTGTGTATAATTATGGTACTAATGTGTCCAGAATGTTAATACAAGTCCAATGATGCGAGTTGCACATAAATTAGATCTCGTATGCAGAAGTTATAAATGTTACAAATTTTATTAGTTAAAATGAAATTATTATAAATACGAGGGGTCATATTACAATATTACCTTTCTATCTTCTTCTCCCATAATTAACTTATGCAACCATATTAGGAAATTCTAAGGCTCTCTCTTACTGTTTGGAGCACGTGAGATCAAGTTCCCGCTACCATCAGTTATGTCTCTCTAAGATGAATTAATGTCCTCCTTGTCAATTTCAATTGCCTCTATTGCTAGCTAAGTTTTAGGAAAAACCATAATATTTAAATAGCCTCGTGATTTGATTTAGAGATCGATGCCATTGATGAAGCTACAACCTGTGATGAAGTTTCAACAATTGCAGTGGTCATTCCTCCATCGATGGGGAGATAATGACTTAGATAATAATGATCGACCGTGGCAAGTTGTGTGTACATCTTTTGTGCACACATAGTAAAAAGTAACTTAAAAAAAACCTTTTTTTAATCTGATAATTTTAAAAAATAAATATGAAATATGGATTTTTTAATAGTTGTACCAATGGATTACACCTTGAATCATTAGCTCTATCTTAGAAGGTCATTTCTTAACTAAATGGTGGAGTTTCAAATTCCACCATTAAGATATAATTTGTGTTTAAAGAGATAGAAATAAAATGCGGTATTTATTGAATGAGGCATTTAGTATATTTATAACACTAATTGGCTATGTGGAATAACTTACCCTAATCCATTATTCAAGGAATGGCCCATTATAAGTGAGAATATATCTCACTTAATTAATTAAACAAATTAGTATATTTTCACCTGCCTTATTTTAAAATAATTTTAAAATTTTTGGCTATCAAATAATATGTATCTAAATAAATTATTTATTACATTTAAATAATTATATTGGCCAAAATTAGACAAATATAGAACAATTATATATTTTATTAATTAATTTTTAGACCTCTAATAATAATTAAAAATTAATGAATTAGTTAATATAATTGTTATTTTAATTTCTTCATAAGAATAATTTATAACTTTTATATATACAACAACAACAAAAATTGAGCCATTATTCTCAAACAAGTTGGGGTCGGCTAGAGATGGAACCTAAAACTAAATGACAAAGTCAATTTAAAAACCGTGATAATAATAAAAAATAAAGTAATATAAGTAAAATAATAATAATAATAATAAATAAAATAAAAATAAAGATAAAAAATAATATATATATACATATAAAGAAATTAAAAAAACCATGATAATAATAATAGTACTAGTAGTAGTAGTAATAATGGTACTGATAGTAATAGGGACCAAAGACCAAACACTACGTCTTAGGTTCCTATTCACTAGTCCTATGATCTAAAACTTATAACACTACCCTTAAACCAACCCTAAGAAAAAAAAGCTCCTAGCTCATGGTTTTGGTACGTAGATCGTTAACTTCCACGCGCTTCTGTCCGATACAAGCTCTGGATATATTCCTGCAACGACCTGTAAATTTTGGTCTTCAAATTTGAATATTTAATTTATTTAAATATTCGAATTTGAACTAAATTATAATAAAAATATATATTTCAAATTAAGACCTAATTTTTATGACATATTTTTAGTTTAATTTTATAGAATTTTTCCTTATTTTTATTTTGAAAGATAATTAAATTTTATTTGACGCTTTTTGTGGCAAACGTCGGTACTTTTGAAATTTAACAGAATAAGTTAACTTGTCTATTTTATTGTTGTTCTTTGATTGTCTTACGTTGTTGAGCGTAATACTATTTTTATTTTTGTTGTATGTGGCATGTAGGAGAATGCGTTATTGTGTGGCGATGTACCGCAAACTAACTTTTCAAAACCAAAGTTATATACACACGTTACCCTCACAGTAAAAAAATTTCATTATCTTTTCATTGTCCTGGTGCATTTAATGTTTGTACTTTTGTTTACCTTGGCTATAAAGTAATTTCCATATATATATATGTATATATATATGTATATATATAAGGTCACGCATAAAACGATAAGAGACAGATTTACTTTACACTGGGAAAAGGAACTAACTTTCTTTCCTTCCTCCGCAAAATAAAAGAAATAAAAAACATTTTCATGTATATTTTTGCTAAATGAAAAATACGCATGAGCTTGGTCGGGGAGAGCATACATGGAACAATTTTACACATTCACATTTTCACACTTTCAATTCACCTTTCATATTTTCTTGCATGCAAATGAACACAAAAAGGAGGGGACGCACATTTTCGCATTTGCACATTTTGCTGTGCGTTTGCAAGTATGGGTAAGAAATTGGTAAGGTTAAATATTAGTTAAGTTTAATTTTATTTAAGTTAAAGTTATTAGTTAATTCATCTAATAAGTTTAAATTAGTTTAAGTAGTTTAATAAGTTTAAATTTTAAAAATTGTTGGGCTGTTGAGCTTTTGCATGTGTAAGGTTAGGTAAAATTTGATGAATTAATTTAGTTGTTGTGGATTTAGATATTAAAAAAAGCGTTAACTTTAAAATGGTTTATCTCATCCATACGTAGTCTGTTTAACCCATGGATTTTGATTGTTTCTTTTCCTGTCTCTTATGGGAGGATCTAATACAAATAACAGAGACAATGCAGCGAGGAGAAAGGTTGTCTATGGGGACAGCCAAGGATCAGATGAGAGGTTTATTATTTTTTAAGGTTTTTTTTCTTTTTTTGTTGTTGTTTCTTAATTTTTTTCTGCTTGATTCTGTTTTTGTTGTAGTGCCAACCTACAAAACCAAAGGCTCTTCGTGAAAAAGCTGCTTCTGATTTTGTGAATGACAACACGAGCATTAAGAAAAACGTTGAGGAGCTCGTGTTATCTGTAGCTCCAATTGAGGAAGAGAGCTTTTTTGGTGTCATTGGATGGAATGAGAATGCTAATGATGATGCCTTAACTGTCGAGGAGATCCAGTCTTGGATCAAGAAGGTAAATATCTTATGTTTATTTTGTTAGTATTAGGCTTTACAGTCATTTTAGTTTTACCGTTTAAACCATTTTCATAATAAAGTACTTGGACGAGTTTGCCATTATCTGATATGTTCTAAAATTTAAAAAATTTGCTTTTCAAAATTTTATTGTGTGTGTGATATACACACACACATATATATCTGTGTGTGTGTGCGCGCACGCGTGTGCATTTATTGCTAAATCCAATTCGATCCGAGTAGACCCGAGATCTATCGGATTATGTTTGTATCTATTTGGTCAAATCTAATTGCCATCCTACAGACAAATTGCAATTTTATCCCAAAAAACATCACTAACCAACCTTTGTTACAACACCAACAAACACTAGCCATTAAAGTCCAACAAATCCAGTACATTTCGGTACAAAAACATACCACATTAAATAAAAAAAATGGCATTTTTGTTGTTTCAAGTAGGAATGACCATCCTGGATCGGTCCAATTTGAAGCTAAGTGGTTTTCGCACCATATCAAAGGAGTCGTAAAAAATGCAAACCATACTACTATTATTCAACGTGGTACAGTTTCAGTCTGATTTGATACAAAACATTTCGATTGCGGTTCAATGTTACATTCGCAATAATGAATAGAACACACTAGCATAATTTATTGACAGGTTAGAAAAGTATAAAATATTGATAAAATATTAGTGATATTTTATTAGCAGAACAAATCCACATTCTGCTATTATAAACCGTGT
This sequence comes from Allium fistulosum, assembly GCA_030737815.1. Lineage (NCBI taxonomy): Eukaryota > Viridiplantae > Streptophyta > Magnoliopsida > Asparagales > Amaryllidaceae > Allium > Allium fistulosum. The sequence goes on from CM060902.1 coordinate 100,996,491, forward strand.
AAATTATTATTATCCGATTATTGATCTTTTTGATATTGTTTTTAATTATTTAATAAATAGATTAGTTACTATATATTATTGTTGTTGATTGATTGTTTGGTTGTTTAGATTGCGCTCGACCAGTTTATGAGCACTGATTATTAATTATTGATTGTTGACTTTGCTCGACCAGTTTATGAATAATTAATTTTCCATATGCATGGGCTGGGTAGAAAACAATTGTTGGCTAACACCTTGTAATTTAATTCACAATTTGACTAAAGACGTTTAGCGATAATATTGGTTCATTTAATTGTTATAGTTAGTTATAATAATTTGATGTCAATGGAATTGTTTTCAAAGTTGGTTTTCATAAATGAATGTTTATGAAATTTTTAAAGAAATAGAAATATTTGGAGATGAATATGTTTGAAGTTATATAAAAGTGATTTGTATAAAGATATTTATAAAAAAAAGTGTTTTATAAATAAAGAGAATTCCGAGGACTGAAAACCCAATATATAAAATGATTTCAAAATGTTTTGAAAAGACAACACCATGATTTGAAAGTATTTGTGAATATTAGTGCAAAATGATTTGTTACTTCGGGATATAAAATGATTTGTTATGTTACCCATGGTAACCTGTAACTAAAAAGTGGGCATATGTTTTTGTTATAGTCTACTCTTAGAACCGAGGAATGTACTCATTGACTATATGAAGGCTGGGACCCGGTTGCCTTTTATTGGGAGAAACCTCTCGATCTGTTTGCATATATATTGATATTTTTTATAGTAGTATTTTGGAATTTTCTAATAAATATTTCGAAAATGATTTGTTTTAAGATCCTGAAGTAAAGTATAGCTTGATATAAAAGATGTATATATTATATTATTTCAAAGATTTTGAAATGAAACTGGGAATTTAATTCGAAGGGATTATTTTTGAATTATTTTGAAAATAATAAAGTTAATTAGATTTTGAAACTTGAATTTGGAGATTAAGCCTAAGTGGGTAGTTTTGGGAATTGCATATTGTTTGTTGCATTGCCAACTCCATGAGCCTTATTTGTAGTAGGAGAACTATGTTGGCTTGATCCTGTATCTAATTGGGTACCTAATAAGATAAGGGTACGTAGGCTGTCACAAGTAGTAGTGATGCATCCCCAATAATGACATAACATTTTTATGTTTATATGTTGCTACTTGTCTTGTGTTGTTGTATCTTTTCAACTTACTATTTTATTCCGCATTTACATTGTTTATGGAGTTCGCAGGTAAGGATATTATTGTTTCTCATCAGAGTTGCATGGTGGTAGATTTACAGTTATTTGTAGTATTTGATTTTGAGTTCATATTAAAGCACACTAGTAGATTAAGTTGATTACTCTGATAACTTGTAGAGTTAAAAATGTATCCTCTACATTTAATAGTTTTGAATATTTATCAAATATTGTGTATTAAGTTGGTAGTTTTCATTCATAGTTTTAGAATGATGGGTTTTCGACGATTTTGACTGGTCCAAAAACGTAGGTCGTTACAGGTGGTATCAGGGCTTAGGTTAGGTGCCTAAGTAAAATTTGCCTAGGTTAGTAAATCAACCTAGGAGTTTTCAAATGAAACTACTTTAATTTAATAAATAAAAAAAGATAGGATAAAGCACAATTTCGGGGATGAAATTCTTTTAGGGGGGGAATGGTCTTCAAATTTGAATATTTAATTTATTTAAATATTCGGACTTGAATTAAATTATAATAAAATATATATTTCAAATTAAGACCTGATTTTTATGATTTATTTTTAACTTAATTTATAGAATTTTTCCATAATTTTTATCTAAAAAATAACTAAATTTTCGTTTGACGCCTTTTGCAGCAAACATCGGTACTTTTGAAATTTAACGGAATAAGTTAACTTGTCTATTTTATTGTTGTTTTTCTATTGTCTCACATTGTTAAGCGTGATCATATTTTTATTTCTGTTGTTCATGACACGTAAGCGAACGCGTTATTGTCTGGCAATGTATCGCAATCTAACTTTACAAAACCAAAATTTATATATACACATTACCCTCACAATCAAAACTTTTCATTATCTTTTCATTGTCCTAGTGCATTTAATGTTTGTACTTTTGTTTACCTTGGCTATGAAGTAATATGATATATATAAGGTCATGCATAAAAGGATAAGAGACTGATTTACTTTACACTTGAAAGGGAACTAACTTTCTTTCCTTCCTTTGCAAAATAAAAGAAACAAAAAAACACTTTCACGTATATTTTTGCTAAATGAAAAATAAGCATGAGCCGGTTGGGGGAGAGCACACACATGGAACGATTTTACGCACTCACATTTACACACTTTCAATTCACTTTTCACATTTTTCTTACATGCAAATGAACACGAAAAGGAGGGGACGCACAGTTTCACATTTGCATATTTTTCTGTACGTTTGCAAGTATGGGTAAGAAATTGGTAAGGTTAAATATTAGTTAAGTTTAATTTTGTTTAAGTTAAAGTGATTAGTTAATTCATTTAGTATGTTTAAATTAGTTTAAGTAGTTTAATAAGTTTAAACTTTAAAAAGTGTTGGGCTGTCGAGCTTTTGCATGTGTAAGGTTGGGTAAAATTTAATGAATTAATTTATTTGTTTTGGATTTAGATATTAAAAACAAAGTGTTAACTTTAAAATGGTTTATCTCATCCATACAGAGTCCGTTTAACCCTAGGATTTCGACGTTACATTTACATTAATGAATAGAATGCGCTAGCATAATTTATTGACAAGTTTAGAGAAGTATAAAATAGTAATAAAATATTAGTGACACTTTATAGCAGAACAAATCCCCATTCTACTGTTATAAACTGTGTAAATTTATTATTATTCGATAATTGATCTGTTTGATATTAATTGTTAATTATTTAATAAATAGATGCATTGCTATTTATTATTGTTATTGATTGATTTTTTGGTTATTTAGATTGCGCTCGACCTGTTTATGAGCACTGATTATTATTTATTGATTATTGACTTTGCTCTACCGGTTTATGAGCAATCAATTATCCAAATGCATGGGCTGGGTAGAAAATAATTGTAGGCTAACAACTTGTGATTTATTTCACGATTTGACTAAAAGACGTTTAGCGATAATATTGGCTCATTTAATTGTAAAATTAGTTATAATAATTTGATGTCAATGGAATTGTTTTCAAAGTTAGTTTTCATAAATGAAAGTTTATGAAATGTTTAAAGAAATAGAAATATTTGGAAATGAATATTTTGAAGTTATGTTATATAAAAGTGATTTGTATAAAGATATTTATAAAAAAGTGTTTTATAAACAAAAAGAATTTCAAGGACTGAAAACCTAATATTTAAAATGATTTCAAAATGTTTTGAAAAGACAACACTATGATTTGAAAATATTTGTGAATATTAGTGTGAAATGATTTGTTATGTTACCGATGATTTGGGTAAACCCATAACTAAAATGTGGGCATATATTTTTTGTATAATCCGCTCTTGGAATAGAGAGATGTACTTATTTATTGAGTGTATGAAGGCTGGGACCCAGTTCCCTTGTTATTGGGAGAAACCTCCCAATTTCGTTGCATATATTTTGATATGATTTTACAGTAGTATTTTGGGATTTTCAAATAAATATTTCGAAAATGATTTTATTTTAAGATCCTGAAGTAAAGTATAGTTTGATAAAAAAGATGTATATATTATTATTTGAAATATTTTGAAATGAAACTGGAAATTTAGTTCGAAAAAGTTATTTTTGAAAAGAACTATATTTTGAAAATAATAAAGTTAATTAGATTTTGAAATTCTAAATTTGGAGATTAAGCTTAAGTGGGTAGTTTTAGGAATTGCATATTGTTTGTTGCATCGTATGCTCCAAGTGTCATATTTGCGGTAGAAGAACTACGTTGGCTTGATCCTGTATCTAGTTGGGTACCCAATTAGATAGGGGTACTTAGGCAGTCACAAGTAGTAGTGATGCAGCCCCAATAATAACAACATTTTTCTGTTTATTTATTGTTATTTGTCTTGTGTTGTTGTATCTTTCCTGCTTACTATTTTATTCTGCATTTATATTGTTTATTGAGTTTGCAGGTAAGGATATTGCTGTTTCTCATCAGAGCTGCGCAGCGGTAGATTTATAGTTATTTTTAGTATTTGATTTTGGGTTTGTATTAAAGCACATTAGTAAATTAAATTGATTCTCTGATAACTTGTACAATAAAAATGTATCCTATACATTAATAGTGTTGAATATTTATCAAATACTGTGTGTTAAGTTGGTAGTTTTCATTCGTAGTTTTAGAACGAACGGGTTTTCGGCGATTTTGACTGGTCCGAAAACCTGGGTCGTTACAGATGGTATCAGAGCTTAGGTTAGGTGCCTAAGTAAAATTTGTCTAGGTTAGTAAATCAACCTAGGAATTTTAAAATGAAACAACCTTAATTTAATAAATAAAAATGTATAGGATAAGGCACCGTACCTCCGACCGGAGTTATGAACGATAATATTTTTGGTGCGTTTAGCTTTTGTTAATTGTTTGTTTTCGTTATAATTTTCCTTCCTTGGAATTTTGGGGACGAAATTCTTTAAGGAAGAAGAATGTAACAACCTGTAATTTTTGTTCTTCAAATTTGAATATTTAATTTATTTAAATATTCGAATTTGAATTAAATTACAATAAATATATATTTCAAATTAAGATCTAATTTTTTATGATGTATTTTTAATTTAATTTATATAATTTTTCCATAATTTTAATTTGGAAATAATAAATTTTTCGTTTGACGCTTTTTGCGGCAAACGTTAATACTTTCAAAGTTTAACAGAATAAGTTAACTTGTCTATTTTATTGTTATTCTTTGATTGTATCACATTGTTGAGCGTGATCATATTTTTATTTTTCCTATTCGCTGCATGTAGCCGAACGCCTTATTGCGTGGCGATGTACCTCAATCTCGTGATTGATTTGCACAAACATACTATTATCATTACTTGGAACCTTTCCAACATACATCACCTCCATTGAGGGTAAATAGGAATCTTGTGATTGATTTGCTATCATCGACATTACTTTGAACACAAGAGTTCAAGTACCCATTATAAGGAGTTTTTTTATTTCCATATATTAGAAAGAAATATTTTGTATTTCTTAAATACCTTAGGATGACCTGAATCGTTGTAAAATGATTTTCGATCGGATTTGATTGATATCAACTAATTGCACCTAGTGCATAAGTGATATCTGCCTAATACATAGCATAGTGAGAATGATAAATCCTATTAGTGAATCATAAGGAATCCTAACCATACGCTTTCTCTCCCCATATGTAGAAGGAGAATCTTTCTAAGAAAGAACAATTCCATGTCGCACAGGAACATTTCGCGCTTGAATTTTCACACTAAAACTTCTTACTATGGTATCTACGTACACCAATTTGAAAAGTCCCAAAACAATCTAGAACCATTTCTACATATCTTAATACCTAGTATAAAGGATTCCTCTCAGAAATCCTTCATTGAAAAATTATAGGACAACTAAGATTTCACTAATTGTTACATTATTATATTATTACCACTAGTAAATCATTAATATTTAAAACAAAAAATATAATAGCACAATTATATTTTTTCATATATAGGCACACTACACGCTTCCGTTGTGTTTTAATTGAAACCACACTATTTGATTACCTTATCAAAACATTAATTCCAATTCCTTGATGATTGCTTATGACTATAAATTGATATTAAGAGTCTACATACCTTATTGTTGCTCCCTCCGACTTTAAAACTCTATGGCTATGACATATAAACAATCTCTTCTAAATCACCATTCAAAAATGCTATTTTAACATCCATACGTCATATTTCATAGCCATAATAATCTGCGACCACAAGCAAAATCGAAATTGATTTAAGCATGGTGACCGGGGAAATGTTTTATTATAATCAACACCATGGATTTGATGGAAACCTTTTGCCACCAATCTTGCTTCATAGGACTCGACTTTCCATCTATCCCTATCTTTTTATTAAAGATCCATTTGTAGTCGATGGGTTTCATCCTTTCACATACATTTTCCTAAGTCCAAACTCTGCTCTTGCATACGGAATCCATTTTGGATTTCATAGGGTAAAGCCACAAGGCATAGTCTTTAATCACAAAGACTTGCCGGTATTTGATGGGATCATCGCCATGGATGACACAATCCTATTTCTTTCCATCAATGAGAAAATCATAATACCCTTCTGGTGCACGAATTTCCCTGTTGAACCTTCTAAACGGTTATGGTCTTCTATGAGTGTTGAATTACTATATAAATATATTTTTTATGAAAATTTCATGGATCTCATCCAATTCTAATTTACAGCCACTAATTTCTCGAGATAGAAATTCCTTTCCCAAAATGGTGGCATGTCTCGAAATAAATACATTTTTTCCTCTGTATGATAGAATATGTATCTATCAGAATTTTCAAGGTACCCTCTAAACTAGAATAAAACCGATCTTGCCTAAAGTTTACTGTTGGTTTACAACTTACCGTTAGTCGGACAAACCTACACCTTAAGATAGTTAACATGCGGTTTCTTACCAATCCATAACTAATATGGGGTCTTAGGCACATATTTAGAAGGCATGAAATTCAACATACATGCCACGGTTTGAAGCGCATATGCTCAGAAGAAAAGAATCAACTCGGTCACTCATCATCAACCGAACCATGTCTAACATTAGTTTAGTTTCTCCATTTTGAAATACAATTATGTTGAGGAGTATAGATCAGAGCAACTTGAGAGAGAAACCTATTCTTTTTAAGTACTCATGGAGCTCATATCCACTATACTCACCATCTCAATCAAATCGGAGTATTTTTATTTTCTTACATGTTTTATTTTCAACATCATTATTATATTATATGAATTGATCATAAACCACTGATTTGTGTTTCATAAGGTACACATATCCATATTAAGATAAATTATTGATGAATGTGACAAAGTACAAGGATCCACCTTTGGTAATTGTAGACATAGGACCATACACATCTATAAGTACTGGTCCGAAGAGTTCAGTGTCTTTTATTGCTTCCACTAAACGGGTGTTTGGCCATTTTGCCTTCAAGACATGATATACAAATATCAAATGATTCAGAACCAGATTGATGGTCTTAATTTCTTAATTAATTCAGTTGTTTCTTACTTATACGGCTTAGTCTACAATGCCAAAGCTAGTTGTTATTTAGTTTTTATGCATTATCATTTTCAACAGCAAATGCACGATTACTGTTAAATATATAAATCCATCTTGAAGAGTACCAAAGCAAATAGTTCTATTATAAATACAAACATTAATAACATTTTCATACAAACAAAACTATAACTATTTTCTATCAAGTGGGAAATGGAGTTTATTCCACTAATAAAGTTCGGTACAAAATAATAATTATATAAAACTAAATCATGTCCACTAACAAGCTTTTCATGGTAATCTCCTATTCCTATTGTAGCTATAATAGCTCAGCTTGCAACTTCGAATCCCTTAGTCCCTTAAAACTACGGGCGTCTTGCTTCTAACTCCCAGTAATAAATTACATATATGAACTATAGATCCAATGTCTAAATCCCACGATAAAGCACTTATAGATAAACAATTTTCTATAAGAAAAATACCTTCAGGAGTGAATTCAAAATCTTTCCCTTTTAGCATTTTTAGATAATTTGAACTGTTCCTCTTCTTGGATTCCTTTTTAGAGCAATGGTGACACTCACCCTTCTCTTCTTTAGCCATAACTTTACTCTTGATGCCATTTAACCTACATTTTCTCTTCTTTGAACTATTCAAAGATAATGTGCCCTTGATTGCGAGTTCTACACTCGGTTCTTTCATCAACGTACCCTCAACCATCCTTAGCATATTTATGGGATAAACAACCATATTTATGGGATAAACAACCATATTTATGGGATAAACAACCATATTTGGTGAATTCAAATTGAAATTCAATATGAATGGATCAAAATGTGGAGTCAGTGATCCAAGAATTAATTCATACTGTGACTTTGTGCAAAGATTCTTCCCAACTCAGCCAACATCTCTATGTGCTCAATTATATTTAGTACGTGATCTTAGATGAGAGTACCTTTACTGAATTTCATATGAAACGATTTCTATGAGACCTTGTACCATGTGGTACAAGACTATTTACCATACAACTTGGTGAGTGTTGACATATAAATCGTATATCCATATTCTCATGCTATCTTTGGAGTTCAGTGATTATGGTTGATAGCATATAACATTGAGAAAATTCATAGTCTATTGACCATGGATCATAATAGGATATTTGACTAGGCATAGCATTTTATCGGGTTTACCCTTGGGATTATTATGACAAAATGCTGGAGTTTCTAATGGGTGAGTTTGACTTTTACTTTCCTTAACCAGACCATATAGTATGCGTAGGTTAGTGTGTTTTCTCTAAAAGTAACTTCATTACTAATATTTTATCTATCCATATTCAATAGAGTAAATTAGATGAGATTACATATGTTATTATATTTATTAAATTAGTTTACTATATTTTCCTATTAAAGCTCCCGCTATTCTGCACATCTCAAAAAATCAAAAGAGATAGCCAATTTTTTTAAAATACTTCAATGGGTATCAGGATCCATTAATCATGTTACTACAACCTTTAATGTAACATTCTACTATTTGATTTTTTAAATTTTGGGATTTTAGTTTTTAAATTTTAATATGGATGTCAACTGAATTTGAATTATGAAACAAATGTTTTTAACTGATTTAGAGTTGAAATAATTAATAAATAGGATTAGAAGATAATTTTGGAATTTTTATTGAATTTAATTCAATAAAAGTGACTTTGGGTATTTATTTGAAAAATAACTATTTAAATACCAATTTGAAAATTTGAATTATACTTTAAAGTCAAAGTTGTTTGAAAATTATATTTGGAAAAGTAAACAATATTTGTAAAATTTTGAAATTCATTTTGGAAATAAAACAATTATTTCATACTGATTTAAAATCGAAGAGCAATATTTTAATAAAAGAAAATTTGTTACAAAAATAAAATAAAATTACGATAAAACTTATCTACATAATCATTATAATTTAATGTTTATAGTACCTTAACCCTAAAGTATCTCCTTCCTAAACCATATAAACCCCCTTGTAGATTTCATTTCTTCCTCCACAATGAACTAAAACATCACTAAAATTATTATTTCTCCATCTTCATCGTTTGGAACTTAGTTTTTAGATTTGTTAGCAAAGATTAAGCAAAGAGTGAGTATACTTAACTATTTATGTATTTCTACAGCAAATATAAATGTCAGTATATGTATTATGCTATATTTCTATGTGTTACTTCATTACCTTTTCACTACTTCGTCTCTATTGATGATAAAATCATAGTAGTATAGATAGTGAAAACCTCAGTCGAAAACATGCCTAAAGTCGCGTCAAAGTTGACCACTTTCATAATAAAACATAGAAATGCCGACCTCGTAAAATGAATGATTTGAATAAAGATTTGAATATATACAACACAATGCAACTCTTAAGTAAGTATGGATAATGATATGATATTCTAGTTTATTAAAGTCGCAACCGTGTATGTTATATTGAATAATGTTGTAACATGTGTGTTGTCACTGATTTTTGAAAATGAGTTGTTAGTAAGATTTGTATGGTTTGAGTGACCCTTTGTATAACTGTTATGCCCCATAAAACCCAAAATGACATGTTCACTTGTCTATATTGTACGACTATACTAATAGCCAAATTTCTAGCATGACTCAAGGTTTTGTTTTGTAATACCTTCTTGGGTCAGACTTAGGTTTTATTGCTGGGATGATTTCATTTTCCCATTTCGATGTCATTTCCTATGATATTGAGATTGATGGAGATTGGAATATTTTTTATAAGTTTATAGTTACCATGGACGTAGAGCTCCATGAATATTCCCTATCAATTGGTGTTAGAGGAATTATCAGAGTGATCTAGAATGAGAATAACCATGAGACCCATCTTGAGTCAGTAGAGCTTTGTTAGTATGTATGCAGATTTGTTGTATACAGTTGACTTATGGTTGTGATAGGACGTCATGGTTTTGGGGCATTTTGTATATGGTCTTCCCAGTTGATGATATTGTATATATGTTGTGTTTTGATTCGATGTCTAGATGTATATAAATTTTGAGATGTGTATATATGTACTATTATTTTGCTATGATATCAGACCTTTATTAATTGTCTTCCTGATATGCAATCTATACAAATTCCTAAACTCATGTATATTACCTTATGTTGAGAGTTGATACGTATTATTTTAGATGTGTTCAGGTGCTGAAACGTATTCATATTGACCAAAAATAGTATACACGAGAGATTTCTCCTCTCAAGCCCTTTGATATAGGCTATTGGACGGTGATTTCACTCTCTGATATTCTGGTCATTGGAACAGGGCATCACATCCTAGTAACAAAGCCAAGGTTTAAGGCTATAAAGAATTTTCACAAATATGGAATTAGAACTCATTTAACTATAGAAGAGTCAGATTTAGGTGGTTACCTAGCCAGTATAACCTGAGTGGAATTTGGAATAACTAGTGTATATGATATACGAGTTTCGATATGTGTTCTAATGAGAGAACACTGGGATAATATTTAAGTGCATAATTGTAATATATACGTAATTGTCAGTGAATATTTTTTTATTTTTCTAACAGTTATCTAATGAACTGATAAATGTGATTCATCAGAAAAATGGTAGGACCGAGTAGATCGAGAATAGGTTCGTCAATCGAGTCACTTAATGATTAGACTAGCAAACCAAATGTACTTGTAACGTCCCGCCTTTTCGACCCTCGAAAGTCGGCACTTAATGCATCCACGGTATTATAATGTCGAGCATCCAAGTGCTGAAAAGGCAGATTGTTAGGCTAAAATAAAAGAAAACGAACAGGGGAAACAGATTCTTATGGCGGAACGATAATATATAATATAACAAAAACAGTAAAAACCGTCACTTTCGGATACATGGTATATCAGAGTTAAACACAAACCTCATCAGCCTAGACAATTATAACTCCTTGACCTTTCAATTGCTGATGAGTATACATAATAATACAACCGAATATAAAAATACGATGGCAGGTGAACATCCAACTCCACATCATATCCCACCAACGATAGCCTGGACACTCGGATTGACCCAAGCATTATAGTAGAATAACACCCGGATTAGTCTAGAAAACCAATGTGAGAAAACTCAAGAAATATAATAAACATATAATAATCTGTAAGACCATGCCACTAAATACGAAACAGGTTTTACCTCACAAGAACAACATCTAAGCATAAAAGAATGGACACATATAATTAAACATCACGAAGAGTGCAAGACACTTCCCGATGCAATTAAGAAAGAATCAATACAAAGGTTTGAATAAAAAAAAGGGAAAAGGAATTTTTCCAACAATTACTAGGAGGGTGCACCCCTTCACCGAAAGTATATACCTCTAGAAAATATACTTGAGAGGGTCATATACTTCATGAATCTCTCGGAAATGTCCAAGCCAGACCCCGCTAACCTTACCAAGAATCCAAGTATTTCACATCTCCGCGTGCATACAACCGAATCCAAACTTTTTTATAATATAATGATTGTAATCTCATACCCTTATCACTACTTGTCGAATTCAAACTTGCACTATCCCTCGGTTAACAATGAACCTGGAAAAGTTGGGGCATTGTTGCCTCTCAAACCTTGCCTCAACGTAAATTTTTATCTTTCGTAATAGAGTCGAATTTCCATACCTCGACGTTTAATGTTAAGTATATGCCTAAATCCTTTCTATATAAGTGATATCGCTTATGGAACATAAATTTCTTACCCTTAACACGACACTTCAATTTCCAACTCGTACTATCCCTCGCTTAAAAATGAAGCCAGTAAGTTAGGGCATTGGTTAGACGCTCCAGTTTTCAAATCTCACAAATAGTAACGAATTAACCTTCTTGATGTATGGAACTAAGGATAAGACGAAATCCTTTCCATGAATGAAATCAAAATTTTTGTAACGACCCGTACTTTTAACTATTTTAAATTATTAATTTAATGTGATTATTGGATAAAAGTGGGTAGAAATAAAAAATTAATGATTTATTATTGTAGTTTATGGAATATAATAAAATTTTGAAATAAACAATTCCAAAGATTTTGGCAATAACAACTATGGAAATGAAATTTTAGATATTGAATGTGTTTATAACCAATAACTAGACTTGAATAACAAATGTTGAATTATTTAGATGAAAATAGAATAATTATTGATAATTAAAATTCAATTGAAATTTTATGATTTCTTAATGTCATTTATTTGATAATTGAATTGTTTAAATTTAATATTGAAATTTTCAAATAATTGAATCCTGAATTAAAAATGAATGAAAATGATTTTAAAAGTTGATAAGAATTCTATTTAAACGAGAATGAAGATTGTTTACCTTTAAAAATTGAATTTAAAAGTGAAAAGTAGAAATTGGAAATTTTATATTTCAATTAATGTATAAAATAGCCTTTTTGGCCACTGTATCGGATTTTGGTGAAACTAGTTTCATTGGATCCGTAATAATGAATTATTGTAGGATTTCAAGTTTCGTAGCGATCAGACTTGTTGTTTCGCCGTGCGAGCTTGAAACGTGTAGAATTTAATTAAAATAAATTGATTTTTAAATGCTATCTTCTGAATACGATTGAATTAGGCCTCGAGACTAGTTCCATTGTGTTCGGAATGAGGGTAAATCATTAGGAATGCCAGGCGGCACGCTTCATTTGGAGTTCAGAAATTTCGCGGGCCAATCGTGTCGGATATTTATATAATGAGCCACGTTTATTTCCTATTCACGTAACCCTAAACTTCCTTCAATCGCCATTTAGATTTTATTGGCCAAAAACTCTTCATCTTTCCCCTTAAATTTCTCTACATCCATCGACTATTAGGCCGAGACTTCAACTGGAGAATCAAAGAGCAAGGGGAGATCTATCGATCCAACGGATGACTCGTCGTAAAACGCGACGTGAAGGTCGAAATTTGGGCGCGTTCGTGTGACATTGAGTGGGTTTTGTGAGCACTATGTGGGGTCAGAGGAGACTAGAGCTTGGTCGTGGGGGCCTTGGACGGAGGCGGTCATGGTGGCGGTCGTGGATCGATGCCTGGTGGCTTGCGGTGGTGCGCGCGCGTAGGGAGGTTGGTCGCATTTGGGTTGAGCGTGGTGTGCCTGGGAATAGAGGGAAGCGGGAACGAAGAGTGGTTAATTATTTTAGGTTAATTAAATTTATTATTTAGTTAAATTAATTTTATAATTATCATTAGGCTAATAAAATGCATAATTTTTTCTTACGAAGTCGGATTCGAGCGAAATGAGTTGTAGTGGATTCGTATCGGCGTCGTCTACGCCATGGAATCGAATTGGAATTTATTTGAAGATAAAATATTTTCAGTTTAAAATAAAAGTTGAGTGTTTTAAACGCTCACGAATGACTAAAATTACTTTTATGTTAGTTAAATTGAAATTCTGAAGTGATTTAAATTATTGATTGTTGTTTGGTGAATTTAACTGACATGGAAATTGATATAGAATTTATATGTTAGAAATTTTGAATTAACAATTAAATAGAAATTAGAATTAAACTACTAGTAAAATTTCCGATTATTGATAATTTGTTTATTGATGTGATTTATTGACTGTTTGGATGATTGTTTATGATCAATGCTAATTGGTTGTGATTTTGGATGATTTGGATGTTTATTTATTTTTATATACCCTGTTATCACCCTGTGAATTACTTGACAGTATATAAAACTGTTATTGGAATTATTTCGAATAAATTAATAAATAGGTTGAAATGATATATACCTATGACATTTATTTTGGATTGAAATGATATATATCCATCCTTGAAATTAAATTGAAATAACTGATCACTTAGCCATATGATAGAAAATTATATACGAACACCGGATTGGTTAAATTAAATGATTTTAAAATTTTTGATTTGAAATTTTTTAAATGATTTGATTTAAAGGAGTAAAAATCGAATTTATGGAAATGAAATTTTCAAATAATTGAATCCTGAATTAAAAATGAATGAAAATGATTTTAAAAGTTGGTATGAATTCTATTTAAATGAGAATGAAGATTTTTTACTTTGAAAAATTGAATTTAAAAGTGAATAATAGAAATTGGAAATTTTATATTTTAATTTACATATAAAATAGCCATTTTGGCCATTGTCTTGGATTTCGACGAAACTAGTTTCATCGGATCTGTAATAGTGAATTATTGTAGGATTACAAGTTTCGTAGCGATCAGACTTGTCGTTTGGCCGTGCGAGCTTGAAACACGTAGAATTTAATTAAAATAAATTGATTTTGAAATGCTATCTTCTGAATACGATCGAATTAGGCATCGAGACTAGTTCCATTGTGTTCGAAATGGGGGTAAAACATTGGGAACGCCAAGTGGCACACTTCGTTTGGAGTTCAGAAATTTCGCGGGCCAATCGTGTCTGATTTTTGTATAATGGGCCACGTTTATTTCCTATTCACGTAACCCTAAACTTTCTTTAGCCGCCATTAACATTTAAATGGCCAAAAACGCTTCATCTTTCCCCCTAAATTTCTCTCCATCCATCGACTTTTAGGCCGAGACTTAAACTAGAGAATCGAAGAGCAAGGGGAGATCTATCGATCCAATGGATGAATCGTCGTAAGACGCGACATGGAGGTCAAAATATGGGCGCGTTCGTATGGCGTTCGAGTGGGTTTTGCGATCACTATGGGGGTCGGAGGAGGCCGGAGCTTGACCGTTGGGGCACTGAACGGAGGCGGCCACGGTGGCGGTCGTGGATCGACGCCTGGTGGCTTGCGGTGGCGCGCGCGTAGGGAGGTTGGTCTTGTTTAGGTTGAGCGTGGTGTGCCTGGGAATAGAGTGAAGCGGGAACGAAGAGAGGTTAATTATTTTAGGTTAATTAAGTTTATTGTTTAGTTAATTAAATTTATAATTATCATTAGGCTAATTAAATGCGTAACTTTTTCTTACGAGGTCGGATTCGAGAGAAACGAGTTGCAGTGGATTCGTATCGGCGTCGTCTATGCCACAGAATCGAACTGGAATTTATTTGAAGCTGAAATATTTTCAGTTTCAAATAAAAGGTGAGTATTCTAAATGCACACGAATGACTAAAATTATTTTTATGTTAGTTAAATTGAAATTCTGAAGTGATTTAAATTATTGATTGTTGTTTGGTGAATTTCACTGACATGGAAATCGATATAGAATTTATATGTTAGAAATTTTGAATTAACAATTAAATAGAAATTAGAATTAAACTACTAGTTAAATTTTCGACTATTGATAATTTGTTTATTGATGTGATTTATTGACGATTTGGATTATTGTTTGTGATGAATGCTAATTGGTTGAGATTTTGCATGATTTGGATATTTATTTAATTTTATATATCCTGTTGTCACCCAATGAATTACTTGACAGTATATAAAACTGTTATTGGAATTATTTTGAATAAATTAAGAAATAGATTGAAATGATATATTATGACATATATTTTGGATTGAAATGATATATATCCATCCCTGAAATTAAATTGAAATAACTGATCACTTGGCCATAGGATAGAAAATTATATACGGACACCAGATTGGTTAATTTAAATGATTTTAAAATTTTTGATTTGAAATTATTTAAATGATTTGATTTAAAGGAGTAAAAATCGGATTTATGGAGATCGAATTATTTTCGAACTTGAGCTCGAATGTTGAAATTTAAATTTGGTAACGGGGATTATTTAAATAATCGAAGTTGAGATTTTGAAGTTATAATCGAAATATGATTTGAATTTTAGAAATTGATTTCTTTTAAAAGATTGAACTTTTATTCGAACTTTGAAATATTGCTAAGTAAACGTAATTTAAAAGGATATTTCAAAACTGAGCTCTGAATTGAATTATATTTGAAGATTTGGATCTTAAATTGAATATTGAAGGTTAATTTGATTTAAGTGATTTAAATCGATATTTTGAGAATCAAACTCGAATTTATATAAATCGAAATGGTTTAAAATTTAGAATTGTATTTAAATTAATTCAAATTGGAATTGAATTGAAATTAATTGGAATTGGAATTAAAATTGAATTAATTGGAATTGAAATCGAAATCGAATTAATTTGGAATCGAAATCGAAATTGATTTAAATTAAATTGAAATCGAAGTTAATTCAAATTGAAATCAAAATTTAATCGATTTAAATGGAAATGGAAATTTAAATTGATTTGAATTGGAAGATTTGGAATTGAATCAGTTTGACTTTGAAACTGTAACGTTTCGAGATTTTCGACTTCCGAAAATCGACATTAATACGTCCACTGTATCAACTACCGAGCAATCGAATGCCGGAAAACCGAATTGTTATGGTTAAAAAGAAGAGGTAGAAGAAAAAGAAGAAAAAGAAGAAAAAGAAAAAGAAAACACAACAGAAACAATATCAGAATCTCACATTCGCAGCGGAACAATATATAATAGATAAATGAATAATCTTTAAATCAAGAACTAAATCAGTTTGTACATTACATCATCAGAGTCAATATTCAACACAATACATCAATGGACAGTTATATAAACTTGTCCTCATACAGAATACACAGCGGAATAAATAATATCATATACAAGTGATACGTCTCGGCATCCAGCTCGCCACTTGAGCTCCACAACATCTCCTAAATCCAGAATGACCTGAAAACCTAACTCTAGGCTGCCCGTGTGGAAAATGATGGGCACCCAGAGTTTAGAAAGAGAACAATAAACTCCAGGTCAGTCATGGGACTGGTGTGAGAACTAAAAACAGTTATTATCTTAAAAACAACAAAAAAGGAAGTAAAAGACATCCGCAATGCTTTTTGGAAAATGAAACTACCATAAGGCCTCCCGCCACACACACAATGCAAATGCAGAATTGGAAGAGATTTCTCCTTATGATAGTCAAACATGCTTACTACGCAAAATCATTTGATTTGATATTATTATTAGTGCATAGTGTAGAAAAACATTTCGAAAGTATAATATTAATCTTAGCCAGCATAGGTACCATTATATTATGCCTACTATAGCTACCATGTTAAATGGCAGGTTCTACAACTAAAACCGTACAGGGTTCATATTGGAAATTGGATTTCCAACAAATGGTCAGGCTAAGGAACTTCCTACTGCCACATGGGTACGCCTCTGGTGGGACGTCCCGAGAACAAACTAGCTCTCTGCCAACACAAGGTCGGGTTACCTCTTACACTAGGTAACTACTACACGAATATGCCACCCCCGGTCCTTTGGGACCTTTATCCGAGGCGCCTCAACAAAACAACAATCACACAATAAATGAGATTGGAGTAACCACATAGGTTAAATACCAGGGCTCCATACCTGATACCACCCTAATCCAGAAGGAAATGACATACCCTAAAGGGAGCGACCCTCATAACCTTACCGCATCATTCCTGTTTTGACCATTTCCGAGGTGTGAGGTCTGACGAAGTCTCGTCCACAAAGCTACTCTTTGGCACAAAGCCATGCTTTGATCACAAATGATCAACAAATCATCAACAACACTTAGCATGCCACACTACCAAATTGGGAGTATATCACTGATAACCTTCAACTACATAACCTCTGAACTCGTACGTCTCAGAGAAGGGTGTTAAGCTAAGAGAATAAATTCTCCGCCACCAATAGAAATGTATTTGAAAGAAATCAGCTTTATATCTCAAAATGTAATGTCAGACATGTAACCATACAAGTCTGTTCCGGGTTCGAACAGAACCGAAGGCACTTCCAAAGAAGCCCTTGCAATCCGGGTATTCACAATCCCGATAGAACTTCCCATCACAAAGGAAATCTCTATACCATAGTTAGTAGTGCAGAGACAATCAATAGGTCATCCTATCGTTTTCACAAATACCCGATCTTCACCACCGGTCTTCAAATGTTATCCATATCGTCATATCACTTATTCGGAATGGGTTATATGACACAAAGGTCCTTTCCTAGCTAAATCGAATAGTGAGCACAATATTTAAAACATATGGATATAGGGATTTCAATTAAGTCACAACTTATTACCCAAATCCTTTCCTTTAAATGGTTTAAACAAATTACCATTTTAACTCTTTAAACAAAAAGATTTACTTCACAAAGTTCACCCAATTTCACAAAGATTCATTCACAGATTCCCAAATCATTTCCCATTTCAATTGGATTAACCCATTAAATCATTAAATCAAGATTTAACTTATAGCTTTCAAAACTATTCACAATTCAAGTCTTTTATAATATAAAAGATACACCTTTTAAAATCTTCTTTAATTTCAAGATAAAGCTTAATCATCTTCACAAAGGTTAATTCATAATTTTTCCAAACTATTCACAATTTCATTTCAACTTGAAATGTTTCGATACAAATTGGAAACCTTTTCACTTTATGAAAGCTATTATTATTTGAAAATCGATAGTTTTCGTTTTGAAAAAAAAACTAACTACAATTACATAGGTTAAAGCCATCCGAGTACAAATCTTGGTTTTAAATTTAAATTTCCAAAACCATATTTTTATAAATGGTTAAAAACCCATATAAACACCTTTTATAACTTGTACAATCTTTTAGACCATAGTTCCCAAATCATTGAACTCAATTTTAAAATATTGAATTCAAATTTTAAATCAAAATTTTCCCATTTCAATTTTATTAAGTTATTTAAAATAACTCTTATTTTTGAAACTCATTTTCAAAAAAACTTTCAATTCCAATTTCCAAAACTAATTTGGATTCAAAATTCAATCTTTTGAATTGTCAAAAATCTATGACTTAACTGATTTCCACGTAAAATCCACATTTGTGTGTGTATTGTGTAGTCCAAGGGTTTAACACAATAGTGCAACAACATTCAACCATCACGGATCAAATATAACAATATAATTGATAAGCGGTATAAACTATAACGCTTATCTTTCATTCACAGATCACATATATATATATATATATATCACAGATAAACAAATTACAGATCACAACACAAATCAGGATATATCACAAAGCATCACATATCAGAGATATCAAACAATTCAACATCCAATATAATCCAAACATCCATAAGTAGGATTAATTTAATTATCTGATTAATTTAAAGTCAGATAAATTTCTGTGAATAAATTTTACTGGTTATGGTAAATTAATAATCAATTAATTACAAAAATATTTATTAAATTATCCTTTAATTGATCATAAATTAACCCTTAATTAATAACTAATACTTAATTAATTATCCTTAATTAATTATTATAACCAATTAATTTCTCCTTATAAATTTCCAATGAATTTACAAAATCATTTCCTTTTTAAATAAATTTCTTTATCTCTTCAAATCTATTTAAAAATCCAACTTTTTAATAAATTCTTCAACTTATAATAATATTAATCGAAATCCATTTATTAAGCCTTTTCCCCGTAATTTGAAATTTTATTCAATATGGTTTAAAAATAACTTTATCTTTTAAAACTCCTTTTTAATTTATCCAATTCTCAAAAATAAATTCTTAAAATTTCAAAAATCCAATTTTTATTTATTTCTGGTATCCAACGATACAAAAAATATACCCGGCTAAACCGTAGCCTTCAACAATTTCAGTCACAAAGATAATCACACGGAGATTATAAATAATCAACACACAACATATGAAACAAATTCAAATGTTTGAGGAATCCTGTTGGATCCCTCCAACCTGTTTCCCTGCATCCACAGATGTTAGCACAATACCAATTCCACTTCGAGGTGGAATATCGTGGTATATGGGATTTATAAAATATTATCCGCTATTATACGGCGCAATAGGGTCTTATCCGCTATATAATGCGGGAAATCAACTCCAAATACATATATAATACCAATTCCACTTCAAGGTGGAATATCGCGGTATATGTTTTTAATATAATAACCTCCGCTATTATGCAGCGTATAGGGTCTATTTCAATTCAACCAATCATCAATCATTATCCAAACACACAATCAACACTATCAACAATTATAAATCTAACTATTTAAAATTTAAATCGAAACACAATTCGATTGAGTGAGGAGTTCTCACCTTGAGTTTCTGATAACAGTTGAAGTGTTTCGTTCCGAATAAAATTAAACACGCGTTTAATTTTACTCAAAATTCAAATTAGCTCCAATTGACTCCAAACCAGCTCCATAATGTAGTGCTCGTCAATACGAACCCAACGCAATTCGTTTCTTCAGTTTTCGACCTCATATGACAAAGTTACGATGTTACAAAGTTTATACGATTTTAATATATATATATTTACTATTTTATTTTTATTTTAAAACCCTTAACCTATCAGAGACGTTCGATTTGCTTTCTTCAATCAGGCCGCGCATTTACTCTTTCTTCCCCATCGTTTATATTCACGAACGAAACCCACTTGCCGCCGTTCTTTGCTTGAATTAACACGCCACATCGATGATCGAGACGACGATCAGGGAGTGCCAAACGAACGCCCTAGCCCACGCGCATCTCCACCTTGAACGAAAGCGAGCTCGGCCCCACCTACGCTGTGAAATCGGCCTCCAAACGCACGCCGCTCGAGCTCGTCCCCAGGTTGTCGTGGTTCACCAATCACGATCTTAACCGTTGAAATCGTAGAACTCGATGCGCTCTTCCTCTTTGTAGTTGAGCATTTTTGATGAAAGTGAATGGATTGGAAGAGATCGAGAGAAGAACGTTGGCTATTTTCGGCCATTAAAACTTATGGTGGCGGCTAACCCTAGATCTGTTGGGGTTTGAGTGCAAATGAAAAAATCTAGGTCCTTTTATAGAAAATTTCAAAACACTATTCATCCGAAAATTTCCCAAACTCGAAACGAAGCGTGTCGGCTGGCGTTTCTAATGTTTTACCCCTGTTCCGAACACAATGAAACATGTTTCGGAGGCTAATTCGATCATATGTGCGAGTTACAGAAATAAACGATCAAATTTAAATTAAATCGGTTAAACTAATTTCTATGCGTTTTAGCTTGCCCCGGACAAATCGTAAATCCGATTGACATGAAATTTGAAATCTTACAATAATTTAACATTACGGATCCGATGAAACTGGTTTCGTCAAAATCCGAGACTGTTTGAAAAACGATTATTTTCACTCGTCAATTAAATATTAAAATATTCAATTTTAACAAATTAACTTTTAATTCAATTTCAAAAGTTCTCTAACATCATTCTAATTCCAATATGATTTAATATAACTTTATAAATCATTTTTATTCACATTTAATCTAATTTCCAATTATTTACGCAATTTCAAATATTAAATTGTCGATTTAATTATCCAATTAAATCTCTATATTCGAAATTAAATTTATTCGACTTACAAATATTACTTGTTAATATTTAAAATTAATTAAATATACGAATTTCAAATGACAGAAATTCTGGGTCGTTACAATCTTCCCCCCTTAAAAGAATTTCATCCTCGAAATTGTAAAGTAAGAAAAATGCCTCAAATCCTTTAACTTTTCAAAAATCCACTTAGTGAAAATTTTATATTCACCTTTTCCAAAACCTTTAACCTCGACCAAAACAATGGTTTCCATTTTCTACTTCAATTCCTACGTTTTATTACAATTTGGAAAAATGATTTTCCGTTAACAAAAATTTTCCCAAAATTTTGTCAAAATTTTTCTATCTCCCAAAATTCACGGAAAATTTTGGCAGAGTCTCCCTTGTACGGAGGAGCTTTTGCAAAATCACAATAGATATAAATATATATACATCGACCCACACGGTCGGAAAACAGAAAAACAATTCATATTTCCTATTTTTATTGCGTAGGCGTACCTTTTTAGCATTTTTAAGCAAAGCAGTTATTTATTAAGCATTTTAGCGCGACCCAACCAGCCGAACGGCAGCCACGACACCTGTATTTACTCAATTTAAATATGTAAGTGCCACATATACGAAGTTATTAACATTTTACTCTTTTAAACAACTACAACATATGCATATTAAAAGAAATGCATACTAAACAAGGTTTATAAGCAACTTATATGATTTCGACATCACTTGTAATTGTTTACAACCAATTCATATACAACGACATTCATTTCTTCATTTTCAATTAGTTTACATTCACTAATTTAAATTCAAGTTGGTTCACTTTCAATTTGGATTCAATTATATAGCTTTCATACGTTAGCTTTCCATTTGATTAATTCAATTACATATGAATTTCTATACAATCAACTAACAATCATCTAACAACCAAATCATAATCAACATAACCAAATTCATTCAATTTACTTTACTTTACATTCAATTTGGTTCAAAATTTTTAATTCCAATTGGTTTAATATTAAATTGGCTTTCATTGAATTTCCAATTTATTAACTTTTAATGAATTAACACTTACATCCATTATTCCATATCAATTTACTTACATTCGATTGATTAACATTCAATCCATTTATTAATTCAATTGCTAATTCATTTTACAAATAAGGTTGAATCTCCTTTATATAACTCAAGTTCACATCCATTTAATTCACTTTATTATTTTACTTCGACACCAAAATCAACTTCATTTAACATCACTTAAGTTATATTCCATTTCAAATTTCCACTTATAAATCCAATTCAGATTTTGTTTTTCTTAACAAAATTGTTAAGCACATGTAACGTTTCGAGATTTTCAACTTCTGAAAATCGACATTAATACGTCCATTGTATCAACTACCGAGCAATCGAATGCCGGAAAACCGAATTGTTATGGTTAAAAAGAAGAGGTAGAAGAAAAAGAAGAAAAAGAAGAAAAAGAAAAAGAAAAAGCAACAGAAACAATATCAGAATCTCACATTCGCAGCGGAACAATATATAATAGATAAATGAATAATCTTTAAATCAAGAACTATATCAGTTTGTACATTACATCATCAGAGTCAATATTCAACACAATACATCAATGGACAGTTATATAAACTTGTCCTTATATAGAATACACAGCGGAATAAATAATATCATATACAAGTGATATGTCTCGGCATCCAGCTCGCCACTTGAGCTCCACAACATCTCCTGAATCCAGAATGACCTGAAAACCTAACTCTAGGCTGCCCGTGTGGAAAATGATGGGCACCCAGAGTTTAGAAAGAGAACAATAAACTCCAGGTCAGTCATGGGACTGGTGTGAGAACTAAAAACAGTTATTATCTTTAAAACAACAACAAAGGAAGTAAAAGACATCCTCAATGCTTTTTGGAAAATGAAACTACCATAAGGCCTCCCGCCATACACACAATGAAAACGCAGAATTGGAGGAGATTTCTCCTTATGATAGTCAAACATGCTTACTACGCAAAACCATTTGATTTGATATTATTATTAGTGCATAGTGCAGAAAAACATTTCGAAAGTATAATATTAATCTTAGCCAGCATAGGTACCATTATATTATGCCTACTATAGCTACCATGTTAAATGGCAGGTTCTACAACTAAAACCGTACAGGGTTCGTATTGGAAATTGGATTTCCAACAAATGGTCAAGCTAAGGAACTTCCTACTGCTACATGGGTACGCCTCTGGCGGGATGTCCCGAGAACTAACTAGCTCTCTACCAACACAAGGTTGGGTTACCTCTTACACTAGGTAACTACTACACGAATATGCCACCCTCCGGTCCTTTGGGACCTTTATCCGAGGCGCCTCAACAAAACAACAATCACATAGTAAATGAGATTGGAGTAACCACATAGGTTAAATACCAGGGCTCCATACCTGATACCACCCTTTTCCAGAAGGAAATGACATACCCTAAAGGGAGCGACCCTCATAACCTTGCCGCATCATTCCTGTTTTGACCATTTCCAGGGTGTGAGGTCTGACGAAGTCTCGTCCACAAAGCTACGCTTTGGCACAAAGCCATGCTTTGATCACAAATGATCAACAAATCATCAACAACACTTAGCATGCCACACTACCAAATTGGGAGTATATCACTGATAACCTTCAACTACATAACCTCTGAACTCGTACGTCTCAGAGAAGGGTGTTAAGCTAAGAGAATAAATTCTCCGCCACCAACAGAAATGTATTTGAAAGATCAAAATGTAATGTCAGACATGTAACCATACAAGTCTGTTCCGGGTTCGAACAGAACCGAAGGCACTTCCAAAGAAGCCCTTGCAATCCGGGTATTCACAATCCCGATAGAACTTCCCATCACAAAGGAAATCTCTATACTGTAGCTAACGGTGCAGAGACAATCGATAGGTCATCCTATCATTTTCACAAATACCCGGTCTTCACCACCGGTCTTCAAATGTTATCCATATCGTCATATCACTTATTCAGAATGGGTTATATGACACAAAGGTCCTTTCCCGGCTAAACCGAATAGTGAGCACAATATTTAAAACATATGGATATAGGGATTTCAATTAAGTCACAACTTATTACCCAAATTGTAACGACCCGTATTTTTACGGATCGAAACATCGTAGAACAGTTGACAATTGGTCGCATTGTTGATAAGTCATCTAGAGTCTAAGTCTTAGGTCATAGGAAGGTTTGGAGCGACCTAGGCATTGGGATAAGTCGTGGGGAAATTAGGTCGTATGGGGTGGCTTAGGTCGAGTGACCGACTTAGGAAGTGTACGACCTAAGAGATAGACGACCTAAGGAATGGGATGACTTGTAGAAGTTTGCGACCTAGTAGTCTGGGCGAGGTAAGGGCTTAGGTCGCACAGGAAATAGGTCGAGTTATAGTTTAGGTCGTTCGAGCGACTTAAGGTTAATGGGGTAAGTCGTTAAAGTTTAGGTCGTAGACGACCTAAGAGATGAGCATGGTAGAAGTCTTAAGGAGGAAAAGCGACCTAAGGATTTTTAGTTAGGTCGAGTGAACGACTTATATAATGTAGCGACCTAGTATATTGGAGCGACCTATAGGGTAAGCGACCTAAGAGTTAGCGAGTTAACAACCCAGTATTTGGAGACCTAGTGGTTAGCATGTTAGCATAGTTAGGTCGTTAGACGACCTAAGAATGTTAGGTCGCATAAGTTGGTAGGTCGCGTGAGTTGTTAAGTCGTAACTCGTTGAGTCCTGGTTCGCGCGCGCGTGTGTTTTGGCTTAAGTCGTAGACGACTTAGGTGTTAGGTCGCGTGTTTGCTAAGTCGTAGGTCGCGTGATGTTTTAGGTCGCGTGAAGGCTTAAAGTGTAGGTCGCTGGGTGTTAGGTCGTGAGCGACCTAGGAGTTGAGTCGTATGTGCGCTAAGCTGCAGTTGTCTGTTAGGTCGGCAATAGTTAAGTCGCGCGCATTAGGTCGTAGATCGTTGGCATATTAAGTCGCAGATGCGCATTGTTTTAAGTCGTTAGGCGTTAGGTCGTTGAACTGTTGAGTCGTAGGTCGGAGAAAGGGATAAGTCGGAGATGACTTATAGAGGCAGACGGCCTAAGTTTTCAGCCTATAAATACTCGCCATTTTCTCACTTTTTGGGATCCGGATTTCGAAGCGACGAAGTGCTGCCATTTTGAGAGCTCGACTTCTACACTTCTTCAGTTCTTTCCTTCACTCCAATCTAGTAATTCCTTCCATCCATATCGAAGATCAAATCGAAGATCGAAGAGCTTAGATTGAAGATCTACATTCATCGAAGTGAGATTTCATCGTTCGAAGCGGATTCGTGATAGATCAAGCTAGATCCTTCGCTGTACAGATCTGAAGTGTGTTGATTTGGGGTTGTTTAGGTGATTTGGTGAGTGGTGATTATCTCTCACACGGATCCAAAGGATTATATCGGATCGTTGGCTTGATTGGGTGTTAAAATAATGATTTCCATGCATTTTCCTAATCCTAAGTATAGATCCATATAGATCCATTGTTCATGATGATTTGGCATCCATTTTACTACATGTTAACCTATGCAAGTTCATTCATCAAGATTATAGAGATATTGCTCTTGTTTTCATGCTTGTTAGACTTTTGACTCTTTAATTACGAAATTGCCATTATTGTTATAATTGTCTATTTAGATCATATTTGAATGCTTGATTACTTGGATTAATGTTTGACTTGATTGATGGCTATGAATTAGATGATTGATGATTTGAATTAGACAAGTTGGTCGAAGATGATTCGAAAGCTAAGGGAAAGGCTCTTGAATTGGAAAAGCTGCTCGTGGCATATGTAGCGGATGATGAAGCTCATATGGATAGATTTGATGATGATGTTGAGATGAAGCTTTGCTATGATGATGATGAGGCGAAGCATGATATGAGATAGTCTTGGTCTAATCCAGGCGGGATCATTCCAAGCAAGTTGATAACTCGGTGATATGGTTCGAGTTAGAGGATAATGGTTTGCTCGAGAGGCGCTTGAGCTAGTATGGAAATAGTCGTCGAGGAGGATGACTAGAAGGCTGAGATCTCATTGTTGTTGAAGGTTCTAGCATGCTCAAAGCAAGAGTACGTTGGGCAGATTCGATAGTCCCTGAAGGCTAATGATTGATAGTCAAGTACTCTGGGCAGATTCGATAGTCCTAGGCACGGATCACGATGACGTGCAGAGTTATGTCTAGAACCGGGGTTTTCCATTAGCCCTTGACGGACGGCTGAAAGAATGTGCCGGTCATTCAATTAACGATGATATCGAAGCAATGATAACAGTGATAGCCAGAGTCATGGATGTTTGGTTGTATCGTCATTCGGTCTCAAGAGCGGTATTTTCTGGGTGCTTATCTGATCTTGGTTTAGGCCTTGGGGGTTTGTACTTGGAAAACATCGCCCTTGACTCGAGTGATAATTGCTTTACCTTAAATTGTGTGCTTTGCTATGATTGCTTCTACTTAGTGTGTGTCTGGGGGCTATCACTGTAGAAAGAGGTGGAGTGGGAGGGTTGTATTCCTATTCCTTTTCCTGTATGCTCTTTTGGTATGTTGTTAGTTAATTTACTGCTCACTAAGACTGTTGTCTGACTCAAGGCTTTATGTTTTAACTCTTATTGCCTTGGGCTGTTCGTCCATTTTGGGACAGGCAGACTAGGTAGCAGGTGACAGGTGTTGTTCTTGCTTTCCACGGTGTTGATATCGAAGACGAGCTGGAGGGTTGCATATTATCTTCTTATTATATGTACTGGGTGTTCCGCTGTTTGTATTTTCTCTGAGTGTTTTGTAGTGAGGCTTGTTGTATTGACTATTCAGATGTTTGTATTCAACTATTATGAAGTTTTATTGATGAGATTCTATTCTGTGAAGCTTCACTATATGTATGTTCTATTGTATTTTGTCCATACGCTGTGAGTAATACGATAGATTCTGATGTTTTAATTTACCCTGACAATCGTCCATGGTCGCCTGGCACACTTTACAGCGCATTTTCTCTAAGTTCAGTGCAGGGGTCATGGGCGGTCGTTACACAAATCCTTTCCTTTAAATGGTTTAAACAAATTACCATTTTAAATCTTTAAACAAAAAGATTTACTTCACAATGTTCACCTAATTTCACAAAGATTCATTCACAGATTCCCAAATCATTTCCCATTTCAATTGGATTAACCCATTAAATCTTTAAATCAAGATTTAACTTTTAGCTTTCAAAACTATTCACAATTCAAGTCTTTTATAATATAAAAGATACACCTTTTAAAATCTTCTTTAATTTCAAGATAAAGCTTAATCATCTTCACAAAGGTTAATTCATAGTTTTTTCAAACTATTCACAATTTCATTTCAACTTGAAATGTTTCGATACAAATTGGAAATCTTTTCACTTTATGAAAGCTATTATTATTTGAAAACAGATAGTTTTCGTTTTGAAAAAAAAACTAACTACAATTACATAAGATAAAGTCATCCGAGTACAAATCTTGGTTTTAAATTTAAATTTCCAAAACCATATTTTTATAAATGGTTAAAAACCCATATAAACACCTTTTATAACTTGTAAAATCTTTTAGACCATAGTTCCCAAATCATTGAAATCAATTTCAAAATATTGAATTCAAATTTTAAATCAAATTTTCCCCATTTCAATTTTATTAAGTTATTTAAAATAACTCTTATTTTTGAAACTCATTTTCAAAAAAACTTTCAATTCCAATTTTCAAAACTAATTTGGATTCAAAAATTCAATCTTTAGAATTGTCAAAAATCTGTGACTTAACTGATTTCCACGTGAAATCCACATTTGTGTGTGTATTGTGTAGTCCAAGGGTTTAACACAATAGTGCAACAACATTCAACCATCACAGATCAAATATAACAATATAATTGATAAGCGGTATAAACTATAACGCTTATCTTTCATTCACAGATCACAGATATATATATATATATATATATATATATATCACAGATAAACAAATTACAGATCACAACACAAATCAGGATATATCACAAAGCATCACATATCAGAGATATCAAACAATTCAACATCCAATATAATCCAAACATCCATAAGTAGGATTAATTTAATTATCTGATTAATTTAAAGTCAGATAAATTTCTATGAATAAATTTTACTGGTTATGGTAAATTAATAATCAATTAATTACAAAAACATTTATTAAATTATCCTTTAATTGATCATAAATTAACCCTCAATTAATAACTAATACTTAATTAATTATACTTAATTAATTATTATAACCAATTAATTTCTCCTTATAAATTTCCAATGAATTTACAAAATCATTTCCTTTTTAAATAAGTTTCTTTATCTCTTTAAATCTATTTAAAAATCCAACATTTTAATAAATTCTTCAACTTACAATAATATTAATCGAAATCCATTAATTAAGCCTTTTCCCCGTAATTTGAAATTTTATTCAATATGGTTTAAAAATAACTTTATCTTTTAAAACTCCTTTTTAATTTATCCAATTCTCAAAAATAAATTCTTAAAATTTCAAAAATCCAATTTTTATTTATTTCTGGTATCCAACTATACCAAAAATATATCCGGCTAAACCGTAGCCTTCAACAATTTCAGTCACAAAGATAATCACACGGAGATTATAAATAATCAACACACAACATATGAAACCAATTCAAATGTTTGAGGAATCCTGTTGGATCCCTCCAACCTGTTTCCCTGCATCCACAGATGTTAGCACAATACCAATTCCACTTCGAGGTGGAATATCGCGGTATATGGGATTTATAAAATTATATCCGCTATTATGCGGCGCAATAGGGTCTCATCCGCTATATAATGCGGGAAATCAACTCCAAATACATATATAATACCAATTCCACTTCAAGGTGGAATATCGTGGTATATGTTTTTAATATAATAACCTCCGCTATTATGCGGCGTATAGGGTCTATTTCAATTCAACCAATCATCAATCATTATCCAAACACACAATCAACACTATCAACAATTTTAAATCTAACTATTTAAAATTTAAATCGAAACACAATTCGATTGAGTGAGGAGTTCTCACCTTGAGTTTCTGATAACAGTTGAAGTGTTTCGTTCCGAATAAAATTAAACACGCATTTAATTTTACTCAAAATACACACTAGCTCCAATCGACTCCAAACCAGCTCCATAATGTAGTGCTCGTCAATACGAACCCAACGCAATTCGTTTCGTCAGTTTTCGACCTCATATGACAAAGTTATGATGTTACAAAGTTTATACGATTTTAATATATATAAATTTACTATTTTATTTTTATTTTAAAACCCTTAACCTATCAGAGCCGTTCGATTTACTTTCTTCAATCAGGGCCGTGCATTTACTCTTTCTTCCCCATCGTTTATATTCATGAACGAAACCCACTTGCCGCCGTTCTTTGCTTGAATTAACACGCCACATCGATGATCGAGACGACGATCAGGGAGTGCCAAACGAACGCCCTAGCCCACGCGCACCTCCACCTTGAACGAAAGCGAGCTCGGCCCCTCCTACGTTGTGAAATCGGCCTCCAAACGCATGCCACTCGAGCTCGTCCCCAGGTTGTCGTGGTTCACCAATCACGATCTTAACCGTTGAAATCGTAGAACTCGATGCGCTCTTCCTCTTTGTAGTTGAGCATTTTTGATGAAAGTGAATGGATTGGAAGAGACTGAGAGAAGAACGTTGGCTATTTTCGGCCATTAAAACTTATGGTGGCGGCTAACCCTAGATCTGTTAGGGTTTGAGTGCAAATGAAAAAATCTAGGTCCTTTTATAGAAAATTTCAAAACACTATTCATCCGAAAATTTCTCAAACTCGAAACGAAGCGTGCTGGCTGGCGTTCCTAATGTTTTACCCCTATTTCGAACACAATGGAACATGTTTCGGAGGCTAATTCGATCATATGTGCGAGTTATGTAAATAAACGATCAAATTTAAATTAAATCGGTTAAACTAATTTCTATGCGTTTTAGCTTGCCCCGGACAAATCGTAAATCTGATTGACACGAAATTTGAAATCTTACAATAATTTAACATTACGGATCCGATGAAACTAGTTTCATTGAAATCCGAGACTGTTTGAAAAACGACTATTTTCACTCGTCAATTAAATATTAAAATATTCAATTTTTACAAATTAACTTTTAATTCAATTTCAAAAGTTCTCTAACATCATTCTAATTCCAATATGATTTAATATAACTTTATAAATCATTTTTATTTACATTTAATCCAATTTCCAATTATTTACGCAATTTCAAATATTAAATTGTCGATTTAATTATCCAATTAAATCTCTATATTCGAAATTAAATTTATTCGACCTACAAATCTCAATTGTTAATATTTAAAATTAATTAAATATACGAATTTCAAATGACAGAAACTATTTTCAAATAAATTATTTTAGTATAAACTATTTAAAACCTATCTTTTTAAATATTCAAATTATTTTGATTTCCAAGCTATTTTACTATATAATCCATTTTTAATACTTAAACTATTTTATATTAAACTATTTTAACTTTTTAAATTATTTTAAAACTACTCAAACTATTTTCTAAAATTCAAACTGGTCATAGTGGGAGTGTTATTATTAAATCATGGATTTAAATACGAATTTGGTTAAAATGAAGTTATAACCTAAATTGAAATTCGAAACAATTTTGGAAGCGAAATCGAGATATTAAGGTGAAAATGATTTTGAAGTGAAATAGAATATTTTGAGTAAATATGATGATTTTGAAATGAATTTGATTTTGAAGTGAATATGATATTTTGATATCAGGTACCAATTGTTTCCGAAATATAAAAGTACCAACCGGTGTGTAAAACGACGTTGGGTTGTTAAAGAGACCGTGGCCTCTTATTGGCACACTCTCTGTCAATATTGGAACCACTTTAACAACTATGTACGCGGAGGAGACTCCAGAATGAAGTGGTTGGATTTGGCGTTGTTTGCTAGATTTGAAGAGAGAACGATGATGGATAGACCTCGACACTTGTGCTAATTTGAAATTACTAAAATAGGACGGTTTGACAGGGCCAAGTGGGCTAATTACCCCTAGCGGACATCCATTCTTCGATTTTCTTGGACTCGGTCCATATTATTACTCTTGTTGTTGGTTTCAATTGGTGCACCTTGATTTGGGATAGCCTTCCTTTGACTTGATATGGGATGGATGGACGCGATTGGCGATCATGGCTACGATGCGTTACCACCAGCCCTACGACCCTAACTTGTAGTATCCTACCTTGGGCATTGCCTCACGTTCCTTTTCATACTTTTATCCCTATACGAGACCACTACGATTTTGGTTTGGTGTTGTCGTATCACGACGCATCCCTATCCCCCGACGTTCTACTAGGGCGTTATATGCAAACTGTACGACAATGCTTAAAAACACGTTAAGGGGGATTAATGTAAATCTTTAACGCTAAGAAAAATATTTATTTTACTGATTAAACATGATATATATAGCATATTCTACTATATATAAATAATTTGACGGATCCTTAAGAGATGGAAAATCCCGTAACAACTCTTGAGTTATTGCACGCACGTTATACACTTGATAGGAGATGTGAAAATTCGTAAACAACTCTGACGCTATTGCACTAATGTTATGTGATATCGATTTGACTCACATAAAGATATTTTAGTCCTGACTCGAGTGTTTTGTCTTTTCATTACGCTCGTGTCAACCCTGAGTATTTCAGCGCATTGAAGATCATTTTTGGAGGACGAAGATGAAGATTTGGTATATATTATACCATTATTATTCCCTGCATCATGTTGTCCTGCTGCATTATATTTTGTTTCTGTTGTAAATATAACTCTGATAAATGTTGTATAAATTGTAATCAAATGTATAGTAAACAGCTTCATGAACTGTTTATTTGATTATTATATTTTGTCATTCCGCTGCGAGATTCTGTGTTTGTTTTCTTCTTCTTTTCTTATGTTTCTTAATTAACCCCAATGATTATCTATGTTTCGGATTGTTTAAGTTGGACATGTGTGGATTATTGTCGAGCCTACTCAAATTAATTTTGAGCACCCGAGAGTTTAAGGGGAAAACATAAACTTCGAGTCAGAGATAAAGCCTGGTATGAATAATACTATACATCCCGGAATATATATGTTAAGTGAGACCACGCCGCTTAACGGAATGGGTTTCCCCTCACTCACATCCATTTAAAACATATCTTTGCAAAACTTTTTCCTTCAATCAAAACTGATTAAACATTGTAAAGCATCATTATGTAAACATACATAAACATCAGGTAATAATGAACTATATGTTCAAACACACAAGTTTTGTTTGGATAACTTTTAACCTTTGGCTGACTCGGGCCTACCGGACAATATAATCAAAATTAATCTAACACATATTGGCTATTCTTCTTTTGGAGTATCTGTCCTTAACTATCTGTTAAATACTTCACTTCTGGACGGTCTGTCCTTAACTATCTATTAAATACTTCTCTTTTGGACGGTCTGTCGATAGGTACCTTCTAGTAGTGCTGGTGATGTGCATGAATCTAGAGGAAGTTCAGTTCAAGGTGGAGCTGAAAGGAGTTTAGGCGATGCAGTACCTACCCGGGTCAGTCGTTGGACTATTAGGCCGCCCGAAAGGTATGGTGATTTGTAGTTTGCAAACCTTAGCCTTGGTGATCAGTTTGACTATGCCCTACATGTGGTTCATGAGGAGTCGCTTGACCTTAGTGAAGCTTTGAAGTCATGTGACAGTTCGAAGTGGATGTGCGTTATGGACAAGGAGTTAGAGTTGTTGAAGACGAACAAGACTTGGGAGATACAACGCTAGACTAGTTGCTAAAGGGTTTTTACAAAGAAAGGTATTGTAGTATAATGAGATATTCTCTCCAGTAGTGAGGCATACGTCTATCCGAATTTTGCTCGCTATCGTCGCAGCTCATGACTTGGAGCTGGAGCAACTGGACGTGAAAACCGCTTTCTTGCACGGAGAGTTAGTTGAGACCATCTACATAAAGCAGCCAGAAGGATTTGTTGTAAATGGGAAAGAAAATTGGGTTTTCAAATTGAAGAAGTCATTGTATGGACTTAAGCAGTTGCCTAGACAATGGTGCAAGAGGTTTGACTCTTTTATGCTTTCACTTGGTTTTGATCGTAGCATCAAAGACGCTTGTGTGTACTTCAAGCATTTAAAGAATGGTAGATGGGTGTACCTACTCTTGTACACGGATGATATGTTGATTGCTTCCAAGGATAAGGCTGAAATCGATAGTTTAAAGCGAAAGCTAAAAGCGGAATTCGAAATGAAAGACCTTAGAGAAGCAAAGAAAACTTTGGGTATGGAAATCCAAAGGGATAGAAAGCTTGGACTTTTGAGCCTCACTCAAAAGGAGTACATTCAAAAGGTGCTTGCTCAGTTTAGCATGGAAGGGGCAAAGGCAATCAGCACACCCATGCCTTTGCACATACAGCTTTCTAGTAAAGGCTCTCCGATCTTGGAAAAGGACAAGGCTTATATGATGTAGGTCCCATATGCAAGTGCAGTTGGCAGCTTGATGTATGCCATGGTCTGCACTAGGCCTTACATTGCACAGGTGGTTGGATTGGTGAGTAGATTCATGGAAAATCCAGCAAAGACGCATTGGGAAGAAGTGAAGTGTATCTTCAGATACCTTAGAGGAACTCCAAACCATGGACTTGTCTTTAGCGGCAAAGGAAGAGATTTTAGCTTGGTTGGATTTTGTTATTCCGACTATGTTGGTGATAGAGATCGAAGGAAGTCAACCTCCGGATATGTGTTCACCATTAGTGGGACAACGATCGGTTGGAGAGTGAGGTTGAAGACAATTGTGGCTTTGTTCACTACAGAGGCAGAGCTCATAGCTGCGGTTGAAGCACTAAGGAGGCACTTTATTTGAGGCGACTGTTGTGTGATTTGGGCTTTGTATATAAAGGCGTGAATGTGTACTGTGATAGTCAGAGTGCAATTCACTTAGCTGAAAATCTGGCATTCAGCTTGAGGATGAAGCATATTGAGGTGAGAGAGTCATTCCTTGTCTCTATGAGTGAAGAGAAGGTAGTTCGTCTTCAGAAGGTTCACACAAAGGAGAACGCAACAGACATGTTTACCAAGTCATTGCCTGTTGCTAAGTTCGAGCATTGCTCGGACTTGATTTGCTTAATGAAGTGCTAGGTGCCATGGGGTGGCACGGGGGAGAGTTGAGTTGGTTCATGGAGACGTTTGTTTTCATGGTGGAGATTGATAGGTTCTACACGGACTGGGTACTTCGAACACTTTATTGATGGGCGGTGGCCTTGCCGGAGTTCGTTGACAGAGTGTAATGGGTGATAGCATTACCGAAGCTCATTGGGTAAGTATCCATTGCTTGGAGCATAAAGGTGTAGATGGAGTGGGAAGGCTTGTTGGAATAAGGTATTAAGGTGGAGATTGTTGAAAGTTGTTACCAGATTCCATCAGAGAAGCTCGAAGGTGAAGGAATCTCGGAGCCACGAAGCCCTAGCCAAGGAGGAGCGACAACGACAAGGATGCAATGTCACGGAGCTTGGAGCCGGTTAATCTTGTCCGGCGATGTTTTAGGGTTTGCTGAACTTGGAGATGGGATCTCGTTCGGTGTTGATGGCAAAAAGGAAGGTGGAGTTTGGAACGGTGAAATCTGGAGATATTGATGTAGATCTAGGAGATGCTGATTTGGTCCGCTGAAGTGGGGAGAATGGTTTTCATTTGGTGGAAGCAATTTTATTTTTCCGCTCCAACATTTTTCGCTCCATAATTTGCCAATCCAGATTTGAGACGCTGAAGGCCGAACCAAATAAGTGGTTCGGTGTTAGAGCATGCCAGTCCAAATCATACCGGACCAAACCATGTGTGCTAATGCCGAACCAAATTGTGCTGGACCAAATGCTCCACCGAACCAAGTAGTGCCGCTCTAGATGTTTGGTTCGGGAATAATACCGAACGAAATATTTCATTCGGTGGAATGGTTTTTCCGGACGAGAATTTTGGTTCGGTAAAGTCATGCTGCTCCAGATTGCTTTTGCCAATCCAAACGTGCGCTGTGCCGGTCCATATTGTTGAACCAGAATTTGCATATCGGACCAGATTGTGAAGTGTGCTACCGAACCAGATGGGGTATGCCGAACCAAACCTTAGTATTGTAGAAGCTACGCCTCCTCATTTCTTCAGTCTATAAATAGTGGAGCTTTTGGACAACAATGGCAGCCATTCTAGAAAGAGCTGAAACTCTATAGAATTTTGACTGTATTGTTAATTCTTCTTATGTATAGCCTCCAAAAGTGAATCAATCTTGTAACTCTAATCTTTCATTGATTAATAAAATCTCCTCTCCCCAAGTGGACGTACACTGCCTCGCGGTAGTAGAACTACTATAAATACTGGTGTTATTTATTTTTCTGCATTGCACAGATCTGTGACTGTCTGTTCTGGTGTTTATCTCAATTTGTTTCATCTCACTATAATCATGATTCGGTTGTTTTCCGCTGCGACGTGTTTTTTATTCCCTTAGACTGATCATCTTAAGGGATTTTCCCCGACATCATCATCTATAACACATGATCAATTTTTCCCAATACAAATTCGACGTTATCAATGTAGATCGACAAAATAAATCATGCACAAATTCATGATCGAGAAATCAAGCGATGAAAGGTCGGATTAGGTTTAGGTGTTAAAGCGAGATTATATCATTAAGCCGCAATTTAGGTCCACGTATTAAAAAACACATTAATTTTGTCCTTGAACTAGAATAATAACGGTCCGTCCTTGACCTAAAAAAGCCATAATGTTGCGTTCCATACTATTTTCCAATTATATATATATGATGATGGCATGGGTATGAAATTTATGTTGTATATAAATGAGGTCATTGTGTGTAGCATGGATTGAAAGTTCGATAAGTTTGAAATTTTGTTGTACGCAACATAAATTAATGTATTGTTTTAGGCTAATTCTTTGTATATGACAAACATAGGTAGAAAATGTACTTGTGTATCCTAATGCAAATATATTATGAAGTAGCAAAATGAGCACATGAATTTAAACAAATAAACTTTTAAAAAAAAATATTGGTGAAAAGAAAGTAAGTTCATTGCCATAATTGAGCCCATAAAATAATTACACAATTCATGATCAGTATTATATGCCATTTAAAGCTTTGACAGGAGTGATTTATCAAAAAAGAAAATTCTACATAGCACAATTTGAAATGAATACCAAATTCTATACAAAGAATATAACTTTTATTTTATTTTTGGAAAAACTTAATAAAAAAGAGATCTTTTAGGAAAAAAAATCAGAATTCAATTATTTGGCATGCTTAGCCAACGCGCTACAAACTAAAGGTCATTGAACCTTCAATATTTGGGCTCCAATCAGGATGGTACATGTTGGAATTTGATACCTAATTCATCGATCATAGAAGCTTGAAGTCGCAGAAGCAAAGGCGAAGACAGAGGAGGAAGAGCATGGCCAAACCCTAGTTTTGTTCGGAGAAGAATTGCTTCGTCCGGTGTTGCTGAGCTGGGGATTGCCGAACCAAAATTATGGTTCAGTGTTGTTGCGCTGCTGCTCCATCTGGAGCGGTGATTAGGAGGCCAGACGAGAAATCTCATCCGATGATTTTTGGTTTGGGAGTTTGTTTAGAGCGGAAGTAAATACCGAACTAGAGAGCACGTTCGGTAGCTAATGCCACTCCAATGCTATGGCGCTCCAAATAGAAGTGCCGGTGCCGAACCAGAAGACGCTGCTCCATGTGATGCCAAACGAAATATCTCGTTCGGTATTTGGGCATGCCGGTCCAAACTGAAGTGGAGATGCCAGTCCAGACTTGAAGTGCCGCTCAAGATGAATGGCGGTCCACTTTTCTTTTTCGGGCACTGAGTGCTGGAACAGATGAAAATGCCAAACCAAATGGATACCGAACCAAGTTGACCGAACCAAAGTGATGTCGAACCAGATGTGTGATACTAGGCCAAATGTGTGCCGGACCAGATTTTGGTGTTTGCCGAACCAAAACCCTGAGCTACTATATAGCAGCTACCCCTCCTCATTTCTTTACTCTATAAATAGTGGAGTTTCTGGACAACAATGGCAGCTATCCTAGAGAGCTGAAACTTCACAGAATTTGGTCTGTATTGTTAATTCTTCTTATGTATAACCTCCAAAAGTGAATCAATCTTGTAACTCTAATCTTTCAGTGATTAACAAAATCTCCTTTCCCTAAGTGGACATACACTGCCTCGCGGTAGTGGAACCACTATAAATACTGGTGTTATTTATTTTTCTGCATTTCATAGATCTGTGATTGCCTGTTCTAGTGTTTATCTTTGTTTTTTCGTCTCACTACAATCACGATCCAGTTGTTTCCTGCTGTGTTGGGTTTTTTATTCCCTTAGACTGATCATCTGAAGGGATTTTCCCCAACAGTCTGGTATCAGAGCTACAAGGTTGATTGAGGAATGTTAGACACTATGGCAGGAGATGAAGCGACTCAAGTTGTTACAAGACCCAATACTAGAGGGATGTATATCGCGTCAGGATCACAGTTGGCAATTGAGAAATGGAATGGGGATAAAGACTTTGAAAAGTGGCAATGGTGGACGATGGTTGTTCAAATAAGGAATGAAGTCCATCCAGTAGTGTTTGCCCCTGACAAGTTGACGGCTGACATCTCAGTTGTGGAAAGGAAGGAGATGGAGAAATCGGCGTTTACTACTTTACAACTAGCTATGGGAGAGAATGTTATCTCAGATATTAGCAATGAGACCACTGCTAGGGGCATTTGGACCAAGCTAGAAATTCTTTACTTGAAGAAATCTCCGACTAACTGTTGGATATTGCTGAAGACATTTTTCACCATGCAGATGAGAGAGGGCACTTTAGTGAAGGAACATATTAATTTCTTTGATGATCTCGTGATAAAGATGAAGACTGTTGACTTAAAGATGGATAAGGAGCAAATGACAATGATTTTTTTGTGTTCTCTTCCGGAGCGATACATAGGTTTCGCTAACAGCCTTATCTTCGCTACAGACATATTGACAGTGGAAGATGTGAAGTCAAGCCTCCTATCTGAGAGCTTGAGATATCAGATGAATGAGATAAGTAAAGGAAGTAGAGGTGGAAGTAGTAGGCATGGCCTGTTTGTTGAAAGAGGTAGAGATGATAAGAAGAATTGGCACTCTAGAGGGCGTTCCAAGTCCAGGAAGCCCGGTAATGGCAGGAGATGAAAGTATAAGGATGGGAAGTGCTTCATCTACAAGAAACCTGGTCATTGGAAAAAGGATTTT
Source organism: Allium fistulosum (assembly GCA_030737815.1). Classification (NCBI taxonomy): domain Eukaryota; kingdom Viridiplantae; phylum Streptophyta; class Magnoliopsida; order Asparagales; family Amaryllidaceae; genus Allium; species Allium fistulosum. Next base: position 101,035,376 of record CM060902.1, read on the forward strand.
CCAGATTTGAAGAAGAAGGAAGAAGACGGATCTTCATCATTTTCGGTGGAGAAGTCTGTATCTGACGATGTGTGGTCTACAGCAGTGTTGGATGTCTCAAACCATTGGGTGCTGGACTCGAGGGCGTCTTTCCATATGACGCCTAATAAGGATTACTTCGGTTCTTTCGTTGAATGAGAGGGAAGCTCTATTCTTATGGGTAATGATGCTAGCTGTAAAGCAATAAGTGAAGGTACGATGAGGATCAGGATGTTTGACGGAGTGATACGCACTTTGACGGGTGTCCGATAAGTTCCAGGTCTTCGAAAGTCCTTAATTTCTTTAGGACTATTGGCATCTTTGGGATGCAAGGTAACTATCGAGAAGGATAGTCTAAAGGTTTCGAGAGGTACACTAGTTCTTATGAAAGGAGATGTGTTCCAAAATCTGTATTTGCTGAAAGGAACCACAGTTCTTGGAGAGTCGTGTGTTGGAGTAGATAATTCTCGTACATTGGATGCCACAAAGCTTTGGCATCTCAGGTTGGATAATATTTCAGAGAAGGGCTTAGAGTTGGCTCGGAGATGGAAGACGATCAAAGGAGGAAGCTTCGATAAAATGGTCTTTTGCCAGGAGTGTGTGTTAGGAAAGCAAACTAAAGTATCTTTTGGAGTTGAACTCCATAGATTGAGGCGAGTACTTGAGTACGTGCATACAGATATTTGAGGACTGGTTGCTACTCCTTCTCTTAGAGGTGCAAAATATTTTATCTCTTTCATTGATGGTTTTCTCGGAAAGTACGGGTGTATGTGATAAAGGCCAAATCTGAGAGTTTTGAGAAGTTCAAAGACTGGAAAGCACTTGTTGAGAACCAATCTGGTTCTAGGTTGAAGGTGTTGAGATCTTATAATGGTGATGAATTTGTCTCTAGGGAGTTCCTCGACTTTTGTAGACAACATAGCATTCAGAAATATTTAACTACACCCGGCAATCCGCAATCCAATGGGGTTACAGAAAGAATAAACATGACTCTACTGGAGAAGGCTCGTTGCTTGAGATTGATGGTGGGCTTGTCTAGAGGCTTTTGGGCTGAGGCATTATCAACTGCTGCGTATATCATAAATTGAATTCCATGCTCGGCCATAGATGAGAAGATTCCAGAGGAAAAGTGGAGAGGTAAAGCTGTGTATCTTGGTTACTTCTGAATTTTTGGTTGTGCTGTGTACGTTCACCATACAGGTGATGACAAGTTGGGGGCTAAAGCATACAAGGGCGTACTAATAGGATACACTGATGGTATCAAAGGGTATCAAATTTGGAACCCTGTTGATCGGAAGATTGTTCTTTTCAGACATGTTACTTTTGATGAGTCTGTTATGTTCAATCCGAAGGAGAAGCTACCTACCACATCTGAAGATTCTGATAGGCCTAAGGGGATGGGTGAAGTTCCCGTGTTCCAGCCAAATAGTAGAGTTGTTGTTGATGCTGTCGAGGAAAACGCAGCTGATGAAACATCACAGAATAGTCCACAGGTACCTTGTAGTAGTGCTGGTGATGTGCATGAATCTAGAGGAAGTTTAGTTCAAGGTGGAACTAAAAGGAGTTTAGGCGAAGCAGTACCTACTTGGGTCAGTCGTAGGACTATTAAGCCGCCCGAAAGGTATGGTGATTTGCACTTTGCGAACCTTAGCCTTGGTGATCAGTTTGACTATGCCCTACATGTGGTTCATGAGAAGCCGCTTGACCTTAATGAAGCTTTGAAGTCATGTGACAGTTCGAAGTGGATGTGTGCTATGAAGTAGGAGTTAGAGTCGTTGAAGAAAAACAAGACTTGGGATTTGGTACCACCTCCTCAAGGAAGCCAAGCCATAGGTTGCTAGTGGTTTTTCAAGGTGAAGGATGATGGGATATATAAGGCTAGACTAGTTTCTAAAGGATTTTCACAAAGAAAGCGATTGGAGTATGATGAGATATTCTCTCTAGTAGTGAGGCATACGTCCATCCGCATTTTTCTCGCTATCGTCGCAGCTCATGACTTGGAGCTGGAGCAACTTAACGTGAAAACCGCTTTCTTGCACGGAGACTTGGATGAGACCATCTACATGAAGCAGCCAGAAGGATTTGTTGTAGATGGGAAAGAAAATTTGGTTTGCAAATTGAACAAGTCTTTGTATGGACTTAAGCAGTCGCCTAGACAATGGTACAAGAGGTTTGACTCTTTTATGCTTTCACTTGGTTTTGATCGTAGCATCAAAGACACTTGTGTGTACTTCAAGCATTTAAGAATGGTAGATAGGTGTACCTACTCTTGTACGTGGATGATTTGTTGATTGCTTCCAAGGATAAGGCTGAAACCGATAGTTTCAAGCAAAAGCTAAAAGCGGAATTCAAAATGAAAGTCCTAGGAGAAGCAAAGAAATTTTTAGGTATGGAAATCCAAAGGGATAGAAAGCTAGGACTTTTGAGCCTCACTCAAAAGGAGTACAGTGATGATCAGGATGTTTGACGGAGTGATACGCACTTTGACAGGTGTCCGGTATGTTCCAGGTCTTCGGAAGTCCTTAATTTCTTTAGGACAATTGGCATCTTTAGGATGCAAGGTAACCATCGAGAAGGATAGTCCGAAGGTTTCGAGAGGTGCATTAGTTCTTATGAAAGGAGTTATGTTCTGAAATCTGTATTTGATGAAAGGAATCACAGTTCTTGGAGAGTCGTGTGTTGGTGTAGATAATTCTCGTGTATTGGATGCCACAAAGCTTTGGCATCTCAGGTTGAGTCGTATTTCAAAGAAGGGCTTAGAGTTTCTTCGGAGATGGAAGATGATTAAAGGAGGAAGCTTCGACAAAATGGACTTTTGCCAGGAGTGTGTATTAGGCAAGCAAACTAAAGTATCTTTTGGAGTTGAACTCCATAGATCGAGGCGAGTACTTGAGTACATGCATACAGATATTTATGGTCCGGTTGCTACTCCTTCTCTTTGTGGTGCAAAGTATTTTATCTCTTTCACTGATGACTTTTCTCGGAAAGTACGGGTGTATGTGATGAAGGCAAAATCAAAGAGTTTTGAGAAGTTCAAAGACTGGAAAGTGCTTGTTGAGAACCAATCTGGTTCTAGGTTGAAGGAGCTAAGATCTAATAATGGCGGTGAATTTGTCTCTAGGGAGTTCCTCGACTTTTGTAAACAACATGGCATTCAGAGACATTTAACTACACCCGGCGATCCGCAATCCAATGGGGTTGCAGAATGAATGAACATGACTCTACTGGAGAAGGCTCGTTGCTTAAGATTGATGGAGGGCTTGTCTAGAGGCTTTTGGGCTGAGGCATTATCAACTACGGCGCATATCATAAATCGAGTTCCATGCTCAGCCATAGATGGGAAGATTCCAGAGAAAAGTGGAGAGGTAAAGCAGTGTATCTTGGTTACTTCTGAATTTTTGGTTGTCCTATGTACGTTCACCATACAGGTGATGACAAGTTGGAAGCTAGAGCATACAAGGGCGTACTAATGGGATACACCGATGGTATCAAAGGGTATTGAATTTGGAACCTTGATGATCTGAAGATTGTTCATTCCAGACATGTTACTTTTGATGAGTCTGCTATGTTCAATCCGAAGGAGAAGCTACCTACCAGATCAAAAGATTCTTATAGGCCTAAGGAGATGGAAGAAGTTCCCATGTTCCAGCAAAATAGTAGAGTTGTTGTTGATGCTGTCGAGGAAAACGTAGTTGATGAAACATCACAGGATAGTCTACAGGTACCTTTTACTAGTGCTGCTGATGTGCATGAATCTAGAGGAAGTTCAGTTCAAGGTGGAGCTGAAAGGAGTTTAGGAGAAGCAGTACCTACCCGGGTCAGTCGTAGGACTATTAGACTGCCCGAAAGGTATGGTGATTGGCAATTTGCGAACCTTAGCCTTGGTGATCAGTTTGACTATGCCCTACATGTTATTCATGAGGAACCGCTTGATCTTGATGAAGCTTTGAAGTTATGTGATAGTTCGAAGTGGATGTGCGCTATGGAGGAGGAGTTAAAGTCGTTGAAGAAGAACAAGACTTGGGATTTGGTACCACCTCCTCAAGGAAGCCGAGCCATTGGTTGCAAGTGGTTGTTCAAGGTGAAGGATGATGGGATATACAAGGCTAGACTAGTTGCTAAAGGGTTTTCACAAAGAAAGGGATTGGAGTATGATGAGATATTCCCTCTAGTAGTGAGGCATACGTCCATCCGCATTTTGCTCGCTATCATCGCAGCTCATGACTTGGAGTTGGAGCAACTAGACGTGAAAAGCGCTTTCTTGCACGGAGACTTTGATGAGACCATCTACATGAAGCAGCCCGAAGGATTTGTTTTAGATGGGAAAGAAAATTTGGTTTGAAAATTGAAGAAGTCTTTGTATGGACTTAAGCAGTCGCCTAGACAATGGTACAAGAGGTTTGACTCTTTTATGCTTTCACTTGGTTTTGATCGTAGCATCAAGGACGCTTGCGTGTACTTCAAGCATTTAAAGAATGGAAGATGGGTGTACCAACTCTTGTACGTGGATGATATGTTGATTGCTTCTAAGGATAAGACTAAAATCGATAGTTTAAAGCGAAAGCTAAAAGCGGAATTCGAAATGAAAGACCTTGGAGAAGCGAAGAAAATTTTGGGTATGGAAATCCAAAGGGATGGAAAGCTAGGACTTTTGAGCCTCACTCAAAAGTGTTAGTCCATGAGATGATGGTTTTGATGACAACAACCTTAGAATAGATTATAAAATATAAATACTAACATTACAAGTTTAGATATATATGTATATGCAGGATCTAACCATGTAGGTATCAAGAATGAAGACTGTACAGTATAGAGATTCAAGATATAGAGATAGAAGACTCATGAGTATCAAGATTATCAAGAGTTCAAGAGTTTAAGGTTAAGTTTGTTTTATTAGGAATATTTGTTAAAACTCGTAAAAAAGCACTGGCATCTTAATATCCAATTTATTCATGGAATGGAATCCACTTCGAGCTCGTTAAAGGGATGGAACCCTACGTAGGATGGAACCTACGAAAATCCTAATTTTAATTCAAATGATTTTACAAAATTATCTTGTTTTCAAAATGCTTTCAAAACTTTCCTTTTAAAAGATTCAAAACTCTCTATCCTGATTTTAAATAATTTTAGCCTCAAAACATCTTTAATTTCAAAGTCAAATTACTCATGATTTTAAATGTCTTTTCAAATAATATATTTAACTTTTAATATTTATACTTAGATTTAAATATAAAATTATAGTTAAATTATGTATATATTGTTCTTTATACTTACTTATGAATTTCAACTATATTCAAGTATATTTATAAAGTTTTAAATAGTTTTATATAAGATAAATATTACTTTTATAGAAATTAAAAGTATCAATTTTGGCTGAGGGATGTCGACATGCCCCTAGGCACTATGTCGACATAGTGACAGTTGAAGTTCAAAATTCAAATTTCAAAAGAAGTGTCTATTCGCCATAACTCTTCATGAATGGTCATGGCTGTTGATCTTCTATAAATAGGGGTCAGTTTCAACGAATTTTCAATCACTTTTTCTGGTTTTCACTTCTCTTCTTCTTCCACATTTCTTAATACAAAATCATACCATTACTCTGCCGAAATCAACATCGAATCATACTGGATTACTTCTAGTTTGATTCTCCATCACTATCTCTACAAGGTTCTCAGTGCTATTCAGAGTTATAGACTTCTTTGTAATATATTAGCGAGAAAAGGTGCGATTGTAGCCTTGGAAATCAATTAAGCGAGAAAAGGTGTGATTGTAGCCCTGGAAATCAATTGGGTGAACTTGTTGCCCCGGAAATCAAGTATCTCTACCCAGAGGATTGTCATTCTGGAGGGTGTACCTCGTAGCCTTGAAACCGAGGGTTGTAATTGTTGAATTGTTGTTGAAAGGAAATCCGTACTTGTGTTGCGGGACTGGATGTAGGGTAACTCCGAACCAGTATAAAATCCGGTGTGTTCTTTCCTTTACTGCTTTTACTTTATATTTGCATCTGTGTTTGATTCTGTGTTCATATCTGTGTCTGATTAGTGTACACACTGTTAACAAATTAAGATAAAACTCAAAAAGATTAACAAATGTCTTAAAACACTATTCACCCCCCCTCTAGTGTTAATTCTAGCCTTAAGATCCTTAATCCGCATTTCTCACATTTGGTATCAGAGCTTTGTTTTCAAAAGTTTCATTATCTGAATTTTGAAAAATTTCAAAATGGCTACTAACACTAGTACTGCTATTACCACCAACACTAGTTCATTTGTAGAAGGTCAGTCTACTGCCAGACCACCACTTTTTAATGGCAGTAACTATGCATATTAGGCATGTAGGATGAAAATATATTTACAATCTGTAGGATTAGATACTTGGAATATCACACAAACTGAATATTCTGAACCCACAACTAATTTTACACAGTGGACCACTGAGCAAAAGACTGTTGCACAAAATAATTCTAAAGCAATGAATATTCTGTTTTGTTCACTTGAAAGAAATGAATTTAATAGAGTGTCAGTTTGTAAGTCTGCATATGAAATCTGGAAAACTTTGCAAGTAACTCACGAAGGAACAAGCAAAGTTAAACAGACCAAAATTTCCATGCTCACAAATCAGTTTCAGTTATTTAAAATGAATACTAATGAGTCTATTTCAGATATGTATAGTCGATTTCAAGATATTGTGCATTCTTTAATATCTTTGGGAAAGGAACTTTCGGAAGAAGATCAAGTCAGAAATTTTTTAAATTCTCTCACTCCAGAATGGGATCAGAAGACACTTGCAATTGAAGAGGCAAATGACATCAGTACTTTAAAGATAGAAGAATTGATTGGAAATCTAATGTCGTTTGAAGTTCAAATGATCGGGAGAAGAGAAAGCAAAGCATCTGAAAAGAAATCAATGGCATTCAATGCATTGACCGATGGATCAGACTCAAACAGTGATAATGATGAAGAGATAGCATTTATGACCAGGAATTTTAGGAAATTCCTGAAGTACAGAAAATTGAATAGTTCTAAGAGAAACAACTTTAAGAATTCCGATAGGCAGAATCCTCCTATGAACAATGAACCAGCAAAGAAACGGAAGCATGCATTTACTGCTACTCTAGATGACTCAGACTCGTCCTCAAGTGATGATGATCAGAAGACGGATAATTCGAATTTGTGTTTCACTGCAGGTCACGATTCCGACGAATTCAAAGAAATGGATTCAGAAAAAGGTACATGTTTACAATACAACTGGTTGAAATTGCTTGCATAGAATTAGTTGCTTGATTGTTTGATTGATTGATTTTGAATTGATATGTTGTTTGAATTTAAAAATTTATTTTCTATTTTTACTATTATTTTCTATTTTATTATTATTTTTATTATTTTTGACACATTCTGAAATATATATTATAAGTACAATAATATTTCAGAAATATAGACATTAATAATAATATTTTTATATATATATGTATTAGATAACTTAGGAAAAATCATGTCATGAAAATTCAAAGGCACATGTCGACATGGCCCCTACCACGATGTCGACATACCTACCTGAATTTGAATTTCAAATTTTGAATTCAAATGTTTGAATTTCCCTCCACCTTTTTACTTCATTTATTTCTCTGAAAAGATACCTTTTGACCAGAGAATATGTCCTTTGAAAGTCTATTTATTCACTATCTTTTATCATATCTTTTCACTTTCATTTTCAAATTCAAACTCTCTCTTCATATCTTCAAGCTCTCTACTCTCTACTCTAATGGCTTCTTCAAGCAACCCCTCAACCATGAGAATTTCCAAGAAAAATCAAAGAGCAATTATTCAATGGTCCGGAGGCAATTAAAGCATACATCAATTATGCTAATTATGCCAAAGTCCATTCCGGAAAATCTGCTATTTTTCAAGATTTTTCTTCTTATGAAATTGATTCTCTTTTTGCAAACAATGGTGTTTTAAGTCTTATTGACTCTTCTCAAAATGATTTTTTTTGCTATCCTAATCTTGTCAAAATCTTCTATGCTAATTTAAACCGTGGTTTTTATAATGAAAATGATAATGAAATTTGGAGTAGTGTCAAAGGCACTCAAATTGTTTTGAATTGTGATCTTTTGGGTACCATTCTTAATTGCAAAAGCACGGGAATGGATCTTTCTAGTTTTAAAATCGATGAACATGATCGTGAGACATTTCATCATATTTTTGAAGAAGATGAAAACTTTGAATTTAAAAACTGAAACTTTCGTCCTAAAGCAAGAATTGTCAATCTTCTCTTACAACATACTTTGACCCCAAGATCGGGAAATTTTAACAATCCTACCTCAAAAGTGTGCAAAGCACTTTTTGCTATTTTCGGAAATTATGATATCAATTGGGCGCAAGTTATTTTGGATGAACTTCGTCCTAAAAATTTTGAAATGGGAGAAAACACTTTATATCATGGAATTTACCTTACTCGGATTTTCAACTATTTTGGAGTGGATTTCAAAGGTGAAGAATTTGTCTCTTGAAAAGTTTTTAATATCTCAAACATTTCTCTCATGAAAATCCCATATGTTTTTCAACCTTATGAGACTCTTACCGAAAAGGAAGAGCGTTTGGCTCATGAAGAAATGGAAGAAGAAGAAGAAAGGGATGAAATGGAAATAGAAGAAGAAGAAGGTGGAACATCCTTAGAAAGTATTGAATATCCTTCCAATCCTTCCAACAAAACCCTTCTCAAAAACCAAAAGATAATTGTGGAGAATCAACGGATTTTAAAACGATCTGTTAGTAAGAAGTTGGATAACATGTCTTCGAAGATGAATAAGTTCTTTTCAAAAGTCAGCAAGAAACTTGTACTGTCTTCATCATCTTCATCTTCTAACTAGTTTTATCTTTTAGTATCTTTTAGTATCTTATTGTATTTGTCTTAGTTTGTTTATTTCGAATGTTCATGTAGTTCTTTATGTTTAATCATTGTATTATCCTATTATGCAATGAAATTGAATTTCCTTCCTGTCATTTAGCTTATTTTATATCTTGAATAAATGTTAGTATATTATAGAAATATATATACATCATTATTCACAAAATAAAATTATCATCAAAATTCACTATAGTATGTCGACATACCCCCCTTGACCATGTCGACATGTACTGGTCAGAAGTGATGATTGATTTTGAATTTGAAATTTGAATAACTACCAAATGTCTATTCATTTCAAACGAATTTCTACACCTATATATACCTTTTTCTTCCAGAAATCTTCACTAAAATTTATTTTTCATTCTCTATATCCTTCATTTCTTTCTCTAATACAATTATGGCCAATCCTATTCACAATCTATCTAAAAATCTTGAAGAAACACTCAATTCATTCAAGAATATTCTCTCTATCATCCTCTGTAATCAACGTCACTTAGAATTGAGTCAAATGCAGATGATCAAGGAACAAGAGAGACACTTCGATGCAATTCGTTGGATGATCTCCTCCCTGCACAAGGATGATAATGAAGCACATCCTCCCGTTTCTCTATCTATTGATAATGAGAATTGGGATGCCATCAAACAAGTCCCTATCTTTGGAGAAGAAGGATGGGTTAATGTTCCTCGTAACGTTTAATTTTATTTCTTTGTTTGATTTGTCTGAATTAATTTTTTTGATTTAATTTAGTTTGAATTGATACTTTGTGTGGATTGATTTTATTTGGTTTTAAGATTGGTGTGTGAAACATATATATACACTGAAATGAATATAGTCTTTAATTAAGTTATTATGCTCATAAGTATCATTATTTCTTAATCTACATATTATATATTCCGTTGTATAGTTTATCAATGCAGGTACTAAAGTCCAAGAGTAAGGGGGAGTAAATATTTTTTGTTGATGACAAAGGGGGAGAAATATAAAATAGGGTAGTTAGACATAGATTAAGGGGGAGTTGTTAGTTTTAGGGGGAGTTATTAGGATATAAGGAATATTTTATAAACAAAGGTTGTCATCATCAAAAAGGGGGAGATTGTTAGTCCATGAGATGATGGTTTTGATGACAACAACCTTAGAATAGATTATAAAATATAAATACTAACATTACAAGTTTAGATATATATGTATATGCAGGATCTAACCATGCAGGTATCAAGAATGAAGACTGTACAGTATAGAGATTCAAGATATAGAGATAGAAGACTCATGAGTATCAAGATTATCAAGAGTTCAAGAGTTCAAGGTTAAGTTTGTTTTATTAGGAATATTTGTTAAAACTCGTAGAAAAGCACTGGCATCTTAATATCCAATTTATTCGTGGAATGGAATCCACTTCGAGCTCGTTAAAGGGATGGAACCCTAAGTAGGATGGAACCTACGAAAATCTAGTAGGACATTGTTTTGTATCCACTAATTTTAATTCAAATGATTTTACAAAATTATCTTGTTTTCAAAATGATTTCAAAACTTTCCTTTTAAAAGATTCAAAACTCTCTATCCTGATTTTAAATAATTTTAGCCTCAAAACATCTTTAATTTCAAAGTCAAATTACTCCTGATTTTAAATGTCTTTTCAAATAATATATTTAACTTTTAATATTTATACTTTGATTTAAATATAAAATTATAGTTAAATTATGTATATATTGTTCTTTATATTTACTTATGAATTTCAACTATATTCAAGTATATTTATAAAGTTTTAAATAGTTTTATATAAGATAAATATTATTTTTATAGAAATTCAAAATATCAATTTTGGCTGAGGGATGTCGACATGCCCCTAGGCACTATGTCGACATAGTGACAGTTGAAGTTCAAAATTCAAAAGAAGTGTCTATTCGCCATACTTATTCATGAATGGTCATGGCTGTTGATCTTCTATAAATAGGGGTCAGTTTCAACGAATTTTCAATCACTTTTTCTGGTTTTCACTTCTCTTCTTCTTCCACATTTCTTAATACAAAATCATACCATTACTCTGCCGAAATCAACATCGAATCATACTCGATTACTTCTAGTTTGATTCTCCATCACTATCTCTACAAGGTTCTCAGTGCTATTCAGAGTTATAGACTTCTTTGTAATATATTAGCGAGAAAAGGTGTGATTGTAGCCTTGGAAATCAATTAAGCGAGAAAAGGTGTGATTGTAGCCCTGGAAATCAATTGGGTGAACTTGTTGCCCCGGAAATCAAGTATCTCTACCTAGAGGATTGTCATTCTGGAGGGTGTACCTCGTAGCCTTGAAACCGAGGGTTGTAATTGTTGAAATGTTGTTGAAAGGAAATCCGTACTTGTGTTGAGGGACTGGATGTAGGTTAACTCCGAACCAGTATAAAATCCGGTGTGTTCTTTCCTTTACTGCTTTTACTTTATATTTGCATCTGTGTTTGATTCTGTGTTCATATCTGTGTCTGATTAGTGTATACACTGTTAACAAATTAAGATAAAACTCAAAAAGATTAACAAATTTCTTAAAACACTATTCACCCCTCCTCTAGTGTTAATTCTAGCCTTAAGATCCTTAATCCGCATTTCTCACAAAAAGGAGTACATTCGAAAGGTGCTTGCTCGGTTTAGCATGGAAGGGGCAAAGGCAATCAGCACACCCATGCCTTTGCACATACAGCTTTCTAGTAAAGGCTCCCCGATCTTGGAAAAGGAAAAGGCTTATATGATGAAGGTCCCATATGCAAGTGCAGTTGGCAACTAGATGTATGCCATGGTCTGCACTAGGCCTGACATTGCACAGGCGGTTGGATTGGTGAGTAGACTCATGGCGAATCCAGGAAAGACGCATTAGGAAGCAGTGATGTGTACCTTCAGATACCTTAGAGGAACTCCAAACCATGGACTTGTCTTTGGCGGCAGAGGAAGAGATTTATGCTTGGTTGGATTTTGTGATTCCGACTATGCCGGTGATAGAGATCGAAGGAAGTTAACCTCCGGATATGTGTTCACCATTGGTGGGACAACAATCAGTTGGAGAGCGAGGTTGCAGACGATTGTGGCTTTGTTCACTACAGAGGCAGAGCTCATAGCTGCGGTTGAAGCACTAAGGAGGAACTTTATTTGAGGCGAGTGTTGTGTGATTTGGGCTTCGTATATAAAGGCATGGATGTGTACTGTGATAGTCAAAGTGCAATTCACATAGCTGAAAATCTGGCATTCAGCTCGAGAACGAAGCATATTGAGTTGAGAGAGTCGTTCCTTGTCTCGATGAGTGAAGAGAAGCCAGTTCATCTTCAGAAAGTTCACATAAAAGAGAATATAGCAGACATGTTTACCAAGTCGTTGCCTGTTGCTAAGTTCGAGCATTGCTCGGACTTGATTCGCTTAATGAAGTGCTAGGTGCCACGGGGTGGCATGGGGGGGAGTTGAGATGGTTCATGGAGACGTTTGTTTTCATGGTGGAGATTGATAGGTTCTACACGGACTGGGTACTTCAAACACTTTGTTGACGAGCGGTGGCCTTGGTGGAGTTCGTTGACAGAGTGTAATGGGTGATGGCATTACCAAAGCTCATTGGGTAAGTATCCATTGCGTAGAGCATGAAGGTGTAGATGGAGTTGGATGGCTTGTATGGAATTTGGTATCAAGGTGGAGATTGTTGAAATTTTATAGCTAATTCATCGATCATAGAACCTTGAAGTCATAGAAGCAAAGGCGAAGACAGAGGAGGAAGAGCAAGGCCAAACCCTAGTTTCGTTCGGAGAAGAATTGCTTCACAGGCACACCAAACTCCTATCCAGCAAGGGCAGTAACCAGAAATTCTATATATTGATCAACGAAATCTTGAGAATCCTGAAGTAGAGCAATAGATTCCTAAAAATCCAGTTGAACTGGTAGGTGGGCCTCAAATAGATCTAGCACCCAATATCGTTGAGGATGTTGTAATACTGAATAATCCAGTCGATTTCGTTCCCTCTAAAATTGATGAAGGATCTCTTCGGAGGACATGTAAGAAGCACGGAATTCCATTTGACGACTTTCTTGCATCGTCTCCCGACCAGAGAGCTCACGATCCTCTCAAAGGATATATAGCTTGCAACAAATATATGTGCCCGACGGGTTGCTTCCTACCATTTAATCAATTCGTCCATCGAGTCCTGAACTTTATGAGACTAGCTCCCACACAACTGCGCCTAAACAGCTACACTTTTCTTCTTAGCACTTATTTGGTCTTCTCTAAGCATTTGAATCATGTGCCTAGTGATGAAGAAATTCGACATATCTATAGCTTTAAGAGCTATAAAGAAAACCCGTCTCTTATTTACTTGGAGTCGATGAGGGGTTGCAGAATAGTTACTAGGGCTTAGAACAAGCTGAGTTATTTTAAGGATGAATGGTTCTATGTATGTTGTCCATCTAGGTTCGCTCGTAGATGGATATCCGGACGTAAGTTTTATTTCAAACGCCATTCATGCACTTATCTTATAGTCTGCATACTTAATTTACCTTTCTCTGTTATACAGATGTTGTGACGAGACCCAGCGGTGGATCACTTTCGGATACTGTTAATACTCACATGGCAGTCCCAACCGAGGATAGGTATATAAGAACTCTATTGACTGATGAGGATCTTCTCGCTCATGGTTTATTAGACAAAGATCGCAGCATCGGCATAGTTCAATTTGTAAACATTGAGGATGATGGTGAGTATGATGATAACAATCTGCCTGTAAGAGGCGAAGTCGATCTTGATTTGCCACCAGTCCCAAGTGCTGGGGTCGAAGCTGCAGAAAACATAGAAATAGAACATGAAGGCTCCATTGGTTTCCTGATCCTCTTTGAGAAGGACACCATTCCAACCGGTGCGGGAGAGGTTACTCGCATGAGTAACGCTCCAGTACATGGTCCATCGGGGGGACACTAGGACACACACGCACATGTGCACTATAGGACACTCGCACTTGACCCGTGTCCTTGCCCGTTTAATACAGCTCATTCCTGTTTGCTTTACATGTTCATTGGATAAGATAAAGCATTCATTCTGATCCCAGAAAGAGAAAACATATCATGTTCAATGCCCCGGTTGAGCTCGTACATCAAGGGAGTGGTTGAGACTATGATTCAAGTTACCATTCCAGTCGCGACAGAGATGACCGAGATAGGAGCAGTTACGACAGGGGCCATTCTTCTCATGATTCCACTTCTAAGCGCCGACTTAAATCTAGACCGCCTCCTTCTAAAGGCCCGGATATGCAACCTGACTGCCGTGATGATATTCCATCGGCTGACTCTTCTCGAGCTCCCACTTCTACTTCTATTCCTGTACCGCCTATGACATTATCCCATTCTAACCAATCTTCCAAGTGTAGACATCATAAGAGCGGCTCTAATACTATCAATCAGAGGTCTGATAAAGGGAGTGTTGTTGCTCCGACGATTACAGAGGAGCAGCAGGTAAACACTACGGGTCAGATAGCCAAGCTTAAGAGTGAATTCCCCAACATTTGTTTTGGTGGAGTTATGGTTTTTCCAAACTTAAAGGAAATTCCTACTGAAGTCCAACAAAGGACCATCGATTGCACGATCGATGTCCACAATCCATTCAACGAATAGGCGAAGCTGGCCGAAAATATTTCAAAAGTTTCATGAGACAGGCTGAAGAAGATAGAGAACCAAAAACTCATTGAAGTCGAGAATAACAGAATCATAGCCATTGTCGACACTGAGATTGAGAACTTAAGAAAATCCTAAGCCAAAGCGGAGAAGAAGGCCGAGGAGGTCATTATAGTACTTAAAGCCAAGTGATCCAAGCATTTGAATGAAATTGAACAAAGCACATCATCAAAACCATGAGTTTGTAATGGAAAGAGATGCTCCTTAACGCGATTGAATTGAAAACCAAGCTCGAATGCGAGATCAAGGAAAAAGATGAAGCTCAAAAAATTACTCAGGACGCATGCAATAAGCTAGTCACCGTCAGAATAGAAAAGGATGAAGCGCTTGAGAAAGCCAGGGATGTGGACTCTTTTATTAAAAGAGAGGTCGAAGCCGCGGTTAAGAGAGAGGTTGAAGCCACAGAACAGTGGGTAGAAGAGCAGATGATGCATAGATTTGCGCCACTAATCACTTAATACAACGCTAATATGCTTAGGTTTCAAAATATGGAGTGGTTTAGAGAGAACTACTCTTTAATGCTTGCCCATGCCTGGAAACGGGTTGTTGAGGAAGAGAAATAATTTCTTAAAAGTGATAATAATGATATGGAGCAGCTGGAAAATGAGATTTTGAAGGGAAATGAGCCCAAAATCCTTTACGATAACCAGCATTTTATTCATCCAAATCTTGGTGCACTCGCTCAAAAAGAATTAAGTGAAGGTTTCGGCTCTGCTCATCATGATGCTATAGCTGGTCAAATTCCTGATACTCAAGCTGCTCCTTGTTCCACCATAGATTCCTCTACTGACGCTGGTATGACCCAGAGAAGCCATAGCTCCAGAAATCCACTATTCTATCCTTTATTCCCGAGGAACTCCTGGCAGCACTCCAGCTCATGCGGAAGATTGAACTGAAGAAGGTATCTTGTTGACTTCTTCTATTTTCCAAAGAGTTGATGTGTCGTCGATCAATGTCACTAATCTCTCCCTTTGTATTTCTTTGCTACAGGTCAGCCTACAATTTCTTCACTTCCTCCTAAGGACTCTCAACCGACTAAACAAATATCGACGATGGAGTCTGTAACCGATATGACTTCTACATTAATTTCCACCATCCTGGTTGAGGAAATCCTGAGCCTTGATGAGCACATGATAGATGCTTTGTTGGAAGAAGGAAACAATGAGAATCAGGGGACTCAAGTTGATGAGGACGTTATTATTACTGGGGTATCCCAGTCTCTGTCGGGTCCCTCCATGCATGAGCTTGAGCAAAAACTTGAGATGGATATCCCCCTTGCCAGTCAAATCAAGCAGGAAATATTATCAAGGGGAACTTCACGGGCCCGATCATGGACCATCGAAGTTTGGTCGGCACCTATCTTCGGGTACCTACATACCTGCATTATTCATATGCAGAATCATTTGAGTTGATCAAGTCACAACTCTTAAGAAACAAGGAGACAGAAGTTTGGGTTGAAAATGCCGTTTATTCCATAAAAGACCATATATGATAGAAACTATCTTATTACACGGCTTTAGCCTATTATTTACAAGTTTATTCTAAGTGAAATAGCATTTTAGGTGCTCGTTATTCCATGCCCTCAGGAGAAAAATCTCGTCCACAGTTGCCAGCTTGAAAGTGACATCTCCAAGCTATTCCTCTATTGCATACATGCCTTCCCAGCTTAGACCCAAGTTCTTAGGGCCAAGGAAGATTCGTTTAAGGACCAAGTCACCAATTTCAAGGGTCTAACTCCTGACTTTGGTGTTATAATATCGAGCGACTGAGTGTCTATGTGCAGCTGCTCTTAACTCAGCTTCGGTCTGCCTCTCATCGATCATATGAAGAGACTCCAGTAGGAGTTGTTCGTTTTTCCATGGATCATAGTGAGTAACCCGATGAGAGGGCACTTCCAGTTCGATTAGGATCATAACCTCCGATCCATATGCAAAGACAAATGGAGAGTGGCCAATTGCTGACTTATGGGTGGTTATATAAGCCCAAAGTGTTAATGGGAGTTAATCGACCCACTTGCTTTTGGCCTTCTTCAATCGCTTCTTCAGAATGGATTTGATAACCTTGTTTGTAGCTTTAACTTGTCCATTCGCCTGAGGATGTATCAGTGCTACAAATCTCT
This sequence comes from Allium fistulosum, assembly GCA_030737815.1. NCBI lineage: Eukaryota > Viridiplantae > Streptophyta > Magnoliopsida > Asparagales > Amaryllidaceae > Allium > Allium fistulosum. The sequence continues at coordinate 101,052,108 of CM060902.1, forward strand.
TCTCTATGTGGTGTCAGTGGTAGAAATCCTTAAACTCCGTACCATCAAATTAGGTCATGTTATCGATAATGATCACTTGCGGAACTCCAAAATGACATATGATATTCCGAACAACAAAGTTGATTACTTTCTTCATGGTAATTGTGGCCAAGAGCTCCGCCTCATCCCATTTGGTAAAGTAATCAGCCGCCATGATGGCGTACTTCGCGCCACCTTTAGATATTGGCGGAACACCGATAATATCGATGCCCTAAACAGCGAACGGCTAAGGATTGACCATTTGAGTAATTTTCATCGGTGGGGCTCTTGGAATTTTGGCAAATCTCTATCATTTGTCGCACTTTCGGGTATTATCAGCTGCGTCTTAATTGACAGTTGGTCAGAACTATCTGTATCGAAGAATCTTCTTCGCTAATGTTTGCCCCCTAGTGTGGTCACCACAAGCCCCTTCGTGGACTTATCTTAGGAATTATTTATCCTCATCGTGAGCGACACATCGAAGCATGAGGATAGAGAAACCCTTCCTGTATAGTAATCTTTCTAGCATGACGTATCTCAAAGCTTGGCGAAGGATTTTTCGTCGTTCATTCCTTCTCTCTGGAAGGATCCCTCTTTGCAAATAATCTCGAATCGAAGCCATTCATGACTCTTGTTCGGGTTTATTCTCCAAGGTCCAATTGACATCCATCCGGTCGATGCTCGGAGCTAAAAGTACTTGCATTGGAACCAGGCCCATGAGCTGCGCATCTCTAGAACTAGCCAACTTAGCAAGCGAGTCGACTTTCTCATTTTCCTCTTTGGGAATATGAGTGATCGTATAATATTCAAAGTCATCAAGCAGCTCAAGAACCCGGTTTAGATAGGGAGCTAGCCTTGCTCCTTTCGCCTGATACTCTTTCCGGACTTGGCATTCCACTAGCCATGAGTCACAGAAAATGTGTAAAGTCTTTATACCCAGTTCCTTGGCAATCTTGAGTCCTGCAATCAAGGCCTTGTATTGAGCTTCATTGTTCATTACCGAAAAATCGAGTTTCAAGACGTAACTGATCGGGTGTTCTTCGAGAGTGACAAGCATGAATCCAGCACCAGAACATCAATTGTTAGATGCACAATCCTTATACATCTTCCATCCAACTTCTTTTTCCCTACTTCTCTCCAGAGGATCATCTTGTGCAGTGAATTCAGCTATGAAATCTACTAAGGCTTGACCCTGGATTGCTCTCCAAGGGTGATAGGTGATATCATATTGACTCAATTCAATGTTCCATTTCAACAGCCTTCCAGAAGTCTCAGGTCATTGTAAGACTTGTCATAAAGGTTGGTTGGTAAGGACATTGATAAGATAAGCCTGGAAATAGGGGTGAAGCTTTCTCAAAGCAATCAATAAACAATATGCGAGCTTTTCCAGTCTCAGGTAGTTTCTTTCTGCTCCTATCAACCACTTGCTTATGTAGTAGACCGATAGTTGGATGTGAGATTCCTCACGTACAAATACGATGCTCAGATCATGCACCAACACTGCGAGGTATAAAAACAGATCCCCATCATCCATTGGCTTCGAAAGAATGGGGGTTTTAAAGTGATTCACCAAAGCCTGGAATACATCTTTACAATCCCGGTTCCATTCAAAGTTTCTTTTTCCTCTTTTAACCACCTCAAAGAAAGGGATACATTTATCAGTGGCTCTGGAGATGAACCGACTCAGAGCACCGAACTTCCTATTCAAACTTTGGACCTTCTTGATCATCTCTGAGGCCTCGATTTCTCTAAAATCCTTGATCTTCTCCGAATTGGCTTCAATCCCACGAGGGTTGACTATGAAACCCAAGAATTACCCTGACACCACGCCGAAAGAGCATTTCAAGGAATTGAGTTTCATTCTGTACTATCGGAGGATACCAAACATCTCTTCTAAATTGTCAACGTGGTTTCTCAAGCATCGTGACTTCACAAGCATGTCATCCACTAAAATTCCATCGACCGTCCAATCTGGTCTTCAAACATCCAGTTCATGAGCCTTTGGTAAGTCGCTCCTGCATTCTTTAATCCAAAGGGCATGACCAAATAGCAATAGAGTTCGAGATCGGTAAGAAGCTGGTGTGTTCTTGATCTGGGATGTGCATCGAGATTTGATTGTATACGAAGTACGTGTCCATGAATGAAAGTAGTTCGTGTCCAGCAGTTGAGTCCAAATGATATATCCTCGGTAGCGGGAAGCTGTCCTTCGGGAACGCCTTATTCAAGTCCGAATAGTCGATGCTTGTCCTCCACTTTCCATTTGCTTTTTTCTCCAAAACAAGGTTTGGTACAGAATCTTGGTATAAGGCATCATGGATGAAGCCGTTATCCTTTAGCATATCCACTTCTTCATTGAGTGCAGCGAATCTCTCCGAAGCTAGGCTGCGACGTTTCTGTTTCATAGGAATGCATTTGGGATTTATGTTTAATGCATGATTTGCTATCCCGGGCGAGATCCCACACATATCCGTGTGTGTCCAGGCAAAAACATCTAGGTTTTCTTAGAGAAAACCAACCAACTCCCTCAGCACACCAACACCGAGCTAAGACCCAATCTTTAGGGATTTACTTGGGTCATCCCTGCTGACTAGAACAACGATTATTAACTCGACGAAAGATGCTTGTCCGCCCTTCGGCTCTTTTCGTTGGTCCATGTCATCATAGAGCCGACTAGTTTGCCCGAGCCTGGGCTCAAGCAGTAGTTGCTATGCGTCCAAAGCCTTTATGCCAGCCACCTGATCTCCGTGCATGATCACCATTCCATTGTCTATAGGGAATTTCATAATTAAATACCAACGAGCGATGGCTGCTCTGAATTCAGCTAGGGACGATCAGCCCAAGAATGTATTATATGTAGAATAAATATCCAAAATTAAAAATGTCATGACCCGCACTCGCCTGCGGTCGCCCTCATCAAGTTCAACTGGTAATTCGACAAATCCTTTGGCTTCGGTAGCCATCCCATTGACCCCATGTATATGAGATCTACAAGGCTTTAAATCTCTCTCCTCCAACACCATTTGATCGTAAGCTTTTTGAAAAAAATATTGACTGAACTCCCTAGTCAATAAGCACCATTCATACAACAGCAGGACCGATCATGGTTGAGATCACGAGTGGGTCAATTGTCGGAGCATCCACTCCGTCAATGTCCCTATTCTGAAACACAATATTATTCGGCATGGTTTGAGATTATTTTTCTAGAGCTTCGTCTTCGATAGCATAGCAATTTTCATTCTCAGCATGCTTTAAGGGTCCAATGTATCTATCCATTTCCGCAAAACTCTTATCGGTAGGATGAGGCCCACCGATGATTGTGTTGATCACTAATCATTTCTCTGGCCGCCTAAATGCACTAGCACCAGGCACATCTTACCCCCGCTGGGAAGACGGCTCATAGGCGCTAGAATTTCCTTGCCTGCCATCATGTGGGGCTTTCACATTGCAAAAATTGCAGAGCCTCATGGAATCTGTAGAACTTGCCCGACTTATTTTCCTTCTCAGTTGTTTCCCTAGGAGCCAGCTTCCTATACGGTTCAATATTCTAGGTAGCAAGATAGATGTTCCCTATCGAGTTGTTCAATTAGTGTAATTGTCATACTTGGGACCTCTAAAATGACTCATGTTATCTGGCTTTCCTTTCTTTGCCCCATCATTGTTTTGTTTTCCTCCTTTATCTAATTACCAACTTTCACATCAACATTCCTAGAGCTTCCTGCAGATTGCTTTACAGCAATATTACTCTGAATCGGATCATTTGAACTTCCAGCATCAGTCCTCTGTGGATGCTTACGCGCATTCTCCTATTGCAAACACTCATTAGCTTTTCTATAAAAAGCTTCAATAGTCAACGATTGCTTCCTTTCTATCCAATCCCTAAAATCTGAGTTGGGGTGAACTCCTCTATAGAGTGCCATCAACACCATATCTTCCTTTGGATCTGTTATTTCTGTTATAGCCATGTGGAACTGATTCAAATAGTCTCTCAACGACTCTCCTTCATCTTGGTAAACATTAGACAATGACATCACATGTTTCAGATGTGAGGTGTGCAAATAGAATTGCTCCATGAATTTCCTTGCCAATTCAGCAAAAGATGATATGGACCTTGGCGGAAGTCAAGTGAACCACACCATAGACACCCCTTCTAAGAAAATTGGGAAACAGCGGCACTTCACTGCATCCGAAGCCCTAACTGAATCTATGTGCCATTCATATCTTAATAAGTGTTGCCTAGGATCCGTTGTTCCTCCGTACAACGGCAGTTGGCATGTTGAATCTCCGAGGTAATCCCGCGTGAAGGATGTCCTTTGTAAACGGGTTTCGACTAGTATAAGTTCACCAATCAACATTAGTTCTGGATCTGTTTTCACTAACCAACCTCCTAACCATATCCTCCAAATAGTCTGAATCAATAGATTCGACTGAACGGCGGTAATTGGGTCCTGCTCCAAGTGTTCGGCCTGGTGTATGCTCTTGGGAAGGTGCTCAATTCCTAAGCTCCCTAAACTCCGAGGGACCTATTCGTTCAACATTCCCCTCTGTTTGATTCCCATGAGCAGTATCATCAGCAATATTATGATTTTCCAGATTCAGACCTTCAATAGCACATCCAAGGATGACATCCACGCCACCTTCCAAAGGATGGGCCCTAAGCCCACCATTTTGGGGGTCGGTACCAAGTCCTAAATAGGAGTCGGTGCCGATCCCTGAATTTGAGCCTGGGGCTTGTCCTCTTTCTTGTGCAGATGTTCCAGCAACGTATTGAGTTTTCTTCTTCCTTCCATCCCTCCGTCTTGACTTGAGTGAAGAAGAACTCTCTGATTCTAAGCAGGAATCCCTTTTACTCTGTTTGCGACTGTTTAGGGTCAGCTCGTTCACCAGCCTCAAGCTTTGTTGTATCATGTTGTTCATCTCTTGTTGGCTACCTTGAAATCTATCTTCCATCTGCTTCATCATCATATCCATCCCCATTCTGGTCACGACGTCGGTTGGAGTCTGGATCTTTGGTTGAGTTGGTTGGATGACTCCATCTCCTTTCTAATGATTTTGATTCTCAACTTCAGTAGTAGCTCTGGAATAGGTAGAACGATCTCTTCTTGATGGGGTCATGGCAGAAAGATTTTAGTATAGCTTTGCAAATCTGAGTTGTATAATTAAAAGATAGAGAAATTGGGTCTATCTCTAGGATATAGGAAATCCAATAGTAGATGATGGATCCAAATGGCCTGAGAATATCCCTCTCAACGAAAACATCAAAATGTTTGAACCAAAAATGGCACAAACACCCAGAGGATATAGAAGAGAATAAAATATGAAGAAATTTAAACGAATACGAGGAAACAACAAGACATAATCTTTTATAGTGGTTTAGCAGAGCTTGTCCTACATCCATTTTAATATTTTATTGGTGATTTCTGACTTAGAGGCAGAAGTTCTTGAGACTCGGTACAACTTCAACACTTAGAATTTCATAATTACAAGAATATAAGAAATGATGGAGCTAGAGACAAAAGATCCTGAAAAATGAGCCATACCCCTCTATTTATAGAGGTAGGGAGCGTAAAATCTCATCTAAAATATCTTTAAGCCATTGTGCACAAATTTGACCAATTCTCCCAAACTAATATGCATCACCTCAGCAATATCTAGGAGTCGGCATTGATCCTCAAGTGGGAGTCGGTACTGATCCCCGAGTTCACCATTTTTGGTGTCTTCAACTTCTTACTTCAGATCGTCTTATGATTAGCTTCGAGATTCCATAGTTGTTTGCACCACCAATATTAGCTTGTTTATTAGCCTAAATGATGGAGTTGTGGGAGAACAAAGTTGTAGTTTCAAGTGTCAAGGAAGTTCGATGGAGAAATGCATTGAGTCAACAAACCAACTTTGGAAATAGGACTTTGGCACCAAGATGAGCATGTAGGTAGAGATGGGATCCACCAAAGTTGTATTTGGGAGTCGGTAACGATCCCTAATGGGAGTCGGTAACGATCCCTAATGGGAGTCAGTACTGATTCCCGGTAGGAGTCGGTACCGATCCCCAACTTATGGGATCCCGTTATCTTGTTTCCTTTTATGGTTTTGGCTTTGACTTCTTGGCTCTATCTGTGTTTGGTTTCTAGACTCCTGGGCTATCTCACCGGGCTTTCCACTTTGATAACTCCAAGTTCTATTTGTCGAGCCTATCCGAATTCTGCCTAGTCAAAAGGCTAGATAACATATATATATGTGTGTATATGTATATCTATATTATATACATGGATTTAAATATACATATTTAGACATAAAAAATCCCTTATTTATTTCCGAAAATTTTAATGTACATATATGAAAAAATAAATTTTAAATTTACATATTTTATATGTTTATGTTTGTATTTTAGAATCAATATTAGTTTTAAAATCATTTTAAATATTATTAAATTTGAAAAATAATAATTTATTTTTTGGTCTGATTTATATGTTTATATATATATATAAATTATTAATTTTTTTATAAATACATACATATGTATATTATCATCCAATGTGGACAACACAGACATATGTGTATTCATGATAATTCATATAATATCTAATCATATACATATAATGTTGGAACTAAGTCAGCCTGCAGCGGAAGTTATGGATGAATTTCAGAAAAAATTACCCTATAGGATCTTTGTTGGGCCTATGAAGTCTAATTTATTTAAAACATTTCCAAATTTAATTTAAATAGAATCATATATTTCATTTAAATTCATAAATTGTTGGTAGAAATTTGTTTAATTTATTTTCAATTTATATATAAGTATACATGGATATTATATACATATGTGTATATGTATGCATGCGTAACATGATATTCCATGCAAGGTATAACATGCCCGTATATAGATGTTGGGATTTACATCACAACAGACATGTTAGCTCATCCTATATGTTTGTATGTTGTCTAAATATGTGTACATATTTATACTTATTATTATATATAAAACCAAGAGTGTGTGTGTGTGTGTATAAGTATATTATGAGAAAATATTGTTGATATATTTATACGTAAATTCTATAGTGTTAAATAATATATAAGTATATATACACGGACAAAAAAAAGATATAAGTTCAACTTTTTTAATTTTAAGATATATATACATATATATATATATGTATATGCACCAAAGTAACAAAATTATATGTATAATGTGTATATATATATACATATATATATATAATTTAAATGTAAATATGATTTAGAATGGTCTAAAAATATATAAATAAATTGCAAAATTAAAAATCTTTTTTTAATGATCTAGATCCAATACACATCAAGTACAATTTAACTATAATTTTATTATATTAATATATAAATATTATGAATTAATTAGATAAACAACAATAAAAAAATGATAGAAAATATAAATAATATATATTGAATTTTTTTTTTGATAAAAATGTGTGATCCTCTACAGGAGAGGAGAGCACACATGCACATATATATAACAACAATGATAAAGGAGCTGCCAACAAGCCTGGCAGGTAGCAAAAGAACCCCCTATACAAAAAAGAAAAAGCAAACCCTCCCAAACTCCTAAGAAACTAAAAATCAGCCCTAAAGAGACAAACCCGTCCAGAAACCAAGACCAAGAGCGACACTAAAAGAGCAGCAGCCATCTGAAAAATCATCCACAACCACAACCGCAACCTCAACAACTAAGCTGAAACAACCTACTATACAACATCTAAACAAACCCCAAACTAACTCCAAAACAACAATAATCACAATAAATCCCTAAATAACTCGACAACCGACAAACAAAAGACTTAAAAACTTTACGATTAAAACGAGGACTTCTCCCAACATTATCAGCTGAATATCTCATTTTATTTCTTCTCCTCAATTTGGCTTCACGAATTAATTCTCTAGCATGGGAAGGAGAACGTGGAAATTTACCTAAAACCATAAGAAAACAATACATGACAAATCTGAAACCCCCGGTCCAATAATAGACAGCTCGATCAGAACCAACATCCTAGGTTAAAGAAGAACACACATCATTCTTAACGTCACCCAAATATTCCTTTTCTAAATCACTATTAACCAATTCAATATCAGGCTTAGGATAAGAATAGACAGTGGCTAAAGGGATAATATTAACTCTCAACACATCATCATCACAAAAATCTACAGAACCAACCAAAGACAGCCTCCTCAATGCCACTCCACCAACACAGACCAATAGATCTTCTGAACCAGACGAACTAATCACAGACTTGTTAGCGAAATCCTCGTCTACATTGACTTTACGAATAGAATCTAAAATTACTACACCATCATCGTAAATCTTATGGATGCCAGAGTTTACAACCACCAATATTTTCTGAAAAATCATCACTAGTCACTAAACTATCATTTTGCACGCAAATGAAATTTAATCAATTAACTGTATTGAAGCCATCAGCTGGAACTACAACATTTATACAATCCTTACTCAATAAATCATTAACACAAAAAGAAACAACCATGCTATTCAAATGATATCCATCTACAACCGACAACTTGACAACCTCTATTTTACCATTAACATCAGACTCTGGCGAAACCTTAAAACTATTAATCTTTAAATTGTAATCAGAATTATTAACCATTTTAACTTCTGAACTTATCTTGATATTAATAGTTTCCTCCAGCTCAAGAATAAAATCACCCATGACAGCCTTATTATCCTTTAACTCGAACAACTTAATCAAACAATCACGTTGAGGAGAATTAACATCTGCTACATTAACCCAGACAACTGCAAACTTAAGATGTTCCTCGCCCACCTCAGAGTAAGAACAAACGAATGGCACAGAATCTCCTGACCGAGAACATTCAACTGGAACACAATTGTCTACAATCCCACTAATGTCTAAATCAACTAAATCACCAGCATTTCTATCCACTAACTCATATTCAGGAAAACAACAATCTTTAACATCTGGATCCATTAAAAAATTGTCAGCATGAATATCCCAAATCGAATCGTTCTCATATAATTTCTCTATATCAATCCATTGTGAAACCACAAAATCATGAACAACATTATTACTTTTCGAAAAATCTTTAAATTGAAACCGTTCCCAATTATATGTGTTTGATTACTTACCAATATTATCGGTTGTTAAGCAATCGAAGTGCCAAAATACTTTGTTGAAGAGATAGCTACATTCCTCAAAATTTCCTACACAACCATCGAAAAACATTCCCCTTAATCTCAAGAATTCAAGGACGAAATAATAATGGTGATCTTTAGGACTCAAGGGTTTCGAGAAAATTAGATCGGAATCAGGAAAAGCAGGCCTTGAATCGAGAAATGGGTTGAATAACAAAGGCCACGACGCTCTCTTATGACCAATCACTCCACATTTAAAGAAACGAATTGGATTTGGACAATTTAAGATCTTGTGATTTTTATCCCCACATCGATAGCAGGAGAAAACCCTTTTCCAATCTGAATTGCGAGGCTTATGAGATTGATTTTTAAAGAATGAAGACCCATCTCTTCCATTAAACAAACTAGAGTTGAATACTGGTTTCTCATGACGTTGCGAGAAAGAAGGAAATCTGTAGTTGGAATGAGAAACGAAAGGGAAAGAATTAAATCTATTGCAATTTTCTTGAACTCGTGAATACTTCCAATCGTTCGCCATTTTCTTCAGACTTCTTCTTTTTGAAATATAATATATATTGAATTTTAAATTCTCAAAAAATCTGGATTATAGCTTACGAAAAAATTTGAGATTTTTCTAAATTAAAATATTATTTTTTGTTAATTAATTACTTTTGGCCTAATTAAAAATGATTTTTTTAAAATATTAAAAATGGTTGTAAAAATCTAATTTTTTGATCAAAAGCTTCTACAATGTTATATTAATTTTAGAAAATTTAAGATCAAATTTTCGAAACATAATTTATTTTATATAAACTTTTAGTTCATATAATGATTAAATAATACTAAAATTCTTTAAATAATTACTAAAAAATTATTTACAGTTACTAAAAATTATAATTGATAAGAATATATGTTTTAAAAATATTAGTTCAATTTTTATATGATATAGTTATATAGTTTAGCATTAGTCATGTAAATATATTAATTAATATATTAATATACATATAAATAAATTAATAAAATAATAATAAAAGAAATAAAATAATTTCGACTGTGCGTATCAAATCTTTTATATAAAAAAATTATTTTTTTATACACATAACCAATCAATATATGTGACGACAACAATACCTATAGGAATCTCACCTAACTAACAATTCAATAATAACAATGTGTGTGTGTGTACAATATTGAGTAATACAGAGATTGTGCATCATATATAAAACTAAATACTTACCTAAGTTAATGCCCTTAAGTACACCCTGTAATGATGAATTCCCTTCCTCCTGAAACCTTTCTGATCTGTCAGATTGCAAGTCTTTGAATCGTAGACCCTTTGCTATCGAATAGCTATTGATTTGAATTGATTTGATTTAAGTTGTATTGGAGCTCTAGGAGGCATAATTTGGCTGGCAAAATGGAGAGAGGAGGCAGCCAAAAAAGTCTTCTTAAGGTTGAGGATAGAGACGCTTATATAAAGGCAAAGTTGGAGATATTTTAGGATAAATATCCTATATCATCTCTTATCAATTCTCTTCCATCTTAGCCCACCATCTCCAAGCCTCTGTTGAACCATCTTATGGTTCATATTGCCCTCATTTTGGTCAAAATTTCTAGTCCCTTTCATGGGCTTTAAACTCATTTTAAGCCCAAATATATATTATTAACTAAATCAAATTTAATTGCTTATCGATATCGCATATCAATCAATACATTTATAACTATTATAAATATATACAATAATATTTATTCCTCAATCATATTCAAAATTTTGTAATTAATATTTCATAAATATTAATAATTTATAACAATTATAAACTAATTAAATCGTTTGGTCTAAATAGAATTCATCATTCTAGATGTGTGACTCGTCAGGTCTAAATTCCCACAATGATTAACATCAAACTATTTGAATGTTAACATTCATACGTCACTTAGTAGATGGTGTGATATTTTGGTCAAATTTATCACTTACTTAGTTTCAGTAAAATCCAATTTCATTTTATTAGGTATTACCTGGTTGTGACATTTATTTACATCAATTCTCTTCGATAAAACTTTATCACTTTGGACTTATGGAATTTGGTAATGGTCAAAATTCCAATATCATCCATATTAAACTCTATAGTCCATACACAAAGTCCTTGGTTCAATAATAACAATTAGTATTAACCGAAATACTCTAGCTAAAGACTTTGACTTTGAGTTAACATGAGTTGACCATGATACTAACCCCATATAATCGAGGAGACAAATCCTCTCTTGAATAGTACTTCACTTCCAATACTTCAACTCGACCCAATTATAGTCACTCGATGGAACGCCATGCCATGATTTGACTATAATCAAAGTAGAGCTTTCATATTGAAGATCCATAGTATTCTCAAGTTGGGAGAATTGTGTAAATAAGTCACATCGATATTTTTTGTTTGACCTTAGTTATATTAACCAATAAAAAACTATCAAGTGAGTTGTTCCATAGTTATCCAATAACTATCAATACGTAACCTCTTGGTGCCCCCAATAGCCATGCATAATACACTATCCAACATTGGGAGAGCGTTACGTACTCTAGTCTCGATAAATGCATCGATATCCAGTCTCGACACATCTTGACTAGGAACATTTAAAATGGTATATTTATTTTCATTGTGATAAATTACTCACAGTTGCAACACTTAGAAACTTCTATCACACAATGTACCATTTATGGATTTTCTATTAAATATACTTTTAAATAAATTATTTAATTAATATAACACATTATATCAAGTATATAATAGTAGGAAAAACACATTTTATTTCGAACAAGATTGATTACAAAGTTAGACATATGTAACAAATTACATAATTTCCCCTAGACATACCCCTAACTCTATCATATAACATGATGAACAATTATATAAATATAAATATGAATTAATGATTTATCTTGACTAAAGCCTAGTTGTAACACGTTGAAGCATTGAATTGATGAACTTCTTAAGCCATTATCCAAAATCCAGAAAGAGCTACCAATTTGAATGCGTCAACCACCGATCTTCTAATTATATTTAATTTATGTTTTAGTGAATTGAAATTTTTGGAGAAGAAGGGTAAGATGGAGCCAAGAATGACTAGTCTAGGGGAAGCAAATGGAGTGAATATGAAAGTGGAGTTTAAGGTGTTTAAATAGTGGAGACAAAGAGGAGCAAAAGGGGGGTAAAGATCCACACTTTCCTCTTATCTTTTCCTACCTTTTGAATCATTATTAAAACCCCAACTCCAATCCTATGGCCAGCCACTACAGCCCTCTTTTAGGCCTCTAAATTACTTCAAGCCCGATCAAATGCACATCAATATCGTATATCGATACGTGTGTCTATAACTATTATATACGCACTATTTAATATTGATCAACACAAATTATATAAAAAATTATAATTAATATTTCATAAATATTAATTTGTTTAATTAATTTATAATAGTTGTAATTAATTAAATCAGGTGATAATAGGAGTATCCAATGTTTCTGTTTCATGACTCTTAGGTGTAAATTCGGTCATCGATTAATATCCGAACAATTCAAATATTAACATTAATACGTCACTTTAGCTAGTGTTGTAACATTATGGCCAAATTTGACACTTACATAGCTTCAAGCAAATCCAATATTATTTATTTTAAGCATTATTCGTTGGTGAAAATTATTTACAAAAATTCTCTTCGTTAAGACAATATCATATTAGGATGTGTGGAGTTTGGTAATGGTCAAAATTCCAATATCGTCCACATTCAATTTTATAGTCCAAATACAAAGTCCTTGGTTCAATAATAGCAATTGTTATTAACCAAACTACTATGGCCAGAGACTTTGACTTTGAGTTAACTTTAATTGACCATGATACTAACCTCATATAACCGAAGAACGAATTCTCTATTAAATAGTGTCTTATTTCCACTGCTTCCACTTGACCCAACCATAGTCGTTTGATGGACGGCATACTATGATTTAACTATAATCAAAGTGGATTTTCCACATTAAAGCTTGATGGTATTCTCAAATTGAGAGAATTGTATAATATTGTAACATAGATATTTTCTGTTTGACTTTAATTATATTAACCAACAAAATAATATCAAGTGAGTAATTCCACGGTTATTCAATAACTATCAGTACGTAACCCCATGGTGCCTCCAATAGCCATAAGTAATACACCGCTCAACATTTGGAGAGCGTTGCATACTCTAGTCTCAACGGATGCATCGTTATCTCGATACATTGGACTAGGAATATTTAAAATGGTGCGTTTATTGTATTATGATAAATTACTCATGATTACAATACCTTGTAATTACTATCACAAAAATACACCATTTATGGATTTCCTATTAAATATACTTAAATTGAATAATCAATTATTCGTAACACATTATAACAAGTATATAATAGAAAGTGAACATCTTTTATTTCAAACAAGATAGGTTATTGAGTTAGATATATGTAGCAGGTTACATAATTGCACCTAGGGCGTACCTCTCACTCTATCAATCTCCCACTTACACTTGGGGCCAATTATGGAATCTATATTCCATCCCTTCGATCGATTTAATGAGGACTGATCGAGTTAGACCCTTCGTGAATAGATCTCCTATATTGCCTTAATTATCTACTATCTCAATTCACTCTCTCCGATCTTGATAAACCACCTTTATCATGTCGAACTACTCAGAGTATTTTTCTTGACTTTTGGTGAGCTCTTATCATTACATTATTATCATATAACAATAATGTAGTATTCTTGGTACTTGGAATCACCCCTAGCTCAGTTATAAAATTGTGCATTTATGTTTATACATTACTTTTATTGTGACTCTATTCAAGGCAACGTACTTGGCCTCTTCGTTGAATCAGCCACAACCTTTTGTTTGGAACATTTCCAACTTAAAGTCGTTAATTAAGGTTTGAACATGAATTTAGTGTTGACATATTATACTCAATATCACTCATGAAGTTTGAGTCTGTACACTCCTTCATATGGAGTTCATTGTTTATATAAATAATTCTAAGTATTTTGTAAATACTTATAAACTATCATATAATGCTCTTAATTTGGATTTGATATTTTCTTTATGCATCAAATACATAAGCAAATCCGATATTGTAGACAATACAACGTATAAGATAAGTACTATTGCTAATACATAAGGATTTCATCTTACATGTTTCATACTAATCATTTTAATAAAGTGTCTTTGCATATCATTGGGATAATCCCAACATTATTTATATTTATTATAAAAGATATAATTTAGAAATCCAATATCAAATATTAAACAATCAAACTAAAACTGATTTTAACATAGGTACATCATAACAATCAGCAGTATGTTGTTCACTTATAGTTTAGAAATATCTATGTACATTTTCATGTTCTTTCTTATAGACACACGCTTCCTCTACATTTTAATTGAAAATCAAACTATTTGATATTTCAATCAAAATACTTATTCTATTTTGAAGCTTAAAGAATGATACTTTCGTATCATTTCTTAAATATATCCAAAAACGCACAAATTGAATATCGCTCCTATTGACTTCGAGACAGTTTGTTTGTTATATGGAAATAGTCTACTCTAAATCATAATTTAGAATTTTTCTATTTCAACACATATGTACCAAAACACAAGGTCATACCAAGCAATAATTTTGTGAGTAAAATCTGAATCAACTCAAGCACATTGAATGGTGAATCTGTTACGCTTATTTCAACAGTTGAAATTTATGATTTTATTCTTATCAATATGGATTAATATTCCAACTGCATTAGTCTTTCTCTTGAAGACACATTTGTGGCTGACGGATCATATCCCTTCGGGTACAACTATCAAGATCATATTTTGATCCTGTACTTGAAATCCATTTTGGATTTGTGCATTATAATATCCCGGAAATTTAGGGCAATATCAATTTAATAATCTGTTTAAATAATTAAATTGATTGATAATTTTTGATAATAAAATTTGAATTGAATTAATAATCTAATTAAATAAATATTTAATTAGTGAATTTTTCTAATAAAATGATTTCTATTTATAATATATATATTTAATTGTATATATTGTAAATAGATAAGCTTGGATTTAAAATTTAAAATAAATAAGATCTTGTTTTTAAATTCTAATATATATTGATAAATTGGAAATTAGGATTAATCAATATAAGCTTTTAAAAGCTATTTAAATAAATAACAATATAGTTTTAAAATACTCAAGGTAACTGTTAATTGATTTAAATTGATTTTAGCTTAAGTTTAAATTTAAATTAATTAGCAAAAAGATTGTTTTATTTTATTTTTGAATATAGCTTTTAAATATGATTTGAATATATATATATAAAGTTTAAAATACAATTTAAATATGAGATGTTAATTCATTTAATAAATAGTAGTAGTTTATAATCTCCTTTATAAATTATTTTAAAATTGATAAATATGTTAATTTCAAACAATATTAATAAAGTATTGTTTTTATAATAAAAAGACCTTAATAAAATAAGATTGTTATTTTCAAATTGGATGTGTTGTTTTAAATTTACTTTAAATTGGATTTTAAGAATATAATTTGAATTTGAATTTGAAATTCAAAAGAGGTAATATTTAAATAGTTTTAGATTTTAAATATATATGTATAAGCTTTTATTTATAAGTATAATTGGTTAGTTCTTTAAAAAGTTATCTTTATATATATAAATAGATAAGTAATAAGTGTTTAAGAAAATAAAGAAAAAGATTTATTTACACTTAAAATAAATATAAATTAAATAAAAAGACATGTGTAATTCTCCAAATGCTTTGTTATAACAAGTGTTAACTAATTAACCACTATAATGACAAATGTCAAAATGAGGTAATTTTGTTTTTCTTTTATTTGTTAAATCATTTTATTCTATATAAAACATATGTTCTTATCTACATTTCTTTTTCTCTTTTTCAAAGACAAGAAAACTTCAGCCTAAACTAAAATCCTCAAAACAAAATCTGAAACAAATCTTCTCTCAACAAAACAAAATCCTCTTAAATAATCTGTAATCAAACTATCCTCTCAACCAAAATTAGTAATCAAGTTCCTCAATCTCCAAAATAATCTGTAACTAAACTTTCCTCAAACCAAAACAAATCAATCAAAAGCCTGTTCATTTTCTTCTAAACCTGGAATCAAAGCTTTTAGCCTGCATTGATAAAACTAAGAACAACAACCTGCAATATCTTTCAAATCTAGAAGCCTGTATTGTTCAAAATCAAAGCCTGCATTTTCTTTAATCTGGAATCACATTCCAGTCTGCATGCAAGATTCTGTAAACAAACAAAACATGAGATCTAAAGCAATATCTCAACAAGAAAATGGCACGCATGCTAGATCCAGTAACATCAAGCAACATACAAATTTAAACAGCTAGCAATTCAAGTTTTCAAGGCAAATCAAAACTGTTTCAAAGGGAGCTCTGATTCTCTGCTTTTAAATGGTGAGTAACAATATTTCTAAAACTTTAATATAAGATTCTGGTTGCCTGCTTGTTTCTGTTATATGTTTTGTTTGTGAGTAACTTCATATTTTAAAAAATATTACAAGTTTCAAATTTAGTTGTGTGATGAATATCAGGAATTTGTGTTATATGAAATACATGCATTTCATTTAATTTTGATAAGGTGAAGCTTGTATTTCTATCTGGATGTTGCCTCTGTTTTAATTTTTTTTAACAGTCTGGAAACTTCAAAAATTTTTGTTGCTCAACCTATTTGTTTTTGGGACAAAATATATAAACAAAGTATGTTTAGGGAAGTACAAAGAGAATTTTTAAAATAAAGCTTATGCCAATAACAATGAACTGTTCAGGAAAGAAACTCAGGACAGTAATACCCAATGAAAGTGGAAAATTCAAACATCATAAATTATCGATTAAAGTTTACAAACTGCTTTCTTAATAAAAAGTAGGATTTTTAAAACTTGAATCATATTTTTTAGTGATAAAATGAGTTGGCATTGCTGTGATGAACGGGAAATGAGTTTTGGTCAGAATGGGGTGGTCGGAAGCTCTGGGTTGGCCGGGGTTTCTCGAGGGGGTAGAGGGGTTTACAGGGTATCTGTGAAAATTTTTGAATTAGGGATTAATGCAATTAGGCAGGAGCGATTTTGAATTGAAAATTTTTAACCTAGCTTTAACAATGGTGGAAAAATTGATCACTGTGAACAAAATGTTAGTTCGAGTGTTTCGAAATTTCTGGTGGTGGAAGTTTGGGAAATGTCAAAGTCGAGGCCGGAGGTGGAAGCTTGCAGATGGTCGGAGTGACGAGTGGTTGCCGTTGACAGTTCGAGAAGGAAAGTTATCGATTTCCAGGTTGGGTTCAAATGCAAAATTCGATGATCAGGGAAGATTCGAAGGTTGGTTGATCGGAGTCTGACGTGATGAGGTTCGTCGACTTGCCTCGATGATCGTCAGGTGATCGGAGGCGAAGGCGACTCTGTGCACGTGCACGAGTGTATTTTTGTGTCTGGTGAATGCTTCAGGAAGGAGAAGAAGTGGGATCGAAGAAGGACTAGGGAAGGTCGCGGGTTCGACTCAGGGTATTTTTGGGTTTACTCGAAGTGAGTGAGGCGAGAGATAACTCGAAGTGGTACTCGAGTGGGAAAAGGTTTGGCTCGGGATGAACTCGTGTTCGCGTGAGAGTTTAACAGCAGGTTTAAATAAAAATGGTTTGTTTTAAAACTTTTCTTAAATAATTCCTCCCTATTTTAAATGTTTCTTTAACCCATAATTAAGAAATGATATGATTGTTTAACTTATGTTTGTTAAGTTAAAATTTAAGATATTTTAAACTTAAATTTTTAAATATAATTAAATGTTAATTAAAGGTTAAAAGTTTTTAAATAATGTGATTGGGTAATTAATAAAGATGATGATTTATCTTAAAGGTAATTAATTGAAATTAAGGATTTTTAAATTAAGATTGATTAATTAATGATTAGTGATTAATTAATTAATTAGTGACTAATTAATTAGGTAATTAAAGAATAATTAATCTGTAATTAAAGATTAATTAATTTGGTTTAAGAAGTAATTAAAGGATAAATTACTCAGCTTTAATTTATAAAATGAAGGTGATTAATTTAAGTTAATTAATTTGTTAATTAATTAAAGATAGCCACTTGGTAATTGTTTAAGTACAAATTACTTAATGAGATTAGATAAGTGTAGATTATTAACAAATGATAATCATTTGTAAAAAATTGGTTAAGTATAAATTACTTAATAAAAGTAATTAAAGAAATAAAGTACTTAAGGTAATTAATTAAATAAATTTGATAAGTTTAAATTAATTTATTTAATTAATTTAAGAAAATCACTGGGTGATTAGATAATTACTTAAAAGTAATTAGTGAAAGTATAAATTACTTAGAAAGATAACTAAAGTTAATTAGTGGATATAATTAACTAAAGGTGGTTTAATAAAAGTAATTTGAGTTTAGTACTTTTAATAATTAATCAAGGGATTAATTAAAGGATAATTAATTAAGGAGTAATTAATTTAGGAAGTGTAGTAATTAAGAGTAGTTAATTACTAAATGGAATTAATCAAAGGTGATTAATAAATGTGATTAATTAATTATTAATATAAATAAGATAATTAATTAAGAATAATTAAGGATCATTAATTAATACAATTAATGATGTTATTAAGAATTGATTAATTAAGATTAATTAATAAATAATAAGTGATTAAAGTAATTAATTAATTGTAATTAATTAAGGATTAATGTAATTAAATACAGTTAATTAATAGATGAAGTAATTAAAGATTAATTACTGAATGGTTTAAGTTAATTTGTGAAATTAATTAAGAGTTAATTACTTAAGGTAATTAAAGTATAATTAATCAGGATGATTAATTAAGATGATACTTAGAGTATGATTAATTAATTGGTTTAATTAATAATTAAGTAAGAAGGATTTATAAAATGAAGTAATTAATTTAATTTACTTTAAATTAATTAGAGATGATATAAATCATTACTTAGGGATGGTTGAATGATATGGAATGCTTTGCATTGTTGATATCTCTGATAAGAGATGTGCTGATCTATAATATGGATGTTTGGTTGGATTGAAATGATAATATGAATTATCTGTTTGGATGATAATGTAAATTATCTATTGAATTATCTATCTTTGTGTATATAGATAAAGAATTGAATTGTTTTAACCTTAAAACAACTTGACCCTTAAAATACGTTTTGGATTTCGATGAGACCGGGATCGGGTTTCCGTATACCGGAATTCCAGGTCTGGAGACCCGAATACCACATCGATCCAAATTAACGATAGGTCGTGAATCTCAAGTGAAGATGAAGATTCAGAGTGCAAGGGTTATTGTCGTTAACTCTGAGGGTGATTCCAATACGAGTGTAACGAGATAATGCCTTCGGTTTCGTTCGAACCCGGAACGAACTTGTATGGATTGAATGCTTTCAACACATCGTCAGGAGGGCGATGAGCATTCTAAGTGATGTGTTCTGATTTAAAGGTAAATCGTAGCCTCAAGCCTCATCAACCGGGAATGGCTAAAACAGGGGAGGTGCAGCAAGGCTTCGTGGGTAGCACCCACTGAGAGTAAGGTCATCCCTGTCTAGAGAGTTCCTTCTTTTATTTCGGCTTAGTGGTGCAGTTGGCGACGGCCATCTGTGGGGTGATTTTATTCGGAATTATCCAGTAAGGGATGGTTCCGGCTTTGTGTTGCAGGGGATTGGGAGTGATCCTCGGTACGGTGATCTAGGCCCCGTACTGTGATGAGCGGTACCCCGGTAGCTCTGCCATTGTATGGAAATCCAAATTCCAATAAGTGATAACGGACTTGATTGTATACTTATGTATGCTGGAATTTAATAATGTAACAATTTCGGCTATTTCATATTTATTTGAAAACCCTAGACCCTATTATAATACAATCGAATTTCCTATCAAATGTTTTGGTTATCGTAAGGTAAAAACTTTTCCGTGTTTATGTGCGGGAAGTCTTACGAGATACCTTTTCTTTCCAAATGATTTTCAAAGTTAAACAAGTTTAACCTGTTACTCACACCAGACCCATGTCTGACCCAAGTTGTTTATTTCTGTTTTATAAACTCTTGGGTACTCAAATTTTTACGAGTAGCCAAGGGATTCAGGTTTAGCTTTGACGAATTGTGGAGGAGCAATGGAGCAGGAGGCTTCGGCGTTCGTAGATATAGTATTCCGCTGTGTTGATATCTGTGTTAGAGTCTTGTATTGTATTTGAGTTGTAATATCTAGACAGATGTTTATAACTGTCTAGTATGTGTTGTATAGTTGTGTAAACTCTGATAAGTGTTGTATACTTTGTAATAGTTTATGTTATTAATATAATTTATTCGTTCCGCTGTGAGATCGTTGTTGTTGTTTCTTTCTTCTCTTCTTTTCTATTTTCTACCCCTTTCTTTCTTATTAATGATGCGACATTCTGTGGAATGAGTGGCGGGTCATTACAGTGGTATCAGAGCTTAGGTTGAGCGAATACCTAAGCTATTGGTTAAGTGAATATCAGAACACTAGGTTGAGTGAATACCTAGGTTCGGAAGGGTTGTTCAATTAGGATCTGTAGCAACCTGTTTGAGTCCGAGTGTATATATATACGAGAGTGCGTATTTGTTAGTTATATAAAATGGTTTTATATTGTGTTAATTGATCGGTTAAGTGGTATATGGATTCTGGTCAATACGAGTAGCTACCGTTATTGATAGGGATCTCTAAACACTTGGACCAGGCCAACGGACACAATATTGTTTTAAAAAGGGAAGGTGAAATAATTTTACCCAGATATATTTTCTATATATAAAAAGTATCATTTTAAAAATATATGGTATTTATAATGATTGGTTGAGATGATAATAATTTATCATCTAAGATTAGGAGTCTGAGTGTTGAGGTTGGAAGTATATTTGTCGAGACTGTAAACCTAATACCGTCTCGAGTAAACTTTACTGTGGTAAAGAATTTCATCGATCTCCGAAGGAAACTGTTATGGTTCGGAGTTTATCTTTGTAGTTTGGATGAGTAAAGTTGGAGCTGTCGGTTGGACAGAAGCGAGTGATGGTATCTTGATACTTCTGGAAGAAGTAGCTGCATGATGAGATGCAGTGACTATGGATGTTCCCGAAGATGTTTTCTTTGGAACAAGTTAATGAAGTGTGTCTGCTTCGGTGTCGAGGCTGAGTTCAGCAAGATGTTTTTGTTCTGTTTGAAGTCCGAATTTCTCAAAGAACTTTGGATTGAGAAGTCTGTGGCATCTGTGGCAGTAGAGCAGCTCGGAGTGTTCTGTTTTCGGCAGAAGTTTTTCTGAAGGTGAAGTTCAGAAGCAGCAGAGAGAATCCATTTCTTCGATGGATTGGATAGTCAAGTGTGAACTGTTCTGATTGGTAAAGAGAGAACAGTTTTATTTGGCTGGGTGGATCGCAAAAGTGACTTGCGATAGTTTGAGTATTCTTTTGAGTTATCCGATATTTTCTGGAATGTGTTGTCCAGTCTGTGCTTGTGTTCATCATCAGCATTTTCATTTCTACTCCAGATCAGAGTGGTGCAGCGGGAGCAGTTTGGAAAGTGCTCCTGTTTATCTTTTCCAGATAGGAGAAGTTAGTTCAGTCTACTGATATGGTGAAGTAGAGTTGTGTTTTGGATTATTGGTAGATCTTGAGAGGATCATTGTTGATTGGGTTATTTCTGGTCCAGTTATTGCTAGAAGCATCAGCGAAGGTTGAGTTGATCAGGAAAGATCTGTAGACAGCTCAGGATCGTCTGAAGGATTTTGTGGATAAGAGACGATAGAATTTGAAATTCGAAATTGGAGACTTCGTGGTTGTGAAGTTTTTCTCTGGTTAAAGGGAGCAATAAGATTTGGTAAGTCTGGAAAGTCAGCTCCGAATTGTTTTGGATCTTTTCTGTGATCTAATTTGGATAAGTGCTTTGATCTACTTGATTGAATTGTCAGTTTGGATAACTGGAGTTCATTGTGTTTTACGTATCTCTGAGGGAGTACGTGTTTGATCTATCTCTGGTTTTGGAACCAGCAGTTCTGGAAGATTTGGTTGTTAAGTCAGACTCGTCTGTAGTCTGATATCTTGTTTAGTTCTGTAGATCTAGAAGAGTAGAAGCTCTATAGCTTAGTAGTATTGTTTGTTGGATTCTGTAGAGCGAGTATCCCGATATATATATACCTGGGGAAACTCGAGGAAATTTTATCCAGAATTTTATCTGGATAATTAGAATTGTTTGATTGGGAGAATTGTTTGCTATTGTTGTTAGCATATAGATAATAATATATGCTTGTGATTTAAATAGATTATTAAATTACCTTTGTTTTAAATTTCGGGGACGAAATTATTTTAAGGGGGAAGGAATGTAATATCCCGGAAATTTAGGGCAATATCAATTTAATAATCTGTTTAAATAATTAAATTGATTGATAATTTTTGATAATAAAATTTGAATTGAATTAATAATCTAATTAAATAAATATTTAATTAGTGAATTTTTCTAATAAAATGATTTCTATTTATAATATATATATTTAATTGTATATATTGTAAATAGATAAGCTTGGATTTAAAATTTCAAATAAATAAGATCTTGTTTTTAAATTCTAATATATATTGATAAATTGGAAATTAGGATTAATCAATATAAGCTTTTAAAAGCTATTTAAATAAATAACAATATAGTTTTAAAATACTCAAGGTAACTGTTAATTGATTTAAATTGATTTTAGCTTAAGTTTAAATTTAAATTAATTAGCAAAAAGATTGTTTTATTTTATTTTTGAATATAGCTTTTAAATATGATTTGAATATATATATATAAAGTTTAAAATACAATTTAAATATGAGATGTTAATTCATTTAATAAATAGTAGTAGTTTATAATCTCCTTTATAAATTATTTTAAAATTGATAAATATGTTAATTTCAAACAATATTAATAAAGTATTGTTTTTATAATAAAAAGACCTTAATAAAATAAGATTGTTATTTTCAAATTGGATGTGTTGTTTTAAATTTACTTTAAATTGGATTTTAAGAATATAATTTGAATTTGAATTTGAAATTCAAAAGAGGTAATATTTAAATAGTTTTAGATTTTAAATATATATGTATAAGCTTTTATTTATAAGTATAATTGGTTAGTTCTTTAAAAAGTTATCTTTATATATATAAATAGATAAGTAATAAGTGTTTAAGAAAATAAAGAAAAAGATTTATTTACACTTAAAATAAATATAAATTAAATAAAAAGACATGTGTAATTCTCCAAATGCTTTATTATAACAAGTGTTAACTAATTAACCACTATAATGACAAATGTCAAAATGAGGTAATTTTGTTTTTCTTTTATTTGTTAAATCATTTTATTCTATATAAAACATATGTTCTTATCTACATTTCTTTTTCTCTTTTTCAAAGACAAGAAAACTTCAGCCTAAACTAAAATCCTCAAAACAAAATCTGAAACAAATCTTCTCTCAACAAAACAAAATCCTCTTAAATAATCTGTAATCAAACTATCCTCTCAACCAAAATTAGTAATCAAGTTCCTCAATCTCCAAAATAATCTGTAACTAAACTTTCCTCAAACCAAAACAAATCAATCAAAAGCCTGTTCATTTTCTTCTAAACCTGGAATCAAAGCTTTTAGCCTGCATTGATAAAACTAAGAACAACAACCTGCAATATCTTTCAAATCTGGAAGCCTGTATTGTTCAAAATCAAAGCCTGCATTTTCTTTAATCTGGAATCACATTCCAGTCTGCATGCAAGATTCTGTAAACAAACAAAACATGAGATCTAAAGCAATATCTCAACAAGAAAATGGCACGCATGCTAGATCCAGTAACATCAAGCAACATACAAATTTAAACAGCTAGCAATTCAAGTTTTCAAGGCAAATCAAAACTGTTTCAAAGGGAGCTCTGATTCTCTGCTTTTAAATGGTGAGTAACAATATTTCTAAAACTTTAATATAAGATTCTGGTTGCCTGCTTGTTTCTGTTATATGTTTTGTTTGTGAGTAACTTCATATTTTAAAAAATATTACAAGTTTCAAATTTAGTTGTGTGATGAATATCAGGAATTTGTGTTATATGAAATACATGCATTTCATTTAATTTTGATAAGGTGAAGCTTGTATTTCTATCTGGATGTTGCCTCTGTTTTAATTTTTTTAACAGTCTGGAAACTTCAAAAATTTTTGTTGCTCAACCTATTTGTTTTTGGGACAAAATATATAAACAAAGTATGTTTAGGGAAGTACAAAGAGAATTTTTAAAATAAAGCTTATGCCAATAACAATGAACTGTTCAGGAAAGAAACTCAGGACAGTAATACCCAATGAAAGTGGAAAATTCAAACATCATAAATTATCGATTAAAGTTTACAAACTGCTTTCTTAATAAAAAGTAGGATTTTTAAAACTTGAATCATATTTTTTAGTGATAAAATGAGTTGGCATTGCTGTGATGAACGGGAAATGAGTTTTGGTCAGAATGGGGTGGTCGGAAGCTCTGGGTTGGCCGGGGTTTCTCGAGGGGGTAGAGGGGTTTACAGGGTATCTGTGAAAATTTTTGAATTAGGGATTAATGCAATTAGGCAGGAGCGATTTTGAATTGAAAATTTTTAACCTAGCTTTAACAATGGTGGAAAAATTGATCACTGTGAACAAAATGTTAGTTCGAGTGTTTCGAAATTTCTGGTGGTGGAAGTTTGGGAAATGTCAAAGTCGAGGCCGGAGGTGGAAGCTTGCAGATGGTCGGAGTGACGAGTGGTTGCCGTTGACAGTTCGAGAAGGAAAGTTATCGATTTCCAGGTTGGGTTCAAATGCAAAATTCGATGATCAGGGAAGATTCGAAGGTTGGTTGATCGGAGTCTGACGTGATGAGGTTCGTCGACTTGCCTCGATGATCGTCAGGTGATCGGAGGCGAAGGCGACTCTGTGCACGTGCACGAGTGTATTTTTGTGTCTGGTGAATGCTTCAGGAAGGAGAAGAAGTGGGATCGAAGAAGGACTAGGGAAGGTCGCGGGTTCGACTCAGGGTATTTTTGGGTTTACTCGAAGTGAGTGAGGCGAGAGATAACTCGAAGTGGTACTCGAGTGGGAAAAGGTTTGGCTCGGGATGAACTCGTGTTCGCGTGAGAGTTTAACAGCAGGTTTAAATAAAAATGGTTTGTTTTAAAACTTTTCTTAAATAATTCCTCCCTATTTTAAATGTTTCTTTAACCCATAATTAAGAAATGATATGATTGTTTAACTTATGTTTGTTAAGTTAAAATTTAAGATATTTTAAACTTAAATTTTTAAATATAATTAAATGTTAATTAAAGGTTAAAAGTTTTTAAATAATGTGATTGGGTAATTAATAAAGATGATGATTTATCTTAAAGGTAATTAATTGAAATTAAGGATTTTTAAATTAAGATTGATTAATTAATGATTAGTGATTAATTAATTAATTAGTGACTAATTAATTAGGTAATTAAAGAATAATTAATCTGTAATTAAAGATTAATTAATTTGGTTTAAGAAGTAATTAAAGGATAAATTACTCAGCTTTAATTTATAAAATGAAGGTGATTAATTTAAGTTAATTAATTTGTTAATTAATTAAAGATAGCCACTTGGTAATTGTTTAAGTACAAATTACTTAATGAGATTAGATAAGTGTAGATTATTAACAAATGATAATCATTTGTATAAAATTGGTTAAGTATAAATTACTTAATAAAAGTAATTAAAGAAATAAAGTACTTAAGGTAATTAATTAAATAAATTTGATAAGTTTAAATTAATTTATTTAATTAATTTAAGAAAATCACTGGGTGATTAGATAATTACTTAAAAGTAATTAGTGAAAGTATAAATTACTTAGAAAGATAACTAAAGTTAATTAGTGGATATAATTAACTAAAGGTGGTTTAATAAAAGTAATTTGAGTTTAGTACTTTTAATAATTAATCAAGGGATTAATTAAAGGATAATTAATTAAGGAGTAATTAATTTAGGAAGTGTAGTAATTAAGAGTAGTTAATTACTAAATGGAATTAATCAAAGGTGATTAATAAATGTGATTAATTAATTATTAATATAAATAAGATAATTAATTAAGAATAATTAAGGATCATTAATTAATACAATTAATGATGTTATTAAGAATTGATTAATTAAGATTAATTAATAAATAATAAGTGATTAAAGTAATTAATTAATTGTAATTAATTAAGGATTAATGTAATTAAATACAGTTAATTAATAGATGAAGTAATTAAAGATTAATTACTGAATGGTTTAAGTTAATTTGTGAAATTAATTAAGAGTTAATTACTTAAGGTAATTAAAGTATAATTAATCAGGATGATTAATTAAGATGATACTTAGAGTATGATTAATTAATTGGTTTAATTAATAATTAAGTAAGAAGGATTTATAAAATGAAGTAATTAATTTAATTTACTTTAAATTAATTAGAGATGATATAAATCATTACTTAGGGATGGTTGAATGATATGGAATGCTTTGCATTGTTGATATCTCTGATAAGAGATGTGCTGATCTATAATATGGATGTTTGGTTGGATTGAAATGATAATATGAATTATCTGTTTGGATGATAATGTAAATTATCTATTGAATTATCTATCTTTGTGTATATAGATAAAGAATTGAATTGTTTTAACCTTAAAACAACTTGACCCTTAAAATACGTTTTGGATTTCGATGAGACCGGGATCGGGTTTCCGTATACCGGAATTCCAGGTCTGGAGACCCGAATACCACATCGATCCAAATTAACGATAGGTCGTGAATCTCAAGTGAAGATGAAGATTCAGAGTGCAAGGGTTATTGTCGTTAACTCTGAGGGTGATTCCAATACGAGTGTAACGAGATAATGCCTTCGGTTTCGTTCGAACCCGGAACGAACTTGTATGGATTGAATGCTTTCAACACATCGTCAGGAGGGCGATGAGCATTCTAAGTGATGTGTTCTGATTTAAAGGTAAATCGTAGCCTCAAGCCTCATCAACCGGGAATGGCTAAAATAGGGGAGGTGCAGCAAGGCTTCGTGGGTAGCACCCACTGAGAGTAAGGTCATCCCTGTCTAGAGAGTTCCTTCTTTTATTTCGGCTTAGTGGTGCAGTTGGCGACGGCCATCTGTGGGGTGATTTTATTCGGAATTATCCAGTAAGGGATGGTTCCGGCTTTGTGTTGCAGGGGATTGGGAGTGATCCTCGGTACGGTGATCTAGGCCCCGTACTGTGATGAGCGGTACCTCGGTAGCTCTGCCATTGTATGGAAATCCAAATTCCAATAAGTGATAACGGACTTGATTGTATACTTATGTATGCTGGAATTTAATAATGTAACAATTTCGGCTATTTCATATTTATTTGAAAACCCTAGACCCTATTATAATACAATCGAATTTCCTATCAAATGTTTTGGTTATCGTAAGGTAAAAACTTTTCCGTGTTTATGTACGGGAAGTCTTACGAGATACCTTTTCTTTCCAAATGATTTTCAAAGTTAAACAAGTTTAACCTGTTACTCACACCAGACCCATGTCTGACCCAAGTTGTTTATTTCTGTTTTATAAACTCTTGGGTACTCAAATTTTTACGAGTAGCCAAGGGATTCAGGTTTAGCTTTGACGAATTGTGGAGGAGCAATGGAGCAGGAGGCTTCGGCGTTCGTAGATATAGTATTCCGCTGTGTTGATATCTGTGTTAGAGTCTTGTATTGTATTTGAGTTGTAATATCTAGACAGATGTTTATAACTGTCTAGTATGTGTTGTATAGTTGTGTAAACTCTGATAAGTGTTGTATACTTTGTAATAGTTTATGTTATTAATATAATTTATTCGTTCCGCTGTGAGATCGTTGTTGTTGTTTCTTTCTTCTCTTCTTTTCTATTTTCTACCCCTTTCTTTCTTATTAATGATGCGACATTCTGTGGAATGAGTGGCGGGTCATTACATGCATCATACCATATCATAGAGTCAATACTCTTAATGGTTTAAATGATAGCCGAGGATTATCTATTCTCGGCATTAATAAGAAACTCATAGTTTCTCTTCAATGTGCAAGAATATTTATTAGACATTTTAATGCATTATGTTCATTTAGGTTCGGTTAATTTCATTTCATCCCTCTTAATCAGTTTTATCCTTGGATCGTATTCAAATCCATTTCACTACCAATAATCTCTAAAAGAAATTCTTTCGCTACAAAGTTGGTATTTTTTAAAATAACAGTTGTTTCTCGGTGCAATGAAATCAGTATCCTTAGACACTTTATGAATTGCCTTATATATAAAACTGATTTTGTTTTAGTTTACGAAAGTTATGTTCAAAACATAAATCGGTTATCCAATGACGATCGTTCCCAAACTCCTTTTGGGGTGATCCATACTAGATCCCTCGCATACAATCATTACGTGTAGTCATTCGACTCGTACAACCTGCCAACTCCTTAACCTAGGATATGTTGAGGTTTCTTTTAAACCATTATCTTGTATGATACATCATAGACCCCCACCCTAACTCTATCTTCCTGATCAGTGAACCGGAACATAGTGCATAGGTAATCTTCAATGCTGCAAGGATGAGATGGCGTGACATACTACGATCACGTTAAGAAGTTCTGCCCTGGAACCTATCAACTGCTCCTGGGGTCCTATCAGGATAGGTAGGCCCTCGAAGTATACTGGATCGGTCTAAGTTCCTGCACGGCCATACATAACATAGAAATCACGCTTGGAAAGGGTGGACAATTAGCTAAAGCTGCAGGCGCTGTAGCAAAACTGATCGCAAAAGAGGGTAAATCAGCCACATTAAAATTACCATCCGGGGAGGTCCGTTTGATATCCACTAGCAGCTTAGCAATAGTCGGACAAGTGGGTAATGTTGGGGTGAATCAACAAAGTTTGGGTAGAGCCGGATCGAATGTTGGATAGGTAAGCGTTCTTATGTAAACTATTCTTTAGATGACCTTAATTTTAACCTTGTGTGCTACTGTTAAGTACACTACGTTATAGAAATAATTTAACTCTACTTCACTCACCATTAATCATACTTTGTTCACCAAAGTTCAATTACTACTTATCGATACGTTATTAGGTATCATAGGGAAGAGCAACTTTTGAGATTAAATCTTTATTCATTTTAGGTGCGTTCGGAACTCTTTTCAATATAATCACCTATTCGATCAAATCAAATCATTTTGTTTTCTTTAGCACATTATATTATTTACTTCCGTTTTATATTCTTTGGACATATCATAGGCGTACTACATGTGTATCAAATAAGTATGTTCATGTGTATCAAATAAGCATGTTCATGTTTAAGATAATTCATCGATGAATTCAATGAAATATGTGGAACCGTTTCGGTATTATTAGACTTATGATTGCATACATCTATATGTATCAATCTGTATAGTTCATCAACTCTCATATCACTTCCACTCGATGGGTGTTTTGCCCTTTATTGTTTGAGATACAATTCACTAATACCATATGATTCATAATCATATAATCAAAAAAATATTTCTCCAAACTGCGGCTTAATCCATAATTCCAAAATCATTACAAATAAATTTAGATACTTTTATATTTTCAATGCATCACAAATACCACTAATATAGTTTTATTTTTATAATGAATATTCCTAATATTCATATTGAAATAAAACTATATATATTTTTCATTCAACACTGAAATATAGTTATTATTTCATAAAGGTATAGTTTACGAAAACAACTTTCGTAACTTGATGCGACTAATAAGTGTTATATGGTACTCCTACTATTTTCGCAAATACAATGATAGCGTACGAATACAAAGCTCAATTCAATGACTTTATAAAGGCAATTTAATCCATCTGTTGTAACCAGTTTACAGTCGAGAGTTTTTAAATCAAATATCTTGAACTCATAGAAATAAATCTCACGGAAAACAATTTTCTGTGTAGAAATACATTTTTAAATAGAAATCATATTTCTTATTCTAATGTTAAGTATCTATTATTACTTTGCAATTCTTGTTTCCGATGGTTCTTTATGAAGTAGAAGTGACCATTCACTCTCTTCATCCCAACCGTGCCTTAGGTTACATCGACTCTTACACATTTGATTTTCTTTTTAGATGGTCGAACCATTCAAAGAAAACCTTATTACAATATCGTAATGAATTCTTTACAAAAGTGCATTTGGTCATCCTTAACATTTAGAATATCAGATAATTTGCTCTTTACATAAACTGATTAAACTGACATTTTAGTGATCGAATTCTTAGATCTATCTTGCAGTCTTTGATCCAATGTTAATTTTAACGTAATAAGACCACTATTGTAATCAATCATATCGAATACATGATCTCACACTATAGTATACTTTCTTATTTCGAATGAAAAAAATTCATCATACATTACAAATTGTGACTGTTCACCATATAACATTTATATGTGATTCAATATGGATCAAATATTCATATCCATGTGTTATTTGTAGAATTCAAAACTCATAGAAGAATACGCAATCTCGGGAAAATAAACAGTAAGTGACCAAGTTACGAATGTTGTAAGTAGTTGTATAATTTGGCACTTGTATGGGCCTTGAAATAACAACATACAAAAATATTCATCGGTAAGTATACCTTATATTTCTATTTGTCAATTTTAATTCAGATGATTAATATATTTGAATTGATAATCATTTTATCAATTTTATTAGTTGCACTAATTTATCGATGTAGATTATATTAAGATTATATTAACTTTATACATAGCAGATTGTTCTTACAATATTAGAAATGTTAAATGTTACCGTATCAATTTTTTAATAAGGCTACCACTAGATTTTTATGTTTCTTAAAACCCTAAGATGAAACAAAGAAGTCTTTCAACTTCTCTATTGGGTATTAGATATCGTATACCTTGGGATTCTGACCTTGAGGAAAGCTTAACAAATCATAGGTCCGCATACGATGGATAACTCCTTATCGGTTGTACCATATAAAACTTTAAACCTTGTGGTCTTTGCCCTAATCTCATCTCTAACTTGAAGAAAGCTAAACAAATAAAGAGAGATTATTCACTCGTACCTACCATTTCACGACAACCTAAGTATAATGCACATACCTTGAGGAAAGCTCAACAAATATATGCAATTATCTTATCTCTTTTATTCTATATATTAATGGTACAACACATAACATCCCGAGCCTGAGGAAAGATCAACAACTAAAGAGTATACAAGTGATCTATTAATACATAAATGGTAGAGGACAACTTTATATTAGATTCATAATCTTTAATATATTTAATTGAGTGATCTTGACTTATGAAATAATATATTTCTTATAAAATACCTCAGTTATTCAAGTGTTGGACACATTTGAAATCATGGTATACGTACGATATGTATGCGTTTATTCCTTAAGTCTAATATGGTTCCTTACTGTTCCACCTTTTATTATATGTTCATATTATATAAGATTAATTATCGTATAACATTTTATAATTTAATTAACTTATATAATAATCTTATGTTAATTTATTAATTAAATATTATTTAATTAATTAATTAACATTTTAACTAGTTTTATTTTATTCATTTTAAACATTTTAAATTGAATTTTGCACTATAACATTTATAGTTATACACACGTGTCTTATATATGTATTATATTATTTATTAATTAACATTTAATTATATTATTTAATAAAAACAAATTTAATTAATTATAATTAATTTTGAAAATTATGTATACACATATATTACATTAACATTTTAAGATTAGGTTACATAAATCAATACACACACATAGATATATATATATATATATATATATATATGTTTTTAATTTAATTAGTTAGCCTTTAGTTAATTTTTTATTTAATTAATATAATTAACTATTAATAATTTTTGAAAATAATTATCTCATTTTCATAACAATTTTGAAAATTATTTTATAGCATTTATAAAGTCATTACTTATTTTAAATTTAACCTTTCAAAATTTAAAATATTATTTTATTTATTTTAAATTTAACCTATTAAATTTAAAATTTTATTTTAATTTTAAATCAAAATTTGAAAATTAGCCCAAGACCCAAATCAATTTAGGCCTTTATATTGGGGACAACCTTTGGATTTGTCTCATCTTTTCAGGCCAGGCCAATAGTCAGTTAGGGTGGAGTACTTGATTACCCAAACCCAACCTTAGACACTACTTTTCTAAACACCCTACTATATGGGTAGGCTATAATAAGGTAGTCATAATATTGATAATTTAGATCGCATAGGCTATTTGGCTCTGGAACCATTGTTGGAACTAGGCCAGCATGTAGGGGTAAATTTCAAAAAAATTATTCCATTTTGGATCTTATTGGGCCTACGAAGTCTAAATCTATTTAGATATTATCTAAAAAATTTAAATAAAATCGACATTTTATTTAATATATAAATAAAGTTTTATCTAATGTTATACTTGTATTATATATTTTAACATGTGTATCATATACACATGTGTGTGTATATGTGCACATGCAACATAAATAGTGTACATGGTTTAACATGTTTGTGTATAAGTGTTGGAATTTACAACGCAGTGGACATATTTGCCCCTCCATATACATATGTGTCGACTAATATATATGTATATAATTATACATACATACATACATAGATACATACACACACACACACACACACATATATATGTATGTGTGTGTGTGTGTATCTATGTGTTTTGTGTTGCCTAATATATATATATATATATATATAATTATATATGTGTGTGTGTGTGTGTTTGTGTGTGTGTACAGTTTAAAACAATATAAAATAAAATCTATAACATACAAAAGATTATATATATATATGATATTATAATATAAAGTAATTGTAAATATTAATGTAAATGACTTTGACTAGATTCAAAATTAAAATTAAAACTAAAATTTCAAATTTTAGATCAAGATTTATATAATAAAATATCTAGAGATTACCAAGTCAAATCAATATATTAATTTTAAATAAACATACATACATACATACATATATATATGTATATGTATATTTCAAAAATAATAATTTTTTTATAAATTGTATATACATATATTCAATATATTAAATATATATAATAACTATATATAAATATGTTATAATGTGAATAAATGATTAAATAAACATACACACACACATATTAACATATATTCGGCCTTAATCAATTTTTTTTAAAAAGAGCTTACGGCTTTAAAAATTAGTTTTATTTAGTTAAAGATTTTCGTACTGAAATCCTAATAAAAACTTAATATTTTTATTTACGAAAACCATTCTAAAATTTATGTGTGTTTTTAGTAAATGTTTATAAGTGTATTTTATGATATATATATATATAATTTATATAAAATTATATATAATATTAAAATAGATTTACATATATGTATATGTATTTATTATATACACAGCTTTATATATACACACATAAAAAACCCTTTTTTAATTTCCAAAAATAATAATGTATATAAAATATATAAATTATATATTTACATATTTTTTATAATTATGTTTGAATTTTAAAATCAATATTTGTTTTAAACTCATTTTAAATATTATTAATTCGAAAATAATATTTATCCTTTGCCCGTGATCTATATGTGTGTGTGCATGTCTCTATGTGTGTGTGTGTGTGTAAATACATAAATAAATGAGTGCGTGCGCGCCCACACAGGTGTATATATATATGTATGTATGTATGTATGTATGTATGTATATTATCATCATCTAATGTAGGCAGCACAAACATATGTAGATTCGTGATAATTCGTATAATATCTAATCATATACATATAACATGATGAAAATTTATATAAATATAAATGTAAATGAAAGATTTGCATTGACTAAAGTCTAGTTGTAAAATGTTGAAGCGTTAAATTGATGAACTCCTTGAACCAGTATCCAGAATCCAGAAAGTGCTACCAATTTGAATGCATCGACCACCGATCTTCTAATTGTATTTAACTTTTGTTTTAATGGCTTGAAAATTTTAGAGAAGGAAGGCAAGATGGGGTGGGCCATGGCTGGTCTTGGGGAAGCAAAAAGAGAGAATATGAAAGTGGAATTTAAGGAATTTAAGTAGTGGAGATAAAGAGGAGCAAAAAGGGAATCAAGATCTACACTCTCCTCTTATCTTTTCCTACCTTTTGAATCATTATTCAAACCCCAACTCCAACCCTATGGCCGGCCACTACAACCTTCTTTTGGGCCTCCAAATTACTTCAAACTCGATCAAATAAGTATGCATTTAAATTTAATTCAAATGCACATCGATATCGTATATCGATACGTGTGCCTATAACTATTATACACACATTACTTAATATTGATCAACACAAATTAAATAAAATTTTATAATTAATATTCATAAATATTAATTTATTTAATTAATTTCTAACATTTATAATTAAATAAATCAGTTGGTAGTAGGAGTATTCAACATTTCGGTTGTGTGACTCCTAGGTGTAAATTCGACCAGCGATTAATAGCGCACAATTCGAATATTAACGTTCACACGCCACCTTAGCTATTGGTGTGACATTATGGCCAAATTTATGGCTTACATAGCTTCGATAAAATCAAATTTTACTTCTTTCAAGTATTACCCGTTAGTGACAATTATTTACACCAATTCTTTATATCAAAACTATATCACATTAGGACTTATGGAATTTGGTAATGGTCAAAATTCCAATATTTTCCACATTCAACTTTATAGTCCAAATACAAAGTCCTTGGTTCAATAATAACAATTATTATTAATCGAACTGTCCGTCTAAAGACTTTGACTTTGAGTTGATGGTGATACTAACCTCATATAACTGAGGAGATGAAGTTTTTGTTTAATAGTGTCTAATTTCTGTTGTTTCCACTCGACCAACTATAATCGTTCGATGGATGTTGTGCCATGATTAACTATAATCAAAGTGGAATTTCCATATTGAAGCTCGATGGTATTCTCAAGTTGAGAGAATTGTGTGATTTTGTCACATCGATATTTTTTTGACCTTGCTTATATTAACCAACAGAATACTATCGAGTGAGTCATTCCATGATTATCCAAAAACTATCAATACGTAACCACTTGGTGCCTCAATAACCATGAGTAATACACTGCCCAACATTTAAAGAGCGTTACGTATTTTAGTTTCAATGCATGCATCAATATCCAGTCTCAATACATCTTGACTGGGCATATTTGAAACGGTGCGTTTATTATATTGTGATAAATTGGTCATGATTGCAACACCTTGTAATTACTATCACAAAACACACAATTTATGAATTTTCTGTTAAATATACTTAATTTGAATAATCGGCTATTTATAACATATTATAACAAGTATATAACAAAAAGCAAACATCTTTTATTTTGAACAAGATTGGTTATCGAGTTAGATATATGTAACAAATTACATAACTGCCCCTTAAGCATACCCCTAACTCTATCATCTCTTATCTAAATCCATTCATTGTCAGTGAGCATCAAATGTGGTCTCTAGGGTTAGATGTTCCTATTGAAAAGTCAAACATTGACTTTTCTTCCTTGCTAAGCAAAGCTACTCAAATCTAAATATCTCTTTTCAAGACAAAGCCTAAAAACGCTGTTAGAATCATACAGAAGAATTTCCTATTAAAATTTGTGATGAAAGATATTATTGTTGATTGTGAAATGTTTGATACAATATTCAGATACAAATTATCTCATGTACACGGTGTATTTATAACAAAAACTGTGATATTGGGCTTTGCTTTGTGGTGCTTGACCAGCCCATTGTCTTCAATTTGAGATGAATGGATATGATAAAACCTTGACTTATTCTTCAGTGATATAGATGCATTCTTTCATTCTTTTGTAATCGTTCATTACTCCCCCTCAAACCTAACCCTCGGTTAGGCTTTGTAAAAATATCCCAAATTGCCGCTGATTCACTTCAATGTTGATTTTGCACCAAATTGAGCGAAATATATGTGAGTATTAGATCTAATTATTGTAGTGAACTTCAGTTTCATCCCATTTCAATTGCTTCGGTTGAGATTTGATCTGAGATTGAGGGTTTTGATGAATTAAGCACTGGCCTTGCCGAACTTGAGTGGGTTCTCATTGTGTTGATAACTACATTTGCTGCTAACTTTCAGTTTCTCTCTGAATCGAACAAAGTTCATCTTTGACAATGGTTTGGTTAGAATATCAACAACTTGGTAAGTGGAAGGTATAAGATTTATATTTAGCTTCCTCTTTGTTACTTGTTCACGCACGAAGTAGAGGTCTAACTCCATATGCTTTGTCCTTGAGTGTAAGATTGGATTTGCAGTAAGTTGAACTATATTTAAGTTATCACACAATATGATGGTTTTGTTTTCTGCTTTGACTTGTAGTTCGCTAAGTAGAGACTCGATCCATATTACTTCTGATGTTGCATTTGCTACACTTCGGTATTCGGCCTCAGTGCTGGATCAGGAGACAGTAAGTTGCTTTTTTAAACACCATGAAATAGGATTTTTGCCCAAAAATATACAATAACTAGTTGTAAATCTTCTATCATCTGGTCAGTAGCCCAGTCTGCATCTACATAACCAGTGATATTGATAGACTTGCATGCTTTTAATGTTAACCCAAAATTTATGGTCCCTTTGAGGTATCTAAGTATCCTTTTCACAACTTTCCAGTGCTCACTTGTTGGATTTTGCATAAACTGACTAGCTTCATTTACACTAAAGTGATTTCTAGTCTAGTGACGGTTGCATATTGCAGAGCACCCACTATGCTTCTGTACTGACTGACATTAGATATTGCTTCACCTTTATGTTTGGATAAGTGTATGATGCTGACCATTGGTGCGAAAATTGGGTTAGCTTGATCCATTTTTGCTTTGTTTAATATTTCTGCAATGTACTTCTTCTGATTTAACTGAATTACTGAACTAGATGGTCTCTTTACTTCAGTTCCTAGGAAATAACTTAGGCTGCCAAGGCCTTTAACTGAGAACTCCTTGTTTAAATGCTCTGTGAGATTGTCAACTTACAATTCATTGTTTCCTATAATAATAAAATCATCAACATATATCAGTAAATAACTATTGTGCTTTTGCTAAAAAAATTATATAAGGAGTTATCAGATTTTGTTGAGTTGTAGCCCAATTTGAACAGAGTTGATTTTAGCTTCTCAAACCATACTCTTGTTGCTTGTTTTAGTGCATATATTGCTTTGTGTAGTTTGCACACAAGCTCTTCACTCCCTTTTTGTTTGAATCCATGTGGTTGCTCCATATATACTTCTTCCTACAAAACACCATTTAGAAAAGCATTACTTGCATCTAGTTGTTTGATGATCCAATTTCTATTCAAGGCAATAGAAAGTACTATTCTAATAGTAGAAGGCTTCATAACTAGTGAAAAAGTTTCATTAAAATCAAAACCATTTTGGTGTGAATAACCTTTAGCTATTAGTCTAGCCTTGTATTTAGAAATTGAACGATCTGCATTTCTTTTTAGTCTATATGTCCATATACAACCAACTTTTGTTGTTGGGTATGGGAACAAGATCCCATGTCTTGTTCCTCATTAAAGCATCATATTCATCAGTCATGGCTGATTTCCATTTTTCATTTTGCATGGCTTGATAGTTATTACTTGGCTCTTCTTCAGCCAAGTTTGCATTATATGTTTTGGGCTTGAATATGGCTTTTTTTGCCCTTATCATCATGTGATGCACAGTTCTTACTTTGGTATGTTGTTCACAAGTATCATCAGTGTTAGCTCCTTCTTATTCATTAAATGAATGTGAGTCCTCTAAAGTTTGATTTGAAGCAGATTACATATGTGTTCCTTGTTGAGGTGTTTGATCAAGTACATATAATTACTCAGCTTGTTCATGACCTGGTCCTGAGCTGGACACTGTGTGTTGTGGGCGTGAGTTGGTAGCATGATGGTTCAGACCAATCTGAACTGGTTCTTCCTTAACTTAAGTTGTCCTTTCAAGTAAAACAGGTATTGGTGGTAAAGAATTCTTTTAATTGTATACCTTTTTTGAAGTCTTAATCTCTGATTCCCTAAAAGGAAATATCTTCTCACTAAATACCACATGTGTAGATATAAATATTCTGCCATTGCTATCTAAACATTTATAATCTTTTTGATTAGTTTAATATCCTAAGAATGTACATGGGGATGATCTAAAATTTAACTTCTGAGTATTGCATGGTGCAAGGAAGGGAAAACACAAGCATCCAAAAACTTTTAAGTTTTGATAATCAGGTTTAATATTGTACAACATCTCTATTGGACTCATAAAGTGTAGAACTTTAGTAGGAAGTCTATTAATTAAGAAAATTGTTGTTGCAAAAGCATCTAATCAAAATTTTAGTGGCATAGATTCTTGAGCTAATAAAGTGAGTTCAGTTTTAATAATTTGCCTATGCCTTCTTTCAACAAGCCCATTTTGTTCAGAAGTGTATGGGCACGTTGTTCTCTGAGCAATTCCTTTCTTTTGAAAGAAATCTTTTAATGGTAGGAATTCTGTTCCACCATCAATCTGCATTATTTTGACTTGACTATTTGTTTGTTTTTCTGCCTGCATTATAAACTGCAACACTGCATTAGAAGTTTCAGATTTTGATTTCAAAAAATAGATCCAAATGTATCTAGAAAAAGCATCTACAAAAAATATGTAATATTTGTACCCATAATCACTGTGTATTGGAGCAGGTCCCCACAAGTCAGTAGTAGCTAATTCTAATGGTTTATTGTAGTGAGTTTCAGAATCTCAAAATGGCAATTTGTGACTTTTGTCCATTTGGCAAATGTGCAAATATAAGGCATTGATACATCATTAAAAGAAATATTATTTCTATTCAACACATGTTTTACAATAGTAGCATTTGGATGCCCAAGTTTACAATGCCAAATATCAAAAATCTTACATTTTCAGCTTGTTTGATTTAAGAATTATTACACCACTTTCTTTGAATCTTTGATTTTCTTGAATTAGCAACATTGAATTTGTACAATCCCTTACATTCTCTACCCTGCAAGAAGATTTCCTTAGTTAGAATGTCCTTGACAAGGCAGTAATTTTGGTAGAATTCAAAACAAACAGTGTTATCTTTTGCAAATTATGACACACTTAGTAAGTTTTTTCTAATCAGTGACACTCTTAATAAATTTTTAAAGCATAGTTGCCTCTTTCCCACTATATATAAACTACCAGTGTATGTGATTGCAATAGATTTACCATTACTCATGTGTATAGACTACATGCCTTTGTACTCCTTGTTTCCAAGATTTAATCTGCTTAGACTACTAGTGATATGATTAGTTGCTCCAGAATAAGAGTACCAGTCCTCATCTTGAACGTGTTCAGGCTTGGTGATCTCACTTGAGTGGTGATTTATGTTGCTATCTGACTGAATATTTGAATCTTGTTGAACTTGTACCATGTTAGCACTGAGATTGCTAGTTCTTTGATTACTTGAATTCTGACCTGGTACATAATTCATGTTTAGTCTAAAATAGCACTTTGGGGCAGTGTGTCCAACCTTTTCACATATTTGACACTTTGGTCTGTTATTATTATTATTCCATCTTCCTCTGTCCCTTCCTCCGATTGGTTGATTGCATCTTTGATATTGTTGAACGGATTTTGTTGTTGTATTAACTTTTGCCTTTGTAATTAGCTGCATAGTTAATAGACAATGTCTGAATTTATGGGTTTCTTGAAATCAATCCTCCCTTCATGTGCAAGAAGTATTAAATGCACATCTTCTATTGATGGTGTGACATTTTGAGATGAAATAATAGCTACTACAGCTTTATACTCATTATTTAAACCACTTAGAATGATCAATACTTGTAACGACCCACTATTTTAGACCATTCAAATCGACAATAATCCACACATGTCTGACTTGAATAATTCAAAATAACAGATTGTAAATAAATTTGGAGCAAATGAAATCAAATACACAGAATCACAAACACAGAACATATCAGAATAACTCGCAGCGGAATATAAAAAAACCATAGTAGTTCATGAAGCTACTATAACAAACTCTCAAAACATAATACATAATATCTGCTTGAAAACATATACAATAGACATCTCAAATAAATAGAAGTTTATGAATACCAGATCTGAAATAGAACAACTGAACTGGAAGGAAATAGATAACTAGACAAGCAGAATCTTCAGCGATTCCTAGCTCCAGAACAAAATCCAAAGCTAAGCTGTAAATACTCAGGCTGACCCGAGCGTAAAGTAAAACACAAAACACTCGAGTCAGGACAATATATACTTATATAATGTAAACCAACTCAAGTGAACTGTAGTAGAAATGCACAATAACTCAAAGGATGCTTGGGACCGCCCATCCTTTAAGGATCAGTTAAACTATAAATTAAATACATCCCGTGGTTAAAATTTCAAAATGGTATTTTATACTTCGAAATAAAATATCATTTCAAAATTCAATATCATTCAAAAATCCATTTCAAAATATCATATTTCAAAATAGTTTATATTTCAAAACAAATTACTTCATTTTAAATCATAAAATGAAGTTATTATATTTAATAATTAAATTATTAAATTTCCAAAAATTTAACTTTTCAAAGTTCATTCGTTCACTTAAATTAATTAAAACAATGAAAATTCAACTTTCGCAGCATTTAGAAAATGCTACGAAAAGTCACATTTAAAACAGTTCAATTTAACAAAAGACAGCATTTAAAATGCTGTAATAGGGTTACATTAGTTTCAAATAAACTTAGTTAAACTCAACCATTATAACATTTACAAAAATGCTATAATAGCCTTTAATTAAATTTAGCCATTTGGTTCATTATTATCAACTACAGCATTTACAAATGTTGTATTATCATTTACATTAGAATTAATAACATTTCAGAAATGCAGTTAATTAACTTCAAATATTCAGTATAATTTCACAAACAATTATATTTTTATATAAATCATTTTTAACTTATAAAATCATATAATTTCACTTTTAAAACAATCATTCAAATACCCTTATATTCATGATTTTATAAAGTTAAACCTCCATTCAAAAATCAAAATTTAATAATAATTCACTTATTAAATTCCAATATTAAATTATAAATTCATTAAATTAAATTAACTTAACACTTAAGTTTAAATTGTCAAATATAACTTAATTCCATTTTTTTATTTACTTAACTTAAAATTCACTTTTAAGCAAAATTCACAAATTTCCAATTTTAGTTATATTTCAAAATTTCAACTTAAATATTCATTGATTTCACATTTTAACTTTATTCAAAATCATTAATATAATATAAAAATCATTTAAATTCACTTTAATCCAAATTATCATGAATTTATCACATTTCACATTTAATTTAAATTCCAATTATCACCAAATTAAAATTTCCCAAATTAACTTACATTTCAAATTTTCTAATTTTACCATTAATTTATTTCACTTATAAATTTTCAGAAAATCAATAATGCTTTACAAAAATCATTTTTATTTAGTTTAAATCAAAATATCATAATATTTACATTTCTAAAATATTTTAAAAAAATTTATAAAACATATTTTAACAACGGGTCTGTATTTCATTTTCTAGCCTAGGTAAAGTGATACGGGTAATATATCATTTCAACCCGTAATTTACAAAGAAAACCCGGGTTTGATCATTTCAAACCCGCAAATCCCAAGTAAATGAAAATAATTGAAAATCATTCAGGCCTATCATTTCAGCCCATAACGATTTTCTCCTATTCTAAAGGTATGTATCATTTCAACCCATAGTGATTCTAATCTAAAGGGAACTTGCAGTGTGATAAACTGATAAAAATAACAGAACAACATAATATAACAGTAACATATGATATAACAGGTGTTTAAGCATGTGTGAACATCATATAATAGTGACATATCAAATATAATATGGTGATGAAATTTACAGATTCACATGTGATCGATTTACTATTAATATAAGTATAAAACTGTCTGGTGAGAATAACTCACTGGTATAAGCTGGAGACGATAACTGAAACGCACAAACTAAGATCTTTGAAGGCACAAAAGCACAAATAAGATTTGAGATTGGGAGAGCCAAAGATTAATCACCTTGAATACATTCAAACAAACAAAACAATCTACATAAGTTTTCAACCCGAATATAATAAAACAATGTTAGAAATGAATGTACAAAACATCACCAAAGTATTTGCACTTGCTTCAACCACTTGTGCTTCAGTCTAGGGTCAGAAACACATGGCTAAGCATGGGTTAAGATCTGGTCTTTGGGTTGGTAAGGGTCGGCCTAGCATGTAAGAGGTGATGGTGTAGAGAGATAGGTGCATGAACTACAGCTACAAGGCATAAACAACATGATTTCTAGGCAAACAAAGAGCTCGGCCAAGGCAAGGGTAGGCACGGCCATGGCTACAGGTGGGGTAGGGATGACATGGCAGTGGGTTTCAGGTCGTCTATGGGTGGTGGAGGTGGAGTAGGTGGCGGCCAAGGAGGAGTTTGGAGGTGGTGGTGATGTATGGTGCTCGGCTTGGCATATAAGGTGAAGTTTTTGTGTATTTTTGTGTGGATCAACAACAAGGTGGCCACGGCTATGGAAGGACAGTGGGCTGGAGGTGATGGTGGCTGGTTGTGGTGGTGGTGGAAGCAGCCATGGTGCTGGAGGAGGGAGGGCCGAACAATATAGGTGAAGCAAGTGCAAGTACAAGAAGAAAACAAGTAGGAAAAGTGTAGAAAAGTGAATTATTTACCAAAGTTTTCTCTTCAGGAGATGGAGGCCGACATTTTTGTGTTTGAGAAGGTTTTGGTGCGTGAAAAATGAGGGGAAGTTGGCTGAAGCAAAGTGATAAGGTCAGCAAATGAATGGATGTGGTGATTGGTAATGAAAAGGTAAGGTTGAATATGAAAAGGTGGAATGCAAAAAGGCAATGGGCAAATCAAAAGTCAAAACCTCTTCACATTTCTTTAATTTGTTTTTATAACTTTAAATTTCTGGTAATAATAGTAATACCAGATAAAATTTCGAAAATTTATCAAAATATAAAAAAATATATAATATTTATAAATTATATAAAGTAAAAATAAGAAAATAGCTAAAAATAGTAAACTAGTCTAGAAAATTTGAAATTAATTGAAATAAATTTTAGAAAATTCATATGAGCTTGTGATATATTTTTAAACATAAATAATAACATAAAATAAAAGTACATTCACAAAATAAATATATAAAATTTAATTTAAATATAATTTTAATGAAGAAAATAGCAGAAAATAAGAAAACAGCCTATAAAAATAGGAAATCAACACAGTAAACTTTGGAAAAATTATAACATCACTTTAAAAATGTTTTAAAATAAAATATATATCTAATATGTCATATAACACATATTAGAACATGATTTGACAAATAAAATATTGTTTATATAAATTAAAATAGATGATTTTATTAAATAAATCAATTTACATACAATATGGTAAAAAGCATAATTTTCACAATATAAATCGGATTTCAACGAAACGAAAAGCAGTATTATTGAAATTAAATTTATTTTCATAATAAAAGATAAAATTCAAGAATTTAAAATATTTAAATTTTAAATTTAAAAGTCAAAGTTTGACCAGATTGACCAAAAATCCACTTTTCGGGAAAATATTCAATTTATACCAGTTTGAAATTATAATTCACATAATAATCAACATTTATATTTAAAATGAAATGTTTGAAATAAAAAAAAAGTTTAAAGTAATTTCAAAATAAAAATAAAGTCAAAATTAAAAATATATATAAAAATCTAGGGTTGTTACACTCTCCCCCACTCAAATCTTTTCGTCCTCGAAAAGGAATGAAGTACGGAAAACACAGATAAAGATAGAATGGAATAGGATTAAGACAAGATGACAAGAAGATTAAAATTATACCTAATAACTGTTGTTATAGGTAAGTTTAACAAGGTGGAGAATAGGAATAGCAAGAAGGGAAAATAGGACGAAAGACAAGGATGAGCCATTAATTAAAATTGTTGGTTAAAGAGGTAAAATATTTAAAACACTTTAAAATCCTTTAAAAAGGAAATAACTGATCAAAGTATCATTTATATAATATTTTATCAAAATACTTTTATAACTCGATGTCTTAACAAGTTTATCCTCGTTCCTGCAGACTCTGGTAGTGCGTTGATCAGGCGCAAAGCTAGAATTCTCCAGGTACTTAGTAGACTTGTTTCAACACCTAGTGAAAATACTGGGAAAACCTTTAAAAACAGATATGGAAAGTACAATCCAAACAAAAACGAATCAAATCATGGATCGCAGATACACAATGGTTACGCCTGGGTCCCCCAGGAAACATCCGTGCCTTTTAAGCATTCACTGCCTTGCGAATTTCGCCATGCAACAAAACGGTGGACCGCAGGATACATAAAAATGGTTACGCCTGGATCCCCCAGGAAACATCCATACCCCTTAAGCAATCTCTGCCTTGCGGATTACGCCACTAACACGACCATAGATCGCAGATACACAATGGTTACGCCTGGATCCCCCA
This sequence comes from Allium fistulosum, assembly GCA_030737815.1. NCBI lineage: Eukaryota > Viridiplantae > Streptophyta > Magnoliopsida > Asparagales > Amaryllidaceae > Allium > Allium fistulosum. The sequence goes on from CM060902.1 coordinate 101,096,971, forward strand.
GGAAACATCCGTACCTTTTAAGCAATCACTGCCTTACGAATTACGCTATGCAGTCGAGTTCGTAAGACCATGGGTAACGCCATGGAATTCGAAGGACACTCGAGTATCATATCCGGAAAACCAAAAATCAGAGAGAATAATATCGATAGAATGAATCCAAGATGTGGCCACAAATCGGATATCAAGCAGAAGGCACTTTCCATATCTTTACTTCGAAAATATGTATCATATATTACCTTTTCAAATCACTTTCAAATATCGTACTGATATAATATCCATTATATATAAGATTTCACTTTCAAATTGAGTACCTTTTCAAATCTATAGTTTTCGAATCAATTTCATACTCATACAAATCAATTTTATATAAGTTCGACAACTCCCAAATCAAGTGTTTAGTAACATAAGGTTCTCAAATTTCAATTTGTTTCAATATCAGTTCAATTTCAAAATCATATACAATTTCACCGAATTATTTCTTCTCAAATTAATTATCTTTAGTTTCAACGTTTCCAGAATAATAGATTTAGAAAATAAATCCAAATTTCCAAATCAATAATTTAAGTCAACCAATTCATTTCCAAAATCAAATGTTTTCAAAATCATCTTATACTTATGTAAGGTCCATCTTATATAAGGATCAAATTTTTCAAAATAAATTTCGCTGTATGAAGAGCCATATGGGATTTGAATATCTTTGCTTTTATGGGTTATATATCTTTGTGATTTAAATTGGAATTTTCTTTTAGTAAGCAAAGATATTCTAACTCGACAGCTTTCAATTTCAGCGTTAAAATATATAAATGATATTAGGATATAAGATGTACATACGTCATCATTTCGCAAAACTACATTTGATCGCTCGCTTGATCACACAAGTTCGCTTTCGAACTAGTATTGTCCATTCGACTTCCCTAATGCGGATTTTGATATGGTTTCTCGACTAGAAGCCATCAGTCTTCTTGCATAGCCATATACTACGATAGAGAATTCTAGAATCAAGCCCAAAATCCATATCAAATATTCGCCATCAAGAATCGAATGAAAATCCTAACACGAAATGGTGTAATCCACCTCGAACTTGTGTACCCAAACTTGGATCAAATTAATTATGCGAATAAAACACCATACGTACAACTTATATATTTATTCCAACTTGTTAAATATATAGTTTCATAAAGATGTTACTAAGTTAAACATTTAAACTAAATTTTATTCAAAATATTTTGAAGACCAAATTCTTTCAAAACATTTCAAATCTAAATTCCATATTTAGAAAAATTCAAAATAGCCTTATTCATTTACTTAACAAAACAGTTTCAACTTATTTAAATCATATTACTTCATACATAAACATTCAAAACAAACTTATATACTTTATCAAAATACTTTTCAAATTTCTTAGCTTTGAAAAGTTAACCTTGATTTGGAAGTACTCGAACTTCGAAATAGTTGAAGAAATCATTTTCAAATTCAAGAGTTGGAAATTAGCAACAAATCAGTAAATCAATTTTAATAGATAGGGTTATATCAAATCCAAAACTCGAGGACTGAACACCGGTTCATTTCAAATCGTTTCAAATATATTTACATATATCTTTCGAATATCAAATCATACTTCGGAATTTGAAATCAAAAATGGTTTCACAAAATCACTCGCATAGCAAAGCTATTAAAGTGGCCTCTCCCTCACTCAGAAACTCGAAAATCAATGTCGATGATGCGTGCACTCATCACCGAAATTATTTTCCAGCGACACAAGTGGTTCTGGACTTCCATTTACTTTGAAAACTTCTTTGAAATTCCTTCAAAATCATTAAAACCCATTAAAATCATTGAAACATTACTTATTCGGAAAAATAATTTCAAATCATATTATTTATTATTTCAAAATCTTAAAACCAGTTCCAAAATGTCGGAGTTCAATCACTTAAATTCAGATTCAAAACCTTCAGTTATAAATCATTTTATATGAAACCATTTCTTATAAAATTTTCACAATTTCAAATCCTTTCAAAACTTCAAATTCTCAATTTTTTTTTTAAAGGTATATAATCCTTATCAAAAACATTTCATCTTTATATAAAAATATGGTCATCCTTATCAAAATAAAACTACGATGAATACACAATTTTCAAAAGACAATCAACCACAAACTTTCCAAGGGACGATTCAAGGATGGATTTCAAAGCAAAACAGAGATTCAAATTTAGAAGGACTCTAATCAAATAGAATTCTAATTCAAAGATAGGCTCAAACGAAGATAAGATAATTAAATTACCAAATAGAAGATGGATAAGCCTATATGAATCGCGGGCGACCTTAACTGGTCAACCGTGACTTCAGGAATATAATCGATGCGAAAATCTAAGGCAAATCGACCTTCGATTGCCAGATATAGAATCTAAATATAGCAGAAGATAGAAAACATCGTAAACCGAGGATACAGAAATCTCCGATGAATCAATGCCAATTATAATCATTCAAAGATTGGCGGAATCGCCACCCTATAAAGGTCATACAAAGTGGAGTGATGCAATGCTCCAAAATCAAAAGAATACAATTAGGGGAGACAGGAATGGATTTCAGAACAAGTGGGAGCGTTCCAAAATTCAAAGGAATCTTATTCGATAAGAATCCAAACGAAGATTAGAGATATATAACCTATATCGATACAGAAAAATTCCCATAAAAATTTGGAAAGACTCGAATTCATAACATACGAAAACAGAAGCATAAATATCTTTAGTTGGACAACTTTAGCTAAGCAAAAGATACAACAGAGTTTACTCAAAGCATCCTAACAAACTACTGATTTTGCCATACCCAAAATAGATTCCTATCAACAAAGGATCTAGATTAATCAAGAGAGAAGTTCAAAATTTTAGAGGATCCTAATCAAAGAAATTACTAACAAGGTGGATATGAAAGGAATGTAGTTTAAGAAATATTTTACTTTTAAAGCAAGGAAATTTATATCAAAATAATCTTTCAAAATTCTTTGAAAATCATTTGAAAATCATTTTATACTTCGAAAATACGTTCTCTCACAAAGAAATGATTCTGAGATTGATTTCACTCATTCTAGGGTATTTCTACCCTATCTCTAATGAGTTTTTGCTCCGCAGGCTAAGGTTTGCCTAAAACCAAAGCTCTGATACCAACTGTAACGACCCACTATTTTAGACCATTCAAATCGACAATAATCCACACATGTCTGACTTGAATAATTCAAAATAACAGATTGTAAATAAATTTGGAGCAAATGAAATCAAATACACAGAATCACAAACACAGAACATATCAGAATAACTCGCAGCGGAATATAAAAAAACCATAGTAGTTCATGAAGCTACTATAACAAACTCTCAAAACATAATACATAATATCTGCTTGAAAACATATACAATAGACATCTCAAATAAATAGAAGTTTATGAATACCAGATCTGAAATAGAACAACTGAACTGGAAGGAAATAGATAACTAGACAAGCAGAATCTTCAGCGATTCCTAGCTCCAGAACAAAATCCAAAGCTAAGCTGTAAATACTCAGGCTGACCCGAGCGTAAAGTAAAACACAAAACACTCGAGTCAGGACAATATATACTTATATAATGTAAACCAACTCAAGTGAACTGTAGTAGAAATGCACAATAACTCAAAGGATGCTTGGGACCGCCCATCCTTTAAGGATCAGTTAAACTATAAATTAAATACATCCCGTGGTTAAAATTTCAAAATGGTATTTTATACTTCGAAATAAAATATCATTTCAAAATTCAATATCATTCAAAAATCCATTTCAAAATATCATATTTCAAAATAGTTTATATTTCAAAACAAATTACTTCATTTTAAATCATAAAATGAAGTTATTATATTTAATAATTAAATTATTAAATTTCCAAAAATTTAACTTTTCAAAGTTCATTCGTTCACTTAAATTAATTAAAACAATGAAAATTCAACTTTCGCAGCATTTAGAAAATGCTACGAAAAGTCACATTTAAAACAGTTCAATTTAACAAAAGACAGCATTTAAAATGCTGTAATAGGGTTACATTAGTTTCAAATAAACTTAGTTAAACTCAACCATTATAACATTTACAAAAATGCTATAATAGCCTTTAATTAAATTTAGCCATTTGGTTCATTATTATCAACTACAGCATTTACAAATGTTGTATTATCATTTACATTAGAATTAATAACATTTCAGAAATGCAGTTAATTAACTTCAAATATTCAGTATAATTTCACAAACAATTATATTTTTATATAAATCATTTTTAACTTATAAAATCATATAATTTCACTTTTAAAACAATCATTCAAATACCCTTATATTCATGATTTTATAAAGTTAAACCTCCATTCAAAAATCAAAATTTAATAATAATTCACTTATTAAATTCCAATATTAAATTATAAATTCATTAAATTAAATTAACTTAACACTTAAGTTTAAATTGTCAAATATAACTTAATTCCATTTTTTTATTTACTTAACTTAAAATTCACTTTTAAGCAAAATTCACAAATTTCCAATTTTAGTTATATTTCAAAATTTCAACTTAAATATTCATTGATTTCACATTTTAACTTTATTCAAAATCATTAATATAATATAAAAATCATTTAAATTCACTTTAATCCAAATTATCATGAATTTATCACATTTCACATTTAATTTAAATTCCAATTATCACCAAATTAAAATTTCCCAAATTAACTTACATTTCAAATTTTCTAATTTTACCATTAATTTATTTCACTTATAAATTTTCAGAAAATCAATAATGCTTTACAAAAATCATTTTTATTTAGTTTAAATCAAAATATCATAATATTTACATTTCTAAAATATTTTAAAAAAATTTATAAAACATATTTTAACAACGGGTCTGTATTTCATTTTCTAGCCTAGGTAAAGTGATACGGGTAATATATCATTTCAACCCGTAATTTACAAAGAAAACCCGGGTTTGATCATTTCAAACCCGCAAATCCCAAGTAAATGAAAATAATTGAAAATCATTCAGGCCTATCATTTCAGCCCATAACGATTTTCTCCTATTCTAAAGGTATGTATCATTTCAACCCATAGTGATTCTAATCTAAAGGGAACTTGCAGTGTGATAAACTGATAAAAATAACAGAACAACATAATATAACAGTAACATATGATATAACAGGTGTTTAAGCATGTGTGAACATCATATAATAGTGACATATCAAATATAATATGGTGATGAAATTTACAGATTCACATGTGATCGATTTACTATTAATATAAGTATAAAACTGTCTGGTGAGAATAACTCACTGGTATAAGCTGGAGACGATAACTGAAACGCACAAACTAAGATCTTTGAAGGCACAAAAGCACAAATAAGATTTGAGATTGGGAGAGCCAAAGATTAATCACCTTGAATACATTCAAACAAACAAAACAATCTACATAAGTTTTCAACCCGAATATAATAAAACAATGTTAGAAATGAATGTACAAAACATCACCAAAGTATTTGCACTTGCTTCAACCACTTGTGCTTCAGTCTAGGGTCAGAAACACATGGCTAAGCATGGGTTAAGATCTGGTCTTTGGGTTGGTAAGGGTCGGCCTAGCATGTAAGAGGTGATGGTGTAGAGAGATAGGTGCATGAACTACAGCTACAAGGCATAAACAACATGATTTCTAGGCAAACAAAGAGCTCGGCCAAGGCAAGGGTAGGCACGGCCATGGCTACAGGTGGGGTAGGGATGACATGGCAGTGGGTTTCAGGTCGTCTATGGGTGGTGGAGGTGGAGTAGGTGGCGGCCAAGGAGGAGTTTGGAGGTGGTGGTGATGTATGGTGCTCGGCTTGGCATATAAGGTGAAGTTTTTGTGTATTTTTGTGTGGATCAACAACAAGGTGGCCACGGCTATGGAAGGACAGTGGGCTGGAGGTGATGGTGGCTGGTTGTGGTGGTGGTGGAAGCAGCCATGGTGCTGGAGGAGGGAGGGCCGAACAATATAGGTGAAGCAAGTGCAAGTACAAGAAGAAAACAAGTAGGAAAAGTGTAGAAAAGTGAATTATTTACCAAAGTTTTCTCTTCAGGAGATGGAGGCCGACATTTTTGTGTTTGAGAAGGTTTTGGTGCGTGAAAAATGAGGGGAAGTTGGCTGAAGCAAAGTGATAAGGTCAGCAAATGAATGGATGTGGTGATTGGTAATGAAAAGGTAAGGTTGAATATGAAAAGGTGGAATGCAAAAAGGCAATGGGCAAATCAAAAGTCAAAACCTCTTCACATTTCTTTAATTTGTTTTTATAACTTTAAATTTCTGGTAATAATAGTAATACCAGATAAAATTTCGAAAATTTATCAAAATATAAAAAAATATATAATATTTATAAATTATATAAAGTAAAAATAAGAAAATAGCTAAAAATAGTAAACTAGTCTAGAAAATTTGAAATTAATTGAAATAAATTTTAGAAAATTCATATGAGCTTGTGATATATTTTTAAACATAAATAATAACATAAAATAAAAGTACATTCACAAAATAAATATATAAAATTTAATTTAAATATAATTTTAATGAAGAAAATAGCAGAAAATAAGAAAACAGCCTATAAAAATAGGAAATCAACACAGTAAACTTTGGAAAAATTATAACATCACTTTAAAAATGTTTTAAAATAAAATATATATCTAATATGTCATATAACACATATTAGAACATGATTTGACAAATAAAATATTGTTTATATAAATTAAAATAGATGATTTTATTAAATAAATCAATTTACATACAATATGGTAAAAAGCATAATTTTCACAATATAAATCGGATTTCAACGAAACGAAAAGCAGTATTATTGAAATTAAATTTATTTTCATAATAAAAGATAAAATTCAAGAATTTAAAATATTTAAATTTTAAATTTAAAAGTCAAAGTTTGACCAGATTGACCAAAAATCCACTTTTCGGGAAAATATTCAATTTATACCAGTTTGAAATTATAATTCACATAATAATCAACATTTATATTTAAAATGAAATGTTTGAAATAAAAAAAAAGTTTAAAGTAATTTCAAAATAAAAATAAAGTCAAAATTAAAAATATATATAAAAATCTAGGGTTGTTACAATACTTGTTCAGAATCTGAAATTTTATGCCCAGCTGCTTCAAGTAAATCACATGTTGTCTTGATTCTTACTAAGTATTCACTCACAGACTGGTTGTCCTTTCTGATACTATGCAGTTGTCTTTTATGATGCATAATCTTTGCAGAAGATTAAGAATTGAAAATTCTTTTGACAGTTGACCATATTCCATGAGCAGTTTTGGTCCAGTTAACTTGTAGCAATAGTTTGATACTTATTGAGGATAATAATAATGAGCATATTAGACTATCTTGTTTTTGATATTTTGTGAATTTCTCATTGCTAACCGTCTTGGTTTCTTCATTAGTGATGAATCTTGGTGGGATGGTGTTTGTATCAAGAATAAAACCTTCAAGTCCATAGCCTCTACTGGCAGTTTCAACTTTTACTTCCCATAGAAGTTAATTATCTTCTTCTAAGTGGGCAGTGGTCAACTGACTTTGAGGACTAACAATAGTTTTGATGAGATTCTCGATGGCTGTTTGTTGAAGATTGGAATTTTCTGAGGTGGCTGAATTGCCAATTTCTTCTGACATGATGAATTAAGTAGGGACTCTGAACTGATGAATGAACTGTGATGGTCTTTAAGCAATCGGGTACCAAGAATTTCAAGAAATGGTTTCAGACAAGGGATTCAGGTATGTTGCAATCAGAATTTAGATGTTGATTCTGATCTGATGAATTCTTGGTATGGCACTTTCTTGACGACTTCTCTGATTTTTGAATTCTATTTTTTTGATTTTCTTGATATTAAATCTGAAAGCAGCCAGAAGATTGAGATGATCTTCTGACAGTCTTCTAGGCGTGGCTTAATGATGATATAGCGGTTTCAGATGATGAGATTACTCTCTGATGAACTGTGGCAGAAGTAGCCAACCCAAGTGATGAAAATACTCTGATGGGTAATGGCGAGGCTCTATTTTTGTCGTTAAACAATTTTTGAAAACTCTGATACCATATTAAAATTTGTGATGAAAGATATTTATTGTTGATTGAGAAATGTTTGATATAATATTCAGATACAAAGTATCTCGTGTACACAGTGTATTTATAGCAAAAACTGTGATAATGGGTTTTGATTTGTGATGCTTGACCGGCCCATTATCTTCAATTTGAGATGAACGGTTGTGATAAAACCTTGACTTATTCTTAAGTGATATAGCCGCATTCTTTCATTCTTTTGTAATCGTTCATTAATATCTCCTATGATGGCTCTCCTCTTCAACCTCCGCAAGAAGTAAAAAATGAATGTAGTAAAGTTTGGCAAAACTATTAGTTAGGTTCTTTCTAGACAAAAAACTTTTATATATGGTGACTACCACTTACCTAAATAAGATTTGGCGCCTTAAAGGTGCTCTTGATGTCAAATCTGACAATCATAACTTCTATTTAAACTTTTCATGTGACGAGGAAAACCAAAAAGTCCTACAATGGAACCCATCTTTTGGTAACGCTCAAGCACAACTTAAAAGCACTAATATGGATCCATTACTACGATTACGAAAATCCCACTACTCACTTGGACTCTTTAGAAATAAATTGGGTAGCATGCTGTTAACTCTTATTTTCAAGCGACCTAAAACTGCACGACCTAAAAAGCTTGCGACCTAACTTCATAAAGAGCTTGCGACCTAACAGGGATTAGCGACCTAGAAGAGCTTGCGACCTAACAGGGATTAGCAACCTAGAAGAGCTTGCGACCTAACAGGGATTAGCGACCTAGAAGAGCTTGCGACCTAACAGGGATTAGCGACCTAGAAGAGCTTGCGACCTAACAAGGATGCTGCGACCTAATGAAGCTTTGCGACCTAATGAAATGCTGCGACCTAAGGAAGCTTTGCGACCTAAGGATGCTGCGACCTAATGAAGCTTCGCGACCTAATGAAATGCTGCGACCTAGTGAAGCTTCGCGACCTAAGGCTGCAGAAGATCTCGCGACCTAAGGAGGCAGAAAGGATTGCGACCTATGGAACTCAACGACCTAAGGTAGCTAGCGACCTAAAGGGCTTAACAACCTAAGGAAGTTAGCGACCTAAGGAACTTGACGACTTAAATAGGATAGCGATCTAACTATTAAAGGAAGTTCAGCGCCTTACAACCTAGAGCCTCCACAGCTATTCTGTAACTCGCGTGCGACCTATTACTTGATCAAATGAAGACAAGCACAGTAACTCGTGGAACCGCAAGATGACAACGACCTAGCTTAGGTCGTTCGCGACCTACGACCTAACTAAGGTCGCGCGCGACCTAAGACTTAGGCAAGTTTTCTACCCAGAAATCAGCTTCTATAAATAGGACACCACTTCCAACTTGAGGGGGACTTTTTGGCAATTCATTTCAAAAACGCCGTTACTCTGTCGAACTCTCCAATCATTCAGCAAACAAGGATCCTTCAAGCATTCAAGACACTACAACAAACTTCGAGAGAAATTCTTAACATCCGACATGGATTCATCGAGTTTCATCGCCGAAGATTGAGCTAGTAGTCAAGATTGTTTCTTGTGATCGAGTTGTACTGTTTTCGTAGGAGATTTGTATCAATTTGTAACCAGATTCTATAATAAAGAGATTCAAAGTGGACGTAGGCTAAATCTCAAGCCGAACCACTATAAATTGCTGTCTTTTACTGCATTTCTGCTATTTTCCTGCTTAACTTCTGTTCCCGTCACACGGGTGGTGCTTTCACGATCTTATTACACACACCGGGTGTTATCGTTCATATTTTGACGTTAACATTTTGGTGCTTTCACTGAGAAATCCAACTCAGGTTACCATTCCATCATTGCTTCACACAAGTTTGTTGAAAAGATTTCCTACAGAACTAGAAGTCTATCAGACATAATGGCTCCTGGAAGGAAACGAAAGGTTGTCAGATCTGAAAATGTTCATGATGATACCGCCACCTCTGCTTCACCAAGTCAAGCAGCTCCAAGCATCGGGGTGACGCGAGAGGAGCTAGACGCTGCTGTATCCGGATTATACCAGCAGATTGAGACTCAAAACAATCTGATGATGGAAAAACTGAACGCTCTGCTTGGTGCCAACCAGAGACCAGTGGGTAATGAAGAAAACACCACTGATGCTCTTCGCAACTCCGGAGGGAAGAATATTCCTCAGGGGGGATCAGGTGCTGCTGAAGGGGCACCCCTCCGAGCTGAAGGATCTAGACCATCGCCAATTTTCCATGAAAATCTGCCCGGGCAAACATCTGAGAAAATGGCAGAAGTCTACTCCGCAAAATCTTTGAACAATGAGGAATATCTTTCTGGCATGATCAAGCAAATAATGAAAGAGAGCATGCAGAGAGGTGAAGATGAAAGCGAATGGGGATTCGCGCCAAGCAAGACTCCATTTACCGAGAAGATCCTAAAGGCTGAATTTCCTAGAAAATTTGTTCCCCCCACCATTCCTGCTTATCGGGGAACAAGTGATCCAAACCAATTCCTGTATAAGTATGATTGGCACATGACCGGTGCGAGAGCAACTGATGAAATCAAATGCCGGTATTTCCCAGTATATTTGGAAGGAGTGGCACTTCTCTGGTTCACTAAACTCCCTGTCCGATCAGTGGATCAGTTTTCCGATCTGACTAGAAAGTTTAAAGAGCAATTCAAGCTATATGCTTCAAAGGCAAAGGACATAATGTCATTATCCAGTCTTGAACAGAATCCGGGAGAACCTATTAAAACATTCCTGAACCGTTTCAATATAGCTCTGGCGGAAGTTGATAACGCAGAGCCACGGATGATCTTGACCTATTTGATGCGTGCTATCGACAAATCGAGCGAATTTGGAAAATGGCTGAAGATGAAAGAGCCAAATTCTCTCGAGAAATTCTACAAGAAAGCCGGTGAATTCATACGTTTGGAAAATCTTCCAGCATCAACAAAGGTGGAAAATAATACTGCCGCTTCGGAAAAGAAAGATTCTGGAGGTCAGAAAAGGGAAAATCACGAGGGGAAGAAACAAAAGGATTTAAAGAAACCTCGCTTCTTCAAACCCTCAGATTTCACTCCATTGACCGACACTCTGGAAAATATCTTCTTCGCCACCAAAGATGATGTGGATTATCCCAAACCGGCCGAGATAAAACTAGGAAAGGGCGCTATGAGAAATGGAAAGTTCTGTCGTTTTCACAACCAGCCTGGTCATGATACCAATGACTGTCGTCACTTAAAGAGCTTAATTGAAGAATTATTGAGAGAAAACAAGCTGCAACAATATGTCAAGAAAAACAGAAGTGATCCATCTTCATCTACTCAGAAACAACAACCCTCTAATCAGCCGTCAGGCTCAGGCAAAGGTGCTGTGGCACAAGAATCTGGGAGGCCCGTTATCAACGTCATTTCAGGGGGCCCACACCCAGCAGGCAAAAGCTGGGGTGAGATGGAACGATATGCTCACGCTTTGAAGTATGTCCCGGCAGAAGAAGATGTTTTTGCTGTAGAAAACACAGTACCCCTAAAACAGCAAAAGATCTCAGATAATGATATTTTGTTCAGGCTAGGGATTCTATTGGTATTGAAGCCCCAACCATAGACCCCTTGGTTATATCTACAGGAATTGGGCCAGCAATAGTAAGATGAGTACTCATCGATTGCGGTGCTTCCTGCAATATACTTTTCAAGAAAACGTTTGACCAGATGAAAATCCCAATGACCGACGTTCAGGCTTCATCTCAAAAGATCGTTGGTTTCACTGGGGAACCACAGCAACCAATCGGAACTGTCGACTTGTTCGTGGAACTTGGTGAAGGGCAGAAAAGGGTAACTCGAAAACAAACCTTTGTGATCGTTGATGGATTTTCTGCCTACAATGCTTTCCTAGGCAGGCCAGCTCTAGCTGCATTCAAGGCCATTTTGGCCCCATGGTGCCTAACTATGAAGTTTCCTACAGAAAATGGTGTTGGTGTCATCAAGGGAGATCAAAATGCTGGACGTGAATGTTATCTTATAGAGCTTCGAGAAGCCAGAAAGAGAGAGATGGGTAAAGATGCGGCAGCTCCCCTCCGCATCAAGACCCCAACCTTATAGCAAATACAGGGTGGCCCCTGCACTGGTGAGCATAGTGGTGCAAGGCGGGAAATGGACCCCAGAAAATTCAGTGCAGAGGAAAATAGAGTGGTGCCTGTGGAAGTTACGGTACCAATACCTGTCGACTCCAAAGACCCAATCAAAGTGCTTAATGTGGGTTCGCAACTAAGTACAACAGTTCAAAATACACTGATAGCATTTCTAAAAGCAAATCTGGACGTGTTCGCTTGGTGTCATGCTGATATGTTCGGAATCTCTCCAACAATTGCTGTTCATACTCTGAATGTCGATCCGAAATTCACACCGATAAAACAGAAAAGAAGAACTCAAGGTCCAGAAAGATCAGCAGCTTTAAAGGAAGAAGTAGACCGCCTCTTAGAGAATAATTTCATCAAAGAATCCACTTATCCAAATTGGGTTTCGAATCCAGTACTGGTTAAGAAGGCAAATGGAAAGTGGAGAGTATGCATTGATTTCTCAGATCTGAACAAAGCTTGCCCCAAAGACTGCTTCCCATTGCCCAGAATCGATCAACTAGTAGATGGGACGGCTGGACATGAGTTGCTATCTTTTATGGATGCCTATTCCGGATACAATCAGATTATGATGAACGAACCAGATCAGGAGGACACAAGCTTTATTACAGATGTGGGACTCTACTGTTACAAAGTCATGCCATTCGGGTTAAAGAATGCAGGGGCAACATACCAAAGACTTGTCAACGCTATGTTCAAGCCACAGATCGGCAAAACAATGGAGGTCTACGTTGATGATATGTTAGTAAAGTCAAAGAAAGCAGTAGACCACATGGATCACTTGGCAGAGATGTTCTCAATTCTTCGGAAGTACGGAATGAAGCTCAATCCATTGAAATGTTCATTCGGAGTAGAGTCTGGGAAATTCCTGGGTTTCATTGTGAGCGCTAGGGGCATCGAGGCCAATCCTGCTCAAATCACAGCTCTAAGAGAAGTTAAAGCCCCTAGAACAAAGAAAGAACTGCAAAGTCTCAATGGAAAGGTTGCCGCTCTTAGTCGCTTCATTTCCAAGGCCACAGACAAATGCATTCCCTTCTTTGATGCTCTAAAGAAAGGAAAGAAAAATTTCGAATGGACTCCTGACTGTCAGAATGCTTTCGATCAACTAATTCATCATATGAGAACTCCTCCAGTCCTCTCCAAGCCTAGTAATGGTGAAGACCTCTTCATCTACTTAGCAATTTCATCCCATGCTTTAAGTGCAGCACTTGTACGAGAAGATATGAAAATACAACGTCCAGTTTACTACATCAGCAAACGGTTCGCTGGAGCTGAAATGAATTATTCAAAGATAGAAAAACTTGCTTATTGTCTGCTAATCGCTTCCAGGAAGTTGAGACCTTACTTTCAATCTCATCCTATCAAGGTCCTGACTGATCAACCTTTAAAGCAAGTCCTGTATCGTCCTGAAACTTCGGGTCGTCTCTTGAAGTGGAACATAGAGCTCAGCCAATATGACATCACTTATCATCCCCGAAGAGCGATTAACGGACAAGCTTTAGCAGAATTCATTGCAGAATCCACTGACAAAGGTGACAGTAAGGAAGAAACAACTGATTGCATTCCGATACAGTGGAAGTTGTATGTTGATGGCTCGAGAAATGACTATTGTTCTGGGGCAGGAGTTGTGCTCGAAACTCCCGAAGGACGGTCACTATGTTATGCATTGAGACTGGAATTTCCTTCGACAAACAATGAAGCAGAATATGAAGCCCTTATTGCTGGATTGAAAATTGCCAAGGAATTGAATATCAAAGTGATACAGATTTTCAGTGATTCTCAGCTTATTGTCTGCCAGGTGAAGAAGGAATTCCAAGCCAAAGGAGGGAATTTGCCTGCATATTTGACCAAAACTTCCGAACTCCTCAATGATTTAGATCACTACTCAATAAGCCACATACCCCGAGAGGAAAATATGAAGGCGGATTCTTTAGCAAAGTACTCAAGCTCCGGAGAAGCTCAATTGCTGGGATTAGTTCCCGTAGAAGTTCTGTCAGCTCCAAGCATTGATGAAATGGATATTGATTGGATCATGACTACGTCTCAAGAGCATGAATCGTGGATGAGTCCAATCAAAGAATACTTGCTCAGTGGTTCTCTGCCAGAAGATTCTAAGGAACGTCGAAAATTATTGAGAAAAGCGTTAAGATATGTAATTCAAGACGGCCGATTATACAGGCGAGGATTTTCAATCCCACTACTCCGATGTGTAACTAAAGAAGAAGCCAAGACAATCTTAGCAGAGGTGCACGGAGGAGAATGTGGAGACCATTCAGGCGGTCAAACACTTGCAAAGAAAATTCTCCGATATGGGTATTTCTGGCCGGATATTAATCGAGATGCTGCAGCTTACTCCAGGAAGTGTGACAAATGCCAAAGGTTTGCGAAAATCCCAAGAGCACCTTCCACCGAACTCACACAAATGGTCGGTCCATGGCCATTTGCCATCTGGGGGATAGACCTAATTGGACCATTACCTATCGCCAAATCAGGGATTAAATATGCTATTGTCGCTGTTGACTATTTCACCAAATGGGCTGAAGCTGAACCTTTGGCCACCATCACTTCTAAAAAGATGATAAATTTTGTAACAAAGAATATCATTTGCAGATATGGTGTGCCACAGAAGATAATCACCGACAATGGCACTCAATTTGAAAGTGAAGAATTCCAGGATTTTTGCAAACAATTCAGAATTCGAAAAAGCTTCTCAACAGTGGCTCATCCGCAGGCAAATGGGCAAGTGGAAGCAGTTAACAAGATCATCAAGTCAACTATCAAAAAGCAACTTGAAAAAGCAAAAGGTGGTTGGGTTGATAAGCTTCCATTAGCACTATGGGCGTACAGAACTACTCACAAAACTGCGACTGGGCACACTCCATTTTCACTGGCATACGGATCTGAGGCAATGATTCCGGTAGAAGTAGAAGTTCCTTCACATAGAAGAGTTCATTTCAATGAGACTGAAAATGAAAAACTGCAACTTGAAGCGCTTGATTTTCTTGATGAGAAAAGAGAGGAATCTAGGCTCAGAGTTTCAGCTCATCAGCAGAGAATAGCCAGGCATTTCAATTCCAAAGTTCGCCAATGCAGCTTTGAAATCGGAGACTTGGTTTTGAAAAGGATCATGACAGCGACTGGTGTGTTTGGGCCAAGCTGGGAAGGACCATATGTCATAGGCACTAAACTTCTTGATGGCACTTTCAAACTCATAACTGTTGAAGGAGATCCAATTCCAAGGGCCTGGAACAGCAACCATTTGCGTCCTTACTTTACTTGAAAAAAGAGCTATGCTCAAAATTGTAAAATGATGATAAATGTATCAGTTGTATTGTGAAGCATTGTAAATCAGTATAAATGAATGAAAAGCTATAAAGTGGACGTAGGCCCGATTCTTGGCCGAACCACTATAAATCTTGTGTTCTTTACTATTTCATAATGCCTGATTTATTTCGATATATAAATACTTTAAATGTATCACTAAAATATCGATTCAAAATTGCAGGACATGATAACAAGGCCTGCTCATCACAAAAATAAGCGACCTTTATAAATCAGCTATTGCACAAAAAATTCCAAACTCAAATCCTACACAGAGAAAACTTCACATAAAGGATTGGCAACTTCACTGGGACAAACCTTTGTTCACTAGTTGAGATTATCGTTATGAACGGGCATCCAACTAGATAACTCGCGCTTGTCTCGTAAAGTCATTCAACAGTGAAGTTTACTTTTTCAGATAAAGCAATGTACTTGCAAAAGAAAGGAACACGCGCTTGGAAACAATGATAAAGGATCGCAGATTGGCGGATGATGATACAACATGAGCGGGCAAACAAAGAAGCAGATAAAGGGAGGTATGCCTCTCAACAGGAAGGCCGAGAGCTCCACCAAAGGGACGCCTTCCCAACCGGAAGGTACAAGACCCTCGCTAACTGGTCGTGATGCATCCGACCAGATAGCATAGGTCCGCCCCGTGGATCCACTCGCCCCTGAGACGCAACCTACCTGGCACACCAACCAACCAAAGCCCTCTAACGAGGCACGCCAATAAATGGGAGTGCTTTACTCAATCAAAAAGATCGGTGGGACTACCAAAGGGGCACCTTGTTAGTTAATTGCGATCGTTTGTGCAAACAAACATCCAATCAAGCAACTTGTGCTCACCCGTAGACCTCTGACCATGAGAAAGTAACTTCCAGGCAATCACAAGCCCTCTTCGGAGGCACAAGCCCTCTTCGGAGGCACAAGCCCTCTTCGGAGGCACAAGCCATCTTCGGAGGCACAAGCCCTCTTCGGAGGCACAAGCCATCTTCGGAGGCACAAGCCCTCTTCGGAGGCACAAGCCCTCTTCGGAGGCACAAGCCATCTTCGGAGGTAAAAGCCCTTTTCGGAGGCACATTTCACCAGGGTAAAAGTGCAAAATGCTTCTCTTCAGAGACCCACTTCACCCGAGTAGAAATACAAAAATTGCTTCTCTTCGGAGACCAAAAACAAGACTTCTTTGGAAGCACAAGACCTCTCCGGGGGCACAACAATAATCCACAAAGCATAATGCTACTCTTCGGAGTCCACATGCTACTCCTCAGAAAATACCGAGACAAAGCCCTCCTTAGAGGCACACTTCGATTCTTTCGCTTCACCGCGTAGGAGAATTCACTTCTCAAAAGTATGAAATGAACATTTCCGAAGGTTGAAGCGTAAAAGTTTATCCGAAAATGAGACACACTCCGTTTAAATAGAACAATTATTCCCTCAAGAACGGAATAGCTATTCTATGGAAAATAAGAGTACAAGTCTCGCTAAAAGCGAAGGATATTGTTATGCACTTGTGGTATAGGGGCAATATCATATGATACGGTTGCAACAATAAAAAGCAGTATTCAAGCAACATACCACAAGCACATAACAATATCACGCGAAACAGATGTGGAATAAATGCATTCTCAAACACAGACAAAAAGTTTGCACAAGTAAGAAGAATCGTTTGTTCTACACTTAAAATAAAAGATAGATCATTCTCACATACACAAGAGTTTGTACAAGTAAAATAATTGTTTTATTTAGTACTGTGAAAATTCTTTACATACGCAGATGTCTCAAAAAGCAAAAGCGGGGACCGGTACCCGCACAATCCCCGGTCAATACATGCAAAGAGCAAAAATAATAAGTAGAGAATCCAGCTTGATTATTCCTTCTTCTCACCACCCTTGGAGCTCTTTCCCGGCCTAATGATTAGCTTTTGAAGCCGTTGAGAACGAGCAGGGACAGAAGGAGAAAGCGGTACAGCCGGATCAACTACTGCTTCCTCTTCAGTGGAAGTCTTCTTCTTTTTCCTTACAGCACGTTTCCCCTTCCTTTTTGAAGAAGACTCGCTCCCCGGAGTAGTCAGCAATGTTGAAAGCTTCGTATCGTCGTCAAAAGACCGCTCCGGAGTCTTCTCGATGTCTTCAAAATCCTCCGCCTTCTGTTCCTGAGAAGCAGCCGGATCATCCAAGCCTTGAAGAGCTTCGATTTTCTCTGCTTGTGATCCAGGTTGGGAAGCAGAGGGAGGAGTAATTTGGGAAGACGGAGGAACGACAATCGAAGGAGTGGAAGCTTGTGTAGTGCTTGGTGACTCCGCTGTAGAAGAAAAGAAGTTAAAGTCAGCATCCCCCGAAAATAAAGAAGGCATCGGTTCACCGAAGTTTAAGTAACAAGTAAGAAGGTCATCGAATTCGGCTAAGTCAAATGACTGGTTCATTAGACCCGAGACGACACCAAAAGTACCTGGAGGAGTTGGCTTCACAAGATCTACCTCAAACTTCTCGGCCTCAATATCATCCAGTGCCTCATCTTCAGTAGGAGTAGTTGCAGTCTCCTGGGCAACTTTAGCTAAATGTAAAGAATGAGAGCTGGAATCTATAATATTAACATCAGCTGAAGTGGAAGTTTGGACGGGGGCAGTCAAAGGAGCTTCTTCTTTTGGAGGCTCTTCTCCCACTGTTTCAGCTCGTGCTTTGGCAAGTAGCTCTTTCCCCTTAACAAGAGCGGCGCGATCCTCATCATTGAGATAGCGCTCCTCAAGTTCCAGCTCATTATAGCCAGCTCCGCCAAGCATATCCATCGCGACTTCCCACACTTCAGCCAATGTAATCTCATAATCGGGACCAAGAAAAGAGAGGCTCCCACGACCCAGAACGCTGTGTAAATAAAAGTCAAATAAGGTAGAGCTGACGTCTGCTTTCGTCGCCTCATGTGATTGCTCAGCCGCTTCCTTTTCGGCAACGGCAGCGATCCGGCCGGCGGTAGCCTCATCACGCTCTGCCTCAACTTTAGCAAGTCGAGACTTTAGTAACTCAATCTCCATGTTCTGGGAGGTGACCTTTTCCCGCAGTTCGGCGTTTTCTGTGCGGTACTTCTCTTTAACGTGCTGTTCGGCGGCAAGCTTCATTTCTACATCTCTTTGTGCAGCATGTGCGTCCCGCACTTGCTTCTGGAAGACTTCTTCTTTTTGAGTAAATGATGCAGAAGAAGAAGCGAGATTTTCCTTAAGCTGCTTAACTTCAGACGCAAGCTTTGCATTGTCATCTGCAATACTCGTCATTTCCGCGTCATGCTGCTTACGCCATTTGTCCCACTCTGCTTTATCATTCTCCATCGTCATCATCGCCTCAAGATTAAGATGGTTGACCCTTTGGAGTTCATCGACCAGCTTCTGCCACTGCGACATCCTCTCGATATTAAGTCTGACCGCGTCAAGACTGCTAAGCATGTCTGATTTATCAATCGGAACTATGTCCAAGTCAAAGCGTACCCCTTTTAGGCACCAATTCGGGAAACGGCTCTGGAGTGTTGGGGGACCGTCCTTGACTTGATATTGCGGTCTGTTAATGATAGTCTGAATGTCAGATTTCTTCAGAGGAGGAGAGCTAGCTAGGACATCAGAAGGAATGGGAGCGTTAGTTTTTTCAGAAATCTCAGACGTGTCAATCGGTTTAGATCGTTTGTTCGGTTCATCGACAATCTGAGTTTTTCCCTTATCATCATAAGACTTCCGCTTATGAGAATAGTCACTCCTGTGCGAAGAGTCGTATCGCTCGGCATCTTTCCTTCTTTGCCACTGATCGTAATCCCGCTTCTCCTGGGCTTTCCTTCGAGCCCTCTCTTCATCTGTTTCCTTTGGAGTATCAAGGTACTTCCTAAAGTCATAGGTGCCGCGGCCTCCACGGTACTTGAATGAGTCATAATATGAACCTGTACGTCCCATTGGAGAACCTGAAAGCAAAAAAGGAGTAAAGTTTAGGAATTTCCAGGGAAAAGAGGATAAATGTTTATAAGTGCTGGAAAATCCTAAGTGTGTGTGGCGTGCAAGCTACATGCGTCAAGCTACAGACCACGCTTTGGTGTGGAAACAGAGACGACTGGCGTAGTAGGCATCTGGGTTTGTTTAAAGGTAGAAGTCGCCTCGACAACGGGAGAAGTTGCTTTTGGATTGTTATCCCCAAAAAGCTCTTGGGAAGTTATCATGATATCACTCAAGCCGTCAAAGGCGTCATCTAGGAGTTCAGCAGACTTCTCTTTTTCAACCTCTGTATCAATGGATTTCTCAGGAACTTGAGGATTCTCTTCCTCTTCGGTAATTGGGGTAAGCGCCGACTTGCTGACTAACCCTGCGACATCGATGGATGTGGAACATTTTACCAAGGCAGCCTCCATGATGGGTGCTTCTGATGCAGTTTCTTCTACAGAAGCTAGGGCATTCGAGGCCTCTGCTTGGGAATTTGAAGCAATTAACGTTTCCGCCTCAGAGCTAGAGACTTCATGGATCTGAGTCGATCTAGAAGAATGTAAAAGGCCAAACTGGTGCAGAAATTCATCTTTCAACAAGAATTTGGCACTCCTCTCTTCAGCGTCAACAGCATTCAAAGTATCTAAAATTGACTTACGGCTGGTATCTCGAAGAAGAGAAGGAAGTGCTGCACGAAGAAAGAATGGAATTAAGCATTTGATGGTTCGAATTATGAGAAATTTAGGGAAAAATGAATTGGTAAGAGGTAATCTTACTCCCGACTCTCCAAATAGCATAAAATCCCGGAGGACAGCGAACATAGAAGAATTGAGTCAAAAATCCGTGGGCACTTTCAGGCAAGTCCAGAATCAGTTTGCGATTCCTAGCACTCCTCACAAGTATAATAGAAGGATGGTCCTTGTTCTTTGCAAATGTGCACAAGAAGCGAATTTCATCAAAAGAGGGAAAACGGTTCAACGTTCTCCTAGAAAGCACGCACAATCCCAGCAGGATGGAGTATCCGTTAGGGTGTAGTTGAAAGGGAGAAATAGTTAGCCGAAGGAGGAGTTCCCGAAGACAATCATTAAATGGAGGGATGGCTCCACTTGAACACATCTGCCGGTTCACAGCAACGAAGCCAAGAGGCGGCCTGTCAGCAGTATCGCTTGGCCCAGGAAGTAAAGCATCTGCTTCGGCAATGCCGAATTGGATGCACAGTTGACGGAAGACTTTATGACTTAAAGTAGTAGAAGTCCTTTCCGGAGGGTCGATTAGTGGAGTAGCAATTGGAAAAGATTCTCCGGCTATTTCCAAGTCTTCTTGTTGAGATTCCATTCTACACAAGGAACTGGACGATCAAATATTAAGGTGCACGTTTCCTAAAAAGAGTGGAGTGCTGTGCGAAACTAATGTAATAACAAGCGAATATAAATGAAACTAAATCAATTGATACTTGTCGATTATGAAGTTTCAGGGCTTGATATCTTAAATCTAAGAACAGTGTTGTATTGATGCAAATAAATCAGCCTTAGTTGATTATTTAATACTTCACTTAGATTCGTTAGTGCACAGCATTTCATTCATAGAATTCATTTAAGTTAATTATTCGTTATCAACTAATCTGTCATGCGATGTGGGCAGTCAATGGCAGTATATTTGTCCCATTTTTCTGCAAGTGTTGTATTTAGGCAGGTTACTGGCATTAAAGTCAAGACAGTTTGAAAGAAAATGCAACACAGTTCAAATTCAAGAATTCAGTCAACTTCTGCGTAAATTTCTCTAAGTCCTAGGTCGTTCTGCGACCTATCATAAGTCGTAGCATTTTTAGGTCGCGCAGTGTAACTGAATGAATCAAAGCGGTATAATTTTCTCAAAGTCCTAGGTCGCACACGACTTGGCTTAGGTCGAAGACTCTCTAGGTCGCGAATATTTTTGGATCGCAAAGGTTTAGGTCGCCAAGCATTCCAGCACGACCTAACTCTTAGGTCGTCCAAATCAGGTAGGTCGCTGACTTCCTCCCCAAGCAACACCAAATTGGATCCGATAACCCAATATCGCCATTATAAGAGAATTCGACATCTTCCTCATTTCACCTTCGAGTCATCCAGCAAATCGATTGGAAATTCCACCGATCCATTGTGAAAACTTCCGTGCGATCGTGAATCAGGCAATACATCAGACAACGATCGAAAATCGATCGAAACAACCAAAAAATGAAGCGCGACACACGAAATTAGAACTTGGGTCGGTAAATATGGATTCATGATCGATCAGCAATTGTGGAGGAGAAGAAATTGATCAACTTACGTAATACACGGATAGGAATGGGTTGATGTTGTGCTGGGATGAATTCACCTCCGAAGAATTAAGAATTCGTCAATGGCAATGGGATCTCAGAGTAAGGTGGGGAGAAAGGCACGACCTAACCTATTTATATGAAGCTGGGAGAAGAAGGCGAACGGGTGTACGGGTTAGTGCAAGTCTTAGGTCGTTCACGACCTAGCAAGGATGAGTCGAAGCGCACGACCTATGACCTAGGCCTGCACTTCGAGGGGCAAATGTTAACTCTTATTTTCAAGCGACCTAAAACTGCACGACCTAAAAAGCTTGCGACCTAACTTCATAAAGAGCTTGCGACCTAACAGGGATTAGCGACCTAGAAGAGCTTGCGACCTAACAGGGATTAGCAACCTAGAAGAGCTTGCGACCTAACAGGGATTAGCGACCTAGAAGAGCTTGCGACCTAACAGGGATTAGCGACCTAGAAGAGCTTGCGACCTAACAAGGATGCTGCGACCTAATGAAGCTTTGCGACCTAATGAAATGCTGCGACCTAAGGAAGCTTTGCGACCTAAGGATGCTGTGACCTAATGAAGCTTCGCGACCTAATGAAATGCTGCGACCTAATGAAGCTTCGCGACCTAAGGCTGCAGAAGATCTCGCGACCTAAGGAGGCAGAAAGGATTGCGACCTATGGAACTCAACGACCTAAGGTAGCTAGCGACCTAAAGGGCTTAACAACCTAAGGAAGTTAGCGACCTAAGGAACTTGACGACTTAAATAGGATAGCGATCTAACTATTAAAGGAAGTTCAGCGCCTTACAACCTAGAGCCTCCACAGCTATTCTGTAACTCGCGTGCGACCTATTACTTGATCAAATGAAGACAAGCACAGTAACTCGTGGAACCGCAAGATGACAGCGACCTAGCTTAGGTCGTTCGCGACCTACGACCTAACTAAGGTCGCGCGCGACCTAAGACTTAGGCAAGTTTTCTACCCAGAAATCAGCTTCTATAAATAGGACACCACTTCCAACTTGAGGGGGACTTTTTGGCAATTCATTTCAAAAACGCCGTTACTCTGTCGAACTCTCCAATCATTCAGCAAACAAGGATCCTTCAAGCATTCAAGACACTACAACAAACTTCGAGAGAAATTCTTAACATCCGACATGGATTCATCGAGTTTCATCGCCGAAGATTGAGCTAGTAGTCAAGATTGTTTCTTGTGATCGAGTTGTACTGTTTTCGTAGGAGATTTGTATCAATTTGTAACCAGATTCTATAATAAAGAGATTCAAAGTGGACGTAGGCTAAATCTCAAGCCGAACCACTATAAATTGCTGTCTTTTACTGCATTTCTGCTATTTTCCTGCTTAACTTCTGTTCCCGTCACACGGGTGGTGCTTTCACGATCTTATTACACACACCGGGTGTTATCGTTCATATTTTGACGTTAACACATGCCATTTGGACAAACTAGTGTATTTTGATAAGTCCGCCAAAAAACGCAAAAGGCTAGAACAAATGAACTACCAGGATCTCCTAAAGTTGAAGATGAGGTGGATCATTGTCCTAGTGTGGAGCTAGAATACACACGGAACTTGATATGTACGAAATGTAAAATCTTCAGACATTCAACCAGCTCATACAATTTGAATCAAATTAATAAAACTTTGAAAGAGAACAAGACAATTGATAAGCAGATAAGCAAATAAGCAGACCACCTCTACCCTTCATAGAAAGAAAGCAGCGGTGGGCAAGGAACAATCAGAAAGCAATCATTAATCCCGCTCAAACTGTACACAAAAATGTCAATACATACGAAGACAATGGCTGCATGGTCCTCCTCATGCAGCCCAAGCAAATGATGCCAGCTGTGGCACATCCATCGAGATACATAATTCCCGTCCTCAAATAAATCTCAACCACGGATTATACTTCAACCATAGATTATACTGATTTCAATGATAATAATATAAATTTCAATGGTTGAGAGACCGTGAGGTGAACACATAAGGACGGGTAGTTTGGGTAGAGATGATTTGAACTCACTACCAACTCTGTTATAAACCCTCCCGCGGTGTCAAATGGTATGCATTTATCTTCCAATGTGAGAGAGAATTTGAGCAACATCACTCTACTTAATGCAAACCTATCCATTATTGAAATTCCAATTGAAACATGTAACAACTTTGCACTACTCTATGACAACGCTGTCAACTAGTCTGACATTTCTGCAGATGAATCGTCCCACACAAATGAACAATTTGATTATTTTCTCTCTATTGAAAATAGTCATGCCTCTAATGTACTTTCTACTGAAACCACCAATAAAATACAATTATATCCTTTACATACACACAACCCATCCACCCAAACCAATCTACATCTCCCTACCCATGCAAAATACTCCCTCAATACTGAACCTACCTTACTCAACATGACTAACTCTTCCATAGGCAGTGCAAATGGTCTCATCCAATCTCAGACAACATTGTCCATATCAGTATCATGCACATTGATACCACCCAACAACAAAACTTAATTACTGATTCTCCCACTGACATTAATTTCATGATAATTCTATTAACCACATACAACAATCTCACTTGACACCCCAAACCACCTTAATCAAAACTCACTTCTTACTGCAATATCTCCTTCCTCAAACAGCCCCTACTCTCACTTAACCCCACCATCGCACCTAACCATTCTCACCCATCCAATAGCAATCCCAATACCTATCCTCCTGACGCTACACTTGTTGTTCCTACCACACATTCCAACTCTAAGAAAGCTACCAGTAGTGATGCAGCGCATACACACAGAAAGCCGCCTCGACTTACCCTTAGGTCGTACGACGACCTAACCATAGGTCGCTCCACCATAGGTCATTCCGCAAGCTTCTGTAAGTCAAACTCCGACCTAACCCTAAGTCGCGAAGCTACAGTAGGTCGCGAAGCTACAGTATGTCGCGAATTCCTATGTCGTAGGTCGCGAGTCGCTCCAGTTCTTCTGAATCGTAGGTCGCGAAGCTGACTTTAAGTCGTGGGTCGCTCAGCCCTAAGTCACGAAGCTACAGTTAGGTCGCGAATTCCTTAAGTCGCGAACGAGAATCTAGTTAGGTCGCGAAGCTCCTTATGTCGCTCCAGTTATGTCGTTGCTGCTATGTCGCTACCCAAGTTGCTATGTCGCAATGATCATAAGTCGTATGTTGATTTTAAGTCGTGAACTCCTGTATGTTGATAGGTCGTATTGTTTAGGTCATTGCTGTTTGATTTTTAAGTCGCGTGCGTTGTTTCTTTAGTTCGACTGTGTGTTTTTGTAAGTCGTTTGTACTGTTTGTGATGTATTTTTCTTAAGTCGTGTGAAGTGTTGTAACGTGTGTTGAGTTGTAAGCTCATATAAATAGCGGGTGAGTTGTATCATTTAAAGGGTTGAATATTGAATAAAATTTGGTTTGTGCTTTGTGCCACCATTAAAATTGGAAGTTGAGTGTTATCTCCTTTTTCCATCTTCGGATATTCGAGTGCGCTCGAATCAACGAACTTGAAGCCGATTCACGGAATCTCATGCGCGAGATCAACGTCGAAGAATCGTAGATCTTCTAACGCGGTATCGTGCGCGATCAACTTGTTGAAGATAGCTAGAATCCGGTATCTCGAGAGATCAACGGATTTGGGCACTTGGGTATCTTCAATTCATCGATTCATCTTGTTTCATCGATTCATTTTCCACGAATTCATCAATTCGTGAGTTGTGTGATCCTGTAGGCTGCATCATTTGGTATCAAAGCCAAGAGATGAACTTTTCCAAGTTCGTTGGGTGTTCGTGAAATTTCAAACAAGTTGGGAGTTTATAAATCTCGAATCAAAACAGATTTTTTTAAATCGAAGCGAAGTTTGTGTTTGGGTTTGTTGAAGATTTGACAATGCCTCCAAGAAGAGTTAATCGTCATCAGAATGTTGCAGATGTGTATCGAAGAGAAGATGCTGGACAAATGGAGCAACGAATTAGTGATAAATTCAATGAGAAGTTTGATGAGGGAATTGGTAGATTGGAAAGGCTCATGATGGATATGAATCAAACTCGACAAAGAGCATCGCCAGGTTCAAATCAAGGTGGACATAGAATTTCGCTGTCAAATTCCGAGAGGAGAAGAATGTCACCACCATCGGATCGGGAAATAAGAGAACCGTCAGTTTCGGGAGAAAGAGACATGCGTGGTAGCAGAAATGTTGATGGTCAGAATCGACATCGACATACGTCAGATTTGGAGGAATCCAGTGATGGTGGTAGTAGCTCTTGTCGAAACCGTGGCCAAGGGCGAAATCGAAATAGAGATTCCGAAGATGATCGTCGATGGGAGTCGTGGATGAAAACAGAGATTCCAGAATTCAAAGGGGGAATGCTAGCGGAAGAGTTTCTGGATTGGTTATCAAATGTTGAAGAAATTTTTGACTTCAAGGAAGTACCCGTGCATCGTAGAGTTAAGTTGGTTGCTACACGATTGAGGGGAAGAGCTATGGCATGGTGGCAACAAACTAAACTTACACGGGAAAGAATGGAAAAGTCGAAGATTGTTTCATGGGAAAAGATGAAGAAGTTGATGAAGGCTACTTTCTTGCCTTATAATTATCAGTCTCTTATGTATCAGCGCTTACAGAATTTGAGACAAGGGACAAAGTCGGTAAATGATTATGCAGATGAGTTTTATCAACTGATTGCTAGAAACGATATCATGGAAACGGAGGAACAGTTGACATCCAGATTTTTTGGAGGATTGAGAATGCAAATTCAGGATATGGTAAATATGTTTGATCCGAGATCCGTTGCTGAAGCACACCAGAAGGCTCTAGCTTGGGAGAAGCAAGATAGAAGAGGAGGTGGTGTGTTTACAAGTTCGAGCAATCAGGTGAAGGGGGCTAGTAGCAACACTAATGTTTCCAAGGCTGTTAGTAAACCGGTTGTCAATGAAGCTGCTAAGACCAAGGTCAACAACAATTTCAAGTGTTATAACTGTCAGGAGTTTGGTCATAAGAGCAATGAATGCCCGAAGCCTAAGAAGCGAGCGATGGTTGCTGAGGTTGAGGATGAGGATGCAGAAGTAGAATGTTCCAATTCACCACAGGTTGAGGAGGAAGAAGAATTATTGACGGGAGACGAGGGATATTCTTTAATGATGAGGAGATCTTGCTTGACGCCAAAGCAGGAAGAGGAGACTAGTTGGTTGAGGAGTAATATTTTTCAGTCGACATGCACTATTTTGGGAAAAGTTTGTAAGTTTGTTATCGATGTAGGGAGTTGTGATAACATCATCTCTACAGAAGCCATAAAGAAGTTGGCGTTAAAGACAGAGAAGCATCCCAAACCCTACAAATTGGCTTGGTTGAGGAAAGGTGGGGAAGTAAAGGTTGGTCGAAGAGCTTGTGTAACGTTTTCCATCGGAAAGAAGTATAAGGATGAAATTTGGTGTGACGTGGTGGATATGGATGTATGTCATTTGTTGTTGGGAAGACCGTGGCAGTTCGATAGAGCCGTGCAACACGATGGTAGGACTAACTGCTATAGTTTCATGTTCGATGGCACTAGAATCACTTTAGTTCCTAAAAGGCGACAACAAAGTGAAAGCAAGTTGGAGGAAATCGAGGAACTAAAGACTCTGTTATCTTTGAAGGAATTTGTCAAAGAAGTAGGGGATAGCCCTGAAGTATTTCTGTTGATTGGACGAGAAAGTAGTGAAGCGGTTGAAATTCCTGAGAAAGTTAAGCCAGTGTTGAAGGAATTTGAAGATGTGTTTCCTGAAGAATTACCAATAGAGTTACCACCGTTGAGAGACATACAACACCAGATTGATCTTGTTCCGGGAGCTGTGTTACCACGTAGACCACATTATAGAATGAGTCCAAAGGAGCACGAAGAGTTGAGAAGGCAGGTGGAAGAGTTACTTGAAAAAGGGCGCGTACAAGAAAGTTTAAGTCCTTGTGCAGTACCAGACTTGTTAGTGCCAAAGAAGGATGGAACTTGGAGAATGTGTACAGATAGTCGAGCAGTAAACAAGATTACGGTGAGGTACAGATTCCCGATGCCAAGATTGGACGACTTGTTAGATCAGTTGAGTGGAGCTGCTATCTTTTCAAAGATTGATCTGAAGAGTGGGTATCATCATATTCGAATTCGACCAGGGGATGAATGGAAGACAACCTTCAAGACACGGGAGGGGTTGTATGAATGGCTGGTCATGCGATTTGGTCTTTCGAATGCACCTAGTACTTTTATGCGAGTGATGAATCGGATCTTTCGACCGTTTATTGGAAAGTTCGTGGTGGTATACTTTGATGATATATTGATATACAGTGGAAGCACAGAAGGGCATCTACAACACTGCGAGAAGTGTTGATGATACTTCGTCAGGAGCAATTTTACGCGGCAACAAAGAAGTGCATGTTCATGACGCACAGTGTTTTGTTCTTGGGGTATGTATTGTCCAAGGAAGGTATCCAGGTGGATCAAAGTAAAGTTGAAGCAATCAAGGATTGGCCACAACCCAGGACTGTAACTGAAGTGAGAAGTTTCCATGGTTTAGCATCATTCTACCGAAGGTTTATTCCACATTTCAGTAGCGTGATGGCACCAGTGACAGATTGTATGAAAGGAAAGCAGTTTGTGTGGACTGTAGAGGCTGATTCTGCTTTCCAACAGATCAAGACACTCTTGACTACAACCCCGATTCTTAGATACCCGGACTTTCAGTTGCTCTTTGAGCTAGATACTGATGCGTCTAAGGTTGGAATTGGTGGAGTGTTAAGTCAAAAGGGTCGTCCAATTGCTTATTTTAGCGAGAAACTTTCTGGAGCCAAGACAAGATACAGTACCTATGACTTGGAGTTCTATGCTATTGTCCAAGCCATAAAGCATTGGAGACACTATTTGTTTCATAAAGATTTTGTGTTGTATACTGACCATGAAGCATTGAAACATTTGCAGGGACATGATAAGATTGCAGCCAGGCATGCTTCATGAATCGCATACTTGCAACAGTTTACATTTGTTGTAAAGCATAAGTCGGGGGATACAAATCGTGTGGCAGACGCATTGAGTAGAAGAAATCATTTGTTGACTACGATGAGAGTTGAAGTGATGGGGTTTGAGGTATTTCCAGATTTGTTTGTTGAGGATCCTTACTTTGCCAAGATTGTAGATGAAGTCGAGAAAGGGAGGACGGATGAGTATGTGTTGGTAGAAGGTTTTCTATTCAAGGGAAATCGGTTGTGTATACCAGAGTGCAGTTTGAGAATGAAGATTGTGAAGGAATTGCATGAAGAAGGTCATGTGGGAAGAGATCGTACCTTGTAGTTGATTTCTCAATCATATTTTTGGCCTTCCATGAGGAAAGAAATTGAAAGATTTGTGCAGAGATGTCACATATGTCAAGTTTCCAAAGGGACAGCTACGAATGCAGGATTGTATATGCCATTGTCCGTGCCTACTAGACCATGGGTTGATGTTAGCATGGATTTCGTTTTGGGTTTGCCAAGAACTCAACGAGGGAATGATTCTATATATGTTGTGGTGGATAGATTTTCGAAGATGGCACATTTCATAGCTTGTAAGAAGACCGCCGATGCAGTCTGTGTTGCTCAATTGTTCTTTAAAGAGGTTTATCGACTACATGGGCTACCTGAGTCTATTGTTTCTGACCGGGATATTCGATTTCTAAGTCATTTTTGGTTGAGTCTGTGGAAGATGGTTGGGACTAAGCTGAATTTTAGTAGCGCCTATCATCTACAAACGGATGGGAAAACGGAAGTGGTGAACAGATCTTTGGGAAACTTGTTGAGATGTCTTATGAAGGATAATTTGAAGAGCTGGGATGTGAAATTGTGTCAGGCAGAATTTTCACATAATCATGCCGTTAATCGAAGTACTGGATTCAGTCCATTTCAAGTGGTATATTCAGCAATTCCGAAGGGACCGTTGGATTTGTCGACAGTTCCACTTCAGAAAGGGGTTGTTAAACGAGCTTGTGATTTCGTGAATGAGTTGCAGGAGTGTCACAGGATTGTTCATGAACAATTGCTTAAGTCAAATGAGAAGTATAAGCAATTGGCTGATAAGAAGCGAAGGAGTGTGGACTTCAAAGAGGGTGATTTTGTTTACGCAGTATTGATGA
This sequence comes from Allium fistulosum, assembly GCA_030737815.1. Classification (NCBI taxonomy): domain Eukaryota; kingdom Viridiplantae; phylum Streptophyta; class Magnoliopsida; order Asparagales; family Amaryllidaceae; genus Allium; species Allium fistulosum. Next base: position 101,126,923 of record CM060902.1, read on the forward strand.
AAGATCGTTTTCCAGTTGGAACTTACAACAAGTTGAAAGCTCAAAAGATTGGTCCAGTAGAAATCTTGAAGAAGATCAATGATAATGCGTATCAGTTAAGGTTGTCGGAAAATGTTCATACTTCTGATGTTTTCAATGTCAAACACTTAATTCCGTATTATGGGGAGAAGCTTGTCGAAGAAGAGGAGAGCGTGAATTCGAGGTCGAATTCTTTCCAACAAGGGGAGGATGATGCAGCGCATACACACAGAAAGCCGCCTCGACTTACCCTTAGGTCGTACGACGACCTAACCATAGGTCGCTCCACCATAGGTCGTTCCGCAAGCTTCTGTAAGTCAAACTCCGACCTAACCCTAAGTTGCGAAGCTACAGTAAGTCGCGAAGCTACAGTATGTCGCGAATTCCTATGTCGTAGGTCGCGAGTCGCTCTAGTTCTTCTGAATCATAGGTCGCGAAGCTGCCTTAAGTCGTGGGTCGCTCAGCCCTAAGTCGCGAAGCTACAGTTAGGTCGCGAATTCCTTAAGTCGCGAACGAGAATCCAGTTAGGTCGCGAAGCTCCTTATGTCGCTCCAGTTATGTCGCTGATGCTATGTCGCTACCCAAGTTGCTATGTCGCAATGATCATAAGTCGTATGTTGATTTTAAGTCGTGAACTCCTGTATGTTGATAGGTCGTATTATTTAGGTCGTTGCTGTTTGATTTTTAAGTCGCGTGCGTTGTTTCTTTAAGTCGACTGTGTGTTTTTGTAAGTCGTCTGTACTGTTTGTGATGTATTTTTCTTAAGTCGTGTGAAGTGTTGTAACGTGTGTTGAGTTGTAAGCTCCTATAAATAGCGGGTGAGTTGTATCATTTAAAGGGCTGAATATTGAATAAAATTTGGTTTGTGCTTTGTGCCACCATTAAAATTGGAAGTTGAGTGTTATCTCCTTTCTCCATCTTCGGATATTCGAGTGCGCTCGAATCAACGAACTTGAAGCCGATTCACGGAATCTCGTGCGCGAGATCAACGTCGAAGAATCGTAGATCTTCTAACGCAGTATCGTGCGCGATCAACATGTTGAAGATAGCTAGAATCCGGTATCTCGAGAGATCAACGGATTTGGGCACTTGGGTATCTTCAATTCATCGATTCATCTTGTTTCATCGATTCATTTTCCGCGAATTCATCAATTTGTAAGTTGTGTGATCCTGTAGGCTGCGTCAAGTAGGGAGAAACCAAAGAGTAATAAAGAACATGATGAACAAATTCTAAATGAAGGTCTGGATGACAATGCATCTTAAAGTGTAAATGAAGTTAAATTGAAACCTAAATTGAATGAAGACAACACTGCAACTTACACCCCATGAAGATCTACTAGACAATATGTCAACTCTCTCAACCAATCTAGTATTAATGATAAGAAAATAGTATTAGTTCATGAACTATATATAAGGGGTGCAAACCTCTTTATTAAACAAAAGGAAATGAATAGACTAATCAATGACCAAAACTTAAGCATTCTTTCCATCCTTGAATGTAAATTTGATACAAGCAAAATCACATCTGCTCTAAACAACATTGCCTCTTCCTGGAAACAAGAAAATAACATATTCGAAGCACCATTTGGTGTAATGTTAGTTCTATGGGCTGAAAACATTTTCAATCTACAGAAAATATCTTCTTCCCAGCAATACATACATCTTAAAGCCACTTATAAACTGTCAACTTCAACATTCCTTGTCACATTCATCTATTCCTTTAACTCCTTCACCGTAACACAACCTCTCCTTTACACCCTTCCAAACTTTTAGTCCAAAACCCCAAGGCTAGAATGGGTGATTTCAACTGCATGCACCATACCACTTAAAAGTCTGGTGGCACTCCTCTCAACCTAAATCAAATCTCACCGCTTTCCAACTCCATTTCTGCTTCTAACTTATTGCCAATTAAAACATATGGACACATCTACACTTGGAATAACAAAGCCCACAGCATGCCGAGAACTTTCTGCAAGCTAGATCTCACTTCCATAAACTTTGAAGCTTTAACTCACTGGACTACCCTTGCTGCTTAAATTGACCCTCCTACACTAGTTGATCATAGCCCTATCATCCTAAAGCTGAACATGAACATCAAGAAAAGCTATCCTCAATTTAATTGTTTTTAACTTTGGTCTGGTAACAATGAATTTCAAAGTGTTTAGCAGCATTCATGGAGTGTACACCAGTACGGGAATCCTATGTTCAAACTTCAACAAAGACTAAAAAGCCTAAAGCATAGCTCAAAAGCTTGGATTGAAATCAAATTTGGGAGGGGATCACTGAAAGTAGCTATGGATCGAGTAATATGAATTGTTCTACTAAATTAAAATTTGTATAACAATAGCTTAAATAAAAATGCTCTAAAGTAAAGTGCACTAGAAATTTTTATACTGGTTCGGACTTACCATCCTAGGTCCAGTAGTAGACTACTTCTGAATTACACAATAACCCTTACTTTATCGGGAGGAATATGTATCTTAAAAAACCGTTTGAGCTGTTGAACAGGACTTGTGTCTGAAGATCTCCAATAGGTCTTCCACTACAAAAGTAGTGAAAAGTTGACTTCATGTGTTCTAAATAACATGGATGCGTTGATAGAGTATGTCCTTCCTATAATCTTCTTTGTATATGGTATATCGTGTATATGTGGAAGAATGGTAGTAAATGATCGCTTAAATAATATTTCTTGAATGTTCACGCGATCAATAATGTTAATGAAAGCCTTTGAATGCAAGAATAGATTTCAAAAGATTTGAGAGAAAAACAATGGAAATTCATATGTATTGTTGTCTTTGATTCTTGAATCAAAGTGCTATATATATAATGACTGAAGAGTTGTAAGCATTCATGAGAAGTAGCAACTATCAGAGATAAGTGCAACTCTTCATGGAAAAATAATGTCCTTTCACTTAAGCAAAAAGACTCTTCACAAATTTGAAAAAACATGATAGTTATAAATAAACAGTCAATTGGTAGTGTACTAGTTAGTCGACTGGTTACATCCGAAAAAGTGAGTTTTCAAACAGAGAGAAAACTGTCCATTTTTGCCTTTTTTTAGTCGATTGAAACTGTGGAACAAGTCGACTGGTTGAGCCATCAGTCGATTGTTTCTATGGTTTAGTCGATTGGTTATGTTGTTTTATAAAAAATAAAATGCACAAGCATATTAGTCGACTAAACAAGTTTGACCAGTTGACTGATATTGTATTAATCGACTGGTTCTGTGCATTTTTGTTTTTAAAAATGAAAAAGCAGCTTTGATTATTTTTGTGTGTGTATACAGTAAGATTTGGTGATACAATATTTCGAATTGCAGAAGATTTGAAAGATATTGTTGATTTCAGTGGTACAATATTTCCAATTGCAATAGATTTAAAAGATGTTTGAGATAATTATTCAAATATATGTTGCCACTTTTATAGAATTAAAAAGAGTAATAAATTGCCTACGTGAGAAGAAGAATTGTTTTGGGAGATTGAGATAATCAATTAATTCTCTAATTAGCTGATTAAAGAATGCATCTTATAGGGTGCATGTAAATTGGAAGAAACTGGAAAATCAAATGGATAAATGTTTTCTATATGAATGGGAAAATTATTGAAGCATTGACTTATGATCATAAATCAATTACTTCAACCCCAAGTAATAAACTTCATATAAAGACAGAGATTAGCATGAGTAGAATTATCTCTTTCGATTGTATTTCTTGCTCCTCTTCTCCATTATCACTCTTGTAAAATTTTCTCCTCTTAGAAAGTAGTAAAATATTCTCTCTCCAAGTGGATGTACACTACCTGACGGTAGTGGAACCATTATAAATCACGTGTGTTATTTTCTTTTATTGTTTGATCTGTGATTGCTTTTAGCTGGTGACTATCTGTTGTTTGTTTTGCCTCACCATCAATCCTGTCCTATTTGTTTTTTGGCAAGGTTGGGTTTTTTGTTCCTAATGTGATCTTGAGGGATCTTTCCCTAATAGTCTGGTATTAGAGCGACAATGTTGATTGAGACAGGGGGTTAGGCATTATAGCAGGAGATGAGGAGACTTAGGCGGTTGTACCAAGACCCTATGTTAGAGTGACCTATATTGCATCAAGATCTAGTTTAGTAATAGAGAAGTGAAACAGTGATAAAGACTTCGGAAAATGACAATAGTGGATGAAAGTTGTTTTGATGAGCAACGAAGTTCATCCTATGATGTTTATTCCTGATGAGTTGAAGATTGAAATTTCACTCGTGAAAGGAAGGAGATAGAAAAATAGACGTTTACCACTTTGCATTTAGTTATAGGAGAAAATATTATTTTTGAGATTAACGGTGAAACTACTGCTAAGGGCATTTGGACCAAGCTGCAAAATCTCTATCTGAAGAAATCTTTGACTAACTGTCTGATTTCGTTGAAGACATTTTTCACCATGAGGATGAGAGATGGTACTTCTATTAAAGAGCATCTGGGTTTCTTCGACGATCTAGTGATAAAGATGAAGAATGTGGATTTGAAGGTAGATGAAGAGCATATGGCTATAATGCTCTTGTGTTCCATTCCAGAGTGTTACACAGGTTTTGCTAAAAGCCTTACCTTTGCGAGAGATGCTTTGACCGTTGAAGATGTGAAGTCGAGTCTTCTATCTGAGGACCTGAGGGATCAGATGAAGGCGATGAATGAAGGTTTAAGAGGAAGTAGTAGTCAAGTCCTATCCGCTGAAAGAGGGAGAGAGGAGAAGAAGAGTTGGAATTCTATGGGGCATTCCAAATCTAGAAAGCCCAGTAATAATAGAGGAAAATCTAAAGATGGAAAGTGTCACTATTGTAAGAAACCAGACCATTGAAAAAGAGACTGTTTAGATTAGAAGAAGAGGAAGGAAGAAGATGGTTCTTCATCATTTGTGGTGGAGAAAGCTGCATCTGATGATGTGTTACCTACAGCGATATCAGATGTATCAAACCATTAGGTGCTTGATTCGAGGGCATCTTTTCATATGATGCCTAATATGGATTACTTCACTTCTTTAGTTGACAGAGAGGGAAGTGCAATCCTTATGGGTAATGATGCTAGTTGTAGAACCATGAGAGAAGGTATAGTGCAGATTAGGATGTTTAACGAAGTGATACGCACTTTGATAGTAGTCCGGTATGTTTGGGTCTTCAAAAGTCATTGATTTCTTTAGAGCAGTTGGCATCCATGGGGTGCAAGGTCACTTTAGAGAAGGACGGTTTGAAGTTTCGATAGGTGCTCTTGTTCTTATGAAGGGAGATGTGTTTCGGAATTTGTAGTTGCTTAAGGGGACCATAGTTCTTGGAGAGTGGTGTGTTGTGTAAGAGTTTATGGATCGTATATTTATGTCCAATATGCTAGTGTAATAAAATACTAACTTATGAATAATAGAGTAAAGTAAATAATAGTAAAGAAACAATCACACCAGAGTTTCTATACTAGTTCGGACCTCCCGTCCTACGTCCAGTCCCGAAGCTCTCTTCGGCTTTAACTAATAAAAAACCCTTGCTTTGCCCGAAGAAGTAGGCTCGATACAAAAGTTCTTTCTAAGACAAGTATGCGTTCTGAAAAACACCGATTCTGACTGCACAGTAAAAAAAAATTCCTATAATCTCCTTTGAGTAGTATGTGTATGTGAAGATTTGATTTTAGGAAGTGGTAAAGGCTGATATTGTTTGCTTTTAGAAATTAGAATATGCAAAGAATGTAGATAAGAGATTCAGAAAATTCAAGTAAATTAATTCTTAAAATGTTTGCATATATATATATATTTATTTATTTATTTATAGATGATGAAGAGTTTTTGTGAAGTGTAATATCACTAGGAGTTTACTGGTTTAATCTAAAGGTTGCAATTATTGAGAAGGAAGAGATGTGGTGAAGAGTTGTGGAAGCAGCCATTAGATTGAAGCAGATGACCTTTCATTGTATTAGGCCTTTACTCAACACACACGCCTGGCAATAAGTTCAGATGTCTGAGCTTCTATCTATTTTTTAATCAGAAGCCACGCATAGACGTCTGAATGTTTTAATCAAACGTCTAGTGTAATTTCATTTTTAAAACCAGAAGCTTCAGTCAGACGTCTGATATGTAATGTCACACTTCTGAAATATACTTTTTTTTGTACTTCAGCCTTTTGATATATGAAGTATTAAAAGTTTTTTTCATGCAGTGTTTGTGTTTAAAAATAACTACTAAAGGAGATTTTACAAGTTATATATATGACAATAATAACACTATGTTAACTTTTCTAATACTGGTGATTCTTCTCCTTTGTTAGTTGTCTTCAAGTTGAATTCTGAAAGCTTTTTCCAGCAAGTAGATAGAATATAATATTGTATGTGTATGATTGTATAGTTCTTGTCATCGAAACCATAGAATAGTAGTTCCAACATTCTCCCTCTTTTTGATGATGATAACTATACAATCGCTTTATAGCCATATAACTCCCCCTGAATGTGATTCCTCCCCCAATATACATGTAATATTATATTTCTCCCTCTTTGGCATAATAAAAAAGAATATATATGTAGTAGAGGATGAAAACAAACCAATATATAAATCCATAGACAATCAAAGAAAATTTTAACCAATTATATAGGCATCCAACACTAGAAAAAGAAAAAATGAGATACATAAATAAATATGATTGAACGTACTAAAAATCTTACTGATAGTTATAATATCCCTAGAAGCTTGACAAGTCTTAATCATATGTACCTTGTTGCCATTGAGGCTGGTCAGCATACTCCTCATCTTCCTGAAAAGAGAGACCCTAGAATGACGTGTAGTACCTGTAGTCCTTAGGGTCGTGTGAAGCGTGAGGATCTTCTGAAGGAAAAGATAAACCTTCACTCTCCTTGGTATCAAGACAAATAGTTGCTTTGCCAGGATGAGAGTGTTGTGGAGGTTCCTGTGAAGGCCCTGCGCCTGAAGATGGTCTGAAGCGAAAAATTGGCGTTGGTGGTGGTGTTGGAGATGGAGAAGACGACGAGTGTGAAGAAGAACGACCGTGAACTTTTCGTAGAACCTTCCCCAAAGTTGAAACAGCCTTATTTAATGACTTTTCTACTTTGGTCGTACGAGTAGAAAATGACCGATCCAAACGTGACATCTTGTTATCTAGCACTTGTTGGTTTAAGGAAAGAAGGCGTTGGTTTTCTAGTACAACATCTCGATAGTTCTCTTCTGGACCCACTGCTATCCTAGTTTCCTGTATTTTAGAATCAGAGTAATACTCTGCAGCCGCTAAAGCTCTGGTAGGTTGGGATGGTCGAGTTATAATAGCGTGTTGATGTTGTCGAGGAGGTTGATACTGGGAAAAAGGAATTGTGTTCGGCGGTGTTTTTGGGAGATGCATTAAGGAGAGAAATCTAATGCCACTATCTTTGATAGATATTTCTTCATACTGGGAGAGATATGAAGGAATTCCTAATGAATGTAGAATTCTCAGGATGTATGGAGCATAAACAATGCTATGACGGGTTGGAGTCCAAAAACTTTTAATTTGGTCAAAAATGTATTGTGCCCAATTTACTTTAATTTGACCATAAAGAGCATATAAAGATTTATGATCGTCATCGTAGACTTGTTCGTGACTTCCAAATCTGGGGATGACGGTGTTTGTTAACATTCAGTTAATAAGTCGTGCTTGTGGACGGAAATTAGATGGTTTTAATTTGTGGTGGTCGCTTTCCCAGACTAGATGAGTAATAACATCTCTAGGGGCATAACTTTTATCAGGAACTTCTTGTAAGCGAATTCCCTCATAAGAACAGTTAAGTATTTACCTAATCATCTCCACATTAAGTTTTATCAATTGACCATAAACATTAGTCCATATCCAATTATCTTCATCCGAAGGATTCCAAAGAGATAAGGAACAAAGATTAATCAAGAATAGAAATACCGCTAGTTGGTCAAGTTTTCCATCATTGTCGTCATAATTGACTAAGTGGTAGAGCCCAGCATCCTGAAGCAGTTCACCGGCATCATAGTGCATGAATCGACAAATAGGGTAGAAAGGTCCGGTATGTAAGGGCTTCTTCTCCAATTCTTGAAGCCGTTGTTTTCCATTTTGGTTCTCTATGATCTATTCCTTAATATGGTGGTCAGTGACAAATTGTTGAGAGGGAGGTTGGGAGCTTTGTCCTAAGGATGGTTTGCGACGTTGGTACTGGACTCTTTTGTTTTAGGGCAATTGATTTGGGAATTTTGAGAGAAAATAAAATTTGGGGTTTTAGGGTTTTCTTGAGGGTTTACAAAAATGAACTGTGAAAATGAAGAAGGATGTAAAAGATAATTTATAAGATGGTGAAATTGTGGGCCAGAGTATACATTCAGACGTCTGGTGTTGTGGGGACAGACGTCTGATCGTGGTTGTGTTCGTAGTCAGAGAAGTCTTTCAGACGTTTGGATAATAGTACATACGTCTGTCTTTGAGATTGTAAATTTCAAAGCGTATGAACAGACGTCTGATGATGGACACAGACGTCTGTGCTGAAAAAATAATGTTTTTTTATTTAACAGAGGGTTCAAACAGACGTCTGACCTTTAGTCCAGACGTCTTTGCTGAAACAGTCCGTGGTATTCCTTCCAGAGAGTGTGAACAGACGTCTAGTGATTTTGACAGACGTCTGTGCTGAAAGAAAGAAAAAATATTGATTTTCCTGTTTCCTTTTTAGGCGTCTGACTTCAGTAGTTAATAGATGCCCTTGTATACGTCCGGCCGTCCGCCTTTTTCTTTCAGATGTCCAGTTGGAGAAAAAAAATTATTTTTGCCTTTGTGAATTTACTTATATAGATATTTTATTGAAAAAATGAAGAAAATACAAATAATTGAAGCATATTTATATTATATATACGTATATATTAACCGTCGATAAATTCTTCAGTTGTTTGCTAGGGAGTCAGAAGAATAATTGTTTTGTTTCTCCCAAGAATTCGGTTCATCCTTGGAGTGCTCGTTCGACGGTCAAAGTGGTGACCAGTAAGGATGCATAGGATTGTGTTGTGCTTGCAATGTCCCTTCACCACATATTTGTCGTGGAGTGATCCTGTGCGCTCTTGTAGGAGTTTCCCTTAAATGTGTAGACCTTGCGTGTACACAGTCCTTTGTTGGTTAATGGCCACATATGGCGAGGGTGCACTTTTCAAGGAAGTTCAAGTGAGCTCCTTGACGATTTTGTTCGTAGTATATCTCTCTTTGAACTCATACCATTTCCTGTTGGTAATGATGGATATCAATTTTATCAGATAGTGAGGCTGATTGAAGGTCAATTCCATGTTTGGCTTTCTTTCCTTTTGGAGAGCAGCAAGCATGGTACGTCGGTGACGAAATGATGTTAAAGGATGGAGACAACTTAGGTGTGACTTTAGATGGGGAAGTATAAGTACTTCCACAAGAGGGTGAGGCGTAGTCGATAGCAGAGTATGTAGAATCATGATCCGAAGACATTTTTGATATACTAGTTTTGAAAGATGTTTCTTTGAAAAAAAGGGGATAAAATTCTGATGAAGTTCTCATATATATATTTGAAATTATATATATTATTTTAAGAGTAAGTTCTGTTTATTTGGTGGAAAACAATGTCAGCCATAAGACATTGGTTGGTAAAAAAATAGGTGGTTAAGAAAAAAAACAGTTGAAATTTCAGCCGGTAAAAGAAATACAACTTTCAGTAGAAACAGTATATCTTATTATAGATCATGTAACAATACAATATCTAGGTCACATCATAATTTAATAAAATTTTGTTCACTTAGAGGTTTTATAAAAATATTAGCTATTTGATTTTTGATGTTTACAAATTCTAGAGTTATTGTTTAATTTTCGACATTATCTCTTAAAAAGTGATGACGAATATCTATATGTTTCATTCAAGAATAATTTACTGGGTTTTTTGACAGGTTTATTGCACTAGTGTTGTCACAAAAAATTGGAGATTTGTTTATCATTTTTCCTAAATCTTTAAGGGTTTGTTGCATATATATTACTTGTGCGCAAGCTAAAGCGACAGCAACATATTCTGCTTCACAAGTTGAAAGTGATACACAATTCTGTTTTTTACTAAAACACGAAACTAGAGACTGACCGATAAAGTGACAGGTGCCACTCGTACTTTTCCTATCAGTTTTACAACCACCAAAATCCACATCACTATAGGATGCAAGTTCAAAGGAGCTATCTTTAGGATAGAAAAGACCATAATTTGTAGTTCTGGTTAAGTAACGTAAAATACGTTTAACTGCCCAATAGTGTGAATCTTTATGTTGTGCATGAAATCTTGCACATAGACACACAATCATCATGATATTGGGTCTACTAGTCGTTAAGTATAATAGTGATCCCATGAAAACTAATTAATTGGATAGATAGTCCATAAACAGTTAACAGGTTAATAGTAACCCTAGAAACTATAATTGAGACAGATAGTCAGAATGAATGGAATGGGTAATTCAGATTTGATTTACTTGTATTGCATATCATCATAATACTTTGAAATACTATGTTTTTACCATTGTGGATACAGTGAGCATGGTATATGGTTTTGTAAATGTTTTGGGATACTAGTGAGGGGAAAACCCATTCCGCTAAGTAGCGTGGTCTCACTAGATATCTAAATGGTTTGAGATGGTAGATTATTATTCCTACCGGGCTTTTGTCTGACTCGAAGTTTTTGTTTTCCCTTTAAACTCTCGGGTACTCAATTGATTTTGAGTAGGTTGAGAGTTAAAGGTCTTCAGGTTTTCTGTTTTGACAAATAAAGCTTCCGAAGGCGTACAGGAGGCAGATAGTTATCTATAGTTATTTTATTTCTGTTGTATGTTTGATTGTAAAGGAAAATTGTTTTAACGCCTTAGTATGTACTCTGATCAACCAAGGGGTCATCTATATTTTCATTATCGTTACATATATTTGTGTTATTTTCATAAGGTTTTAATAAAACCTCATCATCACCATTGTTCTTGGTAATGGAAAATTTTTTGTCAAAAGAAACTTGTAGACTTTCTTCAATAGTACCGGTACGTTTATTAAATACTCTATAAGCTTTGCTACGATCTGAGTATCCAATAAAGATACCTTCGTTAGCTTTTGAGTCATATTTTCCAAGATTATCCTTTGTATTTAGTATAAAACATTTTGAGCCAAAAATTCAAAAATATGATACTTTGGGTTTTTTCCCAAAATGCATTTCATAACAAGTATTTTTAGTTAAAGGACGTAACGTAACATGATTTAATACATAACAAGTGGTAGCTACAGCTCCACCTAAATTTTTTTTGGTAGATTACTACTGTTAAGCATGGTTCGTGCACATTCTTATAGTGTGCGATTTTTCCTTTCCACAACACCATTTTGTTGCTGTGTTCGTGGAAATGAGAAATTATGTGTAATTTCCTTTTTATTATAAAAAATTTCAAAATTTTCATTTTCAAATTCACCTCCATGATCACTTCTTATACTTTTTATTTTAAGATTCATTAAAATTTTAATTCTTTTAGCAAAAATTTTAAACATTTCAAAAGTATCACTTTTATGTTTTAGGAATAGTGTCCATGTATAACATGAAAAATCATCTACAATAACAACTACATATTTGTTATGATTTATTAATCGTATTTGAGTAGGTCCAAATAAATCAAGATGTAATAATTCTAAAGGTTGGTTGGTAGAAATTTCCTTCTTGGATTTAAAAGAATTCCTTTTCAATTTTTCATATTGACATGCATCACATAAATGTAACTTTATAATTTATTTTAAGGAGACGTCTAACCAAATTGTGTTTAGCTAGTTTGTTTAAAGACTGAAAGTTTGTGTGACATAATCTTTTGTGTTATATCCACAGGTCATTAAAATCCACGGCTAGACATAAATCACTCGAGTTATTAAATTTCATATTTAAAACATAGATGTTTCTTTTCCTTAATCCTTCGAAAATCAGGTTTTTATCTTGATCAAATATGTTGAATTTATTCTTTTCAAAATCAATTTTAAATCCTTTATCACAAAGTTGACTAATGCTTAAAGGGTTATGTTTTAAGTTTTTAACTAAAAGAACATTTGTAATAACAAGTGAAGTGGACATACCAACATTGATGACATCTCCAATTCCAATGACAAACCCTTTTAAAATATCTCCAAAAGTTACAGTACCACCATCTTTATATGTTATATTTGATAACATTTATGCATTTCCATTCATATGTTTGGAGCATCCGCTATCGAGTATCCATTTCTCCATGTTATTTAATTTTCTTTTGGGTACCTGCAAGATAAATACAGTTTATGTAATGGCCCAAGATTTTCGACCCTCGAAAATCGACATCGATACATTCACAGTATAGCATGACGAGCAATCGAGTGCCGGAAATACCAGATCATTAGTGGCGAAGAAGAAAAAGGGATAGAAGAAATAGGAACAACAACATAGAATCTCACAATCGCAGCGGAACAATATATAATAGATAAATTCAGATCTTTATACAAAAGAAACTGTAATTGTTAATATACATACAATCGTCAGAGTACAACAATCAACCAGTCAATGTGGACAATTATTATAACTCATCCTCACCAGTGCCGACTATACAGTCTACGCACACAGCGGAATATAATCAAGTACGTGGAATACACCTGAAACTCCTTCAGCTCGTCTCCTGAGCTCCATAGCATCCTAACCTGAATCTGTAATACTTGGTCTGACCCGAGCATTATAATAAAATAACACCTGAGTCAGTCAGGAAAACCAGTGTGAGAAAACACACTCAATTTGAATTATTGCCATTATCAAAATCCTCTGGAAACAAAGGTATTTCGTAAGACCACGTCACACATGAACATGACGGGTTTTTACCTTACGATAACCAAAACATTATATCAAAATCATCTGATATTATAATAGTGGCTATAGAAAATAAACTATAAAATAGCTGAAATGCTTGCATCTCACGTTTTAGCATAGTTGGGCACATCTAAAACCGTACAGGCTCGTAGTGGATATTGGATTATATACAATGACTGGGCTACGGGGGAACCGCCCGCCACAGTACATCTCTAGAAAAATGTACCGAGATCGTACCTAACGATCCCTGCCAACACAGCACCGGCCTACTCCTTACTGGATAGTACCGAATATGTTATCACCCCGGGTGTTCCCACCCTATTGAGCCCTCTCTTTTCCATGCACAACCATATCTATAATTATAATATATCCGAGGGTATCTAGAAAAATGATAACATACCGTACTTAGGTGCGACCCACTTAGCCCTACAGCATCTTCCATGTTTTAGTCATTCTTGGTTGATGAGGCTTGTGGCTACATTTTACCTTTAAAATAACATTCATACTTGGAATGATAACATTTCCTTCCAGGCAACAATGCAATGATAGCATTCATCCATACAAGTTGTTCTGGGTCTGAACAAACGGATCTCCAAATCACCGTCTTCATTATCTTCATGACATCACAATTCGAACGCACAAATCGAATCGAAGTGGTTTTCGGATAATTAAATCTGATCCCGGTCACATCGAAACGATTAACGAATTTGGCCAAATTTGATAGTCGGTTGTTTAAGTATCAAATAACATACATAAGCGTCACTAGGCCCTATTTTATAAACCTTCAAAACATTTATTTAAAAATGTTTTCGCATTGATATATATTCAAATCTCTTCCAGTATTTCAATATTTGGAAAAAAATTCAAATTCTTATATCCATAATAGGATATTCCAATCCATATCAATACTTGGAAATATTTTCAAACTCCATTTTTTTTATTCAACACTTTGAAAAAATATTCTATACTAATAACCTCGTAGTTAAAATATTTTAAATCCTTCCAGTCCAATACTTAGGAAATATTTATAAGTATATTTTCCTAAAAATATTTTATTTCCAATACTTAGGAAAGATTACATTTATTTCATACCTCTCAAAATCCTTACAATCTACTTGTAATTTCCTTAACTCGTTTATAACGGATTCTTTAAGTTTTCGGAATTCACTAATTAATTTCCTTTAAAATTTCCAAAATCGATTATACCTATCTATAATTCCAACTACTCATTTCTAACTTTTTTTTATGAATTTTAATTCATTTTTGAAGTTCCCGTATTTCAACATTCCAGAAATTTCCTTAAGTTTCTAGAGTTCCATTACAAGATTTTCTCTTATAAAAATCATATTTGTTAAATAAACCCCTTTACAAATCTCGAGAGGATTTTTAAATAAATTACAATAATTTCAAAACTCTATACGTATGATACGTATTTTTATGTTTAAGTAATTATTTAAAATATTAAAACACTTTAAATAAACTTCGATAACTCACTTCCAATTCATTTTTATATAAAACTAATCGATTCAGAAAGCTTATTATAAAAATGTGAATTCATTTCTATAAATATTAAATATTAGAATAATATACTTTCCAAAATATTTCAATACTAAAACAGCTCACTACAACAAATATAACTTATTACAACATCAAAAAAACGTTGTAGTATGTGTTTCGCAATGCTTTTGCAAACGTAGTATTAGACCGAGTTGTAATAGGGTCGACGTATTTTACAATGTGTTTTTAATGTTGCAAAAAATGTTGTAATAAAATTTATTACAACTATTTTTAGATGTTGCAGTATACTTTTTCACAACATTGTCAAAACGTTGCAATATACTTTTTTACAACATTTTTTAAACGTTGCAGTATACTTTTTTACAACTTTTTTGAAACGTTGCAATATATATTTACTTTTTTTAAAAGACACATGGCTGTTTTTGGTCATTTTAGGTTATTATTATCGTAAGTACAAATGTTTAGAAATTTCAATATACATTTTAACGATACAAACCATAAGCAACATAAAACCATATTGCTTCCATTCAAAATAAATTAATAATTTATTAACACAAACAATATTTACACTAATTTCAAAGAAACATTCATACCAAAATTCAAAATACATATGAATTTCACAAAGTCCACAATAGTACAATTTCAACATACATAACATAAAAATATCACAATCGATATGTTAAGAAACTTACAAATAATACAAATAATAATTGGGCTAAATCTTCATTATTACTGGCTTTGGATTTTTTTCCAACATTTGTCCATTAAAGCCTGCACAAGTATAGAACCCAATGATACTAGTTCATACCAGTGAGATTATAATATTGGTTACAACAATAATTAAAGGAAAAAGAAAATAAGAAAAGAATTGCAAAATTGGCAAAGTTTAGAAGATATATATAGATTCAATTGCAAAACTGGCAAAGTTTAGAAGGCATTTTATCTAAAGTTTAGAAAATATATATAGATAGATAAATGATTCAATTTTAGAAGGCTTCTTATCTCAAATTTTCATGTAAACATATGACATCAATGTGAATGAACAAAAAAGAGTTAATTCTTATCACCTTTCCACCGTCTTTTATCGATCCATCTCTATCTCGCACACAGTTGCTGTGTTTGAAACTGAATTTACAAAATTATGCGATAACATATTATTCTTCAACTCAATAGTTTAGATTTTTTCCTAACAAAAAAAATAAGCCAAAAAGGATTGTACATTACACTTACACCGATGATGATAATGGGAGTTGATCCCGTCATTTTGGTTTCTCTTACGTCTATTTCAGAAATGTGTGGAATCTGCAATTAAAGTAGATGTATTATCAAGTGAAAAAATATATATACACCACAAACTTGATTCATGTTGCAAACTTGGTTAAACCAAAGCAATGTATTACAATTTTGTACTTATACTGTGAATAAGATACATACATAGTTCAGATATAGTTCAGCATCTAATGAAGATTTTAAGGGTATTTTAGAACACTGATCATCAGAGTCCTACAAATATGGTGCAACTATACACTTGTTTGTCCTAAGCAGTTAACATGATGTGGTTTTTTGCTAAGATTTATCTATAGCGTGATAAATTTTCATCAAGAAATATTGTTAAATAGTGTTAATTTGCAGATCAAAATTTAAACGAAAATGCATCATAGATCCAGATTGTTAAATAGTGTTAATTTGCAGAATTAATGAACTAATAATGCAGCCAGAGTGTAAGAGAGAGAAAGAGAGACCTGGTCTTCCATCATAGATCCAGATGTGGATCCAATAGCACAACAAAAAGTGTTTAAGTTATTCCATGTCAAGTATTCACCTTCTAAATATTTTCTTAATTTCTTCTACATCTAAAATAAAAGGAGGGTAGAATGCAGTGTGTGAGACATGTATTTTGTCAAGCACAAAATAAATATGAACTCAGAAGGTCGTGTGATATGTGAAAAACCTCTAACAATATGAATGCCAAAATATGGATTCAGATTTACAGACTTAAGATATTCATATGGACAAGATTAACCCGCAAATACTCCATGTGCATAATGGAATTGGTATAGTTTGCAAGGAAACAAAACCTACTGTCATTAGAGTATTAAATTTCCATGAGAAACATTAACTGAGTATATGAGCAGATGGAATTATTCATTAAATTTTGCAAAATTTTATTGTGGACCACCTATTAGGCAATGCATAAATTATTTAAGTTGTAAAAAAAACTTCTAAATTAATGTTTTTTAAAGGATAGCATGGATACTTTGATAATGATAGACCATAAAAAATCATAATATATACACAAGTGCAATATATCTATTAAATCTTCATTTTATTTATATTCATTTTTTGCAGATAATTGCAATGCAAATTGATAAAATTTGAATTAGCTAGTACCTGTTGTTATGTATCATCGTGATCAAGGCATGATAAGTAAATCAATGTCTCCTTCATTATGTATAACAGTGCAGTATATTAACACGGTAAATTATACAGATGGATTGTTATGATAACCAAAAATAGTAAATGAGATCGTTAAGGTTAACATGTGTATATGAAAAGGTTAAAGTAAGATCAACCCAATTCTACATGAGTACATTTTTGATATAGAGCCATAATGCAATGAAATAGTTACTTATCCCTCTTGAAATATCAACAATACTCAAAATATTTATTTTAAGATTATGAAATTAAAATAACGTTGCTCCCTATAACCGATAATGTAAATAGAACAAAACTTGAACTTACATATGATTAGTAACGCAGCGGATTAATCAAAACGATCTTCAATCGATGAAAGTAGCAATCTGTGGATTGATGGATGCTGAAATGCCCGAACTCGTTGATCCGAAGATGCCGAATTCTAGCTATCTCTGTCTCATTGATCCGAAGATGTCGGGAAAGAGATCTACGATTCTTCGACGTTGATCTTGTGCACAAGATACCGTGAATCGGCTTCAACAAACGATGATTCGAGCGCACTCGAATGACGTAAGTGGAGATAGGAGATACACTCGACTACCAATTGAAATTGAAAGCACAAAGCTAACAAAAGAGAATTTTATTCAATATTCAACAACCTTACAAATGACACCACTTGCCTATTTATAGGCTACAACACAAATCCAGAAAATTTCCTAAGTCTTAAGTCGTTTCCGACTCATCACCTACGACCTACGACTCATCATAAGTCGGTGACGACTTATCAATAACTTCGTCTCAACCAGGTACACGACTTAACGACTTATTACAAGAAAGCCTAACGACAACAAACAGAAAATACAACATAGAAAAATACATCTTTTTAAGTCGTTGCCGACTTATCAACTCCATTCGACTCAACTTATTTACAACAGACGCCATACGACTTATACTCCAGTAGCGACTTAAGAAACAACGGTTCAGATTAACTCGTTTCTTCGTCTTCTTGCTTTGTGTTAAGTCGTGGACGACTTATACCTCCAGTTTCGTTAAGTCGTGGACGACTTATACCAGCCTCTCCATTGAGTCGTGGATGGCTTATCTCCTCACCTTCCTTAAGTCGTGGACGACTTATCACTTGTGTATTCTTCCCCTTGAGTCGTGAGTGACTCATCTCCCTGTTAAGTCGTAGACGAGCTATAGTTGCTTTGTTAAGTCGTAAACTCGTCACAACTTTCCCTTTGGTCTTCCAGTTGAGTCGTGGACGACTCATCACCGCCTCCTTAAGTCGTAGACGACTTATGCCTTCCCCTTTGGTTTTCCAGATGAGTCGTGGACGACTCATCACCGTCTCCTTAAGTCGTAGACGACTTATGCCTTCCCCTTTGGTTTTCCAGATGAGTCGTGGACGACTCATCACCGCCTCCTTAAGTCGTAGACGACTTATGCCTTGGCCAAATAAGGGTTGCGCTGCATCATCCTCCCTAGGTTGAGAGAAATTCGACCTCGAATTTGCACACTCTTCATCCCCAACAAACTCATCCCCATAATATGGTACGAGATGCTTAACATTGAATACGTCAGATGTATACACATCATCTGGCAGCTTCAGTTTATAAGCATTTTCATTGATTCGTTTCACAACTTCCACCGGACCAATTTTCCTGGCTTTCAACTTGTTATAAGCGCCCACTGGAAAACGATCTTTTGTTAATACTGCATAAACCAAATCTCCTTCATTAAACTCTACATTTCTTCGTTTCAAATCTGCAGTTCGTTTATATTTCTCATTTGCTTTCTCCAATCGTTCTTGAACGAGTTTATGACATTCCGTCAATCCTTCAACAAAATCAGCAGCTTTCTTAACTGTCTTCTTTGATTGTGGCACTACCGTTAAGTCTAACGGTCCCTTCGGCAAGCTCGAATAAACAATCTGAAATGGACTGAACCCAGTACTTCGATTCATAGCATGATTATGGGCAAACTCTGCCTGGCATAACTTCATATCCCAACTCTTCAGATTATCTTGAACAAGACACCTCAACAAGTTTCCCAACGATCTGTTCACAACCTCGGTCTGTCCATCCGTTTGCGGATGATAAGCACTACTAAATTTCAGCTTCGTTCCCACCATCTTCCACAAACTCAACCAAAAGTGACTCAGAAATCGAGTATCTCTATCTGACACAATAGATTCTGGCAATCCATGAAGTCGATAGATCTCCTTGAAAAACAATTGAGCAACATGAACAGCATCTGCCGTCTTCTTACAAGCAATAAAATGTGCCATTTTCGAAAATCTGTCCACCACCACATAAATGGAATCATTACCACGCTGCGTTCTCGGCAACCCCAACACGAAGTCCATACTGATATCCACCCATGGTTTTATAGGCACTGGTAACGGCATATATAAACCAGCATTAGTCGCAGTTCCTTTCGAAACTTGACAAATATGACAACGCTCCACAAACCTCTCTACTTCCTTCCTCATTGATGGCCAAAAGTAAGATTGCGAAATCAATTGTAGTGTACGGTCTCTACCCACATGACCTTCGTCGTGCAATTCTTTCACAATCTTCAACCGTAAACTGCAATCTGGTATACATAATCGAGTTCCCTTGAACAGAAAACCATCTGCCATCACAAATTCATCAGTACTTCCGTCCTTGACTTTCTCAACAAGCTTTGCAAAATAAGGATCTTCTTCAAATAATTCTGGCAATATTTCAAACCCCGTCACTTCAACCTTTAGTGTAGTTAACAAATGACTCCTCCTACTTAAAGCATCAGCCACTCGATTCGTCACCCTTGACTTGTGCTTCACAACAAAAGTAAACTGTTGTAGATATGCAATCCACGATGCATGTCTGGCTGAAATCTTATCTTGCCCTTGCAAATGCTTCAATGCTTCATGATCAGTATACAGAACAAACTCTTTCTGAAATAGATAATGTCTCCAGTGTTTAATAGATTGTACAACAGCATAGAATTCCACATCATATGTACTATATCTCATCTTCGCTCCTGACAACTTCTCACTGAAATATGCAATAGGACGCCCCTTCTGACTCAACACCCCTCCAATCCCAACCTTGGATGCATCGGTATGTAGTTCAAACACCAACTGAAAATCAGGTAGCACTAGAATTAGTGCAGAGGTCAAAAGATCTTTGATTCGTTCAAAAGCAACCCCGGCTTCCTCCGTCCATGCAAACTGTTTACCTTTCATGCAATCTGTAACAGGCGCCATCACACTACTAAAGTGTGGAATAAACCTTCGATAAAATGAAGCCAACCCATGAAAACTACGAACTTCCGTTATCGTCTTGGGTTGCGGCCAATTTCTGATCGCCTCAACTTTACTTTGGTCAACCTGTATTCCTTTCTCTGAAACAACATACCCCAGAAATAAAACACTATGCGTCATGAACACGCATTTCTTCGTTGCAGCATAGAATTGTTCTTGTTGCAATACCATCAGCACTTCTCTAAGATGATTCAAATGTTCCTCTGGACTCCCACTATAAATAAGAATATCATCGAAATACACCACCACAAATTTCCCAATGAACGGTCGAAAAATCTGATTCATCACCCTCATGAAAGTACTTGGTGCATTGGATAAACCAAATGGCATGACTAACCATTCGTATAGACCCTCCCTGGTTTTAAAAGCAGTCTTCCACTCATCTCCTGGTCTGATACGAATTTGATGATATCCGCTCTTCAAATCAATTTTTGAAAATATAGTAGCTCCGCTTATTTGATCTAACAAGTCATCCAACCTCGGCATTGGAAATCTATATCTCACAGTAATCTTATTCAATGCTCGACTGTCAGTGCACATCCTCCACGTTCCATCCTTTTTGGGTACCAATAAAGCTGGTACAGCACAAGGACTTAAACTCTCCCGCACACGCCCCTGTTCAAGCAATTCTTCTACCTGCCTCCGCAACTCTTCATGTTCCTTGGGACTCATTCGATAATGTGGTCTGTGTGGCAACACAGCACCTGGAACAAGATCTATCTGATGTTGTATATCCCTCAACGGTGGCAACTCCGTTGGTAACTCCTCTGGAAATACATCGTTAAATTCTTTCAGTACTGGTTTTACTTCTTCTGGGATTTCAACTTCTTCACTGCTCTCACGCCCAATCAACAAGAATACTTCCGGCTCTTCTTCAACTTCTTTAACAAACTCCTTTAAAGTTAATAAAGTTTTCAGCTCTTCAATTTCTTCTGACTTACTTTCTTCTTGTGATCTCTTCTTCGGAACTAAGATAATCTTCGTGCCTTTAAACATAAAACTGTAGCTATTGGTCCGACCGTCATGTAGTACTGCTCGATCATATTGCCATGGTCTTCCCAATAATAAGTGGCAAACATCCATCTCTACTACATCACACCATATTTCATCTTTGTATTTCTTCCCAATAGAGAATGGAACACGAACTCGTCTATCCACTTTCACTTCTCCTCCTTTTCTCAACCGTGCTAACTTGTATGGACTCGGATGTTTCTCTGTTTTCAATTTCAACTTTGTCACAGCCTTGGTTGAAATAATATTATCACAGCTTCCTGCGTCAATCACAAACTTACACACCTTCCCCAGAATAGTACAAGTTGACTGAAAAATATTACTTCTCAACCAACTAGCTTCCTCCTGCTTCGGTGTTAAACACGATCTCCTCAGCATTAGATTACAACCTTCATCTCCTGACACAATATCCTGCTCATCCTCCTCAGCTGGATTAGAACAATCTCCATCCACATCCTCATCGTCAACTTCTGCAATCATGGTTCTCTTCTTTGGCTTTGGGCACTCACTGCTTTTATGACCCAATTCCTGACAATTGTAACATTTGAAACCATTGTTAACCCTTGCCTTCTCAACCTCCTTCACCACTGGTCTACTGATAGTTTTAGAAACATTAGAACTTCCTCCAACACCCTTCGCTTGATTGTTAGAATTAGTAAACACACCACTTCCTCGTCTCCCTTGCTTTTCCCAAGCCAACGCTTTCTGATGTGCTTCTGCCACAGATCTTGGATCGAACATATTAACCATATCCTGAATCTGCATTCTCAATCCCCCAATGAATCTAGATGTCAGCTGCTCTTCCGTTTCCATAATATCATTCCTTGCAATAAGTTGATAGAATTCATCAGCATAGTCATTCACAGATTTCGTCCCTTGTCTCAAGTTTTGCAAACGTTGATACATCAAAGATTGATAATTGTAAGGTAAGAACGTTGCTTTCATCAATTTCTTCATCTTCTCCCAAGATTCAACTTTTGACTTTCCCATCCGATCACGTGTAAGTTTGGTCTGTTGCCACCATGCCAAAGCTCTACCCCTCAGCCTCGTAGCTACCAACTTCACTCTACGTTGTTCTGGAACTTCTTTAAAGTCAAAAATCTCTTCAACATTAGCTACCCAATCTAGAAACTCTTCCGCTTGCATACCACCTTTGAATTCAGGAATTTCAGTCTTCATCCTCGACTCCCATTTGTGATCATACTCAGAATAGTTTCTTCCTTGACCTCTTCCTTGAACACTACCACCATCATACTCCTCTTCAAAATCAGATGCATAACGATGTAGATTCTGACCATCAACATCTCTACTACCATTACGCCTTCCACCTTCATCCCTTCTATCGACATTCCTCTGTTCACGATCATTCACGTTCCTCCCACGCCCTTGATCATTTTCAACACTTCTGTCTCGATTGGAATGTGGCGAGACTCTACTTCCCCCATGGTTAGACTCAGGTGAAACCCTTCTCCGATTTTGATTCATTTCTGTCATAAGCTTCTCTAACCGGCCAATTCCTTCGTTAAGCTTTTCACTAAAATTCTCATTGATTCTTTGCTCCATCTCATCAGCCTCTTCTCTTCGATACAAAGCTTCTACGTTTTGGTGACGATTAGCTCTCCTTGGCGGCATACTTGAAAATTTCCAAACACTTCAAAATTCAAACACTTTCCGGATTTTGATCCAAAATGAAACGGATCGAAAACTTCCACTTTGTAGCAAATCGCGATGAACACGATGGACAAAGTTTCGGCCTCCAATTCAATTCCGATCAAACAACTTCGAACAATGATGAACAACTTCACTTGCTCATGGCTCAACTTCAAACTTCTCGATCAAACAACTTCAAACTTCAAAACTCTTCAAAATGATTAGGCTCCAAGTCTCGATCTAGCTATGATTGGCTAGAACAAGCTCTGATACCAAACTGACGCAGCGGATTAATCAAAACGATCTTCAATCGATGAAAGTAGCAATCTGTGGATTGATGGATGCTGAAATGCCCGAACTCGTTGATCCGAAGATGCCGAATTCTAGCTATCTCTGTCTCGTTGATCCGAAGATGCCGGGAAAGAGATATATGATTCTTCGACGTTGATCTTGCGCACAAGATACCGTGAATCGGCTTCAACAAACGATGATTCGAGCGCACTCGAATGACGTAAGTGGAGATAGGAGATACACTCGACTACCAATTGAAATTGAAAGCACAAAGCTAACAAAAGAGAATTTTATTCAATATTCAACAACCTTACAAATGACACCACTTGCCTATTTATAGGCTACAACACAAATCCAGAAAATTTCCTAAGTCTTAAGTCGTTTCCGACTCATCACCTACGACCTACGACTCATCATAAGTCAGTGACGATTTATCAATAACTTCATCTCAACCAGGTACACGACTTAACGACTTATTACAAGAAAGCCTAACGACAGCAAACAGAAAATACAACATAGAAAAATACATCTTTTTAAGTCGTTGCCGACTTATCAACTCCATTCGACTCAACTTATTTACAACAGACGCCATACGACTTATACTCCAGTAGCGACTTAAGAAACAACGGTTCAGATTAACTCGTTTCTTTGTCTTCTTGCTTTGTGTTAAGTCGTGGACGACTTATAACTCCAGTTTCGTTAAGTCGTGGACGACTTATACCAGCCTCTCCCTTGAGTCGTGGATGGCTTATCTCCTCACCTTCCTTAAGTCGTGGACGACTTATCACTTGTGTATTCTTCCCCTTGAGTCGTGAGCAACTCATCTCCCTGTTAAGTCGTAGACGAGCTATAGTTGCTTTGTTAAGTCGTAAACTCGTCACAACTTTCCCTTTGGTCTTCCAGTTGAGTCGTGGACGACTCATCACCGCCTCCTTAAGTCGTAGATGACTTATGCCTTCCCCCTTGGTTTTCCAGATGAGTCGTGGACGACTCATCACCGTCTCCTTAAGTCGTAGACGACTTATGCCTTCCCCTTTGGTTTTCCAGATGAGTCGTGGACGACTCATCACCGCCTCCTTAAGTCATAGACGACTTATGCCTTGGCCAAATAAGGGTTGCGCTGCATCAATTAGCCTTAATACTTTAGGAACTAGAACTCTGTCATCTTTCTGGTAGTTCTCCAGTATAAAAGCAAAAGGTTCTTTCTGTTACTGTCAAAGTGCAGTTAAGCATTCTATGGATCTCTTCACGTTTTGGATGCAGGTAAGCTTCTAGAGAATACAAATGAGGCTATAGTTTACTCGAGTGTAAATGAAAGGTACAGATGCATTGGGTAGTTATTTTGAGTATGATTTCATGAACTTGCTTTTTTCCTTACAACTAACAAACACAGAACAACAATTCAATCAATATAATACAACAAAAAAATACAAACAATGGGAAACAATCATGACAACAGAGGTATGCATCTTTTTTTGAAAAAATACAAAAAAGTTAACAATGATATAGGATTGCAAAATTTCTACACAAGTCAGAAATGGTTGGCTCGACTTGGATCCCTTCTTCTTTTTTAAAAATACAATAAAGTTAACAAGTTCAGCCTGACTGGTTTGTTTGGTTGGATTTTATATGATATTTTTTTCCAAACTAAATTTTGTCAAAATCGAAGCTAACCAAACCAAGAATAACCAGCTCAGTCTTGCTTGTTTGATTGGTTGGATTTTATATGATACTGATTTAAGTATTAATAGTTCCTAATTTGCCTTTATAAATGACAGGCTATTGCCAAGACCGTAACAGTTTCCTACCTCCCATATTTTCAAGAACAGTTTGCATTATTAGGACCTAACAAGAGTGGTTACGTCTCAGTACAAAATTTCAAGATGGTAAGTAACATTTCAGTCATCCCAATTTTATGCTTTCAATATTATTATATCAAGTTCTGAACCCTAATGTGACTATAGGCCTTGATGAAGTATGTAACAGAAACCATGAAACAATCGAAAGTTCTTGAATTCGTTAAAATGATACCTTCTGGTTTTGATTTTTATTTCCTCTACTTCTTATTCTTTCATGTGCTAACCATTAAAGTGAAATAAAATAAAAACATTTGGGCAAATTCCCAACTAATATTGATTGAGATATTTACAGAAGATTAAGAAATGCAACATGGATCCATGAACCACATCAACAAAAATATAAACTATTACTTGATGGTATTTACTAATCTAACTTAAGGACATTAATCGGGTCAGTTTGAAATTCAACTATGTAAAATTTGGGTTCTATAGAAACCAACTTGAAAACTAAAAGGACACAATTAAACGTGAATCTATAAAAACTCACTTGTATTTGATTGACGGCGCAGACCAAAGGTTGCCGACGGAGGCTACGCAATGTGGACCGAGTTGTGGATATAGGCCTCGGCCTCATAGACGAGGGAGTTGACGACGTCCTCACGCTGGGACGAGGGGAGATCATGAAGTGTTATCCCGCCTTTTGGCAAGGCCGTGACACCAAAAAGTTAACTGGAAAACTAAAGACAGTTCGTCGTAAAAGTTCGTTATACACTGTTTCACTATGGATATCGAAGAATTTTGTCCAAGTCCGGATCGGGCTGCAATTGATAAGGCATGTCAAGCAAGGCCAGGAAGAACAACGTTCCAAATTTCAAGTCAATCCGAGTTCGTACGCTCAAGATATCATCGATGCAAGTTAGAGGAGATGGCTTTGAGTTCGAATCCGTAGGCAAGAATATGCGTTCGAATCCATCAACCTTCCCCTGCTTCGAATCGATGGAACCCCTCTACTTCGTATCCATCAGATCGACTCCATCTACTTCGCGTCCACCAGTGAGCACTATGATCGAATCCATCGGTTCGATCCACATGGTTCGTAACCAACAAACAAGCATTCATTCGAATCTGTCCAGGAGAGCCACTTCGAATCCATGAAGACGAATCACTTCATACCCATCCAAGTGACCTTCCTTCGAATCCATCAGGGGGTAATTACTTCGAATCCATCCGGTTAAGACGGCTTCGTATCCATCAATTACGGTGAACCCCGATCGATACGAACGAGCATCTCTTCGAATCCACTCCCTCGAATCCACTACGTCAAAGCGGCTAGAATCATGGAGTCGACCCAGTCAACCCGGAGTGAAAAGAGGATCGATGCGAGAAGCATGCGCCACGTCAACACCTTCGCTCACCAAGCCATCGATTCGACCCTATCGATTCGAAGGGATCGATTCGAAGCAAGCGTGTCAACCAGAAATACGATCTTGAATCGATCATAACTCAAGTTCTACATGTCCAAATGCCTTGAAATTTCCATAGACGCTTAAACACATGATGAAGAATGTCCATGCCAAATTTCAGCTCGATTGGATGATTTCTTGATCGATTCGAACGAAGCTTCGAATCGATCCCAAAGCGGGCCCAGATTTCCTAAAAGCGGGCATGTGGGCCCACTCACGTGCCAGAAGTAGTCTCCCTAATTTTAGGCGAAATTTCTGCCTCCTACACCTATAAATAGAGCCCCTGGTCATTCAGAAAAGGGGTCGGATAATTTAAAGAGCAAAAGAGCGCCCAGACTCTACTAGATCTACTCAAAATCACCACTGCTACCTTAGATTCAGACTTAGATCATAAAATCAGTTGTAATACATTATAAGAAATTGTAATCTTCAAGGATCGAGCAATAAAACCATCAAACTTTAGAGTGGACGTAGGCAAGATCGCCGAACCACTATAAATCCTGTGTCATTTACTGTTTTTATTGAGTTCCCTGAGTAATTTGCATACTCATTTCTCTACATATTTGATATTTGTGATCTATGATTTCGAACTGGTGCTTTCAACGGCTATTGGGTGTTTGTGACCAATTTTGGTGCAAACATTTTGGTGCTTTCACTGAGAACGCTAATTCAGGAGTTCAATCATTTGAAAGTTGAATCAGAAGGCTAAGAGATTTAGATCCGAAGAATCATGACAAGGCAAACTAGTAAGAGACAAAGGCCAGAGCAAAGTCAGCATGGAGGGAGTCAAGAGGCTTCCTCGGGGGCAAACCAAGCATCGATCTTCATCACCAGGGATGAGATGGAGACAATGATGAAGAGACAAGAGGAAATGATACAGAATTTGCTTCAACAGATTGGACAACTTGGAGCGCAAAATCAAGGAACAACCAGAGTCTAGAACGGAGCAGGACCATCTGGCGCAGCGCCGGAGCTGGGGGGCACACGCTTAGAGCATGTTGATCCAATCCCGGGAAGAGATTCAGGGACATCCGAGCAACCTGGTAGCAATAGAGGGATGAACGCTCAGCCAGGGGGGCAGAACGAAGGTAACACTCAAAGATCACAGCCTGACGACAACGACAGGTTGGCAGAGATAGTCAGACGAGCCATGAGAGGCGGATTAGTAAACAGAGATCTTGAAGACGTGAACAGGAGTCCCTTTTCCCCTACGATTAGGTTGGCTAGGAACCCACCAGAATTCAAACTGCCAACAGTGGAAAGGTATGATGGGAGGACAGACCCCGCGGTCCATCTAACGAGGTATATAAGGCACACGGAATTGCTGGGGGCATCACAGGAAGTCATGGCCCGGTGCTTCCCATTGTATTTGACAGACATAGCCGCTTTATGGTTCAGACAGCTAGAGAGCGGCTCCATGGGGACATGGACCGATTTGATTGAGAAATTTATGAGGCAATTCAGGGTTCACATTTCAAGACCCAAGAATGTGATGAGTTTGGCAACGCTAAAGCAGAAAGCTGGGGAGTCTTTGAGGAATTTCCTAACGCGGTTCAATGCAGCAGCAGCATCGGTGGATCAGCCAGATCCATCCATGGTTATGATGGCAGCTGTGTCCGGAATAGCTGACGACATAGAATTCAAAAATTCATTAACTAAGGATCCGCCTATGGATCTAGGAGAATTCTATCACGAGGCAGAAAAGTTTTTGCGATTGGAAGACGCTAATGCTGAAAGAGAAGAAGGAGAAGGAATAGAAGTTTATGCACTTAAAGACAAAAATCCTTTTGAAAAGGATTCAGACCAGGATAAAAGAAAAAGAAAGGCTGAGGACAATGGCGACAGGCCAAAGCGACTGTGGAAAGAGCCACGATTCACCACTTATTCAGAGCTGAATGAGAGTTTGGAGCGAATCTACCAAGATACCCGAGAGCAAGTCCCCTACCGTAGGCCAATACGAAGGGACCCCACTGTTGACGAAAGGAAATTAGATAGATATTGCTTATTCCACGAACTGAATGGTCATAACACTAACGACTGTAGACATCTGAAGGATGAGGTGGAAGGGCACATCAGGAACGGTATGCTACTTCAGTATGTGAGGAGGTGAGCTCCAGCGATGGAGCCAGAGCGACCACCATCTACATCAGCTAGGGGTGACCCTGAGCCGGGACACCGTATGATTATCAATTAATTGAAATAACGATGAACAAGTCGTAAACCTCTCACCAACATGGGTAAGTCATTTGCACATGTGCGAGATCACGAACGGTCCATAGGCATGCTCTGAATGACTACTAACCCTATCGTTGTGAGAGTTTACACTTTGACATCCTTGCTTTGCTTTTGTTTCGTCTTGATTTGAACATTTGAACTTAATTCTGTTTAACAGTTTTGCTAAAGACTTATTTTCAATGAGAAAATGCTACTTGTGATTTCATAACGGCTAAGCCACTTACACATGTACGGGATCGCGAACGGTCCCTAAGCATGCTCTGAGATGGCGATAAACCGTTACAACGAACAATCCGGGAATTCACCCGAACGTGAAACCTGGTATTGATGATACTAAGTCCCTCCCCGAGCTTACTCAATTCGCCTCGAACGGCACCCGACCACGAACGGTCACAAATCGCCTCTTACGGCACCCGACCACGAACGGTCACAAATCGCCTCGAACGGCACCCGACCATGAACGATCACAAATCGCCTCGAACGGCACCCGACCGCGAACGGTCACAATTCGCCTCGAACGGCACCCGATCGCGAACGATCACAACTCGCCTTCAACGGCATTCGACCGCGAACGGTCAAATTTCACCACAAATGGCATACGATCCCGAACGATCGTCATTCGAGGTCGTATGAAAATATCGAGTTCTTTTCAGGTTGATGATAGGATACGAACATCCAGCTTATAGCATTACAAAACACACCTTCCTATCACAAGGCATGTTTTGGGGGGCAAATGTTATCCCGCCTTTTGGCAAGGCCGTGACACCAAAAAGTTGACTGGAAAACTAAAGACAGTTCGTCGTAAAAGTTCGTTATACACTGTTTCACCATGGATATCGAAGAATTTTGTCCGAGTTCGGATCGGGCTGCAATTGATAAGGCATGTCAAGCAAGGCCAGGAAGAACAACGTTCTAAATTTCAAGTCAATCCGAGTTCGTACGCTCAAGATATCATCGATGCAAGTTAGAGGAGATGGCTTTGAGTTCGAATCCGTAGGCAAGAATATGCGTTCGAATCCATCAACCTTCCCCTGCTTCGAATCTATGGAACCCCTCTACTTCGTATCCATCAGATCGACTCCATCTACTTCGCGTCCACCAGTGAGCACTATGATCGAATCCATCGGTTCGACTCCACATGGTTCGTAACCAACAAACAAGCATTCATTCGAATCTGTCCAGGAGAGCCACTTCGAATCCATGAAGACGAATCACTTCGTACCCATCCAAGTGACCTTCCTTCGAATCCATCAGGGGGGAATTACTTCGAATCCATCCGGTTAAGATGGCTTCGTATCGATCAATTACGGTGAACCCCGATCGATACGAACGAGCATCTCTTCGAATCCACTCCCTCGAATCCACTACGTCAAAGCGGCTAGAATCATGGAGTCGACCCAGTCAACCCGGAGTGAAAAGCGGATCGATGCGAGAAGCATGCGCCACGTCAACACCTTCGTTCACCAAGCCATCGATTCGACCCTATCGATTCGAAGGGATCGATTCGAAGCAAGCGTGTCAACCAGAAATACGATCTTGAATCGATCATAACTCAAGTTCTACAAGTCCAAAAGCCATGAAATTTTCACAGACGCTTAAACACATGATGAAGAATGTCCATGCCAAATTTCAGCTCGATTGGATGATTTCTTGATCGATTCGAACGAAGCTTCGAATCGATCCCAAAGCGGGCCCAGATTTCCTAAAAGCGGGCATGTGGGCCCACTCACGTGCCAGAAGTAGTCTCCCTAATTTTAGGTGAAATATCTGCCTCCTACACCTATAAATAGAGCCCCTGGTTATTCAGAAAAGGGGTCGGATAATTTGAAGAGCAAAAGAGCGCCCAGACTCTGCTAGATCTACTAAAAATCACCACTGCTACCTTAGATTCAGACTTAGATCATAAAATCAGTTGTACTACATTACAAGAAATTGTAATCTTCAAGGATCGAGCAATAAAACCATCAAACTTCAGAGTGGACGTAGGCAAGATCGCCGAACCACTATAAATCCTGTGTCATTTACTGTTTTTATTGAGTTCCCTGAGTAATTTGCATACTCATTTCTCTACATATTTGATATTTGTGATCTGTGATTTCAAACTGGTGCTTTCAACGGCTATTGGGTGTTTGTGACCAATTTTGGTGCAAACATGAAGGACCTTGGAGATGTTGCTAGCACCAAAGGCGTAGTGGAAGTTGGCGAATTCGGTGGCTTGGTACAGTGAGAAGTAGGGAGAGAATATACAAGCATTTTTGGCAAATGAAAGAGATGAGATCTAGGGTTTGGTTTGGGAAAGTGGAAAGGTATGTTAGAGTGCGCTTAAGTAATTGAGAAAGCGGGTACAGCAAAAAAGTGGAGGGAAATTGTTATAATTTGCTATTACAACTAGCAAAATTAAACAATTATTAAAAACATTTAAGTAAACGAACGAATGAAAATTCAGATAGTGTCACATTCGTCATTGAAAATACTGGAGTTGGAACCGCAGTACGTAAAGGGTCGGATACAGTTTGGAAAGTAGCAAAAACTTTTGAACTGTTAAATACTAAATATAATTACTTATTATAATTATTAAATACTGAATAATAAATCTTACTTCTTACTTATTAAAGATTAATTATTAAAAATTAATTATTAAATAGTAAATATTAAATATTGGTCTTGATTATTATTTATTAATTATTACTTCTTAATTATTTCATAGTAATTATTAATTTTTAAATAATCGATAATATTTATTTAATATTAATTATTAATTATATTTAATAGTAATAATTAATTATTGAAAATTAATTATTATTGTTAAATATTACTTCTTAATTATTAATTATCAATTATTAAATATATTTATTATAACTTTTCAGGAAAAATAGTTAAAAAATTTATAAGTGCCCCATGCAAATTCCTTGTAAACGGTCGCAAATAGCTTTGAAAAGTAATTATTGATAATCTGTACCAATTAGCAACCAAAATTAATGTCAAAAATATTTTATCGGCAAACTGACGCAATTTGCAAGGGTTTAATGGCAGATATAATAAGTGGATAGTGATAATATAGAAGAATTTGAAACTGTAAAAACTTAAAATTATCCATTGTAAATCACTCAAAAATCCATCACAAATTTGGCAATAGAAAATTCCATCACTACAATCTGACGCTATTCCCACGCTATTCCCAGCTTTTCTTGTAGTGTTTATAAATTATTTAAGTAAGTATTAAATATTTGTTCCTAATTGTAAATTATTATAATATTTTAAGCAATACTAAACATATTTAAAAAAAATGTAAACATATCAGTAAAATTACTTTTAAAAAAAGCTGTAGTTAATTAATATGTAGTTGTAAAAAACAACATTTTTACAACGTTTTAAAACTATTGTTAAAAGGGTATTGTGACAACATTTAAAAAAAAGTTGTAAAAAAGTTAATTTTTACTACGTTTCCAGAAACGTTGTAAAAAGTCCTATTTTACAACATTTTCTGACAAACGTTGTAAAAAAGATGTTTTTTGCAATTCTAAGAAAACGTTGTAAAAGAGGTTTTTCTACAACGTTTTAAATACAAATTTTGTAAAAAAAACGTTGTAATAAGCAGTATTTGTTGTAGTGGCTTTAACTATATAGTTTAATAAACAAAAATCCCGTTTTAATATAATTTTTGTTTCTCGACAAAAATCTGCTTTAAAAACCCAATATTACCAATTTCAATTTATAAATCTCTCTCGATTCATATCACATCGAATACATTTCAATTTCATAATCATTCTCACATTTCAAAAATAGAATCCACTATTTTTTTTCCAAAATCCGATTTCCATATCTCGATATAAATTCACACTGTAAATTTATATTTTCTAATTTATCAATTGATAATCATTTTCCCTTATTTTTAAACATCGTTTATAAATTTATAAACTCCATTTTAGTATCACTTGTTTATAAAATAATCTCATTTATAAAATCTGCTTTTGTGAATCCATTTCTTAATAAATCCCATTTATTTTTCAGATCTATTTTAAATATCGATTTCAACTTCTTTTCCATAAATCTAGAAATATCACTTAAAAATCCATTGTTAAAAATCCCTTATATAAATTATTTTTAGATTTCCAATTAAAACATTTTTCGAACAGTTGAGTACATATCCAAAATCAAGTCACTGTTTTATCCAAATCAATTTCTTTTAAAATAATCCAAAATTTCGATATAAATATATTTATATCCAAAACCTCCTTTAATTCCTTCGAATTCAAAAATAATATTTATGGTATTTAAATTACCAAAATTAAGACCAGTGCTACTATAGCATCCAATAAATCAAATCACACAACAATCCATAACAAATTATTCAATCACATCGTATATCGCTATATATGAAAAATAATCAATATACTTGAGGAATCCAGTTGGATCTCTCCAACCTGTTTCCCTGCAACCATAGATGTTATACAATATAAAATACCAATCTCGCTTCGAGGCAGAATATCGCGGTAGTATAGGGACATCCGCTATTATGCGGGGCGCATAGTGTCTCATCCGCTCCAATTGGTGGGAATATATCCAACTACTAATATATATACTAATATGTGTATATATATATAATATAACATCCAACCGATAAATATTTACCAATTCATCCAATCAACCAATAAATAATTTTTTTATATTTCAAATTAAAACCAGCAATCCAAATGAGTGAGATTTACTCACCTTGATTTCTAATTTGTCGAATGTCCAAATTTTAAACTAAATCGAACAACGTTCGATTTAATTTAAAATTCTAGCTGACTTGGAAAAATCTCGAACCAATTTTGTTGCATAGCACTCGTCGATACGATTTCAACGTGATTCGTTTCGTCCGAAATGGACCTCGTATGCAAAAATAACACGATAATTAGCGATACGGTAATAATTATCATTAATTTACAAAGTAAACAAAAAAACAATCCTAACCTCTACGGCGTCGCTCCAGGTTACGCACGCCTCCTACCCCCCCCACCCCCAATTTCCAGATTGTGACTCGATCTACACTTTTTTTAAACAAACGGATTTCATTTTCGAGAAGAAGAAGTAGAAGGTATATACGCGATTTAAAAGTGGAGAGGGCGGCTTTGGGTCAGACGTAGGCCGGTGATGGTACATGTTTAGGGTGGCTCGAGGCTACGCTTTGAAATCTTTTATTTTATTTTATTCAAAATGTCTCGCATTACATACGGTGAAATCTCGATCTCCTATTGAGGCGTATCGCCTGGCGTCCCTAATGTTATATCCCTATTCTGAACCCAATGGAACTAGTCTCGAGACCTAATTCGATTGTATAAGGAAGATAGCTTTTTGAACCCAATTATAATATCAAATTTTCGATATTAATTTCAACGCTTTTCTATCCCGTACGACCAAATAGTAAATCCAAACGGTACGAAATTTGAAACCCGATAATAATACACTATTACTGATCCAATGGAACTAGTTTCATCGAATACCGAGACTATGCCCCGGATCGCTATTTTAACGCGTCGATTAAATCGACGATTTCAAAAATTGGTGAAATTACTTGAAATTCCAGTTTTAAAAACTTACCAACTCAATTATAATCTTAATAGAATTTATATCCATATTAGAAATCGTTTTGATTCATATTCAACTCAAATTTCAATTATCCACCATTTCTGTATTATGATAAATCGCTATATTTGAGATTTAAATTCATTTTATAATTTCAACCAAAATCTTCATATTCAAAGTCAAATTACATTTCAATTCAACATTTAAAACCTTTTAAATGTTCGAAATCAAATGACGGAAAATACGGATCGTTACATTCCTCCCTCCTTGAAAGAATTTCGTCCCTGAAATTGCTAAGGTAGGACGAATGATCCAAGCCCATTACTTTTCAAAAACCCACTTATTTAACTTGCTATTTCACTTTTCTAAATCTTTTAGCTTTGATCAAAATAATTAGTTTCCATTTCTAAACCAAAACCCTTTATTTCAATTACAATTCGAAATCAAATTTTAGCTAACAAATATTTTCCCAAAAATTTTCAAATTTTTTTGGCAGAGTCCCCCTTTTACGGAGAGCCATTTGCGATTTCACAAATATGATAAAAAGATATACATCGGCTATCATGGCCGGAAAACACAATATATATATATATATATATATATATCAGTACTTTTATTTTTCACGCTAAATTCATAAGTGTACCTAATTTTAGCATTATTAAGCGAGCGAGCTTAATTTATATGCAATTTCGCAACTCAAATCTAGTCCAATAGCCTGCTTGTACCGGTACTTACTTAATTTAAACACGTAAGTCCCAAAAACATAAAATTTAATAACATTTCATTTATTTAAATAGTTAAACACATACTTTGCATAACTAAACAAGTTAAACATGTATTTATAAGCAATCACAAGGTTCCAATACTAATTTAATTACTTTCAATCGATTCATATACCATTTCATTTGATTTCTAATAATCCACAAGCAATTTATTTGCATTCAATTCATATTCACATCTGTTATATCCATATCCACTACAAATTGGTTCTAAACCAATTTATTCACTTGATATTTATTTGCATAATTTTGTTTACTTCCGTTTATGTCAAACGACAAAAAATTTTCCTGCAAATTTGGCGATATTCATTTAATAAAATAACCATTCCATTTTATAGTTATTTTAAATTGATCCCAAATCAACTTATCAATTTTTTTATTAATCCACATTCAATTTATTCACAAAATCTTGTTATATTCAACAACAAACCAATCCATGCCAATTTATTGATGAACCATTTCATATATTAGTTACTTAAACTGAATTTCTGTGACGCCCCACCTCTATACCCACGCTAACCAAGAACACTACGGTGTAGTGCTGTCAATTAGCACGGAGAATAAGGCTGTTGAGGAGCGACCATCCGTGTAACTTCTTTGTGCGAGCACCGATATGTCAGATAGTATAGAATGCATATCATTTAAGGAGGAAATCCGACATACCGATACAAACTCAAAGCTATCACACGGTGGCTATATATAATCTTCGGAAACAAATATAGAAATAAACGTAACACAAATCAGTCACAGACAATTCATATCACAAAGGCGGAAATAGATATGAATAAATATACAACACATGAAAGTGTACATCAGAGTAGTGGTCAGAAAGATCCACGATAATACAATAAGAATAGCATCACGTGCTATACAAAAGAATAAGTACACAACATAGAGTCTATATCTCAAATGTGTACATCCAAAAACTACAATCTATGAAGTTAGCCAAAAGTCAAAATATCCTGAAGAGAAGTCAAGCAGAAGCACCTGTAACATCTCGGTCTGACCCGAGTATTATTTATAAGAAAATAATAAACGGATCAGTCTAACTATAAATATCAGATGATATGGTATAAAGTAAATGGCATGACATGAACATGAAATAACTATTTCGACATACTACTATAAGTATGTAAATGATAATCAACAAAAGATTAATCAATATCACAAGAATCTTCTCAAAGATAAGGTAGGGTATCATACCCTAAACTTGTATTCATAACAAATCAATAACACATGAATTCACCAATGCACAAAAACTGATATCATATCAATGAAAATCATGAAAATTGGTGAAGCACAAAATTCCAGAAATCATCACCAGAAATCCAGAAAACACATAAAAAGGGGGGAAGGCCTATGAGCCGAATGCTCCACGAATGGTCCGAAGACCTATGAGCCGAATGCTCCACGAATGGTCCGAAGACCGATGAGCCGAATGCTCCACGAATGGTCGGAAGACCGATGAGCCGAATGCTCCACGAATGGTCCGAAGACCGATGAGCCGAATGCTCCACGAATGGTCCGAAGACCGATGAGCCGAATGCTCCACGAATGGTCCGAAGACCGATGAGCCGAATGCTCCACGAATGGTCCGAAGACCGATGAGCCGAATGCTCCACGAATGGTCCGAAGACCGATGAGGTTTCCACACAGAAATGGCCCGAAGACCATGGGAGACATCGCTCAATCGCTAGTCTAAATCATAAAAATGATCGTCATGATCATAAGGAAGTGTCAATCACACCAAGCTAGTAAATATATGAGTTTAGCATCATGTCCCATAACCACTTGCTTAACTTAAATATTTACGAACAAGCTGTAAATCTTCACTAGGAAATTGTCACAAAAAGGGTTCAATCGAACAAGTCCAAGAGCTAACCGACGAAGTGAACGCAAGCGTTTCATACCACCCGTTTTACTAAGTCGTTTAAGTCGATTTCTCATTCGAGTGAAGTAAAGGCTTGTATATACTAGTAGATTGAAAATCGGTTTGAGAAAATGAACTTTTGATATTTAAAATAGTGTTGAAATCGCTTTGATGAAAGAGTTTTGATATTTACTATTAGTATTGAAACCTTTATATTTTTAAAGTGACAAGTCATAAAACGTATCACAAAAATTCACATTCGGAGACGTGAATAAAATCCAAGGAAATCAGCTCAAAATGCATCAAAATGGAAGTTCTGATGAATGCTTTTCATATAAGATCGCTCAAAATGCATCAAAACAAAGTGGCCGATAATAAATGATAACAACAAGAAGGGAATCAACACAAATTGATTAGAGTTGGATATTTAAGCACAATAGGGAAACAGGCAAAAGACTGCAGATTCAGACGTCTGGAATAATTGGTTCAGACGTCTGAATCTGGAAAATTAAATATTTTCCAGAACACAGATTCAGACGTCTGAACGAAATATTTTCAGACGTCTAAAATAGGCAATTTAAGCCTATTTTCTTTCTGTTTGAAATCGAGCCAATTCAGACGTCTGGGGCCAAAGATTCAGACGTCTGAATCTGGGAATAAAAATCTTCCCAATATAGTATTCAGACGTCTGAATCTAACGTTCAGACGTCTGAAACTGGGGTTCAGGGCATTCCCTGAACCTAGACCAAAAATGGCCAAATGAATACCGGAAGCGATCGATCGAGCGACAACGACTAAGGATTTACGCCAAGCGACAACCCAGCCTTAACGGCTCTTCGACACGCCTCAAATACCAATGTCCAAATATCCATAAAAGGATTTTCATAGATTTTGATTTCAAAACACCAAAAATTGGAATATACACCAAATCAATCCAAACTAAAATCAATTGCACAAGAATAAGTGTTAGGAATTCATACCTAACAATCGAAGATAATTAAAGACTTAGATGTGAGATAAAAATCTCACCTTTATGCACAAGAACTAGAATGAAGAAGCTATAGAGCAATGGCAATGACAATCTCTCTTCAATCCCAACTCAACAAGCTTGATTCTAAGCTAAAAAGAGAAACATTTCCTAAATTAGGTTTAGGAATTTCTGAAATTGATAAGAGAACGGGTTGGAGAAGATGAAGAGGAGGCTTACCAATGGGTTCTCTTTGAATTTGGAGCAAGAACAAGAATTTGCAAGAGGAACTAGGGCATGGAGTTTTAATTTCCAATCTCTCCCACCATTTTTGCTTTGAAACTGAAAAGAGGTGGAAGTGAGGATGAATGGGGAGGGATGGTTCAGTTTGGAGGTTAAGTTGGCAAAGGGGCTGAACCCAAAACCAAACCCAAAGTGCAAATGGTCAAATTTTTGACTAGCTCCAAACATATCAAAGTTTATACTCAAAAAGGTCGCAAACGGCATTTTGGACTCAATGGAGGTGGTCTCGAGTCCTAATTCGACTGTTTGCAAAAAGTAGCTTTTCGGACTAAAATCCGACTAACGATGAAATATTTAAATAAAATATTTAAATATAAAATCGACAAATATGCGGGTTGTTACAATTTCATTCTTATCAACAATATTCCCACCCGTATTAAATTTACACTTAAATTGAATTCATTTATAACCAAAGTCATTACCATTTTAATCCATTTCTATTTTATTCGACAACATTTCAAGATATATCTAACTAGAATTTCATTTATAACTCAATCTCATTTTCAATATTCAATTCACTAATTAAATCACTTAATTAGTTTGCTTCCAATTTACTTAACCAGGTTAAGTTTCATTTCCAAAAATTACATTATTTATCTTGACTTAAATTCAATTCCATATAACGGCCCGTCCCATGAATTTACTTGAGTCAAGTTTCCATTCCAATATTTATATTAGCTTTAAGTTAATTTGTTATCATATAAAAACTTCGACTATATACTTAAGTTCATTTTTATTGCAATCAATTCCCATTCCATTAAATTTTACTTAAGTCAAATTCTTTTATATATATATACATATACTTGGGTTCACATTCACTTTATCACAAATCAAATCCAATTCTATTATGTGATTCAAATTCAGATCTCCACTCCAGAAATCACTTAGTTTAACCCATCTTGAGTTAATTCCATTAAGAATTATAATTTAAAGTTATATAGTCATTTTACACTCAAATTTTATATTCCATTCAATTCGATATTGTTTTAAATCCAAATTAATTTTTATTTAACTTAGCTTAAGTTAAATTCCAATTCAAACAATTCTTTTTAACTTGCTTAAGTTAGAATTCAATTCCAAATTCAATTTTTCACACTTCCTTTCCTTATTAACATTATACTAAATTTATAAGTTCAAAACTTATTTTCCTCTGGATTCATAAAACATTTAAGTGAATATTCCAGAATTCAAACACCCGGTTTCATTTCAAATCATTTTGAAATCATAAATATATATTTATATAGCTCTTTTTGTATATCAAACCTCACTTTAAAACTTAAACTGAACTTGGTTTTGCCCAAAACAATTCCCTTCGGAATTTAAAATCAACTTGGCTTTACCCAAAACAAATTCCTTTTTGGAATTTCTAAACAAACTTGATTTTCTCAAAACAATCCAAAAACAACGACCACGGTAGCAATCTTTCACTTGGAAACTCGAAAATGAAGACTGATGATGCGGCCGTCATCACCAGAATTATTTCCCAGCGACTGAAGTGAGTTTAGTGCTTACTTACTTCCAAAATCCATTTTTAAATCCAATTTGAAACAAAAAATATTTCAATTTTTTTTCAGAATAATGCTATTTTATTTTCACAACACTTCGGAAATTATTTTCCAAACTTTATGGGATTTAAATCTCCAAACTCTGGTTTTATCCATTTTTAGTTTAACTCGTTTGTATAAATCTTATTTATACAATTTCTATTTGGAAACCATTTCAAATTTTATAATCTTGTTTTGATTATAATAATATCATCCAAACACTCCAAATAATTTCTGAAAATTATTTCTTTTATATCAAAATATAATTTGGGTAAAATTATTTCATTTACCCCATTTCAAAACAATATTGTGTCAAATTGCTCTGTTCAAGTGTTTAGAAACCCTTATCGATACAGTTGTAGGGACTGTGCCGACCCGAATTCATATGCCACTCAATAAATCAACCAACACAGTATAAAACATTTTATATCACTAACAAATACGTGCTCATATCTATTAATACACTCAAACTCATTCTATGGTACTACTGACCCTATCTCTAATGAGTAATCCCCACTGAAGCCTAGGTATTCACTCAACCTAAGCTCTGATACCAAGTGTAATAGCCTGGGATTTTCGACCCTTGAAAATTGACATCAATACATTCACAGTATAGCATGACGAGCAATCAAGTGTTGGAAATACCATATCATTAGGGGTGAAGAAAAAAAAGGGATAAAAGAAAATAGGAAAAACAACACAGAATCTCACAATCGCAGCGGAACAATATTTAATAGATAAATTCAGATCTTTATATATGTAACGACCCGAAATTTTCGATCCCGAAAATTCCAGATAGTTAGGGAAAAGAAGAAAGAGGTAGAAGAAGAAACAGAAACAAAACACAGATTCTCACATTCGCAGCGGATCAAAATATAATATCAAATAATATCAGTTATATAAAAGAAAACTTTATTTGTTAATTTAAATTTATTTTCATCAAAGTTACAACCAATCATATATAAACCGGACAGTATGACAACCTGACCCCGAAATACGAACAATAATATACACAGCGGAATACTCCATACGTTCCTGTCATCCAGCTCGCCTCCTGAGCTCTAGAACGTCCTAACCTGAAAATCTGTAATACTCGGTCTGACCCGAGCATTACCATAAAGTAACACCCGAGTCAGGTTGGAAACCAGCGTGAGTAAACCCATATAATTTGAAATACTAAGTTATAAAACTTATCTGAAACAAGGGTAACTCGTACCTTCTACGAGTTCTTACTTATTATAGTCAAACAATTATTTCACAAAAAAATATCTAAGTACCGTTACTTAGTTCCAATGGTCCAGATGACTCAATTTATTTCATTCCAGCCTATTCGATTTACCAATCAAATCTATAAAGAATTATAGATTACAAATCGAAGTGGTTTCGGGTATTTACTGATACCCGACCCTGGTCTCTTCGAATCCAATGTTATTCATTAACCTAAAAGTTAAAGTTTAAACAATACAATTTATACACAACAATTCATCTCATATCACAAAGCAGCACCTATCACATATCGGAGATATCACATAGTCCAAGGCATTCAATATCATTCAATCATCCATAAGCAAGATTAATCAACCACCCCATCTCTAATTAATTTAATTAACCACCAATGAATTAAATTAATTACTTTAATTACTTTTAAATCCTGCATACTTAACATTAATTAATTACAAACCAATTAATTAATCATCCCTTAATTATCTGTCTTAATTAATCATCCTTGATTAATTATTCTTTAATTAGATTAAGTAATTAACTTTTAATTAATTACATAAATTAATTATTCTTTAACCATTTACATTAATCAACCCTTAATTACTCTTATTAATTACATTAATTAATGATCCTCTAATTACTTTCATTAATTAATTATTCTTTTAATTAATTACATTCAATAATTAATCTTAAATTAATTACATAAATCAACTAACCCTTTAATTAATTAACTTAATTAATTAATCCTTTAATTAATTACATTAAGTAATTATCCTTTTAATTACTTCCTTATATTAATTAACCTTTCATTATTAAATAATTAACTTTCAATTATAATTAATCAACCTTTAATTATAATTAATTAACCTTTAATTAATTATCTTAATTAATTAATCCTTGAAACTTGCTTGATAATTTGATAAATACTTTTGCTTTGAACTTGTTTAATATTTTACTTTGAGACTTTGTTCATTATTTGCTTTGAAAACTTGATACTAAATTTACTTCCATTTTTAAATTAAGAAAACTCGAGCCCAAGACCAAAATTCCCGAGCCAACACTTGATTAAATTCCTTTTTTCTTCCCTTCGAAGCAACTCGCGTATGACTCGAGCTAGATCTAACCAAAACTCCATCTTCCCCACTACCAAGAACAACACCTAGACACAACGTACACGCGTGCACACCGATCTGGTCATTTCCGACCATCGTTGCGACCTCTAACAAGTCGTCGACGCTCCCCTCAGTCGACCCGACCACCCAGGTCAATCGATCGCGCCTGGAATCAAAAACGAGCAAGTCAAGCAACCCAGGAACCCAAACCAATCATCGAAATCCCTCTCGCGCCACCACCTACGACCACTAGACACCTCGTCGATCAACCCAAAGCTACGTCACGTCTCCATGCTTTGATCCCCCCATATGCGGTCGCCTCCAGTTCGCCCACGTTGACGCAATTACCTCGACTACCATCTTGACCAAAACTGGGCATTAAACCCTAGATTGTCATCGTCCGGCCATCATAGCTGTTTAAAACTCCAGCGAGCATTTTTTCCAGAAACCTTGATACTCGAGCAAGCCTCAGCCACGATCCCGACCTCCCACATCACTCCGATCACCAGAAATTGCTAAAAATTCCTTTCCCGTTTAACCCATGATTTCTCTCGAATTACAACCCTAAAATCATGATTATTTCTCTAAAAATCATAGTTTTCGAAGATAAAATAGATTTTATACAAGAATTCACAAATTATTTAAGTCAGGATTTTAATATATTTGAGTTTTTACTGTAATCCTTACATCCTAGTTAAACTTTCTTTAATTTCTACTTAAAAATATTTTTAAAACCTAAATCTTGTTGTTACAAGCATAATTTGTTTATTCATTGAAGTCTAAAGAAAATCAGGGAGAGAGGAATTGGAAACTGTTTCCTGGAGATTTGACCAGGCAACTAGTACTCGGCATCCAGTTCAACTCGGCATCAGAGAGTGTTCGGCATCAGAGAGTGTCCGGCATCAGAGTGTGACCGGCATCAGAGAGTGTTCGGCATCAGAGAGTGTCCGGCATCAGAGAGTGACCAGCATCAGAGAGTGACCGGCATCAGAGAGTGTCCGGCATCAGAGAGTGTCCGGCATCAGAAAGTGACCAGCATCAGAGAGTGACCGGCATCAGAGAGTGTCCGGCATCAGAGAGTGGCCGGCATCCAGGAGTGTTCGGCGAAGCGTTTGACATCCAGGAGCACTCGGCATCCCAATGGAACTCGGCGTCAACTGGCACTCGGCGACAACCAATGCTCGGCGCTAGCGTTCGGCATACAATGGTGCTCGGCATCTAGACTACTCAGCACACAAGGGTGCTCGGCATCAAGGCTGCTCGGCATACAAGAACGCTCGGCATCGAGGCTACTCGGTGTCAAGACTGCTCGGCATAACAGGGTACTCGGCGTCAAGACTGCTCGGCATAACAAGCTACTCGGCGTCAAGGAGAGCACTCGGCAACAACCTATGCTCGGCGTCGACTAGTGTCCGGCATCCCACGGTACTCGGCGTCAGTGGAGCTCGGCGGTAGGATAACTCGGCAACGAGAACGTTCGAACTACATACATTGGTTGGTCAAAAGCTTCAAAGGGAGATACGCTCGGCTTCACTGCAATCACCCCACACTTCCCATACACCAGGAGCACCGTTCGGCATGGGAAGGACCGTTCGGCATGGGAAGGACCGTTCGGCACAGAAGCGTTCGGCGTACCTGGTTCGGCACACAACACCTGGGCTCGAACGTTCGGCTAACAAGCCCGCTTGGGAAGTCCAGCCCATATTTGCCTATAAATAGAGGGGCAAGGTCACAGTGAAATGGATCCTTTTTTGGAGAGAAAATACGGGGAGACTCTGCCATTTTCAAGACTCATCTTCTCTACTTAAACAACTTCATTCAAGCATTTGATTCACGAATTGTATTTGTAATCAACCATAAAGGAAATCAATAAAGTTGAGCAAAGTGGACGTAGGCAATTACGCCGAACCACTATAAATTTGGTGTTCTTACTTT
This sequence comes from Allium fistulosum, assembly GCA_030737815.1. Lineage (NCBI taxonomy): Eukaryota > Viridiplantae > Streptophyta > Magnoliopsida > Asparagales > Amaryllidaceae > Allium > Allium fistulosum. Next base: position 101,170,776 of record CM060902.1, read on the forward strand.
CTGCATTTGAATTAGGACTGTCTTCTCTGTTTAATTTACTTTCATCACTTATATCTCTACACAATCTTTCTGAATGAGGTTAGTGACCAATTTTGGTGCTAACACTTTGGTGCTTTCACTGAGAATTGAATTCTCAGACCTCAAGGATCTGCTTTGAAGCTACTGGATTGAGCAAATCCCCCAAAGAAGATCCGACTTACTGATAGAACATCCGCTGATCCTACTCAGAGTTCATACCAATAACTCTACAATGGCAAGGCCACGTACCAGGCCAGCTTCTCTTAATGCGGATGTCCGAGAGACAGCTAGCGTGCAACAAGCAAGACCTAGCAATCAACCAGCGATCCCGAGTGCAGGGATTGCCGCTCAAGAACAGACTCCAGTTGTCACCAGAATGGAGTTCAACGACTTGATGAGAGAACTTAGGGAAAGCAGGAGACAACTGGGAGAACAAATGCAAACTAATGCCAACCTGATGGCACAACTCACTCAACAGCAGCAACAGAATGCTGGGGGCAATCCAGCTGCTTATTCCTCTTCTGACAGCTCAACTTCTTCTGATGAGCCACCCAGGCGCAGACGCCGTAAGACTGAAACTGCAAGGGCAGATGCTGCTGTTCGAACAGCAGGAGACCGCGACCAAGCCAGAACTGGAAACTTCCGAACCGGAGTACAGGTGGAGGAGGGAGCTCCAGATCATCAAGATGTTAACAATGTTGAACCTCATGACGCACGATTGGCAGATCGCCAGGAAAGGAGGCATCAGCATGGACAGGCACGTAGAACTGACTCCAACCTCCCAGCTTCCATACAGACACCCGATCTGACAGCCATGATCAGGCAACTGATGAAAGAAAATCAGGGCTTATCAAATGACAATTGGGGAGTGTCAAGAAGTCATACTCCGTTCACGGATGTTGTGCTGCAAGCGTCCTACCCCAAGAAGTTTAGCATGCCAACCATTCCTGCATACGAAGGAAAGACTGACCCCAGACAACATGTAATGAGGTATGAATGGATGATGGATTCAGCCAGAGCAAATGATGCCACCAAGTGTAGGTGCTTTCCGATTACCCTATCTGGGATCGCTACTATGTTGTTCACCCGACTTCCTCCGCGATCCGTATCAAATTTCGAGGAGTTGGCAAAGAAGTTTATTGAGCAATTCAGGATACACACTACACGCCCGAAGGACGTGATGTCTCTGTCAAGTGTAATCCAAAATCCCGGAGAGTCGCTGAAGGAATACTTACAAAGATTCCACGTTGCGGCAACTGAAGTCAGTAATCCCAACGACCATGCAATTCTAATGGCGGTGATGAGAGGTGTAGATCCGGATTCTGAATTCGGAGATTGGCTGGCAGGAAAACCTCCGACTACGCTAGAGCGTTTCTACTCCAAGGCGCACCAGTTCATAAGAAGAGAGGAAGCTAGGTGGGTACGACGAGACAAGGCACCGGGACCTGCCCAAGAGTCAATTAAGAGCAACATTGCTGTGAAGCAATCTGGAGACAATTCAGGAAAGGTCCAAGTCAACGTCCAGAATAAGCCTGTGCAGCCCAAAGAGTCCGGAGGAAGGAGTCAAGGAAAGAGGAAAGAAGCGGGAAAGTGGAAGTCGAGAATTCCAAGCTACAGCGAGTACACTCCGCTAAACGCCCCGCTTGAGAACATTTACCTATCCACATGCAATACTTTTCAATACAGAAAACCACGTCCGAAAGAATCAACTGAAGAACAGAAACGGACTGGGAAATATTGCCGATTCCATGAAACCTATGGACACAACACGGAAGAATGCAGACACCTGCATGACGCTATCGAGAAATTGATCAGACAAAAGAAGTTGCAAGAATTTGTAAAGGATCCACAGGAAGGAGGACATGGAACGTCCGACCCAGGTCGTGCACCGGCCCCACGTCATCCAGAGGAACCTGCCCGGACTGTTGGAAGACTGGTTATAAATACAATTATCGGCGGACCTCATCCCGCAGATAAGAATTGGCAAGAGATGGAACGATATGCGAGCTCCTTGAAGCATGCAGATTTTGAGTGCTGTTCGAACGTAGAGGACGGGGCCCCTGCTAAGCAGCAGCGCGTGATGACAGACGATATTGTGTTCAGAAATAGAGACGCTGATCAGGTGGAGGCTCCGACCATCGATCCCATGGTCATATCTGCAACAATCGGACCAGCATATGTAAAAAGAATTTTGATTGATTGTGGAAGTTCAGTCAACATCATCTTCAAGAAGGCCTATGATCAGATGAAGCTAGAGACAAAAGACTTGAAACCATCCAAAGCTCGTATCCACGGCTTTAACGGTGCTGCGACTGATGCAGTAGGATATGTCGAGTTACCAGTTGAACTGGGACAAGGCGAACGTCGGAGGGTACGAATTCTACCCTTTGTAGTTTTGGATGTGGACTCTCCGTATAATGTTTTCTTGGGCCGGCCGGCCCTGGCTGAATTTAGGGCGGCACTAGCCCCGTGGTGCTTGACTTTGAAGTTTCCGACTGACAAAGGAGTAGGCATTGTTCACGGTGACCAAGCAGCTAGTCGTTCTTGTTATGTGGCCGAGCTCCGAGAAGCCCACCGGAGGGAGAAAGGAAAGTTTGCGGACAATCCCGTCCGCATCCTCAATACGAATAATTGACAAGTAGTGCCCGAGCCCTGGCTCGGGCATAGTTCTCGGATCTACGGAGATATAGATCCGAGAGACGACGATGAGAAACCCAGGGAAGAGAAGGCGGCACCGGCTGAATTAACAATTGACATTTCAGTTAGCCGTGACGACCCTTCGCGAATACTGAAGATCGGATCACAGTTAGGCCCCGCAATGACAGAAGACCTTAGCGACTTCCTCCGGGCAAACCTTGATGTTTTTGCCTGGACACATTCTGATATGTGTGGGATTTCTCCCGCCATCACAAGTCATATGTTGAACGTAGACCCGAAATACGTCCCAGTCAAGCAAAAAAGGAGAGGAATGGATCCAGAGAGATCCGCCGCTCTTGGAGAGGAGGTGGACAAACTCAAAGCAAATGGGTTCGTCCACGACGCCCTCTACCCGGAGTGGGTCTCCAACCCCGTGCTAGTAAAAAAGGCAAATGGGAAATGGAGGACTTTCATAGATTATTCCGACTTGAACAAAGCATGCCCTAAGGATAGTTTCCCGTTGCCGAGGATCGATCAGTTGGTCGATTCCACAGCAGGACATGAATTATTGTCATTCATGGATGCATACTCGGGATACAACCAAATCCCAATGCATATTCCGGACCAAGAACACACCAGCTTCGTTACAAATATCGGGCTGTATTGCTATGTAGTGATGCCCTTTGGATTAAAGAATGCTGGAGCAACTTACCAACGTCTGGTGAATCGAATGTTCAAGGACCAGCTGGGCAAAACCATGGAAGTCTATGTGGATGACATGCTCGTGAAGTCACGGCAGTCAAACGACCACATCCAAGACTTAGCTGAAATGTTTAACATACTCAGGTCCTATGGAATGAAGATCAACCCGCTGAAGTGTTCTTTCGGCGTTGCATCAGGGAAGTTTTTAGGATTCATCGTCAACGCTAGGGGAATCGAAGCCAACCCAGAAAAGATCCAAGCCATTCGAGATGTACAAGCGCCCAGGACTATAAAGCAGGTACAGAGCTTGAACGGAAAAGTGGCTGCGCTGAGTCGATTTATATCCAAGGCAACTGACAAGTGCATCCCGTTCTTCGACATAATAAAGAAAGGAAAGAGGAATTTTGAATGGACGTCTAGCTGCGAGGAAGCTTTCCAGAACCTGGTAAGGCATCTGGAGAGCCCACCAATGCTATCTAAACCAGTTGACCATGAGATGCTGTACGTTTACTTGGCTATATCCCCTCATGCGATAAGCACAGCTTTGGTCCGTGAGGAGGATCGAGTCCAGAAGCCGGTATATTATGTTAGCAAGCGTTTAACGGGGGCAGAGAAGAATTACCCTAAAATTGAGAAATTGGCTTCTTGCTTGGTGATTGCATCACGCAAGCTACGCCCATACTTTCAAGCGCATTCAATCGGCGTTTATACCGATCAACCCCTGAGGCAGGTACTTCAACGACCGGAAACTTCTGGAAGATTGCTAAAATGGAACATCGAGTTGAGCCAATTCGATATCGCGTACTTACCATGGAGAGCTATCCGAGGGCAAGCGTTAGCAGACTTCATCGCTGAATTTACCATACCCATCAAACCGGACGATCACGACATCATTCCCCCCATTCGATGGAAATTATACACTGACGGTGCATCAAACGACCGTTGCTCCGGCGCGGGCTTAGTTCTTATAACTCCGGAAAACCGATCAATCTGTTATGCCCTGAAGCTCGATTTTCCGGCTACGAACAACGAAGCTGAATATGAAGCATTGATCGCTGGCTTGAAGCTTATCAAAGAACTCGGAATCAAATCAATCGAAATCTTTTGTGACTCGCAGTTAGTGGTTTACCAAGTACGAGGAGACTACCAAGCAAAAGGACGAAAGCTTGCTCCGTACCTCGTTCAGGTCCAGGAACTACTATCAAATCTTGAGCGTTATGACATTTCACATATCCCGCGAGAACAAAACAAAGAAGCCGACTTGTTGGCTAAGTTCGCGAGTACCGACGATGTTCAACAAATGGGATTGTATCCCGTGGAAGTCTTGCATGCCCCGAGTGCAGACGAGATGAAAATCGATCTTGTGTTGGAAACAGAGATCGAGAAGGACTCGTGGATAACCCCATTCAAACTGTACCTGACAACCGGGGCTTTACCAGAAAGAAGAAGCGAAAGACGACAGGTCCTTCGAAAGGCTGCGCGGTACGTAATGCAGGATGGATCCATGTACCGGAAAGGATTCTCAATCCCATTGTTACGATGCATCGCTCATGATGAAACAAAGCGAGTCTTGAGGGAAGTCCACGAAGGGGAATGCGGCGACCATACTGGGGGGCAAACGCTAGCAAAGAAGATCCTCCGCTATGGGTATTACTGGCCCACCGTAAACCGGGATGCCGCGGACTACGCAAGAAAATGCGACAAGTGTCAAAGATATGCAAAAATCCCGAGGGCTCCGTCAACGGAACTCACACAAATGATCAGCCCTTGGCCATTCGCAATCTGGGGAATCGACATAATCGGCTCTTTGCCTCTATCCAAAGGTGGTGCGAAATACGCGATAGTTGCAGTCGACTATTTCACGAAATGGGCTGAGGCAGAACCTTTGGCCACTATCACCTCTAAGAAAGTCATTAACTTCGTTGTACGAAACATTATATGCCGCTTTGGTCTTCCACGCACCATCATTACAGACAACGGAACGCAATTCGAAAGTAGAGAGTTCAAAGAGTTCTGTTTAAAGTACGGCATCGAGAAAAAGTTCGCTGCCGTTGCACACCCAAAAGCTAACGGACAAGTCGAGGCCGTTAACAAAATAATCAAGTCCATACTAAAGAAGCGTCTAGAGAAGGTTGGAGGCAAGTGGGTAGATGAACTCCCGACAGCATTATGGGCATATAGGACTACCCACAAGTCCGCGACCGGCCACACTCCGTTCGCCTTGGCATACGGCTCTGAAGCCGTAATACCCGTGGAACTTGAAGTTCCATCGCACCGAGTGACATACTATGACCCCAAGACGAACCAAAACCTCTTGCTGGAATCACTGGACTGCATCGACGAAAAGCGTGAAGAAGCTGAGTTAAGGGCGGTGGCGCACAGACATCGAGTCAAGCGCTACTACGATGGCAGGGTCCGCCCAAGAATCTTTGATGTGGGTGATCTCGTTCTGAAACGAGTCTTCCCAGTACCATCACGCATGAATCCCAGCTGGGAAGGTCCATACGCCATTGAACGGAAGCTTGGAGAAGGAACATTCAAGCTAGCGACCGTTGATGGCGCGACACTCCCCCAAGCATGGAACAGTGAACATTTGCGGCACTATTACATTTAGCATGTTTCCCTTTCTTGTTATAGGCACTATTGTTTTCTGCATGTTTCCTTTCAATAATGACTTAGTTTCCTTTTGAAGTTGTAATCGAGCAATTTAGTTGATTTTCATTAATAGAGGCTTGAAGCCACATTTTCTATGAAGTTTCTGTATCTCTTAATTGAATGATAAATTACATTATTTTGTGCGGCGTACAGACTCATACGAACGATTCCAATCTCCGAATCCCCAGAGTGCGGAGCGGAGTACTCTAAGTCCCCAGAGCGCGGACTAAAGTATAAACGATTTCCAATCTCCGAATCCCCAGAGTGCGGAGCGGAGTACTCTAAGTCCCCAGAGCGCGGACTAGAGTATAAACGATTTCCAATCTCCGAGTCCCCAGAGTGCGGAGCGGAGTACTCTAAGTCCCCAGAGCGCGGACTAGAATATAAACGATTTCCAATCTCCGAATCCCCAGAGTGCGGAGCGGAGTACTCTAAGTCCCCAGAGCGCGGACTAGAGTATAAACGATTTCCAATCTCCGAGTCCCCAGAGTGCGGAGCGGAGTACTCTAAGTCCCCAGAGCGCGGACTAGAGTATAAACGATTTCCAATCTCCGAATCCCCAGAGTGCGGAGCGGAGTACTCTAAGTCCCCAGAGCGCGGACTAGAGTATAAACGATTTCCAATCTCCGAGTCCCCAGAATGCGGAGCGGAGTACTCTAAGTCCCCAGAGCGCGGACTAGAATATAAACGATTTCCAATCTCCGAATCCCCAGAGTGCGGAGCGGAGCACTCTAAGTCCCCAGAGCGCGGACTAGAGTATAAACAATTTCCAATCTCCGAACCCCCAGAGTGTGGAGCGGAGTACTCTAAGTCCCCAGAGCGCAGACTAGAGCATGGACAGTCTCAAGTCTCCAAGTCCTCGGAGCACAGTGTCAGCAAACCAAATAAAGACAAAAGAATCATTCGAACAAGAAGAAACTAAAATTTTATTCGATAAGTCCAAAATGGGGATACAAGATCACTCCTACAAAATTCGGGCCTATACAAACTACAGGTTATGAAAGATAGAAACTGTTACAAACTTAAGCAAAAACTTGTTGAACAAGTGCATTGATCATTTCTTCGACTTCTTCTTCTTGTCCGCCTTTGGTGTTTCCGACGACTCCTCTCCCTCACGTTTCTTCTTGGACTTTTTGCTTGCTAGAGAGACGGAGTCAGAAATAGGAGACGGAACATCTAATGGTTTGGACCTGCCCGGGAGAATGATTTTCAAAGGTCTATTCCGCGGGTCATTAAGTTCCAGGACTTCAGATTCAACTTTGACTTTGACCTTTCTCTTCTCCTCGTCGGCAAGGCGATCCTTCATGCTCATCTCTGAAGTATGTTCAGAGGCGCCAGTGATTTTAACTTCGTCGCTTCCTTCGGCAGGAGACGAGGTATCAAGTTTGTCATCGTCAAGCGCCCCGATCACTTGAGCGTCTGGGCCGGGAGTTACCCCTGCGTGAGCAACGTCGCTTGTTTTCCCCGCTTCCTCCTTGGCGTCATCGCTCCTCGGAGTTAGCTCAGTGTCAGAACAACCTGTGAGAAAATATAAGAAGTGGGCATTAGAACGAATAACCACTGCTAAAAAATGACGGGATCACTTCGATTTCTAGAGAAAGAAGAATCTCCTACCAGGATCAGGTTGACTGTCGGTGGCGCGGGGGGTTTCACCCTCCAGGATAGGTGACAGCACATGAACGCCAAGCCCGGGATCTTCGGGATCATAACTGGCATGTTGCTCGAATGGATCAAGCGTCGACCGACCAGCCGATTGAGCAGCATAAGGAGCGGCAATGTGAGGAGTAGTAGTGTCGGCCTCTGACGGGCCAGCCTCGTTATTCTTCTCTTTCGAAGGGGAAGAGCCTTTGCCATAGAGAGCCAATGCTACGGATAAATCCGATGGCTCATTCCCCCTCAGGAACTCCTTCACCAGTGCATCCTCGTCGATTTCTTCGGAGCCTGATTCGACTTTCTTGATCTTTATCAGAGTCTCCCATGCCTCAGCCAGGGATTCATGGTAGCCGTCGCCCAAGAATGTTAGGTCGCGGTGCATAAGGACGCGGGCTCCGTACTCGGCAATCAACGGGTCAAACATACTTTTGACCTCTTCCCTGCCAGTCTCTACGGCCGCCTCAAGGCGAGAATCAAGCTCCTCCTCAGCCATTCTTTTACCCTCCTCACGGGCCTCATCCTTCATTTTCTCGACCCCGGCAAGTTCACCGTCGAGCTTTGCCTTCAGGAGCCGGGTAGCAACAATCTCATCGCAATACCGCTGTGATTCTTCCTGAGCGGCTATTTTGTCTTCTTTCTCCTTGGAGAGTTGTTCTTTCAGCTCTTTGACTTGAGTAGCGAGCGCGTCCCTTTCTTTTTGGACAGAGTCTTTTTCTAGGGCAAGGGCGCCGCTGCGCTGAACTGCTTCGTCAAGCTCCTTTTTGTGAGCCACCTCTAAGCGAGTAACTGCCTCGGCAGTATCTTTTGCGCCTTGTTCAGCGGCTTCTAGCTTTAACTTATAAGAGGCGAGTTCTTCGTCTTGGAGTTTGATGATTTTCTTATCGCTGTCAGCCTCCAGATTCAGACGGTCAATCTCGTGTTGACGCTCAACAGATACTTCTGATATCTTCTCCACCAAGTGCACGAATGCGTCATGTTGAACATAGACGTCATTGTTGCATGCAATGGCACTTTGCTTCATGTGCCCAGGAATGTGATGGATGGCCGGGAGGAATTTCAAACCGTCAAAACAAATTTTCGGAAACTTGGCCTTAAGGTCGACCATCTTTTCTGCAACAGTTGGGTCCACGGCAGGAGCAGGAGGAGGAGGCTTAGAGAATTCCGTTCTTTTACGCGGCTCTCGAACTTGCCTCGTACTCGATGAACTGGAATGTTGTTCTCGAGCAGCATCAGACTGATAACCCTTCTGCAAAGACTTCTCTTTATCCGGCTCAGCAGTAGGAGGAAGATCACGGGACTGAGAAGATTGATAGTGCGCTTTCTTGCGGTGAGACGACTCGCGAGGGCGATTGTCCCTATCTTCGTAATCACCTCGGTCCCGGCGTCTGCCTGAACCGGAATCCCGTCCGGAGTGATGAAATATTGAAGACCCCTGAAGGCGATCAAGTCCGTGGAAGCGGCCCATATCACCTGCAAAGAAGGAAGATAACAACGAATTAAGGAGAATTCACGAATTAAAAAGACTTGAAGTATGTTATGGAATGCGCATGTGCGTGTGTGTCCTAAGTGTTCCCCCCGACGGACCCGTTCGTTTGTCTTTGCTAATCGGAGTATTGTCTCTGTGAGCCGGGAGTTGAACTCCTACATTGCCTCTAGCGGGCGAGGAGAATTTGAGAGCTTCAGGATCATCGAACCCGCAATTAAGTATGTCTTCGGGAATAGAGAGGTTCGAGAGACCCCTCAGAGAACTCTCCAGACGCTGCGAAGAAGCCTCTTTTTCAGGAGGGATAGGCGTAGATTTTGAGGTGTCGCCAACTTTCTCTTTCTGAACCGTATATTTCAGCTTTTTCTTTCCCTTCGAAGGGGAGGATGACGTCTCAATGTCCTGAACTTCGATTGTCGAATTCCAAGCAGGACCCACGTTCTCGCCCTGAGTGTCGGGTGCATCATCCTCTCTACGCTCGCCTTCTTCGTGCGCGTCGGGAGCACGACGCGACGACGGGCCGGCAAGTTTTTTCCCTTTACCAGATGGAGGTTTGGGAATTGTAACACCTTCTGGAAGGCTGACCCGACGATCAGGAGCTAGCAAGCCGAACCCCGACAGCGATTCATTTGAAATGATAGCTCGAATATCTCGATCCTCGGCCGGAAGAGCTCTAATCGCGTCGACAGCATCAGAATATCCTTGGCCTTCCGGACGCGGGTTAATACCTGAAAAGAGGAAATGAAGAGTTAAGAAAAACGTAACTCCCATTAAGTACGAGTAACGGTTCAGCAGAGAGACTTACTGCCTTCAACCCATCTCCTAGCAAAACCAGACGGGCATCGCACATAGAACCATTCCTGTTTGTATAGGGCGAACTTGCTATAGGCCCCTGTCAAGATCTGGCACTTGTGATACGGCTCGAGGAAAATGAAGGAAGGGCTATCTTTCCGTCTCTTGAACATGTAAATGTATCGAATATCACCGGGGGTTGGAGGTCTGGAGAAGACAGCCATGAAGAGTAAGTAAGTCCCATATAGGAACGCGTGACCATTCGGGTGCAGCTGCGACGGAGCGATGTCTATATACTGAAGCACATCCCGGAGAAATAGGTTAAACGGAGGCACGCTGCCCATCCAGCACATGAACTTGTTGCAGGCCGTGTACCCGACTGGGGGCAAATGAGGACGGTCGTGTCTCGAAGGAACTAACACGTCAGTAAAGGGAATTCCGTGAATGGAACATATCCGTCGCAGAGCGGCCTCATTGATCCTCGAGGCTTGAGAATCGACCGGATTGTCCAGTAAGATGGTTGACTCCAGAGCATCGGGCGCCAGATTATGAGCGGGAGAGATCGACGGGTTGGAAGCATCTGCGGCTCCTTGCTTTGCTGACGGCCCAGGCCTGTCAGATATGGTGGCAGAACTAGATTTTCCTGACATCCCGAATAAATAATGAACCTGGCTAAATGCTTGAGAAAGCTATACTTGAAAAACGTTGAGCGTTAGAATTAGCAACACGAGTTTTCCCCCCACGTGGTGTGTGAACTAGTGCAAGCAATTGTGTACAGACAATAAGAAGGTTTTAAAGATATAATAATTAGCTTCGAATCATCGCCTTCGAAGACCGTCATCGCTGACCGTCTCAAAAAGCTTGCCTTGAGGTGATTACAGTTCAAGATTCAGAAAACATGTAATTTATGAAGTGTCCGGCTTAAGTCTAATTTGACATTTATATCGTTCGGCATTTAAATGTCGTTCGGCGGTTACATTGTTCGTCCTGAGAAGAGTTCGGTGTGTATCTTGGTTCGGTTGAGTCATTGTCGAATGTTCGGCATTGAAATTGTTCGGCATATATATGTTTGTTCGGCATTTGAATGTTGTTCGGCATTTTTGATGTTCGGCGAATATAATGTTCGGCACGTATATTGTTCGGCCTAGGTATTTATATTGTTCGGCATTTTTGATGTTCGGCGAATATAATGTTCGGCGCGTATATTGTTCGGCCTAGGTATTTATATTGTTCGGCATTTTTGATGTTCGGCGAATATAATGTTCGGCAGTTATATTGTTCGGCAGGTATGTAACTGTTCGGCATGACAGTTGTTCGGTAATTATGTCGTTCGGTCTAGATGCTATTCGGCGTATATGTCTATTCGGCATAAGGGTAGTGTTCGGCCTTAGTTCGTTTGGCTAAGGCAGTGCTCCGCCCTCGACCATAACTCTGCCCTGCTCTCCCTCCATTTACGACGAACGACAGAGACAAGATTGCCCGGCGAAGGTTACACCGTTCGACACCCCATCTCCTTTTTTCTTCCAATCTTGATCAGCACAAAGGAGCTAGGTCTAACTACCATGCACCGTTCGGCGACTCCGAACGTGCGAACCACTTCTACTAGTGAACCTAAAGTTGAAGTAATGTAATCGTGGAGGGAATGATACCTAGTTCGACGATCGAGGTTGAGGAAGGATCAACTAGACTTTATATCTGATAGAGTGGCAAGAATTGCAAATCTCTGGGAATAACAGAAGAGAAAGCGTAAAGGGAAAATGGTGGAAGGGCGCCTGGTTATATAGAGGGAGGTAGAAGTCGAAAAGGCCATGACCGGTAGAACCGGTCAAGGTCATAGCGTTCGGCGCATAACGGTTCGGCACTGAAGCATCGCTCGGCAAGGAAGCACCGTTCGAACGCGCATGTCTCGTTCGGCATTTGGAACACGTCCGGCACACATCGATCCCACAAAAGGGGCGTCTCCGTTCGAGGTTAGCCAAGGGTTTAAGACGTGACGAAAAGGTTGCACGGTTCAAAGCGTACCACGTTCGGCCACGCGATACACTTTGGGGGGCAAGTGTTTCCTGGAGATTTGACCAGGCAACTAGTACTCGGCATCCAGTTCAACTCGGCATCAGAGAGTGTTCGGCATCAGAGAGTGTCCGGCATCAGAGTGTGACCGGCATCAGAGAGTGTCCGGCATCAGAGAGTGTCCGGCATCAGAGAGTGACCAGCATCAGAGAGTGACCGGCATCAGAGAGTGTCCGACATCAGAGAGTGTCCGGCATCAGAAAGTGACCAGCATCAGAGAGTGACCGGCATCAGAGAGTGTCCGGCATCAGAGAGTGGCCGGCATCCAGGAGTGTTCGGCGAAGCGTTTGACATCCAAGAGCACTCGGCATCCCAATGGAACTCGGCGTCAACTGGCACTCGGCGACAACCAATGCTCGGCGCTAGCGTTCGGCATACAATGGTGCTCGGCATCGATACTACTCAGCACACAAGGGTGCTCGGCATCAAGGCTGCTCGGCATACAAGAACGCTCGGCATCGAGACTACTCGGTGTCAAGACTGCTCGGCATAACAGGGTACTCGGCGTCAAGACTGCTCGGCATAACAAGCTACTCGGCGTCAAGGAGAGCACTCGGCAACAACCTATGCTCGGCGTCGACTAGTGTCCGACATCCCACGGTACTCGGCGTCAGTGGAGCTCGGCGGTAGGATAACTCGGCAACGAGAACGTTCGAACTACATACATTGGTTGGTCAAAAGCTTCAAAGGGAGATACGCTCGGCTTCACTGCAATCACCCCACACTTCCCATACACCAGGAGCACCGTTCGGCATGGGAAGGACCGTTCGGCATGGGAAGGACCGTTCGGCATGGGAAGGACCGTTCGGCACAGAAGCGTTCGTCGTACCTGGTTCGGCACACAGCACCTGGGCTCGAACGTTCGGCTAACAAGCCCGCTTGGGAAGTCCAGCCCATATTTGCCTATAAATAGAGGGGCAAGGTCACAGTGAAATGGATCCTTTTTTGGAGAGAAAATACGGGGAGACTCTGCCATTTTCAAGACTCATCTTCTCTACTTAAACAACTTCATTCAAGCATTTGATTCACGAATTGTATTTGTAATCAACCATAAAGGAAATCAATAAAGTTGAGCAAAGTGGACGTAGGCAATTACGCCGAACCACTATAAATTTGGTGTTCTTACTTTCTGCATTTGAATTAGGACTGTCTTCTCTGTTTAATTTACTTTCATCACTTATATCTCTACACAATCTTTCTGAACGAGGTTAGTGACCAATTTTGGTGCTAACAGAAACTGACCAGGTTTTGAAGCCTGAAACTAGAATAGAGCATACATATAGGTACACAGATATGCATAGCAGTATTAACACACATATACACATGAAATCATCTGTGAACAAACATGCAAAGCATGCTACTCAACAAAATTTCAAGTATTATTACATGTAACTGGTTATCAAACAACTTAGGCTTTATAGAAAAGTTTACTCACCTGTATTTGAAAAACAGAGGATAGGCTTTATTCTTTTGAAAATCTGGAAATTGATTTTGATCTACTTATGTTTGAATTTGAATCTGATCTTTGTTGAGTTGATTTGTACTTGATGTTTGAAACTGATCTTTGCTTGCTTCAGGTTGGAAATAGTTGTATGTTTGATTTGTTTACTGGTTTTAGTTTCAGATTTTTGCTTTTGATCTGTTTTCTTTGTTTTGTTTTAGAAAATGAACTGATAAAAGAAAATGAGAGAGAGGAGTGGAGAGGATTATATAACTTAGTTTTATCCTTTTATAAAAAAAATAAAAAGGAAAATAAAAATTAAGACACTTGTAAATTTGGCTTACACTTGTCATTAGACATATTCTTAGGCTTCCATTTGTAATTATGTATACATTTTAACTTACATATGTAATTCCATGTTTTTAATATGTTTTTATATTTATAAATGTCTTAAATGTATAAATATTTAAACTTCTCCTTTATTTATCTTATATATAATTTAAAAGAAAATGATATAAAATCCCATTACACACTTAATTAATTATACAAATATACTAGTTTAATATATTATCCTTTATTTATATTTATAAAATCCTTTAAAGATAATGATATAAAACTAATTTCATACTAATAAAAATAATATATACATATTATTTTTAAATCTAATTTATTTTAAGATATTTATCTCTTGAATTTCAAATTCAAATTCAAATTCTATTTAGATTCAACTCACACATATATATACATATATAAACAACACATATCTATTTGTCTGAAATTCTGGGATATCACAATCCTTCCCCCTTTGAATATTTTCGTCCTTGAAAAGGAACGAAGCCAGAGTTTATTAAAATGATTATTATCAGTTAAATTATTCTTTGATCATTTTCAACTATAAACTCTTTTATTAAGAATTTTTAAAACACTTTTAAAAATCTATATATATATATTGCCAAAATAGCTTTTATATAAAAATACTTTTTATAACTCGATGTCTCAACAAGTCCATCCTTGTTCTCATAGAAATTCAGTCATACGTTGATCAGGCGCAGGACCGAAAATCTATAAGTACTTGGTAAACCCATTTCAACACCTAGTGAAAATACTTGGAAAATATAGAAAACATTTTGAAAATAGAGGAAATATCTTTGGTGAGAATGCTCTGGAAATCATCACCCCCATCCATGGTAGCAGTTAACCCGATGGTTTTGTTGCCATCTCGGCAAAATCCATCGATAACTATAGGCCTTTGCGCCCCTCGATTACACCATGGAACCCGCTATAGATCGCAGTTATACCCGGGCTTTACGTTGCTATCACAGCAAAAACCCATATAATCGTAGGCATCAGCGCCCTCGAATTTCGCTGCCAAAAGAATGAAACTCCTCCACTCGACCATAGATCGCAGCCTACCGATGTTACGTTGGCGTCCCGGCAAAATCAAGTGTAGACTGTTGGCACTCATCCTCCACACGATTTTCTCTATGGTCCACACAGTAGATCGCAGCAACATCGAGTTACACTGTCGTCACAGCATAACCCAAATGCCCCTGTAGGCATCAGTGCCCTCGACTTTCGCTACCCAACAATCCTCAGGAACTAGTTTGTCCGGACTCCTCACAGGATCAACTTTAGAACCCCCCTTAGGGTTCAAGGCAGTACCACCCCGTGGCACTCCTGAGAAGTTCGTTTCAAGGGAGCGCCTTTTTCCCCAAAGCCATTCTCAAAACACTTTATACTATACACTTATAGTATCTTCAAATCATACCCTTTATTATTTATATCAAAATCTCTTTTACACAAAATCGATATCCCAAATCGATAGTTCCAAACTTGCCTTTCCAAATTCCCAAAACTGATTTTTCTCAAAATCAAAAGCCTTTCCAAAATCCATAGGTTCCAAAACCTTTTCCAAAATCATTCTCATAAAATCCCTTATATATGTATATAAAACTTTGAAAATCTTTGGATCACTTCATACTTGTATAAATTCTCTTTTTATACTTCAAATATTTTCAAAACCCTTTTCTTCTGGCAATAGATTCAACAAGGGGAGTTTAATCATATATAACAAAAATATATAACTTTGTTTATTCCAAATCAAATATTCAAATTTGATTTACTCTTTTATAAAGTTATTAACCATATCACTTTTCTATAAAATGAGTTCTAATCATAGAAATATTCAACTCCTATTTAAATTGATTCAATTTCAACTCAATTTAAATTAACTTCAATTCCTATCCCAAATTCAAATCAACTCCCAATTTAATTTCAAACTTATTCAACTTCAATTTCACATCAAATTAATTCGATTCAAATTTTCCATTTGAATTTTATTCTTATCCATCTTCAATCACAATTCCAATTAATTTAAATCAAATTCAATTTGAACTAATTCAATTCAAATCTCAACTAAAAACCATCTCGAATTTCATTTTGAAATTTCCAATTCAGGTTGTTCATTCTAAACTCATTTAACTCCCCTTAAGTTAAATTCAATTTAATCTAGTCAACTTTACCTAATTTGAATTCCTATTTCAAAATTTAAACTTTATATTAATAATCTTCCCACTTATAAGTTCAAAAACTTATCACTTTGGGTTTTCATATCTCATTCCAAGGAAAAAATTTAAAACTCAACACATAGAGTTTATTTCAAATCATCTTTGATATTATGTATACCCTCATTTATATATATTTATTTCCTTTATATACCAAGTTATACCTTAAATTTTTAAACCACTTTTGGTTTTAATTCAAAACAAATTTCTTTAAAACAATTTCAAGTTTTCTGGATTTAGATTTAAAACTTCACAATTTTAAATTATCTTCAATTCCAATTTATAAGTCATACTCACCTAAAAGTTTACTTCCTTAAAACATTTCATTTTGCTTAATCATTAACAACATTTCATTATTAAACATAACAACCATTTATGATAATAACCAAGATTATCATATCTGAAAACCAATTCATTATTATCTTTATTCTGAAAACACTTCTACAAATTCAAGATTTTAATTTCAGTTTGGATCCATTTCAAACTTATCTTCATTCAATTTCAATTTGGTTGTATTACTATTATTTTATTTAATTCCAATGATTCAACAACCAATTTCTTTAATATATTTAATAATTAGAAAATATA
Organism: Allium fistulosum; assembly: GCA_030737815.1. NCBI lineage: Eukaryota > Viridiplantae > Streptophyta > Magnoliopsida > Asparagales > Amaryllidaceae > Allium > Allium fistulosum. Next base: position 101,187,379 of record CM060902.1, read on the forward strand.
TTTCTTTATATATCAAAAGATAAACTTATATAAAAATCATTTATTTTTAAAACCATTTTAAAATCTTTATATAAGAAAATAACAAGTACGCTCTCATATATAATACTCTCAACTCATTTTAGGGTACTATTGACCTTATCCTTAATGAGTAAGTCCACTAGAGCCAAGGTTCTCGCTTAACCTTCAGCTCTGATACCAACTGTAACGACCCGGAATTTTCGATCCCAAAAATTCCAGTTAGTTAGGGAAAAGAAGAAAGAGGTAGAAGAAGAAACAGAAACAAAACACAGATTCTCACATTCGCAACGGATCAAAATATAATATCAAATAATAACAGTTATGTAAAAGAAAACGGTATCTGTCAATTTACAATTATTTTCATTAGAGTTACAACCAATCATATATAAACCGGACAGTATGACAACTTGTGCCCAAAATACGAACAATAATATACACAGCGGAATACTCCATATGTTCCTGTCATCCAGCTCGCTTCCTGAGCTCCATAACGTCCTAACCTGAAAATCTGTAATACTCGGTCTGACCCGAGCATTACCATAAAGTAACACCCGAGTCAGGCTGGAAACCAGCATGAGTAAACCCATATAATTTGAAATACTAAGTTATAAAACTTATTTGAAACCAGGGTAACTCGTACCTTCTACGAGTTCTTACTTATTATAGTCAAACAATTATTTCACAAAAAATATCTAAGTACCGTTACTTAGTTCCAATGGTCCAGATTACTCAATTTATTTCATTCCAGCCTATTCGATTTACAAATCAAATCTATAAAGAATTATAGATTACAAATCGAAGTGGTTTCGGGTATTTACTGATACCCGACCCCGGTCTCTTCGAATCCAATGTTATTCATTAAACCAAAAGTTTAAGTTTAAACAATACAATTTATACACAACAATTCATCTCATATCACAAAGCAGCACCTATCACATATCGGAGATATCACATAGTCTAAGGCATTCAATATCATTCAATCATACATAAGCAAGATTAATCAACCACCCCATCTCTAATTAATTTAATTAACCACCAATGAATTAAATTAATTACTTTAATTACTTTTAAATCCTGCATACTTAACATTAATTAATTACAAACCAATTAATTAATCATCCCTTAATTATCCATCTTAATTAATCATCCTTGATTAATTATTCTTTAATTACATTAAGTAATTAACTTTTAATTAATTACATAAATTAATTATTCTTTAACCATTTACATTAATCAACCCTTAATTACTCTTATTAATTACATTAATTAATGATCCTCTAATTACTTTCATTAATTAATTATTCTTTTAATTAATTACATTCAATAATTAACCTTAAATTACTTACATAAATCAACTAACTCTTTAATTAATTACCTTAATTAATTAATCATTTAATTAATTACATTGAGTAATTATCCTTTTAATTACTTCCTTAAATTAATTATCCTTTCATTATTAAATAATTAACTTTCAATTATAATTAATTAACCTTTAATTAATTACCTTAATTAATTAATCCTTGAAACTTGCTTGATAATTTGATAAATACTTTTGCTTTGAACTTGTTTAATATTTTACTTTGAGACTTTGTTCATTATTTGCTTTGAAAACTTGATACTAAATTTACTTCCGTTTTTAAATTAAGAAAACTCGAGCCCAAGACCAAAATTCCCAAGCCAACACTCGATTAAATTCCTATTTTCTTCCCTTCGAAGCAACTCGCGTACGACTCGAGCTAGACCCGAACAAAACTCCATCTTCCCCACTACCAAGAGCAACACCCAGACACAACGTACACGCGTGCACCGTGCACACCGATCTGGTCATCCCCGACCATCATTGCAACCGCTAACAAGTCGTCGACGCCCCCCTCAGTCGACCAGACCACCTAGGTCAATCGATCGCGCCTGGAATCGAAAACGAGCAAGTCAAGCAACCCAGGAACCCAAAACGATCATCGAAATCCCTCTCGCGCCGCCACCTACGACCACCAGACACCTCGTCGATCAACCCAAAGCTGCGTCACGTCTCTACGCTTCGATCCCCCCATATGCGGTCGCCTCTAGTTCGCCCACGTTGATGCAATTACCTCGACTACCATCTTGACCAAAACTGGGCATTAAACCCTAGATTGTCATCGTCCGGCCAACATAGCTGTTTAAAACTCCAGCGAGCATTTTTGCCAGAAGCCCTGATTCTCGAGCAAGCCTCAGCCACGATCCCGACCTCCCACATCACTCCGATCACCAGAAATTGCTAAAAATTCCTTTCCCGTTCAACCCATGATTTCTCTCGAATTACAACCCTAAAAATCATGATTCTTTCTCTAAAAATCATAGTTTTCGAAGATAAAACAGATTTTATACAAGAATTCACAAATTATTTAAGTCGGGATTTTAATATATTTGAGTTTTTACTGTAATCCTTACGTCCCAGTTAAACTGTCTTTAATTTCTACTTAAAATATTTTTAAAATCTAAATCTTGTTGTTACAAGCATAATTTGTTTATTCATTGAAGTCTAAAGAAAATCAGGGAGAGAGGAATTGGAAACTGACCAGGTTTTGAAGCCTGAAACTAGAACAGAGCATACATATAGGTACACAGATATGCATAGCAGTACTAACACACATATACACATGAAATCATCTCTGAACAAACATGCAAAGCATGCTACTCAACAAAATTTCAAGTATTATTACATGTAACTGGTTATCAAACAACTTAGGCTTTATAGAAAAGTTTACTCACCTGTATTTGAAAAACAGAGGACAGGATTTATTCTTTTGATAATATGGAAATTGATTTTGATCTACTTATGTTTGAATTTGAATCTGATCTTTGTTGAGTTGATTTGTACTTGATGTTTGAAACTGATCTTTGCTTGCTTCAGGTTGGAAATAGTTGTATGTTTGATTTGTTTACTGGTTTTAGTTTTAGATTTTTGCTTTTGATCTGTTTTCTTTGTTTTGTTTTAGAAAATGAACTGATAAAAGAAAATGAGAGAGAGGAGTGGAGAGGATTATATAACTTAGTTTTATCCTTTTATAAAAAAAATAAAAAGGAAAATAAAAATTAAGACACTTGTAAATTTGGCTTACACTTGTCATTAGACATATTCTTAGGCTTCCATTTGTAATTATGTATACATTTTAACTTACATATGTAATTCCTTGTTTTTAATATGTTTTTATATTTATAAATGTCTTAAATGTATAAATATTTAAACTTCTCCTTTATTTATCTTATATATAATTTAAAAGAAAATGATATAAAATCCCATTACACACTTAATTAATTATACAAATATACTAGTTTAATATATTATCCTTTTTTATATTTATAAAATCCTTTAAAGATAATGATATAAAACTAATTTCATACTAATAAAAATAATATATACATATTATTTTTAAATCTAATTTATTTTAAGATATTTATCTCTTGAATTTCAAATTCAAATTCTATTTAGATTCAACTCACACATATATATACATATATAAACAACACATATTTATTTGTCTGAAATTCCGGGATATCACATTCCTTCCCCCTTTGAATCTTTTCGTCCTCGAAAAGGAACGAAGCCAGAATTTATTAAAATGATTATTATCAGTTAAATTATTCTTTGATCATTTTCAACTATAAACTCTTTTATTAAGAATTTTTAAAACACTTTTAAGAATCATATATATATTTCCAAAATAGCTTTTATATAAAAATACTTTTTATAACTCGATGTCTCAACAAGTCCATCCTTGTTCTCATAGAAATTCAGTCATACGTTGATCAGGCGCAGGACCGAAAATCTATAAGTACTCGGTAAACCCATTTCAACACCTACTGAAAATACTTGGAAAATATAGAAAACATTTTGAAAATAGAGGAAATATCTTTGGTGAGAATGCTCTGGAAATCATCACCCCCATCCATGGTAGCAGTTAACCCGATGGTTTTGTTGCCATCCTGGCAAAATCCATCGATAACTATAGGCCTCTGCGCCCCTCGATTACACCATGGAACCCGCTACAGATCGCAGTTATACCCGGGCTTTACGTTGCTATCACAGCAAAAACCCATATAACCGTAGGCATCAGCGCCCTCGAATTTCGCTGCCAAAAGAATGAAACTCCTCCACTCGACCATAGATCGCACCTAACGATCCCTAGAAAAATTACCGAGATCGTACCTAACGATCCCTACCAATACAGGACCGGCCTACCCCTTACTAGATAGTACCAAATATGTTAATACCCCGGGTGTTCCTACCCTATCGAGCACTCTCTTTTCCATGCACAACCATATCCATAATTATAATATATCCAAGGGTATCTAGAAAAGTGATAACACACTCTACTTGGGTGCGACCCACTTAGCCCTGCTGCATCTCCCCTATTTTAGTCATTCCCGGTTGATGAGGCTTGAGGCTACAATTTACCTTTAGAATAGCATTCATACTTAGAATGCTAACATTTCCTTCCAGGCAACAATGCAATGATATCATTCATCCATACAGGTTGTTTTGGGTCTAAACAACCGAATCTCCAAATCACTATCTTCATTATCTTCATGACATCACAATTCGTAATGCACAAATCGGATCGAAGTTGTTTTTGGATAATTAAATCCGATCCCGGTCTTTTCGAAACGATTAACGAATTTGGGAAAATTTGATAATCGGTTATTAACTATCAAATAACTTCCATAAGAAGTCACTAGGCCCTATTTTATAAATCTTCAAAACATTTATTTAAAAATGTCTTCGCATAGTTATATACTCAAATCTCTTCCAGTATTTCAATATTTGGAAACAAATTCAAATTCTTATATCCATAACTGGATATTTCAATCCATATCGATACTTGGAAATTTTTTCAAACTCCATTTTTTTATATTCAACACTTCGAAAAAATATTTCTATAATAATAACCTCGTAGATAAAAAAATTTAAAATCCTTCTAGTCCAATACGTAGGAAATATTTATAAGTATATTTTCCTAAAAACATTTTATTTCCAATACTTAGGAAAGATTACATTTATTTCATATTTCTCAAAATCCTTACAATCTACTTGTAATTTCCTTAACTCATTTATAAAGGATTCTATAAGTTTCCGGAATTAATTAATTAATTTCCTTTAAAATTTCCAAAATCGATTATATTTATCTATAATTCCAACTACTCATTTCTAACTTCTTTCATGAATTTTAATTCATTTTCGAAGTTCTCGTATTTCAACATTCCGGAAATTTCCTTAAGTTTCCAAAGTTTCATTACAAGATTTTCTCTTATAAAAATCATATCTGTTAAATAAACCCCGTTTACAAATCTCGAGAGGATTTTTAAATAAATTACAATCATTTCAAAACTCTATATATATGATGCGTATTTTTAAAGAATAATAATTTATTTTTAAAACATGTTTAAGTAATTATTTAAAATATTAAAACACTTTAAATAAACATCGATAACTCATTTCCAATTCATTTTTAAATAAAACTAATCGATTTACAAAGCTTATTATAAAAATGTGAATTCATTTCAATAAATATTAAATATTAGAATAATCTACTTTACGAAATATTTCAATACTAAAATAGCTTTAACTATATAGTTTAATAAATAAAAATCCCATTTTAAAACTATTTTAGTTTCTCAACAAAAATCTATTTTAAAAATCCAATATTACCAATTTCAATTTATAAATCTCTCTCGATTCATATTACATCGACTACATTTCAAATTCATAATCATTCTCACATTTTAAAAATAGAATCCGCTATTTTTTTTCCAAAACCTATTTCCATATTTCAATATAAATTCACACTGTAAATTTATATTTTCCAATTTATCAACAGATAATCATTTTTCCTTATTTATAAACTTCATTTATAAATTTATAAACCCCTTTTTAGTATCACTTGGTTATTAAATAATCTCATCTATTAAATCTACTTTTATGAATCTGTTTCTTAATAAATCCCATTTATTTTCCAAATCTATTTTAAATATCGATTTCAACTTCTTTTCCATAAATCCAGAAATATCACTTAAAATCCATTGTTAAAAATCCCTTATATAAATTGTTTTTTGAATCTCCAATTAAAACATTTTTCGAACAGTTGAGTACAAATCCAAAATCAAGTCACTATTTTATCCAAATCAATTTCTTTTGAAATAATCCAATATTCCAATATAAATATTTTTATATCCAAAATATCCTTTTAATTCCTTCAAATTCAAAAATAATATTTATGGTATTTAAATTACCAAAATTAAGGCCAATGCTACTATAGCATCCAATAAATCAAATCACATAATAATCCATAACAGATTATTCAATCACATCATATATCGCTATAGATGAAAAATAATCAATATATTTGAGGAATCCAGTTGGATCCTTTCAACTTGTTTCCCTGCAACCAAAGATGTTATACAACATAAAACAACAATCCCATTTCGAGGCGGAATATCGCGGTAGTATAGGGTCATCCACTATTATGCGGGGCACATAGTGTCTCATCCGCTCTAATCGGCAGGAATATATTCAATTACTAATATGTATACTAATATATATATAATATAACATCCAACTGATAAATATTTATCAATTCATCCAATCAATCAATAAATAATTTTTTTTATTTCAAATTCAAACCAACAATCCAAATGAGATTATTATTTACTCACCCTGATTTTTAATTTGCCGAATATCCTGATTTTAAACTAAATCAAACAACGTTCGATTTAATTTAAAATTCCAGCTGACTCCGAAAAATCTCGAACCTCGTCGATACGATTTCATCGTGATTCGTTTCGTCCGAAACGGACCTCGTATGCGAAAATTACACTATAATTATCAATACATTAATAACTATCATTAATTTACAAAGTAAACAAATAAAAAAACAATCCTAACCTCTACGGCCTCGCTCCAGGCTATGCACGCCTCCCCTCCCAATTTCCAGATCGCAACTCCATCTACATTTTTTTTAAACAAGCATATTCCATTTTAAAGAAGGAGAAGTAGAAGGTATATACGCGATTTAAAAGTGGAGAGGGTGGCTTTGGGTCAGACGTAGCCTGGTGATGGTACATGGTTAGGGTGGCTCGAGGCTACGATTTGAAATCTTTTATTTTATTCAAAATATCTCGCATTACATACGGTTAAATCTCGATCTCTTATTGAGGCGTGTTTCTTGGCATCCTTAATGTTATACCCCTATTCCAAATCCAATGGAACTAGTCTCGAGACCTAATTCGATCGTATGTGGAAGATAGCTTTTTGAACCCAATTAGTATTAAATTTCCAACACGTTTCTATCGTAACTACAAACGTTACGAAATTTGAAACCCAATAATAATATAGTATTATGGATCCAATGGAACAAGTTTCGTCGAATTTTGAGACTGTGCCCCGGATCGCTATTTTAACGCGTCGATTAAATTGACGATTTCAAAAATTAGCGAAATCACTTGAAATTCCAGTTTTAAAAACTTACTAACTCAATTATAATCTCAATAGAATTTATATCCATATTAGAAATCATTTCAGTTCATATTCAACTCAAATTTCAATTATCCACCATTTCCGTATTACGATAAATCGCTATATTTGAAATTTAAATTCATTTTATAATTTCAACTGAAATCTTCATATACAAAATCAACTTATATTCCAATTCAACATTTAAAACCATTTAAATGTTCAAAATCAAATGACAGAAAATCCGGATCGTTACAGTTTAATTGGTACCCACTTCTTTTGTTAGGGTCCTATGTGTTAGACAAAGACGGTCTCCATAACCAAGAGGGTTTGGGTCCTTTAAAGAAATAATTTTTATTATGAACAACATTTTTTAGATAGTTATCTATGTGTTTTTATCTATTTAGTTTGTTATTGGATTTCCGAATTCAAATTTTAATTATTTTGGTGTTAGACATCTTTTCTACAGTATCTGACTTCTTGAACCTATTATATAGTGAACTATAGTTTTTTATATTTTGAAGATTTCTTAAATCCTAATCCATTGCGATTTCCATATGGTTTTGAAATTTTTATCAAGTTATCCAAGTTCTGCTTTCCTTTATTAAATTTCAAAATATTGTTAGTAATCTTGTCTAACTTATCATTAAGATGAGAAATTTCAGATTTTAATGCTTCTACATCGTTCTTTAATATAACATTTTCTTTTCAAATTTCATCATTTTCTAGTTTAATTTTTCTTATTTCACATAATAATGAGTCATTTTGAATAGATAAATTCTTATATTTTTCTTGTGAAGTTTCTAATTCTTCTTCTAAAATAGTTTTCTCATCTTTTAATAGTCCTGTTTCAAGTTCCATACGATTAATTTTGGCAACATACTCTTTATTTAGTGTTTTAGTTTCTCTATATTTATCATATAATTCCATGCTAAGTTCTAAAATTTCTTCATAAGTAAGATCAGGACATACCTCTTCAGTGTTTGCCATAAAACAGACATTAGCCTGCTCAGAATCACTATTGATGTCACTGTCTGATGATGAAGATGAATCTAAGTCATCCCATGTTACTTGAAAAGCTGTTTTCTTTTCTTGAATTTCTCGAACATGCCTTTATTTTTATCATTGCTAAGTTCCGGGCATTGTTTCTTCATGTGTCTGAGCTTGTCACACCCAAAACATTTGATTGAAGTTTGGTTGGATGAATTTGAATTTCCTCCATTTTGGGATCTCGTCATCCTTTTGAATTTCTTGAATTTGTTGTAATTTTTGGCAATAAATACAATCTCATCTTCATCTAAATCCGAGTTATTATCATTGGCTTGGAAGGCTGTATTTTTCTTTTCATTGATTTGTTCTTTTCTTGGCTGCAAATTTGCTTCGTACGACATCGAATTTCATTTCAATTCTTCAACTTTTAGTTGAGATAAGTCATTTGCTTCTTCAATGGCCAATACTTTTCGTTCCCATTCATTTTTTTAAGGAAGTTCAAATACGTGTAACTAAATCAAAATCGGTAAATTTAACTTCAAGTGCCATGAGATCATGTTGGATAGTTTGAAATCCAGCATACATATCACCAATAGATTCATTTGCTTTCATTTTAAATGAAGAAAACTGATTTTGTAAAATGGAAATCTTTGTTTGCTTAACTTTGTTAGTGCCTTCGTGAGTGAATTGTAGTGTACGTCATATATCATATGCAGAAGTGCACAAGATAACATGTGAGAATTCATTTTTATCAAGTGAACAGAATAAAACATTCATAGCTTTAGCATTGTTTGTTGCTGTATGTTATCCCGCCTTTTGGCAAGGCCGTAACACCAAGGAATTGACTAGTGACCAATGACGGTCCATCCTAGAGATCAGTTATACACGGGCTCACTACGGATATCGATGAATTTTGTCCGAGTCCGGATCGAGCCAAAATTGATAAGACATGTCAAGCAAGGTCAGGAAAGGCAACATTCCAAATTTCAAGTCAATCCGAGGTCGTACGCTCAAGATATCGTCGATGCAAATGGAGCACATGGCCTTGAGTTCGAATCCATAGGCAGTAACGTGCGTTCGAATCCATGGACCTTCCCCTGCTTCGCATCGATGAAACCCCTCTACTTCGTATCCATCTGGCCTCGAAGCTTCGTAACCATCAGTGAACACTCTGTTCGAATCCATCTGTTCAACTTCACGTGGATTCGCATCCATCAACAAGCGTTCGCTCGAATCGGTCTAGATGAGTCTCTTCGAATCCATGGAGCTACGCTAATTCATAACCTTCAGGTTAAAGTCCTTTGAATCCGTCTGAGATGAAGTACTTTGAATCCGCGAAGACTAATCACCTCGTATCCATCCAGTACCATTGCTTCGAATCCACTCCCTCGAATCCACTACGTCAAAGCAGCTAGAATCATGGAGTCGACCCAGTCAACTCGGAGTGAAAGGCGGATCGATACGAAGAAGACGCACCACGTCAACAATACCACGCGTGAAGCCATCGATTCGACCCTATCGATTCGAAGGGGATCGATTCGAACAGACCACATCAGCCAGAAATGAAATCTTGAATCGATCATATCTCGAGATCTACAAGTCCAAATGCTATGAAATTTGGACAGGAGCTAACTGGCAACCTAAGGAATGTCCATGCCAAATTTCAGCTCAATCGGAGCAAATCTTGATCGATTCGAAGCAAGGGTCGAATCGATCCCAAAGTGGGCCCGGATTTCCAAAGAGCGGGCATGTGGGCCCCCTCACGTGCCAGAACTGGTCTCCCCTCAATTTAGGCGAAATATCAGCCTCCTACACCTATAAATAGGACCCCTAGTCATTCAGAAAAGGGGATCTGGATTCTGAAGCGCCCAGACTCTACCGGATCGAGATTTGCATCTTATTCTTTCTATTGAATCCGAATTCCAAGCTATAATTTGCTGTTGTTCGCTGTAATCACTTGTAATCATTGAAAGAGAATCAATAAAAATCATCAAAACTTCATAGTGGACGTAGGCGATACGCCGAACCACTCGAAATTGCTTGTCTGCGTATTTACAATTCTGTTTATTGGAGTTTTTGTTAGATAATCTCTGTTTTACATTTATGTTCTTCATTTTATCTCTTCAAATAACTCCCGAAGAGTGTTGTGCCCATTTTTGGTACAAACACTGTGTTCTTTTGGGCATCTGTCCAAGTGATTATATCCGTTTCTAGTGCTACATATTTAACTAGTGTTGCTTGCCAAATTTCTAAACCATTTGCTTCCATAAAAATATGCACGTGTAGACTAGTAAGCATAATTCGATCCAGTGAATAGTGGTGGATGTGCAGTTGATTGTCCTTCTCGAAATATACTTTCCATATTAAATATGTTTCAATTACGTGTTACTGTGAATTGAAATAACCGCGCTCTGATACCAAATGTAAGAGTGTATGGATCGTATATTTATAACTAATATGCAAGTGTAGTAAAATACTAACTTATGAATAATAGAGTAAAGTAAATAATAGAAAAAGAAACAATCACACCAGAGTTTTTATACTAGTTCGGACCTCCCGTCCTACGTCGTGTCCCGAAGCTCCTCTTCGGCTTTAACTAATAAAAAACCCTCGCTTTGCTCCGATGAATAGGCTGGATACAGAAGTTATTTCTAAGACAAGTATGTATTCTGAAAAACATTGATTTTGACTGCACGGTACAAATTTTCCTATAATCTCTTTTGAGTAGTATGTATATGTGAAGCTTTGATTTTAGGAAGTGATAAAGGCTAATATTGTTCGCTTTTAGAGATCAGAATATGCAAAGAATGTAGATAAGAGATTCAGAAAATTCAAGTAAATTAATTCTTAAAATCTGTGCATATATATAGATGATGAAGAGTTTTTGTGAAGAGTAATATCCCTAGGAGTTTTCTGGTTCAATCTAAAGATTGCAATTATTGGGAAGGAAGAAATGCGGTGAAGAGTTGTGGAAGCAACCATTAGATTGAAGCATATGACCTTTCATTGTATTAGGTCGTTACTCAGCACAGACGTATGGTAATAAGTTCAGACGTTTGAGCTTCTATCTATTTGTTAATCAGAAGCCACACATAGACGTCTGAATGTTTTAATCAGACGTCTAGTGTAATTTCGTTTTTAAAACTAGTGCTTCAGTCAGACGTATGATATTTAATGTCATACATCTTACATAATTTTTTTTTGTACTTCAGCCATTTGATATATGAAGTATTAAAAGAGTTTTTCGTGCGATGCTTGTGTTTAAAAATAACAACTAAAGGAGATTTGACAATTTATATCTATGTAAATAATAACACTATGTTAACTTTTCTAATACTGATGATTCTTCTCCTTTGTTAGTTGTCTTCAAGTTGAATTCTGAAAGCTTTTTCCCACAAGTGATAGAATATAATATTGTATGTGTATGATTGTATAGTTGTTGTCATCGAAACCATAAAGTAGTAGTTCCAACATGTTAAAGTTATTAGTTCTCGTGCTTTGGATGCCACCAGACTTTGGCATCTCAGGTTGGGTCAAATTCCTATGAACAGGCTTAGAGTTGCTTCGTGGATGGAAGATGATCAAAAGTGACTTTGACAAGTTGGATTTCTACCAAGAGTGTGTGTTAGGTAAGACGATTAAGGTATCTTTTGGAGTTGGACTCCATAGATCAGATAGGGTACTTGCTTATATGCATACAGATGTTTGAGAATCAGTTGCTACTGCTTCCATTGGGGAGCGAAGTATTTTTTCTCCTTTATTAATAATTTTTCTTGGAAAGTTCAGGTGTATGTGATGAAGGCCAACTCAGAGAGCTTTGAGAAGTTTAAGGCTTGGAAGGTGCTTGTTGAGAACCAATCTGGTTCTAAGTTGAAGGTACTCAGATCTGATAACGGGGTGAGTTTGTCTCTGGGGAGTTCCTCGACATTTGTGGACATCATGGCATTGAGAAACATTTTACTACACCAGGTGATCCGCAATCCAATGAGGTTGCTAGGAGGATGAGTAGGACTTTACTTTAGAAGGCTCGTTGCTTGAGATTGGTGGCGGGCTTACCTTGAGGCTTTTGGGCTGAGGCATTATCGACTGAGGCGCATATAATTAATTGGATTTTGTGCTCAGCCATAGACGGGAAGATTCCAAAAAAGAAGTGGAGAGGTAAAGCCATGTACCTTGGTAATTTTTGTATTTTTGGTTGTTCTGTGTATATTCACCATACATGTGATGATAAGCTGAAGACTAGAGCATACAAGGGCATCCTCTTGGGATACACAAATGGTACCAAAGGGTATCATATTTGGCACCCTATTGATAAGAAGATTGTTTATTCTATACATGTTACTTTTGATAAGTCAGTAATGTTCAATCCTAAGAAAGACTTACCTACCACATCATATGTTTCTAATAGGCCTAAGGAGATGGAAGAGATTCCTATTTTACAGCCTAGTAGTAAAGTTGTTAATGTAGTTGAGAGTGAGATAGATGCAGTTGATGTGACATCACAGAGTAGTCCACATGTGCCTTCCAGTAGTGTTAGTGATGTGCATGAGACCAGAGGAAGATTAGTTCAAGGTGGAGCTGAAAGGAGTTTAGGCAAATTTGTACCTACTCGGGCTAGTCGTAGGATTATTAGACCGTCTGAGAGGTATAGTGATTAGCATCATGCAAACCTTAGCCTTAGTGATCAGTTTGGTTATGCCCTACATGTGGTTCATGAGGAGCCGCTTGACCTTGATGAAGCTTTAAAGTCATGTAATAGTTCGAAATGGATGTGCGCTATGAAAGAGGAACTAAAGTCATTGTAGAAGAACAAGACTTGGGATTTGGTACCTTCTCCTCAAGGAAGCTGAGCCATAGGTTGCAAGTGGGTGTTCAAGGTAAAGGATAAGGGAAGATACAAGGCTAGACTTATTGCTAAAGAGTTGTCATAGAGGAAGGGATTGGAGTATGATGATATTTGTTCTCCTGTAGTGAGACACATCTCCATCCATATTTTGCTTGCTATAGTTGCCTCTCACGACTTGGAGTTGGAGCAACTTGATGTGAAGACCGCTTTCTTGCATGGAGATTTGGATGAGACCATTTACATGAAGCAGCCATACGACTATGTCGTAGATGGAAAAGAGAATTGGGTTTGCAAGCTAAAGAATTCATTGTATGGACTTAAGCAGTCGCCGAGACAATGGTACAATAGGTTTGATTCTTTTATGTTTTCACTTAGTTTTGATCGTAGCATCAAAGACGCTTGTGTGTACTTCAAGCATTTGAAGAATGGTTACTAGGTGTATTTACTCTTGTATATGGATGATATGTTGATTACTTCTAAGGACAAACCTAAAATTGATAGTTTGAACTTGAAACTTAAGGCGGAATTCGAGATGAAAGACCTTGGAGAAGCAAGGAAGATTTTGGGTATAGAAATCCAAAGGGATAAGAAGCCTGGACTTTTGAGGCTCACTCAAAAGGAATATATTCTAAAAATGCTTGCTCGGTTTAGCATGGAAGGAGTAAAGGCAAGTAGCACACCAATGCCTTTGCACATACAGCTTTCTAGTAGAGGCTCTCCGATCTCGGAGAAGGACAAGGCTTATATGGAGAAGGTTCCCTGTACGAGTGCAGTTGGTAGTCTGATGTTTGCCATGGTTTGCACTAGGCCTGACATTGCAAAGGCAATTGTATTGGTGAGTAGATTCATGTCAAATCCAGAAAAGACACATTGGGAGGCAGTGAAGTATATTTTCAGATATCTTAGAGGGTTTGCAGACCATAGGTTTGTCTTTGGCGGTAGAGATAAAGATTTTAGCTTGATTAGATTTTGTGATTCTGACTATGCTGGTGATAGCGATCGAAGGAGGTCAACCTCAGGTTATGTGTTCATTATTGGTGGGATAGCTATTAGTTGGTGAGCGAGGTTGCTGACAATTATGGCTTTGTCTACTACAGAGGCAAAGATTATATTTTCGGTTGAAGCGGTTAAGGAGGCATTTTACTTAAAGCGTTTGTTGTGTGACTTGGGCTTCCTTTGTGAAGGCACATAAGTGAATTGTGATAGCCAAAGTGAAATTCAGTTAGCTAAAAATCTAGCTTTCAACTCAAGGATGAAGCATATTGAGACGAGAGAGTCCTTTCTTATCTTTGTGGATGAAGAGAAGCTTGTACGTTTTCAAAAGGTTCACACAGAGGAGAATGCAACAGATATGTTTACCAAATCGTTATCCATTGCGAAGTTCGAGCACTGCTCGAACTTGATTCGCTTGATGAAGAGCTATGTGCCACAGCGTGGCACGGGGGAGAGTGAGTTGGTATATGGAGACATTTGTTTTCATTGTGGAGATTAGTAAGTCCTGCATGGAAAGGTACTTTCAACACTTTATTGGCGGGCAGTGACCTTGCCTGAGTTCGTTGACAAAGTGCAATGGGTGATGGCTATGTCGAAGCTAATTAAGAAAGTATCTGTGGTGTCTTGTCCAAGAGCTACTTGGAGTAAGAGGATGTAGGTGGAGTTGATAGGCTTGCATGGAAATGTAGTATAAAGGTGGATATTTTAAGATTTTGTGATACAATATTTCCAATTGTAGAAGATTTGAAAGATATTGTTGATTTCAGTGATACAATATTTCCATTTGCAGAAGATTTGAAAGATATTTAAGATAATTACTCAAATATATATTGCTTATTTTATACCATTAATGAGAATAACAAATTACCTACATGAGAAGAAGAATTATTTTGGGAGATTGAGGTAGTCAATTAATTCTCTAATTAGTTGATTAAAGAAGGATTCTTATCAGGTGCATGTAAATTGGGGGTAACAAGAATTTCAAATGGATGGACGTTTCCTATATGAATAGGAGAATTAATGAGGCATTAATTTATGACCATAAATCAATTACTTCAACCCCAAGTAATAATCTCTATATAAAGGCAGATATTAACATGAGCAGAATTATCTCTCGCGGTTGTATTTCTTATTCTTCTTCTCCATTGTCAATCTTGTAAAATTTTCTCCTCTTAAATAGTAATAAAATCTCATCTCCCCAAGTGGATGTACACTACCTCCCGGTAGTGGAACCACTATAAATCACATGTATTATTTTCTTTTATTGCTTGATCTGTAATTTCTTTTTAGCTGGTGACTACCTGTTGTTTGTTTTGCCTCATTGTCAATCCAGTCATATTTGTTTTTCCACAAGGTTGGGTTTTTTGTTCCTAAGGCGACCTTGAGGATTTTTCCCCAACATAAACCACTTTGAATAGATTTAAACAATCATATACTAACTAAACACAAAACATTATGACTAATGTAACTTTGTTTGTCAACTTCGTCTTGTCTTAGTTATTTTTGTCATCTTCATCTTGTGTAGTCTTATAAAACATTATGATATATTTTCCTATAAGATTGAGTATATACATAAATATTTCTTGTGTAGTTATCACTATCAAAATATCAAACTATAAGGTTCTAACATTCTCCCCCTTTTGATGATGAAAACTATACAATTTATAAAATAAATTTTATGAAAAAATAGGTTTTCCCCTTACTATATACTTCCTCTATTGATATGACCATATAATTTGTTCCCCCTTTGTCATCGACAAAAAGGAAACATGTATCAATAGGCGAAAGGAAGAATTTGACTAATGCTAAGTAGATTGTGTTTTAAGTTCTTAACTAATAAAACATTTGTAATAAGAGGTGAATTTGATATACTGTCATTGCTCACATCACTTTTTCCAATGACGTATCATTTGGAGTTATATCTAAAAGTGGTTGTTCCTTCATCTGAGTATATAATGTTTCATAGCATTTCTTTATTTTCTGTCATGTGCTAAGAGCTACCAATATCGAGTATCCATTTGCCTTTTTGTTATTTAGTACCTGCAAAAAATATTAATTTTAATTTGTATCCACTTCCATCATTACGGTTCTTAGAGTTAGGTCTTCAGAAACCATACCCAAGAAGGTTGGGAGTTCCCATTAAAAATAAAAATAAAGTTTTTATGTATATTAGATATAAAAAAATTTGTATACTTATTTCTAATGAAAATATCGTTAGTATTTTGAACCCATATCTTATTAGATTTATCACTTTTAGTAATAGGTTGTAGTTGACTAACTTTCTTTTCCTTTTTAAAATTAGTATACAGTGAACAATAGTGTTTAGAACTTGATTTTGATTTATTTATATTTTTAAGTCTTAAATGGTTATTATTTGTAGAAGATTGTGAGTTATTTATGATTCTAGGTAAATTCTCTCTTCCTTTATTAAGATTTAAAACATTCATAAATAGATTTTCAAAATTATTTATATGCCCTTTTATCTCTATACTATGTGAATCAACATTAGAACTTAAATTACTATTCTCTTTTGCTAATTTAACATTCCCTTTTTTATAAATATCAACATCACTACTTAAAAGAATGATTTGAGATGTTAAATTATTGCAATATTCTTGGAATTTAACTAGTTCTTCCTCTAGAATTGTCTTTTTCATCTTTTAATAAATCTACTTCTAATTCAGTTCTATTTAATTTTCCTAGGGTTTCTTTATATATTCTTTTAAGATGTTTTAATTTATCTAATAATTGAGAATTAATTTTTATAAGATCATCAAATAAAATATCACTTGCATCGTCGTTCAAGGCAATGAAACAAACATTTGCTTGTTTCGAATTGCTTTCACTTTCTAAAGATGAAAATGAGTCTGAATCATCCTATGTAACTTGAAAGTCTTGCATTTTATTTTTCTTGAAGAATCTTTTGTTTTTGTTCTTGAAGCTATTCTTCTCCTTTTTAAGATTCGAACAATCCTTCTTTATGTAGCCAAATTTGTCGTATTCATAGCATTTGAGTGTTGAAGATGATTTATTACCATTATTGTTTTAAAACTTCTATTCTTTTTGAGTTTCAGGAATTTCTTGAAATTTTCGGCTAGAAGTGCGAAACCATTGTCATCAACATCGAATTCTTCATTTTCTTCTTGCAACGCTATTGTTTTCCTTTCTTAAGCATGAACTCTTTTTGCTTGCAAATTCACTTTGTATGACATGAGATATCCTATTAACTCTTCGAGTTTTATGATGGAAAGATCATTAGCTTCTTAGATAGCTAAGATTTTTTGTTCACATTCATCTGTTAAAGAGTTAAGGATTTTTGAAACAATATCGAAATCTATAAATGTCCATCCTAGTGCTATAAAAGAGTATTTAATGTCTTGAGAACATGAATAAATATCACTAATATTTTCATTTTGCTTCATTCTAAAATTTTGGAATTGAGTTTTCAACTTTGAAATTTTACTTCATTTAACTTTTTTTGTTCTTTCATGAGTTACTTTCAAAGTACGGCAAATTTCATAAGCAGATGCATACACACTAACTCTATTGAATTCATTCTTGTCCAAAGAACAAAATAGCATGTTCATAGATTTAGCTTTACTAGTAACGTCCAATTTTTGGGTATTTAACCATTCTGCATAATCAGTGGTAGGAACAGTGTATTCCTTTTGTATAATATTCCAAGTGTCATTCATTAGCATGCATATATATATTTTCATCCTAATTGATCAATAAGTATAGTTTAACCAATTATATAGTGGTGGTCGTACAGTAGATTGTTCTTCAATAAAAGTAGAAGTAATGTTTTCCATATTACTTGTATGATATTCTATAAACTTTGTCACAGTTTATGAAAACCTTGCTCTTATGCCAAATGAAAATCTCTATGGATCGAGTAACATGAATTGTTCTAAAAAATTAAAATTTGTATAAAAATAGCCTAAATAAAAATGCTCTAAAGTAAAGTGCATTAGAGATTTTCATACTGGTTCAGACTTCCCGTCCTACGTCCCAATCTAACACCTTCTGCACTTAAACAATAACTCTTACTTAACCTGGAGGAATAGGTATCTTACAAAACTGCTTGAGCTGTCAAACATAACTTCGTGCCTGTAGATCTCAAACAGATCTTCAACTACGAAAGTAGTAAAAAAGGTTGACTTCGTGTGTTCTAAATAAGATGGATGAGTCGATAGAGTTCACCCTTCCTATAATCTTCTTTATAATGGTATATCGTGTATATGTGAAAGAGTGGAAGTAACTGATCACTTAAATAATATTTCTTGAATGCTCAAGTGATTAATATTGTAAATGAAAGCCTTTGAATACAAGGATAGATTCAAGAGATTTTGAAAGAATAACAATGGAAATTCATATGTATTGTCATGTTTGATTATTGTATCAAACTGATATATATAATGATTGAAGAGTTATATGCATTCATGAGAAGTAGCTGCTACCAAAGATAAGTGCAACTCTTCATGGAAGGAAATTTCCTTTCGCTTGAGCAAGAAGACTCTTCAAAAATTTGAAAAAATATGACAGTTATAAGTAAATAGTCTATTGGTAGTGTACCAACCAATCGACTGCTTACAGTTGAAAAAGTGAGTTTTCAAACAGAAAGTCGATCGTAACTGTGGAACTAGTCGACGGGTTGAGACATCAGCTGACTGTTTCTATTTTTTTAATCAACTGGTTATGTTGTTTTATAAAAAATAAAATGCACAAGTATATTAGTCGACTAAGCAAGTTTAACCAGTCGATTGATATTGTATTAGTCGAATGGTTGTCATCTTCGTCGTTTTTGTCATCTTCATCTTGTGTAGTTTTATAAAACACAATGATATATTTTCTTGCAAGGTTGAGCATATATAGAAATATTTCTTGTGTAGTTATCGATATTAAAATATCAAACTATGAGGCTGTAAGAGCATTCCCAACCGTGTCTGTTGTCACATGTCAATTCAAACTCATTCAACCAAAACCCACCCCCACTCTGCAAAAAAAGAAACTTGGCTGGCTTTAATTTAGCCTGCTAAGGAAATGGAGCCTTAGCCGACTAAAAGAAAGCCGGCTAAGGCACAATGCTAGGGTTGCTTCGACAACCTTCCGAATTGTCAAAGCAACCCAAAAGTGGACAACCGATCCTTTGTTGGGGATCGGTGGCTTCCTAACCAACCCACGGTTGGAATTCTCTAACAATAAAAAAAATTGAAAATATAAGAATATTACTTGTTATAGCTTGCAACAGCCTTCTCTAACAAAGAATGTGGGTTGAATAAGGAGCTGCTACATTATCGGAACTTATAAAATGAGGTTGCTAAACAAAACATGGGGTACATCAAATTATCTTTTGCTGATAAGAATTCATCAAAGTTTAAAGCTAAATAACACAAAAGCAACATACATGGTATAGAGGACACATGTGGTACGATCTTTAATCAAAAGTGATGAAATAGGTCATGCTTTTATTAAATACTTTACAAATATTCTTGGATATAATAGTCCCCTGTAGATTGACTACACCATCCTCGACTCTACGGAAATTCTTGGAATAATATAGGAAAGCATTAATCTCATCAAATAAGTTGAAGATTCTAAAATCAAAGCAGCCTTGTTTAGTTTAAACCCTAATAATTGAAGTGGCCTTGATACCCAGTGTTTTCTTCTTCAAAAAATGTTGGACCACTATTTAAGAGGACTTTCTTAAAGCAATATACTATTTCTTCAACACTGGTATTTAAGGAGTAGCATAAATGTCACAAATTTAGGTCTTATACCTAAGGTTTATTAGCCATACAAAAGTGAGTGACTATACACCTATACGATGCTGCAATGTTATTTATAAAAGCATTTCTAAAGTCCTATCAACCAGACTAAAAACAGTACTGCAAAGAATCATTTCTACTAACCAGCAAGCTTTTCTAAGCTCTAGAAGCATCAGTGATAATGTTTTTCTGATTCAACAACTCATGTCAAAGTACAATAGAGACTCCATATCCCCAAGATTCCTTGCTAAATTAGATACATAATGTTGGGGGAAAATCCCTCAAGATCACCTTAGGAAAAAAACCCAACCTTGCAAAAAAACAAATAGGACCGAATTAATGGTGAAGCAAAACAAATAACATATAGTCACTAGCTAAGAGCCATCACAGATCAAGCAATAAGAGAAAATAACACACATGATATATGGTAGTTCCACTACCGTGAGGTAGTGTACATCCCCTTAGAGAGAGGAGATTTTATTGCTTTCTAATAGGAGAAAATTTTACAACATTGATAATGGAGAAGAAGAATAAGAAATACAATTGAGAGAGATAATTCTACTCATGTTAATCTCTGCCTTTATACAGAGATTATTACTTGGGGTTGAAGTAATTGATTTATGGTCATAAATCAATGCCTCATTAAGCCTCCTATTTATACAGGAAATATTTATCCATTTGATTTTCCAATTTTCCCTAGTTTACATGCGCCTGATAAGATTCCTTCTTTAATCAACTAATTAGGAAATTAATTGGTTAGCTCAATCTCCCAAAATAATTCTTCTTCTCATGTAGGTAATTTATTACTCTCTTTAATGCTATAAAAGAGGCAATATATACTTGAGTAATTATCTCAAATATCTTCCAAATCTTCTGCAATTGGAAATATTGTATCACTGAAATCAACAATATCTTCCAAATCTTTTGCAATTGGAAATATTGTATTACCAAACCTTACAATCTCCACCTTGATACTATATTTCCACGCAAGCCTATCAACTCAACCTACATCCTCTTACTCCAATTAGGACCTATCAATCTCCACAATGAAAACAAAAGTCTCCGTGAACCATCCCAACTCTCCCCTCGCCCCGTGCCACTATATGGCACCTCATATTTTGATAAGTGATTCCAATTCGAGCAACGCCCAAACTCTACAGCCTGCAAAGGCTTATGCATATCAGCTGCTTTCTCCTTTGATCTCTGATGACCAACTTCAGACGATCCCTACTTTCCCTCATCAAGCACATCCTCTTGGCAGAACCTCACCATGTTGAAACTTTCCCATTTGATCTCATTATGTCTATGCAGAAACTCAAAGTCCCTTCTCGTATGTCTAGCTTTGACATCTTCTCCACGAGAACTGTAGGCTCCAACTCTAGACCCTCCAAGTAAAATGTTTCCCTTCAGAAGATACAAATTCTGGAACATATCTCACTTTATCACTACAAGTGCAGCCTTAGAAACCCTCAGACTATCCTTCTCCATAGTCACCTTGCATCCTTTCGATGACAACTGTCCAAGAGATATTATCGACATCCGAAGACTTGAAACATAACAGACACCTGTTAAAGTGCGTATCATCCCGTCAAACATGCAAATCTACACAGTACTTACGCCCATGGCTCTACAGCTAGCATCATTTCCCATAAGATTCTCATATTCTTTTTTTCTTTCAAAAGAATTGAAATAATTATTATTAGGTGTCATATGCAAAGACGCTTCCGTATCTAGCACCCATTGGTCTGATATATCCGACACTACCGCCGTTAACATTTTATTGGATACAACTTTCTCCATCGCAATTGGTGAACTTCTGATGCAGTACAGAAAGCCAAGGGTCTAGGTCGCTCACGACCTAAGGAGTGTGTAGGTCGCTCACGACCTAAGGAGTTAAAGGGGGGAGTGAGTGATGCTGAGAAGAGTAGTTGCACAGTCCAATTCGGTGAAGTGTTAGGTCGCATACGACCTAACAAAGCTTTTAAGTTGGAGGAACGACCTAACATGTTCTTAGGTCGCGTACGACCTAAGTGTGCAGTACAACATGGTGAACGACCTAACATAACACCAAGTACAGAGCTACGACCTAACGGGTTAGTGGATGGCGAGCTAAAACAAGGAGATAGGTCGCTGGAACGACCTAACATGCCTTTAGGTCGCATACGACCTAACGAGATAGGGAAGAAGGTGCTGGAACAAGCTAGCGGGGTGCTCCGACCTAACAGTCTGAAGGGAAAGGTGATACGACCTAACGAGTTACGACCTATGTTAGGTCGTAAGGAAACGGAACAAGCTAAGTTAGGTCGCAAAGTCTTAGGTCGCGAAGGCTTAGGTCGCAAGGACTTAGGTCGCAAAGGCTTAGGTCGCAAAGTCTTAGGTCGCGAAGGCCTAGGTCGCAAAGTCATTAGGTCGCGAAGGCTTAGGTCGCAAAGACTTAGGTCATGGAGGCTTAGGTCGCAAACAATTTCTGAAGCCGCTTCTGTTAGGTCGCAAACGAAGGGATGCCGTTCATTCTTAGGTCGCAAAGCTCTGGATACCATGGATTTCCTTAACTCGCTGATCTGGAATGCTGTAGGGTCTTAAGTCGCGGAAGATTGTAGCCGTAGATTGTTATGCCGCTTTATCAGATGCCGTTCATTTGTTAAGTCATGGAATAATGTAATTAGGTCGTTACCGACCTAAGTGAGTCATTTGTCTTTTAACCTGTTTGTTAGGACGCGTCTGTACTAGGTCGCAACATTCAAGGTAGAAGGTCGTTTTTGACCTAAATACTTGTAATATTTTGAAACTTTTCTGCTGTGTTGAGTTGTAGCCTATAAATAGGCGTGTTTGGTCATTTTGTAAGGGTGTTGAATATTGAATAAAATTCTCTTTTGATTGCTTTGTGCTTTCATTCAAATTGGTAGTTGAGTGTAATCTCCTATCTCCTCTTTCGGATAATCGAGTGCGCTCGATTCAACGATTGTAGAAGCCGATTCGCGGAATCAAGTGCGCTTGATCAACGCTTGAAGAATTGAAGATCTTTGAACCCGGTATCGTGCGCGATCAACGAGTTCGAGATAGCTAGAGTTCGGTATCTTCGGATCAACGAATTCGGGCAATTCAGCATTCATCAATCCATCGACTGCTATTTTCACCGATCTACATTGTTTTGAATAATCCGCTGCGTCAGTTTTGGTATCAGAGCTTGTTTTAGCCAATCATAGCTAGATCGAGACTTGGAGCCTAATCATTTGAAGAGTTTTGAAGTTTGAGAAGAAGCCGAGCTTGAAGTGTTGGGACACGGCCGAGAGGAAGAAGTTGTTCGCATTTGTTGGAAGATTGAAGTTCGGATTTGCATTGGAGGCCGAAACTTTGTCCATCGTGTTCATCGTGATTTGCTACAAAGTGGAAGTTTTCGATCCGTTTCATTTTGGATCAAAATCCGAAAAGTGTTAGAATTTGTGAAGCTCAAGTATGCCGCCAAGAAGAGCTAATCGCCACCAAAACGTAGAAGCTTTATATCGAAGAGAGGAGGCTGATGAGATGGAGCAAAGAATCAATGAGAATTTTAGTGAGAAGCTTAATGAAGGAATTGGCCGGTTAGAGAGGCTTATGACGGAGATGAATCAAAATCGGAGAAGGGTTTCACCAGAATCGAATCATGGAGGTAGTAGAATCTCGCCACATTCTAATCGAGACCGAAGTATTGAAAATGATCAAGGGCGTGGGAGGAACGTGAATGATCATGAACGGAGGAATGTCGATAGAAGGGATGATGGTGGAAGGCGTAATGGTAGTAGAGATGTTGGTGGTCAGAATCGACATCGTTATGCATCTGATTTTGAAGAGGAGTATGATGGTGGTAGTATTCAAGGAAGAGGTCAAGGAAGAAACTATTCTGAGTATGATCACAGGTGGGAATCGGGGATGAAGACAGAAATTCCTGAATTCAAGGGTGGTATGCAAGCAGAGGAGTTTCTAGATTGGGTGGCTAATGTTGAGGAGATTTTTGATTTCAAAGAAGTACCAGAACATCGTAGAGTGAAGTTGGTTGCTACGAGGCTGAGGGGTAGAGCTTTGGCATGGTGGCAGCAAACCAAGCTTACACGTGAACGTATGGGGAAGTCAAAGATTGAATCTTGGGAAAAGATGAAGAAATTGATGAAAGCGACATTCTTACCTTATAATTATCAATCGCTTATGTATCAGAGATTGCAGAACTTGAGACAAGGAACGAAGTCTGTGAATGACTATGCTGATGAATTTTATCAACTCATTGCAAGGAATGATATTATGGAAACAGAAGAGCAGCTGACATCTAGGTTCATTGGAGGATTGAGAATGCAGATTCAGGATATGGTCAATATGTTCGATCCAAGATCTGTAGCGGAAGCACATCAGAAAGCGTTGGCTTGGGAAAAACAAGGGAGACGAGGAGGTGGTGTGTTTACTAATTCTAACAATCAAGCGAAGGGTGTTGGAGGAAATTCTAATGTTTCTAAACCTATCAGTAGACCAGTGGTGAAGGAGGCTGAGAAGACAAGGGTTAACAATGGTTTCAAATGTTACAATTGTCAGGAAATGGGTCATAAAAGCAGTGAGTGTCCAAAACCAAAGAAGAGAACCATGATTGCAGAAGTTGACGATGAGGATGTTGATGAAGATTGTTCTAATCCAGCTGAGGAGGATGAGCAGGATATTGCGTCAGGAGACGAAGGTTGTAACCTAATGCTGAGGAGATCGTGTTTAACACCGAAGCAGGAGGAAGCTAGTTGGTTGAGGAGTAATATCTTTCAGTCAACATGTACTATTCTGGGGAAGGTGTGTAAGTTTGTGATCGACGCAGGAAGCTGTGATAATATTATTTCAACCGAAGCTGTGACGAAGTTGAAATTGAAGACAGAGAAACATCCGAGTCCATACAAGTTAGCATGGTTGAGAAAAGGAGGAGAAGTGAAAGTGGATAGACGAGTTCGAGTTCCATTCTCTATTGGGAAGAAATACAAAGATGAAATATGGTGTGATGTAGTAGAGATGGATGTATGCCACTTATTATTGGGAAGACCATGGCAATATGATCGAGCAGTACTACATGACGGTCGGACCAATAGTTACAGTTTTATGTTTAAAGGCACGAAGATTATCTTAGTTCCGAAGAAGAGATCACAAGAAGAAAGTAAGTCCGAAGAAATCGAAGAGCTGAAAATTTTATTGACTTTAAAGGAGTTTGTTAAGGAGGTTGAGGAAGAACCAGAAGTATTCTTGTTGATTGGACGAGAAAGCAGTGAAGAAGTTGAAATTCCTGAAGAAGTTAAACCAGTTTTGAAATAATTTGACGATGTATTTCCAGAGGAGTTACCAACGGAGTTGCCACCGTTGAGAGATATACAACATCAGATAGATCTTGTTCCAGGTGCTGTATTGCCACACAGACCACATTATCGAATGAGTCCGAAGGAACATGAAGAATTGCGGAGGCAGGTAGAGGAATTGCTTGAGCAGGGGCGTGTGCAGGAGAGTCTGAGTCCTTGTGCTGTACCAGCTTTATTGGTACCCAAGAAGGATGGGACGTGGAGGATGTGCACTGACAGTCGAGCATTGAATAAGATCACTGTGAGATATAGATTTCCAATGCCGAGGTTGGATGACTTGTTAGATCAAATAAGTGGAGCTACTGTATTTTCGAAGATTGATTTGAAGAGCGGATATCATCAAATTCGTATCGGACCAGGAGATGAGTGGAAGACTGCTTTTAAAACCAGGGAGGGTCTATACGAGTGGTTGGTCATGCCGTTTGGCTTATCAAATGCACCAAGTACTTTCATGAGGGTGATGAATCAGATTTTTCGACCATTCATTGGGAAATTTGTGGTGGTGTATTTCGATGATATTCTTATTTACAGTGGGAGTCCAGAGGAACATTTGAATCATCTTAGAGAAGTGCTGATGGTATTGCGACAAGAACAATTCTATGCTGCAACGAAGAAATGTGTGTTCATGACGCATAGTGTTTTATTTCTGGGGTATGTTGTTTCAGAGAAAGGAATACAGGTTGATCAAAGTAAAGTTGAGGCGATCATAAATTGGCCGCAACCCAAGACGATAACGGAAGTTCGTAGTTTCCATGGGTTGGCTTCATTCTATCGAAGGTTTATACCACACTTTAGTAGTGTGATGGCACCTGTTACAGATTGCATGAAAGGTAAACAGTTTGCATGGACAGAGGAAGCAGGGAGTGCTTTTGGGAAGATCAAGGAATTGCTGACGACTGCACCAATTCTAGTATTACCTGATTTTCAGTTGGTATTTGAACTACATACTGATGCATCCAAGGTTGGGATTGGAGGGGTGTTGAGTCAGAAGGGACGTCCAATTGCATATTTCAGTGAGAAGTTGTCAGGAGCGAAGATACGATACAGTACATATGATGTGGAGTTTTATGCTGTTGTACAATCTATCAAACACTGGAGACACTATCTATTTCAGAAGGAGTTTGTTCTTTACACCGATCATGAAGCATTGAAGCATTTGCAAGGGCAAGACAAGATTTCAGCGAGACATGCATCGTGGATTGCATATCTACAACAGTTTACTTTTGTTGTGAAACACAAGTCAGGGGTGACAAATCGAGTGGCTGATGCTTTGAGTAGGAGGAGTCATTTGTTGGCTACGCTGAAAGTTGAAGTGACGGGGTTTGAAATATTGCCAGAATTATTTGTTGAAGATCCTTACTTCATGAAGTTTGTTGATAAAGTTAAGGAGGGAAAGACGGATGAGTTTTTGATGGTAGATGGTTTTCTTTTTAAAGGAAGTCGATTATGCATACCGGAGGGTAGTCTGAGAATGAAGATTATCAAGGAGTTACACGAATAAGGACATGTTGGGAGAGACCGTACCTTACAGTTAATTTCACAATCCTACTTTTGGCCATCGATGAGGAAAGAAGTGGAGAGGTTTGTGGAGCGTTGTCATATTTGTCAGGTTTCGAAAGGAACTGCGACTAATGCTGGTTTATATATGCCATTACCTGTACCAAGTAAACCATGGGTTGATGTGAGTATGGACTTCGTGTTGGGATTACCAAGGACACAGCGTGGTAACGATTCCATATATGTGGTGGTGGACAGATTTTCGAAAATGGCGCATTTTATTGCTTGTAAGAAGACGGCGGATGCTGTTCATGTTGCTCAGTTGTTTTTCAGGGAGATCTATCGACTTCATGGATTGCCAGAATCTATTGTGTCGGATAGAGATACTCGATTTCTGAGTCATTTTTGGTTGAGTTTGTGGAAAATGGTGGGAACGAAGCTGAAGTTCAGTAGTGCTTATCATCCGCAAACGGATGGACAGACTGAGGTGGTTAACAGATCATTGGGAAACTTGTTGAGGTGTCTTGTTCAAGATAATCTGAAGAGTTGGGATGTGAAGTTATGCCAGGCAGAATTTGCTCATAATCATGCTGTGAATCGAAGTACTGGGTTCAGTCCATTCCAGATTGTCTATTCGAGCTTACCGAAAGGACCGTTGGATTTAACTGTGATACCACATTCAAAGGGGACAGTTAAGAAAGCTGCTGATTTTGTTGAAGGGTTGACAGAGTGTCATAAAATCGTTCAAGAACGATTAGAGAAAGCAAATGAGAAGTATAAACAGTCTGCAGATTTGAAACGACGAAATGTTGAGTTTAATGAAGGAGATTTGGTTTATGCAATATTGACGAAAGATCGTTTTCCGGTGGGAACGTATAATAAATTGAAAGCACGAAAGATTGGCCCAGTTGAAATTTTAAAGAAAATCAATGAAAATGCTTATAAACTGAAGCTTCCAGATGATGTGTACACGTCAGACGTATTCAATGTTAAACATCTCGTACCATATCATGGGGATGAGTTTGTTGTGATGGATGCAGAAAGTGCAAATTCGAGGTCGAATTTTCCTCAACCTGGGGAGGATGATGCAGTACAGAAAGCCAAGGGTCTAGGTCGCTCACGACCTAAGGAGTGTGTAGGTCGCTCACGACCTAAGGAGTTAAAGGGGGGAGTGAGTGATGCTGAGAAGAGTAGTTGCACAGTCCAATTCGGTGAAGTGTTAGGTCGCATACGACCTAACAAAGCTTTTAAGTTGGAGGAACGACCTAACATGTTCTTAGGTCGCGTACGACCTAAGTGTGCAGTACAACATGGTGAACGACCTAACATAACACCAAGTACAGAGCTACGACCTAACGGGTTAGTGGATGGCGAGCTAAAACAAGGAGATAGGTCGCTGGAACGACCTAACATGCCTTTAGGTCGCATACGACCTAACGAGATAGGGAAGAAGGTGCTGGAACGAGCTAGCGGGGTGCTCCGACCTAACAGTCTGAAGGGAAAGGTGATACGACCTAACGAGTTACGACCTATGTTAGGTCGTAAGGAAACGGAACAAGCTAAGTTAGGTCGCAAAGTCTTAGGTCGCGAAGGCTTAGGTCGCAAGGACTTAGGTCGCAAAGGCTTAGGTCGCAAAGTCTTAGGTCGCGAAGGCCTAGGTCGCAAAGTCATTAGGTCGCGAAGGCTTAGGTCGCAAAGACTTAGGTCGTGGAGGCTTAGGTCGCAAACAATTTCTGAAGCCGCTTCTGTTAGGTCGCAAACGAAGGGATGCCGTTCATTCTTAGGTCGCAAAGCTCTGGATACCATGGATTTCCTTAACTCGCTGATCTGGAATGCTGTAGGGTCTTAAGTCGCGGAAGATTGTAGCCGTAGATTGTTATGCCGCTTTATCAGATGCCGTTCATTTGTTAAGTCATGGAATAATGTAATTAGGTCGTTACCGACCTAAGTGAGTCATTTGTCTTTTAACCTGTTTGTTAGGACGCGTCTGTACTAGGTCGCAACATTCAAGGTAGAAGGTCGTTTTTGACCTAAATACTTGTAATATTTTGAAACTTTTCTGCTGTGTTGAGTTGTAGCCTATAAATAGGCGTGTTTGGTCATTTTGTAAGGGTGTTGAATATTGAATAAAATTCTCTTTTGATTGCTTTGTGCTTTCATTCAAATTGGTAGTTGAGTGTAATCTCCTATCTCCTCTTTCGGATAATCGAGTGCGCTCGATTCAACGATTGTAGAAGCCGATTCGCGGAATCAAGTGCGCTTGATCAACGCTTGAAGAATTGAAGATCTTTGAACCCGGTATCGTGCGCGATCAACGAGTTCGAGATAGCTAGAGTTCGGTATCTTCGGATCAACGAATTCGGGCAATTCAGCATTCATCAATCCATCGACTGCTATTTTCACCGATCTACATTGTTTTGAATAATCCGCTGCGTCAACTTCCATCTTCAGTCTTCCTCTTCAAGTCCAGACAATCTCTCTTCCAATAGCCTGGTTTCTTACAAATGTAGCATTTTCCATCTCTGGATTTAACTTTCCAATCATCACCGGGCTTTCTAGATTTGGAACACCCACTGGAATTCTAATTCTTCTCCTTTTCTCTTCCTCTCTCAGAAAATAGGCCTTGGCTACTACTTTCTCCTCTACCTTCACTCATCTCCTTCATTTGATCCCTTAAGTCCTCAAATATATGACCCGACTTCACATCTTCAACGGTCAAAGTATCTCTCGGAAAGATAAAGCTGTTAGTGAAAACTATGTAACGATCTAGAAGGAAACACAAGAGCATCATAGTCATATGCTCTCCATCTACCTTCAAATCCACAGTCTTCATTTTCATCACTAGATCATCGAAGAAAGCCAGATGCTCTTTGATAGAAGTATCATCTCGCATCCTCATGGTGAAAAATGTCTCCAACAAAATCAGATGGTTAGTCAAAGATTTCTTCAAATAGAGATTTTCCAACTTGATCGAAATGCCCTTAGCAGCGGTTTCACTGCGATGAATCTCATAAATAACATTTTCTCCCATAGCTAATTGTAAAGTAGTAAATGCCCATTTTTCCATCTCGTTCCTTTCCACGGCTTAAAATTTAGCCATCAACTCCACAGGAGAAACACCATAGGATGAACTTCGTTTCTCATCAGAACAGCTTTCATCCTCCGTTGCCACTGCACAAAGTCTTTATCACCATTCCACATCTCTATTACCAAACTAGATCTTGATGCAATATAGGTTACTCTAACAGGGTCTTGGTACAATCGCTAAAGTCTCCTCATCTCCCGCCATAGTTCCTAACACCCTTTCTCAATCAACCTTGTCGCTCTGATACCAAACCGTTGGAGAAAAATCCCTCGAGATCGCCTTAGAAACAAAAAACCCAACTTTGTGGAAAAACAAATAGGATCGGCTTGATGGTGAGGCAAAACAAACAATGGATAGTCACTAGCTAAAAGCAATCATAGATCAAGCAATAAAAGAAAATTAGTGGTTCCACTACCGCGAGGTAGTGTACATCCCCTTGGGGAGAGGAGATTTTATTACTTTCTAAGAGGAGAAAATTTTACAATATTGATAATGGAGAAGAAGAATAAGAAATACAATTGAGAGAGATAATTCTACTCATGCTAATCTCTGCCTTTATATAGGGATTATTTCCTGGGGTTGAAGTAATTGATTCATGGTCAAAAATCAATGCCTCATTAATTCTCTTATTCATACAGGAAACGTCTATCCATTTGATTTTCTAGTTACCCCAAATTTACATGCGCCTGATAAGATTCCTTCTTTAATTAGCTAGTTAGAAAATTAATTGATTACCTCAATCTCCTAAAATAATTCTTTTCTCACATAGGTAATTTATTACTCTCTTAATGCTATAAGACATGCAATATATTTGAGTAATTATCTCAAAAAATATCTTGCAAATCTAATCTTCTACAATTGGAAATATTGTATCAGTGAAATCAACAATATCTTCTAAATCTTTTGCAATTGGAAATATGGTATCACCAAATATTACGTATAAAACGCTTTTGATTGTGTCAATTGGGATGACCTCTTTACAATACTATCCAAAATGAATATTCCCCTCCCTTTCCTAGCATGGATACACGAATGAAATCCCACTCCAAACTACTCCATTATTATAAATAGAGCTCTAGTTGACTACTTTGGAGGAAAGAAAGGTATTAGACTGGGAGAGCCTTGTTTGCTTATTTATTTATCACTCTTATGGAGGTTCTCTACCTTATCCTAAACACAGCTAACACATAAACGAAATGGATACTCATCCTATGTGTAAAACCCCACAAATCACACTACACCAAAAAGCTGATTTAACCACCCCGCCTACCACCTCATTAGATACGGCTATTAGCCGTATCAAATTTGATACGGCTATTAGCCATATCTAAACATTTAGACACAGTTAATAGCTGTATCAAATTTGATACGGCTAATAGCCGTATCTTATTTTGTGCCTGTTTTTGGCGCAAATTTTCCACCCCAATACGCACTGCATCCCTCCAGAAAATTGGCTTTCCCACTTATTTAGATACGGTTAATAGCCGTATCAAATTTGATATGGCTAATAGCCGTATCTTAATCGTGCCTATTTTTGGCGCAAATTTTCCACCCCAATACGCACTGCTTCCCTCCAGAAAATTGGCTTTCCCACTTATTTAGATACGGTTTTTAGCCGTATCTAATATGATACGTGTTTTAGCCGTATCTATTTTGTGTGCTACTTTTTACAATCAAACCAGGTACACGCCTTCTTTCGTTCATTTCGTTCATTTCCCCCAAATTAGCCGTATAGGGTTTCGTTCCTTCTTCTTAGTACAAACCAACGCCTCCTTCGTTTACAAACAAAATTACGTACGCCCTCAATCTCGTCGTCTCCTTCCTCTCTCCGCCCTCATATGGTGGATGATGGTATCACAACAATTATTACAATTTTAGATGAAGCTCAAGTAGCAAAGTTATATATTATTACTAGTATGAGTGATAAAATCGATGCTTTCCATAGTTTAATTTTATAAACCAAAAGACAATTATTTGATGTAGTGATAATGAGTGATCTATTTTATAAAATATGTTTGGGTTCATGCAACTGAAATATCGTACAGACCCCATGATATCTGCAGGCAACTTTACAATTTACACCTTGGATTTTCCTGCATTATCTTGCATGCCCAATGATAACTACAACTAAGCAAATGAATTGAATCAGCATATTGAAAAAAGAAATTATTTTTGTTTGCCATCATATAATTTCAATAGTGGTCCATGTTCTAGGTATAGCTAGCCTTTAATATTCATTATCATGGTCCGTTCACTTTTTCATGTTAATTGAATCTTTTTCGATTGAATGTTGTTGCCAATTAGTCATAACCAGTTAATACAATGTAGTGTAGCATTGGAAAATCGACCCATCTTTGCTGAGGTTATTTTCACTATACTTTTGTAACTGAAAGTGCAATGTGTAGTTTATACAGGGCATTAATATTATATTACACTGGTAATTTTAAGGTTCCTTCAGTGCTCAATACAGTTAACGGTTCATAGATACCAAATGTTGCTTAGTATTGGTTACCACTTGCCTAGTAATCATAGGGTGACCGTACTACTTAGAACATGAATCTCGGAATTAGTTATAGGATGTAGTATGTGGGTACTTTTGAGTTGTGGCCCTGTCATAAACCTCTCTAGTAATAAAGTCTCCCACCGCATGGTTTTGGCATCTATTTATCATCATTATCTTCCTTGTCTTTTTCCCAAATGTTGGGGTTTGGGTGTCTATTGCATGTCTTATCAAATTCTGGATATTTAATTTATCATGAATACAATTACAAGCGCTTCCTAGCCTGACAAGATATCTTGAGAATCTTTGTCTCTCTGTTCAACATCTATTAGGATTTGATGAAATTATGTTGCTCAAGTTGTATTTCATTGGATCAATGGAACACACCTAGTTCATATGTGCTCAAGATGGAACACACATTGATCCTTAAATGCAGAACACCTAGCATGCATGTGGTATCTATGGTTTGATGACCTCAAACTTCGTGTTCCATTGTTGCCTCGTTGTTTGTTAGTTTCACTTGTTAACAATTGATGAATCAGTTTGTGATTCAATTTATTTCATATTAATGAGTCTGTTGTTTATTTACCCTTTCCTGATCATTTAAACCACCTGCAGTTACTCTTAAGGTTGTAGAGGAATGTTGCAACATTGTATTTGTCTTGGGTTTATTGTCATATTATCTTAAATTCATTCGAAGTACCATGTGAACTCAACAATATGTAATAAATATACATGAATTGTGAATTATTACAACAACACTGCTAATGATGCATTGCACATAAGATTGAAGACTTAAGACCGGTCTCTCTTATTATATCATTATAGTTTTCATGTTCAAATTTATAATATGCATTTGATGTCTGATGTAGTTAGTTAAACTAAGATATGATGCTCTGTAGGATATCTTTTCCACTTCTAACTTCGTTATATAATTATTTTAGCTAAACACCCTACCTAACCTCCAAGACAACGGAGAGCATATCATAGAAGAAATGTAACCTTTATATATCTTCATAACAGAATTACTAGAAATAACCACAAATCACAGAGTTATATATGATCTTGGGAGAATTAATTTGTAACGACCTGCCATTTTGGACCATTCGCATCCATTATAAGTGTATAGGTAGACACTCATGCCAGAGTTGAATTGCTCAAAATACCGCATTGTTAATTTAAATTTGGCAAAACTGAACATATACAGTAAATAAATATAATCACAGATCACAGACACAGAGTAATAAGTGCAGCGGAATTAAAAGAGATAGTAGTTCATGAAGCTACTATATGAATATATAAAATACATCAGAGTTAAAACAGATACAACGGAAGAGTAATACGATACATTAGATACAAATCAGAATACATCACTGGAATCATCGAATATCTGGAAGCTGGATAGATAGCTGGATCTCCAAGCGAAGCTCCAACTCCAAAGGTGAGTCTCGAAAGCTGAACCACTCAGTCTGACCCGAGCGTAAAGCAAAAACACAAGACACTCGAGTCAGGATTAACATTCTTATATTAATAAATCCAACTCAAGTGAAATATCAATTGAAATACAAGTAACTCAAAGGATGTTTGGAATAATCATCCTTTAAGGATCCGTTAAACTATCTACTATGTAGTAGTGTACGATAAGTAGATAATGTCTATCAGTAATATAAAGATATCAAAATAGCGTTAAGTCATGGCCCATTCCACCCTTAACACATTTTTATTCCCACAAGCATATACAAGACCGTAGTTTCCCCAAAACCGGAAGTCACCAGAGGGCAATCCATATACTCAAGGTACAAATCAAATTCGTAGTGGTCGCGCATAAATGGTATACAAGTATGACAAGGCACATGAGGCTATACCCAAGGTAGTGATACTACCGTTCGCCTGATCCGGACTGGTGAGAACGCAACGCCGCAGCGCCCGCAACACCGTGAAACAACACTCCCAAAATCAAGGGTGCACCAATCGACAACAAGTATAAGTAGTTCGAAGAAGTGTGTCCACTTGAGGTATCAATCCTCCATTGGCCCGGCACAGCTCCTGTTTTAGTCATTTCCAATTTGACACAAGTGTCAAGGCTATCCATTATCGTTCTCTTTCTTCAGTCATCACGTACATCATTCCAACCACTTCATTCTGGATCATCACTCCGCGCATAGTTATTAAAGTGGTTTTCGGTTTAGATAGAGAGTATATCCATAACCGAATTCCGGTCTCTTTAATAACTTCCGTAATTATTACACCGATTGGTCGTTTGTTTATTTCAAAAATCAAATCAATTTCAATTCAATTTCAATTCGTAAATCAACATTTCATTTGTCTTTCAAAACCAATTTCCAATAATTTACGTTTCAAACTTCCAAATTATCATTTCAAAACCTTATAATTCAATTTCAATTTCCTTTAAAACAATTCAAGTATTGATTCAAGTTCGTATATAAGTTTCATTTCGAAAATCATTTAAATCAATTTAATTTAACATTCAAATCAATTTAAATCCATTTATCGATTTCTTTTAATATTCGTACAGTAAATTTATCATTCAAAACAATTTCTATTAAATTTCCAAATCATTAAATCAATTTCTTAAGTTCAAATTCATTAAATCAAAACTTACAAATTTTGAATTAAACTAAATTCGTCAAATCAAATTCTTTAAATTTCAAGTCTTACATTAATTTCAATGAATCACATTTTTCTTGTTAAAGAAATTGAATTTCACTTATTTACTTATTTAAATAATTTTCCAAAACTTAATTAATAAAGAAAACTCAATTTCAATTATTTACGAAGTAAATTCGCTTATTCAAAAGTTCAATTTTTCTTATTAAAGAATTTCAATTCAATTTAATCATTAAATAGTTCAATCTTATTTAATTTTTAAATAATTCAAAACTTAATTATTAAATAATTTCAAAGTTTAATAATTTCAACTTAATTATAATTTCAAACTTAATTATTAAATCATTCCAAAGTTTAATAATTTTAAACTTAATTATAATTTCAAACTTAATTATTAAATCATTCCAAAGTTTAATAATTTCAAACTTAATTATAATTTCAAACTTAATTATTAAATCATTCCAAAGTTTAATAATTTCAAACTTAATCCAATCATTTCTCAAATTAAACATCGTTCTTTCATCAATTACATTTTTAATATTTTGTTCAGATTATTAAATATTAACATTTCCTTTCATTAAAAATTCAAATTTCAACTTCATTTCTAAACCATATTATTTATTCAAATAAAATCTTCGTTTTAGTTTTAAATCAAATTATTGACCAATCGGGTTTTATTTAATTTCCTATCCTAGGTCAAAGTTCAATTTGGGTATTTATCATTTCAACCCGATTCCAATTCAATTCAAAAATCAAAGTATAACAAAGGGAACTTGTAGTGTGATAACAGGGATGGTGTCAAAGTAAATAAACAAGCAATAACAACAATCAATAACAACCCAATAATCAATTCAAATAATCCCGAAATAACCGTATTAATTCGCATTGTTATTTGTACGAATTAATATAATTATTTCTAGAATCTACACTATCATTTCATGTAGATTAAAGATTATTACATTTCGGTTCTTCACTTGTCATTCAATTTACAATTTCATATATCATCAATTTAACAACATACATTCAGTGGTTCGAAATATAATTAAACAAATCCTATGTGTCAATAAATTCAACAGTTAAAGGGGTCATATTATACAAATGTCAGTTAATCAAATTTAACAATTAATTATCCTATATCAAGTTCAATTTCATACTATTTATCATTTTAACATTAACAATTTAACGTCCAATATAAACATCAACAATCAATCAATTATCAGCCAAACTGTATTATCATCGCATAAATAATTATCAGATAATGGTGTCAGATGTCACAGGTGAACTGATACAGGCAATAGCATATATAACAGTGTAATTAACTAACAGCAGCATATTTCAATTGTCATTTCAATTGAAATCAAATTTAATAAATAAAAGAACGTTAATCGTGAGTGAGTGCTCACCTTTCGAGGCTAGAGAGAATACGGAATATGACACAGAATTGAGTAACGAACCCGAACACAAATTCTGAAGTAAGGCGAGATTGGCACGGATTCGACAAAGCTGATAGATACGAAATAGAATGAATCGAATTAGACTGGATTGATGCAGATAAAATCGAAGCAAAGTATATTATATTATTATTTTTCTTAAAACCCATATTCAATTCAAATTACATAGTAGTGGACAAATCTACACATTACGTTTATAAAATCAAACATTTATACAATACATATTTTAAAATAAATGTATATACCAATACCGTTATAAAACTTATATGTAATAGAAACCTAATCCGATCATATATATATACTTATAAACAAATCAATATATAAAACAGAACCTATATATATATTAGCATAACCCTCACACATACTAGCCAACAAAATCACTTATACAATATAGATAACGAAACTCATTTATCACCAGTATAATATGGCATAGGCTTTCATATACTAACAACAGACTTATAGAAATATAAATTTAAATCTAAACTATTGAAAAATATACTTTATAATATAAAACAGATTACACAACTTATGTAGCTTTTACATATAACAGGCCTTATATACATATAAACTATATAATATACGGCTAAGAATATTTGCATTAATAGAATACAAGAAAGTGTATGTATATATACCTTAGAAATGTAAATTATAAAAATATCTATATGTTTTAAACATTATAAATAACAAAAGATATATTTATACTGTGACACTATATATAAACCGCCGAACCCTCCCATAAGCATCATGGCCGAGAAAAATTATGACCAGGTATAATTAAATATACATATATTCCGAAACTTATATATAAAATTAATATACAACAACTTATTATATAACTTAACTAAGCTTACATGTATAATAATATAGGTGCTACTCAACATCCAAATACAACAGCAGCTAAGAAATGAGTTTATATATCAAACTTGATCGACTCCATATATATTCATAAGCTAACACACATAAAACACAAGTATAAATACTCATTAACATTGCAAAATATGGATTTTATCTTTTATTCCTTTCAAAATATCATATATTTATGTGCATGCATATATATATTAAACAATAACCTGACTTTTATATATATATCCAACATATCTACACTGACTAGAACATATCAAAACACCTTCTTTTATTAACGTTGCAACCGATGTATACTAAAGTAAACCTTATACATATAAAGCACTTAACAGTAGCATATAGGCGCATTAAAATATACGAATGTACACATAAAAAAACATGTACTAGACCAACTATATATATGAGTAAACCATCAGTAAAACCACAACCTTTATTTGTAAACTCATATATATTTAGCTTCAAAGTTTAAAAAAATATATATATACATATATTACCAAAATATACGAAAGAAGCGATGGTGATCGGGCACTGTGGGCGGCTCACGCGGGTTAGGCAAGCAAGGTCGAGATGTAGACAAGCTGTTGGGTCGGCAACGGTGGTGAGGAGCAGGTCGAGGCATGGGTTCTTCAGCGTTGGTTAGCTGCACGGAGTTACGGGGTTGTGGGTCCTCGGGCGGTTGTAGACGAGGAGGACGGTGAAGGAGCTGGAGGTGAGGCGGATCTTGACATGCTCGGTTGGAGATGGGTTTGTGATGGGTGGGGAGAAGAAGTGGGAGGCAGTGATGGATTTCGTGGCTTAGGAGGAGGCCGGCTCTAGGTTTGGGACGAGGGGATGGGTGTGGCGTAGCACTCGTGTGCGACTGTAGCAGTTGCAGGCTTCGGCTATGGGAAAAAGAATGGCGTGGCTGCTATGAATGAGGGTGGTGATCGCGTGGTGGGTGATAAAAGAGGAAGGGAAGCAACCGAAAATGGTGGGGAGCAGTTTGCAAAAGGTGGAGCACGAATGCAGAAAGTCTTAAAATGAAAATATAGATTTGAGAACAAATGAAATATGTTGGAACCAGAGATATTTGCAACGTTGGAATAACAAAAGAGAATAGGGAATAGTGACAGCCACGACATTGAATTCCTTGAATAATAAAAGCACACGTCTATCTGTTTTGAATGGTTTTGAACGGTGGGCAACGAATGGTTATAAAGAAACCAAAATGCGTGCCGTTATGGAATGACCGTTCCGCGTGTTTCACAGCGTACCGGACATTGAAACATACAAATAAATATACTATTGAGATCATCACGATGAGACGATCAAAACGGTATACAAATATCAGTAGTACGGTTGAATTATAAAAATTCGAAATTTTCTATAGCGGATAATGCAAGAAAAACGCTGAAAAATAAGATCGACGGAGCCAAAGATGTCCGAATTTTGAAAAACGACAAACTAACATCGTGCTCAGAAGATGGTTTAGAATTTTTCTATGTAAAAATATTTAGGTTTCGGAAACATTTTATTTTCATCGCTTTTTAACTGATTAAATTGAAGTGAATTTACGCGCGAAATAAACTTTCATATTTTCGGACGAAAATTTACCAGTTGCTATGTTTAACTAGACGCATTCCAAATATCAAATTTATATTTCAAAATTTTATCGTTTAAAATTTCACAAAATTTCAACTAATTACGTTATTAAAACAGTTGAAATTTACGGGTCGTTACACTCTCCCCCACTCAAAACTTTTCGTCCCCGAAAAGGAACGAGGTAGGAGAATAGAAACAGCCAGAAAGAAAAACAGATTTGAAATACAAAATAACAATTAATTTAAACCATATAAATTCAAATTTAAATTAATTGATATTCAATAATTGATTTAATCCATTTGATTTCACTAAAATCAATCTCAACTATTTCTAAATTCATTATCTTATTATCCAATTATCTTCAATTTACAATTTCTAAAACCATAAATTTGAATAGTTTTTATTTTAATCATATTTTTTTCCAGCAATTTAAATTCTTCTTTATTCCAAATTACTGTTAAATTTATTCTACTTAATATATCTTCTCACATATATTTAACCCATATAAATTTATTTAAAAAATAAAAGTTTCGATTTAAATTAATTTACATCTATTAATTTCTTTTAAATTCAAGATATTTTCATAAGTTGATCAAATTTCAATTTATTAATTCTTTCAAAACAAATTTATTGGTCTCATCTATTATTCAATTACTTATTATCCTATCTAACTCTATTATCATCTTTATAATCAAAATTTAGTGTATAACATTTATTATAAACACTCAAATTTTATTTATAAATTCAATTTATATTGTATATTATCCAATTACATATTCAACTTCTGAACGATTTAGGTAAGTTGTATTAGAATGCAGTTGAACAATATACAAATAAAACTTTCCAATTCAATTATTCAAGTTTAAATATTTATTCCAAATTTTGGTTTTATTTATAATTAAAATCATCCTTTAACAACATTTAAGAATTTAGATTCCCGATCAATCTTTAAACAATTTAGAGATATATAGAATATATTTATATCAAATCAAATTAAATTTTAAAATAAGATACCTATATATATGTAAATCAAAATATACTGAAGAAATTCAAATCAAAATATTTTTCAAAACAAAACCGTAGCAAGGCTACAGAATAGTATCTCCACTTCGAAACTCGAAAATGAATGTCGATGATGCGGCCGCCATCACCGAAATTATTTTCCAACGACAAAGAGAAGAGCACTGGTTTCAATATTTTAAAATTCCTTGAAAATGATTTATATTCGAAAATATTTTAAATACTATACACTTTAAAACTTTCAAATTAGAGTTTGAAATTATCGGAAACTAAATTCTCAAATTTCTGCATTAAATTCATTTGAATTCCAAATTAAAATTTTAAACCATGTTCTATAATTTCATTTATTTATCATATTAGAATAATCAATGGTTTTCCAAACAATAAATGAAAATTAAATATTATTATTTTTGACAACAGATTCATTAACAATTAAATTTCAGAAAACTTATATTTATATAAAATATAATCATACAAAACTTTTATTTTATTTATCAAATTTGAAAACGATATTGTGTTAGTTTGCTCTGCTCAAGTGTTTTGGAAATCCTATCGATAGCGTTGATCAGACGAATCGATCGGAAACCCAAATCAACATCAACAACTCAAACAACACAGTATATATTAAAACATTTATATATTAGTTTACAAATACATTTCTTTGCTCGACGATACAGGAATGAATTTTCAAAAGAAGGATAGGGATTCAAATTTTTTTTTTTTTTTTTACTTAAATCAAAGAGATTTTTGATTCGAAAATAAGTTTGAAACAGAAGATAAGATAATTCAATTACCACAATCGGAAGATGGATGAGTTTATTTAGTTCACGGGCAACCTTAATCGGGTCGTCCGTAACTTCAAGAATAGATTGATGTTGAATTCCGAGGTAAATCAACACTCTATCTCAATAGATGGATTTCAGGTATATCAGGTAATAGATAGCATCGTCAACCAAGGATATAGAGATCTCCGGTAAATCGATGCCTATTATAAAGGAGTTTTGCTCCTTTACGAATCATTCGAAGATTGGCGAGACTGCCGATCTATTATAGATGTCCTTCAAAATGGAGTTATGGGGTGCTCCAGAATATGAAAGAAGACGAATAGTGAAGGACGCAAATGAATTTCGGAACCGAGGGGAACGTTTCAAAATTCGAAAGAATCGAATCAAAACGGAAGAGATTGAAACTCGAAATGAAAGTGATTCTGTAAATACATTTACCCTATATGTTAAGTTTTTCCTAGAGCTACCAAAGCTCTGATACCAACTGTAACGACCCGCCATTTTGGACCATTCGCATCCATTATAAGTGTATAGGTAGACACTCATGCCGGAGTTGAATTGCTCAAAATACCGCGTTGTTAATTTAAATTTGGCAAAACTGAACATATACAGTAAATAAATATAATCACAGATCACAGACACAGAGTAATAAGTGCAGCGGAATTAAAAGAGATAGTAGTTCATGAAGCTACTATATGAATATATAAAATACATCAGAGTTAAACCAGATACAACGGAAGAGTAATACGATACATCAGATACAAATCAGAATACATCACTGGAATCATCGAATATCTGGAAGCTGGATAGATAGCTGGATCTCCAAGCGAAGCTCCAACTCCAAAGGTGAGTCTCGAAAGCTGAACCACTCAGTCTGACCCGAGCGTAAAGCAAAAACACAAGACACTCGAGTCAGGATTAACATTCTTATATTAATAAATCCAACTCAAGTGAAATATCAATTGAAATACAAGTAACTCAAAGGATGTTTGGAATAATCATCCTTTAAGGATCCGTTAAACTATCTACTATGTAGTAGTGTACGATAAGTAGATAATGTCTATCAGTAATATAAAGATATCAAAATAGCGTTAAGTCATGGCCCATTCCACCCTTAACACATTTTTATTCCCACAAGCATATACAAGACCGTAGTTTACCCAAAACCGGAAGTCACCAGAGGGCAATCCATATACTCAAGGTACAAATCAAATTCGTAGTGGTCGCGCATAAATGGTATACAAGTATGACAAGGCACATGAGGCTATACCCAAGGTAGTGATACTACCGTTCGCCTGATCCGGACTGGTGAGAACGCAACGCCGCAGCGCCCGCATCACCGTGAAACAACACTCCCAAAATCAAGGGTGCACCAATCGACAACAAGTATAAGTAGTTCGAAGAAGTGTGTCCACTTGAGGTATCAATCCTCCATTGGCCCGGCACAACTCCTGTTTTAGTCATTTCCAATTTGACACAAGTGTCAAGGCTATCCATTATCG
Organism: Allium fistulosum; assembly: GCA_030737815.1. Classification (NCBI taxonomy): domain Eukaryota; kingdom Viridiplantae; phylum Streptophyta; class Magnoliopsida; order Asparagales; family Amaryllidaceae; genus Allium; species Allium fistulosum. The sequence goes on from CM060902.1 coordinate 101,229,747, forward strand.
TTCTCTTTCTTCAGTCATCACGTACATCATTCCAACCACTTCATTCTGGATCATCACTCCGCGCATAGTTATTAAAGTGGTTTTCGGTTTAGATAGAGAGTATATCCATAACCGAATTCCGGTCTCTTTAATAACTTCCGTAATTATTACACCGATTGGTCGTTTGTTTATTTCAAAAATCAAATCAATTTCAATTCAATTTCAATTCGTAAATCAACATTTCATTTGTCTTTCAAAACCAATTTCCAATAATTTACGTTTCAAACTTCCAAATTATCATTTCAAAACCTTATAATTCAATTTCAATTTCCTTTAAAACAATTCAAGTATTGATTCAAGTTCGTATATAAGTTTCATTTCGAAAATCATTTAAATCAATTTAATTTAACATTCAAATCAATTTAAATCCATTTATCGATTTCTTTTAATATTCGTACAGTAAATTTATCATTCAAAACAATTTCTATTAAATTTCCAAATCATTAAATCAATTTCTTAAGTTCAAATTCATTAAATCAAAACTTACAAATTTTGAATTAAACTAAATTCGTCAAATCAAATTCTTTAAATTTCAAGTCTTACATTAATTTCAATGAATCACATTTTTCTTGTTAAAGAAATTGAATTTCACTTATTTACTTATTTAAATAATTTTCCAAAACTTAATTAATAAAGAAAACTCAATTTCAATTATTTACGAAGTAAATTCGCTTATTCAAAAGTTCAATTTTTCTTATTAAAGAATTTCAATTCAATTTAATCATTAAATAGTTCAATCTTATTTAATTATTAAATAATTCAAAACTTAATTATTAAATAATTTCAAAGTTTAATAATTTCAACTTAATTATAATTTCAAACTTAATTATTAAATCATTCCAAAGTTTAATAATTTTAAACTTAATTATAATTTCAAACTTAATTATTAAATCATTCCAAAGTTTAATAATTTCAAACTTAATTATAATTTCAAACTTAATTATTAAATCATTCCAAAGTTTAATAATTTCAAACTTAATCCAATCATTTCTCAAATTAAACATCGTTCTTTCATCAATTACATTTTTAATATTTTGTTCAGATTATTAAATATTAACATTTCCTTTCATTAAAAATTCAAATTTCAACTTCATTTCAAAACCATATTATTTATTCAAATAAAATCTTCGTTTTAGTTTTAAATCAAATTATTGACCAATCGGGTTTTATTTAATTTCCTATCCTAGGTCAAAGTTCAATTTGGGTATTTATCATTTCAACCCGATTCCAATTCAATTCAAAAATCAAAGTATAACAAAGGGAACTTGCAGTGTGATAACAGGGATGGTGTCAAAGTAAATAAACAAGCAATAACAACAATCAATAACAACCCAATAATCAATTCAAATAATCCCGAAATAACCGTATTAATTCGCATTGTTATTTGTACGAATTAATATAATTATTTCTAGAATCTACACTATCATTTCATGTAGATTAAAGATTATTACATTTCGGTTCTTCACTTGTCATTCAATTTACAATTTCATATATCATCAATTTAACAACATACATTCAGTGGTTCGAAATATAATTAAACAAATCCTATGTGTCAATAAATTCAACAGTTAAAGGGGTCATATTATACAAATGTCAGTTAATCAAATTTAACAATTAATTATCCTATATCAAGTTCAATTTCATACTATTTATCATTTTAACATTAACAATTTAACGTCCAATATAAACATCAACAATCAATCAATTATCAGCCAAACTGTATTATCATCGCATAAATAATTATCAGATAATGGTGTCAGATGTCACAGGTGAACTGATACAGGCAATAGCATATATAACAGTGTAATTAACTAACAGCAGCATATTTCAATTGTCATTTCAATTGAAATCAAATTTAATAAATAAAAGAACGTTAATCGTGAGTGAGTGCTCACCTTTCGAGGCTAGAGAGAATACGGAATATGACACAGAATTGAGTAACGAACCCGAACACAAATTCTGAAGTAAGGCGAGATTGGCACGGATTCGACAAAGCTGATAGATACGAAATAGAATGAATCGAATTAGACTGGATTGATGCAGATAAAATCGAAGCAAAGTATATTATATTATTATATTTCTTAAAACCCATATTCAATTCAAATTACATAGTAGTGGACAAATCTACACATTACGTTTATAAAATCAAACATTTATACAATACATATTTTAAAATAAATGTATATACCAATACCGTTATAAAACTTATATGTAATAGAAACCTAATCCGATCATATATATATACTTATAAACAAATCAATATATAAAACAGAACCTATATATATATTAGCATAACCCTCACACATACTAGCCAACAAAATCACTTATACAATATAGATAACGAAACTCATTTATCACCAGTATAATATGGCATAGGCTTTCATATACTAACAACAGACTTATAGAAATATAAATTTAAATCTAAACTATTGAAAAATATACTTTATAATATAAAACAGATTACACAACTTATGTAGCTTTTACATATAACAGGCCTTATATACATATAAACTATATAATATACGGCTAAGAATATTTGCATTAATAGAATACAAGAAAGTGTATGTATATATACCTTAGAAATGTAAATTATAAAAATATCTATATGTTTTAAACATTATAAATAACAAAAGATATATTTATACTGTGACACTATATATAAACCGCCGAACCCTCCCATAAGCATCATGGCCGAGAAAAATTATGACCAGGTATAATTAAATATACATATATTCCGAAACTTATATATAAAATTAATATACAACAACTTATTATATAACTTAACTAAGCTTACATGTATAATAATATAGGTGCTACTCAACATCCAAATACAACAGCAGCTAAGAAATGAGTTTATATATCAAACTTGATCGACTCCATATATATTCATAAGCTAACACACATAAAACACAAGTATAAATACTCATTAACATTGCAAAATATGGATTTTATCTTTTATTCCTTTCAAAATATCATATATTTATGTGCATGCATATATATATTAAACAATAACCTGACTTTTATATATATATCCAACATATCTACACTGACTAGAACATATCAAAATACCTTCTTTTATTAACGTTGCAACCGATGTATACTAAAGTAAACCTTATACATATAAAGCACTTAACAGTAGCATATAGGCGCATTAAAATATACGAATGTACACATAAAAAAACATGTACTAGACCAACTATATATATGAGTAAACCATCAGTAAAACCACAACCTTTATTTGTAAACTCATATATATTTAGCTTCAAAGTTTAAAAAAAAATATATATACATATATTACCAAAATATACGAAAGAAGCGATGGTGATCGGGCACTGTGGGCGGCTCACGCGGGTTAGGCAAGCAAGGTCGAGATGTAGACAAGCTGTTGGGTCGGCAACGGTGGTGAGGAGCAGGTCGAGGCATGGGTTCTTCAGCGTTGGTTAGCTGCACGGAGTTACGGGGTTGTGGGTCCTCGGGCGGTTGTAGACGAGGAGGACGGTGAAGGAGCTGGAGGTGAGGCGGATCTTGACATGCTCGGTTGGAGATGGGTTTGTGATGGGTGGGGAGAAGAAGTGGGAGGCAGTGATGGATTTCGTGGCTTAGGAGGAGGCCGGCTCTAGGTTTGGGACGAGGGGATGGGTGTGGCGTAGCACTCGTGTGCGACTGTAGCAGTTGCAGGCTTCGGCTATGGGAAAAAGAATGGCGTGGCTGCTATGAATGAGGGTGGTGATCGCGTGGTGGGTGATAAAAGAGGAAGGGAAGCAACCGAAAATGGTGGGGAGCAGTTTGCAAAAGGTGGAGCACGAATGCAGAAAGTCTTAAAATGAAAATATAGATTTGAGAACAAATGAAATATGTTGGAACCAGAGATATTTGCAACGTTGGAATAACAAAAGAGAATAGGGAATAGTGACAGCCACGACATTGAATTCCTTGAATAATAAAAGCACACGTCTATCTGTTTTGAATGGTTTTGAACGGTGGGCAACGAATGGTTATAAAGAAACCAAAATGCGTGCCGTTATGGAATGACCGTTCCGCGTGTTTCACAGCGTACCGGACATTGAAACATACAAATAAATATACTATTGAGATCATCACGATGAGACGATCAAAACGGTATACAAATATCAGTAGTACGGTTGAATTATAAAAATTCAAAATTTTCTATAGCGGATAATGCAAGAAAAACGCTGAAAAATAAGATCGACGGAGCCAAAGATGTCCGAATTTTGAAAAACGACAAACTAACATCGTGCTCAGAAGATGATTTAGAATTTTTCTATGTAAAAATATTTAGGTTTCGGAAACATTTTATTTTCATCGCTTTTTAACTGATTAAATTGAAGTGAATTTACGCGCGAAATAAACTTTCATATTTTCGGACGAAAATTTACCAGTTGCTATGTTTAACTAGACGCATTCCAAATATCAAATTTATATTTCAAAATTTTATCGTTTAAAATTTCACAAAATTTCAACTAATTACGTTATTAAAACAGTTGAAATTTACGGGTCGTTACATAATTTAAAGGACAAAAATTTGTATATTTTAGCCTCAAGGACACACCTCAATATTTTAACCAAAATGACAAACATTCTCATAAAAATTATCCATAAGGACAAACATTCTTTCAAAATTATTCATAAGAACATTCTTCCAAAACTGCTACCGAACTAAAAACTGATACCTAAAAACTGCTACCAATAACTACAAGACCGTATGGTAACACAAAATAGCGGTGCATGCATGAGAGAAATTACAAAATTTAGAGCGAGTGGTAAGGATAAAAATTATAAGGAAGCAGAAACAACGTATTACGGAGTCATTCAACAGATACTTGATTTGGATTACACTGACTTCAAACAAACAGTTTTTTATTGTGATTGGGTAAAGGTCGAGGATAAGGTCAATGGTTGCAAAGTATATCCCATTTCAAACCTGATCGCGGTAAATTTAGGGAAATTGAAGAACAAATATAACGTGAATGATGAACCATTTATTCTTGCATCAGAAGCGAGTCAAGTGTTCTACTCAAAAGATTTAAAAAATAACGGATGGTCTGTGGTTTTGCATACACCAAAACGGTTGACTACAAATGTGGATGACATTGAGTTTTACATTGCATACACCAAAACAGTTAATCTGTTTTACATTCATAATGTCATCGTTCTAATTTGCAAAGTTTTATTTATTTAATTATTTATTTTGCTTTTGTTACCATTAAGAATCTCATACCATAGTTGGTACTACAGTGTACCATGGTGGATATTTAAGAAGCCTTTCATTATTATATCATCTAATTTAACCAATATATACCTGGTACTATGCTCTGTATGAGGTTCATGCCTTTGACAGTTCAAAAAAGAGAAAATTAATCAATATAAATATTTATCTTCTAATATTGCCTTCATGGTCAGCTTTGTTTTGAGTATTCTGTTTTATACATGAATATTATGACTTTTCTTATTAAATATTTATGGATACAAACTGTTTTTTCCGTATTGAAGCACACATATCATCAATTCTAGTTAAACTGAATCCTAAACCTTTTTGCACCATAGAAATATCTTTTGAATTTACTGCATAAATAATGGCTCACGTTACCTTTTTAAAGATAGTAAATAAACTATTTTGTTCTGGATTTAGTATTATTTTCTTTCTCAATTTTAGGGCTAATTTTGGGACTCTCTGTATGTTTGAAAATCTGATTTAGCCTTCTTTAGATAATACGATTTCTTTGGAAAATCTGATTTCCTATGGCATATATGATCGAAATTACATACATGGCCTTCTTTAGAAATTTGTTCTTTTTACAGTCTTTGTACTATCAACATAAGGCATATGTGACGAATATTTTCCTAATGTTGATTATTTTTCTCATTATCTAGATTTTTGGAGAATAGTGGGCTGTTGAAGATTTTTTTCTTGCTCAGGTATATGTTCCAAAGGTATTTTATCATATTATTCGCTATTTAGCCTGGAATTCTTCCCACTATTGAAAAAAACTATTTTTTTTAGTTTGGAAAATGGTAATTAGACTTGGCAAAACAATGTATTTTAAATTGCCAACTTCAAAAATTAACTTCTAGACATAAACTTTGCAACTAGAATGAATATACAAAATCATTGAATTTACAAAAGTGCGGACATATGAACTTTTCCAAAGCACGTTTTGTGACGACCCGGAATTTCGAGCAATAAACAATTTAATAATTTATATTAAATATTAAATTGTTTTGATATATCTTGGATTTATGAGACTTAAATGAATACTTTTCCTTTAATAAATATTGTATTGGTGAGTTTTATCTTTTAAAAACTAATTAATTATGTTTCCAAACTTCTAATATTTCTTTAGTGATTTGGGAATTATCATTTATTTAATATTAGGTCTTTTCAAAGCTATCAAATAAATAAAATATGGGTTTAAATATATAAGATAAATGTTTAAATAGTTTTAAAACTTGTTCTAGCTTTAGTATATAATATTAAACTAAGTAATTATAGTAAAGATATAATTTCTTTTATAAATCATTTCAAATTGATAATTGTGTTATTTATTTTTAAATAATATTAATAAGTAAAGAAGGTACACATAGAAATAAAAAATACATAAGTTAAATTTTATTGTTTGTAAAGTTGTAAAACCAATACACTTAATATTTAAATAATATGTTAGAACAACATATCTAAACAACATTCATTTGCATTCAACCAGTAACATATGTTTGTATAATACATAAGAAGATTGGCCAGCCTCTAAATAAAATCTGCATAGTTAAATGAACTAGAAAGAAAGCTTGCATAAGTATGTAAACAATGGCTCGAATAGGATATGGATATGCAGACTTAAGTACAACTAAATTAAAGAAATTGTAAACGGGTAAGAAGGAAAAGGTGCAAGATAAGATTTGAAAGCAAAGAAAAAATATAATATGCATGTAGCTTGTAAGCTAAGACTCAGGCAAGAAAAATATATAGGATAAGTATAAAATAAAATCATCAAGGACAATGCCATTAAATGCTTGCTAAGACAATATCTTTTCTAGCACATAAAAATGTGATCTCGGCCACCAAAATATGAAAAAAATCTCTGTAAATTGTACAAACTAGTACACTGTTGCATAAGAAAATTATACCCTGTTGCTTGTATAAACATCTACCTGTAAGCTACTCTCCCCCATATCATCTTTCATTTCTTTCGAGCTAAGTAAAAACTGAGATGAAACTTCAATTAAAATCCTAAAACAAACACTCTATAACAACCATCAAACAACCCAATACAACAGAGAAGCAAGAAGAAGACTTCAGCTTGAAATGTTAAAGCCTGTTTCAAGTAGAGGCTCTGTTCTTCTTTTTGAATCGAGGTGAGTAACATTTTTCTTTAAAATATAACTTGAGATAATTTGGACCCTGCTTTTTCTGTGATGATATATTTTGTATATATATGATTGTGCACATCTGTGTGTATCTGTTCTCTTTGATACTCTGTTATTGTTGTTATTTCTTTTGAGTAGATTGGTAAATAAACCCTCACCACTTGATCTATTGATTGTTTGATTGTAAGATGTAAACAAAAGATGTTTGTTTGGTTATGATTTAAGTATTAAAATTTTATCAAATTAGAAACAACTTGTAAATACCTCTAGGAATTTGATTTTACAGAGAGAATTTAAATCTATGAAAGATTCGAATGTCATGAATTATAAATACATTTATATAACTTGAATCGCTATTAGAAAATAGGATTTTTAAGATAGAAATGATGATTTATATTCAAGTATTTTTAGAGCAGTTTGAATATGAACCAAAAATGGATTTTTATCAAAATCCGGTGATGGGTGGAGCGTTAGGAGCCAGGTTTTCGCGTGAGGGTAAAGGAGCCTCCGGTGGTGTTGGGAAAAATAGCTGGAGTTGCTCCAGTTCGACGTGGAAGCGGCGGTGGGGTTTTGTTTTATTTTAACCTAGTTTTGGAGGCGTTGGGTATTTCGTCTCGTTCGAAGTCATTGATGGATCGAGTGTCACGTGCGTTTGGGTTTTGGTAGAGGAGAGGTGGACGAGGCTATGGCCGGAGTTGGGTGGCCTCTGGTGGTCGGAGCAGGGAGCGCGGGGTGTTGCCAGGTTGTCGTGGCGATGTCGTTTCGTGTTTCCAGGCTTTGTTTTGAGCATCTCGTTTTCGATCGCGCGCGTGAATGGTTGAACGGAGGCTTGGGATAGGATCTGGAAGTGGTCGTCGATATGTGGAGATAGTCGTGGTCGACTGGAAGTGGCGATCGACGCCGTGCACGTGCACGGTGGGTGTTTCTAGTGAGGCTGTTTATGGTGGTGTCGAATTTAGGCTGGGGGAAAGACTCGAGATTTACTCGAGTTAGTGCTTGTTTGGCTCGAGTAAATTTATATTTTACTCGAAGTAAAATTTGAGAACTCGGGTATGTTTGATTGCCAGTTTTTAACCTGTAACTTGTTTTCAGTTTTAAAATGTTGGGTTTAAAAGTTTAAATCAAAGTTTAACTGAGGATAAATAAATGTTAATTCCAGTTTTTGAAGTGAAGAGTAAGTTTAAAATATAAATCTTTTAATAAATTTAAATATTTTGAGCTTAAGGTAAATTTGATTTAAAATCTCTTCATAACTAAGATTTGTTTTAACTTGGGATTTAATGTTTATGTAAAAGTTAGATAAAGTGATTTAAAGTTAAATTAGTGATCATTTGAACTTGGGGTTTAAAATGAAATTTAAAAAGGAAATTTGAAATAAATGTTTAAACATATTTAAGTGAAATTTAATCAATAAATGGAAAATGAGTTTTCTTTAAGTAGTAAAGATTGAAGCTTTAAATTCATTAACCATTAAAGTAATTAAAGTTGATAATTGATAATTTGTATTGATTAATTTGTAATTATAAGATTAAATGAATTAATTAAAGTTTAAGAATGGATTAATAAATCAATATGTAATTAGAAATCATAGATTAGACTTTAATTAATTAATGAATGGTTAATTAAGCTTATAGCTTAAAATGGATAATGTAATTTAATTATTTTGGAATAGTAATTAATAAATGTTAATGAAGGTTATTAACTAGATTATTTATAATTAATTAATATAATTGATTTTTAATAGTTGATTAGATTAATTAATTAAATAATCAACATTTTAATTGTTTAAGTGTAATTACTTAATGGGAATTAAGTAAGAAATTAATTACTCACTTTAACTAATTGGGTAATTGATTAATTTGGGTTAATTAATTTAGTTTAATTAATTTGGGTTAATCACTTGATAATTAGGAGATATAATTACTCAGGAAAGTAATTTATGAATAATTACAAGATGTAATTTATGGATAATGATTCGTTAATAAAAGTAATTTGGATATAATTACTTGAAATTAATCAAGGGATTAATTAAATCTGTTTATTGGGAGTAATTAATTAAGGATAATTAATTACTGTATGTTATTAATCAAGGTGATTAATATATGTGATTTGGAAATTAGTTTTCTTAATAAAAATTAAGAAATAAAATAACTAATTAAAAGTTAATTACTTGATGTAATAGAATTAAATAGTAAATGTAATTAGAGATCATTTATTATAAATGCTTGAACTTAAAATGGTTTTATTTGGAAATAATTAATAAATGACTAGATTTATTAATGTGAATAATTAAGTAATGTAATTAAGGATTAGTTAATTAATAAATGAAGTAAGGTAAAGGTTATTTCCTATATTTGGTTAAAGATAATTAATTTGTAAAAATAATTAAAGGATAATTTACCTTAAATGTGATTAAAGATAATTAATCGAGGATAATTAATTAAAATGAATAATTGGATGATGATTAATTAATTGATTGATAATTAATTAATAGAAGTATAAGCAAGTTTAATAATGGTGGAGTAATTAATTTAATTTACTTTAAATTAATTAAAGATTTGTAATTAGTTTAATTCATTTTAAATTAATTATAAAATGAGGTGATTATTAATCTTTGTTTATATATGATGGATGATATTGATTTCCATGATTGATTGTGATCTCAGAGATATATCTATTGTGTTATGGATGCTTGGTTAAGTATGATGATATTGATTATCTGTTGAGTAGATAATATGGATTATCTGTTTATGATGATGATGTTATTCTCCATTGTTATATTGTGTTTTATCTATCTGTGTTGATATAGATAATAAATTGAATTGTTTTAACTTTAAAACAACTTGGCCTTAAAAGATACGTTTTGGATTTCGATGAGACCGGGATCGGGTTTCCGTATACCGGGATTCTAGGTCTGGAGACCCGAATACCACATCTATCCAAAATAACGTTAGGTCGTGAAATCCAAATGGAGCAAGTGAAGACTCGAGGTATAAGAACTATTCGTCAGTATAACTCTGTGGGTGATTCCGTAATGAGTTTGACGGAGATAGTACTTATAGATTCGAGATGGTGGTTCAAATTGCAAGGGTTATTGTCGTTAACTCTGAGGGTGATTCCAATACGAGTGTAACGAGATAATGCCTTCGGTTTCGTTCGAACCCGGAACGAACTTATATGGATCGAATGCTTTCAGAACATCGTCAGGCGGGCGATGAGCATTCTAAGAGATGTGTTCTCTAAAGGTAATCGTGACCTCAAGCCTCATCAACCGGGAATGGCTAAAACAGGGGAGGTGCAGCAAGGCTTCGTGGGTAGCACCCACTTGAGAGCGAGATATACCCCTGTCTAGAGTCCCTTTTATTTCGGCTGTGTGGGCGGTTTAGTAGCTACAACCGCCGGGGTTGTCTTGTTTGGAACTGTCCAGTAAGGGATGGTTCCGGTCTTGTGTTGCAGGGGACTTAGGGTGGGTCCTCGGTACGGTGATCTAGGCCACGTACTGTGACGGGCGGTACCCCAGTAGCCCTACCATTGTTGGAAACCCAATTTTCCTACGTGACCTTACGGTTTTGATTGTAAACCTAGTATGCTGGAATTTAATCATGTAACAATTTCAGCTATTTCATATTTACTTGAAAACCCTAGACACTATTATAATATGACTGGATTTCCTATCAAATGTTTTGGTTAGCGTAAGGTAAAAACATTTCCATGTTTATGTGTGGGATGTCTTACGTGATACCTTTTGTTTTCAAAGGTTTTTCAAAGTTAAACAACTTTAACCTGTTACTCATACCAGACCCATGTCTGACCCGGAGTTTATTTTCTGTTTTTCCTAAACTCTCGGGTACCCAAATTTTTACGGGTAGCCAAGGGATTCAGGTTTGCTTTGACGAATTCTGGAGGAGCAAATGGAGCAGGAGGCTTCAGCGTATAGATATATAGTGATTCCGATGTGTTAGTGTTTATCTGTATTTCCGCTGTGTTGTATCTCTGTATTGTATTGAGATGTATCGAGTTGTATTAACTAGACAGGTGTTTATAACTGTCTAGTATGTGTTGTATTATCTGTGTAACTCTAATATATATGATATTATGTAATCTCTTATGTGATATATTATATTTCATTCGTTCCGCTGTTGAGATTCTGGTGTGTTTTCTTCTTTCTTCTCTATCTTTTCTATTTCTCACCCTTTTCTTTCTTCATAGTGATGCAATTTTCCGGTAGTGGAAGGTCGGGTCGCTACAGTTGGTATCAGAGTGCTAGGTTGAGCGAATACCTAGGCTCTTAAGTGATTTCTTTCTTGAGAGAGCGTATTTGTATTTTGATATATATATATATTTATTTATTTATATATTCTACCTATTTGTTGGGTTACCCGTTCAGGTTTTCCAATATAATTTATAAAGGTAGATAGGGTGGTGGAGTGTGTAACACGACTACCAATGGTTGAATTTGTTGAGGTCGGAAGTGTATCGACCGAGACGGTATTGGGTCTACAGTCCTTCTCGAGTGAATTTGCGGGGTAAGAATTTCGTGGGTCTCTAAAGAAGATCTGTTAAGAATTCGGAGTCCAGCATTTAAGTGTAAGATGATTGCGCTCGTGTGAGCGGATTTTCGAGAGTTTTGATGAGTGGAGTTTGGATCTGTCGGTTGGGCAGAAGCGAGTTATGATATCTTGATCTCTCAAGATGTTGTAGCTGTGTGATGAGACACAGTGACTATGGATGTCTCCGAAGATGTTTTCTTTGGAACGAGTTAAGGAAGTGAGTCTACTTCGGTGTTGTGGCTGTGTTCAGCAGGATGTTTCTGGTTGGTTTGAGGTCCGAGTTTCTCGAAGAGCTTTGGATTGGGAATTTCTTTGGCATCGGTGTCAGCAGTGCAGCTCGGAGTTTTCTGTGTATTGGCAAGAAGCTTTCTAGCTTAGCAGTGGAGATCAGAAGCAGCAGAGTGGTTTCGTTTCTTTCGTTGGATGGGCCAGTTAAGCGTAAGCTGTTCTGTTTGGTAAAGAGAGAACAGTTTTTCTTTGGAATCAGGATGGATTAATCGCAAAAGTGACTTGCGATAGTTGGAGCGTTCTCTTGTGTTTCAGATATTTTTCTAGATGACTTCAGGAAGTCAGAGTTTTGTTAGCATCTGGAGATTGCGTTTGGTATCGACTGGATTCCAGCAGTGGCACTGATGGTTCAGCTTAGTAGTAGAATTATTTTTGGAGGAAGTTTTTAGTGAAGCAGCTCAGGTTTTGGAGGAACTTCTGAGTTTATTTTTGAATCTATTGAACCATAATTTTTTAATTTGTTGTCCCGTGTTTGTTTGTGTTCGTCATCAGCATTGTCATCTACTCAGATCAGAGTTGTGCAGCGGAAGCAGTTGGGAGTGCATCTGCTTTTCTTTCCTGGAAAAGAGAAGTTGTTTTCTACGGATGATAGTAAAGGTTGTGTTCTTGATTTTAGTTGGTTTTGAGAAGATCATTCTACTGGATTGTTGTGGATTCAGATTGTTATGAAAGGCATTAGCGGAGATTTAGCTGATCAGTAGGGATGAAGGCAGCTATGGATCGTCCGAAGAGTTTGGTGGATAAGAGACGGAGGAATTTGGATTTCAGAGTTGGAGATTTGATTTTGGATGAATTTTCTCTGATTCAAGGAGCTCTATAATTTGGTAAGTCTGGGAACTTAGCTCCGAGATGTTCTGGATTTTCTCTGTGTTCTGGGGAGGTAGGTGTTTGGTCTTCAGATTTGGATTGCCAGTTTGGATAGCTGGGATTCGTTGTATTTCACGTATCTCTGAGGGAGTACGTGTAAGATTCTATCTCTGGTATTGGAACTAGCAGTTCAGGGAGTTTTGGTTGTAGAGTCAGACTCGTCTATAGTCTGATATCTTTTTAGTTTTGTAGATCTAGATGAGTAGGAGTTCTGTAGCTTAGTTGTATTGATTGTTTGGATGTTGTAGGGCGAGTATCCCGGTACTTGTACTTGGGAAACTCGAGGGAATCTTATCCAGAATTTTGTCTGAATAGATAGATTTGTTTGTTTGGATGATTGGTTGATATGGTTGTTAGCATCGGTTGTCATATGCATGTGTTTTAAAAATTAAAATTTTAAATAGATTATTAAATTACCTTTGTTTTAAATTTCGGGGACGAAATTCTTTTAAGGTGGGAGGAATGTGACGACCCGGAATTTCGAGCAATAAACAATTTAATAATTTATATTAAATATTAAATTGTTTTGATATATCTTGGATTTATGAGACTTAAATGAATACTTTTCCTTTAATAAATATTGTATTGGTGAGTTTTATCTTTTAAAAACTAATTAATTATGTTTCCAAACTTCTAATATTTCTTTAGTGATTTGGGAATTATCATTTATTTAATATTAGGTCTTTTCAAAGCTATCAAATAAATAAAATATGGGTTTAAATATATAAGATAAATGTTTAAATAGTTTTAAAACTTGTTCTAGCTTTAGTATATAATATTAAACTAAGTAATTATAGTAAAGATATAATTTCTTTTATAAATCATTTCAAATTGATAATTGTGTTATTTATTTTTAAATAATATTAATAAGTAAAGAAGGTACACATAGAAATAAAAAATACATAAGTTAAATTTTATTGTTTGTAAAGTTGTAAAACCAATACACTTAATATTTAAATAATATGTTAGAACAACATATCTAAACAACATTCATTTGCATTCAACCAGTAACATATGTTTGTATAATACATAAGAAGATTGGCCAGCCTCTAAATAAAATCTGCATAGTTAAATGAACTAGAAAGAAAGCTTGCATAAGTATGTAAACAATGGCACGAATAGGATATGGATATGCAGACTTAAGTACAACTAAATTAAAGAAATTGTAAACGGGTAAGAAGGAAAAGGTGCAAGATAAGATTTGAAAGCAAAGAAAAAATATAATATGCATGTAGCTTGTAAGCTAAGACTCAGGCAAGAAAAATATATAGGATAAGTATAAAATAAAATCATCAAGGACAATGCCATTAAATGCTTGCTAAGACAATATCTTTTCTAGCACATAAAAATGTGATCTCGGCCACCAAAATATGAAAAAAATCTCTATAAATTGTACAAACTTGTACACTGTTGCATAAGAAAATTATACCCTGTTGCTTGTATAAACATCTACCTGTAAGCTACTCTCCCCCATATCATCTTTCATTTCTTTCGAGCTAAGTAAAAACTGAGATGAAACTTCAATTAAAATCCTAAAACAAACACTCTATAACAACCATCAAACAACCCAATACAACAGAGAAGCAAGAAGAAGACTTCAGCTTGAAATGTTAAAGCCTGTTTCAAGTAGAGGCTCTGTTCTTCTTTTTGAATCGAGGTGAGTAACATTTTTCTTTAAAACATAACTTGAGATAATTTGGACCCTGCTTTTTCTGTGATGATATATTTTGTATATATATGATTGTGCACATCTGTGTGTATCTGTTCTCTTTGATACTCTGTTATTGTTGTTATTTCTTTTGAGTAGATTGGTAAGTAAACCCTCACCACTTGATCTATTGATTGTTTGATTGTAAGATGTAAACAAAAGATGTTTGTTTGGTTATGATTTAAGTATTAAAATTTTATCAAAGTAGAAACAACTTGTAAATACCTCTAGGAATTTGATTTTACAGAGAGAATTTAAATCTATGAAAGATTCGAATGTCATGAATTATAAATACATTTATATAACTTGAATCGCTATTAGAAAATAGGATTTTTAAGATAGAAATGATGATTTATATTCAAGTATTTTTAGAGCAGTTTGAATATGAACCAAAAATGGATTTTTATCAAAATCCGGTGATGGGTGGAGCGTTAGGAGCCAGGTTTTCGCGTGAGGGTAAAGGAGCCTCCGGTGGTGTTGGGAAAAATAGCTGGAGTTGCTCCAGTTCGACGTGGAAGCGGTGGTGGGGTTTTGTTTTATTTTAACCTAGTTTTGGAGGCGTTGGGTATTTCGTCTCGTTCGAAGTCATTGATGGATCGAGTGTCACGTGCGTTTGGGTTTTGGTAGAGGAGAGGTGGACGAGGCTATGGCCGGAGTTGGGTGGCCTCTGGTGGTCGGAGCAGGGAGCGCGGGGTGTTGCCAGGTTGTCGTGGCGATGTCGTTTCGTGTTTCCAGGTTTTGTTTTGAGCATCTCGTTTTCGATCGCGCGCGTGAATGGTTGAACGGAGGCTTGGGATAGGATCTGGAAGTGGTCGTCGATATGTGGAGATAGTCGTGGTCGACTGGAAGTGGCGATTGACGCCGTGCACGTGCACGGTGGGTGTTTCTGGTGAGGCTGTTTATGGTGGTGTCGAATATAGGCTGGGGGAAAGACTCGAGATTTACTCGAGTTAGTGCTTGTTTGGCTCGAGTAAATTTATATTTTACTCGAAGTAAAATTTGAGAACTCGGGTATGTTTGATTGCCAGTTTTTAACCTGTAACTTGTTTTCAGTTTTAAAATGTTGGGTTTAAAAGTTTAAATCAAAGTTTAACTGAGGATAAATAAATGTTAATTCTAGTTTTTGAAGTGAAGAGTAAGTTTAAAATTTAAATCTTTTAATAAATTTAAATATTTTGAGCTTAAGGTAAATTTGATTTAAAATCTCTTCATAACTAAGATTTGTTTTAACTTGGGATTTAATGTTTATGTAAAAGTTAGATAAAGTGATTTAAAGTTAAATTAGTGATCATTTGAACTTGGGGTTTAAAATGAAATTTAAAAAGGAAATTTGAAATAAATGTTTAAACATATTTAAGTGAAATTTAATCAATAAATGGAAAATGAGTTTTCTTTAAGTAGTAAAGATTGAAGCTTTAAATTCATTAACTATTAAAGTAATTAAAGTTGATAATTGATAATTTGTATTGATTAAATTTGTAATTATAAGATTAAATGAATTAATTAAAGTTTAAGAATGGATTAATAAATCAATATGTAATTAGAAATCATAGATTAGACTTTAATTAATTAATGAATGGTTAATTAAGCTTATAGCTTATAATGGATAATGTAATTTAATTATTTTGGAATAGTAATTAATAAATGTTAATGAAGGTTATTAACTAGATTATTTATAATTAATTAATATAATTATTTTTAATAGTTGATTAGATTAATTAATTAAATAATCAACATTTTAATTGTTTAAGTGTAATTACTTAATGGGAATTAAGTAAGAAATTAATTACTCACTTTAACTAATTGGGTAATTGATTAATTTGGGTTAATTAATTTAGTTTAATTAATTTGGGTTAATCACTTGATAATTGGGAGATATAATTACTCAGGAAAGTAATTTATGAATAATTACAGGATGTAATTTATGGATAATGATTCGTTAATAAAAGTAATTTGGATATAATTACTTGAAATTAATCAAGGGATTAATTAAATCTGTTTATTGGGAGTAATTAATTAAGGATAATTAATTACTGTATGTTATTAATCAAGGTGATTAATATATGTGATTTGGAAATTAGTTTTCTTAATAAAAATTAAGAAATAAAATAACTAATTAAAAGTTAATTACTTGATGTAATAGAATTAAATAGTAAATGTAATTAGAGATCATTTATTATAAATGCTTGAACTTAAAATGGTTTTATTTGGAAATAATTAATAAATGACTAGATTTATTAATGTGAATAATTAAGTAATGTAATTAAGGATTAGTTAATTAATAAATGAAGTAAGGTAAAGGTTATTTCCTATATTTGGTTAAAGATAATTAATTTGTAAAAATAATTAAAGGATAATTTACCTTAAATGTGATTAAAGATAATTAATCGAGGATAATTAATTAAAATGAATAATTGGATGATGATTAATTAATTGATTGATAATTAATTAATAGAAGTATAAGCAAGTTTAATAATGGTGGAGTAATTAATTTAATTTACTTTAAATTAATTAAAGATTTGTAATTAGTTTAATTCATTTCAAATTAATTATAAAATGAGGTGATTATTAATCTTTGTTTATATATGATGGATGATATTGATTTCCATGATTGATTGTGATCTCAGAGATATATCTATTGTGTTATGGATGCTTGGTTAAGTATGATGATATTGATTATCTGTTGAGTAGATAATATGGATTATCTGTTTATGATGATGATGTTATTCTCCAATGTTATATTATGTTTTATCTATCTGTGTTGATATAGATAATAAATTGAATTGTTTTAACTTTAAAACAACTTGGCCTTAAAAGATACGTTTTGGATTTCGATGAGACCGGGATCGGGTTTCCGTATACCGGGATTCTAGGTCTGGAGACCCGAATACCACATCGATCCAAAATAACGTTAGGTCATGAAATCCAAATGGAGCAAGTGAAGACTCGAGGTATAAGAACTATTCGTCAGTATAACTCTGTGGGTGATTCCGTAATGAGTTTGACGGAGATAGTACTTATAGATTCGAGATGGTGGTTCAAATTGCAAGGGTTATTGTCGTTAACTTTGAGGGTGATTCCAATACGAGTGTAACGAGATAATGCCTTCGGTTTCGTTCGAACCCGGAACGAACTTATATGGATCGAATGCTTTCAGAACATCGTCAGGCGGGCGATGAGCATTCTAAGAGATGTGTTCTCTAAAGGTAATCGTGACCTCAAGCCTCATCAACCGGGAATGGCTAAAACAGGGGAGGTGCAGCAAGGCTTCGTGGGTAGCACCCACTTGAGAGCGAGATATACCCCTGTCTAGAGTCCCTTTTATTTCGGCTGTGTGGGCGGTTTAGTAGCTACAACCGCCGGGGTTGTCTTGTTTGGAACTGTCCAGTAAGGGATGGTTCCGGTCTTGTGTTGCAGGGGACTTAGGGTGGGTCCTCGGTATGGTGATCTAGGCCACGTACTGTGACGGGCGGTACCCCAGTAGCCCTGCCATTGTTGGAAACCCAATTTTCCTACGTGACCTTACGGTTTTGATTGTAAACCTAGTATGCTGGAATTTAATCATGTAACAATTTCAGCTATTTCATATTTACTTGAAAACCCTAGACACTATTATAATATGACTGGATTTCCTATCAAATGTTTTGGTTAGCGTAAGGTAAAAACATTTCCATGTTTATGTGTGGGATGTCTTACGTGATACCTTTTGTTTTCAAAGGTTTTTCAAAGTTAAACAACTTTAACCTGTTACTCATACCAGACCCATGTCTGACCCGGAGTTTATTTTCTGTTTTTCCTAAACTCTCGGGTACCCAAATTTTTACGGGTAGCCAAGGGATTCAGGTTTGCTTTGACAAATTCTGGAGGAGCAAATGGAGCAGGAGGCTTCAGCGTATAGATATATAGTGATTCCGATGTGTTAGTGTTTATCTGTATTTCCGCTGTGTTGTATCTCTGTATTGTATTGAGATGTATCGAGTTGTATTAACTAGACAGGTGTTTATAACTGTCTAGTATGTGTTGTATTATCTGTGTAACTCTAATATATATGATATTATGTAATCTCTTATGTGATATATTATATTTCATTCGTTCCGCTGTTGAGATTCTGGTGTGTTTTCTTCTTTCTTCTCTATCTTTTCTATTTCTCACCCTTTTCTTTCTTCATAGTGATGCGATTTTCCGGTAGTGGAAGGTCGGGTCGCTACACGTTTAAACTGGGAAAGTGTGAACTTCATGCAATTTTAACATTAAATACAAGAGTAGTTGCAATAAAAATAAAATATAAATTTATATTCATACAAAGTAATATTATATTCATACAAAGTAATATTATATTTTGTAGGAAACCATGTCAGAAAATCCAACATCTTCACATTCATCATGTTCAGAAATCAAGAAAGTGGATCAAAACTTACTTGGTATTCCGGTCTCAGATAATGCTGGAAAAATCGCTACTATGCTTGGTAAATTAGTAAGAGCTAATGTGCCTATATCATATATAAGTTGGGATAAAGTACCCGGAATATACAAGGACACCGTTTGGAACAAATTGGTGGTAAGTATATTGGACATCTATCGCACTGTGTTTCGATATCTATTGCATGGAATATATTTAATTAGCAATCTCATGATATTTACACCGAAAAATTCAAATTACAAGTCTACTGCATCCTTTTCCTTGTTTTTCGACATTCATAAATTGTTAAAATGGTTTTCATAATACTAATTTTTCTCATTTTGACTTCATAGATTTAATTATCAGGTTGTACAATTTATTCAATTATTTATGCACATGAAAGCACAGTTTTGAGCATATGCAAGATTCTGTGAATATGCACATGAAAGAACAGTTGTAGCATTTATTCATTTATTACAATTCAGGTCTGCATGTATAGTTGTGTATGTGAAGATGCCTATAAATAAATTATCCTCGTTTTATAGATGTATGGTCCCATTTTAGCATGCAGATGAATTGTATATCAACAATATATCAACAATTATTTTTTTATTTACACATCATAATACTAGTAGAATTAATTCTTGATTGCACATTGCAAAAGCAAAACACATTATTCAAGACTTACGTTGAACTACAACACTAGGTTCAGCCCCACAGTTAAGGTATGGATAGAAATAAAATAAAAATAGATATGGAGTTGGACTAAAAAAACCCAGAAGGAAAAGAAAACAACAAAAACAATAAGGCATTCTCGTTTATTCTTTTTGCTAGTGGGCAATGTATAAGCAGTCACTGTCTCCAAAACATATGTATATGTTACATAATAATATATGCATATATGCTGCTTGAACCTGAGGCTTGATAATAAAGTGCATATATGGAAAACAATAGTGCATATTGGTGTGTATTTATGCATAGTTGTAGATAAGAATCGTGTGTTTGATATTTAATCACTTTTTCATCAATTATTTTTGGATGCATGCTGTATACTTTACAATGAATTGATGATTATAAGCTTTTTTTGAATTGTAGTATTTATTTCATAATACTACAACTATAATTTCATAATACTACTGTGCTTACTGGATCAGGTTGTACAATTTATTTAATTATTTATTTTTGCATGTATAACTTATGATAAACTATGTGGTCTCCTTCTTTCCGTTCCAAGTTACCTTAATTTCTCGTCAGTATTAAATTAAATATTAATTGCTGATCATTTATAATAATTGCATGCTCTTTGCTCGACACGTAACGTGTTTCATTTTGTTCGTTATTTCATAGCTAACAATGTTATTTCATAACACAAAACAGTTTGAAGCTTTATATTATTTTTGATATGGTGCATTTGTTGTACAGATATCAGAAGTTGTGCTTTATACGGCCGAATTATGCTCAAGTATAAAGGGCCATGCAAAAACACTATGCCTGAAAACTTTCAGGCATAGTGTTTTTTAAAAAAAAAACACTATGCCTGAAAGTTTTTAGCAGTTTGGTTGGCTCACCTTTCCTGCATCGAAGAATATATAAAAATTTATATAAGCATGCATTGTTACTGCTGCACTATATACACATATACATATGTGTATACATATGTGTATACATATGTGTATACATATGTATATATATATATGAAGCTGCCTTGTTATAGTTTGTTGTGCATCGAGTTGCTTCAGGATTTGATATCTTGAATTGGTTTTTCGTGTTTTGTCTTTTTGCAGAAAATTTATGAGCTCGATCCGCTTTCAAAAGAATTGTTTTAAAGAGAATGTCGGAGGCTTTTAGGAGACACAAGCAACACTTAAGAACAACTTATTATGACACTTTCAACAATGATGAAGAACGGATGAAAAATTGTCCACCTACAATTGCTCAAGAAGATTGGGAAGAGTTCTTAAAAAATGAAGCAACGCCTGAATCGAGCGGAAGAAGAGAGTCAGGCAAAAAGAACAGATCATTGCTCAGTTATGCTCACCATGCAGGATGTAAAAGTCACGCTAAAGTAGAACAAGAAATGGTAATTTATATTCATTTTCTTTCAAAAATGGTAAAAATCACAACTAACATATTTTATATATTGCAGATTGCTGCTAGTCCATCAACAAATATCAATCGTCGTCCAGTATGGGAGAAGACACAGGAAAAAAGATGGTAGCATATCAGATGCCACTTCTTCGTACTACGTAAGTCAAACAAATACTAACTTGCATATTCTTTTCATTAAACATTTTTTAGTGTACACTAATCTGCAAACTACAATCTCCACTATGTACTTAGGATTGATTATGAAGTTATTATGAACTTAGGAACCAAGATTGTAAGTTTGAACTATCTCCACTATGCCTGACATTGCTTTGCTAAAGATAAATATAATTTATCATTTTGTCAGTTTTCTGCACTTCTTTAGAATTTAGTATGCATTCAGATTACAAGGAGTTGGAAAAATACTAATATGCATATATTAGTAATCAATTAACTTTCAGTAATATGATATATGGATTAAACAAATACTAATTGCTGTTATTTTATAAATATTTCAGGATCTAATTGCGAAAGCAAAGGAAAAGATCACTGATAGTGATGAAGAAAAATTGACAGCGGATGAAGACATCTTATCACAAGTGCTTGGTAAGGATGCAAGGGGTAGGAGCCGTGGTGTTGGGACCGTTGTACCAAAGACTAAACTTAAGGCTTGTGCCATTGCACAGAAACGACTCAGACATGTTCATGTAGACCATGATGAGTTGAAAATGAGGGTGGGAAGTTTGGAGGGTACAGTAGGAAGTATGTCTGGGCAATTGGAGGTTCTGATCAACATGGTGGGAAACATCGAACATGGAATTCGCGCACCGGGCAATTCTTCTGATGGAGGACGCGCCACACAATTCAATGCTCCTGAATTCGTTGCTTCTCAGTTCGCGAATTCGACCGATGTAGCGAACAATCAAAGATGTGAAATCCTCAACTCTGATTTAGACATAATAGCAACAGGTATTTATTACAAGCTTTCTATTTTTAGTTGCTTTCGAGCAGATATTTTGTTGGATAGATCTAGACATCTTTATTGCAACAGGTACTGTATGCCGAGATTCTACATCGTCCAAAATCCATGGGAAATCTGTACCACCCACACATGAAAAAGTGGAGTTGGACAACATACTGCTACCAGATGAGAGAACCAGCAAAATAAATCATCAATTTGCAGAGACCTTTGCTGAAGTTGGAGTGGGTGGGTATGTGTGCCATCTGAAGTGTCTTATTCAATATCTTTAGACGTTGGAGCAGGTATATTTTCTGTTTATGTTAATATTTTACTATGTATTGTTTTTTGAAACCTCTTCCACTATATACATGACATGTGACATTTAATTTCCTTAAATGTGATAAGGAAAAAAAACACGTTTGTAATGCTTCATTCCTTTCTGTTTTGAAGTTGTTTGAAGAGCTTGTTCTTTAGATTCACTGTGGCTAGATTTAAAACATATCTGTTTTCGAAATGCTTGATATAGGACTGACCAGATTCATTATTTTGAGAATAGTTGAGTCTTGTTGTTTTTTGTGGTATGACTTGTTATACAGATTGAGTTATCTTCTTGCCTTGAACTTTACTTGTAGTTGTACCATGCTGTTTTGGATTGAGATGTTGTTGTTTGGGTATCTTGTCACTGTTTCTATCAGTTTTGAAAGTTTGGCCATTTTCCTTTTCTGTTGACTAGACACCAGATTTGATAATCTAGTTTAACTAACTTGAGTTGCACATGCTCTGTTAAGTCTGCATTATCATATATATATATACATGCATATATATATGTATGCATATATGTGTGGATGTGAGATTTCATTCTTGCAACTTGCACTGGTTTTCACTTGCCTGTAAACTCCTTCTATATGGTCTTGATATGAACACTGTTTGGAGATTGATGATTGTTCTTGTGAGTCATTTTGAAGCTTTGAGTCACTGCAATGATTTGCTAACTGTGTACATGTGAGGTATATACTGGTCCTGGCTTGTTATTGCATATTCATGCTTGGTGTACTTCTTGTAGTTATTCGATCTTCCACATTGCAGTTGCATGTATGCTTCACACATATTTGCTTCACACAAATGCACACATATATAATTTCATTTTTCATCTCAATACACATGTCTATAACTGAGTCTAGACTCAGTCTATAACTGAGCCGCCATGACTCAGTTATAACCGAGTCTAAGACTCGGTTTACTGAGTTTAAGACTCAGTCTATAACTGAGCCTAGACTCAGTTAAAACTGGGTCGCCATGACTCAGTTATAACTGAGTCTAAGACTCAGTTTACTGACTCTAAGACACGGTTAAAAACGTCGTCGAGACTCAGTTTCAACTTCATATCAGTATTCATGTTCATTAATATGTTGTATTCATATTCAGTTGCAGTACATGCTTGCTAATACAAACAATTATTTTTGTATGGATAGACTTGGAGAATAAAAAGTGGAGACTGAAGATTGAAGCAGTGAAGCTGACTGTGTAGTTGTTGACACTTGACATGTTGTATTAATGTAATGTAATAACTATGAACTATTTATAAATGAAGTAACTATGAAATGAGTGACTGTGTGGGAACCTAAGTAACCAAATATGTAAGGGTGGATTGGTAGTGATAATATGTATTATAACTGAATGTATTTCTGTTTTAGAATGTAACTGAATGTATTTCAGTAATTTATTTTATAATATACATCATTGCATTGTAATTGAATGTATTTCTGTAATGTATTGTATAATATGCATCATTGCATTGGGTATTAGATATGAACTATTACTGTATGTGTGTGATTATATAAATTGACTGTATATGTGCAGTATCTAGTTGAAAAATGGGTGCAGATTAATTGTCAACTTAGGCACGGTTAAAAGCCGTATCTAATGAACAAGGCAATGGCTCAATAAGATACGCCTTTAAGCCGTATCTATGGTGTCAGTTAGATACGACTTTAAGCCGTATCTAACACAACACCAAAAAGGTGTATTTGTAACGAATATAGTCGTTACAAATGAAATTTATAACAGATATAGTCGTGAGCGGTACAGGCGTGAGGTATGTCGTTACAAATATTTATAACGGCCTCTACCCGTTATTAGATATATCACTTACCAACGGACTTTGTCATTAGAAATCTAAATTTTTGTAATGAAATAGTTTGTTATTAGTTGCATCAGTTTGTAATGGGTATTTTCCGTTACTTAGTTTCCCCTTTCATGGTGGAAGAAGGGGTTGTCATTCTAAATTATCACGACCTTGTCCGTTACAAATTTCATCATTAGTAACGCACTTGTTCGTTACAAATTTCATCAATAGTAACGACTATGCTCGTTATAAATTTCGTCTTTAGTAACGAATATGTTCGTTACAGCTACCAAACCATGTAGAGCTGCATTTTTGCTAGCATTTACACTACAGAATTGTCTATTATAATATAGTAGGTACATACATATCAAAAATTACATAATTTCGATAATAATAAGCAATTACGCATCCAAACATACAACTTAAATTGCACAAATATTTGACAACAAATTAAAGGAAGATTCAAAATCACGAGTTCATCATACATAACTAAAGAGTATGAAATCAAAATATTACAAGTTCTAACATTACTTCAAAATAAATTCTAGATCCTACAAACAACGAACACGACACTAGGCCAAATAACAAATTACCATTGAAAATGATGCTCCATAATATGGATAAGCTGCAGTAATGAATCTCTCATATTCATCATGCCTGAAAGGTCGAACTGGGATCTGCAATGTGATAAAGATAATTGAGCAAGCAAGTTTGTTTTCCAAGTAAATCAACTTAACACAAACTTTGCTTGGAAATATAGCTAATTCTCTGCCTAGAAAACAAGTAACCATTTCTGCCGCTAGTATTATTTTGGCTTTTACATACATACATACATATATAGGGACATGTGGTCCGATCGGGCCGAAGTTCAAATTGAAGCGCAAACACAAATTTATGTAGGTATCGGCTCTTTCCCATTTACTATATCATCCCTCCATTTTTATTCATCGCTACAAGGTTTGTGCATGTACGTTGTGAAAAGTTTAAATGTTAATCAAAAACTAGAACAGTAAAGATTACTTTCAGCTGAAGCTCAAAAATGTACGTCGTTATTGATAAAAATTAAACATTAGAATGAGTAATTAAATGACAACTGCCGATACAATTATATCATAATGTTACCTTGTACACAACTTTTTCTCCTTTAACCTTAAGTGAAGGTTAAATAAGAACAACTTAACCCCATATATTGGGGGTTTAACATAGTACTATCGCATAATTAATGTATTTACTAAACCAAATTTGACCTACATCAACTGTTTATATTGTTTCGCCAATCACACGATAATGTTATATTTACCAATAAACTGATGGGCAAAGTTGAACAACAAAGTGGTGCACAGGAAAAAAAATTATGAAAGAATTAGCCAGGAGTACAAGAGATATATATATATATATATAAAACTATATGAACGCAGATAACAGATTATTCATATATTTATGTAAGAATGATAAAAAGGTAGCATGTACAATACCTGTTTAGAAAGAGAGAGACTAGTGTATCCTAACCTCTGGTACTCCACCTTGAATTGAAAAACACCATAAACATCAGGAACCTTGAATGATGTTGAATACCAACCCTGCAAGAGAAAATTTGAAGGTAGTTTAGTACAGAATAAGTTGCAGAATCACAGTTAGCTACATTACTGTTTCATATGTACCTTTTTGTCATTGGACATTGTTTTAAGAACATACGGACTCATCATATAAAACTGAAGTTGAACATCATCTGCTATGTATGGCATCCGTGACGTTCCTGACCATTCATAGATCTCAACGGAATATTCCTTTAAACCAGATTACAAATGTGAGTATTGGCACCTTTATAACTTAGTTATGCTAGTAATCAAACATAGTCAAAGCAACTACTAGATCATCGGTGATTCTATACATTGCTGGCTCATTTGTTTCCCCAATTTTGTGATGTTTGACATTAATAGCCTATAACGAAATATGAAATAAAGATGACAAGGAGATTAAATATGCATATGAATCGGGAAAAAAAAATTTATAAACTGCATAGGCTATTGATGTAGGGTAGTACGTAGATAATGTACCGATTTACCTTTAGATAAGTGATGACTAAAAGATATACTGTCTAAACATTACGAAATGATTCTTTGTTGAAGTAGAACCGTATATATCCAGGATTGAGACTCAATATGTAATACAAGTGAGGAGGTGCATTAAAACTGATTACGTATTAAAAATCAACAATGAAAACTAATAGAGGTGCTGCACTTGATTATATCTATAGCGGTGAGGTCATTAGGTAAAAAATATAATTGCACAGAGGAAATACTGCATTTTAATAATATAAAGTTGGCTAAAATGTATCAATTGTTGCTTTTGTTAATTGCGTCTATGTTGGATAAGTGGTCATCAACATCACTGTTATTAAGACGCAACAATCAAAATATGTCTATTACGTATAAAAGCATGTACCTGAGTTATTACATATGAATGCATGTTCCTGACCCATATTGTTACTTTGGCATAAAAATCTAGTCTCTTTCTATTATTTTTTGGGTTCATTGCATGTTCAAACCACCACAGAGAGCAAGAGAGGCAGTCATAACAAATGAACCAAGTTTTTTATATTAAGTAGTGATGTCTGATTCATCCCACTTGTATAAAGAGGAAAAACTAATAGATAGTAAAAAAAAGGTTGATATTAATAATCAACCTTTGCACAAATTCATGTAAAAGCACAGTAAAATAACATTGCATGCTATGTTATAACCAACAATGCAAGTGGAACAGGTTATGCAACCTAACCATATCTTCCATTTGTTTAATTACACTATAATTTGATATATAAAGCACTTGTGAACTGGAATATAGAAATATATGATTCTCCATACTAAAAGTAACCTCATCTCAGATCCTAAACAAATCTTTGTTAATCTCTTTTCAAATATCCAAGAATATATAATCTAATGTGTAATTGGAATATTGTTAACCTGCTAGCAAAGTGAAGACAAGAAGATATTAATATTTTAGGATGCCATTTTTTTAGAATATTGAACAACTCAAATAAATCAAAAACGATTTAGTTTACCAAATTACTATTAATGCTGAGGACATGAGCATTAAAATAAAATGATTTATGTGATACTAATATGTACACTGCGAAAATATAATTAAATAGCTATCTAGGACCACTGGGAAAATGCTAAGGATTCTGAGTATCGATCTAGAGGTGTTGGAGCCGAGTTGAGTCACGTTGACATTTTTTATCAACTTTCAAATTGATAATGACAATAAGTAGGTAGTTATGGTATTCATATATCTCATATACAAATGAAATGATATGCACAAGGAATAATCAGTTTGTTACCATTTGAAATTAGTTTATAAACTTAAAGCGCACGTATGTGCATCTTTATTTAATAAAAAAATTAACGAGTGGATGTGTGCTATAAATGCAAAAGCTTTGAAACTATTATATCGTTGATTTTGCAACTATACTTCTAGTTTATGACAGCTAATGCGACTATTTGATAAAACCTAAGTCACATTCAGATTACCAAGCGACAAGCAAACAATCGCATATCCATTCATATCAATTCTCTGCTCAGTTTGTAGGTTGGGGCGACATGTGCATCATTGGAACTCTAAACAAGGATGTCTACTCTTATTTTTGACATAGGTTGGAGCTTTAACACATCAAACATTCCTCAACATATTTGCAATCAGATCAATCCAGTTAAAATTCACAATGATAAGCCTAATGATTTTTGGTGGTGGAACCCAAAAATAATAGAGAATTCGGTCTTAAATCTGTCTGATGCATCAGAACTAAGGATTCTAGCAAGACATGAAGTCCTCAACTATGGAACAATGTAATACCGCCAAATTCGTTATGCGTACAGTATAAAACAAGTACAAAACTTTAGATAGACTTTGCAGATGGTCAAATATTCTATCAACCATCTGCAAATTATGTGCCAAAGAGAATGAATCAAGAGACGGTTTGTTTATTCAGTGTGAATATAGTAGGAATTCAAGGTCAACTATCAAGACCATGCTTTAATTTCAGTCTAGTCAACATAATAATCTGCTAGAAGTTTTGGATCTGATTTCAAATAAACTCAAATCTAAACACTTGCATTTAGATGTAGACGTTGCAATCAGTCCTCTAGTCAGGCATATTTGGATTAAATGAAATCAGAGTGATTTTCAAGGCAAAGAACTAAATACAAACATATAACTACGGCTGATATTGCAAGATTGTAATTGTATTATTTGCAAATTGAAGCATAGAAATGAAGCAGCAACTAACATAAAGCAAGTTTCATTAATTTTGCACTTATTTGAGCCGATGCCTGTAAGAAGAATCTTCCATCTGGAAAAGGGGATTTCTTGTTGCCATCATTCAATTGGAGCTAACGATTTCAATTCGTAGGTAAGAAATTGACGTTCATACCTGCATAGACGGAGTGGAAAAGCGAAACCCTAGATTTGTAGTTCGCAACCCAGATCTTCCATCATCTTCGTCGATTTAATAGGACAATGGGAGGAGGTGGTGGCAGAAGATGGAGGCGGTGGTAGACGGCGGAGGCGGTGGCAGACGGTTGAGGTAGTGGCAGACGATGGAGGTAGTGGCAGAAAACCCGGTACGAACGAAACGTGAGAGAGTGAGAAATGATTATCGTGAGAAATGAGATAACGATTGAAAGAAGATAAATTTACAATCTTGTCCACGCTGCTTTTAATTATTTGCGAAATTACCATATTTACTAACGGTAATAACCGTTGTAAATGGTTGTAACCGATATAAGCGTTAGAAATTTGTAACGGTTATTAGCGTTGTAAATTGAAAGCGGAAAAGTGTTACAAAATGGGTTGTTTGGTGTAGTGTAATGGGTCAATTAGATACGGCTTTAAGCCGTATCTATGATGTCAATTAGCTACGGCTTTAAGCCGTATCTTATTGACCACTTAGATACGGCTATGAGCCGTATCTAATTTACACATTAGATACGGCTTAAAGCCATATCTAACAATTAACGACGCCATATTTTGATACGGCTTATAGCCATGTCTAAGTTAATTAGATGCGGCTTTTAGCCGTTTCTATTATCGTTTATGGTGTAGTGTCACCAACATTTGTTTTGTTAGTGACATTATAGTATTCACAAAGCCTAATTACAAATCCATGCTTTCTCTGAACAACTCACTTGAAAACTTCAAAAGTAGACTGGCCAGACCATAAACAAAGCAGAACCTTATATGTTGATAGTTGGGTTGCCAACTGCCTTAAAAGATAGCAGGATTCAACTCTCACAATCCTTTGAAATGTCCAAAAACTCACCTTACATAAGTGTCTCTCTTATTCCCTCCAGAATAATTACCTCATCATGTGTGACTCTTTAGGAGAAGATCACAAAAAGACTTACTGAGTGGTCTAATAACCAACTGAACATGGCTGGAAGGCTCACTATTTGAAATTCAGTTGATACAGCCATGTCCACATACTGCTCATCTCACTTTTCTCTTCCTGTTAAGCTTCTTAACACGATTAAATGGGCTTTCAGCTACTTCTTGTGGCATGGTAACCCTAATTCGACTAAACCGATTCATATTGCTTACTATAAGATTCAACTTCCTAAAACTCATGGTTACCTTGGTATCACTGACATAACCAGATGGAACAAAGCTTCTAACTCTAAGATTCTGAATCAGATTATACTCGACAAAGACATTATGCTAATAAAGTGGTTCTAACATCACTATATGCACAACAAAGAAATATGCCAACTCACGATTCCACAGAACTGTAGTTGGCTGTGGAGAAACATCATCAAACATAGACATGAGTTTCTTCCCTTTATAAGAACCATTCCCTCAAACGCCTTCAAGACAAGCATCTAGCACTCAATATTTTATGGTTACGACACAATATTCAATGACATTCTTTATCCTATCATGAATCAATAGACTGGGATCCCTGACAATGCCAAAGCAGACTCATATATACACAATGGCCTCTTTATACCGCATCACACAAGCTCCCCCATAGTCAGATCTCTCTGGACAACTATATCAGGAAAATCTACCCCACTAAACACTACACATATTCACTAGAACCTAACCAACAAAATTCAATCTTTGGGTCCACAAATTCGTTAATGAATTTGATCGAACGCCTTCCTTCCCTTGGTCCAAGAGAATCTGTTCTACTTTTGACTCTGATGGTTAACATCAAGCTATGCAGAGCAATGTAAATCTCCTTACACACCCTAAATAAGTTAAAAGCCATTGGTCTATTAGGCGATGACCCATGTACCCTTTGTGTGGTTGATAAGGAATTTAATACCCACATGTACTTTGAATGAAGCTTTATTTTCATTACTTGGAAATGAACCTTATTATCTTCAGGCCTTGTTGTCTCTAGACACTGTTGAGATGTCTTGCATTATGTGTGGGTAATGGACACACATTGTAAAGAAGAATAGTCCCACATCGTGAAAATAATGGAGGTGGTGCGGTTGATATATGAGTTTGGTCACATGTAACAACAATGGATTCTTTTTGTTAAAAGATGTTGGCCAAACTTACATGTTGCCCCCACGTAGAGATGTGTGGACTGGATTTCAACATAGTGAAGGAACGACTCAAGATTTGAGGTTTCGGTGGTTCAACCTGTTAAACCGTCAAAACCTTGCATTTTTTTATTTTTTTGAAAATTTACACATCCAAGTGCAAGTTATACATAAAAATATTAAAAGAAAAATGCTAGGTAACTACAGTTGTACAACTATACCAATACAACTACTATTGTGCACATAGTATTGACACACAACTGTAGAAGATTTGTAGCGGTGAACTTGACGAAGCTTATAATAGTCTTGGAGGTGCTTGCAGCATCAAAGAACAAAGTGGTGGAGTTTTATGTTTAGATTTTGGGACAAAGATTATTTTTTAAATGTAAATTAAATTTTCTTCTTTGAAATGGTAGAGAGAATGAGAATGACATATGATGAAAAAGTGAAAAAAATAAGAAAACCGTGGTTCAACCGGGTAAGATTGACGGTTGAATGTCGGGTTTGAAAGTCCGACCTTCGATTCATGCACAACTTAGGTCTAAATGGGTTCTAGACCGCAGTGGTCCATAGTTCAGGGTTTTTCGAGATCAGACCGTGGTTGGGTTTACTCATGATACCATTATTAATACCCCTTGCACGGTGTCATTGAAATGTTATTTTGAATCTTTTATGCGGGTTGTCTCTTGATGGGTCATATGTGTATGATCTTCTCTTTTCTTTTTCTTGCTTATTTTTTTGTTGCTTATTTTGTTTTTGTTTTTTCTAAATGTAGTCTCTTTGTTATCAAATAAAATATTGAAAAAATAATAATTAAACGAGTACGAATAATTAACACTTATTTCACTTCAAATATCAACTCCAATGTTTTTATCCAATCTATGGATACAAAGTTTTTAGAAAGATTGCAATGACAATGTAATTATGGAAGGGCAAACAACATATAATCACATTTACTATTTATACAGGTAAGTAAAAATCAAACTAATTTTACTCTTATTGAACTATTGAATGTCATTCATATTTATATCTAGAGTTTTTTAGATAGAAGCCCTAAGTACTGACTAATCAATATTAAAATAATTATCACTCATTTACATTTTAATCTTTAGCTATAGATAGAGACAATACTAACAGTATTACTGGCCTAAGTTACTATATTACTCGCATTCTTATTAATTCTAGAATTTTTCTCTTCTCTCCTAAGTTCCCTTAAGATATTTCATTTTCAGATATCTATATAGTTTATTATTATTATAGTTATTACAATGTTATACTAATTCTTTATTGTATCATTTTACATTTAAATATCAACATATAATAATTTCTATAATTATTTGCAAAATTCTTCCAAGTTTTCAACTATTTTTTACATTCAACTCCATGTGATCTTAAATTTAAACGTTTTAAATACAATTAACTAATATTTGTTATTTGGTCTAATAAGTTCAAAAAATGATAGTTTCATCTACTATATACAACATTTACCTTGACAAAAATGATAAAACCAAAATTTTCATTCAAGTCCATATAATTTAAAATTTTCGCAATTATACATGAAAATTATCTTTAATTCTCTTACATTACTATAAATTCAAATTCATCCAATTTATTTATTTTCAAAATCAGTATAAAGAAATATATCTCTAATTTTTTTCTTTCTAAAGATGTTATTTTATTACAAACATACATACGATTTTTCCATTTTAAGATTGGTACGATACTAAACACATATATAACGTTTTTTCTTTCTAAAATTACACCAAGTGGATTTTTATCATTGATAAAATTTATATTTGTTAAGAATGACATTAGAATTAACAATAAGTGATGAATATTTTTATTTTGTAAATTTGAAAAACGATTAAATTTTTAGTTAATATTTTGTGTGAAAATGTTAAATTTTAATTATTTTCATAATTTACATTAATCAACAGATAAAATGTACAATATTTTAATTGAAAAAAATATATTTTTTAATATTTTATTGTTGTTTTGAGATAGATGCTAATCATTTTTTAAATTTTTTTATTATAAAATAAAATTATCGACGTATGAAACATGGATTAAAAGTCAAATTATTATTTTTACATAGTTGAAATAAAACTATGATTTGTTGCGTACTACGTCTTATTTTCATTTAACATTTCTTTTAGTTGTTTAATAAATATTTTGTTTATCACTTCAATAATATCATTTTCTTTATGTTTACTATAAGGGCTTTAAATGCATTAAGATATATTGATCAACACTATCACATATTCATTTTTAGGTATTTTTGTCATTCTCTCAAGTAATATTTAAAATCAATTTATATATTGTTTATCTTTTAATAAAATGTACTATATGCTAAATATCAAATTAAAAATCTATGTACATAAACATTTACATGTGGAAATTTATAAACATACTAATTTTAAAATTAATTAAGAATATTAACATTCACTTATTTTCTTCATAAATATAAATCCTAAAAACTAATAAATTAGTACATAACTCATTTTTATCTGCAGAAGCAGCAATTTAATTTATAAACCTTTTTTTCTAACTATTACAAAATTTATTTTATTTATTATACAATAATTTTTTAATGATTTGATAATTAATTGTGAATTTTAAATGTATTTAACACAATAATTTCATATAAAATAAATATTTGGTAAAAGATAAATTTGTTGAATCTTATGTCCATCCAAAGTATTTTGGGCATACGGTTGAAATATGAAAGACAAATAAACAGGTTTAAGGTATCAATCTTGATTTTTCAAATTTATAGTCGTCCGTCGACATATTCAGACTTAAACCTTTCATTCGAAGATCAAACGATCATCAAACGAGACGAAATTCAAACCATATATACTATATTATGTATTTATCCAATTCATATGGCTGGATTTTAAATAAGTACAGAAAAAAAATTTATACTTCAAACATGTCATTTTTATAGAAGTTGTCCTAACAGTATATATCAAGTGTTATACAACTCCTTGAAAAGTGATATATTTTTAGCCTAATTTTTTTCCTTCCATTTTATTTCGATTTTAGTCGTACAGATTGAATAAATACATTATAATGTATATGTGATCCGAATTTCGTCTTCTTTCAAGTTTGTTTGGCCTTCAAACGAAAGGTTTTTAGTCCGAATGTGACGAACGGCTATAAATTTGTGAATCAAGATCGGCACCCTAAATTTATTTACTTTTTATAATATTTTTTGGAAGCGGGTCCAAAATACTTTTGATCGACATAATATTCGAAAAAATTATTTTTCTATCTAATATTTTCTTTTATATGAATTTTGTAATGTTAAAATATATTTAAAAATTCATAGTAAATTACACAGTGGTTAAAAAATATATTTAAATTCATAAAATAGTTATAGTATCATAAATTTCACCGAATGTGTATAAGGGATCGACTGAAAGTTGCATATACTAATCGTTTGAGTTCGATTTTCAATAAAGTTAAATTTCGAATTACACAACAAAAGATTATCGAAAACATTAATTTAATTAACCACAAATCGTGATAAAATTAAAGAATTGAATAAAAAATATCTTCTTTAATTGTTAGCAATTAAATTAGTAATTTTAAACAAATTTCAAACTTCTATAATTAATAAGTTAAAATAATGCGATAAATTAAATTAATTAAAATGGACAGCCGCCGAAATGGTGGAGCTGTCGACGGCCGTCGGAACGGTCCACTGCTATTTACGCCCTTTCTAGTAGTGTAATAAAAATGGGACTTTCATTCTTCAACATGTTGATTTTTTTTTCGACTACCACTTATAATGTCAAAAAAGAGCTAAATAATGTATGTGAAATTATTTTATAAAATATAATATACTATAAAATGATTTCCATTTTATATTTACAATATTAATAGTAACTAGTATGCTTGCAATTAACTAATGTTGTATATAGCCTTTTGTTGGAGTTATGTGTATTATTTTTTCTTGTTTGTAATAATGTTTTTTCATATCATTCATTAATAGAACATGTAAAGGAGATGAATACTGCAATTAAAACATATTTAATTGTTTTGAGATTAGTAGCTTATGTTTTAAGATATCTTTATTAATATTTAAACTATATAGTACTCTATGTGTAGATTCGAACAACTTGCTCGCTTTTTAAGATATAAAGTTTTGCTTTTAAATAAGAATTAGGTTTGAGATATTAAGTTATTTGTGTGTGTTTAGAGCTACTACTGATAACGAATCTCTAATAATAAGATCCCTCTAATTAATATAATACCAATATTAAGTTCCATATAATAACCTTTATTGTTGGTTAAATTTCATTAATTATTACATTTTGGTAACATATATAATTCGTTAAAGAGAGTTACGTTTATACTATTATTACAAATGATACTATATGCATCCATCAAAACTCTCCTCTCACAACCCCCCCCCCCCCCCGCCACACACACTTAAAAAATCTCACCATGCTCACATACACAAAACTAAACTAATATGAAAGGAAAAACATGCTTTATCGAGCAACATAATAAAAATGGGAGTTTAATTCTTCAACATATTGATTTTTTTCTACTACTCCTTTCAATGTCAAAAAAAGAGGTAAATAATGTATGTGAAATTATTTTATGAAATATATTGTACTATAAAATGATTTCCGTTTTATATTTACAATATTAATAGCAACTAGTATGCTTGCAATTAACTAATGTTGTATA
Organism: Allium fistulosum; assembly: GCA_030737815.1. Lineage (NCBI taxonomy): Eukaryota > Viridiplantae > Streptophyta > Magnoliopsida > Asparagales > Amaryllidaceae > Allium > Allium fistulosum. Next base: position 101,265,401 of record CM060902.1, read on the forward strand.
TGGCCTTTTGTTGTAGCTATGTGTATTGTCTTTTCTCGTTTGTAATAATGTTTTTTCATATCATTCATTAATAGAAGATGTAAAGGACATGATAAAGCAATTAAAACATATTTATTTGTTTTGAGATTAGTAGCTTATGATTTAAGATATCTTTATTAATATTTAAACTATGCATTGCTCTATATGGAGATTTAAACAACTTAGTCGCGGTTTAAGATATTAAGTTTTGTTTTTAAATAGGTTTGATTTATTATTTATTTCTAACAAATTTTATTTTGAGATTTTGTTTTGAGAAAGAAAAGCTTTTATGAAAAGAGAGAAGTAGAGAATGAAAGAAGATCAGATTGCTTGATTTTTATCAAATGGTAAGAAAAAATGTGAAGGTGGATGAATGAGATAAGTGTTTGATTGAGTGAGAGGAGAGGCAGTGAAAGTTAGTCCACGATCTTAAACACTAAAATGCAATTTTTTTTAATAACTTGTTTTGGAACAAATACACTTGCATTATATCAACCGACTTTGTTGAAGAATGAACGATATGGTGTAGAGATAGTTTCTTATCTTTGTGTAATAGTTTGGATAGTGGGTTTGGGCTTATCAGCTTCGGCCCATTTAGCATAATATTGTTATTATAAAAGCAAGGCTGGTACGCTATGTACATATCATTGTATCAGTATTTCATATATCAAAACTGAACACAAATTTCATCTTCCTACAAAATATCTGCATTCTGAAATCAAGTTTAAAATCATCACTGATCAATTCATCAAATTTTAACATGGTATCAGAGCCTGTCAAGCCTTGCAGCAATAGTATCTGAATTCAATATCTCAAATCATGATTTCAACAAGCCTAGCAGCAGCAACATTGAATTCAAAGTTTCTCAAATCAGGATTTCATTAGAAAACTATCATCGTTTGAAAGCCTCTAACCCATCAGGTGAATACTCATCATTTGGGTTAATTATTGAATTTTGTTGTTTTTTGAAAAACAGGTGTCATACCAAGAAATCGATTAAATTTCTAATTGCAACAAGCTTCTCAATAAAGAATCAAGCAAATTCAAAGCAAGAAAGTTCAGAAAATCAGAATACCAAATCAAGAAAGCAGTCAAAGACGAAAAGAAAGTAATTGCCAAGCCAAGATCCATCAGATCAGATTCATCATATGAATCTTGGCTGCAACTGACCTGTTTTTGCCTCAATCATAGCAATCTTGAATCAGCAATTCATCTGAACCTTCTAGTTTATGCATCTGTTTCATAATTCTGTCATCATGGCTGAAGGAGACAATGCCTCAGCAACTTCTGATAATACTGATAACCCCCAACAACAACATCTCACTGAAGCAACAGAGAGTTTGATCAAAACTGTCATCAGTTCTCAAAGTCAGCTAATCACCATACATCTTGAGGAAGACAACTATCTCTTATGGAAGCTACAAGTTGAAACAGTAATGCAAGGATATGGCCTCGAAGGCTTTATTCTTGGTTCCATTCCAATTCCCCCAAGATTTATCACTGATTCACAAAATAAGATGATTAGTAATGAAGAATACACAAGATTCTACAGAAAAGATAGACTGATAAGTTCTTGGCTCTTATCATCAATCAATACAAAGCTACTGTCACAAGTTATATGCTGCAAATCAGCAAATGATATATGGATTACTGTTGAAAGGATATTCAATACTCAGTCTGCTGCAAAGGTTATGCACTATAAAAGACAACTGCAGAACATTACTAAAGGCAATGAACCTATGAGGGATTACTTATCACAAGTCAATAATATCTGCAACATGTTGGAAGCTGCAGGACATTAAGTATCTGAAATAGAGCAGGTATTGAGTATCTTGAATGGACTCAGTGAGGAATATGAAGCAGTTGTTGCAGTTGTATCATCTCAACCAACTCTGCCACCTGTACAGTATATTCATGCTACTCTTCTTGCTCATGAGGCAAGAATAGATCATAAGAAACCTCAAGATATAGATCTGTGATATCCCGGGAATTTGGACAATATCAATTTAATAATCTGCATTGGAAATTAAATTGATTTGTTGATCTTTGTTAATAAATTTGAATAAATATAATAATCTAATTAAATAAATATTTAATTAGTAATTTATCTTTTAAAAGTTTAATAGAATGATTTCTATTTATATATATATATAATTGTATATATTGTAAATAGATGAGTTGATCTGAATTTAACAAATGAAATCATGTTTTCAAATATTTGGTAATTTGGAAATTTTGATTTAAATTAATATTAAGCTTTCCAAAGACATTTAAATAAATAACTATATAGTTTAAAATACATATTTTAAATGTTTAATTGTTAAAATAGATTTTTAGCTTAAAGTTCAAATTTAAATAAAAAGGTTTGTTTATTTCTTTTTACATATTATTGATATATATGATTTAAACATAGAAGTTTAAATACAATTTATATATGGTATTGATTCATTGAATAATAGAAGTAATTTATAATCTCTTTTATAAATTATTTAAATTTGTCAAATTTGATATTTTCAAATAATAATTATAATACTTTGTTTTTATAAACATAAATAGATAAAATTGTTATTTAAATGGTAGTTATATATGCATATATATAACTTGATTTTAAATTGGATTTTTAAATTTAAATTGAATATAAATTTGGATTTATAATAGAAATTAAAAGGATAAACATTCTAAAAATATTTAGATAAGCTTTTAAATTTTATATAATTGTTTATTTACATTTTCTCTAAAAGAGAAATGCATATATACATTTACATAAGAATTTATTTATTAAGTTTAAAATCTTTATTAACATTTTTAAATAAATAAAAATATGTATTAATGACTTAAAAGACAAGTGTAATAAAATTAAGACACCTAAATAACATGTGTTAAGTAATGGATTAACAATGAGACAAGTGTCAAATTTAAGTTAGTTTTTCTTTTATTTTTATTTACATATAATTTCAGCCTTTATATAAACAAATCCTTTTCCATTCCATTCTTTTTCTTTTAAAAATCTAAAGCTTAGTTAACAAAGCCTGAAACAATAAACAAACTCCTCTCAAAACGAAATCTGTAATTCATACCTCCACAAACCAAATTGAAATCAAAACCTGTATCATTTCTTCAAATCTGGAATCAAACCAAAATCAAAAGCCTGTTGTTTCATTCTCAAAAATCAATAATCAAAACCTGAACATTTTCTTCAAACCTGGATTTTTAAAGCAGAGATCATCAAAGCAACTTCTCCTCTGTTTTAAAAAGGCAAGATCATTTCAGATAGCAGGTTTAAATCATCTTACCAATGCAAAAGATGCAAGTTTTTAAATTAAAGGAGCAAAAGCAACTCAAGTTTTAAAGATTCAAAAGCCTGTTGTTTCAGTTTTCAAAAGTCAAATTCCAGCAAAAGTTTTCAAAGCTATTTTCAAAAATGGAAGCTCTGTCTTCATTCTAAAATTGGTGAGTAACCTTATATTTAAAATAAAATTGGATGCATGTTAGATGGTTGAATATAAATATGTATTGATAATTGAATGTCTGCTATTTTTGTGCATGCTGGTTATAAGTGATCTGTTCATTATTTGTTCTTGGTGAGTAACTTCACTCTTAAAATTTTAAGTAGGTAAAATTTGAGTTCATGCTATGAAAGTTGAAGTAAATGTGTATTGTATGTTATATGTTGGGTATATATATCCTGTATAATATGCATGTTGTTTCTTCTTTGTGCCCTCTGTTTATATATATTCCAGTATTCAAGTTCTGATTTAAAACTTCAAACCTTTTGATCTTGACTATGTTTGAATTTAAGTTTCAAATGGAACTTGTCTGATAAATAATAAACCTTAGTTTTAAATTGTATTTAAGTTGAGAAAACATGTAAATGACTCTGGAAATCTAGAACAACACAGTAAGATTTGTATAAGTAAAAATTCAAACCTCTAGATTCACAAATTAAAGAACATACATTGAATCCTTGTAACAAAACTTGATTTTTAAAACAAAAATCAAGAATTGTAGTCATAGGGGTTAAGAGCAGTTCGTATATGAACTGAAAAGGGAATTTTGGGAATTGTGGGTGATCTATGCGACTGGAGCTGGTCGGGTTGTGCGAGGAGGTGGAGGAGCTTACCGAGGTGATGGGAAAAATAGGTGATGGATGATCAGAGCAGGGTGGCGATGGTGGTTGAGATTTGAAATCTATAAACCTAGTTTTGGTATGGGTTGATGAATCTGGTCAGTTCGATCACTCTAGTTGATCGAGTTCGCTGGAACTCTGGAAGGTGGTAGCTGGATTGATGACGAGGGTATGCTCGAAGCTGTAGCGCTTACGGTGGTCGGAGTTGAAGCGCGGTGAAGTTTTCCAGGCTTTGTTTTGGTTTCAGGGGGATGCTCGAGTGCTCGAATTTGATTTCGAGCTTGAATAAATATTCTGGGAGGTCGGATCGAGAAAGAAGGTCGTCAACGACTTGCTGGTGGTAGCGAAGGTGATCGGAGCTGCCGCAGTTGATTGTGCATGTGCACGGTGATCGAACGTGTATCTGGTTTTGTTTAAGTGGAGAAGAAGTATTGTGCTCGGGTATGTATTCGTGATTGGTGGTGGAAGACTCGAAGGAACTGTCGAGTAAATGAAGGTATGGCTCGAGTAGAATTGTATAACAGGTTTTAACAGAGACCTGTTTTTCAGTTTTTAAATTTTAAAATAAAATTTAAAACTGATGTTTAAATCTAAAAGTAAAGTTTAAATAAGTTTAGTTTTTAAATCTGGAGTTTAAGTTAAAATCTCAGTTTTTAAATAAGATAAAGTATTTGAATTTTGAATTGATTTAACAACATTAAAAAGGATTTAAATAGTTTTATAACTTTGTTAAAGTTAAACTTGTCTTCATTTTAAATCTTAAATTAAAATGAAATTTAAATGTAAATTTAAAGGTAATTTGGTTTAAATGCTTTATTAATGATATTTTAATCATTAATAGGAATAAAGTGTTATCTTAAAGATAATTAAGATTTAATGATATGGGATAAAATAAATTATTAAGGTAATTAAAAATAATTAATCAATTTAATTAATTTATGACTTGGGTTAATAAATTAGTAATTAAGGGTTTAAAACTTTATTGATGAAGGATTAATTTAATTAATTTAAAGGTTAATTAATTTGAATTAAGGATCATTAATTTTATAATTTAATGGTTAGGAATAAATTAATCAAGTAATTAAGGTTTAATTAAGTTATAGTTAAGTACTTAATTAATTAAGTAATTAGAGATTAATTTATTGATAATTAGGATTAATTAAGTTGTAATTAATAATGGTTAATTAATGTTTAATAATTTTAGACAGGTAATTAAATTAATAGTTAATGTAGATCATTAACTAAGGATAATTAATTAATGTGATTAATTTTGATAATTAATTAAGTTTAATTAATTTAAAGGATAATCATTTGTGAAATTAATAAAATTACTTAATGGAAGTAATTAAGAAATTAATTACTCATTGTAATTAATTGAGTTAAATTGATAAGTTAAGTTAATTAATTTAGTTTAATTAATTTAAGATAATCATTTAATGATTTGTATAATTACTTAATGTAATTTAAGGAGGTATAATTACTTAGGAAAGTAATTAATGGATAATTACTGATGTAATTAATAAAGTAATTAAGGGTAGTTAATTACTTAATGGAAGTTAATCAAGGGATTAATTAAGAAATTAATTAAGGAATAATTAATTTATTTTAAGAAGTAATTAAGGGTAGTTAATTACTGAATGAGATTAATCAAAGGTGATTAATAATTATGATTTAAATTGAAGATTAATTACTTAATGTAATTAATTTAAATAAAGTAATTAATTAAAATGTAATTAAGGATCATTAATTTATATAATTAATGATGTAATTAAGAATTGATTAATTAAGAAATAATTAATAAATGAAGTGATTAATTAATGTAATTAATTTAAGATTAATGTAATTAATTTTAGATAATTAATTAATGAAGTAATAAAAGGTTAATTACTATAAGTGGTTAAGAGTAATTAATTTGTGAAATTAATTTAAATGATAATTACTTGAATGTAATTCAATATTAATTAATCAAGAATGATTAATTAAAAGGAATAATTGGATGATGATTTATTAATTAATTGATAATTAATTAATAGTGACTTAAGTAAGATTGTTAATGATGGAAGTAATTAATTTAATTCATTTTAAATTAATTATAGATGGTAATTAATAAATCATTGCTTAAGGATACTGAATGATATTGATTTACCTTGAATGGTTTCTCAGAGATGAGATAATTGATACTGTATGATTTGGATGCTTTGGTTGCATAATAATGATGATATGGATTATCTGCTTTTAATGATAATGTCGATTATCTATTATGAATTATCTATCTGTATGTAAATAGATAATAGAATTGAATTGTTTTAACTTTAAAACAACTTGGCCTTAAAAGATACGTTTTGGATTTCGATGAGACCGGGATCGGGTTTCCGTATACCGGATTTCCAGGTCTGGAGACCCGAATACCACATCGATCCAAATTTACGTTAGGTCGTGAAATCAAATTGGAGCAAGTGAAGACTCGAGGTGTAAGAACGATTCTTTGTCAATATAACTCTGAGGGTGATTCCGTAATGAGTTGACGGAGATAGTACTTTCAGATTCGAGATGAAGATTCAGAGTGCAAGGGTTATTGTCGTTAACTCTGAGGGTGATTCCAATACGAGTGTAACGAGATAATGCCTTCGGTTTCGTTCGAACCCGGAACGAACTTGTATGGATTGAATGCTTTCAGAACATCGTCAGGTGGACGATGAGCATTCTAAGTGATGTCCTGATTAAAGGTAATCGTAGCCTTAAGCCTCATCAAACCGGGAATGGCTAAAACAGGGGAGGTGCAGCAAGGTTAGTGGGTAGCACCCAAGTAGGACAAGATTATCCCTGTCTAGAGGTCCCTTCTTATTATTCGATTGAGTGGGCAGTTGAATTGCAACAACTGCTGGGATATCTTGTGCGGGAATTATCCAGTAAGGGATGTTCCGGCCTTGTGTTGCAGGGGATTGGGAGTGATCCTCGGTACGGTGATCTAGGCCACGTACTGTGACGGGCGGTACCCCGGTAGCCCTGCCATTGTATGGAATCCAAAATCCAATAAGTGACGTACGATTTAGTTGTGCCCAACTATGTTGGAACGTGAGATGTAAGCATTCCAGCTATTTCTGTATTTTACTTGAAAACCCTAGACCCTATAATAATATAACTGGATTTCCTATCAAATGTTTTGGTTAGCGTAAGGTAAAAACTTACCCATGTTTATTTGTGGGGAGTCTTACGTGATACCTTTGTTTCGAAATGGTTTTTGAAGTTAAACAAGTTTAACCTGTTACTCACACCAGACCCATGTCTGACCCAAGTTGTTTATTTCTGTTTTCTAAACTCTTGGGTACTCAAATTTTTACGAGTAGCCAAGGGATTCAGGTTAGCTTTGACGAGTTATCTGGAGGAGCAATGGAGCAGGAGGCTTCGGCGTTGTAGATATAGATAGTAGTTCCGCTGTGTTAATCTCTGAATAGAGTTTTGTGTTGAGTTGTAATAACTGTCTAGTATGTGTTGTATAATCTGTGTAACTCTGATAAGTGTTGTATATTATGTAATACTTTTGTTATTAATATAATTTATTCGTTCCGCTGTTGAGATTCTGTTGTTGTTCTTCTTCTTCTCTTTCTTTTCTACTTTCTCACCTCTTTCTTTTCTTCAAAACGATGCGTCTTCCTGGACGTAGGATGGCGGGTCGTTACAGTGGTATCAGAGCGCTAGGTTGAGTGAATACCTAGGCTTTGGAGTGAATTCTTTCTTGAGAGAGCGTATTTGTAATTTTTATATATCTATATATATATATATATTTATTCTACCTATTGTTGGATTACCTGCTCGGGTTTTCCAAAATTAAGTTGTAAAGGTAGATGAGGTAGGTTGTGTGTAACACGACTACCATTGATTGGAGTTTGAATGTTTGGAGTTGGAAGTGTATCTGATGAGACTGTAGACCTAATACCGTCTCGAGTGAGCTTTGCTGTGGTGAAGGATTTCATCGATCTCCGAAGGAAACTGTTTAAGGTTCGGAGTTTATCTTTGAAGTGCAGTTGGATGAGTAGAGTTTGGATCTACCAGTTAAGTAGAAGCGAGTGATGGTATCTTGGTAACTTCTGGAAGAAGTAGTTGTATGATGAGATACAATGACCATGGATGTTTCCGAAGATGTTTTCTTTGGAACAAGTTTAAGGAGTAAGTCTGCTTCGGTGTTGTGGATGAGTTCAGCATAGCGTCTCTGTTTGAGGTTCGAGTTTCTCGAAGAGCTTTGGATTAGGAAGTCCTTGGCATCTGTGGCAGCAGTGCAGTTCGGAGTGTTTTGTGTATTAGCAGGAAGTTTTCTGGCTGAGCAGTTTTTCTGAAGATGGAGTTCAGAAGTAACAGAGTATATCCATTTCTTCGATGAATTGGATAGATAAGTGTAAGCTATTCTGATTTGTTAAGAGAGAATAGTATCTTTGGATACTGGACTGGGTTGATCGCAAAAGTGACTTGCGATAGTTTGAGTGATCTTTGAGTTATTGAAGATTTTATGGATGTCTTCAGGGAAGTCAGAAGTTGTCCGCATCTGGAGATGAGTTTTCTTATCGACAGGATTCCAGGAGTGGTACCGGTGGTTCAGCCTAGTTGAAGGATGTTTCCTAGAGTTAGAGTTTGATGAAGCAGTTCAGGATTTGATGGAGTATCTGAGTTTTCTTTTTGGATCTGTTGAATCATTTTTCTGGGATAAGTTATCCAGTCTGTGCTTATGTTCTTCATCAGCATTCTTATCTACTTCAGATCAGAGTTGTGCAGCAGAAGCAGTTTGGGAGTGTATCTGTTGTCTTTTCCGGATAAGAGAAGTAAGTTCAGTCTTTTGATGTTTGAGGAGTAGAGTTGGTATACTTGGTTGTTGAGTCAGACTCGTCTGTAGTCTGATATCCTGTCTAGTTCTATAGATCTAGATGAGTAGGAACTCTGTAGCTTCGTAGTTTAGATTGTTTGTAGAGCGAGTGTCCCGGTATATATATACTTGGGGAAACTCGAGGAAATTTTATCCAGAATTTTGTCTGGATAATTAAAATTGTTTGATTGGATGATTGTTTGCTATGGTTGTTAGCATATGGCTGATAATATATGCTTGTTAAATATTGAATAGATTATTAAATTACCTTTGTTTAAATTTCGGGGACGAAATTATTTTAAGGGGGGAGGAATGTGATATCCCGGGAATTTGGACAATATCAATTTAATAATCTGCATTGGAAATTAAATTGATTTGTTGATCTTTGTTAATAAATTTGAATAAATTTAATAATCTAATTAAATAAATATTTAATTAGTAATTTATCTTTTAAAAGTTTAATAGAATGATTTCTATTTATATATATATATAATTGTATATATTGTAAATAGATGAGTTGATCTGAATTTAACAAATGAAATCATGTTTTCAAATATTTGGTAATTTGGAAATTTTGATTTAAATTAATATTAAGCTTTCCAAAGACATTTAAATAAATAACTATATAGTTTAAAATACATATTTTAAATGTTTAATTGTTAAAATAGATTTTTAGCTTAAAGTTCAAATTTAAATAAAAAGGTTTGTTTATTTCTTTTTACATATTATTGATATATATGATTTAAACATAGAAGTTTAAATACAATTTATATATGGTATTGATTCATTGAATAATAGAAGTAATTTATAATCTCTTTTATAAATTATTTAAATTTGTCAAATTTGATATTTTCAAATAATAATTATAATACTTTGTTTTTATAAACATAAATAGATAAAATTGTTATTTAAATGGTAGTTATATATGCATATATATAACTTGATTTTAAATTGGATTTTTAAATTTAAATTGAATATAAATTTGGATTTATAATAGAAATTAAAAGGATAAACATTCTAAAAATATTTAGATAAGCTTTTAAATTTTATATAATTGTTTATTTACATTTTCTCTAAAAGAGAAATGCATATATACATTTACATAAGAATTTATTTATTAAGTTTAAAATCTTTATTAACATTTTTAAATAAATAAAAATATGTATTAATGACTTAAAAGACAAGTGTAATAAAATTAAGACACCTAAATAACATGTGTTAAGTAATGGATTAACAATGAGACAAGTGTCAAATTTAAGTTAGTTTTTCTTTTATTTTTATTTACATATAATTTCAGCCTTTATATAAACAAATCCTTTTCCATTCCATTCTTTTTCTTTTAAAAATCTAAAGCTTAGTTAACAAAGCCTGAAACAATAAACAAACTCCTCTCAAAACGAAATCTGTAATTCATACCTCCACAAACCAAATTGAAATCAAAACCTGTATCATTTCTTCAAATCTGGAATCAAACCAAAATCAAAAGCCTGTTGTTTCATTCTCAAAAATCAATAATCAAAACCTGAACATTTTCTTCAAACCTGGATTTTTAAAGCAGAGATCATCAAAGCAACTTCTCCTCTGTTTTAAAAAGGCAAGATCATTTCAGATAGCAGGTTTAAATCATCTTACCAATGCAAAAGATGCAAGTTTTTAAATTAAAGGAGCAAAAGCAACTCAAGTTTTAAAGATTCAAAAGCCTGTTGTTTCAGTTTTCAAAAGTCAAATTCCAGCAAAAGTTTTCAAAGCTATTTTCAAAAATGGAAGCTCTGTCTTCATTCTAAAATTGGTGAGTAACCTTATATTTAAAATAAAATTGGATGCATGTTAGATGGTTGAATATAAATATGTATTGATAATTGAATGTCTGCTATTTTTGTGCATGCTGGTTATAAGTGATCTGTTCATTATTTGTTCTTGGTGAGTAACTTCACTCTTAAAATTTTAAGTAGGTAAAATTTGAGTTCATGCTATGAAAGTTGAAGTAAATGTGTATTGTATGTTATATGTTGGGTATATATATCCTGTATAATATGCATGTTGTTTCTTCTTTGTGCCCTCTGTTTATATATATTCCAGTATTCAAGTTCTGATTTAAAACTTCAAACCTTTTGATCTTGACTATGTTTGAATTTAAGTTTCAAATGGAACTTGTCTGATAAATAATAAACCTTAGTTTTAAATTGTATTTAAGTTGAGAAAACATGTAAATGACTCTGGAAATCTAGAACAACACAGTAAGATTTGTATAAGTAAAAATTCAAACCTCTAGATTCACAAATTAAAGAACATACATTGAATCCTTGTAACAAAACTTGATTTTTAAAACAAAAATCAAGAATTGTAGTCATAGGGGTTAAGAGCAGTTCGTATATGAACTGAAAAGGGAATTTTGGGAATTGTGGGTGATCTATGCGACTGGAGCTGGTCGGGTTGTGCGAGGAGGTGGAGGAGCTTACCGAGGTGATGGGAAAAATAGGTGATGGATGATCAGAGCAGGGTGGCGATGGTGGTTGAGATTTGAAATCTATAAACCTAGTTTTGGTATGGGTTGATGAATCTGGTCAGTTCGATCACTCTAGTTGATCGAGTTCGCTGGAACTCTGGAAGGTGGTAGCTGGATTGATGACGAGGGTATGCTCGAAGCTGTAGCGCTTACGGTGGTCGGAGTTGAAGCGCGGTGAAGTTTTCCAGGCTTTGTTTTGGTTTCAGGGGGATGCTCGAGTGCTCGAATTTGATTTCGAGCTTGAATAAATATTCTGGGAGGTCGGATCGAGAAAGAAGGTCGTCAACGACTTGCTGGTGGTAGCGAAGGTGATCGGAGCTGCCGCAGTTGATTGTGCATGTGCACGGTGATCGAACGTGTATCTGGTTTTGTTTAAGTGGAGAAGAAGTATTGTGCTCGGGTATGTATTCGTGATTGGTGGTGGAAGACTCGAAGGAACTGTCGAGTAAATGAAGGTATGGCTCGAGTAGAATTGTATAACAGGTTTTAACAGAGACCTGTTTTTCAGTTTTTAAATTTTAAAATAAAATTTAAAACTGATGTTTAAATCTAAAAGTAAAGTTTAAATAAGTTTAGTTTTTAAATCTGGAGTTTAAGTTAAAATCTCAGTTTTTAAATAAGATAAAGTATTTGAATTTTGAATTGATTTAACAACATTAAAAAGGATTTAAATAGTTTTATAACTTTGTTAAAGTTAAACTTGTCTTCATTTTAAATCTTAAATTAAAATGAAATTTAAATGTAAATTTAAAGGTAATTTGGTTTAAATGCTTTATTAATGATACTTTAATCATTAATAGGAATAAAGTGTTATCTTAAAGATAATTAAGATTTAATGATATGGGATAAAATAAATTATTAAGGTAATTAAAAATAATTAATCAATTTAATTAATTTATGACTTGGGTTAATAAATTAGTAATTAAGGGTTTAAAACTTTATTGATGAAGGATTAATTTAATTAATTTAAAGGTTAATTAATTTGAATTAAGGATCATTAATTTTATAATTTAATGGTTAGGAATAAATTAATCAAGTAATTAAGGTTTAATTAAGTTATAGTTAAGTACTTAATTAATTAAGTAATTAGAGATTAATTTATTGATAATTAGGATTAATTAAGTTGTAATTAATAATGGTTAATTAATGTTTAATAATTTTAGAAAGGTAATTAAATTAATAGTTAATGTAGATCATTAACTAAGGATAATTAATTAATGTGATTAATTTTGATAATTAATTAAGTTTAATTAATTTAAAGGATAATCATTTGTGAAATTAATAAAATTACTTAATGGAAGTAATTAAGAAATTAATTACTCATTGTAATTAATTGAGTTAAATTGATAAGTTAAGTTAATTAATTTAGTTTGATTAATTTAAAATAATCATTTAATGATTTGTATAATTACTTAATGTAATTTAAGGAGGTATAATTACTTAGGAAAGTAATTAATGGATAATTACTGATGTAATTAATAAAGTAATTAAGGGTAGTTAATTACTTAATGGAAGTTAATCAAGGGATTAATTAAGAAATTAATTAAGGAATAATTAATTTATTTTAAGAAGTAATTAAGGGTAGTTAATTACTGAATGAGATTAATCAAAGGTGATTAATAATTATGATTTAAATTGAAGATTAATTACTTAATGTAATTAATTTAAATAAAGTAATTAATTAAAATGTAATTAAGGATCATTAATTTATATAATTAATGATGTAATTAAGAATTGATTAATTAAGAAATAATTAATAAATGAAGTGATTAATTAATGTAATTAATTTAAGATTAATGTAATTAATTTTAGATAATTAATTAATGAAGTAATAAAAGGTTAATTACTATAAGTGGTTAAGAGTAATTAATTTGTGAAATTAATTTAAATGATAATTACTTGAATGTAATTCAATATTAATTAATCAAGAATGATTAATTAAAAGGAATAATTGGATGATGATTTATTAATTAATTGATAATTAATTAATAGTGACTTAAGTAAGATTGTTAATGATGGAAGTAATTAATTTAATTCATTTTAAATTAATTATAGATGGTAATTAATAAATCATTGCTTAAGGATACTGAATGATATTGATTTACCTTGAATGGTTTCTCAGAGATGAGATAATTGATACTGTATGATTTGGATGCTTTGGTTGCATAATAATGATGATATGGATTATCTGCTTTTAATGATAATGTCGATTATCTATTATGAATTATCTATCTGTATGTAAATAGATAATAGAATTGAATTGTTTTAACTTTAAAACAACTTGGCCTTAAAAGATACGTTTTGGATTTCGATGAGACCGGGATCGGGTTTCCGTATACCGGATTTCCAGGTCTGGAGACCCGAATACCACATCGATCCAAATTTACGTTAGGTCATGAAATCAAATTGGAGCAAGTGAAGACTCGAGGTGTAAGAACGATTCTTTGTCAATATAACTCTGAGGGTGATTCCGTAATGAGTTGACGGAGATAGTACTTTCAGATTCGAGATGAAGATTCAGAGTGCAAGGGTTATTGTCGTTAACTCTGAGGGTGATTCCAATACGAGTGTAACGAGATAATGCCTTCGGTTTCGTTCGAACCCGGAACGAACTTGTATGGATTGAATGCTTTCAGAACATCGTCAGGTGGACGATGAGCATTCTAAGTGATGTCCTGATTAAAGGTAATCGTAGCCTCAAGCCTCATCAAACCGGGAATGGCTAAAACAGGGGAGGTGCAGCAAGGTTAGTGGGTAGCACCCAAGTAGGACAAGATTATCCCTGTCTAGAGGTCCCTTCTTATTATTCGATTGAGTGGGCAGTTGAATTGCAACAACTGCTAGGATATCTTGTGCGGGAATTATCCAGTAAGGGATGTTCCGGCCTTGTGTTGCAGGGGATTGGGAGTGATCCTCGGTACGGTGATCTAGGCCACGTACTGTGACGGGCGGTACCCCGGTAGCCCTGCCATTGTATGGAATCCAAAATCCAATAAGTGACGTACGATTTAGTTGTGCCCAACTATGTTGGAACGTGAGATGTAAGCATTCCAGCTATTTCTGTATTTTACTTGAAAACCCTAGACCCTATAATAATATAACTGGATTTCCTATCAAATGTTTTGGTTAGCGTAAGGTAAAAACTTACCCATGTTTATTTGTGGGGAGTCTTACGTGATACCTTTGTTTCGAAATGGTTTTTGAAGTTAAACAAGTTTAACCTGTTACTCACACCAGACCCATGTCTGACCCAAGTTGTTTATTTCTGCTTTATAAACTCTTGGGTACTCAAATTTTTACGAGTAGCCAAGGGATTCAGGTTAGCTTTGACGAGTTATCTGGAGGAGCAATGGAGCAGGAGGCTTCGGCGTTGTAGATATAGATAGTAGTTCCGCTGTGTTAATCTCTGAATAGAGTTTTGTGTTGAGTTGTAATAACTGTCTAGTATGTGTTGTATAATCTGTGTAACTCTGATAAGTGTTGTATATTATGTAATACTTTTGTTATTAATATAATTTATTCGTTCCGCTGTTGAGATTCTGTTGTTGTTCTTCTTCTTCTCTTTCTTTTCTACTTTCTCACCTCTTTCTTTTCTTCAAAACGATGCGTCTTCCTAGACGTAGGATGGCGGGTCGTTACAGTGGTATCAGAGCGCTAGGTTGAGTGAATACCTAGGCTTTGGAGTGAATTCTTTCTTGAGAGAGCGTATTTGTAATTTTTATATATCTATATATATATATATATTTATTCTACCTATTGTTGGATTACCTGCTCGGGTTTTCCAAAATTAAGTTGTAAAGGTAGATGAGGTAGGTTGTGTGTAACACGACTACCATTGATTGGAGTTTGAATGTTTGGAGTTGGAAGTGTATCTGATGAGACTGTAGACCTAATACCGTCTCGAGTGAGCTTTGCTGTGGTGAAGGATTTCATCGATCTCCGAAGGAAACTGTTTAAGGTTCGGAGTTTATCTTTGAAGTGCAGTTGGATGAGTAGAGTTTGGATCTACCAGTTAAGTAGAAGCGAGTGATGGTATCTTGGTAACTTCTGGAAGAAGTAGTTGTATGATGAGATACAATGACCATGGATGTTTCCGAAGATGTTTTCTTTGGAACAAGTTTAAGGAGTAAGTCTGCTTCGGTGTTGTGGATGAGTTCAGCATAGCGTCTCTGTTTGAGGTTCGAGTTTCTCGAAGAGCTTTGGATTAGGAAGTCCTTGGCATCTGTGGCAGCAGTGCAGTTCGGAGTGTTTTGTGTATTAGCAGGAAGTTTTCTGGCTGAGCAGTTTTTCTGAAGATGGAGTTCAGAAGTAACAGAGTATATCCATTTCTTCGATGAATTGGATAGATAAGTGTAAGCTATTCTGATTTGTTAAGAGAGAATAGTATCTTTGGATACTGGACTGGGTTGATCGCAAAAGTGACTTGCGATAGTTTGAGTGATCTTTGAGTTATTGAAGATTTTATGGATGTCTTCAGGGAAGTCAGAAGTTGTCCGCATCTGGAGATGAGTTTTCTTATCGACAGGATTCCAGGAGTGGTACCGGTGGTTCAGCCTAGTTGAAGGATGTTTCCTAGAGTTAGAGTTTGATGAAGCAGTTCAGGATTTGATGGAGTATCTGAGTTTTCTTTTTGGATCTGTTGAATCATTTTTCTGGGATAAGTTATCCAGTCTGTGCTTGTGTTCTTCATCAGCATTCTTATCTACTTCAGATCAGAGTTGTGCAGCAGAAGCAGTTTGGGAGTGTATCTGTTGTCTTTTCCGGATAAGAGAAGTAAGTTCAGTCTTCTGATGTTTGAGGAGTAGAGTTGGTATACTTGGTTGTTGAGTCAGACTCGTCTGTAGTCTGATATCCTGTCTAGTTCTATAGATCTAGATGAGTAGGAACTCTGTAGCTTCGTAGTTTAGATTGTTTGTAGAGCGAGTGTCCCGGTATATATATACTTGGGGAAACTCGAGGAAATTTTATCCAGAATTTTGTCTGGATAATTAAAATTGTTTGATTGGATGATTGTTTGCTATGGTTGTTAGCATATGGCTGATAATATATGCTTGTTAAATATTGAATAGATTATTAAATTACCTTTGTTTAAATTTCGGGGACGAAATTATTTTAAGGGGGGAGGAATGTGATATCCCGGGAATTTGGACAATATCAATTTAATAATCTGCATTGGAAATTAAATTGATTTGTTGATCTTTGTTAATAAATTTGAATAAATTTAATAATCTAATTAAATAAATATTTAATTAGTAATTTATCTTTTAAAAGTTTAATAGAATGATTTCTATTTATATATATATATAATTGTATATATTGTAAATAGATGAGTTGATCCGAATTTAACAAATGAAATCATGTTTTCAAATATTTGGTAATTTGGAAATTTTGATTTAAATTAATATTAAGCTTTCCAAAGACATTTAAATAAATAACTATATAGTTTAAAATACATATTTTAAATGTTTAATTGTTAAAATAGATTTTTAGCTTAAAGTTCAAATTTAAATAAAAAGGTTTGTTTATTTCTTTTTACATATTATTGATATATATGATTTAAACATAGAAGTTTAAATACAATTTATATATGGTATTGATTCATTGAATAATAGAAGTAATTTATAATCTCTTTTATAAATTATTTAAATTTGTCAAATTTGATATTTTCAAATAATAATTATAATACTTTGTTTTTATAAACATAAATAGATAAAATTGTTATTTAAATGGTAGTTATATATGCATATATATAACTTGATTTTAAATTGGATTTTTAAATTTAAATTGAATATAAATTTGGATTTATAATAGAAATTAAAAGGATAAACATTCTAAAAATATTTAGATAAGCTTTTAAATTTTATATAATTGTTTATTTACATTTTCTCTAAAAGAGAAATGCATATATACATTTACATAAGAATTTATTTATTAAGTTTAAAATCTTTATTAACATTTTTAAATAAATAAAAATATGTATTAATGACTTAAAAGACAAGTGTAATAAAATTAAGACACCTAAATAACATGTGTTAAGTAATGGATTAACAATGAGACAAGTGTCAAATTTAAGTTAGTTTTTCTTTTATTTTTATTTACATATAATTTCAGCCTTTATATAAACAAATCCTTTTCCATTCCATTCTTTTTCTTTTAAAAATCTAAAGCTTAGTTAACAAAGCCTGAAACAATAAACAAACTCCTCTCAAAACGAAATCTGTAATTCATACCTCCACAAACCAAATTGAAATCAAAACTTGTATCATTTCTTCAAATCTGGAATCAAACCAAAATCAAAAGCCTGTTGTTTCATTCTCAAAAATCAATAATCAAAACCTGAACATTTTCTTCAAACCTGGATTTTTAAAGCAGAGATCATCAAAGCAACTTCTCCTCTGTTTTAAAAAGGCAAGATCATTTCAGATAGCAGGTTTAAATCATCTTACCAATGCAAAAGATGCAAGTTTTTAAATTAAAGGAGCAAAAGCAACTCAAGTTTTAAAGATTCAAAAGCCTGTTGTTTCAGTTTTCAAAAGTCAAATTCCAGCAAAAGTTTTCAAAGCTATTTTCAAAAATGGAAGCTCTGTCTTCATTCTAAAATTGGTGAGTAACCTTATATTTAAAATAAAATTGGATGCATGTTAGATGGTTGAATATAAATATGTATTGATAATTGAATGTCTGCTATTTTTGTGCATGCTGGTTATAAGTGATCTGTTCATTATTTGTTCTTGGTGAGTAACTTCACTCTTAAAATTTTAAGTAGGTAAAATTTGAGTTCATGCTATGAAAGTTGAAGTAAATGTGTATTGTATGTTATATGTTGGGTATATATATCCTGTATAATATGCATGTTGTTTCTTCTTTGTGCCCTTTGTTTATATATATTCCAGTATTCAAGTTCTGATTTAAAACTTCAAACCTTTTGATCTTGACTATGTTTGAATTTAAGTTTCAAATGGAACTTGTCTGATAAATAATAAACCTTAGTTTTAAATTGTATTTAAGTTGAGAAAACATGTAAATGACTCTGGAAATCTAGAACAACACAGTAAGATTTGTATAAGTAAAAATTCAAACCTCTAGATTCACAAATTAAAGAACATACATTGAATCCTTGTAACAAAACTTGATTTTTAAAACAAAAATCAAGAATTGTAGTCATAGGGGTTAAGAGCAGTTCGTATATGAACTGAAAAGGGAATTTTGGGAATTGTGGGTGATCTATGCGACTGGAGCTGGTCGGGTTGTGCGAGGAGGTGGAGGAGCTTACCGAGGTGATGGGAAAAATAGGTGATGGATGATCAGAGCAGGGTGGCGATGGTGGTTGAGATTTGAAATCTATAAACCTAGTTTTGGTATGGGTTGATGAATCTGGTCAGTTCGATCACTCTAGTTGATCGAGTTCGCTGGAACTCTGGAAGGTGGTAGCTGGATTGATGACGAGGGTATGCTCGAAGCTGTAGCGCTTACGGTGGTCGGAGTTGAAGCGCGGTGAAGTTTTCCAGGCTTTGTTTTGGTTTCAGGGGGATGCTCGAGTGCTCGAATTTGATTTCGAGCTTGAATAAATATTCTGGGAGGTCGGATCGAGAAAGAAGGTCGTCAACGACTTGCTGGTGGTAGCGAAGGTGATCGAAGCTGCCGCAGTTGATTGTGCATGTGCACGGTGATCGAACGTGTATCTGGTTTTGTTTAAGTGGAGAAGAAGTATTGTGCTCGGGTATGTATTCGTGATTGGTGGTGGAAGACTCGAAGGAACTGTCGAGTAAATGAAGGTATGGCTCGAGTAGAATTATATAACAGGTTTTAACAGAGACCTGTTTTTCAGTTTTTAAATTTTAAAATAAAATTTAAAACTGATGTTTAAATCTAAAAGTAAAGTTTAAATAAGTTTAGTTTTTAAATCTGGAGTTTAAGTAAAAATCTCAGTTTTTAAATAAGATAAAGTATTTGAATTTTGAATTGATTTAACAACATTAAAAAGGATTTAAATAGTTTTATAACTTTGTTAAAGTTAAACTTGTCTTCATTTTAAATCTTAAATTAAAATGAAATTTAAATGTAAATTTAAAGGTAATTTGGTTTAAATGCTTTATTAATGATATTTTAATCATTAATAGGAATAAAGTGTTATCTTAAAGATAATTAAGATTTAATGATATGGGATAAAATAAATTATTAAGGTAATTAAAAATAATTAATCAATTTAATTAATTTATGACTTGGGTTAATAAATTAGTAATTAAGGGTTTAAAACTTTATTGATGAAGGATTAATTTAATTAATTTAAAGGTTAATTAATTTGAATTAAGGATCATTAATTTTATAATTTAATGGTTAGGAATAAATTAATCAAGTAATTAAGGTTTAATTAAGTTATAGTTAAGTACTTAATTAATTAAGTAATTAGAGATTAATTTATTGATAATTAGGATTAATTAAGTTGTAATTAATAATGGTTAATTAATGTTTAATAATTTTAGAAAGGTAATTAAATTAATAGTTAATGTAGATCATTAACTAAGGATAATTAATTAATGTGATTAATTTTGATAATTAATTAAGTTTAATTAATTTAAAGGATAATCATTTGTGAAATTAATAAAATTACTTAATGGAAGTAATTAAGAAATTAATTACTCATTGTAATTAATTGAGTTAAATTGATAAGTTAAGTTAATTAATTTAGTTTAATTAATTTAAGATAATCATTTAATGATTTGTATAATTACTTAATGTAATTTAAGGAGGTATAATTACTTAGGAAAGTAATTAATGGATAATTACTGATGTAATTAATAAAGTAATTAAGGGTAGTTAATTACTTAATGGAAGTTAATCAAGGGATTAATTAAGAAATTAATTAAGGAATAATTAATTTATTTTAAGAAGTAATTAAGGGTAGTTAATTACTGAATGAGATTAATCAAAGGTGATTAATAATTATGATTTAAATTGAAGATTAATTACTTAATGTAATTAATTTAAATAAAGTAATTAATTAAAATGTAATTAAGGATCATTAATTTATATAATTAATGATGTAATTAAGAATTGATTAATTAAGAAATAATTAATAAATGAAGTGATTAATTAATGTAATTAATTTAAGATTAATGTAATTAATTTTAGATAATTAATTAATGAAGTAATAAAAGGTTAATTACTATAAGTGGTTAAGAGTAATTAATTTGTGAAATTAATTTAAATGATAATTACTTGAATGTAATTCAATATTAATTAATCAAGAATGATTAATTAAAAGGAATAATTGGATGATGATTTATTAATTAATTGATAATTAATTAATAGTGACTTAAGTAAGATTGTTAATGATGGAAGTAATTAATTTAATTCATTTTAAATTAATTATAGATGGTAATTAATAAATCATTGCTTAAGGATACTCAATGATATTGATTTACCTTGAATGGTTTCTCAGAGATGAGATAATTGATACTGTATGATTTGGATGCTTTGGTTGCATAATAATGATGATATGGATTATCTGCTTTTAATGATAATGTCGATTATCTATTATGAATTATCTATCTGTATGTAAATAGATAATAGAATTGAATTGTTTTAACTTTAAAACAACTTGGCCTTAAAAGATACGTTTTGGATTTCGATGAGACCGGGATCGGGTTTCCGTATACCGGATTTCCAGGTCTGGAGACCCGAATACCACATCGATCCAAATTTACGTTAGGTCGTGAAATCAAATTGGAGCAAGTGAAGACTCGAGGTGTAAGAACGATTCTTTGTCAATATAACTCTGAGGGTGATTCCGTAATGAGTTGACGGAGATAGTACTTTCAGATTCGAGATGAAGATTCAGAGTGCAAGGGTTATTGTCGTTAACTCTGAGGGTGATTCCAATACGAGTGTAACGAGATAATGCCTTCGGTTTCGTTCGAACCCGGAACGAACTTGTATGGATTGAATGCTTTCAGAACATCGTCAGGTGGACGATGAGCATTCTAAGTGATGTCCCGATTAAAGGTAATCGTAGCCTCAAGCCTCATCAAACCGGGAATGGCTAAAACAGGGGAGGTGCAGCAAGGTTAGTGGGTAGCACCCAAGTAGGACAAGATTATCCCTGTCTAGAGGTCCCTTCTTATTATTCGATTGAGTGGGCAGTTGAATTGCAACAACTGCTGGGATATCTTGTGCGGGAATTATCCAGTAAGGGATGTTCCGACCTTGTGTTGCAGGGGATTGGGAGTGATCCTCGGTACGGTGATCTAGGCCACGTACTCTGACGGGCGGTACCCCGGTAGCCCTGCCATTGTATGGAATCCAAAATCCAATAAGTGACGTACGATTTAGTTGTGCCCAACTATGTTGGAACGTGAGATGTAAGCATTCCAGCTATTTCTGTATTTTACTTGAAAACCCTAGACCCTATAATAATATAACTGGATTTCCTATCAAATGTTTTGGTTAGCGTAAGGTAAAAACTTACCCATGTTTATTTGTGGGGAGTCTTACGTGATACCTTTGTTTCGAAATGGTTTTTGAAGTTAAACAAGTTTAACCTGTTACTCACACCAGACCCATGTCTGACCCAAGTTGTTTATTTCTGTTTTATAAACTCTTGGGTACTCAAATTTTTACGAGTAGCCAAGGGATTCAGGTTAGCTTTGACGAGTTATCTGGAGGAGCAATGGAGCAGGAGGCTTCGGCGTTGTAGATATAGATAGTAGTTCCGCTGTGTTAATCTCTGAATAGAGTTTTGTGTTGAGTTGTAATAACTGTCTAGTATGTGTTGTATAATCTGTGTAACTCTGATAAGTGTTGTATATTATGTAATACTTTTGTTATTAATATAATTTATTCGTTCCGCTGTTGAGATTCTGTTGTTGTTCTTCTTCTTCTCTTTCTTTTCTACTTTCTCACCTCTTTCTTTTCTTCAAAACGATGCGTCTTCCTGGACGTAGGATGGCGGGTCGTTACAAGATCTATCTATCAACTACACATTCAACTCAAATAACAAAGGTCAAAATCAAAACAAACAAGGCCAATCATATCAAAGGGGAGGCTATTCAAATAGATCCACAGGCAGAGGGAGATGGAACAATAATAACAACAGACCAAAGTGCCAAATATGTGATAAAATTGGTCACACTGCTATGAAGTGTTATTTCAGGTTTAACGCCAGTTATGTGCCAAACCAGAATGAAAATAATTTAAGAAATGGCAATATCAATGCTAACATGGCCCAAACTCAGTCACAATCAAGCACTCATGCTGACAGTGGTGGTGAAATCAACCAAAGTACAATCACAAGACCAGAACACATTCATGATGAAAGCTGGCACCCAGACTCAAGGGCAACCAATCACATAATAAATAATCTTGACAACTTAAATCTTGGCAACAAAGAGTATAGAGGTAAACAGTCAATATGCATGGGGAATGGTGAGTCAATTAATATCACTCAAACTGGTAATGCTTGCATTAGTGGTATAAGATAATTATTTTTAAATAATTTATTGAGAGTGTCAAAAATAAGGGAAAATCTTATGAGTGTGTCACAATTTGCAAAGGATAATAATGTATATTTTGAATTTTATTCAGATTACTGCTTAGTTAAAGACATACTAACTAAAGAAAATCTTTTGCAGGGTGAAGCAGTCAAGGGATTGTACAGGTTCAATCTTAAAAACAGTAACAGGTCTGAGAGAAAACAGAAATGTTGTAATGTGACTGAAATAGCTTAGTCAGAAAAGAATAGAAGTGTGTTTGATTTGTGGCACTATAAACTTGGTCATTCAAACACAAGTGTTGTGAAACAAGTACTTAGAGAAAATAAAATTGTATTTGATGATATTTTTCCTGGCAGATGTGTGTACCTACTGCCAGATGGGTAAAAGTCATAGATTACCTTTTAATGACTCTCTAACCAAGTATTCAAAACCTTTAGAATTGGTTGCTACTGATCTGTAGGGACCTGCCCCAATTTATTCAGATTATGGTTACAAATATTATATATCTTTCATTGATGCATACTCTAGATATATATGGATATACTTTCTGAAAGCTAAATCCAAAACTTATAATGTAGTAATACATTTATTATCTCCTTAGCTGAAAAGCAAACTGGTAACCAAGTTAAAATTATCCAGTCTAATGGAGGCACTGAATACAAAAATCTTAGTAATTTTTCAATAAGAAGGGAATAGTTCATAGAACTACATGCCCATATACATCAGAACAAAATGGTCTAATTGAGAGAAAGCACAGACCCGTTGTAGAGACAGGGTTAACACTACTTGCACAAGCATCATTACCATTA
The DNA here is from genome assembly GCA_030737815.1 of Allium fistulosum. Lineage (NCBI taxonomy): Eukaryota > Viridiplantae > Streptophyta > Magnoliopsida > Asparagales > Amaryllidaceae > Allium > Allium fistulosum. The sequence goes on from CM060902.1 coordinate 101,289,207, forward strand.
AAATTTTGGCATGATTCCTTTAATACTGTAGTTTACTTAATCAATAAGCTTCCCACAAAAGTTCTCAAAGGAATCAGTCCATTAGAAAAACTATTTGGTGTTAAACCAGACTATCAGAGTCTAAAAATCTTTGGATGTATGTGCTTTCCCTATGTAAGACCATACAATACTAATAAATTGTATTTCAGGGCAAAACCATGTACATTTATAGGGTATGGAACAAATCAAAAAGGCTATAAGTGTCTTGATGATAGTGGCAAAGTATTCATTAGCAAACATGTTGTGTTCAATGAATATATTTTTCCTTTTAGTAATGCAGGTATAAAAACAACTTAGAAGATATATAACTCAAGAGTTTCAATACCCAGTATACTTGTTTACAATGATGACTTTCAACCTGAGGTGATTGAAAGGACTGCTGGAGTTCATGATCCACAACTTACAATGTCTGGTCAACCAGGTCATGAATCACTGGATTCACCCAGCTATCACAGTCAAACCCCTACACATTCAAAGGATCAAACACAGTAAGCTGATGAAAGAAATTCTGTCTACTCACAAATACAATCAGAAAATAACAATGATCAAACAAGTACAGAAATATCACCACAGGCTAGAACTGGTCATCCAATGGTTACATGTGGCGCCCCACCTCTATACCCACACTAGCCAAGAACACTACGGTGTAGTGCTGTCAACTAGCACGGAGAATAAGGCTGTTGAGGAGCGACCATCTATGTAATTGCCTTGTGCGAGCACCGATATGTCAGATCATAAAACATTGCATTTCATTTTTAGAGGAATACCGACATACCGATACAAACTCAAAGCTACTACACAGTGGCTATAATAGTTTAGGACAATAGATATAAAAATAACACAGATAACATAAATGCGGAATAAAGATGGAACGAAAAGTCTCATATATACAATAACTGATATCAGTTACAATACATTTGACACAATACAAGTGATACAACTACAAGTGTCGACTCAAGAAGTTATATATACAAGTACATTATCGACTAATATACATGAATACATTATCATCTTAAAACAGACACACTGACTACTTCAAAAGGACGAAGACCACTTCAAATGATATAAAAAGTCTTCATAGCTCTAGCAGCAACCCAAAGCTAAAAATCTACAACCTGTAAATACTCGGTCTGACCCGAGTATTACATTCAAAAGAAAATAATACCCGGATCAGTCTAATTCAAACCAGTTTATTAGTGCATATAGGCAATAATGATTTAAATAGACGACAGTCACAATAATTTCGCATATCCAACTCTCGATACGAGAATTGGATAACGGCAGATATAACACTAAACAATGTTAATCCACAAAACAGAAATCCAGCGCAGTTTAAGCAATTGAAATGTCAATTTAAAAATAACAATGCTGATTGGCTGCAGTACACGCTAACGTGTACTGCCTCGCCAATACAGTCTATCAAATACTCAGAAGATCAATGAATCCAAAAGCCAACAAATCCAATTCAATCAAAATGAACCATTTCAAACTACGCTTAATAAAACGGAAACAGATGGCGTCAAATTAAATTAAATCTCGGTGTGGCTGCAGTACACGCACGCGTGCACTGCCTCGCCACTACCGTACGTCGAAACTACGAAGGTCAAGTCACTGCAGTCATGACTCAACACAATGCAACAGCCAAAGTCAAGGCAACATGAAGCTTGCAAGTTCGAACCTAAGACAATACAACTCACTATAAATATTAGTGCAGACATACATGGCTCAAGTGATGAGACACTGCAACTCGACTAACAGAATGAACCAAAATAATGCAAATGCAGTCCAGACCCGAGAATGGCCAGAAACAAGACATCAAGATATGGCAACACAACAAACTCATGATTACAACTCGAGTAAGTTCAGCTACCATAAATGCAATTGTACCAGACTAAGCGAATGCACAAAGCACTGCAAATCAAATACATCAGTGACTAATGCACAAATACTCAAATCAGTGCACGATAGAGAGGTGGTCAAGCATAGGTAAATGTGCAGTGAAAACCACCAAGGCTACCGGACAAGGAAGCCAAACCATAAACCAAACTGGATGCTACAGAAGTGTGACCAGACTCAAGTGAAATCAACCGGAATGGTATCAAGTACAAATACATCAGAAAACAAGACCCTCAATGCACTTATAACAGTGAAGCCATTACAACTGCAACCATGATCGAGTACACAAGTATAGGTAAGTGCACAAAGAACAGACATACAGTGGCAAGTGATAAAACAGAGTGTTCCCTATACGATCAAATGCCAAATGATACAAAATTTATAAAGATGGTAAAATCATCAACAATCGATAAAGTCGAACAACATAAGCACACCTACAAGTGCATGGGTGCCACCATTAAAGTCAAGTAGCAAACAATGGACGAAATCTCAAAGTCAAATTCAAATGCAGGCAACTCAACTTCAAGTTGGACATAATCAAGGCCGAAGCCAACATTTTCCCAAAATAGTTTTTCGCAAAAATAAGTGAAACTCTTATCTCAAATAGTTTTCACTCAAATCAAGTTGAAACCGTGAAGGAACAGCAGTGCAAATCTATTACAACCAACGACAGAGGAGCCACATGGATGTGCAGACCAACAGATGCATGAAACAGCTGTGGATACAGATGCATCACTGAGATCTATATACAATGTGTACAGCCACTAGCATATAAGATATACAGTATGAACAGAAGGGAATGAGGACTCAATGCACTAATTCGAAGGATAAATGACAACAGACTGTACATTGGCAGTATATGCAAGGGGCACCACAAGTTCGAAAAAGACATAGAAGGTTTCAAAGCCTTTAACAGTTATAGCAAAATCAGGCCGAGGTCACTTTTCAGAGCAATTACAAAGTAAAATTTTAACGAAGTTAAAGTCGAACATTTTTACTGCAGCAGTTTCAAGATACTAAAGGAAAGTTCAAACAAATACAAATCAAAGCCAGATGCTAACAGAGAGAATAACAGACATGCCAAAGTCATAGCAGTAACCATTATCAAAAATCATGTTTATCGATTTCGATCCAAAATCAGAAATCATCCCCAGTATTAAACAATCATACGATTAGATAAAGTCAGAGACCAAACTCAACTTATAAACGAATACCAACTGCTAGAGCAAATCAACAGATGAATTCAACGAAATATCAGAGAGTTCAGAGTAGAGAAAAATCACGAACCCACTACGCTTTGAATTATATGTGAGCGAAGTAATCACTCACCTTGTTCGACGCGAATAGCTACAGCCGTGAGCAACGAAGGATCAATCGAGTAAGGCCACGAATTCGTCTCTCGATCACACCGTTGAAGTTGGCGCCTTCGTAGCAGCCAAGGGTAAGCGAACGAGATGAAGCTCACGCGAACAACGATCGATCACTAGGTGCAGCATTGAAAGCCCTAATTTCTTTTTCACGAAGAGGGATGAACGCGAACGAAGCCAAGCCCTAAAATTTTGAGACGCCACCATTTTTTTCTTTCTTTGATTTATTCTCGGGCACGAGTGAATGAGAGGGGATGGGGATGTCGTTTTAAAAACGTGGTATAGGTATAGGCTGGTATAGAGAAGGTATGGGTTAAGTATGTTGTTATTTTATTTATAGAGCCCGCAAAATTCTTTTAACGAATTACAAAACAATTTTCAACTCGATTAAAACTTCAGCTGAATTAAACAAACAATTTGAACGTCACATTGACGATAGTTAATTGTTATAAAATCTCGGGTCGTTACATTACAAGGTCAAAAAGTGGAATCTTTAAACCAAAATTATACATTGCTGCATCAATCTCAGAAGAACCAAAATCTTTTGAGCAAGCTGCAAAAGATAGATGCTGGAAGGCAGCAATGGATGAGGATTAATGCACTATAAAGAACAAAACATGGGATCTTGTATGTCCACCAGATAATAAGAATATCATACGGTGCAAGTTGACATACAAACTAAAGAAGAACCCTGATGGAACAGTGTCAAGTTATAAAGCAAGACTTGTAGAAAAGGGCTACACACAGCAATATGAGTTTGATTTCAATGAAACTTTTTCCCATGTAGTTAAACCAACTACCATAAGAATTATTCTAAGTATTGCTCTATACAATCAGTGGAGTATTAGGCAATTTGATGTCAATGATGCTTTCTTAAATGAGACATTACAGGAAGAAATATACATGGAGCAGCCACAAGGGTACAGGCAGAACCCAAATCATGTGTGCAAGCTAAAAAAAGGCTATATATTGCCTTAAACAGACTCCAACGATCTGGTTTGACAAATTGAAAGCCACTCTAACTCATCTTGGCTACCAATCCACCAAATCAGACACTCTCTATTTATTAAAGTTAACAATAAAGCCAGTATTTACATTCTAATATATGTTGATAATCTTGTCATTATAGAAAATGATGAGGATGAAATCAAATATCTTGCTGAATATCTAGACAAGGAGTTCTCAATCAAGGATTTGGGCTAACTGAATTAATTTCTTGGGATAGAAGTCAAAAGAAATTCAAAATCAGAAATAATTCTTAGTCAAAGGAAATACAGCCTAGAGTTGTTGGCCAAAACTAAGATGGACAATGCTAAACCTCAACCTACCCCAATGATAAACCATCAATATCTATCTAAAAACAGAGGAGAATACATAACAAACACTAAACAATACAGAAGTGTTGTTGGTGCTTTACAATACTTAACAATTACAAGGCCAAACATCTCTTTTAGTGTTAACAAGGTTTGTCAATTTATGCAGGAACCAAGAGATGATCACTGGAAGGCAGTAAAAAGAATTCTGAGGTACATAAAGGGAACAAAAAATTATGGATTATCTATGAAGAAATGCAACAATCTTAATATAACTGGCTATACAGATGCTGATTGGGGAACAGACCTAAATGACCGGTGGTCCACAACTGGGTACTGCATATATATATAGATGATAATCCAGTGTCATGGTGCTCAAAGAAGCAATCTACAATCTCAAGATCCATCACAGAGGCTGAATACATGAGTGTTGCAAGTGCCATCACAGAAATTATGTGGATATAGTCTCTATTACATGAGTTAAACATCAAACTTCAAGTCAAACCGACATTATGGTGTGACAATCAAAGCGCAGTTTACATGTCAGCTAATCCAATATTACAGTCGAGAACGAAGCATATTGAAATAGACCTTTATTTGTCAGAGAACAAATACAAAAAGGAAATTTACATGTAAATCACTTACCATCTGCTTACCGAAAGGTTGATACACTTACCAACGCCTTGTCGAAGCCAAATTTCATCAGATTCAGAAATTACTTAAAGGTCATAGCAATCTCGGCTGACTCAGGCAAATCAGAAGAAATTTCAGAGCTTCAACGAGGAAAGTTAACAGCTTTAGCAAAGCTCAACAGATCTAACAACAAGTCTTGCAAAAAGGTGGATAATGATGCAGAAAAAGCTTCGCGTGCTAATGAAGTCACTCAGATCCATATGTGAGAAAGCCTCGTATGTTGATGAATTCACCCAGATTTGAGCAAATATCACTCAGATTCGAGGAAATTTGAAGGATTTTATGAGGCGGCGCGAAGGAAAAAGAATCGCCATGGAACCTTAATGTCGGTTTAAGGGGGATTGTTGAAGAATGAACGATACGGTGTAGAGATAGTTTCTTATCTCTGTGTAATAGTTCGGATAGCGGGTTTTGGCTTATCAGCTTCGGCCCATTTAGCATAATATTGTTATTATAAAAGCAAGGCTGATACGCTATGTACATATCATTGTATCAGTATTTCATATATTAAAACCGAATACAAATTTCTGCATTCTGAAATCAAGTTTAAAATCATCACTGATCAATTCATCAAATTCTAATAGACTTGCAATATATTAACAATTGAATTATATTATATTGAAACTGATTAGCATTTATTAGTAATATCAGTGGGATCCCGTTTTCTCCCCAGTCAATATTCCTTCCACAACCAAAACCACCACTTCGGAATGCACCAATTAATTCAGGAAGGAGCACCAATTTTAATTCTGGTTCAAGAATTGTGAATTAATTCATGTTCATGAATTGGAATGATAAATTTGGAAACAAAATAATGATAAAATTCTTAATTTATAAGTATAAACTGTATGTAATAATACAAAAGGGGGACGTACGATGTATTTGTAAAATGAATAATAACCTGAACCAAATAACCACATTTATTTTTCTGAATTAATTACATTACCATAATATTTCATGGTGCTTCATCTATATAAGTTCATTATAAACACACAAAACTCTCATCTTGTGAAAAGTTACAGAAAAATGAAAAGCTATTTGCTTCAACGCTTGATGGGCACCATCGTCAGTATTTATCTGTTTGTTTTTGGATTTATGTTCCTTTTGTTTGCTTTCTCGACTGGTGCTGTTTTTGTATTAACGGTTGCAATTTTAAGGGCAGGCCGTGTGATTTGCAAGGACCTACCTGATCCATGCTTTGGTCGATGGTCGTATGATGAAATGGGTCTCATTGAAACTTCATTGTGGAAATGTACCTTGAAATGTAGATATTCTAAGAACAAAAACAGGGGTGATTCTTCGCCAGTAGTTGATGCTATAGTTAAAGACTGTGGTGATTCTTCCACTCTTCTTGATCCTCTAATCCAAGACAGTGGTGATGCTCCAGCTCTTCATGATCCTTCAGTTGTTTAATTTTCATGTATTATTGCAGGAAGTTATTGTTCTCCACCTTTTGATCCTTTGGCTGTTTGATCTAGTTGTATTGGGAAATTATCTATGTGTCATTTGCATATCTTTGTACCTTGATACTAGATAAATAAACCTATTTCCAAAATAAATAAATAAATGCTGATTCAGAAACATGATTTTTCATCTATGTTATGCATATTGTTCTACAAATTTATGACAAAACTAAAGAAGGTTGATTATATTTCATAGCTACTCTATTTTGATAAGTAAACAAAGCAGAGAAACTTCAGTAAATTTGGATCGGACCAGTGGCTACAAAATTAATGGTTTTAACTAACATTGCATTCTAGCACCTAATTTAAAACGGTGGTGATTTTCCAGCCCTTTTATGTCTACTTCGCTCAGGTATGCTCAGGTACACATACTGATTGCTTTTGCTTCAACTTTTGCATATAAGGTGTGATGTAGCCAAGGAAGCGAATTCAACGATGTAAATCGAATCCGTCCAGGATCTCACACGATTAGCGGAAATAATCGGTGAATCGATGATAAATCGGTGAATTTAAGAATACCCAAATGCCCAAATCCGTTGATCACGAAGATACCGGATTCTAGCAATCTTCGACACGTTGATCGTGCACGATTCCGTGAGAGAAGATCTACAATTCTTCGAACGTTGATCAAGCGCACTTGATTCCGTGAATTGACTTCAACAATCGTTGATTCGAGTGCACTTGAATGCCGAAGGTGGAGATAGGAGATAACACTCAACTACCAATTTTAATGGAGGCAAGAAGCACAAACCAAATTTTATTCAAAAAAATTCAACTACCATTTACAATGACAACACACCCCTATTTATAGGGAAAATTACAACACACACAAAATACATGCGACATATAACAACAACGACTTAACAAAACACGAGTTACGACTTAACAAAATACAAACAGCGACCTAAGCACAACACAGCACGCGACTTACAAATCAAACAGGAACGACCTAAGAAATAACGACATAAGGAATTCAGCGACCTAAGCTTCAACGACCTAAGCTTCAGCGACCTAACTGGATTGTTGTTCGCGACATCAGAATTCTTCATCATCCAGGAGCGGCTTAAAAACAAACTCGGCAGCGACATAAACAAATCGCGACTTAAGAAACTCTGGAACATCTGCTCGCGACCTAAGAAATTCGCGACGTAGAAGCTTCGTGACTTAACCGGAGTTCAGCGACATAAAGAAGCTTGCTTCGCGACCTAGGCTTCGCGAGATAAGGCTGGAGCCGCGGCCTAAGGAGGAGCTTCGACTTAAGAGATTTCGCGATTTAGGGAAGCGGTAGGTCGCTCACGACCTAAAGAATTCTGGAGCGGTTTCGACTTTGTGATCTAGGGTTTCGCGATTTAGCCATGTCGATCGCGAGTTTGAGGTACACGCTGCATCATCCTCCCATGGTTGAAAAGAATTCGTCCTCGAATTCACACTCTCCTCTTCAAGCATCTCCCCATAATACGGAATTAAGTGTTTGACATTGAAAACATCAGCAGTATGGATATGATCCGGCAATCTCAACTGATATGCGTTCTCATTAATCTTCTTCACGACTTCCAAAGGACCAATCTTTCTAGCAGCTAGTTTGCTGTAAGTGCCCACAGGAAATCGATCCTTAGTCAATACTGCATATACGAAATCTTCTTCTTTGAACTCCACATTTCGTCGTTTAATATCTGCGGATTGCTTATATTTCTCATTTGCCTTAAGCAATCGTTCCTGCACAACCTTGTGGCATTCTTGCAATTCATTCACAAAATCACTAGCCCGTTTGATCACTCCTTTCGACTGTGGAACTACACATAAATCCAACGGTCCTTTAGGAATTGTTGAGTACACAACCTGGAATGGACTGAACCCAGTGCTACGATTAACTACATGGTTGTGTGCAAATTCAGCTTGACATAACTTCAAATCCCAACTTTTAAAATTGTCATCCACGAGGCATCGCAATAGATTACCTAGGGATCTGTTTACAACTTCAGTCTGTCTATCTGTCTGTGGATGATAAGCACTACTGAATTTCAGCTTTGTTCCCACCATCTTCCACAAACTCAGCCAAAAATGACTCAGAAATCTGGTATCCCTGTCCGAAACTATAGATTCTGGTAAACCATGCAAGCGATAGATCTCTTTAAAGAACAATTGTGCCACATGGACTGCATCTGCCGTCTTCTTACAAGCAACAAAATGTACCATCTTCGAGAAACGATCCACCACAACATATACAGAATCATTTCCCCGTTGAGTTCTCGGCAAGCCCAACATAAAATCCATGCTTACATCAACCCACGGTTTTGTAGGAACAGGTAAAGGCATATACAAACCCGCATTTGTAGCTGTCCCTTTCGAAACTTGACAAACATTACATCTTCGAACAAACTTTTCAACTTCCCGCTTCATCGAGGGCCAATAATAAGACTGAGAAATCAACTGCAATGTGCGATCCCGACCAACATGTCCTTCTTCATGCAACTCTTTTACAATTTTCATTCTCAAGCTGCAATCTGGTACGCACAATCGATTCCCCTTGAATAAGAATCCATCTACCAACACAAACTCATCAGTACTCCCATCCTTGACTTTCTCAACAATCTTCGCAAAGTAAGGATCTTCCTCAAACAACTCTGGCAATAGTTCAAATCCTTTCACTTCAACCTTCATCGTCGTCAACAAATGATTCCTCCTGCTCAAGGCATCAGCTACACGATTCGTCACCCCTGATTTGTGCTTTACAACAAAAGTAAACTGCTGCAGATACGCGACCCATGAAGCGTGTCTAGCTGAAATTTTGTCCTGCCCTTGCAAATGTTTCAAAGCTTCATGATCCGTATAAAGAACAAACTCCTTCTGAAACAGATAATGTCTCCAGTGCTTCACAGCTTGAACAATTGCGTAAAACTCCACGTCATAAGTGCTATATCTCAACTTGGCTCCAGACAACTTCTCACTGAAATAAGCAACTGGTCTTCCATTCGGACTCAATACTCCACCAATCCCAACCTTCGAAGCATCAGTGTGTAACTCGAACAATATCTGAAATTCCGGCAGTACCAGAATGGGTGCTATCGTCAAAAGTGTCTTGATCTTCTCAAAAGCTAACTCTGCTTCCTCTGTCCACACGAACTTCTTTCCTTTCATGCAATCGGTTACAGGTGCCATCACACTGCTAAAATGTGGAATGAATCTTCGATAAAAAGATACCAACCCATGAAAACTCCTCACTTCAGTAATTGTCTTAGGTTGTGGCCAACTCTTGACAGCTTCTACTTTGCTTTCATCCACTGGAATACCTTCCTTCGACAGAACATATCCCAGAAACAAAACACTGTGCGTCATGAACACACACTTCTTCGTTGCTGCATAGAATTGCTCCTGTCGTAGAATCAACAACACTTCTCGCAAATGCTGGATATGCTCTTCCATACTCCCACTATAGATCAAAATATCGTCAAAGTAAACTACTACGAACTTCCCAATAAATGGTCTGAAAATCTGGTTCATCACTCTCATAAAAGTACTAGGAGCATTTGACAAGCCAAACGGCATAACCAGCCATTCGTATAGACCTTCCCTAGTTTTAAAAGCAGTCTTCCACTCATCACCTGGTCTAATACGAATTTGATGGTATCCACTCTTCAAGTCAATCTTTGAGAACACAACAGCCCCACTCAACTGATCAATCAAATCATCGAACCTCGGCATAGGAAACCTGTATCTCACAGTGATCTTGTTTAGAGCCCGACTGTCCCTACACATCCGCCAAGTCCCATCCTTCTTCGGTACCAATAAGGCTGGCATTGCACAAGGACTCAAGCTCTCCTGAACACACCCTTGTTCTAACAACTCCTCCACCTGCCTTCTCAGTTCCTCATGCTCCTTAGGACTCATCCTATAATGTGGCCTGTGAGGTAATGCCGCCCCTGGCACAAGATCAATCTGATGCTGAATATCTCTCAACGGTGGTAACTCCTTTGGCAACTCTTCAGGAAACACATCTCTGAATTCTTCCAACACTGGCTTTACTTCCTCTGGGACTTCAACAGATTCAGTAGCTTCATGTCCAATTAACAAGAACACCTCTGGACTCTCCTCTACTTCTTCAACAAACTCCTTCAAAGTCAACAAAGTCTTCAGCTCCTCAATCTCTTCTGACTTGCTCTCTCCTTGCTGTCTCTTCTTCGGAACTAAAATGATCTTAGTATCCTCAAACATAAAACTGTAGCTATTGGTTCGACCATCATGCTGCACTGCTCGGTCATACTGCCATGATCTTCCCAAAAGCAAGTGACAAACATCCATCTCCACCACATCACACCAGATCTCATCTTTATACTTCTTCCCAATAGAAAATGGAACATGAACTCGCCGGTCCACCTTCACCTCTCCTCCTTTCCTTAACCACGCTAACTTGTAAGGATTTGGATGCTTCTCCGTCTTCAACTTCAACTTTCTCACAACTTCGGTAGAAATGATATTGTCACAACTTCCCGCGTCAATCACAAATTTACACACCTTTCCCAGTATAGTGCATGTCGACTGAAAGATATTACTCCTCAACCAACTAGCCTCCTCTTCCTGCTTTGGTGTCAAACATGATCTCTTCAACATTAGATTACATCCTTCATCTCCCGACGCGATATCATGTTCATCCTCCTCAACTGGACTAGAATAACCTTCATCAACATCCTCACCTTCCACTTCAGCAATCATAGCTCGCCTCTTCGGTTTCGGGCATTCATTACTCTTGTGACCCACTTCCTGGCAATTATAACACTTGAAACTGTTGTTGACCTTCGCCTTCGCAACTTCATTCACAACTGGTTTACTGACAGCTTTATAAACATTGGAACTCCCACTAGCACCCTTGCTCTTAGTATTGGAACTTGGAAACACACCACCTCCACGTCTTCCCTGCTTCTCCCAAGACAACACCTTATGGTGCGCTTCAGCCACAGATCTAGGGTCAAACATATTTACCATATCCTGGATCTGGATCCTCAACCCTACAACAAACCTAGCAGTCAATTGTTCCTCCGTCTCCATAATGTCATTTCGAGCAATCAGTTGATAAAACTCATCAGCATAATCATTAACAGTCTTCGTCCCTTGCCTCAGATTCTGCAACCTCTGATACATGAGTGATTGATAATTGTAAGGCAAGAATGTAGCCTTCATCATCTTCTTCATTTTCTCCCAAACAACAATCTTCGACTTCCCCATCCGTTCTCGTGTAAGTTTGGTTTGCTGCCACCACGCCATAGCTCTCCCTCTCAACCTAGTAGCAACCAACTTCACTCGACGATCTTCCGGAACCTCCTTGAAATCAAAGATCTCTTCAACATTAGATAACCAATCTAGAAATTATTCAGCATGCATACCACCCTTAAACTCTGGAATTTCAATTTTCATTCCGGACTCCCATTTGTGATCATACTCTGAATGATTTCTTCCTTGGCTTCGATTTCGACCATGAACACTACCACCATCAAATTCCTCATCAAAATCTGATGCATATCGATGTCGATCATGACCACCAACATCTCTACCACCACCATTTCTACCACCAACATCCCTTCGATCTACATTCCTCCAATCACGATCATCAACATTCCTATCACGATCGTCAACATTTCTACGATCATGATCTTCTCTTCTCTCCCGATCTGAATGTGGTGAAACTCTATTTCCTCCGTGACTCGATTCAGGTGAAACCCTTCTTCTACTTTGATTCATTTCAAACATCATTCTCTCTAATCGAACAATCCCCTCATCAAAATTCTCATTGAATTTATCACTAATTCGTTGCTCCATTTGTTCAGCATCTTCTCTTCGATACGCATCTGCAACATTCTGATGACGATTAACTCTTCTTGGAGGCATTGTCGAATCTTCAACAAATCCAAACACAAACTTCACAAACTTCAAATCTCGAAACTTCACACCCAACGAACTTGGAAAAGTTCGTCTCCTTGCTCTGATACCAAACTGATGCAGCCAAGGAAGCGAATTCGACGATGTAAATCGAATCCGTCCAGGATCTTACACGATTAGCGGAAATAATCGATGAATCGATGATAAATCGGTGAATTTAAGAATACCTAAATGCCCAAATCCGTTGATCACAAAGATACCGAATTCTAGCAATCTTCGACACGTTGATCGCGCATGATGCCGTGAGAGAAGATCTACAATTCTTCGAACGTTGATCAAACGCACTTGATTCCGTGAATTGGCTTCAACAATCGTTGATTCGAGCGCACTCGAATGCCGAAGGTGGAGATAGGAGATAACACTCAACTACCAATTTTAATGGAGGCAAGAAGCACAAACCAAATTTTATTCAAAAAAATTCAACTACCATTTACAATGACAACACACCCCTATTTATAGGGAAAATTACAACACACACAAAATACATGCGACATATAACAACAACGACTTAACAAAACACGAGTTACGACTTAACAAAATACAAACAGCGACCTAAGCACAACACAGCACGCGACTTACAAATGAAACAGCAACGACCTAAGAAATAACGACATAAGGAATTCAACGACCTAAGCTTCAACGACCTAAGCTTCAGCGACCTAACTGGATTGTTGTTCGCGACATCAAAAATCTTCATCATCCAGGAGCGACTTAAAAACAAACTCGGCAGCGACATAAACAAATCGCGACTTAAGAAACTCTGGAACATCTGCTCGCGACCTAAGAAATTCGCGACGTAGAAGCTTCGCGACTTAACCGGAGTTCAGCGACATAAAGAAGCTTGCTTCGCGACCTAGGCTTCGCGAGATAAGGCTGGAGCCGCGACTTAAGGAGGAGCTTCGACTAAAAAGATTTCGCGATTTAGGGAAGCGGTAGGTCGCTCGCGACCTAAAGAATTTTGGAGCAGTTTCGACTTTGTGATCTAGGGTTTCGCGATTTAGCCATGTCGATCGCGAGTTTGAGGTACGCGCTGCATCAAGGTGGGCGTTTAAACTTCGAAGTTGGTTTTATGATTTACCTTTATTAAATGTTTAAATGGAGTTAGTAAGGGTTTAAATGAGCAGAAATCGTAATACTTCGTATCATAAATGTTTTACTTTATAACTTTTCTATTTGTAATTGTTAATTAAATAATATTACAATTAGTTAACTGATAAAAAAAATTAAAATAAAGGATTTTGCTAGCATAGCAAAAAGAATTTTCTATCAAAAAGCAAGAATAGTGTATTTGGGAGGTTTGAAGGAATTCAGAGGACCAATTTGGTAATTTGATGTGTGGTCACTCCTAAAATTATGTTTCTGGTGTAGAATTTGGGCAAAAAAAAAAAAAATGATTCATAGTAGCATTTACGCAGAAATAAATAAAACTGCATAATAACAAAACTAAATTAGTACAAATAGTAAGCACTATATCAGTTTAATTCTTGGAGCCAACTTTTTCCCCCAATCCATGTCCACCACAATTTTATTCCTTCAATCTGTTTTCGCAAATATAAAACTTAATGCATATCCTTCATTAATCGTATCTTTCAGTTATGGTATAAACATTTGTTACAGATAGAAATGATAAAAATAAACATTAATTATTATTATTATTTTGAATACCATCATTGATTACTTTTCATTATTAATGCATATATGTTCATTGAGAAGAAATACATTAATTCTGTTATTTCATTCATATATACGGCATGAACTAATGGACTTCTTTCGAATTATAAATGTACACACATTCATTTCCAATAATTCTTGGTTATTCATGAGTAATCGAAACATGGAAATCTTTAAATTTTATGGTATGATATTAAAAAATATCAGTAGGATACATGTATACATCTTTTGAAAAATATCATCAAGATACACATACGTATCTTCTGAAAAATATGATCAGGATATATGTATATATCTTTTGAAAAATATCATCAAGATACATATACATATCTTTTGAAAAATATCATCAGGATACATGCATATATCTTTTGAATTAATTACACATTACCCTTTTATTTCTATTCCTCCATCTATATAAGATCATTTTAAACACACAAACTCTCACCTTGTGGAAAAGTTACAGAAAATATGAAAAGCTTTTTGATTCGACGCTTGATGGGCACCATTGTCAATATTTATGTTTTTGTTTTTGGTTTTATCTTCCTTTTGTTTGCTTGCTCGCTGGGTGCTGTTTTTGCAATAGTGGTTACAGTTTTAAGGGCAGGCCGTCTAATTTGCAAGGATCTACCTGATCCATACTTTGGTCAATGGTCGTATGATGAAATGGGTTTCGTTGAAACTTCAATGTGGAAATGTTCCATGAAATGTAGATTTACCGAAAACAAAAGCAGTGGTGATTCTTCAGCAGTTGTTGATCCTATACCTAAAGATAATGGTGATTCTTCAACTCTTCTTGATCCTCTAATCTAAGACAGTGGTGAATCTCCAGTTCTTCATGATCCTTCAACTGTTCTACACCTTTTGATCCTTTGGCTGTTTGATCTTGTACTGGGAAATTATCTATGTATCATTTGCATATCTTTGTACCGTGGTACTAGATAAATAAACTTATTTTCCAAAAAAATTGTTGATTCGAAAACCTGATTATTCATCTATGTTAAATGATATTATAGATGCATATTGTTCAACTGATTAAAGACAAAACTAGAGAAGACTGGTTATATTTCATTGCTACTCTATTTTGATAAGTAAACAAAGCAGAGAAACTTTAGTAAATTTGAACCAAGATTTAATGGCTTTAACTAATATGCATTTTAGCATATTTTAATCTGGCCATGTATAGAACTAGTCAAAATAGTTAATTACAACGACCCAATTAAACCGTAAGATCCACAAAATCACACAAAATTTGTGGAACTTAGTGGATAAAAAACAAAATAGAAAAGATAACATTCTCCTCTTCAAAAAAAATAATGGCTACATTAAAAATTCAGGATAACCCAATCTTTGTTGATAATCTTGATCAGACTGGGGACTCTTTTTCTTCTTCTCCTTCCACTTCTCCTTTCCCGCCTATCCCAATTCCCCTTTCACAGCATTCCACAAGTAATGGTAATTCTCAAAAGCCGGCTAATGTTGATATTGATGAGGAGGATTTTTAGAGAGTCCGTTACAATAAGAAGGTGAACCGAAAGGATCAAGCCCCAAGTTTTCAGTGAAATTTTCAGAGAAAACCTGGTTCGGCTCACCATAATATTATTCTTGAAGAAAGATCTGATGCAGAAAAGTACAATACACAATCAAGAAATGTTTTTAAACCTCTGAGACTCAAGAAATACTACAACCAACATTTTTGTGCATACGGACACTGCACAGAAAAAGCAGACAGCTTCTTCATGGGCAGATCTACTAAAGAAAGGTGGGTTGGATTCAGATTTTGATTTGCATTTTTTTACTACTTCATGGGCAGATCTACTGTGAAAGAGGAAATAGATAAACGGACAGAGAATAAATGGGGATATTCAGTAATAGCTTATGTTTTTGGTTCTCGTCTGCCATATCATCATTTCAAGACTTACATTTCCAGCACTTGGAATTCCTCATGTAGTTTCGAAAATTTTACTAGAAATAATGAGTTTTTCGTTATCAGATTTTCAAATCTTGATGATTGTGAAAGAACCTTAAAAGGAGTACCTTATTTTAGTGGAACAAAAAAAAAAGAATTTTGATAAGGATTTATTAACCACTATGCCAATTGGGATTAGACTTTCTAAACTTAACCTTATACTTTGGGATAAAGATGCTTTTAGTGCAATTGCAAGTGTGGTGGGTATCCCTTTGAAATTGGATGAACCAACAGCCAGAGAAACTAGATTATGCCATGCAAGAATCCTTGTTGAGATAAAAGCAGATGCAGACTTGCCAGATGAAGCAAATATCTATACTATATTATTATTAGTGAGTTGAATTTCAAACTCACACAGGCTCCCTTGAAATTTGGCAACTGAACAGTCGCATTTTTAATTTCTTTATAATCCAAACTTTAAAATGTGATAACTTTTTCTACATTGATTGGATTTAAGAATCGTTTTCACTATTAAATCTCAAATTTAATTTGCTTTCCAATGATATCCATTGTTGATGGCTAAAAATAAAATTTTTAAAATCATAATTTTATATAGCAGCTTTAATTGCACAATTATTTTGTGTCACCGCTGTGTACCGTGTTTCTATAACAGCATTATTATGATGATCATAAACATTACATAGTAGTTTTACCTAGATTATTATAATGTATTTATTATCTTTTAACATATTTGAAAGAAATATTTTTTTTTGAATTATACAATTATGGTTGCCTTTGAATATTGTAACTACATTATGTAATAAAGTAATAATCTTAATTGTGTTTGATAATATTCAAACTTAGTGCAGTTATAATTTAACCCCATCAAAAAATGGTGTAATAATTTATAGGCATTTTTTGAATTAATTTAACTACGTTAGCATTTTTTTTATTGCATTTACTATTGATGATTTTGACTATATTTGATAATTTTATTCAATTTTAAAACAATTATAAATTAATGAAATTAAGAAAATGCAATTATAATTTACCAGCAAGTTTTGGGTAAATTTAACTATATTTGAAGATTTTTAACCACATTTATGTGATGAAGTAATAAATTTGGCTACATTTCAGGAATTTATTCAATCTTAATACAATTAAAATTTAACTACATTAATAAAATGCAGTTATAATTTAATGATAATTTTGAATTATGCATGGTAGAAATTGAATATTTCAGCTATATTTATTTGATGCAGTAATAATTTTGGTTGTACACGATAATTTATTCGAGCTTACTGTAGTTAAAATTTAAATGCATTAAGCAAAAGCGGTTATAATTTTGCAGTATTTTTGGAATTAAGCAATTATTGTTTTTGAATATTTTAACTGCATTTTTGTGATGCAATACTAATTTAGCTGTAGTAATAATTTTGTTTGATGTTAACGATAGTAATTTAACCGCATTATGAAAATATAATTGAAAAATGAATTCTGATTTTTGATAGCTTGAGATGATTAAATAATGACTTCACATAATTAATGCTTGATTCAACCGTGCAGCTCAGCGTTTAATACATTGCTTCCAGGTTTGATGACATAATTTGGCTAAGTTTACTCAATTTCGTTTACAATTACGATGATCAATAATACAATAAGCATATAAGTTGTTGTATTCGGACTTAAGGTAGATGCACAGTTTAAGTGCTGGGTCAAAACATGTGTTGTGGTGAGAATAATGTTGATAACCACCTAAAAGAGTTTATTTTTTATTTTTTGCAGTAAATTCTAAAATCACTTGCACCGCCACCGTCGAAAAACTTCTAGAAAACAATTGATGAATGTATCTTTGTATAGATGATTATGTAGTCATAGTTTGATTATTAGATATAGTTAATAGGTCAGACGAGCAGTGAGAGAATTTAGTAATAATACTGCATCAATGACACTTTTGCCTTTTTTGGCTGCAGGTACAAATACCTTCAATGGTTAAAATAATTGACTGATGTAATCCATCTATTAAGGCCAAGAAAACATCATCTATTTACGCTCAAGCCAATATCATACATGCGTTGCTAGCAGTTATTTCTGAGGCTAAAAAATGAATGGACTTCTCACAATTTTTCTCTTCTGTATGGTTTGGATATTTTCAAATATTGGTTACTGCGACCAGCTGTATGCCGTGTTTTGTACCCTGCATCGACATAGAACAGATTCGGTGAACAATAGTAATTTATATTGGAACCCATGTTATTTTCTTATTGCATCATCATTTCTATTTCAATTGAATCTTCTGTTTTACTAGTTTTCCCCTGTACTACATCTGTTGCTTTTTTCTTTTTTCTTT
Organism: Allium fistulosum; assembly: GCA_030737815.1. Classification (NCBI taxonomy): domain Eukaryota; kingdom Viridiplantae; phylum Streptophyta; class Magnoliopsida; order Asparagales; family Amaryllidaceae; genus Allium; species Allium fistulosum. Next base: position 101,307,836 of record CM060902.1, read on the forward strand.
TGCTCCCTTTTTTCAGCTGTTGACAAATACTTTTCCTAACTGTTTACAAGTTTCATCCTATTACTGTATTTCTCTCCATTGCAAAAAACTTTTGTTACTCTTATTTAATTGAATCGAACTGCACTGTGTCTTTGTGTCTGCAGTTCACAGTGAATACTTCAACTATATCTATGCAAATTGAAGCAACTGTGTAATTGCAAAAGCAACAACATTGGCGTTATATGCCACAGTGAATATATCTATGCATTAGCGGATAAATTTTTAACACATTATCCTCTAAATAGTCTGTGAACTTTAACATATTCACTGTAATTGTTTTGTTCGATTTTAATTGTGATTATCATAACCAAATATATCTATGTATTCTTTATCCTACCAAATTGTTATTCATGATGTAACACTATCGTTCAACAATGTTTTTTCATTACCACCGTATTAAATTTCTTATACATTTGGATATGACCTATGCAACAACAATATTTTTTCAACATCCATGTGTGAAGCACGGGTTCCCACTAGTTATAATGTATGATGGTGATTGCATAGTGCAAAAGATGGAATATGAATGGATCCCTCCGAGATGTAAATCATGTGTTTGTTTTGGGCATACAAGTGAAAATCGTACTGTTAAAAAAGTGTGGAAGGAAAAAATAAGAGAAGATGGTCCAGAAAATGTTATGAATGCAATGGAAAACACAAATTCTAAAAATTTGGATGCAGGGATAAAAATTGGACCTGATTTGCAATCAAGAAAATTTTCCTATCAAAATCTTTCATGTGATTATAGAGAGACACACAAAGAGTATGGATGCAGACAATTCAGTAAGTGCAGTCACTCAGAAAGGTATGCAAAGTGAAAAGAATATTAACTCCCCTCAGAATTTGCAAGGGAAAACTACTGATATTGCTAAGATGGCTCTCCCAAATGCATCCCCCTCTACAATTGCAGAGATTGTTGTTCAGAAAGATTCTGCTCATACAAATGAAATATGAGACAACATGAATGTTGATTCCTGCCCTCCAAAAAAAATGGATTTACATGCATATCCAGAAAACACTGGCATTGCTTTACTACCATGCTCACTTATTCCTCAGAATAGGAAGTCTTTATCTGAAAAATCCATTCAAACAACAGTAAATGCAACGTCATCCTTATCTTCTGCAAGAAAAAGCAAGAAAACGAGGAAAAAAACTAGAACAGGAATTAAAAGTTTAAATGATATTTCTTCTGCAGAGCAAGTAGAGGATGCTACAGATAAGAAATTCGGAGAAAAGTACATTTCTAAAAATAAAAAATGGGAGAAGCTACTGAAGGTTAAAAATAATTCAACATGTATAAAGAAGGGGAAAAAGCTGAAGGTGCAGGAAGATGAGGATAGTTACAATGAATCATTGTAGCTACCTACATATCCTTTGAGTATCATTTATATTTTTTACATATTTTATTTTAGTTATGCCAATTATTTCGTGGAATGTTAGAAGGCTTAACTCTCCTATAAGAATATTGGATGTTTCAAATTTAATTTTTGCTGAAAAGCCAAGTATCATAGGTTTGTTAGAGCATAAATTAGATAACACAAAAATTGAAGAATATCATACTAGGCATCTTTCCAGTTGGAAAATTATTAATAATAATCAAATGGGAGGTAATGGTATAATTTCAATAATATGGGATGATAATATCTGGAATCTAGTCAGCCACATATTAAATTTGCAAGTCATTCATTGCTTGTTTACTAATAAAGGTTGTCTGCAATTGAAAGTCACTTTTATTTATGCATCAAAATTTGAAAATGAGATATTTTCTTTATGGAATCATCGTGAGCATTTAAATAAAAAAATCTCTCTTCCCTGAATTATATTGGGTGACTTTAACACAACCACGCATGCATCTGATAAAAAGGGTGGCATACCAGTCTCACTCAATAAATTGGAATTTATCAATAAATTCTTTTTAAGGACTGGTATTGTAGAAGCTAACTTAATAGGTAATAGATACACATGGAAGTCAGGTAAGTATAGAATATACATTACAAGCTTGATAGGATTTTAATAAATCAAAATTTTATAAGTTTGTTTCCTCATTTCAAGTGTTTCACGTTACCTCAAGCTACAAGTGACCACACCCCTATTCAGATTTTTATCACAGAAAACTTGTTATGCAAGAAGAATGTTCCATTCAGATTTATGAATGGATGGGTGTTTGAGGAAAATTACAAAGAATTTATCAATAAATTCTTGTCATTTAAAATACAGGGCACTGCCCAATTCAAATTTTTGCAAATTGCTAAGGGGCATATTAAAAGCTGAAATAACAATAGAAGCAAAAATAAGCTTAAACAAGTAAGAGTAGATTGTGAAAATTTTCAAAATTCTCTTGATAATGATTGCTTAGGCAGTAATATTATTAATAGTTTCTTTCAGGCACAAAATAAGCTTATCTGCTCCCTTCATGTGCATTCGGTTAATTTAAGGCAAATGGCCAAAGTTGACTGGCTAACTAATGGGGATGAAGCTAGTAGATTTTTTATGCCAGAATGTCTAATAGGAAAAATAGAAATGTCATTGGTAAACTTACTGATGTAAAAGGGAATGCTTTAAAGGATTTAAATGAGATAGAGAGGGAAGCCATTAATTATTTCTCAGATCTATATAACACAAATGAGTATGTGGATAAATTTCCAAATAGTAATACTTTCTTATTAAAAGAGAGTAGTCAGGAACTTCTTCTAGCTCATGTCAATTTATTAGATATAAAAAACATTATATTTAATGCTAACAATGACAACAGCTTGGGTCCTAATGGATTTGGTGCAAAATTTTACAAAACTCATTGCTCAGATATCAGTAATAGTATTTTTGAGGTTACATGAATCTTTTAAGACAGGGAAACTTTTAAAATCTTTCAATCATACTTTCATAACTCTTGTTTCAAAAGTTCACAATCCTATTGGGCTGGAAGATTATAGACTTATATCTTGTTGCAACTTCATATATAAAATTACATCTACTATTTTATGCAATAAATTAAAAGTGTTTTTGAAGTTTTTAATTTCTGAAAACCAATGTGCTTTTATCCCTGGCAGGCTTATTACTGAAAACATCCTTCTTGCTCATGAACAAATTTGAAATTTTAACAATAAATGTAAAAGTTTTATGTGTATTAAAATTGATTTACACAAAGCATTTGATAAAATAAATAGGCACTTTATAATACACGTGATGAAACAAATGGAGTTTAATGAAAAATTTTGTGCACTTATAAAAGAATGCATTGACAATGTTTCATACTCTATGATGATTAATGGCTCCTCGATAGGATTTCTTCATAGCAACAGAGGAATTAGACAAGGAGATCCACTTTCTCCTTATCTATTTACTATTGTTATGGAATATTTCTCTTATTTAATTGATATTGAGCAAAGTGAGGGGAATATTAAAGCTATAAATAGAGTCAGGCCCTCCATTACTCACCTTTATATATTGATGATTTACTTTTTTTACTAATGCAGATGCTAAAAGTGCATATTCTATTGCAAGGATCTTTAAAAAATTGGAAATTTTTGCTGGTTTAAAAGTCAATGAATGCAAAAGCAAAATATATTTCAGCAAAGGGTGCAAATGCAAGGAGGAAATTTTAAGCATTCTAAAATTTAAAGAAGGTAGCCTGCCAGTCAAGTATTTGGGCATGCCTTTAAGTATGAATCAGCTAAATGATAGAGACTGTTCAAGGTTGTATGACATTATTCAAGGTAGACTTGAAGGGTGGTCTAACAAAATCTTGTCTCTAGCTGGTAGGATAGAACTCACCCATACTGTCATCACAGCAATTATAATGGATACAAGCTTATAATATTCCAGCAAAAGAAATTTGCAAAATTGAAAAAATGTGTGCAAACTTTATTTGGAAAGGTAAAAAAACATAAAATAGCTTGGGAAAAAGTCTACATGCCTAAAAGAGCAAGTGGATTACGTCTAAGAAATATCAGAGACTTGAGAGAAGCATCAAAATACAAGTTATTCTGAAAATTTACAGATGGTTAAATCTCTTTGGACTAGATGGATTAGAGAAAAATATCTTAAAAATAAAAAAATTTGGACTACAAATGTTGAAAGCCATCATTCCTTCGTATGGAAAAATATCCTTAGCTGTAGGGAGAATGGAAAAAACTTTTAGAAAGGAAGTTTAAGGATGGTGGTCTAACCAACTTATGGTTTGACCCATGGATTTTTGGACAATCACTTGGATTTATTGATTAGCTTGGTTGGAACAACATGTATTTATTTTGGGGTGCTAATGACAAGGTTCAAAGTATTATTCAAAATCAATGCTGGAGTGCAAGCAATCAACAAGCAGTAAACATATTCAGATTAGCGATTGATAAAATGACAATAAATCAAAACCTTCAAAGAGACACTTGGATTTGGAAACTTAGCGCAAGAGAAAACTTCTCTTTCAAAAATGTGTGGAAATTTGTTAAGGGTAAAGAAACTGAAGTCAATTAGCACAAAGTCATTTGGAACAAATCAAATTGTCCTAAAATATCTCACTGTTTTTATTTTTCAATTCTCAACAGGCTTTCCACAAAGGAGAGATGTGCCAAATGGACTAAAAATGCAGAAAACAAATGTCTTCTATGCAAAAATGATGTGGAAAATGCAGATCATCTTTTCTTTGGCTGCTCTTTTTCAAAACATGTTTCGTATATTGCTAAAAAGGTTTTAAGATTCAATCAACTGCAATCCATTCAAAGCATAAGAGAAAGCATTCTATATATTGAGAACAACTTCAAGCCCAAATCAAAGGAATTTAAAAGAGCTTCCATAATGTTAACCACTGTTTAATTATCACATTTGGAGAGAAAGGAATCAAAGGCTACATCACAATATAGAGAAAAGTAGCATCCAATTATGGAGAAGTATATATTCAGACTTTCAGATTCTCAGTAGAAAAACAAACAAGCATCATGAATGCAATGAAGCAACTAACTCTAATTCTAATAATCTTGATAATTATGAGTATAGAGTTGAGGATTTCTCACAAAGGGGAAATTCACTACTGATATATCCCAAAGGAGTCACAATTGTAACTGCTTTTTGAAAGTGTATATGGATCGATAATATAGTTAAACTATTCTAGCAAGTGCGGAATTATAACTAATAGTAAATAGCAGTAATAAAAATGACACCAGAGATTTTTATACTGGTTCGAACTTCCCGTTCTACGTCCAGTCCCAGACTCTTTCTGGAATTTCTCGAATAACCCTCACTTAACCCGGAGGAACAGGTATTACACCGCCTGAGCAACCGAACAAGACTTTTACGCCTAAGCAACCGAATAGGACTTTTCCGCCTAAGCAACCGAATAGGACTTCAAATACAATTTGGTAAATTGTTTCTCGACTTTGTGTGTTCTTTGAATAACACGAATATAGTCAATGTAGTACACCCTTCCTATAATCTTCTTGATATGATGATTTGAATGTGCAAAGATAGGAAGTATAGATTGAAAATCGCTTGTGATTATGATAATACAAAGCAAGTATAGATAGAAAGAATTGGTTGTTGAAATAGTGAATTTTCATCTCTATTTATAGTATTGAATAGTCTTAATTTAATAGTTGCAACTATTTGAAGAAGTGCAACTCTTGGTGAAGAAGACAACTCTTCGGATTTTAATATTTCATGAAGAGATGCTTCAGTTCGTCAAGTTCAGATGTCTGAGATAAAAGTGACAGATGTCTGAATAAATTTTGAAATTCAAAAAATAAAAGAAAGAAAAAAACAGTCAATTTAGACGTCTGTCTTTTAATTCAGACGTCTGTCTAGGATGACAGACGTCTGTTATTAAATTGACAGACGTCTATTTCATATAGAAATAGAGGCACTCAAGGCATAGAGTTCAGACGTCTGTTATATTACTTTTAGACGTCTAATATTGATGTCAGACGTCTGAAATAATATACCAACGTCTAATTCTGTACTGTTTTGTTCCTTCCTTTATTTTAGCACTTTTGAACTTGAGATAATATATAATTTTGAAAATACCTTTTTATATCTTTTAAATAGTAAAAAGATATTTATTTTAAAACATGATTTTCAAAAGTATATTTGTGTGTGTGTGTGTTTCATCATCATATCAGAGATTGTACATAGATATCTAAATAGAATTATAAGAACTTTAATCTTGTAGATGATATGATAAAAGCTTCTTTTGTAGATTCCTGCAAGAATATTTGACAATATAGTATATAGATTGAAATATATAGTTGTCGCATTAAAATCGAAGAAGGCAGGTTCCAACATTCTCCCCCTTTTTGATGATGACAACTATATAATTCAACGATTAGTAAAAACATACCTTTTGCTCCCCCTGTCAACATGACCATATTATATAGCAGAATGATTAATATTTCTCCCCCTTTGTCATTAACAAAAAGGAATTTGTAAGGGGTTTTGTTAGAAATGTGATGATAAAACACATTGTTGAATAGCAATATGAACTTTGTTCCGAACATACCAATGATAAAATTTTATTGTGGAAGAGTCAGAATATTTGGAGTATAAAAACAGATTTGATCATATGTTTGAACAGGTTCCACATCTTAATATACTAAACAAAGAGAAAAAGTGATATAGGACTGAAATTAGATTATTGAAAATATATTATCAGACGGCTAAATAAGAACCAGAGATTTTTAGACTTTATGGACTAAAATCAGACGACTCAATTTTTGTTGTCAGACGTCTATATTTGAGTACAGACGTCTTAAGTATTATGTTTAGACGGCTCAAAGGTCTAAATTTGGAACAGAGAGTAAAAAACATTTTGAACTAAATTCAGACGTCTAAATTTTTGTAGCAGACGTCTATTTTTGAGGACAGACGTCTGTGACAAAATGTTCAGACGGCTCAAACAAAAAATAGGTATACAGACGTCTGTTAATAACTATCAGACGTCTGTTTGTCTGATTTTTAGTTTTTGAATAATATTAATATGTTTAAAGGTCCCCCTATGTATAACATCTCCCCCTAAGTATAATATCTTGTAAATAACGAGATAAACTCATTATTAATTATGAAGGAAAAATAAAATAGATTTTTACCATATTTGCTGAAGTCCATATTTCATTGTAAGCACGTAATTCTATTAATCGTATGGAACATTCTTTAAAATTCCAAAATCTATCCTTTTCTTTTTGTTTCTTTGAGTACCTGCAAAAAATAATAATCATTTTTGGTACCCATTTATTATGTTAGGGTCCGGGGGGTTAGGTCTTAGGAAACCATACCCATTTAGGTGTGGTTGATCCTTTATAAATATAATTTTCATTATTAACTACCATATCAAAATAATCATCAATGTATTTTTCTCTATTTTTCCAATTAATAGGAACCCAAATACATAGATAATTTTTATTCATATTTCCAGTCAATGATTTTGTACTTCTAGAATTATAAACATTATTGGTCATAGCAATATTTGAATTTCTATAAAAATTGGATTTAGACTTTACTCGAAATTTAGTACTAGCACTAACATTTTTACTATACATGAAAGCATATCTAGTGCTATTTCTACGATCAATTTTATTATAACTTAAACCACATTTATCATTGTGAGCTTTTGAATTTGTAACTAAGGAAGATAATATATCTTTACCTTTGTTAAAATTTATGATTTTTGTATTTAATCTTTCAAAATTAGCTTTAGAATCACAAACTTTTTTTTGAAAAATATTATTATTAACTTTTAAAATCTCACATTCTTTAGATAATTCTAAATTCTTTTTAATTAAAGCTTCATTCTCTTTTTCAAGAGACAAAATTAAAGAACTAGAATTATTTAAAGAATTTTCCAAAAAAATATTTTTATTTTGCAAAACATTGATTTCCTCCAAAAGATCATTGTTTTTATCTTCTAACTGCTCATTTTCTTTTTGTAGGAAATCTTTTTGTAAAACAAGTTCTTCGACGGTATTTTCAAAACATTTAGTTTGTTTTACCAAAAATTTATTTTCCTCTTTTAAATTTGAAATTTCTTGCTCACAATCTTTTAACTTAGCTAAAGCAATTGTATTAACTTTATTCAAAGTTTTACAATCTTTTAATAATTCGTCATGTGCTAACATAAGATCTTTATATAAAGAATCTGAACATACCGATTGTGATCTGAGTTTAGCTATGAAGCATTTGTTTGTTTGCTCCTTTGATTCTTCTTTATTGCTTTTCCTCTTCTTATTGCCTTGACTAGATCTCTTTGTAGCCATTTATTCTAGGATGTTGTTACGATCTCTAGAATTCCAGGCTCTGATACCAAATGAAAGTGTATATGGATCGATAATATAGTTAAACTATTCTAGCAAGTGCGGAATTATAACTAATAGTAAATAGCAGTAATAAAAATGACACCAGAGATTTTTATACTGGTTCGAACTTCCCGTTCTACGTCCAGTCCTAAACTCTTTCTGGAATTTCTCGAATAACCCTCACTTAACCCGAAGGAACAGGTATTACACCGCCTGAGCAACCGAACAGGACTTTTACGCCTAAGCAACCGAATAGGACTTTTCCGCCTAAGCAACCGAATAGGACTTCAAATACAATTTGGTAAATTGTTTCTCGACTTTGTGTGTTCTTTGAATAACACAAATATAGTCAATGTAGTACACCCTTCCTATAATCTTCTTGATATGATGATTTGAATGTGCAAAGATAGGAAGTATAGATTGAAAATCGCTTGTGATTATGATAATACAAAGCAAGTATAGATAGAAAGAATTGGTTGTTGAAATAGTGAATTTTCATCTCTATTTATAGTATTGAATAGTCTTAATTTAATAGTTGCAACTATTTGAAGAAGTGCAACTCTTGGTGAAGAAGACAACTCTTCGGATTTTAATATTTCATGAAGAGATGCTTCAGTTCGTCAAGTTCAGATGTCTGAGATAAAAGTGACAGATGTCTGAATAAATTTTGAAATTCAAAAAATAAAAGAAAGAAAAAAACAGTCAATTTAGATGTCTGTCTTTTAATTCAGACGTCTGTCTAGGATGACAGACGTCTGTTATTAAATTGACAGACGTCTATTTCATATAGAAATAGAGGCACTCAAGGCATAGAGTTCAAACATCTGTTATATTACTTTTAGACGTCTGATATTGATGTCAGACGTCTGAAATAATATACAGACGTCTAATTCTGTACTGTTTTGTTCCTTCCTTTATTTTAGCACTTTTGAACTTGAGATAATATATAATTTTGAAAATACCTTTTTATATCTTTTAAATAGTAAAAAGATATTTATTTTAAAACATGATTTTCAAAAGTATATTTGTGTGTGTGTGTGTTTCATCATCATATCAGAGATTGTACATAGATATCTAAATAGAATTATAAGAACTTTAATCTTGTAGATGATATGATAAAAGCTTCTTTTGTAGATTCCTGCAAGAATATTTGACAATATAGTATATAGATTGAAATATATAGTTGTCGCATTAAAATCGAAGAAGGCAGGTTCCAACACTTTTGTCATGTATACGCTACTGATAAGGCAAAGACATCTTTATGTCAAGACAGCAGCTCCTTGGGCTATCTTCTTGGAGGCGTCCATTCTAGAACTATAGACAAAATTGAATTCTACAAGGGAAGTTTACATAATTTTATTACTAATAATGATAATTTATATTATATTATGAATAATAAGACTTGTTGTTTACCTACTACAGCCCAGAGGAGCTACCACACGTTCAGCAGTGTTCCCGAGGAGATCATGATGCTATCAAACGAAGATTACGCACATCTGAATGTTAGAGATAGAAGAATAGGGAACATTTACTACAAAAGATTGCTGAATAATATAGTATATCACTTATCTTGCTGGTGTAAAGGTGAGAGCAGTAAGCTTTCCGAAGAAATCTCTCAAGTTGGTAGCAACCCTTCCAATCGCCACTATTCTAAAGATGAAATCATAGATCTGGAGAATAGCAACGGATTTGGAAGATGGAGAGGCTTACATCCATAAATTCCCAATTTGCTAGTGAAAAACTTCAGGTTTGGAAAGCTAAAGCTTCTCGTAAAGGGAAGGAGAAGCTGTGGAAGCCTCCGTGAATTGGAGATTGAGAGGAAGTTGAAACCGAGTAATATTGCTGGAAGAAATCGTTAATTGAAGAAATTGAGAAAGGATCTGTAATTGCCATTTTCATTTTCTTACAAGCATAGAAGAATGTTACGGGTAGGGTTAGATCTAAGATAATGAAGTCGGTATGTTGGTATTTTGTGGACTAATGTATTTGAACGGGCCTTGGGCCGTTTATTTATCTTTTCAAAAAGAAAATAGAAAAGAAGGGGAAAAAGAATAGACAAATAAGCATTAAAGGCTACATCTTTATTATGAATGATACTATATGCCCTTACCAAAACACTTTTTTCACCCACTCAAAGGATAAAGGTAAATTAACCAAAACTACATCAAAAACTCACCATGCTCGGATAAATAAAACTAAACCAAAAAGAAAATAAAAACTTGCATAACCGAGCAATATAATATTAAAAGCGTACTTTAATTCAACATACTAATTTCCTCTATTATCACTTTCAGTGACAGAAGAAAGAGGGATAAATAATGTAATTGGAATTGTCTTATAAGTTATAAACCACTGTAAAATGAATTTCTTAATGTTTATAATATTAATATCAATTAACATGCTTGCAATTCTATCATTTGTATGAAAATCAATAATTTTTAACTAATATTGTATTTTACTTTTTGATGTAGTTATGCTGTAACTTCTTATCATTTATGATAATGTTTTTCTCATATCATCCGTTAATGGAAGACGGAAAGAGAATGAACAATGTAACTAAAACACATTTTATATTTTTGTGATTTTTGTTTTATGAACTAATATATTTTTATTAATATCTGGACTATGCAATACGTTGCGTGGACATTCAAACAACTTGCACACTTTTTGAGATATTGAGTTTTGATTTTTAATGAGAACCAGTTTTGAAATATTGAGTTTCCAATAAATTTAATTTTAAGATTAAGGGAATTAGGGAGAATGACAAACTTTAGAAAAAATTTAGGTTGAAGGACACCAAGTTTCATTTTTGGACTGAAGATCAAACTTTGAAAAAAGTTAGGCTGAAGGACAATGCTAGTTATAAGTAGCATTATATTCAACTTTTACCCTATACAAAATGCTCGTTATAACTAGCATTATATTCAGTTTTACACTGTACAAAATGTTAACTATAATTAGCATTGTCCTTCAGTCTAATTTTTTTCAAAGTTTGTCCTTCAGCCCAAAAATGAAGCTTGTTGTCCTTCAGCCTAATTTTTTTCCAAAGTTTGTCCTTGTGCCTATTTTACACTTTAAGATTTTAGTTTTGAGAAGGAATAGTTTTTATGGGAAGAGATAAATAAAGGAGATGATGTTAGTTTTTATCAAATGGTAAGAAAAAAGTGTGCGGGTAGTAGAGATAATTAAGTGTTTGATTGGGTGAGAGGAGAGGTGTCTAAGGGGTAGTGTTTTGTTGTGTGCAAATAATAGCACTATTTATTAATGATCAAAATGATATTTCAACAATACATAACTGATATGGCTAATTCTATTTGAACCCAAAAAGTTACTGAGTAGCCCTGCCCTTCCCCAATCACAAAATTGAAAAAACCAATATACCCATATTTTTGTTGAGTATACCTATATTATTGATAAGTCTTTCTCTTTATACCATTCAGCATAGTTAAATGTCATCCCAGTAAAAAGTCAACCACATAGGCCAAACACGTGAATTGTAACCTACCACGCAATTAAAGCGAGTAGTGCCCAAGTTAGCTGTGCACCTCCACCTCGTTGTTGGTCAATAAATCACGCACTACAACTGTGACATTTTCCAATCATTCACCCGGTTGAACATTTTCAATCTGTGCACTTTAAATTTAGAAAAAATCCAAACAAGATAAAATGCAGGTTTTACCTTTTTTGATTATTTTAGATTTGCATTACCATCATCATAGTTTATCAATCAAGCAAAAGATTGTGATTTTACTTAAATTTAGATTGTTAGGGTTCATTAGTTATGAGGAATTGAGGAAGGAAAAGAGAACGAAATACAAGAGGTGAATCTCATAAAGGAAAATTTTTCATGTACTTTTTTTTAAATTTACCGCGATACTCAACAATATTTGTGGGAAATGGTGTAGTATAAATTATTATAGTGTGAATGGATCTTAAGACTGCTTTAACACTATAGGGTTGTTTTATAATTTATATGGAACTTTTCCAAATTATTTCAAGATTTATATTCAAACTCAGAATTCAACACATATATATTAACAAGTCGTCACACATATATATAAATGCAGTAAAAATAAAGTAAAAGTAAGAGAGATGATACCAGGAGTTTATACTAGTTCGGATTAACCAATCCAACGTCCAGTATTGTATAGTGTAAATACATATTTCCTTTCAACTCCAACTTTAATCAGGTAGCTGTTGGAACTGGGACAGCCCGCAGCGAAAGTTATTGGTGAAAGTTACACTACTAGAAAAGGTTGAAATACCGACAGCAACTGACGACGGCTTCCGACGATGCTTTTCCGACGGCTTTCGAAGGGTCGTTGGCGGCTGTCGAAAGCCGTCAGAAATTCGCGAATTACAGGTTTTAGCCGAGACCTTTCTTCCTCATTTCGGCATACAAAAAGGAAGGGTTAAACCCTTAAAACCCAATTTCTTGCTTCCAAACCCCAAATTCAAGTTTTTGGATCCTCCACGGCTGCTTAATCACTCCCTATTGCTTCCAATCTCAGGTATAATCTCTTATTTTCATGAAAAAACTAAATTTTACCTAAATCTAGATTTGCATAAGTTGATAAATTGGGGTATTTAGTGATTTTCTAATTGTTTCGAATAGCCTAATGATGGTTTATAGTATCCCATGGTATACCTATTTCACTTGTTAGCGTGAAATTGTAAAGACTAGGTATAATTTGTGAATTTGTATATATGTGTAGCATTATATATGTATTATTTCTAGCATTGTCTTTTGTTAATTATAATATTCTCCCTATGTACTCAAACTAAAAGCCATAGAACTTGAAACAAAGTTACTTATCGAAAAACAGTGATACATTCTACATCAGTCGGGGTTAGAATCATCCATGTCCATTGCTTCTAAACATCTTGACTTATATAAAAATGAATGCATGAGTCTCAAAAAGAAATTGACCGTGTTCGAAAATGACAATAATATTGAAGAAACCTTATTCGATAAAATACACGGAATAATATGGTAAATTAACAATTTTTTGAAATATATAAAATTAGTAAATTTTCAACCGTTTGCAAATAATAATATATTATATAATAAATAAGAAGACAAACTATAAAACTTTCAATTTTATATAAACTACCTTTTTATTACGTCCCTTAGAGAGATTTTGGCCCCGTCCGACAAGTATTGTACATGACTGTTATATAAATATTCGTTTTTGTCATAAAACAGACATTTATGTTCATCTAGTACAATACTTGCTGGATTTGTCTATGTATTGGACAAGTTATAAACATAGTAAACAATTACATTTCGTACATTATTTCGTTTTAAACGGTTCACAAAATTTCACCGTCACTTTTTTGTTTCCTGTGTACACGCATTTGTGTACAATACAGGAAACAAAGGAGAAGTGCTGTCGAAATTTTGTTGAATCATTTAAAACGAAATAATGTATGAAATGTAAGTGTTTACTGTGTTTGTAATGGGAAGTCGAATTAATGACCAACAAAAAAGAAAACGATAAACCAACATTTCAATTTGTATTCTTAAGTGGGGTAAAATTGACGCGTATAAGATTATGTATCAATACATTGAAAAATAAAATGTCAATTCGTAAAATGGCCAATATTTATTTTTGAATTTGTTACATATTTTTTTAGATAGGAAAAATGATTGATTATTTTGTTCATCGAAGGAGATGGATGTATCAAAGAAGGGGATTGAGAGGCTCAATAAAGGAAGATTTTTATAATGGCATAAACGGATTTATTGAATTTTCTTTAAGTAATAACGGAAACGATGTAGAAATTCGCTATCCATGTAGTAGGTGTAAGCATTTGAAGTATTTGTTACTAGATATTGTGAAAGTTCATTTATGCAAAAACGGTTTCGTACCAAGTATTATGTTTGGGATCATAATGGAGAAGTTGTAGCACGTACTCCTACAGAGTCTGAATTAGAGATTGCTGGTAATGAAATTGTTATGATGAACCATATAGAAAATATGGTTGAAGATGCAGTATGATTAATGTTCCCTACTGTTGAAATTGATGTCAGCGATGTAAATATTGAAGAACCAAATATTAAAGCAAAAAAATTTACGATTTATTGGATGTTGCTAAGAAACCTCTTTGGGATGGTTGTAAAATCGGCACTCGGCTATAAGTAACCGTAGAATACATTACAATGAAGTCAAAATACAACATCACAAAATCCGGATTTACAGCCGTTGTACAAGCTGAAAAACGACATATGCTGCCCGATAATTTAATATGTGAAAATCACTATGAAGTTAAATAACTTATGTCGGCTTTTGGTTTACCTTATGAAAAAATAGATACATGTTTAAATGGTTGCATATTATTTTGGAAAGAGGACATCACTCTTAAGAAGTGTAGAATATGTAACGAGGAAAGGTACAAACCAAGAAAAAAGAAGGGAAAGGAAGTTCCATACAAATGTATGCATTATTTTCCCATCACTCCTAAGCTTCAAAGATTATATACATCTTTTGTAAATGCACCTCATATGAGATGGCATAGTGTAAGAACAGAGAAAAAAGGTGCGTTGACACATCCAACTTATGGAGAAGCTTGGAAGCATTTTGACAAAACTTATCCCAATTTTGTAACGGAGAGTCGTAATGTTATACTTGGATTATGTATGGATGATATTTCATCATTGTCTTAATTTGGTGCTAAATATTCATCTTGGACCATTATCATCACACCTTATAATTTACCTCCGTGAATGTGTATGAACACGCAATATATGTTTCTTACTGTTGTCGTTCTTGGCCTCGACGATCCGACACAAGGAATCGATGTTTATTTACAACCGTTGATTGAGGAGTTAAAAACACTCTGAATGAAGGAGTAGAAACAAACGACATTTCAAAGAAAAAAAATTCGTATGTTTGCTTCTTTGTTGTGGACTATAAGTGATTTTCTTGCCTATGCAATGCTTTCAGGATGGAGTACATCCGGTCATTTAGCTTATCCTTATTGTATGGAAGAAACATGGGCAATTTCTTTACCGAATGGTAAGAAAATTTCATGGTTTGACTGCCATCGATGTTTTCTCCATGTCAATCATCTCTTCAGAGGAGATAGAAAAAACTTTTTAGCTAATAGAGTAGAAACCAAACAACCACCAACGATATGGTCAAGCGAAGACATATATGAACTTATAAGGGACTATCCAAAGATACATGAAACTGGAGTGCAAACAGAAATTGCAGGTAAATCGACTATTCATAATTGGTGCAAACAAAGTATATTTTGGGAGTTGCCTTATTGGAAAGATCTTCTGCTCCGTTATAATATTAATGTGATGCAAAACGAGAAAATTGTATTTGATAATGTTTTTAACACAAATTTGAATCATCTAAAGAAAAAGCGAGGCAAAAGCATGAGTTGAAGGTTCGATCTGTAAATCATACATCGAAGAAAAAGCTTCGTTGTTTTTCTTTCACTATTTTAGTGACAATGTGAACATTTCATTTGAAAGTGTTCTGCATAATGATGAAGGCGACGAACAATGGTCCTCTCAGATAATGTTATCTATTTTTAGACAACATGGTCGACCTTCTCGAAAATGTGTAGATGTATGGTTAGACGATAGAGATTTTCATGTAGCACACACTTACATTCTTCTTAATTGTGCTGAGGTTGCACCATTTGTTAGGTAATATGAAATAATAATTCGTGATTTATTCATTTCAGCAATGCATGCGTGTGTAGAATTTAATGCAATATGTTGTTCATACATGCAGTATTTATAAAAGAGAACATCTACACGGAGATCTCAATAATGAATTTTCTGATTGATTTTCAAAATACATTTAAGAACCGAGAAATTGTGTGGTCGACAAAGGATTGAAACATCTTGCGTTAGGACCAAAAAGAAATGTCAAGACATCCAATATATTTCTCAATGGATATAAATTTAACACCAAAGTATACGGTGCTGAAAAATTAACTAATAATACAGGTGTATTTGTTAAAGGTAGTGCTGATGTAGAAAATCACATAAATGATTTTCATGGCGTTTTAACCCAAATTTTGCAACTGACATATTTCTCACGACCCGTGGAGGATGTTTTTATTTTAGATGCAATTGGTTTAGCAATGTTACAGGTTCTGCAATTAATGTGCACAAGAATTATAATCTTATTGAAATAAAGCATACATCACATTATCACAAGTACGATCCTTTTGTACTAGCCAAACAAGCATTGCAAGTTTATTACGCTCCTTATCCGTCTCTAAAAAGAGATAAAGTAGATTGGTCAGCGGTTTTTAAATTAAAGGCAAGATTTACGTTTGATGGGAAGAATATTGTAGACGAACAAGCTTATCATGCAGATCTTGAGCAAAGTAACGAAATAATAATAACAGACAATCGTACTGTTTTTGGACCTCTGTGCGATGAATCAAACGTTTTGGTAGAAGCATTTGAGAGTAGGGAGAAAAATAACGTAGAATATGAGACCAAATCTGATTTAGAAGACGATGAGGATTAATATAAATTTTATGTTGAATTCTGATGTATTATGCAATTTATGTAATTGAGGAGGTTTATTTTGCAACTTATGTAATTTATGTCATTTAAGAAATCGAATTTGCTTATTGTCATTTACATCATTTATGTCATTACCATTTCTATCATTTATTTATCAATTTATGTTAAAAATGTAATGTATTCTGCTTATCATCTGAATATGAGACCCAATCTGAATTAGGTGTATTTTGCACTTTATGTACTTTATGTCATTATTATACAATATATTTCATTATTATGCTATTATTCTCTTATAAATGATGTGTCTGTGATAGGTATAATGTTGTCCAGAAGGAGGTACTCTTTCCATTCATCAGGAGGTGATGACAATGGCCCATCGCAGCCGCTATAGCGTCCCGTTGTGTGTTTGATGCCTAAAGCGGAGGGTTAAGTATTGGATTTTTTCTGCATCTTAAATATTTTATGTACGATATAATAAAATGTATCATATTTAACACAAGAGGTTCGACCTATAGCCTTCAGCTGTAGTTCTATCAGTTTTGAGAGATTGGTACAAGAGTAGGATGACGGTTTGTTGGCCCAAGTGGGATAATATCCCTTTCCACATCATGGAGTGTATATGTCAGGATTTCATTGTAAGTATAATCTTCAGTTTTCCATTCTTAATTTTTTTTGTCGCTTATTTATTGTTCACCTTTTATTGTCTAATTTATTTGTCGCTTGTTTATCATGAAATATAGGACGCAGTCGACGTACAAGCAGATGACATGCAGCTGGTACGACACTACTAGATGCAGAAGATGAGGAAGAATTACCGGGATTCTATGTCGGCTGTGAAGCATAAAGGGGAGAAGCCGAACTGGATGGGTGCGAGTGTGTGGGAATAGTGGTTGGCACATTGGGACAGTGACGAAGCGAAGGTAAGTGTACTAATCTTTTATTAATTATTTGATTTATATGTAAATATCAAAAAATATTTGGTAAGTTAATAATGTATTGTTTATTTAAATGTACAGGCAGAGTCACAAAGAAACTCTGCAAACAGGAACAAAAATCTCATCACTCATCGAGGAGGGTCCAAGTCGTTCCAACAATATCGCCAGGAGTTGGTAAATTTATTAAATGTGCTGTATAATTTTGAATATACAATAATAGTACATAATAATCAATTTTAGGAAGCTGAGACATAGGGTCCCGTATCCTACATGGATGTATTTACCCATACTCATGTTGTCGAGCATGTAAATCTAGACGGGACTGTTTTATATACATGGCATGACGATAAATCGCGGAAGAGCCATGTAAGCATATTTTAGTTTATATACTATTAGTAATTGTTTTAATTATTAAAGTACAATAAATTAAGATGTCATGCTATTAATTTCAAATTTATTTTTATTTGTTCATGTAGGCAAGGTATATGGAACAATGACAAAAACACCTGAAGGAAACTGGTCGAGAGCAGCTGATTACGGACAAGGAGGATGTCATTTTTGAGTCAATCATGGATCCACCTTCACGGAACATGCGTTATGGTTTTGGCAATTAAGTGGTAATGAATAATATATTAAGATATAATAATTTAGTAATCTTTCAGTTCTAAAGAACTTCACATCGCTTTTGTAACGACCCCAGATTTAAATTTATTTAAATCGATAATTTATTGAGTTTTTGAATAAAAATTGTAAAATTAAATTGATAAATTGAAGCGAGTTTCCCCGAACTAAAATTTGAATTGGAATAAATCATTTAAATTTAATAATATTGTAAAGTAAATAGAACTAGAACAATTTTAACAACATATTAAAATAGAATATCAATTTTATTACAAAGCCAACAAGTATAAACTGTAAACAAAATAAGAAATAAAAATAAATCAAGCAAATAAAATACATTCACATATGCAAGGCCGTAGGACATAAGGCAAGAAAGGAAAAGAAGAAATAAACAAAGGTAAAATGTACAAAGCCAAAAATCTCTCAGCCGAAGTTGAACAAGTAAAATAAGTATTATGTGTAACCTGTAAAAGTTTAGAATGCAATGGTAAGTATAAACAAAGTTAAATAGTAAAATATCTGTGAATATAAAAATAAAAGGGGACAAGTATAGAGACATAAAGGACTCATGCATTAAATGTTAGCAAAATTTTAGTCAATTCGAATTTGTATAAAATGTTTTCAGCCGCCAAAGAGCTAAGAAAATTTGCATAAATTATGAAACAAGGAAAAATATCCCTGTCCTGTTTTGTACAAACTACATTATAACACCCTGTACAAATGAATACCCAGTGAACTCATTTTCTTTATCAAGCCTTCCTCATATCAGTTTGTTCATTCGAAACTGAGAAAAACTAAAGTAAATGTCATTTAAACTCAAACAAGCTTCTACTAAAAACAACAACAATTAGATTCATGAAGTAAAACAAATCATTGTAGGCCAACAGCATTTCCAGATTTTGGTTCAAAGCTCCTCTGTTTCAAAAATTCAAGTTTTTCAAGCTTGTACAAGTTGAGTTCTCTGTTTTTGCTTTTACAAGGTGAGCAACTCCTATTCTTCGAGGCTTAACTGTTTTGATTTCTTGTCGTTTGTGAGCAAACCTCTTAACCCTGATTTTTATCTTGATGTTTGGATTCGTATTGGAAGCTATGATGTGAATATGTGTGAGTGTTGTGCCTGCGTGTATGTATATAAATGTGTGATTGGGTTTATAACTGATGACAGGGATGAATATACTCCTCTGTCTATTTACAGGCTACAGATAAAAAAAAAATTTCATATCTACTTACCTGATCATCTTTAGAATGTGATGTTTAAATAAATCATGTAACAATTGACAAGATCTAAATGTTAAAATCATATTTAAGCTTTAAAGGTAGAAGGGATATCTGGAAAATGCTAAACACAGGGAAAAGGTCGAATCTTGTTCAAATTTAAATTGAGTGAGATTTGGTTTCAAAATCTTGTTTGCCTTCCTGAATCATGAATTTAGGAGAAAGAATCGAGATTTTTAGTTTATCCTTTATCGTGGAATTTGAAATTGAACGGAAAACAGAAATTTGCAAAATTCCGATGATCTAGGTAATTGCAGGCCTCGAATTCGTGGCGACAGCAAGATTTGAAGTTCGTGATTACTAGAAAAATACCAATGTGATTTATTAAACCCAAAAATTCGAACACGAGATCAAAATAGGGTTTAAGAACCCAGGTTAGATCATGTTAAAAAAAATGGGTCGCGTGTTTCCAGGTTTGGGTGAGGCGTCGCGTTTTGGTTTCGAAGCGCCGCAATGGAGTTGGTGGGTTGCGATGGGGTCGTGAGTCGATCGCCGATAGGGTGCGACGTTGGTCGATGGCCAGAGGTGGCGGCGTCATCGGTGCACGTGCACGCGATGTCAGTTTGTATCGGTGGTAGTTGTGAGTTTGGGGAAGAAGGGTTGGTCTGGGTTTGGGAAGAAGCAAGCTCGAAGGAACTCACGAGTTTACTCGGGGAAACTGGAATTTTACTCGAGTAGAATGATGGAGTGCCAGGTCGAAATTACTTAGACAAAATTTTAAGTTGAAAATTTTAGCACTCGGGTTGATTTTTGATATAACCCGAAGCAACCAAGAAAATTTCTCAGGAGTGACTCGAAGCAGGTCTTGAGCCTGATATATTAAACAGTTTTTTTTTACCTTAAAGGGGTTTTCAGATTTTTAAACAACTTTAAAACATGCTTTCAAATTTATGACTTTGACTTAAGGTTGAATCAATTAAGAATTTAAGTAAGATATTTTCAAAATACTTAAGTTTTAATTTATTTAAATTTGATACATTTTTCTTTTAAAGGTAATTTAAAATAGAATTAAGATAAAAAGTCATTTAAACTAAATTTTAACCTTTTGAAATAATAATTATGATTAAGACATAATTTAAGATAAATTAATTTATGATTAAAGATTGATTAATCAAGTGTTTAAAGGTTAATTTATTTAAAGGAAAATTAATTAATGTGAGTGATAAATTAAGGTAATTAATTTGAGAATTATAAATAAAAGGATAATTTAATAATTAAAGGATAATTATTTAATAATTAAAGGTTGATTAATTTTAATTAAAGGTTAATTAATTTATTATTAATGGTTAATTAATAAATGATAAAAGAATAATTAATCAAAATGATTTGTAATTAACCAGGATTAGAAATTCATAAGTAATTAATCTGGTATAAATTAATTATAATCAGACAATTAACTGATCTTACTTATAAATATTTGGATTCTATTGAATGATTTGATTGTTTGATATCACTGATATATGATGCTTTGTGATACACCCTGATTTATGTTGTGATCTGTAGTTTACTTACCTGTGTTATATATCTGTGATCTGTGAATGAACGATAAGCGTTATAGTTTATATCGCTTATCAACTATATCATGTATTTTGTTATGTGATGATTGATGTTGCACTATTGTGTGTAAAACCCCTGGACCACACTGTTACACACACAAATATGGATTTCACGTGGAAATCGATTAAGTCACAGATAATTTAAATTTGATGTTTTTGAAATTGAAATTTTAATTTCAATTGATTTTGAAATTTGAAATTTGGGGTTTAAAGTGAAAAGCTTTTGAAATAGAATTTCAAAGATAAAAGTTATTTTAAATAACTTAACCGAGTTTTGAAAATTTAAATAGTTAGATTTAAATTTGGATTCAAGTTTGAAATTAAGCTATGATTTGGAAACTAGGGAGTAAAGATGATATAAATGTGTTTATATGAATTTAAACCATTTTAAAAGTATAAGTTGGGAATTTGGATTTAACCCAAGAACCTTAACTCGTATAAATGAATCAGATTTCCAGAATGAAAACTGTTCGTTTTCAAAGAATAAAAGCTTTTAGATAAGAAAAGAAATTCCAGTTTAAATTAAAGGAATTTCAAGTGAATTGAAAAATGGATTTTCCAAGTTATGAATTGTTTTGAAAGCTATGAATTAAATCTGTTTATTTTTAACAGATTTAAAATGATGATTTATTTAACCCAATCGAAATGAAATTGTTTTGAAAGCTATTAGTTAAATCTTTGATTTAAAGATTTAAGGAGTTAAATTGAAATGGAAAATTGTTTTGGAAAATCTGTGAATGAATCTTTGTGAAATTAAGTGAACTTTGTGAATTGAATCTTTTTGTTTAAAAAGATTAAAATGGTAATTTGTTGAACCATTTGAAAAGAAAGTTTGGGTAATAAATTGTGACTTAATTGAAATCCCAATATCCATATGTTTTCGAATATTACGCTCACTATTCGGGTTAGCCGGGAAAGGACCTTTGGGTCGTATAACTCATTCCGAATAGTGATACGTCGTATATGGATAGCATTTGAAGACCGGTGTTGAAGACCGGATATTTTCGAAAATGAAAGGACAACCTGTCGAATGTCTCTGCACTGAGTCGCGCCGGTATAGAGTTTTATATCACTCTTTTGTGACGGGAAGTCCGGACGTGATTGAAAGTTATCCGGAATTGCAAGGGCTTCGTGAGAAGTGCCTTCGGTTCTGTTCGAACCCGGAACAGACTTGTATGGATACATGTCTGACATTACACTTTGAGATATAAAGCCGATTTCTTTCAAATACATTTCTGTTTGGTGGCGGAGAATTTATTCTCTTAGCTTAACACCCTTCTCTGAGACGTACGAGCTCAGAGGTTATGTAGTTGAAATTTATCAGCGATATATCCCAATTTGGTAATGTGGCATGCTGAGTGTTGCTGTGTGATGATCAATGTTTGATCATTTGTGATATGATCTTTTGTTTGATCATTTATCTTTGTGATCATAGGTTGATCATCTGTTGACCCAAAGCGTGGCTTTTTGAAAAAGCGTAGCTTTGTGGACGAGACTTCGTCGAGCCTCACAACCCGGTAATGGTCGAAACAGGAATTGTGCGGCAAGGTTTTCAGGGGTAGCTCCCCTAGGGTATGACCATTCCTTCTGGAAAAGGGTAGTATCATGGTATGGAGCCCAGATACTTACTCATGTGGATACACTTTCTTTATGATGTGTGATGTTGGATATCGAGCGCTCGGATAAAGGTCCCAAAGGACCGGGGGTGGCATATCTGAGGTTTCTTTTATCCCTTGGGAAAAGGGTTTGCCGGCCTTGTTTGGCAGAGAACAGTTGGTTCTCGGAACGTCCCGCCAGAGGCGTTTCTTTCGTGGAATAGGAAGTTCCTTAGCCTGACCATTTGTTGGAAATCCAAACAAAACAATACGAGCCCTGTACGGTTTTAGTTGTATTACCTGCCATGGAATGTGGTGGTAACCTGCTATTGAACATGGTAGCTATAGTAGGCATAAGTGCGAAATGTCTATGTTGGCTAAGATTTATATTCTACTTTCGAAATTGTTTTCTACACTATGCACTAGTAATAATATCAAATGATTTGATTTTGCGTAGTAAGCATGTTTGACTATCATAAGAAGAAATCTCCTCCAATTCTGCGTTTGCATTGTGTGTGTGGTGGGAGGTCTTATGGTAGTTTCATTTTCCAAAAGCATTGCGAATTGACTTCAAAATTCTCTGCTATTTGTTTTAAAGATAAACTGTTTTTGTTGCTCACACCAGTCCCATGACTGATCCGGAGTTTATTGTTTCTTTCCTAAACTCTGGATGCTCAAAATTTTTCTACACGAGCAGTCTAGAGTTTGGTTTTTCAGATAGTCAGATTAGTAGGTTATCTGGAGCTAGTTCAGTCTTTGGATCGGACTGCACTTGCTTATCTTTGTGCATCGTTATTGGGAGTTCAAGCTATTTCTAGATTAGTGCTTTGAAGATGGAGATTATCCGCTGCTGATGTTATCGTTTTCTTTTCCGCTGCTATTTCTTGTATCATATCTCTGATGTATATAGATATTCATTGTATCATCATTGTATCTGGATATTGTATCAGATATTGTATATCTATATTCTTTTATTTCCGCTGTGTTGTTTACTTAATGTTGTTATAAGCTCCGGCGACTCGGATTTGAACGCTCGAATCTACGACATTCGAGTACGATGAAAAGTATGGGTGTCGATTTTCGAGCGCGAAAATCCGGGACGTTACATGTGGTATCAGAGCTAAGGTTGAACTTTAGCTCAGGAGTATAACACGTTAAGTAACTCATTAGAGATAGGGTGGAGTATACCCTAGAATGAGTAATTCTCAGATATCCGTCCGTATGCCTCAGTAAATTCTCTTGCTATCCACTGATAGTAAGTATGAGTGAAAGAAGAGGATGCGATAGGGGACAGGGAAATACGACTATAAATGGTCAATGTCCTGTAACAACAGTGGAAGCAATCTTTTTCTCTATCCATCTCTTTGTTCGTCATCTTTTCTCAATTCTTCCATGATTTCTGGTCGATCCAGAAAAGGAGATTCGATATATTAATATGGAACATAAACTCCAGATAGGCCAAAATTGTTTGTTTGGATGTATTGGTTGCTTTGATTGCTATAGTTGATAGGTATATTTTGATTTTTAAACTAAAAGTTTTGGAATAGTATCCATATGTCTGTCTATTCTTTGGGTCCCAGTATATTCTACGAATGGTTAGTTATTCTTTTGAACTAACCGATGCCCTTGTATATTTCGTAGATCTGGATAACCCGAGTATCTTGTGAAGTGTTAAACAGATTCGTTCTTGTATCTGTTATTGATATTCTAATTTGGTGAGCCAAATGCAGAATAAATGTTCAGTTTGATTAGATTCTTCATCTGTCTTTGTTTTCGTGCCTGCGAATTTCGAGGACGAAATTCTTTTAAGGGGGGAAGTTTGTAACGACCCCAGATTTAAATTTATTTAAATCGATAATTTATTGAGTTTTTGAATAAAAATTGTAAAATTAAATTGATAAATTGAAGCGAGTTTCCCCGAACTAAAATTTGAATTGGAATAAATCATTTAAATTTAATAATATTGTAAAGTAAATAGAACTAGAACAATTTTAACAACATATTAAAATAGAATATCAATTTTATTACAAAGCCAACAAGTATAAACTGTAAACAAAATAAGAAATAAAAATAAATCAAGCAAATAAAATACATTCACATATGCAAGGCCGTAAGACATAAGGCAAGAAAGGAAAAGAAGAAATAAACAAAGGTAAAATGTACAAAGCCAAAAATCTCTCAGCCGAAGTTGAACAAGTAAAATAAGTATTATGTGTAACCTGTAAAAGTTTAGAATGCAATGGTAAGTATAAACAAAGTTAAATAGTAAAATATCTATGAATATAAAAATAAAAGGGGACAAGTATAGAGACATAAAGGACTCATGCATTAAATGTTAGCAAAATTTTAGTCAATTCGAATTTGTATAAAATGTTTTCAGCCGCCAAAGAGCTAAGAAAATTTGCATAAATTATGAAACAAGGAAAAATATCCCTGTCCTGTTTTGTACAAACTACATTATAACACCCTGTACAAATGAATACCCAGTGAACTCATTTTCTTTATCAAGCCTTCCTCATATCAGTTTGTTCATTCGAAACTGAGAAAAACTAAAGTAAATGTCATTTAAACTCAAACAAGCTTCTACTAAAAACAACAGCAATTAGATTCATGAAGTAAAACAAATCATTGTAGGCCAACAGCATTTCCAGATTTTGGTTCAAAGCTCCTCTGTTTCAAAAATTCAAGTTTTTCAAGCTTGTACAAGTTGAGTTCTCTGTTTTTGCTTTTACAAGGTGAGCAACTCCTATTCTTCGAGGCTTAACTGTTTTGATTTCTTGTCGTTTGTGAGCAAACCTCTTAACCCTGATTTTTATCTTGATGTTTGGATTCGTATTGGAAGCTATGATGTGAATATGTGTGAGTGTTGTGCCTGCGTGTATGTATATAAATGTGTGATTGGGTTTATAACTGATGACAGGGATGAATATACTCCTCTGTCTATTTACAGGCTACAGATAAAAAAAATTCATATCTACTTACCTGATCATCTTTAGAATGTGATGTTTAAATAAATCATGTAACAATTGACAAGATCTAAATGTTAAAATCATATTTAAGCTTTAAAGGTAGAAGGGATATCTGGAAAATGCTAAACACAGGGAAAAGGTCGAATCTTGTTCAAATTTAAATTGAGTGAGATTTGGTTTCAAAATCTTGTTTGCCTTCCTGAATCATGAATTTAGGAGAAAGAATCGAGATTTTTAGTTTATCCTTTATCGTGGAATTCGAAATTGAATGGAAAACAGAAATTTGCAAAATTCCGATGATCTAGGTAATTGCAGGCCTCGAATTCGTGGCGACAGCAAGATTTGAAGTTCGTGATTACTAGAAAAATACCAATGTGATTTATTAAACCCAAAAATTCGAACACGAGATCAAAATAGGGTTTAAGAACCCAGGTTAGTTCATGTTAAAAAAAATGGGTCGCGTGTTTCCAGGTTTGGGTGAGGCGTCGCGTTTTGGTTTCGAAGCGCCGCAATGGAGTTGGTGGGTTGCGATGGGGTCGTGAGTCGATCGCCGATAGGGTGCGACGTTGGTCGATGGCCAGAGGTGGCGGCGTCATCGGTGCACGTGCACGCGATGTCAGTTTGTATCGGTGGTAGTTGTGAGTTTGGGGAAGAAGGGTTGGTCTGGGTTTGGGAAGAAGCAAGCTCGAAGGAACTCACGAGTTTACTCGGGGAAACTGGAATTTTACTCGAGTAGAATGATGGAGTGCCAGGTCGAAATTACTTAGACAAAATTTTAAGTTGAAAATTTTAGCACTCGGGTTGATTTTTGATATAACCCGAAGCAACCAAGAAAATTTCTCAGGAGTGACTCGAAGCAGGTCTTGAGCCTGATATATTAAACAGTTTTTTTTACCTTAAAGGGGTTTTCAGATTTTTAAACAACTTTAAAACATGCTTTCAAATTTATGACTTTGACTTAAGGTTGAATCAATTAAGAATTTAAGTAAGATATTTTCAAAATACTTAAGTTTTAATTTATTTAAATTTGATACATTTTTCTTTTAAAGGTAATTTAAAATAGAATTAAGATAAAAAGTCATTTAAACTAAATTTTAACCTTTTGAAATAATAATTATGATTAAGACATAATTTAAGATAAATTAATTTATGATTAAAGATTGATTAATCAAGTGTTTAAAGGTTAATTTATTTAAAGGAAAATTAATTAATGTGAGTGATAAATTAAGGTAATTAATTTGAGAATTATAAATAAAAGGATAATTTAATAATTAAAGGATAATTATTTAATAATTAAAGGTTGATTAATTTTAATTAAAGGTTAATTAATTTATTATTAATGGTTAATTAATAAATGATAAAAGAATAATTAATCAAAATGATTTGTAATTAACCAGGATTAGAAATTCATAAGTAATTAATTTGGTATAAATTAATTATAATCAGACAATTAACTGATCTTACTTATAAATATTTGGATTCTATTGAATGATTTGATTGTTTGATATCACTGATATATGATGCTTTGTGATACACCCTGATTTATGTTGTGATCTGTAGTTTACTTACCTGTGTTATATATCGGTGATCTGTGAATGAACGATAAGCGTTATAGTTTATATCGCTTATCAACTATATCATGTATTTTGTTATGTGATGATTGATGTTGCACTATTGTGTGTAAAACCCCTGGACCACACTGTTACACACACAAATATGGATTTCACGTGGAAATCGATTAAGTCACAGATAATTTAAATTTGATGTTTTTGAAATTGAAATTTTAATTTCAATTGATTTTGAAATTTGAAATTTGGGGTTTAAAGTGAAAAGCTTTTGAAATAGAATTTCAAAGATAAAAGTTATTTTAAATAACTTAACCGAGTTTTGAAAATTTAAATAGTTAGATTTAAATTTGGATTCAAGTTTGAAATTAAGCTATGATTTGGAAACTAGGGAGTAAAGATGATATAAATGTGTTTATATGAATTTAAACCATTTTAAAAGTATAAGTTGGGAATTTGGATTTAACCCAAGAACCTTAACTCGTATAAATGAATCAGATTTCCAGAATGAAAACTGTTCGTTTTCAAAGAATAAAAGCTTTTAGATAAGAAAAGAAATTCCAGTTTAAATTAAAGGAATTTCAAGTGAATTGAAAAATGGATTTTCCAAGTTATGAATTGTTTTGAAAGCTATGAATTAAATCTGTTTATTTTTAACAGATTTAAAATGATGATTTATTTAACCCAATCGAAATGAAATTGTTTTGAAAGCTATTAGTTAAATCTTTGATTTAAAGATTTAACGAGTTAAATTGAAATGGAAAATTGTTTTGGAAAATCTGTGAATGAATCTTTGTGAAATTAAGTGAACTTTGTGAATTGAATCTTTTTGTTTAAAAAGATTAAAATGGTAATTTGTTGAACCATTTGAAAAGAAAGTTTGGGTAATAAATTGTGACTTAATTGAAATCCCAATATCCATATGTTTTCGAATATTACGCTCACTATTCGGGTTAGCCGGGAAAGGACCTTTGGGTCGTATAACTCATTCCGAATAGTGATACGTCGTATATGGATAGCATTTGAAGACCGGTGTTGAAGACCGGATATTTTCGAAAATGAAAGGACAACCTGTCGAATGTCTCTGCACTGAGTCGCGCCGGTATAGAGTTTTATATCACTCTTTTGTGACGGGAAGTCCGGACGTGATTGAAAGTTATCCGGAATTGCAAGGGCTTCGTGAGAAGTGCCTTCGGTTCTGTTCGAACCTGGAACAGACTTGTATGGATACATGTCTGACATTACACTTTGAGATATAAAGCCGATTTCTTTCAAATACATTTCTGTTTGGTGGCGGAGAATTTATTCTCTTAGCTTAACACCCTTCTCTGAGACGTACGAGCTCAGAGGTTATGTAGTTGAAATTTATCAGCGATATATCCCAATTTGGTAATGTGGCATGCTGAGTGTTGCTGTGTGATGATCAATGTTTGATCATTTGTGATATGATCTTTTGTTTGATCATTTATCTTTGTGATCATAGGTTGATCATCTGTTGACCCAAAGCGTGGCTTTTTGAAAAAGCGTAGCTTTGTGGACGAGACTTCATCGAGCCTCACAACCCGGTAATGGTCGAAACAGGAATTGTGCGGCAAGGTTTTCAGGGGTAGCTCCCCTAGGGTATGACCATTCCTTCTGGAAAAGGGTAGTATCATGGTATGGAGCCCAGATACTTACTCATGTGGATACACTTTCTTTATGATGTGTGATGTTGGATATCGAGCGCTCGGATAAAGGTCCCAAAGGACCGGGGGTGGCATATCTGAGGTTTCTTTTATCCCTTGGGAAAAGGGGTTGCCGGCCTTGTTTGGCAGAGAACAGTTGGTTCTCGGAACGTCCCGCTAGAGGCGTTTCTTTCGTGGAATAGGAAGTTCCTTAGCCTGACCATTTGTTGGAAATCCAAACAAAACAATACGAGCCCTATACGGTTTTAGTTGTATTACCTGCCATGGAATGTGGTGGTAACCTGCTATTGAACATGGTAGCTATAGTAGGCATACGTGCGAAATGTCTATGCTGGCTAAGATTTATATTCTACTTTCGAAATTGTTTTCTACACTATGCACTAGTAATAATATCAAATGATTTGATTTTGCGTAGTAAGCATGTTTGACTATCATAAGAAGAAATCTCCTCCAATTCTGCGTTTGCATTGTGTGTGTGGTGGGAGGTCTTATGGTAGTTTCATTTTCCAAAAGCATTGCGAATTGACTTCAAAATTCTCTGCTATTTGTTTTAAAGATAAACTGTTTTTGTTGCTCACACCAGTCCCATGACTGATCCGGAGTTTATTGTTTCTTTCCTAAACTCTGGATGCTCAAAATATTTCTACACGAGCAGTCTAGAGTTTGGTTTTTCAGATAGTCAGATTAGTAGGTTATCTGGAGCTAGTTCAGTCTTTGGATCGGACTGCACTTGCTTATCTTTTTGCATCGTTATTGGGAGTTCAAGCTATTTCTAGATTAGTGCTTTGAAGATGGAGATTATCCGCTGCTGATGTTATCGTTTTCTTTTCCGCTGCTATTTCTTGTATCATATCTCTGATGTATATAGATATTCATTGTATCATCATTGTATCTGGATATTGTATCAGATATTGTATATCTATATTCTTTTATTTCCGCTGTGTTGTTTACTTAATGTTGTTATAAGCTCCGGCGACTCGGATTTGAACGCTCGAATCTACGACATTCGAGTACGATGTAAAGTATGGGTGTCGATTTTCGAGCGCGAAAATCCGGGACGTTACAGCTTTAGTTTCAATATTAAGTTTATAGATATAACAATTAACATATTATATTGAAGCTTCGATAGTAAGATTATAGTAATTGAACTTTTACAAAATTAAATAAGTATTGCAGAGTAGACAGAGGAGAGCCAGCCAAACTAGAGCTCAGATCGATCTAGCAGGGATCGAAGAGTTGAGAGCTAGGGTAGCGCAGCTGGAGGAGCAGAACCGTCGGCATGCCATTGAGATGACACAGTTGCTGGACCAGCGTATTGCTGAGTACATGCAGTAGTATGGTGGTCGCTTTCCATCTTTAGCTGGTACCGGAGATTCTAGAGGTGATTGACAGGAGTGATAGGTATGTTTTTTTGTTTTGCGTCATTGTTTAGTATTTTTTGATGATACATTAAGTTGGTGGAGTTGGATACTTTGAAATGTTGTGTAGATTATTTGATGATACATTTGGTGATGGTAATTTTAACATTTGTGAGTTGATGGTGGGGAGTTGGTATTCCACGGTGTATATTTTGTACAATGACATGTATGTACATTATGTTAACGAAGTGTTGGTTTGATTTTATGCGAGTTATGCTTGCTTTATTTCTTTATGTGATTTGAGTATATTTTATGATTTAATATTATATTGAATATCTAAATTGGATATGTGCTTGTGTGTGAATATATTATGTTTTTGGATTGTGTATGTTAGGCTAGAACGCACCAGAAAAATGTGAAATTGCTTCAGCTTTTTCAACGGCTTCCGACGGCTGGCGATGGCCTTCGAGTCGAAAGATTCCGACGGCTAACGACGGTTTTTTTGCTACCTCTTGAACGTCCACGTGTCTTCGACGACCGTCTAGAGCTGTCGAGCCATCTGTTGGTAGCCATCGGAAAGATTACGACGGATGTTGTTGGAAGCCGTCGGAAATACTGTGCGGCAACGGGACTACTTGCGACGGCATTTTGCGTCGGTTTCCGAAGGCTTCCGACGGCCGCCAGCAATCGGAAACTATACGTTTTTTTGTAGTGTTATGGGTGAATTTATTTAGAACGTCTATAAATTTTATTTAAATAAAATCTTTTATTTTATTTAAATTGATCATTTTTTTAATTTATATATTGATACACACACAGATATATATATATATATCTGTTTGTATCATATGCACATATTTATCTATGTGTACATGTGTAACATATCAACTCGTTCAAGAATAACATACCCGTGTATAGAAGTTTAGATTTACATCGCAGTGGCTATGTTAGCTCGTCAATATGCAAGTATATGTCATCCAAATATATGTATGTATATAAGCTATTATTTTGTATAATTATAAAAACTGTATATGTATGTGTGTCAAGTTAGTTTAAATAATTTTATACACATATATAATATTTAATATATACGAATAAATATTTGTATATATATTATCGTATAATAAAATATTAATATTATGTATATACATATTATTATAATATATTAATTTAAATATATATAAGTTATTTTAAATATTAAAATATACATTTATATTTTATAAGCTGTGAATAATATGTGTACATGTATATAATAATAAAATAATTTTTTTATATAGATATACACAAATATATATTTATAATATATATATATATATATTATAACATTGCTGAAGATATTTTTTATTTCCAGGTCATGCGCACAAAATAAAAAATTTATTTTATTTTTGAAATTTTAAAATGCATTTTTAATTAAATATTCATTCAAAATTAATAATAAATTAATAAAAATTAATTTTGTAATTTTTATTTCAAATTTTAAAATTCCAAAAAATCCTAACTGGTATTTTATGGCTTGAAGAATTTTTACCACATTTTTTGCCTTAAATTTATTTTAAATAATTTATTAATTTATGACCGTTTTAAATAATTAAATGTAAAAGATAGAAAAAATAATTTTTTATTTTTTACTTTTTGGTCAAAAGCTTATCTCGTTCAAATATAATTTTATAAAATTTAGAAATAATATTTCATGGCATTTTCGAATTAACATAATTTACTAATGAAGTAGATTAATTTAATTAATACTAAATAATATAAAAAAATATTTTTTCCAGTCAGGAATTAATATAACTATAATACATTATAAATAAAATTATTTGACTAATTTTAACAATGATCTAATGTTGCAACTAATTATAATATATACATATAATTAAATAATATATATACATATATTAATTTAATAAAATATATTAATTGTATTATTTTATATGGCTGCACTGACTTGATATATATGATTAAAATAATTTATAAAGCATAAATATGTATATGCATATAACCAAACTTGATAACACTGGTTGAATATTAGAATCATAGCCTAACTAACAATATAATATGCATACACATATATGATAAGACATTAATAACTATTAACTATAAAATCATATCTTAATCCTAAAGCCTTTAAGTACATCTTGAAAAGATAAACTATCCTCTTTGAAACCATTTCCGATTCAGTATATTGCTAATCCTTGAACCGTTGACCTTTAGCTATCAAATAACGTTTGAATCTGACTCGATTTAAGTTTGTATTGATAGAGAGGCTAGGGTATGAATTCAGCTAGCAAAGAAGCAAGGAAGAGGAAGCCAATGATCTTATCTAATTAGTGTTAGGGATGCTTAAATAGTGGATAGAAGAAACATAGAAAATTTTTGATTTCTCTATTGGGTGTTAGGATTCACTTATCTTCTTACTTGAGTTTGCTCAACAAATCAAAGGCCGTAAGCGATGGATAACACTTTATCAGTTGTATCATATACAACTCCTAACTTGTGGTTTTTGTCCTAGTCTCAGTTTAACCTTGAGTTTTCTCAACAAATTGAAAGAGATTATTCACTCGTACCTACCATTTTGCAACCGTCTAAGTATAGTATATATATCTTGAGTTTGCTCAACAAATAAGTATATCTATCTTACCCTTTCTAGTCAATATATTAATAATACTATGCATAATGTCTCTAGCTTAAGTTTGCTCAACAACTAGAGAGTATGCAAGTAATTTATTAATTTAAAAACAGTAGAGGACGATACTTATATTAAAGGATCATTCTTTAATACATTTATTCGAGTGATATCGAGGAATAATGTATTTCCTATGAAATGCCCTCGTGATCCAAGCGTTATACACATATGAAATAATAATGTATGTACTATTCGTATATATTTATTCCTTAAATCATATTTGAGTTTCTTACTGTTCCACCTCTTATTATACATTCATATTATATAAGTTTAACTATTGTATAACATTTTATACTATAATTGACTTATATAATAATCTTATATTAATTTTATTAATTAAATCTTATTTAATTAATTTAGTTAATCGATTAATTAACTTTTTAACTAATTCTACTTTATTCAATTAATCATTTCAAATTGAATATGTATACTATAACATTTATAGTTACACACATATATCTTTATATATATATATATGTGTGTGTGTGTGTGAGTGTTATAATATTTATTAGTTAATATTTAATTTATTTATTTAAGAAAACAATTTTAATTAATGTAACATATTTCAAGATAATGTAACATTTTACTTAAATGTTTCAAGATAATGTAACATATATCAACATATGTTATTTATTTAATTAATTAACTGTTTAATTTATTAATTCAACTAATTTCATGTAAGTTTCAAATTTAATTTATAAATTTTCAAAACAATTTTGAAAATTATTTTATAACATTTATAAAATTTTCTCTTATTTTGAATTTAACCTTTTAAATTTAAAATTTTATTTAATTTTAAAATAGACTTTGAAAATTAGCTCAAGGCCCAAATTCAAATTAGGTCTTTCATGTTAGGGATAACTTTTGGGCTCACTTTACCTTTCGGACCAGGTCTGTAGTCAGGTAGGGCAGGGTACTTGAATACCCAAACCCAGCATAGACACTACTTTTCTAGATACCCTACTTAATGGGTATGTTTAATTATTTGGTAGTAATACTGATAATTTAGACCATATAGGCTATTCGGTTTTAATACCATTGTTGGATCTGGGTCATCATGTAGTGGGATAAATGAGTGAATTTACAAAATAATCATTTTGGATCTTATTGGGCCTATGAAGTCCAGATTAATTTATATTTAACCTAAATAAATTTTAATAAAATCGTTACTTTATTTAATTGATTAATATAATTTTTTTTGTTTATATAAGAGATATATAATGTGCAAATATGTATCAAATACACATGTACATAGACGTGCATGTGCCAGTTTAACATGTCTGTATCTTGGTGTTGGTGTTTACATCGCAATAAGATATATTAGCCCCTATATATATATATATTTGTTGTCGGTTATTATATAATGTTATTTTAATATAAAATATACGTATATACATACACACACATACTGTAATGGCCCGTTTTTCCATACCCTTTGAATCGACAATAAATCACACATGTCCAACTCAAATTGCACGAATAAGCGGATCATTAAGGGTAGAAAGAAAATAAAGACAGAACAGAATCTCACACGAATGGAATAACATATATTATTTCAATAATAATCTTTACAACGAAAAATGTTAAAATACAATATCAGAGTCTAACCTAAATTCAGCCTGGACAGTTATAAACTTATGTCCTTACAAATATTGAAAACAATAAAACATATGCAATAGATGTAGCGGATAATAGAATACGTCCATACGATGATGAAGATCTCCAGCTCTCCTCTGGAAACTCCAAGCGTCTTCAGCAAAACCTGAAACTACTTAAAAAAACCCGGATCAGGCTTGATAAACCAGAGTGAGATACTCGAAATTTTAAATGCATAGATCATGACGATGCTATCAAAACCTTTGAAGAGAAGGATATCTCATAAGACCACGCCCACAAATATACACGGATGGATTTTTACCTCATGATAACTAAAACACTTTTATACCAAAATACACTTGATATTATTTTTAATGACATTCTTTTAAAAACACTTTTCAAATAAACTTATTCAAAATAAGGTATCAATACCCGGACTAAGTCTAAGGTAATATATCCGAACTGGGTCAACGGAATATACCAGACGGAATATATCATACCAAATAGGATAGCTGAAATGTTTGCAAGTCATTACAGCTATTTTGGAACTACAATCAAAATCGTAAATCTCGTATTGGGATTGGATTTCCAACATGATAGGGAACTAGTGGCCTTTTCTCCAATCCACGCATAACAAACATAGTCCCCGCGGTGCCTTATTCGCTTTTCTCAAGCAAGTCACTTGGAATTGCACTTGCTATACTACTACTGATAACCAGTAGTTTCCTGCTTTTTTCAAGCTAACCACTTTATTAGAATGGGGCAATAAATGCCTTGAGGGGTGTTTTCCCCCAAAGGGCCCAACGTGTTGGACACCACCATACATACTCACTTATTCTGAATTTGTGTCTGTCAGACCACATAGTATCCCATATCATCTTCCGGGATGTGAGGCTACGCTCAATTTAGACAAAGCCACGCTTTTCATACAAAACCACGCTTTGATCATAACATGTTCCACTTTGAATGCCACATTGTCATTCCACGTCACATGACTGATTTCTAGAAAAGTATAACTTCCTGAGCTCGTATGTCTTGGGAAAGGGTGTTAAGCTAAAATAAGTTGTCTTCTCCGCCACCAACTGATATACTTATATAGAAATCACTCAAATGTGATTTAGAATTCAATGTCAGACAAACATCCATACATGTCCGTTCTGGGACTGAACAAAACCGAAGGCACTTTCCTCGGCCATTACTAGGTGGGAAGCCCTTGCAATCCGAAAAAAATCTCCACAACGAGGAGACAATTGCTATAAATAACTCTATGATTGGAGCGACCCATGGCATGTCAACAAGCAGTCCTCACGCTATGAAGATCCTCGGTCTTCAATAATTATCATCTTCAACATGTCTTCACTTTCGAACGTATATATTGGTATGAAGTAATTTTTGGATAGAAATCACTCAAATCCGACCCCGGTTCCTTCGAAGCCATTAATCGATTTAATAGATGTTAAGTTCATATGTGGATATCAATCATCAATTAATTACTTCATCTTTTGTTCAAATCAAATATCTTTCTTAGACATATTCTTTTCAATTTATTCCATTTTCTTTTCAAGAGTATATGGAATCATTAAACCTCATTTATCAAATAATTAGATTTATTTCAACCTTACTTAAATCCTAGAATAATTCCAAACCATTTTCTCTTTTATTTAGAAAAGCCTTTCCAAATCATTCTTTTAATCTTAATCAAAGATTTCTTTTTGTCTTAGAGTAATTCTAAGTTAATTCATTATTTTGCTTTGATAATATTTCAAATTTCCTTACTTAACACTCGATCCAAATTCCTTAACTTTTAGGCGGGTCAAAAACAATGTTATTTAAGACATCGTTTACTGTAAATCCTAAAATCAATCTTAGCAAACATTATTGAGTAAATAGGATCATATAAATCATTCTAATTTTACTCAACATCAATTTCCATATTCAACAAGTGTTATGGGCGGAATAACGGTGAGATCACCTTTTAAATTCCACGAATAGGACAAGTTCCCTCTTTGGAATTTAACACCAAGTATAAGAAGGTTATCCCTATGCAATCCAAGTTATAGTTTATTCATTTTGGAGATTGCTTAAATTTTGGATAATACTAATCTTCTTTAATTTGGAAAGCTAAATAAAATCTTTTAGAGCATCCGGGCTTTCCTTTCGATCTATTCCATCCCTCACCTAAAAAGATAAAACATAGGCCAGGTAAGTTCAGGGACTGGTTGCTCCATCCCTAACCTTAGTTAAACACTTGTTTTATCTTCTCAGTTCTCATAGACAGGACAAATATACTAGTCGTTTCCGCATACTCAGTTATTAGCTTTATTTTGGAATTGATTATAAGATTCCAAATTATCTTTTAAATGCTTAATTTTCCTTTTAAAAATATTCATAATTGATTCTAGAAAATATCGTTAAGTTTAAACCTTCTTTTAAAAAGTTGTAGAAACGACAGTAGAAAAGTGCTACAGAAAGTGGTTTATAAGCTTATTTGATTAAAACAACTTTTTAATTTTGAAAATTCATATTTTCCATCCAAATCTATTTTAAACCATTTTAATAGATTTATCAAATTTGATTCATATTTTTAATCGTTTAAAAATATCATTTATAAAGAAATTCTTTTTTGGATTCCGAATGGCAAACCCGCGATATTTCAGAAAATTGTTTTGAACATATTTCAAACTCTACTTGACGAAATCTTGATTTTCTTTCTTTTTTGGAAAACTATGGATATAATAGACCGGAAAATTCTTATCTCGAGTAATTCTGAGCCATATTCCACTTTATACACTCATTTAACTTTTATGGCGCGAAATCACGAACTACCATTATGTGATGCGCCCAGTTTTGACTTGTTTTTCAATTTCTTTTCAAACTTCTTGGAAACACTTTTAAATGTTTATAAAATATTTATAAATCATTTTAAATTCATTTCAAACAATATTTTTATATTTCAAACTCATATTCCATTTCATTTCATTTCATAATATTATATTATTATAATATCATTTTTAACATTATTAGATTATTTAAAATCATTAAGAGGCTAAATAACTTCCATACACATATTTGTATGGATTTAAGTCTCATTTAATTAACTATGGTTAATTACTAATCATTTCTCTTATCATTTATCAAACAAGTTATCAACCACATAAACAATCACATAATCAACCAATTTGCAACCAAGTTATCAAACATTTAATCATTCAACATATTAAACTTTCAAATCATTATACTTGAAATAATTTATTGACTAATTAGTAAATATGAGTACTCACTATTAGTTCCACTCCACCAATCTTTTTCGTAGACTTTCCTTTTGATTTCGGCAGCACCTCCTTCTCTTTTTCTTGCTCCGGAGCTTCACGAACTTGCTTTCTTCCTTCCAAATTGTTCGGCCTTGCCCTATTCTACCTCTTCCTCCAACAATTCTTCACTTCTTAGATGTTAAAGCATATTTTGATGATGATATAAAAACTTTGGCAAAGTTTGGTTATGTTTGGAGTTGATTTGATATGATTTTAAGAAAAGTTAGTAAGGAAAGAAAAAGAGAAGAAGCCATTAGAGAGTGAAAGAAAAACTTGGAAAAGGAAGAAGAAGATGGAAATTTATGTGAAAGAAAGTGAGAATGAAGGTAGGTATTTATAGGAAAAAGTTTGAAATAAAATATTATTATATAAAATGACCAAAATACCATTTTCTTACTTTTTAAGAAACTTTATTTTTTTTAACACTTAACATCACATTTCAAATCATGCTTTATGTCACTTTCACTTAAGAAGTAAGAAAAGTAAAGTAATAATTATGTTTGGTTTGATTTGACATGTTTTGGAATTTTGTGCTTACCTTTTCTAATGAAATTCTAGAATTTTCTAGGTATGTTTAGTAAATGTAAACTTGATTAGTAAATTAACTAATACTTATAATATTTGTATATATGTTCCTATATAAGAAAATAAAAGTGCGACAATGTTGCGACAACTTTTAATCGACAAAACGTAGAATTTCGACAAAATGTTTTACGCTCACATTTTGATATTTTTGTTAAACTATTTATTTATTTAAACCAAAATTGAAAATAAGTTTGTCATCATATTTTAATTAATTAAAAAAAGTTCATTTGAGTTATAAAACCATATTTAATAATAATAAAATCTAATTGTAAAAATACGACGTTGATTTGTCAACGTGCGACAAAATTTATCAATTTTTATAAAACAAGTTCATATGTTTATAAAATCATTATAAATCAAATTTCTATTATTATTATATCATTATTTAACCATTAAAAAGAGCTATTTACCATTTACAACAAATTTTCAAATGTATATTAAATTTTATCGAAATCCGGCTCTTGTAAGTTTTATTAATTTTGTGATAAAAGTCCCAAATCTTAATTCAATTCTAGAAATAAGTTTTCCATTCTTATTTATCATATGAAATATGATTATTTAAGTTTACAAATTCTATATTGAATATTTAAAATCAATTAAATACCTAATCTTCAAAGTGGTAAATTTACGGGTCGTTACATACTTCCCCTCTTAAAAGAATTTCGTCCGCGAAATTACAACGAACCTAAAACTCACAATAGTTTTTCCAAACAATATTTTACCAACCTATTTTCATAGATTATTTTTATGAAATATCTTATTCGATCTTCTATTCGAATCCACTCTTGAATATGCAAGTATATGATTTTTGTTTGATGATAATAAACATATATATTCATTTAAATGTATTTGCTAATGTACTATTTTATTTTCACATAATTAAATAAATATTTGCTGAATAAAATAAATAACATGGAATTTAAATTCAAACAAATGTTGTATTCAAACAAATATTTTATTACAATTTTGAATAGTACAAATTTGAGCTCCCACCGTATATAAACAATTTCAATTACAATACAATTTTGATTACATCACAATTTTCCATTTACAATGTTCACCTCACTACATTTCACTCATTCACTTGTATTTATCTTCAACTCTATTCCAGATTGAATCCAGCATCTGAATTATCTGCAAAATATACACTAACGTAGTAAAATTGAAAAAGAAATAATTTTTGCAGTGTAAAATAAAATGTATTTTGAAAATATTAGTTGCCTCAGTTATTTGGGTTGTTCGTCATCATTTAATTTTGAATTCATCAAACACGAACAACCTGTGACATGCACAATGTATCACTGTACATGCCACAAAGCCGTGCACACCAATATACACTTGGTAAAATTGCAGGGACAAGTGAGCACAAGTTCAAACCCGAGCCAAAGCTAGGTTCAACTCAAGTGCAATACAAATAAAGTCACGATATGAGCATAAGGTCAAACCCGAGCCAAAGCTAGGTTCAATTCGGGTGCACTACAAAAACATCATCATTGAAGATCAGAAAATCAAGGAGTAACAAAATGAACTAGTGCAACAGTGGTAAACAACACATAAAAGCGGCAAACAACATGAATGGTCAAAGCAGTGTGAACATATCATAACCCATAAAGACCAACAGATCAGAGACAAGTACGCAAGTCATGTACATGATCAGAGGCACACTGGAATATACAGTGCAACACAAAGTGCACAGTGCAGACTAATGAACACGCTTCAACCGAAGAGAATGCTACAGAGACCAGAGAACCAAGCATATATGCACTTACAACACAACATCAACGTAACATGTTCATTGAACTGGTCAGAGCAACCACAGAACAAAACTGCAAACAAGTCTTGAAGTCGGAGACATGAATAACCAGAGGCAATAGAAGGTCAGACTCAAGAATATCACAACCAAAGGCTACGACTTCAAGGACAAATCACAGCATTACAGTGCAGACTGCACAGTCAAACTGCAACAACACATGGAACTACATAAGAATCAAGACTGCACAATTCAAAGTTTCAAATGCAACGGACCAGTGAATGAGGAATTGATCAGACCACAATTTTCAACCAAATCAATTAAGCATAAACCAAACTAGCATACAAGTATAACATGGATGTGAAGACCATACATATATACACTACATGTACTAAACTCAACTAGACCAGAACAAAGCAAGCCTGGCAACATGGAAGCAAGTGCAAACTAGCTTGAAGCAATTGATAGAAATGCAGTGGAATTCAACAAACACACACACACACACATACATATGTATGTATGTACATATATGATGAATGAAAATATAGCATACAAAGTGAAACCAGTCAACATTACATGAATGCAAAGCTACATCCTTACCTGGTAACATATATGATATAATAACTAAACCAAATTGTCAAGTGAAAGGAATGGTTCAAATGGCCAAACATACTAGTCCAGTGAAAATAATAAACTGGCTTGGCATGTACAAGCAACTCACCACACAATGCAACAAAACAGTGTTCAAATAAGAATCAAAGCAGCAGTTTCAAACCAAGTCAAGATGCCAAAGACTCTAAGTCGTGATGACCAAAGGTAGTAGTAACAGTAAACCAAACAAAGTTACACGGATTGAACGAGTCCAAATAATCAAAGTGTCGAAGTCACAGAAACAAAGTCAAATGCCCAAAAAGAACGGAACCAAAATCTAAAGCAAATTCATGAAACCGTGATAATCAAGTAAACTCATGGAGCCGTGGTGACCAAGCAACCATAGCAGAGCAATATTCGGAATTGAGCTAGTCTAAAGAAATCTCAAGCATTCAAGTTTAATCGAATGGCCGAGCTAAAATTGACTGATGAATTCAAAAGATAAATACGAATATTAATAAAGGGAATCAATCCCTATTTAACAAAAATCATCATCGGCAAGTATAGTATCGAGTTCAAGTAAATTAACCAGTAAAGCAAAGAGCATAAAACACATACCAAATTCAGTTCGAACTCGATCAAATTGGATCGACCGAAATCATATCATAGCCAGAGGATCAATTGTCCAAGCCAAACAGAGGAGATAATCACTACGATTGATCAGATATAGGCGACGATTCCAACTTCACCAGAACCCTAATTTCTTAAAATGGAATGAAGATAGATCGAAGAAGAAACTAAGCAGACATTTTCACAAAGAAAAGAAAAGCGGCCAATAAAATAAAAAGAGAAAAGGGGGAACATATTTTACCACTACATTATCTTTATGGCCGGCCTTTTCTATTGGATTTTAAATTTTAAAATTAAGGTTTTGTTTTTAAATTTTGTATTTCTCTTTTAAACGTTTGTAAATTCTAGTCGTGTGACTAGGGACGAACTACGGTGGTGTAGTTCGAGAATTCACAACTCAGTGGCTGAGTTGTGGAAGGTTTTTGAGCGTAGAGTTAGGTTAGTCGATAGCGGGTGTCGCGAGTTTACGTGTGTAAGCGTCTGACTACTTAATTTCTAGTAGAAACCTTGGGGGCAGCACGTAGGCAGGGTTTTGACGAAGCTGGGTAAATCTGTGTTGTTCTATTTCTGCTTTTTATATTCTGCTATTATCTGTGTTGCTACTATTCTGCTATTATCAGTGTTGCGATTATTTTATATACTTCCGCATTAAATTTTTATAATTATTAGTATCACCATATTCATCCCTCCTTTAGGGTGAAATCGATCCTACAATTGGTACCAGAGCTAGGAACAGAAGTCAATTTTTGTTTTAAAATTTTGATTTTTCAAAAACCAATTTTTGTTTTAAAAAATTGAATTTTTAAAATGGCTTCTTTTAATAATGCTTTTGCTGAGGGTCGGTCCATAGTTAGACCACCAATGTTCAATGGTGAATATGCTCACTGGAAAAATAGAATGAAAATCTTTCTGAAAACCATTGATGCTTGGAATATTGTTGAGACAGGTTATAGGACCCCAACTATAATGGTAGATAATCAGGAAATAGATAAACTGATGGATCAATGGACAGATCTTGAAAATAGACTACAAATTGCTAATGCTAAAGCTATGAATTCTATTATTTGTTCATTGGATCAAATCGAATTTAATCGTGTCTCACATTGTCTAACTGCGCAGGAAATATGGCACACACTTGAAGTGACTCATGACGGAACATCTCAAGTCAAGGAATCTCGCCTTGCCATGCTTAGTAGCGAATACGAGAATTTCACAATGGCCAAGGAAGAAAATGTCAAAGTGATGTACGGACGACTTTCCAATATCGTATAAAAATCGAAATCTCTCGGAAAATCATACACAGGGTTGGAAATAGTCCAAAAAATCCTTAGAGTCCTTCCATGAAATTTTGAAGCCAAAGTCACTGCTATCCAAGAATCAAAGGATTTGAAACAAATCAAAGTTGAAGAACTCATCAGAAATCTCACCCCTTATGAGCTAGAAATGAAATTCAAGGAAGAGTGTGAAGGAGGAGGTACTCGAAAGAAATCAATAGCTCTTAAAGGAACAACGGAGAGTGATGATGATGATGGAGCAGCTGAGCTGGCGCTACTAATAAAGAAATTCAAAAGTAGAATCATAAATACGGAAATCTAGCTCTAAATCAACAATTGAAAAGCAGAATAATCAAAGCACTAGACAACTCAGAAGAATAGGAGATCATTTGCCACAAGTGCAACAAA
This sequence comes from Allium fistulosum, assembly GCA_030737815.1. NCBI lineage: Eukaryota > Viridiplantae > Streptophyta > Magnoliopsida > Asparagales > Amaryllidaceae > Allium > Allium fistulosum. The sequence goes on from CM060902.1 coordinate 101,351,032, forward strand.
CCTGGTCACATCAAGCCAAATTGTCCTCAGAATCCACTCAGCCATGGAAAGAAACAGAAAAGGAGAAGTTTTGCAGCCACTTGGGATGAAACTGATGAAGATGATAAAAGCACTAGCAGCGTGAGTGAAAAAGCAGATCTTTGCCTTCGAGGAGATATAACTGACAATGATGATGACAAGCCAAGCGAGGTATCAAAACTAACTCACCCAGAACACTTATATATTTTCACGAAGTAAATGGCTGTTTCGAAAGACTTAGGGAGAAATACGCTAAAATTGAATCACAAAGAGATACTTTGATAGATTTAAATAAACAGCTTGATCAGTTGGTTAAAAACTATCAAAGCAAGAACCCTAAGTGTGATAAGTGTCCATCACTTGGAGAAGAAATTAAAAATCAGAAACTAAAATAAAATCACTTGAAAATGAAATTCTAATTTTGAAAGAAAGTGAAAACACTAGGAGAGAAAATTCTATTAAAAAGTGCACACAATTATTAAATGAAAATGACACTACACCACAAAAGGCTTTTAACAGCGTTTGATAAACGCTGTAATATGATACAACAGCGTTATTACAAACGCTGTATAACGACATGCTGTCGTATATACATAACTGACAACAGCTTTTCTATAAACGCTGTTGAAACATCTCTGTGACAGCGTTTATTACGAGCTGTCAATAATATTTTTACAGCGTTTTCAAACATGCTGTATTATGTTTCAACAGCGTTTATAATTTAGTTGTCGAAGATGTTCAAATTCTACTTTAACTGTTTACAACAGCTTTTTCTAAACGCTGTTACTGAATCATCAACAATTTCGACAGCATGTTAAAAACGCTGTGATTGAATCATCAACTATTTCGACAGCATGTAATAAACGTTGTTATTGACAGTTTCAAGATAATTACAGCATTAATCAAACGTTGTTGTTTCTTCATTGACAGCATTAATCAAACGCTGTCTTCTATTTATATAACAACTTTAATATTCCACTCTATTTTTGAATATTCCAAAACTATATTTTAAGCATATTCAAGCAACTAGTATATATAACAGGTTCTAATAACTATTAACTGGTTACATAAACTAGTTAAGAGAATATTAATAAACAAAAGACATCCATAAACCAAGTTTCAATAATATCCATAAACAAAAATAACAAAGTAAACCAAGTTGCCACAAATTCTGTTAAACAAAGACACGTTATATGTTAAGTAAAAGTATAATATCAATACAGCAAGTCCACACCAAATGCCAACAACAAAACGTGCATCTAAAAAGTTTCATATGCTTGCTACTTGCTACTTGCTACGGAAGAAGAATGTGTCATCGCCATCTTTAATTACCTGCAATGAAGAAATTTGAAATGATCAGTGAGTAAACGCCATCTAAAAATTTGAAGTTTCATATGCTAAAATGCTTAACTGCGCCAAAAAATCACAATATGGATCTAAAAATTTGAAGTGATCAGTGAGTAAATGCTTAACCACCGTACAGTGTGAATTTTGATTGTATTTTGATCGTTTGTTTGTTTTCTAGTTTTAATTGCATTTGCATTCCTTCATAACTGCCTTGCTTGCCATCAACGTATTTCTGCGTCAATCAGTGAACACCTTCTACCACTGCCAGTCAGCACTTCATATACCTGTGAACACTGCCTCTCAACCAAAACTGCAACATTCACATACTAGTGAACACCTTCTACAAACAACACTTTCTGTCATCCCAAACACACCTCTTCACTGCCTTGCCATTCCCCACATCCTCAACTTGTTTTTACGTTCTCAACTGTACATTTACATTATCAACTATGCATACATATAACTTGCAGTGCTACTGCTCCTCAAACCCCCTCAACCATCTCCTTCATAAACTGTCAACATCTCACCACCAAACTTTTCTGACCACCATCAACAAACAACCCACTGCTGCACATCCCCTTCAACCCCTTACTGCCTTGCTCTCAAATCTCTCATATACCACCACAAATCACTTCAATAAACCACAAAAAACTTCACTCCCCCATCAGCAAACCTCTCTGTTCAACCTCCAACTGCACATATCATCTCTATCTCGATCACAACCATCCCTCACATACAGCCTTCATACCAACCCTCCCTCTCATACAAACAAGCTGCCTGCCAAATACCCACCAGTATACTGGCACATTAACAAACATTTACAATTTCAAAACAGTTGCATTTTCTCTGTACATTTCATATATTTCCTGTTTTTCCTTGTTACAACTGCCATACTTCATTGCTGCCTGCACATCATAGTGCATATCCTTGCACAATTCTGTCAACAAAACCATCTCCTCACCGCCAACTTCTACATAACTGCTAACATACCCAAATTCGTCCACCCGATCATATCACCACCCTCAAACAAGTACTCACTGCTTCACAAATAATCAATATCCACCACTGCCCAAATACTTCAACCACTTCACGTATAAACATCATCGTTTCTGCCTTACCAAACTACTGCACAGACCATACTTCTCCAACTATATATAGTGCACATCCTTTCACCACTGCCTTGCCTTGCTTCGACCAACTCTCCCCTGAGCACCCATCATTCTACAGCAAACTTCAACAACCACTCTGCCAACATTTCCTGACAACACATTCTTCAACCATTATCCACTTCTACATAACCTTTACAGCCATTAACTTGCTGCTCATTCACTTCCAATCACCAGAGTATACTATCTTTCAACCTCACTCTTCACTAGTGCACATCGGTGCTACAACCTGCTTCATACGACAACTAACCCATTTCAACCACCGTAACCAAACCTCCTCAAACCACTTCTGTCACCATCTTACTGCAATAGTTCCACCTCCACAGCATCAACAACATACAACCCATATCTTCATCATCAACAACTATACTTCACTACCCTACTTTACAGCAGCCACAACCAAATTCATACAACAGTCACCATTCCTTAACAAACAACCAAATCCCCAATATTTAACCTCCAACTGACATACCCATATCCATTTCTGTGCACACAACAATGCAAACTCTCAACCCACCTGAATACTCTCACAACCATCAGAACCACAGCAATTCGTGCAGTATATTGCCACTCCTCTTCATTATCCATACTTCACATCATAAAATCCAACCTATCCGTATCAAACTGTAACACTGTCAAACTCATCCTCTGTCCAAAATAGTCACTTACAAAATATCACATACATCTCCTTCAAACTACCTCTTTCTGTCTACAGATCCTCCTCTGCCCAAACTCATTGCTGTCCACCACCAATTCCTATTGCACAGTCATAAGCAACTCCATTTCATCCATTCACTTCCCATACCACCAATTCCATCATCTCCCTCCCTGCTACAAAGCCACAGAACTGCCAGCCAATACCTGCACATTCCACTTTCTACTTCAAACAACACTGCATTTCTTTGAAAAATCTACTCCGTGCATAAATCCATCTCCTCAACACCACCATAAAACCATTCAATCACGCATTTCAACCACCGGTGCATTGCAAATGCACTGACATTCCAAACCACCCTCTCCTCTGCATACTGCTACACCTAAACACCACTTTGTTACCTCTCTTCTTTTGCTACTGCCAAACAGTCACCAACATCCCTACCATACTTCACTAAATGTCCACCATAATCAACATTCCTCTATATATAATTCTCTCATCTTCCTGCATCGACCCCTCTAATCACTGAAACAACCACCACAACACCCACTACTTACAAAATACCCTCTGACCACACCATACTTCCCCTACCACCAGCATACAACACAACAACCTTTAGCAAACTTCATTTGTCTTCCCTCAACTTCACTATCACCATTTCCAAACTTCCCCCATCAAACTGTCCCACATAACTCCTCCACCAAACATCATAACCAATGTACTTCACTGCTATTACACCATCTCATTTTGACAGCTTCCCCTACATCAAAACTGCACACAGTCATCACCAGCCTACATACTGTTGCATCACCAAACAACTACACCACTGTCATATAAAACTGAAATCAGTTCACACTTCCATCAAATACAATAAATACCCTAACTTCAACACTTCATTATCACTTCACATCCTCACCTTCCTTTGCCAAGCTCCTCCTCTTGCTACTGCCTATAACACTCCTTTGTTATACAACCATTCAACTCCAAAACAAATACCAGAAGTACATAAAAACTTCACTTCACTCCCAAAAAAAAACAATGGACATTTTTTCCCAAAATCAGAAGAGTTAACAATGGATTTGAATTTATGAGATTTAATAAAACCGCTCACAGCCAATCAATGCTCATTTACACTAGCATATTTAATCAAATGAAACTATAGTAGTTTTTTATCTTGTCTATTGCATATAAACAAGATGTGAAACTTACATGGAAGTTGAGCCAATTCTAACATTCGCAACAGGCCATGCTACAGTCGAGCCAATAGCATCTGATAAGCATTCCATGAAGGATGTAGGCCGCCATATAGGTGCATTTGGGACTTTTACAACATCCACCCAAACTCTTATCGCATTTGGTCCCAGTGGAATAGAATGTACCAAAGCATTTGGATCTGTTGAAGACACGGTTCCTTCTGCTACTATTTTTCCCGTACCCTCTAAATCAATCAACTTGCATTTGGTATTTGCAGAAAAATTTGCACTCTATCACATAACAAAAAAATGGTAATACGATATCAACAATTCTTTGAGAGGAATATTAGCAATATGAACATGTTACCGTAAGAGATGTTGGAGCATTGATCATAGGAGCAGGACATGTGCTAGCGTTAACCGTTTCAACAACCACTGTTGATTCTGGCCATGCTATTTTCTTACCAATAGCTTCTCCAATACATGTCATGCCAACTATAGGCCTCCACAAAAATGCATCTTCTTTTTTCGGATTGTCCACCCAAACTATCTTGGCATCTGGTCCAAGAGGAATACCATTAATTCTCTGATTTGGATCACTCGAGTACACTCGTCCTTCAGCAACCAGTTCTTTGCTCCCACCCCAATCATACAGCTTGCAATTGGTTTCCATGCTATTAGTTTTACTCTATTAAAAAAATACATTTGTTTAAGTTGAACATAGAAATATACAAAAACATTGCACAAATTTCAGTAACACATCTTTAAAGCGTTGTAGCAATAGAAATATACAAAAAAATGCTAAACCATACTACCATACTACCATAAAATGCTAAATTTATGGATAGAGATTATTATCCACGATGGCCCTACATATTAAAAAAATGCTAATTAGTGTTAAACTTACCTTGTTTTGTTTTCTGGAGTCCTCACTTTTGTGTATAACAACTTTATCAGCTGGCCATGCTACTATCTCATCCTTGGCATCTCTTATATATACCAAACCAGGAGAAGGCCTCCATAAGAAAACATCTAATTTTCTTGGATGGACAATCAAAATTTTTTTGGCATTTGGACCTAAAGAGACTTCATTGCACAGTTCTTTCGGATCGCTTGACACAATTTTTCCTTCGGCGACAACCTCGTCATCATCTCCATGCCAAGGCAGTAAACTACAATTATCACCTATTTGACTATACTTACTCTGCAATTAACTAAAACTATATTATATTGATTATTGATTTAGATATCAAATTATGTATGATGTTGCAACCGTTGGACTTTTACCACTACGGATGTGTTCTCTTCTCCCCAACTTCCTTTATCCTGCCAAATCAATAATATTGCAAATTAATGGTAAAAATAAATAGACGTTCATTTAACCAAAGAATAAATTGTCGAAATAATCACAGAAAAATAATCATAGAAACTTATAATAAAGCTTTTAATCTTTGACAGTATAAAATCTTTTCAGAAAAGAACAAAGAAAAAAAATACTGAACATCCAGTGAGTTATAACTATACTTTCGCAGCTTTGGTATGCCTGATGCAGTGTTCTTCACATTTTTTATATATTTTTTTATTGCAACCAACTGATGTAGTTATCTATTCGGTACTGAAAATAATAATATAAGCTTACAATAGGAAAGGAAGTTGACAGTTTTGTTGGTGGAGATGTTGTTTAAATGATGTAGAGGATGTTGGTATGTGGACAGAGGAGAGGTGCACACTGTTGTTGGGCAGTGAGCAAATTGAGGCCGAGAGCAGTAGAATGTAAATGGTTGGGTACAGAATGTAATTTAAGGCAGGGTTTAACAAGGCAGGGGATGTATGTGAAGGTGAGAATGTTGATAGCAGTTAGGTTGTGGAATCAGTGAAGAGAGAAGTGGATGTGGTCAGGAAGAATGTGCTGCGCTGTTATGGGAGAGTTTGATAGTGGAGTATGCAGGGGGTTTGTAAATGTAACAGGCAGAGAGTAGTTTTGTAACACTGAGTGAAATGTAAAACAAAAAACAGTGTAAAAAAATTGAAAGGAGAGGAAGAAGAAAAATGTAAACCAATGAAAATGAAATGACCTTTTTTGGGTTTTGAATTGTAATGTGTTTTTTTTGTTATATAGCAATGCAAATGCAAAACAAATATAGACCGGAAAAACAAAAACACAACAAAATGAGCACAAAAATCACACAACAAAATGGTTTTTTTTTAAATGCAAAACACACACAAAACAAAACAAAAAGAAAAACCTCACTCTCACCAACACCCTGTTCTATTGTAAATGCTCTGTATAAGAGTTGAATTACAATGGCAAATGTTTTGGCTGTTTGTTCATCCAAGTAGCCAGATTTGTTACCATGCATAGAGAAATCTTTTTTAAGGACAATGGACGCCAAAACATAGATATCTTGTTTTGTCATTTAGGTTATCTCCATGAAACTGAAAATCATTCTCGAAATTTCTGAACACCAAAAACATTTAAATTATAAATTAAAAGTCGTACCAGACGCTTCATTAACATGTAAACCACTTGCTTTAGTTCTGAGACACTATGTTGACATTGAGCTACTTGAGTATCTTTGATTTGTGAGAGAACCGCCTTGGTCGCAGTCATGCCTCTTCCCATTCCACGTAGTCGTCCCGGTCTATCTTGTCCCAACACTTGTGAGAGAGCATCATCTTTGAAATTACATGTTAAGCTAGGTTGTGATTCATTTTCCACCTTTTTTATTTTCTCCTACAAAAAATATATTTTAAATATGAGTTCTAATTTATATTATTTTCAAAATAATTACTTTAAAAAAGGTCAAAAGCACTTACAACAATTTCGGCAACATGTGCATTCACGGGTTCGCCATTCTTATGAGTGTGAGATTTAACCCAAACATCAACTCTAGAAATGGAAGAAGGCTTTACACTTTCCTCTTTCTGCATTAAAAATGACATAACATTAGATAAAACAACTAATCATAGTAAATTAATCAAATATTTTTTCTCACCATATCTTCAGTTAATCGTGCCATTCCTCGACGACTACAAGTATGTGGCATTTGTTTACCCCTCATGGATTTGAATTTTTCGCTACGTAACTATGTATAAAGATTTATCACATTTATTAGTTAATTTGCATTCTTTGTGCACTTATATTTTATATATAGAAATGATTAAAACAATTACTATATAATTACCTTAAACACATTACTAGTTCTGGACTCAACAAACCTTTTCCATTCCTTCATAGTTTTGACATTATCTGGTTTTAGTCGAAGCCGTTCCTCCGTGTTTTTTGCCTTTAATAACTTGTCAACTAGTTTGCTTTTTGAACACCTCCAAATACATCCCATTTGCCGAAGAATGGGAACCTTTTGCCATTCTTCATCTAGTTTAAATCTAGCCTGTAACAAAGAAAAATATCAAAATATAGTAATTTTATTTAAAAACTGAATAAAGAAATTAATAAGATCGCATAGTCATCGAGAAGACAGACAATGGAAACTGCTAAATTTCCGCAATATAAACACGACTTTTTGAAAAATCAGATGTCAGAAATATAAACACGACTTTTTGAAAAATCACATTATTTATATGAGGTATAACTGAGTACAGCTCAAGTATTACTACATACAGATCCAGCAATTCAGAAACTATTTTTTTTAATGTTTACATTGTTTTCTATTCTTGTTATTTTGAACCATTATATTAGACCAAGACACATAGCAAATAACAGATTTCATAAAGTTGCTATAGCCATTATTCAATAAATGCTAAAGCCATTATATCCAGATTTCATAAAGTTGCTCCATAATAGATTTTATCATATTGATTTAACACTGCACTAAATCTATATTTAATAGTTCTTTAAACTCGCTTGTTTTATTTCATTGTGACACAAATAAAGTAACAGCAATGCACCACCTCGTCCTTTAAACTCTTGTTTATTTATGTTTGATAGCAACCACCCAACATACAGTAAGCAGTTCTAAAGCACATGAAGCAGTCATGCTCTGCAAATTAAAATAAAATAAAGAAACTAATATCAAAGTATAAATTTTCGAGATACTACATACTGCTGAATACCTGTCGGTTTTCCTATGGTACACCAGAGCTGATTCCACATTGATCAACCAGAATACTGCTGAATATCAAAATAAAGAAACTAATATCATTGCAGGCTTGCAGCTGCTTCCACATTGATCAACCAGAGCTGATTACCACTGAAGTAATTCTTCAGTGGTAATTCTTCAGTGGTAATTCTTCAAACCACTGAAGTAAAAGGTTGAGCTGATTATAATTACTCAGTGTCCTGAAAAATATTTCACATAGTTTTGATTTGCCTTCGTAGCTTTTCCCAGACGGTCTCCATTGTGATTTCTTATATCTTGATCATTGTTTTTGTTTGATTTCGTTTGAGTTTAATTATTTTTGTTATCATATTCTTCATGATTATTAGAAAAATGTTCTCTTTTTTCTTTATACAGTTGTAAGAAACACATGCACTGTATTGTGAATGTATTCGCTGTTAGTGACATATCGCTAATATTCCACTGTTTCATATGGTCACTGGGTTGCTGATGTATAAAAAGTAAAGAAATAAATAGATTTAATAGCAGTAATCAGTATACAGTAACTAAGAACATTGCAAGATAAGCAAACCTGAACGGATTCCCATAGAACCGATTTCAATTCTTCACCAAGTTGCCTCCAGTCCTCAAGTGTAAATGGAACATGCTCGCGCACAAGTGGCCCCAGATAAGAAGATAGCTTCACCGACCCTTTTCCTATCGGTTCACCCGATGAGTTAAACTCGACTTCGATTCGGCTTGCAACATCTGAAGGAAGTCTTTTCACTTTGGTTGGGCCTCTAGTCTTCTTTTTCGAAATCTGATTTGCATCAATGTCTTCAATTGTTCTCTCGATTTCCATTGTTGTTTCAGGATTTCCATCGACTTGCATAGCAGTGTCTGCGATTGAGTTGTTTGCATTCCCAACATCATTGTTTTCCAAAGGTGGCTCAATATGCTCTCCTATTGCATTAGACCCATCGACTGCATATGTGGATTGTTCGAGTCTTTTTTGATTGCGCGTAATCCTCTTATCCATTGTCTTTTTCGTACTTCTAACCATTTTCTGCAAGTATAACATATCAACATATGAATTTCAAGTTATAAGAGCATATTCTAGGTAAAACTTTTAAGGTACAAATAAAAAAGACTTTGTCAGAGCATGCAGTATGCACTATATATTGCTGCATGACATAACATTTTTGACTTGTATCACTTGACCTAGTCAATGTTATTTCTGGTTCAAATTGGTGATCATCCTTGTAATTAAACTAATTATTTATTTCATTACGTTACTAATTCTTTGCACTGGTACAGTGCACTTGATTGTCAAGGGAATCTAGTACATAATTATCAGGAGTGTTTTTTTTAAATTAATCATCCAATATATTTTCATAACCAAAAATCAGTTTGCCTTACAAAAATTGTAACATATAGAAAGTACAAATTGGCCTGCGTCTTACCAAAATCAGAACTCAGGTCAAACTTCGATCATGCGAGGAGCAGTTAAGTCTTTGAGCAGTAGGCCTTGTAAAAAATGCAATATATAAAACAAACAATATTTGCAAGAATATACAACTGCAATTAGTATACACTATACATTTGTGTAGCCATCTTAGGAAAAAAAATCACAGGCTTTGTGTTGATTATAGCAATTAGCAAGAAAACCATATGAAACATATATACTACTATAATTTTAATATATTGGTGGGCATCTGCATCCATATCGTTTCCAAAGTTGCTACTGACATCACCATATACATACATCAAAGTTCAAAACAAAATTTCAAATTTCAACATTTAATAAGACTTCATTATCTAACTTAAACTTCTCATAAGAAAACAAGACATCAAAACTACTCATGTATGCCTTCGCAATCCTCCCTGACATAACTAGCATTCTCAACTAAATCATCTGCATCCATATCGTTTTCTTCAGGGCCGCTCGCAACATAGTTAGCTTCTTCAACAAAATCATCTATCTCTAATTCATGAAAACCTCTTGGCGGTGCTTTCATTACAACATACCAATTAGAAGAATCATTTTCTCTTGAATAAAAGACTTGTTTCGCTTGAGATGCGAGGATATAAGGATCTTTTGAAAATGAAACCTGACTTTGATGTAAATTAACAAGATTGAATCCATCTTCAACTTTTATCCCGTTTCCTATGTTCGCCCAATGACACTTAAAAACAGGAATATAAAAAACATTATAATCTAGTAAAATTATTTCAGTCAGTATCCCATAGTACGTAACCACATCAACCACTTGAGAAATGTCTTTTGCACTTGCTCTACACATGGTAGTCGCGTCATAAGTTACTCTGCTATTCTGGGTTTCTCTATCAACATCTTTTGTATGAAATCGTTGTCCATTAATAATATATCCTTTGCAGGAGAATGCCGTCTTTTTAGGACCGTATGCAATCCATTTTAATATTTTATCATGATCCTTTGAGTCAACAGGTATCTAAAAAAATATTCAAACATATTAAACAAGTAATTTCATTAATTCATATATGAAAATATTGAAATTCTTTAACAAACCTTCCGTTTAATCCAATCAGCGAAGCTATCTCTATGGGTTTTCCACAGTAAGGTCGCATTTTTTTCTAAGCGCTTGTTTGAATTTTGCAACTCCTCCAAATGCAAACTAGTACAGTAAAAGTGATGTTAAATTATAGTTGCCAATACAAGCACATCAAATCAATAAAAGTGGGACATAACATATACTCACTCTAAAAATGGTTCCACCATAGCCATATTCATTAACACAGCTAAATGACCAATTTCTTTCTCATTGGAATACAATGTAATTGATTTGGACATTGAAATTGGACGCCCTTCAAGTATTGCGTTATCTTCATAATCTTCATTTCGATCTTTTTTTCCAATATCTACCGACTTACTCAAAAATTCACTAAACAATTTCATGCATTCTTCGGCAAGATATGATTCTGCAATGCACCCCTCAGGTCGTGCATAATTTCTTACGTAGTCTTTGAGTGTTTTCATATACCTTTCAAAAGGATACATCCAACGAAAATGAACTGGTCCGCACAATCGTGCTTCTCTTCCAAGATGAATTGTCAAGTGTATCATAATATCGAAAAATGAGGGTGGAAAATATCTTTCAAGTTCACACAATATTTTAACGATATCATCATCAAGTTGTTGCAACTTCTCCTTATCAAGAACACGTTGACATATTTTATTGAAAAATGAACATAGACGAATTATTGCATTTCGGGGTCTGGTTGGCAATAAACCTCTTACTGCAACCGATAATAATTGTTGCATTAAAACATGATAATCATGAGACTTCAAACCACTAATTTTACAATCCACCAACGACACGCATTTTTTGAAATTTGAACAATAACCATCGGGACCTTTGAAATCATACAACCTTTTGCAAAATATTTTTTTCTCCAATTTTGATAATGTATACGGAGTTGGTGGAAGATATGTTTTAGTTCCACGGGGTTGTGCATAAAGACCATGCTGAATACCCCAATCCTCTAAATCATGTCTACAATTAATCCCATCTTTTGATTTGTTATCATGCAACATTGTACTTAGTGTGCTTTCACAAACATTTTTCTCAACATGCATTACGTCCAAATTATGACGCAATGGAAGTTCCTACGAAAAAAAATAACATTTAAATTTTCTATATATTCTTTTTTTTAGATTAATAAATAAAAAAGAGATTTGAATACTAACCTCCCAATGTGGCAAGTAAAAAAAAATTGATCTTTTTTTCCACCTTGATAGCTCCTTTTTTACAGAATTATCATCTTCATTATCTTCATCCTCACTACTGTCATCGATCTTCCTTTTCTTACTTTTTCCCTTAATCTGCTCTTTTCCAAAATCATTTGGAAAGTCCTTCAAAATAAGAAAGATGTTTTTACCTGTTAGAATTCTAGGCATCTTTCCATCCTCTATAGTGTTATCAAACCAAGCTTTTTTTTCCTCAACGGATGTGAAATAGACAAAAATCTTCTATGACCCATATAAACATTCTTTCGACTATATTTCAACCATCGACGATGAGTATTGACACCACATAATGGACAAGCCTTTTTACCCTTTACACAACATCCAGCAAGATTACCATAAGCTGGAAAATCATTTATCGTCCATAATAAAATAGCTCTCATATTAAAAAGTGTCTTACTAAATGCATCGTACGTCTCAACTCCACTACTCCACAAGTAATGCAAATCCTCTACTAATGGCGCCATATATATATCAATATCATTCCCCGGTTGCTTTGGACCTGGAATTAGAAGTGTTAGCATAATATTTTCCTTCTTCATGCACAACATAGGCGACAAATTATATGTCACAAGCATTACTGGCCAACAACTATATTTGGAACTCAACATGGAAAATGGATTAAACCCATCTGTAGCAAGACCAAGTCTGAGACTACATGGATCGGCTGAAAATGATTCCCAATTTTCATCAATTGTGCTCCATGTTACAGAATCTACGGGATGTCGCATCTTTCCATCACTGTTTTATTATTGAAATGCCACCTTAATGCTTCTGCCATCTTTTCAGATCTGAACATTCTTCTGAATCTTGGAATTATTGGAAAATATCTCAACACCTTAACCTGGATACCCTGCATAATCTCATTTGTATCCTGATTCATTTTCCATCTTGAGGAACCACATTTCGGACAGTCATTCAAATTTTTATACTCTTTACGAAAAAGACAACAATCATTCTCACATGCATGAATCTTTTCAAACCCCATATCAAATAGTTTGAGGAATTTCTTTACTTCATATAAAATCTTAGGAAGTACATTATTCTTTGGCAAAAACAGTTGTTGCACATTAAGAAGCTTATCAAAACCAGAATCGGATAATCCAGTTTCGCATTTAAGGTTATACAAAATAGTGATGGCAGATAACTTTGTATGATCTATGCAACCAGGATATAATGGGGTTTCTGCATCTTCCAAGTTCTTAAGTAAATCATCGTGTCGTCTCTGTGCATCATCCTTATCTTTATCATCATCAAAAAAATTATGATTAAAGTAGTCTTCATCTTCATAGTGAATTGCTTTGAGTAAGTCGTACGCCTCACTCTTTTTATTATTATTTTCAACATCTACTTGCTCGCCATGATTATACCACCTACCATCTTTGTACTTAGGATCCATTCCCTTTATAATTAAATGCTCAATGACGGTTTCACCATAATGATGACTAAGATTTCGACAATCTAAACAAGGACACAAAATTTTCTCTACATCCCCTAACTTTTTCTTCGCAACACGTACAAAATTTTGAGCTCCTTTTCCATACTCTTTACTGGTTCTATGTTTAAAATTGAAAGCAACAAGAATGTTAGCTTTCATTTTCAAAACATGTTAAGTCTAAAGTTATGTGTTGTAACGACCCAGAATTTTTGATAATTAAAATTTGAATATTTAATTGATTTTAAATATTAATGAATGGAATTTAGAAGTCGAATGATTTATTTTCCGAATATTGGGTTTAATTGGATAATTAAATCGATAAATTAAATAGTGAAATTCCAGAGATAATTGAAAATCGAGTTTAAAATGATTGAAAATGATTTGGGAAATTTTATTTAATCATACTGGAGTTATAGAAAGGTTATAGAACTTTTAAAATCGAATTTGGAGTTAATTTGTGAAAATCGAATATTTTAATATTTAATTTTTGACTGTAGAAATAGCCAATTTTCGAACAGTCTCAGAATTGAACGAGACCAGTTCCATTGGATCCGTAATAGTTAGTTATTATCGGATTTCAATTTTCGTATCAATCGGAGTTGTCGTTTGACCCTGGCAACTCGAAACGCATCGATATCGTTTTAATTTTAAATCGTCGAGTTAAAAATAGTCATTTTTCAAACGGTCTCGGATTTCGACGAAACCAGTTTCATCGGATCCGTAATGTGATATTATTGTAAGATTTCAAATTTCGTAATTTTTGGATTTACCGTTTGTCCGGTACAAATTAAAACGCCTCGAAATCGATTTAAATCGGTTTAATTTAAATTGATCGTTTTTTGTCATATCTCACACAGACGATCGAATTAGCTTCCGAAACCTTTTCCATTACGTTCGGAACGCGGGATAAACCCCAGAAACGCTAGTCACTGCGCGTAAATCGGAGTTTGGAAATTCGAAGTGAATAGTGTTCGTCGGTTCTCTATAAAAGCACCATCCTCTTCACAAATTCCAAAACCCTAATCTATTCTATCATCAGCCGCCTCCATCCAAACGAATGGCCAGAAAACTCGATCATTTCCCTTCCTTTTTCTCTTGATTCATTCACTTTCAAGCCTAGATTCCTAAATGAAAGTTGGAGAGGGGAGTGAGGTCTACAATCTGAACGGCTATGATTAAAAACGGAGTTGTGGATGGATGGTAATCGAAGCTAGAAGTGCTGCCGTTTGTGCTCGTGTTTTGGCCAGAGGAGGCGACCGAGCTTCGTGCTCTTCTGGGCATGGGTGGGATTGGTGATGGGCTACGAAGTGGTGGTGGTTTGATGAGGTCTGGAGGTCGTTAGGTGGTCGCGTCAATTAGGTTTAAGGGGCGGCCAGTGGGTTCAAGCACGTACGTGAATGTCACGAAGAAGAAGAAGTAAAACGCGGCCAGGATATCTTGTTTGAATTTCACGGTTCAGATTTAAGGTTGTAAATTATAAAAAGAAATTGAATATTAAATTGTATTTAAATTTGTACGATGTTTAAAATACGATAACTTTTTGCTGCGAGGTCGGATTGAGACGAAACAAAATGCGTTGGAATCGTATCGTCGAATACTACGCGATGCAATTGGTTTGGAGTCGTTTGGAGTCAATGAAAATTTCGGGTAAAATTAAACGTGCGTTTAATTTTATTCGAAATAAAACGCTGGAACAGAATTAAAATCGAGGTGAGATCTTCTCACTCAAACTGAATGTGGAATTATTTACAGTATTGATTGATGATTGACTGTTTGGATGTTATATTAGATATAGTAGGATATATATCTATATATATAGCAATACATACATATTGGCATATGTATATATTGGATTGATTGATTTCCCGCCTCGTATAGCGGATGAGACCCTATTGCGCCGTTAGTAAGCGGATTTATAAAAACCCATATACCGCGATAATTCCGTACTGGAGCGGAATTGGTATTGTGCTAACGTCTTTGGATGCAGGGAAACAGGTTGGAGGGATCCAACTGGATTCCTCACCAGTAGTTATTTATTTACAGATATTGTGATATATTCTGTTATCATATTGATATATGATATTGACTGTTGTGATGGACTGATTGATGCTGTTGCATCATCGGATTCAGTTTTGAAATGTAAAAATAACGACTGTTATTTTAAAAGGGTTTTTAAAGTGATTTTTGAAAATATACGTTTTATGGAATTTTTGAATCGATTTATAAACGTAAAATTTTAAAGTTATAAAAGTTATAATTTTTAGTGAAATATAACCGAAGTGTCGTTTTTGAAACAAAAGTTGATTTATTTATAAAACGGTTTAAGTTGGGATTTTTGAATAACTATAAACGATTGTATAGAAAGATTTATAACATTGATATTTTATAAATCAAAATATTGGACTTATAAAACGAATTTTTATAAGTGTTAAAAAGAAGTATAAATGGATTTCATAAGCGAATGAAATTAATAGATTTATATTGTGAAGTTAAAAATGAATGAAGTTGTAGAATAAAGGATTTATAAGTAATTTACTTATAAATTGGATTTTTGCCTTTAAATGGAATGTTGATTGAATTTGTTCATAAAGGATTCTTTTTAAAGTTGGAATCGTTATAAAGTACAAATGCGATTTATAAACATTGTTTATAAATCCGAAATCACTTATTTTTATAAGTGAATTATAGAAGTTAATAAAATGAGATTTATAAACCGGAGTTGTTATAGAAAATAGAAAATGGAATTTATGAACGTTGTTTAATAAATTCGAAAATCAATCAAAATTTGATGAATGTAATATAGAAGTTATTAAGGGAATTTTATCCACGATTTTGGATAGTGGATAATTCTTGGAATAAAACGTGTAGAAAAGATTGAAATGTAATTATTGAAGTATATTCACGATTTTGGATAGTGAATATATTGTTAAGTAAAATGGACTTATTTTTGAAGAAGTGATATTAAAAATGAAGTTAAACATTTTAAAGATGTTTTAAAATGTATTATAAATCGAAAGCAGAGATTTCCGCAGTTCTTGTTGAAATAGACGTTTTCGAGAAATTTAAGGAAATGGTGGACTATAACACGGTTGTTATAGTAAATGATTTCCGAAAGGAAATGTTTTGATGTAGTATTGGGATTTATATATCTATTAAAATCCGAATCCCTATACTAGTGATTTTGAGTCGTCGTAACGATGTTTTACGCAACATTCGTTTTGACTCAAATAAAAATGTGTTTAAAGAATGATTTCCTTAAAGAATGAAATGTATACTTAATATTGATTTAAGTATATTGAATATTTTCAAATGTTGAAAATAAATGATTTGTGAAATACTTATTTTTAAATAAGTATGGAATTGCTTTTCCAATATGAAACGAAGGGTTTGAAACTTTATCTTTTAAAGATAATTTGGAAGGTGGATATTTGAAATTGTTTTCAAATGATTAAGTGTGGAAATTTTATATCTAGTAAAAGATATTTTGGAAGATAAAATAATTTGGGAAAATTATTTGGAATCTGATGATGTTGCGCATCTTTATTGATAGTTAAATAACCGACTATCAATAATTACCTTTAGATAGGTATTTGTTGTGAATTGGATGAAATTGAATGCCACACTTATTTTTGAATAAGCGCTCACTATTCGGGTTAACCGGGAAAGGACCATGGGGTCGTATAACCCATTCCGAATATGTGATACGTCGTTATGAATTGCATTCGAAGACGGGTGTTGAAGACCGGATATTTTTTGAAAACGGAAGGATTACCGTCGAGTTACTCTACATCGGCTGATCTCCGGTTTAGAGGTTTTATCATCCTTAGTGACGGGAAGTCCCGACGTGATTGAAAATTATCCGGATGTGCAAGGGCTTCGTGAGAAGTGCCTTCGGTTCTGTTCGATCCCAGAACAGACTTGTATGGATTGTGTGTCTGACGTTACAATTTGAGATGTAAAGCTGATTTCTTTCAAATACATTTCTGTTGGTGGCGGAGAATTTATTCTCTTAGCTTAACACCCTTCTCTGAGACGTACGAGCTCAGAGGTTATGTAGTTGAAATTTATCAGCGATATATCCCAATTTGGTAACGTGGCATACTGAGTGTTGCTGTAAAATGATCAATGTTTGATCATTTGTGATATGATCATTTGTTTGATCTTATATCTTTGTGATCATAGGTTGATCATTTTGTTGGACCCGAAGCAGGGCTTTTTGAGAAAGCGTAGCTTTGTGGACGAGACTTCGTCGAGCCTCACACCCCGGAAATGGTCGAAACAGGAATGTTGCGGCAAGGTTATGAGGGTCGCGCCCTTTAGGGTATGTCATTTCCTTCTGGAAAGGGGTGGTATCATGGTATGGAGCCCAGATACTTACTCATGTGGATACACTTTCTTTATGATGTGTGATGTTGGATATCGAGCGCTCGGATAAAGGTCCCAAAGGACCGGGTGATGACATATTCGTGAGTTACCTGTTACAGGGGTAACCCGGCCTTGTTTGGCAGAGAGCAGTTTGTCTCTCGGGACGTCCAGCCAGAGGCGATCCCAATCGGCAGGAGGAAAGAAAGTTCCTTAGCCTGACCATTTGTTGGAAAATCCAAAGAAACAATACGAACCCTGTACGGTTTTAGTTGTATTACCTGCTATGGAATGTGGCGGTAACCTGCTATTGAACATAGTAGCTATAGTAGGCATACGATACTGGTCGTATGTTGGCTAAGATTAATATTATACTTTCGAAATGTTTTCTACACTATGCACTAATAATAATATCAAAAATGATTTGATTTTGCGTAGTAAGCATCTCTGACTATCATAAGAAGAAATCTCCTCCAATTCTGCGTTTGCATTGTGTGTGTGGTGGGAGGTCTTATGGTAGTTTCATTTTCCAAAAGCATTGCGAATTGACTTTAAAATTCTCTGCTGTTTATTTTTAAAGAATAACTGTTTTACGATCTCACACCAGTCACCATGACTGACTCGGAGTTTATTGTTTCCCTTCTAAACTCTGGGTGCCCACCAATTTCCACACGGGCAGCCTAGAGTTATATTATCAGGATATTCTGGATATTCTGTGTGATATCCCGGGAATTTGGACAATATCAATTTAATAATCTGCATTGGAAATTAAATTGATTTGATGATCTTTGTTAATAAAATTGAATAAATTTAATAATCTAATTAAAATAAATATTTAATTAGTGATTTATCTTTTAAAAGTTTAATAGAATATTTTCTATTTATAATATATATGTATAATTGTATATATTATAAATAGATGAGTTGGTTTGAATTTAGCAAATGAAATTATGTTTTCAAATATTTGGTAATTTGGAAATTATGATTTAAATTAATATTAAGCTTTCCAAAGACATTTAATAAATAACTATATAGTTTAAAATACATATTATAAATGTTTAATTGTTAAAATAAATTTTTAGCTTAAGTTCAAATTTGAATAAAAGATTTGTTTTATTTCTTTTCAAATATTATTTGATATATATGATTAAAAATAGAAGTATAAATACAATTTATATATGGTATTGATTCATTTAAAATAGAAGTAATTTATAATTTCTTTTATAAATTATTTAAATAGTCAAATTTGATATTTTAATACTTTGTTTTTATAAATATAAATAGACTTTAAATAAAATAGAATTGTTATAATTTAAATGGTAGTTATATATGCATATATATAACTTGATTTTTATTTGGATTTAAAATATGAAATAGGATTTATAATAGAAATTAAAAGATTAAACATTTTAAAAATATTTGGATAAGCTTTTAATTTGTTTATTTACATTTTCTTTAAAAGAGAAATTCATATATGTATTTACATAAGAAATTATTAAAAAGACACTTGTTATTTATCTTGACATTTGTCACACACACTAATTATCTAAATTACACATGTTATAGGTAGCTTAGGAAAATAACACATGTCATCTTAAGTTAATTAGTTATATTTTAAATGTTAATAAAGATTATTGACTTAGGATTTGTTGTAAAACCTATATATTTACTTCCTTATTAACATTTTAAATATATATATACTCATTAAATAAAAAGGACACATGTTATTTTCCTAAGACCTCATTTAAACAAGTGTTAAATTATGAGTAAGGGATAATGACAAGTGTCATTTAATTTTGTTTTTCTTTTATTTTTATTTATTTTATAATTTCAGCTTATATAAACTTTGCCTTCCTCCTTCCATTCTTTTTCTATTTCATTTGCCAAACTAAGAAAAAAATTCAGCTGTATAATAACTCAAAGCAAATCTGAAATTCACTCCTCAAAACCAGAAATCCATCCAAACATAATAACCCTGTACAAACTCCTCTAAACAAAATCTGTAAGTAAATCCTCAAACCAAATATATATCAAAGCCTGTAATTTCGTTTCATTATCAAATTCCTCAAACCAGAAGCAGGTTTCAATTCAAAGCCTGCCTGCAATTTTTCTTTTAATCTGAGATTTTCAAAGCATGCATCATCATCCTTGATTTCAAGATTTGATTTTCAAGTTTAAAATCATAACAAAGCCTGCTGCATTCTTCTCATCTCTGGAATCAATTCAAGAAACCAGTCTGCAACATTCTTTTCATCTCTGGAAATCATCTCAAAGCTGTCTGTATTTCATTTTCTTCAACCTGGAGGAAAGCATACATGCAGTTCTAAATTCAATCAATAAAGCCCCAGCAAATCAAGTTTTAAATCAAGAGGCATTCAAGTTAAAATTCAAAACAGTTAAAATTTCAAAAGCTTTTCAAAATTAAAGAAACTGCCTCTGTTCATACAAATCAGGTGAGTAACTTCACTTTCAAACTTAAAAGTAAATTTAGGTTGCATGTTCTTACTGTGATCGATATGATATTATGAAGTATGTTTGTGAATTTATAATAGATGTATGCCTGTAATTCCTCTGTTGTTTTCCTGTGAGTAAACTACTCTATTGAACTTAAATCTGTTCATATGTATTGATGTTAGTAATTGATTCTTGGGTAGGTTATGAATAATATTTGTATAAATATGAATATACCTGTATATGGATGAATATAGGCAGATGGTTGTTGCATGCATAACTGTATATGGTTATATACATATCTCTGTTTCAAGTACTAGACAAAGTTTGATTCAAAAATCATTATCTCATGGTTTAATCTTTATTAGAATGTAAGATTAAAACAAAATTGGTTTGTTTCATTTTAGACTTTAGTTTAGAGTTTAAATTTAAGTCAAAATAATATTAACTTGACTCTGGAATTATAAGTACCAGAATACTTAAACTAAGTCAAAAATTTAAGTTAAATAATTCGTAGATTCAGGGTTATGAAACAAATCTCTAAACAAAATTATGATTTTTAAAAACAAAATCACCAATCCTAGTATGGGAATCAGAGAGCAGTTCATAGATGTCTGGAGTATGTATGTTGGGTTGTTCCTGTTGATCTAGATGATCGGAGTGATTGAATTTCCTTCTGGAGCTGGAGGAATGGTCAGTAATGACGAGAAAAATTTCAGATGGTGGTGTAGTTCACCGTGGAGATGGTGATTGGGGAATTTAGCCTGTAGCCCTAGTTTGGGCAGCTTTGGTATATTTGATCGTCACGACTCCTATGGTGAATCGAGTTCAACGAGATTAAGGGAAATCGTAGGGGAGATGCTGGCGATGGTGTAGATGGAGTTTCAGCAACTCCGATGATCAGAGGGATGAGCACGAGAAGTTTTCCAGGCTTTGGGTGGTTCGAGGCTTTTGTTCCAGGCAAGATCGAATTGCTCGATTTCGAATTCAAGCATGATCGTGGCTTTGGGTGGTCGCAATCCAGTGAGGAGATCGTCGCCGACTTGTAGGCGTCAGCAGTGATGATCGGAGTCGCCGCGTTGGGTTGTACATGTGCACGGCAGTATACATGTCAGAGTTTTGGGTTGCTAGAGCTTACTCGAAGTAGCCTATTGATTTGTTCGGGGAAAATGGGTTGTGGACTCGAAGCATATAGGGGAGTGTCTCGGGTTAGTTAATCTAACAGGTTTCAACAGAAACCTGGTACTCAGTTTAATTTTTAAAATAAAATTTAAAAGCTAAGTTTAAATTGAAGGTAAGTTTAAATAAGTTTAAATCTAGTTTTAAATCTAGAGTTAAGTTTAAATCTCAGTTTCAAATAAAATAAAGTTTTTAAAATTTGAATGTTTTAAACAATTTGAAGGTTAAAGTGTATTTTAAATTGATTTGAATTTAAAATGAATTTGGTTTTAAATTTCTTTAATTAAGTAAGTATTTCTTTAACATGTGTTTAAAAGGATTTAAATGGTTTTAAAACTTTGTTAAAGTTAAATTTGAATTCATTTTAAATCTTAAGGTTAAAATGAAAGTTAAAAGTAAATTTAAAAGTAAATTGTTTAAAAGTAATATTAATGATAATTTAATCATTAATAAGAATGAAGTTTATCTTAAAGTAAATTAAGATTTAATAATGTAGGATAAAATAAATTATTAAGGTAATTAAAGTTTAATTAAGTTATTGTTAAGAACTTAATTAATTAAGTAATTAGAGATTAATTTATTAATAATTAAAATTAATTAAGTTGTAATTAATAATGGTTAATTAATGTTTAATTATTTTAGAAAGATAATTAAAATAGTTAATAGTTAATATAGATCATTAACTAAGGATAATTAGTTAATGTGATTAATTTAGATAATTAATTAGATTAATTAATTTAAAAGATAATCATTTGTGAAATTGTTTAATAAAATTACTTAATGGAAGTAATTAAGAAATTTATTACTTATTGTAATAAATTGAGTTTAAATTGATTAGTTAAGTTAATTAATTAAGTTTAATTAATTTAAGATAATCACTTAATGATTGTATAATTACTTAATGTAATTTAAGGAGGTATAATTACTTAGGGAAGTAATTAATGGATAATTACTGATGTAATTAATAAAGTAATTAAGGGTAGTTAATTACTTAATGGAAGTTAATCAAGGGATTAATTAAGAAATGAATTAAGGAATAATTAATTTATTTTAAGAAGTAATTAAGGTTAGTAATTACTGAATGTGATTAATCAATAGTGATTAATAAGTTATGGTTTAATTAAAAATCAATTACTTAATGTAATTAAGTAATGATAAAATGTAATTAAGGATCATTAATTAATATAATTAATGATGTAATTAAGAATTAATTAATTAAGGAATAATTAATAACTAAGTGATTAATTAATGTAATTAATTAAGGATTAAGGAGTAATGTAATTAATTAATAAAAGAAGTAATTAAAGGTTAATTACTATAAGTGGTTAAGAATAATTAATTTGTATAATTAATTTAATACTAATTACTTGAATGTAATTAAATAATTAATCAAGGATGATTAATTAAATTGAATAATTGGATGATGATTGATTAATTGATTGATAATTAATTAATAATGATTTAAGCAGGATTTATAGATGTAGTAATTAATTTAATTTACTTTAAATTAATTAAAGATGAAATAATTAATTTAATTCATTTTAAATTAATTATAGATGGTGATAAATAAATCATTGCTTATGAATGGATGATATTGTGTACCTTGAATGGTTTGAAATCTCAGATATGAGATAATTGATACTGTATGATTTGGATGCATTGGTTGCATAGTAAAGATGATAAGAATTATCTGCTTATAATGATAATGTTGATTATCTATTATGAATCTGTGAATTATCTATCTATGTGTTAATAGATAGTAGAATTAAATTGTTTTAACTTTAAAAACAACTTGGCCTTAAAAGATACGTTTTGGATTTCGATGAGACCGGGATCGGGTTTCCGTATACCGGAATTCCAGGTCTGGAGACCCGAATACCACATCGATCCAAATTTACGTTAGGTCGTGAAATCAATTGGAGCAAGTGAAGACTCGAGGTGTAAGAACGATTCTTTGTCAATATAACTCTGAGGGTGATTCCGTAATGAGTTGACGGAGATAGTACTTTCAGATTGGAGATGAAGATTCAGAGTGCAAGGGTTATTGTCGTTAACTCTAAGGGTGATTCCAATACGAGTGTAACGAGATAATGCCTTCGGTTTCGTTCGAACCCGGAACGAACTTGTATGGATTGAATGCTTTCAGAACATCGTCAGGTGGACGATGAGCATTCTAAGTGATGTCCTGATTAAAGGTAATCGTAGCCTCAAGCCTCATCAAACCGGGAATGGCTAAAACAGGGGAGGTGCAGCAAGGTTAGTGGGTAGCACCCAAGTAGGACAAGATTATCCCTGTCTAGAGGTCCCTTCTTATTATTCGATTGAGTGGGCAGTTGAATTGCAACAACTGCTGGGATATCTTGTGCGGGAATTATCCAGTAAGGGATGTTCCGGCCTTGTGTTGCAGGGGATTGGGAGTGATCCTCGGTACGGTGATCTAGGCCACGTACTGTGACGGGCGGTACCCCGGTAGCCCTGCCATTGTATGGAAACCCAACTTCCAATAAGTGATAACGGACTTGATTGTATACCTATGTATGCTGGAATTTAATAATGTAACAATTTCAGCTATTTCATATTTATTTGAAAACCTTAGACCTATTATAATACAATCGAATTTCCTATCAAATGTTTTGGTTATCGTAAGGTAAAAACTTACCCGTGTTTATGTGCGGGAAGTCTTACGAGATACCTTTTCTTTCAAAATGGTTTTCAAAGTTAAACAAGTTTAACCTGTTACTCACACCAGACCCATGTCTGACCCAAGTTGTTTATTTCTGTTTTATAAACTCTTGGGTACTCAAATTTTTACGAGTAGCCAAGGGATTCAGGTTATCTTTGACGAATTATCTGGAGGAGCAATGGAGCAGGAGGCTTCGGCGTTGTAGATATAGATAGTAGTTCCGCTGTGTTAATCTCTGAATAGAGTTTTGTGTTGAGTTGTAATAACTAGACAGATGTTTATAACTGTCTAGTATGTGTTGTATAATCTGTGTAACTCTGATAGTCGTTGTATATTGTATAATACTTTTGTTATTAATATAATTTATTCGTTCCGCTGTTGAGATTCTGTTGTTGTTCTTCTTCTTCTCTTTCTTTTCTACTTTCTCACCTCTTTCTTTTCTTCAAAACGATGCGTCTTCCTAGCCATAGGATGGCGGGTCGTTACAGTGGTAAAACAGATATAGTTTGATTTGTGTAAAGATCTGTTGATATATTATATTTTATTCCGCTGCGTATGTGAGATTCTGCTGTTGTTTTCTATTTTTCTTCTTCTACCTCTTCTTCTTAACTAAAATGGTCCGGTTTTTCGTGTTAGAAAAACTCGGGTTGTTACATTCTGGAGCTTTGGAAGCAAGCTGGATGGCGAGACGTAGTATTTGTATCTGATATATTTATTCCACTGTGTATTCTGTATAAGGACAAGTTATATAACTGTCCATTGTTGTATATTGACTCTGATGATTGATGTATGTATAAACTGATATAGTTCTTTGTTTTAAAAGACTAGTAATTATCTATTGTATATTGTTCCGCTGCGATATGTGAGATTCTGATATTGTTTCTGTTTCTGATGTTGTTCTTTTGTTTCTTCTTTCTCTTTTCTTCTATCTTTTCTTCTACCTCTTCTTTTAAAACCCTAATGGTTCGGTTTTTCGTTCACCTTGAGTAAATAGATGGAGATTAGTGTCTATTCAAGGGGTACGGAAAAGCGGGTTGTTACATTTGGTATCAGAGCATATGGTTAAGCGACAACCCTTCTCTGTTGGGTGTTACTCATTAGAGATAGAGTCAGTAGTACTCTAGAATGAGTTTGAGTGTAATAATAGATATGAGCGCGTATTTGTTAGTGAATATAAAATTGTTTTATATTGTGATGATTGGTTTGTTGAGTGGTATATGGATTCTGGTCGGTATTGTTCGTACAACTCTATCGATAGGGATCTCTAAACACTTATATAGAACAATTCGGCACAGTATTGTTTTAAAATGGGGTAAATGAGATAATTTTGCCCAAAACTATTTTTATATAGAAAAGAAATGGTAACTCCAAAGTTAAGAAATAAAATCCATATACAAATGGAATTAAAGAATGTAAATTATAAATGTGAATTGTACTTTAAAACGGAATTCCAGAGAAGTTTTTAGAAATGGTTTGAAAAGAATTTGAAAATTTTGGAGATTTGAAAAGTTTAAATTCTCTTTGGCTTGGAAATGAATTTCAAAGGATTTTGGAAAATGTTTTGAAGGAATGAAAAGCTCTAAACTCTTTTAGGTCGCTGGAAAATAACTTCGGTAATGACTGCAGCATTATCGATGTTCATTTTCGGGTTTCCAAAGGAGGAATTGCTGCCATATTGTTTTAAATGGAAAATTTGGGTTTTGTTTTGAAAATTCAAAGGATAATTTGAATTGTTTTCAAATGATTTTGAAATGTTGGTAAGATTCTGGAATACCATATGAAAATATCTATGAATATTATGAAGTTGAATTAGATAAATTGAGACTTGAATTGTGAATTAAATAAAAGAATGATTCGAATTTGCAGATAAATTCAAGTAAGTTGAAAACTTATAGGATATTTGAAATTTGATTTGGAAATCAGATTCGAATTGGAAAAGAAAGAATTAGTAAATAAGTTTCAGAATGAATAAATAAATTTGAATTTGTAAATAAGTTGATAACTTATAAAAGATTTGAAAATGGATAGAACTGAAATTGAATTTGATTTGTGAAGTATTAAACTAAAATTTGTAAGTGAAGCTTATTAAATGAAGTGAATAAGATTAAAACTGAATGTTGAAACCGAATTTGAATAAGTGAATTAGAAATTGAAATGGATTAGTAACTGAAACTAATTTAAAATGGTGCAGTATGAATGAAAGCTAATCAATAAAATTCAATATTCAGAAAATTGAACTGAATCCAATTAAATGTTGGAATTGAATTCAAATGAAATTGAAATGTAAAGATTGAACGAAATTGAATAGATATAACTTCAATAGTGAAGTAAAGATGATATAAGCAGTTTATATTGAAAAAATTTGTAATTGAATTTGCAAAATGATTTGAATGCTGTAACTAGATATAATGGCTAGTAGGATATACAGGTATAAAGGGAATTGAATTTGATTTCACAGATAATTTGAATTGCCCGACAAAAGGTACGTATTTGAATTTCGATATGAGTTTTTGATGATTTCTTGCCTAGCCGCTTGGCTTTTTCTTTTTCTTTTTGAAATCTGAGAGTCCGTAGGGAAGTTTTGTAGTCGTACCGTATTAGCCGCGGAAAGGAGACGCTGGCGAAATTTTTCGGAAATTTAGGGCGTTAGAAAATTTTTGAGAAATTTTGAAAGTTGAAATTTGAATTTAAGTTTAAATTTGAATTTAGAAGTTGAACAATGTTGTTTGAAAACTATGGAAGGTTTAGAAAGTTAATTGAAATGATAACAAATCTTTAGTAGAAAGATTTGATTTGAAAATTTGATAAATTTGATAAAACTATTTGAATGTGGAAAGATAGTAGACGAGTTAAGGACCTTTTTTTTTCCTAACTTGTAATTTCGAGGACGAAATTCTTTTAAGGGGGGAAGTCTGTAACGACCCAGAATTTTTGATAATTAAAATTTGAATATTTAATTGATTTTAAATATTAATGAATGGAATTTAGAAGTCGAATGATTTATTTTCCGAATATTGGGTTTAATTGGATAATTAAATCGATAAATTAAATAGTGAAATTCCAGAGATAATTGAAAATCGAGTTTAAAATGATTGAAAATGATTTGGGAAATTTTATTTAATCATACTGGAGTTATAGAAAGGTTATAGAACTTTTAAAATCGAATTTGGAGTTAATTTGTGAAAATCGAATATTTTAATATTTAATTTTTGACTGTAGAAATAGCCAATTTTCGAACAGTCTCAGAATTGAACGAGACCAGTTCCATTGGATCCGTAATAGTTAGTTATTATCGGATTTCAATTTTCGTATCAATCGGAGTTGTCGTTTGACCCTGGCAACTCGAAACGCATCGATATCGTTTTAATTTTAAATCGTCGAGTTAAAAATAGTCATTTTTCAAACGGTCTCGGATTTCGACGAAACCAGTTTCATCGGATCCGTAATGTGATATTATTGTAAGATTTCAAATTTCGTAATTTTTGGATTTACCGTTTGTCCGGTACAAATTAAAACGCCTCGAAATCGATTTAAATCGGTTTAATTTAAATTGATCGTTTTTTGTCATATCTCACACAGACGATCGAATTAGCTTCCGAAACCTTTTCCATTGCGTTCGGAACGCGGGATAAACCCCAGAAACGCTAGTCACTGCGCGTAAATCGGAGTTCGGAAATTCGAAGTGAATAGTGTTCGTCGGTTCTCTATAAAAGCACCATCCTCTTCACAAATTCCAAAACCCTAATCTATTCTATCATCAGCCGCCTCCATCCAAACGAATGGCCAGAAAACTCGATCATTTCCCTTCCTTTTTCTCTTGATTCATTCACTTTCAAGCCTAGATTCCTAAATGAAAGTTGGAGAGGGGAGTGAGGTCTACAATCTGAACGGCTATGATTAAAAATGGAGTTGTGGATGGATGGTAATCGAAGCTAGAAGTGCTGCCGTTTGTGCTCGTGTTTTGGCCAGAGGAGGCGACCGAGCTTCGTGCTCTTCTGGGCATGGGTGGGATTGGTGATGGGCTACGAAGTGGTGGTGGTTTGATGAGGTCTGGAGGTCGTTAGGTGGTCGCGTCAATTAGGTTTAAGGGGCGGCCAGTGGGTTCAAGCACGTACGTGAATGTCACGAAGAAGAAGAAGTAAAACGCGGCCAGGATATCTTGTTTGAATTTCACGGTTCAGATTTAAGGTTGTAAATTATAAAAAGAAATTGAATATTAAATTGTATTTAAATTTGTACGATGTTTAAAATACGATAACTTTTTGCTGCGAGGTCGGATTGAGACGAAACAAAATGCGTTGGAATCGTATCGTCGAATACTACGCGATGCAGTTGGTTTGGAGTCGTTTGGAGTCAATGAAAATTTCGGGTAAAATTAAACGCGCGTTTAATTTTATTCGAAATAAAACGCTGGAACAGAATTAAAATCGAGGTGAGATCTTCTCACTCAAACTGAATGTGGAATTATTTACAGTATTGATTGATGATTGACTGTTTGGATGTTATATTAGATATAGTAGGATATATATCTATATATATAGCAATACATACATATTGGCATATGTATATATTGGATTGATTGATTTCCCGCCTCGTATAGCGGATGAGACCCTATTGCGCCGTTAGTAAGCGGATTTATAAAAACCCATATACCGCGATAATTCCGTACTGGAGCGGAATTGGTATTGTGCTAACGTCTTTGGATGCAGGGAAACAGGTTGGAGGGATCCAACTGGATTCCTCACCAGTAGTTATTTATTTACAGATATTGTGATATATTCTGTTATCATATTGATATATGATATTGACTGTTGTGATGGACTGATTGATGCTGTTGCATCATCGGATTCAGTTTTGAAATGTAAAAATAACGACTGTTATTTTAAAAGGGTTTTTAAAGTGATTTTTGAAAATATACGTTTTATGGAATTTTTGAATCGATTTATAAACGTAAAATTTTAAAGTTATAAAAGTTATAATTTTTAGTGAAATATAACCGAAGTGTCGTTTTTGAAACAAAAGTTGATTTATTTATAAAACGGTTTAAGTTGGGATTTTTGAATAACTATAAACGATTGTATAGAAAGATTTATAACATTGATATTTTATAAATCAAAATATTGGACTTATAAAACGAATTTTTATAAGTGTTAAAAAGAAGTATAAATGGATTTCATAAGCGAATGAAATTAATAGATTTATATTGTGAAGTTAAAAATGAATGAAGTTGTAGAATAAAGGATTTATAAGTAATTTACTTATAAATTGGATTTTTGCCTTTAAATGGAATGTTGATTGAATTTGTTCATAAAGGATTCTTTTTAAAGTTGGAATCGTTATAAAGTACAAATGCGATTTATAAACATTGTTTATAAATCCGAAATCACTTATTTTTATAAGTGAATTATAGAAGTTAATAAAATGAGATTTATAAACCGGAGTTGTTATAGAAAATAGAAAATGGAATTTATGAACGTTGTTTAATAAATTCGAAAATCAATCAAAATTTGATGAATGTAATATAGAAGTTATTAAGGGAATTTTATCCACGATTTTGGATAGTGGATAATTCTTGGAATAAAACGTGTAGAAAAGATTGAAATGTAATTATTGAAGTATATTCACGATTTTGGATAGTGAATATATTGTTAAGTAAAATGGACTTATTTTTGAAGAAGTGATATTAAAAATGAAGTTAAACATTTTAAAGATGTTTTAAAATGTATTATAAATCGAAAGCAGAGATTTCCGCAGTTCTTGTTGAAATAGACGTTTTCGAGAAATTTAAGGAAATGGTGGACTATAACACGGTTGTTATAGTAAATGATTTCCGAAAGGAAATGTTTTGATGTAGTATTGGGATTTATATATCTATTAAAATCCGAATCCCTATACTAGTGATTTTGAGTCGTCGTAACGATGTTTTACGCAACATTCGTTTTGACTCAAATAAAAATGTGTTTAAAGA
Source organism: Allium fistulosum (assembly GCA_030737815.1). Classification (NCBI taxonomy): domain Eukaryota; kingdom Viridiplantae; phylum Streptophyta; class Magnoliopsida; order Asparagales; family Amaryllidaceae; genus Allium; species Allium fistulosum. The sequence continues at coordinate 101,381,334 of CM060902.1, forward strand.
ATGATTTCCTTAAAGAATGAAATGTATACTTAATATTGATTTAAGTATATTGAATATTTTCAAATGTTGAAAATAAATGATTTGTGAAATACTTATTTTTAAATAAGTATGGAATTGCTTTTCCAATATGAAACGAAGGGTTTGAAACTTTATCTTTTAAAGATAATTTGGAAGGTGGATATTTGAAATTGTTTTCAAATGATTAAGTGTGGAAATTTTATATCTAGTAAAAGATATTTTGGAAGATAAAATAATTTGGGAAAATTATTTGGAATCTGATGATGTTGCGCATCTTTATTGATAGTTAAATAACCGACTATCAATAATTACCTTTAGATAGGTATTTGTTGTGAATTGGATGAAATTGAATGCCACACTTATTTTTGAATAAGCGCTCACTATTCGGGTTAACCGGGAAAGGACCATGGGGTCGTATAACCCATTCCGAATATGTGATACGTCGTTATGAATTGCATTCGAAGACCGGTGTTGAAGACCGGATATTTTTTGAAAACGGAAGGATTACCGTCGAGTTACTCTACATCGGCTGATCTCCGGTTTAGAGGTTTTATCATCCTTAGTGACGGGAAGTCCCGACGTGATTGAAAATTATCCGGATGTGCAAGGGCTTCGTGAGAAGTGCCTTCGGTTCTGTTCGATCCCAGAACAGACTTGTATGGATTGTGTGTCTGACGTTACAATTTGAGATGTAAAGCTGATTTCTTTCAAATACATTTCTGTTGGTGGCGGAGAATTTATTCTCTTAGCTTAACACCCTTCTCTGAGACGTACGAGCTCAGAGGTTATGTAGTTGAAATTTATCAGCGATATATCCCAATTTGGTAACGTGGCATACTGAGTGTTGCTGTAAAATGATCAGTGTTTGATCATTTGTGATATGATCATTTGTTTGATCTTATATCTTTGTGATCATAGGTTGATCATTTTGTTGGACCCGAAGCAGGGCTTTTTGAGAAAGCGTAGCTTTGTGGACGAGACTTCGTCGAGCCTCACACCCCGGAAATGGTCGAAACAGGAATGTTGCGGCAAGGTTATGAGGGTCGCGCCCTTTAGGGTATGTCATTTCCTTCTGGAAAGGGGTGGTATCATGGTATGGAGCCCAGATACTTACTCATGTGGATACACTTTCTTTATGATGTGTGATGTTGGATATCGAGCGCTCGGATAAAGGTCCCAAAGGACCGGGTGATGACATATTCGTGAGTTACCTGTTACAGGGGTAACCCGGCCTTGTTTGGCAGAGAGCAGTTTGTCTCTTGGGACGTCCAGCCAGAGGCGATCCCAATCGGCAGGAGGAAAGGAAGTTCCTTAGCCTGACCATTTGTTGGAAAATCCAAAGAAACAATACGAACCCTGTACGGTTTTAGTTGTATTACCTGCTATGGAATGTGGCGGTAACCTGCTATTGAACATAGTAGCTATAGTAGGCATACGATACTGGTCGTATGTTGGCTAAGATTAATATTATACTTTCGAAATGTTTTCTACACTATGCACTAATAATAATATCAAAAATGATTTGATTTTGCGTAGTAAGCATCTCTGACTATCATAAGAAGAAATCTCCTCCAATTCTGCGTTTGCATTGTGTGTGTGGTGGGAGGTCTTATGGTAGTTTCATTTTCCAAAAGCATTGCGAATTGACTTTAAAATTCTCTGCTGTTTATTTTTAAAGAATAACTGTTTTACGATCTCACACCAGTCACCATGACTGACTCGGAGTTTATTGTTTCCCTTCTAAACTCTGGGTGCCCACCAATTTCCACACGGGCAGCCTAGAGTTATATTATCAGGATATTCTGGATATTCTGGAGCTTTGGAAGCAAGCTGGATGGCGAGACGTAGTATTTGTATCTGATATATTTATTCCACTGTGTATTCTGTATAAGGACAAGTTATATAACTGTCCATTGTTGTATATTGACTCTGATGATTGATGTATGTATAAACTGATATAGTTCTTTGTTTTAAAAGACTAGTAATTATCTATTGTATATTGTTCCGCTGCGATATGTGAGATTCTGATATTGTTTCTGTTTCTGATGTTGTTCTTTTGTTTCTTCTTTCTCTTTTCTTCTATCTTTTCTTCTACCTCTTCTTTTAAAACCCTAATGGTTCGGTTTTTCGTTCACCTTGAGTAAATAGATGGAGATTAGTGTCTATTCAAGGGGTACGGAAAAGCGGGTTGTTACATGTGTAAATTTACTTGTATATGATTACCTGTGTAGACGCAACCAGTCTTTCTCCATCATCATATATAATATGGAAGCAATCAAGTATCTAAAATTCAAAATAGTAATTGGAAATTAGACTATTTAAACAAGTAATGAATGCTAGAAAAGTGTTTCTGGGCCTTTTAGTTAGCTTGTTTAAATGTGAATACTCATTATGAGTTTCTTCTTGAGACGTATAGAAAATAATATACACATCAAGAAATACTTCATTAATATACACATCAAAAAATGGGGAGAAGAAGATGAAAAAAAGGACAGAAACCTAGGTTCTTCAAGTCGTCATGAGCTTCAAATATATGTTGTAAAATATCGGCTTATCATTTTAACATTTTTTATAAATACAATCAAACGACGATGTAAGGATAAACACAAGAGCTCAGAGTACTAACGTGTGTAGAATTTGTTTATTTGATCGAATTTAAGTAAAGCAAAGTAATCAAAATTCGAGGATGCAATCTAATGTAGCAATTATTTGATACTATGTAACCAAAAATAAAGAACAAAAACTGAAAAAAGAAGTAATTAACTTTAATTGATTACCTTTAAACATCATAAATGAACAATTAATTAACTTTAAACCATCGTTAAAGTAATTAAATATCTTTACACAAGTCATTATAAAATAATTAATTAACTAATTTCAACCATAACTAAAACGATTGATTTTTTTTGGCAAGGCCAGCCGTTTTTTATTGTGGACCGTCCACTTTTATCACAACAAAAGTAATAAATACGTATTAAAAACAGGAGTTAGGTCGATTGTATGAATGACTAAACTTACTCAAGCACCACGTATGGTGCAACATACAAACCAGGTTGCAAAAGAAAACGCATATAAGCTCCACGCTGGAAGCAACTCGTAGAAACAAACGTATCTAACAAACTTAGATACGATAGGACACTACTATCTATGAAAATTGACCCAAACCAACTACAAATTTCCAACACAGCTAGCTAAAAAATATAGCCTAAGCTAGCATTCAGAAGACAACCAGATTGCCAACAAGCAACAGAACATATTTCATAGAGATGCAAATTTCAAAGATGGCCAGGGAAGACCATAACCAAATGCAGCAACAAAAAATTTGCAAAACAAAAGATTAAACCATAATCATCACCTAGATCAAGTAGAGATTACCGATACCAAATCTAGTAAAAAAATGCATAAATTTCCAAAGCAGGCATCACCAACAAACGAGTGTAACACTGCGACATGACAATAGGAACATGAAGCCAGAAACATAAAACATACAAGTAACCAACAGAGGCATGACACAACTAAAATGCATATACAACGATTCAAAATGTATTGGTTAATGCGTTACCTTCTGACATTTAGTTGTTATGTATAAACATTACAAAGCTACACTGGGAAACATCCACATGAATTTAGGCCACAAACCAAAAGGAATTATGTAAGCCAAACTGTTTCCAAAAAATTTGCCATTACAACGGCGCTATTTTGTAGCACCGGAGTAATGTCTATGCATTACCCCTCTCCTGATACTTGGCTTACGCCATTAACAATAAATTTGGTTCCTGATACTTGATGTCAGTAAAGAGTCTGATCATTTGCTTCCATTTACATAATTCTTCATTAATGAACCCTTTGGTTGAACATCATCAAAAACTTTAAGCAAGTACTTTTTTTCAAAAAATCCAAAATATACGTATTTCCACTATCACACGATGGCAAACCTACAATCATACATAAATCAATATCAAACATTATGTCAGATCATCCAAAAGGACGTCATGCATCCAAATGAATTCAACATCAGGTTATAGCAGGTCAACAGTTGCCTCCCTGAGCAACTCTCGACTGTTCTTTACCTTCTACTGATGTACAGAAAATCACCCTACAGTTGCTGCTGTTACATCAGGCAATTCACTTGCTTGGAATGTTTGCCCTTGCACCTTCAGCCATCCTCTTATAGTCTAATGGCTTACTATTTGCCTGAACCTTCCCACATCCCCATTCCAGATGGCAGCATCATCTCTGATGCTTGTAACTGCCGCCAGGCTCTTTCTAGCAAGTAGCATCACTTTATTGCACTCTTACGCTACCTGAATCGCCGCTACACTATTCCTTCCAGCCAATTTAATGATCCATTGGCTCATTGTTTCAGCACCTGATCCATTGCACTCTAGTTCATTTTCAACAACCTGCTAACAGCCTGGCCCTATAAGTAGAGGCATCATCACACAAATATTCTCCTTGATAGTTACTCATGCATCTCTAAGGCATTAGCTCTTTCATCGATCTCTCACAGCCCCTTTCAGTAGTTTTCCATTATAAATAATTGTAAATATATTTATGTTTTGCTCTTCCAGTCTTGTTTGTTGATCATCGCAATTATGATCCTGTATATTGATTTTTGTTGTACCCATCGGACACTTGAACAAATTTCAGGTTATTAATTAATAAAATTATTCATGCTCTCCTCGTAAGAGGACCACTCTTTCACCAAAAAAAAAGTTGCATCGATGTTACGTTTCATAAGGTACATGAAGTGGCGACATCGCTATCTATAGGTTTAAATAGACAACCTCTTTAATGAGTCGGTCAATGGCTTGTAGTAAAGCCATTGAGTTGAATTCATGTATGCATTCGCATGGCATGTATCTAATGGTAAGGTAACGGTCATAATATATTTTTCTAGAAAATTGATGTGCTGCAAATTGCATATAACGAACTTAAATATACAAATAGAGTGTTGTAAATTCAGTATAATGGGAACTACATATATACAAAGAGTGGTTTTTGCATTTCCCCAACTAGACTTAGTAAGGATTTGTTAGATTAATTGAAATACATTCTAGATCATTTAATATAAATGACTACATATTAGGCTCAATATATCATACCATGTATCATACAACACATGTTAAGTAGTCCTAAATTTTGATAGACAAAATGGTCACTTTATAAATGAAAAGGAGACAATTATACAAATCTATAACCTATTTTATGATTTTTAAAAAATCTGATGCTCTATCATGAATGAAGAATTTAATTTTATTTTTTTTAACATATACCAATCTTCAACACTTTTCATAAGTGCTTTCTACAACCGTTTTGATTCACCGTTGGCTATAATGGATTATTGTGTACTAATAAAATAGGCAATTATGTGTTTGTCGTACATCTCATTTCATGAGCTTAGATGAAATGATCAGGTTCATTTTATGCCAAATGATTTCAAATGAGCATGAACTTGCAATTGATATTGGCTTATATAAAACCATCATACATGCAAAATAAATGGTAGAGAAAAACTGAAAACCATATATTATTAGATACAAATCATGAAAACCAATAATAAATATTTAAAATTTGTGAGATTACCTTGTAAGAGGAATTAATCGTAGAATAAAACTTCTATGCATCTTGTTTCTTTTATTTTTATTCATTTTCATTACACTTTACAATTTTGTTAACCATTTACATTTTGTTTTTCATTTTCCCTGGCCTCAATTCATCCTGTTTTACATTCAATGCTCCTTCTCTTTTACAAAACTGTCATCCTCACAACACTGTTGCACTGCCACTACAATTTTCCTTCAACCATTACCCACACCAGCTCCTCGCTGCCTTACTGCCAGTACAAGCATAGCCTTACCTGAAACATCGATCCCATAACATCTCACTAACCACCACTCTGCATACCAGTACCTCCGCTACAAACTACTGCAACAGACCACATTCACATCCCCTACAATTTTCATCCCAGTGCACATTCAAATCCCCGGCAATATTGACCCTAAACCACCCATCAGCAATACCATCTCACTGCGCCAATACTCCAGCAAGCATTCTAACACACTACTACTGCCACAATTCCTACTATACACATTCAAACCATCAACAGCCATTGTACAACTCCTACTGTACATCAATTACGGCTACTGACCATCAGACTTCACCAGTTCATCCACTTCGTTCACCAATTCTGTAACGACCCAGAATTTTCGAACCCGAAAATTCCAGATAGTTAGAAGAAAAAGAAAGAGATAGAAGGAAGAAACAGAAAGAAGAAAGAAGAACAGAGAACACAACATCTCACATTCGCAGCGGATTAAATATAATAACAAATAATAATATCAGTTATACAAGGAAAACTGTATTTGTTAATTACATTTTAATACATCAGAGTTACAACATTCACAAATGTACTAGACAGTTAGAATTAACATGTCTCAGACAACTATAATATATCACAGCGGAATATACTCCATACGTTCCTGCCATCCAGCTCGCCTCCTGAGCTCCAAAACGTCCTTACCTGGAAATCTGTAATACTCGGTCTGACCCGAGCATTACATCAAAGTAACACCCGGGTCAGGCTGGAAACCAGCGTGAGTAAACCCATCTAACAAGAAATTCCAATCTATAGAACTTATTTAAAACCCGGGTTAACTCGTACATTATTACAAGTAAACAACTTATATAGTCAACACTTATTTTCACAAATCAATATCTAAGTATCCAACTTAGTTTAAATGGTCCATTTTATCCCAACCAGCCTATTGGTTTCACATATCAATCTATAAAGTATTTTAGATGATTTCAAATCGAAGTGGTTTCGGATATTTACTAATACCCGACCCCGGTCTCTTCGAAACCAATGTCATCTTAAAGGTCAAGTTATTTAAAAGTTAAACAATTCAATTTAACACTTTGAATTCACATAGCATTTATCATAGATAATCTATACATTCATCGCAGATATATCCAAAGCATATCACAGAGTATCACAGAATATCACCCAATAGATATCAATCAATCCAGACATTTTACTCTAACAATCATCCAAACAGAATTTATTAATCCATATTATAATTAATTTAATTATCTTAAATTAAATTAATTACTTAAGAACTAATTACTTAATCCTGCTTAATCAATTTATTAATTAATTATAATCATTTAATTAATTAATCATACCTTAATTACTTTTATAAGTCAATTAATTAACCTTAATCAGAGATTAATTTATCCTTAATCATTAATTAAAATTTAATTAATTCTTAATACTTGGTTAATTAACCCTTAATTATCAATTAATTAATTACTAATTACCAATTAATTACTTAATTAATTACTGCTAATTATTAATTAATTAACTTTAATTATCTAATTAATAATTCTTAATTACAAATTAATAAAACTCTTAATTAATTAATTATAATCTTTAACTATTTTGTTTATTATTACTAAATTAATAATTAAAACAATTAATTATTCTTATTTAAATTATCAAAGTCTTAATTATCCTTAACAAATCATTTTCCTTTGTTAATTACTTAATCACATTTTTAAACTTAACCTTAAATTAACATTTAATTATATTTATAAATTGGTTAAGTTTTTATTTTATTTTATTTTAAGTTTTTAACAAACTTAAATTTAACAAACATACCATTAAAATAGAGTTTAAGAACATTTAAAAAAAATCTAGAAAAGTTTAAACATAGAATCATTTTTAAATTCCAAACTTTTATTTTTTATAAAACGTGCTTAACACTTTTCCTCTCTTCGATCCCTGCTTCGAGTTTCCCACGTTCCTACTCGAGATCGTCACGAGTTTCCCTTTGCAGCTTCTTCTTCTTCCTAGTTTCTTTTATCAACTAAACTGTAATTCCTACCCTACTCAAACACGAGAGTAACATCGAGTCTGGCACCTAAAATCCCGAGAGCCCCTTCGAGTCGCCACGACCATCATTCCTGACACGCACCTCACCGTTGTGCACGTGCACGGCGATTCCAGCCATCTCCGACGAACTCGACCATCTCCAGCAAGTCGTAAATCACCACGACTCTCGACTTCGAACCTCCAATCGAAAATATCTAGCCTAAAACGAAATCGAGACTTTCACTTGAAACAGAATTCGACATCACCTGGAACGAAACGTCTCGCCATCACGTCTCCGACCAACGTTCCATCTGAAACTCCGGCCATAACTCCCCATGCCATCCACGCATCCATCCCCATCACTCCAGAGACACTCGATCCACCATAGATGACCCAGTCATCCTATTTCCCACCACGACCAAAACAATGTTAAACCCTAGTTCGACTGATTCCCAACGCCACGATGTATGATAAAATCATCAGACATTTTTCTTGACATTCTTGGTCGACAATCAAACTTCGACCAGAGCCCTGAGAACCCAACGTCTCTCGATTGCCAGAAAATGCTAAAAACTCCTTTTCCGTTCAACTCGCAATTTCTCCACGAATACAAACTTAAAAATCATGATTCCACTTTTAAAAATCATCGTTTTCTAAAACGAACAAGATGATATAATTAAAACAAGTAATCATGATATTCGAAATTGACATAGTTTAGAGTTTTCACTGTATTTTCTTGTTTCTAGCAAAACCACTTTATAATCATACTTGAAAGTATTTTTAAAAGTAAGATCCTGTAAATTTAAACACATTTTATTTAAACCTTAAGGCCTAAAAAGGATTAGAGGATGAGATTTTTATTTTTGAACAAGTTTTACAACCTGTAGAATAAGAACAGAGTAAATACCCTTGTACCCAAACATGCACACATCTTTTACATGTATACACATACATACAGGCATTGCTCACAACATTTTATCTATCATTTATCACATGCATCAAGATTTAACCCAGATTCAAGTTTTTATAACAGTAAGGTACTCACAAATGATAACAGAGAACAGTTTTCTTCATTGCAGTTTCAATTAGTCTGGAGCTTCCTACGATTTTGAATTACTTGATTTCAGTTGTAATGTTGAGTTGATCCTACTGCATGCTTTGATTCAGGTGGAAGATGAAATAGATGCTGAAGTTCAGTTGAAAATTTGAACATGCTGAAGCTTTGAAAAACTGATGAAGTTGTTTGATTTACTTTTAAATTTCATTTCAGATTTTTAGAAGAAGAAAGAAAGAATAGAGAGGTTTTGATATTGAACGGCCAGGTTTCTCTAAACATAGTTATCTAGTATAATTTAGTTTTTAGATTAAAGATTGTGTTGCCACTTGTTAAATTGAGTTATACAAAGCTTCCACATGTTATTACCATATGTTAAGATATTAACACATGTCCTAAGTATTTTAAATAAATTTATAAATATAAATAAAGCTTTTATTAATTAATTTCCTAATAACTAAATACTCATTCTAATTTATATAAATGGAAACCTTTTTAAAGAAAATAAAATAAACCAATTAGATTTTAATAATATCATATATAGTATATGTAATCTATTTTTAAATGATAATATTAAACCTTTGTATTTATTTACTATTAAATAAATACTTTCCAAATTTATATAAATAAAATTCTTTTAAGTAAAAATAATATAAAACAAAATCTTATTTTAAATAAAAACTTTATCCATATATTTTATTTTAAACCCACTTATATCTATATTTATAAACAACACATTATTATTATTATTATTATTCTGAAAATAACAATTTTGCCAAATTTTAAATTAATTAAATTAAGATATGGTCAAATAATTAATTAATTAAATATTTATCCAGATTTTTATAATTGAACATATCCAGATATCAAAATTTTATCTGTTTGATTGATTAAAACAGTTAATTATCTAATTAACATATGTCAAAAATCCGGGATATCACATTCCTCCCCCCTTTAAATCTTTTCGTCCTCGAAAAGGAACGAAGCCAGAATTTATTTAAAATTCTTAAAATCAGTTAAATTTTCTCTTTGAACACATTAGAAAAAAAAACACTTTAAAAATCTTTATAATATTACTAAATTAGTCTTTATAAAAATACTTTTATAACTCGATGTTTCAACAAGTCCATTCTCGTTCTCACAGAAATTCGGTCATACGTTGATCAGGCGTAGGACTGAAAATCTATAAGTACTAGGTAGACCCGTCTTCAACACCGATGAAAATACTTGGAAAATAATTTATGAAAATATAGAAAACAGTTTTGAAAATAGAGGAAATATCTTTGGTGAGAATGCTCTGGAAATCATCACTCCCATCTATGGTCACAGTTACATCACGGGTTACGTTGCCATCGCAGCAAAAGTCCATGTAACTGATAACAGCATGGAACCCACAACAGATCGCAGTTACATCCCAGGGTTACGTTGCCGTCGCAGCAAAAGTCCATGTAACTGTTGGCTCTCAGCGGCACACACGATTTCGCTGTCAAAATGAAACTTCTCCCACATAGGTCGCAGTCTACCGATATAAAATCAAACGCAGACTGTTGGCTCTCAGCGGCACAAACGACTTTCGCTATGTTACCATAGTGTCACAGTCTACCGATATAAAATCAAACGTAGACAGTTGGCTCTCAGCGGCACACATGACTTTCGCTATGGTCTGCAGTAGATCGCAGTGACATTGAGTTAAATTGTTGTCACAGCATAACTCAAATGCCTCTGTGGGCACCAGCCCCTCGACTTTCGCTACACAAATAATCCTCAGGAACTAGTTTTGTCCGGACTCCTCACAGGATCAACTTTAGAATCCCCCCTTGGGGTTCAAGGCAGTACCACCCAGTGGCACTCCTGAGAAGTTCATTTCAAGAGAGCGCCTTTTTCCCCAGAGCTATACTCAAAACATTTTATACTATATACTTATAGTATCTTCAAATCATACCCTTTATGATTTATCAAAATCTCCTTTACACAAAATCGATTACCAAAATCGATAATTCTCAAACTAGGCTTTCCAAAATCCAAAATTGATTTTCCCAAAATCAAAAGCCTTTTCCAAATTATATAGGTTCCCAAAACCTTTTCCAAAATCATTCCCATAAAATCCTTTATATATATATAATATATATAACTTTTAAAAATCTTTGGATCATTTCAAACTTGTATAAAACTTCTTTTATACTTCAAATATTTCAAAACTCTTTTCTTCTGGCAATGGATTCAACAAGGGAATATTTATCTTATATAACAAAGATATATAACTTTGTTTATTCCAAATCAAATATTCAAATTTGATTACTCTTTTATAAAGTTATTAACCATATCACCTTTCTATAAAATGAGTTCTAATCACAGAAATATTCAACTCCCATTTTATTTCATAATATATTTCACAAAATATACTCTTCATTTCAAAAACCATTTTACAGTTTTTATCCACAAAATCTTCAATATCAATTTCATTCAAATCCGTACGATGTACACATATCATCCGTACACAATATCAATCTGATCGCTCAATTGATCACACAATTTCACTTCCGAACTAGTATCGTCCACCCGACTTCCTAGTGCGGACTCAGATTTGGTTTCTTGATCAGAAACCGTCATTCTCCTTGCATAGTCACAACTATGATAGAGAATATCCAGAACCAATCAAAAATCCATATCCAGGTTCGCCGTCGAAATTCGAGTGAAAAATCCCAACTCGGATCGATAATACTATCTCGAAATTCTGTGTTCAAATCTGGATCAAATCACTATGCGAATAGAATAATATACGTACATCCTACGTATTTATCTTTATTGATTATTAGCTAAATCAATTTCTCCTTTCTATCCACATTTCCTTTAATTCTATTCTCTTATTCTCAATTGCTTCCATGTCCAATTGAGTTATTACTTCAATTACAAACAGTTTGAACTCTGACCAATTTAAATTTAAAAATAGCTTGAAAAGGTTTTAAAATAGATAAGTAGTTGAAAAATAGATATTAGTTTGTAAAATAGCTGTAAAATAGTTAAGTATTATAAAATAGTTAGGTAATTGCAAAATAGTTTTTAAAATAGTGATTAGATATAAGTAACTGAAAAATAGAATTAGTTTATAAATCAGTTTCAAAATAGTTAAATAGTTCCAAAATAATTGTAAAATAAGTATAAGATAGTTTGGGGTTTAAGAAGAAGATTATATAGTAAATAGTTTGGAAAAATATATTTGTATTAAAACAATTTATTTTGAAAATAATCCAGAGCCAAACTGTTTAATTTCCCAATCTCCATTTCCAATTAATTTCCCATTAATTCAATTTAAATTTCCACTTCCATTTAAATTGACTCAATACTTCAATTTCCATTGAATTTAATTCAATCCCAATTCAAGTTGAATTATCCTTAATTCCTTTCCAAATTCAAATCAAATTCCTTTTGATTTTTAAACCTATTCAGCTTTAATTACAATTTCAAATTATTCAAACTAATTTCAAATTGAATCCACTTAAATTTCAATTCATTTCAATTCATTTCAATTTCTATATGAATTAATCCCAATTCCCATTTGAATTTTGAACTCATTCAATCTTCAATTTTTATTTTAAATTAATCCATTTCAAATTTTCCATTTGAATTTTAAACTTATTTATCTTAAATCACAATTCCCATTTATTCAAATCAAATTCAGTTTGAACTAATTCAATTTAAATCTCAAATTTTTAAACTATCTAGAATTATATAAATTCGAGTTAAATTTTAAATGTTGATTTAATCCTTTAAATCAAATTAACCTTTATTTTTAATTTAACAACTTAAATCTTTAAACCATTTAATTCTGAATCCAAATTCCAAAATTCCATTTTAAAATTATCATTACTTAACTTATTTTAAAGTTCAAATTAAAAGTTCAAAGAAATTTTATCTTAAAAATTCAATTTATTGCCCAATTTTATCTTCCAACTTTGAAACTGATTCTTAAACAATTTTAAGTTACAAATTCAATTCTTAACATTCAAATCTTAAGTTATAAAAGGAATTTCATATCCTTAATTTAAAATTAAGGTTTAATTTTCATTTATATAATGGATATATTATCACAATCCATTTCTTCATTCATTCAAACAAATCAAATTCACCATTTTAACTTTCCAAGTTAAATTTCGATTTCATCTTGAAATTTCCAATTCAAGTTATTCATTCTAAACTCATTTAACTTCCCTTAAGTTAAATTCAATTTAATTTAGTCAACTTGACTTAATTTGAATTCCCATTCAAATTTTAAACCTTATAATAATAATCTTCCCATTTATAAATTCAAAAACTTATCACTTCGGGTTTTAATATCACATTCCAATTTAAAACTCAACACTAAGAGTTATTTCAAATCATCTTTAATATTATGTATATCCTTATATATATACATTTTCTTTACACACCTTAAATTTTTAAACCATCTTTGGTTTTAATTCAAAAATAATTTCAAGTTTTCTGGATTTAAAACTTCATAATTTAAAACCCACTACAATTTACAATCTTACTTGCCTAAATGTTTTACTTCCCTAAAACATTCCATTATTAAACACAACAACCATTTATGATAATAACCAGGATTATCATATGTGGAAACCAATTTATTTTTATCTTTATTCTGAAAACACTTCTACAAATTCAAGATTTAAATTTCAGTTTGGATTCATTTCAAACACATCTTTATCCCATTTAAATTTGGTTGTATTACTATTACCCCTTAATTCTTATTATTTTATTTAATTCCAATTAATTCAACAACCAATTTCTTTAATATATTTAAGAATTAGGAAATTATTCTATATATATATATATCAAAAGATAAACTTATATAAAAATCATTTATTTAAAAAAAACCATTTTAAAACCTTTATTTAAGAAAATAACAAGTACGCTCTCATATATATATACACTCAACTCATCTTAGGGTACCATTGACCCTATCCTTAATGAGTAATCCCACCAGAGCAAAGGTTCTCGCTTAACCTCGCTCTGATACCAACTGTAACGACCCGGAATTTTCGAACCCGAAAATTCCAGATAGTTAGAAGAAAAAGAAAGAGATAGAAGGAAGAAACAGAAAGAAGAAAGAAGAACAGAGAACACAACATCTCACATTCGCAGCGGATTAAATATAATAACAAATAATAATATCAGTTATACAAGGAAAACTGTATTTGTTAATTACATTTTAATACATCAGAGTTACAACATTCACAAATGTACTAGACGGTTAGAATTAACATGTCTCAGACAACTATAATATATCACAGCGGAATATACTCCATACGTTCCTGCCATCCAGCTCGCCTCCTGAGCTCCAAAACGTCCTTACCTGGAAATCTGTAATACTCGGTCTGACCCGAGCATTACATCAAAGTAACACCCGGGTCAGGCTGGAAACCAGCGTGAGTAAACCCATCTAACAAGAAATTCCAATCTATAGAACTTATTTAAAACCTGGGTTAACTCGTACATTATTACAAGTAAACAACTTATATAGTCAACACTTATTTTCACAAATCAATATCTAAGTATCCAACTTAGTTTAAATGGTCCATTTTATCCCAACCAGCCTATTGGTTTCACATATCAATCTATAAAGTATTTTAGATGATTTCAAATCGAAGTGGTTTCGGATATTTACTAATACCCGACCCTGGTCTCTTCGAAACCAATGTCATCTTAAAGGTCAAGTTATTTAAAAGTTAAACAATTCAATTTAACACTTTGAATTCACATAGCATTTATCATAGATAATATATACATTCATCGCAGAAATATCCAAAGCATATCACAGAGTATCACAGAATATCACCCAATAGATATCAATCAATCCAGACATTTTACTCTAACAATCATCCAAACAGAATTTATTAATCCATATTATAATTAATTTAATTATCTTAAATTAAATTAATTACTTAAGAACTAATTACTTAATCCTGCTTAATCAATTTATTAATTAATTACAATCATTTAATTAATTAATCATACCTTAATTACTTTTATAAGTCAATTAATTAACCTTAATCAGAGATTAATTTATCCTTAATCATTAATTAAAATTTAATTAATTCTTAATACTTGGTT
The DNA here is from genome assembly GCA_030737815.1 of Allium fistulosum. NCBI lineage: Eukaryota > Viridiplantae > Streptophyta > Magnoliopsida > Asparagales > Amaryllidaceae > Allium > Allium fistulosum. The sequence continues at coordinate 101,396,390 of CM060902.1, forward strand.
AATTAACCCTTAATTATCAATTAATTAATTACTAATTACCAATTAATTACTTAATTAATTACTGCTAATTATTAATTAATTAACTTTAATTATCTAATTAATAATTCTTAATTACAAATTAATAAAACTCTTAATTAATTAATTATAATCTTTAACTATTTTGTTTATTATTACTAAATTAATAATTAAAACAATTAATTATTCTTATTTAAATTATCAAAGTCTTAATTATCCTTAACAAATCATTTTCCTTTGTTAATTACTTAATCACATTTTTAAACTTAACCTTAAATTAACATTTAATTATATTTATAAATTGGTTAAGTTTTTATTTTATTTTATTTTAAGTTTTTAACAAACTTAAATTTAACAAACATACCATTAAAATAGAGTTTAAGAACATTTAAAAAAAATCTAGAAAAGTTTAAACATAGAATCATTTTTAAATTCCAAACTTTTATTTTTTATAAAACGTGCTTAACACTTTTCCTCTCTTCGATCCCTGCTTCGAGTTTCCCACGTTCCTACTCGAGATCGTCACGAGTTTCCCTTTGCAGCTTCTTCTTCTTCCTAGTTTCTTTTATCAACTAAACTGTAATTCCTACCCTACTCAAACACGAGAGTAACATCGAGTCTGGCACCTAAAATCCCGAGAGCCCCTTCGAGTCGCCACGACCATCATTCCTGACACGCACCTCACCGTTGTGCACGTGCACGGCGATTCCAGCCATCTCCGACGAACTCGACCATCTCCAGCAAGTCGTAAATCACCACGACTCTCGACTTCGAACCTCCAATCGAAAATATCTAGCCTAAAACGAAATCGAGACTTTCACTTGAAACAGAATTCGACATCACCTGGAACGAAACGTCTCGCCATCACGTCTCCGACCAACGTTCCATCTGAAACTCCGGCCATAACTCCCCATGCCATCCACGCATCCATCCCCATCACTCCAGAGACACTCGATCCACCATAGATGACCCAGTCATCCTATTTCCCACCACGACCAAAACAATGTTAAACCCTAGTTCGACTGATTCCCAGTGCCACGATGTATGATAAAATCATCAGACATTTTTCTTGACATTCCTGGTCGACAATCAAACTTCGACCAGAGCCCCGAGAACCCAACGTCTCTCGATTGCCAGAAAATGCTAAAAACTCCTTTTCCGTTCAACTCGCAATTTCTCCACGAATACAAACTTAAAAATCATGATTCCACTTTTAAAAATCATCGTTTTCTAAAACGAACAAGATGATATAATTAAAACAAGTAATCATGATATTCGAAATTGACATAGTTTAGAGTTTTCACTGTATTTTCTTGTTTCTAGCAAAACCACTTGATAATCATACTTGAAAGTATTTTTAAAAGTAAGATCCTGTAAATTTAAACACATTTTATTTAAACCTTAAGGCCTAAAAAGGATTAGAGGATGAGATTTTTATTTTTGAACAAGTTTTACAACCTGTAGAATAAGAACAGAGTAAATACCCTTGTACCCAAACATGCACACATCTTTTACATGTATACACATACATACAGGCATTGCTCACAACATTTTATCTATCATTTATCACATGCATCAAGATTTAACCCAGATTCAAGTTTTTATAACAGTAAGGTACTCACAAATGGTAACAGAGAACAGTTTTCTTCATTGCAGTTTCAATTAGTCTGGAGCTTCCTACGATTTTGAATTACTTGATTTCAGTTGTAATGTTGAGTTGATCCTACTGCATGCTTTGATTCAGGTGGAAGATGAAATAGATGCTGAAGTTCAGTTGAAAATTTGAACATGCTGAAGCTTTGAAAAACTGATGAAGTTGTTTGATTTACTTTTAAATTTCATTTCAGATTTTTAGAAGAAGAAAGAAAGAATAGAGAGGTTTTGATATTGAACGGCCAGGTTTCTCTAAACATAGTTATTTAGTATAATTTAGTTTTTAGATTAAAGATTGTGTTGCCACTTGTTAAATTGAGTTATACAAAGCTTCCACATGTTAAGATATTAACACATGTCCTAAGTATTTTAAATAAATTTATAAATATAAATAAAGCTTTTATTAATTAATTTCCTAATAACTAAATACTCATTCTAATTTATATAAATGGAAACCTTTTTAAAGAAAATAAAATAAACCAATTAGATTTTAATAATATCATATATAGTATATGTAATCTATTTTTAAATGATAATATTAAACCTTTGTATTTATTTACTATTAAATAAATACTTTCCAAATTTATATAAATAAAATTCTTTTAAGTAAAAATAATATAAAACAAATCTTATTTTAAATAAAAACTTTATCCATATATTTTATTTTAAACCCACTTATATCTATATTTATAAACAACACATTATTATTATTATTATTATTCTGAAAATAACAATTTTGCCAAATTTTAAATTAATTAAATTAAGATATGGTCAAATAATTAATTAATTAAATATTTATCCAGATTTTTATAATTCAGCATATCCAGATATCAAAATTTTATCTGTTTGATTGATTAAAACAGTTAATTATCTAATTAACATATGTCAAAAATCCGGGATATCACAAATTCACATCTTCCAATCTCTGTTCAAACTGTCACATAACCACTGTCTACATGACTCTGCACTTCCACCATCAGTCTTGCATCAGACCACATCCACAAATTCACTTCATTAACTTACCACATAACCACTGTCTACATATCAACAACTCTAAATCTATATTAAACAACTCTAAATCAACATCAGACCGTCGAGATTTGACCGTATATAAACAACTCTAAATCTATATTTTTGATGTTATAAGAAAACTTCAAGCTGGTTTGCGTTTTCTAATTTAAAAAATTTAGAATCTGAATTATATATTTATTTCTATAGGGATATTTTTTGTAATAACATTAGAGATAAAAATCTGATGTACAAAGCCCCATTTCACAATTTTAATTTTAATTATTCTTTGAAGCAATTGTCTTACAAATGCCATTTTTATTTTATTTTTCCTTCTACAAATTTAAAGATAGAAATAAAACTTTTCGTTCCATTTTAACACAAGTCCTCACATACTTTTATCCACTTTTTCGAAGTTATTTATAATTTTTATTCTTATTAGTGAGTTGATAGCTGTCATTTATATCCAAAAGTTATTTGTAGGCATCAACAAACACTTTTTACTTTGTATAACTTTTTATATTATTTTTGAATTATTGAAAATTACCAAAAGTGAGTAAAATCAACACCAATTAATAAAAGTTTAGCTCGACCTAGAAAAACTTGAGTAGAAATGAAAATTACTATTGAGTTTGAAATATTAGAACAGTTTGAATAATATTTACACAATTGAAAGAGAAAAAAAAATTAAATCATGCATAAAAAATGTATTATTGACAAACTGTTTCAATAAGCAATCAGCATTCCCAAAAAGCAAAAATTTATTGCTTATTCGTTATGCTGAATAGGAGGTAACCAGCATCACTTTTTTAAAACAAACAGTCAAATAACCCTTTTTCGCTTATTCTATTAAGTGTTCAGCTGTTATTTTAGCAAAACAAAAAGAGCCTTACTTTTTTTATGGACCACTGACTTCATCCACGTTCATCTTTAGTTAATTTTTTTTCCTTCTCGATCTAATAACCGAAATCGTTTGAAACTTTAAACTTGATCAGATAAGCAAGATATGATACTTTGCAATGTTTCAAACTTAACTGAAAACTAGGGTTAAGAAAATACGCTCACCATTTCCACCAAGTTTAGGGCAATCAATTCTAAATCGATGCTGATAGAAGAGCCGGCGACAGAGACGCTCAATCAAAATCGACACGGAAGATGAACGATGCTGCAATCTGGTGGTAGGAGAATTGAAATCGAAATGGACAGTTGGAAAAATGAAAAACGATGGAGAGGGAAATGAATTATTAAGAGACGAGGGAAAATGAATTTTCTCTGGAAGTAAACACGTGAGTTGGCGGCAAACCAAAATAAACACAGCGACACTATTTTCAGCGTTTATCCTCACGAATAACTCTCTCAGAAACATTTACTACAGCATTCAATGTTTAAACGCTGATAATAAATGCTGTCAAAACAAACTTTTGTTGTAGTGTGAATCTCTCAAAACACAAGTCCAACAACTGTCTACGACTTTAGGAAAATTTTCCAAAAAAGAAAAATCGCTAAATATGTTATTAATGAAACAAACTGTCAATCCTGTTAGACAAGGACTTGGGTATAATCACTCTGAACGTATTAAAAGCAAAATTAATCAAGTCAAATCCGAGTGCATAATATGCAGAAAAATTGGACACAATCAAAACAATTGTTGGTATAGACCCAAACACGTGAAAACCATTCCAATTTGGGTTCCAAATGGCACGAATATAAAATCTCTTAAAGTTAAAACAAATCTGGGTGCCGAAAGGAACATATATAAATAGTTTTGGGTCTACTCAAACATATCTTTCAAAATCATTTGCCACTAACAACCATGGACCTATAAAAACAAATAGGTCACAAAAATCTTTTCTCGTGTAGGAGTGGTGGCAGGCTAAGGAACAACAACAGTGTTACCTGGATTCTAGCTGTTCCAGGCACACGACAAGCGACAAATCAAAGTTCCTTAGCCTAGTATAAATGTGGCAGAATCACAATGGGCAACAACGAAAAACTATCGTAAAGGTAAAATAGGTAACAGTATATTTATCTTGAACGGTTTATTAAATGTGATAATCTGCACCATAATCTGAATTAAATCAGCCAGTTATGCGATAATGAATGTTGATAATGATTCTGACTTATTCAAAATTGTTGGCCAATTATATTTTTATGCCGAGAACACTATAAGTTAATCTAGAGTCTTTAAACTAGTTCATATAGATTTTGTTTGGATTAATGATGTTGTTTTATTGGTTGATGATTACTCATGATACAAGTGGATATATTTGCTTATTTTACTGCTTCTGGATCTGATACTATGTTCACTATTTTTTTATTTGCACGGCTTCAATTCAATTTCATTTAAAAGCTGTTATAAATGATTTTTGTTGCACACTTCACGGTCTGGTCTATGCCATAATAATCTTGAGTCAAAGGGAAATTCGGATGTAGATAACACTGGTAATCTAGTTGATAGAAAAATTACTAGTGGAACATGATTTATGTTGAGAAATTCAGTAGTTGCATCGATTTTCAAAGAAAATATATGCATATTTTTCACTTCAACAGATTTTCAATTAGCAGACATTTTTCTTATAAAACCCCTTCCAGAAAATCATTTTTGTTGACCTTGTTTAAGATTAGTCATTTTGGAAAATTTGATTTTATAATTATTTTTGGATTTGATTTTAAATGACTATATTAACTAATCTGACTCCCTATTGATTATCAAAAAGATAAATAGTGATTGGAAAAGTGATGAGTGTTGATATTGATCATATATTATAACTTGAGACGTATATTTACTAAATTTCTTTAGAAATTTAAACAAGAGTTATAAAAACTTTTTGTTGGTAAAAATTCCATGACCATTTCTATTTCTATCATATTTCTATTGACCATCACTCATCAAAATCCAATATAGTATGTCAATATGTGGTATTTTAAACAGGAAATTATTTGTTTTTTCATTTTATTATATGTTTAAGCAATAAAAACATCCAAAGTATTCACTCTCATTTAAAAGTCCTCACGGTTATGCATGGGTGAATTACTTGGAATCTTTGATTATGTGCTTTCATGCTCATTTAAAAGTCCTCACGGTTATGCATGTATGGAACACATATCAAAATTGATTATTAAATAGTCAAGTTGATTCTAATCCCATTTAAAAGTCCTCACGGTTGTGTGTGGTTAGAAGATGCTTGAAATTCATTTTTTAAAAAAAATTGGGAATACTACTAATCTCATTTAAAAGTCCTAACGGTTATGCATGGTTAGTAGATATTCAAATTCCTAATATAAATATACCACAAATAGACACAGCTATATTGTTTTGTATACCGACATCATCCCTATCACTCTAAAGTGGAATATGCGTCAAACAGAGTATTTATGATTTTTGTTTGATTTTTTATTGAAAATTAATTTTTATACTCGATTGGGTATTGATGTTGTATTAACATCTATCACTTTATCTCTATTTTTCTAACACTATTACTCTTTTGCTGATAACAAAAGGGGGAAAGAAAAGTTAAGATTTTGGCAAATAAAGGTCAAATATTTTATTTTTTATTTTTTATTTGCATCTAGGTTCATTTGCATATTTTTATTTATTCTCATGTATATATGAAAGGGGTCTTTGTTGTAGAGAGGGAGCATTCAAATAGGGGGAGCAAATTGAATGATCAAATACATTTAATAAATTCAAAATCTTAAATATATGTTTGTTATCATCAAAAGGGGGAATTGTTGAATATGCAAGTATATGATTTTTGTTTAATGATAATAAGCATATATATTCATTTAAATGTATTTGTTAATGTACTATTTTATTTTCACATAATTAAATAAATATTTGCTGAATAAAATAAATAACATAGAATTTAAATTCAAACAGATATTTTATTCAAACAAATATTTTATTACTATTTTGAATAGTACAAATTTGAGCTCCCACTGTATATACACAATTTCAATTACAATACAATTTTGATTACATCACAATTTTCCATTTACAATGTTCACCTTACTACATTTCACTCATTCACTCGTATTTATCTTCAACTCTATTCCAGATTGAATCCAGCATCCGAGTTATCTGCAAAATATACACTGACACAGTAAAATTGAAAAGAAATAATTTTTGCAGTGTAAAATAAAATGTATTTTTAAAATATTAGTTGCCTCGGTTATTTGGGTTGTTCGTCATCATTTAATTTTGAATTCATCAAACACGAACAACCTGTGACATGCACAGTGTATCACTGTAAATGCCACAAGGCCGTGCACACCGATATGCACTTGATAAAACTTTAGGGACAGGTGAGCACAAAGTCAAACCCGAGCCAAAGCTAGGTTCAACTCAAGTGCAATACAAATAAAGTCACGATATGAGCATAAGGTCAAACCCGAGCCAAAGCTAGGTTCAACTCAGGTGCACTACAAAAACATCATCATTGAAGATCAGAAAATCAAGGAGTAACAAAATGAACTAGTGCAACAGTGGTAAACATCAAATACAGGAGGAAAACAACATGAATGGTCAAAGCAGTGTGAACATATCATAACCCATGAAGACCAACAGATAAGAGACAAGTACACAAGTCATGTACATGATCAGAGGCAAACTGGAATATATAATGCAACAAAGTGGACAGTGCAGACTAATGAACACGCTTCAACCGAAGACAATGCTACAGAGACCAGAGAACCAAGCACATATGCACTTACAACACAACATCAATGTAACATGTTCATTGAACTGGTCAGAGCAACCACAGAACAAAACTGCAAACAAGTCTTGAAGTCGGAGACATGAATAACCAGAGGCAACATAAGGTCTGACTCAAAAAATCACAACCAAAGGCTACAACTTCAAGGACAAATACACAGCATTACAGGGCAAACTGCACAGTCAAACTGCAACAACACATGGAACTACACAAGACTAAAGACTGCACAATTCAAAGTTTCAAATGCAACGGACCAGTGAACGAGGAATTGATCTGGCCACAATTTTCAACCAGATCAATGAAGCATAAACCAAACTAGCACACAAGTATAACATGGATGTGCAGACCATACATATATACACTGCATGTACTAAACTCAACTAGACCAGAACAAAGCAAACCTGGCAACATGGACGCAAGTGCAAACTAGCTCAAACCAACTAATACAAGTGCAGTGGAATTCAACAAACACATACATACACACATACATATGTATGTACATATACGATGAATGCAAATACAGCATACAAAGTGAAACTAGTCAACATAACATGAATGCAAAGCTACATCCAGACCTGGTAATATGTATGATATGATAACTCAACCAAATTGTCAAGTGAAAGGAATGGTTCAAATGACCAGACTTACTAGTCCAGTTAAAATAATAAACTGGCTCGGCATGTACAAGCAACTCACCACACAATGCAACAAAACAGTGTTCAAATAAGAATCAAAGCAGCAGTTTCAAACCAAGTCAAGATGCCAAAGACTGTAAGTCGTGATGACCAAAGGTAGTAGTAACAGTAAACCAAACAAAGTTACACGGATTGAACGAGTCCAAATAATCAAAGTGCTGAAGTCATAGAAACAAAGACAAATGCCCAAAAAGAACGGAACCAAAATCTAAAGCAAATTCATGAAACCGTGATAATCAAGTAAACTCATGGAGCCGTGGTGACCAAGCAACCATAGCAGAGCAATATTCGGAATTGAACTAGTCTAAAGAAATCTCAAGCATTCAAGTTTAATCGAATGGCCGAGCTAAAATTGACTGACGAATTCAAAAGATAAATACGAACGTTAATAAAGGGAATCAATCCCTATTTAACCAAAATCATCATAGGCATGTATATTATCGAGTTCAAGTAAATTAACTAGTAAAGCAAAGAGCATAAAACACATACCAAATTCAATTCGAACTCGATCAAATTGGATCGACCGAAATCATATCACGGCTAGAGGATCAATTGTCCAAGCCAAACAGAGGAGATAATCACTACGATTGATTAGATATAGGCGGCGATTCCAATTTCACCAGAACCCTAATTTCTTAATGAGGAACGAAGATAGATTGAAGAAGAAACAAAGTAGACATTTTCGCAAAAAAAAGAAAACCGGCCGATAAAATAAAAAGAGAAAAAGGGGAACATATTTTATCACTACATTATTTTTATGGGCCGGCCTTTTCTATTGGATTTTAAATTTTAAAATTAGGGTTTTGTTTTTATTTTATTTTTAAATTTTGTATTTCTCTTTTAAACGTTTGTAAATTCTAGTCGTGTGACCAGGGGACGAACTACGGTGGTGTAGTTCGAAAATTCACAACTCAGTGGCCGTGTTGTGGCAGGGTTTTGAGCGTAGAGTTAGGTTAGTCGATAGCGGGTGTCGTGAGTTTACGTGTGTAAGCGTCCGATTACTTAATTCCTAGTAGAAACCTTGGGGGCAGCACGTAGGCAGGGTTTTGCCGAAGTTGGGTAAATCTGTGTTGTTCTATTTCTGCTTTTTATATTCTGCTATTATCTGTGTTGCTATTATTCTGCTATTATCAGTGCTGTGATTATTTTATATCTGTCTGCATTAAATTTTTATAATTATTAGTATCACCCAATTCACCCCCCCTCTAGGGTGAAATCGATCCTACATCCACAACTTTTCTTCCGAACTAGTATCGATCCCTCGATTCTCTAGTGCGGACTCTAATCAGGCTCTTTACTCAGAAACCTTTGCTTTCCTTGCATAGCTCTCAACTATGATAGAAAACTCAAGTACCCAACCATAAACCCTAATCATTGTTCGCCGTCAAGAATCGATTGATAAATCCTTTTTCGGACCGGTGTAAACACCTCAAAGTTCCGAACTCGAATCTTAGATCACAATTGTGTGAGGAAATGATCTAAGTATCTTATATCTACTTATTTATCTTCAAAAATATTTTATGAAAACATTTCATAAATTTTCAAATATTTCTTTTTTTAAAAGTGAACATTTCATTCCAAAAGATAAATTTTAATTTTTTTTTCATAACCATCTTTTAGTATAACACATTTCTTTTAAAATATTTATGCAAAATAGTTATATCTTCTTTTCCAAAGAAATCAATTATCTTTTATTTGGAATACATCATTAAAACCTTATTTCAAAGCTCTTTTTGAATTTTCTTTGTTAATACATCTTATTATAAATTTTATCTCCAAAGTTATCTTAAGTTTAAATAGCTTTCCTTTATCGCCTTAAACTTCCTCTAAAGACTATGCTAATTATTTATTTATTTATCCTTACTTTATTTTAAATATACATTTTCAAGATATATTCTTAAATAAATAGATTTTAAATACTTTGTTTTTTTTATATTAAGCTATTTCTTTATGATATTCCTTTGAACTTTTTTACTTCTGAACATCTTATTAGATTTGATCGAAGATAAGATAGAAGAAGTGCGTTCAGAGGATAGTCAAAAGGAAGTTTATTAATTAACATCATATTCATACATCCATTTCTATCCCTAACTGGCATTACAAACTTTCAAAGATAACTTCCCTAGGGAATACAGCCTATCACACACTACCATTATATAGATACTTAGACTACTATATACTATTCTTGCATTCCTTTTGAGATAGACAGTGTTTTATCTTGGGGCCTAAGTTAACCACTTTCATTCTTGGACCGTCCTTCATTAAGTGTTTCCCTTGAAAGCACCAAATACAAGTTCGTTAGGGGCAATCTTTGACTTCATGTCTTAGGTTCTTACATCGGTAGCAGCCCATTTTCTTCTTTTTAATTCTTGGTTTTAGGACATTTATGTAGAAAATGTCCCTTCTCTTTACACTTGAAACAAACTATATCATCCCGATCAGAATTTTTGTTTTCCCTCCTCTGCTTCTTCCTTCTCTTTGTTTCACACATAACTGCATAATGCTCTTTCTCACCGCAATAGTAACAGTCGATGTCAGCAAAGGGTCCTAGTTTTGCTTTTTCTTCTGTTTCTTTTTGTGAACTTGCTCTTCGAGCTTGCTTTGGAGTCAGCCAAAACTCATCACTCGACATATAATAAGCCATTCTGCCCTTAAGTGATATTCCAAGATTAGAATTGTTTATACCATTTCCATTCATTTTATTCAAACATCCTCTATCCAAATACTTAATTCAACTTGTTTGGGTTTGAACTTGCCTTCATCCTCCAATGATAAGAAGAATAATTTACCAAGTGTTCAATACCGTTTGCCCAAGCCAACATATGATTGGCACTTAGAAGGTTGTTTTAATCATCACTAGACGAATTAAGACCTTATCCATGGGACTTCCCTAAGGGAAAGTATCTTATAAATTTCCCTAACTGCATAATTTTTTTATATCTTTTGAAAGACATTCCTTTATATGTAAAATATAATCTTTTCAAAACAGTGTGTCGATATGCCTTGTTAAGAGTTTAGAAATACCTATCGATACAGTTGTACTTCCCATATTGACTAGAATTTATAAACCGCTCAACCGACAAATCAACACAAAACACTTTTATATCAAATAACAAATACGCACTCATATATATAATACACTCAAACTCATTCTAGGGTGTTACTAACCCTATCTCTAATGAGTTACTCATCCTAGGGTATTACTAACCCTATCTCTGATGAGACTAACCCCAACAAAGCCTAGGTGTTCACTCAACCTAAGCTCTGATACCAAATTAATGGCTCATTTTTCCATACCCTTTAAATCGATAATAAACCACACATGTCCAATTCAAATTGCACGAATAAGCGGATCACTAAGGGTAGAAAGAAAATAAAGACTAAATAGAATCTCACACGAATGGAATAACATATATTATTTCAATAATAATCTTTATGATGGAAAATTTTGAAATACAATATCATAGTCTAACATAGATTCAGCCTGGACAGTTATAAAACTCCTGTCCTTAAAAATATTGAAAACAACAAAACAAATGCAATAGATGTAGCGGATAATAGAATATGTCCATACGATGATGAAGATCTCCAGCTCTCCTTTGGAAACTCCAAGCATCTTCAGCTAAACCTAAAACTACTCGAATCTGACCCGAGTATTAAAAATACCTAGATCAGACTTGATAAACTAGCGTGAGATACTCGAAATTTTAAATGCATAGATCATGACGATGCTATCAAAACCTTTGAAGAGAAGGGTATCTCATAAGACCACACACACACATAAACACGGATGGTTTTTACCTTATGATAACCAAAACACTTTTATACCAAAATACACTTGATATTATTTTTAATGACATTCTTTTAAAAACACTTTTCAAATAAACTTATTCAAAATAAGGTATCAATACCCGGACTAAGTCTAAGGTAATATATCCGGACCGGGTCAACGGAATATACCAGACGGAATATATGATACCAAAAGGGATAGCTAAAATATTTGCAAGTCATTACAGCTATTTTGGGACTACAATCAAAATGTAAATCTCGTATTGGGATTAGATTTCCAACATTATAGGGAACTAGTGGCCTTTTTTCTAATCCACGCATAACAAACATAGTCCCCACGGTGCCTTAATCACTTTTCTTAAGCAAGTCGCTTAGAACTATACTTGCTATACTACTACTGATAACCGATAGTTCCCTGCTTTTCTCAAGCTAACCACTTTATCAAAATGGGGCAATAAATGCCTTGAGGGGTGTTTTCCCCCAAAGGGCCCAACGTATTGGACACCACCATACATATTCACTTATTCTGAATTAATGTCTGTCAGACCACATAGTATCCCATATCATCTTCCGAGATGTGAGGCTAGTGAGGCTACGCTCAATTTAGACAAAGCCAGGCTTTTCATACAAAACCATACTTTGATCATAACAGGTTCCACTTTGAATGCCACATTGTCATTCCACGTCACATGACTGATTTCTAGAAAAGTATAACTTCCTGAGCTCGTATGTCTCGGGAAATGGTGTTAAGTTAAAAGAAGTTACCTTCTCCGCCACCAATTGATATACTTTTATAGAAATCACTCAAATGTGATTTAGAATACAATGTCAGACAAACATCCATACAAGTTCGTTCTGGAACTCAACGAAACCGAAGGCACTTTCCTCGGCCGTTACTAGGCGAGAAGCCCTTGCAATCCCAAAAAAATCTCCACAACGAGGAGACTACAGCTATAAATACTCTATAATGGGAGCGACCCAGAGCATGTCAACAAGCAGTCCTCACGCTATGAAGATCCTCGGTCTTCAATAATCATCATCATCGACATGTCTTCACTTTCGAACGTATACATTGGTACGAAGTGGTTTTCGGATAGGAATCACTCAAATCCGACCCCGGTTCCTTCGAAGCCAATTATCGATTTAAAAGATGTTAAGTTCATATGTGGATATCAATCATCAATCAATTACTTCATCTTTTGTTTAAATCAAATATCTGTCTTAAATATATTCTTTTCGATTTATTCCATTTTCTTTTCAAGAGTATATGGAAAAATTAAGCCTCATTTATTAAATAATTAGATTTATTTCAACCTTTCTTAAATCCTGGAATAATTACAAACCATTTTCTCTTTTATTTAAGAAAACTTTTCCAAATCATTCTTTTAATCTTAATCAAAGATTTCCTTTTGTCTTAGAGTAATTCTAAGTTAATTCATTCTTTTGCTTTGATAATATTTCAAATTTCCTTACTTAACACTCGATCCAAATTCCTTAACTTTTAGGCGGTTCAAAAACAGTGTTATTTATGACATTGTTTACTGTAAAGCTTGAAATCAATCTTAGCAAACATTATTGAGTAAATAGGATCATAGAAATCATTCTAATTTTACTCAATATCAATTTCTATATTCAACAAGTGCTATGGGCGGAATAACGGTGGGATCACCTATTAAATTCCACGAATAGGACGAGTTCCTTCTTTGGAATTTAATACCAAGTATAAGAAGATTATCCCTATGCAATCCAAGTTGTAGTTTATTCATTTTGGAGATTGCTTAAATTTTGGATAATACAAATCCTCTTTAATTTTGGAAAACTAAATAAAATCTTTTAGAGCATCCGGGCTTTCCTTTCGATCTACTCCACCCCTCGCCTAAAAAGATAAAACATAGGCCAGTTAAGTTCAGAGCACTAGTTGCTACATCCCTAACCTTAGTTAAACACCTTATTTTATCTTCCCAGATCTCACAAGCGAGAAAAATGTACTAGTCGTTTTTGCATACTCAGTTATTAGCTTTATTTTGGAATTGATTATAAGATTCCAAATTATCTTTTAAATGTTTAATTTTCCTTTAAAAAAAATTCATAATTGATTTTAGGAAATATCGTTAAGTTTAAACCTTCTTTTGAAAAGTCATAGAAACGACAGCAGAAAAGTGCTGCGGAAAGTGCTTTATAAGCTTATTTGTTTAAAACTACTTTTCAATATTTGAAAATTCATATTTTCCATTCCAAATCTATTTTAAACCATTTTAATAAATTTATCAAATTTATTTTATATTTTTAATCATTTAAAAATATCATTAATAAACAAATTCCTTTTCGGATTTCGAACTACAAACCCGCGATATTTTAGAAAATTGTTTTGGACATATTTCAAATTCTACTTGATGAAATCTTGATTTTCTGTAACGACCCGCCATTTTGGACCATTCGCATCCATTATAAGTGTATAGGTAGACACTTATGCCGGAGTTGAATTGCTCAAAATACCGCGTTGTTAATTTAAATTTGGCAAAACTGAACATATACAGTAAATAAATAATCACAGATCACAGACACAGAGTAATAAGTGCAGCGGAAATAAAAGAGATAGTAGTTCATGAAGCTACTATATGAATATATAAAATACATCAGAGTTTACAACAGAAGAGTAATACGATACATCAGAGTTAAACCAGATACAACGGAAGAGTAACACGATACATCAGATACAAATCAGAATACATCACTGGAATCATCGAATATCTGAAAGCTGGATAGATAGCTGGATCTCCAAGCGAAGCTCCAACTCCAAAGGTGAGTCTCGAAAGCTGAACCACTCAGTCTGACCCGAGCGTAAAGCAAAAACACAAGACACTCGAGTCAGGATTAACATTCTTATATTAATAAATCCAACTCAAGTGAAATAGCAATTGAAATACAAGTAACTCAAAGGATGTTTGGAATAACCATCCTTTAAGGATCCGTTAAACTATCTACTATGTAGTAGTGTACGATAAGTAGATAATGTCTATCAGTAATATAAAGATATCAAAATAGCGTTAAGTCATGGCCCATTCCACCCTTAACACATTTTTATTCCCACAAGCATATACAAGACCGTAGTTTCCCCAAAACCGGAAGTCACCAGAGGGCAATCCATATACTAAAGGTACAAATCAAAATCGTAGTGGTCGCGCATAAATGGAATACAAGTATGACAAGGCACATGAGGCTATACCCAAGGTAGTGATACTACCGTTCGCCTGATCCGGGCTGGTGAGAACGCAACGCCGCAGCGCCCGCAACACCGTGAAACAACACTCCCAAAATCAAGGGTGCACCAATCGACAACAAGTATAAGTAGTTCGAAGAAGTGTGTCCACTTGAGGTATCAATCCTCCATTGGCCCGGCACAGCTCCTGTTTTAGTCATTTCCAATTTGACACAAGTGTCAAGGCTATCCATTATCGTTCTCTTTCTTCAGTCAACACGTACATCATTTCAACCACTTCATTCTGGGTCATCACTCCGCGTATAGTTATTAAAGTGGTTTTCGGTTTAGATAGAGAGTATATCCATAACCGAATTCCGGTCTCTTTGATAACCTTCGAAATTATTTCACCGATTGGTCGTTTATTTATTTCAAAAACCAAATCAATTTCAATCTCAATTTCAATTCGTAAATCAACATTTCATTTGTCTTTCAAAATCAATTTCCCAAATTTACGTTTCAAAACTTCCAAATTATCAATTCAAATCTTATAATTCAATTTCAATCTTTAATTAAACCAATTCAAATATTGATTCAAATTCGTATATCAGTTTTATTCCGAAATCATTTAAATTAATTTAATTTAACATTCAAATCAATTTAACTTCATTTATCGATTCCATTCAATTTTCGTTAAGTTACTTTATCATTCAAACCATTTCTATTGAATTTCCAATTCATTAAATCCATTATTTAAATCCAACTTATAAATTGAATTAAATTAAATTCATCAAATCCAATTCTTTAAATTTCAAGTCTTACATTAATTTCAATAAATCACATTTTATTTCTTGTTAAAGAAATTCAATTTCAGTTATTTACTTTCATAAATAATTTTCCAAAACTTAATTAATAAAGAAACTCAATTTCAATTATTTACGAAGTAAAATTCACTTATTCAAAAGTTAAATCTTTCTTATTAAAGAATTTCAATTCAATTTAATCATTAAATAATTCAATCTTATTTAATTATTAAATAATTCAAACCTAATAATTTCAAACTTAATTATAATTTCAAACTTGATTATTAAATCATTTCAAAGTTTAACAATTTCAAACTCAATTACAATTATTTCTCAAATTAAACAACATTCTTTCATCGATTATATTGTAAATATTTTGTTTCAGATTTATTAAATATTACAATTTCCTTTCATTAAAATTCAGATTTCAACTTCATTTCAAAACCATAGTATTTATTCAAATAAAATCCTTATTTTATTTTTAAATCAAAATATTGACCAATCGGGTTTTATTTAATTTTCTATATCCAAGGTCAAAGTTCAATTCGGGTATTTATCATTTCAACCCGATTCCAATTCAATTCCAAAACCAAAGCATAGTAAAGGGAACTTGCAGTGTGATAACAGGGATAGTGTCAAAGTAAATAAACAATCAATAACAACAATCAATATCAATCCAATAATCAATTCAAATAATCCCGAAATAATCGTATTAATTCGCATTGTTATTTGTACGAATTAATATAATTATTTCTAGAATCTACTCTATCATTTCAAGTAGATTAAAGATTATAACATTACGGTTTCACTTGTCGTTCAATTACAATTTCATACGTCATCAATTTAACAACGTACATTCAGTGATTCAAAATGTAATTAAACAAATCCTACGTGTCAATAAATTTAACAGATAAGGGGTCATATTATACAAATGTCAATAAATCAAATTTAACAATTAATTATCCTATATCAAGTTCAATTTCATACTATTTATCATTTTAACATTAACAATTTAACGTCCAATATAAACATCAAAAATCAATCAATTAACAACCAAACTGGATTATCATTTCATATATATAACAGATAATGGTGTCAGATGTCACAGGTGAACTGATACAGGTAATAGCATATATAACAGTATAATTAACTACAGCAGCATATTTCAATTATCGTTTCAATTGAAATCAAATTTAATAAATAAAAGAACGTTAATCGTGAGTGAGTGCTCACCTTTCGAGGCTAGAGAGAACAGGAGATGACACAGATACGAATACGAATATGAATACTAACTATCGGGACAGCAACAGGCTATGAACCACTGCGATAGATTGGATATAGAATTTTTAAGTCAGGATGGCACGAGATTGATGAAAATGAGATAAAATACATATATATCAATTTAAACATATATATTTATTCTTAGATCAAATCAATATTAAATCCCAATAATACTTCAACATATATACACTACAGGCCCATATAGAATGTGTATACTGTGCACGTGCACTTTTTCAACAAACAATTAAAATATAAAAAAAAAATTTTTTTTTTGGACCCTTTTTACAAAATCTAATACATATATGGCACAGTTATATATATACTCACCCACGTACGAAAAGACACTCCTTCAGATTTAATATAAAACTAACCAAGTTATAAACTGATACATGTTATCACTAACCTGCCTGGCTTACAAATTTATATACACTGTATAGTCCTTATGGCCTTTATAATATAAAATTTGGATAAACTGTATAGTCTTTATTTCACATAGCTATATACACTCTCATATATTGTATAGACATAAAATCGAACAGGTTGTACGCAACTTATAAAACTATATGTTTATATACTATCTTACAACCCATTGCTTGACTCAAAATACATATTCTAAAATAACATACATATATACAATATTTATATTAAAATCGACTAGCATGCCAATCTACCTATATGAGTATATGCGGTAAACAACGCATATCTTTAATAAAACAAACCCCGCTACAACTCAAGTATACGAGTCACATATATATAAAACATATATAAACCTTATTAAAATATTTATACACACAGTCCCAACATACTACAAAGCCTCAGTGTGTACATATACTTTCATATTACCAGTCAACCTGCCTACATACTAACATCAACATACTATTATATTTTATAAAACATGTAAGAGCAGGACTACCTGAACACATATATAGAAATTTATATAGTATTGCACTCATATATACCTTCCTGTAAACTATGTGCAAAATATTTACATATTAAAAATTTATATAAACCCACTCATAACCTCTAATTTACATACCATACAAAATCAGGTTACACACAAAGTTATGCAACACTATATATACAGAAATCTAATGTATAAATATAGAACGGTATGTTTATATCTTGAGTGCTCCCATATTTTAAACTATATATACTTGCACTGCATAGTTCAAACATAACTTTACATGTACACGTGTAGATTCTCATAATAAAAAGATTTTTTTTTATTACTGTATAAAATCGAATATTTTAAAGCAAAGGAAAACAAATTGCTTACTGGAACATCTTACGTTGAACATACATATATATACAATTGCCTATTCAAATATTATATACTACACCCTTTTAGACAGTGCAATATAATACTCATAACAGTTTTTTTTTTATATGAAAACTATAACATAGGTATATACCTCAACAACAAATGCTCGGCCAGAGTAGGGAGGTGCTGTCGTTGGTTTACAGCCTAGGATTGGATGGTTGGCACTAGCATGGGGCCATGAGCCGATGGGAAGCGGAGGAACAGAGCATGGTTGGCTTAATGTGTGGAGATGCTAGTGGAAACGTGGAGGTGGGCACGGCTGCTCTCTGTGGTGTACGAGGACAGGGCAGAGAGGTGGTATTGACGTGCAGCTGACGAGGCCAAAGTGGAAGGAGGGAAGGCGGGCGTACTGCCAGGGAGGAGGGTGCAGTGGGGTTTGATCGGTGAAGTGGGGAGGTGATGCTCGGATGTGGTGGGAGGAAGATGAAACGTGGGCTGTGAGTTCGAGCTGCTGGTGTGTGTAGGTGATAGCTGAGATGCGTTGGAGGGTGGAGCTGTGTGGCGGGCTCTGGGTTGGAGAAAAGTAGATGGAAGCTTTGGGTTCGGTGGATCCAATGACACATGCGGAGATGAGTAGAAGTGATGTGTATGGGTTTCATGTGGAGGCGGAACCGAAAATGGAAAAACTGAAAAAAAGTTTTGTCTTGAGGAAAGGTAGATGAAACTAAGTTACAGGCAAAAATAAAAGAAAAGAGGGAAGACAAAAGAGTATGAGAGATGAACCAGCATGCCAAACATTGGAAAAATAAAAAGTCAAGGAATAATAATAGCTGGCTATTAAATTTTGGAAGTGATAAATTCAGGTGGCTATTGGTTTTCACGATATATAAATGAAAGGTCACGGGCATCAAAAGTTTCAAAAACGGAACCGATACGGAAATCGTTTTTCATAGATTTTGCTGTGTACCGAACTTCAAAATTTAAAGTTGAATATACCATAGAGATCTGCATGACGGGACGATCACAACGGTATACAGATATCAGTGGTACGACCATCCGATCAAAATCGATATCGGTACCAGAATACTGCTATTTTGCAGAAAATAAGAACGATGGAGCAATAGATGTCCGAATTTGGAAAAATGACGAACTGATATTTTGCTCAGAAGATGGTTTAGAATTTTTCTATATAAAAATATTTAGGTTTCGGAAACATTTTATTTTCACTGCTTTTTAACTGATTAAATTGAAGTGAATTTACGCGCGAAATAAATTTTCATATTTTCGGACGAAAATTTACCAGTTGCTATGTTTAACTAGATGTATTCCAAATATTAAATTTTTATTTCAAAATTTTATTGTTTAAAATTTCACAAAATTTCAACTAATTACGTTATTAAAACAGTTGAAATTTACGGGTCGTTACATTCTCCCCCACTCAAAACTTTTCGTCCCCGAAAAGGAACGAGGTAGGAGAATAAAACAACCAGAAAGAAAATAGATTTGAAATACAAAATAACAATTAATTTAAACCATATAAATTCAAATTTAAATTAATTGATATTCAAAAATTGATTTAATCCATTTGATTTCACTAAAATCAATCTCAGCTATTTCTAAATTCATTATCTTATTATCCAATTATCTTACATTTACAATTTCTAAAACCATAAAATTTGAATAGTCTTTTATTACAATCATATTTTTCAGCAATTTTAAATTCTTCTTTATTCCAAACTATTGTTAAATTTATTCTTCTTGATACATCTAATCACATATATTTAATCCATATAAATTGATTTAAACCATAAAAGTTTCGATTTAAATTAAATTACACCTATTAATTTCTTTAAAATTCAAGGTATTTCATATGTTGATCAAATTTCAATTTATTAATTCTTTCAAAACAAAATTTTTATATTCATCTATTATTCAATTAACTTATTATTCTATTTATTTCAATTAACATTTCATAATTAAAATTTAAGTGTATAACATTTATTATAAACACTCAAATTTATTTATAAATTCAATTTATCTTATATATTATCCAATTACATATTCAACTTCTGAATGATTTAGGTAAGTTGTATTAGAATGCAGTTGAACAATATACAAATAAAATTTTCCCAATTTAATTATTCAAGTTTAAATATTTATTCCAAATTTTGGTTTTATTTATAATTAAAATCATCCTTTAACAAAATTCAAGAATTAGATTTCCGATTAACTTTAAACAATTTAGAGATATATGATATATTTATATCAAATCAAATTAAAATTTTAAAATAAGATACCTATATATATATAAATCAAATATACTGAAGCAATTCAAATCAAAGTAAATTTTTTTCAAAACAAAACCGTAGCAAAGCTACAGAATGGTTTCTCCACTTCGAAACTCGAAAATGAATGTCGATGATGCGGCCGCCATCACCGAAATTATTTTCCAGCGACAAAGAGAAGAGCACTGATTTCAACATTTAAAATTCTTTGAAAACGATTTCTATTCGAAAATACTTTCAATAATATATGCTTTAAAATTTAAAACCAAAGTTCGAAATCACCGGAAACTAAATTCTCAAATTCCTGAATTAAATTCATTTCAAATTCCAAATCAATTTATAAACCGTATTTATAAATTTATTTAGAACAACAAATGATAATCAAATATTATCATTTTATACTAACAATTTAATTAACCTATTAAATTCCAAAAAATTTTTACTTATTTTAATATAATCAAACAAATTTATTTCATTTTCCAAATTTGAAAATAATATTGTGTCAGTTTGCTCTGTTCAAGTGTTTTGGAAATTCTATCGATAGCGTTGATCAGACGAATCGATCGGAAACCCAAATCAACATCAACAACTCAAACAACACAATATATAAAACATTTTAATATTACTTTACAAATACACTTCTTTGCTCGACGATACAGGAATGAATTTTCAAAATAAGGATAGGGATTCAAATTTTTGTTGACTTAAATCAAAGAGAATTTTGATTCGAAAATAAGTTTGAAACAGAAGATAAGATAATTCAATTACCACAATTGGGAGATGGATGAGTTTATTTAATTCACGGGCAACCTTAACTGGGTCGTCCGTAACTTCCAGAATAAGATCGATGCTGAATTCCGAGGCAAATCGACATTCGATCTCAAGAAATAGAATTCAGGTATAGTTGGAGATAGATAGCATCGTAAACCGAGGATACAGAAATCTCAGGTAAATCGATGCCTATTGTAAAAGTGTTTCACCCATTTACAAAATCCTTCGAAGTTTGGCGAGACCGCCAATCTATTATAGATAACATTCAAAATGGAGTTATGGGATGCTCCAGGATTGAAAAAAGACGAATAGTGAGGGACACGAATGAATTTCGGAACCGAGGGGAGCGTTCCAAAAATTCAAAGGAATTGAGTCAAGGGAAGAGATTGAAACTCGAATGAGAGTGATTCTGTAAAAACATTTACCCTATATGTTAAGTTTGCCTAGAGCTACCAAAGCTCTGATACCAACTGTAACGACCCGCCATTTTGGACCATTCGCATCCATTATAAGTGTATAGGTAGACACTTATGCCGGAGTTGAATTGCTCAAAATACCGCGTTGTTAATTTAAATTTGGCAAAACTGAACATATACAGTAAATAAATAATCACAGATCACAGACACAGAGTAATAAGTGCAGCGGAAATAAAAGAGATAGTAGTTCATGAAGCTACTATATGAATATATAAAATACATCAGAGTTTACAACAGAAGAGTAATACGATACATCAGAGTTAAACCAGATACAACGGAAGAGTAACACGATACAACAGATACAAATCAGAATACATCACTGGAATCATCGAATATCTGAAAGCTGGATAGATAGCTGGATCTCCAAGCGAAGCTCCAACTCCAAAGGTGAGTCTCGAAAGCTGAACCACTCAGTCTGACCCGAGCGTAAAGCAAAAACACAAGACACTCGAGTCAGGATTAACATTCTTATATTAATAAATCCAACTCAAGTGAAATAGCAATTGAAATACAAGTAACTCAAAGGATGTTTGGAATAACCATCCTTTAAGGATCCGTTAAACTATCTACTATGTAGTAGTGTACGATAAGTAGATAATGTCTATCAGTAATATAAAGATATCAAAATAGCGTTAAGTCATGGCCCATTCCACCCTTAACACATTTTTATTCCCACAAGCATATACAAGACCGTAGTTTCCCCAAAACCGGAAGTCACCAGAGGGCAATCCATATACTAAAGGTACAAATCAAAATCGTAGTGGTCGCGCATAAATGGAATACAAGTATGACAAGGCACATGAGGCTATACCCAAGGTAGTGATACTACCGTTCGCCTGATCCGGGCTGGTGAGAACGCAACGCCGCAGCGCCCGCAACACCGTGAAACAACACTCCCAAAATCAAGGGTGCACCAATCGACAACAAGTATAAGTAGTTCGAAGAAGTGTGTCCACTTGAGGTATCAATCCTCTATTGGCCCGGCACAGCTCCTGTTTTAGTCATTTCCAATTTGACACAAGTGTCAAGGCTATCCATTATCGTTCTCTTTCTTCAGTCAACACGTACATCATTTCAACCACTTCATTCTGGGTCATCACTCCGCGTATAGTTATTAAAGTGGTTTTCGGTTTAGATAGAGAGTATATCCATAACCGAATTCCGGTCTCTTTGATAACCTTCGAAATTATTTCACCGATTGGTCGTTTATTTATTTCAAAAACCAAATCAATTTCAATCTCAATTTCAATTCGTAAATCAACATTTCATTTGTCTTTCAAAATCAATTTCCCAAATTTACGTTTCAAAACTTCCAAATTATCAATTCAAATCTTATAATTCAATTTCAATCTTTAATTAAACCAATTCAAATATTGATTCAAATTCGTATATCAGTTTTATTCCGAAATCATTTAAATTAATTTAATTTAACATTCAAATCAATTTAACTTCATTTATCGATTCCATTCAATTTTCGTTAAGTTACTTTATCATTCAAACCATTTCTATTGAATTTCCAATTCATTAAATCCATTATTTAAATCCAACTTATAAATTGAATTAAATTAAATTCATCAAATCCAATTCTTTAAATTTCAAGTCTTACATTAATTTCAATAAATCACATTTTATTTCTTGTTAAAGAAATTCAATTTCAGTTATTTACTTTCATAAATAATTTTCCAAAACTTAATTAATAAAGAAACTCAATTTCAATTATTTACGAAGTAAAATTCACTTATTCAAAAGTTAAATCTTTCTTATTAAAGAATTTCAATTCAATTTAATCATTAAATAATTCAATCTTATTTAATTATTAAATAATTCAAACCTAATAATTTCAAACTTAATTATAATTTCAAACTTGATTATTAAATCATTTCAAAGTTTAACAATTTCAAACTCAATTACAATTATTTCTCAAATTAAACAACATTCTTTCATCGATTATATTGTAAATATTTTGTTTCAGATTTATTAAATATTACAATTTCCTTTCATTAAAATTCAGATTTCAACTTCATTTCAAAACCATAGTATTTATTCAAATAAAATCCTTATTTTATTTTTAAATCAAAATATTGACCAATCGGGTTTTATTTAATTTTCTATATCCAAGGTCAAAGTTCAATTCGGGTATTTATCATTTCAACCCGATTCCAATTCAATTCCAAAACCAAAGCATAGTAAAGGGAACTTGCAGTGTGATAACAGGGATAGTGTCAAAGTAAATAAACAATCAATAACAACAATCAATATCAATCCAATAATCAATTCAAATAATCCCGAAATAATCGTATTAATTCGCATTGTTATTTGTACGAATTAATATAATTATTTCTAGAATCTACTCTATCATTTCAAGTAGATTAAAGATTATAACATTACGGTTTCACTTGTCGTTCAATTACAATTTCATACGTCATCAATTTAACAACGTACATTCAGTGATTCAAAATGTAATTAAACAAATCCTACGTGTCAATAAATTTAACAGATAAGGGGTCATATTATACAAATGTCAATAAATCAAATTTAACAATTAATTATCCTATATCAAGTTCAATTTCATACTATTTATCATTTTAACATTAACAATTTAACGTCCAATATAAACATCAAAAATCAATCAATTAACAACCAAACTGGATTATCATTTCATATATATAACAGATAATGGTGTCAGATGTCACAGGTGAACTGATACAGGTAATAGCATATATAACAGTATAATTAACTACAGCAGCATATTTCAATTAACGTTTCAATTGAAATCAAATTTAATAAATAAAAGAACGTTAATCGTGAGTGAGTGCTCACCTTTCGAGGCTAGAGAGAACAGGAGATGACACAGATACGAATACGAATATGAATACTAACTATCGGGACAGCAACAGGCTATGAACCACTGCGATAGATTGGATATAGAATTTTTAAGTCAGGATGGCACGAGATTGATGAAAATGAGATAAAATACATATATATCAATTTAAACATATATATTTATTCTTAGATCAAATCAATATTAAATCCCAATAATACTTCAACATATATACACTACAGGCCCATATAGAATGTGTATACTGTGCACGTGCACTTTTTCAACAAACAATTAAAATATAAAAAAAAATTTTTTTTTTTGGACCCTTTTTACAAAATCTAATACATATATGGCACAGTTATATATATACTCACCCACGTACGAAAAGACACTCCTTCAGATTTAATATAAAACTAACCAAGTTATAAACTGATACATGTTATCACTAACCTGCCTGGCTTACAAATTTATATACACTGTATAGTCCTTATGGCCTTTATAATATAAAATTTGGATAAACTGTATAGTCTTTATTTCACATAGCTATATACACTCTCATATATTGTATAGACATAAAATCGAACAGGTTGTACGCAACTTATAAAACTATATGTTTATATACTATCTTACAACCCATTGCTTGACTCAAAATACATATTCTAAAATAACATACATATATACAATATTTATATTAAAATCGACTAGCATGCCAATCTACCTATATGAGTATACGCGGTAAACAACGCATATCTTTAATAAAACAAACCCCGCTACAACTCAAGTATACGAGTCACATATATATAAAACATATATAAACCTTATTAAAATATTTATACACACAGTCCCAACATACTACAAAGCCTCAGTGTGTACATATACTTTCATATTACCAGTCAACCTGCCTACATACTAACATCAACATACTATTATATTTTATAAAACATGTAAGAGCAGGACTACCTGAACACATATATAGAAATTTATATAGTATTGCACTCATATATACCTTCCTGTAAACTATGTGCAAAATATTTACATATTAAAAATTTATATAAACCCACTCATAACCTCTAATTTACATACCATACAAAATCAGGTTACACACAAAGTTATGCAACACTATATATACAGAAATCTAATGTATAAATATAGAACGGTATGTTTATATCTTGAGTGCTCCCATATTTTAAACTATATATACTTGCACTGCATAGTTCAAACATAACTTTACATGTACACGTGTAGATTCTCATAATAAAAAGATTTTTTTTTATTACTGTATAAAATCGAATATTTTAAAGCAAAGGAAAACAAATTGCTTACTGGAACATCTTACGTTGAACATACATATATATACAATTGCCTATTCAAATATTATATACTACACCCTTTTAGACAGTGCAATATAATACTCATAACAGTTTTTTTTTATATGAAAACTATAACATAGGTATATACCTCAACAACAAATGCTCGGCCAGAGTAGGGAGGTGCTGTCGTTGGTTTACAGCCTAGGATTGGATGGTTGGCACTAGCATGGGGCCATGAGCCGATGGGAAGCGGAGGAACAGAGCATGGTTGGCTTAATGTGTGGAGATGCTAGTGGAAACGTGGAGGTGGGCACGGCTGCTCTCTGTGGTGTACGAGGACAGGGCAGAGAGGTGGTATTGACGTGCAGCTGACGAGGCCAAAGTGGAAGGAGGGAAGGCGGGCGTACTGCCAGGGAGGAGGGTGCAGTGGGGTTTGATCGGTGAAGTGGGGAGGTGATGCTCGGATGTGGTGGGAGGAAGATGAAACGTGGGCTGTGAGTTCGAGCTGCTGGTGTGTGTAGGTGATAGCTGAGATGCGTTGGAGGGTGGAGCTGTGTGGCGGGCTCTGGGTTGGAGAAAAGTAGATGGAAGCTTTGGGTTCGGTGGATCCAATGACACATGCGGAGATGAGTAGAAGTGATGTGTATGGGTTTCATGTGGAGGCGGAACCGAAAATGGAAAAACTGAAAAAAAGTTTTGTCTTGAGGAAAGGTAGATGAAACTAAGTTACAGGCAAAAATAAAAGAAAAGAGGGAAGACAAAAGAGTATGAGAGATGAACCAGCATGCCAAACATTGGAAAAATAAAAAGTCAGGGAATAATAATAGCTGGCTATTAAATTTTGGAAGTGATAAATTCAGGTGGCTATTGGTTTTCACGATATATAAATGAAAGGTCACGGGCATCAAAAGTTTCAAAAACGGAACCGATACGGAAATCGTTTTTCATAGATTTTGCCGCGTACCGAACTTCAAAATTTAAAGTTGAATATACCATAGAGATCTGCATGACGGGACGATCACAACGGTATACAGATATCAGTGGTACGACCATCCGATCAAAATCGATATCGGTACCAGAATACTGCTATTTTGCAGAAAATAAGAACGACGGAGCAATAGATGTCCGAATTTGGAAAAATGACGAACTGATATTTTGCTCAGAAGATGGTTTAGAATTTTTCTATATAAAAATATTTAGGTTTCGGAAACATTTTATTTTCACTGCTTTTTAACTGATTAAATTGAAGTGAATTTACGCGCGAAATAAATTTTCATATTTTCGGACGAAAATTTACCAGTTGCTATGTTTAACTAGATGTATTCCAAATATTAAATTTTTATTTCAAAATTTTATTGTTTAAAATTTCACAAAATTTCAATTAAAATAAGAATTTTCTTAAGTATTTAGAATGTTGATTTAATTAAAGATAATTAAATTGAGAAATTAATTAAAAGTAATTAATTAGTTTACTTAATTAATGATCAAGGATTAATTAAAGTTATTTGAGAGTTATAGTTAATTAAATTAGAGATTAATTTAATGATTAGAGATTAATTAATTTAGTAATTAGAGATTTATTAATTAAGTAATTAGAGGTTAATTAACTGGTAATTAAGGAATAATTAATTTGTAATTAAGTTTTAATAAATTACGTTATTAAAACAGTTGAAATTTACGGGTCGTTACATTTTCTTTCTTTTTTGGAAAACTACGGATATAATAGACTGGAAAATTCTTATGTCGAAGAATTCCGAGCCATATTCCACTTTATACACTCATTTAACTTTTATGGCGCAAAATAGCGAACTACCGTTACGCGACGCGTCTAGTTTTGACTTGTTTTTAAATTTCTTTTCAAACTTCTTGAAAACACTTATAAATGTTTATAAAACATTTATAAATAATTTTAAATTCATTTAAATAATATTTTTATATTTTAAACTCATATTCCATTTCATTTCAATTTATAATATTATATATTATTATAATATCATTTTTAACCTTTTTAGATTATTTAAAATCATTAAGAGGCTAAATAACTTCCATACACATATTTGTATGGATTTAATTCTCATTAATTAACTATGGTTAATTACTAATCATTTCTCTTATCATTTATCAAACAATTTATTAACTACATAAACAATCACATAATCAATCAATTTGCAACCAAGTTGTCAAACAGTTAATCATTCAACATATTTAAACTTTCAAATTATTATATTTGAAATAATTTATGGATTAAATAGTAAATATGAGTATTCACTATTAGTTTCACTCCATCAATCTTTTTCGTAGACTTTCCTTTTGATTCCGGCAACACCTCCTTCTCTTTTTCTTGCTCCAGAGTTTCACGAACTTGCTTTCTTTCTTCCAAATGGTTCGGCCTTGCCCTATTCTACCCCTTCCTCCATCATTTCTTCACTTCTCAGATGTTAAACCATGTTTTGATGACGATATAAGAACTTTGACAAAGTTTGGTGATGTTTGGAGTTGATTTGATATAATTTTAAGAAAAGTTAGTAAAGAAAGAGAAGAGAAGAAGCCATTAGAGAGTGGAAGAAAAGCTTAGAAAAGGAAGAAAAAGATAGAAATTTGTGTGAAAGAAATTGAGAATGGAGGTAGGTATTTATAGGAAAAGGTTTTGGATAAAATATTATTATGTAAAATGACCAAAATACCCTTTACTTACTTTATAAGCAACTTTATTTTTTTCAACACTTAACATCACATTTCAAATCATACTTTATGTTATTTTCACTTAAGGAGTAAGAAAAGTAAAGTAATAATTATGTTTGGTTTGATTTGACATGTTTTGGAATTTTGTGCTTACTTTTTCTAATGAAATTCTAGAATTTTCTAAGTATATTTAGTAAAAGTAAACTTGATTTCTGAATTAATCAATACTTATTCTATTTGAATATATGTTCCTATATAAGAAAATAAAGGTGTGACAATGTTGCGACAACTTTTTATTGACAAAACGTTGATTTTCGACAAAATGTTTTATGCTCGCATTTTGACGTTTTTGTTAAAATATTTATTTATTTAAACCAAAATTGAAAATAAGTTTGTCATCATATTTAATTAATTAAAACAAGTTCATTTGAGTTATAAACCATATTTAATAATATTAAAATCTAATTGTAAAAATACGACGTTGATTTGTCAACGTGCGACAAAATTTGTCAATTTTTATAAAACAAGTTTATATGTTAATAAATTCACTATAAATCAAATTTCTATTATTATCATATCATTATTTAACCATTAAAAAGAGTTATTTACCATTTACAACAAATTTTCAAATGTATGTTAAATTTTATCGAAATCAGGCTCTTGTAAATTTTGTCAATTTTGTGATAAAAGTCCCAAATCTTAATTCACTTCTAGAAATAAGTTTGCCATTCTTATTTATCATATGAAATATGATTATTTAAGTTAATAAATTCTATATTTGAATATTTAAAATCAATTAAATATCCAATTTCCAAAGTGGTAAAATTACGAGTCGTTACACATACACTTACATAAAAGTATAAAATAAATACCTATACATATTTATTTGCAAATAGATTTTATATAAATTTAAAGATAAAATAATTTAAAATTAAAATTAAATCATTAAGAAAAATTAAAATTTGAAATTAGATTTAGGTTTTAAAATATCCTTTTAAATTTAAATTCAAATCTAAATGTTTTATAATTAATTTATGAAATATATTTATTTGTAAACATATAAGAAAATATGGAAAAAAATCTTTCGAAATACATAAAAATATATACATAAATATATTTTGATGTATATAAAATTTGAAATATAAGTAATGTAGTATAACTAAAGTATAATTATATATAAATATATTATTTTTGACCTTGGATTAATTTAAAAAATCAATTATATTATTAATTCATGCTGATTGAAAGTATTTTATTTTATTTTTTTACACATAAATTTCATATGGAAATGAATTAAGAAAAATTGTTTTTTAAATTTTATGAGTACCTTATATAATTATCTAAATATTCATATACATATACATATACATATATTAACAAGTTGTATACTAATAATTAGTATTATTAAATATATATATATATGTATATACATACATACAGACATACACACACACACACATATATATTCCTCGTTTAAATTAAAATTATGTAAGAAAAAATTATTTTTTTAAATCATATGCATGCAAAACAACTTGTTTTAACCTAATTAGAATAAATTGTAAATATATTTATATATGTTAGTTAAAAAAACAAGTTTTGATTTGAATTCTATTAAATTATTTTTAAATTTGAAAAGAAAAGATACCTTTTTATTAACAAGGCCGAAAGCAATATGGATTTATATACATAAGAGATTTTTTTATATAATATACTTTTGTAATAGATCGACAACAGATACATATGTGAATCTATGATATAATCTAACATAACAAGTACAATAACATGATGATTACGCATATAAATTCGTATAAAATAAATGTTACCTTAGCTTTGGCTTAATTGTAACACCTTGAATGTTGATCAAGTGATCTCCTAGAATCTGATTCTAACTCTTTCAAAACCGCTGGTAACCAAAAAGATCTATGCATATTTATTTAACTTGATTTAAATTTATATTTGGTTTGAAAAATTGGAGGAGGTGATGGCTGTGACTTTCGGCAAGGAGAAGGGGAGCATAGAGAAAAAAGTGAAGTCTCAAATGAGTGGAATGTAGAGTTTATATAAGAAAAGGAAGAGAGAGAAAATGGCATTAAGATCTCATTTCTTTCCCTATCTTTTCTCAACCAATCCGAACCTAAATTTAAAAAATATCACACCTCCTAACCCCATAAATTTACCAACCATATCATAAGGCTAATGGGTCTAGTTGCACTTTCAAACAATATTAGTAAATTCACATTTAAATCAAACTCAAATGCACATCAATATCGTATATCGATACATATGTATATAAGTTTTACGTACACACTATACTCAATACCGATACAAACAAATCAAAATTTATAATTAATATTTCAATTAAAAGTTGAAATTAGATTTAGGTTTTAGAATGTCTTTTTAAATTTAAATTAAAATCTAAATGTTTTATAATTAATTTATGAAATGTATTTATTTGTAAAAATATTAGAAAATATAGAAAAAATATTTCTTTGGAAATACATAAAAATATATACATAAATACATTTTAACGTATATAAAATTTGTAATATAAATGATGTAGTATAATTAAAGTATAATTATATATAAATATATTATTTTTGATCTTGGATTAATTTAAAAAATAAATTATTATTATTAATTCATGCTAATTAAAAGTATTTTATTTTATTTTTGTAAATATAAATTCCCATATGAAAATAAATTAAGATTTTTTTTTATTTTATGACTTCTTTATACAATTATCTAAATATACATATACATATACATATATTAACAAGTTGTAAATTAATAATTAGTGTTATTAAATATATAGGGCATTTGCCCGGTATCGAAGAGTGAGTCCAAAAATCTTCTGGTAAAGAAGGAGAGACACTTTCCCCCAGCTGAGCCAGCAGACAATATAATATGCTCATATTCTGGTAGAGAATGTGATTCCCCTATTATTTATTCTACCCTTCTATGTCGTAAGCGAGTTATGGTGACGCTCTAACTCCAAGTATGACTGTTTGTTCCCAGGCAGGGCAAAGACACTCGACCGGGTTCTTACCTGGGACCAGAGGCCAATGGGATGAAGGGTCCAGTATATTGAAAGTATTAAAAAATTGTCTAGTGGTGTAACACACAGGAAAGAGCGCTACGCACCTTTAGTACTATAACTTCTCTGCAAAGAAGGTGGTGACCCCGTGGGAGAAAAGGTGATCCGGTAGGTCTAATGAAGAAAGTGAGATATAAGAGCACTGTGATTGATCCTGCAAAACAACCCGCATATTTTACGATTGTATATTTAAATGTTTTATTTAAATATAGCATCGTTAATCGAATTAAAGTCCGAAATGTTACTTTCTATAAACAGTCGAATTAGGACTTGAGACCACTTCCATTGAGTCCAAAATGGCGTTTACAACTTTTTTGAGTATAAACATCGATATGTTTGGAGTTGATTAGAATTTTGATGTTTTCATTTGGGGCGTTGGGTTTGGGTTTCAGCCCACTAACCCAATAAGAGAACCCAACTCCTTTATCAAACACTCTAACTCAACTCCTCTTCATTCATTTCATTCCTCATTTCCATAACACTCAAGCTCAAGAGAAAAATAGGGGAAAAGATTGGAAATTAAAATTCCTAAACCCTAGTTTTATTAGGAAATTCAAGTTCTTGCTCTAAAATCAAAGAGAAGCTTAGGTAAGCATCCTCTTCATCTTCTCCATCTCAATCTCTCTTCAATTTTCATAAATTCCTATAACCTAACTTAGGAAAAACTTCACCTTTGATAATAGATTGATGATTCTAGAGGTGTATTGAAGAGGAATTGGTCTTGCCTTGTTTTAAAACTTCTCATTCGTTGTTTTTGGGTTTAAAGGTGAGTTTTTTGAACTCACATCTACGTCTATAACTTTCATTAGTGTTAGGTATGAATTCCTAACATCTATTCATGTTCATTTGCTTTTGATTTGGATTGATTTGGTGAATTTTCCAATTTTTGGTTTTTAAGTCCAATTTTATGAAAATCCTACTATGGATGTTTGGACGTGATATTTGGGGTGTATCGAAGAGCCTATATGGCTGGGTTGTCGCTTGGCATAAATCCCTACTCTTCGTTTCTCGTCCGATCGCTCCCGGATCGTTTTGGCCATCATGGCCTAGGCAAATTGTTGACCAGAAAAGGCAACCAGACGTCTGGTTGTAAGGTCCAGACGTCTGGTTTGGGCAACAGATGAAAAAAGGCAGAGACTTGGACCAGATGTCTGGTCCAAACCTACCAGACGTCTGGTTGGTTTTCAGATGTTTGGTTTGAGTTCAGACGTCTGGTAGGCTTCTGGAATATTTCCAGAACCCAAATCCAGTCGTATGGATGAACCCCAGACGTCTAGAACTGTTCATTTTGCCTATTTTGGCTGTTTTTTTAGTGGATTTCCACTTTTAATCGATTTTTGTTGATCCGGTTAGTTGTTATCATTTATTATCGACTTTGATGACTTCTTTCTTTGAATTTTTGGGAATTTCCATTTGATGGATTTGATATCGATTTTTATGGATTTAATTCACATTGTCGTATATGAATTTTTGATGATTGATTATTTTTACAATCATCTTTGTGATTTGTCACTTTAAAATACAAAGGTTTCGATACTAGTAGTAAATACTAAAACTCTTTCATTAAAATGATTTCGACACTATTTTTAAATATAAAGCTCGCTTTTAAAACCGTTTTCCAATCTATTAGGATCTACAAACCTTTACCTCATTCGTATGAGAAATCTAATTAAACGGCTTAGCAAAACAAGTGGTATGAAATGCTTGCGTTTACTTCGTCGGTTAATTCTTGGACTTGTTCGATTGAACTCTCGTGACAATTTTCGAGTGGAAATTTACAATTTGTTCGTAAATATTTAAGTTAAGCTAGTGGTTATGGGACATGAAGCTAAACTCATTTATTTACTAGCTTAGTGTAATTTACACTTGTCGATCATTGAAGATCATTTTGTGATTTAGACTAGCGATGTGCGATGTCTCTTTATTTGTGTGGGGGACTAAATACCCCGTTTGTGGAGCTTTGGTTCAAATTGGTGGGGTAGCGACCCATGGTCTTCGGGCCGTTTGTGGAGCTTCGGCTCAAACTTGATGGTTAGCGACCATGGAATAGCATTCCATTTGTGACACACGTGTTGGTGATTTTTCGAGCTCCCGTTTTTGATAGGCCTCCCCCTTTGTGTTTTCTGGATTTCTGGTTGTTGATTTCTAGAATTTGTGTTTCACCAATTTTCGTTTTTTGCATTGATAAGCTTTATAAATATTTTTGGTTTGGTGAATAAGTTAAAGAATATGACATTCTTTTTGGTGTTTCAGTAGATTCGAGATATTGTATGATTTTTATTGTTATTGAATGTATACTTGTCACAGTATGGCATTATTGTTATCATACGTTTTTGTCATATCTCTTATCCTATCTCATTTTATATGATATTTATAGGTAGACTGATCCGTTTATTATTTTCTTCTTAAATAATACTCGGGTTAGACCGAGGTGTTACAGGTGCTTCCACTTGACTATTTAGCAGGGACTAGCTTCTGACTTTTGGCTAACTACTTAGCTTAGTAGTTTTTGTTTTTATACATTCGAGATAGAGACTCCTTGATGTATACATATTCTTTTGTCTAGCACTTATATCTATTCTTTTGTGATGTAGTGGATCTAGTTTGACCACTATTTTGATGTACACTTTTATATGTTATATTCATATCTTTTTCCATCTTTGTGATATGAATATTTGCGACTGATTTGTGTTATGCTTATTTCTATATTTGTTTTCGAAGCCCTCATTGTCACTGTGTAGTAGCTTTGAGTTAATATATGATATGTCGGATTTCCTCTTGAAATGAAATGCAAGTCATATTATTTGACATATCGGTACTCTCATAAAGAAATTACACAGATGGTCGCTCCTCAACAGCCTAATTCTTCGTGCTAGTCGACGGCATTACCCTGTAGTGTCCTTGGCTAGTGTGAGTATAGTGGTGGGGCATCACAGCTTGGTATCAGAGCTAAACTTCGGCACAATGTAGAATAATCTAGCAAGGACCATTGTCCTAAGTCTTTCTTAGGAGTCGTGCCTTAGGATTTTATTCGAGTCATTGGACCCGTACTACCCTATTTTCTTTTATGATGCCTTGTTTTATCAATCAAGTTTGTTTGATATTCATTCTGAGAATAACCTTTTTCCTCTTCTTTCTTTCTTTCTTAAAGAAGAGAAATGGTTAGACCTTACTGTCACAGCGCCGGTCAATCCAATGCTACTCCTCAGGATGGAGTATTCATGTCTGCTCAGCGGATTTTTGATCTTGTGAAGAATGCTCAAGCTGTCGGACCCATTCCAGAGCCAACTCATCCTAAATCTGGGTTTGCACGCTTGTGCAGTGATTACACCAACCTGGGTGGAAGGCCATTCAAGGGTTCCGAAATCATTATAGAAGTCCAAGCTTGGCTTAGAACATGCGATCGCATCTTTTCCTGCATGAATCTTATTGATCTACATCGAGTCCAAGTGGCTTCTAGCATGCTCCAGGAGAGAGCATTAGATTGGTATGAGCTTTTGATTTCTGAAATTATTGCAGCGGATCTTACTTGGGAGCAATTCCGGGAAAGGTTCGAGTTAAAGTTTGTGCCGGAAGATGAAAAAGTATCTTTAGCTCAATGCTTTATTGACCTTGTTCAAGGTGAATCTTCTGTGACCGACTATGTCGCATCTTTTGAATCTCTTTCTAAATATGGGGTCGAGTATATTAATACCCCATTGAAGAAAAATCAGAGGTTTGTCTGTGGGTTGAATAAGAACCTCAAAAGGCCTTTACTCCTGAAACTAGAAGTTTCTTTTGATCAGCTTATTGATACCGCTCTTCGACTTGAAGAGGCCGATAAAGAAAGTGATGTTGAAGTTGTGGGTGCCAAACAAAACTTCAACAACAACAAGAAGAGGCCTGTTAAGTTCAAGCCAAATCCCAACAAGAAAGAGAAGCAAGCAACTTTGGTAGGAAAGACTCCTACCTCTAGTCGGGGGCAATGCTACAATTGTGGTTCTAAGGAACATTATGCAAATAGGTTCCCAAAACCTCTTTTTTGTCGTTATTGCAAAAGTTCGGGTCATCTTTTATCTTCACGCCCCAAACTTCCAAACAAGAAAGTGGGAAAGCTAAATGTTGTGCAAGCTCCTAGTAACACTTCTCTTGGTCAAGGTATTTCTCAATCTATCCTTGATGGCATTATTATATTTCATGATCTTCCTATTTGAGTTCTTTTTGATACGGGTGCATCTCACTCTTTTATATCAAAAGAACTTGTTGATGCTTTGTCTTTAAATGTTATGGGCTTGATGACTTCACTGAGAATAGCGAATCCGGTTGGTGGATCCGCAACACTCGGTTTGTATTGTAAAGATGTCGAGAATATTTTATGTGATTATTCTTTTAGAGCAGATTTGCATGTTATGCGTTACCTAGGTTTCAGAATGATTTTGGGAATGGATTGGCTTAACCGTTATGAAGCCCATATCCTATGTCCTGAGCGGACTATATATCTTCGACATCCTCAATCTGTTAAGCAGATTTCTCTTGTTCTTAAAGATTCTGATTCCAATTCGGTAGCATCCTTATATTCTCTAAATCCTCATGATGACGATAATGATGATGAGGAAGATGTCATTTCCCTCATTTACATTGTTCGTGAATTTCTCGACATATTTGAGCCCGTTTTAGGATTACCACCCAAGCGAGCAATTGAGTTCAGAATTAATCTAATCCCTGGAGCTCTACCTATTACTCGTCCTCCTTATCGTATGTCCAATAAGGAAAATGAGGAGATGCGTAAACAATTATCCGAATTGGAAGGAAACAGATTATTCATTCTAGTTCCTCTCCATGGGGAGCTTCGGCTATTTTTGTGAAGAAATCTGATGGTACACTTAGGCTTTGCGTTGACTACCGCAAGCTTAATGATCTCACAATCAAGAATAAATATCCCTTACCTCGGATTGATGATTTATTCGATCAACTTAGTGGTGCTAGAGTCTTTTCACAGTTAGACTTAGCAACCGGTTTTCATCAGCTCCGTATTGTAGAGGATAGTATTCCTTTGACATCGTTCCGTACTCGTTATGGATCTTATGAATGGCTTGTTATGCCATTTGGTTTAACGAATGCTCTAGCTTATTTCGTTGACCTTATAAACCGAGTTTTCAAAGGCTTGCTCGATCGATTTGTACTTACCTTTATAGATGATATTCTTGTTTATTCTAAAACCGAGGAAGAGCATGAAAAACGTCTTTAGATTGTGTTGGAAACCCTTAGGAGCAATCAATTGAAAGCAAAATTTTCTAAGTGCCACTTTTGGCAATCTCATGTTAAATTTTTAGGACATATTATTTCTGAATCCAGAATTTCTGTTGATCCTTCAAAGATTGAAACGATTCAAAATTGGAAGAGACCGGAGAGTGTGACGGAAATTTGTAGCTTTCTTGGATTGGCGGGCTATTACCGTCGTTTCATAAAAGACTTTTCTAAAATTTCCATGCCTCTTACTAGTTTGACAAAGAAGGGAGTTAAATACATTTGGTCAGACAAATGTGAAACTGCTTTTCAAAAATTAAAAGAGCTCCTTTCCGATGCTCCTATTCTTGTGATTCCCGAAGGGAACCAAGACTTTATTGTTTATATCAATGCTAGTCGTGTAGGTTTGGGAGCCGTTCTCATGCAAAGGGAACGTGTTATCGCTTATGCTTCTAGGCAATTAAAGCCTGTCGAGACTAGATATGCCACTCATGATTTAGAGCTCGCGGCTATTGTTTTCGCCCTTAGAATTTGGCGTCATGGTCTTTTGGGAGAGAAATTTGTTCTCTACACCGATCATAAATCGTTAAAGTATTTATTTTATCAAAAGGAACTTAATTTGCATCAACAACGTTGGCTCGAGTTCCTTGCATCTTATGATCTTGATATTCTCTATACTCCCGGAAAGGGAAATCGTGTTGTCGATGCCCTAAGTCGTAAGCAACAAGTGGTTGTTTCCATGATGGTATCCGAATGGAATGATCTCGAGACTTTATCCACTTGTGAGATTCGAGATCGTGAATCCAATTCATGTTCATCTCTTATTTTAGGTAGCCTTGAGGCTCATCCTTCTCTTTTAGACCGCATTTTTGAAGCTCAAAAGCATGATCCCGAATTGGTTCTTCTTAGCCAAAGTTGTAGGGATAAAATTGATATTGAAGGTTTGAAAGACTTTGATATTGATGCTCGTGGCGGCATTCGAAAATTTTGTAGACTTATCGTGTCAAATATTAGTGATCTTCATAAAGACATTTTAGAAGATTGTCATCGTTCTAAATTTACCATTCATCCCGGTAGTAGTAAAATGTACGCAGACATGAAGCGACTTTATTATTGGGATGGAATGAAATCTGATATTGCTAACTTTATTAAGCGTTGCATGACTAGCCAACTCATAAAGGTCGAGCATCAAAGGCCCGGTGGGTTATTGCAACCTTTGGACATTCCCGATTGGAAGTGGGATCAAGTCTCCATGGACTTTATTGACGGTCTTCCCCGTTCTCGTTCGGGTCATGATAGCATATGGGTGATAGTAGATAGACTTACAAAATCCGCCCATTTTCTTCCCGTTCGGTCTAATCGGACCGTACCTCTTTTAGCTAAACTCTATGTCAAAGAAATTGTTAAATTGCATGGAATTCCTACTTCTATTATTAGCGATCGTGATCCATTATTTACTAGTGGATTTTGAAAAGGTTTTCAAAAAGCTTTGGGAACGAAGCTTAATTTTAGCACCGCTTATCACCCTTAGTCCGACGGAAAAACAGAGCGGGTGAATCAAACTCTTGAAGATCTCCTTCGTTCTTGTGTTCTTGATTTTGGTGGAAGTTGGGAAGATCATATTTCTCTTATTGAGTTTTCCTATAATAATAGCTTCCAATCTAGTATTGGTATGGCTCCTTTCGAGGCACTATACGGAAGGCCATGCCGATCTCCTTCGTGTTGGCTTGAAGCCGGTGAGAAGCTGGTTTTAGGTCCAGATTTTATTCGTGATACCACAGAAAAGATTGACCTTATTCATCATAGGATGAAAGAAGCTCAAAGTAGACAAAAATCTTATGGTGATAACCGAAGAAGGAAATTAGAATTTTCTGTGGAAATTTGGTGTTCATTCGTGTTTCACCTATGAAGGGTGTTGTGCGATTCAGTCAATCGGGAAAATTAGCACCTCGATATATTGGTCCATTTCCCATCACCGAACGCATTGGTTCCATGGCTTATCTCCTTTTATTACCGGCTTAGTTTTCTATTATTCATGACGTATTCCACGTCTCTCAACTACGGAAATGCCTTAGGGATTCCGATTCTATTCTTGAGCCTGATGTTATTGAAGAAATTGAGGTTTCACCTAATTTGACGTATGAGCAACATCTTATTCGTGTCATTGCTACAGAGGTTAAACGCCTTCATAATAAAGATGTCCCGCTTGTGAAAGTTAAATGGTCCTCAAATCCTAAGGATTTCTCTTGGGAATCTAGAGAATTCATCGAGCGAACACATCCGGACTTACTCTCTCGTGCTCCTTAAGGTGAACTTCTCATTTCAAAATTTCTTCTTTTGTGTTGATTATGCCTTAGTATGGTTGTTATTTTTTATTTTCTTCTTAAGTATTGCGAGGACGAAATTTATTTAAAGAGGGGAGTCTATAACAACCTACATATTTTACGATTGTACATTTAAATGTTTTATTTAAATATAGCATCGTTAATCGGATTAAAGTTCGAAATGTTACTTTTTGTAAATAGTCAAATTTGGACTCGAGTTTACTTCCATTGAGTTCAAAATGGCGTTTACAACTTTTTGGAGTATAAACATCGATATGTTTGGAGTTGATTAGAATTTTGATGTTTTCATTTGGGGCTTTGGGTTTGGGTTTCAGCCCACTAACCCAATAAGAGAACCCAACTCCTTTATCAAACACTCTAACTCAACTCCTCTTCATTCATTTCATTCCTCATTTCCTAACACTCAAACTCAAGAGAAAAATGGGGGAAAATGTGACGCCCCACCTCTATACCCACGCCAGCCAAGGACACTACGAGGTAATGCCATCAACTAGCACGGAGAATAAGGCTGTTGAGGAGCGACCATCTGTATAATTTCTTTGTGCGAGCACCGATATGTCAGATAGAATAGAATGCATATCTTTTAAAGAGGAAATCCAACATACCGATACAAACACAAAGCTATCACACAGTGGCTATATATAATCTTCGGAAACAAATATAGAAATAAACGTAACACAAATCAGTCACAGACAATTCATATCACAAAGGCGGAAATAGATATGAATATAACACATGAAAGTGTACATCAGAGTAGTGGTCAAATAAGATCCACAATAACACAAAAGAATAGATACAAGTGCAAGACAATAGAATACGTATACATCAAGGAGTCTAATCTCAAATGCATACAACAAAA
Organism: Allium fistulosum; assembly: GCA_030737815.1. Taxonomy (NCBI): domain Eukaryota; kingdom Viridiplantae; phylum Streptophyta; class Magnoliopsida; order Asparagales; family Amaryllidaceae; genus Allium; species Allium fistulosum. The sequence goes on from CM060902.1 coordinate 101,436,678, forward strand.
ACTACTAAACTAGAGTAGTTAACCAAAAGTCAGATGATGGCTCCAGATAAGAAGTCATGAGGAAGCACCTGTAAAATCTCAGTCTGACCCGAGTATTATTTAAGAAGAAAATAATAAACGGATCAGTCTAGCTATAGATATCAGATAAAGTGATATAGAATAAGAGATATGACAAAAACGTATGATAACCATAAAGTCATACTGTGGTAAGTATCTAATCGAAAATCAATCCAGAGGTTAATCAATATCACAAGAATCTTTTCAAAGGTTAAAAAGAATGTCATATTCTTTATTTAATTCACCAAGCCACAATAAATGACATACATATCAATGCCCATCGTAAATGCTGGTGAAACATAAATTCCAGAAATCAATATCCAGAAATCAAATAATCCGAAGCAACGACGTCGTACAGCGTAACGTCCGATGATCCAGAGACAAAAAAATAAATAGGAACAACGACGTCGTACAGCGTAACGTCCGATGAACCAAAGCACAAATAAAAGGAACAACGATGTCGTACAGCGTAACATCCGATGAACCAAAGCATAGGAAAATGGAACAACGACGTCGTACAGCGTAACGTCCGATGAACCAAAACACAATAAAAAGAAAAGGAAAAACGATGTCGTACAGCGTAACATCCGATGAACCAACACGTAGTAAAATGGAACAACGACGTCGTACAGCGTAACGTCCGATGAACCAAATCACGATAAAACGGATCAACGACGTCGTACAGCGTAACGTCCGATGGACCGAATCAAAGAGACATCGCACATTGCTAGTCTAAATCACAAGAATGATCGTCATGATCATAAGGAAGTGTCGATTACACTAAGCTAGAAATTAAAATTCCTAAACCCTAGTTTTATTAGGAAATTCAAGTTCTTGCTCTAAAATCAAAGAGAAGCTTAAGTAAGCATCCTCTTCATCTTCTCCATCTCAATCTCTCTTCAATGTTCAAAAATTCCTATAACTTAACTTAGGAAAAACTTCACCTTTGATAATAGATTGATGATTTTAGAGGTGTATTGAAGAGGAATTGGTCTTGTCTTGTTTTAAAACTTCTCATTCGTTGTTTTTGGGTTTAAAGGTGAGTTTGTTGAACTCACATCTACGTCTATAACTTTCATTGTTGTTAGGTATGAATTCCTAACATTTATTCATGTTCATTTGCTTTTGATTTGGATTGATTGGTGAATTTTCCAATTTTTGGTTTTTAAGTCCAATTTTATGAAAATCCTACTATGGATGTTTGGACATGATATTTGGGGTGTATCGAAGAGCCTATATGGCTGGGTTGTCGCTTGGCATAAATCCCTAGTCTTCGTTGCTCGTTCGATCGCTCCCGAATCGTTTTGGCCATCATGGCCTAGGCAAATTGTTGCCCAGAAAAGGCAACCAGACGTCTAGTTGTAAGGTCCAAACGTCTGGTTTGGGCAATAGATGAAAAAAAACGGCAGAGACTTGGAGCAGACGTATGGTCCAAACCTACCAGACGTCTGGTTAGTTTTCAGACGTTTGGTTTGAGTTGAGACGTCTGGTTTGAGTTGAGACGTCTGGTAGGTTTCTTGAATATTTCCAGAACCCAAATCCAGACGTCTGGATGAACCCATAGACGTCTGGAACTATTCATTTTGCCTATTTTGGCTGTTTTTTTAGTGGATTTCCAATTTTAATCGATTTTTCTTGATCCGGTTAGTTGTTCACTTATTATCGACTTTGATGACTTCTTTCTTTGGATTTTTGGGAATATCCATTTGATGGATTTGATATCGATTTTTATGGATTTAATTCACATTGTCGTATGTGAATTTTTGGTGATTGATTGTTTTTACAATCATCTTTGTGATTTGTCACATTAAAATACAAAGGTTTCGATACTAGTAGTAAATACTAAAACTCTTTCATTAAAACGATTTCGACACTATTTTTAAATATAAAGCTCGCTTTTAAAACCGTTTTCCAATCTATTAGTATATACAAACATTTACCTCATTCGTATGAGAAATCTAATTAAACGGCTTAGCAAAACAAGTGGTATGAAACGCTTGCGTTTACTTCGTCGGTTAATTCTTGGACTTGTACAATTGAACTCTCGTGACAATTCGAGTGGAAATCTACAATTTGTTCGTAAATATTTAAGTTAAGCTAGTGGTTATGGGGCATGAAGCTAAACTCATTTATTTACTAGCTTAGTGTAATTTACACTTGTCGATCATTGATGATCATTTTGTGATTTAGACTAGCGATGTGCGATGTCTCTTTGTTTGTGTGGGGGACTAAAAACCCCGTTTGTGGAGCTTCGGTTCAAATTGGTGGGGTAGCGACCCATGGTCTTCGGGCCGTTTGTTGAGCTTCGACTCAAACTAGATGGTTAGCGACCATGGAATAGCGTTCCATTTGTGACACGCATGTTGGTAAGTTTTCATGCTCCCGTTTGTGATATGCCTCCCCCTTTGTGTTTTCTGGATTTCTGGTTGTTGATTTCTAGAATTTGTGTTTCACCAATTTTCGTGGTTTGCGTTGATAAGCTTTATCAATATTTTTGGTTTGGTGAATAAGTTAATGAATATGACATTCTTTTTGGTGTTTGAGTAGATTTGAGATATTGTATGATTTTTATTGTTATTGAATGTATACTTGTCACGGTATGGCATTATTGTTATCATACGTTTTTGTCATATCTCTTATCCTATCTCATTTTATATGATATTTATAGCTAGACTGATCCATTTATTATTTTCTTCTTAAATAATACTCAGGTCAGACCGAGGTATTACAGGTGCTTCCACTTGACTATTTAGCAGGGACTAGCTTCTGACTTTTGGCTAACTACTTAGCTTAGTAGTTTTTGTTTTTATACATTCGAGATAGAGACTCCTTGATGTATACATATTCTTTTATCTAGCACTTGTATCTATTCTTTTATGATGTAGTGGATCTATTTGACCGCTATTTTAATGTACACTTTTATGTGTTATATTCATATCTGTTTCCGCCTTTGTGATATGAATATTTGTGACTGATTTGTGTTATGCTTATTTCTATATTTGTTTCCGAAGCCCTCATAGCCACTGTGTAGTAGCTTTGAGTTTGTATATGATATGTTGGATTTCCTCTTAAAATGAAATTTAATTCATATTATCTGTCATATCGGTACTCTCACAAAGCAATTACACAGATGGTCGCTCCTCAACGGCCTTATTCTCCATGCTAGTCGATGGTATTACCCCGTAGTGTCCTTGGCTAGTGTGAGTATAGAGGTGGGGCATCACAGATCCATCGGGCAAGACTCCTCTTTGCCTATCTATCTAATGCACTGAACCTTCAAGCAATTAGCTAGGGCCAACTCTAGAAAGGAAGTGTGGCCGCTATGAAAAAATTTACTTTCCTCTACGTAAGCAGTGAATCTGCATAAGTCTGTTATCTATTTCAGCCTGAAGCTTCATTCTCGCATTGCCCGGACGTTGGCTTGGAATTCCGCCCTCTTCAAGGAAATATCCCAAGTACATATATATTTCTCATTTAAATTAAAATTAAGTAAATAATATTAAATTTTTTAAATCATGTGCATGCAAAACAACTTGTTTTGACCTAATTAGAATAATTTGTAAATATATTTATATATGTATGTTAGTTTTTAAAAAAAAGTTTTAATTTAAAGTCGTTTAAATTATTTTTAAATTTGAAAGGAAAAGACATTTTTTTATTAACATGGCCGAAAGCAAAATGGATTTATATACACAAGAGATTTTTTATATAATATACTTTTGTATAGATCGACATCAAATACATATGCGAATCTGTGATATAATCTAACATAACAAGTACAATAACATGATGATTACTCATATAAATTCGTATAAAATAAATGTTACCTTAGCTTTGGCCTAATTGTAACACCCTAAATGTTGATCAAGTGATCTCCTAAAATCTGATTCTAACTCTTCCAAAACTACTGGTAACCGAAGAGATCTATGCATATTTATTTAATTTGATTTAAATTTGTGTCTGGTTTGAAAAATTAGAGGAGGTGATGGCTATGACTTTCAGCCAAGAGGAGAAGGGGAGCATAGAGAAAAAAGTGAAGTCTCAAACGAGTAGAGTGTAGAGTTTATATAAGAAAAGGAAGAGAGAAAAGGGCATTAAGATCTCATCTCTCACCCTATCTTTTATCCACTAATTCGAACCCAAATATAAAAAGTATCACACCCTCCTAACCCCCTCAAATTTTCCAGCCATATCATAAGGCTAATGGGTCTAGTTTCACTTTCAAACATTATTAGTAAATTCACATTTAAATCAAATTCAAATGCACATCGATATCGTATATCGATACATATGTATATAAGTTTTACATAAGCACTATATTCAATACCGATACAGACAAATCAAATATAATTTTATAATTAATATTTCATAAATATTAATTAATTTATGGACAATTATAATTTAAATAAATCAGGTGGTATTCGAAGTATTCAACATTACAGTTATGTGACCCTTAGACGTAAATTCAGTCAGCGATTAATATCAAACACTTTGAATATTAACGTTCATGCGTCACTTTAGCTAGTAGTGTGAAAGTTTTATCGAATTTATCAGTTACAGTTTTGGTAAAATCCAATTTTACAATTTCAGGTGATCCTTGGCAACGATAATTTTTTACAGCAATTTTGTTCGTCAAAACTATATCACGTTTGAATTTATCGAATTTGATATTGGTCAAAATTCAAATATCGTCCACATTCAACTTGTATAGTCCAAACACAAAGTCCTTGGTTTAATAATAAATTATTATTAAACTGAACTGCTTTGTCCAGAGATTTTGACTTTAGTTGACGTCGGTTAACCGTGACACTAACCTTATATAACCGAGGAGACGAATTCTCTATTGAATAGTGTTTCACATCCAATGCTTTTGTAGAATACAATAGCCTATGATTTTTGTTTGATGATAATAAACATATATATATATATACTTGTTTAAATGTATTTGTTATTGTACTATTTTATTTTTCCACATAATTAAATAAATATTTGTTGAATAAAATAAATAACTCAGAATTCATATTTAAACAAATAGTTTATTCAAACAAATATTTTATTACAAATTCAAATAGTACAAATTTGAGCTCTCACTACATTTACTCATTTTCAATTACAATACAATTTCAATTACAACACAATTTTCACTCTGCCATTTTCACCTCACTATATATATTCACTCATCACTCGTATTTAATCTTCAACTCTGCTCCAGCCTGTGGCCAGCATCTGAACTATCTGAAAAATAAACACTAACGTAGTAAAATTGAAAAAGAAATATTTTTGCAATGCACAATGAAGTGTGTGTGTTTGAAAATATTATTTTCCTCAGTTATTTGGGTTGTTCGTTGTCATTTTTGTTAATTCATCTTACATGAACAACTTGTGACATGCACACATGCCACAAGGTCGTGCACACCGATATACACTTGCTTGTTAAAATCGCAGGGATATGTGAGCACAAGGACAAACCTAAGCAAAAACTGGATTCAACTCAATGTGCAAAATATCATGTTCAAACCAGGTCAATGAATTGATTTGAAGCAATGTAGTTTTTAACTCACTTCAAATCAAAACAACACACAGACCAGACCAGGGCAGTGCACCAGAAATGTACTCAACCAAATGTACAAACCAGCATGACAACAGACTCATATACAAAGTGCAGACCAACCATGTGCAACCATACAACCAGACACAGCAATTCAGGGCTGCACATATGTACAAAGTGGTGCATGCAGCAAATCACAAAAGCAAAATCAGAATGCAGTAAAACTCAAGCAAGGAACAAGACAACAACACATCACATGTACAAAGGTTCAGAGGCAACCCAAACTAGATTTCAAATCAAAACAAGAACACACCAGCAATGGATGGTTAGAGAAATGCAAGAGTCAATGCATTGTTAGAACTTTTGCTTAAGCACATGTCTGATATGGATCTTATGGTTCTCCAAACTTGCCTCACAACTGCAGTTGTTATGTGAGTTGATGCTGTCCACATCGTGTCTGTATATCATAACTGCAGTTTCAGTAACTTTTCTATTTACATATGCAGGTAAAAATAATCCACATCGCTATCTATATAGCTGAAACATGTGTTTTGGTTTGGCAAACAGTGAATGAATACTATACATTTGTCCTAATTCAACATTTTGATGTAAACTGAAAGGACACGATGACTGTGCAATTCTCCTCTTTACTTGTACCATTGAAAACTAAATAGTGCCAAACTACCATAACACAATTCAAAACTATACCAAATTTCAAGCTTTCAATAATTACAAAGCTAAAACAATTAATTATAAGACTATGAAAATTAAAACAATGTTACTAGATATCAAAAGTACAAAAATGTTGGCTTAACAAATAGTAGAGAAGGAAAGGATAAATGACTACCAGGTTTAGTTAATGTATAAAATTACTAAGGATGATAAAACTAAATAAAAATTCAACCTTGTGGGTATCAACAGTCTTGACAGTGGAAGGTGTCTACTTTCTGCCATATAATAAGCAAGGAATAAAATTACTGGCCTAATTACAAATAGTATAAAGCAAACTCTTGGCCAGTATGTGGATAAAACCAAACTCTTGGCCAATATTAATGAAATATATTTATATAATTGTTTGGCAAGCAAGCAAGAACCCTAATATTTATATAATTGTTTTACAGTCTACTCAACAGAATTAGCTATGATTTATAAAGCTATTTAAATAAATTATTGAATATTTTAAGTTATTTCTGGTTGTTTAAATTGGCATGATACAAAATTGAGTGAGCTATGTTTCATATGCATATTAAAAATCTTAATTATCATCTAACACAATGAAAGTGAATGTTATATCCATTCACACTTCTGTAAGAATAACTTGTTGGTTTTTTTGGAAAGGATAAATCAATGAAATATCATGTTTTTGCTTGGGGTTTTAGACTAGGTAACATCACTCTTTATTATTGGCTATCATGCTTATTTAGTACTACTATGGTGAAAATCTACCAAAAGTTTCGTAATTGCAAATTTTGATTTTATTCTCAAATTTAGTTTCAAGTTGAATATATATAATTCCTCTAACTCTAGTTCTACCCAGTTTCATATCAGAATTAAATGCTGATCATTATATTTGAAAATTTTAGAACTTATGTCAGATGCAAAATATGAATTAGTTACGATCGTCTATTTTTATGTTTCAACGATAATTCGATGTCATATGTATGATTCAAGGTTGTGCATATGGACCACAAAAATTCTGGTCTCCCATCCTAGTACTACAACCACCAATATGTATAAAATTCCATCATGTACACGAGAGTTACTCTACGTAAAATCCCCAGTTTCCAGTAAAATCCCAACATGAATACATAAAATTTATTTTACCATAGCCTCTCTTGAATTTGTTTGAAAATATTCATAAAGTGGTAAACCTGGGGTTTAGGGTGGTACCGCCAAGTGAATTAGTTTTCAGCCACACAATTCAGGCTATGACAGATATTTCTTACCACTGCTACTGGAATCAGTAATGTTGAGTGAGAGTTGATAACTGGAGGAATTGAAGTCTTGAACTACTATCTCCAATGCTACTCTTTGCTCTCTACTCAGGGGAGAGTCCGGGTTAATGAGAACCCCAATTCGAATTGAGGCAGCTCTTCCTAAGAATAGTTGAGAGGAGAAAAATATGAGAGAAAACAACGTAGTGTGCACTAAAGACATGATCGTAGCTAGATTAGTAATCGTTAAGTAATATTTATACCTCATCATACAATTCACCAATAAGTTTGAGACTAGTTCACTCAGATGACATTAAGTTTATTTAAAAAAGAAAAACCTCATCGTACAATTCACCAATAACTATTTTATCTCATTTAAGTATTAATATATTTCTCCATAGCCCATCCTATTTGGAGTTAATGTATAACAAATTCATCTTGTTTGGATTAATTATCGGAGCAACCGCAAAAAGTAATGAGAAATTTATATTTTCATGCAAGACAATATCCACAGACAGCTTAAAAATTGCAAAGAACACAAAATTAGTGAATTCAAGTAATGAATCAAAGAATGATTAGGTATATAGACATAAATAAACTAGAGTGCTTAGTTATTAAGTTGAAGTATACTTTGGTTGCCTAAAATATGGTAATGGATACCAAAAACATCAAACTAAATAACCAGAAACCTTCCACTCAACCCACAATATCCATTACTATACAGCATGTGCCTTATCTATTACATATTTTGAGCAATAATAATCAATACCTAATCTTAAATATTCTCACAAAGTTTAGCAATGCCTTGTTCCAGGATATATGACCGCAAAATACGAATCACAAAGTCAAAAGTTCAGCAGTTGATTGGTGATTGTATACAAAATTGTGATGTCTTTTTTGGTGCAAAATTACTTATATACTTATTTCAATCTAGTTATAGATGTGCATGAGATATTAATATAGATAAAATAAAAGAGAAACTAACATAATTATTGCTTAAAAAATAATCAAAATGGGAAGTACGGTCACACTCAAAATTCAGTAGAGATAAAAAATGGTAATAATACAGGGAACTTTACTGCACTTACAAAAAATTTAGCAAGTAGATTTTACTGCACTTAAAAAAATGGTAATAATACAAGGAATTATTCTGAGAGTTCGTCCCCTCCAATCCAAAATCACAATCAACTGAAATTTCACCACCGCATGCCTTCTGCTTGCCTAGAAACTTACTTATCAGTATAGTAGGCGGATCAGCTTTAGGAGTCACGTCATCATCATCGATTTGAATGGCGGAGAAGTCGCGGCGCTCGGCGCCTGGGATCATGGGGTTCTTTTCCGGTTCGGAAAGTGAATATTTGGAGAATGAACGTAATGTGGAGTGCTGCCTGCTGCTAATGATTTCTACTTCCCAAAGTAAGCGAATTGGAGAATGAACGTGACAGAGGGAAACGATTTGGGGAAAATGCGGCCAGGGACAAGCGTGGCTAGGGTTAAGCGTGATATGTTATTCAATTACAGTTTTGCCCTAGTATATTTCAATTAACTCCAATTAAACAAGGCTTACAACGAAAATAAGTGTCTCCATATTTAAAAGTGTAAATTTTTATTTTCAGTAACACATATATTGGATAGCGACACTTATTAGTGAGACTAAAATGCAACCCATATAAGCGTCGCCAAATGAAAAAAAAGTGTTGCCAAATGACTGTTTTGGTGTAGTGAAGTCTAACAAAATCAGTGCAGACCACAACACAATGCAACACATACCGGGAAATGAAATGACTCGAAGAAACTGCACAGTTAACTTGAAGCAAAACAAGACCAAATTGAACCACACTCAAATTCAACATAACCAGACCTCAATGAGACTAGAACAATGCTAATGAACACAGCAGTTCAAAACCAGACCAGACACAAATGCATCAAGCTACTTTCAGGCATGAACACAGTGCAACATGAAGACCACCAGATCAGACCAGACTTCAAGATGAACCAGACCAGACAAGCAGTGGTGAACACAAAGGCAAGAACACAGACCAGATGAATGACCACATACAAACCAAAACCAATCAAGCATGAAAACAACAGCCTCAACCATAATATGAAAAAGTGCAGACACATGAAGACTCCAACCAGAACAAAGTCACGATGCTTCAGACATGAGTATATGCAACCAAGCAACTGGACATGGAACTCGAAGCAAGCACAGTGGACAGAGCATAACCATCACATACATATATACATGATAGTACACACACACACACAGATATATCTATATATATATATAGTGATAACCAGAATTGATGCCATAAAAAAATGAAGTGCACCAGACCCACACAAGCATAGTGACATGAACCACATATGAAAACATGAAGCAAGATGCAACAAGCAAAATCAGAATCACACACATATATACATGCATATATGTATGTATATACATGGAGATGACCGGCATTTTTTAACAAAATCAAGTAATCAGAGGTCATAATGAATTGAACAAATTCATATTTATCTCAAAGTCAAATGATCAAGCCAAAAAATTCAATCAGAGGTCACGGTGAACGATAAACAAGTCAAGTTTATCACAAATTTAAATGTCAAAGTCAATGCTAGTAAAGAATGGAATCAGTGAACAAGTCCATATTATCATAAAAATTCAAATGCCGAAGTCATAGGAGAAAAGAACGAAAAGCAACTCGAATATATCAACTAAGAACAAGTCATAAATCATTACCAACGTTCGATTACAAATCAACAACGAGCACAAAAACTTGAAGTTTCAAACCAAAAATATACGAACGAAAATATAGGGTTTTCATCCCTATTTAACCCAATTTCATCATCGGCAAATACTCATTCGAGTTCAAGCAAATATCAGAGCAAGCCAAATCATGAACTGATTTATAACTCGAATCAAAGTCGAGAACTAGAAGGGTAAAAATCACGTACCAATTTATCAACATCTAACTCGACTTATTGAAGCGGCCGCAAGCGATCAAAGCCAAGGAATCGATTGATAAGGCAAATCGAAGTAAATTCATCACTGCAATTGATCGAGTTGATTCAACGACTTCAATTTTGAACGAAGCCCTAAATCCAGATTGATCAAGAAAACAAGGCGGCCACAAAAATAAAAAAAGGGAAAGCGACTGTTTTTTTATCTTTTAATTATTGGAGTACATTTGTTAATTTATTTGGGCCGAATTATATTGTAGGGCTTTGTATTTAATTTTAGTACTTTAGTTCCTTTTTAATTTTTTGAGTCAAACTCTAGTTGTGTAACTAGGTACGAACTACGGTTTTGTAGTTCGAGAATTCGCAACTCAGTTGTTGAGTTGTGGCACGGTTTTGAGTTTAGATGTAACGACCCACTATTTTGGACCATTCAAATCGACAATAATCCACAAATGTCTGACTTGAATAATTCAAAATAACATATTGTAATAAAATTTAGAGCAAATAAAATCAAATACAGAATCACAGACACAGAATATCAGAATAACTTGCAGCAGAAATTAAAATACCATAGTAGTTCATGAAGCTACTATAACAAAATCTCAAACAAAATACATAATATCAGTCTGAAAAAAACATATACAATAGAAATCTCAAATACATAGAAGTTTATAAATACCAGAGCTGAAATAGAACAACTGAAACTGAAAGGGAATAGATAACTAGACAAGCAGAATCTCCAGCGATTCCTAGCTCCAAAAAAGAAATCCAAAGCTAAGCTGTAAATAATCAGGCTGACCCGAGCGTAAAGTAAAACACAAAACAATCGAGTCAGGACATACACACTTATATAATGTAAACCAACTCAAATGAACTGTAGTATTAATGCACAATAACTTAAAGGATGCTTGGGATCGCCCATCCTCTAAGGATCAGTTAAACCATAAATTTAATTACATCCCATGGTTAAAATTCCAAAATGGTAATTTATACTTCGAAATCAAATATCATTTCAAATCCATTTCAAAATATCAAAATATTTCAAATCAAATTATTCCATTTAAATCATTTAAAAATGAAGTTATTATATTTAATAGTCAATATTCAATTCTCAAAATTTTACCACTTTCAGAATTCATTTATTCACATAAATTTAATAAAACAGTGAAAATTCAACTTTCACAACACTTAGAAAATGCTACAGAAAAATTTTGTTTAAAAAAACAATTCAATTAGCAAAAGACATCATTTAAAGTGCTGTAATAGGTTTAGATTTCAAATAAAACTTTAGTTAAATTCAGCAACTACGGCACTTACAAAGTGCGGCAATAGCCCTTAGTTCATTTTAGCCATTTAGTTCATTTATCAATTTCAGCATTTACAAAATGCTATAATATCTTTAACTTTAGAAATGATAGCATTTCAGGAATGCTGTCCATTTAAATTCTAAACTTTCACTATAATTTCATAAATAATTAAAATTTATTTAAATCGATTTTAACTTACAAAAATCATATTTTCTCACTTTAAAAAAAAATCGTTTAAATACCCCTTAATTTATGATTTTTACAAAGTGAAATTTTCACAAATAATTATCAAATCTTTAATGATTCATTGTAAAAATAAATGTAAAATTTTATAACATTTCATTTACTTAACATTTTAATTAAGTTTACCATTTTATAATTTTATTTAATTTTATTTTATTTTCTTAACTTAACTTTTATTTTTAAAATACTTTCACATTTTCCAAGTTAAGTTATACTTCAAATTTCAATTTTTAAACATTTATATATTTAACTATTTTTAATTTATAGAAAAATCTATAACACTTTATAAAAATCATTTTTAAATTCAAGTTAGAATTCAAATTATCATAATATTTACATTTTCAAAATATTTTAGAAATTTAAGAAAAATATATTTTAACCACAGTCTTTATAAAATTTCTAACCTAAGTCCAATGATACAGATAATATATCATTTCAATCCGTAATTTGCAAAGGAAAATCCAGGTTTTAACATTTCAAACCCGCAATCCCAAGTTAAATGAAATAAATAAAAATCGTTCAGGCCTATCATTTCAGCCCATAACGATTTTTCCCTATTCTAAAGTCCGTTCGGGTATGTATCATTTCAACCCATAGTGATTCTATTCTATAGGGAACTTGCAGTGTGATAAACTGATATAAATAAACAGAATAACATTATATAACAGTAACATATGATATGACAGGTGAATAAACAAGGTGATCATCATATAAATAATATCATAGTCAGGTATAATATGATAATATGAACTACAGATTCACAGGATGTCAATTTACTACTTATATAAGTACGGAATGTCTAGTGAGAAATACTCACCTCTACAAGCTGGAGATAGCACAACAAGACACACAAACAAAGATCTGGAAAGCACGAAAGCACGACTACGATTCAAGCGTGGGGAGAGCCAAAGCTATTTGTCTTGTACATAGAAACAAAACAATATATATAACATGAATATACAACACCAAATATCACACTAACAAGCTAGAAACTAAGGAACAACAAATAATTAAATGGCTTGCACTTGCTTTCACCATCACTATGCTTGGCCAAAGAGTGATAAGGCATGGCCATGGGGTGTATTTGGTCAAGTATGGTTAAGCCAAGGTCGGCGTAGCTATGGTATGAAGTTATGGAAGTTGTTATGTATGAAAATACAAGTACAAGGCAAACAAGTGTATTTTTTGCACAATTTCAAGCTTCGGGCAAGGCTACAAATGGCACGGCCAGTCCTGCTAGAGGCTAGGAGATGGTGTGGCAGTGGTTTTGGTTCAGGTATGGGCTGGAGAAGGTGGTGAAAAGGGCGGCTAAAGGGTGCGGTGAAGTGGTGGAAGTTACAAGGTGGGAATACAAAGGGTTTAAGGCAAATAAGTGGATATTGGTGCAAACTTTGGGGTCGGCCTGAGGTGATGTGGGCATGGCCATGCTAGGGGAAGGTCGGGTGGGGTCTGGAGTGTCGGCCAGAGGTGGTGGCGGCCAAGGAGGTGGTTTAGGTGAAAAATGAAGGGTATGTGCATAAAGGGTTCGGCTAGGCTAGTTTCAAGGTGATTTTGCAACATTTGGTTATGATAGCTTCAAGGGGGCTCACGACCTGGTCAAGTTAGAGGGAAAGGATGGTGGAGTGTCCATGGATAGTGGTGGCATTGGTCGGAAGAGGTGGTGGAGGAGTATGGCCAAGTAAAGCATGAAGATTTCAAGGCAATTTACAAAGGAAAATCAATAAAAGAAGGTGAAAAAGAATAGAAAAGGGGAAGACATTACAATTTTTTTTCTTCAGATCCGAAAACATATGTGAATGAGGAATGATAAAGTGATGTTTTCACGTGAATTGCATAAAGAAAGTCACGGCTATAGGCAAGAGAAAGAACGGCCCAAAATTATGAAGAGATGTGAAGGTGGAAGGTCAAAGGTTAAAGGCCAAAGTCTCTTGATATTTCCTTTTCTTTATGCAAATAAATCAAAATAAAATCCAGGAAAATAAAATAAAACTGAATACAAAATATAGTGAAAATGAAATGAATAAATAAATTTTAGGAAAATATAGAAAAATATAAGAATATAGTTAATTATATGTAAACTAGTATTGAAAATTGAAAACAAAATATAACTAGTTTTTGGAAAAATAACAACTACACTTAAAAATGTTTTAAAAAATAAAATATATACATAACAAGTCATATTACATACATATACACAAATTAAAACAAGATATGACAAATAAAAATATTATTTATATAATTTAAAATAAACAATATTGTTAAATAAATCAATTTACACACAATATTGTAAAAAGCATAACTTTCACAATAAAAATCGGATTTCAACGAAATGAAAAGTAGTATTCTTGAAATTAAATCTACTTTCATAATAAAAGATAAAATTCAAGAATTCAAATATTTAAATTTAAATTTAAAAGTCAAAGTTTGACTAAATTGACCAAAATCCACATTTTCTGGAAATATTCTATTTATTCAGGTTTGAAATTATAATTCACATGAAAATCAACATTTATATTTAAAATAACCTAATTTATTCATTTTAATAAATAAAATAAAGTTTTAAAATCAGGAATTTAAATAAAATAATCAAAATAAACAATTAAAATAAATCACAAAATTCAGGGTTGTTACACTCTCCCCCACTCAAACCTTTTCGTCCTCGATAACGAATGAGGTACGGAAAACACAGAAAAGATAGAATGGAATAGGATTAAGACAAGATGACAAGAAGATTAAAATTATACCTGATAACTGTTGTTATAGGTAAGTTTAACAAGGTGGAGAATAGGAATAGCTAGAAGGGAAAATAGGACGAAAGACAAGGATGAGCCATTAATTTAAAACCATATAAATTTCAATTGGAATTCTTTAATACTTAATAATTTGGTTAAATCCATTTTATTATATCCATAAAAGTCCTTTAAATTCAACTTGTTAGTTAAGAAGTAAACAATATTTAAAACACTTTAAAATCTTTTAGAAAGGAAATAACTGATCAAAATATCCTTTATATAATATTTTATCAAAATACTTTTATAACTCGATGTCTTAACAAGTTTATCCTCGTTCCTATAGACTCTGGCAGTGCGTTGATCAGGCGCAAAGCTAGAATTCTCCAGGTACTTAGTAGACTTGTTTCAACACCCAGTGAAAATACTGGAAAACTTAAAAAAACAGATATGGAAAGTACAATCCAAACAAAACAACCAAAACATTTGTCTAACCATGGATCGCAGATACACAAAGGTTACGCCTGGATCCCCCAGGAAACATCCGTATCCGTAAGCTTTCTAAGCCCTGCGAATTTCTCCATGATGACTAGTAGACCGCAGATACACAAAGGTTACGCCCGGATCCCCCAGGAAACATCCGTATCCGTAAGCTTTCTCAGCCCTGCGGATTTCGCTACTAATACGACCTACATAGATCACAGGATACACAATGGTTACGCCTGAATCCCCTAGGAAACCTCCGTACCCCTGGGCCATCTCAGCCAGGTGAATTACACTATGAAGTCGCGCTCGTAAGACCATGGGTAACGCCATGGAATTCGATGGAAACTCGAGTATCATATCCGGAAAACCAAAAATCAGAGAAATATCGATAGAATGAATCCACAATGTGGCCACAAAGCGAATATCAAGCAGAAGGCACTTTCCATATCTTTACTTCAAAAATATGTATCATATAGTACCTTTTCAAATCACTTTCAAGTATCATACTTATATAAAGTCCATTATATATAATATTTCATTTTCAAATCAAATACTTTCCTAAATCAATAGTATATCAAATCACACTTATATAGACTTCAATTATATAAGATTTCACTTTTCAAATTGAGTACCTTTTCAAATTCATAGTTTTTGAATCAACATCATACTTATACAAACAAATTTTACATAAGTTCGACAACTCCCAAATCAAGTATTTAGTAACACAAGGTTCTCAAATTTCAATTTGTTTCAATATCAATACAATTTTAAAATATCATATACGCTTTCACCAAATTATTCTTCCAAATCAAATATCTTCAGTTCCAAAGTTTCCAAAATAATAAATTCAGAAAATAAATCCAAATTTCCAAATCAATATAATTTAAGTCAAACAATTCATTTCCAAAATCATCTTATATTTTCATAAAGTCTATCTTATATAAGGATCAAAATTTAAAAAAAAATTCGCTGCATGAAGAGCCATATGGGATTGAACATCTTTGCTTACTAAAAGATTTTTAATTTAGAATAGTTTTGTATAAAAAAAATAGTTGTAAAATAGTTTTGTATATAAAATAGTTTTGTAAAAGTAGTTTTGTATATAAAATAGTTTTGTAAAAGTAGTTTTGTATATAAAATAGAATAAAATAGTTTGTTTAAGAAAATAAAAGAAAAATAGTTAAAAAAACGTTTTAAATTGATAGTAGTTTTTCATAAAGGAAAATTTCCAATTAAATTACAAAGATATCCAACCCAACAACTTCCAATTTCAGCGTCAAGTATATCAATGATATTAGAATATAAGATGTACATATCTGTGCAGTTAATGCCCCGCTATTACCCCGCTATAACCCCGCTATATCTCATAGCGGATTTCTACCGCTACGATTTTTCCATATAGCACCAATATATAGCCTTTCTGCTTTAAGCCCCGCTATTTCCGCTATATCCCGTTATTCCCGCTATATTCCGTTATTTCCGCTATATCTTCTTTAATAAAATGAATAGAAAATTTGCATTTATACATTATAAAAATTATGAAACTAGTTTATTTGATTTAATTTTTAATATATTTTTAGAAATGAAAATACTCTAATATTCTACTAAATTCAATTATGTTATATAACAGTTTTATGTTTATTTAAAGTATATTCGCACATGTTTTTATTTAAAATTATTTATGTATTAATTATAATTCAATTGAATGATATTTTTTCATTTAATTACCATTTATATATTTGAAAAAACATCAAGTACGAGTTTTATATACTATTTTAGAGCCATCCGCTATATCCCGCTATATCCTCGCTGTATCCCCGCTATGACTTTTTGCACCTCCACCGCTTTGAATCCGCCGAGCGCTTTAACTACACAGGTACATATGTCATCATTTCGCAACATCACATTCGATCGCTCGCTCGATCACACAAGTTCGCTTTCAAACTAGTATTATCCATTCGACTTCCCTAATGCGGACTTCGATATGGTTTCTCGACTAGAAGCCATCAGTCTCCTTGCATAGCCATATACTATGATAGAGAAATCTAGAATCAAGCCCAAAATCCATATCAAATATTCACCATCAAGAATCAAATGAAAAATCCTAACACGAAATGGTGTAATTCACCTCGAACTTGTGTACTCAAATCTGAATCAAATTAATTATGCGAATAAAACAGCGTACGTACAACTTATGTATCTATTCCAACTTGTTCAAAATATAGTTTTATAAAGATGTTACCCAGTTAAAACATTTAAACTAAATTTTATTCAAAATATTTTGAAGACCAAATTCTTTTCAAAACATTTCAAATCTAAATTTCATATTCGAAAAATTCAAAATAGCCTTATTCATTTACTTAACAAAATAGTTTCAACTTATTTAAACCATATTACTACCTACTTTAAACATACATACCAAACATATATACTTTATACTTTAAAATTTCTTGGCTTTTGAAAAGTTAACCTCGATTTGGAAGTGCTCGAACCTTCAAAATAGTCGAAGATACCATATTTCAATCCAAGAGTTGGAAATCACCAACAAATCAGTAAATCAATTCCAAAAGATAGGGTTATATCAAATCAGATCCAAAACTCAAGGACTAAACACCGGCTCATTTCAAATAGTTCAAATATATATACATATATCTTTCGAATATCACATCACACTTCGGAATTTGAAATCAAAAATTGGTTTCACAAATCAATCGCATAGCAAAGCTACCGAAGTGGCCTCTCCCCCGCTCAGAAACTCAAAAATCAATGTCGATGATGCATGCATTCATCACCGAAATTATTTTCCAATGACATAAGTGGGTTCTGGACTTCTATTTTCTCAGACTTCTTTTGAAATTTCTTCAAAATCATTTGAAACTCATTAAAATCATTTGAAACATTTCATATTCGGAAAATACTTTCAAATCATATTATTTTTATTTCAAATCTTAAAACCAATTTCAAAAATGTCGGAGTCCAATCACTCAAATTCAGATTTAAAACCTTCAGTTATAAATTATTCTATATGAAACTATTTCTTATATAAATTTCAAATTTTCAAATCCATTCAAAACTTTAAATTCTCAATTTTAAAATGGTATATAATCCTTATCGAAAACATTTCACTTTTATATATAAATATGGTCATCCTTATCAAAACAACAACTTCGATGAATACACAGTTTTCAAAAGACAATCAACCACACATTTTCCAAGGAATGATTCAAGGATGGATTTCAAAACAAAACAGAGATTCAAATTTAGAGGAACTCTAATTAAATAGAATTCTGATTCGAAGATAAGCTCGAACGAAGATGAGATAAATTAAATTACCAAATAGAAGTTGGATAAGCCTATATAAATCGTGGGCGACCTTAATAGGGTCAACCGTGACTTCAGGAATATAATCGATGCGAAAATCTAAGGAAAATCGACCTTCGATCACCAGAGATAGAACCTAAATATAGCAGAAGATAGAAAACATCATAAACCGAGGATACAGAAATCTCCGGTGAATCAATGCCAATTATAAGGGAGTTTCACCCTTTTCAAATCATTCAAAGATTGGCGGAATCGCCACCTTTATAGAGGTCATTCAAAGTGGAGTTATGGAATGCTCCAAAATCAAAAGAATACAATTAGGGGAGACAGGAATGGATTTTAGAACAAGTGGGAGCATTCCAAAATTCAAAGGAATCCTAATCGAAGAAATCCCAACCAAGCTAGAAGTTCAGAATTTTAAGGAAATACTAATCAAAGAAATTAATAACAAGGTGGATACGAAAGGGATAAAGTTTAGAAAATTTTCTTTCAAAACAAGAAAATTTTATATCAAAATAATCTTTAAAAATCCTTTAAAAATCATGTGTAAATCATTTTATACTTCGAAAATACGTTCTCTCACAAAGGAATGATTCTGAGATTGATTTCACTCATTCTAGGGTATTTCTACCCTATCTCTAATGAGTTTTTGCTCCGCAGGCTAAGGTTTGCCTAAAAACCAAAGCTCTGATACCAAATGTAATGACCCACTATTTTGGACCATTCAAATCGACAATAATCCACACATGTCTGACTTGAATAATTCAAAATAACATATTGTAATAAAATTTGGAGCAAATAAAATCAAATACAGAATCAAAGACACAGAATATCAGAATAACTCGCAGCGGAAATTAAAATACCATAGTAGTTCATGAAGCTACTATAACAAAATCTCAAACAAAATACATAATATCAGTCTGAAAAAAACATATACAATAGAAATCTCAAATACATAGAAGTTTATAAATACCAGAGCTGAAATAGAACAACTGAAACTGAAAGGGAATAGATAACTAGACAAGTAGAATCTCCAGCGATTCCTAGCTCCAGAAAAGAAATCCAAAGCTAAGCTGTAAATACTCAGGCTGACCCGAGCGTAAAGTAAAACACAAAACACTCGAGTCAGGACATACATACTTATATAATGTAAACCAACTCAAGTGAACTGTACAATAACTTAAAGGATGCTTGGGATCGCCCATCCTCTAAGGATCAGTTAAACCATAAATTTAATTACATCTCGTGGTTAAAATTCCAAAATGGTAATTTATACTTCGAAATCAAATATCATTTCAAATCCATTTCAAAATATCAAAATATTTCAAATCAAATTATTCCATTTAAATCATTTAAAAATAAAGTTATTATATTTAATAGTCAATATTCAATTCCCAAAATTTTACCACTTTCAGAATTCATTTATTCACTTAAATTTAATAAAACGGTGAAAATCCAACTTTCACAACACTTAGAAAATGCTACGGAAAATTTTGTTTTAAAAAAAACAATTCAATTAGCAAACGACATCATTTAAAGTGCTGTAATAGGTTTAGATTTCAAATAAAACTTTAGTTAAATTCAGCAACTACGGCACTTACAAAGTGCGACAATAGCCCTTAGTTCATTTTAGCCATTTAGTTCATTTATCAATTTCAGCATTTACAAAATGCTGTAATATCTTTAACTTTAGAAATGATAGCATTTCAGGAATGTTGTCCATTTAAATTCCAAACTTTCACTATAATTTCATAAACAATTAAAATTTATTTAAATCCATTTTAACTTACAAAAATCATATTTTCTCACTTTAAAAACAATCATTTAAATACCCCTTAATTTATGATTTTTACAAAGTGAAATTTTCACAAATAATTATCAAATCTTTAAAGATTCATTTAAAAATAAATGTAAAATTTTATAACATTTCATTTACTTAACATTTTAATTAAGTTTACCATTTTATAATTTTATTTAATTCCATTTTATTTTCTTAACTTAACTTTTATTTTTAAAACACTTTCACATTTTCCAAGTTAAGTTATACTTCAAATTTCAATTTTTAAACATTTATATATTTAACTATTTTTAATTTATAGAAAAATCAATAACACTTTATAAAAATCATTTTTAAATTCAAGTTAGAATTCAAATTATCATAATATTTACGTTTTCAAAATATTTAAAAAAATTAGAAAAATATTTTTTAACCACAGTCTTTATAAAATTTCTAACCTAAGTCCAATGATACAGATAATATATCATTTCAATCCGTAATTTGCAAAGGAAAATCCGGGTTTTATCATATCAAACCCGCAATCCCAAGTTAAATGAAATAAATAAAAATCTTTCAGGCCTATCATTTCAGCCCATAAGGATTTTTCCTATTCTAAAGTCCGTTCGGGTATGTATCATTTCAACCCATAGTGATTCTATTCTACAGGGAACTTGCAGTGTGATAAACTGATATAAATAAACAGAATAACATTATATAACAGCAACAGATGATATATCAGGTGAATAAACAAGGTGATCATCATATAAATAATATCATAGTCAGGTATAATATGATAATATGAACTACAGATTCACAGGATGTCAATTTACTACTTATATAAGTACGGAATGTCTGGTGAGAAATACTCACCTCTACAAGTTGGAGATAGCACAACAAGACACACAAACAAAGATCTGGAAAGCACGAAAGCATGACTATGATTCAAGCGTGGGGAGAGCCAAAGCTATTTGTCTTGTACATAGAAACAAAACAATATATATAACATGAATATACAACACCAAATATCACACTAACAAGCTAGAAACTAAGGAACAACAAATAATTAAATGGCTTGCACTTTCTTTCACCATCACTATGCTCGGCCAAAGAGTGATAATGCACGGCCATGGGGTGTATTTGGTCAAGTATGGTCAAGCCAAGGTCGGCCTAACTATGGTATGAAGTTATGGAAGTTGCTATGTATGAAAATACAAGTACAAGGCATACAAGTATATTTTTGCACAATTTCAAGCTTCGGGCAATGCTACAAATGGCACGGCCAGACCTGCTGGAGGCTAGGAGATGGTGTGGCAGTGGTTTTGGTTCAGGTATGGGCTGGAGAAGGTGGTGCAAAGGGCGGCTAAGGGGTGTGGTGAAGTGGTGGAAGTTACAAGGTGGGAATACAAAGGGTTTAAGGCAAATAAGTGGATATTGGTGCAAACTTTGGGGTCGGCCTGAGGTGATGTGGGCATGGCCATGCTAGGGGAAGGTCGGGTGGGGTCTGGAGTGTCGGCCAGAGGTGGTGGCGGCCAAGGAGGTGGTTTATGTGAAAAATGAAGGGTATGTGCATAAAGGGTTCGGCTAGGCTAGTTTCAAGGTGATTTTGCAACATTTGGCGATGATAGCTTCAAGGGGGGCTCACAGCCTGGTCAAGTCAGAGGGAAAGGATGGTGGAGTGGCCATGGACAGTGGTGGCGTTGGTCGGAGGACGTGGTGGAGGAGTATGGCCAAGCAAAGCATGAAGATTTCAAGGCAATTTACAAAGGAAAATCAATAAAAGAAGGTGAAAAGGAATAGAAAAGAGGAAGACATTACCATTTTTTTTCTTCAGATCTGAAAACATACGTGAATGAGGAATGAGAAAGTGATGTTTTCACGTGAATTGCATAAAGAAAGTCACGGCTATAGGCAAGAGAAAGAACGACCTAAAGTTACGAAGAGATGTGAAGGTGGAAGGTCAAAGGTTAAAGGCCAAAGTCTCTTGATATTTCCTTTTCTTTATGCAAATAAATCAAAATAAAATCCAAGAAAATAAAATAAAAATGAATACAAAATATAGTGAAAATGAAATGAATAAATAAATTTTAGGAAAATATAGAAAAATATAAGAATATAGTCAATTATATGTAAACTAGTATTGAAAATTGAAAACAAAATATAACTAGTTTTTGGAAAAATAACAACTACACTTAAAAAATGTTTTAAAAAATAAAATATATACATAAAAAGTCATATTACATACATATACACAAATTAAAACAAGATATGACAAATAAAAATATTATTTATATAATTTAAAATAAACAATATTGTTAAATAAATCAATTTACACACAATATTGTAAAAAGCATAACTTTCACAATAAAAATCGGATTTCAACGAAATGAAAAGCAGTATTCTTGAAATTAAATATAGTTTCATAATAAAAGATAAAATTCAAGAATTCAAATATTTAAATTTAAATTTAAAAGTCAAAGTTTGACTAAATTGACCAAAATCCACATTTTCTGGAAATATTCTATTTATTCATGTTTGAAATTATAATTCATATAAAAAACAAAATTTATATTTAAAATAACCTAATTTATTCATTTTAATAAATAAAATAAAGTTTTAAAATCAGGAATTTAAATAAAATATTCAAAATAAACAATTAAAATAAATCACAAAATTCAGGGTTGTTACATTAGAGTTAGGATAGTCAAGTTAGCGGGTGTCGCAAGTTTGCGTGTGTTTGTAAGCGTCTGACTACTTAATTTCTAGTAGAAACCTTGGGGGCAGCACGTAGGCAGGTTTTTGCCGAAGCTGGGTAAATCTATGTGTGATTTTTACTGCATTACTTTCTGTTAATATTTTTATTTCCACATTAATTTTAGTATCACCCTATTCACCCCCCTCTAGGATGAAAACGATCCTACAGCTTTCACTTAGACCTAACCATAGTCGTTCGATGGACATCATGCCATGATTTAACTGTAATCAAAGTGGAGTGTCCACATTGAAATTCAATAATATTCTCAACTCGAGATAACTGTGTAATATTGTCACTTTGATATTTCCTGTTCGACCTTACTTATATTAACCAATAGAAAACTATTTAGTAGGTCATTCCATAGTTATCCAATGACTATTAGGTACGAAACCTTGGTGCCCTCCAACAGCCATAACCAATACATTGCTCAATATTTGGAGAGCATTACATACTCTAGTCTCAACGATGTATCAATATCTAGTCTCGATACATCTTGACTAGGAATATTTATAATGGTATATTTATTGTACTATGATAAATGTCTCATGATTACTACACATTGTAACTACTATCATAAAACACACCATTAAATATTTTCTTTCAAATATACTTAAATCAAAAAATAATTAATATAACAAATTATAACAAGTATATAATAGAGAAAAACATATCCCATTTTAAACGAGATTTTATTACAGAGTTTATAATTTACAATAAATTACAGAATTGCCCCTATGGCATACCTGTAACTCTATATACACATATAAATATATGTAAATTAAATATTACATTAGTTGTAGCCTTGATGTAACACCATGAATGTTGAATCAAAAGAACTCCTATAATTTGATTCACCCCTCCAAAGAATGCAAGTAATCAAAGAGATCTACATAACTTTACTTCTATTTTATTCAATTTGAATTTGATCTGAAAAATGAAGAAGAGAGAGGGAAGCTTGCAACCAAGGGGCAGTGGAGACAGAAGAAAAAGTAAAGTATAAAGTGGACATGGTAGTGGGTTTTTATTAGAAAAGAAAGGGAGAGGAAAATCGGGATCTAGATCTCATTTATTACTATTTCTTTCTACACCAATTCAAACTCACATATCAAAATATCACACCCCTCTAACCCACATACATGGCCGATAATTACATATAGGATTATGGATTATTTGCATTTTCAAACTCGGTCGGTAATTTCACATTTAAATCTAATTCAAATGTACATCGATATCGTACATCGATAGGTACATATATAACTTTTATATACGCACTATTTTCAATAATAATTCAAATAAATCAAATAAAATTTTATAATGAATATTTCAAAAATATTAATTAATTTAATTATAACAATTATAATTTTATTATATCACATGGTATTCTGAAGAATTCAACATTGCGATTAGGTGACTCAAATGTGTTAATTTAGTTGACGAGTAATATCGAACAACTCGAATGTTAATGTTCACACGTCAACTTAGCTAGTAATGTGACAGTTTGGTCGAATTTATCAATTACACTATTTCGAGAGAAAAAACCATTTTTACTATTTTACGCGGTTCTTAGTAGTGACAATTATTTACATGAACTCTATTCGTCAAAACTATATCACGTTAGGACTTATGAAATTAGGTATTGGTCAAAATTCCAATATCGTCCACATTTAGCTTGTATAGTCCAAACACAAAGTTCTTGGCTCAATAATAACTATTATTATTAACCAAACTGCTCTGGCCAAAGACTTTGGCTTTGAGTTGACTATAGTTGACTATGATACTAACCTCGTACTACTAAGGAGACGAATTCTCTATTGAATAGTATTTTACTTCTAATACGTCAACTCATACCCAACTGTAGTCGTTCGATGAACATCATGTCACGATTTAACTATAATCAAAGTGGAGTGTTCACATTAAAGTTCAACGGTATTCTCAAGTCGAAATAACTATGTAATATTATCACTTCGATATTTTTGTTTGACCATAAAACTACCAAGTGAGTCATTGCATTGTTATCTAATAACTATCAGTACATAACCCTTGGTTTCCCCTACTGGTAATACACCGTCCAATATTCAAAGAGCGTTACGTAATATAGTCTCAATAGATGTATTCATATCCAGTCTTGATGCATCTTGACTAAGATATTTAAAACGATAAGTTTATTTTCATTGCGATAAATTGTTCATGATTACAATACATAATAACTACTATAACAAAACATACAATTTACGGATTTTCTATTAGACATACTTAAATTAAAGAAATTATTAATATAACACATTATAACAAGTATATAATAAACAGAAAAACGCATTTTATTACAAACAGTGTTTTATTACAGATTTAATAATTTGCTATAAATTACAGAATTGCCCCTAAGGCATTACCACTATCGACGCGATAATATACATCCACTTTGTAGGAGAGATATTTTATTAACACTTTTAGAGAGAAATACAAGATGTTAACATAATTATTTTAATGGTGGCTTAATATAAGAATAGAAAAGAAACAGAAATTGAGAGGATGATTGATGTCTTTATACAAAGAGCGTTACATTGGGTTGAATAAACTGATTTATGTTAATAACATGCTATAAAAGAACATAATTTATAAAAGAACATTATTACGATCTTCAGTTTTCCTTTAATGTGCATGCAATTAATAACATGTCTTCATTAATCAACTAACACTACAACAAAAACACCCTTTAACAACTGCCAAAAACAGTTGTGATAGATCTACTACAACGGACGTCTGCCAGTCGTTATATCCGAAGTTGTAATAGACCCATATTGTTTTACAACGGTCTTCGACACTTGTAAAATAGCTTTTTACAACCGACTAAAGCAGTTGTAAAAGATTTTATACAACTACTATTGACAGTTGTAAAAGACTTTTTTACAACTACAATCGGCAGTTATGGTAAAAAGAACGCAAAATAAAAAAAATTAATTTATAAACACATTTTGCAAGTAAAGCAAGAAACAAATAAGCATCAAAAATAGAATACAAATAACAATACCCTATGAGCGATTCAAACATTACATTATTACTACCTACAAAATTAATATATCAAACAAACCAAATAAACAAATTAATACATAAATTTCTTTAATGCTCATATATATTGATCTTTTTAACTGATTTCAAGCATTAGGCAATCACACATACATTTACCATACCAACTCACTAATCTAAGCATCACCAAGAAAACATCTAACTATACACCCTTACAAATGCAGTTGCAAAACAGGGACATGACAACCATGGATCACTTTAACATAGTACATTCCATTTCATAACACCCTGCAATCACAATGATAAATGCATAAGAATATGCTGGCCTAGATGCCATCAAAACGTATATGTATAAACTTAGCATAAAACAAACGAAATTATGGCATATTGTTGAATGTAAAAGTATATAACAAACTCAAAATAACCATTCTTATGATATGTTATTATGTTAAGTCATTGTGAAACTAGAAAGCAATGAATATAAAACAATTGTGCACGTTACAGGTAAGCTTCAAAGTTCAAGGTTAAATATAAGTTACATAGATGCCAACAAATCATACCCAAAAATTAAGTGCATCAGTGATCATATAGTGTTTCTTCATGAAGCAAGAATGTGCCTTCAACTCCTACTACAAAATTTGTTAAACTCAACCGGTTTATAAACCTAATCAAGAGCTCAACAGAGAAAATAACCATTTGACTTTAATTATTTTGGTCTAGTAATACTTTTTGCATGTCAGCACAAATGTGTTAGAAAGAAAGTATTCAGTAATAGTGAAAACTTATGTCCCTCAAAAAAGTTTAATGGCAATTGAATAGTCAATGGAGTTTCCACAGTCCATACCATCTAATCCATCGGTTAGTGTAACGACCCGTAAATTTCAATTGTTTTAATAACGTAATTAGTTGAAATTTTGTGAAAATTTTAAACGATAAAATTTTGAAATAAAAATTTAATATTTGGAATGCGTTTAGTTAAACATAGCAACTGGTAAATTTTCGTCCGAAAATATGAAAGTTTATTTCGCGCGTAAATTTACTTTAATTTAATCAGTTAAAAAGCGATGAAAATAAAATGTTTCCGAAACCTAAATATTTTTACATAGAAAAATTCTAAACCATCTTCTGAGCAAGATGTCAGTTTGTCGTTTTTCCAAATTCGGACATCTTTAGCTCCGTCGATCTTATTTTTCAGCGTTTTTCTTGCATTTTCCGCCAGTAGAAAAATTTGAATTTTTATAATTCGATCATACCCCTGATATCTGTTTAACATTTTGATCGTCTTGTCATGCTGATCTCCGTAGTTTATTCTTTTGTGTATTTCGATATTCGATAATTGATGAATTCAGCATAACGATGTGCCACACCGGTTCTGTATTTTGACCCGGTTTCTCTGTCCTTTCAAATTTCAGCTGTGAAAATTGAATAGCCATTGGCTATAAATGTTTACAGTAGTGAATTGGCATGACTCTTTATTATCCCACCTTTTCAAATTTTTGGCCATTCCATTTTGATTGTTCGCATTGTTCTGAAATTCATTTTTCATTCCAAAATAATAAACTTGTTCATTTTTCCTGTAGCCTCTTCTGCCATGTTCCTCCTCCCTCCAAATGCCTCCACTGCCTCTCAACATGTCCAGGCCTCCACATCACCATAGCTTCAACCGTTCCCATCACCAAGCCTTCACTCCAGATCTGAACCCCATCATCACGCATACCACACTGCCACGTCCTTGCTTCCCATCCACCACTTCCGACTCGCCGATCAACCCAACCTTCACCTTAGCATCTCCTCCACGTCCTTGCCTGACCCTTCACTCGTGCAGCCTTCCTCTATACCCGAAGCCATACCCGAAGCCTCAACCTACCTTGCCAGCCGAGACCACCCAGATCCACTCACCTCCATTCTTCTTCCCGTCCAGCTCCACACCGTGACTCTCACTGGACATCGACCTCCATCTCCACCACTTCTCGACTGTCCCAGCTTCCCACTTCCCATCATTCTCCCCTGACCGAGGTGAGCAGTCTCTCTACCTTGGTTTGCTCTTACTCTATTTTTCTTCTTCACTGTTATATAATTTATTGTTGTGTATATATAAGTGATATAAGATATTATAAGATTTGCATATGTTAGTTTTACATATAACTAGTTTCGGCTATGTATTATATGTAAGTTGTATATACAATCGGTTGCTCATTTTATAGTTAAGGTATATGGATGAATATATATATATAAATCTACAATTTATAGTTTTCAATTTTTTATTTTATATGAATACGTGAGTTTATATATATATATGATACTCAGAACTTTACTTTAGTGTTATATATATTGTATACAATAATATTATATAAATGCTTTATTACATATTGTTCAAGTATCAATTACTGTTTTAAACTTTTAAGTATACAATACTGACAGTATCATATACATATTATATAGAAGCTCATGTAAGTGGCATCCCTAAATGTATATATAAGTTTATGTTGCGTTATCATAAAAATCGTTTATTTCATTCCTAATATATGTTTAATGTATATATGATGCGTTTAAACTGGATGTATATAATTTGTTTTATAAGAGTTTATACAGAGCTTGTCTGGTTGTATTCATATTATTTGAACTGCTATATTATATAGAATTTTATATAAATGTTGTTTACAACCTTCTTTATTTTAGCTTGTTTTAAAGTACATATATATGAAGATTGTAAATGTGCCTTACTGTATACTTTTCAACCGAAAAAAAAAGTATTATATGTGCAATTATATAGCAGATGTACTACTATTGTTTAAAGTACGTGTAGGTAAAAGGATGTTACGTTATTTTATATAATATAGAGATTTTGGGTATTGGTTTTCTTCATTTTTAAAATTTTGGTTTGAGAAAATATTTACTTTAACGTACATTTAAAAGTAATATGTAAAAATGCCATTTTAAATATGAATTTAAAATTTTGAATATTTGTTTAAGAAAATTTATTTTAACAATAATAATATATTTTGTCCATATTATATCAAGCCTATTTGATTTATTCTCCTCAATTTTATTTATCAGCTTTGATCGGCGAATTCGTGCCAAATTAGCTTTGCTTTGGAATTCGTGTTTGGGTTCCTAACTCATCTTTTTCTCGTTCATCTCTAGCCTTGAAAGGTGAGCACTCACTCACGATTAATGATCTTTTATTTATTAAATCTGATTTCAATTGAAACGACAATTGAAATATGCTGCTGTTAGTTAATTACACTATTATATATGTTATTGCCTGTATCAGTTCACCTGTGACATTTGACACCATTATCTGTTAATTATTTATGTGATGATAATTCAGTTTGGCTGATAATTGATTGATTGTTGATGTTTATATTGGACGTTAAATTGTTAGTGTTAAATGATAAATAGTATGCAAAATCGAAATGGATATAGGATAGTTAAAAAATTTAAAACTGATTTATATGTTAAATTTGATTAGTGAATATGACCCCTTTTAATTAATTGACATATAGAATAGCGATGATTACACTTTGAACCATCGACGTATATTGGATTAATTGTTGTAGTGTAAAAATTGAAATTGAATGACAAGTGAAAACCGTAATGTAATAATCTTTAATCTACATGAAATGATAGTGTAGATTCTAGAAATAATTATATTAATTCGTACAAATAACAATGCGAATTAATACGGTTATTTTGGGATTATTTAATTTGATTATTGGATTGTTATTGTTTGTTGTTATTGCTTGTTTATTTACTTTGACACCATCCCAGTTATCACACTACAAGTTCCCTTTGTTATGCTTTGATTTTGAATTGAATTGGAATCGGGTTGAAATGATAAATACCCAAACTGAACTTTGACCTAGGATAGGAAATTAAATAAAACCCGATTGGTCAATAATTTGATTTAAAAATAAAACGAAGATTTTATTTGAATAAATAATATGGTTTTGAAATGAAGTTGAAATTTGAATTTTTAATGAAAGGAAAATGTTAATATTTAATAATCTGAAAAAAAATATTAACAAATGTAATTGATGTAAAAATATTGTTTAATTTGAGAAATAATTTAATTAAGTTTTGAAATTATTTAATAATTAAGTTTTGAAATTATTTAATAATTAAATAAGATTGAATTATTTAATAATTAGATTGAATTGAATTCTTTATTAAGTGAAATTGAACTTCTTGAATAAGTGAAATTTAGTTTCTTTATTAATTGAGTTTTGAATTTTGTAACTAAGTAAATAAATATGTGAAATTGAATTTCTTTATCAAGAAATAAAATGTGATTTATTGAATTTAATGTAAGGCTTGAAATTTAAAGAATTTGATATGATGAATTTAATTTAATTCAATTTGTAAGTTTTGATATAATGAAGTTGAACTTAAGAAATTGATTTAATGAATTGGAAATTAAATAGAATTGATTTGAATGATAAATTTACTTAACGAATATTGAATAAAATCGATAAATGAAGTTAAACTGATTTGAATGTTAAATTAAATTGGTTTAAATGATTTCGGAATGAATCTTATATACGAATTTAAATTGATATTTGAATTGTTTAAATAAAGATTCAAATTGAATTATAAGATTTTGAAATTATGAATTTGGAAGTTTTGAAATGTAAATTATGGAAATTGTTTTGGAAAGACAAATGAAATGTTGATTTACAAACTCTGATTTAAATTGTAATTGATTTAGTTTTGAAATATATAAACGATCAATCGGTGTAATAATTACAAAAGTTATTAAAGAAACCGGAATCGGTTATGGATATACTCTCTATCTAAACCGAAAACCACTTTAATAACTATACGTGGAGTGTGATCCAGAATGAAGTGGTTGGAATGATGTTCGTGATGACTGAAGAAAGAGAACGATAATGGATAGCCTTAACACTTGTGTCAAATTTGAAATGACTAAAACAGGAGCCGTGTCGGGCCAATGGAGGTCAGCTACCTCAAGCGAACACACTTCTTCGAACTACTCATTACTTGTTGTCAATTGGTGCACCCTTGATTTGGGAGTGTTGTTTCACGGTGTTGCGGTCGCTGCGGCGATGCGTTCTCACCAGTCCGGATCAGGCGAACGGTAGTATCACTACCTTGGGTATTGCCTCATGTGCCTTGTCATACTTGTATTCCCATATTCGCGAACACTACGAAATTGTTTTGTGTTATACCTATGGAGTACTCCCTGATAGCCCACTAGTTTACGGTGGAGTTTACAGTGCTGTACAGACTATAACGCTTATATAAAATGTGTTAAGGGGGATAATGGTAACGCCTTAACACTATTTTGATATTTTATATTACTGATAGACATTATCTACTTAGCGTACATTACTACTTAGTAGATAGTTTAACGGATCCTTAAAGGATGGTTATTCCAAACATCCTTTGAGTTACTTGTATTTCAATTGCTATTTCACTTGAGTTGGATTTATTGATATAAGAATGTTAATCCTGACTCGAGTGTCTTGTGTTTTTGCTTTACGCTCCGGTCAGACTGAGTGTACCAGTATTCGAGACTCACCTTTGAAGTTGGAGCTTTGCTTGAAGATCCAGCCATCTATTCTGCTTTCAGTATTCGATGATTCCAGTGATGTATTCTGATTTGTATCTGATGTATCGTGTTACTCTTCTGTTGTATCTGGTTTAACTCTGATGTATCGTATTACTCTTCTGTTGTAAACTCTGATGTATTTTATATATTCATATAGTAGCTTCATGAACTACTATCTCTTTTATTTCCGCTGCAATTATTACTCTGTGTCTGTGATCTGTGATTATTTATTTACTGTATATGTTTAGTTTTGCCAAATTTAAATTAACAACGCGGTATTTTGAGAAATTCAACTCCGGCATGAGTGTCTACCTATACACTTATAATGGATGTGAATGGTTGAAAATACCGGGTCGTTACAGTTGGTATCAGAGCTTTGGTAGCTCTAGGCAAAACTTAGCATATAGGGTAAATGTATTTACAGAATCACTCTCATTCGAGTTTTAAATCTCTTCATTTTGACTCGATTCCTTTGAATTTTGGAATGTTCCCTACGATTCCAAATTTCATTCGTGTCCCTCACTATTCGTCTTCTTTCAATTCTGGAGCATCCCATAACTCCACTTTGAATGATCTTTATAATGGATCGGCGGTCTCGCCAATCTTCGAATGATTTGTAAAGAGAGAAACTCCTTTACAATAGGCATTGATTTACCGGAGATTTCTGTATCCTCGGTTTACGATGCTATCTATCTCCTGCTATACCTGAATTCTATTTCTTGAGATCGAATGTCGATTTACCTCGGAATTCCACATCGATCTTATTCTCGAAGTCACGGTCAACCCGGTAAAGATTGCCCGCGATTTATATAAACTTATCTATCTTCCTATTTTGTTATTTAATCATCTTATCTTTGTTTCGAACCTATCTTTGAATCAGAATTCTCTTTGATTGAGTCCATCAAATCTGAATCTCTACCCTTGCTTTGAAATCCATTATTGTATCGCCCCCTTGCTTGGAAATCCATTATTGTATCGCCGAGCGAGGAAGTGTATTTGTAAAATTAATGTTAAAAATGTTTTATATATTGTGTTGTTTGAGTTGTTGATGTTGATTTGGGTTTCCGATCGATTCGTCTGATCAACGCTATCGATAGGATTTCCAAAACACTTGAACGGAGCAAACTGACACAATATTATTTTCAAATTCTTGTAAATGAAATAAATTTGTATGATCATATTATAAATATATATAAGTAAAATTTTCTAAAATTTAATAAGTTAATGAATTTGTCGTCTGGAAATAATAATATTTGATTTACATTTATTGTTTTGTAAACATTTGACTATTGCATAATATAAATAAATGAATTTATAAACTTGGTTATAAATTGATTGGAATTTGAAATGAATTTAATTCAAAAATTTGAGAATTTATTAGTTTCCGGTGATTTCGAACTTTGGTTTTTTTTTAAATTTTAAAGTATATATTACTGAAAGTATTTTCGAATAGAAATCGTTTTCAAAAAAAAAAAGAATTTAAAATGTTGAAATCAGTGCTCTTCTCTTTGTCGCTGGAAAATAATTTCGGTGATGGCGGCCGCATCATCGACATTCATTTTCGAGTTTCGAAGTGGAGAAACCATTCTGTAGCTTTGCTACGGTTTTGTTTGGAAAAATATTTTAATTTGAATTTATTAAGTATGACTTGATTTATATATATATATATATGAGTATATTATTTTAAATTTAATTTGATTTAATATATATAGTATATACATAATTATCTCTAAAGGGTTTGAAATTAAACGGAAATTTAATTCTTAAAATTATGTAAAAGATGTTTTCAATTATAAATAAAGCAAAATTTTGGATAAATATTTAAAATTGAAATAGTTGAATTTGGGAATTTTATTTGTATAGTACTAAATTGCATTTCAATATAACTTACCTAAATCATTCAGAAGTTGAATATGTAATTGGATAATATATAAGATAAATTGAATTTATAAATAAAATTTAAGTGTTTATAATAAATGTTATACACTGAATTTTGATTACAAAGATGTTAATAGAGTTAGATAAGATAATAAGTAAACTCAGTTAATAATGAAATAAATTTGTTTTGAAAGAATTAATAAATTTGTTATGAAAGAATTAATATATTGAAATTTGATCAACTTATGAAAATACTTTGAATTTAAAAGCAATTAGTGAATATAAATTAATTTAAATCGAATCTTTTATGGTTTAAATTAATTTATATGGGTTAAATATATGTGATAAGATATATTAAGTAGAATAAAATTTAACAATAATTTGGAATAAAGAAGAATTTAAATTGCTGAAAAAATATGATTATAATAAAAGACTATTCAAATTTATGGTTTTAGAAATTGTAAATTGAGGATAATTGGATAATAAGATAATGAATTTAGAAATAGTTGAGATTGATTTTAGTGAAATCAAATGGATAAAATCAATTATTGAATATCAATTAATTTAAATTTGAATTTATATGGTTTAAATTAATTGTTATTTTGTATTTCAAATCTGTTTTTCTTTCTGGTTGTTTCTATTCTCCTACCTCGATCCTTCGGGGACGGAAAGTTTTGAGTGGGGGAGAGTGTAACGACCCGTAAATTTCAACTGTTTTAATAACGTAATTAGTTGAAATTTTGTGAAAATTTTAAACGATAAAATTTTGAAATAAAAATTTAATATTTGGAATGCGTTTAGTTAAACATAGCAACTGGTAAATTTTCGTCCGAAAATATGAAAGTTTATTTCGCGCGTAAATTTACTTCAATTTAATCAGTTAAAAAGCGATGAAAATAAAATGTTTCCGAAACCTAAATATTTTTACATAGAAAAATTCTAAACCATCTTCTAAGCAAGATGTCAGTTTGTCGTTTTTCCAAATTCGGACATCTTTGGCTCCGTCGATCTTATTTTTCAGCGTTTTTCTTGCATTTTCCGCCAGTAGAAAATTTTGAATTTTTATAATTCGATCATACCCCTGATATCTTTTTACCATTTTGATCGTCTTGTCATGCTGATCTCCGTAGTTTATTCTTTTGTGTATTTTGATATTCGATAATTGATGAATTCAGCATAACGATGTGCCACACCGGTTCTGTATTTTGACCCGGTTTCTCTGTCCTTTCAAATTTCAGCTGTGAAAATTGAATAGCCATTGGCTATAAATGTTTACAGCAGTGAATTGGCATGACTCTTTACTATCTCACCTTTTCAAATTTTTGGCCATTCCATTTTGATTGTTCGCATTGTTCTGAAATTCATTTTTCATTCCAAAATAATAAACTTGTTCATTTTTCCTGTAGCCTCTTCTGCCATGTTCCTCCTCCCTCCAAATGCCTCCACTGCCTCTCAACATGTCCAGGCCTCCACATCACCATAGCTTCAACCGTTCCCATCACCAAGCCTTCACTCCAGATCCGAACCCCATCATCACGCATACCACACTGCCACGTCCTTGCTTCCCATCCACCACTTCCGACTCGCCGATCAACCCAACCTTCACCTTAGCATCTCCTCCACGTCCTTGCCCGACCCTTCACTCGTGCAGCCTTCCTCTATACCCGAAGCCATACCCGAAGCCTCAACCTACCTTGCCAGCCGAGACCACCCAGATCCACTCACCTCCATTCTTCTTCCCATCCAGCTCCACACCGTGACTCTCACTGGACATCGACCTCCATCTCCACCACTTCTCGACTGTCCCAGCTTCCCACTTCCCATCAGTCTCCCCTGGCCGAGGTGAGCAGTCTCTCTACCTTGGTTTGCTCTTACTCTAATTTTCTTCTTCACTGTTATATAATTTATTGTTGTGTATATATAAGTGATATAAGATATTATAAGATTTGCATATGTTAGTTTTACATGTAACTAGTTTCGGCTATGTATTATATGTAAGTTGTATATACAATCGGTTGCTCATTTTATAGTTAAGGTATATGGATGAATATATATATAAATCTACAATTTATAGTTTTTGATTTTTAATTTTATATGAATACGTGAGTTTATATATATATGATACTCAGAACTTTACTTTAGTGTTATGTATATTGTATACAATGATATTATATAAATGCTTTATTACATATTGTTCAAGTATCAATTACTGTTTTAAACTTTTAAGTATACAATACTTACAGTATCATATACATATTATATAGAAGCTCATGTAAGTGGCATCCCTAAATGTATATATAAGTTTATGTTGCATTATCATAAAAATCGTTTATTTCATTCCTAATATATGTTTAATGTATATATGATGCGTTTAAACTGGATGTATATAATTTGTTTTATAAGAGTTTATACAGAGCTTGTCTGGTTGTATTCATATTATTTGAACTGCTATATTATATATAATTTTATATAAATGTTGTTTACAACCTTCTTTATTTTAGCTTGTTTTAAAGTACATATATATGAAGATTGTAAATGTGCCTTACTGTTAACTTTTCAACCGAAAAAAAAATATAAGTATTATATTTGCAATTATATAGCAGATGTACTACTATTGTTTAAAGTAAGTGTAGGTAAAAGGATGTTACGTTATTTTATATAATATAGAGATTTTGGGTATTGGTTTTCTTCATTTTTAAAATTTTGGTTTGAGAAAATATTTACTTTAACGTAAATTTAAAAGTAATATGTAAAAATGCCATTTTAAATATGAATTTAAAATTTTGAATATTTTTTTAAGAAAATTTATTTTAACAATAATAATATATTTTGTCCATATTATATCAAGCCTATTTGATTTATTCTCCTCAATATTATTTATCAGCTTTGATCGGCGAATTCGTGCCAAATTAGCTTTGCTTTGGAATTCGTGTTTGGGTTCCTAACTCATCTTTTTCTCGTTCATCTCTAGCCTCGAAAGGTGAGCACTCACTCACGATTAACGATCTTTTATTTATTAAATCTGATTTCAATTGAAACGACAATTGAAATATGCAGCTGTTAGTTAATTACACTGTTATATATGCTATTGCCTGTATCAGTTCACCTGTGACATTTGACACCATTATCTGTTAATTATTTATGTGATGATAATGCAGTTTGGCTGATAATTGATTGATTGTTGATGTTTATATTGGACGTTAAATTGTTAGTGTTAAATGATAAATAGTATGCAAAATCGAAATGGATATAGGATAGTTAAAAAATTTAAAACTGATTTATATGTTAAATTTGATTAGTGAATATGACCCCTTTTAATTAATTGACATATAGAATAGCGATGATTACACTTTGAACCATCGACGTATATTGGATTAATTGTTGTAGTGTAAAAATTGAAATTGAATGACAAGTGAAAACCGTAATGTAATAATCTTTAATCTACATGAAATGATAGTGTAGATTCTAGAAATAATTATATTAATTCGTACAAATAACAATGCGAATTAATACGGTTATTTCGGGATTATTTAATTTGATTATTGGATTGTTATTGTTTGTTGTTATTGCTTGTTTATTTACTTTGACACCATCCCAGTTATCACACTGCAATTTCCCTTTGTTATGCTTTGATTTTGAATTGAATTGGAATCGGGTTGAAATGATAAATACCCAAATTGAACTTTGACCTAGGATAGGAAATTAAATAAAACCCGATTGGTCAATAATTTGATTTAAAAATAAAACGAAGATTTTATTTGAATAAATAATATGGTTTTGAAATGAAGTTGAAATTTGAATTTTTAATGAAAGGAAAATGTTAATATTTAATAATCTGAAACAAAATATTAACAAATGTAATTGATGTAAGAATGTTGTTTAATTTGAGAAATAATTTAATTAAGTTTTGAAATTATTTAATAATTAAGTTTTGAAATTATTTAATAATTAAATAAGATTGAATTATTTAATAATTAGATTGAATTGAATTCTTTATTAAGTGAAATTGAACTTCTTGAATAAGTGAAATTTAGTTTCTTTATTAATTGAGTTTTGAATTTTGTAACTAAGTAAATAAATATGTGAAATTGAATTTCTTTATCAAGAAATAAAATGTGATTTATTGAATTTAATGTAAGGCTTGAAATTTAAAGAATTTGATTTGATGAATTTAATTTAATTCAATTTGTAAGTTTTGATATAATGAAGTTGAACTTAAGAAATTGATTTAATGAATTGGAAATTAAATAGAATTGATTTGAATGATAAATTTACTTAACGAATATTGAATAAAATCGATAAATGAAGTTAAACTGATTTGAATGTTAAATTAAATTGGTTTAAATGATTTCGGAATGAATCTTATATACGAATTTAAATTGATATTTGAATTGTTTAAATAAAGATTCAAATTGAATTATAAGATTTTGAAATTATGAATTTGGAAGTTTTGAAATGTAAATTATGGAAATTGTTTTGGAAAGACAAATGAAATGTTGATTTACAAACTCTGATTTAAATTGTAATTGATTTAGTTTTGAAATATATAAACGATCAATCGGTGTAATAATTACAAAAGTTATTAAAGAAACCGAAATCGGTTATGGATATACTCTCTATCTAAACCGAAAACCACTTTAATAACTATACGTGGAGTGTGATCCAGAATGAAGTGGTTGGAATGATGTTCGTGATGACTGAAGAAAGAGAACGATAATGGATAGCCTTGACACCTGTGTCAAATTTGAAATGACTAAAACAGAAGCCGTGCCGGGCCAATGGAGGTCAGCTACCTCAAGCGAACACACTTCTTCGAACTACTCATTACTTGTTGTCGATTGGTGCACCCTTGATTTGGGAGTGTTGTTTCACGGTGTTGCGGTCGCTGCGGCGATGCGTTCTCACCAGTCCGGATCAGGCGAACGGTAGTATCACTACCTTGGGTATTGCCACATGTGCCTTGTCATACTTGTATTCCCATATTCGCGACCACTACGAAATTGTTTTGTGTTATACCTATGGAGTACTCCCTGATAGCCCACTAGTTTACGGTGGAGTTTACAGTGCTGTATAGACTATAACGCTTATATAAAATGTGTTAAGGGGGATAATGGTAATGCCTTAACACTATTTTGATATTTTATATTACTGATAGACATTATCTACTTAGCGTACATTACTACTTAGTAGATAGTTTAACGGATCCTTAAAGGATGGTTATTCCAAAATCCTTTGAGTTACTTGTATTTCAATTGCTATTTCACTTGAGTTGGATTTATTGATATAAGAATGTTAATCCTGACTCGAGTGTCTTGTGTTTTTGCTTTACGCTCCGGTCAGACTGAGTGTACCAGTATTCGAGACTCACCTTTGAAGTTGGAGCTTTGCTTGAAGATCCAGCCATCTATTCTGCTTTCAGTATTCGATGATTCCAGTGATGTATTCTGATTTGTATCTGATGTATCGTGTTACTCTTCTGTTGTATCTGGTTTAACTCTGATGTATCGTATTACTCTTCTGTTGTAAACTCTGATGTATTTTATATATTCATATAGTAGCTTCATGAACTACTATCTCTTTTATTTCCGCTGTAATTATTACTCTGTGTCTGTGATCTGTGATTATTTATTTACTGTATATGTTTAGTTTTGCCAAATTTAAATTAACAATGCGATATTTTGAGCAATTCAACTCCGGCATGAGTGTCTACCTATACACTTATAATGGATGTGAATGGTTGAAAATACCGGGTCGTTACAGTTGGTATCAGAGCTTTGGTAGCTCTAGGCAAAACTTAGCATATAGGGTAAATGTATTTACAGAATCACTCTCATTCGAGTTTTAAATCTCTTCATTTTGACTCGATTCCTTTGAATTTTGGAATGTTCCCTACGATTCCAAATTTCATTCGTGTCCCTCACTATTCGTCTTCTTTCAATTCTGGAGCATCCCATAACTCCACTTTGAATGATCTTTATAATGGATCGACGGTCTCGCCAATCTTCGAATGATTTGTAAAGGGGAGAAACTCCTTTACAATAGGCATTGATTTACCGAAGATTTTTGTATCCTCGGTTTACGATGCTATCTATCTCCTGCTATACTTGAATTCTATTTCCTGAGATCGAATGTCGATTTACCTCGGAATTCCACATCGATCTTATTCTCGAAGTCACGGTCAACCCGGTAAAGATTGCCCGCGATTTATATAAACTTATCTATCTTCCTATTTTGTTATTTAATCATCTTATCTTTGTTTCGAACCTATCTTCGAATCAGAATTCTCTTTGATTGAGTCCATCAAATCTGAATCTCTACCCTTGCTTTGAAATCCATTATTGTATCGCCCCCTTGCTTTGAAATCCATTATTGTATCGCCGAGCGAGGAAGTGTATTTGTAAAATTAATGTTAAAAATGTTTTATATATTGTGTTGTTTGAGTTGTTGATGTTGATTTGGGTTTCCGATCGATTCGTCTGATCAACGCTATCGATAGGATTTCCAAAACACTTGAACGGAGCAAACTGACACAATATTATTTTCAAATTCTTGTAAATGAAATAAATTTGTATGATTATATTATAAATATATATAAGTAAAATTTTCTAAAATTTAATAAGTTAATGAATTTGTCGTCTGGAAATAATAATATTTGATTTACATTTATTGTTTTGTAAACATTTGACTATTGCATAATATAAATAAATGAATTTATAAACTTGGTTATAAATTGATAGGAATTTGAAATGAATTTAATTCAAAAATTTGAGAATTTATTAGTTTCCGGTGATTTCGAACTTTGGTTTTTTTTTTAATTTTAAAGTATATATTACTGAAAGTATTTTCGAATAGAAATCGTTTTCAAAAAAAAAGAATTTAAAATGTTGAAATCAGTGCTCTTCTCTTTGTCGCTGGAAAATAATTTCGGTGATGGCGGCCGCATCATCGACATTCATTTTCGAGTTTCGAAGTGGAGAAACCATTCTGTAGCTTTGCTACGGTTTTGTTTGGAAAATTTTTTTAATTTGAATTTCTTAAGTATGACTTGATTTATATATATATATATATATATGAGTATATTATTTTAAATTTAATTTGATTTAATATATATAGTATATACATAATTATCTCTAAAGGGTTTGAAATTAAACGGAAATTTATTTCTTAAAATTATGTTAAAGATGTTTTCAATTATAAATAAAGCAAAATTTTGGATAAATATTTAGACTTGAAATAGTTGAATTTGGGAATTTTATTTGTATAGTACTAAATTGCATTTCAATATAACTTACCTAAATCATTCAGAAGTTGAATATGTAATTGGATAATATATAAGATAAATTGAATTTATAAATAAAATTTAAGTGTTTATAATAAATGTTATACACTGAATTTTGATTACAAAGATGTTAATAGAGTTAGATAAGATAATAAGTAAACTCAGTTAATAATGAAATAAATTTGTTTTGAAAGAATTAATATATTGAAATTTGATCAACTTATGAAAATACTTTGAATTTAAAAGCAATTAGTGAATATAAATTAATTTAAATCGAATCTTTTATGGTTTAAATTAATTTATATGTGTTAAATATATGTGATAAGATATATTAAGTAGAATAAAATTTAACAATAATTTGGAATAAAGAAGAATTTAAATTGCTGAAAAAATATGATTATAATAAAAGACTATTCAAATTTATGGTTATAGAAATTGTAAATTGAGGATAATTGGATAATAAGATAATGAATTTAGAAATAGTTGAGATTGATTTTAGTTAAATCAAATGGATAAAATCAATTATTGAATATCAATTAATTTAAATTTGAATTTATATGGTTTAAATTAATTGTTATTTTGTATTTCAAATCTGTTTTTCTTTCTGGTTGTTTCTATTCTCCTACCTCGTTCCTTTTCGGGGACGGAAAGTTTTGAGTGGGGTAGAGTGTAACGACCCGTAAATTTCAATTGTTTTAATAACGTAATTAGTTGAAATTTTGTGAAAATTTTAAAGGATAAAATTTTGAAATAAAAATTTAATATTTGGAATGCGTTTAGTTAAACATAGCAACTGGTAAATTTTCGTCCGAAAATATGAAAGTTTATTTCGCGCGTAAATTTACTTCAATTTGATCAGTTAAAAAGCGATGAAAATAAAAATTTTCCGAAACCTAAATATTTTTACATAGAAAAATTCTAAACCATCTTCTGAGAAAGATGTCAGTTTGTCGTTTTTCCAAATTCGGATATCTTTGGCTCCGTCGATCTTATTTTTCAGCGTTTTTCTTGCATTTTCCGCCAGTAGAAAAATTTGAATTTTTATAATTCGATCATACCCCTGATATCTGTTTACCATTTTGATCGTCTTGTCGTGCTGATCTCCATAGTTTATTCTTTTGTGTATTTCGATATTCGATAATTGATGAATTCAGCATAACGATGTGCCACACCGGTTCTGTATTTTGACCCGGTTTCTCTGTCCTTTCAAATTTCAGCTGTGAAAATTGAATAGCCATTGGCTATAAATGTTTACAGCAGTGAATTGGCATGACTCTTTACTATCCCACATTTTCAAATTTTTGGCCATTCCATTTTGATTGTTCGCATTGTTCTGAAATTCATTTTTCATTCCAAAATAATAAACTTGTTCATTTTTCCTGTAGCCTCTTCTGCCATGTTCCTCCTCCCTCCAAATGCCTCCACTGCCTCTCAACATGTCCAGGCCTCCACATCACCATAGCTTCAACCGTTCCCATCACCAAGCCTTCATTCCAGATCCGAACCCCATCATCACGCATACCACACTGCCACGTCCTTGCTTCCCATCCACCACTTCCGACTCGCCGATCAACCCAACCTTCACCTTAGCATCTCCTCCACGTCCTTGCCCGACCCTTCACTCGTGCAGCCTTCCTCTATACCCGAAGCCTCAACCTACCTTGCCAGCCGAGACCACCCAGATCCACTCACCTCCATTCTTCTTCCCGTCCAGCTCCACACCGTGACTCTCACTGGACATCGACCTCCATCTCTACCACTTCTCGACTGTCCCAGCTTCCCACTTCCCATCAGTCTCCCCTGGCCGAGGTGAGCAGTCTCTCTACCTTGGTTTGCTCTTACTCTATTTTTCTTCTTCACTGTTATATAATTTATTGTTGTGTATATATAAGTGATATAAGATATTATAAGATTTGCATATGTTAGTTTTACATGTAACTAGTTTCGGCTATGTATTATATGTAAGTTGTATATACAATCGGTTGCTCATTTTATAGTTAAGGTATATGGATGAATATATATATAAATCTACAATTTATAGTTTTCGATTTTTAATTTTATATGAATACGTGAGTTTATATATATATGACACTCAGAACTTTACTTTAGTGTTATATATATTGTATACAATGATATTATATAAATGCTTTATTACATATTGTTCAAGTATCAATTACTGTTTTAAACTTTTAAGTATACAATACTTACAGTATCATATACATATTATATAGAAGCTCATGTAAGTGGCATCCCTAAATGTATATATAAGTTTATGTTGCGTTATCATAAAAATCGTTTATTTCATTCCTAATATATGTTTAATGTATATATGATGCGTTTAAACTGGATGTATATAATTTGTTTTATAAGAGTTTATACAGAGCTTGTCTGGTTGTATTCATATTATTTGAACTGCTATATTATATAGAATTTTATATAAATGTTGTTTACAACCTTCTTTATTTTAGCTTGTTTTAAAGTACATATATATGAAGATTGTAAATGTGCCTTACTGTTTACTTTTCAACCGAAAAAAAAATATAAGTATTATATGTGCAATTATATAGCAGATGTACTACTATTGTTTAAAGTACATGTAGGTAAAAGGATGTTACGTTATTTTATATAATATAGAGATTTTGGGTATTGGTTTTCTTCATTTTTAAAATTTTGGTTTGAGAAAATATTTACTTTAACGTAAATTTAAAAGTAATATGTAAAAATGCCATTTTAAATATGAATTTAAAATTTTGAATATTTGTTTAAGAAAATTTATTTTAACAATAATAATATATTTTGTCCATATTATATCAAGCCTATTTGATTTATTCTCCTCAATTTTATTTATCAGCTTTGATCGGCGAATTCGTGCCAAATTAGCTTTGCTTTGGAATTCGTGTTTGGGTTCCTAACTCATCTTTTTCTCGTTCATCTAGCCTCGAAAGGTGAGCACTCACTCACGATTAACGTTCTTTTATTTATTAAATCTGATTTCAATTGAAACGACAATTGAAATATGCTACTGTTAGTTAATTACACTGTTATATATGTTATTGCCTGTATCAGTTCACCTGTGACATTTGACACCATTATCTGTTAATTATTTATGTGATGATAATGCAGTTTGGCTGATAATTGATTGATTGTTGATGTTTATATTGGACGTTAAATTGTTAGTGTTAAATGATAAATAGTATGCAAAATCGAAATGGATATAGGATAGTTAAAAAATTTAAAAATGATTTATATGTTAAATTTGATTAGTGAATATGACCCCTTTTAATTAATTGACATATAGAATAGCGATGATTACACTTTGAACCATCGACGTATATTGGATTAATTGTTGTAGTGTAAAAATTGAAATTGAATGACAAGTGAAAACCGT
Source organism: Allium fistulosum (assembly GCA_030737815.1). Lineage (NCBI taxonomy): Eukaryota > Viridiplantae > Streptophyta > Magnoliopsida > Asparagales > Amaryllidaceae > Allium > Allium fistulosum. The sequence goes on from CM060902.1 coordinate 101,480,931, forward strand.
AATGTAATAATCTTTAATCTACATGAAATGATAGTGTAGATTCTAGAAATAATTATATTAATTCGTACAAATAACAATGCGAATTAATACGGTTATTTCGGGATTATTTAATTTGATTATTGGATTGTTATTGTTTGTTGTTATTGCTTGTTTATTTACTTTGACACCATCCCAGTTATCACACTGCAAGTTCCCTTTGTTATGCTTTGATTTTGAATTGAATTGGAATCGGGTTGAAATGATAAATACCCAAATTGAACTTTGACCTAGGATAGGAAATTAAATAAAACCCGATTGGTCAATAATTTGATTTAAAAATAAAACGAAGATTTTATTTGAATAAATAATATGGTTTTGAAATGAAGTTGAAATTTGAATTTTTAATGAAAGGAAAATGTTAATATTTAATAATCTGAAACAAAATATTAACAAATGTAATTGATGTAAGAATGTTGTTTAATTTGAGAAATAATTTAATTAAGTTTTGAAATTATTTAATAATTAAGTTTTGAAATTATTTAATAATTAAATAAGATTGAATTATTTAATAATTAGATTGAATTGAATTCTTTATTAAGTGAAATTGAACTTCTTGAATAAGTGAAATTTAGTTTCTTTATTAATTGAGTTTTGAATTTTGTAACTAAGTAAATAAATATGTGAAATTGAATTTCTTTATCAAGAAATAAAATGTGATTTATTGAATTTAATGTAAGGCTTGAAATTTAAAGAATTTGATTTGATGAATTTAATTTAATTCAATTTGTAAGTTTTGATATAATGAAGTTGAACATAAGAAATTGATTTAATGAATTGGAAATTAAATAGAATTGATTTGAATGATAAATTTACTTAACGAATATTGAATAAAATCGATAAATGAAGTTAAACTGATTTAAATGTTAAATTAAATTGGTTTAAATGATTTCGGAATGAATCTTATATACGAATTTAAATTGATATTTGAATTGTTTAAATAAAGATTCAAATTGAATTATAAGATTTTGAAATTATGAATTTGGAAGTTTTGAAATGTAAATTATGGAAATTGTTTTGGAAAGACAAATGAAATGTTGATTTACAAACTCTGATTTAAATTGTAATTGATTTAGTTTTGAAATATATAAACGATCAATCGGTGTAATAATTACAAAAGTTATTAAAGAAACCGGAATCGGTTATGGATATACTCTCTATCTAAACCGAAAACCACTTTAATAACTATACGTGGAGTGTGATCCAGAATGAAGTGGTTGGAATGATGTTCGTGATGACTGAAGAAAGAGAACGATAATGGATAGCCTTGACACTTGTGTCAAATTTGAAATGACTAAAACAGGAGCCGTGCCGGGCCAATGGAGGTCAGCTACCTTAAGCGAACACACTTCTTCGAACTACTCATTACTTGTTGTCGATTGGTGCACCCTTGATTTGGGAGTGTTGTTTCACGGTGTTGCGGTCGCTGCGGCGATGCGTTCTCACCAGTCCGGATCAGGCGAACGGTAGTATCACTACCTTGGGTATTGCCTCATGTGCCTTGTCATACTTGTATTCCCATATTCGCGACCACTACGAAATTGTTTTGTGTTATACCTATGGAGTACTCCCTGATAGCCCACTAGTTTACGGTGGAGTTTACAGTGCTGTATAGACTATAACGCTTATATAAAATGTGTTAAGGGGGATAATGGTAACGCCTTAACACTATTTTGATATTTTATATTACTGATAGACATTATCTACTTAGCGTACATTATTACTTAGTAGATAGTTTAACGGATCCTTAAAGGATGGTTATTCCAAACATCCTTTGAGTTACTTGTATTTCAATTGCTATTTCACTTGAGTTGGATTTATTGATATAAGAATGTTAATCCTGACTTGAGTGTCTTGTGTTTTTGCTTTACGCTCCGGTCAGACTGAGTGTACCAGTATTCGAGACTCACCTTTGAAGTTGGAGCTTTGCTTGAAGATCCAACCATCTATTCTGCTTTCAGTATTCGATGATTCCAGTGATGTATTCTAATTTGTATCTGATGTATCGTGTTACTCTTCCGTTGTATCTGGTTTAACTCTGATGTATCGTATTACTCTTCTGTTGTAAACTCTGATGTATTTTATATATTCATATAGTAGCTTCATGAACTACTATCTCTTTTATTTCCGCTGCAATTATTACTCTGTGTCTGTGATCTGTGATTATTTATTTACTGTATATGTTCAGTTTTGCCAAATTTAAATTAACAACGCGGTATTTTGAGCAATTCAACTCCGGCATGAGTGTCTACCTATACACTTATAATGGATGCGAATGGTTGAAAATACCGGGTCGTTACAGTGCCTTCAACTCCTACTACAAAATTTGTTAAACTCAACCGGTTTATAAACCTAATCAAGAGCTCAACAGAGAAAATAACCATTTGACTTTAATTATTTGGTCTAGTAATACTTTTTGCATGTCAGCACTAATGTGTTAGAAAGAAAGTATTCAGTAATAGTGAAAACTTATGTCCCTCAAAAAACTTTAATGGCAATTGAATAGTCAATGGAGTTTCCACAGTCCATACCATCTAATCCATCGGCATCAATTCTAAATAGTAATTGTATCTTATAATTTACTGAACTTGAGGTGAAAGTAAGTAATATCAGGCATACATTGCAAACTCCAACAAGGCGACAGCTTCAGAACGTTCAACTCCAGATCTGACGATGAGCTTCCATGCGGCAGTTTCAGGCAACAAAATCAAAGAGAACGGTGTCAGCATCTTTGACAAGCAGGCATCTAATCTCAGCATCTTCAACCGTGTAATCACACCAACTTTATCCAGATCTAGGCAGCATCTCGACATCAGTCAGCAGGCGATAGCGGGTAGATCCAGTCAGCGTTCCCCAGTCATCGCAAATTGTTCAGATGGCATTCGACATCTCAGATTCACGAGCAACAGTAAGGGCATCATGAATAGTGGACGTTAATTAGCACCAGCAATATTCTTTTTGATAGCTCGTTTAATTTGTTGAAGAAGTAAGGAAGTAAAAAATAAATTTTATTGCGTTGAGGATTTCGAGAAGGAAATGTTTTTTCCCTGGAGTGGATTATTGAAGAGGGAGGAGTACGTTTGTCTCGGGAGGTAACTTTGGAGGCAATTTTGGAATATAGCTGTGAATTTTGGAGCCAATTTTTCGCTGGTTCCCGCCTAAATTTCATGTCATAGCTGCCAAAAATTTTGAGACGTTGCCAATTTTTCGTGAGTCATAGTCAAATTTTAATAAATTTTTTATAAAACAAATATTATAAGTTAGAGTTAACAAATGAAAATTTATATCAAATATGATGTGAATTTCTTGAAAATTAATTTTTATTAAAATATTAAATATTACTTCTTAATTAGTATCAATTATTACTTATTACTTCTTAGCCATAATTGAATATTGATTATTAAAAGTTAATTATTGGTTTATATGTTACCGGTTATTAATTATTAAATAGTTAATAGTAATTATTAAAAAATAATTTCTATTTATTAATTGTTAATTGTTAAGTATTATTTATTTTATAGTAATTATTAATTATTATTATTATTATTAACTATTATTAATTAATTTGTAAGGTTATTATTAAATATTGTTAAACATTGGTATTTTTAATAATTAATTATTAATTATTAAATATTAATAATATTAGTTAGGCTTTTTTTTGCAACTGGTAAAAAAAGTGCTGTTGAAAATAAGTTTATACATCTTTCTGAAAAAAAACATCGTGATTATTAATTATTAATTATCAAAAGTTAATTGCTAAATATTAAATATTACTTCTTAATTATTAGTATTAAATATTACTTCTTAATTATTAATTATTAATTCTTTTTTTTATTGTTAATGATTTAATGATAATTATTGATTATTAGCTATTATATTAATTATCGAATATTAATTGTTAATATTAATTATTTCATATTTTCAAATTAATTATTATCATTTAATAGTAACTATTAAAATAATTATTAATTATTATTACAATGGGAAAAAGAAAGAGGTTGTAATATACATCTATTACAACTGGCAAAAAAGAAGAGTTGTTAAAAATATGCATCTATTACAACAGCCAAATGAAAAGGTTGTAATAGGCATCTATTACAACTGGCAAAAAAGAAGAGTTGTTAAAAATCGGTCTCTATTACAACTGGCAAAATAGAAAGGTTGTAAAAGGCATCTATTACAACTGACAAAATAAAAAAGTTGTTGAAAATAAGTCTATTACAACTTTCCGAAAAAAAGTGTTATAAAATACCTTTATTACAACTTGCATTTTTTGACCGTTGTAAAAATGAAGTTGTAATAGGGTCTTTTTGTTGTAGTGTAACTGGGGAGTTGATTGATTGCTTCAATCTTTCAAATTAATTCATTTCCATGTAAATAATTTTTTTATTTTTCTTTAATGCAGCAAAAGAAGCAATTTATATTCTTTAATATATGTTTGAGCTACAATTTCAACAAACCTTGCCTGTAAGTTTTTTATCATTTTTTCTTAACAATGATAAAACTACTGAAACACGATATATAAATTTTGACAGTACTTAAATTATGGTATTTTGAAGGGTTTTTATTTTATTTTTAAATTATACTGAAAAGCTAATTATATTGTAATTTTTGAAATTATACCCCTAGCAATTTTTAAATTATGTACCGATCGATTATAACATTTCATATAAACTAATTAAAACCGTTAAAATCTTATGTAGAGAAAACTTTCTAACGGACCAAAAATCTTCTAAAATGCTATGAATTGCCTGAAAACGATAATAGATTACTTAAAACTTGATCTTTTAAAAGTGGTAAAACAAATAGGGGTGGGTACGGAAAATATCCGTACCAACCGAAACATTTCCATTTTCTTCCAATTGCCAATGGAATGATACCCGATGTTCCAAGTTCCGTTCCGCTAACTTCAGAATTTCATTATGCGGTAGATGGAAAAGGTGGAACGGAATACGGAATTCCATTTTTTCCGTTGATGTATTTAGGGGCCGTTTGGATGGCAATAAATAAGTTGTTTTTTTGCTTATAAAATGCAAAAGTTAAAAAGTCAATATGGATAAACAAAAACTACCGACTTTTAAAAGTCACTTTTCAACTTATTGCAAAAGCAATTTTTTTTGCTTTTCGACTTACATAAGTCGATTTTTTATATAAAAAAATGTATTTTCAAAAAATTTCAAATTTCCAAAATTTCAAAATTCAAATTTCATATTTTCAAATTTTAAAATTTCAAAATTTTAAAAATTTCAAAATTCAAAATTTCAAAATTTCCAAATTCAAAATTTCAAATTTCAATTTCAAAATTTTAAATTTTCCAATTTCAAAACTCAAATTTCAAAATTTCAAATTTCAAAACTCAAATTTCAAAATTTCAAATTTAAATTTTCAAAACTTCAAATTTCAAATTTCAAAATTTCACAAATTCTAAATTTCAAAATTCAAATTTTTAAATTTCGAAATTTCAAAATTTTAGAATTCAAATTTCAAAATTCAAAATTTCAAAATTCAAATTTTCAAATTTCAAAATTTTTGAATTCAAATTTCAAAATTCAAAATTCAAAATTGAAATTTCAAATTTCAAAATTTCATATTTCAAAATTTCAAATTTCAAATTTTCAAAATTTCAAATTTCGAATTTTATAATTTGAAATTTCAAAATTTCAAAATTTAAAATTTCATATTTTTTATATGTCTGGTCCAGTTAAACTAATCATACAAGAATATTGGTAGGAATAAAATTTCCATGGAAAACAGTGGAAATTTCCGCTTTTTTCCATCAGAAACCGGAAGGAATTCCTTCCGAGCTATTTTAAACGGAAAAACATGAAAATGGAAATTTTCGGAAATACGTAAAAGAAAAATTCTAGAAAGCCGATAAAGCGGAAAATAATCCAGCCTTAAAAACAAATCTATTTTACCGCTGCAGTTAGGCAGCTCTCATTGTTTAGCTTTCAACATAGCCTCTTGATTTTAGCCCGTCTTCCAATTTAAATACCAATCATTTTTGAATAGGTACATAGAGAAAGAAGGAGGGTAGGGATAAATTATGGAGCTAACCACTGGAAAACACGAAAAATCAAACTTTTATTTGCAAACTCTAACGATCTTTTCTGACGCATTTTCAACTTGAAAACATCTGATTAATAATGACCAAAAGAAATGTACGGCCCATCAAAGCCTTTGTTTCACAAGTCTAACCACGTATTTAAACAAATATTTCATAGTCTGCAAAACTAGATTTATCAACTTTCGATCTCAACCTTATTACCACAATCTCATAGAAAAGAACAACCTTATTATCATTTATTCCTCCTCTTCCTCCCAAATACTCCTTTCTTTCAAAAAAGAAAGAACGATAATTTCAAAAAATAAAAATAATCAACAAGTGTTGTGTAGTCAAGTCCTATTCATAACAAAAGTATTGCATTTAGGACCCACTGGTGCTGTTATTGTTGTTGCCGCCACCAATGACGGAGGAGATAGCCTTAGCCAGCGCGGCAGTGAACCCAGGATTAGCCGTAATAGCCGCAGTTGCCGCAGTCACGGTGTCAGCGAAGGTCTTATCCTGATCGGACGGCACCCCCTTCATCTGCGCGATGAGCTGCGCCGGATCCACGTTATCCAGACCCTGCAGACCGGAAAGCCTGGACTGCGAGAATACCTGTGGCTGGGGGCGCTGGAACTGGAGCAATGGGTTCGGGTTCTGGGTCAGGTCGAGAGTGACGGTGGGGAAGGGGGCGGAGGCGGAGATTGTGGCAAGGGAAGAGGAGAAGGGGAGGATGGTGCGGGTTAGGAAGCTGCTGCTGTTATTATTGAGTAGGGAATCGGAGGAGGACATGGAGCCGGAGAGGAGCATGGAGGCGGCGGCCGAGGTCGTGGCGGCCATGGCCATGGCCGCTGGAGGAAGCGGATGGTTGTGGTTTCCCTCGTAGGTGGTTATCAGGACGGATCGGTCCTCCGAGCAGCGCTGGACTTGCTTCCGGACCGGGCAGCCCGTCGCCATCGTGCATCGGTAGTAGGCCCGCGGGCATGGGTTCCCCTTCGCCATTTTTTGGCCGTACTTTCGCCATTGGCATCCGTCTGTTATCTGTAAATTCAGTACCAATCTATTATAGCCGATTATTTTAAATTAGGGATTATTTTCTTTTGCAGAATGTAGTAAATGTTGTGTATTCCAATATATTTTTGTCAATTTAAACCCACTCGAATCATTTTTTAAACTTGGACTTTTACTTGTTAGATCACATTCGAAATGAGTTATAAATCTATATCACTTTAAGAACCGTCACAGAAAACATGTTATTGCCTACCAAGCAAATGTGAAATTCTGTGTTAACAATGTTTTAATCATCGATAGTGTAATTTTCTCAAAGTAAATTTACAGCGAATGTATTTTCTGAATATCTCAGGAGATTCCACATTTTTTTATTATCAATCATATTTTGTAGTTTTTCTGATTATAATATTTTTTATTGTATGATTATTTGGATTTCAGGTAACCAAAACATAAATATTAACCGGGTGTTCTTGAATTATTAATTCACTCGTTAATAAACATGTAGTCTTCAATATCTAATTGTTTATTCTTCTCTATTTCTTTTGTTTTTCTATTTTGCTTTCTTTTATTCAACAATTTCAACATTAACTTTTATTCATGTAGTTTAAATATGTAATTGTTTTGAAAAATGCTCTTTTGTGTTTTAGTTTAACATGTTTAAAGATGACATTGAGATTCCTCTAAATCAACAAGGCTGTTAACAACTTTTTTGATTAATTTTTTTCTAAAGCATAACAAAATATTATATTTTCATTCATACGAAATAAGTATGGACTACAACAACAATTCTAAGGGAAAGTACAGAGAATAAGAACTCGTTTGATAAAGCTCAATTATTTGAAATATGACAATGATGACATTAAAAAAAACTTGATTTTTTATGAACCGCATTTACCGAAGTTATTCCATAAGTCTCACTTCTGATCAAGTAAATAAAGCAATTTTAAGAAAAGTTTGCACTGAATTTTTTTGTCCTCTTTTAAAGTTATCGAAAATATTTTGAAAGTAGTCAATAGAAAAGACATTATTTTCTACCAAGAAAAATGCAAATTTTTTGGTTAATGTATGTTTTAAAGAAAGCCATTGTAATTTGTAAGATAACGACGACGACGATAATGATAGTGTAATTTGTACAAAAAGTATGACTTTAAGACAAAAAGGTGGTTGTATTATATTTGACTTATGTTTGTATGAACTTAAACTCTTTGGCACCGGTTGGAAGTTCATTTTCTACTGGTTTTGACTGGTTTTGAACGGCTTTATATTTTAGGTGTTATCGTAAATGTTGCTTGTAATTTTTTTTTCACACCAATTGTTGTTGGTTATAAAATCGATGAAAACCGGTGTAGTGTAATTTTCAAGGCAATTCTGAACTCATCAAATTAGGGTGTTTTGAGGATTATAACTTGTTCTTTTAATTATGCCCCTGCCTCCATAATTCTAAACAAAATATAAGGATATATATGTAATTTCGTTGCTTCAGTGAAAAACTCTCAAAACCGGTGTACGTTAAACTTCCAAACATGCATTGATCGGTTATAACAACGCTTCATTTGAAGCGATCAAAACTGTTACGATCATTAACGATCAAAACCAGTACTCTCAAAACCTCTCATAACTGGAACCACAAAACTTCCAAACGGAGCCGTAGCTACATATTTTCATGTTACCAATTGTGTTTGTTGATCGGAACTTTTGTTTAGTGTAATATTTTGGGTGTACAGTTCTGTAGTGAACAACCATTCAAAAAAAAAAAAAAAGAAGAGAAGAAGAAGAAAAACGGACCGAAGGATGGAAATTAAGGGTCACTTTGTTGCTATGGCCACGATGTTTCTGGCTTCAATCAGTGACCTAATACTTGAACTTTCAGTAATATTGGTTATAAATAGTTACCAACATATACCAGGGTTTAAATATGATATTTTTGTGAAAATGCTTAAGTGGTATTTATAAAATAGCAAATTTTTTCCATTGTTGTGAACTATTAATTAATGTACTCAATATTTTTATTAATTTATTAACAATTGGAGTAGAAACACAATTTTTTGGTCCGACTACGAAGTTCTAAAAATACTCTTAAATGCAAACAAGAGGTCAGAACATTAAATCCCACTAAAAACAATTATTAACATTTATTTCCAAATGTAAATTTTGACACTAAATAAGGTTACAAATACGAAATTCTGTACCAAAAAACTTATAATTTTTTCTTTATATTTTTTAATTTATTTTTATCAAAGTTACACCAGAAATTTTAAATTTTATAATTGTAAAAAGAATTTTTTATGCACGCACGTTGCCATAGAATCTTACAGAAATAATTTGATACCAAAAATATAAAATCAGAATGATAAATCTTACAAATTATGGAAAATACAAATTCATTTGGCAGACCTCAATATTTGGAAATCTGATAAGGATGGCGTTGAAAATAAACCTGATCTTGGATGGCTTGTGTTTACAAGTCGTTCCAAAATGGATTAAATATTAAGTGAGGTTAAACAATTTTCCTGTAATACAAACTTTTAGCTAACGTTTAATCATATCCTTATCAAAAGGTATATATTTCTCAGTTTCCACCTCTAGTCCAATGTCCAATCATACTTAGCATTATTACTAAGGAATTTGCTATCATGGTAATACTTGAAACATCAACTTTAACCAACATTTCAAAAAAGAAAAAAGAAAAAAAATCAACTGAGAAACAGAAACAAAAGCAAAAACTTGTTTATTTAACAATATAATAATTTGACTGACCATAGTAGCATCGGATCGAGCTCGAACTGATACACGAGCTTTCCTCATTGTGGCTTCTTGAGCTTGGGCATCTGAAGCTATTTTAGGGCTAGGTAAACTTCTACCATGGTCTTGACAACCATTAGCAATCGACCTTTCATGAGCCAATTCATTTTCTTGAGTGGCCACTTCAGTAGAAGACTGGGAAGGCTCCTCGCTCACTTCATTGATCGGTGCTGGAACTAAGTCCATGAACTGCCTAGGCACAATCATACCATTTTCTTGCTTCTTTATCCCTTCTAATTTCAATCCATCTACTACCTGCATTTTTGTATTAAATTATTTTAATTAAATTACAAGACATTTTACATAGTTTGGTTTGAAAATAATAATAAAAAGTAGTTGGCTGAATTCATACATTAATAGTCCCACTTTGTTGACTACTTTGCTGTAGTAGCGTGGTGTAATGCATATTCAAAGCATTGTAGTTGTTCATAGTCTGGATTACGACTCCTCTTAGTCTTAGATTCTCTTCCATTGTTCTCGTCAGTTGTGCTTTAAGTGCCTCTACCTGAAACATAAAACAAATAAGAATTGTTCCATGTTCAAGTTTGTAATAGTTCAGTCAAATAATTAAATGCTTGAAAATTCACAATTACCTCTTTTGCTTTTTGATCATCTTCAGTAGGTGATGATCCATCATCTATGGTTGATTCATCGCTGCCAGCGTTTGCAGTTAAAAGACGCAGACCAGTCTAAACAATTTGAAACATTTGTTTATCAGTAATATTTAAATGGATATATTCTGTAATATTTGAATCTTGATACTAGATATTTTAAACCAAATAATGTTGACTGGGTTTCTTTGAATAATGACCCTAATGTAGTTCATACTAACAAGTAACAAGTAAACTAGACACATTTTGTAAACATCAAATCAAATACGCCAGATATTGAACTTATTTTAATTAATTGACCAAAAGAAAAATGATCATAGAAATTTCTTCCCAGTTCTTTTCATTTGATTAATCTTATTGTTAACAAAATAATGATGCTCTCATGCCAGTGTATGGCTATTCAATTATTTGGGTCATGGTGGGGGATTCTGAACATTGACTTAAAAAACTAAAAAAACAAATAGAAAAAATCTCAGTGATCAAATTATTATATTGATTCTACAAATGTTCTGAAATCAAGAACAAGAATAACATCCAGTACCTTATTATAGTATAATCATTGTTGAAATACTAGCTATATATGAATATATCACACATATGACTGAAGGAAATTATTTAAAAAAAAGGCATATAGATGTGAAAAAGAAAGAAAAAAGAAATAGATGAGTTTACATTAAGAGTGAGATCTTCCTTCTTTATACCAAGGTTTGTCGGAATCTGAAGATGAAGATTAGGATCATCAGAAGCTTGAGTCCTTTTCTCCTTAGAAAAAAAATCCATTTCTTTCATTTCTTTAGGGTTCTGATCACGATAATTCACAAAGTCAAATTGTGTAGCTTGATCATGCTTCCTTTTATTAGTATTAGAATCATGAAACGGCACTGATGACTTTGAAGAAACAGTCTCTAGACTCAGTCCGACTGCACTAGCCTTTTCCATTATAAGACCTTTTTCTTTGCTTTTCAAGGTTATATTTTTAGGTTTAGAAGAAGAAAAGGAGAGGAAGACAGAAAGAAGAAGAGAGAGTTTGAAGTCGTTTTGATTATGAAAAGAGGTTGGCAATAAAAAGAGATGAAGAGAGAGAAGGCTACGGCGTTTGTTTACACGTGTCACGTTTCCAAGGTTGGATTCAAGAAATTATATCGGGTACGACTTGTAAACAGAGACAAGTTTAAATCAAGTTGAATGATCGAACGGTTGAGATCAAAACCTGCGATATTTTTTACGCTTATTTACTAGTTATTTTTTTTGATCTGGATCGGTCAATAGGTACATTGATTTTGTTGGAAAAGGAAACATTTAACTTGCTGGTTTTTGCCAATAATAGTCGAGATCCATTTTCTACTCTCTGTTAATGACTAGTTCAAAATTAATCAGTCCATTGGTCAAACTACTAAAAGAGCTAGAAATAGAAAGAGAGAATTACGTAGGAAGAGATATGATTTAAACGTCAAAGAACCAAATGTTCATTTCACAATGTAATAATGTTTCTACATCGAATAAACTTTGTGGATCTATGCTTCGATATTTCTTTTTTTTTTATCAATAAAATATTTTAATGTTTGCCCAGCGTATGCCAACAAAATTTGATTGATATAATAATTTTTATCGTAACATTTTAGTGGTAGGTAAATGAATGGTAAAAAATGAAATGGAATAATGAAGTAAAGTGTAAATTGCTTAGAATACTGAATGTACAAATATGAAACAAAATTAATCCACGAACTTAGTGCAGTTGGTTGAGACATGTCGTTTATGTAAGATTGAAGACTCAATCATTGGCGATTGCATATATATGTATTTTAATCTTTCTAAAATTTTAGAAAATAAAAAGCAATTAATCTATACTATGTTATTATTAATGAGTTGAATTTCAAGCTCACACAGGTCCCCTTGAAATTTGGCAACTGAACAGTCGCATTTTTAATTTCTTTATATTCCAAACTTTAAAATGTGATAACTTTTTCTACATTGATTGGATTTAAGAATCGTTTTCACTATTAAATTTCAAATTTAATTTGTTTTCCAATGATATCCATTGTTGATAGCTAAAATAAATTTTTTAAAATCATAATTTTATATAGCAGCTTTAATTGCACAATTATTTTGTGTCACCACTGTGTACCGCGTTTCGGTAACAACATTATTATGATGATCATAAACATTACATAGTAGTTTTACCTAGATTATTATAATGTATTTGTTATCTTTTAACATATTTGAAAGGAATATTTTTTTAGAATTATACAATTATGGTTGTCTTTGAATATTGTAACTACATTATGTAATAAAGTAATAATCTTGATTGTGTTTGATAGTATTCAAACTTAGTGCAGTTATAATTTAACTCCATCAAAAAATGGTGTAATAATTTATAGGCATTTTTTGAATTAATTTAACTACGTTAGCATTTTTTTATTGCATTTACTATTGATGATTTTGACTATATTTGATAATTTTATTCAATTTTAAAACAGTTATAAATTAATGAAATTAAGAAAATGCAATTATAATTTACCAGCAAGTTTTGGGTAAATTTAACTATATTTGAAGATTTTTAACCACATTTATGTGATGAAGTAATAAATTTGGCTACATTTCAGGAATTTATTCAATCTTAATACAATTAAAATTTAACTACATTAATAAAATGCAGTTATAATTTAATGACAATTTTGAATTATGCATGGTAGAAATTGAATATTTCAGCTATATTTATGTGATGCAGTAATAATTTTGGTTGTACACGATGATTTATTCGAGCTTATTGTAGTTAAAATTTAAATGCATTAAGCAAAAGCGGCTATTATTTTGCAGTATTTTTGGAATTAAGCAATTATTGTTTTTGAATATTTTAACTGCATTTGTGTGATGCAATACTAATTTAGCTGTAGTAATAATTTTGTTTGATGTTAACGATAGTTATTTAACCGCATTATGAAAATATAATTGAAAAATGAATTTTGATTTTTGATAGCTTGAGATGATTAAATAATGACTTCACATAATTAATGCTTGATTCAACCGTGCAGCTCAGCGTTTAATACATTGCTTCCAAGTTTGCTGACATAATTTGGCTAAGTTTACTCAATTTCATTTAAAATTACGATGATCAATAATACAATAAGCATATAAGTTGTTGTATTCGGGCTTAAGGTAGATGCACAGTTTAAGTGCTCGGTCAAAACATGTGTTGTAGTGAGAATAATGTTGATAACCACCTAAAAGAGTTTATTTTTTATTTTTTACAGTAAATTCTAAAATCACTTGCACCACCACCGTCGGAAAACTTCTAGAAAACAATTGATGAATGTATCTTTGTATAGATGATTATGTAGTCATAGTTTGATTATTAGATATAGTTAATAGGTCAAACGAGCAGTGAGAGAATTTAGTAATAATACTGCATCAATGACACTTTTGCCTTTTTTGGCTGCAGGTACAAATACCTTCAATGGTTAAAATAATTGACCGATGTAATGCATCTATTAAGGCCAAGAAAACATCACCTATTTGCGCTCAAGCCAATATCATACACACGTTGCTAGCAGTTATTTATGAGGATAAAAAATGAATGGACTTCTCACAATTGTTCTCTTTTGTATGTTTTGGATATTTTCAAATATTGGTTACTGCGACCAGTTGTATGCCGTGTTTTGTACCCTGCATCGACATAGATCAGATTTGGTGAACAATAGTAATTTATATTGGAACCCATGTTATTTTCTTATTGCATCATCATTTCTATTTCAATTGAATCTTCTGTTTTACTACTTTTCCCCTGTACTACATCTGTTGCTTTTTTCTTTTTTCTTTTGCTCCCTTTTTTCAGCCGTTGACAAATACTTTTCCTGACTGTTTACAAATTTCATCCTATTACTATATTTCTCCCCATTGCAAAAAATTTTTGTTACTCTTATATAATTGAATCGAACTGCACTGTGTCTTTGTGTCTGCAGTTCACAGTGAATACTTCAACTATATCTATGCACATTGAAGCAGCTGTGTAATTGCAAAAGCAACAACATTGGCGTTATATGCCACAGTGAATATATCTATGCATTAGCGGATAAATTTTTAACACATTATCCTCTAAATAGTCTGTGAACTTTAACATATTCACTGTAATTGTTTTGTTCGATTTTAATTATGATTATTCATAACCAAATATATCTATGTATTCTTTATCCTACCAAATTGTTATTCATGATGTAACACTATCGTTCAACAATGTTTTTTCATTACCACCGTATTAAATTTCTTATACATTTGGATATGACCTATGCAACAACAATATTTTTTCAACATCCGTGTGCGAAGCACGGGTTCGCACTAGTTTTCTTCCTAATTACCTTCTTGCATTTTATTGCTCTTTGTTATTTTATAATTTACAATGTGGAAAATAGGCATAATTACAAACTTTGAAAAAAATTAAGGCTGAAGGACATCAAGTTTCATCTTTGGGTTGAACCGGGAAAGTTCCGAAAAACCCGTAATCCGCGCCCATGATGGTGGATCCAAAGACGGAGCTGGATGATCAAGTTCGGACCATGGCTGAAATTGTACAACGCCTCCTGCCCAAGAAATGGTCGAACACTGAAGGATTTGATCTCTGATTGCATATGAGGGACGGAAGAAAATGAAGCTATTATTGGTCAGGAACTGTAACATCCCGAAAATTTTCGACTTTCGAAAATTCGACATCGATACTCACTTTATCGACTGCCGAGCAATCGAATGCCGGAAACCCAAAAAGTTATGGTTTTAAGAAAGAAGAAAAAGGTAGAAGAAGAAGATAGAAGAAAAAGAAAGAAGAACAACAACAGAACAAGAGCAGAAGCAGAAACAGAAAACAATATCAGAATCTCACATATCGCAGCGGAACAATATATAATAGATAAATCAGTAATCTTTAAAACAAAGAACTATATCATTTTATACATACATCAATCATCAGAGTCAATATACAACAATGGACAGTTATATAACTTGTCCTCATACAGAATACACAGCGGAATAAATATATCAGATACAAATACTACGTCTCGTCATCCAGCTTGCTTCCAAAGCTCCAGAATATCCAGAATATCCTGATAACATAACTCTAGGCTGCCCGTGTGGAAATTTGGTGGGCACCCAGAGTTTAGAAGGGAACAATAAACTCCGAGTCAGTCATGGTGACTGGTGTGAGATCGTAAAACAGTTATTCTTTAAAACGACGATAAGATAATTTTAAAATAAATTACGCAATGCTTTTGGAAAATGAAACTACCATAAGACCTCCCACCACACACACAATGCAAACGCAGAATTGGAGGAGATTTCTTCTTATGATAGTCAAAGATGCTTACTACGCAAAATCAAATCCTTTTTGATATTATTATTAGTGCATAGTGTAGAAAACATTTCGAAAGTATAATATTAATCTTAGCCAACATACGACCAGTATCGTATGCCTACTATAGCTACTATGTTCAATAGCAGGTTACCGCCACATTCCATAGCAGGTAATACAACTAAAACCGTACACGTCGCGTATTGTTTCTTTGGATTTCCAACAAATGGTCAGGCTAAGGAACTTCCTATCCACGATGGGTACGTCCCTGGAATAGACGACCCGAGAACCTAACCGAATCTCTGCCAACACAAGGCCGGGTTACCTCTGCAAAAATAGGTAACTACTGACACGCGTATGCCATCCCCCGATCGTCACCGATCTTCCCGAGGATCCTCGATTTCCAACAAACCACATAGATAATAATGCAGCAACCACATAGGTTAAGTATCTGGGCTCCATACCATGATACCACCTTTATCCAGAAGGAATGACATACACTAAGGGGCGCTACTCCCTAGAACCTTGCCGCATCCTTCCTGTTTCGACCATTTCCGGGGTGTGAGGCTCGATGAAGTCTCGTCCACAAAGCTACGCTTTCTCAAAAAGCCCTACTTCGGGTCAAACAAAATGATCAACCTATGATCACAAAGATATAAGATCAAACAAATGATCATATCACAAATGATCAAACTGATCATTTCACAGCAACACTCAGTATGCCACGTTACCAAATTGGGATATATCGCTGATGAATTTCAACTACATAACCTCTAAGCTCGTACGTCTCAGAGAAGGGTGTTAAGCTAAGAGAATAAATTCTCCGCCACCAACAGAAATGTATTTGAAAGAAATCAGCTTTATATCTCAAATTGTAACGTCAGACACACAATCCATACAAGTCTGTTCCGGGATCGAACAGAACCGAAGGCACTTCTCACGAAGCCCTTGCATTTCCGGATAATTTTCTAATCACGTCAGGACTTCCCGTCACTAAGGGTGATAAAACCTCTAAATCGAAGATCAGTCGATGTAGAGTAACTCGACGGTAATCCTTCCGTTTTCAAAAATATCCGGTCTTCAACACCGGTCTTCGAATGCAATTCATAACGACGTATCACATATTCGGAATGGGTTATACGACCCCATGGTCCTTTCCCGGCTAACCCGAATAGTGAGCGCTTATTCAAAAATAAGTGTGGCATTCAAATTCATCCAATTCACAACAAATACCTACTCAAGGTAATTATTGATAGTCGGTTATTTAACTATCAATAAAGATGCGCAACATCATCAGATTCCAAATAATTTTCCCAAATTATTTTATCTTCCAAAATATCTTTACTAGATATATAATTTCCACACTTAACCGTTTGAAAACAAATTTTCAAATATTCACTTTTCAATTTATCTTTAAAAGATAAAATCTCTAAACAGTTCACTTCATATTGGAAAAGCATTTCCATACTTATTTAAAAATAAGTAATTCACAAATCATTTATTTTCAACACTTAGAAAATATTCGATATACTTAAATCAAATTAAGTATATATTCATTCTTTAAGGAAATCATAAATTTCAACATCTATTTGAGTCAAAACGAATGTTGCGTAAAACATCGTTACGACGACTCGAAATCACTAGTATAGGGATTCGGATTTAGATAGATATATAAATCCCAATACTACATCAAAACATTTCCTTTCGGAAATCATTTACTATAACAACAGTGTTATAGTCCACCATTTCCTTAAATTTCTCGAAAATGTCTATTTCAACAAGAACTGCGGAAATCTCTGCTTTCGATTTATAATACATTTTAAAACATCTTTAAAATGTTTAACTTCATTTTTAATATCACTTCTTCAAAAATAAATCCATTTTACTTAACAATATATTCACTGTCCCAAAATCGTGAATATACTTCACTAACCAAATTTCAGTCTTTTCTACACATTCAATTTAAGGATAATTCGCTATCCAAAATCGCGAATATATTTCCTTTAATAATCTTCTATATTTAATTTATCAAATCCAATTGATCTCGAATTTATAAAACAACGTTTATAAATTCTATTTCTATTTTCTAACGACTTCAATTTAATAAATCTCCTTTATTAAAAATTCGATAAATATTCCATCTAAAGGTAAAAATCCAATTTATAAGTAAATCTCTTATAAATCTTCTATTCTACAATTTCATTCATTTTAACTTCACAATTTATACATCTATAAATTTCATATCTTCACAATTTAAAATTCTATAAGATTCATATCTTCACTTATAAAAACTCATTTTAAAATTCCAAAAATTTTAATTGATAAATATATCAATTTTTCTGTACATCTTTTATAATACTTTAAAAAATCTCAATTTAACCCATTTTACAATTAAATCAACTTTCATTTCAAAAATCACACTTTGGTTATATTTCACCAAAAATCTTAACTCTTATAACTTTAAAATTCTAGACGTTTATTTTTCTGAAATAAATCAATTCAAAAATTCGATAAACGTCTACTTTTCAAAAATCACTTTAAAATCTTTTTAAAGTAAAAGTCGTTATTTTTAAACTTCAAAACTTTGGATCCGATGATGCAACAGCATCAATTAGTCCATCACAACAGTCAATATCATATATCAATATGATAACAGAATATATATCAATATTTGTAAATAAGTAAATACAGTTGAGGAATCCAGTTGGATCCCTCCAACCTGTTTCCCTGCATCCAAAGACGTTAGCACAATACCAATCCCGCTCCAGTACGGAATTATCGCGGTATATGGGTTTTATAAAAATCCGCTTACTAACGGCGCAATAGGGTCTCATCCGCTATACGAGGCGGGAAATCAATCAATCCAATATATACATATGCCAATATGTATATATTGCTATTATATAGATATATATCCTACTATATCTAATATCACATCCAAATAGCAATCATATCAGTCAATCAATAACTGTAAAAATTCCACATTCAAATTTGAGTGAGAAGATCTCACCGTGATTTTAATTCTGATTTCAGCGTTTTATTTCGAATAAAATTAAACGCGCGTTTAATTTTACCCGAAATTCAAACTAGCTCCAAACGACTCCAAATCAGTTCCATAGCGAAATATTCGACGATACGATTCCAATGCATTTTATTTCGTCAATTTCTGATCACGTATAAACAAGTTATAGCTTTTTAAAGATCGAATAAATTATAATACAATTAATTTTTTACATTTTCTTTTAAAAAAAATTTCAACCTTTTATCACAGCCGTGCATTTCAACACCCTAGAATCTAGGCCGCTCGATGATGCTTCTCCCCTCCCGTTCGTTTCCAGTATTCAAAACGAGAAACCCACCAAGGCCGCCTCCTAACCCTAATGCACGCGACCCCCATGTTGATCTCGAACGTGATCAAGCTCCGCCATTTGAAAGGCCATCTCGTGCTCTCCCACTGGCCAGCGACCGGTCCATCTCGGTGGCCCCAAACCCCCTCGAATTGTGTGCGAACGCATCACCTTCAAGCTCCAATTGCCGTCAAACAGCTTTGCCTATGACAATCTCAGCCGTTGAATATGTAGAGCTCACTGGCCTCTACAATTTCCTAGTTGAAAGTTTGTGAAATTATTGAGTGGATTGGAAGATTTTCGAGGGAGACCGAATGAAGATGCCGGCCATTGATTTGAAGAAGTGGCGGCTGCACGTTTTAGCTAGGGTTTATTTTTCTTTTCTAATTTGTGAATAAATGGTCTATTTATAGAGATTTAACGAACACTATTCATCCGGCATTTCCAAACTCCGATTTACGCGCGGTGACTATCGTTTCTAGGGTTTATCCCGCGTTCCGAACGCAATGGAACAGGTTTCGGAAGCTAATTCGATCGTATGTGTGAGATATGGAATTAAACGATCAATTTAAATTAAACCGATTTAAATCGATTTCGAGGCGTTTTGGCTTGCCCCGGACAAACGATAAATCCAAAAATTACGAAATTTGAAATCTTAAAATAATATCACATTACGGATCCGATGAAACTGGTTTCGTCGAAATCCGAGACCGTTTGAAAAATGACTATTTTAACTCGACGATTTAAAATTAAAATGATATCGATGCGTTTCGAGCTGCCACGGTCAAACGACAACTCCGATTGATACGAAAATTGAAATCCGATAATAACTAACTATTACGGATCCAATGGAACTGGTTTCGTTCAATTCTGAGACTGTTCGAAAATTGGCTATTTTTACAGTCGATAATTAAATATTAAAATATTCGATTTTCACAATTTAACTCCAATTCCAATTTTAAAAGTTCTATAACCTTTCTATAACTCCAGTATGATTAAATAAAATTTTACAAATCATTTTCAATCATTTTAACTCGATATTTAATTATCTCTGGAATTTCACTATTTAATTTATCGATTTAATTATCAAATAAAATCCAATATTCGAAAAATAAATCATTCGACTTCTAAATTCCATTTATTAATATTTAAAATCAATTAAATATTCGAATTTTAATCATCAAAAATTCTGGGTCGTTACAGACTTCCCCCCTTAAAAGAATTTCGTCCTCGAAATTACAAGTTAGGAAGAAAAAAAAGGTCCTTAACTCGTCTACTATTTTTCACAATCCAATAGTTTTATCAATTTTCAATTCATCAAAACAAATCTTTCTATTAAAGATTCGTTATCATTCAACTAATTTTCCAATTTCAATTATAAGTTTCAAACAACATTGTTAACTTCTGAATTCAATATCGAGTTTAAATTCAAATTTTAAACTTTCAAAATTTCCTCAAAAATTTTCTAACACTCGAAATTTTCGAAAAATTTCGCCAGCGTCTCCTTTGCGCGACTAATACGGCACGACTACAAAACGTCCCTACGGACTCTCAGATTTCAAAAAGAAAAGAAAAAGCCAAGCGGCTAGAGAAATAAGTCATCAAATCTCATATTCAAATTTAAATACATACCTTTTTCGAGCAAATTCAAATTCATCTTCGAAATCAAAATTTCCAATTCCTTTACACCTGTATATCCTACTAGCCATAATATCTAGTTACATATTCAAACCATTTCGTACATTCAATTACAAAATTTTCAATATAACTGCTTATATCATCTCTAATTCACTATTGAAGTTATATATTCAATTTCGTTCAATTTTGCATTTCAAATTCCATTTGAATTTAATTCATAATTTCAATTCAATTTGAATTCTATTTAACTTCTGAATATTGAATTTTATCAATTATCTTTCATTCACAACTGCATCATTTTAAATTAGTTTCAGTTACTAATTCATTACAAATTTTAATCCACTTATTCAAATTTGTTTTCAACATTCAGTTTCAATTCCAGTTTTAATCACTTTTGTTCGCTCCCAAAATTTATTTACAATTCACTATTTTGGTTTATAACCACTTGTATTAAACTGGATTTCCATTCGAATTCAATTTACATTCATGTACTTGCAATTGCAAATTGATTCATTCATTCACAATTTTATTTTCATAATTCAATACTCAATTCCAGAGTCTTTTCAACCTTTTCAGAACCATTTTGAAAACAATTCAAATTATCCCTTGAATTTTCAAACAAAACCCAAATTTCCAAACGACTTCCATTTAAAACAATTTGGCAGCAATTCCTCTTTTGGAAACCCGAAAATGAACACCGGTGATGTCGCGATCATCATCGGAATTATTTTCCAGCGACCGAAAAGAGTTTAGAGCTTTTCATTCCTTCAAAATACTTTTCAAACCTTTCGAAATCCATTTTCAGATCAAAAAGAAATTAAACTTTCCAAATCTCCAAAATTTTCAAATTCTTTTCAAAACATTTCCAAAACTTCTCTGGAATTCCGTTTTAAATTACAATTCACATTTACAGTTTACATTCTCAAATTTCATTTATATGTGAATTTATTTCTTAACTTTGGAGTTATAATTCCAATTTCTTATTCAATTTCAATGATGATAATTCACTATTATTACTTCCTAACATCCATGCAACCATATACTATAGTACTTTATAGAAAAACATTTATTTTCTATACAAAAATAATTTTGGGCAAAATTATTTCATTTACCCTATTCAAAATAATACTGTGCCGAATTGTTCTATTCAAGTGTTTAGAGACCCCTATCGATAGAGTTGTACGGACAATACCGACCAGAATCCATATACCACTCAACAAACCAATCATCACAATATAAAACAATTTTTATATTTACTAACAAATACGCGCTCGTATCTATTATTACACTCAACTCATTCTAGAGTACTACTGACTCTATCTCTAATGAGTAACACCCAACAGAGCAGGGTTGTCGCTTAACCATATGCTCTGATACCAAATGTAACATCCCGTAAATTTTCGACTTTCGAAAATTCGACATCGATACTCACTTTATCGACTGCCGAGCAATCGAATGCCGGAAACCCGAAAAGTTATGGTTTTAAGAAAGAAGAAAAAGGTAGAAGAAGAAGATAGAAGAAAAAGAAAGAAGAACAACAACAGAACAAGAGCAGAAGCAGAAACAGAAAACAATATCAGAATCTCACATATCGCAGCGGAACAATATATAATAGATAAATCAGTAATCTTTAAAACAAAGAACTATATCATTTTATACATACATCAATCATCAGAGTCAATATACAACAATGGACAGTTATATAACTTGTCCTCATACAGAATACACAGCGGAATAAATATATCAGATACAAATACTACGTCTCGTCATCCAGCTTGCTTCCAAAGCTCCAGAATATCCAGAATATCCTGATAACATAACTCTAGGCTGCCCGTGTGGAAATTTGGTGGGCACCTAGAGTTTAGAAGGGAACAATAAACTCCGAGTCAGTCATGGTGACTGGTGTGAGATCGTAAAACAGTTATTCTTTAAAACGACGACAAGATAATTTTAAAATAAATTTCGCAATGCTTTTGGAAAATGAAACTACCATAAGACCTCCCACCACACACACAATGCAAACGCAGAATTGGAGGAGATTTCTTCTTATGATAGTCAAAGATGCTTACTACGCAAAATCAAATCCTTTTTGATATTATTATTAGTGCATAGTGTAGAAAACATTTCGAAAGTATAATATTAATCTTAGCCAACATACGACCAGTATCGTATGCCTACTATAGCTACTATGTTCAATAGCAGGTTACCGCCACATTCCATAGCAGGTAATACAACTAAAACCGTACACGTCGCGTATTGTTTCTTTGGATTTCCAACAAATGGTCAGGCTAAGGAACTTCATATCCACGATGGGTACGTCCCTGGAATAGACGACCCGAGAACCTAACCGGATCTCTGCCAACACATGGCCGGGTTACCTCTGCAAAAATAGGTAACTACTGACACGCGTATGCCATCCCCCGATCGTCACCGATCTTCCCGAGGATCCTCGATTTCCAACAAACCACATAGATAATAATGCAGCAACCACATAGGTTAAGTATCTGGGCTCCATACCATGATACCACCTTTATCCAGAAGGAATGACATACACTAAGGGGCGCTACTCCCTAGAACCTTGCCGCATCCTTCCTGTTTCGACCATTTCCGGGGTGTGAGGCTCGATGAAGTCTCGTCCACAAAGCTACGCTTTCTCAAAAAGCCCTGCTTCGGGTCAAACAAAATGATCAACCTATGATCACAAAGATATAAGATCAAACAAATGATCATATCACAAATGATCAAACTGATCATTTCACAGCAACACTCAGTATGCCACGTTACCAAATTGGGATATATCGCTGATGAATTTCAACTACATAACCTCTAAGCTCGTACGTCTCAGAGAAGGGTGTTAAGCTAAGAGAATAAATTCTCCGCCACCAACAGAAATGTATTTGAAAGAAATCAGCTTTATATCTCAAATTGTAACGTCAGACACACAATCCATACAAGTCTGTTCCGGGATCGAACAGAACCGAAGGCACTTCTCACGAAGCCCTTGCATTTCCGGATAATTTTCTAATCACGTCAGGACTTCCCGTCACTAAGGGTGATAAAACCTCTAAATCGAAGATCAGTCGATGTAGAGTAACTCGACGGTAATCCTTCCGTTTTCAAAAATATCCGGTCTTCAACACCGGTCTTCGAATGCAATTCATAACGACGTATCACATATTCGGAATGGGTTATACGACCCCATGGTCCTTTCCCGGCTAACCCGAATAGTGAGCGCTTATTCAAAAATAAGTGTGGCATTCAAATTCATCCAATTCACAACAAATACCTACTCAAGGTAATTATTGATAGTCGGTTATTTAACTATCAATAAAGATGCGCAACATCATCAGATTCCAAATAATTTTCCCAAATTATTTTATCTTCCAAAATATCTTTACTAGATATATAATTTCCACACTTAACCGTTTGAAAACAAATTTTCAAATATTCACTTTTCAATTTATCTTTAAAAGATAAAATCTCTAAACAGTTCACTTCATATTGGAAAAGCATTTCCATACTTATTTAAAAATAAGTAATTCACAAACCATTTATTTTCAACACTTAGAAAATATTCGATATACTTAAATCAAATTAAGTATATATTCATTCTTTAAGGAAATCATAAATTTCAACATCTATTTGAGTCAAAACGAATGTTGCGTAAAACATCGTTACGACGACTCGAAATCACTAGTATAGGGATTCGGATTTAGATAGATATATAAATCCCAATACTACATCAAAACATTTCCTTTCGGAAATCATTTACTATAACAACAGTGTTATAGTCCACCATTTCCTTAAATTTCTCGAAAACGTCTATTTCAACAAGAACTGCGGAAATCTCTGCTTTCGATTTATAATACATTTTAAAACATCTTTAAAATGTTTAACTTCATTTTTAATATCACTTCTTCAAAAATAAATCCATTTTACTTAACAATATATTCACTGTCCCAAAATCGTGAATATACTTCACTAACCAAATTTCAGTCTTTTCTACACATTCAATTTAAGGATAATTCGCTATCCAAAATCGCGAATATATTTCCTTTAATAATCTTCTATATTTAATTTATCAAATCCAATTGATCTCGAATTTATAAAACAACGTTTATAAATTCTATTTCTATTTTCTAACGACTTCAATTTAATAAATCTCCTTTATTAAAAATTCGATAAATATTCCATCTAAAGGTAAAAATCCAATTTATAAGTAAATCTCTTATAAATCTTCTATTCTACAATTTCATTCATTTTAACTTCACAATTTATACATCTATAAATTTCATATCTTCACAATTTAAAATTCTATAAGATTCATATCTTCACTTATAAAAACTCGTTTTAAAATTCCAAAAATTTTAATTGATAAATATATCAATTTTTCTGTACATCTTTTATAATACTTTAAAAAATCTCAATTTAACCCATTTTACAATTAAATCAACTTTCATTTCAAAAATCACACTTTGGTTATATTTCACCAAAAATCTTAACTCTTATAACTTTAAAATTCTAGACGTTTATTTTTCTGAAATAAATCAATTCAAAAATTCGATAAACGTCTACTTTTCAAAAATCACTTTAAAATCTTTTTAAAGTAAAAGTCGTTATTTTTAAACTTCAAAATTTTGGATCCGATGATGCAACAGCATCAATTAGTCCATCACAACAGTCAATATCATATATCAATATGATAACAGAATATATATCAATATCTGTAAATAAGTAAATACAGTTGAGGAATCCAGTTGGATCCCTCCAACCTGTTTCCCTGCATCCAAAGACGTTAGCACAATACCAATTCCGCTCCAGTACGGAATTATCGCGGTATATGGGTTTTATAAAAATCCGCTTACTAACGGCGCAATAGGGTCTCATCCGCTATACGAGGTGGGAAATCAATCAATCCAATATATACATATGCCAATATGTATATATTGCTATTATATAGATATATATCCTACTATATCTAATATCACATCCAAATAGCAATCATATCAGTCAATCAATAACTGTAAAAATTCCACATTCAAATTTGAGTGAGAAGATCTCACCGTGATTTTAATTCTGATTTCAGCGTTTTATTTCGAATAAAATTAAATGCGCGTTTAATTTTACCCGAAATTCAAACTAGCTCCAAACGACTCCAAATCAGTTCCATAGCGAAATATTCGACGATACGATTCCAATGCATTTTATTTCGTCAATTTCTGATCACGTATAAACAAGTTATAGCTTTTTAAAGATCGAATAAATTATAATACAATTAATTTTTTACATTTTCTTTTAAAAAAAATTTCAACCTTTTATCACAGCCGTGCATTTCAACACCCTAGAATCTAGGCCGCTCGATGATGCTTCTCCCCTCCCGTTCGTTTCCAGTATTCAAAACGAGAAACCCACCAAGGCCGCCTCCTAACCCTAATGCACGCGACCCCCATGTTGATCTCGAACGTGATCAAGCTCCGCCATTTGAAAGGCCATCTCGTGCTCTCCCACTGGCCAGCGACCGGTCCATCTCGGTGGCCCCAAACCCCCTCGAATTGTGTGCGAACGCATCACCTTCAAGCTCCAATTTCCGTCAAACAGCTTCGCCTATGACAATCTCAGCCGTTGAATATGTAGAGCTCACTGGCCTCTACAATTTCCTAGTTGAAAGTTTGTGAAATTATTGAGTGGATTGGAAGATTTTCGAGGGAGATCGAATGAAGATGCCGGCCATTGATTTGAAGAAGTGGCGGCTGCACGTTTTAGCTAGGGTTTATTTTTCTTTTCTAATTTGTGAATAAATGGTCTATTTATAGAGATTTAACGAACACTATTCATCCGGCATTTCCAAACTCCGATTTACGCGCGGTGACTATCGTTTCTAGGGTTTATCCCGCGTTCCGAACGCAATGGAGTAGGTTTCGGAAGCTAATTCGATCGTATGTGTGAGATATGGAATTAAACGATCAATTTAAATTAAACCGATTTAAATCGATTTCGAGGCGTTTTGGCTTGCCCCGGACAAACGATAAATCCAAAAATTACGAAATTTGAAATCTTAAAATAATATCACATTACGGATCCGATGAAACTGGTTTCGTCGAAATCCGAGACCGTTTGAAAAATGACTATTTTAACTCGACGATTTAAAATTAAAATGATATCGATGCGTTTCGAGCTGCCATGGTCAAACGACAACTCCGATTGATACGAAAATTGAAATCCGATAATAACTAACTATTACGGATCCAATGGAACTGGTTTCGTTCAATTCTGAGACTGTTCGAAAATTGGCTATTTTTACAGTCGATAATTAAATATTAAAATATTCGATTTTCACAATTTAACTCCAATTCCAATTTTAAAAGTTCTATAACCTTTCTATAACTCCAGTATGATTAAATAAAATTTTACAAATCATTTTCAATCATTTTAACTCGATATTTAATTATCTCTGGAATTTCACTATTTAATTTATCGATTTAATTATCAAATAAAATCCAATATTCGAAAAATAAATCATTCGACTTCTAAATTCCATTTATTAATATTTAAAATAAATTAAATATTCGAATTTTAATCATCAAAAATTCTGGGTCGTTACAGGAACCAAAGCGGCCAGTCGCGGTGATAGAAGGTGGAGGAGAGCACATGGTGGAGGGAGTCGATTGACCAAGCGCCACTGATGATGTTTGCGGTGAGGAGTAGAGATGGGTCTGCCATTGAAAAGGTTTTTGAATTCAATTCTGTGTTATGATGTTGCATTGGGGATTGTGGCAGATTTTGGGGAGCTGGAGGGGAGAGAGAGTGCGTTGGGGAGATGGAAGGTTTCTGATGAGCTGAAGGGGGATGTGACTTGGGGACCCACTGGGCAGAACTGGGTTTGTTTTTATTGGGAGAGGAAGAGCCAATTTTTTTTTTCGTGCCCGAGTGTGATTAACTTTATCGGGACAGTGGGTTTGTGGATGCCCAAAACATCCACATTTGTAACAAATCTTTACGTCTCTACAATTCTTCGCTACGTGTCTCAAACCCGCGCATCGAAGGCAGCGGCTTTTCAATTTCAAAAATTCAACAGTGTGACGCACGTTTTTGAAGAGCGGTAGGGGGAGGCGCCACTTGAACGGGGGGTTGGGCAGGAGGAGGGAGCGTGGTGCCGGGCCCATAACCGAGCCCGCCACCTGGGCATAGGTTTTGGCTATGGGGATCTCAATGCAAAGAGGTTGGCTGGGGACGGGAGTGGGCAGTGTGGCTTGGGTTGGGAGCGGAGGAGGATTGGATGCGGCCGCGGAGGCATGTAGAGGATGAGGACCATTGAGGACGGTGTTATATATTACTAGGGACGAAGGAGATCGGAGGTACGGGGGGAGTAATGGAGGAGGACGCCATTAGTGTTTCGATATTGTGGGGAGTCAAGCCAGTAGGTAGATTCCTGGAGCAAGACGACTGCGAATGGGCGGAACTCGACCATCGCTTTTTCTATATCAAAATGCAAGTCTTTAGCGGCATCAACTCCCCATCCTCCTTCGTCACAGTTTTGAACAACGTGGAATACCTTCTGACTATTGAAAAATGGGAGCATGAGCACCCGAATAGGCGACCGGAAAACCACTTGCTCGGAATAGACTATGAGAGAGACTTCCCCCACTTCGAGCGGCATATCCCGATTGAAGATTTAGATTCTAAGGACAGGTTTGACGTAATGAATTACGTTCCACTCTTCTCGGGTTCCCCACCGGTACTTGGCCAATTCAATTGTAACGACCCAGAATTTTGACCAAATTAAATTGAGAATATTTAATTAATTTTAAATATTTGAATGATAATTTGATTTGAATCCTGAATATAACTTTGAATTTGGCGATTAAATTATAAATTTAATCTATTGTAAGTTGAATAAAAGTTTGAATCTTCAGTTTTAAGCTGAAGAAAAATATTTCAAAGGCTTTGAAAATTCATATTGATAATACTGAAAATAATAGAAGTTTCAGAATCGAATTTGGGAGTGAATTTTTCAGTTTGAAATTCATATCGTTTGAATCGATATTTAAAAATAGCCGTCCGGGGCACAGTCTCGGAATTTGACGAAACCAGTTCCATTGGGTCCGTAATATTGAATTATTATCGGATTTCAAATATCGTATTTTTCGGAATTAATACGTGAGCACACGGCGTGTAAACGCATTGAATTTTTATCGAAATTCAATTTAAATTTAAATTTGTAATTGGTCACCTCAGCACGTTATCTTTCCTTTGACCACGCCTAGTATCACGCAGAAGATCCCAGAGAAAAATCGTGCGAGCAAGTCTCGTTCAAATTTTAAATACCCCTTTCGTCCAAAATCAAAAGAAGAAAACCATCTTCGTTCTGAATTAGCAATGGCCGAAGCCGATTCAAACAAAAGGATGTCTCATTCTAAATAAATCAGAACGAAATCGAAATTGGGTTCTCTCCATATCGTTCCCTCTTCATTTTAAAATTGGAATTCAAGGCTCGAAGGCGGCTGCGGCGATCGAGCGGAGGAGCACGACAGGGCGATGGTGACGCATTATCGGTGGAAGGCGACGAGCGTTCGAGGCCGCGGTCGAGGCTAGGGCAAGAGGCGCGCGCGAAGCAAAGGGGTGGGTTCTTGGTCCGCGACTTGGTCGCGTGCGTTGGAGGCCGCGTGTTCCGTTCAGGCGCGAGATAGGGCTTCAACACGTGGTGGTTCGGCAACGTAGACTGGAAGCGTGGGCTTCGCGTCAGGAAGGTTCGGCGTCGCGAGCGCAGGCAGATGGCACTCAGAGGGGTTCCGCGAGGCAGCGCTCGAACTTGGGTATCTCGAGGCCGGTAGCGTCGTGGTCAGGCAGTGCGAACTCGTTCGATCTACTGTGAATCGTGGTCGAGGCCTGGTTCGAGTAAAAGTTATATTCAGTTTTTTCAATTTAATTTGAATTTCAAGATGAAATCCTATACTGTCTTTATCATATTTAACTGAAAAATATATATGATTTATGAGAACAGAAATCTCAAACGTTTTGAGTTGGAAAAATATATAAAATAATAGGTTTGGTGGTTAGATTATTTCACAATAAAATTTTATATATATAGGAAGTTATTAAGGGTATATATATAGATATACAGTTTTTAAACATATACATACTAGATTTTTAAAGAGGAAATTTACTTGTTTACTTTAAACAATGGATCTGTAGATTAAATTGGTAAAGTAACAAATTTGAATTATTTTAGTTACTAAAATACTTTTTGTAAAGGAAGAAAAATAATAATAATAATCATTTGTTTAAAATAAAATACTAGTTAATTTAAATTATTAAATAAAAATGGGTTGTTCGATTTTAATTCGAATATTTGTTAATTTGTATAATGTCTATACAAGGTTAATGAAGTCGAGAAAACAAAACTGAAATGGAAAATGGATGGCAAAAATAAAAGCTAAGGTGAGATTTTTCTCACTCAAATGAAGTTGGATTTTGATTGACTGATTGATTTCTGTTTGTATTAGATATAGTAGGATATATCTATATATATAGCAATATATACATATTGGCATATGTATATATTGGATTGATTGATTTCCCGCCTCGTATAGCGGACGAGACCCTATTGCGCCGTTAGTAAGCGGATTATTTTTATAAAACCCATATACCGCGATATTCCACCTCAAAGTGGAATTGGTATTGTGCTAACGTCTTTGGATGCAGGGAAACAGGTTGGAGGGATCCAACTGGATTCCTCACCAGTATTTATTTATTTACAGATATTGATGTATATTCTATTATCATATGTTGATATATGATGTTTGTTGTTATGATTGACTAATTGATGCTGTTGCATCATCGGATTCAGTTTTGAAGTTTAAAAATAACATCTTTTACTTTAAAAGGATTTTAAAGTGATTTTTGAAAGTAGACGTTTTATTGAATTTTTGAATTGATTTATTTCAAATAAATAAACGTCTAAAATTTTAAAGTTATAAAAGTTAAGATTTTTGTGAAATAAAATCAAAGTGTGATTTTTGAAATAAAAGTTAAGAAATTTATGAAATGGTTTAAATTGGGATTTCTAGTATTATAAACGGTTTAT
The DNA here is from genome assembly GCA_030737815.1 of Allium fistulosum. Lineage (NCBI taxonomy): Eukaryota > Viridiplantae > Streptophyta > Magnoliopsida > Asparagales > Amaryllidaceae > Allium > Allium fistulosum. The sequence goes on from CM060902.1 coordinate 101,511,841, forward strand.
TTAAAAGATGTACAAAAAATGGATATTTATAAATTTGAAATATTGGGATTATAAGACAAGTTTCTATAAGTGTTAAAATGAAGTGTAAATGGGATTTCATAAGTTAATGAAATCTGAAAGTTTTAAATTTTGTGAAGTTTAAAAGAACGATTTCTTTTAAAATAAATGAATTATAAGTTATATTAACTTATAAATTGAATGGGTCATTAAAGGAGATGTATAAATCGAAGTTGTTATAAAATTGAAATAGAATTTATAAACGTTGTTTTTATAAATTCGAAAATAAATCAAATTTGATTGATTTTAAATATAGAGATTATTAAGGGAATTTTATCCACGATTTTGGACAGTGGATAATTCTTGAAATAAATGTGTAAAAAAGATTGAAATTTGGTTATTGAAGTATATTCACGATTTTGGACAGTGAATATATTATTAAAAAAAAAGTTATGTTTGGGAAAGCGATATTATAAATGAAGTTAATTGTTTTAAAAGATGTTTTAAAACGTGAACTATCGAAATCATAGATTTCAACATCCATTGTTGAAATAGACGTTTTCGAGGAATAAGGAAATGGTGGACTATAACACTGTTGTTATAGTAAATGGTTTCCGAAAGGAAATGTTTTTATATAGTATTGGGATTTATATATCTATCTAAATTCTGAATCCCTATACTAGTGATTTTGAGTCGTCGTAACGATGTTTTACGTAACATTCGTTGTGACTCAAATAGATGTTGTTATAGTAAATGATTTCCTTAAAGAATGAAATGTATACTTAATTTTGATTTAAGTAGATCGAATATTTTCAAATGTTGAAAATAAATAGATTTGTGAATTACTTATTATTAAATAAGTATGGGAATGTTTTCCAAAACAAAATGAAACGTTTTTTTTTGAAATTTTATCTTTGTGAAGATAAATTGAAATTGAATATTGAAAACGATTTGAAAATCGAATATCAGTAGATATTCGAAAGTATAAATTCAATACGGAATTTATAAAAGAAAGCGAAGTTGTTTAAAAATAAATATTGATTTATTTTTGAAGTGTGGAAATTGATTTGAAATTGTTTTCAAATGGTTAAGTGTGGAAATTTTATATCTAGTAAAGATATTTTGGAAGATAAAATAATTTGGAAAAATTATTTGGAATCTGATGATGTTGCGCATCTTTATTGATAGTTAAATAAACGACTATCAATAATTACCTTTAGATAGGTATTTGTTGTGAATTGGATGAATTTGAATGCCACACTTATTTTTAAATAAACGCTCACTATTCGGGTTAACCGGGAAAGGACCATGGGGTCGTATAACCCATTCCGAATATGTGATACGTCGTTATGAATTGCATTCGAAGACCGGTGTTGAAGACCGGATATTTTTGAAAACGGAAGGATTACCGTCGAGTTACTCTACATCGGCTGATCTCCGATTTAGAGGTTTTATCACCCTTAGAGACGGGAAGTCCGGACGTGATTAGAAAATTATCCGGATATGCAAGGGCTTCGTGAGAAGTGCCTTCGGTTCTGTTCGATCCCGGAACAGACTTGTATGGATTGTGTGTCTGACGTTACAATTTGAGATATAAAGCTGATTTCTTTCAAATACATTTCTGTTGGTGGCGGAGAATTTATTCTCTTAGCTTAACACCCTTCTCTGAGACGTACGAGCTTAGAGGTTATGTAGTTGAAATTCATCAGCGATATATCCCAATTTGGTAACGTGGCATACTGAGTGTTGCTGTGAAATGATCAGTTTGATCATTTGTGATATGATCATTTGTTTGATCTTATATCTTTGTGATCATAGGTTGATCATTTTGTTTGACCCGAAGCAGGGCTTTTTGAGAAAGCGTAGCTTTGTGGACGAGACTTCATCGAGCCTCACACCCCGGAAATGGTCGAAACAGGAAGGATGCGGCAAGGTTCTAGGGAGTAGCGCCCCTTAGTGTATGTCATTCCTTCTGGATAGAGGTGGTATCATGGTATGGAGCCCAGATACTTAACCTATGTGGTTGCTGCATTATTATTATTACGTGGTTTGTTGGAAATCGGGGATCCTCGGGAAGATCGGTTACGATCGGGGGATGACATACGCGTGTCAGTAGTTACCTACTTTTGCAGAGGTAACCCGGCCTTGTGTTGGCAGAGATCTAACCGTAATGTTAGGTTATTTCTCGGGTCGTCTATTCCAGGGACGTACCCATCGTGGAAAAGGAAGTTCCTTAGCCTGACCATTTGTTGGAAATCCAAAGAAACAATACGAGCCTTTACGATTTCAATTGTATAACCTGTCTCCTCAGGAGGCAGCTATAGCAGGCATAATATAATGGTACCTATGCTGGCTAAGATTTATATTATACTTTCGAAATGTTTCTACACTATGCACTAATAATAATATCAAAAATGATTTGATTTTGCGTAGTAAGCATCTTTGACTATCATAAGAAGAAATCTCCTCCAATTCTGCGTTTGCATTGTGTGTGTGGTGGGAGGTCTTATGGTAGTTTCATTTTCCAAAAGCATTTCGAATTGACTTTAAAATTTCCTGTTGTTGTTTCAAAGAATAACAGTTTTACGATCTCACACCAGTCACCATGACTGACTCGGAGTTTATTGTTCCCTTCTAAACTCTGGGTGCCCACAAATTTCCACACGGGCAGCCTAGAGTTATGTTATCAGGATATTCTAGATATTCTGGAGCTTTGGAAGCAAGCTGGATGGCGTAACGTATCATCCGTATTTGTATCTGATATTATTTTATTCCGCTGTGTATTCTGTATGAGGACAAGTTTATATAACTGTCCATTGTTGTATATTGACTCTGATGATTGATGTATGTATAAACTGATATAGCTCTTTGTTTTAAAAGACTAGTGTTTATTTATTATATATTGTTCCGCTGCGATATGTGAGATTCTGAGATTGTTCTGTTTCTGTTGCTGTTCTGTTGTTCTGTTGTTCTTCTCTATTTTCTTCTTCTTCTTTCTTCTTCTTCTGCCTTTTTCTTCTTTTTAAAACCCTCACTATTGGAGTTTCCGGCACTCGATTTCTCGGCAGTCGATAAAGTGAGTATCGATGTCGAATTTTCGAAAGTCGAAAATTTCGGTATGTGACAGCGTGGTATCAGAGCATATGGTTAAGCGACAACCCTGCTCTGTTGGGTGTTACTCATTAGAGATAGAGTCAGCAGTACTCTAGAATGAGTTTGAGTGTAATAATAGATACAAGTGCGTATTTGTTAGTGAATATAAAATTGTTTTATATTGTGATGATTGGTTTGTTGAGTGGTATATGGATTCTGGTCGGTATTGTCCGTACAACTCTATCGATAGGGATCTCTAAACACTTGTATAGAACAATTCGGCACATTATTGTTTTAAAATAGGGTAAATGAAATAATTTTACCCAAGACTATTTTTGTATATAAAAGAAATGATTTTCTGTAAATTATTACAGTATATGGTTGCATGGTTGCTAGAAGTAATAATATTAAACTATTATCATTGAAATTAAATGAGAAATTGAAATTGTAACTCCAAAGTTAAGAAATAAATCCATATACAAATGAAATTTAAAGAATGTAAATTATAAATGTGATTTGTAATTTAAAACGGAATTCCAGAGAAGTTTTTGGAAATGTTTTGAAAAGAATTTGAAAATTTTGGAGATTTGGAAAGTTTAAATTCTTTTTGGAGTTGAAAACGATTTTCAAAGGTTTTGAAAAGTATTTTGAGAGATGAAAGCTCTAAACTCTTTTCGGTCGCTGGAAAATAATTCCGATGATGATCGCGACATCACCGGTGTTCATTTTCGGGTTTCCAAAAGAGAAATTGCTGCCAAATTGTTTTAAATGAAAGTTGTTTGAAAATTTGGGTTTTGTTTTTGAAATTCAAAGAATAATTTGAATTGATTTCAAAAGAAAATGGCTTTGAAAGGTTGAAAAGACTCTGGAATACTATATAAAAATATTTATGAAATATTATAAAATTGATAACTTGTAAAGTTTAAGTTTAAATAAAAATCTAACTTAATGAAATAAATTCATATATGAATAAAATTGTGAATAAAAATTGTAAATGGAATTTATAAATGGAAATAAAATTCCAAGAAGATAATTGAAATTAAAATTCATTAGTAGGATGAAATTGTAAGTGAATGTATAAATGATTTGATAAATCAAAATGTAAGTAAGTCGAAGACTTATAAAATATTTGAGAATCTAATAGAAATGAGATTCAATTTAAAATGAAAGTTGAGATTTATTTTGAATTTGTAAATGAATAGAACTAGAATTGAATTTGATTTATGATGTATTAAACTGAAAATTAGTAAGTAAAGCTAATTGATTATTGACCAAATGAATAAGGTTTGAACGAATTAAATCCAATGACTATAAAAATGAAGATAAATTGAATTCCAATAGAATTAAAATTGCGAATTGAATTCAAATAAAATTGAAATGTGAAATTGAATGATAATGAATATGTAACTTCAATAGTGAATTAGAAATGATATAAGAAGTATATATTGAAAATTTTGTAATAAAATTTGCAAATTGGTTGGAATATTGTAACTAGATATAATGGCTAGTAGAATATACAGGGTTATAAAGGAAATTGGATTTGATTTCAAAGATAATTTGAATTGCTCGACAAAAGGTAAGTATTTGAATTATAATATGAGTTTTTGATGATTTCTTCTCTAGCCGCTTGGCTTTTTCTTTTTCTTTTTGAAATCTGGGAGTCCGTAGGGACATTTTGTAGTAGTGCCGTATTAGCCGCGCAAAGGAGACGCTGGCGAAATTTTTCGGAAATTTAGGGCGTTGGAAAATTTTTGAGAAATTTTTGAAAGTTTGAAATTTGAATTTAAATTTAAATTTGAATTGAGAGGTAAAACAATGTTGTTTGGAAACTTATAATTTGAAGTTGGAAAGCTAGTTGAATTGACAACGAATCTTTAGTAGAAAAATTTATTTTGAAAATTTGATAAAACTATTGTATTGTGAAAAATAGTAGACGAGTTAAGAACCATTTTTCCTAACTTGTAATTTCGAGGACGAAATTCTTTTAAGGGGGGAAGTCTGTAACGACCCAGAATTTTGACCAAATTAAATTGAGAATATTTAATTAATTTTAAATATTTGAATGATAATTTGATTTGAATCCTGAATATAACTTTGAATTTGGCGATTAAATTATAAATTTAATCTATTGTAAGTTGAATAAAAGTTTGAATCTTCAGTTTTAAGCTGAAGAAAAATATTTCAAAGGCTTTGAAAATTCATATTGATAATACTGAAAATAATAGAAGTTTCAGAATCGAATTTGGGAGTGAATTTTTCAGTTTGAAATTCATATCGTTTGAATCGATATTTAAAAATAGCCGTCCGGGGCACAGTCTCGGAATTTGACGAAACCAGTTCCATTGGGTCCGTAATATTGAATTATTATCGGATTTCAAATATCGTATTTTTCGGAATTAATACGTGAGCACACGGCGTGTAAACGCATTGAATTTTTATCGAAATTCAATTTAAATTTAAATTTGTAATTGGTCACCTCAGCACGTTATCTTTCCTTTGACCACGCCTAGTATCACGCAGAAGATCCCGGAGAAAAAATCGTGCGAGCAAGTCTCGTTCAAATTTTAAATACCCCTTTCGTCCAAAATCAAAAGAAGAAAACCATCTTCGTTCTGAATTAGCAATGGCCGAAGCAGATTCAAACAAAAGGATGTCTCGTTCTAAATAAATCAGAACGAAATCGAAATTGGGTTCTCTCCATATCGTTCCCTCTTCATTTTAAAATTGGAATTCAAGGCTCGAAGGCGGCTGCGGCGATCGAGCGGAGGAGCACGACAGGGCGATGGTGACGCATTATCGGTGGAAGGCGACGAGCGTTCGAGGCCGCGGTCGAGGCTAGGGCAAGAGGCGCGCACGAAGCAAAGGGGTGGGTTCTTGGTCCGCGACTTGGTCGCGTGCGTTGGAGGCCGCGTGTTCCGTTCAGGCGCGAGATAGGGCTTCAACACGTGGTGGTTCGGCAACGTAGACTGGAAGCGTGGGCTTCGCGTCTGGAAGGTTCGACGTCGCGAGCGTAGGCAGATGGCACTGAGAGGGGTTCCGCGAGGCAGCGCTCGAACTTGGGTATCTCGAGGCCGGTAGCGTCGTGGTCAGGCAGTGCGAACTCGTTCGATCTACTGTGAATCGTGGTCGAGGCTTGGTTCGAGTAAAAGGTATATTCAGTTTTTTCAATTTAATTTGAATTTCAAGATGAAATCCTATACTGTCTTTATCATATTTAACTGAAAAATATATATGATTTATGAGAACAGAAATCTCAAACGTTTTGAGTTGGAAAAATATATAAAATAATAGGTTTGGTGGTTAGATTATTTCACAATAAAATTTTATATATATAGGAAGTTATTAAGGGTATATATATAGATATACAGTTTTTAAACATATACATACTAGATTTTTAAAGAGGAAATTTACTTGTTTACTTTAAACAATGGATCTGTAGATTAAATTGGTAAAGTAACAAATTTGAATTATTTTAGTTACTAAAATACTTTTTGTAAAGGAAGAAAAATAATAATAATAATCATTTGTTTAAAATAAAATACTAGTTAATTTAAATTATTAAATAAAAATGGGTTGTTCGATTTTAATTCGAATATTTGTTAATTTGTATAATGTCTATACAAGGTTAATGAAGTCGAGAAAACAAAACTGAAATGGAAAATGGATGGCAAAAATAAAAGCTAAGGTGAGATTTTTCTCACTCAAATGAAGTTGGATTTTGATTGACTGATTGATTTCTGTTTGTATTAGATATAGTAGGATATATCTATATATATAGCAATATATACATATTGGCATATGTATATATTGGATTGATTGATTTCCCGCCTCGTATAGCGGATGAGACCCTATTGCGCCGTTAGTAAGCGGATTATTTTTATAAAACCCATATACCGCGATATTCCACCTCGAAGTGGAATTGGTATTGTGCTAACGTCTTTGGATGCAGGGAAACAGGTTGGAGGGATCCAACTGGATTCCTCACCAGTATTTATTTATTTACAGATATTGATGTATATTCTGTTATCATATGTTGATATATGATGTTTGTTGTTATGATTGACTAATTGATGCTGTTGCATCATCAGATTCAGTTTTGAAGTTTAAAAATAACATCTTTTACTTTAAAAGGATTTTAAAGTGATTTTTGAAAGTAGACGTTTTATTGAATTTTTGAATTGATTTGTTTCAAATAAATAAACGTCTAAAATTTTAAAGTTATAAAAGTTAAGGTTTTTGTGAAATAAAATCAAAGTGTGATTTTTGAAATAAAAGTTAAGAAATTTATGAAATGGTTTAAATTGGGATTTCTAGTATTATAAACGGTTTATTTAAAAGATGTACAAAAATGGATATTTATAAATTTGAAATATTGGGATTATAAGACAAGTTTCTATAAGTGTTAAAATGAAGTGTAAATGGGATTTCATAAGTTAATGAAATCTGAAAGTTTTAAATTTTGTGAAGTTTAAAAGAACGATTTCTTTTAAAATAAATGAATTATAAGTTATATTAACTTATAAATTGAATCGGTCATTAAAGGAGATGTATAAATCGAAGTTGTTATAAAATTGAAATAGAATTTATAAACGTTGTTTTTATAAATTCGAAAATAAATCAAATTTGATTGATTTTAAATATAGAGATTATTAAGGGAATTTTATCCATGATTTTGGACAGTGGATAATTCTTGAAATAAATGTGTAAAAAAGATTGAAATTTGGTTATTGAAGTATATTCACGATTTTGGACAGTGAATATATTATTAAAAAAAAAGTTATGTTTGGGAAAGCGATATTATAAATGAAGTTAATTGTTTTAAAAGATGTTTTAAAACGTGAACTATCGAAATCATAGATTTCAACATCCATTGTAGAAATAGACGTTTTCGAGGAATAAGGAAATGGTGGACTATAACACTGTTGTTATAGTAAATGGTTTCCGAAAGGAAATGTTTTTATATAGTATTGGGATTTATATATCTATCTAAATTCCGAATCCCTATACTAGTGATTTTGAGTCGTCGTAACGATGTTTTACGTAACATTCGTTTTGACTCAAATAGATGTTGTTATAGTAAATGATTTCCTTAAAGAATGAAATGTATACTTAATTTTGATTTAAGTAGATCGAATATTTTCAAATGTTGAAAATAAATAGATTTGTGAATTACTTATTATTAAATAAGTATGGGAATGTTTTCCAAAATAAAATGAAACGTTTTTTTGAGATTTTATCTTTGTGAAGATAAATTGAAATTGAATATTGAAAACGATTTGAAAATCGAATATCAGTAGATATTCGAAAGTATAAATTCAATACGGAATTTATAAAAGAAAGCGAAGTTGTTTAAAAATAAATATTGATTTATTTTTGAAGTGTGGAAATTGATTTGAAATTGTTTTCAAATGGTTAAGTGTGGAAATTTTATATCTAGTAAAGATATTTTGGAAGATAAAATAATTTGGGAAAATTATTTGGAATCTGATGATGTTGCGCATCTTTATTGATAGTTAAATAACCGACTATCAATAATTACCTTTAGATAGGTATTTGTTGTGAATTGGATGAATTTGAATGCCACACTTATTTTTAAATAAACGCTCACTATTCGGGTTAACCGGGAAAGGACCATGGGGTCGTATAACCCATTCCGAATATGTGATACGTCGTTATGAATTGCATTCGAAGACCGGTGTTGAAGACCGGATATTTTTGAAAACGGAAGGATTACCGTCGAGTTACTCTAAATCGGCTGATCTCCGATTTAGAGGTTTTATCACCCTTAGTGACGGGAAGTCCGGACGTGATTAGAAAATTATCCGGATATGCAAGGGCTTCGTGAGAAGTGCCTTCGGTTCTGTTCGATCTCGGAACAGACTTGTATGGATTGTGTGTCTGACGTTACAATTTGAGATATAAAGCTGATTTCTTTCAAATACATTTCTGTTGGTGGCGGAGAATTTATTCTCTTAGCTTAACACCCTTCTCTGAGACGTACGAGCTCAGAGGTTATGTAGTTGAAATTTATCAGCGATATATCCCAATTTGGTAACGTGGCATACGGAGTGTTGCTGTGAAATGATCAGTGTTTGATCATTTGTGATATGATCATTTGTTTGATCTTATATCTTTGTGATCATAGGTTGATCATTTGTTTGACCCGAAGCATGGCTTTGTAGAAAGCGTAGCTTTGTGGACGAGACTTCATCGAGCCTCACACCCCGGAAATGGTCGAAACAGGAAGGATGCGGCAAGGTTCTAGGGAGTAGCGCCCCTTAGTGTATGTCATTCCTTCTGGATAGAGGTGGTATCATGGTATGGAGCCCAGATACTTAACCTATGTGGTTGCTGCATTATTATTATTACGTGGTTTGTTGGAAATCGGGGATCCTCGGGAAGATCGGTTACGATCGGGGGATGACATACGCGTGTCAGTAGTTACCTACTTTTGCAGAGGTAACCCGGCCTTGTGTTGGCAGAGATCTAACCGTAATGTTAGGTTATTTCTCGGGTCGTCTATTCCAGGGACGTACCCATCGTGGAAAAGGAAGTTCCTTAGCCTGACCATTTGTTGGAAATCCAAAGAAACAATATGAGCCTTTACGATTTCAATTGTATAACCTGTCTCCTCAGGAGGCAGCTATAGCAGGCATAATATAATGGTACCTATGCTGGCTAAGATTTATATTATACTTTCGAAATGTTTCTACACTATGCACTAATAATAATATCAAAAATGATTTGATTTTGCGTAGTAAGCATCTTTGACTGTCATAAGAAGAAATCTCCTCCAATTCTGCGTTTGCATTGTGTGTGTGGTGGGAGGTCTTATGGTAGTTTCATTTTCCAAAAGCATTTCGAATTGACTTTAAAATTTCCTGTTGTTGTTTCAAAGAATAACTGTTTTACGATCTCACACCAGTCACCATGACTGACTCGGAGTTTATTGTTCCCTTCTAAACTCTGGGTGCCCACAAATTTCCACACGGGCAGCCTAGAGTTATGTTATCAGGATATTCTGGATATTCTGGAGCTTTGGAAGCAAGCTGGATGGCGTAACGTATCATCCGTATTTGTATCTGATATTATTTTATTCCGCTGTGTATTCTGTATGAGGACAAGTTTATATAACTGTCCATTGTTGTATATTGACTCTGATGATTGATGTATGTATAAACTGATATAGCTCTTTGTTTTAAAAGACTAGTGTTTATTTATTATATATTGTTCCGCTGCGATATGTGAGATTCTGAGATTGTTCTGTTTCTGTTGCTGTTCTGTTGTTCTGTTGTTCTTCTCTATTTTCTTCTTCTTCTTTCTTCTTCTTCTGCCTTTTTCTTCTTTTTAAAACCCTCACTATTGGAGTTTCCGGCACTCGATTTCTCGGCAGTCGATAAAGTGAGTATCGATGTCGAATTTTCGAAAGTCGAAAATTTCGGTATGTGACAATTCAATGATCAGTCGATTAAAGTGGTAGGTCCAAGGGGCTGGGACCCATGGCCAGTCCAGGAGCAAAGGTTGGACCCGTTCGTTGATTTGGACCTATCAACCCCGCTTTTTCAGCAAATCCCAACATCTCCAGCAACCCTAACACCGCCTCGCCCGCCCTACAATGTAGCCCCTCAGACAGATATTCAATCTCCCCCTCATCAGTTCCCTGTTCCCCAGCCTATTGAACAAAGCCAAGTGGCCCATTCAGCGACTGGTCAGTGGTCTCAGCTCGTCACTCCAACGTCTGTCGGCCGAAGCTCCAGACTGGACAAAGCGGCATCTCACCTTGGTAGTTTCTTTAAAGATGTAGTTTTTTCCTCTCTTAATAAAAGTCTAAACAAAAAATGGCACGTTGCATGGGCGTGAATTTGCGTGATGAGCACTACACCTCCATGCATGCACTCGAATCGGAGCGCTTATCGTTCTCCCTATGAAGCTAATTTCTTGGAATACAAGGGGGTTAGGGGATCCCAGTAAAAGACATTCTGTTAACCTTATAATAGCCCCACACAAAATCGACATCCTTTTCCTGCAAGAATCTAAACTATCAGACCCATCCCCTAACCTACTCAGACAAATTGGTGGGCCATTCCTATTTGGGTGGGCCCACCTGAATGCTGTCGGCTCTAGTGGAGGCATTATGACAGCCTGGAATGAATCCGTGTGGTCCCATTGCCAAACTTTTTACCACACATCAGCTCTACACGTAGCCCTTCGTCACTTACAAACCGGGACGATCTTCTTCTTCTCCAATATCTATGGTCCACAAAACACTCAAGATCGAAGCGACCTATGGTCGAATTGCCTCACCTTCGCCACACACATTAATGGTCCTTGGGTGGTTGGTGGAGATTTCAACACCACCCGATCCTCAGTCGAAAGAAATTCAGGCAATTTTTCCCATGATTCTGACTCCTTCAACTCCTTCATCAACCTATGCTCCCTGACAGACCCACCCATCTGCAACCGCCTATTTACCTGGTCAAGCCGCAGATCAGAACCTTCATTAGCCAAACTGGACCGTTTCCTGTTCAACCCGGCCTGGGATGACTTATACCCACTTTCCTTGGTCTCCGGCCTAGCCACAATCATCTCCGACCATTGTCCACTCCTACTCGACACTGGCTCCCCCACCTGTCCTATCCGACCCTTCCGCTTCGAGCGTCTTTGGCTCCTTGAGCCGTCATTCGACAACTTCATCAAAGAAATCTGGTCACAGCCCTCCCACATCCCCTCAGCCACCGCCAGAGTTGTCTCCAAACTTCGATCTCTTCGGAAGATTATCAAACCCTGGGCCAAGTCAGTTTGGGGCTCCATTCGCTCGTGTATTTCAGCTATTCAAGATGAAATTTTGGACCTAAACATACTCGAAGAATCCAACCCTCTTATCAAATTGGATCGGACTCGCCTACGAGAACTGGAAGCGGAACTGGATAGATTGACATTGCAAGAGGAAATAGGCTGGAAACAACGCTCCAAAGCGAAATGGATAGAGGATGGCGATAAAAACACTGCCTATTTCCACCGCCTTGCAAACGGCAGGCGCAGATCCACTTTCATCCCCGAAATCACCCACAGCAGTACCACTATCTCTGATCAGTCCGTCATCCTAAATCTATTCTCCGACTATTATCGAAACATTTTGGGAAAACACCACCCCCTCTCCCACAAATAGACTAGAACCTACTCTACCCAGACTACTCCCCCATCCCTTTAGACCAACCCTTCACGGAGGCGGAAATTTGGGCTGCGCTGAATGGTATGTCAGATGACAAAGCTCCTGGCCCAGATGGCTTCGGCCCACTATTCTTCAAACATTATTGGGAAACCATTAAATTCGACATCATCGAGATGTGTTCAGAATTCCAAGCCGATCCATCATCTGTTGCTCGCCTGAACTATGCTAATATCATCCTCCTCCCCAAAATCCCAGGAGCCACTACCCTTCCATCCTTCCGACCTATAAGCCTCCTGAACACCACCTTCAAAATCATAACCAAAGTTCTAGCCAATCGCCTTCAAGCTGTCATTGCCCCCTTATTGGAATTGAGCAATCCACATTCATCCTCGGTCGCAACATCATGGACTGCGTGGCATCTACTCAAGAAGTCATCTCCTTCTGCCACCAAACTTCAACGCCAGGTATGCTCCTCAAACTCGACTTCTCAAAAGCTTTTGACACAGTCAATTGGCAATTCATTCTGGAGCTTATGGAGCATAGAGGTTTCCCCTCAAAATGGTGCAATTGGATCCAATGCATTCTTATATCTATCTTGTCCTCTATCGCGATTAATGGGGTTACAGGAGGCCTAATCAAGTTTGCTCGTGGCCTGCGACAAGGAGACCCACTTTCTCCTTTTCTCTTCGTCTTTGTTGCTGACGTATTCAACCGTATGATCAAGTTAGCTATATCGAACAACCTCTTTGAAGGCATCAAGCTCCCCAACTCAAATCTAGTCATCTCCAACCTTCAATTCGCTGATGACACTATCCTTTTTGCATCGCCCACCGTCAACCACATCCATTGCCTTAAAGTAGCATTGTACTCTTTTGAACTCATATCAGGCCTATCCATCAACTTCAATAAAAGCTCCATCATCATGCTTGGAAAATCCGATCACCTTGGGCCAACATTTTCCAATTTTCTCAACTGCAACATCGCGCATTTTCCCATCTCATACCTCGGTATTCCCCTCTGCCCAACCAAACTACTCAAAGCGGATTGGCTCCCCCTCATTACCAAAATTGAAAACAGACTTCTTTCCTGGAAGGCACATTCCCTTTCTTCAGCGGGTCGCCTCGTCCTTGTCAAATCAGTCCTATCGGTCATCCCTTCATATTGGATGTCACTTTACAAGCTTCCAACCTGGGTAATCAAAAGAATCGACACGATCCGAAGCTCCTTTCTTTGGAATGGGGGAAAAATAAAGAAGCTCGTATACTGGCGGACCGCTTGTCTGCACACTGACAACGGTGGTCTCGGAATTGTTAACTTATACTACTTCAATCTCGCGCTTCTCACAAAATGGCTCTGGCATTTTCTCACCCCCGGAACCTTCCTTTGGAAAACATGGATTACCTCACTTCACTACCACTCCAATCCGCACCTTGTCCTTCACTCCACCACCAGCCTTAAACCATCCCCATTCTGGACTGGGGTCCTCGCCACCCTCCCCCGTGTTAAACCACTCTTCCATGTCAACCTAGGTAATAGGGCAAACTGCCTCTTCTGGTTAGATACCTGGCACGGCCAGCTACCCCTTTCCTCTATCCTCCCCAACCTATTTTCTCACTCAGCCACAATCCATGCTACCACATCCGTCTCCTCTAGCTTGGGCCCTGACCACCTCTTTCCATCATCCTACTTCGACCTCGCCACCTTAGCCGAGCTTCACCAAGTAGCCTCCATCCTCCAAACCATCCAATTCCACCCCCGGCCAGATGAGTTCATTTGGGCCCCAAATCCCATAGTTGGCTTCACCGTCGCCTCCTGCTATGCTCACCTTAACAACCCTGGACGCCTCTTCAACTTCCCCAGACTCTGGAAATGCCAGCTCCAACCTCGCATCGCTTTCTTCCAATGGTGCCTTATCCACGGTCGCATCAACACCAGAGACAGGCTCTTTCGTAACAACATCGTGGTGGTCCCAAACTGTGCCTTATGCTCTAACGCAAACGAAAGTATCCAGCATCTATTCATAGAATGTGACTTTTCCTTTAGGGTTTGGGTTGCAACGTCTGTACACATACTCGGCTATATCCCAACAATCACTTCATTTTTCGAATATTGGCAGCATAACCCCCCCAACAAGCACTTAGATCTCTTTGTGGCTATATTCAGTTGGTGCATTTTGGCCGAACGAAATGCACACGTGTTCGGAAGGCCCAAATCTCACTTCGATGGAACTTGCAGGCGTATTATTTACTATTTCTCATCTTTATCAGGACACAGTTTCTCAGCTCCGTTCAGGCTGAGACTGCCATTCTCCAGGTCATCGCCAGCTGAATCAGCAAGCAGCTCTTGCGCAGCTCCTTCCAGAAGGCAGCCTGGACACCACAGCTGAACACTCTGCAATACTTATCTATTTTATTTACTGATATATGTACTAAGCTACTATGTATATAAGACTCGGCTATGTAGTTGCCTGTTGTGCAGTATTCTCCTAGTTGTGCCAGCGATCAGGCCTGTTGATCGTACTATTTACATATTATTATGCTATTTAACCGGCTGTGTAGTGGCACGCTACACAACCGTCTTGCTCAAAAAAAAAGTTTCATCTTTGGGCTAAAGGACAAACTTTGAAAAAAATTAGGCTGAAGAACAATGCTAGTTAGAACTAGTGTAACAACCCGGGGTTTTGTAACAAATTTATAATCGTCATTTGACGATTTAATTTGGTTGCTAATTGCTATTGGCATTTTAATTGGTTGAAATTCTTTTATAAAATTTGTTAAAGGGTTTGTGGAGTTAGAAAAACATTAGGCCCGTTCCCTTTTCAATTTATTCAGCCCTTTCCCTTTTGTTGAGATAAAGGTTTATACCCGATTTCCTTATTGATTTCGTTCAAAAAATAATAAAACCCTAAAGCAAAACGAACGAGAAAAAAAACAATGGCGGCTCTCGTTTCTCGTTCGCTTTCCCCCCTTTCATTTTCGAAATCCCTAATCAAAACGAGAAAATAAACAATGGCGGCCTCGTTTACTTTCGTTCGTCTCTTCCTCCATAGTAGGGCTTTTGACTTGCGTTCGTCTGCAAATTAGGGCTCGTGAGAATAGGCGTTCTTCGTTCCTCAATGCTCATTTTTCTGCGTTCTAAGAAATTTGGGTTTTGCTCGATCTCGAGAGTCCTCGACGTCGATTTCGATCTGGTCGATTCTCTTTGACTTCGGCTCCTTCGATTGTGTCAAAAGGTGAGTATTATACTCACATCAAATTCAAACCTGAATTGTTTCTGGGTTAGTTAAATTTGTGATTTTCGTTGTTTGAATTCGTGGGTTGTCTACGATGTTTATGTTTATATAGGGTTCGAAACAGTTTAATTTGAACTGCAAATGTTTTGAGCAATTTTTTGTTGGCGTCGGCATTAACTTGAATTTTGATTTGCTTCTATGCCTTCTCACTTGCGTTCGAATCTGTAAATTTTCCGATGATGTTACTCGAGAAAGTATAGGGTAGTAAAACTTGGTATGTCGTTCAAGTGTACATCTCGGCCTGTACATGATTTGCACTGCGAATCTCAGCAGTGCTTGTGTCTTTCTACTGTTTTGAATTGTGAAGCATTTGTTAGTTCTTTATGCTGTTCATTTTATTGGCATGCTCGTTCATCACTGTAGCGTGTTTAACTTGTTGATTGTCGTTCCATGACTTTTGAACTCATGTGCACTTTATGCCATGACTTCGGCAATGTCATAGTTGATTTTTAAATTTGACTTTTTATGGGCTTTGAGAATTGACTTCGGTTATTTGATATTCATTCCTGTAATATACTTGACTTGTTCAATTTTGCCTTGCCTTTATTTGTGCTTGCTGCATTTTAAATGTGGCTTCGGCTCTGGAATTGATTTCGAACTTGTTTTGGTTGAACTTTGACATTAACTCAATAATGTCTTCAAGTTCACGATTGATGTACTGGAGTCTGCATCCCCGATCATGTCACTGCTTGCATGGTCGACTTATGTGTTCTATGTAGTTGAAGCATTTTGTTATCCACTGCTTGGGCGTTTGGGCTCTTATGAAGTTGCAGTGTATTTATTTTGTAAGTTTGAGTTGTTTTGTTAAGCTTTTGTCCACTGTTTCTTCATATATGTGCATATATACGATTGTATGTGTGTATGCATGTATCGTTGAGTCTACACTTGCAATTACAGTCCCTATACATCACTGTTTCAATTGAAGTCTGACACTTCACCATTAACAGTTTCCTTTCATTTGAAACTGGGTAACTTGTCACTGTATTTGTTTCATGATGTATCTTTGCATTGTTTTCAAAACTGTTGAAGTTATGTGCTGTTTCAAGTTGATATTGAATAGTAGAATTGCTCTGTCACCTGGTTATTCGAGTCTGCGTATATGTGCATACATACGCTTGTATGTGTGTATGCATATATTATTGGACTGGGACTGAGTATGAGTTATTTTAAGTGTGGCCTTGTGCCTTTGTGCCCTTGAGATATTTGCAGTTTGATTTTTCACTTGTATATGATCTAGAGTATTCGGTGGACTTTGGTCATTTGGGTTTTTGGTGAATTTGTTGGTTTCTTGATTTTGGTTGCCTTTATATTCTGTTTCACCTAATGACATTCCTTTGGTGCAGTCTTATGGTCGAGTTATGAAATTTGACCTGTGCACGACTTTGATATTTTTGTATGTGCATATCATCTTATCAGTTTGGATGAACTTGCCATACATTCGTGGTCACTGTTACTTGTTGTATTTTGATACTAGTTTGTACATGCTGTTTCAGTTGCAGTTTTCATTTGGATGTTCATTCGTTGATTGAACTTCATATATCTATATACACCATTGTCCATGATTTGGCGATACTGTAATTTGGGTTTGGTTCCATTTGTTTGATGTCTTCATGCTACGTATATGTTGACTTGAGTTTCATTTCTTTGTAGTTGAGTTGAGTCACGATAGTTGTGACTTGACCTCTACAGTTTTGATTGCTGTTAGTATTCACTGTTGTGATGATTTCACGTACTGTGTGGCGAGGCAGTGCAAGCGTGCGTGAACTGCAGCCACACAGAAATTTGTTTTGATTGATCATTTTGAGATTTTAATTATCTAATTAATGATTGGAATTTGTTGAAAATTGATGTTTAGGCAATTCTGGAGTTTTCATATTATCTTCATTGGTAATCGTTTTAATCATCTTGCTGATGATTTGGGTTGCTGATTTGTTGTTTAACACAGTTTAGTGTTATATCTGCCGCTATCCGATTCTCTTATCGAGGAGTTGGATATACGAGATTTCTGTGACTGTCGTCTACTTGATATTTGATTATTACTGCTTCTGTGCATTAATAACTGAGTTTGAATTAGACTGACCCGTGTATTATTTTCTTTTGAATTTAATACTCGGGTCAGACCCGAGTTATTTCAGGTTGTAGATATCTTGCTTTGGGTTGCTGTTTGAGCTACGAAGACTTTTATATCTTTTGAAGTGGTCTGCGTCTTTTTGTAGTAGTCAGTGTCATAGTATAGGTTGATATGTATTCATGTATATTAGTTGATAATGTACGTGTATATATAACTTCCAGAGTCAACAGTTGTAGTTGTATCATATGTAATGTGTCAAATGTATTGTAACTGACATCAGTTATATATATATATGAGATTTTTGTTATCTGTGTTCCGCATTTTATTATCTGTGTTATTATTATATACATTGTCCTAAACTATTATGAACCGTTGTAGTTCGTGTTATACTAGAATTGGGTATGTCGATGGGAGTAAATAAATAAGAGACGAAAAATGAAAAATATATACCACTCCTATCGAGGTAACCAATACTAGTGTAAGGCCAGCTACGGATGGCCGCTCTTATCCAGCCTTATTCTTCGTAATAGCAGACAGTATTCCTTTTAATACTCTTTGTTATTGTGAGCATAGAGGTGGGGCGTCACAGTTGGTATCAGAGCTTGGGGTTTATGGACATAATATAAAACATAACTTGGATGGAACATGTGTTACAACTATCTATCGATGTTTTATCTGTGCTTTGAGTCAAAACTAAAGTTTTGAAATTATGATGAAATTTTTAAATATCTTTATTTAAAAATAAAAGTGAAACTGTGTTTTGTTGATTTGATTAAATTGTGTTCTATTTATCAGAGTGCGCAGCGGAAACAGTGAAACTGTCTTCGCTGAGTACAACTGATAATCTTTTTGATTTAAAAATCGAAATATGAAATTGAAATAAATTTCGTTTGTTGTTAACATAGCTGTATTTATTTTGTTTCTTTGAGAATTTCGAATCCAAATTGAGGATTCGAAACGATTGCAGTTATGTGATTTTTATTGAGATTTTTGCTGGTTTTCTTTTATGCTAATCATATATTGATTAGATTTTTGCTGTTTTGAATTATCTTCATTGAAGATACATACGAATGATTTCTTTGTTCATTTTGTAGTACGTGCAAATTTGAGTTGCACATTACTGCATTGTTTTTAAGTTAAACCGATGTTTGGTTTAAACGTATTTTGTTGCCGATATTTTTATAACGGGATTTTTACACTAGTGCTATATTTTTGAAGCACGGTGTTTTGTTGACAATTTTAATGAATGAAAATTCACTGGTGTTACATTTTGATGTAAATTATTTTGATGGGATTTTGACGTTTAAAATTTACCGTCGCTTTGGCTTCTGTAACCGTCAAATTTTAAAAGTGGATTTTCAAGCGGTAATTCCGCAATGCTGATTTCGAGATTCGTTTTACGATGTTTTGAGAAGTACAATTTCCTTTTCGAAATTGCTACCGATGTTGCCGCTTTAATCACGTGATTGGAAAATCGTTTTAAAATGAAAATTGTTTTATAAATTTTTAACAGTTTGCGCTTTCAAAAGAATGAGGAAGCGACTTAAACGTTTTAGCAAAATCGAGGACTATGACCCCTTTCTTTTACTGATTCGCTTAACTCCGGACTTATCCAGTTGAGAATGTGAATTGTTATTTTTATAAAATAAATAAAATTGTTTTTAGAAATTTTACAGTTTGCGCTTTCAAAAGAATGAGGAAGCGATTTAAACGTTTCAGCAAAATCGAGGACTATGACCCCTTTCTTTTACTGATTCGCTTAATTCCGGACTTGTCCGTTTGAGAATGTAAAGTGTATTTTTACAAAATACACAATTTTGCACTTCAAAGGAAACGATGAAGAGAATCAAACGATTTAGTAAAACATGTGGTATGGGACATGTGCGTTTGCTATTTCGGTTAATTCCGGACTCGTTAATTGAAATATCTGCTGTTTTGATGATTTTGCACTTTCAAGGAAACGATGAAGAGAATTAAACGATTTAGTAAAACTCGTGGTTATGGGACATGTGCGTTTGCTATTTTGGTTAATTCCGGACACGTTAATTGAAATATTTGATGATTTCGTGTGCTTTCGAGCCACTTTGTTGGACCTTCGGGTCATTTGTTGGGCTTTCGGGCCACTCTGATGGACCTTCGGGTCAAATACCAGCACTAGACCTTCGGGTCACTCTGCGGACCTTCGGGTCATTTGTTGGGCGCCAAAATTATGTTGAGTACTTGGTAGGCTTCGGCCATTTGTTGATGCACGTGCGGCGAACTAAAAACTCGCCATATGATGGGATCGATCCAACCTTTTATGTTGATTTTCTAGTCTTCTTAATTGATTTCTAGATATTTGTTATTTCTAATTATCTGCAGGTAATTAGATATCTGATGTTATGAGATTTAATTATCATTTTTGATAATTAAATATTTGTTGATTTGAGATTTAATTATCTTATCGGTAATTGAATATTTGTTGTTTCTAATTATCGCTTGTGATAATTAGATATTTGTTGATTCTGATTATCGTTTTTGATAATCGGACGTTTGTTGTTTCTAATTATCGCTTGTGATAATTAGATATTTGTTGATTCTGATTATCATTTTTGATAATCGAATATTTGTTGATTTGAAATTTGATTACCGTTTGTGGTAATTAAATATTTGTTGATTTGAAATTTGATTACCGTTTGTGGTAATTAAATATTTGTTGATTTGGAATTTGATTACCGTTTGTGGTAATTAAATATTTGTTGATTTGAAATTTGATTTCCGTTTGTGGTAATTAAATATTTGTTGATTTGAAATTTGATTACCGTTTGTGGTAATTAAATGTTTGTTGATTTTAAATTTGATTATCGTTTTTGTTAATTAAATATTTGTTGATTTGAGATTTAATTATCGTTTTTGATAATTGAATATTTGTTGATTTGAGATTTAATTATCGTTTTTGATAATTGAATAATTGTTGATTTGAGATTTAATTATCTTATCGGTAATTGAATATTTGTTGTTTTTAATTATCGCTTGTGATAATTAGATATTTGTTGATTCAGATTATCGTTTTTGATAATCGAATATTTGTTGATTTGAAATTTGATTACCGTTTGTGGTAAGTAATATTTGTTGATTTGAAATTTGATTGTCGTTTGTGGTAATTAAATATTTGTTGATTTGAAATTTGATTACCGTTTGTGGTAATTAAATATTTGTTGATTTGAAATTTGATTATCGTTTGTGGTAATTAAATATTTGTTGATTTGAGATTTAATTATCGTTTTTGATAATTGAATATTTGTTGATTTTAGATTTAATTATCGTTTTTGATAATTGAATAATTGTTGATTTGAGATTTAATTATCTTATCGGTAATTGAATATTTGTTGTTTCTAATTATCTCTTGTGATAATTAGATATTTGTTGATTCTGATTATCGTTTTTGATAATCGGATGTTTGTTGTTTCTAATTATCGCTTGTGATAATTAGAAATTTGTTGATTCTGATTATCGTTTTTGATAATCGAATATTTGTTGATTTGAAATTTGATTACCATTTGTGGTAATTAAATATTTGTTGATTAGAAATTTGATTACCGTTTGTGGTAATTAAATATTTGTTGATTTGAAATTTGATTACCGTTTTGGGTAATTAAATATTTGTTGATTTGAAATTTGATTACCGTTTGTGGTAATTAAATATTTGTTGATTTGAAATTTAATTATCGTTTTTGGTAATTGAATAATTGTTGATTTGAGATTTAATTATCGTTTTTGATAATTAAATGTTTATTGAATTGAGATTTAATTATCGTTTTGATAAGTGAATATTTGTTGATTTGAAATTTGATTATCGTTTGTGATAATTAAATATTTGTTGATTTGGGATTTCTGATTATCGTTTTGATAATTAGACAATTGCTAATTTTGCCGATTGTAAGATTTTCTAGTCTATAATTGATTCTAGATTATGTTGATTATATTAAACTGCTATTTTCTATCTATCTCTGTTGATAGTTATAGTTTGATGATTATGAAGTTCGTGTTTTCTATTTATTTGTTGGATAACTAGATATTTGCAGTTTTGTGATTTGCGAATTTTGTTTTCTAATTATCTTTGTTGATAATTAGATTTTGCTGTTTTCTAATTATCGTATCGATAATTAGATATTGCTGTTTTGTGATTTCTGTATTCTAATTATCTAATTGATAATTGAATATTGCTGATGATTGCATTTATTCAGTTTTGTTGTTTTCTGATTATTTATTTAATAATTAGATTTTGTTGAGAATTTGTGAATCTCTTTTATTGGAACTAAAAGGTTTGTTTGGCATTTGTGTTCCTAACTTTATTTTTCTAGCATAACCAGTTTATCTTAGAAAAATAAGTGTTATTGACGACTTTATTTATGAAAATTGCGGGGACGCAATTTTTATAAGGAGGGGAGTCTGTAACAACCCGGGGTTTTGTAACAAATTTATAATCGTCATTTGATGATTTAATTTGATTGCTAATTGCTATTGGCATTTTAATTGGTTGAAATTCTTTTATAAAATTTGTTAAAGGGTTTGTGGACTTAGATAAACATTAGGCTCGTTCCCTTTTCAATTTATTCAGCCCTTTCCCTTTTGTTGAGATAAAGGTTTATACCCGATTGCCTTATTGATTTCGTTCAAAAAAAAAACCCTAAAGAAAAACGAACGAGAAAAAAAACAATGGCGGCTCTCGTTTCTCGTTCGCTTTTCCCCCTTTCATTTTTGAAATCTCTAATCAAAACGAGAAAATAAACAATGGCGGCCTCGTTTACTTTCGTTCGTCTCTTCCTCCATAGTAGGGCTTTCGACTTGCGTTCGTCTGCAAATTAGGGCTCGTGAGAATAGGTGTTCTTCGTTCCTCAATGCTCGTTCTTCTACGTTCTAAGAAATTTTGGGTTTCGCTCGATCTCGAGAGTGCTCGGCGTCGATTTCGATCTGGTCGATTCTCTTTGACTTCGGCTCCTTCGATTGTGTCAAAAGGTGAGTATTATACTCACATCTAATTCAAACTTGAATTGTTTCTGGGTTAATTAAATTTGTGATTTTTGTTGTTTGAATTCGTGGGTTGTCTACGATGTTTATGTTTATATAGGGTTCGAAACAGTTTAATTTGAACTGCAAATGTTTTGAGCAATTTTTTGTTGGCGTCGGCATTAACTTGAATTTTGATTTGCTTCTATGCCTTCTCACTTGCGTTCGAATCTGTAAATTTTTTGATGATGTTACTCAAGAAAGTATAGGGTTGTAAAACTTGGTATGTCGTTCAAGTGTACATCTCGGCCTGTACATGATTTGCACTGCGAATCTCAACAGTGCTTGTGTCTTTCTGCTGTTTTGAATTGTGAAGCATTTGTTAGTTCTTTATGCTGTTCATTTTATTGGCATACTCGTTCATCTCTGTAGCGTGTTTAACTTGTTGATTGTCGTTCCATGACTTTTGAACTCGTGTGCACTTTATGCCATGACTTTGGCAATGTCATAGTTGATTTTTAAATTTGACTTTTTATGGGCTTTGAGAATTGACTTCGGTTATTTGATATTCATTCCTGTAATATACTTGACTTGTTCAATTTTGCCTTGCCATTATTTGTGCTTGCTGCATTTTAAATGTGGCTTCGGCTCTGGAATTGATTTCGAACTTGTTTTGGTTGAACTTTGACATTAACTCAATAATGTCTTCAAGTTCACGATTGATGTACTGGAGTCTGCGTCCCAGATCATGTCACTGCTTGCATGGTCGACTTATGTGTTCTATGTAGTTGAAGCATTTTGTTATCCACTACTTGGACGTTAGGTCTCTTATGAAGTTGCAGTGTATTTATTTTGTAAGTTTGAGTTGTTTTGTTAAGCTTTTGTCCACTATTTCTTCATATATGTGCATATATACGATTGTATGTGTGTATGCATGTATCGTTGAGTCTACACTTGCAATTACAGTCCCTATACATCACTGTTTCAATTGAAGTCTGACACTTCACCATTAACAGTTTCCTTTCATTTGAAACTGGGTAACTTGTCACTGTATTTGTTTCATGATGTATCTTTGCATTGTTTTCAAAACTGTTGAAGTTATGTGCTGTTTCAAGTTGATATTGAATAGTAGAATTGCTCTATCACCTGGTTATTCGAGTCTGCGTATATGTGCATACATACGCTTGTATGTGTGTATGCATATATTATTGGACTGGGACTGAGTATGAGTTATTTTAAGTGTGGCCTTGTGCCTTTGTGCCCTTGAGATATTTGCAGTTTGATTTTTCACTTGTATATGATCTGGAGTATTCGGTGGACTTTGGTCATTTGTATTTTTGGTGAATTTGTTGGTTTCTTGATTTTGGTTGCCTTTATATTCTGTTTCACCTGATGACATTCCTTTGGTGCAGTCTTATGGTCGAGTTATGAAATTTGACCTGTGCACGACTTTGATATTTTTGTATGTGCATATCATCTATCAGTTAGGATGAACTTGCCATACATTCGTGGTCACTGTTACTTGTTGTATTTTGATACTAGTTTGTACATGCTGTTTCAGTTGCAGTTTTCATTTGGATGTTCATTCGTTGATTGAACTTCATATATCTATATACACCATTGTCCATGATTTGGTGATACTGTAATTTGGGTTTGGTTCCATTTGTTTGATGTCTTCATGCTATGTATATGTTGACTTCAGTTTCATTTCTTTGTAGTTGAGTTGAGTCACAATAGTCGTGACTTGACCTCTAAAGTTTTGATTGCTGTTAGTATTCACTGTTGTGATGATTTCATGTACTGTGTGACGAGGCAGTGCACGCGTGCGTGAACTGCACCCACACAGAAATTTGTTTTGATTGATTATTTTGAGATTTTAATTATCTAATTAATGATTGGAATTTGTTGAAAATTGCTGTTTAGGAAATTCTGGAGTTTTCATATTATCTTCATTGGTAATCGTTTTATTCATCTTGCTGATGATTTGGGTTGCTAATTTGTTGTTTAACACTGTTTAGTGTTATATCTGCCGTTATCCGATTCTCTTATCGAGGAGTTGGATATACGAGATTTCTATGACTGTCGTCTACTTGATATTTGATTATTACTGCTTCTGTGCATTAATAACTGAGTTTGAATTAGACTGACCCGTGTATTATTTTCTTTTGAATTTAATACTCGAGTTAGACCTGAGTTATTTCAGGTTTTAGATATCTTGCTTTGGGTTGCTGTTTGAGCTACGAAGACTTTTCATATCTTTTGAAGTGGTCTGCCTCTTTTTGTATTAGTCAGTGTCATAGTATAGGTTGATATGTATTCATGTATATTAGTTGATAATGTACGTGTATATATAACTTCCAAAGTCGACAGTTGTAGTTGTATCATATGTATTGTGTCAAATGTATTGTAACTGACATCAGTTTTATATATATATATATATATATATATATATATATGAGATATTTGTTATCTGTGTTCCGCATTTTATTATCTGTGTTATTATTATATACATTGTCCTAAACTATTATGAACCGTTGTAGTTCGTGTTATACTAGAATTGGGTATGTCGATGGGAGTAAATAAATAAGAGACGAAAAATGAAAAATATATACCACTCCTATCGAGGTAACCAATACTAGTGTAAGGCCAGCTACGGATGGCCGCTCCTATCCAGCCTTATTCTTCGTAATAGCAGACAGTATTCCTTTTAATACTCTTTGTTATTGTGAGCATAGAGGTGGGGCGTCACAGTTGGTACCAGAGCTTGGGGTTTATGGACATAATATAAAACATAACTTGGATGGAACATGTGTTACAACTATCTGTCGATGTTTTATCTGTGCTTTGAGTCAAAACTAAAGTTTTGAAATTACGATGAAATTTTTAAATATCTTTATTTAAAAATAAAAGTGAAACCGTGTTTTGTTGATTTGATTAAATTGTGTTCTGTTTATCAGAGTGCGCAGCGGAAACAGTGAAACTGTCTTCGTTGAGTACAACTGATAATCTTTTTGATTTAAAAATCGAAATATGAAATTGAAATAAATTTCGTTTGTTGTTAACATAGCTGTATTTATTTTGTTTCTTTGAGAATTTCGAATCCGAATTGAGGATTCGAAACGATTGCAGTTATGTGTTTTTTATTGAGATTTTTGCTGGTTTTCGTTTATGCTAATCATATATTGATTAGATTTTTGCTGTTTTGAATTATCTTCATTGAAGATACATACGAATGATTTCTTTGTTCATTTTGTAGTACGTGCAAATTTGAGTTGCACGTTACTGCATTGTTTTTAAGTTAAACCGATGTTTGGTTTAAACGTATTTTGTTGCCGTTATTTTTATAACGGGATTTTTACACTAGTGCTATATTTTTGAAGCATGGTGTTTTGTTGACAATTTTAATGAATGAAAATTCACTGGTGTTACATTTTGATGTAAATTATTTTGATGGGATTTTGATGTTTAAAATTTACCATCGCTTTGGCTTCTGTAACCGTCAAATTTTAAAAGTGGATTTTCAAGCGGTAATTCCGCAATGCTAATTTCGAGATTCGTTTTACGATGTTTTGAGAAGTACAATTTCCTTTTCGAAATTGCTACTGATGTTGTCGCTTTAATCACGTGATTGGAAAATCGTTTTAAAATGAAAATTGTTTTATAAATTTTTAACAGTTTGCGCTTTCAAAAGAATGAGGAAGCGACTTAAACGTTTCAGCAAAATCGAGGACTATGACCCCTTTCTTTTACTGATATGCTTAACTCCTGACTTGTCCAGTTGAGAATGTGAATTGTTATTTTTATAAAATAAATAAAATTGTTTTCAGAAATTTTACAGCTTGCGCTTTCAAAAGAATGAGGAAGCGATTTAAATGTTTCAGCAAAATCGAGGACTATGACCCCTTTCTTTTACTGATTCGCTTAATTCCGGACTTGTCCGTTTGAGAATGTAAAGTGTATTTTTACAAAATACACAATTTTTCACTTTAAAGGAAACGATGAAGAGAATCAAATGATTTAGTAAAACACGTGGTATGGGACATGTGCGTTTGCTATTTCGGTTAATTCCGGACTCGTTAATTGAAATATCTGCTGTTTTGATGATTTTGATGATTTTGCACTTTCAAGGAAACGATGAAGAGAATTAAACAATTTAGTAAAACTCGTGGTTATGGGACATGTGCGTTTGCTATTTTGGTTAATTCCGGACTCGTTAATTGAAATATTTGATGATTTCGTGTGCTTTCGAGCCACTTTGTTGGACCTTCGGGTCATTTGTTGGACCTTCGGGTCATTTGTTGGGCTTTCGGGCCACTCTGATGGACCTTCGGGTCAAATACCAGTACTAGACCTTCGGGTCACTCTGCGGACCTTCGGGTCATTTGTTGGGCGCCAAAATTATGTTGAGTACTTGGTAGGCTTCGGCCATTTGTTGATGCACGTGCGACGAACTAAAAACTCGCCATCCGATGGGATCGATCCAACCTTTTATGTTGATTTTCTAGTCTTCTTAATTGATTTCTAGATATTTGTTGTTTCTAATTATCTGCAGGTAATTAGATATATGATGTTATGAGATTTAATTATCGTTTTTGATAATTAAATATTTGTTGATTTGAGATTTAATTATCTTATCGGTAATTGAATATTTGTTGTTTCTAATTATCGCTTGTGATAATTAGATATTTGTTGATTCTGATTATCGTTTTTGATAATCGGACGTTTGTTGTTTCTAATTATCGCTTGTGGTAATTAGATATTTGTTGATTCTGATTATCGTTTTTGATAATCGAATATTTGTTGATTTGAAATTTGATTACCGTTTGTGGTAATTAAATATTTGTTGATTTGGAATTTGATTACCGTTTGTGGTATTAAATATTTGTTGATTTGAAATTTGATTACCGTTTGTGGTAATTAAATATTTGTTGATTTGAAATTTGATTACCGTTTGTGGTAATTAAATGTTTGTTGATTTTAAATTTGATTATCGTTTTTGATAATTAAATATTTGTTGATTTGAGGTTTAATTATCGTTTTTGATAATTGAATATTTGTTGATTTGAGATTTAATTATCGTTTTTGATAATTGAATAATTGTTGATTTGAGATTTAATTATCTTATCGGTAATTAAATATTTGTTGTTTCTAATTATCGCTTGTGATAATTAGATATTTGTTGATTCTGATTATCGTTTTTGATAATCAGACGTTTGTTGTTTCTAATTATCGCTTGTGATAATTAGATATTTGTTGATTCTGATTATCGTTTTTGATAATCGAATATTTGTTGATTTGAAATTTGATTACCGTTTGTGGTAATTAAATATTCGTTGATTTGAAATTTGAGTACCGTTTGTGGTAATTAAATATTTGTTGATTTGGAATTTGATTACCGTTTGTAGTATTAAATATTTGTTGATTTGAAATTTGATTACCGTTTGTGGTAATTAAATATTTGTTGATTTGAAATTTGATTACCGTTTGTGGTAATTAAATGTTTGTTGATTTTAAATTTGATTATCGTTTTTGATAATTAAATATTTGTTGATTTGAGGTTTAATTATCGTTTTTGATAATTGAATATTTGTTGATTTGAGATTTAATTATCGTTTTTGATAATTGAATAATTGTTGATTTGAGATTTAATTATCTTATCGGTAATTGAATATTTGTTGTTTCTAATTATCGCTTGTGATAATTAGATATTTGTTGATTCTGATTATCGTTTTTGATAATCGAATATTTGTTGATTTGAAATTTGATTACCGTTTGTGGTAATTAAATATATGTTGATTTGAAATTTGATTACCGTTTGTGGTAATTAAATATTTGTTGATTTGAAATTTGATTACCGTTTGTGGTAATTAAATATTTGTTGATTTGAAATTTGATTACCGTTTGTGGTAATTAAATATTTGTTGATTTGAAATTTGATTATCGTTTGTGGTAATTAAATATTTGTTGATTTGAGATTTAATTATCGTTTTTGATAATTGAATATTTGTTGATTTGAGATTTAATTATCGTTTTTGATAATTGAATAATTGTTGATTTGAGATTTAATTATCTTATCGGTAATTGAATATTTGTTGTTTCTAATTATCGCTTGTGATAATTAGATATTTGTTGATTCTGATTATCGTTTTTGATAATCGGATGTTTGTTGTTTCTAATTATCGCTTGTGATAATTAGATATTTGTTGATTCTGATTATCGTTTTTGATAATCGAATATTTGTTGATTTGAAATTTGATTACCGTTTGTGGTAATTAAATATTTGTTGATTTGAAATTTGATTACTGTTTGTGGTAATTAAATATTTGTTGATTTGAAATTTGATTACCGTTTGGGGTAATTAAATATTTGTTGATTTGAAATTTGATTACCGTTTGTGGTAATTAAATATTTGTTGATTTGAAATTTTATTATCGTTTTGATAATTGAATAATTGTTGATTTGATATTTAATTATCGTTTTTGATAATTAAATGTTTATTGAATTGAGATTTAATTATCGTTTTGATAAGTGAATATTTGTTGATTTGAAATTTGATTATCGTTTGGGATAATTAAATATTTGTTGATTTGGGATTTCTGATTATCGTTTTGATAGTTAGGCAATTGCTAATTTTGCTGATTGTAAGATTTTCTAGTCTCTAATTGATTCAAGATTATGTTGATTATATTAAACTGCTGTTTTCTATCTATCTCTGTTGATAGTTATAGTTTGCTGATTATGAAGTTCATGTTTTCTATTTATCTGTTGGATAACTAGATATTTGCAGTTTTGCGATTTGCAAATTTTGTTTTCTTATTATCTTTGTTGATAATTAGATTTTGCTGTTTTCTAATTATCGTATCGATAATTAGATATTGCTGTTTTGTGATTTCTGTATTCTAATTATCTAATTGTTAATTGAATATTGCTGATGATTGCATTTATTCAGTTTTGTTGTTTTCTGATTATTTATTTAATAATTAGATTTTTTTGAGAATTTGTGAATCTCTTTTATTGGAATTAAAAGGTTTCTTTGGCATTTGTGTTCCTGACTTTATTTTTCTAGCATAACCAGTTTATGTTAGAAAGATAAGTGTTATTGACGACTTTATTTATGAAAATTGCGGGGACGCAATTTTTATATGGAGGGAGTCTGTAAAAACCCGGGGTTTTGTAACAAATTTATAATCGTCATTTGACGATTTAATTTGGTTGCTAATTGCTATTGGCATTTTAATTGGTTGAAATTCTTTTATAAAATTTGTTAAAGGGTTTGTGGACTTAGAAAAACATTAGGCCCGTTCCCTTTTCAATTTATTCAGCCCTTTCCCTTTTGTTGAGATAAAGGTTTATACCCGATTTCCTTATTGATTTCGTTCAAAAAAACCCTAAAGCAAAACGAACGAGAAAAAAAAACAATGGCGGCTCTTGTTTCTCGTTCGCTTTTCCCCCCTTTCATTTTCGAAATCCCTAATCAAAACGAGAAAATAAACAATGGCGGCCTCGTTTACTTTCGTTCGTCTCTTCCTCCATAGTAGGGCTTTCGACTTGCGTTCGTCTGCAAATTAGGGCTCGTGAGAATAGGCGTTCTTCGTTCCTCAATGCTCGTTCTTCTGCGTTCTAAGAAATTTGGGTTTCGCTCGTTCTCGAGAGTGCTCGGCGTCGATTTCGATCTGGTCGATTCTCTTTGACTTTGGCTCCTTCGATTGTGTCAAAAGGTGAGTATTATACTCACATCTAATTCAAACTTGAATTGTTTCTGGGTTAATTAAATTTGTGATTTTCGTTGTTTGAATTCGTGGGTTGTCTACGCTGTTTATGTTTATATAGGGTTCGAAACAGTTTAATTTGAACTGCAAATTTTTTGAGCAATTTTTTGTTGGCGTCGGCATTAACTTGAATTTTGATTTGCTTCTATGCCTTCTCACTTGCATTCGAATCTGTAAATTTTCCGATGATGTTACTCGAGAAAGTATAGGGTTGTAAAACTTGGTATGACGTTCAAGTGTACATCTCGGCCTGTACATGATTTGCACTGCGAATCTCAGCAGTGCTTGTGTCTTTCTGCTGTTTTGAATTGTGAAGCATTTGTTAGTTCTTTATGCTGTTCATTTTATTGGCATGCTCGTTCATCTCTGTAGCATGTTTAACTTGTTGATTGTCGTTCTATGACTTTTGAACTCGTGTGCACTTTATGCCATGACTTCGGCAATGTCATAGTTGATTTTTAAATTTGACTTTTTATGGGCTTTGAGAATTGACTTCGGTTATTTGATATTCATTCCTGTAATATACTTGACTTGTTCAATTTTGCCTTGCCTTTATTTGTGCTTGCTGCATTTTAAATGTGGCTTCGGCTCTGGAATTGATTTCGAACTTGTTTTGGTTGAACTTTGACATTAACTCAATAATGTCTTCAAGTTCACAATTGATGTACTGGAGTCTGCATCCCCGATCATGTCACTGCTTGCATGGTCGACTTATGTGTTCTATGTAGTTGAAGCATTTTGTTATCCACTTCTTTGACGTTTGGACTCTTATGAAGTTGCAGTGTATTTATTTTGTAAGTTTGAGTTGTTTTGTTAAGCTTTTGTCCACTATTTCTTCATATATGTGCATATATACGATTGTATGTGTGTATGCATGTATCGTTGAGTCTACACTTGCAATTACAGTCCCTATACATCACTGTTTCAATTGAAGTCTGACACTTCACCATTAACAGTTTCCTTTCATTTGAAACTGGGTAACTTGTCACTGTATTTGTTTCATGATGTATCTTTGCATTGTTTTCAAAACTGTTGAAGTTATGTGCTGTTTCAAGTTGATATTGAATAGTAGAATTGCTCTGTCACCTGGTTATTCGAGCCTACGTATATGTGCATACATACGCTTGTATGTGTGTATGCATATATTATTGGACTGGGACTGAGTATGAGTTATTTTAAGTGTGGCCTTGTGCCTTTGTGCCTTTGAGATATTTGCAGTTTGATTTTTCACTTGTATATGATCTGGAGTATTCGGTGGACTTTGGTCATTTGGGTTTTTGGTGAATTTGTTGGTTTCTTGATTTTGGTTGCCTTTATATTCTGTTTCACCTAATGACATTCCTTTGGTGCAGTCTTATGGTCGAGTTATGAAATTTGACATGTGCACGACTTTGATATTTTTGTATGTGCATATCATCTTATCAGTCTGGATGAACTTGCCATACATTCGTGGTCACTGTTACTTGTTGTATTTTGATACTAGTTTGTACATGCTGTTTCAGTTGCAGTTTTCATTTGGATGTTCATTCGTTGATTGAACTTCATATATCTATATACACCATTGTCCATGATTTGGTGATACTGTAATTTGGGTTTGGTTCCATTTGTTTGATGTCTTCATGCTATGTATATGTTGACTTGACTTTCATTTCTTTGTAGTTGAGTTGAGTCACGATAGTCGTGACTTGACCTCTACAGTTTTGATTGCTGTTAGTATTCACTGTTGTGATGATTTTACGTACTGTGTGGCGAGGCAGTGCATGCGTGCGTGAACTGCAGCCACACAGAAATTTTTTTTGATTGATCATTTTGAGATTTTATTTATCTAATTAATGATTGGAATTTGTTGAAAATTGCTGTTTAGGCAATTCTGGAGTTTTCATATTATCTTTATTGGTAATCATTTTATTCATCTTGCTGATGATTTGGGTTGCTGATTTGTTGTTTAACACTGTTTAGTGTTACATCTGTCGTTATCCGATTCTCTTATCGAGGAGATGGATATACGAGATTTCTGTGATTTTCGTCTACTTGATAATTACTGCTTCTGTGCATTAATAACTGAGTTTGAATTAGACTGACCCGTGTATTATTTTCTTTTGAATTTAATACTCGGGTCAGACCCGAGTTATTTCAAGTTGTAGATATCTTGCTTTGGGTTGTTGTTTGAGCTACGAAGACTTTTCATATCTTTTGAAGTGGTCTGCGTCGTTTTGTAGTAGTCAGTGTCATAGTATAGGTTGATATGTATTCATGTATATTAGTTGATAATGTACGTGTATATATAACTTCCAGAGTCGACAGTTGTAGTTGTATCATATGTATTGTGTCAAATGTATTGTAACTTACATCAGTTATATATATATATATATATATATATATATATATGAGATTTTTGTTATCTGTGTTCCGCATTTTATTATCCATGTTATTATTATATACATTGTCCTAAACTATTATGAACCGTCGTAGTTCGTGTTATACTAGAATTGGGTATGTCGATGGGAGTAAATAAATAAGAGACGAAAAATGAAAAATATATACCACTCCTATCGAAGTAACCGATACTAGTGTAAGGCCAACTACGGATGGCCGCTCCTATCCAGCCTTATTCTTCGTAATAACAAATAGTATTCCTTTTAATACTCTTTGTTATTGTGAGCATAGAGGTGGAGCGTCACAACTAGCAATTTGTATAGTGTAAAAACTTAATATAATGCTAGTCTATCTAGCATTTTGCATAGTGTAAAAACTGAATATAATGCTAGTTAGAACTAGCATTGTCCTTCAACCTAATTTGTTCCAAAGTTTGTCCTTCAGCCAAAAAATAAAACTTGGTGTCCTTTAGACTAATTTTTTGTCAAACTTTGTTCTTTTCCCTAATTCCCTCATTTACAATTCTACAGACTGAGGATTCAATCCTTGGTAACCCCACACATATATTAATCTTTCTAAAATTTTAGTAGATAAAAAGCAATTGATTTTTTTCCTAATTACCTTCTTGCATTTTAATGCTCTTTGTTATTTTATAATTAACAATTCTACAACAAGAAATGACTCTCAAGTTTACCCTTATGTAAATTTAGACACTATTAATAACTTGTACTAATTTATTCCCAATTTTCCCCTTACTTTTAATATGCAGCACTTACTCTTTCTTTTATCCTTTTTCTTCCAATCAAATTTCATATCTCGCGTTTATCTTCCTTATATTTTGCAGTAAATTTCATTTTCTATTTTCGTATGGATCTCATTTTCCACTTTCGGCTATTGATTTTATTTGGATTTTGAAGTATATTATTAAACTGTTTGTAGAAGAAGGTTTTATGTTCTCATACTGCATTAGATCGATAATTTTGTACATATTTAGGTATTTCATTTTTTTGAGCTCGAGTAATTTTGAATCTTTTATATTTTCTAGTAAAACTCTGTAATGGTGGTAGCCAAAGTTTGCCTGTAAATTAAATCTCATGTATATATTTCAAGTGTGCAATAAAATTTTCAGTTAATTCTGCAATATTGCAATCTGTGGTTTCTTTTGTCACCAAAGTCTATCTCTCCTACAACAGTCTAGAAGAGTTTGGTATAGAGCCAGAATAGAGGAGAGTTGCTATCAGGTTTAAAGCATCTAGGAAAAAAGTGTTGACACCTTAAAGGAAGAACGGTCTGGTAAAATTTAGACAATGTTGTAGAAATTACTGTAGTAAAGTTTACACTGTGGCAATACTGTAGTAATTCACTATTGAACTAAAACATTGTAGCAGTACTATTCATTACCACTTTTATTAACTACAAGTTAAATCTATTGAGCTGTTAAATTGTTCAGTCTATTTGACAAATATGTTTAACTAAATCTTTTTTATACCTTTGAAACTCGGGATTCTTCCTCAAGTCGTGTTGCTGTTTTGTTCTCGATTAGCTATTGAAATTAGGTCTTTTTAGAGAATTTTAGCGTAAACTATTGACAGTGATAAGGTATATTTGGATAGGTTAACTAGAGCCTTGTCTATTAGACGCATCAACAATGACAGTCTTAATAGTTTAGAAACAGAAGTTTTGCAAATAAAAATAAGGAAATTACCATAAATGAAGATTTAGACCAAAATTTGAATAATTGGAATATTTTGGTTTATTCGCCTTCAGAAGTTTATAAAAAGTCAGGATAGTTTACCAAAAAATCATATTACATAATTAAAATAGTAGAACATGCAATTTCTTTATCCGAAGGTAATTTCATATCGGATTCAATTCTTATGTTACTTTAGCTTTATTTTATTTTATTTACAATTGCTGATATTATTTGTTCAACTCTTTTTTGGTAATATGGATTTGAACTTTCTTGTTAAAAGGTATGTATTATCATATTTTGTTAGGTTTTTTTATTTTTCAAATTTTCATACGTGTAACTCTTCTTTGTTCCTATGTTTAAATTTGATATTATTCTGTTAAAAAATTTAAATTGTAATATATCTTGCATTTTATTCTAGATTTGATGCGGATTATCATATTTGGTAAACATATTATTTTTGCTTATTAAAATTGAAGTTAGGTTTGTTTTATTAAATTTTTTTTTAACGTTTGCAAATTATAGTTTTGAGTACTATTTATTTTTGTTCTTTTTTAAATATTTTATTGTGTTATTTGAATTTCAAAATATAATGTTTTATATTTGTTTGTTGTAGTTTTACTAATAACAAAGAAGGTGTTTTAGTTGTATTTGTTAATAAGGGTATTAGTTATAGTAAGAGAGTCATCGTTGGGTATTCTCTCCATGATTTGAAACTTAGTCTATGCAATGTTTTCCAATAATTTGTACCATCTTCGTTGGAGTTGTCTTTTGATTTGGAAAACAAAACAAGAAGTATTAAAATGGATTTTGACTTGTAATCTAGATTATGTCTTTCTATGTTTAGACATGAATATTATTTTCATATAAATGTTAATCAAAGCAAGTCTTCTGAAGATGTTGATATTAGCAGTAATTCAACTATTACTATTAGCAGTTCTACAAATAATGTTTCAAGTTGTGCTTCTGATGTGTCTAATGGGAACATTCACTATGATTTAAAGTTTTTGGAAGAAGGACTGCTCTATTCCTATATTTATTGAAAATGGTTGAATATTCCCTACATGCGTTAGTGAGTTATGCTCAAATTACTTTTGTATTTTCTTCATGGTGGCGAGGATGATAAAAAATGACATAGTTAGAGTAACTATAAGATATTCTAGAGTTGGCTGCCAATTTTATGTGCATGCATCTACCAAATTCAATCTTCCAGTCTATTTGTACTTAAAACTAGCAATTTGTTTATTCCTATGGTGCTGGTGTTGTTGACATCAATCATCCACCTATATCAAGTAAACTTATTAAAATATATTTGTGATAGATTTTATGAATAGTAATCCTCTTACAAGAACAAAAGATATAGTTGATCATTTTAGAATTGAATATGATATTATGCCGAGTTATTACTTTGCATATAAAGAGAAACAATTAGCAATATAAGGGATTCATGGTTCTGTTGCTTTTCTCTATCACTAACTTAATTGGTATGTTGGTGTTTTGAAGAAAACTAATCCTAGAACTTATAATAATTTGGAACTTAACCCATATAATTCCCGGTATGAAATATTATTTATAGGGCATGATGCTTGTAAGAAAGGTTTTGTGAATTTTAGATTTATGATAATGTTGGAACTAGGCCAGCTCACAACATAAATTATGGATGAATTTCAAAATAAATTTACACCATTGAATCTTTATTAGGCCAATGAAGTCAAGTTTATTTAGAACAGTTCTAAATGTTATTTAAATAAAATATTTTATTTTATTTAAATTTATAAATTGGTATAGTTTATTTAATCTATGATATATATATATATGTATATGTGTGTGTGTGTGTCATGTACACATATATGTGTGTGCATGTATGACATATCAATCCATTCAAGGTATAACATACCCATGTATAGATGCTGGTATTTATACTGTAACAAACATGTTAGCTCATCCAATACACAAATATATTGTTTGAATGTATGTTTAAATACTTTTGTTTACATATATAAAATACAAAAATATATTATTTGAATTTATGTTTAAATACTTTTGTTTACATATATAAAATATTTTAAATAAATACATGTATATATTTATTTTAATTAATTTTTTATAAATATAAATATAAATATATATACTTATTAACATAGTTAAGAAATATTAACATTACATACATACATATGCACATATATATATATATAATTATGTGAATATATTTAAATCAATTATAAATATATTAAATAAAATAAATAATAATTTTTTTATAAAACCAAAAACAAGATATACATATGCAAATAAAATAATTTTTATAATATACATATACATATATATATATATTATATTAATTACTTATTTATAGATGTTTAATAATATGTTAAAATATAGATTAATACTTATAAATACACATAAATATTTTTAACAAAAAATACATACCTAGTCTTGCGCATGACTTATAAATAATTTTTTTTAATTTTAAATATTATTTTAACTATTTATCATACGGTTTTAATTTAACATATTAATATAAAATAATTTTGGAACATAATTTCGACATTTAAATTTTTGTTAAAATTATGAATTATATTTTTTACTTAGAAAATTTATCTCGTAATTTTATATTTTAAAATAATTTTATAATCAATTGGTGATTTTTGGCTTATATTTAAATATTTTTAAATAATAAAATAATTTTTTTATTTTCTACGTGGATATATTTTGTGATAATATAAGTTTATAAAATGTAAGACATGATTTTATTTATATAATATATATTAATATATTTAATTTATGTAATTAAATGATTTAAATAGTATATATAATATTTTATTACTGTCGAATATATATGTATAATACACTATATATAAAATTTGTATAACATTCATATATAAAGCATGATGAAGTAATTAATTATAAACTATATATATGTATGCATATATTTTCTATATATTTATATATTATTAATTTTTTTTAATTTCTAAGGCCTACCATTATAGGTATGCACATAACAAAAAAATATTTTATAAGTATATACATACATACAACCAAAACAATTGTGACAATGTAATTTGCATTTTAGAGTTGTCACCCTATTAACATTATAAAATATATTTATGTATAATAGAATATTACATCCAAGCATGGATAATTATATTATGGTCTAAAATATACATTACTTCCAATACCTTGAAGTACACCTTGAAATGATGAAGTATGCTTCTTGAAATGATTTCTGATCCAAACACGTGCTAGTCCTTGTACCGTTGACAACCAACTATTGATTAGCAGTTGACTAGATTTGATTGGAGCTTGAGAAAATGGAGATATAAGAGGGGGAGTTCGTTTAGCAATGTGTAGGGATGGAGGCTCCAAAAGATCAATAGCAAATGAGGGTAGAGATGCTTAAATAAAGGAAAGGAAAGAAGAGAATTTGGGATCTCATCTTTTACTCGACCTCCTTCCATCTCAACTATCCAAGATCAAGCCTCTCTCTACATGTATTTGTCGCCTATAACCCTATGTTGCTGCCGATTTCACTAGCCCCTCTCTTAGGCCATGGAT
Source organism: Allium fistulosum (assembly GCA_030737815.1). Classification (NCBI taxonomy): domain Eukaryota; kingdom Viridiplantae; phylum Streptophyta; class Magnoliopsida; order Asparagales; family Amaryllidaceae; genus Allium; species Allium fistulosum. The sequence goes on from CM060902.1 coordinate 101,549,842, forward strand.
CATTTATGGTCTGAAAAATAATTTTTTATTTTAAATTTAATTTGAAATGTTTATCGATATCGTATATTGATTATTATATTTATTACTTTTATGAATACATTTAATATTTATTTATCAAATCAAATTCAAATTTATAAATAAAATTTAGCAAAATTAATTTATAAAAATTATAAATTAATTAAATTATTTGGTCAAAGGGGAATTCATCCCATCGGTGTTGTAGAATATTTAGCAAATATTTATAACCTTTTGTTCCTTGGTGTTGTAAAATATATATCCCATTGATTTTTAGTATATCTTATAAATTTAAATAGTGCCAATCTTGCCTCTAGTTTATTCAGACCAACGTTCTTAACGTATGTCAGACAACCCCACGCCTTCAAATATTTGAGTTGGGGTTTCTTATCATACCACATTTCATATGGTGTTTTAGGCACAAATTTAGTAGGCAACAAGTTCACATATGCACTGCTGTTTCTAGCGCAGATCCCCAATAGGACATAGGTAACTCCACCTTAATCATCAGGGATCGAACCATATCTAATAGTGTAACAACCCGCAAATTCGTAAATTTTAATTATCGACAAAATGACGATTTAATCTAGTTGACAATTGATATTGAGTTTTAAATCGTATTTAAAATTCTTTAATAAAATTGTTAATCGTTGTTTGGGATTTTAAATCAAATTTGAAAGCCTTTTTTTGTATTGGAAAAATTCTCTTTAAATCCTCTATTATATAAATTGATTAAGAATTGGTTAAAATTATTGCCGTGAGAAATTTCTAAAGCTCTAAAACCCGTTTCCCCTCTCACATTTTATCGTGAAAACCCTAAAGGAATAAGAAATCGAACGAGAGATTAAAAATGGCGGCCTCGAAAGCTAGGGCTTCAAAATTTAGGGCTGCTCGTCAATTCTTTCGCTCGTTCTTCAATTGGGTAGCTGGGGCTTTGGAAAAATCGAAGGTGCCAACTTCAATCAGATCGATCGAACGCTCCGGCGACCGTCGTGTCCTTCTCTTCGACAGAGGTGAGTAATTTGCTCACATCTAATTCAACTTTATATACGAGATTTTGTGGTAATCTTTGTCTTCGGTCTCCTTTTGCTTTGCGAATTCGAATTGGGTTTTACTGGTGAGTGATCTTTTTCACTCACATCTATTCGCTCTATTGTTGAACTTAATTCGAGGTTCTTGATTTATCTCTGCCGATCGATTATGCTTGGATGCTTGCGATAATCTTGACTTGTTCAATATACCTATATATTGCGTAAATTTGTTTTACTTGATGATCACGGCTTGACCTTGATATGTTGTCCATGACGTCTCTGACTTCTTCAATTTTGACACTATCGTATATTTGATTTTGTTCGATGAAAATGTTTTTCGAATATTTTGAAACTGCTACGGCTTCAAACTTGAAACTTCATTGACCTTTTAGTGTCTGTGATTTTCTCGACTTCGGCTTCAATCTTCTCTATTATTCGAGTTTAACCCTGATGCATTGATTTCAAAACTGCTGCTTTGATACCTGATGGTTTGTAAACTGCTTCATTCTTGTTAAAAATTGCATGAATCTATTTGATTGTCTCTCTGTCTAGTTCAGTATCTTGCATTGTTTTCCACTGTATATTTATATATACATGCTGACATTTGTACATAAACTTCGGCCACTTTGAACTGAAGTTGCTGTTCGATATTTGCCTTACCACCATGGTTATCGATTGTCTGCATTGTGTACTTGGTTACCGTTGAGTCAACATTATTCACTCTTGTTCAATATGCCGTTTACTGGAGATATTGTGTTCATGTATTTTTGGTATTGCTGTAGTCATTAGTCTTGTTACCATTTTCACTACCCTGGCATTTCAACTCCATACTTCAATTTCGAACACCAGCTACATACCGACCATTGCCATTTACCTTTTCTGCCAAAACTTATACCCTGCACAGCATCTTAACTTCAAACTGCCATCTTACATTGCTGTCCATCCACTGTTATATCTGTGTCATCACTATAATCACTGCACAGCTTTAAGTTTGCTTTTGCCTTTAGCATGATGTATCTGTTCTAGTTGGTCTTGATTTCTGTGATTATGCACTAATGTTGTTTCTGGTTTTGATCTTGATGTCATAATGCTTTTTGCATTGCTTTGTAGTCTTCATTGATCTGTAGCTTGATTCATCATGTATTTGTGGTATTTGTACTTTTATGGCCTTGTCTGGTGGCATCATGTATATTTGCAGTTTCGAGTCTGCACTTGCATTGTGTAAGTGGACTGGATTATTATTTTGCAGTTTCATTCATGTGGTCTTTGTTTGCTTGATGTTTTTTCCTCTTGATGGTCTGACCAGACTTGATCATGTTGGCATAGTTTTGTTTTATGTTCACTTTGGTCAGGTTGCATTCATAGATTTCATTGTTGCATCTGATTCAGTGTGTATATAGTTAGTTGCACCTGAGTTGAACCTATCTTGAGCAGTTGCATTTTGGTCTTGCTCGCATTATTCATTTCTCTGTTGCATGTAAGTTGACTTCAAGTTGAAAGCTCTATGACTTGTTTTAATGATGTATTCATTGTACATCACTTGTTGCCTCTTTTACTGGATGCACTGTTTCATTTCACTGTGCAGCCTTGCTTATTGATCCACCGTCACTTTGGCATTTCTTTGCTCTATTCGAACATTTTCTCTGTTCGAATATGTATGGTTGTTGTTGCTTGAGACTGCCATCCACCTGCATCGCTAAGTAGTCTTTTATGTTTGTTGTACATATGAAATTGATTTATATGTATACTAAACATTCCTTCTCAATGACATTTATTTGCATTCTTATGCTTAGATGATTTAGTCGTTGCTGTGGCCTTATTTGGGTACACATACTCGTTATCTTTGGATGGCATACCTTTGATGTAGATTCATGTTGCCATCTCAGTTGCTTTCACCACTTTGTACTGTGGTTTCTCTGACCAATCTGGGTTGGATATTTTGATTTTCGACTTATTAATTGCTGTTAATACTTGGAGTTGTGGAGACTTTATATTCTGTTGTGGCGAGGCAGTACACGCGTGCGTGTACTGCAGCCACACAGAATTGACAGATTTTAATCGATATTTCTTTTGTTCTTGATTCATCGACCTGTTGCGTAATTCGTAGGCTGTATTGGCGAGGCAGTACACGTTAGCGTGTACTGCAGCCAATTAGCATTGATGTTTTTAAATTGACATTTCAATTGCTTAAACTGCTTTGGATTTCTGTTTTGTGGATTAACACTGTTTAGTGTTATATCTGCCGTTATCCGGTTCTCTTATCGAGAAGTTGGGTATACGAGATTTCTGTGACTGTCGTCCATTTGATATTTGATTATTATTGCTTCCGTGCATTAATAACTGAGTTTGAATTAGACTGACCCGTGTATTATTTTCTTTTGAATTTAATACTCGGGTCAGACCGAGTATTTACAGGTTGTAGATTTTTAGCTTTGGGTTGCTGCTAGAGCTATGAAGACTTTTTATATCACTTGAAGTGGTCTTCGTCTTGTTGTAGTAGTCAGTGTGTCTGTTTTAAGATGATAATGTATTCATGTATATTAGTCGATAATGTACTTGTATATATATAACTTCTTGAGTCGACAGTTGTAGTTGTATCATTTGTATTGTGTCAAATGTATTGTAACTGATATCAGTTATTATATATATGAGACTTTTCGTTCCATCTGTATTCCGCATTTATGTTATCTGTGTTATTTTTATACCTATTGTCCTAAACTATTATAGCCACTATGTAGTAGCTTTGAGTTTGTATCGGTATGTCGGATTTCCTCTAAAGATGAAATGCAATGTTTTATTATCTGACATATCGGTGCTCGCACAAAGCAATTACATAGATGGTCGCTCCTCAACAGCCTTATTCTCCGTGCTAGTTGACAGCACTACACCGTAGTGTTCTAGGCTAGCGTGGGTATAGAGGTGGGGCGTCACAGCTTGGTATCAGAGCCTGGGGTTTAGGACAATTATAAAACATAACTTAGATGGAACATGTGTTACAACTATTTGTCGATGTTTTATCTCTCATCTTTACATATGATTATTTTTAACTGTTAGGTATGAATTCCTAACGCTTATTCTTGTGTTTTCGGCTTTGAATTGATTTAGCCGATGTTGATTTTGTTCGAATCTCAACAATTTTGAACTTGTTCTTTTGTGTTTTCCTCATTTGGATTTCCCTTCGACTTCGGTCACTTTGTTTTTGAGAAATTGCTAATTTCTTGATTTTCAAGACTCTGATTTTGTTTGCCGTTGGTTTCTTTGATAATGATGATTGATTCATTTTGTACTCGACTGCGGCTATTAATTGTTGACTTCGACATTGACTTGATTCTTACTTTTGTTGAAGTCATTTATGCATTTCTGCTCGTTTTGCTTTGTTTTTCCAGTTGATAATTGATTCTTCTTTTCTAATTAGTTGTTATCACCTTTGTCGATTTTGATAACTTCTATTTCTGGAATTTTTGGGTATTCCTACTTTGATGAATTTGGAATCGAATTCTTTGGATTTTATTCACGTCTTCGAATGTGAAATTTTAGTGAACTGACTTGGTTTCCTAATTTAATCGATTCTTGATCATTTCCCCGATTTGTTGCTATCATTTATTAGCAACTTTGATGACATTTTCTTCGGGATTTTTGTGAACATACTTTCTGATGGATTCAGTATCGATTTCTTTGGATTCCATTCACATCTTCGTATGTGAATTCTTGTGATTGATTGTTTCTACAATCATTTTTGTGATTTGTCACTTTAAAAATATAAAGGTTTTCTATACTAGTAGTAAATATTAAAATCCTTTTTTCCAAACGATTTCAAAACTATTTTACTACAAAGCTCTTTTTCTTAAACCGTTTTCCAATCTATTAGTATATACAAGCCTTTATTTCACTCGTATGAGAAATTGAATTAAATGGCCTAGTAAAAAAAGTGGTATGAAACGCTTGCGTTTACTTCGTCGGTTAACTCCTGGACTTGTTCGATTGAACCTTTTGTGACAATTTTCTAGTGTAGATTTACAGTTTGTTCGTAAATATTTAAGTTAAGCAAGTGGTTATGGGACATGAAGCTAAACTTTTATATTTACTAGCTTAGTGTAATTGACACTTCTCGTTGATCATGACGATCATTTTATGATTTAGACTAGCAATTGTGCGATGTCTCTTTGTTTGCAAGGTTAGACTAGACCGCAGTAGTGTGATTCCGACTCACACATATCTCTTTGTCCGCAAGGTTAGTCTAGACCGCAGTAGTGTGATTCCGACTCACACATATCTTTTTGTTTGTAAGGTTAGACTAGACCGCAGTAGTGTGATTCCGACTCACACATATCTCTTTGTCCGCAAGGTTAGTCTAGACCGCAGTAGTGTGATTCCGACTCACACATATCTTTTTGTTTGCGAGGTTAGACTAGACACCACTTGTGTGATTCCATTCACACATACCTTTTTGCTTTTTGGTTAGTCTAGACCTTAAATTTGTGTGATTCCACTCACACATATCTTTTTTTTTGCGAGGTTAGACTAGACACCACTTGTGTGATTCCATTCACACATACCTTTTTGCTTTTTGGTTAGTCTAGACCTTAATTTGTGTGATTCCACTCACACATATCTTTTTCTCTGCGAGGTTAGCCTAGACCTCAATCTGTGTGATTCCGACTCACACGTGTGGGATAGCGACCCACGGTCTTCGGACCATTCCTGTGTGAAAATTTAATGGATGGCTTCCATGAGATAGCGTCTCGTCTTGTGATACCGGTGTTTTGGAGTTTTCATGCTCCCATTTTGTGATAGGCCTTCCCCTTTTCCTTTTTATGATTTAGACTAGCAAATGTGCGATGTCTCTTTCTCTGCAAGGTTAGCCTAGACCTCAATCTGTGTGATTCCGACTCACACGTGTGGGATAGCGACCCACGGTCTTCGGACCATTCTTGTGTGAAACTTTAATGGTTAACCACCATGAGATAGCGTCTCGTCTTGTGATACCGGTGTTTTGGAGTTTTCATACTCCCATTTTCTGATAGGCCTTCCCCCCCTCTTTTTGTGATTTCTGGATTTCTTGTGATGATTTCTAGAATTTGTGCTTCACCAATTTTCGTGATTTCTATTGACAAGTTTTGTCAATTTTTGTGTATTGGTGAATTCATGTGTTATTGACTTGTTATGAATACAAGTTTAGGGTATGATATCCCTTTCTATCTTTGAGAAGATTCTTGTGACATTTTCTTATGAATGAAAATTCATTGGTATTATACTTTGATGCCAGTTATTTTGATGAAATTTTGACGTGTTAACTTCAGTAACCGTCAATTTTAAAATGGATTTACAAGCGGTTCTTCCGCAATGCTGAATTTGTTGTCCGTTTTACTGTACTTTGAGAAGTGCAACTTCCTTATCTAAGATGCTACTGATATTGCTAATTTAATCACGTGTTTTCAAAATTCTTTATTTTTAAAAGTTGTTTCAAAAATATAAATTAAAATTGTTTTCAAAAATTTTTACAGTTTACATTTTCAAAAGAACGAGGAAGCGATTTAAACGTTTCAGAAAAATCGAGGACTATGACCCCTTTCTTTTACTGATTCGCTTAATTCCGGACTTGTCCGTTTGAGAATGTGAAATGTTATTTTTAAAAACACACAATTCTGCACTTTCAAGGAAACGATAAAGAGATTTAAACGATTTAGCAAAAGTAAGGAGTATGGAACCATACTTTTACTACTTCGGTTAATTCCGGACTCGTTAATTGAATATTTACGACTTCTGATTATCGTTTTTGATAATCGGATATTTGTGTTTCTGATTATCGTTTTTGATAATCAGATATTTGTGAAATTTGATTATCGTTTGAGATAATTAAATATTTTTCGATTTGATTAATCGAATGTTTGTGTTTCTGATTATCGTTTTTGATAATCAGATATTTGTGAAATTTGATTATCGTTTGAGATAATTAAATATTTTTCGATTTGATTAATCGAATGTTTGTGTTTCTGATTATCGTTTTGATAATCAGATATTTGTGAAATTTGATTATCATTTTTGATAGTTAAACCTATTTGCGATTTGAAAATTCGATTATCGTTTTTGATGATTGAATATTTGCGATTTTGAGATTTGAGCTTCGTCTTTTTCTCTGACGATTCAGGTGAGTAATTTGATTTACTCACATTCAATTCGTGCAGTACGTGATTTCTGCTCTGATTCCTTTTCTTTCAATTGCTAGAACTCGATTGATTTTGTTTTTATCAGTCGATGATGATGTGTGGGGTTGTTCATATAGTCATCTGATTTTGATTCCTTGATCCCCACGATGTTGATTCCTTTGATTTGAAGCAGTCGAACCTTTTGATTTCATATCTGACACTTCCTTGATTTCAATACTTCCCTGTTGACCTTTGCTTTGCTTATGCATCCGACATTGCCATGCTTTGTTGGTTGTTACCTTTTATCCATTTATTCCTTATGATTGCGAGGATGCAATTTCTTTAAGGAGGGGAGTCTGTAACAACCCGCAAATTCGTAAATTTTAATTATCGACAAAATGACGATTTAATCTAGTTGACAATTGATATTGAGTTTTAAATCGTATTTAAAATTCTTTAATAAAATTGTTAATCGTTGTTTGGGATTTTAAATCAAATTTGAAAGCCTTTTTTTTGTATTGGCAAAATTCTCTTTAAATCCTCTATTATATAAATTGATTAAGAATTGGTTAAAATTATTGCCGTGAGAAATTTCTAAAGCTCTCAAACCCATTTCCCCTCTCACATTTTATCGTGAAAACCCTAAAGGAATAAGAAATCGAACGAGAGATTAAAAATGGCGGCCTCGAAAGCTAGGGCTTCAAAATTTAGGGCTGCTCGTCAATTCTTTCGCTCGTTCTTCAATTGGGTAGCTGGGGCTTTGGAAAAATCGAAGGTGCCAACTTCAATCAGATCGATCGAAAGCTCCGGCGACCGTCGTGTCCTTCTCTTCGACAGAGGTGAGTAATTTGCTCACATCTAATTCAACTTTATATACGAGATTTTGTGGTAATCTTTGTCTTCGGTCTCCTTTTGCTTTGCGAATTCGAATTGGGTTTTACTGGTGAGTGATCTTTTTCACTCACATCTATTCGCTCTATTGTTGAACTTAATTCGAGGTTCTTGATTTATCTCTGCCGATCGATTATGCTTGGATGCTTGCAATAATCTTGACTTGTTCAATATACCTATATATTGCGTAAATTTGTTTTACTTGATGATCACGGCTTGACCTTGATATGTTGTCCATGACGTCTCTGACTTCTTCAATTTTGACACTATCGTATATTTGATTTTGTTCGATGAAAATGTTTTTCGAATATTTTGAAACTGCTACGGCTTCAAACTTGAAACTTCATTGACCTTTTAGTGTCTGTGATTTTCTCGACTTCGGCTTCAATCTTCTCTATTATTCGAGTTTAACCCTGACGCATTGATTTCAAAACTGCTGCTTTGATACCTGATGGTTTGTAAACTGCTTCATTCTTGTTCAAAATTGCATGCATCTATTTGATTGTCTCTCTGTCTAGTTCAGTATCTTGCATTGTTTTCCACTGTATATTTATATATACATGCTGACATTTGTACATAAACTTCGGCCACTTTGAACTGAAGTTGCTGTTCGATATTTGCCTTACCACCATGGTTATCGATTGTCTGCATTGTGTACTTGGTTACCGTTGAGTCAACATTATTCACTCTTGTTCAATATGCCGTTTACTGGAGATATTGTGTTCATGTATTTTTGGTATTGCTGTAGTCATTAGTCTTGTTACCATTTTCACTACCCTGGCATTTCAACTCCATACTTCAATTTCGAACACCAGCTACATACCGACCATTGCCATTTACCTTTTCTGCCAAAACTTATACCCTGCACAGCATCTTAACTTCAAACTGCCATCTTACATTGCTGTCCATCCATTGTTATATCTGTGTCATCACTATAATCACTGCACAGCTTTAAGTTTGCTTTTGCCTTTAGCATGATGTATCTGTTCTAGTTGGTCTTGATTTCTGTGATTATGCACTAATGTTGTTTCTGGTTTTGATCTTGATGTCATAATGCTTTTTGCATTGCTTTGTAGTCTTCATTGATCTGTAGCTTGATTCATCATGTATTTGTAGTATTTGTACTTTTATGGCCTTGTCTGGTGGCATCATGTATATTTGCAGTTTCGAGTCTGCACTTGCATTGTGTAAGTGGACTGGATTATTATTTTGCAGTTTCATTCATGTGGTCTTTGTTTGCTTGATGTTTTTGCCTCTTGATGGTCTGACCAGACTTGATCATGTTGGCATAGTTTTGCTTTATGTTCACTTTGGTCAGGTTGCATTCATAGATTTCATTGTTGCATCTGATTCGGTGTGTATATAGTTAGTTGCACCTGAGTTGAACCTGTCTTGAGCAGTTGCATTTTGGTCTTGCTCGCATTATTCATTTCTCTGTTGCATGTAAGTTGACTTCAAGTTGAAAGCTCTATGACTTGTTTTAATGATGTATTCATTGTACATCACTTGTTGCCTCTTTTACTGGATGCACTGTTTCATTTCACTGTGCAGCCTTGCTTATTGATCCACCGTCACTTTGGCATTTCTTTGCTCTATTCGAACATTTTCTCTGTTCGAATATGTATGGTTGTTGTTGCTTGAGACTGCCATCCACCTGCATCGCTAAGTAGTCTTTTATGTTTGTTGTACATATGAAATTGATTTATATGTATACTAAACATTCCTTCTCAATGACATTTATTTGCATTCTTATGCTTAGATGATTTAGTCGTTGTTGTGGCCTTATTTGGGTACACATACTCGTTATCTTTGGATGGCATCCCTTTTATGTAGATTCATGTTGCCATCTCAGTTGCTTTCACCACTTTGTACTGTGGTTTCTCTGACCAATCTGGGTTGGATATTTTGATTTTCGACTTATTAATTGCTGTTAATACTTGGAGTTGTGGAGACTTTATATTCTGTTGTGGTGAGGCAGTACACGCGTGCGTGTACTGCAGCCACACAGAATTGACAGATTTTAATCGATATTTCTTTTGTTCTTGATTCATCAACCTGTTGCGTAATTCGTAGGCTGTATTGGCGAGGCAGTACACGTTAGCGTGTACTGCAGCCAATTAGCATTGATGTTTTTAAATTGACATTTCAATTGCTTAAACTGCTTTGGATTTCTGTTTTGTGGATTAACACTGTTTAGTGTTATATCTGCCGTTATCCGGTTCTCTTATCGAGAAGTTGGGTATACGAGATTTCTGTGACTGTCGTCCATTTGATATTTGATTATTATTGCTTCCGTGCATTAATAACTAAGTTTGAATTAGACTGACCTGTGTATTATTTTCTTTTGAATTTAATACTCGGGTCAGACCGAGTATTTACAGGTTGTAGATTTTTAGCTTTGGGTTGCTGCTAGAGCTATGAAGACTTTTTATATCACTTGAAGCGGTCTTCGTCTTGTTGTAGTAGTCAGTGTGTCTGTTTTAAGATGATAATGTATTCATGTATATTAGTCGATAATGTACTTGTATATATATAACTTCTTGAGTCGACAGTTGTAGTTGTATCATTTGTATTGTGTCAAATGTATTGTAACTGATATCAGTTATTATATATATGAGACTTTTCGTTCCATCTGTATTCCGCATTTATGTTATTTGTGTTATTTTTATACCTATTGTCCTAAACTATTATAGCCACTGTGTAGTAGCTTTGAGTTTGTATCGGTATGTCGGATTTCCTCTAAAGATGAAATGCAATGTTTTATTATCTGACATATCGGTGCTCGCACAAAGCAATTACATAGATGGTCGCTCCTCAACAGCCTTATTCTCCGTGCTAGTTGACAGCACTACACCGTAGTGTTCTTGGCTAGCGTGGGTATAGAGGTGGGGCGTCACAAATAGGGTTCGTTTCTTTCACTGCAACACACCATTGTGTTGTGGAGTATATGGTGGAGTAACCTGAGAGATAATCCAATTACCTTTTAAGCACTATTGGAATTCCTCTCCAACATACTCACCTCCTTGATCTGATTGAAGAATATTAATCTTATGGCCAATTTGATTTTCTACTACATTTTTATATTCCATAAATTTCTCATAGACATCAGATTTATTCTTCATAAGATACATATATCCTAGCCTCGAGAAATTACTAGTGAAGGTAACAAAGTAAGAACTATTATCTTTGGTAATTACAGACACCAAACTACATAAATCATTATGTACTAACCGTATGAGTTCATTAACTCTTTCATTGCTCCAACTAAAGGGTTTCTTGGTCATTTTACCTCTAAGACATGATTCACACGTGTTAGATGATTCAGAACATACTAACGGTAGAAAACCTTAGGTTTTCAATTTATGTAGTCGTTCCTCACTAATATGACCTAGCCTAAAATGCCAAAAATAACTATCATTTATATTCTTATAAGAATTATTCACGGAACACACGTAATTTGTATAAATCGCATAAATGTCATTCTCAAGAATACCATCGCAAACTTTGTTTCCATCCAAACTAATGTTCATAACATTATTTGCACAATGAAATATATATCCAGTCATAAATAATTTAGAAATAGAAATAATCCGACAAATAAAGTCTTTTATAAAATAGTAATTATTTGATATTAATATTAATCCACTAGGGAATTTTAAATGATAATCTCCTACTATGGTTGCATGTATCATAGATCCATCAGCAACTTGGAGCCTCGTCTCTCCTCTTGCAATGTGGTGCTAGCTTCTAAGCCCTTATAACAAATTACATATTGAGTAATAGATCCAGCATCTAAGAATTAGGACATTTTATTGATTACAAAACAATTTTGAATCATAAATGCACCTAATGAAGCTGTAGAAACATTTCACTTCTTTTCCCTAACGATCTTAAATTAGTCAGGACAATTCCTTTTCTAGTGACATTTCTTGTGGTGGTGGTGACATTCATCCTTGTCGTCTGCCTTTTTACTTTTCATTTTCTTACCTTCTCTTTTCTGCTTCTTCAAACTCTTCAAAGATGATGCATTATCCTTTACTACAAGCACAACCCATTGATCCCTAGATAATGATTCAGCTGACCTCAACATATCGAGGAGCTCTCCAAGATTCAAATTCAATTGGTTCATGTTGTAATTCAGTATCAACAGTTCATATTAAGGGGTAAGTGAACTAAGGATCAAATCCACTTGCAATTCGATGCTTATTTGTACATCCAATGGCGAAAGCCAATTAATATAGCCCTTCATCATTAACACATAATCATCTGCTTTTTGTCTTTTGGTCATATTAGTATTGAATAGCTTCTTCGTAAGTTCGTACCTTGTGGAATGCTACTACTTACCAAAAAAGACTTGAGACTATCAAATATCTTATGGATAGACATATTTTCATGCTGCCTCTGCAATGGCTTGTCTAACATAAACAGTATGAAAATTTTAGTGATTTCTAGGTCTGTCACCCATTTCTCATAAGCAAATCATAGTTTGGGGTCCCCATCATCGATGGGTTGTTCTAGGTTTTCATGTAATAGTAGTTCAAAGGCGCTCGTAATCAATGCTATTTTAATTTCTCTTAGCCAGTCGGTATAGTTAGGTACGGTAAGCTTTCAGTTTAAGAAAACAGTTTTGGAGTAGACATTTTCTACAAGTTTAAGTAGTAGATTATTAGGACAAATTATAGTAGATATCCTTATAGTATTAGTAAGGTTAAACTTTATGTTTCATTTTACTAATAAGCTCCCACTGATCCTTTATGTTTGGCAAAACCCTAAGTCAAAACATAGAAGTCTTTCGACTTCACTAGTAGATATTAAGACTCGTCCGTCTTAGAATTATGACCTGAAGTTTGCTCAATAGATCATAGCTCCAAGGACGATGGATAAATCCTTATTAGTTGTATTATATACAACTCCTAACCCTTTAGTACCTTGTCCTAATTTCACTTTGACCTTGAGTTCGCTCAACAAACTAAAATGAAATAATTCACTCGTACCTACCATATAACGATAGTCTAAGTATAGTATATGTAACTTGATTTTTCTCAACAAATACATATAGTTATCTTACCTCGTATATTCAATATATGAATAATACTATACACAACATCCCTACCTTGAGTTTGCTTAACAACCAAGGAGTATGCAAGTAATCTATTAATATATATATATATATTTATATATGGTAGAGGATAACATTATATTAAAGGTTCATAATCCTCAATATAATATATTGAGTGATATTGGCTAATAGAATATTGTAATTCTTATGAACTACTCTCATGATTAAAGTATCGGACAAATCGAAAATCAAGGTACACTAACATTAATGTATGTATTTATTCCTTAAGTCTAGTTTTAGTATCTTAATGTTTCACCTTTAATTTATACATTCATATTATATAAGTTTTATTATTATATAAATTTTATGTTTCATATTAGTTAAATAATAGTCTTATGTATAATATTATATTAATTAAATCTTATTTATTTAATTTTAATTAATTTTTATTATCTTTATATAACATTTATATTCGATATTTAGAATATACTATAGCCTTTATAGCATTACACATATATCATGTATATGTGTATTTTATTTAATTAATTAACCTTTTAATTAAACTTTTTAAATTAAATTATATTAATTTCAAAATTAATTTCATATACATACATGTTTACTTATGTTATTTAAAACATTTTAAAACAATATAACATATATCATAATATATAAGACATATATACATTTATTAATTAATTAACCTTTTTAATCAATTTATTTTACTAATCTTATTAATAAATTTTATGAATTTAAAAATTAATTTGTATTATATTTTTTGAAAACTTTATTACATTATAACTTTTATAATATATGTATAAATTAATTTTAAATTTAACTTTTAAATTTAAACTCATTTATTTTTAATTTTCAAACAATTTTGAAAATTAGCCCTAGGCCCAATTCAAATTGGGCCTCTTCTATTAGGGGCAAACTTTTAGGCTTGTATATCTGTTCGAGCCGGGCTGGCAGCTAGGTAAGGCAATATCCAAACCCAATCCTTGACACTACCTTTATGCAAACCCTACCAACTGGACTGTGGGCTTAATTAGTTAACCTTAACATGACTAATTAGGCCTTATAGGCTATTGGACTTTGATGCCATTGTTTGAAATGGTTAAGTAAGCCGTAGTGGAAGTTATAGGTGAATTTCAAATTTTCTCTACTCTATTGGATCTTTATTGGGTCTATGAAGTCTAGTTTATTTAAAATATTTCTAAATTTTATTTAAATAAAACCTTTTGTTATATTTAAATTTATAGATTGAAATAGTTTATTTAACTTATGTTATGATATATATGTATGTATGTATATATGTATCATATATACATATATATCTGTGTATATGTAACATATTAATCCATGCAAGGTATAACATGCCCGTGTATAGTTGTTGGGATTTACTTCGCAATGGACACGTTAGCTCATCCAACATGCAAATATATTATCCGAATGTATGTTTATATACTTTTGTTTACATATATAAAATATTTTATATAAATTTTGTTTAACTAATTTTTTATAAATACAAATGTGTACATATATGCATATAAAATCAACATAATTATGAAATATTAACATGATATATAATTATATGAATTTATTTAAATAAACTATAAATATATTAAATTAATTAAATAACAATAAATATTTTTTATAAAACCGAAAGCAATATATACATATGCACATAAAATATTTTTTTAATATATATATATAATATCAATTACTTATTTATAAATGTATAATAATTTATTAAAATATAGATTGATTCTTATAAATACATAAAAATATTAACCTCGACTTGTGCATGAATATTTAAATATTATTTTAACTAATTTCCGTACTATTTTAATTTAAAATATAATATAAAATAATTTCATAACATAATTTTTCAGTAAAATTCTAAATTATATTTCGTACTTAGAAAATTTATTTCATAATTTTATGATTGAAAAATAGTTTTATAATCAGTTATTGATTTTTGGCCTATATTTAAAATATCTTTAAATAATAAAAAAATGCATTTTTTAATTTTCTACTAAGCTTGTATTTTATGATAATATAATTTTATAAAATGTAAAACATAATTTTATTTATATAATATATATATTAATATATTTAATTTATTTAACTAAATGATTTGAATAATATATATATATATATATATAAAATATTTTATTACCGCTGAATATGATATATGTGCAATAAACTATATATAACATTTATATATAAAGTATGATGAAGTAATTAATTATAAACTATATTTATATGAATATATTTACAATCCATACATACATACATATACATATATATCTGTGTGTGTGTGTGTGTGTCTGTGTATGGTGTGTGTGTGTGTTATTAAAATAAACAAAAACATGTTTTTTTTGTTTCTAGGCCATACCATTATAGGCATGAACATATCAAAAATATTTTTTATTTTATTTTATAAGTATATACATACATACAACCAATACAATTGTGACAATATAATTTGCGTATAAGAATCGTCACCTAACTAACAATATATATATATATATATATATATATATATAAAATAAAACATTACATCTAAGCATGGATTTATATTTTGGTCAGAAATATACCTTGCTTCCATGCTGAAAGTACACCTTAAAATGATAAAGTATGCTCCTTGAAACAATTTCCAATCCAATTGAGTGCTAGTCCTTGAACCGTTGGACACCAGCTATCAATTAATAGTTGAATTGATTTGATTTGAGCTTGAGAAAATTGAGAGATAAGAGGGGGAGTTCGGCCAGCAATGTTAGGGATGGAGGCTCCAAAAGATCAATTGAAAATAAGGGTAGAGGTGCTTAAATAGAGGAAAGGAAAGGAGAGAATTTGGGATCTCATCTTTTACTCAATTTCCTTCCACCTCGGCCATCCAAAATCAAGCCCCTCTCTACATGTATCAGCCCTCCATAACTCTATGTGGCTGCCAAATTTACTAGCTCCTATATTGAGATATGAACCTATCTATGGTCCGAACAAATAATTTTCTATTTTAAATCTAATTTGAAATGCTTATCGATAGTATATATCTATTAATATATTTATAACTTTATAAATATATTTAATATTTGTTTATCAAATCAAAATCAAATTATAAGTAATATTTCACACTTATTAATTCTTAATTAATTTATAAAAATATAAATTAATTAAACCGTTTGGTAAAAGGAGAATTCATCATTTCAGTTGCGTGACTCGGTAGGTGTAAATTTGGTCAGTGATTAATATCGAACTATTTGAATATTAATATTCATATGTCACTTAATAGGTAGTGTAACATTTTGACCAAATTTATCGTTTACTTGGTTTTAGTAAAATCAATTTTACCTTGTTAAGCGTTACCCGATTGTGACTTTTACTTACACCAATTCTCTTCGTCAAAACTATATCATTATGGAAGTTGGTAATTGTCAAAATTTCAATATCGTCCATATTCAACTGTATAGTCCAAACACAAAGTCTTTGGTTTAATAATAATAATAATAATTAACCGAACTACTCTAGTAAAAGATTTTTACTTTGAGTTGACTTGAGTTAACCATGATACTAACCTCATATTACTAAGGAGATGAACCCTTGCTTGAATAGTGTTTCACTTACAATAGTACCATTCGACCCAACTATAGTCACTTGGTGGACATCGTTCCATGATTTTATTATAATCAAAGCGAAGCTTTCATATTGAAGATCGATAGATTTCTCAGGTCAAGAGAACTGTGTAAACTAGTCACATCGATATTTTACGTTTGACCTTAGTTATATTAACCAACAGAAATCTAGCGATTGAGTCGTTCTATAGTTTTCTAATAACTATCAGTATATAACCTCCTAATGCCCCCAACCATCATGAGTAATACACTGTCAAACATTTAGAGAGTGTTATGTACTCTAGTATCAACTGATACATCGATATCCAATCTTGATCCATCTTGACTGAGAACATTTAAAATGATGTGTTTTATAATATTGCGATACAATACTCATGATTACAATTATTTATAGTTACTATCACAAACACACCATTTATGGATTTTCTATTAAATAAATCTTAGTTAAACATTTAATAATTTATAATACATTATAAAAAATTTATAACAGAAAGAAAATCACCTTTATTACGAATGAGAATTGATAACAGGGTTAATTAATTTATAATAAATTACAAAATTTCCCTAATGGCATACCCCTAACTATATCTGATAATTCTTCCCTAACTATATCAGATAATTCTTGATGCTTATTCATGGAAGGAGGAAATTATGGATAGTTCTTGTATGCAACTTTAAAAAATGGAAATGTTGTTAGGTATTTGTTTATTTATTTATTATTTATCTACTGCATGATGAAATGATGGTATGTATTTTTGTTTTGTTAGCATTTTATTGTTTGAGCCAAATTTGTTATACTTTATTATATTATCAATAATGATCAAATTATTGTTATCATCAAATAAACATTTAATTAACTTTTCATTAGTTTTTCACTTTATTTTGGTTTTTTCCAATAGCTCATGCTATTATGTCAGGAGATGATGAAAGCAACTGGTCTTGGACTAGATTTGCAGAAGTTTCAAAGATCTCGATCCTCGGTGCATCCTTCTAGAGATGCACTGTATTTGAAAGGTTTTCTAACGAATGTCATTAAAAATAATATCATCGAATTTTACGTAGAAATGATTTGGTTATCATAAGGTAAAAACCCGTTCCGTGTTTAAGTGCGGCATGGTCTTATAAGATACCCTTTTGTTTTCCAAATTTACTCATACTTTGAGTTTCTCACACCAGTCTCCTGACTAACCCGGAGTTTATTTTCCTTTTCCCTTAAATTCTAAGTACCCTATTTTCTATGGCAACCGAGTAGTCAGGTAACTTGGAGCATTTTGGAAGGAGCATGGAGCATGAAGACTGGAGGGTCCTTTTGTCAATAACGATCTATTTCAAATTTCCGTTGTATCATGTAGTATGTACTTAGTATCTACCAGCCTCTGTAAGGATAGGCAGTCATAACTATCCCTGACTAGGTTAGTACTTATCGTAACTCTGATGAATCACTTGGAGTGATTGTATGTACTTCCCAAATGTATAATTAATGCGAATGTGAGATTCTGTTATTATTCTATCATATATCTTTATTTCTTTTAAAACCCCTGATTATCTTCCTTTCTGGCACTTGAATTTGCGGCACATGAATACCGAAAATGTATTATTGTCGATCTTCGAGGGTCGAAAAGGTGGGTCATCATAGTTGGTATCAGAGCTTAGGTTGAGTGAACACCTAAGCCTTGATGGGGTTGACTCATTAGAGATAAGGTTAGTAATATCCTAGAATCAGTTTAGTTAATGAGAGCGTGTTCGTAATTTCATCCAAATATATTCATCCATGTCATTTTATGCTTAGTACCCATTCCCAAGATAATTTCGTCTATAATTATAAGGATGTTTCCTTATTATTTACAAATAGTAGGAGATGAGTAATAGAAGAGGACGATGGGGAGGTAGCAACACTACGACCACTAATGGTCGATCAAGTACTCATTAACTTTGCAACTCTTTGGAAGAATTACACTAGCTTGGAGGAAAGCATTCCAAGGAACCGAGTCCATTGTTGATGTGCAAGCATGGCTTCGCTCGTGTGAAAGAATATTCAAAGGATTGAACGTATAGGATGATCAAAAGAGGGTTTTTAGCTTCTTGGCAATTGCAGGAAGGAGCTCTATCATGGTAGGAATCCATCACTTTGAATGATTCTAAAGATAATTTCTCATGAACTAGATTTAAAGAAGTATTCAAAGAGCAGTATATGCCCGCAGCTGGAAAATCCCGTCTTTATAGAAATTTTAGAGACTTTAAACAAGAAGGTAAGTCTATGGAGGAATACTCATATAATTTTACCGGTTTATCTTGTTTTGGGAGAGAACTAATAGACACACCCTTAAAGAAGAATGAGATGTTTATTTCGGGATAAAAGAGTAGTATCAGGACCAAATGACCGCACACATAAAGGGTATGGACCCATTAGATATGGGAATCTGATATAAAGTATTGAATAAAAAGAATCTGGTGGTAGCCGAAGGAAATAGCAACAATTAGAACAAGAGAGAGAAACCGTGGTAGGAAAAGAATGGTGGTGGATCTCAAGAGAACCATTATAAGGAAGTCGTTTGTTATAATTGCCAAAAGAAAGGCCATTTTGCAACAAACTGTAAGAGTCCCAAGGTAAAGAAGCAGTAGCAAGGAACCATTTCTCCTATGGTCAGAAGAGTATTTGTTACAATTGCCATCAGCCGGAAAACTGGAAAAACAAGTGCCCATTAATGAAGAGGGGAGACATATCAAGGTTTATGCTATAAAGAATGAGCCTTCAACCTCTTAAGATGTGAAGGGCAAGGGAGTCCTAGAAGGTAAGTTATGTGTTAATGATATTTCCGTTAGAGTATTATTTTATACAGGGGATTCCCATAGTTTTATTGCTAAGAAATTGCTTGATAAGTTAAATTTTACCCCAGAAATAGTAGAAACACCTATCCGTATCTAATCCCATAGGCGGTGCGACCAATCTTTGTATGATCTACGTAAATGTATGAATTACCTACCAAACCCACCAATTCTTATGCTACCTATTTGTCCTTGATTTCATTGGGTTTGATATTCTACTCAGAATGGATTGCCTATCCAAGTATACAACTATTCTAGACTACAACAATCAAATGATTTTATTAAAAGTCACGATCGAAATGGTTTTAGGCCGAATAATATGTGAAGGACCTAGTCCAGTAAGGGACAGTTTCATGTATGCGTTAGACTCACCTCAAATGAACTTAGAAAGAATTTCGATTGTTAAAGAATTTCAATAAGTTTTCATGGAAGTTAAAAGTTTGCCCCCACATCCAAAAATTGAATTTCGTATTGACTTAATCCCCGATGCTAGATCCATTATTCACCCTATTCGTAGGATGTATCCAAAGGAAAAGATCGAGTTAGCAATAAAACTAATGAGATATTAAGAAAGGGGCTAATTAGACCAAGTCGCTCAAGTCAGGACGCAACTATGGTTTTTATGGCAAAGTCCGATGGCTCCTTACACTGTGTGTAGACTACTGAGAGCTAAATAAGCAAATGAGTAAAAACAAGTATCTTTTACCCTACATAGACAACTTGTTTTATCAATTACATGGTGCTCGGGTATTCTCAAAAATGGATCTAGCTATTAGATTCTATCGGTTGAGAATAATAGAAGATTTCTTTCCCTTGACTTCATTTCGAGGGCCAAATAGTTTCTATGAATGGTTGGTTAAGCCATTTGGGCTAACTAATGCACCCGCCTATTCCGTAGACCTTATGAATAGAGTATTGAGAGAACGTACTTAACAAATTTGTGTTGCTCTTTATTGATGATATTCTCATATATTCGAAAACTAAAGAAGAGCAAGGATAGCCAGGGAAGTAGAGGAGAATGTGATACCATGAAGATGGATAGGATTCAAAATGGATAAGCAAGAAATTTTAAGAATGAATGAAAGGATATGTGTTCTCAATGTAGATGAGATTAGACATGAAGCTTTGGTCGAACGTCATAATTCTTTACTCTCAATACATCTGGAGTGACCAAGATATATAGAGATATGAAAAAATGTTTCTGGTGTGATGGTATAAAGAGAGACATTTCCATCCATGTGAGTAGATGCACAAATTGTCAGTAGATCAAGAGTGATCAGCAAAAGGTTGCCAGACTACACTAACCACTCCAGATTCCAAAGTGGAAATGGGACCAAATATCCATAGATTTCATCGATGATTTGCCTCGTTCAAGGAAAGGGAATGAAGGCGTATGGGCTAACATTGATAGATTAATTAAAGTCGCACACTTCATTTCAGTAAAGCCCACAAGAACAGCTCAAGCTTAGCTGAGATATATATGAGGGAGATTGTTTGACTACATGGAGTTCTAACCAGCATTGTAAGTGATTGAGATCCAATCTTTGCCAGTCAATTATGGAAAGCCTTATAGATAGCTTTGGGAATGAAGCTGGATATAAGCACCGCATATTTTCTCCAGACTGATAGGCAAACTGAATGAGTAAACTGGGCATTGGAAGATCTTCTGAGAGCATGTGTATTAAACTTTGGAGGTTCATGGGAAAGCTACCTTCATTTGGTAGAATTCTTTTATAATAATAGCTATCAAGCCAGTATTGATATGGACCCTTATGAAGCATTGTATGGTCGCCCGTGTACATCCCTAGCATGTTGGATCAAAACTGGAGATCGGTTGGTACTTGGTCTTGTTATGATCCGAGAAGCTTCAGAGAGATCAGAAAGAAACTAAAGGAAGCATAAAGCAGACATAACGCCGATCAAAGGCGTAGAAATTTAGAATTCTCAGTTGGAGACAAGGTATTTCTGAAGATCTCTCTGATGTGGGTAGTCGTGAGATTTGGAAGAACTGGCAAGCCGTGTCCTTAATATATTGGACCTTTTCCCATTTTGTAGCAGGTTGGCCCATTAGCCTATCTTTAGTAGAACTACTAGAGAGGTTGTCGGTGTACACAATGGTTTCACATATCTCATTTACTTAAGTATGTGTATGATCTAGAATAAATCATCGAAACAACTGGCCAAGAGGATATAGAAGTGGAGCCCAATTTAACAGTTATTAGACAAACTAAAAGAATCGTGGATCGTGATGAGAAGCGATTAAGGAGAATGATTGTGCAATTAGTTAAAGTTCAAAGGAGTGGTGATGCTAATGACTGTACACGGGAAATAGAGGATATGATAAATAAGGCATATTCAGAGTTTAGGATGGATGTATTAATTGTATATATTATATCGAGGTAGTGTACTCACTGCTTGTGGTATAGTTACTTAACATAGCTCTGTATATATTTCATTATATATGATATATTCCTTTTGAGTTTTCTTCTCATCTTTAATTTCGAGGACGGAATTTTTTCAAGAAGGGAAGTTTGTAACGACCTGTTAATTCATCATTTCAATTTTTTTAAAATATTCAAATATAATATTTTTTAACAAAATAACAATGTTTCGAATAATAAATAATATTGGTAATCTTATTTTGAATAAATATTTACAAAAATATATACTTTGGAAAATATTTCGACAAATTAAATGAAAACCGTTTTATCAATAAACAGCTCTTAGACCATCCGACAACGTGCACCGAGCTGGATATATACCCTTGTTTATATACACAAGTGAGAATGTATAATAAAATTATTTATTTTATTTTTGAAAGTACAATCTCATTATGACATCATTAATGATATCGCTATTTTGGAATTAATGATTTTTGAATTTAAATTAAGTTTAAATGGTTTAATAATTATTTTTATTATTAAATTAGCCCTTTTAATTATTATATGATGATAGAAATATTATTTTCAAACTTTTTTACAAATACATACATATATATATTTATATTTATATATATATTAAATAAGAAGTGAAAATATGATGGGAAATCGAAAAGGAATCCGTAGCGATTCAATATAAAAACGTTATGCAAAGTTGTGAATCATTTGAGGTATACATATGCACACATACATGTACATATACATGAACATATTCACATGCACGTGAACATATACACATAAAAATATACTTATACATTTAAATATACATATATATTACAAAATATAAAGTTATTTTATATATACTTAACCACTAAGAGAAACCAAAGTCAACACCTTACACACTAAGTATAAGTACGTGGCCACGCACATGGGAGGGGGACATGTTTGGCTGAAATATGATGAGAGGAGGGGGAAAGTGGTGGTGATGAAATGGTGATGCATTTGTGTATAAATATCATGATATTTCCATTCTCATTTTTTCCTATAAATAGCACCCACCTCTCTTAATTTCATTCACACTTTTCTTCATAAATTCCTATGCTATTTCTTCTTCTTCCTCTCTACATTAATGGCTTCCATTTCCTAAGAAAGAAAAATTAAAAAAAATCAAAACAAAGTTATACCACAATCCATCGAAATCTATACCACTTAAAACCAAAGTTCAAGTTAGTAATCTCTTCTTTCTCCTCCACCAAGGCCATATGCAACCAAGCTCTCCACCACCATTTGCTAAGCAAGGCCGAGCCTTCCAAGCCTCCAAGACTAAGGCTGAATAATCTAGGAGCAATGTAACACACCAAATTTTTGGTAACATTAATTAGGATATTTAATTAATCAACTTAAATAAAATAATGTGTTGATTGGGATTGAGATTTGATTTCAATTAAAGGTAGCCGTGCCATTTAAAACAAATGAATTAAAAAAGGGTTTAAATTTAAATAGGGGATAAAATAGGAAAGAGGCCATTTCTATATCTTCCAAATCTTGTCCATGTATTATGATACATGTTCATTTCTCATTTTCAAATTTTATAAAACAAGGCCGGCCACCATTAACGAGGAAAGGGGAAGAAGAAGTAAGAAAAGCTAAAGGAAAAGCTAATACAAATCAAATTCATCCAAATCTCAAACTCCTTAGTCTCTAAAGCTAAGGTGAATAATGTTTACATCTTAAATTTTTATTGGTTTCAGTTTTAAGACTAAACCTAAGTATTTTGCATAGATTTGCCATGTTTTTGAATAATGGAATGATTATATATACTTGTTTATGATTTATGTATGTTCACATAGATTTTATTACATGTTTTGAGATGAAAATCCTATTAAATGACATCCAATTGCCTTACGGATTTTTATGAAGAACTAAAATGATATTTTAGAGATGGATTTTAATTATTAGATTTTTCTGAATTTTCGTGGATTTAATATGAATTTTCTAGTAAATAAAATGGTATTTTGGATTATAAATTATTTACAGGTAAATAGTTAAATATTTGGGTCTGTAATTTTATATGTTAGGAAACATATATAAAGTGATTTTTTTGGAATTTTTCTAGATTTTTCCTATGTGTTTTAATACTTATATAAAATTATTTAAGATATATGACTTAAATGTTTTATATAATTAAAGAGGAGGATGGGCCTTTTGTAAATATATTTTAAATTTCTAAATTGGGAAAGTCAGCAGCACTTTTTTTAAAAAAAACCTTGCAACCAATCAGATTTAGAAAAACAAGGTAGGTTAGGTACAAAAGAATAGTTTTAAAATACAAATAAACAGCCTTTTTACTGTTTCGTCTCTTTCGGCACCAAGTTCCACCTCCATACTACCCTTCCGACACAGTCGAAACCAATACACATGGTATCAGGCAACTGGTACATAGTGAATTGTAAGAAGGCGAAAGGTATAGGGCCGAAACCATGGGGTTCCGAAATGGTTGAGGCATAGTTTTGGTTTTAAAGGAAAATACGTCTGCTTGCTTTCGACTAAGTTGCTTTCGACTTAGTTAGCTTTCAACTAAATCAAATAGTTTACAATAATGGTTTCAATTAGTTTGCACTTTTATTTTAAATAACTACTTTCGACAGTGTCGAAACCTTTAGCTGCAGCTTCCTACCTTTCGATCCAGATGGTTTCGAAGGGATCCCATTGTTAAAAAAATTGGCCACCTCTCCAATGCTTTCGAAGGGATGGTTTCGACACCATCACTTCATTTCTTAAGAAATGGTTTCAAAGAAAATGCTTTCGACTCTATTAATTTTCTAACCCTTTTGCACAACTTGAAGGCATAATTCCAAATGGTTTCGACCGAAACGTTTTTAAAGGGTTTCGAAGTAGTCAACTTCGAATGGTTTCGAAAGGTTTCCACATGTTTTAAATTAAACCCAAAGTTCTTTCGAAAGGATTGAGATTTGACTATTTCGAAAGGTTTTCGAAAGGGGTGGTTCCTCATAGTTTCGAAAGGATCGAAAGGAAAGGTTTTTCCTATTTTTTCGAAAGGAAATATTTAAATGTTTTAAAGGAGGACGTATGATATTTTGAAGCTTTCGGAGAAAAGAAAGGAAAGGGTTTTCCAATATTTTCGAAAGGTGATATTTAAAAGTTTCGAAAGGATCTTTCAAAGGTTTCGAAGCGGTTACCTTCAAGGGTTTCGAATGGGTTGTTTAAAAGGTTTTAAACAAAGGTTTCGAATATAAAGAATAGGCATAATAGCCTAAGTGTTTTAAGTTAAAAAGGACTTTAACTTATTTTGGAAGGATAGGTAATCCTTATTAAATATCATCAACATTATTTTGAGTGAAGTATATATAACATGGCAAAATAGCATATAGTAAAGCTAAAGATATATTTTCCTTGTATATGTATGATTTTACGGACTAAATCATTTTGTAAATGTTTTCAAGGAAAATTTAAAGGGTAGTTAACCCTAAGAAAATTTCGGACAGTTAGTCCATTTTGATTCGGATAGTTAGTCCAGTTTGCAGGCAGTCAACCTAGATTATGAACAGGTAGTTCATTTGTAGCATAAGGAACTTGTTATTTGTGTGGACAGATAGTTCACACATCACCTGTTTTACATAAAGATAGTCCATTTATCAGCATAAAGGATATTGCTATTTTAATATAATATGTTGAGGGTTGTCAGCTCAGATTTTGGACAGTTAGTCCATTTATTTGTTGTATATAACATAACAGATCTTGTTATTATTTATTGTCATAATCGATTTGATTAACCAGTTTGGTTGCAAGAAAGGATTTGCAAAATATATGTTTTGAAAAGGATATTAGTGAGGTGAAACCCGTTCCGCTAAGCGGCACAGTCTTACTCAATATAGTAAACCGAGATGTAAAAGAATTATTCACACTAGGCTTTATGTATGACTCGAAGTTTTTGTTTCCCCTTAAACTCTCGGGCGCTCAAAATTGATTTGAGTAGGCTGAGGGTTTAGGTTTTCAGATTTTCGTATTTTTAGCGAACAAAGCTTCTAGAGATGAGCATGTGGCTGACGGATAGCTAATTTAGGAATACAGTTCATTTTATTTTGATTTCGCTATATTAAGTCAGATATGACTATATTGCTTTGATCATCCAAAGGGCCATCGTCATATGTCGCTCTCGGCATATTATTGTAAATTATATTTGATCGTTGCTTGGGATACGTTTTGGGGATTTTGTAACTTGGATATGATTTTATTGAAATGTAATCACTATAATTATTACTTTCTGGAAATCAGTGATTTTATTCATATTCAAGTGCTTCTGATATTATGGATACCATTAGCATTATCGTATTTCGTCACTAGAAGTTAATACTATAGAAGATTGCAGCATCTGTAGTGCTTAGCTTTTGGCCTTTAGATACGGGATGTTACAAGCAATTGAGCTAGTAGTCGTAAGCTCCGATTTTGAGATAGCGGAGCTATAACCGTTGTAAAATTAGGCCGGTCGAAAATCAAGTGAGATACTCTATATTTATATAATACATATGATAATGATGATGTGATATGATTTCTATGAATGTTTACTATGCTTTGGTCAATAAGTTTGGTTGTTTTAATATAGTTATTTAATTTTGTAAACAAGTCACGTTAGATACACATCGATATTACACATGGAAATCACTTTCTGAATCAAGTTATAAAAGTGATATGGAATCATTAAACCCCATTGAAATGATATAAAATTGTTTATAATTTTTTATAAACATGAAAATCCAATTTGGTGAAGTTTTAACAAGTTATAAAACTGATTCAAAAATAGGTGCGTCGCGTAGCGGTAGTTCGCGATTTCATATCGTGGAAAGTTATATCCATTTATACGATGGATTCAGATTCAGAATAATAAGATTTTTCCGAACTCCTATAATCATAGTTTTTAAAAAATGAAACGGACCAAGATTTCGTTAGTAGATTTTAAAATATGAGCAAAACAAGTTTTCAAAATAGTCGCGCTTTGGTAGTTCGAAAACCAAAGCAATGAAATCTTTAAAAGTAATGTTTTTAATTCTTGAAAAATGTTGGATAACTTCTATAAATCTTTTAAAATGTTTTAAAAGAGTTTTGAGTTATAATAATGCATCTTTAAATGATATAAAAGTTATTTTGATCAAATAAGCTTAAAAGCACTATCTGTAGAACTATTTGTAGCATTTTTTTATCCCTTCTAATAACTTTTGAAACTTGGTTATAGACTTAAGTATTCTTTTCCAAATCTTTTATAAAAAATTTCAAATAAATAATTAAGTATTTTAAAGATGATTTAAAGGTTTTATAATTTATTTTAAATTTTTTAAATAAATGATTAAAGAAAAACTATTAAAATGATGAAGTGATTTAATCTTGGTTCTAAAAGCCGACGAGTAGACTAGATTTTTCTTCTTGTGAGATCTAGATGTGAGGTGCTTAACTAAAGAGATGTTCAGGAGCAACCAGTGCCCCGGCTCACCTGGTCTTTTTCCTGGGCATGGAATAGATAAGGTCGAAATGTAAGAAACGAGACAAGTATAAAAGATTCAATTTTTCAAAATTAATACAACTTGGATTGTATAGAAATAATATGCTTATACTTGATATTAAATTTCGATGCGGGAACCTGCACTATCCATGTGAATTTAAAAGGTGATTTCACTGCTATTCGACGGATAGTAAAGGTTGAATATGGAAATTAAAGCTAAGTAGAATTAGTATAATTACCATCGAGCCTTTTTAACTCAAAAATGTTTTCAAATATGAATTATGAAAATGATTTGATATTTCCAAAGTTAAGGAGAAGTTTATTGATTCCGTATATACTGGATAGAAATGTTTTAAAGATATATATCTCTAGAAGATATTTTTGATAAAAAGAAAAGTAATCAATCAAATAATAAGCACATATTTACTTAAACATCTTTTTATTAATTATTTTTTTGAAGGAACCGGGGTCGGATTTGAGTGATTCTTATCCGAAAACCATTTCGAACCAATTTAATAGTTCGAGAGTGAAGTTATGTTGAAGGCAATGACGTTAAAGATGGGGATCTTCATAATGGAAGGACTACTTGTCGATAATTTTGGAGTAGCTTTCGAGATAAATACGTAGCAGTAGCCCCTTCGTTCTGTGATCTTCATATGCAAGGACTACTCGCTACTAATCCCAGGGGATGTGGTAGGAGAGTGCCTTCAGTTTGTCATGTTCTTGTACAATTTGTATGGACTAATGTTTGACATTGCACTTCTAAGATCATTATAACGACCCAGTGATTTTTGACCCTCGAAAATCGACATGAATACGTTCACTGTATAGCATGTCGAGCAATCGAGTGCCGAAAATACCGAATCATTAGGGGTTAAGAAGAAAAGGATATGAGAAATAGAAACAACAACACAGAATCTCACAATCACGGCGGAACAAAATATAATATACAATAACAGATTTTGATACAAGAAAATTGTAACTGTTAATGTACATACAAATTATCGAAGTACAACCATCAACATAGAAATTTGGACAGTTATAATAATTTGTCCTCAAAAGTGCCGAATATACAGCATACAATACACAGCGGAATATAATCAAGTACGTGTAATACATGTCTGCCATCCAACTCATCTTTTGAGCTCCATAGCATCCAAACCTGAACCTATAATACTCGGTCTGACCCAAGCATTGCAATAATGTAACACTCGAGCCAGTCTGGAAAACCAGCGTGAGTAAACATACTTAATTTGAATTACTAAAGTTATCAAAATCCTTCAAAAAAGTTTTCCCATAAGACTGCATCATATATAAACACGACGGGTTTTTCCCTTACGATAACCAAAACATTTTTATAGAAAATCCAGTGATATTATAATAGTGTCTAAGTATAAATGCTTATTAAGATAGCCAAAGTTGTTTCATTAATTAAAACCCAGTATATTAAGCTCTACAATCCAACCGTTAAGGTTCGTGGTGGTTGTTGGGTCAAATTGGTTTCGGATAACCCTGATATCTGATCCCGGTCTCTTTGAATCCAAACAATAAATTTTAAAAGTCCAAGTCATTTAAATAAAAATTTCACACTCAGGGTGTTAATATTTACATAAGGAAATTCATTCCATATGTTTACTTTATCATTCCAGCCCATCGAGATTTATTTGCTTGTACTCATTTCATTTTTTTCTAAAATTGGAGTAGTGATTAGTACAAGTCGATTTATTTCAAATAAAATGTGTCAACATTTTATTCTATTTACTTTAATTTGTATGGCTACTTAAAGGCACAGACAAAAGATAATCAATATTAGAGAGAAATAAAAATCAATTCATAGATCATAAATTTCAATCAACGATTTATAATTGATATTTAATCAATTTACAATTCAGATTTTAATCAGTTTAAATTAACAAAATCTAGTTATATTTTTCAATCCCAATTACTTATTAATCAAAGAATTTAAAATAACAATTTAATTTAAATTAATTAAAATTAAACAGTCCATTTAAAAATCTATTGCTTAAATAACATGTAATTAATCAAATAAGAGATTTCTTAATCGTTCACTTCAAATATTGTAAATCATTAAATTTTTGACATTGCAGAAAGCTCAACATTATTAGTTTAGATAAAATACTTGGCGATAGGATCCCAATGCAAAATATTTCGCATTGATTTGGTTTAAAATGAAAGAGAATTAAAGTTTTAAATTTATAGATTTATGTAATGTAATAATTAATTTAGTTTTTCTAAAAAATCAAATACCCATCCCAATTAACTACAAACCCGGCCCAACTCCTTTCTCCCCTCTCTTTCCAGTTTCTTCCCTCCTCCCTCATTCATTCGAGAACCCAAAACGTGCACGTGCACACGAGCACTGGTCACAATCACTCACCGCTGATCATCCACCCTGATCGCCCATGACCATCTCGTCCCAAACGCCCACCTAAAAACGCGTTCGACACCTTAGTTCGAAATTCGAGCTGCTACCCAAAACTGGAACAAAACCGGTCCCCACCAAGACGCCTCGCCTTGCTACCACCATGCACGATCAACTACCATACTTCACATACGACAACGCCGCAACCTCCTCTACCTTTCCCCTAGGTGTTCACGTCCTCTTCTTCCCTTTTTCATCGCCACGGCCACGGAACCGAGACCGACCAAAACCCATTCTAGAACCCTAAAGCGAGTTCGACAAGCCTATCCACACCATGAAAAATCATCACGCCATTTTCGCAAATTCCCCATCACTCATGCCTCCTCCATGCTAAATCACATGTCACGAAATCAAGTGAGACGTTGGAATTTGACCAAACACTCAAATATGTTCATCTCTTAATTTCTACCTCCACACCGCACGAAAAATTCCCAAACCATCCTTAAAAATCAAGTTTTCAACAACGATTTCATATATATAATCAATTCGTCAAAATTTGATATTTGAATTTTGACCATAATTGAGACACTTACTGTAACATGGGTTTTTCTTTTCCTATATATGATGAAATTGTATGAAATTGATTTTAAAGTACTCTATACTCGAAAACAAACAAGTTTCGTTTTGGAATCAAGATTTAAAATATTTAAACCGATTTTCACAAAATCAAGGAACAAAGGCCAAATTTAGGAAGAAGTCCAGGTTTTGATGCTCAAGTGAAACCATCCCTGTCTAAGCACATATATACATTTACATAGCAACACAACAACCATATGTATATTGATTACAGATCAAAGCTTTGTTCATATTCATAGCTATATATTATATAAGAAGAACCTATCAACAATTAAAATTTGTTTTACTCACTGTTTAAAATAGATGACCGCTGCTGCTTTACTTCTCTCTCCAAGCTTTTAATTCTTTTCTTTAGTTTGATGGCAGATCTTTGTTTTGTTACTTTTTATATATGTATGATATGTGAAGGAACAAATGAACAAGTGAACAAGCAGGTATGGCTATATATATAGGAGAATGGAAAGGAGCAGTGAACATAGAAGGATGCTAAGATTATTACATGCTTCATTTCATACCTTTTCTTTTCTTTTCAACCTTTTCGTTTGTGTGCTGATTTGATGAATTATGGGCTGATTTGGTTTTTTTGGGTTTGATTTTATTTTTGTGGTGATTTGATTTATTATGAGGGCTGATTTGAAGTTTTGTGGCTTGACTTAATGTTTTGCCATCACGATGCTTATAGATGTATATGTATATACATATATACATATAGATATATACTTTTCATGTACATATTTTTGCCATATACCTATTTATTTTATCATATTTACACACACATATATATATATATATATGTACATATATATTTACATATTTACATATACACTATTTACATTTAGATATATACTATTTTATAAACATATATACATATATATACACTTATATATATTTTTGTCATCATAAGTTTTAAATGGTGGAGTTTATATACATATTTTTTTTTATCATGTTCAGAAATTAGTGTTTTGAATATTTAATATTGCTACCATAATTTATATATTCAGATATTTCCAATATCAGAAAATTTATTTATTCGACTTATAAAATTAATATTTCAATATTTCAAATTAGTTAATCATTTTTTTATATCAAATTTTGTTATTTAAAATTTTATCTAAGTTCATACCCAATAAATAACATTAATAAATTATTAAATTTTACTTCTAACCATTTTAATTCAAAAATTATATTAAATTTAATAATTTAAAATAGTTAAAATTATGGGTCGTTACAATCTCTCCCACTTAAAACTTTTCGTCCTCGAAAAGGAACGAAGTAAGTAATTTAACAAACTATATATTTTACTCAAAATAATCAACTTATAAAACATGAGAATCATTAATACAACTATGTGCAACACATAAATGTATGCAACTAATAGGGATGATGTCAAACTACATGCAACCAAACAACATAGCAATCCTAAGCAAGAAACAAACATAGCTAATAACCATAGCATATAATCATTTTATTAGAATCCATACGATATATATACACCATTCGTACGTATAACAATTTCGATCTCTTATTTGAAGACGCAATTTTATTTTCCGTACTAGTATTGGTAACCCGACTATTCTAGTGCGGATCTAATCCGACTTCTTGATTAGAAACTTCCATCCTCCTTACATAGTAATAAACTATGATAGAGAACTTCAGATTCGTATCAACAATTCGTATCAGTGTTCGTCGTCGAGAATCGTGTAAACAATCCTAAGTCGAATAGGTGTGAATTTCCTTAAAATCGTGTATTCAAATCTGAATTAAAACTGTAAATGCAATTAAAATGGTCTATATACAACTTACGTATTAATTCAATGGTTTCTTAATTACACCAATAGATAATTCGAGTGGTTTTTATATTCAAAATTTAAATGCTTGAAAATTTTTCTTTGTTAAATATTCTTTTATAACAAAATACTTTTATCTCGAAATAATTTTATATCGAAACTACTTTTAATAACTCAATGTTTCAATAAGTTTATCGTCGTTCTTATAGAATTTAGTAATACGTTGATCAGGCACAAGACTAGAAATCTTTAAGTACTTAGCAAACCCATTTTAACACCCAGTGAAAATACTTGGAAAACTTTTAAAACAGATATGGAGAGTAAAATCCAATCACCAAAATCAAACGAACATGATTGTCATGGAATGCAATCCCTAAGGTCGCTCTCTCGTTAAGTCGAAAGGATAGAGCGACGCGGCCTCATGTGACTTTAGGCAGTCATTGCCCCTCGTCTTACACCATGACATCCAAAACACCCATAGATCACAGATACATAATGGTTTTGCCTGGATCCCTCAGGTAACATCCATACCTGTGTGCTATCACTACTCTATGAATTACGCTATGCAAAACAATCACATGGATCATAGTCTACTTAATAGTAACAGTGGTGGTTACATCGCTATCACCCATAGACTCAAGGCAATCATCTGCCCCCTCTAATTACGCCATGTGGAACGCAGATACACAATGCTTTCGCCTGGTTCCCTTAAGAAACATCCGTACCTCAAGCTACCCAGGCGGATTACGCCGAAAACGATCATAGATCTCAGTTACACAATGGTTTCACCTGGGTCCCTTAGGAAACATCCATAACCGTAAGCCTTCACAGCCCTGTGAATTTCGTTGTTTCGCCGTGTCAAAGGAAACTCATGAGTATTATGTCCGGACAACCTATATCGATTAGGACCCATTTCTGGATCCATTCAAGTCCATCTGGGATCAAACCAAAGAATCAATAGAATGTATCCACAATGTGGCCACAAAGTGGATAATCAAGCAGAAGGTACTTCCCATATCTACAATTTCAAAATGTATGTCATACTATACATAGTACTTTTCAAATCATCACTTCAAAATCATACTTATATAAATTCCGTTATATATAAGAGTATCACTTTCAAGATCGAGTACCTTTCAAATCAATAGTTTTCAAATTACCTTCATACTTATATAATTCATTTTATATAAGATCAAAAACTTCCAAATCAATATTTTTATATAGTCAAAGGTTCTCGAAATCAATCACTTTCAAATATTGATTCGGCTTCAAATTCATATATGATTTCAACAATCATTTTTCAAATTGAATATTATTCAATATTCATATATTTTAAAATTCCAATCATTAGTTTTCAAAATTTACTTCAGTTTCATACTTACATAAAGTCATATCTATATAAAATCAACTTTCTTTCTAAATCACTTTGTAAGCAACTAAGTTTTAAAACCACAATTTCTTTTCAAAATCAAATACTTCACAAAAAATCCTTTATACATAACTGACCTTACAAATTTTAATTTAATTTTTTTTTATTATTATAAATTATTATTTTCTTCATAAACATTTCTCAAACAAATTCTTTATAAAACTTTTCAAAATTATATTTCAATTTTTGTACATAATTAAAATTTGCCTTCAAAATCATTTTGTAAATAAATAAGGTTTTATAAGTATTTATGAAGTCCAAAGCATTTCTTAAAACTCAATTTCATTTATAGCAGTTCAAAACCAATTTCCTCTTTGTATAATACAAAATAATCTTATTTATTTTACTTATCAAAATATTTAACATTCTAAAACTTGTCTAACTCCTATTTACCTTTACTTTAAAATTTTCAAAACTAAACTTTATATACTTTCCAAAAATTCTAAGGTTTGAAAATTAATTCTCAACTTGGAAGTGTTCACAATTTAGAATAGTCAGAAAAATCAAATTCCAATTCAAAATTGGAATCAGCAATCAATCATCTCAACAAGATACACAATCAATCAATCAATCAATCCCAATGCATATGGTACAAGTGTTCATAATATCATTCAATCCGAAAACTCGAGAATTGAATATCGGGTTCATTTCAAATAGATATATACATATATCTTTCGAATATCAAATCATATTTTAGGGATTTGAATCAAATTAGTTTTTTGACAACCCTGATATTGGTGATTACCTGTAATTTTGAATTATAACGAGAGTTATAATTTAATATTGAGGATCAAATAAATTTGAGAAGAAGAATTTATAGTAAAGTTGTTTATTTGGAATAAACAATGTGATTTGAGAATAAATATTGGGTTTTTGTTAACTTTAAGTTAATAAATCAATTGAGTGCTTTATTTCAACATTTAATGGTTGAAATAAATATTTATAGTTGAAAATAAAGTTTTAAAGCTTTATTTTGTTAAGTTTGAGAAGAAAATGATCAATTGTTGATTTTTATTTGAGTTATGCAATAGTGTTGTAAGTTATTGCTTATATTAAAGCTTTTATTGATTTTAAAAGAGGAATTTAGTGTATTTATGTGTTTTATAAGTATAAAAGTGTGAAATATTGTTTAAAAATAATATTTTGTTGTTTTAATAAAGTTAAAATGATTTGTTGTAATTTATTTGACAAGAAAGTAAATTTTGTGGAGCTTGTTATGATAAAAGTAGTGTTTTTGTATTAAAATAGTGTAAATTGTGTAATATTGTTAAAAATTAAATTTTATTGATAAAAATAACTTTTTATTGTTAAAATAAATTTTATTTTGTTAAGATAACAATATTATGTACATACATTTGTGGTACATATTTTATTTGGCCTTAAAAATGAAGATATATATGAATATGTTGATAATATAGGTTAAAAGTGTGCATAACTTAGTATTTTCATTAAGTATTATTACTCTTGGGCTTTTTGGGTAAGAATTTAGATCTACAACCCTTCCTAGAAGTTTCTGGTGAGAAGTAATCTACGTAGTTTTTTTTCACTACTCATCTTCTCCAGAAGCTTTTACTGCTAAAAAGAAAATAGATTTCAATGGCCACCCTCTTTTAAATTAAATTTCCACTCAAAAATTGCTGCAAATTCAAAGAGAAATACCACCAAACCAAGATTAGAAAAGGTAATCCAAACCAATACTATAAAAATTTCATCAAAATCCATGAATTAGATATGAAATTGTGTGTAATTCTTCTATTTTGTTCTTGCATGTCTTTGAAAACTCCATTTCTAGGTTGTGGAAGCATCTTTCAAGCAAATGCTCACCTCTTTTCACCAATTTGATCTTGAAGCTCAGGTATTTTGAAAGGTGAGTATCAATCTCACAAATCTAGCTCATGCAATGCCAAAAATCGCAAGTTAAAATAAAAAATTTGCTAAAAAAATTCGTTTTTGGACTATTTGATTTTCTGTGTAAACTATCTCGAGTTGCAACTTTGTGCAGTCATATCTCTCTATTCCGGCAATGAAATACTGCCGGATTTTTTTTTGTTGATCATGTTTTGTAGATTAGGCATACCAAATTTCAGGTCATTTTAACATATATAGCTTATAGAAATATGCTACCGAATTTTGATTCGGAGCATGTTTTTGCCCAGATTTTTACAGTGAAAACACTGTCTGGATTCAACTTCGAGACATCATAACTTTATCATACCTCGTCTAAATTGCGTGATTCTTATTTCAGTTTAAGGTATAGTTGTTGTGCTTTATGCATATTAAATTTTAGGTCATTCCGACCTCTGCAGCCTATAGAAACGTGCTGTCAAACTTTAAATTGGAGCATGCTTTGCTCCAGCGGTTGATAGTGAAATCTGACAGTGAAATCTGTCTGCAAGTCCAACTTTGAGAGATCATATCTCTCTCGTTTTTTGTCCGATTGTATCTATTCTTTTTTTGTTTAAAGTAGAATTGTTGAACTCTATGCATGCAAAATTTCAAGACTTTTAAACCTTTGTTACTAGTTGAAAATTTGCTTCGAACTTTGAATCGGAGCATGTTTTGCTCCAGCTGATAATTTCTAAATTGTTTTACATGGATTTGTTTTTGATGTTGTTTTTGATCGGCTTGATCCTAAGATGGAAGAACCAATATTACCGCTTATCCATATTTCGGGTTGGTGAGTTTTTTTAAGGAGATTTTGTATGACGATTTTATGAATAATTTCATTGAATTTCTGTTGATTTTTCATTGCACATGCTTTCTAAACCGTTTTCGAAAGATTTTTTTAGCTTTCGAAATAAATATTTTACAATATTTATAGTTAATTTAAAGCTATAAAAATTATACATTTTCTATAATAAGAGAATTTCAAAAGTTATTTTTCAAACGATTTCGAAAATAGTTTTAAAAGCTTGTTTTCTATAATAAATTATTTTCTATATAATAATACATGTTTTTGCACTTTTCGGACGTATGAGAAAGAGAATTAAATGATTTAGTAAAACACGTGGTATGGGACATGTGAGTTTACTTTTTCGGTTAATTCCGGACTTGTACGATCGAAACCTCTTGAGTATATTGTTTTGAGTTGATAATTGAGATTTATAATTCCTATTATAGGAATTATCTGAGTTAGCCAATATTTGGCGAATTGAGAGGTTCGAGATCTCCTATTATAGGGGTAATAATCGATGAGAACCACTTATATATGTTGTTTTACTTGCCGATGAGACGAGGCAAGTCTTGAGATGAGATTTCCCTTTTTGGGAATTATGGGTTATGAGAAACCACCATGAGATTTATTTGCACTTGCCGATGATACGAGGAAAGATATATGAGTATTCTGAGATTTCTAAGGTTTGAGATTTTAGTTTTATGATACGGAGTTAACTAGCGGTTAGTAAACCGTTTAGTGCGAACGTGTGGTATGGAACACACGTTAACATTATTCGGGTTCCTTTCCGAGAGTTTGTGACACATCTACGAGTATGCCAGTGCTATAGACCTTCGGGTCATCTGAATTATGTGACTTTGGTCACCACGAGTTATGTGACTTCGGTCACCGCGAGTTATGTGACTTCGATCACCACGAGTATGACCTTCGGGTCCACGAGTTAGGTACCTAAATTATAAATAGCACTGGAAAAGAGTTTAACACGTGCAGGATTGCTTCAGCATTGCAATCGGGGATCTGGCCAATCCGGGTTTTCTGAGATTTCTGAGTTTCTGAGTTTCATACGATTTCACCATTTTTGAGATATTTTGTTGCATCGATAGCCTAGTGCTACATGAGATGTTATATATAAATGGTGATTTCGATTTTATGAGATTTGAACTCTTTTTTGAGTTCCATGAGATTCAAATTTGGGAATTTTGATGAGTTTCCCTTATGATTTCGAATGGTTTCTTGCTTTTGTGTTGAATGCCTTTGAGTATGGTTTTCTTATGTTGGACATAAGCTATTCATGCGACGACCCTTTATGAATCTATACCATAGCATTGTAATGAGCCATATGCGTATCATTCCTTTATATATAAAGGAAGAATTCCCTTATGCACTTATATTCCTCTCATCTTTTACTAATATCAAGTTATAGCTAGCCTGACCCGTGTATTTATTACTCGGGTCAGACCAAGTTGCAGATTAGATAGTTGGACTCTTAGCTTGCTACACCTTTTGGACTTCACCATCGACTTGGGATATGGCATAGTTTTTGTGTAGTAGTCTTTCTGTTGGGAACTTGTGATGTATATATTCTTTTGTGGGGAATGTATGTATATATTGTGGTTGTATACCACTAGTGGCATGTTGTATTACATTTCATGCATGTATTTATATGTATTGTTTATGTTGCTGTTCTGTGACTTGTAATTGATATAGTTATTATGTTTTGTTTCTGAATCGATCTTGTAGCCACCATGGTAGTGTATTAGATAGGAATTAAGTATGTCGAATACTTGTGATGAAAAAAAAGAGTACAAATATCGACATACTTAGTTCTAATCTAATGCAAGACTATGATGGTCGCCCTTAACTAGCCCTATTCTCCGCCTTTGCAGATAGAATTACTAAGTTATTCCCTTTTTAATGTGGGTCTCGGGGTTGGGCGTCACAGCTTGGTATCGGAGCTGGGTTCAGAACAAAATGTAATAAACACAGAACAGTATACACAATTACCATACATCAAGTATAATACAAGTATAAACATCCTCCCAATCGTAATCAAACCCGACCTTTTCCTTAACCTTTTAATTCCTTTGGGGGTTGATAGAAAGGAATATGTTTGGGAATGTAAATTTTAATTCTGTAATATTCCTTAATTACTGCATTTTAATTGCTAATATCTACCCCTGTGAATAATCCTATCTTATCTTATCTTTCAGCAATGTCTGGAAGAGGAAGAGGTCGCACTTCGAAGGCGGGACCGTCCAGTGGCTCTCGTCTCGAAGGAGTTTATATGTCAACCGACCAGATTCTCGAGCTTATTAGGTGCACTCAACCTCCTGCACCAGCTCACTCCTCTCCTCCGTGCAAATCCGCATTTGCGCGTATGTGCAGCGACTTCACCCATCTCGGAGGCAAGCCATTCAAAGGCTCTGAGATAGTTCTTGAGGTTCAAGCTTGGCTCCATACTTGCGAGCGCATCTTTACTCGCATGGAGATATCCGATCATCATCGAGTTCTTGTAGCATCGAGTATGCTACAAGAACGGGCTTTAGACTGGTACAAGCTCCTTATAGCAGAGATGGATGAGTCAACCCTCACATGGTAGCATTTTAGAGACCGTTTTGAGCTCCAGTTCGTGCCAAAATCTGAGAAGGCTTTTCTTACCCGTCGCTTCCTCGAGTTGAAGTAGGGCAAATCCTCCCTATCTGATTATGTTTCATCCTTTGAGTCTCTATATAAGTATGGGCTTGAGTTCATCAGCACCCTATAAAAGAAGAATCTTAAGTTCGTATCTGGACTTAAGAAGTATTTAAGGAAGTCGCTTATCCTTCAGCTTAAGCTATCATTCGAGGAACTTGTGGATTCGGTGCTTCATCTCGAAGCCGTCGAAAAAGAAAAAGATAGTAGTAATGAAGTCGAGGTTCGAAAGAACCCGAATAAGAAGAGATTCCCTTTTAGAGATCCAAGTCATTCCCTCCTAAGAAGAAGAAGAAGCAAGGTAGTTCCAGTTCTCATCCTCATGCCACACCTCATTCAGCCAAGGTCTTAGCCTATTTCAACTATGATTCTCAAGACCATCTAGCTCGTGAGTGTCCGCATCCTCGCAAGTGTCTCTATTGCAAGCAAGAGGGACACATGATTTCTACTTGCCTTCAGAAGAAGAAGGATGCTCATTATCGCAATCTGAATGTGGAAAAGGCTTCTGGTAGTGCTTCTCAGTCTCGAGTTATATCTCCTACCATTCTAGAGGGCTCTATTCTGTTCCATGGTCGTTCTATTAGAGTGCTCTTCGATACGGGTGCGTCGCATTCATTCGTATCGAAGGAACTCGTTGATGGTTGTCAGTTGGATGTTTCTTGTTTGATTACTTCTTTGAGGATTGCAAATCCTATCGGGGGATCCGCAACCCTTAGTATGCTTTGTGACAATGTTGAGATTCTTATTTGTTGCTTTCCTTTCCGTGCGGATCTGCACGTGGTTCCTTGTCTTGGTTTTGATATGATATTGGGTATGGACTAGCAAGTTCGATATGATGCCAGGATTCTATGTTTAGAGAGAATCTTATATCTTCGACATCCCGACTCTCCGGCTCAGTTGTCGCTTATACTTCGGGATGTCGATGGCAATTCCGCAGCTTCGCTATTCTCTCTAGAATCTCGAGACGATGATGATGATGTGTCTCAGATTCCTGTTGTTCGTGACTTTCCTGACTTATTTGATCCTGTTTCGGGATTACCACCCAAGCAGGCTATCGAGTTCCGCATCGACCTTATTCCAAACTTACAGCCTGTTAGTCGTCCTCCCACGAGGATGTCTAGCAAAGAGAATGAGGAACTCAAGAAGCAACTCCTAGAGCTTGAAGCCAAGCATTTCATTTGATCTAGTTCTTCACCGTGGGGAGCCGCGGTGGTATTCGTGAGGAAGTTCGATGGGACTCTTAGGCCATGCGTCGATTATCGCAAGGTTAATGAGTTAACCAACAAGAACCACTATCCATTACCTAGGATCGTAGACATGTTCAATCAGTTAAGTGGCCCTAATGTATTCTCACATCTTGACCTTGCCACGAGATTTCATTAGCTCCGAGTTGCGGATGATAGCATTCCACTTATAGCTTTTCGCACTCGCTATGGTTCATATGAGTGGCTCATCATGCCGTTCGGTTTGACAAACGCCCTTGCTTACTTCGTTGAGCTTATGAATCGAGTATTTCAGGAATATCTCGATAAGTTCGTTCTTGTATTCATCGACGACATTCTTGTGTATTCCAAATTGGAAGATGATCATGCTCGACACCTTAGAATAGTTTTGATTACTCTTTGCCAGCATCAACTCAAAGAAAAACTTTTTAAGTGTCATTTCTGGAGAAAGCAAGTTAAGTTCTTAGGCTACATTATTTCTTCCGAAGGCATTTCGGTCGATCCTTCAAAGATTGAAGCTATCCAGAATTGGAAGAGGCATGAGAATGTTCATGAGATTCGTAGCTTTCTGGGCTTGGCGGGTTATTACCGCCGCTTCATCAAAGACTTTTCCCGTATTGTGCTTCCATTGACTAGCCTTACGAAGAAAGGCATTCGCTATATATGGTCAGATAAGTGTGAGGCTTCCTTTTAGAGATTGAAGGAGCTTCTCACTAATGCTCCTGTTCTTGTGGTTCCCCAAGGGAATCAGGATCTTATTGTCTATACTGATGCCAGTCATAGTGGCCTCGGTGCTGTTCTTATGCAAAAGGATAGGGTAGTTGCCTACGCTTTAAGGCAACAATGTCTGAACAAGGTTTGGTATGCTACCCATGATTTAGAGCTTACCGCCATGGTCTTTGCTTTAAAGATGTGGCATCATTATTTGTTGGGAGAGCACTACTCTCTTCACCGATCATAAGTCTCTCAAATACCGGTTCACTCAAAAAGAGCTCAACATGCGACAGCAGCGTTGGATCGAGTTTCTAGCTTCATATGATTTCGACATTCAGTATACCACTGGCAAGGGGAATCGAGTGGCTGATGCTTTGAGTCGCAAGCATTCGGGTATTATTTCCATGATGATTGCAGAGTGGAAAGTCCTTGAGACTCTTTCCATGTGTGATATTCGTGATCGTGCTTCCACTTCAGATTCACCTATTCTATTGTATAGCATGGAAGCTCGTCCTACTCTTCTTGACCGGATTACCGAGGCACAACGGCAAGATTTCGATGTATCTGCTCTTATTCAGAAGTGCAAGTCTGAATCCTATGATGATATGAAGATAAGGGATTTCAGCATCGATATTCATGGGTGTCTTCGAAAGAATAACCGTCTAGTCATGCCTTATATTCCAGAACTTAGGCGGGACATTCTAGCTGAGTGTCACCATTCTAAGTATACTATTCACCTTGGCAGCAGCAAGATGTATGCCGATATGCATCGCCTTTATTATTGGGAAGGCACGAAGCGTGATGTGGCAAGTTATGTGAGTAATTGTATGACTTGTCAACTTATCAAAGCCAAACATCAGTGCCCTTCTGGTCTTCTTCAGCCTTTAGAGATTCCATTGTGGAAATGGGACCAAGTTTCTATTGATTTCATCGATGGCTTACCTCGTTCGAGGTCAGGCCATAGCAGTATTTGGGTTGTTTTGGACCGTCTCACTATGTCCGCACATTTCATTCCTATTAAATCTAATAGGACGACATCTCATTTATCGAAACTATATATTAAGGAGATTGTGCGATTGCACGGTGTTCCTACATCTATTGTATGTGACCGTGATCCGTTATTCATGAATCATTTCTGGTGCAGCCTTCATCAAGCTTTGGGAACAAAGCTTAACCTTAGCACAGCTTATCACCCACAGTCTGATGGATAGACTGAATGGGTGAATCGTATCTTGGAAGACTTGCTTCATGCTTTTATCTTGGATTTTGGTGGTAGTTGGGAGGATCATCTTCCTCTAGTTGAGTTTGCTTACAATAATAGCTACCAATCTTCTATTGGCATGGCTCCTTTCGAAGCCTTATATGGAAGGCCATGTCATTCTCCATCTTGTTGGCTTGAGTCGGGGTTAAAGCTTATTTTAGGCCCTGGATCTATTCGAGAACCATCTGAGAAGATCCATCTTATTCGTGAGAGAATGAAAGAGGCACAGAGTCGCCAGAAATCCTCGCGGACAACCGTAGGAGGCCTCTTGAATTCTCTGTGGGCGACCTTATTTATATTTGAGCTTCTCCTCTGAAAGGAGTGGTACGCTTTGGCAAGACCAGGAAATTAGCACCATGCTATATTGGGCCATTTCCTATTACAGAGTGTATTGATCCTATTGCTTAACGTGTAGCACTTCCCGATCAGTTTTCTGGAGTTCATGACATATTCCACGTCTCTTAGTTGAGGAAGCGTCTACGAGATTCTGATTCCATGCTTGATTCTCGTGCATTAGAGAAGCTAGAAGTCTCTCCTAATCTATCTTTTGTGCAACATCCTGTGAGAGTTCTTGCTT
The DNA here is from genome assembly GCA_030737815.1 of Allium fistulosum. NCBI lineage: Eukaryota > Viridiplantae > Streptophyta > Magnoliopsida > Asparagales > Amaryllidaceae > Allium > Allium fistulosum. Next base: position 101,592,713 of record CM060902.1, read on the forward strand.
CGGAGGACAGGCACCTTCGAAGCAAGAGTGTTCCGCTCGTAAAGATTCAATGGTCTGATAATCTCAATGACTGCACTTAGGAAACCAGAGAATTCATCGAGCGTTCTTATCCTGGATTCTTATCTTCTCACGTCGAAGGTAAGAATTTTCTGCTTCAAGCTGTCTAATTTCTTTTATTTGATGAAATAAAATTGAGCTGAATACAATTCTTTCCTTAAAATTGCGAGGATGCAATTTTTAAAAGGGGGGAGTCTTTAACAACCCTGGTATTGGTGATTACCTGTGTCTCCTTCCATGTCTCTTCTTGATAGATTTTTTGTTAGTGATGAGATTGAGGACAAATTTCCTATCTGTAGAGTTAACGACTTACCTTATACTTTCTCTGACCATTGTCCTATTATCCTTTATTGCGATCACCATAGAGTTTATATTAACAATTTTAAATTTGAAAAGATGTGGCTTTTGGAATCTAATTTTGAGAATTTAGTTATTAGTAAATGGATTTCTTTGAGTTTTCAAAGCTTCAGAAATAAAGATAATTCTGCAAAAGCTTTTGTTTCTAAACTTAGAGATCTTCGGTTTTTTCTTAAAAATTGGAATAAAAATGTTTTTGGCAATTTAAAAATTAAAAAAGATAATATTCTTAATGAAATGCTTAAAATTAACATAATAGGAGAATCTAGACCTCTTAATCTAGGTGAACGTAATGTTCTTTCTAATTTAAAAGATGAACTTAATTCTATTTTAGAAAGAGAGGAGGTAATGTGGAAGCAGCGATCCAGAATCCAATGGATCAACGAAGGTGATAATAATACCAAATTTTTTCATAATATAGCTAATGGTAGAAAATGTAGTAATAAAATTAACTTTATATTTGTTAATAATATAGAGTTAGTGGATCAAAGTGATCTTAACAAGGCTTTTACAGACTATTATAAGGATATTTTTGGTTCTAAAATCAAACATAGAATCAATGTTAGATGGATAGATTTGTATCCACCTGATTCTATTATTGATTTATCAGAATTAGATAATCCTTTTACTGAAGAAGAAATTAGAAAAGCAATTAATGACATGCCAAGTGATAAATCCCCGGGACCTGAGGGGTTTCCTATTTTATTTTATATTACTTTTTGGGACGTTCTAAAATTTGACTTAGTTAATATGTTTAATGATTTTTACAATGGTAATTTGCAATTAGGGAGATTTAACTTCGCAAATGTTATTTTGTTACACAAAAAAGTAGGAGCTAATAACTTAAAAGATTTTAGACCTATTTCTTTGATTAACTGTTCAGTTAAAATCATTTCTAAAGTTCTTGCTAATAGACTTAGTATTAGAATGAACGATTTAATTGATTGTTCTCAATCGGCTTTTATTAAAGGGAGAAATATTACTGATGGTGTGGCTGCGGTTCAAGAATATATAAACTACTGCTGTAAGAGCAACATAACCTGTGCGATTTTAAAACTTGATTTTGCTAAAGCGTTTGATTCAGTAGATTGGGATTTTCTTGTAGATATTTTTCAGGCTAGAGGTTTTGGGCAAAGATGGATTAGTTGGATTTGGACTTTACTTAAAACGGGTAACTCTAGTATTATGGTTAATGGTATTCTAGGTAATAAAATTCAGTCTAAGAGAGGCTTAAGGCAAGGGGATCCCTTATCCCCTTTGCTGTTTAACTTAGCTGCCGATGTTTTTGCTAAAATTATTAAAAGAGCTGTAGATAATGGTTCACTAGGAAGTGTTGGTAATGATATATCGCGTAATGGTATTTCGGTTTTACAATTTGCAGATGATACCTTGCTTTTTTCTTCTCATCTTCCTAGACATATTATTACTCTCAAGTTTATTCTTTATAGTTTTGAGCTTTTATCTGGTTTAAAAATTAATTTTGACAAAAGTTCTGTTCTTGTTTTAAATGATTTTGATAAAGTAGAAAACTTAGTTGCTAATACCCTAAATTGCAAAAGTATGAAATTTCCTTTTGAATATCTAGGATTTGTGATTAGACCTACCAAACTCAAGCATGATGATTGGCTTATTATTATTGATAAAATTAAGAATAAGATATCTAATTGGAATGGGAGATTCCTTTCTAGAGCTGGTAGACTTATTTTAATTAACTCGGTTTTATTAGCCTTACCTATCTATTGGATGTCTATGCATCTGTTTCCAGTTTGGGTTATTGATAAAATCGATAAAATTAGAAGAGATTTTTTATGGAGTGGGGATAATATTAATAATAGTATTAAATGTCTAGTTAATTGGGAAATTGTTTGTAAAGCTAAAAATGAGGGTGGTTTAGGAGTTATTAATTTACGCAACATGAATTTGTCCCTTTTAGGTAAATGGCTTTGGAAGTTTAAGGATATAAATGATAACGCTATTTGGAAAGAGATCATATCCAAATACTACTATAATGGAAACTTCAATTTACACCAATTTGATATTTCTTTTTCCCATAATTTTTCTAATTTTTGGAAAAACATTTTAAAATGTTATGATTTCTTTAAATTAGGAACTAAGATGATAGTTCATTCAGGAAATTGTACTTCTTTTTGGTATGACTGTTGGATTTCGGTCTTGCCTCTTAAATGTGATTTTAAGGATTTGTATGATATTTGCAACTTTAAGTATGCTTTAATAAATGATGTTTATTCTCCGGAGAATGATCCTCCTTGGAACTTTAGCTTTAACAGAATTTTAATTGGTACTACCCTTAGGCAACTCTCTTTGCTTTATGCCAGATTAAAGCTTTATAATATTGATATTGATAATGACTTTATTAGTTGGGAATGGGATAAGTGTAAGAAATATACTCCAAAATCTTTTTATAGATTTATTAATTTTTCGGGTACTATTAATAACTCTTTTAAATATATGTGGAAATCTAATGCTCCTCCTAAATCCAAAATTCACATGTGGCTAATTCTTCATGGTAAACTTAATACAATTGAATTTTTAAAGAAAAAAAACATTCATAATGATAACAAATGTTATTTTTGCAATATGCACCTTGAGGACACAAATCATATTTATTATGATTGTTTGGACACTAAATACATCCTAATTAATGCTCTTAAAATTTTTAACTTTAATATAATAACTAATATTTCAGATTGCGAATTCTATTGGAAAAATTATAGATTCCAATTCAATAAAATTATTAGATTTTTACTAGACACTTTATTTATTATTATTAGTTGGTTTATTTGGTTTGAGAGAAATCAAAGAAACTTTAATAATAATAATAGTCATCTTAACAAATTGATTTTTTCAATTTCTTCATTTTGCTTTAATTGGATTTCTAATCCCAAATATAAATTAGCTAAAAATAACCTTTTCAAACGGTATCTTAACAAGGTTAGTTATAATATTAATTTTTTTAAACATAACAATAACTTTTATTGCTCTAATAATAGTATTATTAATTTTTTTCCAAATTCATATGATAATCTCTCTTTAAATAATAGCTTGCCTACGATTAAAGACAAATAAATCTGGTCAGTCTCAATTTTTGTCCTTTTTTCATGTTTTCTGCTTGGTTTTTGTTTTCAGTTTATTCACTCCTTTAGTTCTTTGTTCTGTTAGACCAATAATAGTATTTATTTACCATTTTTTCCCTAGTCTTATTTCAGATACAGGTTTTCGGAGATAGGGTATCAAATTCATTTCGCAGGTTCCTCTTGTCGTCAGTTTGCTGGTTATCAGATCGTAGAGAGGTCATCAAAGCAGAGTTTCTTTATCCAGGACTTATTTCAGATATCCGCTCAGATATAGGATATTGTTATCTTCATTCATGTGATCCTCTTTAGAGAAGTTGATTATTCACTTCTTCTGTTTCAGTCATTTGGAGTTTTTATTTAGCCTTTTTTGGTACTTCTAACATCTCAATATCGGGCGGTGGCCATGCCAGAGCTCGATATTGAGGTGAGATGAGTGGTGGCCTTGCCGGAATTCATCTTAGAAGTAACTATGTTTAGCTATGTGTTTTTTTCCCTTGCTACCTGCCAGGCATGTTGGCAGCTCCTTATGTTCGTGTTATATATATTTCCTCATGTGTGCTCTCCTCTATGCGTAGAGGATCACACATTTTTATCAAAAATAAATAAAGATAGTTATAATTTAATATTGAGAACCAAATAAATTTAAGAAGAAGAATTTTTATTAAAGTTGTTTATTTGGAATAAACAATGTGATTTTAGAATAAATATTGGGTTTTTGTTAACTTTAAGTTAATAAATCAATTGAGTGGTTTATTTCAACATTTAATGGTTGGAATAAATATTTATAGTTGAAAATAAAGTTTTTAAGCTTTATTTTGTTAAGTTTGAGAAGAAAATGATCAATTTTTGATTTTTATTTGAGTTATGCAATAGTGTTGTAAGTTATTACTTATATTAAAGCTTTTATTGATTTTAAAAGAGGAATTTAGTGTATTTATGTGTTTTATAAGTATAAAAGTGTGAAATATTGTTTAAAAATAATATTTTGTTGTTTTAATAAAGTTAAAACGACTTGTTGTAATTTATTTGACAAGAAAGTAATTTTTGTGGAGCTTGTTATGATAAAAATAGTGTTTTTGTATTAAAATAGTGTAAATTGTGTAATATTGTCGAAAACAAAGTTTTATTGATAAAAATAATTTTTTTTTTGTTAAAATAAATTTTATTTTGTTAAGATAACAATTTATGTACATACATTTGTTGTACATATTTTATTCGGCCTTAAAAATGAAGATATATGTGAATATGTTGATAATATAGGTTAAAAGTGTGCATAACTTAGTATTTTCACTATGTATTATTACTCTTGGGCTTTTTGGGTAAGGATTTAGATCCATAACCCTTCCTAGAAGTTTTTGGTGAGAATTAATCTTCTGTACCTAGTTATTTTTTCACTACTCTTCTCCAGAAGCTTTTATAGTAAAAAAGAAAATAGATTTCAATGGCCACCCTCTTTTAAATTAAATTTCCACTCAAAAATTGCTGCAAATTCAAAGAGAAGTATTACCAAACCAAGATTAGAAAAGGTAATCCAAACCAATACTATAAAAGTTTCATCAAAATCCATGAATTAGATATGAAATTGCATGTAACTCTTCTATTTTGTTCTTGCATGTCTTTGAAAACTCCATTTCTACGTTGTTGAAGCATCTTTCAAGCAAAAGCTCACCTCTTTACACCAATTTGATCTTGAAGCTTAGGTATTTTGAAAGATGAGCATCAATCTCACAAAAGCTAGCTCATGCAATGCCAAAAAGTGCAAGTTGAAATCAAAAATTTGCTAAAAAATTCGTTTTTGAACTATTTTGATTGTGTAAACTATCTTGAGTTGCAACTTTGTGCAGTCATATCTCTCTATTCCGGCAACGAAATGCTACCAGATTTTTTTTGTTTTGTTGATCATGTTTTATAGATTAGGCATACCAAATTTTAGGTCATTTTGACCTATATGCTTATAGAAATATGATGCCGAACTGTGAATCGGAGCATGTTTTTGCCCAGATTTTTACAGTGAAACCACTGCCTGGGTTCAACTTTGAGACATAATAATTTTCTCATACCTTGTCTAAATTGCGTGATTCATTTTGCAGTTTAAAGAATTGTTGCTGAGCTTTAGGCATGTTAAATTTCAGATCATTCCGACCTCTGTAGTATATAGAAACGTGCTGTCAAACTTTGAATTAGAGCATGTTTTGCTCCACCTATTGACAGTGAAATCTGGCTGCAAGTCCAAATTTGAGAGATCATATCTCTATCTTTCTTATCCGATTGTACCCATTCTTTTTTTTTATTTAAATTAGAGTTGTTGAACTCTATGCCCGCAAAATTTCAAGGCTTTTAAACCTTTGTAACTAGTCGAAAATTTGCTAGGAATTTTGAATCGGTTCATGTTTTGCTCCTGTTGAGAATTTCTAAATTGTTTTACATGGATATGTTTTTGATGTTGTTTTTGATCGACTTAATCCTAAGATGGAAGAGCCAATAATACCACTTATCCATATTTCAGTTTGGTGAGTTTTTTTAAGGAGATTTTTTATAATGATTTTATGAATAATTTCATTGAATTTCTGTTGATTTTTCTTTGCACATCTTTCTAAACCGTTTTCAAATTTTTTTTTAGCTTTCGAAATAAATATTTTACAATATTTATAATTAATTTAAAGATATTAAAATTATACATTTTCTATAATAAGAGAATTTCAATAGTTATTTTCCTAACGATTTCGAAAATAGTTTTAAAAGCTTGTTTTCGATAATAAATTATTTTCTATATAATAATACATGTTTTTGCACTTTTCGGACTTATGAGAAAGGGAATTAAACGTTTTAGTAAAACACGTGTATGAGATACGTGAGTTTACTTTTCGGTTAATTTCGGACTTGTACGATCGAAACCTCTTGAGTATATTGTTTTGAGTTGATAATTGAGATTTATAATTCATATTATAGGAATTATCCGAGTTAGGCAATATTTGGCGAATTGAGAGGTTCGAGATCTTTTATTATAGGGGTAATAATCGATGAGAACCACTTATATATGTTTTTTTACTCATCGATGAGACGAGGCAAGTCTTGAGATGAGATTTCCCTTTTCGGGAATTATGGGTTATGAGAAACCACTATGAGATTTATTTGCACTTGCCGATGATACGAGGCAAGATATATGAGTATTCTATGATTTTTGAGGTTTGAGATTTTAATTTTATGATGTGGAGTTAACTAGCGGTTAGTAAACCATTTAGTGCAAACGTGTGGTATGGGACACACGTTAACACTTTTCGGGTTTCTTTCCGAGAGTTTGTGACACATCAACGAGTATGCCAGTGCTATAGACCTTCGGGTCATCTGAGTTATGTGACTTCGGTCACCACGAGTTATGTGACTTTGGTCACCACGAGTATGACCTTCGGGTCCACGAGTTAGGTACCTAAATCATAAATAGCACTGGACAAGAGTTTAGCACGTGCAGCATTGCTTCGGCATTGAAATCGGGGATCTGGCCAATCCGAGTTTTTTGAGATTTCTGAGTTTTATACGATTTCACCATTTTTGAGATGTTTTGTTGCATCGATAGCCTAGTGCTACATGAGATGTTATATATAAAGGGTGATTTAGATTTTATGAGATTTGAACTCTTTTTAGAGTTCCATGAGATTCAAAATGAGAATTTTGATGAGTTTCCCTTATGACTTTCGAATGGTTTCTTGCTTTTGTGTTGAATGCCTTTGAGTATGGTTTTCTTATGTTGGACATAACCTATTCATGCGACAACCCTTTGTGAATCTATACCATAGCATTGTAATTAGCCATATGTATATCATTCCTTTATATCTAAAGGAAGAATTCCCTTATGCACTTATATTCCTATCATCTTTTACTAATATCAAGTTTTAGCTAGCCTGACTAGTGTATTTATTACTCGGGTCAGACCGAGTTGCGGGTTAGGTAGTTGGATTCTTAGCTTGCTTTACCTTTTGGACTTCACCATGGACTTGGGATATGGCATAGTTTTTGTATAGTAGTCTTTCTGTTGGGAACATGTGATGTATATATTCTTTTGTGGGTAATGTATGTATATATTATGGTTGTATACCACTAGTGGCATGTTGTATTACATTTGATGTATGTATTCATATGTATTGTTTCTGTGTTGCTGTTCTGTGACTTGTAATTGATATAGTTGTTATGTTTTGTTTCTGAATCGATCCTGTAGCCACCATTGTAGTGTATTAGATATGAATTAAGTATGTCGAATACTTGTGATGAAAAAAGGTGAGTACAAATATTGACATACTTAGCTCTTATCTAATGCAAGACTATGATGGTCACCCTTAACCAGCCCTATTCTTCGCATTAGCAGACATAATTACTAAGTAATTCCCTTTGTTAACGTGGGTCTCGAGGTAGGGCGTCACAAATTTCATTAAACAATCGAGTAGCAAAGCTACTTAAATGGCCTCCCCCACTTTGAAATTCGAAAACGAATGTCGATGATGTTGTAGTCATCACCAAAATTTATTTTCTAGCGACAGAAGTGAGTTCCGGACTTTATTTCTTTTAAATCTTTTGAAAATCCCTTTTTGAAATCACTTTGAAACCATTTATAACAGTTCTATTTGGAAAATAATTTCAAATTATGCTATTATATACTTTTAGAATCTTAAACAAATTTCAAAAACTCCTGGAATCCAAACTTGCAAATTTTCAGTTTGAGTAACTTTTTGTTTAGTTATTAACCATGTCTAGATAAACCATATTTCATATATCATTTCAAACGGTATCAATTACTCTTTAAAATGATACAGGGGGAATTAAAATATATATTCACTTCAAAATCCATGTTAAACATGAAGTTTCCCAATTGGTTAAATATTTTCAAAAACTAAAATTTTCCGACCATAGTCGAATGCTCAAATCAACAGCCAATAGTCGATGCTCATAAACTGGCTGAGCACGACTCATCAATCAATAAGCGACAATATGCGCATCCATATTAATCGAACAATCAATTAACAAAAAGATAACATCCAGTCATCATCAACAGTCAAGATTGATTTTATTAGTTTATAGGATTCATTCTTTTATATTCTATATAAAAATCCAAGCCAAAATCATTTCATTTATTAATATCCAAATATTTTTATATCACTAAAAAATACGCTCTCTCTTATACATATATACACTCAAACTAATTCTAGGGTACTACTGACCCTATCTCAAATGAGTAATCCCCACCAAAGTCAAGGTTCTCGCTTAAGCTTCAGCTCTGATACCACATGTAATGACTCGGAGATTGTCGACCCTTGAAAATTGACATAAATACGTTTACTGTATAGCATGCCGAGCAATTGAGTGCTGAAAATACCGAATCATTAGGGGTTAAGAAGAAAAAGATAGGAGAAATAAAAACAGCAACACAGAATCTCACAATCGTATCGGAACAAACTATAATATACAATAACATATTTTGATACAAGAAAACTGTAACTGTTAATGTACATGCAAATTATCAGAGTACAACCATCAACATAGAAATCTGTACAGTTATAATAACTTGTCCTCAAAAGTGCTGTATATACAACCTACAATACACAACGGAATATAATCAAGGATGTGTAATACGTCTCTACCATCCAGCTCGTCTCCTGAGCTCCATAGCATCCAAACCTGAATCTGTAATACTCAGTCTAACCCGAGCATTACAATAAAGTAACACTCGAGTTAGTCTGGAAAACTAGCGTGAGTAAACACACTTAATTTGAATTACTTAAGTTATCAAAATCCTTCGAAAAACAAAGGTATCTCTAAGACTGCGTCACACATAAACACGATGGGTTTTTCCCTTACGATAACCAAAACATTTTTATAGAAAATCCAGTGATATTATAATAGTGTCTAAGTATAAATGCTTATTAAGATAGCCTAAATTGTTTCATTAATTAAAACCCAGTATACTAGGCTCTACAATCCAACCATTAAGGTTCATGGTGGTTATTGGGTGGAAGTGGTTTCAGATAACGCTGATATCCGATCCCGGTCTCTTCGAATCCAAACGATAAATTTTAAAAGTCCAAGTCGTTTAAATAACAATTTCACAATCAGGGTGTTAATATTTACATATGGAAATTCGTTCCATATGTTTACTTTATCATGACCAGTCCATCGAGATTTATTTGCTTGTACTCATTTCATTTTTTTTCTTCTAAAATTGGAGTAGCGATTAGTACAAGTCGATTTATTTCAAATAAAACGTGTCAACATTTTATTCTATTTACTTTAATTTGCTTGGCTACTAAAAGGACAAACAAAAGATAATCAATATCAGAGAGAAATAAAAAGTCAATGCATAGATCATAAATTTCAATCAACGATTTATAATTGATATTCAATCAATTTACAATTCAGAGTTTAATTAGTTTAAATCAACTAAATCTAGTTATATTTTTAAATCCCGATTACTTGTTAATCAAAGAATTTAAAATAACAATTTAATTTAAATTAATTAAAATTAAACAGTCCATTTAAAAATTTATTGCTTAATTAACAGGTAGTTAATCAAATAAGAGATTTCTTACTCGTTCACTTCAAATATTGTAAATCATTAAATTTTTGACATTGCAGAAAGCTCAACACTATTAGTTCAGATAAAACACTTAGCAATAGGATCCTGATATAAAAAATTTCGCGTTGATTTGGTTTAAAACTGAAGAGAATTAAAGATTTAAATTTATAGATTTATGTAATGTAATAATTAACTTAGTTTTTCTAAAAATCAAATACCCAGCCCAATTAACTACAAACCCGGTCCAACTCCTTTCACCCCTCTCTTTCTAGTTTCTTCCCTGCTCTTTCATTCATCCGAGAACCCAAAACGTGCACGTACGTGTGCACGTACACACGAGCACTGGTCACAATCACTCGTCGCCGATCGCCCATGACCATCTCGTCCCAAATGCCTACCTGAAAACACGTTCGATACCTTAGTTCGAAATTCGAGCTGCTACCCAAAACTAGAACAAAACCGAGCCCCACCAAGACGCCTCGCCATGCTACTACCGTCCACGATCAACTACTAGACTTCACATACGACAACGCCACAACCTCCTCTACCTTAACCCCCATGTGCACACGCCTCCTCTTCCCTTTTTCATCGCCACGGCCACGAAACCGAGACCAACCTAAACCCATTCCAAAACCCTAAAACGAGTTCGACAAGCCTATCTACACCATGAAAAATCATCACGCCATTTTTCGCGAATTCCCCATCACTCAAGCCTCCTCCACGCCAAATCACATGTCACGAAATCAACCGAGACATCGAAATTTGACCAAACACCCAAATACATTCATCTCTTAATTTCTACCTCTACACCGCACGAAAATTCCCAAACCATCCTTAAAAATCAAGTTTTTCAACAACGATTTCATCTATATAATCCATTCGTGAAAATTTGATATTTGAATTTTGACATAATTGAGACACTTACCGTAACATGGGTTTTTCTTTTCCTATACATGATGAAATTGAACGAAATTAATTTTAAAATACTCTGTACTCGAAAAAAACAAGTTTCATTTTGGAATCAAGGTTTAAAACTAAATATATATATATATATATATATGTGGAGATATTGATTTTTAAAGTTAAAAGATTTAAACAAATTTTCACAAAATCAAGGAACAGAGGCCAAATTTAGGAAGAAGTCCAGGTTTTGATGCTCAGGTGAAATCAACCATGTCTAAGCACACATATACATTTACATAGCAACAGAACAATCATATGTATATTGATTACAGATCGAAGATATGTTCATATTCATAGCTATATAATATAAGAAGAACCTGTCAACAATTAAAATTTGTTTTACTCATTGTTTAAAATAGATGACTGCTGCTGCTTTACTTCTCTCTCCAAGCTTTTAATTCTTTTCTTTAGTTTGATGGCAGACCTTTGTTTTGTTTCTTTTTTTTATATGTATGATACGTGAAGGAACAAATGAACAAGTGAACAAGCTGGTATGGCTATATATATAGGAGAATGAAAAGGAGCAGTGAACATAGAAGGAGGCTAAGATTATTTACACGCATCATTTCATGTCTTTTCTGTTCTTTTCAACCTTTTATTTTGTGTGCTGATTTGATGAATTATGGGCTGATTTGATTTTTTTTTGGGTTCGATTTGATTATTATGGTGATTTGATTTATTATGTGGGTTGATTTGAAGTTTTGTGGCTTGACTTAATGTTTTGCCATCACGATGCTTATAGATGTATATGTATATACATATATACATATAGATATATACATTTTCATGTACATATTTTTGCCATATACCTATTTATTTTATCATATTTACATATACATATATATAGATATATACACATATATATTTACATATTTACATATACACTATTTATATTTAGATATATACGATTTTATAAACATATATACATATATACACACATATATATCTTTGTCATCATAAGTTTTAAAGAGTGGAGTTTACATACATACATACATATACATACATACATACATATATATATATATTTATCATGTTCAGAAATTTGCGTTTTGAAAATTTAATATAGCTACCAGAATTTATATATTCAGATATTTCCAATATCTGAAAAATTATTAATTCGACTTATAAAATTAATATTTCATTATTTAAAATTAGTTAATCATTATTTTTCATATCGAATTTTGTTATTTAAAATTTTATCTAAGTTCATACCCAATAAATTACATTAATAAATCATTAAATTTTATTTCTAACCATTTTAATTCAAAAATTTTATTAAATTTAATAATTCAAAATAGTTAAAATTACGGGTCGTTACAATCATAGTACATTGATCTCTATAAATGTACATCTATTTGGTGGTGTAGGAGATAACCCATTTTATGCTTAACACCCTTCTCGGAGATATACGAGCTCAAAGGTGTACTTTTATGGAAATCAATAGTGTGTTATTGGAAATGCCAATGTGGCATTTTAAGTGAAAATGGTCTAAGAAATGTAAATGTTACCTAGAACCTCACACCCTGGGAATTGTGAAGCAGGGGTTACTTTAGGGCTAAGTGGTTCGCTACCATTAGGGTATGATATCTGTGACAACCCAGATTTTCAACGATTGTTAATTGGGTAATTAACCGATTTAAATCATTAGAATATTTATTCAACCAGACGAATAGATGAGTTCCTGGTAATTAAAAATATCTGGATATGTATAATAGTGAATTGAAAGCTATATTGAGTATTGCATTTTAAAATCTCTAAATCCTATAGAAAAATATATACAAGCTTTAATTATTGGTAATATATATATATAAGCATATATGACCATAGGAAGATAATGTATATGAAGAAATTGGAAACAATGCTTATGAAATAATAATAATATCTATACTTGTATATAAGCACATGTACTCAAATATATATAGTAGAAGGTAAAACATGTGAGCAAATACATAGGTTATGCATATAAGATCTTTATATATGTAAGTGCAGGTTGTAAGCTTCATGATGGAGGATAGAATAAATACCTATGTATACATAAGCTTGATGGTAATTAAAAATATATATAAATATATGTTTAAAACAGGGATAAAGGTATATAACTGATTATATAGTGTGTATGAAACATAAAATAAAACACATATAATAACTTGGTTAAATATATATATGAATATATATGTGTATGTAGGTAAGGCTATAAGACAAAGAAATATATGTATGCATATGTAGGATATGTAAATACATATGAATGGATGGGCATGTAAACTAAAGGGGGGACACACACATTAAATGCCATCTCCTCAAGCTCATAAAAGGTCAAATCTTCTTTGTAATAAATCACTTCTATTTCAATAAATCACTTTCAACTTCAAAAGATCATTTCGGGTCAAAAGTAAAATTCTGACCAAAAGTAAATTTGAAGGAAAATATAATGAAAATTAAAAGAAGCTTGCTGTGTACAAAACAATGCAGCCTAGTTTTCCTCTATATATATATATATATATATATATATATATATATATACGGCCATCCTAGTTGTATTTAAAATAAAAAGATAATAAAATGAAATGAAAAGCAGGTGAACAAAATCCCAACCTGTAGCTTGCTCTACACACCTCACTTCCATATATATATATATATATACATACAAATCACTGTTTTGTGGCCTTCAAACATTAGCATCCTCACAAACAAATTATACATGAATGGAAGTACCTACCATAAAAGTTTAAAGGAACCAAGACAATAAAAGAAAACAAGAAAATGGTGAAAGGAATTCAAGACAGGCAAATTTAAGCAAGAAGTATAATCAAAGCAAGCTAGCAGTGTTTTAAAAACATCTCTGTTCAAAAGAAAGGTGAGTAAACATTTAATTAAAAAGCTTAAATAGATTTGTTGCTTGTGAAGTTTCTATGATGATGATTGCTCTGCATGTGTATATAATAAGTAATAGTTGTGTGTATATGAATGTATATGGACTGTGCATGTATAGTATGATTGTTCTTCTCTGTTTTTAAACTACAGAGATTTCAAAATTTCAAATCTCCTTATCTGATCATTGTTAGGTTTTGAGTCTCAAACATAATATGTTTGTTTAAGTATAAATTAAAGTTTAAAATTTTATTCAAGCAAAATAGATTTGAAAATATGCTTGCATTTGGAAAATACAATAGAAATCTTAATAATAGGATAAAATCAAATATGGAATTTTATTGATTCAATTTTATATCTTGAATCATCTCTGGAAGATAAGATTTTTAAAACAAAAATCAAAATTTTTAGAAATGAATGTGCAATTTGGGAATATCTGGAAAATGGTTTTAAAGGGATTTCGGGTGATCGGCGGCACTGGGAATGTCGGGGTTCCTGCTGGAGCTAGCTGGATGATCAGGGATGTTGGAAAAAATGGAGGGAGTGGCGACTGTTCACCGTGGTGGTGGCGGTAGGTCGAACTAGGTTTTAAACCTAGTTTTTGTTGGGGTCAGTTTTGTGATCATTGCATCGTCTCCAGGTGATCGAGTGGCACGAGGCTTGGGGGAAGGCATCGTGGATGGTCGGGGAGCATGTGGCCGGAGTTGCAGCGACTCCGGTGATCGGAGACGTGGGTTCGAGAAGTTTTTGGCCATGGTGTTTGGTTCCAGTTTCAACTGGACTGTTCGATTTCGATCGAAGGCTTGTGCTGGTGATTGGGTGGTCGGAATTGAAGGATTGAAGGATGGTCGATGTGTCGGAGGTTTCATCGAAGGCCGAAGGTGGCTCTAGCGATGGTGCATGTGCACGGTGTCGCGTGTGGTGTTTGTTGTTTGGTTTGGGTGTTGACTCGAAGGGTGACTCGGGATTTTGAAAGGAAGACTCGAGGAGGGACTCGGGTTTGTGTTCGAGTGATTCGCGAGTGTTTGGTTCTAGGTTTTAAACTTAAAAATTTGTCTAAGTTTTTTTGTAAAAAAGGGAAAGGAGAAAGGAAACCCGGGTTTAACCCGAGTGATCTTCCAAATTTAAGATTGATTAATTAACCAGTAATTAAAGAGTGATTAATTAATTAAGTAATTAGGATTAATTAATTATTGATTAAGGTTAATTAATTAATAATTAATGGATAATTAATCAGTAATTAAAGGTTAATTAATTTTTAAAAGCAATTAAAGAATGATTAATTAATTCAAATGGTTTTAATTAATTAATGATTGTTTTAGCAGGGTTAGGTGATTAATTCTTAAGTGATTAATTTAATTGAAGTTAATTAAATTAATTATAGTATGAATTAATAAGGCTTGCTTATGGATGATTGGGTTATATTCAATGCCTTGAATTGGTTGATATCTCTGATATGAAATGTTTGTGATATGATATGTTTGGGGTGAACAGTGATAATGTGGTTATCTTTCGAGATGAATTGCTGTGAAAGTGACATCCCGTATTTAAAATTTGAATTGTAGTCACTTGAATAACTTTTGGTTTAATAAATAACATTGGATTTGAAGAGACCGGGGTCGGGTATCAGTAAATACCCGAAACCACTTCGATTTGTGATCTACAATAATTCTTTATAGATTTAATATGTGAAATCAATAGGATGTAATGGAATAATTTAAATGACTGGACCCTTTAAAACTAAGTAAAGGTACTTAGAAATTGATTGTGAAAATAAGTGTTGACTATAGGAAGTTGTGAATTTGTAAAATGGATACGAGTTACCCCAGATTTTATGTAAGTTTTATGCTGTTGTATTACATGTTAGATGGGTTTACTCACCCTGGTTTCCAGCCTGACCGGGGTGTTACTTTGATGTAATGCTCGGGTCAGACCGAGTAGTACAGATTTTCAGGTAAGGATGTTCAGGAGCTCGGAAGGCGAGCTGGATGGTAGGAACGTAAGGAGTGTAACCCGCTGAGTATTATTGATTTGTATCTGGAACATATTGCTTTAACTATTCAGTGTTTGTGAAAATGTGATGCAGCGCAATCTGATGATAGCTTAGGTCGCAAGCGACCTAAGGAGTTGATAAGTCGCTCAAGCGACCTTACGAGTTATGAAGCGAGTTATGTCAGGCAAAACAAGCTACGACCTAGCAATGGTAACGAGTTAAGTTTAAGTCGATCCAGCATCCTACTGGGACAAGCAAATGATTGTATCGGCCAGTTTGCCTTAGGTCGCTCTCACATGCCGATTTCTTTAGGTTGCGAACGACCTACCATAAGTCGCGAAGCATAGGTTGCTCTAAGTGGAATTCTTTAAGCCGCTCTTGAAGCTCGAAGCCGCGGATTCCTTATGTCGCTGCCATATTTGTTAGGTCATGATGCCTTTAGGTCGCAAGGCTTTGAAGATGTGTTATTTTATGTCGCTAAATATATGTTACATGCTTAGGTCGTTCCAGGTGTTATGTCGTTAAGTCGCAAATATGTTGAGCCGTTGTATTGTCCTGTATTGCTAAGTTGCATGGATGTTGTACATATTGTTAGGTCATGCGATGTAACTCGTGTTGTATTTGCTTTATGTTGTAGTGATTCGTTTGTTGATGGGTCGTAGGTTACGTCTTTTAAGTCGTTTGTGTGTTAGGTCGTTAACGACCTATGTTAGGTCGTAGGTCATGGCCCTGTTTAGGTCGGTGAAAAATTTGTATGTGTGATGTAAAACTCTATAAATAGCGGGTGAGTTGTATCATTCGAGGGAGTTGATTTTGCATAAAAATTTGTTTGTGTGCTTTGTGCCACCATTGAGTTGAGTGTGATCTCCTATCTCCATCTTCGGTTATTCGAGTGCGCTCGAATCAACGATTTTGAAGCCGATTCATGGAATCTTGTGCGCAAGATCAACGTAGAAGAGTCGTAGATCTTATAACATGGTATCGTGCGCGATCAACGTGTTAGGGATAGCTAGAATCCGGTATCTTCCGAGATCAACGGATTTGGGCGTTCGGCATCATCAATCCATCGATTTATATTGTTTCATCGAATCGTTTATCGATTTGTTCGACACGAATACTTCAATTCGTCGTCAAGTGTTATATCCGCTGCGTCAAAATGTTGTAACTCTGATGTATTCATGTAAATTAACAAATTCAGTTTCCTTTGTATAACTGATATTATTATTTGATATTGTATTTTGATCCGCTGCGAATGTGAGAATCCGTGTCTTATTCTGTTTCTTCTTCTATCTCTTTCTTTTTCTCCTAACTATCTGGAATTTTCAGGTTCGAAAATTCCGGGTCGTTACATTTGGTATCAGAGCTGAAAGGTTAAGCGAGAACCTTGGCTCTGGTGGGTTTACTCATCAGGGATATGGTTAGTATTACCCTAGGATCAGTTGAGTGTATATATATATATATATATATATATGAGAGCGTACTTGTTATTTTCTTATATAAAGGTTTTAAAAATGGTTTTAAAACTGGATGATTTTATAAAAGTTTATATCATATTTATAAAGCAATAATTGGTTATAAAATAAGAAATTAAGGAATATATATATATATATATACACATATCCAAATAAGGATTGGATAAAATGAACTATATTAAAAAGATGAATTAGAATTGGGTTCAAACCAGAAATAGAATGGTTATTGAGTTTAAATAGGATGATTGTTTTCCAATAAGCAAATAAATGTTTTAAGGAAGTAACCATTAGATGTGAATAACTTGTAAATTAGAAAGGATGTAAATTGAAAAGTTTTGAAATTGTTTCAAATGTTAATAGAAATAATAAAGAGTATTATTCACAATATTTTGAATGTGATCTTATTTTAAAATAAGAGTTGTTTGAAAGCATTAAAGGAAACTATTTGAACTAAAACCAAAAGTGGTTTAAAATTTAAGGATAACTTAGAGTGTAAAGGAAATAATATGTATATATGAGGGATATACATAATATCAAAAATGGGTTGAAATAAACTCTAAATGTTGAGTTTTAAATTTGGAATGAGATGTGAAACCCAAGGTGATAAGATTTTGAACTTATAAGATTATTAATGTGAAGTTTAAAATTTGAAATGGGAATCCAAATTGGGTAAGGTTGGCTGGATTAAGTAAATTGAATTTAACTTTGGGAAAGTTAAATAAGTTAACAAGCAACCTGAATTGGAAATTTCTAAATAAAATTGGGATTTAACTGGAAGGTTAAATGGTTGATTTGAATGGGGAGTTTGTGAGATCTCAAAATGGGTTTGAGATCTGGAAATTGAAAATGGATGTTTTAAAATTGTTTGGATAATATTATCCTATTGTTATTAATAATCTTTAGATTGTGAATTGGATTTGTTTAAATGAATGAAGAAATGGATTGTGGTGATATATCCATTATTTAGATAAAAAGGGAAATTAAAATTTGAAATTAAGGAGATGAAACCACTTTGAATTTAAGATTTAAATGTTCAAAAAGAACTTGGAAATTTAAATTGTTAAGCATTGGTTTCAAAATTGAAATTGGGGAATAAATTGGATATATCTATTATTATGAAGAAAATTTTAAATGGAGTTTTGAAATTTGGACTCAAAATTTAATTGTTTAAAGATTTAGATTGTTGGTTTAAAAATAAGGGTTAATTTGATTTAAGGGATTAAATCAACATTTAAAAATTTAACTCGAATTTATATAATTCGAGATGGTTTAAAATTGAGATTTAAATTGAATTAGTTCAAACTGAATTTGATTTGAATTAATGGGAATTGTGATTTAAGATGGATAAGTTTAAAATTCAAATGGAAAATTTGAATTGGATTAATTTGAAATAAAATTGAAGATTGAATGAGTTCAAATTCAAATGGGAATTGGGATTAATTCATATAGAAATTGAAATGATTTGAAATTGAAGTGGATTCAATTTGAAATTAGTTTGAATAATTTGGAATTGTAATTAAAGTGAATATGTTTAAAATCAAATGGAATTTGATTCGAATTTGGAAAGAAATTGAAGTTAATTCAACTTGAATTGGGGATAAATCAAGTTCAAGGGAAATTGAAGTTATTCAAATTAGAAGTGAGTCAATTTAAATGGAAGTGGAAATTTAAATTAAATTGATGGGGAATTGAACAGTTTGACTCTGGACTATTTTCAAAATAAATTGTTTTAATATAAATCTATTTTTCCAAACTATTTACTATACAACTTTTCTTTTTAAACCTAAAACTATCTTAAACTTGTTTTACAATTACTTTTGGAACTATTTAACAATTTTACAACTGATTTAAAAACTAATTACTGTTTTTCAATTGTTTTATAAATAATTACTATTTTTCAACTATTTTACAGCTATTTTACAGTTAATAATTATTTTTCAACTATTTATCTATTTTTAAATTTTCAAGCTATTTTCTAAATATAAACTGGTCGGAGTTCAAACTGTTATGGATTAAATACCCAACTGAGATAAGAATTGAAGTGATAATCTAAATGGGGATTAAGGCAAATGTGAATAAGTGAATAAAATCAAGGTAAGGATGAAAGGAAATTGATTTAACTGATAATCAATGAAGATAAATACGTAGGATGTACGTATATTATTATATTCGCATAGTGATTTGATCCAGATTCGAGCACAGAATTTCGAGATAGTATTATCGATCCGATTTGGGATTCTTCACTCGATTTTCAACGGCGAACCTGGATATGGATTTTTGATTGGTTCTGGATATTCTCTATCATAGTTGTGACTATGCAAGGAGAATGATGGTTTCTGATCAAGAAACTAGATCTGAGTCCGAACTAGGAAGTCGGGTGGACAATACTAGTTCGGAAGTGAAATTGTGTGATCGAGTGAGCGATTAGATTGATGAAGCGTACGGATGATATGTGTACATCGTACGGGTTTGAATGAAATTGATATTGAAAATTTATGGATAAGAATTGTAAAATGGTCTTTGAAATGAAAAGTATATTTTGTGAAATATATGATGGGGTAAAATGGAAATTGGAAATTTCTATGATTAAAGATTCACTTTATAAAGAAAAGTAATGTGGTTAATAACTTTATAAAAGAGTAATCAAATTTGAATATTTGATTTGGAATAAACAAATTTATATATCTTTGTTATATATGGTAAACTCCCCTTGTTGAATCTATTGCAAGAAGAAAAGGGTTTTGAAAATATTTGAAGTATAAAAGTGAATTTATACAAATATGAAGTGATTCAAAAATTTCCCAAGGTTATTATATATATACGTATATATAAAGGATTTTGTGAAAACTATTTTGGGAAAAGGTTTTGGGAACCTATGGATTTCTAAAAAGGCTTTTGATTTTTAAGGAAAATCAAATTTGGAATCTGGAAAGCCTAGTTTGTGAATTATCGATTTTGGGATAATCGATTTTGAGAAAGGAGATTTATATGAAATTCATACTAGGTGTATGATTTGGAAAATACTATATGTGTATAGTATAAAGTGTTTTGAAAGTGGCTCTGGGGAAAAAGGCGCTCCCTTGAATGAACTTCTCAGGAGTGCCACAGGGTGGTACTGCCTTGAGCCCTAGGGGGGGTTCTAAAGTTAATCTTGTGAGGAGTCCGGACAAACTAGTTCCTGAGGATTATTGGGTAGCGAAAGTCGAGGGCGCTGATGCCTACAAGGGCATTTGGGTTAGGCTGTGACGACAGTGTAACTCGATGTCGCTGCAATCTACTGTGTGGACCATAGCGAAAATCGTATGGAGGATGAGTGCCAACAGTCTACACTTGATTTTGCCGGGACGACAACATAACATCGGTAGGCTGCGATCTATGGTCGAGTGGAGGAGTTTCATTCTTTTGGCAGCGAAATTCGAGGGCGCTGATGCCTACGGTTATATGGGTTTTTGCTGTGATAACAACGTAAAGCCCGGGTATAACTGCGATCTGTAGCGGGTTCCATGGTGTAATCGAGGGGCGTGGAGGCCTACAATTATCTATGGATTTTGTCTGGATGGCAACGTAACCATCGGGTTAACTGCGACCATGGATGGGGGTGATGATTTCCAGAGCATTCTCACCAAAGATATTTCTTCTATTTTCAAAAATGATTTTGATATTTTCAATAAAATTATTTTTCAAGTATTTTCACTAGGTGTTGAAATGGGTCTGCTAAGTACTTATTGATTTTCAGTCCTATGCGTGATCAACGTATGACCGAATTTCTGTGAGAACAAGGATGGACTTGTTTAAACATCGAGTATAAAAAGTATTTTTATATAAAAGCTATTTTGGTGATATTATGTAGATTTTAAAGTGTTTTAAAATTTTAAAATAAAGGAGTAAAGAGTTAAAAGTGTTTAAAGAATAATTTAACTAAAATAAACATTAAATTGAAATTCTCGGTTAGATCATTTTCGAGGACGAAAAGTTTAAAGGGGGGAGGAATGTGACGACCCAGATTTTCAACGATTGTTAATTGGGTAATTAACCGATTTAAATCATTAGAATATTTATTCTACCAGACGAATATATGAGTTCCTGGTAATTAAAAATATCTGGATATATATAATAGTGAATTGAAAGCTATATTGAGTATTGCATTTTAAAATCTTTGAATCCTATAGAAAAATATATACAAGCTTTAATTGTTGGTAATATATATATATAAGCATATATGACCATAGGAATATAATGTATATGAAGAAATTGGAAACAATGCTTATGAAATAATAATAATATCTATACTTGTATATAAGCACATGTACTCAAATATATATAGTAGAAGGTAAAACAAGTGAGCAAATACATAGGTTATGCATATAAGATCTTTATATATGTAAGTGTAGGTTGTAAGCTTCATGATGGAGGATAGAATAAATACCTATGTATACATAAGCTTGATGGTAATTAAAAAAATATAAATATATGTTTAAAACAGGGATAAAGGTATATAAGTGATTATATAGTGTGTATGAAACATAAAATAAAACACATAGAATAACTTGGTTAAATATATATATGAATATATATGTGTATGTAGGTAAGGCTATAAGACAAAGAAATATATGTATGCATATGTAGGATATGTAAATACATATGAATGGATGGGCATGTAAACTAAAGGGGGGACACACACATTAAATTCCATCTCCTCAAGCTCATAAAAGGTCAAATCTTCTTTGTAATAAATCACTTCTATTTCAATAAATCACTTTCAACTTCAAAAGATCATTTCGGGTCAAAAGTAAAATTCTGACCAAAGGTAAATTTGAAGGAAAATATAATGAAAATTAAAAGAAGCTTGCTGTGTACAAAACAATGCAGCCTACTTTTCCTCTATATATATATATATATATACGGCCATCCTAGTTGTATTTAAAATAAAAAGATAATAATAAAATGAAAAGCATGTGAACAAAATCCCAACCTGTAGCTTGCTCTACACACCTCACTTCCATATATATATATACATACAAATCACTGTTTTGTGGCCTTCAAACATTAGCATCCTCACAAACAAATTATACATGAATGGAAGTACCTACCATAAAAGTTTAAAGGAACCAAGACAGTAAAAGAAAACAAGAAAATGGTGAAAGGAATTCAAGATAGGCAAATTTAAGCAAGAAGTATAATCAAAGCAAGCTAGCAGTGTTTCAAAAACATCTCTGTTCAAAAGAAAGGTGAGTAAACATTTAATTAAAAAGATTAAATAGATTTGTTGCTTGTGAAATTTCTGTGATGGTGATTGCTCTGCATGTGTATATAATAAGTAATAGCTGTGTGTATATGAATGTATATGGACTGTGCATGTATAGTATGATTGTTCTTCTCTGTTTTTAAACTACAGAGATTTCAAAATTTCAAATCTCCTTATCTAATCATTGTTAGGTTTTGAGTCTCAAACATAATATGTTTGTTTAAGTATAAATTAAATTTTAAAATTTTATTCAAGCAAAATAGATTTGAAAATATGCTTGCATCTAGAAAATACAGTAGAAATCTTAATAATAGGATAAAATCAAATGTGGAATTTTCTTGGTTCAAGTTTATATCTTGAATCATCTCTGGAAGATAAGATTTTTAAAACAAAAATCAAAATTTTTAGAATTGAAATGAATGTGCAATTTGGGAATATCTGGAAAATGGTTTTAGAGGGATTTCGGGTGATCGGCGGCATTGGGAATGTCGGGGTTCCTGCTGGAGCTAGCTGGATGATCAGGGATGTTGGGAAAAATGGAGGGAGTGGCGACTGTTCAACGTGGTGGCGGCGGTAGGTCGAACTAGGTTTTAAACCTAGTTTTTGTTGGGGTCAGTTTTGTGATCACTGCATCGTCTCCAGGTGATCGAGTGGCACGAGGCTTGGGGGAAGGCAGCGTGTATGGTCGGGGAATGTGTGGCCAGAGTTGCAGCGACTCCGGTGATCGGAGACATTGGTTCGAGAAGTTTTTGGCCATGGTGTTTGGTTCTAGTTTTAATTGGACTGTTCGATTTCGATCGAAGGCTTGTGCTGGTGATTGGGTGGTCGGAATTGAAGGATTGAAGGATGGTCGATGTGTCGGAGGTTTCATCGAAGGCCGAAGGTGGCTCTGGCGATGGTGCATGTGCACGGTGTTGCGTGTGGTGTCTGTTGTTTGGTTTGGGTGTTGACTCGAAAGGTGACTCGGGATTTTGAAAGGAAGACTCGAGGAGGGACTCGGGTTTGTGTTCGAGTGATTCGCGTGTGTTTGGTTCCAGGTTTTAAACTTAAAAATTTATCTAAGTTTTTTTGTAAAAAAGGGAAAGGAGAAAGGAAACTTGGGTTTAACCCGAGTGATCTTCCAAATTTAAGATTGATTAATTAACCAGTAATTAAAGAGTGATTAATTAATTAAGTAATTAGGATTAATTAATTATTGATTAAGGTTAATTAATTAATAATTAATGGATAATTAATCAGTAATTAAAGGTTAATTAATTTGTAAAAGCAATTAAAGAATGATTAATTAATTCAAATGGTTTGTAATTAATTAATGATTGTTTTAGCAGGGTTAGGTGATTAATTCTTAAGTGATTAATTTAATTTGACTTAATTAAATTAATTATTGTATGAATTAATAAGGCTTGCTTATGGATGATTGGGTTATATTCAATGCCTTGAATTGGTTGATATCTCTGATATGAAATGTTTGTGATATGATATGTTTGGGGTGAACAATGATAACGTGGTTATCTTTCGAGATGAATTGCTGTGTAAAGTGACATCCTGTATTTAAAATTTGAATTGTATTCACTTGAATAACTTTTGGTTTAATAAATCACATTGGATTCGAAGAAACCGGGGTCGGGTATCAGTAAATACCCGAAACCACTTCGATTTGTGATCTACAGTAATTCTTTATTGTAACAACCCCGAGTTTTGTAGCAATTAATTATCGTCATTAGACGACTGATTTTGCTAGCCGACGTTATTTGGAGTTTTTAAATCAGTCGGAATTCATTTGAAATATTGTTAAAGAGTTTTGCGGGCTTCAGTCGGATCTTGGCCCACGTTCCTTTGGTCGGTGTAGTGATGATTAGTGAGTTTTAACCGTCCCCTTCTATCATTTTTCTCAACTCTAACTAGCAAACGAAAAAAAAAGAATAATTTGGGCCACGTTTTGGATGATGGGTTGTATATAGATGAAGACCCGTCCCCCTTTTCATTTTGAGATTCGAAACCCTAAACTAAAGAAATCGAACGAAGAAAATAAATGGTGGCGGCCTCATTTATTCTTCGTCGTCCCCAAATTCAAATTAAGGCTCCGGTCAAATTCGTGGTGCCGCAACTTCGTGTTGCTCGAGCGAACGATGATTCCTTGTCAATCATTCATCGCAAAGAGCTATGCCAGGCTTCTATTCTCATTGAAAGAGGTGAGTAATTCTTAATTACATCTAATTCAAATTCATTTATATGTGATTGTGATTTCCACAGCTTTAAATTCTTGGTTTTTCATATGTATACGAATGTTGAGCTTGTCTTGATTTATCTTGGCCAGTCTAATTTGTTTGAATACTTGAGATGATTTCTCTGACCTTAGTAGTTTGTACAAATTAATGCCTGATACTCGCGGAGTTGATTGTTGTTTAATTTCTGACTTAGTTTTATTTTACTCCGGCCTTGACTTTGTTTGATGATATCTGACCATGGCTCTGATTTTTGCCTTACCTTCCTTGTTGACTTCGTCATGACCACGGTCGATTTTTTTGTGAATTTCTGGCTTTGACTTGACTTGATTGCTTGTGAAGTTGAACTGCTCTGTCCTTGGTTCTTGCACATGGCATAGTGAACGAGTCGAGTTATTCTGTTGCATTTCAATTGTCGGCTTTGACTGTTTATCCATGATTTGTTGATTTTCATTTGCTTCTCTGGTAGTTTTAAAACTTACTTTGGTATAAAAAGAAATTGCCTTTGACTTTGTTTAACAGTATCTATTTCTCGACTCTGGCCATCTATGACTTCGGCCACTGTCTTGCTCAATTTGAAATTTCTGCATCGATTGCTTTGAAACTGGGTTGACCTTGTCCTGCCTTTATTCATTTGTTTGCACTGCTTCATCATGTCACTGGTCACCATGTGCATTTATATAGTATGGTTCATTGTTTTAATTGTTGCCAGTTGCCTCTGGTTTCATTTGTTTCAGTCCTTCATTGCATAGTTCGAAGTCTGGCCTGATATACATCTTTGTCTATGGATCATAGTCATTTGAATTTGTTACAGTTCATATTTCCTTGAGTCAGGTACCATTATGTATGCACACATGTCTGTTGCATATGTATACCTGTAATGTTGCTCCACTGTTGTATTTGTTGCCATTTATGAAGTGCAGTAGTTTGCACTGTGCGTATAAGTATGATTGCATCTAAATCATATTCTGGATGCAGTCTTCATGCGCTTGGTTTCTTTGTAGTCTCTGGTATCGTTACTCGAGACAGTTTGCATACTTGTTTTACGTAGCATTTGGGTTCACTGACCACTCATGTACATTAGTGCTGCTTCACGTCATATGCATTTTCTATTGAGATTGCACCATCCAGTTTTGTTACTGGTGCCTTCTTTGGTTCATGATGTTCGAACTGCTACTTAGCTGGTTTTCTTCTCAGCCTTGAACTGCTACACTTTTTGTCCATTGCCGTGTGTCACTTGCTTGCTAGTTAATAAACTGCCTACTTCATGTTCATATGCATTTCAATTTGAATTTGATATATCCATATTCATGTTGCATATTCTTCGTAGCACACTTGAAATTGTTTATGCAATTTGTCACTGTATCAAGTATGACATGGTTTGCATTTGAGTTGTTACCGTTGCCTTGAATTGTTGCCATCTTGTTCACGTGCATTTTCTATTTAATTTTGCAATCTCCAGTTCAATGTAGTTGTTACTAGTGCATATGGAGTTTCATTTTGGTCTCTCTGTCTTTGACGTTGAGGCCATTCATACAGGTTGAGTCATGTTTCTTTGAGTTTGGCAGTTTGTATACTTCATGTGTACATCTGATTTTGGCGAGGCAGTACATGCGAGCGTGTACTGCAGCCAAATCAGATTTGATGTTATAATTGATGATTTCCATTGTTGGCATTGTTTCGTGTTGTCAATCCAAAATATTTTGAGTTGTATTTTGATTTTGGTTTAAGCTGATGATTTTGTCGATATCTAATTATCTTTTAGATAATTAGATTATATGTTTTCTAATTATCGTATCGATAATTAGATTTTTGTTGTTTACGCTGTTTTGTTGGTTTGGGTTTCACTTTGACTTTTTCAGTTTCGACGTACCGTGTGGCGAGGCAGTGCACGCGTGCGTGTACTGCAGCCACACAGCAATTTGATTTGATTGATCATTTTGAGGTTGCTAATTTGTTGATTTACACTGTTTAGTGTTATATCTGCCGTTATCCGAATCTCTTATCGAGAAGTTGGATATACGAGATTTCTGTGACTGTCGTCTATTTGATATTGATTATTATTGTTTCTGTGCATTAATAACTGAGTTTGAATTAGACTGACCCGTGTATTATTTTCTTTTGAATGTAATACTCGGGTCAGACCCGAGTTATTTCAGGTTGTAGATTTACTGCTTTGAGTTGCTGTTTGAGCTATGAAGACTTTTCACATCTTTTGAAGTGGTCTTCGTCTTGTTGTAATAGTCAGTGTGTCTCTTTAAGATTGATATGTATTCATGTATATTAGTCGATAATGTACTTGTATATATAACTTCCAGAGTCGACAGTTGTAGTTGTATCATATGTAATGTGTCAACTGTATTGTAACTGCCATCAGTTATATATATATGAGACTTTATTTATTTGTGTTCCGCATTCTTTTGTATCTGTGTTATTATTATATATATTGTCCTAAACTATTATGAACCATCGTAGTTCGTTTTATACTGGAATTGGGTATGTCGATGGGAGTAAATAAATAAGAGATGTAAAATTAAAAATATATACCATTCCTATCGAGGTAACCAATACTAGTGTAAGGCCAACTATGGATGGCCGCTCCTATCTAGCCTTATTCTTCGTGATAACAGACAGTATTGCTTTTAATACTCTTTGTTATTGTGAGCATAGAGGTGGGGCGTCACATTTATAGATTTAATATGTGAAATCAATAGGCTATAATGGAATAATTTAAATGACTGGACCCTTTAAAACTAAGTAAAGGTACTTAGAAATTGATTGTGAAAATAAGTGTTGACTATAGCAAGTTGTGAATTTGTAAAATGGATACGAGTTACCCCGGGTTTTATGTAATTTTTATGCTGTTGTATTACATGTTAGATGGGTTTACTCACCCTGATTTCCAGCCTGACCCGGGTGTTACTTTGATGTAATGCTCGGGTCAGACCGAGTATTACAGATTTTCAAGTAAGGACGTTCGGGAGCTCGGAAGGCGAGCTGGATGGCAGGAACGTAAGGAGTGTAACCCGCTGAGTATTACTGATTTGTATCTGGAACATGTTGCTTTAACTGTTCAATGTTTGTGAAAATGTTGTAACTCTGATGTATTCATGTAAATTAACAAATTCAGTTTCCTTTGTATATCTGATATTATTATTTGATATTGTATTTTGATCCGCTGCGAATGTGAGAATCTGTGTCTTATTCTGTTTCTTCTTCTATCTCTTTTTTTTTCTCCTAACTATCTGGAATTTTCAGGTTCGAAAATTCCAGGTCGTTACAATATCACTCTTCTAGATTTATTTAATTCTACCCACTATGGCGTCCGGTTTAAATTATGTGGTGTATGCTTTGGGATCCGGGATAGGTCGATAACAGCCGAGGTTATATCATATTCGGTGCTTTCCGCCACCATATGGGTCTGCGGGTAGCCCAGTCTTAATTTGCATAGGTTTTGAAGATGTCGATCCTCGGTGCATCCCTCTAGAGATGCACTATATAGGAGGTAGTCCCTTACCTCGCTATTCACTTGAAAACCCAAATCTCCAATAAGTGCCTTCGGACTTAGTTGTAAACCTATTTAATATTGTAACCATTTCGGCTATTTGAATATGTTTATTTGAAAGTTTTTCAAAAGAATGTCATTAAAAATAATATCACTAAATTTTACATAGAAATGATTTGGTTATCATAAGGTAAAAACCTATTCCGTGTTTATGTGTGGCATGGTCTTTTGAGGTACCTTTTTTTCAAATACCCGTATTTTGAGTTTCTCATACCAGTCCTATGACTCACCCGGAATTTATTTTTCTTTTTCATCAAACTTTTCCCTATTTTCTTGGGCAACCAAGTAGTCAAGTAACTTGGAGCATTTTGGAAGGAGCATGAAGCATGAACACTGGAGGGTCCTTTTGTCAATAATGATCTATTTCAAATTTTTGTTGTATCATGTAGTATGTATTTAGTATCCACTAGCCTCTGTAAGGATAGGCAGTTATAACTATCCCTGCCTGGGTTAGTGCTTATCGTAACTCTTATGAATCATGTAACGACCGAGCGATTTTCGACCCCCGAAAATCGACACTAATACGTCCACTGTATAGAGTGCCGATAAACGAGTACCGGAAATACCAGGTTGTTAGGCTTTAAGAAGAAAAAGAGATAGAAGAAGAAACAGAAACAATAGCACAGAATCTCACAATCGCAGTGGAACAAAATATAATATACAATAGACCATTTTATAAAAGAAAAGCTGTAACTGTTATCATACACATAAGTTATCAGAGTACAATTTCCAATATAAAAATCTGGATATTTAGAACAACTTGTCCTTAATTTCTGAAATACAGCCCACAATACACAGCGGAATATAATCAATACGTCTCTGGAGCTCCAAAGCGTCCTAACCTGAAATTCTGTAATACTCGGTCTGACCCAAGCATTACAATAAAGTAACACCCGAGTCAGGCTGGAAACCAGCGTGAGTAAACCCACTTAATTTGAAATACTTAAGTTACAAAAATCTTTGAAACCAAGGTAACTCGTATAACCCGACTAGTTATCATCTTTTTTCAACCAAAACAGTTTACAGAAATCCATTGATATCATAATATGTCAAAGAACAATACTTATTTAAAATAGTTAAATTTTGTGAAATTAATCCAATTCCAGCCTATAAAGCTCTAACATCAACCCGTGAAGGTTCTAGTGATTATTAGATTGGAACGGTCCCGGATAACACAGATATCCGATTCTGGTCTCTCAGAATCCAAGAAATAAATTTTTAAAAGCGTAAATTGTTTAAAATAAACAATTTAAAATTAAGGTGACTATATACACATATGAGAATTTATTATAGACGTTTATTCCAAATAAAACGTAACATCATTTTAATCTAACTATTTAACTTGTCTGGCCACTTGATGGTACATACATGAACAATTGAAATAATTGACCAATGGAGATAAGCAAAGATATAGATTGTTACTAATTTAAATAACAAATACCAAGACGGTTCACTCCTTAGGATTTTATTAACTTTACCTAGCCGATTTCATTTATATATTTTTTTTTTCAAATTAATTACAAATTAAACAATTTATTAACTAATAGTAAATTATAAAATACCATTAATTACCCATAAGATTAAGTCGAATAGTAATGATACAATTAATAGATTACCCACTTGAATTATAAAATATCATTGAAACCTAGTTACGGGTTTAAAATGGATATAGATTTTTAGTTAAAAGAAGAAAATATAAATTATCATATGAATGTGTGTGTGTGTGTGTGTATATATATATATTAATTCCATTTTCTTCCTTTTATCCCCTTTCCTTTCTCTTCCCTTTCTTTTTCTTTTTTTCCTATAATTTTTCTTTATCTTTTCTTTTCTTATTTTCTTGGCCCAAAGCCCGGTCCAACTTCCCTTTCCCCTCCCTTCCCTTTTCTCCTTCCAGTTTCTTTTTTCTTCTTCCCTTTTTCTACTCCTGCACGAAAACTTCGCCGTGCACGTGCACACGTCGGCGGTGCCTCGCCGTTCACCTCCGACCACCGAAACATCCTAGTCACCCTAAAATTTCACGGCAAACCCAAAATCAAATTCTGGTATTCAAACCCAAACCCAGGCAAATGAATCATCATCTTTCCCTGCCTCGTCCAGCCACCTCCGACCATCGGAGATTTCCAAAATTCACCAACATCATCGCCAAGGCCTCTCCTTTCTTTTCGCCCCATACCACAGTCGCCAATCGTCTCCTCGACACCGCCATCACCTCATAACCGACACCATCCAAAACCGGCCTTCGAACCCTAAACCACCTCTGATCCACCACCATGACATTCAATAAAACCCAACACCATTTTTCCCGAGATCCCTAACTCCGTAGCTACCTTCTGGCCAAACCCCGACCTTTCCCGTCGCCTCCCTTGCCGGAATTTCCCAAAAAACGCCATTCCGTTCATCCACGAATTTCCCTCACAAAACCCCTCTAAAAATTTCCTAACCACCTCCAAAAATCCTCGTTTTCCATGCCAATCATACTCATATAAGTAAAAGCATTCGAAGTGATATTTGAATTCTTTACAAAATGGGATACTTGGTGTAATTTATAGTTTTACACCTTTATACTTGATAATATTTAATAAAACAAATTTTAAAACAAAGTATAGTAAAAAACAAATGTTTTTCTTTTCAACGACATAACCTAACTCTGATTTGGTTGAGAGGTAGGAATTTTTGAAGATAGGGATGTCATTTCCTTATACAAACAGAACAGTGGTAAAAGTATTTTATAGACTCTGGTTATAACATTCAATATACATCCATATATATGTATATGTACATGTATTCCAATGCAAAACATACTTATCAAGCCACCTGCTACTTCCATATCCAGGAATAGATTATAGTGTAAAAGGAAATTTAGTTTTACTCACATTTCTTTTTGAACAGAGTAGTGATTCTTCTTTTTTTGTTCGAATGAAAAAAAATGTGAAGCTAGGTAGTGGTATATATATAACAGGAGGATGGGAGGCTGAAGCATTGTACAGGCTTTACAATTTTTTTTTCTTTTAAATTTTGATTTGAAAATGTTTGACCTGATTTCCTTAAATTAGGTGATTTGATTATTGAGTGACTTGATTTATTTGAGAGATTTGATCTTTTATGTTGGTTTGCCATTTTATAGGCTTGAATTGATATGTATTCATGATGTTATCTCCTTGTGTTCATATATATATATACATACATATACTTCATATGTATACATGTAGGTAAGTTTGTTTTTACCAAATGTAAATGCATTTGTATTTGTTATCATATATATAATTATACATTTCCATATTTACAAATACTATATGCTTCTTAACTTATGTATATATATATATCTGTGTGTGTGTGTTTATTTATTTTATCATATTTACATTTATACATTCATATATATATTTTACTTCATTTATATAAATTTTCATATCCATTACTCCATATGGCCCATGTACATATATATATATATATATATTTACACTTTCTATATACTTTCTAAACACACACATGTTACATACATTCACATGTTCAACATATATACATATACCTACAAGTTTGAATCTTCCCATTATGAAGTTTTACTTTCATGTATATATATATATACTTTTACAATAATTTTTTTATAACATACACACATAAATACTTATATATTTTCAACATCATAAAGCTTGTATATATATATTTATCTATATATATTTATGGTTGTTTTATCTTAATTTAAATGGTGGAGTTATACATATACATATAACTATAATATTTATCATATCCAAAAATTTAAAATTTAAATTTGAATATAGCTTTTAATCAATTTATATATATATATATATTCAGATATTTTAATTATCAAAAATTTATTTGTTCAACTTATAAAATAAATATTTCAATAATTGAAAACAGTTAATTACCTCATTAACAGGCGTCAAAAACCCGGGTCGTCACAAGTCACTTGAAGTGATTGTATATACTTCCATATGTATAATTAATGCGAATGTGAGATTCCGTTGTTATTCATTATTCTATCTTTATTTCTTTTAAAAACTTTAATTATCTGCCTCTTCGACACTTGAATTTACGGCATTTGAATGTCGATGATGTATTAGTGTCGACCTTAGAGGGTCGAAAAGGCAGATCGTCACATTTAACCTATGTACTTGCTCTTAAGCACATGACCTTACAAAAAGTTTTTAACACAACATCACTCATCATCAATAGTAGTTTGTCCTAAAAAGTCCAATTACTCCTTGCGGATACATTGTTATGCATTATGGAGAGGAGTGACTTTTGGGATTGAATCTTATTTGTATTAGGTACATTTGGAACTCCTTTCTAATAGACTCACATACTCGATCAAATCGAATTCTTTTATTTCTTTTGCACCTAATGTTTTTCTACTTTCGTTTTATATTCATAAATACACTAGTATCATTTCTATAACAATTCATTTATGAATTCAACAAAGTAAGTGGATCCGTTTTGGTAATATTTTATTTTAAACTACATATATCTATATGTACCACTCCAAAGGGTTTATTAAGTTTTTTGTCACTCCCACTAAATGAGTGCTTTGCCCTTAATCATTAGAAATAAATTTACTAGTATTATAAGATTCATAATCATATGATTACAGAATTATTTCTCAAAACTACAGCTTAGTCCATAATCCAAAATGATTAATGGAATTTAAATACTCGTGTGTTATGTAGCTAATGCAACAAATACCGTTACTTTAAAAGGTTTTTTTATAACGAATATTCAAAATATTCATAACAAAATAAAACTCTGTTTATTTTCCATCTATAATAAAATAGTTATTATTTCATAAATAATTTTTTTAAATATTTACGGAAACAATTTTCATATCTTGATTGTAACGACCCGTAAATTTCAACTGTTTTAATAACGTAATTAGTTGAAATTTTATGAAATTTTAAACGATAAAATTTTGAAATAAAAATTTGATATTTGGAATGCGTCTAGTTAAACATAGCAACTGGTAAATTTTCGTCCGAAAATATGAAAGTTTATTTCACGCGTAAATTCACTTCAATTTAATCAGTTAAAAAGCGATGAAAATAAAATGTTTTCGAAACCAAAATATATTTACATAGAAAAATTCTAAACCATCTTCTGAGCAAGATGTCAGTTGGTCGTTTTTCCAAATTCGGACATCTTTGGCTCCGTCGATCTTATTTTTCAGCGTTTTTCTTGCATTTTCCACCAGTAGAAAATTCAAATTTTTATAATTCAATCATACCACTGATATCTATATACCGTTCTGATCGTCTGGTCGTGCTAGCCTCCGTAGTCTATTCGTTTGTGTGTTTCGGAGTCCGAGAAACGATGAAGTCTGTGAAACGTTGGACTGTATCGGTAACCGTTTGAGCCTTCTGTTTTGTTGTGACCATTCATTTTCCACCTTGTAAACGGTAGAGTTATTAGCATTTATATCTCCCCTGAATTCAAGTCGGGAACTTTACTATTCCCACTGTTTGATTTACTATATTTATGGTCCATTTTCCATCAGGCTCTTCGTTTCTCGGCAATCTGTTTTACAAAATATATACACATTGCCCTCATTATTCTGTTCCACCTGCTCACATCCGTATCTCTTCCCAGACCATTGGCTTTCTTCATTTTCGGCTGAGATTTTCTTTTATAAAAAAACTCGTATGATAATATATGAAAAACTCATATCATTTCGTTGTTATGTTGTGAAGAAGCCTGCTACACCAGCTTCATCAACGAGCACACCCCTCTCGAAGCCACACCAATCCACGACTACAACAACCTCCTCCTCTGACCCAAAACTAAGTTGTGCCTCGGCCCAAACCTGTTCGTGTTTATCCATACTCCCACAGTGCCGAACCTGTTACCACACCGAGATCCGCCCATCCTTTTTCATCGCCTTCTTCCCCGTCCCCACACCGAGATCCGCGACCCTGTTACGGAAGCCCACAACTCCGATCTGACAATTGAGACCACGTCTATCAGATCCGCCTCGCTTCTCACCACCCTCCACCATTTACTGTTCGCAACCAATCACCATCCTCCCGCTTGAAAACCCACTGCCTCGCACTCCATCCTAGCCCGCCCTTCAAATTTTCACTTGACAATAGCAGCTGACCACTGCTCCAACACTCCTCAACTTGGCAATACCAACTGTGCCCATCTCCACGTCCAGCATATGCGTTTCTATTTATTTGGTACATCCGTTTGTCTCATTTTGCATAGTAGCTAGTATATGATTTTTCTTTCTCAATACTAGTTTAAAAGATAATGTGTACACGTTATAATGATATTTACTTTTAAGTATGTATATATATTAATAAAGTAGTAATCTAAATATGACGCACGTCTATATTTGTTCAGCTGTACTAGTTTCAGTTAGTTTATATTTATACATCAAGTTTGTTCACATATAAATATAGGTTTGCAAACTTTTGAAAGTATGTGTTCATATAAAATGGGTTCTCAGTATTTGGTCTGCACATGTTGTAATGAAGATCGAGTCTATTTGTATATATATATGTTAAACAATGTATGTGTCAGTCTGCATATGAGGGCGCATGTTTACATATATGATGTGAGTTTTACAGTTTATATCGTATTTGCTGAAATTGTTTTTCTGTTGAAAGATTTCTGAGTTCATAGTTTTAATATGATTCATATATTTTATATAGTAGCTACTTATGAAACATAGATGTTACAATTTTATTTTATACAATTAGTTATCATGTTTAATGAATACGTATAACAGTTTTGTTATATTTTGAAGTATAGTTAGTTATTATATATAGTGTCATATTTCAGTTTTATAGTTACTGTATTATAATATATGTTATACGTATATTGTTATAAGTATTATTTTGCTAGTATATATTTCACATATAGTACAGTGCATATATATAGTTATGAAAGTTGTATTTGTATGAATAATACGTATAGTTTAATATATGTCTGTAATATACGTCGTATGTAGGAAATTGTATACGCTATAGCAAAGTAAGTATATTTATCTTATTTTAAAATATCGATTTAAAGATATACTATTTATGTTAATACTTTGCGTTTTATATAAGTATATATATATAGTATAATAATAATGTATATATATTCAGTTTATATCAAAACTAATTGATTTATTCACATCGATTTCTTATCTACCAGCTTGTCCATCGAACTTGTATCCATCGTGCTCTGCTTTGGAATTTCGTGCTTGGATCCGTAACTCGTTTCATTGACTGTTCTCTCTAGCCTCGAAAGGTGAGCACTCACTCACGATTAACGTTCTTTTATTTATTAAATCTGATTTCAATTGAAACGACAATTGAAATATGCTGCTGTTAGTCAATTACACTGTTATATATGCTATTACCTGTATCAGTTCACCTGTGACATCTGACACCATTATCTGTATATTATTTATGCGATGATAATACAGTTTGGCTGATAAATGATTGATTGTTGATATTTATATTGGACGTTAAATTGTTAATGTTAAAATGATAAATAGTACGCAATTGAACTTGATATAGGATAGTAAAATGTTAAATTTGATTAAATGACATTTGTATAATATGACCCCTGTAACTGTTAAATTTATTGACACGTAGGATTTGTTTAATTTCACCTTGAACCACTGAATGTATGTTGTTAAATTGATGATGTATGAAATTGTAAATAGATGGCAAGTGATGAATTGTAATGTAATAATCTTTAATCTACATGAAATGATAGTGTAGATTCTAGAAATAATTATATTAATTCGTACAAATAACAATGCGAATTAATACGGTTATTTCGGGATTATTTGAATTGATTATTTGTTTGTTGTTATTGATTGTTGTTATTGCTTGTTTATTTACTTTGACACCATCCCATTTATCACACTGCAAGTTCCCTTTGTTATGTTTTGATTTTGAATTGAATTGGAATCGGGTTGAAATGATAAATACCCAAATTGAACTTTGACCTAGGATAGAGAATTAAATAAAACCCGATTGGTCAATAATTTGATTTAAAAATAAAATGAAGATTTTATTTGAATAAATAATATGGTTTTGAAATGAAGTTGAAATTTAAATTTTAATGAAAGGAAATGTTAATATTTAAAAATCTGAAACAAAATGTTAAAAATGAAATTGATGAAAGAATGTTGTTGATTTGAAATTATTAAAATTTGAAATGATTTAATAATTAAGTTTGAAATTATAATTAAGTTGAAATTATTAAACTTTGAAATTATTGAATAATTAAGTTTTGAATTATTTAATACTTAAATAAGATTAAATTATTTAATGATTAAATTAAATTGAAATTCTTTAATAAGAAAATTGAACTTTTGAATAAGTGAATTTTACTTCGTAAATAATTGAAATTGAGTTTTCTTTATTAAGTAAGTTTTGGAAAATTATTTAAGAAAGTAAATAAGTGAAATTGAATTTCTTTAACAAGAAATGAAAATGTGATATTTTTGGAATTAATGTAAGACCTAAAATTGAAAGAATTGATTTGACGAATTTAATTTAATTCAAAATTGTAAGTTTTGATTTAAGGAAGTTGAACTTAAGAAATTGATTTAATGAATTGGAAATTTAATAGAAATTGTTTTGAACGATAAAGTAACTTAACGAATATTGAATGAAATCGATAAATGAATTTGGAATTGATTTGAATGATAAATTAAATTGATTTAAACAATTTCGAAATGAAACTTATATACGAACTTGAACCAATATTTGAATTGTTTTAAAAAGAGATTGAAATTGAATTATAAGATTTTGAAATGATAATTTGGAAGTTTTGAAACGTAAATTATTGGAAATTGGTTTTGAAAGACAAATGAATGTTGATTTACGAATTCTAATTGAAATTGTAATTGATTTGGTTTTTGAAATATATAAACGACCAATCGGTGTAATAATTACGAAAGTTATTAAAGAGACCGGAATTCGGTTAAGGATATACTCTCTATCTAAACCGAAAACCACTTTAATAACTATACGCGGAGTGATGATCCAGAATGAAGTGGTTGGAATGGTGTCGTGTTGACTGAAGAAAGTGAACGATAATGGATAGCCTTGACACTTGTGTCAAATTGGAAATGACTAAAACAGGAGCTGTGCCGGGCCAATGGAGGATTAGCTACCTCAAGTGGACACACTCCTTCGAACTACTTATACTTGTTGTCGATTGGTGCACCCTTGATTTTGGGAGTGTTGTTTCACGGTGTTGCGGGCGCTGCGGCGTTGCGTTCTCACCAGTCCGGATCAGGCGAATGGTAGTATCACTACCTTGGGTATTGCCTCATGTGCCTTGTCATACTTGTATTCCATTTATGCGCGACCACTACGATTTTGATTTGTACCTTTAGTATATGGATTGCCCTCTGGTGACTTTCGGTTTTGGGGAAACTACGGTCTTGTATATGCTTTTGGGAATAAAAACGTGTTAAGGGTGGAATGGGCCATGACTTAACGCTATTTTGATATCTTATTATTACCGATAGACATTATCTACTTATCGTACATTACTACCTAGTAGATAGTTTAACGGATCCTTAAAGGATGGTTATTCCAAACATCCTTTGAGTTACTTGTATTTCAATTGCTATTTCACTTGAGTTGGATTTATTAATATAAGAATGTTAATCCTGACTCGAGTGTCTTGTGTTTTGCTTTACGCTCGGGTCAGACTGAGTGTACCAGTATTCGAGACTCACATTTGGAGTTGGAGCTTTGCTTGAAGATCCAGCCATCTATTCTGCTTTCTGTATTCGATGATTCCAGTGATGTATTCTGATTTGTATCTGATGTATCGTATTACTCTTCTGTTGTAAACTCTGATGTATTTTATATATTCATATAGTAGCTTCATGAACTACTATCTCTTTTATTTCCGCTGCAATTATTACTCTGTGTCTGTGTTCTGTGATTATTTATTTACTGTATATGTTCAGTTTTGCCAAATTTAAATTAACAACGCGGTATTTTGAGCAATTCAACTTCGGCATGAGTGTCTACCTATACACTTATAATGGATGCGAATGGTCCAAAATTCCGGGTCGTTACAGTTGGTATCAGAGCTTTGGTAGCTCTAGGCAAAACTTAACATATGGGGTAAATGTATTTACAGAATCACTCTCATTCGAGTTTCAATCTCTTCCTTTGACTCAATCCCTTTGAATTTTGGAACGTTCCCCTCAGTTCCGAAATTCATTCGTGTCCATCACTATCCGTCTTCTTTCAATCATGGAGCACCCCATAACTCCATTCTGAATGTTATCTATAATAGATCGGCGGTCTCGCCAATATTCGAATAATTCGTAAAGGAGCAAAACTCCTTTATAATAGGCATCGATTTATCGGAGATTTCTGTATCCTCGGTTTACGATGCTATCTATCTCCTGATATACCTGAATTTTATTTCTTGAGATCGAATGTCGATTTACCTCGAAATTCTACAACGATCTTATTCTTGAAGTTACGGATGACCGGTTAAGGTTGCCCGTGAATTAAACAAACTTACCCATCTCCCGATTCTGTTATTGAATCATCTTATCTTTTCTTTCGGATTTGTCTTCGAATCAGAATTCTCTTTGATTTGAGTCCATCAAATTTGAATCTCTATCCTTGCTTTGAATCCATTCTTGCATCGTCGAGCGAGGAAGTGTATTTGTAAATTTATCTAAAAATGTTTTATGTATTGTGAAATTAAATTGTTAATCGTTTTCAACTTTGGTAAATAAAATAAAGTTTGTATGATTATATTATGAAATTAAATTGTTAATGAATCTGTTGTCAAAAATGCTAATATTTGATTTTCATTTATTGTTTGGAAAACCATTGATTATTCTAATATGATAAATAAATGAAATTATAGAACATGGTTTAGAATTTTAATTTGGAATTCAAATGGATTTAAATCAGAATTTGAGAATTTAATTTCCGGTGATTTCCAACTTTGATTTGAAAGTTTTAGGTGTATAGTTTAAAATATTTTCAAATAGAAATCGTTTTCAAAGAATTTTAAATGTTGAAATCAGTGCTCTTCTCTTTGTCGCTGGAAAATAATTTCGGTGA
The DNA here is from genome assembly GCA_030737815.1 of Allium fistulosum. NCBI lineage: Eukaryota > Viridiplantae > Streptophyta > Magnoliopsida > Asparagales > Amaryllidaceae > Allium > Allium fistulosum. The sequence continues at coordinate 101,632,178 of CM060902.1, forward strand.
TGGCGGCCGCATCATCGACATTCATTTTCGAGTTTCGAAGTGGAGAAACCATTCTGTAGCTTTGCTACGGTTTTGTTTTGAGAAAAATATATTTTGATTTGAATTTCTTCAATATATTTTGATTTACATATATATAGGTATCTTATTTTAAAATTTAATTTGATTTGATATAAATATATTATATATATCTCTAAACTGTTTAAAGTTAATCGGAAATCTAATTCTTCAATTTTGTTAAAGGATGATTTTAATTATATATAAAACCAAAATTTGGAATAAATATTTAAACTTCAATAATTGAATTGGGAAAATTTTATTTGTATATTGTTCAACTGCATTCTAATACAACTTACCTAAATCATTCAGAAGTTGAATATGTAATTGGATAATATATAATATAAATTGAATTTATAAATTAAATTTGAGTGTTTATAATAAATGTTACACACTAAATTTTGATTATAAAGATGTCAATAGAGTTAGATAGGATAATAAGTAAAACTCAGTTAATAATTAATAAATTTGTTTTGAAAGATTTAATAAATTGAAATTTGATCAACTTATGAAAATACCTTGAATTTAAAAGCAATTAGTGAATATAAATTAATTTAAATCGAAACTTTTATGGTTTAAATTAATTTATATGGGTTAATTATAGGTGATAAGATTTATTAAGTAGAATAAATTTAAAAATAATTTGGAATCAAGAAGAATTTAAATTGTTGAAACCAAAATATGATTATAATAAAAGACTATTCAAATTTATGGTTTTAGAAATTGTAAATTGAAGAAAATGGGATAATAAGATAATGAATTTAGAAATAGTTGGGATTGATTTTAGTGAAATCAAATGGATTAAATCAATTATTGAATATCAATTAATTTAAAATTTGAATTTATATGGTTTAAATTAATTGTTATTTTGTATTTCAAATCTGTTTTCTTTCTGGTTATTTCTATTCTCCTACCTCGTTCCTTTTCGGGGACGAAAAGTTTTGAGTGGGGGAGAGTGTAACGACCCGTAAATTTCAACTGTTTTAATAACGTAATTAGTTGAAATTTTATGAAATTTTAAACGATAAAATTTTGAAATAAATATTTGATATTTGGAATGCATCTAGTTAAACATAGCAACTGGTAAATTTTCGTCCGAAAATATGAAAGTTTATTTCGCGCGTAAATTCACTTCAATTTAATCAGTTAAAAAGCGATGAAAATAAAATGTTTTCGAAACCAAAATATATTTACATAGAAAAATTCTAAACCATCTTCTGAGCAAGATGTCAGTTGGTCGTTTTTCCAAATTCGGACATCTTTGGCTCCGTCGATCTTATTTTTCAGCGTTTTTCTTGCATTTTCCACCAGTAGAAAATTCGAATTTTTATAATTCAATCATACCACTGATATCTATATACCGTTCTGATCGTCTGGTCGTGCTAGCCTCCGTAGTCTATTTGTTTGTGTGTTCCGGAGTCCGAGAAACGACGAAGTCTGTGAAACGTTGGACCGTATCGGTAACCGTTTGAGCCTTCTGTTTTGTTGTGACCATTCATTTTCCACCTTGTAAACGGTAGAGTTATTAGCATTTATATCTCCCCTGAATTCAAGTCGGGAACTTTACTATTCCCACTGTTTGATTTACTATATTTATGGTCCATTTTCCATCAGGCTCTTCGTTTCTCGGCAATCTGTTTTACAAAATATATACACATTGCCCTCATTATTCTGTTCCACCTGCTCACATCCGTATCTCTTCCCAGACCATTGGCTTTCTTCATTTTCGGCTGAGATTTTCTTTTATAAAAAAACTCGTATGATAATATATGAAAAACTCATATCATTTCGTTGCTATGTTGTGAAGAAGCCTGCTACACCATCTTCATCAACGAGCACACCCCTCTCGAAGCCACACCAATCCACGACTACAACTACCTCCTCCTCTGACCCAAAACTAAGCTGTGCCTCGGCCCAAACCTGTTCGTGCTTATCCATACTCCCACAGTGCCGAACCTGTTACCACACCGAGATCCGCCCATCCTTTTTCATCGCCTTCTTCCCCGTCCCCACACCGAGATCCGCGACCCTGTTACGGAAGCCCACAACTCCGATCTGACAATTGAGACCACGTCTATCAGATCCGCCTCGCTTCTCACCACCCTCCACCATTTACTGTTCGCAACCAATCACCATCCTCCCTCTTGAAAACCCACTGCCTCGCACTCCATCCTAGCCCGCCCTTCAAATTTACACTTGAAAATAGCAGTTGACCACTGCTCCAACACTCCTCAACTCGGCAATACCAACTGCGCCCATCTCCACGTCCAGCATATGCGTTTCTATTTATTTGGTACATACGTTTGTGTCATTTTTCATAGTAGCTAGTATATGATTTTTCTTTCTCAATACTAGTTTAAAAGATAATGTGTACAGTTATAATGATATTTACTTTTAAGTATGTATATATATTAATAAAGTAGTAATCTAAATATGACGCACGTCTATATTTGTTTAGCTGTACTAGTTTCAGTTAGTTTATATTTATACATCAAGTTTGTTCACATATAAATATAGGTTTGCAAACTTTTGAAAGTATGTGTTCATATAAAATGGGTTCTCAGTATTTGGTCTGCACATGTTGTAATGAAGATCGAGTCTATTTGTATATATATATGTTAAACAATGTATGTGTCGGTCTGCATATGAGGGCGCATGTTTACATATATGATGTGAGTTTTACAGTTTATATCGTATTTGCTGAAATTGTTTTTCTGTTGAAAGATTTCTGAGTTCATGGTTTTAATATGATTCATATATTTTATATAGTAGCTACTTATGAAACATAAATGTTACAGTTTTATTTTATACAATTAGTTATCATGTTTAATGAATACGTATAACAGTTTTGTTATATTTTGAAGTATAGTTAGTATTATATATAGTGTCATATTTCAGTTTTATAGTTACTGTATTATAATATATGTTATACGTATATTGTTATAAGTATTATTTTGCTAGTATATATTTCACATATAGTACAGTGCATATATATAGTTATGAAAGTTGTATTTGTATGAATAATACGTATAGTTTAATATATGTCTGTAATATACGTCGTATGTAGGAAATTGTATACGCTATAGCAAAGTAAGTATATTTATCTTATTTTAAAATATCGATTTAAAGATATACTATTTATGTTAATACTTTGCGTTTTATATAAGTATATATATATAGTATAATAATAATGTATATATATTCAGTTTATATCAAAAGTAATTGATTTATTCACATCGATTTCTTATCTATCAGCTTGTCCATCGAACTTGTATCCATCGTGCTCTGCTTTGGAATTTCGTGCTTGGATCCGTAACTCGTTTCATTGACTGTTCTCTCTAGCCTCGAAAGGTGAGCACTCACTCACGATTAACGTTCTTTTATTTATTAAATCTGATTTCAATTGAAACGACAATTGAAATATGCGCTGTTAGTCAATTACACTGTTATATATGCTATTACCTGTATCAGTTCACCTGTGACATCTGACACCATTATCTGTAAATTATTTAGGCGATGATAATACAGTTTGGCTGATAAATGATTGATTGTTGATGTTTATATTGGACGTTAAATTGTTAATGTTAAAATGATAAATAGTATGCAATTGAACTTGATATAGGATAGTAAAATGTTAAATTTGATTAAATGACATTTGTATAATATGACCCCTATAACTGTTAAATTTATTGACACGTAGGATTTGTTTAATTTCACCTTGAACCACTAAATGTATGTTGTTAAATTGAAATGACCCTCCTATTTACACACTAATTTCATTAGTGATTTTTTTTTTTTTAGAGATGATATATGGATATATCATCTATTACAAATATATTTCCCAGGGTCATTTTCTTTTCTCTAATAAACAAAAATATATCCAGGATCTTTCACAATATAGAAATATTGTTTTAATTCTAAATCATTTTTAACATACATATATGAAGATATCTATGTTATATTCTACTTGAATCAGAGCATAATAATAAGTAGAAATCCTTTTTAAATTTGCATAAATGTGATAAATTCCCTTTTAAATTAAAACTTAATGTATCCTGATTTTTGACTATAGTGTCTACTGAAAATATGTACTTTAGGCTGTTATTAAACTTAAGAAATGATCAAGCAATAATCAGTGGAAAGCAAGCTTATAATACAGATGATTTTCTTAAAGTCTGAATATTATCAAACTCAGGTTAAAAGAAAGTGGATCCTAAGTGAACACAAGCAACATCTAGGCGTAATGGAAACGCGCCTAACTTATACATTCAAGGTCACGAGTTCGAGTACCATGCTGGTCGGTTCAAACACAATTTTTGGTTTTTCTTTTTATTTTCTCCTGTATGGCTGAAATCTGATACCTACCTATAATTGTACATATATATTTAATTTTTGCCTATAACCTATCATACAAAACAATTCTTCTTGCATAACTATTTTTGAAATCCATTCTTTCAACTGTTTTAAGAATTTACATTTATATTTTTGCCCAATATCAACATGTACACAGATATACATGTACATGTCAGTGTTTTTGTTCTTTTTCCAGAAAACTGAGCTCAATTGTTCCCTTGCTTCATTGATTTGAAGTGAAACATTTGGCCTGACCTATGGCCTAACCATATGGTTACCCTGGCCAGTCTTTTGTTTGCATTTTTACAACCCAGATTATACACAAAACATTGATACCTTTCCTTTCCAAAAGCATGTATATATATTTGTATGAATCAGACATTTTGTGATCAGATATATATCATTCTTCCTAATCATACTTCTCTTTTTAAAAATACATCTTCAGGGTATAAACACTTTTTCTTGCATCTGGACTTATGTCAATATTATAAATTGAAGATATAGCAGTTTAATTCTTTTCTGGGTGTGCTCAATATAATTTTCTATATATCTTTATTCTTTTTGAAAGAACTCAGGCTTAACTGAAATCATCATAAAATGATTATGCTTATAAAATCCAGGTTTTTCCTCAAAATCAAAACAACTTTAGCAAATAAGTTTTCAAATCAGTTTAACATCAAGATCCTTAGTACATACCAAATCAGAAATAACCAGAAACAACATAGCACATGTCTCTTACAAGTTCTTCCTACTTAATACATTTAGATAGCCATATTAATCAGGGAATACATGCATAAATTAACACATTTTAGCTTTTATTTCTAATTATCTTAGCATCCTCTATTCCATATCTTTTTAATCTTGCTTACTTAGCTCCATCACAACCTGCAAAAGCATTAGTGGCTGCCCCATTATAAATGAGACACCCCCATGTGCCATGAGCAATAAGGGTCAGATCTATGATCTGGTGTGAGCATTTCTAACATATCCATGATATTAAGCTAAGGATACAGCATAGATATACTTTGCATACTTGACAGGTATTATCATGTACAATACATAAGAGCAAACATATGCAATAAAACAACTTTTATCTGGAACTACTAGGTTGCCTTATCTTTTTCTTATAAATTCCTGGCCTCATCTGCTATAAGGAATCAAAGGGACACATTGCCATGAACTAATTAACATTATGGCACAAAGATCTCAGGACTTAAACAAGCCATGTGCCAACTTGTCTACTTCAAATAGGACAAGCATTCCAGCAGCCTTCTTGGCACAAAATCCTTAGTTATATCACTAAGTGTATTTATGTTCATTCTATCAATGATAGCTAGGTGTACATACCACCTGTACTCATGAAACATACTAGTTACCTTGCAGCCATGATATTGCAAGCAAGTTAAAGGTTACTTTCTAGAGATATAACACCCCAGTCATTCCATCTCACATTATTTATCATAGAAACACCCTATTCAAGCATATACCAGAATGTTTGCAACTGAGAATAAATACATGGCTCTATTGAGTTTATTTTGATTTTTCAAGCAACTATATTTAGCCAGATTTTCAATCTTGTTTAAACATAGTTATTAGGCTTGTAAGTTTCTGTTTAGTTTAGGGCTCAGCACTTATAGAGAAAAACTCCATTGCACCCTTAACCAATTATTTCAAGCCTCAGCACCATACCAATGTATATGCAGCTCATAGTTTTCTTTATCTTTTCATTCTTTGTCTTAAGCCATTATTCAAACTAGTTACAAATACTCTGATATATGTTCCTTAAGGTTTTGGTATAATATACAGAGATGAAAATAGAACAACAAAGTTAAACATCCAGCATAGCAGATCATATCTCATCAAACATTCATGAAACCATCAGCAGCCAACATAGTTTGTAAATCAAAACATGCAAAATATAACATATAAAAGCTTGGCTGCCTAATCCCAGGTCTTAATGCCATGTATATGAGTGAGGATACTCACCTAAATGCTTACACAAACTCAAACCAGAAAACCCTTCAAATCTTTAGCCTTATCTTCCTCTTCTTCCTTAGGTTAATTAATTAGTGAGAGAGCAGTTTTCTGATTGGGCTCTTGGTTTAAATATGGGTTCTGTCTAGGGTTTTGGTGATGCAAAATCCCTATTTTAGCCCAGACCAGAATCATGTATTTGGCATTGCACATTCCTTCCCTCCTAACCCTTAATGTCCCGGCCAATATTTAAAACAAGACTAAATTGTGCCTATTTTCCTTTCTTTTCAGAAAGTGATAACTTTAAGTATTTTTATTATATTTACCTCAAACATGATAATGGTGTGACTTTCTATTTTTCTGCCTATGTACATTTGCTTTCTTGCACTTTGGTTCTTACTGTTTTAGTGTTTCCTTTATTTATTTTCTGCTCCATAATATCTGGATATATATATATACATTTATACAACCATGGGTGTTAATTTAATTTTAACCATTTATTTGCAGAAAACATGTGCATACTTATGTGCATTTCTACACCTATTATTCAAATAAAAATTTCACTTATTCATTATAAGTTAATGTTCTCTTCTGCCTCAATTTTCAGACAAGTCATACATAGGCATATATATATAGATATATTTATATACACACATCCTCAGGAATTTTTAATACTCATGTCTAGGTCTATATTTTCTTTATTTAAAACATTTTATCTAAATGTTTTCCTTCCTTGTTTTAATATCCAGGAATTCTGGATTTTCTCTTAGTGCCATAACTAGTGTGCACGTGCACACATGCACACAACCTTGCACCACTGAAAATCCCACCTATATAATAATTCTGATTTTCCCCCAGAATTTTAATCATTTATTAAAAGAATTTTCCTCAAAATCTTGGGGTATTACAATCACCCCTCCTTTTAGGAATTGTGCCCTCACAATTTACAACATATTCTTTGAGTACTCCTACTTTCTTAGGAAAATTATTCAAATATGCATGAGCAATTTAAATAGTCACTGTCTATCATACATATCAAATTTTCTTAGTAATCTAAGAATTTACCTTTTAAATTTGCAAAGAGCCTAGGGTAATCCATCCTGATTTTATCCTCTAGCTCCCAAGTACAATCACTAGGATCTATACTCCATTGAATTTTTACAAGCTTCAATGTCTTGTTTCTTAATTTCTTTTCTTCCCTTGCCACAATTCCCACTGGCTCTTTTTCATAGATTAGATCTGGATTAATCTGAACTTCAGTAGGCTTTTCTAAGATTTCCTCCTTGTCATGTACCCATCTCCTTAGTTGTGACACATGAAACACATTGTGCATTGCACTCATCTTCTCTGGAAGCTCCAGCTTATAGGCTAGTGAGCCTATCCTTTCCAAAATCTTGTATGGTCCAACATATCTGGGTCTGAGTTTCCCCTGCTTGCCAAATCTCAAGACTTTCTTCATTGGTGAAACCTTAATGAAGACATAATCACCTACTTTGAATTCCACTGACTTCCTCTTTGCATCAACATACTTCTTTTGCCTATCTTGAGCTACTGCCATCCTCTTTCTTACCAGTCCAATTTTCTCTGTGATGTCTTTGACATATTCTGGCCCTAGGATAGCTTTCTCTCCTGCCTCAGCCCAACACATAGGTGATAGACATGGCTTTCCATATAGGGCTTCAAAGGGTGCCATTCCAATTGTGCTTTGGTGGCTATTATTGTATGTGAACTCAGCCAAATGGAGGTGGTCCTCCCAATTTCCTCCAAAATCTAACACACATGCCCTAAGCAAATCCTCTAAAATCTTGTTTACCACTTCTGTTTTCCCATCTGATTGGGGGTGATAAGCAGTGCTTAGGCACAATTCACTCCCCATAGCTTCTTGGAAGCTCCTCCAGAACCTTGAAGTGAAGATTGTATCCCTATCACTCACTATAGTTTTAGGAACACCATGCAGTTTTACCACTTCTCTCATAAAAATTTGGGCTAACCTAGGTGCATTTCTGTCTGCTTTCACTGGTATGAAGTGGGCTACTTTAGTCAGCCTATCTACAATCACCCAAATACTTGTATTTCCCCTTTTGGATCTAGGAAGGCCATCTATGAAATCCATAGATATGTCTTCCCACTTCCACTGTGGTATGCTAAGTGGCTGCAATAACCCTGAAGGTCTTTGGGTCTCAGCTTTTATTTGTTGACAAACCATGCACTTAGCAACATATCTGGCTACATCAGACTTCATTCCCTTCCACCAATAGTCCCTTTTTAAGTTTTGGTACATTTTGGTGCTGCCTGGATGTATTGAATATTTGCTCCTATGGTACTCATTAAGGATTTCTTCTTTCAATTCTATGATGTTTGGGACACATATCCTACCCTTGTACCTTAAGTATCCTTTTACATCAATGTGATAATCCTTCACTTCTTCCTTCTTTAATAGGAGAGACCTCTTTTCTGCTAAGTCTTGATCTTCTTCTTGCATTTTTGCCACCTTCAAGGCCAAGTTTGATTGTAAAGTAATTAAACTTAACCTTCCTTTACTCTTTTCTTCCTCAATTATCTCCATACTTATCCCACTGTTCTCATCTATTTCCAAATCAGTGAGCATGGTCAAATCTCTAAACTCATCCATCATTAACATGGCCATTTTTGCATGCTGCCTACTCAATGCATCTGCCACTTTATTAGCCTTGCCTGGTGTATAAAGTATATCTAAGTCATAAGCAGCAAGAAATTCAATCCATCTGTGTTGTCTCATATTTAAATCTTTTTGTGAAAAGAGATATTTTAAGGCCTTGTGATCAGTGTATAAAATGAACTTTGCACCTAATAAGTAATGCCTCCAAAGCTTCAAGGCATAAACTACTGCTGCCAACTCAAGATCATGAGTTGCATATCTAGTTTCATGGGGTTTTAGTTGTCTAGATGCATAGGCTATGACCTGATCTTGCTGCATCAACACAGCCCCTAGCCCTGACCCACATGCATCTGTATATACAACCAATCCCTCATTGCCTTCTGGTACTCTCAACACTGGTGATTTTACCAAAGCCTCCTTGATCTGGGTGAAAGCTTGTTCACACTTATCAGTCCATATAAACTTTTGGTTCTTCCTAGTCAGGTTAGTGAGTGGCATTGCTATTTTAGAAAATCCTTGTATGAACCTCCTATAGTATCCTGCCATCCCCATAAATGACCTTACTTCACTAACATTGTTAGGCTTCTTCCATGCTTGGATTGCTACTATCTTATTGGGGTTTACAGAAATTCCCCTAGCAGAGACAACATGTCCAAGAAAGTGTACTTCCTCTTGCCAGAACACACACTTAGAAAATTTTGCTTTCAAATCTTTTTCTCTTAATCTAGATAAGACCAAATGTAAGTGGTTCTCATGTTCCTCTATTGTTCTAGAGTAGATTAGAATATCATCTATAAAAATCAGAACAAACTTGTCTAAGTAATCTCTGAATATCCTATTCATTAGGTCTACAAAGTAAGAAGGGGCATTTGTTAGCCCAAATGGCATAACCAGAAACTCATACAAACCATATCTTGTGTTGAATGCTGTATATTTAATACTTGATTCCTCAACTTTCATCTGATGAAACCCAGATGCCAAGTCTAGCCTAGAAAACACTTTAGCTCCACTGAGTTGATCAAAGAGATCATCTATCCTGGGTAATGGGTATTTGTTTTTGATGGTTACTTTGTTTAATTCTCTATAATCTATACACATTCTTAAAGTACCATCATGCTTTTTAACAAATACTACAGGAGCTCCCCAGCATGAATTACTTGGCCTTATAAACCCCTTGGCTTCTAATTCTTCCAGCTGGTTCTTTAGCTCTTTTAATTCACTTGGCCCCATCCTTGTAGGCTTTTTGATAACTGGGCTAGCCCCAGGCATAAGGTTAATCTGGAATTCAACAGGTCTATGGTGTGAGACACCTTTTACTTCCCCAAATACATCCAAGTATTCTTTAACTATGGGGATTTCATTAATAGCTATTTCCTTGGAATTATTTTCTAATTCAATTAAATGATTTAGACTGTTTTCTTTGATAGGTTCACATAGAATTGTAACCCTTTGGCCTTTAGAATTTTGTAGTGAAATGGTGGATGCATCTAGGTCAATTATGGCTTTGAATTGTCTTAGCCAATCTGCCCCTAATATAACTCCTATATTTGGGAAATTTAGAACATATAAATTGGAAACAAATGTGTTTCCTCCTATGTTCAAATTCACATCCACACAGATCATATCTAATACACTAGAACTTCCTAAAGGGCTTTGTATTAACAGAGGTACTTCAGCCAAAATGCAGTTCATTTTCAACCTTTTAACTATTTCATGGGAAATGAGTGAGTGGGTTGCCCCGGTATCATATATTACAGCTAAAGGTATGGTACAAATAAATAGTGTACCTTCCACTTGACCATGGTTTTCAGCATTAGCCTCAATTATGGCCTTGCCCCTACCTTCCAGGTTTGCCACTTTCCCTTGTTGCTTATTTTCTGGGCAATTTCTTTTCATATGCCCTTCCTTCCCACATAGATAGCATTTGAAAGCTCCCCCTTTAAGCTCTGGGCATCTTGGCTTAATATGGCCTTCTTTCCCACAATGGTTGCAAACTATTTTTCTTTTGGCTTCATTGGGCTTTGCATCTACTGCCTTCTTACCATCTGCCTCTCCTTTCTTCTTATCATAAGGATGGTACTTCCCTTTGTTCTTCTTGTTACTATTGTTTTTGAAATTCCTGAACTTATCTCTTTCCTTGTCATGCTGCTCAATCTTCAGAGCCAAATCTATCACTTGATCAAAAGTTCTGTCAGCATAAGGTAGTATAGCCCTGCTAAGTCCTGGGTTCAATCCCTTGATGTATCTATCATTTTTGGATGCTTCATCAGCCACTAACATTGCCCCATAGGTAGACAATCCCTCAAACTTCTGGGTATATTCTGTGACATTCATAGTCCCCTGTCTAAGTTTGATGAACTCCTCAAGTAAAGTGGTTTTTGCTGAGGCTGGAACAAACCTTGCCTCTAACATCTCCTTAAATTGATTCCAATTAATATCATTTTCATTCCGGCCAGCTATGATCACCTCCCACCAACTCAAAGCTGCACCTTTTAATTGCCTTGAGGCCACTTGCCTCTTCCTTTGGTCATCTAGTTGCATATCAGTGAAGATCCTCTCTAATGTCCTCAGCCATGCTTGAATCTCCATTACACTTTCAGTTCCTTCAAAGCTCTTGCCTCCCAAGTTGGTATAAGTCTTCACTAACTTGGAGAGCTCCTCATGTGGGTTCTCAGGTCTGTGCCCAATTCCATCTCTCAAAACTCTCACAAATTCCTGCATGTCAAGCATTTGTGGTGTGCTAGATCCTCCTTGATGATGAGACCCTCTTCCTACCATATTTCTAAAAGTATATGTATTTCATCTTATTAGTTTATAACACTTAGCTTTTATTTTAAATTGATTGTATCTTTTCCTATTTAATCATTGTGTATGTCACATGCACACACATACATACATTCAGGGAATACTTATAAGCAGTCAAATATACAAACAAACCTAGTATAAACATAAGCATACAAACATTTGCTGTGTTAATTAAAACATAGCTCTGATACCAAATGAAATGACCCTCCTATTTACACACTAATTTCATTAGTGATTTTTTTTTTTTTTTAGAGATGATATATGGATATATCATCTATTACAAATATATTTCCCAGGGTCATTTTCTTTTCTCTAATAAACAAAAATATATCCAGGATCTTTCACAATATAGAAATATTGTTTTAATTCTAAATCATTTTTAACATACATATATGAAGATATCTATGTTATATTCTACTTGAATCAGAGCATAATAATAAGTAGAAATCCTTTTTAAATTTGCATAAATGTGATAAATTCCCTTTTAAATTAAAACTTAATGTATCCTGATTTTTGACTATAGTGTCTACTGAAAATATGTACTTTAGGCTGTTATTAAACTTAAGAAATGATCAAGCAATAATCAGTGGAAAGCAAGCTTATAATACAGATGATTTTCTTAAAGTCTGAATATTATCAAACTCAGGTTAAAAGAAAGTGGATCCTAAGTGAACACAAGCAACATCTAGGCGTAATGGAAACGCGCCTAACTTATACATTCAAGGTCACGAGTTCGAGTACCATGCTGGTCGGTTCAAACACAATTTTTGGTTTTTCTTTTTATTTTCTCCTGTATGGCTGAAATCTGATACCTACCTATAATTGTACATATATATTTAATTTTTGCCTATAACCTATCATACAAAACAATTCTTCTTGCATAACTATTTTTGAAATCCATTCTTTCAACTGTTTTAAGAATTTACATTTATATTTTTGCCCAATATCAACATGTACACAGATATACATGTACATGTCAGTGTTTTTTTTCTTTTTCCAGAAAACTGAGCTCAATTGTTCCCTTGCTTCATTGATTTGAAGTGAAACATTTGGCCTGACCTATGGCCTAACCATATGGTTACCCTGGCCAGTCTTTTGTTTGCATTTTTACAACCCAGATTATACACAAAACATTGATACCTTTCCTTTCCAAAAGCATGTATATATATTTGTATGAATCAGACATTTTGTGATCAGATATATATCATTCTTCCTAATCATACTTCTCTTTTTAAAAATACATCTTCAGGGTATAAACACTTTTTCTTGCATCTGGACTTATGTCAATATTATAAATTGAAGATATAGCAGTTTAATTCTTTTCTGGGTGTGCTCAATATAATTTTCTATATATCTTTATTCTTTTTGAAAGAACTCAGGCTTAACTGAAATCATCATAAAATGATTATGCTTATAAAATCCAGGTTTTTCCTCAAAATCAAAACAACTTTAGCAAATAAGTTTTCAAATCAGTTTAACATCAAGATCCTTAGTACATACCAAATCAGAAATAACCAGAAACAACATAGCACATGTCTCTTACAAGTTCTTCCTACTTAATACATTTAGATAGCCATATTAATCAGGGAATACATGCATAAATTAACACATTTTAGCTTTTATTTCTAATTATCTTAGCATCCTCTATTCCATATCTTTTTAATCTTGCTTACTTAGCTCCATCACAACCTGCAAAAGCATTAGTGGCTGCCCCATTATAAATGAGACACCCCCATGTGCCATGAGCAATAAGGGTCAGATCTATGATCTGGTGTGAGCATTTCTAACATATCCATGATATTAAGCTAAGGATACAGCATAGATATACTTTGCATACTTGACAGGTATTATCATGTACAATACATAAGAGCAAACATATGCAATAAAACAACTTTTATCTGGAACTACTAGGTTGCCTTATCTTTTTCTTATAAATTCCTGGCCTCATCTGCTATAAGGAATCAAAGGGACACATTGCCATGAACTAATTAACATTATGGCACAAAGATCTCAGGACTTAAACAAGCCATGTGCCAACTTGTCTACTTCAAATAGGACAAGCATTCCAGCAGCCTTCTTGGCACAAAATCCTTAGTTATATCACTAAGTGTATTTATGTTCATTCTATCAATGATAGCTAGGTGTACATACCACCTGTACTCATGAAACATACTAGTTACCTTGCAGCCATGATATTGCAAGCAAGTTAAAGGTTACTTTCTAGAGATATAACACCCCAGTCATTCCATCTCACATTATTTATCATAGAAACACCCTATTCAAGCATATACCAGAATGTTTGCAACTGAGAATAAATACATGGCTCTATTGAGTTTATTTTGATTTTTCAAGCAACTATATTTAGCCAGATTTTCAATCTTGTTTAAACATAGTTATTAGGCTTGTAAGTTTCTGTTTAGTTTAGGGCTCAGCACTTATAGAGAAAAACTCCATTGCACCCTTAACCAATTATTTCAAGCCTCAGCACCATACCAATGTATATGCAGCTCATAGTTTTCTTTATCTTTTCATTCTTTGTCTTAAGCCATTATTCAAACTAGTTACAAATACTCTGATATATGTTCCTTAAGGTTTTGGTATAATATACAGAGATGAAAATAGAACAACAAAGTTAAACATCCAGCATAGCAGATCATATCTCATCAAACATTCATGAAACCATCAGCAGCCAACATAGTTTGTAAATCAAAACATGCAAAATATAACATATAAAAGCTTGGCTGCCTAATCCCAGGTCTTAATGCCATGTATATGAGTGAGGATACTCACCTAAATGCTTACACAAACTCAAACCAGAAAACCCTTCAAATCTTTAGCCTTATCTTCCTCTTCTTCCTTAGGTTAATTAATTAGTGAGAGAGCAGTTTTCTGATTGGGCTCTTGGTTTAAATATGGGTTCTGTCTAGGGTTTTGGTGATGCAAAATCCCTATTTTAGCCCAGACCAGAATCATGCATTTGGCATTGCACATTCCTTCCCTCCTAACCCTTAATGTCCCGGCCAATATTTAAAACAAGACTAAATTGTGCCTATTTTCCTTTCTTTTCAGAAAGTGATAACTTTAAGTATTTTTATTATATTTACCTCAAACATGATAATGGTGTGACTTTCTATTTTTCTGCCTATGTACATTTGCTTTCTTTCACTTTGGTTCTTACTGTTTTAGTGTTTCCTTTATTTATTTTCTGCTCCATAATATCTGGATATATATATATACATTTATACAACCATGGGTGTTAATTTAATTTTAACCATTTATTTGCAGAAAACATGTGCATACTTATGTGCATTTCTACACCTATTATTCAAATAAAAATTTCACTTATTCATTATAAGTTAATGTTCTCTTCTGCCTCAATTTTCAGACAAGTCATACATAGGCATATATATATAGATATATTTATATACACACATCCTCAGGAATTTTTAATACTCATGTCTAGGTCTATATTTTCTTTATTTAAAACATTTTATCTAAATGTTTTCCTTCCTTGTTTTAATATCCAGGAATTCTGGATTTTCTCTTAGTGCCATAACTAGTGTGCACGTGCACACATGCACACAACCTTGCACCACTGAAAATCCCACCTATATAATAATTCTGATTTTCCCCCAGAATTTTAATCATTTATTAAAAGAATTTTCCTCAAAATCTTGGGGTATTACATAAATTGATGATGTATGAAATTGTAAATAGATGGCAAGTGATGAATTGTAATGTAATAATCTTTAATCTACATGAAATGATAGTGTAGATTCTAGAAATAATTATATTAATTCGTACAAATAACAATGCGAATTAATACGGTTATTTCGGGATTATTTGAATTGATTATTTGTTTGTTGTTATTGATTGTTGTTATTGCTTGTTTATTTACTTTGACACCATCCCAGTTATCACACTGCAAGTTCCCTTTGTTATGTTTTGATTTTGAATTGAATTGGAATCGGGTTGAAATGATAAATACCCAAATTGAAATTTGACCTAGGATAGAGAATTAAATAAAACCCGATTGGTCAATAATTTGATTTAAAAATAAAATGAAGATTTTATTTGAATAAATAATATGGTTTTGAAATGAAGTTGAAATTTAAATTTTAATGAAAGGAAATGTTAATATTTAAAAATCTGAAACAAAATGTTAAAAATGAAATTGATGAAAGAATATTGTTGATTTGAAATTATTAAAATTTGAAATGATTTAATAATTAAGTTTGAAATTATAATTAAGTTGAAATTATTAAACTTTGAAATTATTGAATAATTAAGTTTTGAATTATTTAATACTTAAATAAGATTAAATTATTTAATGATTAAATTAAATTGAAATTCTTTAATAAGAAAATTGAACTTTTGAATAAGTGAATTTTACTTCGTAAATAATTGAAATTGAGTTTTCTTTATTAAGTAAGTTTTGGAAAATTATTTAAGAAAGTAAATAAGTGAAATTGAATTTCTTTAACAAGAAATGAAAATGTGATATTTTTGGAATTAATGTAAGACCTGAAATTGAAAGAATTGATTTGACGAATTTAATTTAATTCAAAATTGTAAGTTTTGATTTAAGGAAGTTGAACTTAAGAAATTGATTTAATGAATTGGAAATTTAATAGAAATTGTTTTGAACGATAAAGTAACTTAACGAATATTGAATGAAATCGATAAATGAATTTGGAATTGATTTGAATGATATATTAAATTGATTTAAACGATTTCGAAATGAAACTTATATACGAACTTGAACCAATATTTGAATTGTTTTAAAAAGAGATTGAAATTGAATTATAAGATTTTGAAATGATTATTTGGAAGTTTTGAAACGTAAATTATTGGAAATTGGTTTTGAAAGACAAATGAATGTTGATTTACGAATTCTAATTGAAATTGTAATTGATTTGGTTTTTGAAATATATAAACGACCAATCAGTGTAATAATTACGAAAGTTATTAAAGAGACCGGAATTCGGTTATGGATATACTCTCTATCTAAACCGAAAACCACTTTAATAACTATACGCGGAGTGATGATCCAGAATGAAGTGGTTGGAATGGTGTCGTGTTGACTGAAGAAAGTGAACGATAATGGATAGCCTTGACACTTGTGTCAAATTGGAAATGACTAAAACAGGAGCTGTGCCGGGCCAATGGAGGATTAGCTACCTCAAGTGGACACACTCCTTCGAACTACTTATACTTGTTGTCGATTGGTGCACCCTTGATTTTGGGAGTGTTGTTTCACGGTGTTGCGGGCGCTGCGGCGTTGCGTTCTCACCAGTCCGGATCAGGCGAATGGTAGTATCACTACCTTGGGTATTGCCTCATGTGCCTTGTCATACTTGTATTCCATTTATGCGCGACCACTACGATTTTGATTTGTACCTTTAGTATATGGATTTCCCTCTGGTGACTTCCGGTTTTGGGGAAACTACGGTCTTGTATATGCTTTTGGGAATAAAAACGTGTTAAGGGTGGAATGGGCCATGACTTAACACTATTTTGATATCTTATTATTACCGATAGACATTATCTACTTATCGTACATTACTACCTAGTAGATAGTTTAACGGATCCTTAAAGGATGGTTATTCCAAACATCCTTTGAGTTACTTGTATTTCAATTGCTATTTCACTTGAGTTGGATTTATTAATATAAGAATGTTAATCCTAACTCGAGTGTCTTGTGTTTTGCTTTACGCTCGGGTCAGACTGAGTGTACCAGTATTCGAGACTCACATTTGGAGTTGGAGCTTTGCTTGAAGATCCAGCCATCTATTCTGCTTTCTGTATTCGATGATTCCAGTGATGTATTCTGATTTGTATCTGATGTATCGTATTACTCTTCTGTTGTAAACTCTGATGTATTTTATATATTCATATAGTAGCTTCATGAACTACTATCTCTTTTATTTCCGCTGCAATTATTACTCTGTGTCTGTGTTCTGTGATTATTTATTTACTGTATATGTTCAGTTTTGCCAAATTTAAATTAACAACGCGGTATTTTGAGCAATTCAACTCCGGCATGAGTGTCTACATATACACTTATAATGGATGCGAATGGTCCAAAATTCCGGGTCGTTACATTGATGCATCGATAGATAAGTATAATATTACATACTCGCACTATTTCTGCCAATACTATAATAGCATATCAAATATGAAACTTCATTTAAATACTTATTACAGGCTATTTATTTCTTTTTACTGTAACTAATTTACAGTCGAGTTTTTTTTACCAAATATCATAAACCCATAGAAATAACCTTTACAGAAAACAATTTCCTATATTACACACAACTGGAATAGAAATCACATTTCTCATTTCGTATTAAGTATCTGTTAGCATTTTATACAATTTTTATTTTCAATGCCTCTTTATCAAGTAGAAGTGACTATTCACTCTCTTCATCCCAACTATGCCAAAGTTACATCCACTCGTACATTCACTTTCCATTCCAAATGGTCGAACCATTCAAAAGTAAACCCTTATTGTAATCAATCATATTGAATATATGATTTCTCTTTATAGTATATTTGCTTATTTCAAATGAACTAGTATTATCGAAGTTTCGTACATTATGAACTGTGACTATTCACTATATAACATTTATATATGATAAAATATGGATCAAATATCCATAATCGAGTATTGCTTAGGAGTTCAAAGCTCATAAAAGACAATACACAATCTCGGACAATTAAACTCTTAAATGACCAATGTATGATTAGTTTAGTGGTTTTGTAAATTGGCTCTTGCGTGAATCTTGAAGAGACAACATGCCAAAGGATTTAAAGGTAAGTATATGTTATATTTCTTTATCAATCTTTAATTTAGTTCATCTGTATACCTTAACTAATAAATACATTATGAATTTATTAGTTGCACAAATTTATCAATGTAAATTATTTTAACCTTATATTGAAGATGTTCTTACAATATTAGAAAGGTTAAATGGTACCATTCATTATTCTAATAAGGCTGCTACTAGAATTTTATGTTCCTCAAAACCCAAAAAGGAAACATAGAAATTTTTTGATTTCTCAAGTGGGTGTTAGGACTCACTTGCCTTGAGATTCCGATCTTGAGTTCGCTCACGAAATCATAAGCCTACAACTTATGAATAACACTTATCGGTCGTATCATGTACAATCCCTAACCCATCGTCTTTGTCCTAATCTCAACCTTGAAATTTCTTAAAAATTAAAAGAGATTATTCACTCTTACCTACCATTTCATGACGGCCTAAGTATAATGCATACACCTTAAGTTTGCTCAACAAATATGTGCATTTATCTTATGCTGTCTAACGGTATGTTAATAATAATACACATAACGTCTCTAGCTTGAGATGGCTCAACAACTGGAGAGTACGTAAGTAGTTTATTAATATATAAATGGTAGAGGCAACAAATATATTAAAGATTAATAATCTTTAATATATGTTTATTTGAATGGTATCGATTTAGGGAATAATGTGTTTCTTATAAAATACCCTTGTAATTAAAGTGTTAGACCCATCTTAAATTGCGGTATAAGTACTATGCGTATGTATTTATTCCTTAAATCTAATTTGACCTTCTTTCCAGTTCCACATATATTGTACATTCATTTTATACAAGTTTAATTTATTTATAACGTTTTATAATTTAATTAACTTATATAATATTCTTATGTTTATTTTTAATTAAATCATATTTAGCTAATTTTAATTATTATTAATTTAATCATATTATATCAATTCAATTTATTTATATAAAATTTATAAAATTTTACATTACTCATCTTAAACCATTTAAGATAGTTAATCGACTAAAACATTTATAGTTTGTTTTTATGTACATATCAATATATAAATAGATTTTAATTAATTAATTTTTAATTAATTAATTGTTAATTAAACTTATTTAATTAATGTTTTTAATTAGTTGTAAATTTCAATATAATTTAATTTATCCTAAATAGTTTTAAAATAAATCAATAACTAAAGAAATTATAGTTATACACATATACCAATACATACGTTTCAATCAATTAACTTTCAGTTAATTAATTAATTCAATTAATTAATCATATTATTTTTAAAAATTAATTACTTAAGTTCTAAAAACAATTTTTAAAAATTAAATGCATTTTATAATTTTTATAAAATTTCCTTTTATATTTTAAACTTAACTTAAACTTAAAATATAATTTGTAATTTTCAAATAGATTTTGAAATCAGTCGAAGGTTAAAAATCCAAATTTTCCTTTATATTGAGGATAACCTTTAGGCTTACTTCACCCCTCAAACCATTTTAATAGCCTGGTAGGGCATAGTACTTAATAACCCCAACCCAACCTTCAACACTATCTTTATAGATACCCTACATGATGGGTAGGCTTTAATCAATTAAACCTAACATTTAATTTTTGACATAGTCTCTAATATCATTGAAGGAACCAGTCAGTCAGAATCGAGTTAAATAAGTGAATCTCATAATTTTCATTTTGATCTTAGTTGAGTCTATGAAGCCAAAATGGATTTGAGATCCGATCTAAAATATTTCAAATAAAATCATCATTTTATTTAATATGTTTAAATATTTATTTTATAAGTTCTAGTTTACAAGTATATCAAATATGCTTGTTTGTGAGAAGTGCATGTGCTACAGATAAGAAATGTACATAGTTAATGTGGCTGTATGTAGGTGCGGGGATTTACACTGAAGCAGACCTATTTCCCCTTTACATATGCCTTTGTTGTCTAAGGTTTTGAATTAAAATATATATAATAGAGTACTTTTAATTAAGATGAATATAAGAGGGTTTGAATTACATGTTTCAAGATGAATAGTTAAAACACAAGATGAATTATATAAAGTCAAAGCATAAGAATATAAGAAACACATAAAAAATAATTAAATCAGAGAATTATCTTAGGATGTTACCTAAAGTCACACCTTGAATAATGAATCGATGCTCCTAGATTCTTGAATCAGCCTTATGATTTTGCGAAGATCAAGAGTTATGAACCACCTTTGATAAATTGATTTAATTTATCTTATTTTGGGGGAGTTTTAGCCATGGGGGCCATAACAATTTCGGCTATTAAGGGAGAGCATGTAACATCCCCCATTTGAGTTCCAAAATTAACGGCTACCGATGCTGTAGTCATCCATAGTTATTAATCCTTGGCGACCAAATACGGTAATGTTAGATACATTGATATAACAAAAACACGTGGATATGGAAAATTTGTAAAATTATAAAACAACTTTCACATTCCATTTCAAAACATTTTAGGTTCATTACACAATCCCAATACGAGAACCACATTCAGAGAAAATATAATTATTACAACACACGTCAAGAGCGATGAAGATGCCCCCTTGGATGATCAGAGTATATATATAGGCAGTTAAACAATTTTCACTTTATAATTAAAACACAAAGAAATCAAAATAGAAAGAACTCTTATTATCTAACTTGCCTCCTACATGTCTCCGGAAGCTTATTCTTCTAAAGAGGTACGTGAAAACCTCAACTCTAAATCTACTCAAAATCAATTGAGCACCCGAGAGTTTAAGGAGAAAACATAAACTTTGAGTCAGATATAAAGCCTGGTATGAATAATAATCTACCATCTCAAACCACTTACATATCTAGTGAGACCATGCCGCTTAGCGGAACGGGTTTTCCCCTCACTAATACCTTCCAAAATTTTATAATAACCATATATTGTGCTTCTGCATCCACAATGGTTAAAAACATAATAATTCAAAATATTATGAGGATATGCAAACAAGTAAATCAATTCTCAATTTTCCATCCCTATTCATTTGACTATCTATCTTAGTTATGGTTGCTAGGGTCACTACTAACCCAATAATTTTCACGGGCTAACTAATAACCCGTTTAAAGCTTATGGGCTCCCTGTCTGGTTTTATAGTTTTCATGGGATCGCTAAGAACCTATTGGCTCCTGCCAATAACTTCATTGTTTCATGGGATCTCCCTGAACCTTTTGGTATCTCCAATAACTTCTCGCCTATCCTAGTTTTGTGGGGTCTGACTCTTTATTAATAGGGTAGTAATACCCTAGAATGAGTCACTGAGTGTATATATATGAGAGAGCGTATTTGTTAGTGTTATAAAAGGTTTTAGTATTGTGTTAATTTGTTCCGTTTTGTATTTACAAATTTTGGTTGGTGCATAGGACGCTATGACACCGATAGGGATTTCTAAACACTTAATAGGACAGACTGACACAATATTGTTTTGAAATATAGGTAAATGAAATAATTTTGCCTATTATATATTTTGTATATAAAATAATAATTTTATAAATGATATAATTGGTTGTAATATTTTGGTTGTTAGGTACTGAAATTTATAAATATTTGTTGAACATAAAGATCTATAAATAAAATAAATGTAAATGGGAAATTTAGAACTTAAGTCCGGGATCTTTGAAAATTTCTTTCAAAGGATTTGGAATATAATATTTGTATTATTTAGAAGTATTTTCTGATATAAATTTTTCAATGCAATTTGGAGGAATGTTTTAAAGAAATTTTGGAAAGAAATAAGTTTTATTATCCCTTCTCCGTCGTTGGAACATAATTTCGGTGATGAGTGCACGCCTCATCGACGTTCATTTTCGAGTTTCAAAGTGGGAAGGCCATTGTAGTAGTTTTACTACAGATCTAGTTTGATAAACAAATAAATTTTTTAAAGTTTAAATATGATTGGATATAAAAGTTATGAGTGTATATATATATGTATATATTATTTTAAATGATTTGAAATGGAACCCGACATTTAGTTCTTAAACTTCTATGAATTAGAGATTTCAATTATTGAAATGGAATAAAATTTTAACTGTTTAATAATTGAAACTTCTAAATGAAAATAAGAAATGATATGCTAAGTTATAACTGAAATATACAAGGAATTTGAAATTTGTAACTTGTAAACGAAAAGAATATGAAAATAAGAAATGATAATTATTGAAACTTAAGTTAATTAAAATAAATAAGTCAAACTTGTGTAACTTTCAATTGCATTCTTAAAGAAATATGTATATAATTTAACAATTATAAAAACTTGAAATGTTATAAGAATATGTGATGGAATTTTTACAAGTAAAACTTATGTAATGGAAGTGCCCAATGAAATTTAATTTTATAAATAAGAAATTTGATATGAAAATAGTTATAAACTTGAGTTAAAATTTTAGTACTACTAATTAAATGAAATAGAAAATGAGTACTGTAAGTAAAGGATTTTGAACTTAAGTTAATATTGAAACTATTTATAATTAAAGTAAATAATAAAATGAATGTAATGCAATAAAAGTAATTGACATGATATGAATAAATGAAAATGAATTTTTGTAAGTAATAAAGGAAAAATAATTTTGAACTATGACTTCAATGTGATATAATTTCGGAAGTAAGTACTGATTTCAAAAGTGATATGATTTGAATTGAATATGATATTTTGATATCAATTATGAAATGATTTTGGAAATGTAAATGAACCATTCGGTGTGTAATAAGCGATTGGTTGTTAAAGAGACCGAGATCGGATATTGTCATACTCTCTGTCGATACCGAAAACCACTTTGACAACTGTGTACGCGGTGGAGATTTCAGAATGAAGTAGTATGGTCGCGAAGATCCTAAAGATATATACGTGGACCTGACTCCCATGAGTTAGCTTAAGGTGGCTAAAACAGGAGCAATTGACGGGCTAAGTGAGGTCATCCTCCGATCGGGCACATTCCATCGATACTATATTCCGACTTTGCGAATTATTTGGTGGCCACCCTCGATTTTTTTATTCGGGAGTGTGTTCCGAGGTGGGTGGTAGTAGTTGCTATGCGTTACCACCGGTCCGGAAGTGTAATTGGTATATCTACCCTGGCATTGCCTAGTTGTGCTGTGTCACCTACCCTAGCGTGCCTTCTACGAGTTTGTTTTGTACCATACCTATGGAGTGCCCTCTGACGACGTCCAGTACGGGCGGGATTACGGTACTGTATAGACTATGGGAATATATAAAAATGTGTTAAGGAGGAAAATGTAACGCCTTAATGCAATTTTAATAGTTTATCTTACTGTAGACATATTATAATAGCGTATTGTACTATATAGTAGATAGTTTCCTTAGGAGATGTGAATCCCGAACACCTCTTAAGTTACTGCACTCACGTTAGACACTGGATAGGAGATGTCAAACCCCGTTAACATCTTCGACGCCGTTCCACTAATAGTTATTTACCGTTGATTTAACTCACATAAGATCATTTAGTTCTGACTCGAGTGTTTTGTCTTTTCAATTCGCTCGTGTCAGCCTGAGCATTTCAGGATTTGAAGACCTTATTTCTGGAGGACGAAGATGAAGATTTGTACTACTATTATTTACTATATTTATTCCACTGCATTCATACTGTTCCGCTGCATTATTATTTGTTTATCTTTGATAAGTGTAACTCTGATTTTTGTATTGTATAAGTATAATCAAATGTTTTGTATACAGCTTCATGAACTGTTATTTGATTATTATATTTTTTCATTCCGCTGCGAGATTCTGTTTTGTTTTTTTTCTTTCTCTGCTTTTTCATATTCACCCCAATAACAATCCGCCCTTCTGTATGGTTTGAGTCGGCATGTGTGTCTTCTTAAAGCATACAAAAAGGTGGGATGTTACATCTGTCAATAACTTAATCCAGATATAGTTTTCATGGGTTCACTACAAACCTATTGCCCTCTGCCAATAACTCTTTCTATTCATAGTTTTCATTGGATTACTATGAACCTATTGGCCCCTGCCAATAACTTTTCCAAATCATAGTTTTCATGGGTTTACTATGAACCTGTCCATCTGACAACTTCTTTAATCCGTATTTATGCATCCTACATTCAAGTCTATTTGACCTTCTGGATGCAATTCTACTCATTCAAGAGTTAACTCAATTTATATTCACTACTGGATCAACCTAGATGGTTATTCTGCCCTTTTTTCTTAAAATACAGTTAGGGTCCATTAAAATCTGAATATATGTAATAGAAGAAGTAAACATAATAACATAATAACACCAGCATCTTTGGTTTAATATCCTTAAAATCATTTTCATATAAAACATAGTTAATCCCTTTAACCTATTATTTTATTATCAAGGAAAGCTTCTTCAAAAAAATCATACTTAAAAGCCATTTTAAAACCCCTGAAATTTTTCCATGCGTTTTCCTTTAAAAATGAGATTGGGTTCTTTGTTTTTAAAACTAAGGCTTTCGAAACCTTAAACCTTTACTTTTGAAACCATTGGATAACCTCCTCGAAAGCATTTAAATCTTCTTTTCAAAACACTAAGCATATGCCTTTCGAAACACTTTAAATCATCTCTTTCGAAACCATCCAAACATACAATTTGAAAGTATTAAAGCATTACTTATTAACTCTAAGAAGCATAGCTTCGAAACCATTTAAAGTACCCCTTTCGAAACCATTGAAAGTACCTATTTCGAAACCATTGGATTTATCTTTAAAAATACCTTTTGGGTCAAAGTGAATATAAACAAAAGTATTCCTTTTGAAACTATTAACCTTTAAATAAACATATTGGAGAAAAACTGATGGCTTTGGAACTATCCTTTTGAAAGCATTTATCATTTTAGTAAAACATTTGAAGGTTGGCTTCGAAACCCATTTTGAAGCCATTGCTTTCGAAACCGTTAACCCTTTCGAAAGCTTTAGGAAGTGGCTTAGTACATTTATAAAACAAAAGCTACCTTTCTAATTGATTGATGATTTCAATCCATTTGTAAGGCATAGGGTCGGCAGCATGGTTTCGATTGGGTTGAAACCACCTTTTCGAAAGCATTAGTTTAGAAACATAATATCTCATTCGAAAGCTGCACCTTAAACAGAAACGCAGCAACCCCTTCGAAAGCCATTTAAAAGACCCTTTCGAAAGCATTGGTTTTGACTCCTTCGAGAGCATTCATTAAAAAATGCAAGCGCATTTATTTGGATAGTAAAACAAAGGTTTTGACCCCATTGAAAGTAAGGTTTCGACACCATGCCTTCCACCTTTCTCCAATCCACTACGTATCAACTTATTGATACCTTGTGTATTGGTTTCGGCTTGATTGGTTTCGACTCGTTTGGTTTTGACTTGGTTGAGGTGGAAGCATAGGGTCGAAAGGTTGCTTCTAAAAGAGGCGGAACATACTTTTTGGGTAAAGACTGAGTTAATGCCTTTTTAAGTAATTACTTTTTACTAACCTGCCTATTTGTAAACATTTAATTGGTTGCCATAACTTTTCAAATTCTTTCCCAAATAAAACTACCGCATAATTTCAGATCAAAATAAAAATGATTTAACAATTAAGCCCTTCCTTAAGCCAAAACAATTAAAACACTTTAGCCCTTCATCTAAAATAATTTAATTTCTATAGTAAATTACTTGGAAAAAATCCCCAAAAAATAATAGAAATTCACTTTTAATATGTTATCTAACATATATAAATTTTAGACCCAAATTCTTCATAAAATAGCCAAAATTAAAATCTAAACCCAATTATTCATATTTTTCTTTGAAAATTCATAATAAATTCTCCATTGCTTGGAAAATTATAAAAATTAAAAGCCATCTCCAAAATAATGTTTTACATAACATATAATTTGCTCATGGCATTCAAAATTTAATATAAATGATTTTACCCCTAAAACTATATAAAAAAATTATCAAACAACATTGTTTGAATCCAACATATCATAAAATCCAAGCATATCATCATCAAATATCATCATAATGGTTTCAAACTTAAACCCAAAAATCAAATGATCATGAAACAAAAATAGAGATAGTTTTGATTATTTTTCACCTTGATTAGGATAAGGAACTTGAGATTTTATTTAGATTAATATTCCTTGCTCGAATTCCTTAGCTCTTGATTAATTTTCCCCTTTTCTTCCCTAGGTAATGGCCGGCTTGAACCTTTTGATTTACATTTTATGTGTTTGAGTAAATGAACGTGAGTGGTAAAGGAAACGAAATTTAAAGGTAATGGGATTATGGTGTGCAATTTACCCATTAAGACCTCACGTTAACTGCTCTCCTAATTAACGTGCAAAACAATTTATAAGCCCATTTTTTAATTTATTAATTAAGCCTGGCCTCTATTTTAAATTTTAAAATCTCAATCCCCTTATCACTCTAATATTTACATTATTCTATTTAATTTGTCTAATAAATCTCCTTAATAATTTTATTAAAAATTAGTGGTGTTATAGGCTCCCCTCCTTAAAGAATTTCGTCCTCAAAATTCAGTAAGGACTAAATACCAAACATACCAATCATTTGTAACAACACCTAATGATCACACTAACTTACCCGACTAGCAATTATCTACATAAATCTAATATAGGCATACCGTTAAAGTAGATCAGGATAAGTATCTGTAATCTTTTCTTCTGTCTCCCAAGTACAGTCCTTCTCTTTATTACTCCACTGAACTTTCACCAACTTGACTATCTTGTTCCTCAATCTTTTCTCATCTCGTGCTACAACTCGAACTGGTTGTCTAACAAAAGTCAAATTAGGCTCTACTATCAAATCTTCTGACCCATCGAAGGAGTAGTTGTCTCTGGATCATGCACATACTTGTGAAGATAAGACACATGAAACACATTGTGGACACCTGCCATACTGCTCGGCAATTCTACTTTGTATGCGAGCTTCATGATTCTCTCTAAAGCTAGGAACAGACCAACATATCTCGGGGCGAGTTTCCCGGATTTTCCAAATCGTACCACACCCTTCATCACTGATACCTTACTTAAAACTCTATCTCCAACTGAGAATTTTAGGTCTTTATGCCTCTTATCTGCATAACATTTCTATCTAGACTGAGCTTCCTTCATCCTTTCTCGGATTAACTCAATCTTCTCTGTCGCCTCTCTAACCAGTTCTGGTCCTAAGACTAATCTATCTCCAGTCTCCAACCAACATGGTGGTGATTTGCATGGCCATCCATACAAAGCTTCAAAATGCGCCATTCCAATACTAGCCTGATATCCAATATTATAGGAAAACTCAACCAAATGTAGGTGATCTTCCCAAGATTCACCAAAGTCCAATACACAAGCTCTCAGTAAATTATCGATTACCTTATTGACTATCTCTATCTGCCCATCCGTCTGAGGGTGATATGCAGTATTCATATTAAGCTTGGTACCTAATACATCATGTAGACTCTTTCAGAATTTACTAGTGAAAAAAGAATCTCTGTCACCGACTATACTACTAGGAATTCCATGTAGTCTAACTATGTTCTTCATGAACAACTTAGCTAAAACAGGTGTCGTCCTGGTTGACTTAACTGGAATGAAATGGGAACTCTTGCTCAATCTATCCACTATGACCCATATACTCTCGTTTCCTCTATTTGACTTTAGCAACCCGTCTATAAAATCCATGGATATTGAATCTCATTTCCAAACTGGAATTTCTAAAGGCTGAAGCAACCCACTTGGCTTCTGATATTCGGCCTTCACTTGTTGATAGTTTGCACTCTGCTTAACCCATAAGCCAACATCCCTCTTCATGCCTTCCCAATAGAAGCTTCTCTTCATATCTTGATACATCTTGGTCCCTCCAGGATGAATCGTAAGCTTGGACTAATGACATTCAGAACACACAATCGCCTCTTCTTTCTCAACCATCCTCTTTGGTCATGACTAAGATCCTTTAGATCATCGACCTCAGTTCCAACCCCAAGCCTTCTAATTCTCTCATCTAATGCTGGATATCCTTTCTGCTTAGAAGTAACCCTTTCGATCAACACCGGTCGAACTTCCAAACATGGCAACATGGCGGTGCTCTAACTAGAACTAGCAGTCGATCTTAACTGCACACTTAGTCAAATCATCCAAATCTTTACATTCTACCAACATAGCTAACACCACATTCTGATGTCTTCTACTAAGAGCATCCCCTACTTTTTTTTCTTTCCCAGGAGTATACTCTATACCAAAGTCATAAGCTGCCAAAAAACTCCAGCCACCTCTACTATCTCATATTCAAATTCTTCTTAGAGAATAAATACCTTAAAGACTTATGATCTGTGTATAGCTCAAATCTCTCCCCTAAGAGATAATGTATCCAAAACTTCAATGCGAAGATCACCTCAGCCAACTCCAAATAGTAGGATATCTTACTTCATGTGGTCTAAGCTATCGTAAAGCATAGGCAATAACTTTACCCTTCTGCATCAACACAACTCCGAATCCTGTTCCGCATGCATCGGTATACACCACTAACCCTTGGTTTCCATCTGGAACTACTAATACAGATGCGTTGGTCAAAAAATGCTTTAACTTAAGGAATGCTTCCTCACATTTGTCGAACCAGACAAACTGCACATCCTTCCTAGTCAACTAAGCCAAAGGCGTTGCTGTCCATGAAAATACTTGATGAATCTCCGGTAATAGCCAGCAAGTCCAAGAAAACTTCTAATCTCAATCACTGTCTCTGGTCTCTTCCAATTATTAGCAGCTTCGATCTTATCAAGATCGATTGACAAACCCTTCTCTGAAACCACGTGACCAAGAAACTTAACCTCTTCCTTCAAAAACTGACACTTAGTAAACTTTTCCTTCAGTTGATGCTACCTTAGCATCTCAAGCACCACTCTAAGATGATCCTCATGCTCTCTTTCATCCTTAGAGTATACTTAAATGTCATATATAAACACCAACACAAACCTATCCAAGTACACTCGAAAAACCCGGTTCATCAAATCCACGAAGAAATCAGGTACATTCGTTAACCCGAATGACATCACTAACCACTTATACGAACCATACCTAATTTAAAATAGCATCAATAGAATACTGTCCTCTGCCACTCTTAACTGATGGAAACCTATCGCCAAATCCAACTGGAAAAACACTCTGGCTCCATACAACTGATCAAATAGATCGTCTATTCTCGGAAAAGGATAATTATTCTTAATCATCCTCTCGTTCAACTTACGATAGTCTGGTTTCTTCATGAACACCGCGGCCACTTCCCAAGGCGAACTACCTAGTCTAATAAAATTCCTTCCTTCAAGATCCACTAGTTGTACCTTTAATTCCTACATCTTGGTCGGTGCCATCATGCTAGGTGGTCTACTCACAGGTTCAGCTCTTGGCACAAGATCTATCTGACACTCAACGGCTCATTTCAGTGGTAATCCCGTAATCGGCTCAAAGACATCTACAAACTCTCTTGCTACTCGAACCTGACTTAACTCTTATCCCACTTCCATAGCACTTAACAAAGCACAAACACTTTGGTCAGAATTCTCAGAATTCTCCACTGAGAATATGATTCGGTTATGACTATCAGGTTGTCTTATTGATATCTCCTTATCATGGAAAAGTATCCTAGCCTCATACTTACCCAATCAATCCATACCAAAGACGATTCCGAAATCTACGAAATCAAAAACATAAAAAATGCATGCCAACTTATGACCTAACAAATCATGTTCTAACTGGCCACATTTCATCCCTAGAGTTGCATATCCTCCAATTGGATTCACAACCCTTAAGGAAGTAACAAGGTATGTGGGTTCTAAGCATAACCTATCAACCAAATACCGAGATATAAAAGAATGTGATGCACCAGTATTAAATAGTACCCTAACTGGTGTACTCTGAATCAAAAGCGTATCTTCCCACAGCCTTCCTTTTGCCAACTGCAGTTGGACTAGCAGATGATGGTCCAATAGCAAAGACCTTTCCCTTGTCTACCCTGACTAGTTCTAAACATTAGTTCTTATTATGCCCAACTTGGTCACAGTTGAAGCACTTCACACCCTTCTTTTTTGCAGCCTTCTTCCCCTTGCCTGACCGACACTCATGAGCATAATGACCCTTCTTGTCACACTTGAAACAGACTAAATCAACCTTTGCCTTCTTGGAAGCATCTCCCTTCTGGGCTTCCTTCTTCTTAAAGAACTTTCTCTTCTTTCCCTGAGAACTCTGGGTTTCAACTGGCTATTCTTTCGCACAATAGCAAGCATTTCCTTATGACAGATTATCATCTCCACTACTACATTACAAGGATCACGAAGATGTGGTAGGGTTGCCATAGCAATCTCGGGTCTCTATCCCCAAATAAACTTCTCATTCCTTCTGATGACGGTTTCTATAGTAGCACACCCATATCGAGACAACTCATCAAACTTGATAGCATACTCAATTACCGACATATCTCCCTGCACCAAATCCATAAACTTTCTTAGCAATGCCGACTTAGCAACTTCAGACAAGAACCTCTGTTCAAATCTCCTTTAAAAATCTACCCAAGTTAACTCTTCCTCATGTGCTCCGGCAGTAACACTGTTCCACCAATGAAGCGCCACCCCTTGCAACTGCCTAGCGGCCGTCCAGCCTCCTCTTCTGCTCATCATCTAAATCCAAATCAGCGAAGATTCTCTCATAATGCAACAACCAATTCTCAACTTCTATGGCATCCTCCATTCCCATAAATGGCTTCCCAACAAGACTGGTGTAATCTCTACTCAGCTTAGCATAATTATTCCCAACTAGAACCACAAGATTAGCTCCTCCATCATTCCCAGCAACACCAGCAGTAGCTCCTGCTTGCATTAGATTGACGAAGAACTAATACATCACCCCATATTTACTAGTGGATTTCCAGCACCTACATTAACATTTGCATTTTGGTTAGCATTAGCCTGTCGACCCGAGTTCCTCCTAGTGGGTCAAGCATTTCCATTTGTTGTGGAGCTTCCTCCACCGAGATTTCCTCTTCCATTTCCTGCCTTTATATCTTCTTTCTCATAAATTTGCATACGAGCCTTAGTAAGATACAAGAAGAACGGTCCAAGAGAGAGGGGAATACCTACTTATATATATATATACAAGTAACCCGAATCCCGATCTTATTTTCTAATTCATTGGTTTATGTTTTGAAAAATCTTTTAGGTTTAAATTTCTTTTAAGTTTTCATAAACCTATGCTTTGATACCAACTTGTAACATCCCCCACTTGAAGGCCCAAAACTAGTCGCTGCGGATGTTGTAGTCATCCATAGTTATTAATCCTCGGCAACCAAAAACGTTAATGTTAGATACATTGATATAGCAGAAACACATGGATATGGAAAAAAATTTAAATCATCAAACAACTTTAACATTCCATTTCAAAACATTTCAAGTTCATTACATAATCCCAATACGAGAACCACATTCAAAGAAAATATAATTATTATAACATACGGCAAGAGCAACATATGAAGATGCCCCCTTGGATGATCAGAGTATATATAGGCAGTTAAACAATGTTGCCTTTACAATCAAAACACAGTGGAATCAAAATAGAAAGAACTCTTATTATCTAGCTTGCCTCCTGCACGTCTCTGGAAGCTTATTTTATGTTGAAAACCTAAAAACCTCAACTCTCAAACTATTCAAAATCAATTGAGCACCTAAGAGTTTAGGGGAAAACATAAACTTCGAGTCAGATATAAAGCCTGGTATGAATAATAATCTACCATCTCAAACCATTTAGATATCCAGTGAGACCACGCCGCTTAGCGAAACGGGTTTTCCCCTCACTAGTACCTTATAAAATATTATAATAACCATATACTGTGCTCCTGCATCCACAATGGTTAAAAACATAACAATTCAAAATATTATGATGATATGCAAACAAGTAAATCAATTCTGGATTTCCCATCCCCATTCATTTGACTATCTATCTTAGTTATAGTTTATAGGGTCACTATTAACCTAATAGTTTTCATGGACTGACTAATAACCTATTTAAAGCTTATTGTTATCCGATATCCTGATATAGTGGACCGATTATGCAAGACGCATTCGACTATTGTCAAGAAGGATGACCACGGAACCATGGCTATATGACCCGAAAGTAGAGTTCAGATGGTTGTATGAAGCCTGGATTGAATGGAGTTGATAGACAGACAATGCAGGATGCTAAAAATATGGAAGATAGCTTGGATTAACAAGAGATCGACAAAGCAGAGTAGAACACTAGGGATCAGTATGTTTGGTTGTGCAAGTGGATAGGCATAGTCGAAGCAATGGAGGGATCGGCATAGTTGATGGTGCTTGGCTCGGTGTTGATGGTTATTGGAGGGATCGGCAGTGTGTATTGGAGTAAGAGGGGTCGGCATGTTAAGTTATAATAGGGATCGGCATGATAATCCTTTAGATGGATCGGTATAGCATTTATGATGAGGAGGGATCGACATAACATTCTGGAGGAAGATGGTTTGGCATAGTATTATGGAAGTAGAGGGTTTGACATTATACAAGGGATTTCAAAGAATATGCATGAATGGCATGCAAAAGGGATCGACGTGAACAGATATAAAGTGTATCTGGACCAAAGATTAACCAAAAACATGAGCTCCACATATTCAATCAACATGATATTTGGAGAGCCATCATATTTAAGCTTGAAGAAGCCACCATAGGGATCACTGCTCCAAAATCAATGGAGGGATCAGTACCGATCCCTCTCCATTGGTATTTTGGCCTAGCGCCCCTATGGTGGCCCCATATAGATAAGGAGGTCATGTAGCCGAAGTTTCAAAGAGACTGGTGGTCGCCTTCATCTATAAATACTGGCCTAGGGGTCATTCTGAGGATCTTTACGCTGCTGATTACATAGCTCTGTTATTGTAACCAACTTTCCTCATTACCCTCTTACTTCTTGCTATTTCTTACTGTAATCAAGATTATAGTGAAATAATAAAGAGAATATTCAAAGTGGGCGTAGGAAATCTACACCGAACCACTATAAATCCTATTGTTCTTGATTTCTGTTTTGATATATTCCCCTATTTTAATTTTATTTCTTCATTTACTTCGCTATACAAAACTATTCCTTGGTGTTTGTGGGCAATTTTGTTGCAACATTTTGGTGCTTTCATTGAGAACCTGATTCTCAGTGCGTTAGGATCCCCTTTGCTGCAACTGGATTGAGCAAATCCCCCAAAGGAGATCAATAGTCATCTTCAAAATCTTGCAGATACTACTCAAATTTACTAAAATTTTAAGCAAGGAAATCGATAACAGTGAGGCATACCAGATCAACTTCTTAAAATGTGGATGGGAATGAAACTGTCAGCATTTAACAAGGAGCTCCAAGCAACCAGCTTGCAAATTTGAATGTTGATCCTGCTGAAGCCAAGAACCTTACTGGTTCTATAACTATAGCAGAATTTAATAACTTGGTGAGGGAGTTGATGGAAAGCCATAGATAGCTAACTGAGAAAATTCAGACTAATTCTAGCCTAATGAACCAGATTGCTCAAAGACAACGTGGGAACACCAAAAGGAACCCCACTTCTTACTCGACGTCGGAGAGTTCAACCTTATCAGATGAATACCATAAGCATAGGCGTCGCAGGGTCTAAGGAAAATAGGCAGGAACATCGAAGCATCGTTTGGCATACCAATATGGTCTGCTAAGACGGATCGGTGCCGATCCCTCCCTAGGGATCGGTGCCGATCCCTCCTCCAGAGAAGGGATTCCCATGTTACACTAGGGGAATCGAGTTGGAGCTATTTTCGGAAGCTTGGATGCTGAAATTCATTTAAATGCTAACCAAGTACCCTACCGGAATGATAACGAGATAAATGCCCAAGGTGCGCATAAAGAGGATGGTGGACCAAGAAGCTGTGAAACGACCCATAGACATCGATCAGACCATTCACGTGAGGTGGAGTGCGACCATCGCTTGGCACCACCCATCTAGACATAAGATTTTTTGGCAATGATCAGATAGTTAGTGAAAGAGAACTAGGGTTTGACAAATGATGACTAGGAATTTCGAGGAGCCATACCCCATTTACTGATAATGTTTTACATGCGAAGTATCTAAGAAGGTTCAACATGCCTTCAATGCCTGCCTATAAGTGAAAAACCGACCCCAGGCAGCACATTAAAAGATACAAATGGTTGATGGATTCAACAAGGGCCAATGATGCAACCCAATGTAGATGCTTTCCTATAACCCTCTCAAGAATAGCGATGATGTGGTTTACAAGGCTACCCATGCAATTGATTTCAAGGTTCAATATACTGGCAACTAAGTTTGTGGAATAGTTTCGGATCCACGCTACACGTCCTAAAGACGTTATTCACTTTCCAGCATAATCCAGGCTCCGAGAGAATCATTGAAGGACTATTTGGAAAGATTTCATATCATCGCTACAGAAGTCAATAACCTAAATGACCATGCTATACTTATGGCCATGACGAGAGGGATTGATTCAGAATCTAAGTTTGGTAATTGGCTAGCTGGAAAACCGCCGGCCACATTGGAATGCTTTTATTCAAAGGCAGCTCAGTTTTTGAGGAAGGAGGAAGCCTGGTCCTCAAGGAAAAAAAAAGTAAGGGGCCAAGAGAAGAAGCAGTACAAAGAAACATTGCAATAAAGGAGTTTGACAAGTGTTCCGGGAAAGTTCATGTTAATGTTCAGAACAAGCCGAATCAACAAAAGAGAAATGAAGACATGAATCAAGACCGGAAGAGAGAGTCTGGTAGACCAAGGCCTAGGATTCATGTGTATGATAACTATACACCCACAAATGCATCCCTGGAGAATATTTATCTATCCACCTGTAATACTTTTTAATATAAGAAGCTACGTCCAAAGGAGTCGACAGAGACACAGAAATAGACTGCATAGTATTGTCGGTTTCATGCACAATACAAATGACTACCAACATTCCTAGGATGCTATCGAGAAGTTGATTCGAGAAAAGAAATTGCAGCAATTTGAGAGAACTTCGTAGGATGGCGGAGAGGTGACATCCGACCCCAATCGAGGAAAAGCTTCATGTAGGGCTAAGGAGCCTGTGCGGACCGATGGAAGATTAGTGATAAACATGATACTTGGAGGACCGCACCCAGCGGATAAGAGTTGGCAAGATATGAAGCGCTATGCTAGTGCGATAAGGCATGTAGAGTTTGAGTATTGTTCATATATGAAGGACGGAGCTCCGGCAAAGCAGAAACGCATGATGACTGATGATATTGTGTTCAGAAGTAGAGATGAAAATAAGGTAGAGGCCCCTACAATTGACCCGATGGCCATTTCTTCCATGATTGGCTCTGCTTTAGTGAGAAGGATTTTAATTGATTATGGAATTTCCGTAAACATTATTTTAAGAAGGCATATGATCAAATGAGAATGGAGGCTAAAGATTTAAAACTGTTTGACGGATAATTTCCTATCGGATTAGAAAATAGCAGATCAATTTAAATTAAAAATAAACCGCAAGCGCATGGCTTACAGTTCTAATACATGGCGAGTACAGGTCGATCCGCAAGGAATTGTATAAATTTAAAATTGTATTCAATCAAATTAACCATAGAGTTTGAAAATTGTTTTAAGCTAAAATATAGAAAAACTAACAAAAGAAAGTGGATAAAAATATGAGAGTAGGAGGCAATTTAGATGTAATTTCCTTCTTATGATCACTTAAATCAACAAAATAAAATTATAATCCCTCTTTTGGTCATTAGTGAATTTAGTTGATGTGTTTATCATAAGTATGGAATATTTGTGCTATTAATTAGCCTAATAT
Source organism: Allium fistulosum (assembly GCA_030737815.1). Taxonomy (NCBI): domain Eukaryota; kingdom Viridiplantae; phylum Streptophyta; class Magnoliopsida; order Asparagales; family Amaryllidaceae; genus Allium; species Allium fistulosum. The sequence goes on from CM060902.1 coordinate 101,668,655, forward strand.
AAACCATCAAACTATAACACACCATTAAACCACTTTTTAAATCTCATGAAAATGACAATGAACTTGAAAATAAAATCTATTCTAAGCATGATCTATTAACTAATGATTAGAACTATCGACCATCAATTTTGATTTTAACATTCACTTCAGTACCATAATCATATGTAGATGAGGAGGTAATTTGTGTTTTTTTGGGTTTAAGCATAGTCTAGTGTCAACAACATAGGCTATCAAATTCAAAGCTAAAACAACAAAGTTTAACCACATCAAATATTTCCATTAAGTAAAAAAAGCGATCAAAAATTATCAACATGTTGAATCTACATGATTAAGAGAGCATCATTACCCCTAGATTGAATGGGTTTAGCCTCTCATATTTGTTATAATTTAAATAAATGTAGCATTCAACATGAAACAAAAACAAGAGGAAAAAGGGAGCTAACTAAAGTAAAATGAGAGCTAATCTACTTGCATAAATTAAACCAAGCTACTAACATTAAAGGAAATAACAAGAAAAGAACATAAAAGAAAAGTGCATGAATTAAAATTGAAACACCCCCACACCCCTTAATATACCCAAAAAGACACATTAAAAGGCGTGGTGCGTTGTAGGTATAAATAAAACTAACAGAGACTAAGATTCATAAGACAAAATAGATAAAAACAGCTGAAACTAGAATAATAACTTACTAAAAATATAACTTTCATAATTGCTTCATAAATAAGTCAAATACCAAATACAACATCCATATCTCAAAAATCATCATGTCTTATGAAATAAAAATTCATAGTCTCAAAACCAGAGTACATAATATCCCTCTTAATAAGCTATTACATAGAAAGAACAAAAGCTGAAAATGAAAGAAGTACATATAAGAAATCTCCTCCAAGAAGAACTCCAAGCTGCAACAATCTACTAGCTTCTCCCTTGATTGCTAAGGAGGGAAAGGGGGGAAATAGAGGAGTGGGTCAGACTAAAAGTCTAGTGAATGATAGTAATTACTAGAGTATTAAGCAAGATAAAAGTAATAGATTCTACAACAGTTCTAACATAAATAAGGATAACAAAGAAAATAGGAAACAGATAAACTGGAAATAAATACGATTAAATATTTCTCAAGATATGTTAACTTTGATTGCTTGCACTTGTTATGATTTAATTAGGCTGAATTCCTAATCCTGTTATTAGGATGTGACCCTAATTCTACCCTTTTTGATCGGGCTGCTACTCCATAGACCTTACTGTGGACCAGCCGCTATATAACTCCCTACACAGCAGCCAATGGTATCTACAGAAGAAGCACAGAGCTACTACTGTGGATCCAGATGACATATATAGCACCCTACACAGAAGGAAATGGTGTCTACTAAAGACACCAATACTAAGCGCTTGGAACTCATAGCTATTACTGAGCACCCGAATGGAAGTCGCACGCGGAACTGCCATCATGCCCATACTACCTTTTGCTCCACCTATTGGCTCTTCTTATTACCTCCAACGTCCAGCATACAGTGCCCCTCATCTCACTTCAGGCTAATGCGAGTCACTATGTGTCCATAGAAAAATAAGGGAACTGTTGGTACTGGCCCTTCATCCAAACAATATCTATTTGCGCCCCTTATCCAAATCCCCATGATTTGGACTTCTATTTGACCAATTACTACCATTCTTAGCATAAGTGTGCCCTAGGGAGTGCTATTTGGTACAGGTCCTACTTTCATCTTTGCTTATTAACTTAGATAAACTATTTAAATAAGCCTTTATTATCATTTTTACTTTCTACGCTTATTAATTTATCCCAAGCCTTAAAATAAGCCACATTATGTTCTTTTTCTTATTATAACCTACGTTATAATCATGCTTATTACTTAACCCAAGGTCTAAGTGTGAAAATAAGCTTATTTCATTTTTTTACTCTGTTTAGTTATAATTTTAGGTTATAACTACGTCAGTTATCTTTAATTAGTCCAATTCTAATTATAATTAGGCGTAATTTCAGTCCAATTCCATTATTATTACAGTCCAATTCCATTATTTATTACAGTCATTATAATTTACATCTTATTTTCTTCATTCAATATTCTTACTTATAAAATCCATATTCACGTTCAATTTATTCTAATCCATACGCGTAGAAAAGGGGGATGAAGAGAATAGACGCTTGCATAAAATCCAAAACGTCGAAAAAAGATGTAAATAAGAAATAAATAACAGTAAATAAACTTAAATACTGTAAATAGACTGTAAATCAATAAAAAGCTATACTTAACAGTAATAAATTATAATTAACAGAAATAATACTAAAATTACTGAAAGGAATAGCTAAAAGGAAATTGACTGAAAATAATTAAAAACTGTAAATAACTACTGAAAAAGGCTATTCCAAAAATCGTAGTAAAAATACAACTATTGGAAACCCTATTATTTTAAATTACTTAAAGAAAAATAAAAATAATTACAATCACTCACCTCCGGTCCTAAGCTTTTCCTTTAGTCTTCCCGGATCCACTTGGAGTTGTAAAATAATTTGATTTATAACGATTTTCTCCTTTGGAAAAATTATTCTGTTTAGGGTCCTTTCTAGAAAGGTGAACCCAATTGAAGAAAACCTAGAATGAGAAAAGGTGTAGGTCTAGAGGTCTATTTATATGTGTAGAAGTGGATCTCGGACCGTTGGATTTGGAGATTGAATAGGATGCAACCGCGTCATAGGCTGAATAGGAGCCATCGAATGTAGAAACAGAGGGACCAGATTAAACTAAAGGATGCAAATGACGTGTTCGGTGGTCTCTAATTCGTTCGAACGAATTAATGTTCGTTCACCTACCGAAATACAAGGCGGGTCGATCGCCCCCTTGCCCAGGTCGACCTAACCATATATATATACATATATATATATATATATATATATATTGATTTTGTTCATTTCTTGTTTTGTGTGTATCTTCTTCATACTAACTCGGATTCTGATGTTATATATATGAAAATTGATCAGAAAATCGCCACGAACACAATAGTGCTGCTCTCATGGTCCAATTCTGAAAATTTCACAAAGTTATTTTTTTATTTAATTAATTAACAAATTAATTATTATAGGTTAAATTTCAGGTTGTTACATTCTCCCCTCCTTAAGGGATTTCGTCCCCGAAATCTCTAAGGATAAAAGAATGTATTAAATGTTTTAATCCAATTCTACAACCAACTACTCAATCATCAACCATTCATCCATTGTCCATAAGTTTTTCTAATGCAATTTATGATACTTATGCAATTAGTGTATAAATGTCCCTAACTAATGCAAAAGATTAGGTGGTCCACCGATTCAGTTGACCTCCTTTTATGCAATCATGCCTGTGCTATGTATCCAAATGAATGCAAAAAAATTTCTAATGATAACCGATAATTCTATATGCGTGCTACAAACATCATACAAATGCAACAATCATGTGATAAACATCCGTTTATGGCAACTATGGAAATAAAGTAAAAATGCGCACACATCCATATGCATATGCTATAGTGTCCTAGTTAGGCCGATCCCTAAAGAATAATAGTGCCTAGTATACCTATATGCGTCCATAGCATCCACCAGCACTCACTTGCAACCACTAGCATACATCATTCATAACATGTTCTATTAACATGTTTACATCAAATCCTACCATCCATAGGTAAAATCCTAAGTTCTACCCTCCCAAAGGATAATAAAGGAAAGAACCTATTCAAATCTAAAAATGGAAAAAGTAATTTCTAAAACCTATTATCAAAGAGTCATGGATATAAGATACAAATTTTCTCCTACTCAAACTAGTCTTCTCCGAAATCTCTCTAACCATGTCGGGACCAAGAAGCAACCTTTCCGTAGACTCCAACCAACATGAAGACATCTTACACGGCCTTCCAAAAAGAGCTTCAAAAGGTGTCATTCCAATGCTAGCTTGAAAACTACTACCATATGAATTCCACTAAAGAAAGATGCTTTTCCTAAGTCCTTCCAAAATCAAGAATAGTCATTCTCCAATGTGCTTGTCTTACTATCCTACTAATTTCATTTTACTGTTCTTCATGAATCAACATTCCTAGGTTTTTACTAGTGTCCTATACACTTTACGGAAACTTCCCTTGTTACTTCTAAAAGTAATTACTGCTATCTCCTTAAACCTTTTCCGTTACTCCTAGGAAATGATTCTTATCTACTCCACATTTAAGAGTTTGGTTTGGTATTTATCACCTTGTTTTTTTAAAAAAAGCTAAGGCTTCAAAAATTTTTAAAACATCAAATCCCAAAACCTTTGTCTTTAAAAGTGTTATCTTTTTCAGTTTCAATTAAATTCAAAAATACTTGGTCACTTAACATTATTCCCCAAACCTAGAGGGGAAAAACTACCAAATTTTTAAGTCTAAGACTTATACCTCTCTTTCTTTTAAAGACTTCTACAGTTTTCTATAAAAATTTGAATTTTCAAATTTTACTTTTATTAAGTTTTCCATTTCAAAAACTTATTTACTTTTTCACCAAACCATTTTCTTTCAAAATATCTTTAAAGTATCCTTTCTGTTTTTTCAAACAACTTCTTATTACACCTAACAGTCTCATATCTTAATGTATTGGAACTACTTTCTCTTATGACAGGTTATTAATGCTAAAATCTTCTATGAACCTTTTAAAAGAGAACTTCATGTTTATGTGAAATTACAAGGAACTTATTTTAAACTTTTCGAAATAGGCTATACAAAATATGGTGCTTTTCATACCTTGTATATCCCTTTCATGTATTCCTTGTAACTTGCACAAAACATTTTTATCGATTTCATAGAAAATCATACCATTATTCTTTTCATTCCAATAGATTAATATATGTTTAATTTATATTCTCCCATGATAAAATTTTCTAATATCTAACTTACATATTTTCTTTTTAGAAAAACCCATCCTCAAAACTGTTTTAATATTTCCATAAATACAAAAACACTTCCTTATACTTATTAATAATAAGTGTACTTTTCAAACCATTTTTTTTTTATTCTTAGAAATTACCTTTTAAAATACATTTTTATTTGGGTTAAAATGGATGTTGCGTAAAACATCGTTACTACAACCCAAAAATATATATACTAGTGTATGGATTCAATTAAATAATTACCAATAAATCTCACATACCTACGTAAAAATATTTCTCTTGAGAGTCACTTACTATAAAAATAGTGTTATAGCATATGCTCCACTTATTTTTCCACAGAAACATTTATTACAACAATAAAAGTTGTAATCTACGTTTTTGATACTTGATACATTCTAGGTTTTTATGTTTAAAATCTTTGTTTACTTACAATGAAACTAGTGAGTTATATATATACATACACACACACACACACACACTCCATAATTCTTTAAAAAGAATTCCAATTTTTCATTATATATAAAAAAACCAACTTAAATTTCATACCATTCTTCAAAAACCCTATGTTTATTTTCTAAAAGAAAATATTAACATTGAAAATTTTCAATTCGAACAATTACAAAAAAAAATTCAACTTTTTTTTTAAATTTTGAAAATTTCATTTTGTTGGGCTTAGCGTAAAGTGGATCTTCCTACTTGCTACCATCTGAGTACTTTTCCTAAACTAAATGCTTTCGCTCCTATTCCTCTTGTATACTCATATTTATTCTAAGGCATCACCATCAAATCCACTTGTCTAAGACCATTATAATTTCTGCAATTACCTACACATGGACTTTCTTCTCTGCTTATCTACTGAATTTTATTGTACATCTCTAACTTTTTCCTACCTCTCTTTAGTTTTCCATAATCCAAATCCTAAATGTACAAAACCGTTTCTTAAATCCCTATCATGTGTGGACATTCTCTATGCCCCAATAAACGCACTTCAAAAGTGGTACTTTAAGAATTCTGCTCTCAACTGACGAACACGAAGCATACGCAGAACCTCCTTTAGATGAATAACATGCTCTTCCATACTTCTTGAAAAACACCAAAATGTCGACCATGAATACCACCATGAAATTTTATTTAGTACATCTCTCAAAACATGGTTCATCAAATCTATAGAATAGGCTGGGACATTAGTTAGCCTAAAAGTCATGAATAACCACTCAAAGAATCCGTCCAGTGTCCTAAATGCGGTCTTATCAATGTTACCATCAACAACCCTAAGCTGATGAAATCTAGTGGCTAAATCAAGCTGGGAGAATACTAAAGAGCCAACTAACTGGTTGAAAAGATCATCTATCCTATAGAGTGGATAATGGTTTTTCTTTATGAGCTTATTCAATTCTCTATAGTCAATGCAAAGTCAAAGAGAACCACCTGCTTTGGTAGCGAAGATGACCGGTGCTCCCTATTATGATATGTTTCTTCTTATGAAACCTTTCTCCAAAGCTCACGGATCTGCTTGCTTAATTCCTTCCTTTCCCTCGACGCCATATGCCCTACGGGTAATGCTACTGGCTAGCCTAATAAATCCTGAAGTCAATCCCTCTCTTAGGGGGGTAGTCCCCTAACCTCCTCAAAGATGTATGGAAAAATCTCTGACGATAGGAATCGAATCTAACTCTGATGATGATGAATCGAGGGAATAAAGGAAGCTCAACATAACTTACCCTTGTGGGTAGCAAGAAATCTCGAGAGTCCATCGATGCATGTCTCTAGTCTAACGACTCTCCTCTCGCAATCTAATATAGCTCCCTATGTGGATAGCCAATCTATTCCCAAAATCATCCCATATCCCGAAAATCCCAAAATATAGGCGTCATAGTCAATTTCTACGCCTAGGATATAAATTTTCAAACCCCTATAAACCGTAGACAAGAGTGTCGATCCTCCTATGGGGTTTGAAACAACAATGGGGTCTACTACTAAAGATATTTCTATGTGCAAACAATCTACCAAAGAACTAGAGATGAAAGAGTGTGATGCTCTAGGATCGAAAAGAGTCTGAATGGGAAAATCAGAAATAGAAAACAAATTTTCCTACCTCGATCCGGTTAGCTGCTAGAAGGTGTTGCATCCAAAGCCTGAATCTGTGTTGTAGGTGCGCTCGCTCCCTGCCCCATCTTCTAAGGACAAAACTTACTAAAGTGACCAAGCTGTCCACAATTGAAACACCTTCCCTTCATTCCAATCTTCTTACAATCCCTTGCGTAATGACCAGTCATTCTACAACGGTTACATCTCCAACTTTTCTTGATTCGCTTCTGAAAGCCTTCCCTTTTCCTCTTATCCTTCTTGCCCTTCAACCATGGCTTCTTAGAGCTTGTAGGAACCTCCCTAAGCTCTTCTTCCAACTGCCAAGATATAGGTTGACCACTCTGTCGGTCCTCCAAACCTAACTGCCTAAACTTTCGCTCCATATCTTCCAACCTAGCTTGTGTCTCCTTGAAATCCTTCATGCCAGAAAACATTCCACCCCCTATGCTAGTGAAGTCCTTGCATAGCTTAGAAAAATCGGCTGGTATAGGTGTATTAAAGGGATTTCCACCTACCGGTGTTGTATTGGGCGCTTGCCCTTGCACCCTTGCTATCGTAGCTCTACGAAACCGGTCAGCCATACTATGCAAAGAAAAGGAAACTTAGGCTCAAAAGAATCGAAAGAATGTTGAACTGGACTTTGAGGGTATTTTTATAAAAACTCTTTTGTACTTAAAAACTATTTCTAAGAGTTATTTTCTGAAAAATACTTTTAAAACAAGTTATTTCGGAAATTACTTTACTTTTAAAATAAATTTTTAGGAATCCTGTAACCTTAGGCTCTGATACCAAGTGAAACACCCCATACCCCTTAATATACCCAAAAGGACACATTAAAAGGCGTGGTGCGTTTTAGGTATAAACAAAACTAACAGAGACTAAGATTCACAAGAAAAAAATAGGTAAAAACAGCGGAGACTAGAATAATAACTTATTTAAAATAAAACTTTCATAATTGCTTCATAAATAATTCAAATACCAAATAAATCATCCATATCTCAAAAACCATCATGTCTTATGAAATACAAATTCATAGTCTCAAAATTAGAGTAAAAAATATCCCTATTATTAAGCCAGTACATAAAAGAAATCTCCTCCAAGAAGAACTCCAAGCTGCAACAATCTACTAGCTTCTCCCTTGATTGCCCAAGGGGGAAAAAGGGGGAAATAGAGGAGTGGGTCATACTAAAAGTCTGGTGAATGATAGTAATTACTAGAGTCTTTAAGCAAGATAAAAGTAATAAATTCTACAACAGTTCTAGCATAAATAAGGATAACAAAGGAAATAGAAAAGAGATAAACTGTAAATAAATACGATTAAATATTGCTCAAGATAGGTTAACTTTGATTGCTTGCACTTGTTCTGATTTAATTAGGCTGAATTCCTAAACCTGTAATTAGGATGTGACCCTATTTCTACCCTTTTTGATCGGCCTGCTACTCCATAGACCTTACTGTGGACCAGCCGCTATATAACTCCCTACACAACAACCAATGGTATCTATGGAATATGCACATAGCAACTACTGTGGATCCAGACGACATATATAGCTCCCTACACAGAAGGCAATGGTGTCTACTAAGACACCCATACTAAGCGCTTGGAACTCATAGCTATTACTGAGCACCCGAATGGAAGTCGGACGCGTAACTACCACCATGCACATGCTACCTTTTGCTCCACCTATTGGGTCTTCTTATTACCTCCAACGTCCAACATAGCATGCCCCTCATCTCACTTCAGGCTAATGCGAGATCACCGTGTGTCCATAGAAAAATAAGGGAAATGCTGTTGGTACTGGCCCTTCATCCAAACAATATCTATTTGCGCCCCTTATCCAAATCCCCATGATTTGGACTTCTATTTGACCTATTACTACCATTCTTAGCATAAGCGTGGCCTAGGGAATGCTATTTTTTACAGGTCCTACTTTCATCTTTGCTTATTAACTTAGATAAATTATTTAAATAAGCCTTTATTATCATTTTTACTTTCTACGCTTATTAATTTATCCCAAGCCTTAAAATAAGCCCCATTCTATTCTTTTCCTTATTATAACCTATGTTATAATCATGCTTATTACTTAACCCAAGGTCTAAGTGTGAAAATAAGCTTCTTTCATTTTTTTTACTCTATTTAGTTATAATTCTAGGTTATAACTATGTCAATTATCTTTAATTTGTCCAATTCTAATTATAATTAGGCGTAATTTCAGTCCAATTCTACTATTTATTACAATCTTTATAATTTACATCTTATTTTCTTCATTCAATATTCTTACTTATAAAATCCATATTCGCGTTCAATTTATTCTAATCCATACGTGTAGAAAAGGGAGATGAAGAGAATAGACACTTGAATAAAATCCCTATTATTTTAAATTACTTAAAGAGTTCTTAAAATAATTACAATCACTCACCTTCGGTCCTAAACTTTTTCTTTGGTCTTCCCGGATCCACTTCGAGTTGTAAAATAATTTAATTTTTAACGATTTTCTCCTTTGGAAAAATTATTCCATTTTGGGTCCTTTCTAGAAAGGTGAACCCAATTTGAGAAAACCTAGAACGAGAAAAAGTGTTAGGTCTAGGGGTCTATTTATATGTGTAGAAGTGGATCTCGGACCGTTGGATTAGAGATTGAATAGGATGCAACCACGTCATAGGCTGAATAGGAGCCATCGGATGTAGAAACGGAGGGACCAGATTAATCTAAAGGATGCAAATGACGTGTTCGGTGGCCTCTAATTCGTTCGAACGAATTAACGTTCGTTCGCCTGCCGAAATACAAGGCGGGTCGACCGGGTGATCGACCGCCCCCTTGCCCAGGCCGGGCGGCCGGTCGACCTGACCATATATATATTATATAGATATATTTGATTTTTTTCATTCCTTATTTCGTGCGTATCTTCTTCATGCTAACTCGGATTCTGACATTCTATATATGAAAATTGATTAGAAAATCGCTATGGACACAATGGTGCTACTCCCTTGGTCCAATTCTGAAAATTTCACAAATTTATTTTATTATTTAATTAATTAACAAATTAATTATTATGGGTTAAATTTCGGGTTATTACAAAAATTGCATATAAAAAATTACATAAAAGAAAATGGCTAAGTAGCCATGAAAGAGAGAGCTTGTAATTTATTTTTGAGCATAAAACTACACTAACTAAAATGGAGGATAAGGAGGCCAAAAGGAGACTAAGAGGCTAAAAGGAGGCTAAGAGCTTAATTACATGAACATATGGGTATTTATACATGTATGGAAACTATAATCAAATTTTTGGGAACTACCCAAATTTCCCTTGAGGAAGTGTGGCACCAAGTTATCATTAGCATTAATTAATCCTCCACTTAAATGTGCATGTAGCTTTAATATAATGACCCATCTTTTTGGACGGTTTAAATCGAAAATGAACCAAACATGTTAAACTCAAACCATTCAAAATGGAGGATTGTTATGGGGTAAATAAGAAAAAGAAGAGAAAAGAAAGAAAACAAAGCACAGAATCTCACAGCAGAATGACAAAATATAATAATCAAATAAATAGTTCATGAAGTTGTTTACAAATAATACTTGATTACACTTTTACAACAGATCAGAGTTACATACAACAGAAATAAATAATGAATGCAGTGGAACAACATGATGTAGCAGAAACAATATAAGAAATAATAATAGTACTAAATCCTCGTCTTCGTCCTATAGAAAGCAGTCTTCAATAAACTGAAAAGCTCAGTCTAACCCGAGCAAATTAAAAAGAGAAAACACTCGAGTCAAAACTAAAAGATCTTATGTAAGTTAAATCAACAGTAAATAAATATGAGTGTAATGGCGTCACAGATGTTTACGGGGTTTGACATCTCCTATCCAGTGTCTAACGTGGGTGCAATAACTTAAGAGATGTTCGGGATTACCATCTCCTAAGGATCCGTTAAACTATATACTATGTAGTACAATACGCAATTATAATAGTGTCTAAAGTAAAGTAAAGTATTAAAATAGCGCTAAGGCGTTACCTATATCCCCCTTAACACATTTTATATATTCCCGTAGTCTATACAGATACTGTAAGTCCCACCAAACTGATGGGATACTCAGGGAGCACTCCATAGCTACGGTACAAACCAAACTCGTACAAGGCGCGATAAGGCATGTGACACGGCATGCGAGGCAATGCCAGGATATTATTCTACCATTTGCACTCCCGGACTGCTGGTAATGCATAGCAGCTACTACCGTCCACCTTGGAACACACTCCCATAATCAAAATCTAGGGGTGGCCACCAAATTAATCACAAAGTCATAATATGGTATCGAAGAAATGTGCCCGGTCGAAGGTGCGACCTCACTTGGCCCGGTATAGCTCCTGTTTTAGCCACATCAAGCTGACTCGCGGGAGTCAGGGCTACGTAAATACCTCATACAGAATCGTTCACCAAACCATCCTACTTCATTCTGGAATCTCCACCACGTACACAGTTGTTAATGTGGTTTTTGGAATTGGAAGAGAGTATGACAATATCTGATCTTGGTCTCTTTAACAACCAAACGCTTATTTCACACCGGATGGTTCTTTTACATTCCCAAAACCGATTCATAATTGATATCAAAATACCATATTCTCAAAGCCATATCACTTTCAAAATCATATTCACTTTCGAAATCATATCACCCTTGAAATCATATTTTCAAATCATCATATTTACTCGAAATATGTCATTTCACTAGAAAATATAATTTCAAATCTTAACTTAGATTATAACATCATTTAACCATATTTGCCTTTAAATCAAGGATTTAAATGTAAACACTTCCACTTTACACACTCTGGAATTTAGAAAATAGTTTAGATAGTTATAAATAGTTTATATAGTTTAACATAGTTTAAAAATAAATTTTAAATAGTTTGAAATACTTTAAAATAGTTTAGAAGTGGATTAAGATAGTTTAAATAGATTTAAATGATTTAAATAGATTTAAAATTGATTAAATAGATTTAAAATGTTTTAAAATGGGTTAATTAGTTTAAAATAGGTTAAAATAGATTAAATTTGATAAAATAGATTAAAATAAGTTAAAAAAGTTTAAATTGATTAAAATCATTTAAAATAGATTAAATTAGTTTAATAGTTTGAAAATCTTAATAATCAGGATTTAAAAATAATATATTTTTAAAACAGTTTATATTAAAATAATAAATTTGAAATTAAAATCAAATTAAACTATTTCCTTCATTTCAACACATGTGGACCATGTCCAGCTTTCAAATCAACAAACCCAGTTTTTGTCTTTCAGTTCAGATTCTCATTTAAAACCATTAAATCAGTATCGATTTCAAATCCAAGTTCGAATTATAAATTTAAACTATTTTAAATTCAGTAGATTTCAAAGTTACATTTTAAATTTTTCAATAACTCAATTCCGATAAATTTCAGTTATACTTCAAATTCAACCTTAAAATTTCAATTAAATTTCTTTAAACAATTCCTTTAAACCAATTCCAATTTCAACATTAAAGCTTGGATTTTCAAAAATAATTCAGTTGATATAAATCCAAATTTTTCCAAAATATCATTTAACTGAGTTCAAAATTTAGGATTTAAAATCGTTTAATTTAACCAATCCGGTGTCCGTATATAATTTTCTACCATATGGTCAAGTGATACAGATATTTATCATTTCAATCCGCAAATATTTAAATTTTATGGGTATATATCATTTCAACCCGTAATCCCAAAATAAATTCAAAATCCATAAAATTGCTTGGGTTTATCATTTCAACCCATAACGATTTTCTCTAGTCTATAGATTGTTCGGGTATGTATCATTTCAACCTATAGGGAACTTGTAGTGTCATAACAATATAAAATATAACATCCAGTTATCCAATATCAACAATCAACATTCATCACAATCACCATCCAAATCAACAAATAAATAACAACAATTGACTATTTATCAATAACAGGTATTAACAAGTAAATTAAAATTCAATATTAAATTAAATGGCGATTAAATTCAATAAAAGTCAGATTTAAATGGAATGACAATTTAAATATACCAACATCAACCAATCAATTTCTAATCACATCATAAATTCAATTTAACTAACATAAGATAATTTAGTAGTTGTGAGTGGGTTAAAATACTCACCTTTGATTTCAAATCGATTTGAAATCCAAAATAAGGCCCAAAATTGAATAGTCTCAGATTTCATCCAAACTAGTTTCATAATGTCCGGAATTTCGATACGATCCCAATGAATCAAACCACGTGTGAATCCGACCTCATATATAAAAATTATCGATGTTAGAATGATTGGAATTCAAAATTAAAAAAAACAAAAAAAACAAACTAACTAACTTACACGTTGACACGTCAGACTTTCTCTCTCGAACCCTACAGCTTCACACAACAGTAGCACGTCTCGACCAACCCTATACGAACAGCTGCCTCCCCTTCTACCAATTTTCGCGCTGCCCACGACCGCTTCTCCTTAGATCAACCCTTCACCGAGGCACGCCCACGCCTAGCTTACTGCCACCTCCGGCGACCCATGGCTATGAGTGAAACACCCATGTCTTTCACTAATCGCCGAAAATTTGGCAAGCTTTGGCACCAAGTAACCGCATGGATCAAACCTGCTCGCCACCCTCTACATGCCCATGCCCTCCGATCGACTCCTCGTCGCAAATCCACCGTTAAACGAAGTTATGTCCTTTTGACGGCTGAGAATAAAACACTGATTTTTGGCCAAACAATGATTTGATTTGAGAAATGAATTGTTGCAGTGAGTTACACTCATTGAGAGCTTCGAAACGGTATATAATATGACATGGTTTGGAGGAGTTTGAATTTTTTGAAAATTGATTTTGATTTAAATTTGGATTTGGGGATTTAGGCTTTCAGCCATTGAGAAGAGAGGAGCGAATTTCTATACGTACAGTAATGAGAAATAAAAAGGCTGGTAGGGTTAGAACAAAACTATTTATATGAACAAAGCTCGATAAGAAAATGAACACGTATTAAATTGGTACGAACGACAATAACGACACAAAAAGCCTGTTTCATTCCCGAAACGAAAATGGGTCATCCAATATATCAGTATAGATGTTTTCAATATTTTTAAACTCAATGGAATAGGTTTCAAGTCCTAATTCCATCGTATAAAGAAGTAAGCTTTTAAAATCAGCTTATTTTAATTGAATTTCAATTAAATTGATTTCTGCGCATTTCGAGTCCGTCCGATCAAACGACAAGTCCGATCACTACGAAACTTGAAATCCTACAATAATTCATCGTTACGGATCGGATTAAACTGGTTTCATTGAAATCTGAGACAGAGGCCAAAATGGCTATTTTCACGTTAATTAAATAATTTATTATTAAATTGATTTTATTACCTTTTCAATTCCAATTTTATAATTAACAAATTTTATCATTTTTGATTACTTAGTAATTTATAACCTTTTTAATACAAGTTTCCATGTCAATTCAATGTTAAATATTACACTAATTACAGTGTTTAGTTTTAATAGCAATAATTCAATTGGTTATTAAATTAAATTCCAATAAATCCATTTATTTGATTTGTTGTCATCTTATTATTCAATCCATTTTCATGTTATGGATATAATTAACATTGGTTTATATCTTATTACATCAATATTCTACAATTATCGTCTTAATTCATATTAATGCAATATTTAATTACATTTATTGCAATTTATTTCCAATTGATTTTCAATGAATTAAATAGTGAATTTATAATTAAACCATTGTTATAACTTACCAATTCAACACATTTCTATGTTTATTGTTAGCGAACAAACTAATAAATTCACCTACCGATTAATTATTCTATATTAACCAATTTTAATTAATTACATACAATGTCACCGTTTAATACAACATTTGGCTTATTTACTTATTTACAATTTATAACCAAATTTATATTTACAATCATTTCAATCAATTGAAATTACATTTAGAGTAATCATCACTTAACTTAACTAACATCATTAAATTTCATTCTAGTTATTATTCTCATTAATAAATCATGAAATTTTATTTCTTCCAATATTAAATTACAAAATCTTATTAAATTCAAAATTTTAATTATCGAAAATTATGGGTCGTTACATTTAATTTCCATTAACATGTTCATTAGCTCCTAATTGTACATCATGGTGGGTAGGTAGGGTCCTCCATGATTCATGAAATGAATTATTTCCATCTTCATTTGCTTGTCTTCTCTTATGCATGCATATTTTCCATGAATCCTCTTGTAAGTTCCATTCAAATTCCTAGAAATAAAATTAAAATGCACAAATAAATCTTCTCAAAATTTATCCATGCACATAATGATGATTTTGTCCTTATATAAAGAAGAATATCTAATGATTTGAAAATAATTGAAATTTTGATTTAAACGTGTTAAAATACCCTGTATGCTCATTTATTTAATTAAATTAGATCAAATATGGAAGTAAAAATATGCACATTTACGTGCATATCATATACCCCCACACTTATTTTTTTATTCGTCCTCGAATAAACTAAAACTAAGATAAATCCATTTTCGTAGGGAGCATGATTGCATTGAGAATATGCAATAAGCCATTAAACCTTTAGGTGTCCCTAGTAGGACGAGTGTTGTCTCGTGAGGATTTTCAGCGGATACTACCTACAAAATCCAAATGCAACATGAAAATATTTACAAAACGAAAAATTCCTATATGCAAGATTTATTTATAAAGATATGAATGCAAAAATATTTACAAATGAAGGATATACTTTTAAATTAACAAGAATAAGTTAAATATAAGTTCTGGTCATCATCATGAAACTTTTGTCATTTTACTTGTCAAAATTTCCAATAAAAACTAAGTTAACATCACAAGTAAACTCTAGTTTAGCTAGTTGTTTCGGTTGATAACATAGTGCAATTATAAAATGGATCCTTAGTTGATTATCAATGTTTTTCAAAGTTGTATTTTCATTTCTTTTGAATAACAAGTCAAATCACATAAATTAAAATAGTGCTTGGATTTCAATTGTTACTCTCTCTTATTTTAAAATTTTATTAATATTAATAATATTTACATATGCCTAACTCAGAAAACCGAGGCCAAATATATTACCCATGCACTGCCTTGTAGGTTTATGTGAGGGGAATACAGAGCATGGTGAGTGAACACACAAATGTGGACACCTATCGACTGTAGGAATTATTAATAAAAGAATTTTTATATACATACACCTAACTCGGATAAACTGAGGCCAGATATACCGATCATGCACTACCCTTTGGGCTTACGTGAGAATGGTATAGAGCATGGCGAGTGTACACACTTGCGTGTGAACACATGACTCTAGATGTTACTAAAATATATACATATATACAAATATTTTTTTATATATATATTTATTTTTATTTTATTTTTTTGAAGAGAGAGTTTTACAATATCATCTTCGCACCATTTAACTTAGAAGATCAAAAATGTTATATCCTTTACTTTAAATCCACCACTTTTTTTAAATAAAGATTTTCAATTAGGATATAGTTCATAATTAGCACCCATGAGTCTACCTATATACTAGTTAAACCATCGTTACTTGTAATCAAACTTCATTTTTTTAAGATAAATAATTTTTCAAAAATTTCAATTTAATAAACAAAACCATATATTTATCCTACAGTGTTATTTCAAAAATAAATCCAAATGCAAAAACAATTGTATTGTAATTTTATAATTTTTTTTGAGTTTTGGAAGGAAAATGCAAAAAAATAAACCATGAAAAATAAAAAAGAAGATGAGGCTCCCCTATACTTGATTTTTATTGTGTCCACACAATCAACACAAGTGAAAGGAGAAAAATAAAAATAAAAATAAAACTATGACCTATATTTACATGAAATTGAAATGCTAATTTACACAATATCAGAAAATATACTGTTAAAGAGTAAATGAAATGGTCTTCCAAAGACCAGTTCATCTATCTCGTGAAGTATGAGAGACATAGCTTAAGCATAAAAAACCAAACCATAAAAGATTTCGAAGTTGAAAGTTGCATTGGGAAAACGATTGTCGTTTTATTAAAAATCGTATGAGTTGTTTTATTTTCGATGATTTTTGGGGTTGATAGAACAATTGATTGAAGTTCAAGTTTATTTTCGCCAAAATTGAAATTCAAACTTATCATTGAAAACTTCTTCAGAATTATTGATTTCAAAATCAAAATGGTGATTTATATCTTCCCTTTAGAATTCAACAACTCATTTTCGGAAAGTCCAAAGAAAATGTGTTCACTAAATTTGTTTTCCCTTATTGAGTTATCAACAACTTCATTGCATGTATCAAGTTCAAAATCCAAAGTTATTATATTCAAATTTTCAAAATTGGAAAAAGGAATATCGAAATTTAAATCGAGTCTCTCACCCTTAAAAGAATTGAAATTTAACTCAATTATCGTACTTTCAACCACTTCATTAAGATTGCTATTTTCAATTTCAAAAGTTATTATTTGAAAACCGTCAATTTTGATAAAAGATGGATTATTATTTGACTCGTCAAAAGTTAGGATTTGATTTTGTTGCTCACGTTATTTCATATATGTTTCAACAACAAATCTGTGTGATCATTGTGAATTTCGTCCATTTTCTTAGCAAAATCGAAATTATAATTATTAACTTGAGGATTCTCAATTTGAAATTGTTGAGAACAAAATTTTTCCATTGAACCATAGTCGAGATTATTCTCATTACCAAAATTATTTGAAAAGTGGTTCACATTTTCATTTTGACGTATAAATTCATTTTGGAGTTCGAAGTTGTATTGCCATGAGTTATAATCAAAATCATTTGAATTTTGAACTGAATTCAAAATTTGAAATCGTTGACTCGAGTTATTGCACAAATATGAATTATACAATTCATTTATCATTTGATTTTGTTGTGTAGAGAGTTGAAGTAGAGACGACATCATTCCAATGTTGTTTTCAAGAGTTGAGGGTTGGTCATCATTTTGAAAACTATGTTGTTTGAAATTTGAAGTGTTTGTACAATAGTGGTCATTAAAATATCCATAAGAATTTGGAGTGAAATTATATGGATTATATTGATTTTCACAACTACTGTAAAATTCTTGCGAGTAGGAAAACTCAGACATTTTTAAGAAAGTTTTTTATATAAAGGAAAACAAAAAAAATATTTACCAAAGGGAATTTATTTAAAAAGGGAAATTTGATTTTTGTTTTGTTTTATGGTTTTTCAATTTTATTATTGTTGTTGTTTTTGAAAAGATTATTTTTTTTGGATTTTTTTATGAATAAAAACCGACTTGAATTTTTTTTGGATTTTTGATTTTGATTTCCAAATTTCAAAAGAAAGGATTTAAATACTAAGTTAAGGAATAATTACAATTTTTTTTAGTTTTTGATTTTGAATTTTTTTTCTTTTTTTTTAAAATATGCATGAACTAATGCAACTAAATAAATGTAAGGGTTTAATTACAAATTATCTATCCTAAGTAGCTCCTAACCCAAAATTGTATAATCACTTTGTCTTAATCCAACAAGATAGTTCTCAGCTAGGTAACTGACAGGATTTATCGGTGCACCACGAATCACCATAGAAATGCGGCCGAAGGTTTAAGTACCTTCAGAGAAACAATCAGTATAATATTTATGAATCACTGAAATATTTATAACTGATTATTGTTCTACCATAGCCTAGACACCAAGAAGATAAATTGTTCAAAGAAGACAACTTGTCAATGTACAATTAAGCCCTTGGTGAGCTCGTGACACCCTTAAAATGTCTAACCATTATAATTAACAAATTCTAAGATGAAATGCGATATTGAAATTAAATGTGTATTAACAATGCAACTACAAATGAATTTTGTTTTCTTTTGAATTTTTTTATGAATTTTTTTTTAAAATATATAAATGCAAATGCAAGAACCAACAATACAAATAAAAATAAAAACAAGAGATTGGAGCAAGATACCAGAGCGTGCAGAATTATTAGCAAATTATTCATTTTTCAAAGCAACGATTTTTTTTTATTAGCAAGCAAGGCAAATTTTTAGCAAGCTAATTCTTTCCTCTTTTGCTTTTGCAACCTAAAATTAAAAACAAGATATATACAATATATATATATATATATATATATATATCAAAGAAGAAACTAAAACAAAACAAACAAAACAAGTAAGAAATAAAAAATGAAAACTAAAATAAATTTTTATTTGTTTTTTCATTTTTTCCTTTTCTTTTAAGGTAGAACCAAAGTGAAGACAAATGAAAGAAAAAGGATTTTTTTTATTTTTTTTAAATCAAGAGTTAAAAAGATAAAATTTTAAAACAAATTAAACTAAAAGAGAATTTTACAAATACTTTAAAAATACTTGCATAGGCCCACACGCATACCCCCAAGCTCATAAAAATCATTGCTAACCAAATTTTCAACAAAGTTCTCAACATAATTAAAAACACAATAAAAATAAAAATCTGAAACACAAATCCTTTCTTCTTCTCTCTGTAAATGTAAATTCAACTTCCTCTTTTTTTCTTTTCAAAACCAATTAAAGATAACTGCAATTTGTGCTCAAGTTATGGTTGGGTTTCGCGAATTGCGGGTTCGTTCGAGTGAGGTAAAAAAGGTGATAATGATTTGGGGATTCGGGTTGTCGAAGGTTCGCCGTTGGTTTGAGATCGAAATTAGGTTGTGGTGATTGGTTGGATGCAATGGGGTGACTGTGGTTACTGTGTAAGCAGATGGATAGTGTTGGTGGCACTGGTGTTTGTGTTACCGGTGGTAGGAGCACTAGGATGTAAGGCTTGTAGTTTATGAATGTTGAGAAGTGCTGGTGAAGTTTTGGGAATGGTGTATGAATTGCAGATGTGATGAGGCGGGGGAGTCTGGCCAGAGGTAGGTGCAGTAGAGTTGTAGGCAGGGGTTGTTGAACTTGCAGTTGGAGGTGGCAGTGCAATGGTTAGGTGTTTGTATATTATTGATGATAGAAGTGTGTTATGACGAGTGGAAATGATTGTGTTATGAAGGTGGAGTTTGTGGTATGGAGACGTAGCAGTTAGTTTGTAGGAATATTGATGGTTGTAATGACCATTGGCAGACTGGGTGATATGTAGATGTGATATGTGCACAGTGAAGTAGACGGCAGAAGTAATTAGAAAGTGATGAATGGGTGCATTGTGATATGTGCATAGTAGATGAGGCAGTTGCAAAGAGTTGGAGGATTTGGTTTGGGGATATTGTGTAAGTTTGGACAGAGGCTCAATGAGGAGCAGTGATGTTGCAACGCAGCAAATGGTGGAGGACGAGTTTAATGCCAGTCGAGTATATGTTGTGGGTTGTTGGAAGTTGTTGCAATGTGTATGGTGCAGGCAGCAGTATTGTGGTGAGGGGGAAGTGACTGTGTTGGTTTGCAGTGGTAGTGTGAGAAGTTGGTTGATGTAAGATGATTTCAGGGGTGTATGGCCAGAGAAGTTCAGAGAGGTGGTAAGTTGTTGGGGGTTGATGAAATGAGGCTGTTTGTTTCGGTGTTATGGTGGCACAGTGGCAACAGGTAGTTCAAGAGATGGTGTGTAGGCTTGCTGATGTGTAGAAATATCACTGTTTTGTATGTTATTAGAGATTATAACAAGGGGATGTGAGGCAGGAGGTTGATGCAGGGAGGTCTGTGCAATCAATGGTAGGAGGAGGAAGATAAATGGTGACTTGTAGTGAATATAGAGCTGATGGAGGGCAGTAGTAAAGAGCAAGCAATTGCAGAAGTGGGTAGGGGTATGTGAACAGCAGTTGTTGTTTGTATGTGTTGGTTGAATGTGAGCAGAGATGGTTGATATGCAGGGTTAGGCAGAAGCTTGGTTTGCAAGTGACAAAGATATGTGATGAACAGAGAAGTAGTATGCCTAGAGAAGTGGAGTAGATGGATGTTTGTGTTAGTAAGGGTTGACAATAATGGGGTTGAGAAGAACTATGGTTAATGGAAGAGTGTAATAGTGGAGGTGTGATGTTGTTTTTAGGGGATGAGGATATGCATAGTGAACTGAGAATGGATATAGAAGTGCACAGTTTGAAGGGGATGGCACTGGTCAAAGAAGTGTTGCACAGAAGTGATTATGGAAATGGCTGGTGAGTGGAGGAGCAGTAGCACTGCAATGTGCACAGTTTTGTGTTGTTTGATGTTTTCAGATGGTGGGGACTGGAGTGGGTTGATTGACGTTGAAGAAAGGGAATTGGATGGAGAAATGTATGCAGAGCAGTAATCCAACAATGTATGCCAGAGAAATGAACGGAAATGTGAGAGATGTTCAAAATTGTAAATTGAAAACAGAGAACAATGAAAGCAGAGAGAGTGAGAGTGATACACAGTGCATTGTGTATTTGTTTTTTTTTTGGGAAATTTTTGTTTTGAAAGCAATGTAAATCAAAGACTTGTAAAAAAAATCGAAATGAAAATCGAAAAGGAAATAAACTATTTTTGTTTTTGTTTCGAAATTGTGAATGTTCTTTTTTATATATAAAAATGCAAAAGTAACTAGAAAAGCTATAGCACACAATCAAAATGTAAGCAAAAATCAAACAACAAACACACAACACTTTTTTTTAAATGCAAATTAACACACAAAACAAACACACAATAAAAACCAAACGAAAATAATTCTAAGAATAGAAAATAAATCAAATCAATTCCCCAGCAATGGCGCCAAAAACATGTTTGACGGCTAATTTCCTATCAGATTAGAAAATAGCCGATCAAATTTAAATTAAAAATAAACCGCAAGCGCATGGCGTACAATTCTAGTACGTGACGAGTTCGGGTCGATCCGTAGGGAATTGTTTAGATTTTAAAATTCTATTCAATCAAATTAACCAAAGAGTTTGAAAATTGTTTTAAGCTAGAAATGTAAAAAAAACTAGTAAAAGAAAGTGGATGAAAATATGAGAGTAGAAGGCAATTTGGAGGTAATTTCCTTCTCATGATCACATAAGTCAACAAAATGAAATTATGATCTCTCTTTGGGTCATTAGTGAATTTAGTTGATGTGCTTATCATAAGTATGGAATATTTGTGCTATTAATTAGCCCAATATAAACTATCAAACTATAATACACCACTAAACCACTTTTTAACTCTCACAAAAATGATAATGAACTTGAAAATATAATCTATTCTAAGCATGATCTATTAACTATTGATTAGAAATATAGACCATCAATTTTGATTTTAACATTCACTTCATTACCATAATCATATGTAGATGAGGAGGTAATTTGTGTTTTTGTTTGTTTAAGCATAGTCTATTTAGTGTCAACAACATAGGCTATCAAATTCAAAGCTAAAACAACAAAGTTTAACCACATCAAATATTTCCATTAAGCAGAAAAAGAGATCAAAAATTATCAAAATGTTGAATCTACATGATTAAGAGAGCTTCATTACCCTTCGATTGAATGGGTTTAGCCTCTCATATTTGTTATCATTTTGATAAATGTAGCATTCAACATGAAACAAAAACAAGAGAAAAAAGGGAGCTAACTAAAGTAAAATGGGAGCTAATCTACATGCATAAATTAAAACTAAGCTACTAACATGAAAGGAAATAACAAGAAAAGAATACAAAAGAAAATTGCATGAATTAAAATTGCATATAAAAAAATTACATTAAAAAAATGGCTAAGTAGCCATGAAAGAGAGAGATTGTAATTTATTTTTGAGCCTAAAACTACACTAACTAAAATGGAGGATAAGGAAGCTCAACGGAGGCTAAGAGGCTAAAATGAGGCTAAGAGCTTAATTACATGAACATATGGGGTATTTATACATGTTAGGAAATCCTAATCATATTTTTTGAAACTACCCAAATTGCCCTAGAAGAAGTGTGACCACCAAGTTATCATTAGCATTAATTAATCCCCCACTTAATTGTGCATGTAACATTAATGTCCATTAGCTCCTAATTGTACACCATGGTAAGGGGGT
The DNA here is from genome assembly GCA_030737815.1 of Allium fistulosum. Lineage (NCBI taxonomy): Eukaryota > Viridiplantae > Streptophyta > Magnoliopsida > Asparagales > Amaryllidaceae > Allium > Allium fistulosum. The sequence continues at coordinate 101,691,665 of CM060902.1, forward strand.
AAGTGGGTCCTCCATGATTCAAGAAATGAATTATTTCCATCTCCAGTTGCTTGTCTTCTCTAGTGCATGCATATTTTCCATGAAGCCTCTTGTAATTTTCATTCAAATTCCTAGAAATAAAAATAAAATGCATAAATAAATCTTCTCAAAATTAGTACATGCACAAAATGACTTTTTCCCCTATATGAAGATGAATATATGATGATTTGAAAATAATTGAAATTTTAGTTTAAACGTGTTAAAATACCCTATAAGCTCATTTATTTAATTAAATTAGAGTAAATATGGAAGTAAAAATTTGCAAATTTACGTGCACATCAAAAACCATCTAAAACTCGCATACACGGTTTTAATGGCTTGGCGACTATGGCTGTTGGTTATGTGGAGTTGCATGTTGAATTGGGGGAAGGTGAACGCAGGAGAGTGCGGATCCTACGGTTCATTGTTTTGGATGTTGGCTCGCCGTACAATGATTTTCTGGGCCGACCGGCCCTGACTGAATTTCGAGCAGCTCTTGCCCCGTGGTGCTTGACTTTAAAGTTTCCAACTGATAACGGGGTAGGAGTGCTTCATGGTGATCAGGTGATTGGACGTTCCTATTTTGTAGCAGAGTTGAGGGAATCTCAATGGAAGGGGAAGGGAAAGAGTGTGGACAAATCTTTCCGCATCCAAGTTACTAAAGATTGACAATTGGAGTCTGAGCCTTGGCTTAGGGGCTATAGTCGTTTCTATAGAAATATAGATTTGAGGAATAATGAAGAGGAGCCCAAAGAGACCAAGGCTGCGCCGGCTGAGCTAATGATAGATATAATGGTCAGCCACGACGACCCATCACGGGTCCTGAAGATTGGATCGCAGCTCAACCCCTCAATATCGAGAGAACTTGCTGATTTTCTTCAAGCGAATCTAGAGTATTTACTTGGACTCATTCTGACATGTATGGGATCTCGCTTGTCATTGCGAGCCATGCATTAAAAATTGATCCGAAGTATGTTCCGTCAAAACCGAAATGGCGAGGCATGGATCCGGAGAGATCCGTCGCTCTTAGAGAGGAGGTGGATAAACTGAAAGTCAATGGGTTTATTTGCGACGCCCTCTATCCTGAATGGATATCTAATCCCGTACTGGTGAAGAAGGAAAATGGGAAATGGAGAGCATGCATCAACTATTCAGACTTGAACAAGGCGTGTCCTAGGGATATTTTTCCCTTCCAAGGATAGATCAGCTAGTTGATTCAACTGCAGGACATGAATTGTTGTCTTTTATGGATGCATACTTAAGGTATAACCAAATCCCGATGCATGTCCCTGAACAAGAACACGCCAGCTCTGTTACGGATGTTGGGTTGTACTGTTACGTGGTGATGCCATTTGGATTGAAGAACGCCGGAGCAACCTACCAATGCTTAGTTAACTGGGTGTTTAATGATCAAATTGGGAGGACAATGGATGTCTATATGGATGATATGCTCGTGAAGTCATGACGATCAAACGACCACATTCGAGAGTTGGCAGAGATGTTCGACATCCTTTGATTTTGCAACATGAAAATCAATCCTTTGAAATGTTCATTTGGTGTTGCATCAGGAAAATTCTTAGACTTTATTGTCAACGCTCGTGGAATAGAAGCTAATCTTGAGAAGATTCAGGCTATTCGAGATATCCAAGCACCAAGAACAATTAAACAAGTCCAAAGCCTCAATGGGAAGGTTGCTGCCTTGAGTCGATTTATCTCCTGAGCAACTGACAAATGCATTCCTTTCTTAGATTTGATTAGGAAGGGAAAGAGAAATTTCGAATAGACACGGGATTGCGAAGATGTGTTTCGAGCTCTGGTGAATCATCTGGAGAGACCCTTTGTCTTGTCATAGCCCATAGATCACGAGGAGTTGTACAATTATTTGGCTGTATCAGCATATGCTATAAGTGCCGCCTTGATTCGCGAGGAGAACCGAATTCAGAGGCTGGTGTATTACATCAGTAAGCCATTAACAGGAGCAAAAAGGAATTATCCAAAGATAGAGAAATTGGCATAATACTTGCTAATCGCATCATGGAAGCTTCGTCCATACTTCAAGGCGCATCCGATCAGCATTTACATCAACCAGCCATTACGACAGGTCCTACAGTGACCTAAGACGTCTAGAAGGTTGCTTAAATGGAACATTAAGCTTATTCAGTTTGCATGACATATCTTCCTCGAAGAGCTATCCAGGGTCAAGTGTTGACGGACTTTATAGCAGAATTTACCTTGCAAGACGATCTTCCAAAAAGTTGTTAAATCCCCACTGTGCGATGGAAGTTCTACACTAATGGAGCATCCAATGGTCGTTGTTCCGGAGCTGGGATTGTGCTTGTAACCCTTGAAAATCGATCGATTTGTTATGCTTTGAAGCTTGGTGTTCCTGCCACAAACAACGAGGATGAGTATGAAGCATTGATTGCTAGAGTTAAACTTGCTAGAGAACTTGGAGTTAACTCTCTTGAAATCTTTTGCGACTTAGAGTTGGTAGTGTATCAAATCAGAAGAGATTATCAGGCTAAGGGACAATGACTTGCCCCGTATCTTACCCGAGTTCAGGAGTTGTTCGCAGAATTTGAATACTACGACATTTCACATTTCCCACACGAGAAAAATTGAGAGGTTTCGGTCGAGATATTAGATGCCCCGAGTATAAATCCAATGGAAGTTGATCAAGTACTAGAAGCGGAATATGAGAGGGGATCATGGATGACTCCATTTAAAGATTATTTGTTGCATGGAAACTTGCCTGAAAGGAGAAATGAAAAGCGACAGATTCTTCCAAAGCTTCACGGTATATCATGCAAAAAAGAACTATGTATAAAAAAGGTTTTTTTTGTTATCCTACTCCGTGTGTATTGCTTACGATGAGATAAAGCATGTTCTGAAAGAAGTTCATGAAGGAGCATACGGCGATCACACTAAGGGCAAATTTTGGTGAAGAAGATACTCCTTTATGAATAATATTGGCCAACCGTAGACCGGGACGCTGCCGACTATGTAAGACGATGTGACAAATGCCAGATATATGCGAAAGTCCCAAGAGCGCCGCCAACAGAAATCACGCAAATGGTCAGTCCTTGACCATTCGCCATGTGGGGTGTTGTGTAACATCCCCCTACTTAGAGGCCCAAAACTAACGGCTATGGATGCTGCAGTCATCCATAGTTATTAATCCTTGGTGACCAAATATGGCGGTGCTAGATACATTGATACACAGATCAGATAAATATGGAAAAAAAAATTAGCAACTCAAAAACACATTTCCACATTCCATTCAAAAAATTTGATGTTCATTACATAATCCCAAAAACATTAACCACGTTCAGCAAAATATAATTATTACACATACGCTAAGAGCGAGATCTTAAGATGCCCCCTTTGTAGATCAGAGTATATAATAAGGCCAATAAATCTACCTTTACAAACAAAACACATATCAAAAAGATATCTCTAAATAACTATATGCCTCATGTACGCCTCAGGAATCATTATTCATCTAAGAAGAGAACCTGAAAACCCTAAACCTCAAACTACTCAAAATCAATTGAGTACCTGAGAGTTTAAGGGGAAACAAAAACTTCGAGTCAGACATAAAGCTGGTATGAATAATAATATATTATCTCAAACCATTTGGATATCTAGTGAAACCCCGCCGCTTAGCGGAACGGGTTTTCCCCTCGGTAGTATCCTAAAACATTTATAAAACCATATACCGTGCTCCTGCATCCACAATGGTTAAAAACATAGTATTGCAAAGTATTATAATGAAATGCAAAACAAGTAAATCAAATCTGGATTAACCATCCTCATTTACTCTGATTATCTGTCCCAATATAGTTTAAAGAGTTACTATTAATCTTTTAAAAATTATGGACTATCTGTCCAAATTCATAGTTTTCATGGAATCACTAAGAACCTATTCATAACTCCAATATCATTTTACATATCCTAGTTTTCATGGACTAACTGGGAACCTATTGACTATCTATAAATATCATAATCCAGATATAGTTTTCATGGGCTAACTACAAACCTACTGGCCCCTACCAGTATCAAATCATAGTTTTCATGGGCTGACTATGAACCTATTACTTGGCCACTTAACTCATGTTACCCACATGATTCTAATTATCCCATGTTATCCACATGATTAACCTATTCCCATTAGTATCCCTAATTTTGGTTATATTCATTTATAATTTACATTGGTATCCCAAATGATTAGTGTCAAAACATACAAGTGTTGGTATCCCCAACTATTGTGCTGAACTCATTAAACCCACTACAGTATCCCCAAGGTTAAACAACATTTATTATATAAGGTTACCCACCCTACATATTCAAAAAGATAAGGGTGGTATAAACATACCCTTTCAGAAGTATCCCCTTCGAAGGTAAAGAAGAACAAACCAACATATTCGAAAGCAATGTAAACAACTTCCAAAGTATCCCTTTCGAAGGTATAAAACTTGGTTAAAAGAAAACAACTTTACAACCCCTTTGAAAGTATCCCCTTCGAAGGAAAAGAAAACAAAAAAAACCTATTCGAAAGCAAGCAATCAACTCCTTCGAAAATATAAAACTTTGTTTTAGCCATAACCTTTTATAGGTGTAGAAATAAGGTCACTAACCTATTCCATTGTGTTCAAATGATGGTTTCCCTTTACGTAGAGTGGTTACAGTAGAAAAATGAACTTACAGTTAGAGAGTTATGCCTATTTGAAGTTTTGTAAACAAAGTTGGTGAAAACTGCTACGAAAGAGGCTTTAAAACGCTGTGAAAGGTTGCTTCCGATTGATTTGAAAGGATGCTTTCGAAACGCTGCGAAAGGATGCTTTCGAATACTGGGAACGGGTGCGGTCGAAAGAGGTCTTTGACTACTTCGAAAAGTGGTTCCGAAGTGCTGCAGAAGGGTCCAGAACTACTGCAGAAGGGTGCTGTCGAAAGAGGGTTTCGACTACTTCGAAAGGTGGTTTCGAAGTGCTGCAGAAAGGTCCAGAACTGGTGCAGAAGGGTGCTGTTGAAAGGGATTTCGACTAGGTCCATTGGCAGAATCGTAAATAACTTGAAAACTGTTACTTTACTAATTAAAGTATATTCTTTTCACCAACTCCTAATCTTTGTCAAATTCCTATTGACAAGTGATAATCATTATCACTTTCTTTTCAGAACAACTGCTATAGGTCAGATTTATAATTTCCAAAATTATTTTCAAAATATTTAATTATATTAATATATTAATATAATTATTAAGCCTTTTTAGCTTAGAAAATTCATAATAAATCAAAATCACTTGGGAAAATTCCCAAAAGTTCACCAAAAATCTAAAATAATATTTTCTACTTCAAATAAAAATTTCGGAGTAAAATTCATTATTTTATTATTTTTAATAATTAAAACTCGAAATAAATGCCTTTTTCACCTTAGGAAATTCATAAAATAATCCTATTAACTCTGGAAAATATGAAATTAAAAATACATCTCCAAAATTATGTTTTACATAACAGATCAAAAAATCAAGTTGTTTAGAGGTCGTTTACTAAGGTTTTTACTTTAAAACCCATCATTTTAATTCCAATAATCACCATAAATCATTCTTCTATCCAAAAAATGATTATTAGGTCCAAACATGATCAACACAGCAAAATATATTCGGTTACTATCCATAACCAAACCAAAACAAGGAAAAATGAGATGATTTACCCTATTATTCACCTTGATTAATTTGTTGGAGTTTGAGATTTGCCCAAGCTTTGATCTTCTAGCTTTTTCTCCTCAATCTTCCTAGTTTGCTGATCTTCTTAGAGAGTTTTAATGGCTGGCTATAACTTCTCTTTTATGTGTATTCTAATTTACGAAATGGTAGGTGAGAATAAGGGAGGGTTTAAGGGTATATGGGTGTGGCTATTGCTATATTTCCCTCCTCTTATTTTCCTAACTTATAAATTATAAACCATACATATATATTCATTAGTTTAGCCATGGCCAAGTTAATTGATAATTAAATATCAACTCCTTAATCAACCACATGATTCTATTTAATTTATCTAATTAAATGTGCTGAATAATGTTAAAGAAAAATTAGGGGTGTTACATGTTGACATCATCGGCTCGTTACCAATCTCTAAAGGTGGTGTGAAGTACGCTATTGTTGCGGTCGATTACTTCACCAAATGGGCCGATGTATAACTTTTAGCTATGATCACAACTAAGAAAGTAATCAACTTTGTTGTTCGAAACATCATATGTCACTTCCGTCTTCCACAAACTATCGTGACAGATAATGGGACATAGTTTGATATTGTTGAATTTAAAGAATATTGTCGGAGGTCGTATTAAAAAGAGGTTTGCAGTGGTCGATCACCCTCAAGCGAATGGGCAGGTTGAAGTTGTAAACAAAATTATCAAGTCCATTTCGAAGAAGCATTTGGAGAAGGCTAGAGGCAAATGGGTGAATGAACTCCCTACGACACTTTGGGCCTATAGAACCACTCACAAGTTCGTGACTAACTATACTTCATTCGCTCTTGCGCACGGTTCTGTAGCCATTATTCCAATGGAACTCGAAGTCCCTTCTCATCGAGTGACTTACTGTGACCTAAAAAAAGCAAAGATCTTCTATGTGACGCCCCACCTCTATACCCACGCTAACCAAGAACACTACGATGTAGTGCTGTCAATTAGCACGGAGAATAAGGCTGTGGAGGAGCGACCATCCATGTAACTTCTTTTTGCGAGCACCGATATGTCAGATAGAATAGAATGCATATCTTTTAAGGAGGAAATCCGACATACCGATACAAACACAAAGCTATCACACGGTGGCTATATATAATCTTCGGAAACAAACATAGAAATAATCATAACACAAATCAGTCACAGACATCCATATCACAAAGGCGGAAGAAGATATGAATAAATATATAACACATGAAAGTGTACATCAGAGTAGTGGTCGGAAAGATCCACGATAATACAAAAGAATAACATCACGTGCTATACAAAAGAATAAGTACACAGCATAGAGTCTATATCTCAAATATGTACAACCAAAAACTACTAATCTATGTAGTTAGCCAAAAGTCAGAATAATCCTGAAGAGAAGTCAAGCTGAAGCACCTGTAACATCTCGGTCTGAACCGAGTATTATTTATAAGAAGATAATAAACGGATCAGTCTAGCTATAAATATCAGATGATAAGGTGTAGGATAAATAATATGGCATGAACATGTAACGACCATAACGGCATACTACTATAAGTATGTAAATGATAATCAACAAAAGATCAATCAATATCACAAGAATCTTCTCAAAGATAAAATAGGGTATCATACCCTAAACTTGTATTCATAACAAGTCAATAACACATAAATTCACCAATGCACAAAAACTGATATCATATCAATGAAAATCATTAAAATTGGTGAAGCACAAATTCCAGAAATCATCACCAGAAATCCAGAAAACACATAAAAAGGGGGGAGGCCTAACACATGAATGGGAGCATGAAAACTCACCTACGCGTAAAACACATGACGAGAAGCTATCTCATGGAAGCTATCCATTAAATTTTCACACAGGAATGGCCCGAAGAACATGGGGTGCTACCCCGTATATGTGATGGCGAAACATCACAAAAGCGGGGTCTAGTCTCCCTCGCAGACAAAGAGACATCGCTCAATTGCTAGTCTAAATCACAAAAATGATCGTCATGATCATAAGGAAGTGTCAATTACACTAAGCCAGTAAATATATGAGTTTAGCTTCATGTCCCATAACCATTAGCTTAACTTAAATATTTACGAACAAACTGTAGATCTTCACTAGGAAATTGTCACGAAAAGGGGTTCAATCGAACAAGTCCAAGAGCTATCCGACAAAGTGAACGCAAGCATTTCATACCACTCGTTTTACTAAGTCGTTTAAGTCAATTTCTCATCCGAGTGAAGTAAAGGCTTGTATATACTAGTAGATTGGAAATCGGTTTGAGAAAACGAACTTTTGATATTTAAAATAGTGTTGAAATCGCTTTGATGAAAGAGTTTTGATATTTACTACTAGTATTGAAACCTTCGTATCTTTAAAGTGACAAGTCACAAAACGATTGTTGAAACAAATCGAATCACATAAATTCACATTCGAAGATGTGAGAAAAATCCAAATAAATCAATTCCCAAAACCATCAAAGTAGGAAGTTCTGTTGAATGTTTTTCAGATAAGATCCCCTACGAAGGGGGGTATGGGGTTCGACCTGAATGGTACGACCTAAGTGAAGACAAGCGGCCTACGACCTAAAGCAAAATGAGGTCTAACGACCTAAAGAGTTCGCGACCTAAGTGATATGACCTAAGTGGCACGACCTAGTGGGACTTAGGTCGGAGACGACTTACGAGGTAAACTAGGTCGACTTAGTAGACGAGCGACCTAAGGTGAATGGTCCAACGACCTAACTCGAACGACCTAGAGGGTCGAACGACTTAACTGGAGAATAGGTCGGAGACGACCTAGTGGAAATGGTCGAGCGACTTACGAGTTACGACCTAAAGTGACGAGGGACGTTAGGTCGGAGACGACCTAACACTTGACTCGCGAGCGACTTATGGAAAAGAAGTGGCGAGCGACTTATGGTCCAGCGACCTAAGATGAAACGACCTAAGATCGAAACAGGGTCACGCGACCTAACAGGAAACAAGGTCACGCGACCTAAAGAAGTTCGCGACCTAAAGGTGCACGACCTAAGGTCTTACGACCTAAGGAAAAAGGTCTTACGACCTAACAGTATGGTGAGTGATTAAGCCAAACGACCTAAGACCTAAGCCTTAAACGACCTAAGGAGTTAACTCGCGAACGACCTAACTCTTTAACTCACGAACGACCTAAGCCTTTAACTCGTGAACGACCTAAGCCATTAACTCGTGAACGACCTAAGCCTTTAACTCGTGAACGACCTAAGAAGGCGGTGACTTTTCAACGCGCGTGAGCTAGTAGCCTGGACGACTTAACCTGGGCAGAACGACCTAAGGGCTGGAACTCACCAAAAATGCTAAAAATTGGAGTTTTTCGCCAATTCAATCTAAACCGAATGCAAACGAGCATGCTAAAGTGATGAGGAATCATTCCCAACAGTCCAATGACGATTATAGGCAAGATGTGAGATCAAAAATCTCACCTTTTCCACGAAATTGATGTTGGAGAGCTTAAGAGCAAAGCAAGAATCAACCACAAGCTTGAATCTATGTTTTTCACCTTGAATTTGATGTTGAATCTCGGGTTTGCAATAGAATTTAAGTTTGGAGTTTTAATTTCCACTTCCCACCACCATTTTTGATGAAGCTTGAATGTTATTTGATGAAGTGATGAAGAGAAGAGGGGGTTGGGCTGAGTTAGTGTGTGTTCAGCCCCAAACCAAAGTCCTAAGCCAAAAAGTGACGAAAATTTCACTATCTCCAAACATATCGAAGTTTACACTCAAAAAGATCACAAACGTCATTTTGAACTCAATGGAAGTGGTCTCGAGTCCTAATTTGACCGTATGCAAAAAGTAGCTTTTCGGACTAACATCCGACTAACGATAAAATATTTAAATATAAAATCGATAGATATGCGGGTTAGTACATTCTCTTGGAATCTTAGGACTTTATAGATGAGAAGTGCGAGAAAGCCGATTTGAGAACAGCAACACACCGACATCAAGTCGCCCGATATTATAACATTAAAGTGCGATCAAGATCCTTCAAAATTGGTGATCTCGTCCTGGAATGGGTTTTCCCTACCCCATCAAACATGAATCCAACATGAGAAGGACCGTTTGTCATCGAATAGAGGCTTGGAGAAGGAACTTTCAAGCTAGGGACTATCGATGGCATCACCCTTCCGAGAGTGTGGAATGGCGAGCATTTACGACGCTATTTCACTTAGAACATTTCCTTTGCATTTCAGTTCTATTTACTTTCAGTAATTGCTTTAGAATTTGAGTTTTTGAATATGTAATAAGACAGATTAGTTTGTTCCTTTCCATTTGATGAATAAAGTTTCGAACTTCCTTTGCATATATGATTGTTATCGCATTGTATGCTAAATACATAATGAAACTGATTGACATCGATATGCGTGAATAGGCTCCCAGAGTTTGAAATTTATCAGTTATACTAATCCTAGATGGGATCAAACAAGATGAGCTCCATTAATTTTCTCGATTAACAATCCCCATAAACGATCCAGAGGATGGGACACGAAATATGTGACAAATATGGCTGATAATCTGGAGATTGAAAAATTCATGCCGGGACTATAGGACTGAAACGAAATCGAGGTGACCAAAATGAGCATAAACATAAATGAGGTATGAACCAACTGCCCATGAAATAACTCTAAGTCTCCTGAGTGTGGACTGGAGTATAAACATAATTTGGGTGTGAACCGACCGCCCATGAGATAGCTCTAAGTCCCCAAAGCGCGGACTAGAGCATGAACATAAATCAACCATGAACCGACCACTCATGAAATAACTCTAAGTCCCCTAAGCTTGGACTGGAGTATAAATATAATTCGGGCGTGAACCGACCGCCCATGAGATAACTCTGTCCCCAAAGTGCGGACTAGAGTATTAAGTCCCTAGAGTGGGACTGGAGTATAAACATAAATCAGGTGTGAACCGACCACCCACGAGATAACTCTAAGTCACCTAGAGTGTGGACTAGAGCATGAATGCAAATTGAGCATGAACCGACAGCTCGCAAAATAACTCTAAGTCCCCCGAGCGTGGATTGGAGTACAAACATAATTCGGGTATGAACCGACCACCCGCGAGATAACTCTAATTCTCTAAAGTGCGGACTGGAGTATAAATATAATTCGGGTATGAACCGACCGCCCACAAGATAACTCTAATTCCTCAAAGCGCGGACTAGAGTATAAACATAAATTGAGCGTGAATCAACCGCTCGCAAAATAACTCTATATCCCCAGAGTGCAGACTCAAGTATAAACACAAATGAATAGATGAGTGGATTACGATCGTTCTCTATTTCGCAAATTTCATGGATAGATGCGCAGATTTTGATTGTTCTCCATCCTTCAAACTCCAACTTGAAATTGACAGGAGGAATACAAACTGCTAAAAGCTAAATATGACAGCTCATTACAGCTCCGGCTTAATGTTCTTTATGACTTAAGGCAACGACCGCAAGGAGGCCTTGAGACGAAGATAGTGAATTTTTAATAGAATTTGCAATCAAAGAATTATAAGTACACCGAAAGGAAAGTAATCGTTCAACTATCAAAATAAAAATTCACACGATGTTTAATCGAAAGAAAAAACTTTTATTCACAAGTGCCAAAACTCTAGTACAAGTTATTTCAAAAAAGCAGGATTTATACCTATACACCTACGACTAAGGAAAGAAATAATTATGAAAATTATATATAATGATATTGTAACGATCCAAAATTTTGGTTATTTGATTTTAAATGTTTAATTAATTTTAAATATTTGAAATAATTGAAGAATTTAATAATTTATAATTCAAATATAAGGAATAATTAAATATTTGAATTGTGAATTAAATGTTAATTAAATGGATTTAATAATTTTATTTTACTCCATTTAACCGATAAATAATATTGGTGAATTCAATTTGTTAATTTATTTACAAATGTCAATAGACTGGATAAATATCAATATCTAAAATATTTAAATCTTTGAAATTAGCCTTCCGGGGCGTAGTCTCAGATTTCGATAAAACTAGTTTCATTGGATCCGTAATAGTGAATTATATTATGCCGTCGTATTTCGTGGCAATAAGATGAACCGTTTGGTCATGGGAGGTCGAAACATGCTGAAATTAATATCCAAAATTTAATATAATAACTAGGTCTAAAAACCTACCTTCTACATACGATCAAATTAGGTCTCGAAACAAGTTCCATTGCATTTGGAATAGGGGTATAATATATAGAACATCATGCGGCACGTCTCGTTTGGAGTTTGAGATTTTCGGGTATGTTTTGTTGAATATTTTAATATAATATATATATATGTACATATTGCCCTTAATTTTGGTCATACCCCCCATCATGCTACCCCCATACCCGTGCCATACCAGCCATCATAACCTTCACCTATTTAAACATTGCCTGTAAACAAAAGGAGAGGTTTTCAAAACTTCTAAAATCAAAATCAAATTATATAGTCCACTAAAAATCACTATTTTGGATTCGTTAAACTCGTATTAGTGAGAGCTTCTCGTCCATGGTCTAGTTTTTGGTTTTTTCAATGATTTAATAGGTGGCCATGCTTTGATAGAGAGCTAGGGCTTTGGATTGCTTGGAAACTAGGCAATGAGAGGCGATGAGGTTGCTTCCATTGCATTTCTCATGCGAAGAGACATCTACGGTGCAAATTTGGTGGGATTTGGCGCACGTTTGGGTGGTCCGCACTTCTAGGTAGCAGGTAGGAGGGCATCAGGTCATATTTTATCTAGGGGTGCAAGCTTCATTATGCTGTCGAGGAGGAAGAGCTTGCGAAGACGGTCGTGTTGGCGAAAACGTGAGGTCGTTTCGTTGAGAAACGAAGGATATATCGTCGTTTAAAGATTGTGGCCATGGTGGGTTTGTGCATTTCATACGTGCATAGAATGGTAAATAAGAGATGGGGGAGAAGGATTAGTGAGCGAGTTAAGTGGAGATTTGTTTATTTAATTAAGTGATTAGTGATTTAATTTGATTATTTAAATCCGAAACTTATAGTTTGAATAACTTTTGCGTACAAGGTCAGATTCGAATGCCGTTTTTTTGCCTTGGACTTGTAGAGACGATGCCTACACATTAGAGTTGGCTTGGTTGGATTTGGAGCAAGTGAAAATTTAGGCTAAAATCGGACGACCGTTTGGTTTTTGTCCAAAATCGAGGCGTTTCAGTGAAAACGGAAGTTAATGTGAGTTTAACTTAGATTTAAATTTATTATATCATACCAATGATATTATAAATGTTTATGGATTGCTTGAATGTTAATTAAATTGTTTAGTTGAATATCCATTTGAAAAATGGATGACATATTAATTTGATCATATAAACCCATTTGATTATTTATATATTATCTATAGCAATTGTTTTGCAGGAAAAATCCATAGAGAGTCCCAAAAGGGGTTCCTCACCAATATATTATTTATTTACATCCATATGTTATTACTGATGGTTAATTGAAATTAATTACTGATATTCCATTTAATAGTTTAAATGTCGTTATAGCGAATTCGCTATATCGTCAATTATTAAATTTCATCCCCAGAACCCTGTCGTATGAATTTGAGCTTGTGTTTCCATTAAACGGAATATTATAATTCATTAATCATTTTGACTAATGATGATTTAAAATAAATAATCATTTTAATTAATGATTTTGATTTATTAACTAATTTAATATACGATAATTAAAAATGGTTTATCTTTAGATTTAATTAATCATTTTCACTAATTATATTTTATACTTAATTGATCGTTTTAATTAATGATTATCTGAGTTTAATTAATTCTTTTAATTAATGATAATGGAGTTTTAATTATTTAATTAATTATTTTAATTAATGATAATTGAAATTAATAATCATTTTAATTAATGATATTTAAAAGTAATAAATCATTTTAAATAATGATATTTGAAATTAATTAATTATTTAATTAATGATTATTTTGAATTTAACTAATTGTTTAACTAATGATATTTAGAATTAGTTAAACCATAATTATTAATGTTTTATAATTAAATAAATCATTTTGAGCAATGATATTTTAATTATTTGTTTTAGCTAATGGAGTTTGAATTTAATTAATCAAATTAATTTATGATTATTTGAACTTAATTAATTGTTTTAATTAATGGAATTTAAAATTACTTATCATTTTAATTAATGGTGTTTGAGATTATTTATTCATTTAACTAATGATTATTTTAATTTAATAAATATTTTTAATTAATGGTATTTAAAGTCAATTAATTGATTTAATAAAAGTGAATATAGTAAATTAACTAATATAATATGATTGCTTTAATAAACCGATTTAAAGTTAAAAACTGATTTAATAAAGATTTTTAAAGTTGATTTACCAATGTTATAAAAGTGTTTGGAAATAATTATCTATTTTATTATAGATAATGGATTTGTTTATTTAAAAGAGACTTTAAATGTGAATAATTATCTATTTTATTATAGATAATGGATTTGTTTATTTAAAAGAGACTTTAAATGTGAATAATTATCTTTTGGGATAATTAATATTGTTTTAAAGTTATAAAAAAGAATTGAAACTCGTTTATTGGGATGTTAAGTGGGATAATCTTTTGGGTGTTCAATCTGATGTTGGTTTAGGCCTTTGGGGTCGCGCACTTGGAAAATTATTCTCTTAACGTTTCAATAACCAGGGTCGTTTATGAAAATAAATTATTTCCGTAAAGCGAATCACTTATATGGAAACAATTTGCTTGTATAATTAGCACTAAATATTGAAGAAGTAAACTTGTCGCTATATCAAAAGTTAAAGGTAATCGTTGGACATGACTTTAAGGTAACACTACCTTAACTTGTCCGGTATTATTAATAACCAAGAAAAAGAATAAGTTTGAATTTAATGAGTGGTGATAAGTATACAAAACTTAATTTCCATATATGATCGTTTTATATCCTCAATAGTTGGTATCTCAGCTATCGGTTACTTCGGCTACTTTATTATCATCATTCTAAGTTGATTTATTGCTCCGTTGAGCGTTAATTATCCTTTGCCCGAAATGACTAAACCAAAGCGCGTAGTTTTTGGGGGCCAAGTTATGTGGGGTTGCTTCCATTAGGATATTTCACATCTCATCTAGATTTTTTGTGTACCGTCACATGAAAAACGGTTGAGAATTTTTAGATGTGGAATATTCAAATTCTTGGTAAGGTTTGGCAGGGTCTTGTATGGAGTTCCCGATGATTTTAAGTATATTGCTAAAGGTATACTTATTTTAAGAGGGATGCACCCTTCCTGTCATTTGTTGGAAAATTCCATTTCCTTGTTTGATTCGATGACCCTGAATCTGTTTTACTTTTAAATTGCCACGAGTACAGTCAACTCTTCATCATGGCATTTTAAGTCCATTCTATCAAGTTTGGATTGTTACCTTATTTAGTCCATTCTATCAATTTGGATTGTTTTCCTTGTTCTATCCATTCTGTTCAGTTTGGATTTTACTCGGTTTATTTCTATTCTTTCAAGTCTGGTTTAATTCTAATTATACTCATTCCTATTTGGATTTGTTCTTGATATTTATTTCTACTCTTTCCTGTATGGATCATATTCTTGTGAGGTAAAAACCCGTTCCGCATTAGCAGCGTGATCTCACAAAACTTTCATATGATCCATGTTATTTGAGTTATCTCACTTGCCTAGGTATAGAGGTGTTGCATGATAAGGAGTTCTCGCTTTTTGTTAGGTAGCGAACGGATGACTCTTGCCCCTACATGTCCTATGGGTTGGTTGTTAGTCAAGAGGCTAGCCGTGCAATCAAATGAGAGGTACCATTGTAAGCTATGGTGGGGGTGAACCCACTGTCGATGGTTGAAAAGCCTAGATCGTTACAATTTGGTCTCAGAGTGCAAGGTTAAGCGAGAACCTTGGCTTTGGTAGGGTTTGGCTCATTAGAGATAGGGTAAGTGACACCCTAGAATGAGTTTAAGAGTATTAAATGTACGAGAGTGTATTTGTTAATGTTATAAAAACATATTATGTTAATTGATCTATTGATTTTTTATGAATTCTGGTCGAGACGTGGGACACCACGGTACCGATAGGGGTTTCTAAATACTTGACCAAGGCCAATGGACATGGTATTGAATTTTCTGAAAATTTAGCAAATTAAATATTTTGCCTACCATTATATTTTATATATATAAAGGAATAATTTTCAAAAATTATATAGTTATAAAGTGTGTTGGTTTAAATGTGATAATATTTATTTATTATCACTATTGTTTGTACGGTTATGCTTTATTTAAAGAAGAAGCATTAACAGTTTCTTGTTAGTTGTTAAATTTTGCTTGGTTTAATTAGGAGCATTAATAGTTTTGATTTAAAACAAACCCTTTGTGAATTAATTTTCACAATTTGACTACAAAGGTGTTCGGAGAAAATGTTAGCTTGAAAATTCACCTTTTAAATAATGGTGGGTTAAGTACTAAACTTTTAAAAAGTTGTTAATATAATCTAAATAGTCGGATAAGATATTTAGAGAATAAATATTGGAGATAATTCTATTATAATAAAGAAGGATTATTATAATACGAAATGATTTTTATATAAAGGAAATTTTATATGAATTTAGTTTGTGAGATAGTTTAAAAAGGATTTATGAATTTAAATCTCGGAATTTTTTGAAAATTATTTCAAAGGAATTTTTAAGAAATGAAATAGCAGTAATTTTGAAAATAATTGAAAATGAAAATATTTTAGGAAGTAAAATTCAAAAAGAGATGCATTTTCTTTGGGATAATTAGGAGGAAATCATTTCGATTAGTTTTGTAGTAATCTGAATAATCTTCTAAATGACGATCAAATGTTTGTTTAGGCGAACGTTGTGGGGGTAATTAGTAAATTATTTTCTTCATCATTGTGCGATTGAATGTGTTTAAATCCGAATAAACCCAAAGTGAGTTTTAATAAATGAACTGTTTGAAGTTAATATACATCAAAATATATGCAATATGCTTTCAAAAGAGTGAGCTTTTGGAATTAAAATCACGTATCTAAATTTTAAATTCTCTTAAACGGGAATTGTTTCCCAAAAAAAAAGTATTAGTAATAAGAGAGAGTTTTGATAAATAGGAATTTTCCCTTAGAAAAGTATGGGATAATTTAACATAGGTTTAAATTAGGTTAAACTAAATAAGAAGGTTTTGATAAATATTGTTTTATTAAAACCATATAATTGTTTAAACATCTACGTAGTGTAAACTATTGGTTGATTGGGTCAACTAATAAATATTATTCATTTTAACACTCTAAAGAGGTTAATAGGTTGACTCCATCCTAAGAAACCATAATTTGATTTGATCTCCATCAAGGTCTTTGAAAAAGTAAAATAAAATTTGAATGTATTCTTAGGATATAAAAGAATATTATATAAGTAAATAAAGTGGAATAAGTTATTATTTGATGTTTTGTAAAGAAACGACTTTACAATATAAATTAAAACTTGGGTGAGAATTTATGCAATAACTCACAAATAATTTTAATATCGAATAAAATACTAAGTAAAAATATAAGTGATTTAAAAAAAATTAATATAATTAAGAAACTAATAAATTAAGAGTATAACTTTCCATTTTGTCCGAGTGAGTTTGGATAATCTTCTGAGCAACAACCAAAGGCTAATGAGTAAAACAGGTACGCTTAGATAATTATCTATATTTTGGACAATTAAGAATGTTTTGAACCTAATGTTAGTCATTTGACATTTTGAAAGCAATGTTAAGTGATAAGTTTTTCCCTCATAGAATTTGTTTGACTGTTAGTGTTAGTTTATTCCTTCACAGAATTTGATTGATTTGATTTGATTGAATTGAATTGATTGGTTGTGTGATTTCATATACCATTGTCTATAAAATTTTAAATTTATAGATAAAGGATTTTAAATTATTGTTATTAGGGTCTGAATCCTAGTGATTTTGAAAAGGAGAGTTTTGAAGATTTTGGGAAGGAAAAGATATTTATTCACTCTAGTTGATGTTTTTGGAGGAATTGGAATACCATTGGACGCTTCATGTTGTTTTGATTTTGGAGTTTCACCATAATTTATTTGGAGGAATTCCCTCCTTGTCATTATGATTTTTGATCTTTGATTTTCTCGTCTGAGAAATTTGAAAATAAACCTTTGAATTGGAAAACCCAAGAATTTAGATCTAAATTTGTCGTTTGAAATAATTGGATGCATATCATCTATTACAGAACATTCTCTCTATTTTGTCGCATATGATTGAGATATGGTTGTTGATTGCATGTAGATTTATATTATGCTAGTTTTTGCATATAGAATTACACCATATTGCTTTTGTTAATAGGATTTTTCTTTTAGATTTTGTAAGTATAGGTATGGAAGAGATCTTTATTTGATCCTTACGCACCTACGTTTACAAAGAGATAATAAATTACCAGCCAAAATATAAATCAAACGCAAAAAGGTACATAATAAATTTAGAAAATTTAAATTGGTTGGTGATTTTATGCCCCAAATATGAGAGACCATTTGGCTTTTGATTTCTTTTGATTGGACTAGAGCATGTTGAGGCAATTTGTAGTTGTACCGATCGAGCCACGCAAAAGAGACGCTGGCAAATTTTTTTGAAAATTTGAGAGTTAGAAATATTTTAAGAATTTTGGAAATTTTTTGATAAAAAAGCAGAACTTTCAAGTTATATCTTGGAATGAACGAATATAATAGAATAAGTGTGTATAAGTGAATGAACTTAAAAGACTTAAAAACTTTGAAGAATATTCCAGCTAATTGGTTTTGAAAATAAGTTTAATAACTAATTTTATTTAATGGTTTAAACTTAAGGGTTTAAAAACGTTTTCTTCCTTAGGAATTTCGGGGACAAAATTCATCTAATGGGGGGGGGGGGAGAATGCAACGACCCAAAATATAGTTATTTGATTTTTAAATATTTAATTAATTTAAATATTTAAAATAATTGAATTTTGGAATTTAATAATTTATAATTCAAATATAGGGAATAATTAAATATTTGAATTGTGAATCAAATGTTAATTAAATGGATATAATAATTTATTTAACTCCATTTAACCAATAAATAATATTGGTGAGTTCAATTAGTTAATTTATTTACAAATGTCAATAGACCAGATAAATATCAATAATTAAATTATTTAAATCTATGAAATTAGCCTTTTGGGTCACGGTCTTGGATTTCGATAAAAAACTGGTTTCATTGGATCCATAATGGTGAATTATATTACGCTGTCGAATTTTGTGGTAATCAGATGAATCGCTTGGTCATGAGAGGCCGAAATGCGTTGAAAGTATTATCCAAAATTTAATATAATAACTGGGTTTAAAAACCTATCCTCTGCATATGATCGAATTAGGTATCGAAACAAGTTCCATTGCATTCGGAATAGGGGTATAACATATAAATGCCCGGCGACACATCTCGTATGGAGTTCGAGATTTTTGGGTATGTTTTGTTGAATACTTTAATATAAAATATAGATATATGTACATATTCCACTTAATTTTGGCCATACCCTCCATCATGCTACCCATACCCATGCCCATACCAGCCATCATAACATTCACTTATTTGAACATTGCTTGTAAACAAAAAGAGAGGCTTTTCAAACTTCTAAAATCAAAATCAAATTGTATAGTCCACTAAAAATCATTATTTTGGATTCGTTAAACTCGTATTAGCGAGAGCTTCTTATCCATGGTCTCATTTTTGGTTTCGTCATTGATTTAGGAGGTGGCCGTATGTTGATAGAGAGCTAGGGCTTGACATTGCTTAGAAATTAGGCAACGAGAGGCGATGAGGTTGCTTCCCTTGCATTTCTCGTTCGAAGAGACATCTACACTGCAAATATGGTGGGATTTGGCGCACATTTGGGTTGTCCATACTTCTAGGCAGCGGGTACGAGAGCATCAGGTGGGATTTTATCTAGGGGTGTGAGCTTGTCATCTTTGTGTCTAGGAGGAAGAGCTTGCGAAGACGGTCGCGTTGGCGAAAATGGGAGGTCGTTTGAAGATTGTGGTCATGGTGGGTTTGCGCATTTCCTATACGTGCATAGAAGGGTAATTAAGAGACGGGGGAAAATGATTATTGAGTGAGTTAAGTGGGGATTTGTTTATTTAATTAAGTGATTAGTGATTTAATTTGATTATTTAAATCCGAAACTTATAATTTGAATAACTTTTGCATATGAGGTTGGATTAGAACGCCGTTTTTTGGATTGGACTCACAATGACGATGCCTATGCATTGGAGTTGGCTTGGTTGGATTTAGAGCAAGTGAAAATTTAGGCTAAAATTGGACGACCGTTTGGGTTTAGTCCAAAATCGGGACGTTTCGGCGAAAATGAAAATCAAAGAAAGTTTAACTCACGATTAATTTTATTATATCATATGATTGATATTATAAACCCTTATGGATTTCTTGGATGTTAATTAAATTGTTTGGTTGAATTTCCATTTGGAAAATGGATGAAATATTAATTTGATCGTATAAACCCATATAATTATCTATATATTATCCATAACTAAAGAGACCCAAAAGGGTGTTTCTCGCCAATATATTATTTATTTACATCTATATGTTGTTATTGATGGTTAATTGGAATTAATTACCGATATTCCATTTAATAGTTTAAAATTCGTTATAGCGACTTCGCTATATCGTCAATTGTTAAATTTCAACCCCAAAACCCTGTCATATGAACTTGAGCTTGTATTTCCGTTAAACAGAATATTAAAATTCATTAATCATTTTGACTAATGATAATTTAATATAATTAATCATTTTATTCAATTGTTTTGAGATTTATTAACCAATTTAATATAAGTTTACCTTTCGATTTAATTAATCATTTTTTCTAATGATGTTTTATACTTAATTAATCATTTTGATTAATGATTATTTGAGTTTAATAATTATTTTAATTAATGATAATGGAGTTTTAATTAATTATTTTAATTAATGATAATTGAAATTAATAATCATTTTAATTAATGATATATAAAAATAATAAATCATTGTAAATAATGATATTTGAATTTAATTAATCATTTAATTAATGATTGTTAACTAATTGTTTAACTAATGATATTTAGAATTTAGCTAAATCATTTTAATTATTAATGTTTATAATTAAATAAACCATTTTAACCAATGATGTTTTAATTGTTTGTTTTAGCTAATGGAGTTTGAATTTAATTAATCAAATTAATTTATGATTCTTTGAACTTACTTGATTGTTATAATTAACGGAATTTAAAATTACTTATCATTTTAATTAATGATGTTTGAGATTAATTTTTCATTTAATTAATGATTATTTGAAATTAATAAATCTTTTAATTAATGATATTTAAAGTCAATTAATTGATTTAATAAAAATGATTAAAGTAGATTAACTAATATAATAAGATTGCTTTAATAAACTGATTTAAAGTTAACAAACTGATTTAATAAAGATTTTTAAAGTTGATTTACCAATGTTATAAAAGTGTTTGGAAATAATTATCTATTTTATTATAGATAATGGATTTGTTTATCAAAAAGCGATTTAAATGTGAATAATTATCTTTCAGGATAATTAATATGTTTTAAAGTTATAAAAAGGAACTGGAACTCGATTAATGGGTTATTAAGCTGGATAATCTTTTGGGTGTTCGGTCTGATGTTGGTTTAGACCTTCGGGGTCGCGCACTTGGAAAATTATTCTCTTAACGTTTCAACAATCAGGAACTAATTCTAAATCTGTTTTACTAATATGGAAATATAGAAATCAAGCACAAGTTCAGGTCATTTTTAAAAGTAAAAGTTTGATTCGTTTATGGAAATGAATTATTTCTGTAAAGCGAATCACTTATATGGAAACAATTTACTTATACAATTGCACTAAACATCGAAGAAGTAAACTTATCGCTATTTCAAAAGTTAAAAGTAATCGTTGGACATGACTTTGAGATAACTCTACCTTAACTTGTTCGGTATTATTAATAACCAAGAAAAAGTACAAGTTTGAATTCAATGAGTGGTGATAAGTATACAAGACTTAATTTCCATGTAAGATCATTTTATATCCTCGATAGTTGGTATCTCAGCTCTCGGTTACTTCGGCTACTTTATTATCATCATTCTAAGAAGATTTATTGCTCCGTTGAGTGTTAATTATCCTTTGCTCGAAATGACTAAACAAAAGTGTGTGGTTTTTGGGGCCAAGTTATGTGGGGTTGCTCCCATTAGGATATTTTACATCTCATCTAGATTTTTTGTGTACCGTCACATGAAAAACAGTTGAGAGTTTTTAGATGTGGAATATTCAAATTCTCAGTAAGGTCTGGTGGGGTCCAGCTTGGAGTTCCCAGTGTTTTTAAGTATATTACTAGAGGTATACTTCTTTTAAGTGGGATGCACCATCCCTGTCATTTGTTGGAAAATTTCCTTTCCTTGCTTGATTCAAAGATCCTGAATCTGTTTTAGCTTTAAATTGCAACGAGTAGAGTCAATTCCTCATCACGACATTTAAATATTGATTTAGTTCATTCTATCAAGTTGGACTATTACCTTATTAAGTTCATTCTAGTTTGGATAGTTACCTTATTTAGTCCATTCTATCTAGTTGGACTGTTTCCCTTGTTCTATTCATTCTATCCAGTTTGGATTTTACTCGGTTTATTTCAATTCTTTCAAGTTTGGTTTAATATTAGTTATACACATTCCTATTTGGATTTGTTCTTGATATTTATTTCTGCTCTTCCCTGTATGGATGTTATTCTTGTGAGGTTAAAACCCATTCCGCGTTAGCGGCGTGGTCTTACAGAACTTTTATATGATCCACATTATTTGAGTTATCTCATGCTAGTATTCCCAAACCGACCCAGGTATTACTTTATTAAAATACTCAGGTCAGACCGAGTATTCCCCTAGGTTGTCCATGGTGTTATAAAAATTGTGGAGGGGAGCCGAAGAGTCACCTATCGTAGTATTTTATTTACTGCTATATTATATAGTATCCCTATCAACATTTGTAAGGTCAGGATCTTATAACTGTCAAGTTGATAAGGTTTGTTTTTAACTTTGGTATACTCTATATGTTTGGAGTGACTGTTGGTACTGTCCTTATTATATCATATGTTGTCGATTCTGCTGTGAGATTTAGTTTTTCTCTGTTCTCTGTCCTTTTCTTTTTATTTACCCTATCAATATGCCCTTTTGTCGATTGGATGCGCGACTTTAGAACACAGTGGTAGTGTTCGGTTTCGACTTTTGATGGTCAAAAAGGCAGGTCGTTACAGATATGAAGTAATAACTACTTCTTCGACTTTCTTTCCCTTTTGGATTTTTCAGGGGTGGAGCAAGTCGAAGTTCTCTTTCGAGATCCTTTGCCGCCCGTGACCGGAGCACTTGTGGAAGAAGTAGGGATTTCACCAGGAATCGACCCGTCCGATGAAATAACTTGCAATGGTACAAGATCAAGATCGTCGATTTCCACCTTGACGGGTTCGCTTTTAACTTTTCTCATCAACTTTTCCTCCTCCTTGATCCTCTCCCTCATTCTGGTTTTAGCAGTATGCTCCGAAGCACCTGTAATCATTACATCATCCGAGTCATCAGCAGAGGGCGGATCTTAAGGTTTGTCTTCATCAAGAGCATCGATGACTTAGGCATCGGTCCCTAAAATATCAAAAGTGGCTGGGTCTTTGGCCATCTTATCATGCTGCTCAATGGAGGCACCACTCTTAGGAATTTGGTCAGGGCCCGAAAGACCTGTAAAATTTGTTAAAACACAGATATTAGCTAAGAGCCATTGCACGTAAAGAACAACAACTTTTCAAATACAGAGAAGTTTATGATACCAGCATATGGTTGACTTTCCCTAGTCGTCGAAGTGCTTCCTTCAAAGATGGGAGATAGCATTTATAGCCCAAAATCTAGCTTATTTGTATCATAGCCAAGATTCTGCTATGTGTCATGAGAAGCTGATGGTCCGGCTACTTGGGTTGGAGAGGAACCCTTAGGATCAGTTCCTGAAGACTTAACAATATCCTCTCCCCTTTTAGTAGGTGTGGGAACATTGAAAAATTAAAGTCTAGTGATGGCCAGATCTGAAGGCTTGTTTCCTCGAAGAACTTCTCTCGCTAGTTCTTCTTCATTGAATTCAGCCTCTCCTAGCTCTTCTTTCTTTATCTTAATGATATGTTTCCAGGCTTCGGCAAGCGATTCGAGGTAACCCTCGACAAGAAAGCTTAAGTCACGGTGAAGCAGGACCTTCACATTATATTCAATTATCAACGGATCAAATAAGTCCTTAATTTCATTCCTACTTGACTCCATGGCGGCTTGCACATGGGAGTTGACTTGTTCAAGCATATCTTTTCTACCCTCTTCTCGTACTTCTTCTTTCAAAGCTTCAATTTTGGCAAACTGTTTGTCGAGTTTTATTTTCAAGCTCCCTGCCTCAACAACTTCTTCGTAGTATTTTTACGACTCCTCCTAGGTCTCAACCTTCTCCTCCCTTTCCTTTTTCAGCAATTCTTCGAGCTCCTCAACGCTGTGAGCTAAAGCCTCTTTCTCCTTTTGCAGGAGTCCTTTTCTAAGGCAAGTGTTCCACTGCGTTGAAGTGCCGCGTCAAGTTCTTTTTTGTGAGAAGTTTCCAGGTTACTTACCGCCTCTTCCGTCTCCTTGGCGTTCTTTTCATCCTCGGCAAGTTTGGTCTAGAATTCAAGCAATTCAGCATCCAACTGCTTGATTATATCTTTGTCATGAATAGCCTCCAACTTGAGACGATCGGTTCGTGTTGACGCTCTACGAAAACTTCAAAAACTTTCTTCGCCAAATGAATGAATGATTCATGTTAAATGAATATGTCGTTCACACATGCGAGATCGGTGCTCACAAAATTGTCTCAAACATGAAGAGCCAGAGTGTTGTTCGTGAGATGCAGTGACATGAAGGCCGCGATAAGAAGATTTTTCTCCACTTTAAACAAGATGATTAGAATGTTACCCCTGACGAGACGCGTGAGATTGAGACTTTTGCTTAGAAGAGGAGAAAGACTTCCTCGAATGTTAATCTTTGTCTCGTCCTTCATCCTTTTCTATACGTCGAGTGGACTCAGAATCCTGGCTTGGGCGATGATAGGCAGAAGTACTTAAAAGGCGATCGAAGGCTCATGATTGAAACATTGCACCTGTGAAGACCATATAAGAGCATATTAGAAGTTATCGTACGAGAGATCAATAACAAGTGTACAGTGGAGTGTAAGTGATTATGAGTGTCCTATTGTTCCTCCCAATGGACCGGTAATGGTAGCATTGCTCATCAGAGTGTTCTCCGCCTTCGCCACTTCTCGTAGGAGAGTTATGTCCTTCAAAGTTTATATTTGGAAAGTCATAGGACATAATATCGTTCGGACTTTGACGGTTGGAGAATCCTTTTAACGAGCTTTCCAAATGCTGAAGAGATGATTCCTCTTCGAGAGGGGTAATAACGAACTCAAGGTCTGATGTAGTCTTTCTTCTGCGTAGCCGGTACACCAACTTCCTTTTTCTCTTTGGAGGTATTTTGCGATTGCCCGACTTGCGATGGACCAACCATCGGCGCTTTTCCAAGTCCTGCATCATCATCTTTCGATTTTTCAACATGAGAATCTTTAATTTCACCCTCCTCGGTATCTTCCTGAGTCCCATCGGCAGGAGGCACGAAGAGTTAATTGTTTCCTATCTTCATTCTAGAATAATCTTTGAAACTACCTTGCTTTCGGGAAGTTTGATTCTACGGCAATCTTCCAACAGGCCAAATAAAGACAACAGTTCGTCAGTTATGAGGAGTTTGATGTCCCGGTCCTCAATGAGGGTAGCGCGAATGGCGACGATGGCTCTAGAAAACTCAACACCTTCAAGGCGTGGATGGACACTTGAAAGAACTTCGAGTGTTAGAAAATTCAAAGGAAAAATTATGACATGAGTCAGTGAACTTAAGACAAAAGTGGAAGTAACACTTACGTCCTTCTAATCATCTTCTTGCGAATCCGGAAGGCATCGCATGCATAACCACTCGTGTTTTAATAATGAAATTTTATTCCAAACGCCCATCAAGACCTGACAATTCGGTGAAGGTTCGAGGAAGACATAAAAAGGGCTCCCCGATCGTCTTTTGAAGTTATAAATAAATCTAATGTCTTCAGGAGTGGAAGGACGGAACAAAACATTCATGAATAGTAGGAACGTCCCATGAATGAAAGTGTAACTGTTGGGATGCAGCTGTGTAGGGGCAATCTCGAGATATCTCAACATCTCCCGGACAAAGGAGTTAAAAGGTGGAACGCATCCAGCCCAGCACAAAGATTTGTTGCACGCTGTGTATCCGGCTGGGGGCAAGTGAGGGCTATCTTGCTTTGTAAGTACTAAGACATCCTCAAATGGAATCCCGTGGATTGAGCACAACCGACGAAGAGTGGCTTCACCGATTGGAGAAGCTTGTGAATCGACTGGGTTATTGAGGAGAATGGCGCCCTCAATAGCATCGGGAGCAGGGCTGATGATTTCCATCGGAAGGACTGGAATGTTAGAGAAGAGATCAGTTTGTGGGTCAGAAGCTTCTGGTTGTTCTACATGATGGCTTGGAGAAGGCCTTCTAGATATAGTGGCAGAACTTGATTTCACTTTAGAACTGATGTGTCTCACTGTTGAATCGGAAGAAAAGTTGATTAAACGCTTTGTGCATCTGGAATCTATATCAGCTATACTCAGTAGACAATCGAGATTAGAAATAACAACCTATTCCCCCCATGTCAAGTGTGAACTAGTGTAGTGTAGTGTGAAACAGACATAAACAGTTTGAAATCAGAAAAGCAAAAATAAAACAATGTGATTTGGAGTTTTGTCTAGAGAGACCGTCATCGCTGACCATCTCAATTGACAAGAAAGTTGATCGGCAATGAAAGCTTTGGGATCGACTATCGGCATACTGAATTATGAAGTCTGTTATCTAAGTTCATTATCAAATTTATTACGTAGTCCATATTGAGAAGTCCAGAAGTTTGGTCGTTTAAAGTCCAACGGTCCAAGTATGCAAGTCATATTTGTCCATTGTCATCTTATATTCGAGTTCAGTGAGGCAAGATAGCATTGATTGTTCGAATAAGTTAACTCGGATTAGTTTATAAAAAATATGCCGATCCCTAGCATTTAAACGCCGATCCCTTTTTCAAGAATCCCTATGTTAATCCCTACATCATTATCCTGTACTGAACCCTCTCAAACCATCTTAGAACTTTTCCTATCTGAACCCTTTCCTACCGATCCCTCACTAAAACCATTCCTCAAAACCTCGTGCCGATCCCTTATCTAAGTTACTTCTCCCTACACCAAAGAAAACAACACCGACCCCTCATCTACACTACCTCCTACCGATCCTTATACTAGAGTAAACAACAATTAAGAAATACCGATCTTTATCTTATAACATCATAACATATTGCCGATCCCTATCCCATACCGATCCCTCTCCAAATTTTCCCTTTCCAAATCCCTTCAACTAGAAAGCATCATCTCTACCGAACCCTACCTTTCTTCCTTCTTAGCTCTTTCCCCACTAAAAACTTCAGCTAAACTCTCCTTTTCCCTCTTCTTCTTCTTCTCCTTTTTCTCTCCCTCATATCCTAAAACAACCCATTAATCCATAAATGCTTGAGAAAAGCTCGCGCTAAAAAAATCGAAGCTGAAAAATTTAGAAGAGCTATTGCAATTTTGTACCTATGCGAAGACGTGTAGTTTTGAGTTAGAGTGAAGATGAACGGCTAGGGATTATTGGATTGATGAAAAAGGAAGAGCGACATTGGGGGATATTGCTTGATATTGTGTTTGGATTTAAGGTTGAAGGTTGAAGGATTTTCATTCGTAAAGAGAGTTTTTGATAGCGTGGGTTCGACAAAGAAATTTATGCAAAGGCAAGTGAAATGATAAAGTAAGGAAAGAAAGGAAGAGAGTCATATATGCACATATGTGCTGGCGGAGGAACCGATCACAAGGGGTGAACATGCCAAGGATGAAGAGGGATCACTACAACAAAACAGCCTTTTTACAACGGGCAATGCCCGTTGTAATATGGATTTCGCAAGAGGCATGCGCCTGTTGTATTAGGCCTCGTTGTAATAGGTCGACCGTATTTTACAATGGGCAATAAACGTTGTAAATGCCCGTTGTAATACACCTTTTTACAACGATCATCAGCCCTTGCAATAGACTCTATGACAATAATTAAAGCCCATTGTAAAACATTGAAACTTGCAACGGGTTCTGACTGTTGTAATATCCTATAATACAAGTGGCATAGCCTGTTGTAATAGACTATAATACAACTGGCATAGCCCGTTGTAATAGATGATATTGCAACGGTTTCTGACCGTTGCAACATACTACCATTACAACAGGCTCATTTAGTTCAATAAAAAATATACGAGATTCACTAAAGAGTCTAAACTATATTTGTTATGTTAACAGCTGAAATAGAAAAGGAAATGTATAATTATCAGAACAAAAGGCTTGGAAATAAATGGTTCTATTGATGTATGCTCATTAATTTATATATAGTTATAATGTAAATAAGAGACCCGAAGTCACCGACTATGTTTAATTACCGTCATGAAGCTAGGAAAATGAAATGACATGGCTGGCAACATCTGAACTAGATATACGAAATGAAACAGAGTTGGAGCATGTAACTATGTAAGTATAGCACATAGCACAAGAACAACAAATGAATAATAAGAATTCTTTGACATTATAGGTTACACAGCAATAGCAAGCATTACAACTGAAATGGAACCTTCTTCTTCATCCTTGTATTCTTTGACATTTTTTGGAAATAAAATAATAAGAATTCATCAGTTTGTAGATAACACTGAAATGGATTGAGTATGAACAAATTAAGCCATGCTATATACAATGCAACGGTGTACACTATCATATCTAATTTAGTCGTCTAAACTGCATCGTCCATGTTTGTTTTCAAATATTTAATCGTATCAGCTCCACGTTCTAGGTATAATTATGAAATATAAACAACATTGCTTAAAAGCCGGCTTTTGAAATCTAATTGCCATCCCTGGATGCTCAAAATAATAGGAAAAAATAACATATTGTTTACAAATAACAGGAAAATAATATTTATTTCATAGGAAGGGTTGTAGGAAAAAATAACAGAAAGCTAAATGGCTATGTTGCTTTATTGTTTACAAACAACATATTTTCAAACCCAAAACAAGGAGAGGTTTTACAAAATGCTTAGTTCTATGTTCTCCCATCATGCACTAAGTGAAATTTGTGTTCCAAATCAACTTCTAGTTGCTTTTTTGATTTGTACTAAGTTAACTTATTTTTCCAAAAAATGTTCAACTATAAATTAAACGAAAATTAAATCATTTTTGAAGATTCGTTTTTCCAAATAACTTAGTTTTTCCAAAAAATGTTCAAGTATAATTAGTATATTCAATCTGAGTTCATTATGCAAGCAAGCTTCGTTTCAGGTTTATCCATTGTTTGCCAATAAATACTAGGTTCATTGTGCACTGATCTTTCTCAATGTCAAAGTGGATAACATGACTAAAGATATAACATCACAGCATAAGTTAAAAAAATTCTACATGGAAGATACTAACCATGGTGAAAACAACGATGATGGAGATGGACTCATCGTCCCTAGTTTCTTCATCATCCGCTTCTTCCACATACTCATCATCATCTGTTGTTTCTCGAGAAGATCCACATATTTCCACCTGTTTTACAATTGATAAAGACATAAAATTAGTGAGAACTGAAGCTTCAAAAAAATTAGAAGGAAGATAGTGAAAAAAAAGTATCACAAAAATAAAAGAGGTGAACAATAAATAATAAATATATATTTTAGAAATAACTAGATAATTTACTATATTCAAATAATATATTCTATATAGTAAATAACTAATTTCTCAATCTTTTATACATAATAATTTAGTATCTATAAATAATATTTGAAAACTTATTTCTTTCTTTTAAACCCAACATGGATTGTAAAACTAAAATTTTCACATATTAAAATATTCAAGCTTTTCTATGATTTGATACTTACTTGATATATATAGATTTCAAAATATCATAAAACACATTTTGATAATCATCGAATATCAAATAAAAATTCACTTTATTTAAATGTATATACACGCACAAACAAACACTTACTTATACAAAACTCATGCTCACATTAATTTCCATGTTGTAAATATATCAATTACTAGTATTTACTTGAAGTTGTATTCTTAGAGGTTCTCAACTATATAGAAATGTATAAATAACAAAACAGCAAAGCGATTAACAAAGAAGTAATAAAACATATATATATATATATATATATATTTAAATAGATCTTAAAAGGTTACAAAGGCCCAACACAACACAAAACTAGAACACACAGAACTGGAACTTCCATTGGCAATTAAAAAGAAAAACAGCAACCCAGAATAACATACACCTTAACAAATCAAACTCCACTATTCTAAATTAATTCATACAAAGCTTCAACTTTACTAAAATTTCAACCGTTGTAAACTAATAATTACACTAGTTTTAATATAATATCTGGTAAGAGTAAAGAAATATTTGGCTTAATTATTTAAGCGTAAAATACATTTTAAAACTATATATATATATATAAGTTTATATGTATGTAAAGTTACATCACCCACAAAAGAATTGTAAACAATACGAATCTCAGTAATGCAACAACAGTTTTATATACTCTAAATCTCATGCTCACGTGATCCCTCGTTGAAACCAGACCACTATACACACACAATAACCCACAAATGTACACAGTCCCTATATCATGTACACGCGTATTTGGTTACACCCACAGATCACTCACACGCATACTGTATACACTCAGACAACCCAACATGCAAACCAATGAATTTCCAATAACAAAAATATTTATATGTTTGTCTTCTTCTTTACTATAGGCAGGCAACATTAACTTGAGCATACATTACTTGTATATTTTAAATACAGCACGATTCAATACTTTTGTTTTTTTTAATTTAAATATTCCATATTAGCCAACATGCATCCAAATGCAGCATTCTCTGTTACATTCAATAAAAAGATTGTACAAGCAAATAAATTTACATGTTTGAAAAAATCATTATTAATTAACGCTAAAATAGATAGAACGCAAAGCAGGTTAACAGAAAGAGTATTATATATTTGGGTAACAAGTAGAAGGACAACGTTCTTTCTATTGCACTCGACACAAAAATGTAAGGAACTAAGGAAACTGTAGGTTTAGTCCCACATAACATGAAATTATATCATGCTTTTGTTTTGAGCAAGTTGTGAGTAGGAGATAGTAGGAATAGATGACAACTTCTTTGACATTTTGGTTATGCATCATAAGCTCTTTAGGTTGTGGTTTGCGTTTTATCGATATGAAAATAAAGCGGAACAATGATACACAGTACCATCATTGGCACCAAATGCATGAAGAATATATATGTACATGTGCTTTCCTTTCCCTGTACTACTTGTGGTCAACAGCTATAACGCTAATGTACCATGAAAAATATTTGACATTATATTAGATAATTATTTGTATTGCATCAATGTTTTTCGTTTTATTTTCATTGTAAAAGAAAAGGCCTCGTTACCAGTAAAAAGAATCAACTTTTGATTTAGTAAAGCAAATATGCCTAAATGCATCAGTTTTTTAAGCCACGTTACAATTTTGATTTAATTACTATTAGTTTAATATGTGATTTGGTTTGCGAATAGAGTAGGTGTTAATTATGAATTTGAATATCATTCACCAGTTAAAATTTAATCAAATATACTACTCTTGTATTTAACTAATTCAAGATTAATACCAAACATTAGTCATCAATGTTGGACTATAAACACAATATTATGAGCTTCAGCAATGTGATTAGTTTTCACCTTTGTTTCTTATTTAAGGGTACATCGTAGTTTACTGCTTTCATTAATTTGAAATTTTCAAGCATGGATCTAAAAGCACCCATCATTGTTTTAGGCTAGATTTTGCATGTGTAAATTTAACGTAGAAAAAAAAATCATCGTATAGCTAATTGTTTTCCACAACACATTCAACTATGTTGTTTGATTTTCTCTCCAAATCCATATATAGTCAATTTGAAGTCACTAGGATTAAGTATGCTCAATGATAGAGATAATTTTTTTAAGTCTCTGAAGTTTTGACTGCATTGCAAAGAAGCAGAAGCTAAAGAATTTTTTACCTAGTTATGAAAATCTTAACCATTGTTGTTGAAACATAGTACCTTTGTATTTTAATAGATTAAAAGTTAATTCAAGTATCTACAAATAAGAAACTAAAGAAAACCGTCAAAAAATTAAAACAACAAAATGTTTTTATTACACCATTTATATTTTGAGCTCAATAAATTTCATTAAGAGCACGTTGTTGGAAAAATCTGTATCCAACACAAGTTATGCAAACATATTTCATGAAATTAGCTGAATAAAACAATGGTCTAACCTTGTACCATTGAAGAACGAATTGATCAAATAATTTACACCGGACTTTGTTTCTTGGATACGTTCCCAAAGGAATGAATGCAGCGTGCCTTCAGTTACAGTGCATGGAATTCTTTCTTCACCTGATGTTTATAGAATATCATATAAGCAAACAAGAAAGTTTCCTTTGTAAAATTGCAAGAAAATATGTAATTATAACCCAAAACTCATTGAATGAATATGTGATATTGCTCCTGTATCTCTAGGCTTTGTGATCACATTATTATCTTTAATTATCATGCAACCAATAAATTCACCTGCGGAGTAGCCAACACAATCAAACTACTAGAACTAGTTCCATTACATTCACGTTTGAACTGGATACATGCATCTCCATAAGCACCAACAGTATAATCAACATAGTAAGAACGAAAACAAACATACATTTTAACCTGCACAATTTGGATCACAAGTCTTGCTAAACATATGTATATTTCAACCAATAAACAATTTGGT
The DNA here is from genome assembly GCA_030737815.1 of Allium fistulosum. Taxonomy (NCBI): domain Eukaryota; kingdom Viridiplantae; phylum Streptophyta; class Magnoliopsida; order Asparagales; family Amaryllidaceae; genus Allium; species Allium fistulosum. The sequence continues at coordinate 101,724,493 of CM060902.1, forward strand.
ATAAAATTCCTTCTATGACATCCAACCTGCACAGTTGCAGGAATAATTATTATAATTTGAACTTTACAGCCATCATCCAAGTAGATAAACATACATTTTAAAACCATAAACATTAACTATAAATTCCTATGAAAAAAACTTGGTTATTTATCGGTAAGTTTTTCTTTACTAACTATAAAAAAAATCTCATTAACTATTACCAAATACATTACTGTTTACAAACATCAATACAATTAGAACTAACTAAAAATTAGAATACACAGACATGAAATTAACTACCTGGTCCTTTTCAAGTTTCTATTCAACAACCAAAAATTTCCAATTTCCAACACCTAAATGTCAATCAAAATTGAGATTCATTGCCAACACAAAAGTTTCAATTCAACAACCAAAATTAATTACCTGACAAGGCAATCCCAATTGCCAACAACTAAAAATTTCGAATGTCTGTGAATTGTGATGTGCGTGCGTCGGTGCGTCCTGTGTGCCCTAGATCAGATGTGCCGACTACAAAGCTTGGAGGCTGGAGTTCCAAGTTCGCCATCGCAGTTGCTGGAGTTCGCCGCTGCCTGTCGTCGCGATCAGATGCCTAGAGCGAGATGAAGTCGCTGCCCGCTGGTCGATGTCGATCTGAGTTCTGATGCGATTTCTTTTTTTGGAAGCATGTTGCGTATGAATACGGTGCCCTAGATTTAATGCGGCTGCTTTTCATGCTTTGGGTAATGGCCGGCCCTGGCGGTGGAGCTTGTAGTTGGAGGAGCTTGCAGTGGAGGAGCTTATAGAAGCGGACTTGGCTATGTCGATTTAGGAATTAGGCTTTTTGAGAACGACGGTCTAGGAACATGGGAGGCGGACTTGGGAACGTGAGAGGTAGGTTTGGAAAGGGTTTTACGGAAGAGAGTATTGGTTTTAGTGGGAAGAAGTAATATTTAGGCACAAAAGGTGGGTTGCGAAATTTTCGTAGGGAAAGGAGCCTAGAGTAATTTATTACTTTAATTATTATTATTATTTAGACATTATTAACTATAATTCACTAATTATTAAAAATTTACTAATACAAAATATAATTATTAATAATTAGTAAATTATTAGTATTTAGTAAATTATAGTTATATTTATTTCTTACATTTAACAATTAATAATTAATATTAAATAGTTACTATCAAATTATTATTTACGATAATAAAATTAAATAACCTGCCATTCATAATTATTAATTATAAATTATCATTTATTTATGAAATATTAAGTATTAATTATTTGTCATTAATTATATATTACTAGTTATTAATTATAAATTACTAGTTAGTAATTACTAAATAATTATCAATAATTATTATTAATTTGTAGGATTATTATTAAATATTAATTATTATTAATTTGTAGGATTATTATTAATTATTAATTATTAACATTAAATATTAAATATTAATTATGATTAATCTGTAAGGTTATTACTAATTATAAATTATTAATATTATAAATTATTAATATTATAAATTATTGAATATTAAATATTAATATCATTAATAAATAATTATTAAATATTAATATTATCAATTATTAATTATTGAATATAATTAATATTTAACTATTATTAAATATTGATATTATTAATTATAAATTATCATATTATTATTTATTAATTATAAAATATTAATTACTAATTATTACTACTTATTATTAATATTAATTATTACTTCTTAATTATTAACTTTCAATGTTTATTATTAATTATTAAACATTAATACTTGTTTATTAATTATTAACTACTTAATAAAATAATTATTTATTATTCATTATTTATTATATTAATTATTGATTATTGAATAGTAATTATTAATATTAATTATTAATGGTAATTGTTTCATATTTCAAATTAATTATTATTATTTATACATTAATAATAATAAACATTAAGCACCTATTACAACGGGCATTTTAGCCCGTTGTAAAATTGGCACCTATTACAACGGGTGTTATGAGCGTTGTAAAATTGGCACCACTTACAACGGGCATTTTGTGACCATTGTAAAATTGGCATCTATTACAACGGATATTTTATGAACGTTGTAAAATTGGCATCTATTACAACTGGCATGAAACGACCGTTGTAATAGCATTCTATTACAATGGGTAGTCATTGCCCGTTGTAAAAGGGCGTTGTATAGGGCATCTATTACAACATGCATAAATGGACCGTTGCAATAGCCTTCTATTACAATGGGCAGCCAATGCCCGTTGTAAAAAGGGCGTTGTAATAGGGTATTTTTGTTGTAGTGGATCGACATTGAGACCTATCGACCCCTATTCACGTGGCTCTAGCAGGGGTCGGCATGTCAAATGCCAATCCCTCCACACAAAAAAAGAGAAAAAGAAAAAGGAAAAAATGGAAAGTGGAAATGAAGAAATTATGGAAGAGGGAAAAGTGAACGAAGATCGTTATCATGAAGGTTTGGCTGCAAACGTAAACATGCAGAATATTATAAAAATTGGCAACGACCTGTGAACATTCGAACACGTCCAGGAGCCAACAACAGAAACATGTATATGAATATGCACGGGGATGGTTTAAAAGTTCAACTTTTTGAAACCAATTGAAATTGCAATTAAGCCTGAAACTCTCAAGTTCGAGAATGGATCAAATAATAAAAGGCGTATGAGTCCCGCATGACCGGATTTGTATATGCTGAGGGAATATGACACTGGTCTTACATTATTGAAAGTCTACTAAGCGTCATAGCAATCAACGGAGGATTCAATGCATTAAAATATGATTCGACAAAGGGATGACAACCAATCAGGAAGCTGGATGGACTTCTCTTCGACAATTCAGACTTTTTTGATTCAAAGCACGTTATGTTACTCACAAGACATACTTTGGGGGGAAAGTGTTACCAAGTATCCTGACCCGGCTATATTGGACTTATTACGCAAGGCAGATTCAACTGTTGTCATGAAGTATGACCATGGAACCATGGCTATAGGACCCGGAAGTAGAGCTCAGATGGTTGAACGAAGCCCGGATTGAACGGAGTTGATAGATAGATGATGCAGGATGCTAACAATATGGAAGATAGCTTGGATTAACAAGGGATCAGCATAGCAATGTAGAACATTAGGGATCGGTATGTTTGGTTTTGCAAGTGGATAGGCATGGTTGAAGTAATGGAGGGATCAGCATAGTTGATGGTGCATGGCTTGGTATAGAAGGTTATTGGAGGGATCGGTAGATTGTGATGGAGTAAGAGGGGTTGGCATGTTAAGTTATAATAGGGGTCGACATGATAGGCGTTCAGATGGATTGGCATAGCATTTAGGATGAGGAGGGATCGACATAACATTCTGAAGGATGATGATTCGACATAGTATTATGGAAGTAGAGGGTTCGGCATTATTCAAGGGAGTTCAAAGAATAAGCATGAATGGCATGCAAAATGGATCGGCAGGAACAACTCTAAAGTGAATCTGAACCAATGATTAACCAAAAATGCAAGCTCCACATATCCAATCAACATGATATTTGGAGACCCATCATATCTAAGCATGAAGAAGCCACCATAGGGATCGCTGCCCCCAAAATCAACTAATGGAGGGATCAGTACCGATCCCTCTCCTTTCGGATTTGGGCCTAACACCCCTATGGTGAGCCAATATGGATAAGGAGGTCCTATAGTCAAAGTTTCAGAGAGACTGGTGGTCCCCTTCACTTATAAATACTGGCCTAGGGGGTCATTTTGAGGATCTTTATGCTGTTGGTTACATAGATCTTTTATTGTAATCAACTTTCTTCATTACTCTCTTACTTCTTACTGTTTCTTACTATAATCAAGATTATAGTGAATCAATAAAGAGAATATTCAAAGCTGACGTAGGCAATCGACGCCGAACCACTATAAATTTGGTTGTTCTTGATTTCTATTTTGATTTGCTTATTATTTTGATATATTCCTTTGTTTTAATTTTGCTTCTTCATTTATTTCGCTACACAAACCTATTATTGGTGTTTGTGGCCAATTTGGTTGCAAACAGTTAAGGACTCCCTATTCAGTTTCATAGCTTTCATGGTATCAGCAAGAACCTATTGGCTCCTGCCAATAACTTCATTGTTTCATGGGTTCTCCTTGAACCTATTGGTATCTCCAATATCTTCTCTCTTATCCTATTTTTCATGGGTTGACTAGGAAACTATTGACTTCTATCAATAACTTAATCCGGACATAGTTTTATGGGTTCACTACAAACCTATTGGCCACGGCCAATAACTCTTTCTAATCATAGTTTTCATGAGATTACTATGAACCTATTGGCCCCTACCAATAACTTTTCCTAATCATAGTTTTCATGGGTTTACTATGAACCTGTCTATCTGACAACTTCTTTAACTAGTATTTAGGCATCCTACATTCTGGTATGTCTGACCTCTTGGATGCAATTCTACTCATTCAGGAGTTAACTCAATTTATATTTACTACTGGGTCAACCTAGCTGGTTATTCTGCCCTTCCCCAAATATAGTTATGGGTCCATTAAAATAATATATATAATAGAAGAAGCAAACATAATAACACGAACACTTATGGTTTAATATACTTGAAATCATTTTCATATAAAACGTGGTTAATCCCTTTAACCTATTATTTTATCAAGAAAAGCTTCTTCAAAAAAATCATACTTAAAAGCCATTTTAAAACTCCTGAACTTTTGCCATGGGTTTTACTTTATAAATGAGATTGGGTTCTTTGTTTCGGAAACTAAGGTTTTCAAAACCTTAAACCTTTATTTTCAAAACCATTGGATAACCTCCTCGAAAGCATTTAAATATTCTTTCCAAAACACTAAGCATATGCCTATCGAAACACTTTAAATTATCTCTTTCGAAACCATCAAAACATACATTTCGAAAGTATTAAAGCATTACTTATTTACTCTAAGAAGCATAGCTTCGAAACCATTGAAAGTACCCTTTCAAAACCATTGAAAGTACACCTTTCAAAATCATTGGGTTAATCTTTAAAAATATCTTTTGGGTCAAAGTGAATATAAATGAAAGTATCCCTTTCGAAACTATTAACCTTTAAATAAAAATGATTGGGGAAAGATTGATGGCTTCAGAACCATCCTTTCAAAAGCATTTATCATTTAAGTAAAACATTTGAAGGTTAGCTCCGACACCCCTTTCGAAGCCATTGCCTTCAAAACCATTAACCCTTTCGAAAGCTTTAGGAAGTGGCTTAGTACATTTATAAAACAAAGCAACCTTTCAAATTGGCTGATGACTTCAATCCATTCGAAAGGCATAGGGTCGGCACCAAGGTTTCGATTGGGTTGAAACTACCCTTTTGAAAACATTAGTTTGAAAACATTAGTTTGAAAACATAATAACTTTTCGAAAGCTGCACTTTAAACAGATAAGCGGTAACCCCTTCGAAAGCTATTTAAAAGACCCTTTCGAATGCATTGATTTCGACTCCTTCAAAAGCATTCATTAAAACAAGGCAAGCACATTTATTTGGATAGTAAAACAAAGGTTTCGACCCCATCGAAAGCAAGGTTTTGACACCATGCCTTCTGCCTTTCTCCAATCCACTATATACCAACTTATTGGTACATTGTGTATTGGTTTCGGCTTGATTGGTCTCAACTCGGTTGGTTTTGACTTGGTTGAGGTGGAAGCATAGGGTCGAAAGGTTGCTTCTAAAAGAGGCAGAACATACTTTCCGGGCAAAGACCGAGTTAATGCCTTTTTAAGTAATTACTTTTTAACCAGCCTGTCTATTTGTAAACATTTAATTGGTTTCCATAACTTTTCAAATTCTTTCCCAAATAAAATTGTTGCATAATTTCTAATCTAAATAAAAATGATTTAATAATTAAGCCCTTCCTTAAGCCAAAACAATTAAAACACTTTAGTCCTCCATCTAAAGTAACTTAATTTCCAAAGTAAATTACTTAGGAAAAATCCCCAAAAAAACACAGAAATTCACTTTTAATATGTTATCTAACATATATAAATTTCAAACCCAAATTCTTCATAAAATAGCTGAAATTAATTTATAAACCCAATTATTCATATTTTCCTTTGAAACTTCATAATAAATATCCCAAAGCTTGTAAAATTATAAAAATTAAAACCCATATCCAAAATAATGTTTACATAACATATAATTTCCTCATGGCATTCGAAATTCAAAATAAACGATTTTACCCTTAAAACCGTATAAAACAATTATCAAACAATCTAGTTTGAATCCAACATGTCATAAAATCCAAGAATATCATCATCAAAAAACATCATAATGGATTTAAACTTAAACTCAAAAATCAAATGATCATAAAACAAAAATAGAGATGGTTTTGATTATTATTCACCTTGATTAGGATAAGGAACTTGAGATTTGATTTAAACTAATCCTCATTGCTTTAATTCCCTTAGCTCTTGATTAATTTCCCATTTTCTTCCCTAGGTAATGGCTTGCTTGAACCTTTTGATTTACGTTTTGTGTTTTTGAGAAAATGAACGCATGGTGTGCAATTTACACATTAAGCCCTCACACTAATTGCTCTCCTAATTTACGTACAAAACCATTTATAAGCCCATTCTTTAATTTATTAATTAAGCTCGGCCCCTATTTTAAATTTTCAAATCTCAATCCCCTTATCACTCTAATATTTACATTATTCTATTTGATTTTTCTAATTAAATTTCCTAAATGATGTTATTAAAAAGTAGGGACGTTACAAAGGAGGAGTTCAAGAGAAAAAAATAATATTTATCAGGAAAGAATAATAGAATGAATAAGAGAGAATGCGTTTTAAAGGAAATATTGAAACCTTTTAATTCCTTCCTTTAAAACCTTCCCTATTAAATTCCTAAGTAAATCTCATCAAATCTACCAATCAGCATGCATTGTTGACTATAGAAAGAGGTAAAGTGGGTCTCAAAAATTTCCATATCCATTCAACATTTGTTTTATTGAAGTCTAATTTATTCTATCGTTATCGTATATCGATACGTGCATTTATAACTTTTATACACACACTTTATTAAATGCTAATGTTATTCAAAATAAATAAAATAAAATTTAAAAATTAATATTTCATAAATTTTAATTAGTTCAATTAATTTATAATGATTATAATTTAATTAAATCATGTGGTTTATTCTGAGTTTCATTATTTTGGTTATGCGACTTAAAGGTGTAGACCCAGTCAGTAGTTAGTATCAAACAATTCAAATATTACATTTGCATATCACCTTAGCTATGGTGTAACATTTTAAATGAATTTACTGGTTAACATATTTTCAGTAAAGTCTAATTATACTTATTATAAGCAATACTCGGTAGCAACGATTATTTACATAAATTCTTTTTGTTAACACTATATCATACTAGGGCTTATGGAATTTGGTTTTGGTCAGAATTCCAACCTCATCCACACTCAACTCGAACAGTCTAAAAAGTAAATCCTTGGTTCAATCATAACAATTATTACTAACTGTATTGCTCTGGCCAAATACTTTGATTTTGAGTTGGCTATAGTTAGTCGTGATATATATCCAAGGAGACGAATTCTCTATTGAATACTGTTTCACTTTCAATGCTTCCACTCACAGCTAAATATAGTTGATCAGTAAGCGCTATGCCCAATTCAACTATAATTAAAGTGGAGTATCTACATTGAAGTTCAACAGTGTTCAAGTCAAGAGAACTGTGTAACATCGTCACTTCGAGATTCTCTGTTTGACTTAGTTATATTAACCAAGAGAAAATTCTTGAGTTAGTCATTCAATAGTTATCCAATACCTATAAGTATGTAATCCCTTGGTGTCTCCAATGACTATGAGTAATATATTGCCCAACATTTAGAGAGCATTACGCACTTTATTCTCGATGGATGTATAGAAATCCCATCTTGAAACATCTTGACTAGGAATATTTAAAATAATATGTTATTTTAAATGTGATAAATTTCTCATGATTACAACCCATTGAAATTACTATCGATCAACATATTATTATGGATTTTCTATGTAATATATTTTAAATTAATTACTTAATTAATCATGTCACAATATAATGTCATTATCTCGAACAATATTTGTTATCTAGTTAGATATATCTTACAAATTAGATAATTGCCTCTAGGTCATACCCTAACTCTATTAGTAAGCAGTTTTCTTCTTATTTTAGGATCATATATATTTATAACAGTTTGTACAATGATAATCAGTAAGATCATATTGTTATGTAATCAGATTACAACGATAATCAGTTAGATGTGAGATAATAATATATATATATAGTAATAGAGTATCAAGGGTAGATTTAGCACCACACTAGCTTTTCGACATTCCCATTAATTATAACGCATGTTTATTGAAAGGACTTACAAATTTTTTAAATAAATTTAGGGAGACCACTTTATTATAAATCAATTAAATCTACCAAAACATAATTTACATTAGTTCCCTTGTTCCTTGTATCATTTACATTATTTTACGCTCACTTAAGTGTTGAAAACTATATTTGCAAGGAGTGAACAATAATTTGTTTCATTTGAATATACGTAAATATTTATTACGTTAGAACAAGATTATATGATTTGGTGGTAACTACCGTATGACAGTATTACTAACATGTTTATTGATTTATTTCGGGATAGCGTTTGTATATAAGTTGTGATATAACAACGATCGTTAAATGCTCAACAAAGTCGAATACGTGAAAAATATCAAAATAACTCAAACATATACACCTATTATGAAGAACAAGCATTCAAAGAAATTCAATAAAGTTAACAAATATAATGGGATACAAAAATATTGAAGAAATACTCGAAGAAGAACAAACAGACGCAAAAGTCCAGTATGTTGTTCATCGAGTCATTATCAAGTCCTTTCTGCCAAGATTTGTCAAAATTCCCACAAACGATCTTCAAATCACTGCAACTTTCATGAAAATCTTCTACACATCCCAAAGTTTTTCAATAATTCTTAGGGATTTTTTGGAATAATTGAAGTATGAGAAATAAAGGAAAAAATAAGAATAAATATAGAATCTCATCCCTATTCTATAGGTGACTCAACTGTCGACTTTTGATAATCCATAGATCGACATGCGGTTTCCATATAGGTTGACACTTGAGGGCAAGGGGTCAACCTGTAGACCTTTGAGAGGTCCGTTGATGATGTGCATTGGCAATCAGCTAAATTTTGGGAAATTTCAAATAAAAACCTTTTTATTAATATGCACTAAATTGTATTTTGTGTTAGCAAAAAAGAGAAAGATAGAAGGAGATGTATCTTTAGGAACTTTTGGGCCATGGGATTAAAATCATTTTCCACCTTTTCTCCACCGACAAATAATTTAATATAAATCAAAATTCTAACCCTTCTCTTGCCTATGCATGGCTGGCCCCACTTTTATGTATAATGAGATCCGAGTATAATTAAATTAATAATAAATTAATTCATTTAAGCACATTTATTAATCGAGTCAACATATAACAATTATATATCATTTTTGTAACACCCGGGCTCTAATGACCGAAATATCAATGGGAGTTTACCATCCGATAGCTCAGCCTCCATGCCACGCCATATGACAATCCAACCGTCTATCCCCTTCTATTCGTCGGGATGAACGTTTTTGCAGTTGGGGTTGTAACTTATCTCGGCCTCTAGTAGCTCCGATTCGCCACGACCATTAGATTTGAAGGAGGGGATTATAAAATTTTTGATCCAATTTCTTTTGTCTGAATGCGAATTAAAAGGGAAGGAGGGTATGGGTTAGGGCGTGGGGAGTATGGATGGGTATGGGCTTATATATATATATATATATATATATATATATATATTATAATATAATATAACATCCCATTTTAAGTGCTCGAAAATCTCGAATTCCAAACGAGGCATGCCATTTGACTTTCTATATGTTATAGCCTTATTTTGAATACAATGGAATTAGTCTCGAGGCCTAAATCAATCATATATAGAAGATAGCTTTTCAAACCCAATTATTATAAAATTTTCTAAATTTAATTTCTATGTGTTTCTATCTCGCATGACCAAAATATATATCCGATCGCCACAAAAATCGTCGGCGCACTATATTTCACTATTATGGATCCAATGGAACTAATTTCATCAAAATCCGTGACTGTGCCCCGGAAGGCTATTTTCACACGTTAATTAAAACGATTATTATAAAATATAACGATCCGAATTTTGATCACTTTAATTAAGGATATTTAATTTATTTTAAATATTCAAATATGGATTATTTTCAACAAACAATCAAGTTTTAAGTGATAGGTAATAATAATGAACTTATTTTGGAAAAATGTTCACAAAAATATTTCCTTTAGAAAGAAATGTCGATAAAATGACCGAAAATTGTTTTATCGATAAACAGCTCTATAATCATAAAACATTGTGCACTGTGCCGGATACATACACTTATTTTAGAATTGAACAAGAATATGAAATAAAATTAACTATTTTATTTTTGGGAATAGAATGTATTTACGACATCATAAGTGATGCCCTTATATTTAATAATTGATATAGTAAATTTAATTGAGATCTACGGATTTAATAATTATTATAATTATTTAAACAATTGTTTTAGTTGATGACAATTCATTTTAAATAGTTATAAAGTGATAATAAATCATTTGTAATAATTTTATGAAGATATATACTTGATTTGAAAATACAAGAAAATTTGTATCGCTTTATCGATTTAATAGCGATTTTTGTTAATAAATGTTAATATTTGTGACGACCGCCCATAACCCCTGCACTGAACCTAGAGAAAGTGCGCTGTAAAGTGTGCCAGGCAGCCATGGACGATTGTCAAGGTAAATTAAAACAACAGAATCTATCGTATTACTCACAGCGCATAGGCAAATACAATAGAACATATATATAGTGAAGCTTCACAAAATAGAATCTCATCAATAAAACTTCATAATAGTTGAATACAAACATCTGAATAGTCAATACAACAAGCCTCACTACATATCACTCAGAGAATACAAAGCAGCGGAACATCCAGTACATATAGTAAGAAGTAATATGCAATACTCCAGCTCGTCTTCGTCATCAGCATCGTGGAAAGCAAGAGCAGCACCTGTCACCTGCTACCTAGTCTGCCCGTCCCAAAATGGACGAACAGCCCAAGGCAATAAGAGTTAAAACATAAAGCCTTGAGTCAGACAACAGTCTTAGTGAGCAGTAAATTAACTAACAACATACCAAAAGAGCATAAAGGAAAAGGAATAGGAATACAACCTATTCACTCCAACCTCTTTCTACAGTGATAGCCCCCAGACACACACTAAGTAGAAGCAAACATAGCAGAGCATACAATGTAAAGTAAAGAAATTATCACTCGAGTCAAAGGCGATGTTTTCCAAGCACAAACCCCCAAGGCCTAAACCAAGATCAGATAAGCACCCAGAAACCACTGCTCTTGAGACCGAATGAAGATACAACCAAACATCCATGACTCTGGCTATCACTGTTATCATTGATTCGATATCACCGTTAATTGAATGACCGGCACATTCTTTCAGCCGTCCATCAAGGGCTAATGGAAACCCCGGTTCTAGACATAACTCCCGCACGTCATCGTGACTCGTGCCTAGGACTATTGAATCTGCCCAGAGTACTTGACTACCAATCCGTAGCCTTTAGGGACTATCGAATCTGCCCAACGTACTCTTGCTTTGAGCATGCTAGAACCTTCAACAACGATGAGATCTCAGCCTTCTTCTAGTCATCCTCCTCGACGACTATTTTCCATACTAGCTCAAGCGCCTCTCGAGCATCCATTATCCTCAAACTCGAACCATATCACCGAGTTATCAACCTGCTTGGAATGGTCCCGTCTGGATTAGACCAAGACTATATCATATCATGCTTCGCTTCATCACATCCTCGCAAAGTCTCATCCCAACATCATCAAATCTATGTATAAGAGCTTCATCATCCGCTACATATGCCACAAGCAGCTTTCCCAATTCAAGAGCCTTTCTCTTAGCTTTTGAATCATCTTCGATCTAAATCAAATCATCAATCATCTAATTCATAGCAATCAACCAAATCAAACATTAATCCAAACAATCAAGCATTTAAATATGATCTAAGTAGACAATTATCACAATAATGGCAATTTCGTAATTAAAGAGTTGAAAGTCTAATAAGCATGAAAACATGAACAATATCTCTATAATCTTGATGAATGAACTTGCATAGGTTAATATGTAGTAAGATGGATGTCAAATCATCATGAACAATGAATCTATATGGATCTACACATGTGATTAGGAAAATGCATGGAAATCACTATTTTAACACCAAATCTAGCCAACGATCCGATATACTCCTTTGGATCCGTGTGAGAGATAATCACCACTCACCAAATCACCTAAACAACCCAAAAGTAACACACTTCAGATCTGGATAGCGAAGGATCTAACTCTATCTATCACAAATCCGCTTCAAACGATGAAATCTCTCTTCAAAGATTGTAGATCTTCAACTTTAGCTCTTGGATCTTCGATTCTTGGATGGAAGAAAGTACTAAATCAAATTGGAGAAAAGAAGTGAAGAAGTGTAGAAGTCGAGCTCTCAAAATGGCAGCACTTCGTCGCTTCGAAATCTGGATTCCAAAAAGTGAGAAAAACCCTTCTATTTATAGGCTGAAATCCCTTAACTCGTCTGCCTTCCTAGGTCGTCTCCGACTTAAGCCTCACTCTGCCTTACGACCTACGACTCAGCAACTAACTCCTAAGTCGGTAACGACTTAACACACGCGCCTATACGACCTAACGAAGATACGTCTTTAACATACGCACGCATTCTCATGTCCTACGACTTAATGCTTTGCCGACCTACGACTTATCAAAACCCACTAGTCTACGACTTATAACTTAGCAGGGCCTCCGACTTAACAGATAACTCGGTTACGACCTAATCGGGTTATGACTCAACTCCTAAGTCGTCTACGACTTAACGTACCCAGCAACCTACGACCTAACAGTGTCGCGACTTATGCTTCTCCGACCTAACACCTTCGCGACCTAACATCTACACGCGACTTACGACTTAAGCCTTTGCGCGACTTATCTAAACACAGTGCTTAGGTTGCTTACGACCTAACTTCCTTAAGTCGTCTAACGACGTAACTTCGCTAACCACTAGGTCGCTAACCTGCTAACTTCTATAAGTCGTCAACACTTAGGTCGCTCGACCGACCTATCCTACCATACGACCTAAAATCCTTAAGTCGCTAACTCACTTAAGTCGCTCTATTACTTAACTCGCTAACCCGTTTAGTCCTTAGGTCGCAGACTTTTCTTAAGCCGCTCACGACTTATCACATAAGTCGTTAACAACCTAACCACGCTAACTACGGGTTCTTCTTAGGTCACTGCCAACCTATCCCTTAAGTCGTACACTTCCTAAGTCGGTCACTCGACCTAAGCCACCCCATACGACCTAATTTTCCCACGACTTAACTCTTAGGTCGCCACTCACCAATCCCTTAGGTCGTTGCCGACCTAACCCTTAACATACGACCTAGGAATTAAACTCAGGACGACTTATCACAAATGCGACCAAATGTCAACTGTTTTACGATGTTTCGATCCGTGAAAATACGGGTCGTTACATTCTCTCCCCCTTAGGAATTTCGCCCCCGAAATTCCAAACAAACAAAGCAATCAAAGACTATTCTGCACGCCTAACATCCATAGCAATCAACAAACCATGCATCCAATTCTAGCTTAGCATGTAGAATTCTAAAACTAGAACAAGTTACAATATCGTGAGATGACACGACACCTTAGGGCCATACCTTGAAGAGTTCAGGATGAGCTGCCTTCATCCTCTCTTCCACCTCCCACGTACAGTCGTTATCATCATCACTCCATTGTATCTTGAGCAACTTAACTATCTTCCTCCTAATCTGTTTCGTGTCGGTTTCCACAACACGAAGCAGTTTACGAGGTCTTCTATCGACTGGATTAACTTCGAAATCTTCATAGCTATCAGCAGAAACCACTGTATTCGAGTCGTGCACATACTTCCGTAGATACGATACATGAAAAACATTGTGCACACTCGACATCTTTTCTGGTAACTCCAATCTGTAGGCGAGCTTTCCAATTCGCTCGATGATCGGGAATGGTCCAACAAATCTCGGAGTCAATTTTCCTTTCTTCCCGAATCAAATAACATTCTTCAGTGGAGAAATCTTCACAAAAACCATATCTCCTACGTCGAATTCCAAATCCTTTCGACGCTTATCGGCATAACTCTTCTGACGGTCTTGGGCTGCCTTCATTCGTTGCCGAATGATCTCTATGCAATCCGAAGTCTGTCGAATCATCTCTGGCCCAAGTATCAACTTTTCTCCAGTTTCTAACCAACATGTCGGTGAGTTACACGGTCTTCCATACAATGCCTCATACGATGCCATACCAATGCTTGACTGGTAACTGTTGTTGTACGCAAATTCCACCAAATGAAGGTGATCTTCCCATGATCCTCCGAAATCCAAAACACAAGCTCTGAGGAGATCTTCCAAAACTCGGTTGACTCTCTCGGTCTGACCATCTGTTTGAGGGTGATAAGCTGTACTCAAACACAACTCGGTTCCCAAAACTTCTTGGAAGCTCTTCCAAAATCCACTAGTGAACAATGGGTCTCGATCGCTCACTATACTCTTCGGAATACCATGGAATCGAACTATCCACTTAACATACAACTCAGCCAACTTTGATGCAGTCCTAGTCGATCGAACAGGAATGAATCTTGCGCTCTTAGTCAGACGATCTATAATGACCCAAATCCCTTCATTTCCCGTTTTTGTTCTAGGTAACCCATCAATAAAATCCATCGATACTTGCTCCCACTTCCATGTAGGAACTTCTAATGGCTGAAGCAATCCACTTGGCTTCCTCTATTCGGCTTTTACCAACTGGCAGTTCATACACTTGGAAATAAAATTTCCAACATCCTTCTTCATGCCTTCCCAGTAGTAGGTTCTCTTCATATCCCGATACATCTTATTTCCACCTGGATGAATTGTCAGCTTCGAGTGATGACTTTCCTTCAGAACTTCACTCCTCAATTCATCTATATCGGGAACAACTAGTCGTCCTTGCTTCCGAAGCCAACCCTCTCGATCGACCTCGAATCCTTTATCCTTTTCTGGATCCAATCCAGATTCCAAATCACGGATAATCTTGACAAGCTTATCATCTCGCTTTTGGCTCTCGCCAATCCTTTCCACAAGAGAAGGTCTTATCGATAAGTTTGCCAACATTTTAGGTTCCAATTCACATCTAGGCCTGAAGTCAAATCCAGCTAAATACTCGAGATTCTTCTATTCTGAAAACATGGCTCCCAATCCTGCATGTCTTCGACTTAACGCATCTGCCACTGCGTTACCTTTTCCCGGAGTATAAGCTATACCGAAATCATATGATGCTAAAAACTCTAGCCAAAGTTGCTGCTGAAGATTCAAATCCTTTTGGGAGAAAAGATACTTCAACGACTTCTGATCTGTAAACAGCTCGAATCGAACTCCTAATAGATAATGTCTCCACATCTTTAGAGCAAATACAATCGCCGCTAACTCCAAATCATGAGTCGGGTAATTCCTTTCATGCGGCTTCAGTTGTCGACTTGCATATGCAACAACTTTATCCCTCTGCATCAGCACTGCTCCAAGTCCAGTACCACATGCGTCGGTGTAAACCACCATCTCATCATTCCCACTTGGAATAGTCAAAACAGGAGCAATCGTCAATCGCTCTATCAGGATTCCGAAAGCTTGCTCACACTTAGCTTCCCATCTGAACACTTGGTTCTTCTTCGTCAATCCTGTTAACGGTGCAGCTACCTTGGAGAAGTCTTTGATAAACCGACGATAATATCCTGCTAATCCAAGGAAACTTCTCACAACCGATGCATTCTTAGGTCTAACCCAATCCTGGATTGCTGCCACCTTAGAGGGATCAACCGCTATTCCATTTCCAGAAATCACATGGCCTAAGAACCTCACTTCACTCTTCCAGAAGTGACACTTCGAAAACTTAGCCTTCATCTGATGTTTCCGTAAGATTTCCAAAACAATTCGCAAGTGTGTCTTGTGCTCTTCTGCAGTTCTGGAATAAATCAAAATATCATCCACGAACACAAGTACAAACTTGTTCAACTGATCCCTGAACACTCTATTCATAAGATCCACAAAATATGCTGGCACGTTAGTCAATCCAAACGGCATTACCAGCCACTCAAAGAAACCGGATGGTGTTCGAAAAGCAGTCTTCGGCACACTATCCTTAGCCACTCTCAACTGGTGAAATCCCGTTGCCAAATCCATCTGAGAAAACACCTTGGCTTCGTGAAGCTGATCAAACAAGTCATCTATTCTCGGCAATGGATACTTGTTTTTCTTAGTCACCTTATTCAGCTCACGATAATCGATGCACAACCTCAGCGATCCATCTGCTTTGGTTGCGAATACAACTGGTGCACCCCATTCGGACACACTACGCCGAATGAATCCTTTCTGCAAAAGATCATCAACTTGCACCCTCAACTCTTGCTGTTCCCTAGGCGCCATCCGCTTAAGAGGCATCACAATAGGTCTGGCTCCTTCAACTAGATCTATACGAAACTCGATCTCCCTATGCGGCGGTAACCCTTTGACCTCGTCAAAGACATCCTCAAATCCATTAGCGATCGACACTGATGACAGTCCATCCCGTGGAACAACTAGCGAATACATGAAGCTCATGAAGACGCCTTCTTCATGCTTACATCGTATCACAATCTTTCGCCCCTCCACATTCTCGACTGTCACTTCCAACCTCTCGCAATCAACCTTTGCCGCATACTTCCTAAACCAGTCCATACCCAAAATAATTCTGAACCCCGCAAAGTTCAGAACAAAACAATCACAAACAAAAGAGCAACCATGACTCGACACAATCAGACCACGGCATAACATACACAAACAAGACGAACCCCCAACTGGATTAGTCACAACCAATGGCCTATCAACGATATCCGGTTCTAAACCCAACCGGTCTACAAGCTTACTACAAACAAACGAATGCGACGCCCCAGTATCAAACAACACTCGAACTGGAACACCACATAAGAAAAGAGTACCTTGAACCACTACACTCTTTCCTTTCTCTTCAGTGGTAGGAGCTTTCGAAGACGACGGGACAGCTCCCAAAGCATAAGCTTGCACAATCTGCTTGTCCCTCCTTGGTTCTGGACAATTCTTCCTGAAATGCCCCGGCTTGTCACAGTTGTGACACTTCATCGGAGCCTTCGGATTCTTACAATCCTTCGAGAAATGGCCCTTCTGTTGACAATTGTAGCAAGTCACCTCGCCTTTCGGCTTCTTCTGGCCATCCTTACCCTTCTACTGCTGCTGCTTCCTCTTCTTGTTTCCACTCTGCTGTGGTTTAGACTCTCCCCTGGTTACAACAACAACAGATCCTTCCTTTGGAAACAGACTCTCATGCCTGAGAGCTTTCTCCACAAGCTTCTCAAATGAATCGTCCAAATGATCCACCAGCTGTCTCCCAAGATAACTGTCCAAGCCTGTCACAAACTTCTCATTCTTCTGATAAGCAGATTCTATATATGACCGGGCATACTTGGACAAAGCTTCAAACTCAGAAACATACTCAAGAACTGGTCTTCCTCCCTGCTTGAGCTCCACAAACTTCTTGAACAGAACAGACTTCTGAGCTGTAGAAATGAACTTAGCTTCAAATCTGGCTTGGAATTGCTCCCAAGTAATCTCTTCCTCCGGATTATTGATGATAATAGAGTTCCACCAATCAGAGGCTCTCCCTTGAAGCTGCCTTGATGCTAACTTCCTCTTAGTTGCATCCTCAATTCCCAAATCACCAAAAATCCTTCTACAAGCATCTATCCATCTCTGGACCTCAATGGTTGATTCTGTTCCCAAGAAAACCTTTCCTCCAAGAGCAGTATAGTCTTTGCACAGCTTAGCAAAATCCACCGGTTTTGGAGTCTGAACTTGAACCCCAACATATACTGCTGCCCCCAGAACTGGTATCCTTCTCATGATCGAAGTCATCATAGCTTCGAACATAGCTGCATAATCAGCAGCCCCTTCAGTAGCACGGCCTTCCCTAGTAGCTGGTCTCCCTCTTCGAATCATTCTCAATATCTATAAAAAGGAATGGTCAGAACATCTTGAGAAACAACTGCTCAAAGGACTCAAACTCTTCTAATCTACTATATTATATATAGTAATCATCCATCAAAATACAATTACGTCTCTCATACGTAGTTACGTCAGCGAGCGTTGGGTAAAATCGATTAACCAATGCTCTGATACCAAATGTGACGACCGCCCATAACCCCTGCACTGAACCTAGAGAAAGTGCGCTGTAAAGTGTGCCAGGCAGCCATGGACGATTGTCAAAGTAAATTAAAACAACAGAATCTATCGTATTACTCACAGCGCATGGGCAAAATACAATAGAACATATATATAGTGAAGCTTCACATAATAGAATCTCATCAGTAAAACTTCATAATAGTTGAATACAAACATCTGAATAGTCAATACAACAAGCCTCACTACATATCACTCAGAGAATACAAAGCAGCGGAACATCCAGTACATATAGTAAGAAGTAATATGCAATACTCCAGCTCGTCTTCGTCATCAGCATCGTGGAAAGCAAGAGCAGCACCTGTCACCTTCTACCTAGTCTGCCCGTCCCAAAATGGACGAACAACCCAAGGCAATAAGAGTTAAAACATAAAGCCTTGAGTCAGACAACAGTCTTAGTGAGCAGTAAATTAACTAACAACATACCAAAAGAGCATAAAGGAAAAGGAATAGGAATACAACCATCCCACTCCAACCTCTTTCTACAGTGATAGCCCCCAGACACACACTAAGCAGAAGCAAACATAGCAGAGCATACAATGTAAAGTAAAGAAATTATCACTCGAGTCAAGGGCGATGTTTTCCAAGCACAAACCCCCAAGGCCTAAACCAAGATCAGATAAGCACCCAGAAACCACTGCTCTTGAGACCGAATGAAGATACAACCAAACATCCATGACTCTGGCTATCACTGTTATCATTGATTCGATATCACCGTTAATTGAATGACCGGCACATTCTTTCAGCCGTCCATCAAGGGCTAATGGAAACCCCGGTTCTAGACATAACTCCCGCACGTCATCGTGACCCGTGCCTAGGACTATCGAATCTGCCCAGAGTACTTGACTACCAATCCGTAGCCTTCAGGGACTATCGAATCTGCCCAACGTACTCTTGGTTTGAGCATGCTAGAACCTTCAACAACGATGAGATCTCAGCCTTCTAGTCATCCTCCTCGACGACTATTTTCCATACTAGCTCAAGCGCCTCTCGAGCATCCATTATCCTCAAACTCGAACCATATCACCGAGTTATCAACCTGCTTGGAATGATCCCGTCTGGATTAGACCAAGACTATCTCATATCATGCTTCGCTTCATCACATCCTCGCAAAGTCTCATCCCAACATCATCAAATCTATGCATAAGAGCTTCATCATCCGCTACATATGCCACAAGCAGCTTTCCCAATTCAAGAGCCTTTCTCTTAGCTTTTGAATCATCTTCGATCTAAATCAAATCATCAATCATCTAATTCATAGCAATCAACCAAATCAAACATTAATCCAAATAATCAAGCATTTAAATATGATCTAAGTAGACAATTATCACAATAATGGCAATTTCGTAATTAAAGAGTTGAAAGTCTAATAAGCATGAAAACATGAACAATATCTCTATAATCTTGATGAATGAAATTGCATAGGTTAACATGTAGTAAGATGGATGTCAAATCATCATGAACAATGAATCTATACGGATCTACACATGTGATTAGAAAAATGCATGGAAATCACTATTTTAACACCAAATCTAGCCAACGATCCGATATACTCCTTTGGATCCGTGTGAGAGATAATCACCACTCACCAAATCACCTAAACAACCCAAAAGCAACACACTTCAGATCTGGACAGCGAAGGATCTAACTCGATCTATCACAAATCCGCTTCAAACGATGAAATCTCTCTTCGAAGAATGTAGATCTTCAACTTTAGCTCTTGGATCTTCGATTCTTGGATGGAAGGAAGTACTAAATCAAAGTGGAGAAAAGAAGTGAAGAAGTGTAGAAGTCGAGCTCTCAAAATGGCAGCACTTCGTCGCTTCGAAATCCGGATTCCAAAAAGTGAGAAAAACCCTTCTATTTATAGGCTGAAATCCCTTAACTCGTCTGCCTTCCTAGGTCGTCTCCGACTTAAGCCTCACTCTGCCTTACGACCTACAACTCAGCAACTAACTCCTAAGTCGGTAACGACTTAACACACGCGCCTATACGACCTAACGAAGATACGTCTTTAACATACGCGCGCATTCTCACGTCCTATGACTTAATGCTTTGCCGACCTACGACTTATCAAAACCCACTAGTCTACGACTTATAACTTAGCAGGGCCTCCGACTTAACAGATAACACGGTTACGACCTAACCGGGTTATGACTCAACTCCTAAGTCGTCTACGACTTAACGTACCCAGCAACCTACGACCTAACAGTGTCGCGACTTATGCTTCTCCGACCTAACACCTTCACGACCTAACATCTGCACGCGACTTACGACTTAAGACTTTGCGCGACTTATCTAAACACAGTGCTTAGGTTGCTTACGACCTAACTTCCTTAAGTCTTCTAACGACCTAACTTCGCTAACCACTAGGTCGCTAACCTGCTAACTTCTATAAGTCGTCAACACTTAGGTCGCTCGACCGACCTATCCTACCATACGACCTAAAATCCTTAAGTCGCTAACTCACTTAAGTCGCTAACTCACTTAAGTCGCTCTATTACTTAACTCGCTAACCCGTTTAGTCCTTAGGTCGCAGACTTTTCTTAAGCTGCTCACGACTTATCACATAAGTCGTTAACAACCTAACCACGCTAACTACTGGTTCTTCTTAGGTCACTGCCAACCTATCCCTTAAGTCGTACACTTCCTAAGTCGGTCACTCGACCTAAGCCACCCCATACGACCTAATTTTCCCACGACTTAACTCTTAGGTCGCCACTCACCAATCCCTTAGGTCGTTGCCGACCTAACCCTTAACATACGACCCAGGAATTAAACTCAGGACGACTTATCACAAATGCGACCAAATGTCAACTGTTTTACGATGTTTCGATCCGTGAAAATACGGGTCGTTACAATATTAATTTATATGGTTTTATATATGAAATTTGAACATTTTAATTAGTTAAAAATGATAAGAAATTTATTTTCAAATTTATATGTAATTTAAAATATAAATGAAAATGTGATCGGAAATCGGTTTCACGATTTTCAACGGTTGAACGAGTCGAAGTAGTTCTAACTTTGTTGCAACCTTATTTACATGTCATGTACACATATTTAACCATACATATACATGCACAAAATTTTCATGTGCACACATGAACATATAAATACACATAACATATATATATATATAAGCTTGTATATATACATATCTAAGATATTTTAAATTTCTTCATCCTTAAGCATTCACAAAGTCAATGCACATGCATAACTACATGCATATGGCCTTGTCCATGATGGAGGGGACTTCTGGCTATCCTACTGTGATGTAGGGGGTGGAGCATGTAGGTGATGTAGTGCTAAGGTTAGTGGTATAAGAGATATCTATAGATTTTGGCTATAAATAGCCCAACCTCTCAACATATTTTTTTCACCTTCTTCACTATAGCATAACTACCTCAAACCAAAACAAAATGAAGAAACTCTTTTTTTCAACCCATTTCAAATTCCAATGGCAATAACCATCTAGTTAACCACTTCTTCCCATTCTAAGCTTAGCTATGCTCAAAATTTCATTCTTTCTAGAGCATTTTTGAGCCCAGTTTTTTAGGTTTGAGAATACCCTCTCTTCTTCTGATCATATCTTCCTCATAACTAATCAAAATCGAGTGCTTCATTTTTACAACCATAGAGAAAAGAATTTTCAAGAATTTTCCTTTCCACCACTTTACAAAATTATTTGGGTGACACATCCAAAATTCAGTTATAAGATGACCCATTTTCGGGTGTGATTTTTGTAAATCCAAGAATGCCTCTTCTTCATTTGACCATGTCTCCCTAAAAATAAATCAAATTCAAGCAATTCATTTTTTCAATTCAATCGAAAAGAAATTTCAACAACTTTATAGTTTTCAACTTTTTCAGATTTTAAGACTAAGAGGGTTAAAAATCAAAAGAGAAGATGACCTATTTTTCAGGTCTAGTTTTGAGAATTCAAGGTCGAAGCTCCACCACTTCTCTTCCATACTATTGGCCACCCTCTTCAAGTCTTGGTCGAGCCTTCCCAAGGGTCTAAGGACAAATTCCAAAAGCTTTCATTTGATCGTAGTCAAGCTGTAGTCCGTTTAGCGAAGTTAGAAAGCAATAATGGTAAGAAACTCCTAAACTATAGTTATATATATATATGTTTCCTGGAGATTTGACCAGGCAACTGAGTGCTCGGCATTGGCCACTACTCGGCACGAAGGACTGGTCGGCATCCAGGAGGACTCGGCGTAGTACTCGGCATCCAGTGGAACTCGGCGTCAGAGTGGTCGGCATCTACGAGTGTTCGGCGAAGTACACAGCATCCCTAGTGTCCGACATCAGAGAGAGACCAGCATCAGAGAGTGTCCGGCTCCAGAGAGTACCCGGCATCCAGGAGTGTTCGGCGAGGGACTTAGCATCCAGGAGTGTTCGGCGAAGCACTTGACATCCAGGAGCACTCGGCTACATGAGTACTCGGCATCCCAAGGTACGCGGCGTCAAGTAGTGTTCGGCATCAACTGGCACTCGGCTACAAGAGCGCTCGGCGTCCCATGGCACTCGAAATCCCATGGCACTCGGCGCCCAGAGGTACTCGGCGTAGTACTCGGCAATAGGAGTACTCGGCATCCCAAGGTACTCGACATCAGTTGAACTCGGCGATAGGATAACTCGGCAACGAGAGCGCTCGGCATTCAGAAGGCATTCAGTATGCACAACTTCACAAGGACCGTTCGGCATGGAAAGCATCGTTCGGCATGGGAAGGGCTGTTCGGCATCAGAGCGTTCGGCATACCAGGACCGGCATGCAACGACCACTGTACTGAGGCTTGACCGTTCGGCTATCCAGCCCACTTGGGAAGTCCAGCCCATATTTTCCTATAAATAGAGGGGCAGGGTCACGGTGAAAGGGATCCTTTTTTGGAGAGAAAACACCGGGGAGACTCTGCCATTTTCAAGACTCATCTTCTCTACTTAACAACTTCACTCAAGCATTTGATTCATGAATTGTATTTGTAATCAACTATAAAGAAGATCAATAAAGTTTAACCTCAAAGTGGACGTAGGCAATTACGCTGAACCACTATAAATTTGGTGTTCTTACTTTCTGTATTTAGATTAGCACTGTCTTCTCTGTTTAATTTGATTTCATCACTTATATCTCTTCACAATCTTCTTCTACGAGGTTAGTGACCAATTTTGGTGCTAACACTTTGGTGCTTTCACCGAGAATCGAATTCTCAGACCTCAAGGATCTGCTTTGAAGCTACTGGATTGAACAAATCCCCCAAAGAAGATCCGACTCACTGATAGGACATCCGTTGATTCTACTCAGAGTTCATACCAATAACTCTACAATGGCAAGACCACGTACCAGGTCAGCTTCTCATAATGCGGATGCCCGCGAGACTGCTAGCGTGCAACAAGCAGGACCTAGAAATCAACCAGGGATCCCGAGTGCAGGGATTGCCGCTCAAGAACAGACTCCTGTTGTCACCAGAGTAGAGTTCAATGACTTGATGAGAGAACTTAGGGAAAGCAGGAGACAACTGGGAGAACAGATGCAAGCTAATGCCAACCTGATGGCACAACTCACCCAACAGCAGCAACAGAATGCTGGGGGCAATCCCGCTGCTTACTCCTCGTCTGACAGCTCAACTTCCTCTGATGAACCTCCCAGGCGCAGACGCCGTAAGACTGATGCTGCGCGAGCAGATGCTGCTGTTCGAACAGCTGGAGACCGCGACCAAGCAAGAGCTGGAAGCTTCAGGACCGGGATACAGATGGAAGATAGAGGCCCAGATCATCAAAATGCTAACGCTGTCGAACCTCAGGATGCACGATTGGCAGATCGCCAAGAGAGGAGGCATCAGCATGGACAGGCGCGTAGAACGAACTCCAACCTTCCGCCTTCCATACAGACACCCAATCTGACAGCCATGATCAGGCAATTGATGAAAGAGAATCAGGGCTTATCGAATGATGACTGGGGAGTGTCAAGAAGTCATACTCCATTCACGGATGTTGTGTTGCAAGCGGCGTACCCCAAGAAGTTTAATATGCCTACTATTCCTACATATGAAGGAAAGACTGACCCTAGACAACATGTCATGAGGTACGAATGGATGATGGATTCAGCCAGAGCGAATGATGCCACCAAGTGTAGGTGCTTTCCGATTACTCTATCTGGGATTGCTACTATGTGGTTCACGCGACTTCCTCCACGATCCGTATCAAATTTCGAGGAGTTGGCAAAGAAGTTTATTGAGCAGTTCAAGATACACACTACGCGCCCAAAGGACGTGATGTCTCTGTCAAGTGTAATCCAAAATCCTGGGGAATCGTTGAAGTAATATTTGCAAAGATTCCACGTGGCAGCAACTGAAGTCAGTAATCCCAATGACCATGCAATTCTGATGGCTGTAATGAGAGGTGTGGATCCAGACTCTGAGTTTGGAGACTGGCTGGCAGGAAAACCTCCAGCTACGCTAGAGCGTTTCTACTCTAAGGCACACCAGTTCATAAGAAGAGAGGAAGCTAGGTGGGTACGACGAGATAAGGCGCCAGGGCCTGTCCAAGAGTCAATAAAGAGCAACATCGCTGTGAAGCAATCGGGAGACAGCTCGGGAAAGGTCCAAGTCAACGTCCAGAACAAACCTGGGCAACCCAAGGAGTCCGAAGGAAGGAGTCAAGGGAAAAGAAAAGAAGCAGGAAAGTGGAAGTCGAGAATTCCAAGCTACAGCGAGTACACTCTGCTAAACGCCCCACTTGAGAACATTTACCTATCCACCTGCAATACTTTTCAGTACAGAAAACCACGTCCAAAAGAATCAACTGAAGAACAGAAGCGGACCGGGAAATATTGTCGCTTCCATGAGACTTATGGACACAATACGGAAGAATGTAGACACTTGCACGACGCTATCGAAAAGTTGATCAGGCAGAAGAAATTGCAGGAATTTGTGAAGGATCCACAAGAAGGAGGACAGGGGACGTCCAACCCAGGTCGTGCACCAGCTCCACGTCATCCCGAGGAGCCTGCCCGGACCGTGGGTAGACTGGTCATAAATACAATTATCGGCGGACCTCACCCCGCGGATAAGAATTGGCAGGAGATGGAGCGATATGCAAGTTCCTTGAAGCATGCAGATTTTGAGTGTTGTTCGAACATGGAGGACGGAGCCCCTGCTAAGCAGCAGCGCGTAATGACAGACGATATTGTGTTTAGAAGCAGAGACGCTGATCAGGTAGAGGCTCCAACCATCGACCCCATGGTCATATCTGCAACGATCGGACCAGCATACGTAAATAGAATTCTGATTGATTCTGGGAGTTCAGTCAACATCATCTTCAAGAAGGCCTACGATCAAATGAAGCTAGAAACAAAAGACATGAAACCATCCAAAACTCGTATCCACGGCTTTAACGGCGCTTCAACTGATGCAGTGGGATATGTCGAATTACCAGTCGAACTGGGACAAGGCGAGCGTCGGAGAGTGCGAATTCTACCCTTTGTAGTGTTGGATGTGGACTCTCCGTATAACGTTTTCTTGGGCCGGCCAGCCCTGGCGGACTTTAGGGCAGCGTTAGCCCCGTGGTGTTTAACTTTGAAGTTCCCGACTGACAAAGGAGTAGGCGTTGTTCACGGCGATCAAGCAACTGGTCGTTCCTGTTATGTGGCCGAGCTCCGAGAGGCCCACCGGAGGGAGAAAGGAAAGGTTGCGGACAATCCCGTCCGCATCCTCAATGCGGATAATTGACAAGTAGTGCCCGAGCCCTGGCTCGGGCATAGTTCTCGGATCTACGGAGATATAGATCCGAGAGATGACGATGAGAAACCCAGGGAAGAGAAGGCGGCACCGGCTGAATTAACAGTTGACATTTCAGTTAGCCGTGACGACCCTTCGCGAATACTGAAGATCGGATCACAGTTAGGCCCCGCAATGACTGAAGGCCTTAGCGACTTCCTCCGGGCAAACCTTTATGTTTTCGCCTAGACGCATTCTGATATGTGTGGGATTTCTCCCGCCATCACGAGTCATATGTTGAACATAGACCCGAAATACGTCCCAGTCAAGCAAAAAAGGAGAGGAATGGATCCGGAGAGATCCGCCGCTCTTGGAGAGGAGGTGGACAAACTCAAAGCAAATGGGTTCGTCCGCGACGCCCTCTACCTGGAATGGGTCTCCAACCCCGTGCTAGTAAAGAAGGCGAATGGGAAATGGAGGACTTGCGTAGATTATTCCGACTTGAACAAAGCATGCCCTAAGGACAGTTTCCCGTTGCCAAGGATCGATCAGTTGGTCGATTCCACCGCAGGACACGAGTTACTGTCATTCATGGATGCGTACTCAGGATACAACCAAATCCCAATGCATATTCCGGACCAAGAACACACCAGCTTCGTTACAAATGTCGGGCTGTATTGCTATGTAGTGATGCCCTTTGGATTGAAGAATGCTTGAGCAACTTACCAACGTCTGGTGAATCGAATGTTTAAGGACCAGCTGGGTAGAACCATGGAAGTCTATGTGGATGACATGCTCGTGAAGTCACGATGGTCAGATGACCACATTCAAGACTTGGCTGAAATGTTCGACATACTCAGGTTTTACGGCATGAAGATCAACCCGTTGAAGTGTTCTTTCGGCGTTGCATCAGGGAAGTTTTTGGGATTCATCGTCAACGCTAGAGGAATCGAAGCCAACCCAGAAAAGATCCAAGCTATTCGAGATGTACAAGCGCCCAGGACTATAAAGCAGGTACAGAGCTTGAACGGAAAAGTAGCTGCGCTGAGTCGATTTATATCCAAGGCAACTGACAAGTGCATCCCGTTCTTTGACATAATAAAGAAAGGAAAGAGAAATTTTGAATGGACGTCTAGCTATGAGGAAGCATTCCGGAATCTGGTAAGGCATCTGGAGAGCCCACCAATGCTATCTAAACCAGTTGACCATGAGATGCTGTACGTTTACTTGGCTATATCCCCTCATGCGATAAGCGCAGCTTTGGTTCGTGAGGAGGATCGGGTCCAGAAGCCGGTGTATTATGTTAGCAAGCGTTTAACGGGGGCAGAGAGGAACTACCCTAAAATCGAGAAATTGGCTTATTGCTTGGTGATTGCATCACGCAAGCTACGCCCATACTTTCAAGCGCATTCAATCGGTGTTTATACTGATCAACCCCTGAGGCAGGTACTCCAACGACCGGAAACTTCTGGAAGATTGCTAAAATGTAACATCGAGTTGAGCCAATTCGATATCGCGTACTTGCCACGGAGAGCCATCCGAGGGCAAGTGTTAGCAGACTTCGTCACTGAATTTACCATACCCATCAAACCGGACGATCACGACATCATTCCCCCCGTTCGATGGAAATTATACACTGACGGTGCATCAAACAACCGTTGCTCCAGCGCGGGCGTAGTTCTTGTAACTCTGGAAAACCGATCAATCTGTTATGCCCTGAAGCTCGATTTCCCGGCTACAAATAACGAAGCCGAATATGAAGCAATGATCGCTGGCTTGAAACTCATCAGGGAACTTGGGATCGAATCAGTTGAAATCTTTTGTGACTCGCAGTTGGTGGTTTACCAAGTACGAGGAGACTACCAAGCAAAGGGATGGAAGCTTGCTCCGTACCTCATTCAGGTCCAAGAACTGCTATCAAATCTTGAGCGTTATGACATCTCACATATCCCGCGCGAACAGAACAAAGAAGCCGACTTATTGGCCAAGTTCGGAAGTACCGACGATACGCAACAAATGGGATTGTATCCCGTTGAAATCTTGCATGCCCCGAGCATAGACGAAATGAAAGTCGATCGCGTGTTGGGAACAGAAATCGAGAAGGAATCATGGATAACCCCATTCAAACTGTACTTGACGACCGGGGCTTTACCAGCGAAAAGAAGCGAAAGACGGCAGGTCCTTCGAAAGGCCGCGCGATACGTAATGTAGGATGGGTCCATGTATCGAAAAGGATTCTCGGTCCCATTATTGCGGTGCATCGCTCATGATGAAACAAAGCGAGTCTTGAGAGAAGTTCACGAAGGGGAATGCAGCGACCATACTGGGGGGCAAACGCTAGCAAAGAAGATCCTCCGCTATGGATATTACTGGCCCACCGTAAACCGGGATGCCGCGGACTACGCAAGAAAATGCGACAAGTGTCAAAGATATGCAAAAATCCCGAGGGCTCCATCAACGGAACTCACGCAAATGATCAGTCCCTGGCCATTTGCGATTTGGGGAATCGACATAATCAGCTCTTTGCCTTTATCTAAAGGTGGTGCGAAATATGCAATAGTTGCAGTCGACTATTTCACGAAATGGGCTGAGGCAGAACCTTTGGCCACTATCACCTCTAAGAAGGTCATTAACTTCGTTGTACGAAACATTATATGCCGCTTTGGCCTTCCACGCACCATCATTACAAACAACGGAACGCAATTCGAAAGTAGAGAGTTCAAAGAGTTCTGTTTAAAGTACGGCATCGAGAAAAAGTTCGCCGCCGTTGCACACCCAAAAGCTAACGGGCAAGTCGAGGCCATTAACAAAATAATCAAGTCCATACTAAAGAAGCGTCTGGAGAAGGTTGGAGGCAAGTGGGTAGATGAACTCCCGATAGCATTATGGGCGTATAGAACTACCCACAAGTCCGCGATCGGCCACACTCCGTTCGCCTTGGCATACGGCTCTGAAGCCGTTATACCCGTGGAACTTGAA
This sequence comes from Allium fistulosum, assembly GCA_030737815.1. NCBI lineage: Eukaryota > Viridiplantae > Streptophyta > Magnoliopsida > Asparagales > Amaryllidaceae > Allium > Allium fistulosum. Next base: position 101,753,665 of record CM060902.1, read on the forward strand.
GTTCCATCGCACCGAGTGACATACTATGATCCCAAGACGAACCAAAACCTCTTGTTGGAATCACTAGACTGCATCGACGAAAAGCGTGAAGAAGCTGAATTAAGGGCGGCGGCGCACAGACATCGAGTCAAGCGTTACTACGACGGCAGAATCCGCCCAAGAATCTTTGATGTGGGTGATCTCTTTCTGAAACGAGTCTTCCCGGTACCATCACGCATGAATCCCAGCTGGGAAGGTCCATACGCCATTGAACGGAAGCTTGGAGAAGGAACATTCAAGCTAGCGACTGTTGATGGCGCGACACTCCCCCGAGCATGGAAAAGTGAACATTTGCGGCACTATTACATTTAGCATGTTTTCCTTTCTTGTTGTAGGCACTGTTATTTCCTGCATGTTTCCATTCAATAATGACTTAGTTTCCTTGTGAAAGTTGTAATCAAGCAATTCAGTTGATTTTCGTTAATAAAGGCTTGAAGCCATATTTTCTATGAAGTTTCTATATCTCTTAATTGGATGATAAATTACGTTATCATTCACGACATGCAGACTCGTATGAACGATTTCAAATCTCCGAATCCCCAGAGTGCGGAGCGGAGTACTCTAAGTCCCCAGAGCGCGGACTAGCGTACGAACGATTTCAAATCTCCGAATCCCCAGAGTGCGGAGCGGAGTACTCTAAGTCCCCATAGCGCGGACTAGAGTATAAATGATTTCAAATCTCCGAATCCCCAGAGTGCGGAGCGGAGTACTCTAAGTCACCAGAGCGCGGACTAGAGTATAAACGATTTCCAATCTCCGAATCCCCAGAGTGCGGAGCGGAGTACTCTAAGTCCCCAGAGCGCGGACTAGAGTATAAACGATTTCAAATCTCCGAATCCCCAGAGTGCGGAGCGGAGTACTCTAAGTCCCCAGAGTGCGGACTAGAGTATAAACGATTTCCAATCTCTGAATCCCCAGAGTGCGGAGCGGAGTACTCTAAGTCCCCAGAGCGCGGACTAGAGTATAAACGATTTCAAATCTCCGACTCCCCAGAGTGCGGAGCGGAGTACTCTAAGTCCCCAGAGCGTGGACTAGAGTATAAACGATTTCCAATCTCCGAATCCCCAGAGTGCGGAGCGGAGTACTCTAAGTCCCCAGAGCGCGGACTAGAGTATAAACGATTTCCAATATCCGAATCCCCAGAGTGCGGAGCGGAGTACTCTAAGTCCCCAGAGCGCGGACTAGAGTATAAAAGATTTCAAATCTCCGAATCCCCAGAGTGCGGAGCGGAGTACTCTAAGTCCCCAGAGCGCGGACTAGAGTATAAACGATTTCCAATCTCCGGATCCCCAAAGTGCGGAACGGAGAACTCTAAGTCCCCAGAGCGCGGACTAGAGCATGAACAGTCTCAAGTCTCCAAGTCCTCGGAGCACAGTGTCAGCAAACCAAATAAAGACAAGAGAATCATTCAAACAAAAAGAAACTAAAATTTTATTCGATAAATCCAAAATGGGGATACAAGATCACTCCTACAAAATTCAGGCCTATACAAACTACAAGTTGTGGAAGATAAAAACAATTACAAGACTTAAGCAGGAAACTTGTTGAACAAGTGCATCGATTATTTCTTTGACTTCTTCTTCTTGTCCTCCTTTAGTGTTTCCGACGACTCCTCTCCCTCATGCTTTTTCTTGGACTTTTTGCTTGCTAGAGAAACAGAGTCAGGAGTAGGAGACGGAACATCTAGTGGTTTGGACCTGCCCGGGAGAATGATTTTCAAAGGTCTGTTCCGCGGGTCAGTGATTTCCAGTATTTCAGACTCGACTTTGACTTTGACTTTTCTCTTCTCCTCATCGGCAAGACGGTCCTTCATGCTCATCTCTGAAGTATGCTCAGAGGTGCCAGTGATTTTAATTTCATCGCTTCCTTCGGCAGGAGACGAAGTATCAAGTTTGTCATCATCAAGCGCCCCGATCACTTGAGCGTCTGGACCGGGAGTTACTCCTACGTGAGCAACGTCGCTTGTTTTCTCTACTTCCTCCTTGGCGTCATCGCTCCTCGGAGTTGGCTCGGCGTCAGAACGACCTACATAAAAATATAAGAAATGGGCATTAGAACGAATAACCATTGCTGAAAAATAACGGGATCTCTTCGACTTCTAGAGAAAGAAGAATTTCCTACCAGGATCCGGTTGGCTATCGGTGGCGCGCGGGGTTTCACCCTCCAGGATAGGTGACAGCACATGAACGCCAAGCCCGGGATCTTCGGGATCATAACTGGCATGCTGCTCGAATGGATCAAGCGTCGACCGACCAGCCGATTGAGCAGCATAAGGAGCGGCGATGTGAGGAGTAGTAGCATCGGCCTCTGACGGGCCGGCTTCGTCGTTCTTCTCTTTCGAAGGGGAAGAGCCTTTTCCATAAAGAGCCAATGCTGCGGATAAATCCGATGGCTCATTCCCCCTCAGGAACTCCTTCACCAATGCATCCTCGTCGACCTCTTCGGAGCCTGACTCGACTTTCCTGATCTTTATCAGAGTTTCCCATGCCTCACCAGGGATTCGAGGTAGCCATCGCCCAAGAATGTTAAGTCACGGTGCATAAGGACGCGGGCTCCGTACTCGGCGATCAACGGGTCAAACATACTTTTGACCTCTTCCCTGCCGGCCTCTGCGGCCACCTCAAGGCGAGAATCAAGCTCCTCCACAGCCATTCTTTTGCCCTCCTCACGGGCCTCATCCTTCATTTTCTCGACCCCGGCAAGTTCATCGTCAAGCTTTGTCTTCAGGAGTCGGGTAGCAACAATCTCATCACAATACCGCTGTGATTCTTCCTGAGCAGCTATTTTGTCTTCTTTCTCCTTGGAGAGTAGCTCTTTCAGCTCTTTGACTTGAGTAGCGAGCGCGTCCCTTTCTTTTTGGACAGAGTCTTTTTCTAGGGCAAGGGCGCCGCTGCGCTGGACTGCTTCATCAAGCTCCTTTTTGTGAGCCACCTCTAAGCGAGTAACTGCCTCAGCAGTATCTTTTGCACCTTGTTCGGCGGCTTCTAGCTTTGACTTATACGAAGCGAGCTCTTCGTCTTGGAGTTTGATGAATTTCTTATCGCTGTCAGCCTCCAGATTCAGACGGTCAATCTCGTGTTGACGCTCGACAGATACTTCCGAGATCTTCTCCACCAAGTGCACGAATGCGTCATGTTGAACATAGACGTCATTGTTGCAGGCAATGGCACTTTGCTTCACGTGCCCAGGAATGTGATGGATGGCTGGGAGGAATTTCAAGCCGTCAATATATATAATTGGATGATGTATATGTTTGGATATGATTGTTAATGATGGTTATAATATGGTTGTTGAATATATATAAAGTCACATTAATACACATCGATAAACACAAAGAAATCACTTTCCTTTATTGAATGAAATGGTGTATATGGAATGTTTAAGCCACTTAAAAATGGATTAATATGATTTAGAAATGTTTTATAAATAGTTAAAAGTGTTTTAACAAAGTTTAAATGAATATTGAAAATTGAGTCAAAAATAGGCGCTTCGCGTAATGGTAGTTTGTGATTTCGTGCCGTAAATGTCAAAATGAATATATATAAAATAGAATATAGCTCCGAATTCTTCAAGATAAGAATTTTCCAAACTATTATATCCATAGCTTTCAAAAAAAGGAAGAAAATCGAGATTTTATTTATTAGATTTTAAAATATGAGCAAATCAAGTTTTGAATAAGATCGTGCTTTGGCAGTTCGTGGGTCAAAGTGGTAATTGTTTTAAAATAGGTATTTTAATTTCTTTAAAAATATGAAATAAATTTTAATTTTTTTAAATGTTTTAAAAGTGATTTGAGTTACAAAAAATGAATTTCCAAATGATAGAAAAGTCGTTTTGATCAGTAAGCTTAAAAAGCACCATTTACAGCATTTTTTTATAACTTTTGAAATATAGTTCTAAATGCAACAATTGTTTTCCAAATCTTTTGTAAATGTTTTTAAATTAATAATAAAGTATTTTAAAGTTTATTTGAAGGATTGATAAAGTGGTTAAATAAATAATTAAGTATGTTAAAAGATTTAGAGTCGATCAAATAACTTGACCACCTAATGGCTGACAGAGAGATAGTGTCTACGCTTGAGTTTGGAAAACTGGTTTCCTGCTCTCCTTGGCTATCTGGACTAGCCCGATTGTAATGACCCGTAAATTTTCAATAATTAAAACTGTTAATTTAATGAGATTTTGAAATTTAGTATTGAAGAAAATAAAAATTTGTGAATTATTAATAAAGGTTGTAATAATGTAATAATGAAAATTAACTAAAAGGAAACGTAACAGGTTAATTAAAGTTTTTAATTAATGAACTTGAATGAAATTCCCAATTAAATAAAATAATTTAAATGTTATGACTTGGTTATAAATGGAGTATGAGAAAGCATATGTAATTTTTGAATTAATGTGTGAAATAATATAATAGATGGTAATTGTCTGTGAAGAATAAACATGCAAGTTATAAAGGGTGTGTAACGACCCACTATTTTGGACCATTCAAATCGACAATAATCCACACATGCCGGACTTGAATAATTCAAACCAATGGATTGTAAATAAAATTTGGCAAAACTCAGCATATACAGTAAATAAAATAATCACAGATCAAAGACGTAGAGTAATATAACATTAGAGCAGCGGAAACAAAAGAATAGTAGTTCATGAAGCTGCTATATATATAACAGAGTTAAACAAGATACAACAGAGGTCTCGAATACATAGATATCTCAATACAATAGTCAAATACAAGATCTGAATACATCACTGGAATCAACTGAATAACTGAAAGCTGGATAGATAGCCGGATCTCCAAGCGAAGCTCCAACTCCAAAGGTGAGTCTCGAATACTGTATCACTCAGTCTGACCCGAGCGTAAAGCAAAACACAAAACACTCGAGTCAGGATTAACATTCTTATATCAATAAATCCAACTCAAGTGTAATAACAACTGGTAATACAAGTAACTCAAAGGATGTTTGGGATAACCATCCTCTAAGGATCCGTTAAACTATCTACTATGTAGTAGTGAACGCTAAGTAGATAATGCCTATCAGTAATATAAAGTATCAAAATAGCGTTAAGGCGTTACCGTTATCCCCCTTAACACATTTATATAAGCATCATAGTCTATACATCACTGTAAACTCCACCGTAAACTAGTGGGCTATCAGGGAGTACTCCATAGGTATAACACGAAACAAATCGTAGTGGTCACGCATAGGGATACAAGTATGACAAGGCACATGAGGCAATACCCAAGGTAGTGAAACTACCGTTTGCCTAACCCGGACTGGTCAGAACGCATCGCCACAGCGATCGCAACACCACGAAACTCCCAAATCAAAGGTGCGCACCAATCAAAAACAAGTAATGAGTAGTTTACGAAGAAGTGTGTCCGCTAGAGGTAGCTAACCTCACTGGCCCGGCACGGCTCTTGTTTAAGTCATTTCCAATTTGACACAAGTGTCAAGGCTATCCATTATCGTTCTCTTCCTTCAAATCCAGCAACGTCATCATTGCAACCACTTCATTCTGGATCACACTCCGCGTATAATAGTTATTAAAGTGGTTTTCGGTCTGGACAGAGAGTATGTCCCTAACCGATCCCGGACTCTTCAATAACTACGTAATTATTACACCGATTCGTCATTTAATAAATTTTCAAAATAGTTTATATTTCAAAACCAAAATATCATTGCCATTTCAAAACCATATCAATACGATATCACTTCCATTTCAAAACCAAATACGATATCATTTCCATTTCAAATATATCCATCTCAAATATATCCATTTACAAAGTCTTAGTACTTCAAGTTATAACACTTCCTAAATCAACACTTTGGAAATCATAATACTTTGGAAATCAAACACTTCCTACTTAACTGTTTAAATATAAATAATAGTATATATAATAAAATAGTTTATAATTTAAAATAGTTTATATAAAAGTAATTTATATTAAGATAGTTTATATGAAATAAATTTATAAAGTAACATATATAATAATTCAAAAATAATTTTAAAAATACTTTATATAATAATATAGCTTCCTCAAATTTCACAAATTGATTCAAATCAATTCAAATTCCAAAATTTAAATTTAATCAAATCTCAAATCATCAATTTTAATTTATTTCAGTTTCTCAATAAACCATTTTCACATTGTATCGATTTCACATACAGATTTTTAACCACAAAATAAACCATTTAAATTTCGATATTTCAAGCTTTAAATATTCAAATATTTCAAAACAAGATTTGATAATTCCATATATATATCAAATTCACTTTACTCTTAGTTATTTTGGAAATATTTACTTACTAAATCCATTTTCATTTAAATAAAACCCCACATTTCAAATGACTAAATATTTCCTTTAATTCATTTAAACTTGAAATATTCGTTAAATCACCTTAAACCAAATCAAGTTATAAAAATCATATCTGTAACGACCCGTATTTTTACGGATCGACAAGTTCGTCAAAATCTGGAATTTTAGCATTTTTAAGTCATTTCAGATTTTTAGGCAGATTTATCTAAGTCCTAGGTCGTGAACGACCTAAGAGCTAAGTCGTGACCGAGTTAAGGAATTCGGCGAGTTAGTGTTAGGTCGTGGGTTAGTTGGAGCGACCTATAGAATTATGCAACCTAGGATTTGGTTAAGTATTAGGTCGGCAGGGCGAGTTAACGACCTAAAGAACTGACCGACTTAAGGGTATGGCGACTCAAGGGTAGGCAGACCTAGTGGAGTAAGCTGTTAGGGGATAGGTCGTCTGGTAGCTTGGTTGGTTAGGTCGTAAGCGACCTAAGGGTTAAGTTGTTACCAAGTTAGGTCGACTGGGTGGGTTAGCGACCTAAAGAGATAAGTCGTAGCCTAGTTGAGTCGTGGCCGTGCTAAGGAGTTAGCGTGTTAGCGACCTAAGGAGTTAGCGTGTTAGCGACCTAAGGAGTTAGCGTGTTAGCGACCTAAGGAGTTAGCGTGTGGAGTTAGGTCGCATAAGTGTTAGGTCGCTGGGTTTTGCCTAAGTGTTAGGTCGCTGAGGTTATAGGTCGTAACCTTGTTAGGTCGTGAGTCGTTGGGTTTTGTTAGGTCGCTAGGTTTTGCCAAGTGATAAGTCGTAACCCAGTTGTTTGTTAAGTCGTAGAAGCACAGATCTGTTAAGTCGTATCTTATGCCGAGTTATAAGTCGTGACTAGTGGTAAGTCGCTAGAGGCGCATGAGTCTTAAGTCGTAGGCGCGCATGCTATAAGTCGTGACCGACTTAGGAGTTAGCAGTTGTTAGGTCGCAGATGCTTCTGGTTAAGTCGTAGGATGGCAAAGCGTTAGGTCGTAGGTCGGCTTAGTGTTAAGTCGGTAGCGACTTAACAAGATAGCCGAGTTACGACTTAGGGTATTTTCTGCTATAAATAGGAGAGCTTCTCTTCATTTTTGGGATCCGGATTTTGAAGCGACGAAGTGCTGCCATTTTGAGAGCTCGACTTCTACACTTCTTCACTTCTTTTCTCCACTCTAATCTAGTGCTTCCATCCATCCAAATCGAAGATCAAGATTGAAGATTCAAGAGCTTAGATTGAAGATCTTCATCTTTTCAAGAGAGATTTCTTCATTTGAAGCGGATTTGTGATAGATCAAGCTTGATCCTTTGCTGTCCAGATCTGAAGCGTGTTGATTTGGGTTGGTTTAGGTGATTTGGTGAGTGGTGATTATCTCTCACACGGATCCAAAGGAGTATATCGGATTGTTGGCTCGATTTGGTGTTAAATAGTGATTTCCATGCATTTTCTTCATCCTAAGTGTAGATCCATATAGATCCATTGTTCATGATGATGTTACATCCATTTTATCATATGTTAACCTATGCAAGTTCATTCATCATGTTTGTAGAGATATAATCCATGTTCTCATGCTTATTGGACTTTCAACTCTTTAATTACGAAAATGCCATTATTGTTATAATTGTCTACTTAGATCATTTTTGAATGCTTGATTGCTTGGATTGATGTTTGATTTGATTGATTGTTATGAACTAGATGATTGATGGTTAGATTTAGATCGAAGGTGATTCAAAAGCTAAGGGAAAGGCTCTTGAATTGGGAAAGCTGCTCGTGGCATATGTAGCGGGATGATGAAGCTCTTATGCATAGATTTGATGATGTGATGTTGAGATGAGGCTTTGCGAGGATGTAATGAAGCGAGGCAATCATATGATGAAGACTTGGTCTAATCCAGACGGGATCATTCCAAGCATGTTGATAACTCGATGAAATGATTCGAGTTGAGGATAATGAATGGATATGAGAATAGTCGTCGAGGAGGATGACTAGGAGGCTTGGATAGCATCGTTGTTGAAGGTTCTAGCATGCTCTAAGCAAGAGTACGTTTGGGCAGATTCGATAGTCCCAACGGCCAACTGTTGATGGTCGAGTACTCTGGGCAGATTCGATAGTCCTAGGCACGGGCTGCGACGACGTGCGGGAGTTATGTCTAGAACCGGGGTTTCCATTAGCCCTTGACGGACGGCTGAAAGAATGTGCCGGTCATTCAATTAACGGTGATATCGAATCAATGATAACAGTGATAGCCAAAGTCATGGATGTTTGGTTGTATCGTCATTCGGACTCGAGAGCGGTATTTTCTGGGTGCTTATCTGATTTAGGCCTTGGTACTTGGAAAACATCGCCCTTGACTCGAGTGATAGTAGCTTTACTTTAAATTGTATGCTCTGCTATGTTTGCTTCTACTTAGTGTGTGTATGGGGCTATCACTGTAGAATGAGGTTGGAGTGGGAGGGTTGTATTCCTATTCCTTTTCCTTTATGCTCTTTTGGTATGTTGTTAGTTAATTTACTGCTCACTAAGACTGTTGTCTGACTCAAGGCTTTATGTTTTAATTCTTATTGCCTTGGGCTGTTCGTCCATTTTGGGACGGGCAGACTAGGTAGCAGGTGACAGGTGCTGTTCTCTTCTCACGATGCAGATATCGAAGACGAGCTAGTGGGTTGCATATTATCTTCTTATGTACTGGATATTCCGCTGTTTTGTATTCTCTGAGAGTTATGTAGTGAGGCTGGATGTATTGACTATGTGGATGCTTGTATTCAACTATTATGGAGTTTTATATGATGTCATTTTGTTCTGTAAAGCTTCACTATACATATGTTCTATTGTATTTTGTCCATGCGCTGTGAGTAATACGATAGATTCTGTTGTTTTAAATCTTACCTTGACAATCGTCCATGGTCGCCTGGCACACTTTACAGCGCTCTATCTTTAGATTTGGTGCAGGGGTCATGGGCGGTCGTCACATTTGGTATCAGAGCATTGGTTAATCGATTTTACCCAACGCTCGCTGTCGTAACTACGTATGAGAGACGTAATTGTATTTTGATGGATGATTACTATATATAATATAGTAGTTTAGCAGTAAGTTAGTCCTTTATGCAGTTGTTTTTCTAGATGTTCTAATCATTCCTTTTTATAGATATTGAGAATGAGTCGAAGTGGGAGACCAGCTGCTAGGGAAGGCCGTGCTACTGAAGAGACTGCTGATTATGCAGCCATGTTCGAAGCTATGATGACTTCGATCATGAGAAGGATACCAGTTCCGGGGGCAGCAGTTGATGTTGGAGTTCAAGTCCAAACTCCGAAACCAGTGGATTTTGCTAAGCTGTGCAAGGATTATACTGCTCTTGGAGGGAAGGTTTTCTTGGGAACAGAATCTACCATTGAGGTCCAGAGGTGGATAGATGCTTGTAGAAGGATCTTTGGTGATTTGGGAATTGATGATGCAACTAAGAGGAAGTTGGCATCAAGGCAGCTTCAAGGGAGAGCTTCTGATTGGTGGAACTCTATTACCATCACTACTCCGGAAGAAGAGATTACTTGGGAGCAATTCCAAGTCAGATTTGAAGCTAAGTTCATTTCCACAGCTCAGAAGTCTGTTCTGTTCAAGAAGTTCGTGGAGCTCAAGCAGGGTAGGAGATCTGTTCTTGAGTATGTTTCTGAGTTTGAAGCTTTGTCCAAATATGCCCGGTCATATATTGAGTCTGCTTATCAGAAGAATGAGAAGTTTGTGACTGGCTTGGATAGTTATCTTGGGAGACAGTTGGTGGATCATTTGGACGATTCATTTGAGAAGCTTGTGGAGAAAGCTCTTAGGCATGAGAGTCTGTTTCCTAAGGAAGGACCTGTTGTTGCTGTTACCAAGGGAGAGTCTAAACCACAGCAGGGTGGAAACCAGAAGAGGAAGCAGCAGCAGCAGAAGGGTAAGGATGGCCAGAAGAAGCCGAAAGGCGAGGTAATTTGCTACAATTGTCAGCAGAAGGGCCATTTCTCTAAGGATTGTAAGAATCCGAAGGCACCGATGAAGTGTCACAACTGTGACAAGCCGGGGCATTTCAGGAAGAATTGTCCAGAACCAAGGAAGGACAGGCAGATTGTGCAAGCCTATGCTTTAGGAGCTGTTCCGTCATCTTCGAAAGCTCCTACTGCTGAAGAGAAGGGAAAGAGTGTGGTTGTTCAAGGTACTCTTTTCCTATGTGGTGTTCCAGTTAGAGTTCTGTTTGATACTGGAGCGTCGCATTCATTTGTTTGTAGTGAACTCGTAGGCTGGTTAGGTTTGGCACCGGATATTGTTGATAGGCCATTGTTTGTGACTAATCCAGTTGGGGGTTCGTCTTGTTTGTGTATGTTATGCCGTGGTCTAGTTGTGTCGAGTCATGGTTGCTCTTTTGTTTGTGATTGCTTTGTTCTGAACTTTGCGGGGTTCGGAATTATTTTGGGTATGGACTGGCTTAGGAGGTATGCGGCTAAGGTTGATTGTGAGAGGCTGGAGGTGACAGTCGAGAATGTGGAGGGGGGAAAGATTGTGATACGATGTAAGCATGAGGAAGGCGTCTTCATGAGCTTCATGTATTCGCTAGTTGTTCCACGGGATGGACTGTCTTTAGTGCCAATCGCAAATGGATTCGAGGATGTCTTTGACGAAGTCAAAGGGTTGCCGCCGCATAGAGAGATCGAGTTTCGAATAGATCTAGTTGAAGGAGCCAGACCTGTTGTGATGCCTCTTAGGCGGATGGCGCCTAGGGAACAGCAGGAGTTGAGGGTGCAAGTTGATGACCTTTTACAGAAAGGATTCATTCGGCGTAGTGTGTCCGAGTGGGGTGCACCAGTTGTGTTTGCAACCAAGGCAGATGGGTCGTTGAGATTGTGCGTCGATTATCGTGAGCTGAATAAGGTGACTAAGAAGAACAAGTATCCATTGCCGAGAATAGATGACTTGTTTGATCAGCTTCACGAAGCTAAGGTGTTTTCTCAGATGGATTTGGCAACGGGATTTCACCAGTTGAGAGTGGCTAAGGATAGTGTGCCGAAGACTGCTTTTAGGACACCATCCGGTTTCTTTGAGTGGCTGGTAATGTCGTTTGGATTGACTAACGCGCCAGCATATTTTGTGGATCTTATGAATAGAGTGTTCAGAGATCAGTTGAACAAGTTCGTACTTGTGTTCGTGGATGATATTCTGATTTATTCCAGAACGGAGGAGGAGCACAAGACGCACTTGCGCATTGTTTTGGAGATCTTACGGAAACATCAGCTGAAGGCTAAGTTTTCGAAGTGTCACTTCTGGAAGAGTGAAGTGAGGTTCTTAGGCCATGTGATTTCTGGAAATCGAATAGCGGTTGATCCCGCTAAGGTGGCAGCAATCCAGGATTGGGTTAGACCTAAGAATGCATCTGATGTGAGAAGTTTTCTTGGATTAGCAGGATATTATCGATGGTTTATCAAAGACTTCTCCAAGATAGCTGCACCGTTAACAGGATTGATGAAGAAGAACCAAGTGTTCAGTTGGGATGCTAAGTGTGAGCAAGCTTTCGGAATCCTTAAAGAGAGATTGACAAGTGCTCCTGTTTTGACTATTCCAAGTGGGAATGATGAGATGGTGGTTTACACCGACGCATGTGGTACTGGACTTGGAGCAGTGCTGATGTAGAAGGATAAAGTTGTTGCGTATGCCAGTCGACAACTGAAACCGCATGAAAGGAATTACCCAACTTATGATTTGGAGTTAGCGGCGATTGTATTTGCTCTGAAGATGTGGAGACATTATCTATTGGGAGTTCGATTCGAGTTGTTTACGGATCATAAGTCGCTGAAGTATCTTTTCTCCCAAAAGGATTTGAATCTTCGGCAGCAATGTTGGCTAGAGTTTTTAGCATCATATGATTTTGGTATAGCTTATACTCCGGGAAAAGGTAACGCAGTGGCAGATGCGTTAAGTCAAAGACATGCAGGATTGGGAGCCATGTTTTCAGAATGGAAGAGTCTCGAGTATTTAGCTGGATTTGACTTCAGGCCTAGATGTGAATTGGAACCTGAGATGTTGGCAAACTTATCAATAAAACCGACTCTTGTGGAAAGGATTGGCGAGAGTCAAAAGCGAGATGATAAGCTTGTCAAGATTATCCGTGATTTGGAATCTGGATTGGATCCGGAAAAGGATAAGGGATTCGAGGTCGATCGAGAGGGTTGGCTTCGAAAGCAAGGACGACTAGTTGTTCCCGATATAGATGAATTGAGGAGTGAAGTTTTGAAGGAAAGTCATCACTCGAAGTTGATAATTCATCCAGGTGGAAATAAGATGTATCGGGATATGAAGAGAACCTACTACTGGGAAGGTATGAAGAAGGATGTTGGAAATTTTATTTCCAAATGTATGAACTGCCAGTTGGTAAAAGCCGAACAGAAGAAGCCAAGTGGATTGCTTCAGCCATTAGAAGTTCCTACATGGAAGTGGGAAAAAGTGTCGATGGATTTTATCGATGGATTGCCTAGAACCAGAACGGGAAATGAAGGGATTTGGGTCATTGTAGATCGTCTGACTAAGAGTGCACGATTCATTCCTGTTCGATCGACTAGGACTGCATCAAAGTTGGCTGAGTTGTATGTTAAGTGGATAGTCCGATTCCATGGTATTCCGAAGAGTATAGTGAGCGATCGAGATCCATTGTTCACTAGTGGATTTTGGAAGAGCTTCCAGGAAGTTTTGGGAACCGAGTTGTGTTTGAGTACAGCTTATCACCCTCAAACAGATGGTCAGACTGAGAGAGTCAACCGAGTTTTGGAAGATCTCCTCAGAGCTTGTGTTTTGGATTTCGGAGGATCATGGGAAGATCACCTTCATTTGGTGGAGTTTGCGTACAACAACAGTTACCAGTCAAGCATTGGTATGGCACCGTATGAGGCATTGTATGGAAGACCGTGTAACTCTCCGACATGTTGGTTGGAAACTGGAGAAAAGTTGATACTTGGGCCAGAGATGATTCGGCAGACTTCGGATTGTTTGGAAATCATTCGGCAACGAATGAAGGCAGCCCAAGACCGTCAGAAGAGTTATGCCGATAAGCGTCGAAAGGATTTGGAATTCGACGTAGGAGATATGGTTTTTGTGAAGATTTCTCCACTGAAGAATGTTATTCGATTCGGGAAGAAAGGAAAATTGACTCCGAGATTTGTTGGACCATTCCCGATTATCGAGCGAATTGGAAAGCTCGCTTACAGATTGGAGTTACCAGAGAAAATGTCGAGTGTGCACAATGTTTTTCATGTATCATATCTACGGAAGTATGTGCACGACTCGAATACAGTGGTTTCTGCTGATAGCTGTGAAGATTTCGAAGTCGATCCAGTCGAAAGAAGACCTCGTAAGCCGCTTCGTGTTGTCGAAACCGACACGAAACAGCTTAGGAGGAAGGTAGTTAAGTTGCTCAAGATACAATGGAGTGATGATGATAACGACTATACGTGGGAGGTGGAAGAGAGGATGAAGGCAGCTTAACCTGAACTCTTCAAGGTATGGCCCTAAGGTGTCGTCTCATCTCACGATATTGTAACTTGTTCTAATTTTAGAATTCTGTACGCTAAGTTAGAATTGGATGCATGGTTTGTTGATTGCTATGGATGGTAGGCGTACAGAATAGTTTCGATTGCTTGGAATTTCGAGGGCGAAATTCCTAAGGGGGAGAGAATGTAACGACCCGTATTTTTACGGATCGACAAGTTCGTCAAAATCTGGAATTTTAGCATTTTTAAGTCATTTCAGATTTTTAGGCAGATTTATCTAAGTCCTAGGTCGTGAACGACCTAAGAGCTAAGTCGTGACCGAGTTAAGGAATTCGGTGAGTTAGTGTTAGGTCGTGGGTTAGTTGGAGCGACCTATAGAATTATGCAACCTAGGATTTGGTTAAGTATTAGGTCGGCAAGGCGAGTTAACGACCTAAAGAACTGACCGACTTAAGGGTATGGCGACTCAAGGGTAGGCAGACCTAGTGGAGTAAGCTGTTAGGGGATAGGTCGTCTGGTAGCTTGGTTGGTTAGGTCGTAAGCGACCTAAGGGTTAAGTTGTTACCAAGTTAGGTCGACTGGGTGGGTTAGCGACCTAAAGAGATAAGTCGTAGCCTAGTTGAGTCGTGGCCGTGCTAAGGAGTTAGCGTGTTAGCGACCTAAGGAGTTAGCGTGTTAGCGACCTAAGGAGTTAGCGTGTTAGCGACCTAAGGAGTTAGCGTGTTAGCGACCTAAGGAGTTAGCGTGTGGAGTTAGGTCGCATAAGTGTTAGGTCGCTGGGTTTTGCCTAAGTGTTAGGTCGCTGAGGTTATAGGTCGTAACCTTGTTAGGTCGTGAGTCGTTGGGTTTTGTTAGGTCGCTAGGTTTTTCCAAGTGATAAGTCGTAACCCAGTTGTTTGTTAAGTCGTAGAAGCACAGATCTGTTAAGTCGTATCTTCTGCCAAGTTATAAGTCGTGACTAGTGGTAAGTCGCTAGAGGCGCATTAGTCTTAAGTCGTAGGCGCGCATGCTATAGGTCGTGACCGACTTAGGAGTTAGCAGTTGTTAGGTCGCAGATGCTTCTGGTTAAGTCGTAGGATGGCAAAGCGTTAGGTCGTAGGTCGGCTTAGTGTTAAGTCGGTAGCGACTTAAGAAGATAGCCGAGTAACGACTTAGGGTATTTTCTGCTATAAATAGGAGATCTTCTCTTCATTTTTGGGATCCGGATTTTGAAGCGACGAAGTGCTGCCATTTTGAGAGCTCGACTTCTACACTTCTTCACTTCTTTTCTCCACTCTAATCTAGTGCTTCCATCCATCCAAATCGAAGATCAAGATTGAAGATTCAAGAGCTTAGATTGAAGATCTTCATCTTTTCAAGAGAGATTTCTTCATTTGAAGCGGATTTGTGATAGATCAAGCTTGATCCTTTGCTGTCCAGATCTGAAGCGTGTTGATTTGGGTTGGTTTAGGTGATTTGGTGAGTGGTGATTATCTCTCACACGGATCCAAAGGAGTATATCGGATTGTTGGCTCGATTTGGTGTTAAATAATGATTTCCATGCATTTTCTTCATCCTAAGTGTAGATCCATATAGATCCATTGTTCATGATGATGTTACATCCATTTTATCATATGTTAACCTATGCAAGTTCATTCATCAAGTTTGTAGAGATATAATCCATGTTCTCATGCTTATTGGACTTTCAACTCTTTAATTACGAAAATGCCATTATTGTTATAATTGTCTACTTAGATCATTTTTGAATGCTTGATTGCTTGGATTGATGTTTGATTTGATTGATTGTTATGAACTAGATGATTGATGGTTAGATTTAGATCGAAGGTGATTCAAAAGCTAAGGGAAAGGCTCTTGAATTGGGAAAGCTGCTCGTGGCATATGTAGCGGGATGATGAAGCTCTTATGCATAGATTTGATGATGTGATGTTGAGATGAGGCTTTGCGAGGATGTAATGAAGCGAGGCAATCATATGATGAAGACTTGGTCTAATCCAGACGGGATCATTCCAAGCATGTTGATAACTCGGTGAAATGATTCGAGTTGAGGATAATGAATGGATATGAGAATAGTCGTCGAGGAGGATGACTAGGAGGCTTGGATAGCATCGTTGTTGAAGGTTCTAGCATGCTTTAAGCAAGAGTACGTTTGGGCAGATTCGATAGTCCCAACGGCCAACTGTTGATGGTCGAGTACTCTGGGCAGATTCGATAGTCCTAGGCACGGGCTGCGACGACGTGCGGGAGTTATGTCTAGAACCGGGGTTTCCATTAGCCCTTGACGGACGGCTGAAAGAATGTGCCGGTCATTCAATTAACGGTGATATCGAAGCAATGATAACAGTGATAGCCAGAGTCATGGATGTTTGGTTGTATCGTCATTCGGACTCGAGAGCGGTATTTTCCGGGTGCTTATCTGATTTAGGCCTTGGTACTTGGAAAACATCACCCTTGACTCGAGTGATAGTAGCTTTACTTTAAATTGTATGCTCTGCTATGTTTGCTTCTGCTTAGTGTGTGTCTGGGGCTATCACTGTAGAATGAGGTTGGAGTGGGAGGGTTGTATTCCTATTCCTTTTCCTTTATGCTCTTTTGGTATGTTGTTAGTTAATTTACTGCTCACTAAGACTGTTGTCTGACTCAAGGTTTTATGTTTTAATTCTTATTGCCTTGGGCTGTTCGTCCATTTTGGGACGGGCAGACTAGGTAGCAGGTGACAGGTGCTGTTCTCTTCTCACGATGCAGATATCGAAGACGAGCTAGTGGGTTGCATATTATCTTCTTATGTACTGGATATTCCGCTGTTTTGTATTCTCTGAGAGTTATGTAGTGAGGCTGGATGTATTGACTATGTGGATGCTTGTATTCAACTATTATGGAGTTTTATATGATGTCATTTTGTTCTGTAAAGCTTCACTATACATATGTTCTATTGTATTTTGTCCATGCGCTGTGAGTAATACGATAGATTCTGTTGTTTTAAATCTTACCTTGACAATCGTCCATGGTCGCCTGGCACACTTTACAGCGCTCTATCTTTAGATTTGGTGCAGGGGTCATGGGCGGTCGTCACAATATCCTTTCAAATCTCAAATTCCATAAGTTTCAAATCGATTTCTAATTAAATATATTTCTTAATTAAATACGATTTAAAATCAATTTCAAACTATCTTTTCAACCTTATTTACTAAATCAGTTTATACTCTATATTAAAATATAATTTTAAATACTTACTTAACCATATCATATTTTAATAAAATCAAACTTTATTATTAAGCTTATTTTATACTAAAGCAAATTTATGCATAGCTTAAATTCCAAAATTTAACTATATATAAAATAACATTTATATAATATCTAAAATCAATGTTTATATAAAACCATATATTTCCTTCCAAACCATAGTAATCATTTCAAATTATTTATATATAGACCAACGGTGTCTGTATATAATTTTCTATCCTACGGTCAAGTGATACGGATATTTATCATTTCAATCCGCAATTTAAAAATATACGGGTATATATATATCATTTCAACCCGTAATCCCAAATTCAGTTCGATGAAAATCGCTTGGGTTTATCATTTCAACCCATAACGATTTTCTCCTATTCTAAAGTCCATTTGGGTATGTATCATTTCAACCCATAGTGATTTCTATACTAACAGGGAACTTGCAGAGTGATAACAGATATAATAATAATATAACATGCATATATCATCAATATATATAACAGATAAAGGTGTCAGGTGTCATAGGTGAACTAATACAGGTAATAGCATATATATATATATACTGTGTAAATAACTAACAGCAACATATTCCAATTGTCGTTTCAATTGAAATCAAATTTATTAAATAAAAGAACATTAATCGTGAGTGATTGCTCACCTTTCGAGGTTAGAGAGTTTGACACGAAACAAGCTACGAATTCCAAAGTAAAGCAATGTTGGCATGAATTTGATAGACGAGCTGATAAATAGGAATCGATAAAACGAATCAGAACCGGATAAATGAAGATAGATGGTATAATTGAACTTATATATATAACTATGTAACACTTATAAAAAAATCATATTTTGAATTTCAAACCCATATTAAATTAAATATATAGGTACTTTAAAACCATTTTTAAACTAAAATTCATAAAATATTCTTTACAGACACAATATACAAATACCATTAAAACGTACCATACAGGAAACATATATATTTTACTTTCCCAAAGGAACATACATATACCGATAGTATAGATGTGCTGCTACACATCATATACATAAAACTGCTAAACTGTAAGTAAGTAAAAATAAAACACATGAACTACAGTATAACATTTTACATGAATCATTCATATATGCTTTTATTTTATTTTGGAAAAACCAAAACACACGTATACATACGTGTATATATATAAACTACTATATCAATCAACATATTTTATAACTAATACTTTATAAAACTAACACAGTATCTATATACATTCTGAAATGAAAATAGTAAATATAATTATCATTTAATACACTACTAATATATATTAGATAAAAGATGTAAACTGCTGTACATATTCACTGCTGCTTTATATAATATAATGAACACTATAACGGACATATATAAAATATATAAAAACTAACATAATATTTTAAAGCAACAGGATCTGTATAGATTTTAGACAAGTATATATAACTATATAAATGCTGACTTATATTATAAATGTATATAGCGTAAACTTTTTATTTTTATTTTTTTTATTTTTTATAACCTATAGATATAACGGCAACAACAAACAAAAGGTATACATACTATTATACCACTTGTTATATGACTAATATATATATATATATATCCAGATAGCCTACATTTTCTTTAAAAAATATACTCACATACAACTATATTTAGATGTAATTATGTATTAGCACAAATACACTATATATAACTCACGCATGCATCCACAACAAAATAAAAATGGACAGTGCTATGTTTTTGTATAAATATAAAGCATGAAATATATACTGTATAGCAAAATAGGTGGCGAACCTATGAACATCCTATACTATAAATATACCTTTATATAATAAGAAGAACAGCCAATATAGCAGAAGTTGAACAAAATGCAAGGCAATGGGAGAAAGGTAAACCACTGAGTTCAAACAAACCCATCGAGCATGAACGGAAGGATTGTGATGCGGAGGTTGAGTTGCTGCGGTCGATGTGGAGAAGATGGAGGCGGTCTATAGATGCATGCGGTGGTGGGATAGGCGATTGATAATGTGGTAGCTCGAGTTGTCGGCGGCCATGGAAGGAAGTAGAAGAATAGGCGGAGGTTGGTGGCTCCGAGGCGAAGATGCGGTTCCGATTTGGAAGTAGGTGCAGAGACACTTGGTTGCCGAGGTGGAAGGGTGGCTCGGGCCGAGTTGAAGGGGTGCGCAGACTTTCGTTTTCAAGGAGGGCGGAGGTGAGTTGTCGACAGATACGTGAGGTCGTAGGAGTGAATGGTGGAGGTGGTGGAGTTCGGTTGCTTTGGGTGGTTCCGAGCTCTAATATAATCGTGCTAATAGAATGAAAGATGAGGGAGGTTGTGAGCTACAGGGGAAAATGTTTGTAAGCCTGATGATGGAAGAAAGAAGTGAAGGCTCAGGAAGAAAAAGAACGAACCATCAATGTAAACATGGGAACCAGTAGAAAACAAAAGGTAAGCACGAGAATTTTGGAGATATAAATGCAAACTGCTGTAATTTTGGGAATTACAAAAGCCAATGGCTGTTCAAACTTAAACGGTGGAATATGAAAAGTATGAGAAGCTAAAAAGTCCAATTGCGAAACCGATACAGAAATCGTTCCTTAGATTTCGTCTCACATCAGACTCCAAAATACACAAACGAATATACCGTAGAGATCAGCACGACGAGACGATCAAAACGGTATATGGATATTAGTGGTACGATTTAATTATAAAAATTCGAATTTTCTACTAGTAGAAAATGCAGCAAAAACGCAGAAAATAAGATCGACGGAGCTATAGAAGTCCGAATTTGGAAAAACGAAAAATGACGTCTTAGTCAGAAGATGAATTAGAATTTTTCTATCTAAAAATATTCAGGTTTGGAAAACATTTTATTATCATCAATTTTAACTGATATAAATTGGAATAAAATTACACTAGAAAATAAACTTCCAGATTATCTGATGAAAATTTACCAGTTGCTATGATTAATTAGACGCATTTCAAATATCAAATTTTTTATTTCAACATGTTACCGTTTAAATTTCACAAAATTTCAACTAATTACGTTATTAAAACAGTTAAAATTTACGGGTCGTTACACTCTCCCCCACTCAAAACTTTTCGTCCCCGAAAAGGAAGGAGGTAGGAGAATAGAAACAACCAGAAAGAAAATAGATTGGAATACAAGTAAAACAATTAATTTAAACCATATAAATTTCAATTTAAGTTAATTAATATTTAACAATTTGGTTAAATCCCTTTGAGTTCACTTAAGTTAAATCAATCTATCTATTTCTAAATTCATTATCTTATTATCTAGTCATCCTCAATTAACAATTTCTAAATCATCAATTTGTGTAATCATTTATTGTACTCATATTTTATTCAACAAATTTAATTCTTTTATTCCAAATTATTATTAAGTTTATTCCACTTAATATATCTTATTACATATATTTAAACCATATAAATTAATTTAAACCATATAATTTTCAATTTCAATTAATTTATATTCAATAATTGGTTTAAATTCAAAGTATTTCCATAAGTTGATCTAATTTCAATTTATTAATTCCTTCAAAACAAATGTATTTGTTTCATCTATTATTCAATTAACTTATTATTCTATTTATTTCAATTAATATTTATAACTAAAATTTAAGTTTATAACCTTTATTATAACAACTCAAATTCTATTTATAAAAGTCATTTTATATTGTATATTATCCAATTACATATTCAACTTTCGAATGATTTAGGTAAGTAGTATTAGAATGTAATTGAGTATTATACAAATAAAATTTTCCAATTCAATTATTTCAAATTTAAATATCTATTCCAAATTTTGGTTTCATTTTATAACTGAAATCATCTATAAATCATAAATTTAAGAATTTTCAAATTTCCGATTAACTTTAAACAGTTTAGAGATAAATATATACTATATATATGAAATAATACTTTAGAAATTCAAATCAATTCATTTTCAAAACAAAATTGTAGCAAAGCTACTGAATGGTCTCTCCACTTCGAAACTCGAAAATGAATGTCGATGATGCGGCCGTCATCACCGAAATTATTTTCCAGCAACAAAAGAGAAGAGTACTTGTTTAGAACTTTAAATTTCTTTGAAATGATTTCTATTTGAAAATACTGGAAATATATACACTTTAAACCTTAAAACCAAAGTTTGGAATCACCGGAAATTTAAATTCTCAAATTCTTAATTTAAATTCATTTCAATTCCAAATAAATTTATAAAGCATGATTTTATTTATTTAAAATGTGGCAATAGTCAATGGTTTACAAGATAATAAATGATAATTAAAAATTACCATTTAACAACCAATTTAATTTTCAGAAAATTATACTTATATATACAAAATTTATTTCATTTACCAATTTGAAATGATATTGTGTCAGTTTGCTCTGTTCAAGTGTTTTGGAAATCGTATCGATAGCATTGATCAGACGAATCGATCGAAAACCCAAATCAACATCAACAACTCAAACAACACTATAAAACATTTTATATTTTATATCAATTACAAATACACTCCCTCACTCGGATATCCTCGAATGGATTTCAAAACAAAGATAGAGATTCAGATTAGAGAAACTCTAACTAAAAGAATTCAACTAAAAGGTAGACTCGATAGGGAGACAAGATGACTGAATTTCAAATAAGGAGGATGGATAAACTTATATATATCATGGGCAACCTTAACCGGGTCAACCGTGATTTCAAGGATGAAATCGAAGCAGAATTTTAGGAAAATTGGCATCAGATCTCAAGGGATAGAATTTGGGCATAGCAGGAGATAGATAGCATCGTAAACCGAGGATACAGAAATCTCCGGTGAATCGAAGCTTATTGTAAAGAAGTTTTCACCCCTTTACAATCAGTCAAAGATAGGCGAGACCGCCGATTTATTATAAAGATCATTCAAAGTGGAGTTATGGGATACTCCAGAATCAAAAGAATACGAATAGGGAGAGAGAAGGATGGATTTTGGAACCAAAGGGAACATTCCAAAAGTCAAAGGAAACCGAATCAAAAGGAAAGAATTCAATCTCGAACGAAAGTGATAATGTACATTAAATTTACTACATATGCTAAGTTTTGCCTAAAACCGGAGTTCTGATAGCAACTGTAACGACCCACTATTTTGGACCATTCAAATCGACAATAATCCATACATGCGGACTTGAATAATTCAAAACAATGGATTGTAAATAAAATTTAGCAAAACTCAGCATATACAGTAAATAAAATAATCACAGACACAGAGTAATATAACATTAGTGCAGCGGAAACAAAAGAATAGTAGTTCATGAAGCTACTATATATATATAAATATATATATATATATATATAACAGAGTTAAACAAGATACAACAGAGGTCTCGAATACATAGATATCTCAATACAATAGTCAAATGCAAGATCTGAATACATCACTGGAATCAACTGAATAACTGAAAGCTGGATAGATAGCTGGATCTCCAAGCAAAGCTCCAACTCCAAAGGTGAGTCTCGAATACTGTATCACTCAGTCTGACCCGAGCGTAAAGCAAAACACAAAACACTCGAGTCAGGATTAACATTATTATATCAATAAATCCAACTCAAGTGTAATAACAACTGGTAATACAAGTAACTCAAAGGATGTTTGGGATAACCATCCTCTAAGGATCCGTTAAACTATCTACTATGTAGTAGTGAACGCTAAGTAGATAATGCCTATTAGTAATATAAAGTATCAAAATAGCGTTAAGGCGTTACCAGTATCCCCCTTAACACATTTATATAAGCATCATAGTCTATACAGCACTGTAAACTCCACCGTAAACTTGTGGGCTATCAGGGAGTACTCCATAGTTATAACACGAAACAAATCGTAGTGGTCGCGCATAGGGATACAAGTATGACAAGGCACATGAGGCAATACCCAAGGTAGTGAAACTACCATTTGCCTGATCCGGACTGGTGAGAACGCATCGCCGTAGCGATCGCAACACCGCGAAACAACACTCCCAAATCAAGGGTGCACACCAATCAAAAACAAGTAATGAGTAGTTTACGAAGAAGTGTGTCCGCTAGAGGTAGCTAACCTCACTGGCCCGGCACGGCTCCTATTTGAGTCATTTCCAATTTGACACAAGTGTTAAGGCTATCCATTATCGTTCTCTTTCTTCAAATCCAGCAACGTCATCATTCCAACCACTTCATTCTGGATCACACTCCACGTATAATAGTTATTAAAGTGGTTTTCGGTCTAGACAGAGAGTATGTCCCTAACCGATCCTGGACTCTTCAATAACTACGTAATTATTACACCGATTGGTCATTTAATAAACTTTCAAAATAGTTTATATTTCAAAACCAAAATATCATTGCCATTTCAAAACCATATCAATACGATATCACTTCCATTTCAAAACCAAATACGATATCATTTCCATTTCAAATATATCCATCTCAAATATATCCATTTAAAAAGTCTTAGTACTTCAAGTTATAACACTTCCTAAATCAACACTTTGGAAATCATAATACTTTGGAAATCAAACACTTCCTACTTAACTGTTTAAATATAAATAATAGTATATATAATAAAATAGTTTATAATTTAAAATAGTTTATATAAAAGTAATTTATATTAAAATAGTTTATATGAAATAAATTTATAAAGTAACATATATAATAGTTCAAAAATAATTTTAAAAATACTTTATATAATAATATAGCTTCCTCAAATTTCACAAATCGATTCAAATCAATTCAAATTCCAAAATTTAAATTTAATCAAATCTCAAATCATCAATTTTAATTTATTTCAGTTTCTCAATAAACCATTTTCACATTATATCGATTTCACATATAGATTTTTAACCATAAAATAAACCATTTAAATTTCGATATTTCAAGCTTTAAATATTCAAATATTTCAAAACAAGATTTGATAATTCCATATATATATCAAATTCACTTTACTATTAGTTATTTTGGAAATATTTACTTACTAAATCCATTTTCATTTAAATAAAACCCCAAATTTCAAATGACTAAATATTTCCTTCAATTCATTTAATCTTGAAATATTCGTTAAATCACCTTAAACCAAATCAAGTTATAAAAATCATATCCTTTCAAATCTCAAATAACATAAGTTTCAAATCGATTTCTAATTAAATATATTTCTTAATTAAATACGATTTCAAATCAATTTCAAACCATCTTTTCAACCTTATTTACTAAATCAGTTTATACTCTATATTAAAATATAATTTTAAATACTTACTTAACCATATCATATTTTAATAAAATCAAACTTTATTATTAAGCTTATTTTATACTAAAGCAAATTTATGCATAGCTTAAATTCCAAAATTTAACTATATATAAAATAACATTTATATAATATCTAAAATCAATGTTTATATAAAAGCATATATTTCCTTCCAAACCATAGTAATCATTTCAAATTATTTATATATAGACCAACAGTGTCTTTATATAATTTTCTATCCTACGGTCAAGTGATACGGATATTTATCATTTCAATCTGCAATTTAAAAATATACGGGTATATATATATCATTTCAACCCGTAATCCCAAATTCAATTCGATGAAAATCGCTTGGGTTTATCATTTCAACCCATAACGATTTTTTCCTATTCTAAAGTCCGTTCGGGTATGTATCATTTCAACCCATAGTGATTTCTATACTAACAGGGAACTTGCAGAGTGATAACAGATATGATAATAATATAACATGCATATATCATCAATATATATAATAGATAAAGGTGTCAGGTGTCAGGTGTCATAGGTGAACTGATACAGGTAATAGCATATATATATATATACACTATGTAAATAACTAACAACAGCATATTCCAATTGTCGTTTCAATTGAAATCAAATTTAATAAATAAAAGAACATTAATCGTGAGTGATTGCTCACCTTTCGAGGTTAGAGAGTTTGACATGGAACAAGCTACGAATTCCAAAGTAAAGCAATGTTGGCACGAATTTGATAGACGAGCTGATAAATAGGAATCGATAAAACGAATCAGAACCGGATAAATGAAGATAGATGGTATAATTGAACTTATATATATAACTATGTAACACTTATAAAAAAAAATCATATTTTGAATTTCAAACCCATATTAAATTAAATATATAGGTACTTTAAAACCATTTTTAAACTAAAATTCATAAAATATTCTTTACAGACACAATATACAAATACCATTAAAACGTATCATACAGGAAACATATATATTTTACTTTCCCAAAGGAACATACATATACCGATAGTATAGATGTGCTGCTACACATCATATACATAAAACTGCTAAAATGTAAGTAAGTAAAAATAAAACACATGAACTACAGTATAACAGTTTACATGAATCATTCATATATGCTTTTATTTTATTTTGGAAAAACCAAAACACACATATACATACGTGTATATATATAAACTACTATATAAACCAACATTTTATAACTAATACTTTATAAAACTAACACAATATCAATATACATTCTGAAATGAAAATAGTAAATATAACTATCATATAATACACTACTAATATATATTAGATAAAATATGTAAACTGTTGTACATATTCACTGCTGCTTTATATAATATAATGAACACTATAACGGACATATATAAAATATATAAAAACTAACATAATATTTTGAAGCAACAGGATCTGTATAGATTTTAGACAAGTATATATAACTATATAAATGCTGACTCATATTATAAATGTATATAGCCTAAACTTTTTATTTTTATTTTTTATTTATTTTTTATAACCATATACATATACAAAATATAGATATAACGGCAACAGCAAACAAAAGGTATACGTACTATTATACAACTTGTTATATGACTAATATATATATAGAAAGCCTACATTTTCTTTAAAAAATATACTCACATACAACTATATTTAGATGCAATTATGTATTAGCACAAATATACTATATATAACCCACGCATGCATCCACAAAAAAATAAAAATGGACTGTGCTATGTTTTTGTATAAACATAAAGCATGAAATAGATAGTGTAAAGTAAAATAGGTGGCGAACCTATGAACATCCTATACTATAAATATACCTTTATATAATAAGAAGAACAGCCAATATAGCAGAAGTTGAACAAAATGCAAGGCAATGGGAGAAAGGTAAACCACTGAGTTCAAACAAACCCATCGAGCATGGATGGGAGGATTGTGATGCGAAGGTTGAGTTGCTGCTGTCGATGTGGAGAAGATGGAGGCGACCTATAGATGCATGCGGTGGTGGGATAGGCAATTGATAATGTGGTAGCTCGAGTTGCCGGCGTCCATGGAAGGAAGTAGAAGAATAGGTGGAGGTTGGTGGCTCCGAGGCGGAGATGTGGTTCCGATTTAGAAGTAGGTGCATAAACACTTGGTTGCCGAGGTGGAAGGGTGGCTCGGGCCGAGTTGAAGGGGTGCGCAGACTGTCCGGTTCAAGGAGGGCGGAGGTGAGTTGTCGACTGATACGTGAGGTCGGAGGAGTGAATGGTGGAGGTGGTGGAGTTCGGTTGCTTTGGGTGGTTCCGAGCTCTAATACAATCATGCTAAAAGAATGAAAGATGAGGGAGGTTGTGAGCTATAGGGGAAAATGTTTGTAAGCCTGATGATGGAAGAAAGAAGTGAAGGCTCAGGAAGAAAAAGAACGAACCATCAATGTAAACATTGGAACCAATAGAAAACAAAAGGTAACCTCAGTTCAAAATTTAAACGGTGGAATATGAAAAGTATGGGAAGCTAAAAAGTCCAATCGCGGAACCGATACGGAAATCGTTCCTTAGATTTCGTCTCACATCGGACTCCAAAATGCACAAACGAATATACCGTAGAGATCAGCACGACGAGACGATCAAAATGGTATATGGATATCAGTGGTACGATTTAATTATAAAAATTCGAATTTTCTACTAGCAGAAAATGCAGCAAAAACGTAGAAAATAAGATCGACGGAGCTATAGAAGTCCGAATTTGGAAAAACGAAAAATGCCGCCTTAGTTAGAAGATGGATTAGAATTTTTCTATGTAAAAATATTCAGGTTTGGAAAACATTTTATTATCATCAATTTTAACTGATATAAATTGGAATAAAATTACACTAGAAAATAAACTTCCAAATTATCTGATGAAAATTTACCAGTTGCTATGATTAATTAGACGCATTCCAAATATCAAATTTGTATTTCAACATTTTAGCGTTTAAATTTTACAAAATTTCAACTAATTACGTTATTAAAACAGTTAAAATTTACGGGTCGTTACAGGGTGTAATGGTGACAAATGGTTGTTGTTACTAATTAATTTATGTAACGTCCCAGATTTTCGCGTTCGAAAATCGACATCCATACTTTACATCGTACTCGAATGTCGTAGATTCGAGCGTTCAAATCCGAGTCGCCGGAGCTTATAACAACATTAAGTAAACAACACAGCGGAAATAAAAGAATATAGATATACAATATCTGATGCAATATCCAGATACAATGATGATACAATGAATATCTATATACATCAGAGATATGATACAACAAATAGCAGCGGAAAAGAAAACGATAACATCAGCAGCGGATAATCTCCATCTTCAAAGCGCCAATCCATAAATAGCTCGAACTCCCAATAACGAGGCACAAAGATAAGCAAGTGCAGTCTGATCCAAAGACTGAACTAGCTCCAGATAACCTACTAAATCTGAATATCTGAAAAACCAAACTCTAGACTGCTCGTGTAGAAAATTTTGAGCATCCAGAGTTTAGGAAAGAAACAATAAACTCCGGATCAGTCATGGGACTGGTGTGAGCAACAAAAACAGTTTATCTTTAAAAACAAATAGTAGGGAATTTTAAAGTCAATTCGTAATGCTTTTGGAAAATGAAACTACCATAAGACCTCCCACCACACACACAATGCAAACGCAGAATTGGAGGAGATTTCTTCTTATGATAGTCAAAGATGCTTACTACGCAAAATCAAATTATTTTTGATATTATTATTAGTGCATAGTGTAGAAAAAAATTTCGAAAGTAGAATATAAATCTTAGCCAGCATAGACATTTCGCACTTATGCCTACTATAGCTACCATGTTCAATAGCAGGTTACCACCACATTCCATGGCAGGTAATACAACTAAAACCGTACAGGGCTCGTATTGTTTTGTTTGGATTTCCAACAAATGGTCAGGCTAAGGAACTTCCTATTCCACGAAAGAAATGTTGAATCACATAGTCCATGAAGTTTTGATTTCTGACAAAGAAATAAAGGCGATCGACAAAAAGAAGACATCTTGGCTATAAAGAGACACAAAAGAGCTACATATGGTACTCTAGATTATAGGTTGATTATTTGATGTTGTAATAGTGTTAAACTTGTTAAAATCTATCCTCAAATAATCATGCACCTCAATATAATCAATATATATATACGTTTGAATGGCATTGCACATTCATTGTGCAATTTGACAGGGACCGGTCGACCGGTAGGTTTTTGGGCGGTCGACCGTTTCTGTGTAAATTGCACAAAGAACGTGCACACATGCACATAACGTCTATATATTTGAAATCCTGTCTACCGGACATTTTTGACCTGTCGACCGTTTTCAAACAGAGAGCAACCTTTCGTATAGACACTTCCTTTTCTTCAACGGTTGCTTCTCTTTCTCTTCACCAATGATCATGACCTTTGTTTGTATCTTTTCACAAAGGGTTACAACTGTTTATTTCTTATATAAACATCATGAAATCATTATTCCAGATAAGAATAACCAATTCTATTATTCTAATCTCTATTCTATTGATCTCTGTCTTGAACTCTCAAACATTTCAATTGCTTATTGAATCATTGAAATTATTTCATATCTTTTGATTCAATTAAGTAATATACTTCCTTCAATCTTCACAAACATCATTCACTTACTTTGAGGATAAGATTATAGGAAGGGTGTACTACAAGTGACAAATCAGTGTTATCAAGAGCACAAGTTGTCAACGGCAATTGTATTTGTTTTTGTTGAAGTCCTCGGTGTTGTAAGAGGCACGAAATCCCGTTCGGCTGTTCGGGTGTTGTAAACCTGTTCCTCCGGGTGAAGCGAGGTAGTTGGTTGTGAAAATCCAGATAGGAGTCTGGGACTGGACGTAGGACGGGAGGTCCGAACCAGTATAAAAATCCCTGGTGTGATTTTTACTGTTTACTGCATTTACTATTCTATATCTGTGAATTGCTATTGAATATTTACTTATATAGCAATTGTATATAACATTCCGCATATATTAGTCCATATTACACGATCCACAATTAGTGTGCACAAGCATACTTTCTTTCATTTGGTATCAGAGCACGGTCATCATATAACCGTAAAACCGTTATTTGATATATTCTTGTAATATGGCAAATAACGCAAGTACTAGCTCTAGCACTTACACGGAAGGTCAATCAACACAAAGACCTCCATTCTTTAATGGTCTCAACTATAGCTATTGGGCTACACGTATGTCATTTTTCATGCAATCAAATAGCTATGATGCTTGGAATGCTACTCAAAAAGAAATAGTAAATCCAACAACTGAATATTCAGAATGGACAACGGCTGAGAAAACAGCAGCAGCTGTAAATGCAAAGGCAATAAATATGTTGTTTTGTGCATTAGACCAAAATGAATATAACCGTGTTAGTATCTGCACTACTGCATATCAAATTTGGCAAACGCTGAAAACCACTCATGAAGGTACTAACAAGGTTAAACAAGCCAAAATAGCCATGCTGAAGAGTCAGTTTCAAAATTTCAAAATGAAACCGAATGAGACAATCAATGATATGTATTCAAGGTTTCAAACTATTCATCATGCACTTATCGGATTAGGGCAAAAATATTCAGATTTTGATGTTGTTTCAACAGTCCTACATTCTCTGACTAGTGAATGGGAAGGAAAAGTATTAGCAATTGAAGAAGCTAATGACCTTTCCATCATGAAGCCAGATGAATTGATAGGAAATTTAATGTCCTATGAAGCAAATTTGCAGGCTAGAAAAGAACAGAAAGAAGAGAAGAAAAATGTAGCATTTCATGCTGAGAAAGATGAAAATGAATCAGATTCTGAAGATGAAGATTTGGCATTCATTGCAAAAGGATTCAAAAAATTCCTAAAATATCGAAAAGCCAGTCGCTACAACAAAAGGAAACCTGGATCAAGCAAACCATCTTCATCAACTATAGAATGTTTCAACTGTCACAAAAAGGGGCACATGCAGAAGGATTGTCCAGAACAGAAGAAGAAGTCAGAAAATGATAAATTCAAACATAAGAAGGACAAGTCAAAGAAACGAGCCTTCTCAGTAACATGGGATGATTCAGACTCATCCTCATCTGAAAGTGAAAGTGATCAGGAAAATGAACAAGCTAATGTTTGTTTTATGGCAACAGAAGATGAGGTACAAATTCCTACATTTGATGAATTACTTGATATAAATTCTGAGTTGATAGTCAAATATAAAGACATAAAACGTCAATTAAAAGTAGCCAAAGCAGATTTGAGTAGAGTAGAGTTTGAACGAGATATGTTAAAAGACGAGAAGAAAATATTAGAAGAAGAACTTGAAAAACTTCAAGAATCATCATCTAATGTTGACTCTCAATTATCTCTTTTGAGTCAAGAAATTGAAACTCAAAAAGAGAAAAATGATGCTCTCGCTACTGAAAATCATGAGCTTAAGGCAAAAGTCAAAAATCTGGACCTAGAAAAGGCGAGCTTACAAACTAAGTTAGATGATATAACTCAAAATGTTTCTAACTTTAACAAAGGTCGAGAAAATTTGACAAAAATCATTGAAAGTTCACAATCTGTTTCAAATAAACAAGGTTTGGGATATAGGAAACCAGAAACCAAGAAACATCTTGGTAATGAAAGGAAAAAGAAAGTACAAAAGACTGGAGCTAAGAAAAATCTTAGTTTATTATATTCCAAACCAAAACCAGTTGTGAAATTTCAGAAGAAAAATGTCAAGACTATCAAAATATGGGTTCCTAAAACAAATAACAATTTGATTAGGAACAAATATATTCAGAATTTCATGAATACTGTGCATTATAATTCTAATTATGTATATAAAGGGGATACCGGACCCGTATGGGTTTGGATTCCTAAGATCTAACTCTTAGGACCCTATAAAAAGTGGGTACCATGGTCTTAATTATATTTTTTGCAGGTACCACTTAAGAAAAGAGGAAAATGGATATTCTGGTTGATACATTCCTATATTATTCCATTATCTATTACTCCTTTTTGTCGATGACAAAGGGGGAGAAAGAGCTAACAATTATTTGCAGGAATATATATATATATAAAGAATACAGACAAAATCTCAGGGAGATCACATATTCAGGGGGAGATTCAGAACTTCAGATATATGTTGTCATCAATCAAAAAGGGGGAGAATGTTGAATCACATAGTCCATGAAGTTTTGATTTCTGACAAAGAAATAAAGGCGATCGACAAAAAGAAGACATCTTGGCTATAAAGAGACACAAAAGAGCTACATATGGTACTCTAGATTATAGGTTGATTATTTGATGTTGTAATAGTGTTAAACTTGTTAAAATCTATCCTCAAATAATCATGCACCTCAATATAATCAATATATATATACGTTTGAATGGCATTGCACATTCATTGTGCAATTTGACAGGGACCGGTCGACCGGTAGGTTTTTGGGCGGTCGACCGTTTCTGTGTAAATTGCACAAAGAACGTGCACACATGCACATAACGTCTATATATTTGAAATCCTGTCTACCGGACATTTTTGACCTGTCGACCGTTTTCAAACAGAGAGCAACCTTTCGTATAGACACTTCCTTTTCTTCAACGGTTGCTTCTCTTTCTCTTCACCAATGATCATGACCTTTGTTTGTATCTTTTCACAAAGGGTTACAACTGTTTATTTCTTATATAAACATCATGAAATCATTATTCCAGATAAGAATAACCAATTCTATTATTCTAATCTCTATTCTATTGATCTCTGTCTTGAACTCTCAAACATTTCAATTGCTTATTGAATCATTGAAATTATTTCATATCTTTTGATTCAATTAAGTAATATACTTCCTTCAATCTTCACAAACATCATTCACTTACTTTGAGGATAAGATTATAGGAAGGGTGTACTACAAGTGACAAATCAGTGTTATCAAGAGCACAAGTTGTCAACGGCAATTGTATTTGTTTTTGTTGAAGTCCTCGGTGTTGTAAGAGGCACGAAATCCCGTTCGGCTGTTCGGGTGTTGTAAACCTGTTCCTCCGGGTGAAGCGAGGTAGTTGGTTGTGAAAATCCAGATAGGAGTCTGGGACTGGACGTAGGACGGGAGGTCCGAACCAGTATAAAAATCCCTGGTGTGATTTTTACTGTTTACTGCATTTACTATTCTATATCTGTGAATTGCTATTGAATATTTACTTATATAGCAATTGTATATAACATTCCGCATATATTAGTCCATATTACACGATCCACAATTAGTGTGCACAAGCATACTTTCTTTCAAGAAACGCCTCTGGCGGGACGTTCCGAGAACCAACTGTTTTCTGCCAAACAAGGCCGGCAACCCCTTTTCCCAAGGGATAAAAGAAACCTCAGATATGCCACCCCCGGTCCTTTGGGACCTTTAACCGAGCGCTCGATAACCAACATCACACATCATAAAGAAAGTGTATCCACATGAGTAAGTATCTGGGCTCCATACCATGATACTACCCTTTTCCAGAAGGAATGGTCATACCCTAGGGGAGCTACCCCTGAAAACCTTGCCGCACGATTCCTGTTTCGACCATTACCGGGTTGTGAGGCTCGACGAAGTCTCGTCCACAAAGCTACGCTTTTTCAAAAAGCCACGCTTTGGGTCAACAGATGATCAACCTATGATCACAAAGATAAATGATCAAACAAATGATCATATCAATAATGATCAAACACTGATCATCACACAGCAGCACTCAGCATGCCACATTACCAAATTGGGATATATCGCTGATAACTTCAACTACATAACCTCTGAGCTTGTATGTCTCAAAGAAGGGTGTTAAGCTAAGAGAATAAATTCTCCGCCACCAAACAGAAATGTATTTGAAAGAAATCGGCTTTATATCTCAAAGTGTAGTGTCAGACATGTATCCATATAAGTCTGTTCCGGGTTCGAACAGAACCGAAGGCACTTCTCACGAAGCCCTTGCAAATCCGGATAATTTCCAATCACGTCCGGACTTCCTGTCACAAAAAGAGTGATATAAATCTCTATACCGGGAGCTACCCAGTGCAGAGACATTCGACAGGTTGTCCTTTCATTTTCGAAAATATCCGGTCTTCAACACCGGTCTTCAAATGCTATCCATATACGACGTATCACTATTCGGAATGAGTTATACGACCCAAAGGTCCTTTCCCGGCTAACCCGAATAGTGAGCGCAATATTCAAAAATATATGGATGTTGGGATTTCAATTAAGTAACAATTTAAACCCAAACTTTCTTTTCAAATGGTTTAACAAATTACCATTTTAATCTTTTTAAATAAAAAGATTTAATTCACAAAGTTCACTTAATTTCACAAAGATTCATTCACAGATTTTCCAAATCGATTTCCATTTCAATTTAATTAATTCGTTGAATCTTTAAATCAAAGATTTAACAAATAGCTTTCAAAACAATTTCATTTCGAATGGTTTAACAAAACATCATTTTTTAAATCTGTTAAAAATAAACAGATTTAATTCATAGCTTTCGAAAAGAATTCATTTATAACTTGGAAAATCCATTTTTCAATTAAATCTTGAAATTCCTTTACCTAAATTGGAATTTCATCTCTTATCTAAAAGCTTTTATTCTTTGAAAACAAACAGTTTTCATTCTGGAAATCTGATTCATTTATACGAGTTAAGGTTCTTGGGTTAAACCCAAATTCCCAACTTATACTTTTAAAATGGTTTAAATTCATACAAACACATTTTTTATCATCTTTAGTCCCTAGTTTCCAAATCATAGCTTAATTTCAAACTTGAATCCAAATTTAAATCTAACTATTTAAATTTTCAAAACTCGGTTAAGTTATTTAAAATAACTTTTCTCTTTGAAATTCCATTTCAAAAGCTTTTTACTTTAAACCCGAATTTCTAATTTCAAAATCAATTGAAATTAAAAAATTCAATTTCAAAAAACATCAAATTTAAATTATCTGTGACTTAACCGATTTCCACGTGAAATCCCTATTTTGTGTGTGTAATAAGTGTGGTCCAGGGGTTTAACACAATAGTGCAACACGATGAATCATCACAGATCAGAATACAAAAATATAGTTGATAATTGATATAAACTATATCGCTTATCGTTTAGGCATAGATCACAGATATATAAATATCACAGGTGATAAAATACTTCATAGATTAAAACACAAATCAGGGTATATCACAAAGCATCAAATATCAGGGATATCAAGTAATTCAATCATTCAATAGGACCTAAACATTCACAAGTAAGGTCGGTTAATTATCGGATTAATTCCAATCAGATCTATTACTTATGAATTCCATTATAATTATTAATTAGTTACCAATCAATTTGATTAATTACTCTTTTAAACCATTGGTTTACCTTTAATTAATGCATCCTAATTATTTAGTTTATTAAGTACTAACTGTAACTTAATTAGTTCTTATTTGCAATTAATTAATTTCAATCATTTATTAGAAGTCTAGTTTATGATTCATAAGTACCACTTAATTATGCCTTAATTAAATCAACTTTACTTTACTTAATTATTTTTAAACTTACAATTACTACTTTAATTAATACAAATCATTAATTATCATGCTTAACTATCTTAGCAAATAAATGAATTACAATTCATCAAATTTTCATTTACTTAAGATAAATTTATTTTCATTAATGATTTCATTATAACTTATAGATATATCGAAAACATTTATATTCAATCCAATTTCTTTTCAAGGTTTAAAATAAATACCAATTTATTTTATAAGCTTAAATAAAATTAGTGAACCTTGTAATTACTCGTCAAAGTAATACATACCTTATAAAAGGAATTTTAAAAGAATTTTGAAGCCCAATTCATTTTAGTTTAAAATCTGGGTAAGTTTAAAACAGGAACAAAATGTTTCCGAGCCCAAAACACCAATTCTCGAGACAGACTCGAGTGAAACCCGAGCATTTTCACGTTTTTCCCGAGTTCAACCCTAAGACACTCGCGTACACTCCTCCCCTCGAGACAATCCATCATTTACTTCGAGTACGTCCCCGAGTCGCCCCTTTCTCCTCCAAACCTCCATTTCTCAGTGCAGACGAAAATTCTCGTGCACGTGCACCGGAGTTCCGACCATCACTGGTCGTCGCCGAAACTTCGAGCAAGTCGCAAACCATCCCCAGCTTCGGTCGCAACCACCTAACTCCATCAGATAACCCCGAAATCGAAAACGAGTATACTACCTAACCTGGAACCCAACGACATGAACTCACCCAAACCTGGCAACACGTCGCACTCGTCCCTCCGACCACCGTTCGCCACCGAACTCTGGCCATCTCTTCGCCTATCTCCCCTCTACCTCCCCACAAACTTGCATCGAACTCGATGCATCCAATTGGGTGGGTGAACCCGAAATAGTCGACCATCCAAAACTAGGTCACCTGAGAAAATCTACTCGCCGCCGCTTCCACAAGGCACTGCACCCCCATCCACCATTTTTCCTCGATTCTCCGTTCATCCCTCCACGTCTCCACGGAACCGCGAGAACTCAGTGACCACCGATCGTCAGAAAACGATAAAATCCCATTCCCAGTTCAACTTCGAATTGCACTTAACCCCATCCACTAAGAATTGTAATTTTTGTTTCAAAAATCATGGTTTTGTTAATGTATTCGAATTATAATCCTGGAAACTGAAATCTACATGTTTTAATTTTTGACTTAAAAAAAAATCTCACTGTAAACTTTGTTCCCAGACATACTACCAATTATTTCGACTTGAATAATTTATTAAACTTTTGTTTATACTAAACAAACATCTTTCCACTTTAAATCCTAAGTTTAAAAATAATTAGATCATCAGATAGTATTTTGTTTTGCAAATTTTTGAGTCTGGAAATAGAACAGACACATCACAGTAACAGATATGCACAAAACCTTTCATCTATTCACATATATGTACTTGTAAATATACGCATGACAATATTGTTTCTAGAAGAGATCAAACAACCAAAACGTGCTTAAGTTTCTTTTAGATAAAAGTGTTACTCACAGATAAAAGAATAAAGAGGTCTAAAGGAACAATTAAAGTTGCTCACCTGTTTTTGTTGAAGCAGAGAAGAACAGAGAACTGCTTTGTTGTTTGAAAACTATAGCTTTGATCAGTCTTTAGCCCTGTTTTTGTTTTCTTTAAGCTAAACGATGTTTTGAGTTTGTAGATGATGATATCTACATTTTTCTTTTCTGGTTTTGAATTTGAGACTGGAAACCTTCCCTTCTTCTCAGGCTTCACTTTTGATAATATTTGTTTATAACTGGAAATGATGTTGAACAGCATTCCTTTTCTTTGATATACTTCTTATTGTTTTTAAGATTTGAGATGTTTTACTTCAGTTTCTCTTTTTAGTTTCGAATGAATAAAAACTGAGATGAAATGAAGAGGTTGACATATACAAGAAGCTACAAGTGATGTTTGTTGTAAAGGTGATGTTTGGTTTTGTACTAGGGACATGGCTGGTATGCTTGCATTAAATGCATGAAGCATGTTGCATTAATTACCATGGTCTTTTGTTCCCTTACTTTCGGTTGTACATGTTTGTGTTGATTTGTTTTTGTATTGTATTTTATTTTATCTTTGTCTTGTTTTATTTCGGCTGAGGTTATTTATACGTTGTTGCCTTGTTTTCTTGTTGGTATTTACAAGTTAATTCACACTTTATTTATTTTGTACTCTTCACTTTTATAAGACATGCCTGCATACTTACTATAACGACCCAGAATTTTGAACGAATTAAATTGAGAATATTTAATTTATTTTAAATATTTGAACGATGATTTAATTTGAATCCCCGATATAAATATGAATTTGGCGATTAAATTATAAAATTTAATCTATTGAACTGGATAAAAATTTGAATCTTCAAATTTAGACCGATTAAAAATATTTCAAAAGTTTGTAAAATTCGTATTGATAATACTGAAGATAACAGAAGCTTCGGAATCGAGTTTGAAAATGATTTGATCAGTTTTGAAATTAAATCGTTCGAATCGATATTTAAAAATAGCGTTTCGGGGCACAGTCTCGGAATTCGACGAAACCAGTTCCATTGGGTCCGTAATATTGTATTATTGCCGTATTTCAAATTTCATAGCATTTGGAGTTGTTGTGTGACCATACGATAGTTAAACGCGTTGGAATTTAAATGGAATTCAATTTAAATTTAAAATTTAAATTTGTAAACATCACACGTTCGTTCCTTCAATCACGCAGAGAATCACGAACAAAAATCGTGCAACCCATACTCTTTCGTTTCAAATACGTCCTCCTCATCCCTCTCTGGTATTCAAAGTCAAAAACAAATCAATTCGTTCCCCTTCCTCCCTCATTTCAAAATAAAAGAAAATTCATTTCCATTTACTCTTTCGTTCCAGCCGAATGAAATCAAACAAATTTTTATTTATTTACGAACGAATCCATCGTTCAATCGAAGGGAGAAGGCACTGTCGTGCTCGCGTATTCGAGAAAAGGGGGCAATCTTGGGTTCCTGGAGGAGTTCAGCGATGGCTAGGGGTATGCGACTCGACTCGATGGATGGTCGCATGTGCCTTGGGGTGTTCGCACTCGACCTGCGATGCAGTGGAAGGCGTCTGGTCGGCAGTTGGCAGGCTCGCGGTGGCATGAAGGGGATTCAGAAATTGCGATTTCGTTCGCGTTGGGGTATTGCTTAGCGACATCGCGATGGAGCACGCGCGCGAGAGGCGCGGCGGCGATGCCGATGGGTGCGCGTCTGGGGAGGCTCGTCGAGTTCGATCTCGACTTAGGGTTTGGCGGTGGCGCTCGTTCGAAGAAAACTGGGATGGCATTCGCGAGATCAGTGACAA
This sequence comes from Allium fistulosum, assembly GCA_030737815.1. Lineage (NCBI taxonomy): Eukaryota > Viridiplantae > Streptophyta > Magnoliopsida > Asparagales > Amaryllidaceae > Allium > Allium fistulosum. The sequence goes on from CM060902.1 coordinate 101,791,970, forward strand.
CAGTGGTGATCGGCAGTGAGGGTATTTTTTTTTCCCAATTCTGTTTAGATTTAAAATTTGTAGATTGAATAAAAAAAAATTATGTATTTACAGTAGAGAAAACTATATGGTTTCCAGGAAATGTAAATTCGAATTGGTTTGAATTAAATTAATTGGTAAATTAACGTATTAAATTTATTTTTGTTGCTGAAAGAATTTATTTAAGAAAACTTAGTTTTAAATATTTAAAATTAGAGAGGAAAAAGATATATGCAGCCTTTAAATGTTTATAAGCAGAAAATTATATACATATGTGAATTTAGATACATGATTTAATTTGAAATAGGAATGTATGTATAAAAGAATATAATAGAATTTTAAAATAGTTAGTTAATTTTATTTATCAAATATGAAGATAGATTATTAGTTCAATAATTTAAATCAACTAGTTAATTTTAAAAAAAATAAGGAAAATAATAAAACGAAATGGGTTAATTAGCTTGTTAATATTTTTATTTACTGAAAGGAATTTATTTAAAGCGAATTTGTTAAAAAAAAAATCTGATTTTTGGTTTAGAATTTTAATCATTTAAACTGAACTAAATTTTTAGACAAATTAAAATTTTAAAATTAGCAAATTGAACAGTTCGATTTATTTTGGATATTGATAAATTGTATAAAATATTTATACAAGGTCAAAAATTTGGGAGAAAACAAACGGGAACAGAAATGGATGGCAAAATAAAAAGCTAAGGTGAGATCTTCTCACTCAAAATTTAAAGTGGAATTATTGCAGTATTGATTGATTCGTTTGAATGTGCTATTAGATATGATAGGATATATCTATATATATAGCAATATATACATATTGGCATATGTATATATTGGATTGATGATTTCCCGCCTCGTATAGCGGATGAGACCCTATTGCGCCGTTAGTAAGCGGATTTTTATAAAAACCCATATACCGCGATATTCCACCTCGAAGTGGAATGGTATTGTGCTAACATCTTTGGATGCAGGGAAACAGGTTGGAGGGATCCAACTGGATTCCTCAACTGTATTTATTTATTTACAGATGTTGATATATATTCTGTTATCATATGATGATATATGATGTTTGATGTTGTGATGGACTAATTGATGCGTTGCATCATTGGATTCAAATTTTGAAATTTAAAAATAACGATGTTGATTTTAAAAATGAAATTTTAAAAGTGATCTTTGAAAATATACGTTTATTTAAATTGTTGAATTGATTTACTTTAAATAGATAAACGTTAAAACTTTAAAGTTATAAAAGTTAAGATTTTGTGAATTTTAACAAAAAAGTAATTTCTTTTGAAATAAAGAGTTAAGAAATTTATAAAATGGTTTAAGTTGAGATTTTTGAATTATTAAACCAATGTATATAAAAGATGTATCAAATTGATATTTATCAATTAAGATTATTGGAATTTAAAACGGGTTTTTATAAGTTGTAAAGATAGGAAATTTATAGAATTATAAATTGTGAAGATTTGAAGTTTTTAGATTCATAAAGTATGAAGTTATAAAATGAATGGAATTGTAAAATAAAAGATTATAAGGGATTTACTTATAAATTGGGCTTTTGCCTTTAAATGGAATATTGATCGAAGTTAATAAAAAAGAAGATTTTATAAGTCAAAGTTGTTATAAAATAGAAAGAGAATTTATAAACGTTGTTTTATAAATTCGAAATCAATTAAATTTGGTAAATCAAATATAGGAGGTTATTAAAGGAAATATATTCGCGATTTTGGATAGCGAATTATCTTTGAAATAAATGTGTAGAAAAGATTGAAATGTGGTTAGGGAAGTATATTCACGATTTTGGACAGTGAATATATTTTTAAGTAAAATGGGTAATATTTTTGGAAAGTGATATTAAAGATGAGATTAATTGTTTTAACGATGTTTTAAAATGAGTTGAATATCGAAATCATAGATTTCAACATTTATTGTTGAAATAGACGTTTTCGAGAAATTTAAGGAAATGGTGGACTATAACACTGTTGTTATAGTAAATGATTTCCGGAAGGAAATATTTTTATCTAGTATTGGGATTTATATATCTATCTTAATTCCGAATCCCTATACTAGTGATTTTGAGTCGTCGTAACGATGTTTTACGTAACATTCGTTTTGACTCAAATAAAGGTGTTAAAAGTATATTTTCCTTAAAGAATGAAATTATACTTAATTTGATTTAAGTATATCGAATATTTTCCAAGTGTTGAAAATAAATGATTGTGAAATACTTATTATTTAATAAGTATGGAAATGCTTTTCCAATATGAAATGAACTGTTTAGAGATTTTATCTTTTAAAGATAAATTGAAATGTGGAAGTTGATTTGAAATTGTTTTCAAATGATTGAAGTGTGGAAATTTTATATCTAGTAAAAGATATTTTTGAAGATGAAATAATTTGGAAATTTTTTTGGAATCTGATGATGTTGCGCATCTTTATTGATAGTTAAATAACCGACTATCAATAATTACCTTTAGATAGGTATTTGTTGTGAATTGGATGAATTTGAATGCCACACTTATTTTTAAATATACGCTCACTATTCGGGTTAGCCGGGAAAGGACCATGGGGTCGTATAACCCATTCCGAATATGTGATACGTCGTTATGAATTGCATTCGAAGACCGGTGTTGAAGACCGGATATTTTTGAAAACGGAAGGATTACCGTCGAGTTACTCTACATCGGCTGATCTCCGATTTAGAGGTTTTATCACCCTTAGTGACGGGAAGTCCTGACGTGATTGAAATTATCCGGATATGCAAGGGCTTCGTGAGAAGTGCCTTCGGTTCTGTTCGATCCCGGAACAGACTTGTATGGATTGTGTGTCTGACGTTACAACTTGAGATGTAAAGCTGATTTCTTTCAAATACATTTCTGTTGGTGGCGGAGAATTTATTCTCTTAGCTTAACACCCTTCTCTGAGACGTACGAGCTCAGAGGTTATGTAGTTGAAATTTATCAGCGATATATCCCAATTTGGTAACGTGGCATACTGAGTGTTGCTGTGAAATGATCGGTGTTTGATCATTTGTGATATGATCATTTGTTTGATCTTATATCTTTATGATCATAGGTTGATCATTTTGTTGGACCCGAAGTAGGGCTTTTTGAGAAAGCGTAGCTTTGTGGACGAGACTTCGTCGAGCCTCACACCCCGGAAATGGTCGAAACAGGAAGGATGCGGCAAGGTTCTAGGGAGTAGCGCCCCTTAGTGTATGTCATTCCTTCTGGATAAAGGTGGTATCATGGTATGGAGCCCAGATACTTAACCTCTGTGGTTGCTGCAAAAAAGTATTTCTTTGTGGTTGTTGCGAATCGAGGATCCTCGGGAAGATCGGTGACGATCGGGGGATGGCATACGCGTGTCAGTAGTTACCTATTTTTGCAGAGGTAACCCGGCCTTGTGTTGGCAGAGATCCGGTTAGGTTCTCGGGTCGTCTATTCCAGGGACGTACCCATCGTGGATAGGAAGTTCCTTAGCCTGGCCATTTGTTGGAAATCCAAAGAAACAATACGAGCCTTTACGATTTCAATTGTATAACCTGTCTCCTCAGGAGGCAGCTATAGCAGGCATAATATAATGGTACCTATGCTGGCTAAGATTTATATTCTACTTTCGAAATGTTTTCCACTATGCACTAATAATAATATCCAAAATGATTTGATTTTGCGTAGTAAGCATCTTTGACTATCATAAGAAGAAATCTCCTCCAAGTCTGCGTTTGCATTGTGTGTGTGGTGGGAGGTCTTATGGTAGTTTCATTTTCCAAAAGCATTGCGAATTGACTTTAAAATTTTTCTGTTGTCTATTTTAAAGATAAATAACTGTTTTACGATCTCACACCAGTCACCATGACTGACTCGGAGTTTATTGTTTCCCTTCTAAACTCTGGGTGCCCACAAATTTTCCACACGGGCAGTCTAGAGTTATATTATCAGGATATTCTGGATATTCTGGAGCTTGGAGATAAGCTGGAGGACGAGACGTAGTATTTGTATCTGATATATTTATTCCGCTGTGTATTCTGTATGAGGACAAGTTATATACTGTCCATTGTTGTATATTGACTCTGATGATTGATGTATGTATAAAATGATATAGCTCTTTGTTTTAAAAGACTAGTGTTTATTTATTATATATTGTTCTGTTGCGATGCGTAAGATTCTGATATTGTTTTCTGTTCTGATGTGTTTTCTGTTGTTCTTCTTCTCTCCTTTCTTCTTCTGTTTTCTTCTTCTTCTACTTTTTCTTCTTTCTTAAACCCTCACTATTGGAGTTTCCGGCACTCGATTGCTCGACAGTCGATAAAGGGAGTATCGATGTCGAATTTTCGAAAGTCGAAAATTTCGGTATGTGACAAAGTGGTATCAAAGCATATGGTTAAGCGACAACCCTGCTCTGTTGGGTGTTACTCATTAGAGATAGAGTCAGCAGTACTCTAGAATGAGTTGAGTGTAATAATAGATATGAGCGCGTATTTGTTATTGAATATAAAATTGTTTTGTATTGTGATGATTGGTTTATTGAGTGGTATATGAACCTTCGTCGGCACAGTCTTGCAAAACTGTATCGAAGGGGTTTCTAAACACTTGAATAGAACAATTCGGCACAGTATTGTTTTGAATAGGGTAAATGAAATAATTTTACCCAAATCTATTTTTGTATAGAAAAGAAATGATTTTCTGTAAATTATTACAGTATATGGTTGCATGGTTGCTAGAAGTAATAATATTAAATTATTCCCATTGGAATTAAGTAAGAAATTGAAATCATAACTCCAAAGTTAAGAAATAAATCCATATATAAATGGAATTTGAGAATATAAATTATAAATGTGATTTGTAATTTGAAACAGGATTCCAGAGAAGTTTTTGGAAAGGTTTTGAAAAGCATTTTGAAAGGATAAAAGCTCTAAACTCTTTTCGGTCGCTGGAAAATAATTCTGATGATGATCGCGACATCACCGGTGTTCATTTTCGGGTTTCCAAAAGAGGAATTGCTGCCAAATTGTTTTAAATGAAAGTTGTTTGAAAATTTGAGTTTTGTTTTGAAAATTCAAAAGATAAATTTGAATTGTTTTCAAAATGGTTTTGAAAGGTTGAAAAGACTCTGGAATTCTATTTAAAATATTTATGAAATAAGAAATAAGTTGATAACTTATACAAATTGAATTTTGACAGAATAAATTTAACTTAAAGAATGAAGTTAAATTAAAGAGAATATAAGTGAATCAATTAAATGAAACTGAAATTGGAAGTTGAGATTCATTTTGAAGTTGTAAGCAATGAATGTGAAATGTAAAATTGAATCGTAATGGATATATAACTTCAATAGCGAACTTAAAGATGATATAAGCAGTTATATTGAAAATTTTGTAATTGAATGTACGAAATGGTTTGAATATATGTAACTAGATATTATGGCTAGTAGGATATACAGGTGTTATAAAGGAATTGGGATTTTACTTTCAAAGATAAACTTGAATTGCTCGAAAAAAGGTATGTATTTAAATTTGAATATGAGATTTGATGATTTCTTGTCTAGCCGCTTGGCTTTTTCTTTTTCTTTTTGAAATTTGAGAGTCCGTAGGGACGTTTTGTAGTCGTGCCGTATTAGCCGCGCAAAGGAGACGCTGGCGAAATTTTCGAAAAATTTCGGGTGTTAGAAAATTTTTGAGAAAATTTTGAAAGTTTAAAGTTTAAAATTTGAATTTAAACTCGAATTTGAATTAAAAGTAAACAATGTTGTTTTAAACTTATAATTGAAGTTGAAATTTGGTTGAACTAATAACGAAGCTCTAGTAGAGAGATTTGTTTTGAAAATTTGAAAAAAACTATTGGATTGTGAAAAATAGTAGACGTGTTAGGGACTCTTTTTTTTCCTAACTTGCAATTTCGAGGACGAAATTCTTTTAAGGAGGGAAGTTTGTAACGACCTAGAATTTTGAACGAATTAAATTGAGAATATTTAATTTATTTTAAATATTTGAACGATGATTTAATTTGAATCCCCGATATAAATTTGAATTTGGCGATTAAATTATAAAATTTAATCTATTGAACTGGATAAAAATTTGAATCTTCAAATTTAGACCGATTAAAAATATTTCAAAAGTTTGTAAAATTCGTATTGATAATACTGAAGATAACAGAAGCTTCGGAATCGAGTTTGAAAATGATTTGATCAGTTTTGAAATTAAATCGTTCGAATCGATATTTAAAAATAGCGTTCCGGGGCACAGTCTCGGAATTCGACGAAACCAGTTCCATTGGGTCCGTAATATTGTATTATTACCGTATTTCAAATTTCGTAGCATTTGGAGTTGTTGTGTGACCATACGATAGTTAAACGCGTTGGAATTTAAATGGAATTCAATTTAAATTTAAAATTTAAATTTGTAAACATCACACGTTCGTTCCTTCAATCACGCAGAGAATCACGAACAAAAATCGTGCAACCCATACTCTTTCGTTTCAAATACGTCCTCCTCATCCCTCTCTGGTATTCAAAGTCAAAAACAAATCAATTCGTTCCCCTTCCTCCCTCATTTCAAAATAAAAGAAAATTCATTCCCTTTTACTCTTTCGTTCCAGCCGAATGAAATCAAACAAATTTTTATTTATTTACGAACGAATCCATCGTTCAATCGAAGGGAGAAGGCACTGTCGTGCTCGCGTATTCGAGAAAAGGGGGCAATCTTGGGTTCCTGGAGGAGTTCAGCGATGGCTAGGGGTATGCGACTCGACTCGATGGATGGTCGCATGTGCCTTGGGGTGTTCGCGCTCGACCTGCGACGCAGTGGAAGGCGTCTGGTCGGCAGTTGGCAGGCTCGCGGTGGCATGAAGGGGATTCAGAAATTGCGATTTCGTTCGCATTGGGGTATTGCTTAGCGACATCGCGATGGAGCACGCGCGCGAGAGGCGCGGCGGCGATGCCGATGGGTGCGCGTCTGGGGAGGCTCGTCGAGTTCGATCTCGACTTAGGGTTTGGCGGTGGCGCTCGTTCGAAGAAAACTGGGATGGCATTCGCGAGATCAGTGACAACAGTGGTGATCGGCAGTGAGGGTATTTTTTTTCCCAATTCTGTTTAGATTTAAAATTTGTAGATTGAATAAAAAAAAATATGTATTTACAGTAGAGAAAACTATATGGTTTCCAGGAAATGTAAATTCGAATTGGTTTGAATTAAATTAATTGGTAAATTAACGTATTAAATTTATTTTTGTTGCTGAAAGAATTTATTTAAGAAAACTTAGTTTTAAATATTTAAAATTAGAGAGGAAAAAGATATATGCAGCCTTTAAATGTTTATAAGCAGAAAATTATATACATATGTGAATTTAAATACATGATTTAATTTGAAATAGGAATGTATGTATAAAAGAATATAATAGAATTTTAAAATAGTTAGTTAATTTTATTTATCAAATATGAAGATAGATTATTAGTTCAATAATTTAAATCAACTAGTTAATTTTAAAAAAAATAAGGTAAATAATAAAACGAAATGGGTTAATTAGCTTGTTAATATTTTTATTTACTGAAAGGAATTTATTTAAAGCGAATTTGTTTAAAAAAAATCTGATTTTTGGTTTAGAATTTTAATCATTTAAACTGAACTAAATTTTTAGACAAATTAAAATTTTAAAATTAGCAAATTGAACAGTTCGATTTATTTTGGATATTGATAAATTGTATAAAATATTTATACAAGGTCAAAAATTTGGGAGAAAACAAACTGGAACAGAAATGGATGGCAAAATAAAAAGCTAAGGTGAGATCTTCTCACTCAAAATTTAAAGTGGAATTATTGCAGTATTGATTGATTCGTTTGAATGTGCTATTAGATATGATAGGATATATCTATATATATAGCAATATATACATATTGGCATATGTATATATTGGATTGATGATTTCCCGCCTCGTATAGCGGATGAGACCCTATTGCGCCGTTAGTAAGCGGATTTTTATAAAAACCCATATACCGCGATATTCCACCTCGAAGTGGAATGGTATTGTGCTAACATCTTTGGATGCAGGGAAACAGGTTGGAGGGATCCAACTGGATTCCTCAACTGTATTTATTTATTTACAGATGTTGATATATATTCTGTTATCATATGATGATATATGATGTTTGATGTTGTGATGGACTAATTGATGCGTTGCATCATTGGATTCAAATTTTGAAATTTAAAAATAACGATGTTGATTTTAAAAATGAAATTTTAAAAGTGATCTTTGAAAATATACGTTTATTTAAATTGTTGAATTGATTTACTTTAAATAGATAAACGTTAAAACTTTAAAGTTATAAAAGTTAAGATTTTGTGAATTTTAACAAAAAAGTAATTTCTTTTGAAATAAAGAGTTAAGAAATTTATAAAATGGTTTAAGTTGAGATTTTTGAATTATTAAACCAATGTATATAAAAGATGTATCAAATTGATATTTATCAATTAAGATTATTGGAATTTAAAACGGGTTTTTATAAGTTGTAAAGATAGGAAATTTATAGAATTATAAATTGTGAAGATTTGAAGTTTTTAGATTTATAAAGTATGAAGTTATAAAATGAATGGAATTGTAAAATAAAAGATTATAAGGGATTTACTTATAAATTGGGCTTTTGCCTTTAAATGGAATATTGATCGAAGTTAATAAAAAAGAAGATTTTATAAGTCAAAGTTGTTATAAAATAGAAAGAGAATTTATAAACGTTGTTTTATAAATTCGAAATCAATTAAATTTGGTAAATCAAATATAGGAGGTTATTAAAGGAAATATATTCGCGATTTTGGATAGCAAATTATCTTTGAAATAAATGTGTAGAAAAGATTGAAATGTGGTTAGGGAAGTATATTCACGATTTTGGACAGTGAATATATTTTTAAGTAAAATGGGTAATATTTTTGGAAAGTGATATTAAAGATGAGATTAATTGTTTTAACGATGTTTTAAAATGAGTTGAATATCGAAATCATAGATTTCAACATTTATTGTTGAAATAGACGTTTTCGAGAAATTTAAGGAAATGGTGGACTATAACACTGTTGTTATAGTAAATGATTTCCGGAAGGAAATATTTTTATCTAGTATTGGGATTTATATATCTATCTTAATTCCGAATCCCTATACTAGTGATTTTGAGTCGTCGTAACGATGTGTTAACGGTAAAAAGTGAACGCTAACACCCGGTGTGTGTAATAAACTTGTGAAAGCACCACCCGTTGGTACGGGAACAAAAATATGAGCTGAAAATAGCAGAAATGCAGTAAATGAACAACAGATTTATAGTGGTTCGGCCCGTAATTGAGCCTACGTCCACTTTATAGTCTTTTATTGCTGATTCGGTTACAATTCGATACAAATCACTTGTCAAATACAATATAGCTTGATCACACAACAATCTAGACTACTAGCTCAATCTTCGGTGATGAATCTTGCTAAATCCGTATCGGATGAATGGAGTTCTTCATGAAGCTTGTTGTAGTGCCTTGAGAGTTGGAAGATCTTTACTTCTTCAGTCAATCTTCAGTGTAGCAGAGCATGGATGCTTGAAGAAATGAATTGCCAAAAGTCCCCTCAATGTTGGAAGTGATGGGGTATTTATAGGAGCAGATTTCTGAGCTTTCAATTTGGCCAAGTCATGAGTCGTGACCGACTCATGGTAAGTCGTGACTCGTATTCGACTTATGATGTCTCGTGGGCGCCTTATGGTCAATCTTGCGGCTCAGTTGGAAGAGAAATGCTAAGTCGTAGACGACTCATCAGATCAAAGTAGCATAGGCCAGGGCCTTGGATTCCAGTTTGATAGCCCTTAAGTCATAAACTTGATGAGTCGTGAGACCTCCTGAGTCGTCAGTTCTCATGAGTCGCAGATCCTCATGAGTCGTAAGAGTGATGAGTCGTAGGACCTCATGAGTCGCCAGTTCTCATGAGTCGTAAATCTCCATAACTCGTTGAACCTCGTAAGACCATGAGTCGTAGAAAGCTTGTCTGATGAGTCGTAAAGACCATGAGTCGTATACTTCATGACTCGTAAGACCATGAGTCGTAAGTCCTAATGAGTCGTATGTTTCCAAGTCTGATGAGTCGTAAAGACCATGAGTCGTTTACTCCATGACTCGTAAGACCATGAGTCGTATACTTCATAACTCGTTGAACCTGATGAGTCGTACGCACCATGAGTCGTATGCTTCATGACTCGTAAGACCATGAGTCGTATACTTCATAACTCGTTGAACCTGATGAGTCGTACGCACCATGAGTCGTATGCTTCATGACTCGTAAGACCATGAGTCGTATACTTCATAACTCGTTGAACCTGATGAGTCGTACGCACCATGAGTCGTATGCTTCATGACTCGTGAGGCCATAAGTCGTAGAAATTTAGAGGTTAACATTTGCCCCTCGAAGTACACGCCTAAGTCGTGGGTCGTTAAACTTCTTAACTCGTAGGTCGTTGAGTCAGACCATTCCTTAGGTCGGAGCCTGTTGAGTCGTAGGTCATCTAAGTCTTAATTCGTTAAGTCTTGCAATCCCTTAACTCGTTAAACCTTGAGTCGCGTACTTCTTAAGTCGTGGAGAATTAAGGGTTAACATTTGCCCCTCGAAATACACGCCTAAGTCGTAGGTCGTGTGTTTCGACTCATCTTAACTCGTGTGGGCCGATTCCAATTCCTTCGACCTGGGGTATAAAATGCTTAGGTCGTTCCCCTTTTCTTCGTCTTCCTATTACTCTTTCTTTAAGCCGTATCTGCCATTAACGCAATTTCAAGCTTCCAAAAGCGATTTCGACTTGATTTACTTCCAGCCATTCCCAATTACACCGCGTAAGCATCCTTTCCCTTTTCCCAATCGCCGATCATTGCTGTCGACCTTCATCCATGATTTCTTCCCTTTGGGCCTTGCGAATACTGTTATATAGGATATCCATGAACTTAAGGTGGCTCGGTATGACTTGCAACGATTTGTGATTTACGGTGATTTAGAAATAGGGTTGATGGAGAGGCTAACTGGTTAATGGATTAACGGGTTGAATAGTTAATGGGTTAGGAGTGACAAGGCTCAAGAGTTAGGAGGTAATGGGTTAGGAATTGGATGGATAGACGGTTTACGAGTTAAGGATTAAGCGAGTCAGGAGTTAGATGGATTGGTAATTTCGCGTGATCCAGCAGTTTTGATGTTACGACTTACGACTTGAAGTCTCTTTTTATTCCTCACGACTTACGACTTAGAGAACAGCTGACCCTAGGTCGCAGGAGCCATTTGAGTCGTTCGCGACTTAACACTTGTTCAGATTTTGCTTGAATGTGTAGTACGATTGGAGAGTTACGACTCAACTTGACTCATGGCATATTATTTAGACCGTGAACGAGTTAGGACTTAGGAAAATCTGCCCCGTGCTAAGTCGTGACCGAGTTAGAACTTGAGCAAATTTCCCACTGCCTTGAATGCTAAGACTTGAGTTGTTTGAACTTTGGACTCTTGAATTTTGTTGCACTCTTTTATAGATTGTTAATAACTCTAACTGCCTGTTATAACATGTACAAAAACTGGGACGAATATACTGCCACCAACTGCCCATATCGGATGACAGATTAGTTGATAAAGATTAAAATTAAATGAATTGTATGGGTGAAATGCTACACAATAACCAACTCAAATGAAGTATTAAAGCAGAATCGTAATGGTTAACTAGAACCGATTTGTCTGCATTGACACTGCACTTAAGCATTAACAAGTTTTGAAATCTCGTAATCGACTGATTGTCAGTTAGTTTAATTCCAGTTATACTTGCTTTTTTCTTATTTTTATTAGTTTTGCACAGCACTTTACACTTTTTAGGAAACGTGCACCTTAACTTTTGAACACTCGGCTGATTGTGTAGAATGGCATCCCATCAAGAAGATTTGGAACCAAGTGGAGAAGCTTTTCCAATTGCTATTCCATTGAATGATCCCCCAGAAAAGACTCCTACCACTCTGAGTCAAAAAGTCTTCCATCTACTATGCTCCCAGTTTGGCATTGCCGAATCTGACGCTTTGCTTCCTGGAGTAAATGACACTGCTGACAGGCCGCCCCACGGCTTCATTGCAGTGAACCGCCAAATGTGCTTGAGTGGAGCGATTCCCCCGTTTAATGACTGTCTCCGAGAACTTCTCCTTCGATTATCTATCTCCCCTTTTCAACTTCATCCTAATGGCTACGCCATCCTGCTGGGATTGTGTGTGCTTTTTAGGAGAATGCTGGACCGTTTCCCCAGTTTTGGAGAAATTTGCTTTCTATGCTCATTCACAAGGACCAAGGACCATCCCTCCATCACAGTTGTAAGGAGTGCCAGGAATCGCAAACTGATTATTGGTCTTCCCGAAAGCGTTCCTGGGTTTCTGAGCCAGTTTTTCTATGTTCGCTGTCCTCCGGGATTTTACGCCATTTGGAGAGTGGGAAGTACGATTGTCCATCTTTTCTCTGTGTTTTCTAAAATTCTTTGAAGTCCAAATTGTCAAGTGTTAACTTCTTTTTCTACTGTTTCAGCGCTTCCTCCCCCCTCTAGGGAACCTCGTTACAAAATTACCTTTGAGAGGCTTATGGCCGTGCCGGTTGAGGAGAGGAGTGTTCAATTTCTATTGAGAGATGAGTTCCTCCACGAATTTGGACTCTTACATCCTTCCCGTTCCACTCAGCTACCTGAAGTCCCTGATTCTTCGGCTGAGGGGTCAGATGCCCCTGCTTCTGCTAAAGAACCTTCACCGAAAGAATTTACCGTTGAGACTTCATTGGTGAAGTCTTCTACTCTTACTGACATTGCGGGGTCGTCCAGTAAGTTAGCACTTGCCCCGGTTATTGAAGAGGAGGAAAATCTTCACACTCTTGAAAAGACGGCTGAAGTGGAAGTTGAAAAAGAGAATTCTCCCCTGCACCATGGCGATGATACTTTCGACAGTCTGAGCGACATCATGATAACCTCTCAGGAGCTCTTTAAAGATGATGTTTCTAAAGTGGTTCCTCCTGTTATCGAAGCAACTTCTTCTTTGCAACAAACCACAATGCCTTCCACACAACTTCCTACCATTTCTACACCCAAAAGTGGTTTGTAGTCTGACGCGCGTAGTTTGCACATCACACACACTTAGAACTTTGGCACTTTTATGCACTTAGCTTCTTCAATTTGAGGATTTCTAAAACTGGTCTTTTTCTTCAATTTCAGGTTCTCTGATGGGGCGAAGCGGCTCTTACTACAACAAATTCCAGCGTTACGGAAGCCGTGAGGCTTATGACTTTAGGAGTTATATCAGTGCCGTGAAAGAAACTGATGAGGAGAGAGCTGCTCGAAAGGCTCATGAGAGGCGAGCTCATGAAGAGCGTCGCCGGATAGAGGATGAGGAATATTATGGGAGTAGAGACGAGCGACGTGACTCTTCCCGCAGAGGCGACGACCCTTATAAAAGGAAATCTTATGACGATAAGGGGAAGAGTCACACTTCTGATGATTCCAGTAAACGTACCAGACTTGGTGAGAAAGACACATCTAACATCTCGGAAAAGACTACCGCTTCTGTTCCTCCTAATACATCTTCCGGTTCTCCTGCCCTTAAGGAGTCTGACATCCAGACCATCATTAATAGGCCACAGTACCAAGCTGGGGATGGTCCACCCACACTCCAGAGCCGATTTCCGAATTGGTGTCTGAAAGGAGTGCGTTTTGATTTGGACTTGGTCCCCATTGACAAGCAGGCGATGCTGAAAAATGTCGATGCTGTAAAGCTTGACATCGAAAGAATGTCTGGGTGGCAGAAGCTGGTTGATGAACTTCAAAGAGTCAACCATCTGAATCTTGAAGCGATGATGACCATGGAAAATGATAAGTCTGAGTGGGACAAATGGCGTAAACAGCATGACTCGGAGATGAAAAGCATTAGCGATGGTTATGTGAAGCTCGAAGCCGAAGTTGAAAGGCTTAAAAAAGAGCTTGCTACTTCTTCCACTTCTTATTCTCAGAAAGAGGAAATGCTTCAAAAACAAGTTCGAGACGCCCACGCTGCTCAGAGAGATACTGAAGTCAAACTTGAAGCAGAACAACATGTTACTAGAAAATATCGTGATGACGCTGCTCAACTTCAGGAGAAACTCAGCTCTCGAGACTTAGAAATTGCTAGGCTACAATCCCAGTTACTGAAGGCTGAAAGAGAACGTGATGAAGTTCTCTCTGGTAAAGCTGCAGCCGAAGAATCCCATAAGGCGACCCTAGCCACCGTTGACGCGACCCTGTTCGACTTCTATATGCATTGTGTCCTGGGGCGTGGGAGCCTTTCATTTTTGGGACCAGAGTATGAAGTCACCCTAGCGGAGGTGTGGGAGGCAATCATTGACTTATTTGGTGGTGCCGGATACTCCGAAACAGATCTTCAAGCTACCTACCTAAGTGAGAGCGATCGCGATGCTCTTGCCAAAGGAAAAGAGCAGCTCGTCCGAGTGCGGGCCGAAGCGACGGGAGAGAAGCTTCCTGAGAAAGAAACACCCCCTATTGCTCCTGCTTATACTTCAACTTTAGCTCATGCGGATATTGCTGGCTCTAGTTCTCATTCCACGCCTCCCGCTAAGGTTGACACAGAAACTGTAACCACCCCTACAGAGGAAGAGGCAATGAAAGACTTCCAAGCTCGGGAATTTGAGATTGATCTCGCTAAACCGGCTTCTCCAGGTAACTTTGACGATTCACGGTCTTCTTTTTTTCTCGGAGAATACTGATTTTAATTTCTTTTATCATGCAGCAGTCGTGCCGGAAACTGCACCAAATCTTCCTTCTTCAGCTGTCGTTCCTCCTCCTTCTCAAGTTATACCTCTTCCAGCTTCTCAACCAGGTTCACAGGAAGAACCAATAGCAGCCCTTCAGGGTTTAGACGAACCACTTGCTTCCGAAGAACAGAAGGCAGAAGGTCTGGAGGATAGCGAGAAGACCCCGGAGCAATCTTTTGATTATGACACAAAGCTTTCTACATTCCTTGCTCCGGGGAGTGAGTCTTCTTCCAAGAAGAAGGGGAAACGTGTGGTTTCGAAGAAAGGAAAGAAGAGTTCTACTGCTGCTGGAGATGAGGCAGAGATTGATCCGGCTGAGTCTCTTTCTCCTTCTTCTCCGATGCGGCCTACGAAACTAATTACCAGGCCGGGTAAAAGTTCCAAGGGTGGGAAGAAGGGGAAATGAGTTTGATTTTGCATTTTCTGCTTTTTGTATTGACCGGGGATTGTGCGGATTCCGGTCTCCGCTTCTTTTTGTAACCTGTACAATGTAAAAATTTCTCATAGTGTTGAAATAAAATAGATATTTTTCTTGTACAAATCCTTGTGTATGTAGGAATACATCTGTTTTTCATTTGAAGTGTAGAGTAAACGATTCTTTTCATTTGTACAAATTTTTTGTCTGTGTTTCAAGAACGCATTTACTCCACATCTTTATTACATGATATTGCAATGAACTTGTGGTATGTTGCTTGTATATTACTTTTATTAATGTAACTGAGTTGTACAATGTTGCCCCCATACCACAAGTATATTGTAATATCTCTTGATTTCACAAGACCGATACTCTTATTTTAGAGAATAACTTTCCACTTTTTCAGGAAAGAATTGTTCTGCTTTTAATAGAGTATATCTTGTCTTTGGAGGAATCTTTATTTTCTTTTTCTTCCTGAAGAACACTTCGACTTCTGGGAATGATCACTTTTATTTGTTTGAAAGTGAATTTTCCTGCACAGTGAAATGAACTTCTGAAGAAGGTTTTGATTTTTGTGCCCCAGTAAAGGGTTTATTTTTGGTACTTCAAGCAAGGTGAAGTACGCCTCTGAGGGGGTCTTTTGGTCTCTGAAGAGAAGCAATTTGGGCATTTTAACTCTGGTGAAGTGTGCCTCCGAAAAGGGCTTTTGCCTCCGAAGAGGGCTTGTGCCTCCGAAGAGGGCTTGTGCCTCCGAAGAGGGCTTGTGCCTCCGAAGAGGGCTTGTGATTGCCTGGAAGTTACTTTCTCATGGTCGGAAGGGTCCACGAGACAAGCGCAAGTTGCTTGATTGGATGTTTGTTTGTACAAACGATCGCAATCAATTAACGAGGTGCACCTTCGGTGGTCCTACCAATCTTTTTGATTGAGTAAAGCACTCCCATTTATTGGCGTGCCTCGTTAGAGGGCTTTGTAATATTTCATCTCTGGTGAAGTGGGTCTCCGAAGAGAAGCATTTTGCACTTCTACACGGGTGAAATGTGCCTCCAAAAAGGGCTTTTGCCTCCGAAGAGGGCTTGTGCCTCCGAAGAGGGCTTGTGCCTCCGAAGAGGGCTTGTGATTGCCTGGAAGTTACTTTCTCATGGTCGGAAGGGTCCACGAGACAAGCGCAAGTTGCTTGATTGGATGTTTGTTTGTACAAACGATCGCAACCAATTAACGAGGTGCCCCTTGGGTGGTCCTACCAATCTTTTTGATTGAGTAAAGCACTCCCATTTATTGGCGTGCCTCGTTAGAGGGCTTTGGTTGGTTGATGTGCCAGGCAGGTTGCGTCTCAGGGGCGAGTGGATCCACGGGGCGGACATACGCTATCTGGTCGGATGCATCACGACCAGTTAGCGAGGGTCTTGTTCCTTCCGGTTGGGAAGGCGTCCCTTTAGTGGATCTCTCGGCCTTCCTGTTGAGAGGCATACCTCCCTTTGTCTGCTTCTTTGTTTGACCGCTCACGTTGTATCATCATCCGCTAATCTGCGATCCTTTATCATCGTTTCCAAGCGCGTGTTCCTTTCTTTTGCAAGTAAATTGCTTTATCTGAAGAAGTAAACTTCACTGTTGAATGACTTCACGAGACAAACGCGAGTTATCTAGTTGGATGCTCGTTCATAACGACAATCTCAATTAGTGAACAAAGGTTTGTCCCAGTGAAGTTGCCAACTCTTTATGTGAAGTTTTCCTTGCGTAGGATTTGAGTTTGGAATTCTTGTTGTTTAGTTTTTGTGCAATAGCTGATTTGTAAAGGTCGCTTAGCTTTGTGGTGAGCAAGCCTTGTTATAATGTCCTGCAATTTTGAATCGATATTTTAGTGATACATTTAAAGTATTTATATATCGAAATAAAACAGGCTTTTTATAATAGATAACACAATGCATAGTTTTTCATTATCGAGTCACGCTGATTTCTCAGCGGTTTACAATGTAGAAGTTACACATTCGTCATTATCTTTACAAATTCAAGCAATGCTGTTAAGTAAAAATGAATGCTAGTTATTGTTGTTTCAGAATCTCCAAGCTGGATTTCCATTTGTGCTTGATTCATAGCTTTTGGATTTTTATGCCAGAGAAAGTGAGAGATGCCCCAGCCGCAGTTCTGTGGGTAATTAGTAGTCATCCCAACTTCTGCTTGCTGGGTATGGTCCGCCTGTGATAGCATTAATGACAAGCTTTTCTGAATCTTGCACTGCAGGGTTGTTGTGAGAATCGGATTGATGGGTAGGGTGTTGTTGATCCCGAGTGGATGAGGTTGGATCGACCCCGCTTCTCTTAACGTATTGTTGGAGTTTACCCTGCTCTAGCAATTCTTCAATCACCTTCTTTAATTGGCGACATTGGTCAGTGTCATGGCCAGGTTGATTGTGAAATTGGCAGAATTTTCCATTACGCTTTGCCCCTTTCGTCATTTCAGGTGGCTTAGGATACCTGACAACGTCCTTTGTTGCAAAAAAGATATTTCTTGGTGTATCAGTTAAAGGAGTAAAGTCCGAAGGATTAAAGCGGCGAGGTTTCTTTTCATTTCTTTGGCTTTTTCCTCCTTCACTCTCCCTTTTCTGACTTTCAGATTCTCTTTTCTTAGGTGGGACATTGTCATTATCAGTCTGGGCAATATCCACTTTCGATGTTGCAGAAAGGCTTTCAAGGCGAATGAACTCATCGGCCTTTTTATAAAATTTATCTAGTGAATTCGGTTCCTTCATCTTTAGCCATATCCCGAATTTACTCGATTTATCAATGGCTCGCATCAGATAAGTCAGGATCATGCGTGGTTCTGCATTTTCTACTTCGGCTAAAGCTATATTGAAACGGCTCAAGAAGGATTTGATTGATTCTCCGGGCGTTTGTTCAAGGTTAGACAGTGACATTATATCCTTAGCTTTTGAAGCATACAATCTGAACTGTTCTTTAAACTTTTGCGTTAAGTCGGAGAATTTATCTACAGACCGAACTGGAAGCTTTGTGAACCAAAGTAAAGCCACACCTTCTAGGTATACCGGAAAGTATCGACACTTGATCTCGTCTGATGCTCTTGCACCAGTCATATGCCAATCGTACTTGTAGAGGAAATGATTAGGGTCACTGGTTCCCCTATAAGCTTGGATAGTAGGAGGTGCAAATTTCCTTGGAAACTCCGCTCTTAGGATCCTTTCAGTAAACGGAGTTCTGCTTGGCGCAAATCCCCAGTCAGCCTCATCTTCTTCCCTTTGCATGCTCTCTTTCATGATGCGGCCAACCATTTCAGACAGGTACTCTTTATTGTTCAAAGACACCTCCGGGCAAGTATTAGTTCTTCCCTCGGAATTTTGCCCGGGCATCTGCTCATGACAAGTTGGTTGCGGCATAGAACCATCAGTTTGGAAAGGTGGCATTTCAGGAAGAATAGTTCGACGGTTTTCTGGTTGACGATTTGCCCCGAGCAGAGCAGTTAATCTATCCATCATCAAAGCGTTTTGAGTTTCAATTTGTTGGTATAATCCAGAAACTGCGTCATCCAATTCAGCCCTGGTGACCCCAACGGTTGGAGTTGCTTGGTCTGTTATTGGGGAAGCGGAAGTTCCTTCGTGAGCGTTTCCGGATCTGATAGGTCTACCTCTTCTTCCAGGAGCCATTATTTCAGATCTGGTTTAAGAGAGGTTCTTTTTATGAATCTTTGCGAAGCAACGGTGGATGATCGCCTGAGTTGGGTTCTCAGTGAAAGCACCAAAATGTTAACGGTAAAAAGTGAACGCTAACACCCGGTGTGTGTAATAAACTTGTGAAAGCACCACCCGTTGGTACGGGAACAAAAATATGAGCTGAAAATAGCAGAAATGCAGTAAATGAACAATAGATTTATAGTGGTTCGGCCCGTAATTGAGCCTACGTCCACTTTATAGTCTTTTATTGCTGATTCGGTTACAATTCGATACAAATCACTTGTCAAATACAATATAGCTTGATCACACAACAATCTAGACTACTAGCTCAATCTTCGGTGATGAATCTTGCTAAATCCGTATCGGATGAATGGAGTTCTTCATGAAGCTTGTTGTAGTGCCTTGAGAGTTGGAAGATCTTTACTTCTTCAGTCAATCTTCAGTGTAGCAGAGCATGGATGCTTGAAGAAATGAATTGCCAAAAGTCCCCTCAATGTTGGAAGTGATGGGGTATTTATAGGAGCAGATTTCTGAGCTTTCAATTTGGCCAAGTCATGAGTCGTGACCGACTCATGGTAAGTCGTGACTCGTATTCGACTTATGATGTCTCGTGGGCGCCTTATGGTCAATCTTGCGGCTCAGTTGGAAGAGAAATGCTAAGTCGTAGACGACTCATCAGATCAAAGTAGCATAGGCCAGGGCCTTGGATTCCAGTTTGATAGCCCTTAAGTCATAAACTTGATGAGTCGTGAGACCTCCTGAGTCGTCAGTTCTCATGAGTCGCAGATCCTCATGAGTCGTAAGAGTGATGAGTCGTAGGACCTCATGAGTCGCCAGTTCTCATGAGTCGTAAATCTCCATAACTCGTTGAACCTCGTAAGACCATGAGTCGTAGAAAGCTTGTCTGATGAGTCGTAAAGACCATGAGTCGTATACTTCATGACTCGTAAGACCATGAGTCGTAAGTCCTAATGAGTCGTATGTTTCCAAGTCTGATGAGTCGTAAAGACCATGAGTCGTTTACTCCATGACTCGTAAGACCATGAGTCGTATACTTCATAACTCGTTGAACCTGATGAGTCGTACGCACCATGAGTCGTATGCTTCATGACTCGTAAGACCATGAGTCGTATACTTCATAACTCGTTGAACCTGATGAGTCGTACGCACCATGAGTCGTATGCTTCATGACTCGTAAGACCATGAGTCGTATACTTCATAACTCGTTGAACCTGATGAGTCGTACGCACCATGAGTCGTATGCTTCATGACTCGTGAGGCCATAAGTCGTAGAAATTTAGAGGTTAACATTTGCCCCTCGAAGTACACGCCTAAGTCGTGGGTCGTTAAACTTCTTAACTCGTAGGTCGTTGAGTCAGACCATTCCTTAGGTCGGAGCCTGTTGAGTCGTAGGTCATCTAAGTCTTAATTCGTTAAGTCTTGCAATCCCTTAACTCGTTAAACCTTGAGTCGCGTACTTCTTAAGTCGTGGAGAATTAAGGGTTAACACGATGTTTTACGTAACATTCGTTTTGACTCAAATAAAGGTGTTAAAAGTATATTTTCCTTAAGGAATGAAATTATACTTAATTTGATTTAAGTATATCGAATATTTTCCAAGTGTTGAAAATAAATGATTGTGAAATACTTATTATTTAATAAGTATGGAAATGCTTTTCCAATATGAAATGAACTGTTTTGAGATTTTATCTTTTAAAGATAAATTGAAATGTGGAAGTTGATTTGAAATTGTTTTCAAATGATTGAAGTGTGGAAATTTTATATCTAGTAAAAGATATTTTTGAAGATGAAATAATTTGGAAAAATTTTTGAAATCTGATGATGTTGCGCATCTTTATTGATAGTTAAATAACCGACTATCAATAATTACCTTTAGATAGGTATTTGTTGTGAATTGGATGAATTTGAATGCCACACTTATTTTTAAATATACGCTCACTATTCGGGTTAGCCGGGAAAGGACCATGGGGTCGTATAACCCATTCCGAATATGTGATACGTCGTTATGAATTGCATTCGAAGACCGGTGTTGAAGACCGGATATTTTTGAAAACGGAAGGATTACCGTCGAGTTACTCTACATCGGCTGATCTCCGATTTAGAGGTTTTATCACCCTTAGTGACGGGAAGTCCTGACGTGATTGAAATTATCCGGATATGCAAGGGCTTCGTGAGAAGTGCCTTCGGTTCTGTTCGATCCCGGAACAGACTTGTATGGATTGTGTGTCTGACGTTACAACTTGAGATGTAAAGCTGATTTCTTTCAAATACATTTCTGTTGGTGGCGGAGAATTTATTCTCTTAGCTTAACACCCTTCTCTGAGACGTACGAGCTCAGAGGTTATGTAGTTGAAATTTATCAGCGATATATCCCAATTTGGTAACGTGGCATACTGAGTGTTGCTGTGAAATGATCGGTGTTTGATCATTTGTGATATGATCATTTGTTTGATCTTATATCTTTGTGATCATAGGTTGATCATTTTGTTGGACCCGAAGCAGGGCTTTTTGAGAAAGCGTAGCTTTGTGGACGAGACTTCGTCGAGCCTCACACCCCGGAAATGGTCGAAACAGGAAGGATGCGGCAAGGTTCTAGGGAGTAGCGCCCCTTAGTGTATGTCATTCCTTCTGGATAAAGGTGGTATCATGGTATGGAGCCCAGATACTTAACCTCTGTGGTTGCTGCAAAAATTTATTTCTTTGTGGTTGTTGCGAATCGGGGATCCTCGGGAAGATCGGTGACGATCGGGGGATGGCAGAGATAACCCGGCCTTGTGTTGGCAGAGATCCGGTTAGGTTCTCGGGTCGTCTATTCCAGGGACGTACCCATCGTGGATAGGAAGTTCCTTAGCCTGGCCATTTGTTGGAAATCCAAAGAAACAATACGAGCCTTTACGATTTCAATTGTATAACCTGTCTCCTCAAGAGGCAGCTATAGCAGGCATAATATAATGGTACCTATGCTGGCTAAGATTTATATTCTACTTTCGAAATGTTTTCCACTATGCACTAATAATAATATCCAAAATGATTTGATTTTGCGTAGTAAGCATCTTTGACTATCATAAGAAGAAATCTCCTCCAAGTCTGCGTTTGCATTGTGTGTGTGGTGGGAGGTCTTATGGTAGTTTCATTTTCCAAAAGCATTGCGAATTGACTTTAAAATTTTTCTGTTGTCTATTTTAAAGATAAATAACTGTTTTACGATCTCACACCAGTCACCATGACTGACTCGGAGTTTATTGTTTCCCTTCTAAACTCTGGGTGCCCACAAATTTTCCACACGGGCAGTCTAGAGTTATATTATCAGGATATTCTGGATATTCTGGAGCTTGGAGATAAGCTGGAGGACGAGACGTAGTATTTGTATCTGATATATTTATTCCGCTGTGTATTCTGTATGAGGACAAGTTATATACTGTCCATTGTTGTATATTGACTCTGATGATTGATGTATGTATAAAATGATATAGCTCTTTGTTTTAAAAGACTAGTGTTTATTTATTATATATTGTTCTGTTGCGATGCGTAAGATTCTGATATTGTTTTCTGTTCTGATGTGTTTTATGTTGTTCTTCTTCTCTCCTTTCTTCTTCTGTTTTCTTCTTCTTCTACTTTTTCTTCTTTCTTAAACCCTCACTATTGGAGTTTCCGGCACTCGATTGCTCGACAGTCGATAAAGGGAGTATCGATGTCGAATTTTCGAAAGTCGAAAATTTCGGTATGTGACACTTACTTATAGGTATATTTACTTTATCTTATTCTTCAAGCTTGCTTATATTTATTTGTATTTGTTTGTATTCCATGTTGTATTGTTGTTCTACTGCTTGATACTTACCTTACTTGCAACTTACCTTACTTCATATGTATACCACTTGCAACTTACCTTACTTGCATGTTTTACAGTTCATACTTATACTTGATTTTACTTTTCTTTTGTTTTGTTTTGTTACTTTGTATTGACTTTCGCAATTTGTTTGTATATATTTGTTTTACAATGATGGCTGCTAGTTTTATTTATATTTAAGCGTTGTTGTCTAGATCGACTATGCAGATCTATTTGTTGATGAGATATGGTTTTTATATTTTACTCTATTTATTTTGAAATATAAATGACATTCTATATTTTATAATTATTCTTAAACTATTTACTTGAAACTCAAATTCAACATATACAATATTTAAATTTAAATGATCGTTCAAATATAAAATTGGGACTCGGGGAAACTCGCTCAAATTTCCCTAATTAAATTTACAATTTTTTATCAAAAATTTATTTAATTACTCAATTAAATTCAAAAATTCATTTTACATCGTACATCGACAATTAAATGAGCGTTCGAAAATCGACATCCATACTTTACATCGTACTCGAATGTCGTAGATTCGAGCGTTCAAATCCGAGTCGCCGGAGCTTATAACAACATTAAGTAAACAACACAGCGGAAATAAAAGAATATAGATATACAATATCTGATGCAATATCCAGATACAATGATGATACAATGAATATCTATATACATCAGAGATATGATACAACAAATAGCAGCGGAAAAGAAAATGATAACATCAGCAGCGGATAATCTCCATCTTCAAAGCGCCAATCCATAAATAGCTCGAACTCCCAATAACGAGGCACAAAGATAAGCAAGTGCAGTCTGATCCAAAGACTGAACTAGCTCCAGATAACCTACTAAATCTGAATATCTGAAAAACCAAACTCTAGACTGCTCGTGTAGAAAATTTTGAGCATCCAGAGTTTAGGAAAGAAACAATAAACTCCGGATCAGTCATGGGACTGGTGTGAGCAACAAAAACAGTTTATCTTTAAAAACAAATAGCAGGGAATTTTAAAGTCAATTCGTAATGCTTTTGGAAAATGAAACTACCATAAGACCTCCCACCACACACACAATGCAAACGCAGAATTGGAGGAGATTTCTTCTTATGATAGTCAAAGATGCTTACTACGCAAAATCAAATCATTTTTGATATTATTATTAGTGCATAGTGTAGAAAAAAATTTCGAAAGTAGAATATAAATCTTAGCCAGCATAGACATTTCGCACTTATGCCTACTATAGCTACCATGTTCAATAGCAGGTTACCACCACATTCCATGGCAGGTAATACAACTAAAACCGTACAGGGCTCGTATTGTTTTGTTTGGATTTCCAACAAATGGTCAGGCTAAGGAACTTCCTATTCCACGAAAGAAACGCCTCTGGCGGGACGTTCCGAGAACCAACTGTTCTCTGCCAAACAAGGCCGGCAACCCCTTTTCCCAAGGGATAAAAGAAACCTCAGATATGCCACCCCCGGTCCTTTGGGACCTTTAACCGAGCGCTCGATAACCAACATCACACATCATAAAGAAAGTGTATCCACATGAGTAAGTATCTGGGCTCCATACCATGATACTACCCTTTTCCAGAAGGAATGGTCATACCCTAAGGGAGCTACCCCTGAAAACCTTGCCGCACGATTCCTGTTTCGACCATTACCGGGTTGTGAGGCTCGACGAAGTCTCGTCCACAAAGCTACGCTTTTTCAAAAAGCCACGCTTTGGGTCAATAGATGATCAACCTATGATCACAAAGATAAATGATCAAACAAATGATCATATCACAAATGATCAAACACTGATCATCACACAGCAGCACTCAGCATGCCACATTACCAAATTGGGATATATCGCTGATAACTTCAACTACATAACCTCTGAGCTCGTATGTCTCAGAGAAGGGTGTTAAGCTAAGAGAATAAATTCTCCGCCACCAAACAAAAATGTATTTGAAAGAAATCGGCTTTATATCTCAAAGTGTAATGTCAGACATGTATCCATATAAGTCTGTTTCGGGTTCGAACAGAACCGAAGGCACTTCTCACGAAGCCCTTGCAAATCCGGATAATTTCCAATCACGTCCGGACTTCCTGTCACAAAAAGAGTGATATAAATCTCTATACCGGGAGCTACCCAGTGCAGAGACATTCGACAGGTTGTCCTTTCATTTTCGAAAATATCCGGTCTTCAACACCGGTCTTCAAATGCTATCCATATACGACGTATCACTATTCGGAATGAGTTATACGACCCAAAGGTCCTTTCCCGGCTAACCCGAATAGTGAGCGCAATATTCGAAAATATATGGATGTTGGGATTTCAATTAAGTCACAATTTAAACCCAAACTTTCTTTTCAAATGGTTTAACAAATTACCATTTTAATCTTTTTAAATAAAAATATTTAATTCACAAAGTTCACTTAATTTCACAAAGATTCATTCACAGATTTTCCAAATCGATTTCCATTTCAATTTAATTAATTCGTTGAATCTTTAAATCAAAGATTTAACAAATAGCTTTCAAAACAATTTCATTTCGAATGGTTTAACAAAACATCATTTTTTAAATCTGTTAAAAATAAACAGATTTAATTCATAGCTTTCGAAAAGAATTCATTTATAACTTGGAAAATCCATTTTTCAATTAAATCTTGAAATTCCTTTACCTAAATTGGAATTTCATCTCTTATCTAAAAGATTTTATTCTTTGAAAACAAACAGTTTTCATTCTGGAAATCTGATTCATTTATACGAGTTAAGGTTCTTGGGTTAAATCCAAATTCCCAACTTATACTTTTAAAATGGTTTAAATTCATACAAACACATTTTTTTATCATCTTTAGTCCCTAGTTTCCAAATCATAGCTTAATTTCAAACTTGAATCCAAATTTAAATCTAACTATTTAAATTTTCAAAACTCGGTTAAGTTATTTAAAATAACTTTTCTCTTTGAAATCTCTTTGAAATTCCATTTCAAAAGCTTTTTACTTTAAACCCGAATTTCTAATTTCAAAAAACATCAAATTTAAATTATCTGTGACTTAACCGATTTCCACGTGAAATCCCTATTTTGTGTGTGTAATAAGTGTGGTCCAGGGGTTTAACACAATAGTGCAACACGATGAATCATCACAGATCAGAATACAGAAATATAGTTGATAATTGATATAAACTATATCGCTTATCGTTTAGGCATAGATCACAGATATATAAATATCACAGGTGATAAAATACATCACAGATTAAAACACAAATCAGGGTATATCACAAAGCATCAAATATCAGGGATATCAAGTAATTCAATCATTCAATAGGACCTAAACATTCACAAGTAAGGTCGGTTAATTATCGGATTAATTCCAATCAGATCTATTACTTATGAATTCCATTATAATTATTAATTAGTTACCAATCAATTTGATTAATTACTCTTTTAAACCATTGGTTTACCTTTAATTAATGCATCCTAATTATTTAGTTTATTAAGTACTAACTGTAACTTAATTAGTTCTTATTTACAATTAATTAATTTCAATCATTTATTAGAAGTCTAGTTTATGATTCATAAGTACCACTTAATTATGCCTTAATTAAATCAACTTTACTTTACTTAATTATTTTTAAACTTACAATTACTACTTTAATTAATACAAATCATTAATTATCATGCTTAACTATCTTAGCAAATAAATGAATTACAATTCATCAAATTTTCATTTACTTAAGATAAATTTATTTTCATTAATGATTTCATTATCACTTATAGATATATCGAAAACATTTATATTCAATCCAATTTCTTTTCAAGGTTTAAAATAAATACCAATTTATTTTATAAGCTTAAATCAAATTAGTGAACCTTGTAATTACTCGTCAAAGTAATACATACCTTATAAAAGGAATTTTAAAAGAATTTTGAAGCCCAATTCATTTTAGTTTAAAATCTGGGTAAGTTTAAAACAGGAACAAAATGTTTTCGAGCCCAAAACACCAATTCTCGAGACAGACTCGAGTGAAACCCGAGCATTTTCACGTTTTTCCCGAGTTCAACCCTAAGACACTCGCGTACACTCCTCCCCTCGAGACAATCCATCATTTACTTCGAGTACGTCCCCGAGTCGCCCCTTTCTCCTCCAAACCTCCATTTCCCAGTGCAGACAAAAATTCTCGTGCACGTGCACCGGAGTTCCGACCATCACTGGTCGTCGCCGAAACTTCGAGCAAGTCGCAAACCATCCCCAGCTTCGGTCGCAACCACCTAACTCCATCAGATAACCACGAAATCGAAAACGAGTATACTACCTAACCTGGAACCCAACGACATGAATTCACCCAAACCTGGCAACACGTCGCACTCGTCCCTCCGACCACCGTTCGCCACCGAACTCTGGCCATCTCTTCGCCTATCTCCCCTCTACCTCCCCACAAACTTGCGTCGAACTCGATGCATCCAATTGGGTGGGTGAACCCGAAATAGTCGACCCTCCAAAACTAGGTCACTTGAGAAAATCTACTCGCCGCCGCTTCCACAAGGCACTGCACCCCCATCCACCATTTTTCCTCGATTCTCCGTTCATCCCTCCACGTCTCCACGGAACCGCGAGAACTCAGTGACCACCGATCGTCAGAAAACGATAAAATCCCATTCCCAGTTCAACTTCGAATTGCACTTAACCCCATCCACTAAGAATTGTAATTTTTGTTTCAAAAATCATGGTTTTGTTAATGTATTCGAATTATAATCCTGGAAACTGAAATCTACATGTTTTAATTTTTGACTTAAAAAAAATCTCACTGTAAACTTTGTTCCCAGACATACTACCAATTATTTCGACTTGAATAATTTATTAAACTTTTGTTTATACTAAACAAACATCTTTCCACTTTAAATCCTAAGTTTAAAAATAATTAGATCATCAGATAGTATTTTGTTTTGCAAATTTTTGAGTCTGGAAATAGAACAGACACATCACAGTAACAGATATGCACAAAACCTTTCATCTATTCACATATATGTACTTGTAAATATACGCATGACAATATTGTTTCTAGAAGAGATCAAACAACCAAAATGTGCTTAAGTTTCTTTTAGATAAAAGTGTTACTCACAGATAAAAGAATAAAGAGGTCTAAAGGAACAATTAAAGTTGCTCACCTGTTTTTGTTGAAGCAGAGAAGAACAGAGAACTGCTTTGTTGTTTGAAAACTACAGCTTTGATCAGTCTTTAGCCCTGTTTTTGTTTTCTTTAAGCTAAACGATGTTTTGAGTTTGTAGATGATGATATCTACATTTTTCTTTTCTGGTTTTGAATTTGAGACTGGAAACCTTCCCTTCTTCTCAGGCTTCACTTTTGATAATATTTGTTTATAATTGGAAATGATGTTGAACAGCATTCCTTTTCTTTGATATACTTCTTATTGTTTTTAAGCTTTGAGATGTTTTACTTCAGTTTCTCTTTTTAGTTTCGAATGAATAAAAACTAAGATGAAATGAAGAGGTTGACATATACAAGAAGCTACAAGTGATGTTTGTTGTAAAGGTGATGTTTGGTTTTGTACTAGGGACATGGCTGGTATGCTTGCATTAAATGCATGAAGCATGTTGCATTAATTACCATGGTCTTTTGTTCCCTTACTTTCGGCTGTACATGTTTGTGTTGATTTGTTTTGGTATTGTATTTTATTTTATCTTTGTCTTGTTTTATTTCGGCTGAGGTTATTTATACTTTGTTGCCTTGTTTTCTTGTTGGTATTTACAAGTTAATTCACACTTTATTTATTTTGTACTCTTCACTTTTATAAGACATGCCTGCATACTTACTTATAGGTATATTTAATTTATCTTATTCTTCAAGCTTGCTTATATTTATTTGTATTTGTTTGTATTCCATGTTGTATTGTTGTTCTACTGCTTGATACTTACCTTACTTGCAACTTACCTTACTTCATATGTATACCACTTGCAACTTACCTTACTTGCATGTTTTACAGTTCATACTTATACTTGATTTTACTTTTCTTTTGTTTTGTTTTGTTACTTTGTATTGACTTTCGCAATTTGTTTGTATATATTTGTTTTACAATGATGGCTGCTAGTTTTATTTATATTTAAGTGTTGTTGTCTAGATCGACTATGCAAATCTATTTGTTGATGAGATATGGTTTTTATATTTTACTCTATTTATTTTGAAATATAAATGACATTCTATATTTTATAATTATTCTTAAACTATTTACTTGAAACTCAAATTCAACATATACAATATTTAAATTTAAATGATCGTTCAAATATAAAATTGGGACTCGGGGAAACTCGCTTAAATTTCCCTAATTAAATTTACAATTTTTTATCAAAAATTTATTTAATTACTCAATTAAATTCAAAAATTCATTTAATTATTAATTTGAATAAATTTAAATTTCGGGATCGTTACAATTTACCAATTACGAATAAAGGTAATTAAAGGTTACTTTAATGATAATTAATATAATAACAGAAAGTGTGAATAAATTTAATAGAAACGTAGATCTATTTATAAGGTAGTAATTGATGTAATAAAAAGCATGTAACCAAGTAAATAAATTTATTGAGAATATTAATCGTGATTTGTGTATATATTTGGCAAAATTTTAATGATGGAAATTTGGATATATTAATGTAATGAAAGACAAACAAATAGTAACTAAGTTTATAGAGTAATAATAGACTTAATTAAAGGATTGGATTTGAATCTAATTAGTTTATTTGGAATTAATTTAAAATTTAATTGGATTCAATCCATAATAAATGGAGTTAAATACTATGACAAATTGATATTAGAATGAATTGGGTAATATCAATGTAATAAATATAACCAATGTCAATTTCATCCATTTTTGATAATAATAGATTGAAGAACATGTATGGAAGGTAATAATGTTAATGCAAGTTAATGAATAGCTAATTTAGTGCGATCCCAATTAATTGAAAACAATTGTAAGGTTATAATTGATTGTAAATAGTAAATTGGGAAATAAATGCAAAGGTATATTAGTGGATGTAATAATACGTAATAAACTGGAATTAGATAAATTCAATGTTAGATAAGTGATTATATTATAATATTTGTTGGTTGATAATAAAGTATGAATGAGATTAACCTTGGCTAATGGTGATAATTATTAACTGTTTACCTATTTACTTAAATTAGAGCTAAATCCATTGCAATTAATTAACGTAATTAAATACTATGTTAATATGAATTTAGGTAATGACTGTAAAATATTAGGGTAATTGGATATATAGTAATGTCAAACTTATCCATAAGAGGATGATTGATTAAATAAAGAGATTGGAACCACATTGAATTAATTTATTGAAATTAATTGAAATCAATTTGAAATAACTTGATTTTTGCATAAATTCTTCATACGATGGAATTTGGACTTGAAACCTGTTCCATTGATTTTAAAATATTTGAAAACATATATTTTGATATATGGGTTGACCCATTTCCGTTCCGAAATCGAAACGGGCTTTTCGGGTCAATTATGTTCAAAACTCAAATCAATCTTGTCCATCTACTCTATTTTCTGCTTTGTCTATAAATACCTCAGTATAAACCATAATTGTTCCTCATTGTCATTTGTCTGTACATACATCTCCTTCTTAGCTCCTCATTCCAATGGCAGACAAAACCTAATTCCCAAATTTCAAAATCTAATTTCAAAAAAATAAAAAAATAAAAAAATTCAAACCTGCAGCAACTTCGGGTTGCGCTTCGGGTTTCAGAAGCAAAAACCCTAGAGATGCTTCGGGTCAGGAAGAAAATGCCTCGGGTCTCCGGGTCATTTTGGCAAAAACTCAGAGCAAGCACTGGGGATTTGAGGCGGCGGACCGAAGTTGAACCCGTAGTCGACCGAGGACCAGAATTTTTCAATCTTCAAATTTTCATAACTTTTTCATACGAGCTCGGATTTGGACGTGGTTTGTTTTGCTGAGATCGTATCGAAATTCCGGACACTATGACGCTGGTTTGGATGAATTTGGAGACTGTTCAAATTTTGGGTTTAAATTGGATTTAAATTCAATTTAAATCCAAAGGTGAGTGTTTTAACCCACTCACAACTACTAAAATTTCTTCTGTGTGTTAAATTAATTGTTGATGTGATTAAATTTTTATTTATGACTGTTTGGCATATTTTTAATCATCATCTCAGTTAAATTGAATTTATTGGATTAAGTTGTTATTTAATTTATTATTACATTTAAACTGCCAGTTAAATTATGTGGAAATTAGCCACAAGGGCCTCTTTAGCAAGTGGAATTAGTTTCTAGGACACACAACTGAAATAATTACTTTCAAGGACAAAACGTAAAATAATTAGTTTTTAGGGCCTAAAAACCTTTGAAATTATGTCCTTGAAAGTAATTGGACTGCTGACTTTGTCCTTGAAAGTAATTATTCTGCTGACTTTGGCCTTGAAAGTAATTTCTTTGAATGTGTGTCCTAGAAACTAATTGGACTACAAAGTTTGTCCTTCTGGTGAAATGCCCCTTAAATTATTATTTGATTTATTATTGCATTTAAACTGCCAGTTAAATCGTTATATAATTTATTTTTGAATATAAACTGCCAGTTAAATTGTTATATAATTTATTTTTTTGAATATAAACTGCCAGTAAATACCTGTTATTTATTTTCTGTTCTGTATTGATGTTATTGTTGAATTGGATGATGATTGTGATAAATGGTTGATGGTTGATATTGGATGAATGGATGTTGTATTTATATTCTTATAAACTGCAAGTTGTTATGCATTTTTATTTCATTCGGGATTGCGGTTTGAAATGATATATAATCGTATTTTTATTTTTAAATTGCGGATTGAAATGATAAATATCCGTATCACTTGACCATAGGATAGAAAATCATATACAGACACCGTCGGTTTATATATATATATATATATATATATATATATATATTTGGAACGATTTCTATGGGTTTTGGAAAATAAGGGTTTATATATATACTAATTTTGATATTATATAAATATTATTTTATATATAGTTAAATTCTAAAATTTAAGCTATGTATAACTTGATGATGTTTTAATTTTGATTTACAAATATTTCAAGTTTGAGCTTTATTTAAGGGATATTGAATTTATTAAATAAATATTTCTAAACTAAATAATAGTAAATTGAATTAAGGTATATATAAGATTATCATATTAGGTTGGGAATTTTGGAATATTTAAAGACTTGAAATATATCAAAATTGAAATGTTTTATTTAAATTAAGGTATTATTGTTTTCAAAGTGTTGGTTTTCGAAATTGTTATAACTTTGAAAGTAATATGGTTTGAAAAATGAATTTATTTGAAATAGAATTTATGTAAAAATTATCTATGAATATATTGATTGGAAACCTATTGAAATTGAAAATTTAGAATATGACTTCAAAATGTGGTTTGGGTTTAAGATGATTTAAAAGGATATTTCAAGTTTATCTAAATTAAAGAAAGATTAGTGATTGGAAATTGGGTTTTATTTAAATAAGATATTATTGAATTGTTTTGGAAATGGAAATGATATATTATTGAATTGGATTTTGAAATGGAAATAATACATTGATAATTTGGGTTTGAAATAGCAATAATATTTTGGTTTTAAAGTATATACTATTTTGAAGTAAAGGATATGGTTTTGAAATGGCAAAAATATTTTGGTTTTAAAGTATATACTATTTTGAAGTAAAGGATATGGTTTTGAAATGGCAAAAATATTTTGGTTTTAAAGTATATACTATTTTGAAGTAAAGGATATGGTTTTGAAATGGCAAAAATATTTGGGTTTTAAAGTATATACTATTTTGAAGTAAAGGATATGGTTTTGAAATGGCAAAAATATTTTGGTTTTAAAGTATACACTATTTTGAAGTAAAGGATATGGTTTTGAAATGGAAAAAATATTTTGGTTTTAAAGTATATACTATTTTGAAGTAAAGGATATGGTTTTGAAATGGAAAAAATATTTTGGTTTTAAAGTATATATTATTTTGAAGTAAAGGATATGGTTTTGAAATGGCAAAAATATTTTTGTTTTACAGTATATACTATTTTGAAGTAAAGGATATGGTTTGAAATGGCAATAATATTTTGGTTTTTGAAGTATATACTATTTGGAAATAAAGAATATGTTTTGAAAAGGCAATGATTGTGTTTTTTAAAAGTATATATTTTTAAATGACCACGGTGTTATAATAACGTTTGGTTGTTAAAGAGACCGGGATCAGATATGGACATACTCTCTGCCGATACCGAAAACCACTTTGACAACTGTGTACGCAGTGGAGTTTCCAGAATGAAGTAGGATGGTGGCGACGATCCTAAGGTATATACGTGGACCCAACTCCCGTGAGTTGGCATAAGGTGGCTAAAACAGGAGCGATCGACGGGCCAAGGAGGTAGCACCTCTGATCGGACACACTTCTTCGATACCATTCTATTACTTGTGATTGATTTGGTGCACACCCTTGATTTGGGAGTGTTGTTCGAGGTGGGCGGTAGTGGCTTCTATGCATCACCACCAGTCCGGATGCGTAATTGGTATATCTACCCTGGCATTGCCTTGTGTGCCGTGTCACCTACCATATCGAGCTTTACTACGAGTTTCTATTTGTGTCGTACCTATGGAGTATCTTCTCGTAGCCTCTCGGGGTATGCAGGTACTGTATAGACTATTGGCATTATTTTGTGTTAAGGGCTATATGGGTAACCCCTTAACGCTATTTAAAAGTATGTTTATTTTATGATTAGACATTATTATAATAGCGAATATTACTACATAGTAAATAGTTTAACGGATCCTTAGGGGATGTGAATCCCGAGCATCTCTTAAGTTACTACACTCATGTTAGACACTGGATAGGAGATGTCAAATCTCGTAAACATCTCTGACGCCGTTCCACTCATATATTTACCATTGATTTAACTTACATAAGATCTTTTAGTTCTGACTCGAGTGTTTTGTCTTTTCAATTCGCTCGGGTCAGCCTGAGCATTTCTGGATTTGAAGGCCTTAATTCTGGAGGACGAAGACGAAGAATTATTATTACTATTTGTTATATATTCCACTACACCATTGTATTCCTCTGCATTATTAATATTCTCGGGTATGTGTAACTCTGATATGTATTGTATAAGTATAATCAAATGTTTGTAAAACAGCTTCATGAACTGTTATTTGATTATTATATTTTATCGTTCCGCTGCAAGATTCTATTTTGTTTCTTTTATTTCTCCACTTTTTCTTATTTACCCCATAACAATCCTCCCTTCTGTATGGTTTAAGTTGGCACGTGTGTCTGCTTAAGCTTACAAAAAGGTGGGATGTTACATCTGGTATCAGAGCTTTCGTTTAGCGATAAACCCTAGCTTTGTGGGGTCTGACTCTTTATCAATAGGGTAGTAATACCCTATGATGAGTCATTGAGAGTATAGATATATATATATATATATATATATATCTATGAGAGAGCGTATTTGTTAGTGTTATAAAAAGGTTTTGTTATTGTGTTAATTTGTTCCATTTTGTATTTATAAATTCTGGTTGGTGCATAGGACGCTATGACATCAATAGGGATTTCTAAACACTTAATAGGACAGACCGACATAATATTTGTTTTAAAATATAGGTGAATGAAATAATTTTGTCTATTGTATATTTTATATATAAAATAATATATTTTATAAGTGATATATATTTGGTTGTCATATATTGGTTGTTAGGTAGTGAAATTTATAAATATTGGTTGGAAATAAGATTTAAAATAAAAGTAAATGAAAACTGGAAATTTTAGAACTTAAGTTCCGGGGTTTTTGAAAATTTCTTTTGAATGATTTTGAAATATAATAATAATATTATTAGAAGTATTTTCTGATATAAATATTTCAATACAATTCGAAAGAATTGTTTTAAAAAAAAATTTGGAAATAAATAAGTTCTGTACTCCCCTCTCTGTCGTTGGAAAATAATTTCGGTGATGTGTGCACGCATCATCGACATTCATTTTCGAGTTTCGAAGTGGGAAGGCCACTGTAGTATTTTTACTGCAGATTTATTTTGATAAACAAATATAAATTTTAATTTTTTTAATATAATTAGATATATAAGTTGCAAGTATATACATTTATCTATTATTTTAAAATGATTTGAATAAAACCCGGTATTTAATTCCTAAGTTTCCGTTAATTAATGAATTAGTGTAGTGAAATGAAATTCAACTAACAAATTGAAACCTCTAAAGGAAATAAGAGATTGAATGCTAAGTTATAAATGGAATTAAAATGAAGTTGAAGTTTGTAACTTATAAAACAAAAGATATAATTATTGAACATTTAATATAAATTAAAAGAAATGAGATAGACTTGTATGATTTTCAATTGCATTCTTTAACATATATATGACTTACCAACTATAAAAAGTTAAAATGTTAAAAGAAAATGTAATAGGAAATCTTACAAGTAAAATTTGAAATAATGAAAGTATTCAATGAAATTCTTTAATAAATAAGAGTTGGAAGTTATAGTTGGTATAAACTTAAGTATAATTGAAAGGCTACTAATTAAATAAATAGAAAGGTAAGTATTATAAATAAATGATTATAAACTTAAGTAGTTGAATTGATATGCTAAGAAATTTGAATTGAACATAAATACCATAATTAAATAGATGTAAATAAATGAAATTAAGTAATAATGTATGAGTGAATAAATATAATGCAAAAAAAACTGACATGATCTGAATAAATGAAAATGAATATTTGCAAGTAATAAGTGAAAATAAATGAAATAAACATTGAATCAATGAATAAAAGTAAATGTTTGTAAGAAGTAAATGTAAATTAAAAAGACAAATCATTATATGAATGAAAAAGAAATAAAACAATAAATATTATGAGATGAAATTAATAAGAATGAACTTAATTTATTGTTGAAATTGTTGTTTGTTTTGGTTTATGGTTTTTTTGAGTAAAGGATATTTTAATTGCTTAGATGTATGAATAATCTATTAGGTTTATCTAAGACTGTTAAGTAAATGGAATACTTCATAGTTATTTGTCATTCTATGTGTCAAGACCCGATTCTTCGACTTCCGAAAGTCGACATTAATACGTCCACTGTATCAACTGCCGAACAATCGAATGCCGGAAAACCGAACCCTGAGGGTTTAAAAAGAAGAGGTAGAAGAAGACAGAAGAAAAAGAGAGCAGAAAAACAGAAACAGAAACAATATCAGAATCTCACATTCGCAGCGGAACAATATACAATAGATAATCACTAGTCTTTCAAACAAAGAACTATATCAGTTTATACAATACATCATCAGAGTCAATATACAACTCAATACAACAATGGACAGTTATATAAACTTGTCCTCATACAGAATACACAGCAGAATAAATAAACAAGTACGGGTGTACGTCGCCATCCAACTCGCCTCCAAAGCTCCAGAATATCCAGAATATCCTGATAACATAACTCTAGGCTGCCTGTGTGGAAAATTTATAGGCACCCAGAGTTTAGAAAGGGAACAATAAACTCCGAGTCAGTCATGGTGACTGGTGTGAGATCGTAAAACAGTTATTTTCACAAAGAAAATAAAACAAATTCGCAATGCTTTTGGAAAATGAAACTACCATAAGGCCTCCCACCACACACACAATGCAAATGCAGAATTGGAGGAGATTTCTCCTTATGATAGTCAAAGATGCTTACTACGAAAGATCGGTTGATATTATTATTAATGTCTAGTGTGGAAAACATTTCGAAAGTATAATATTAATCTTAGCCAGCATAGACATTCCGAACTATGCCTACTATAGCTACCATCTAAACAGTGGTGACCACCATAAGTAAATGGCAGGTTCTACAACTAAAACCGTAAAGGTTCGTATTGGGAAATGGATTTCCAATAAATGGTCAGGTAAGGAACTTCCCACTGTCAATGGGTACGCCTCTGGATGGACGTCCCGAGAACCTAACCGGATCTCTGCCAACACAAGGCCGGGTTACCCCTTACATTGGGTAACTACTACACGAATATGCCACCCCCCCGGTCCTTTGGGACAGCTCCATACCAAGATACCACCCTTTTCCAGAAGGAAATGACATACCCTAAAGGGAGCGACCCTCATAACCTTGCCGCATCATTCCTGTTTCGACCATTTCCGGGTTGTGAGGTCCGATGAGGTCTCGTCCACAAAGCTACGCTTTTTCACAAAGCCATGCTTTGATCACAAATGATCAACGAATGATCAACACACAGCAACACTCGGCATGCCACATTACCAAATTGGGAGTATATCGCTGATAACCTTCAACTACATAACCTCTGAGCTCGTACGTCTCGGAGAAGGGTGTTAAGCTAAGAGAATAAATTCTCCACCACCAACAGAAATGTATTTGAGAGAAATCAACTTTATATCTCAAAATGTAATGTCAGACATGTAACCATACAAGTCTGTTCCTGGTTCGAACAGAACCGAAGGCACTTCCAAAGAAGCCCTTGCAATCCGGGTATTCACAATCCCGATCAAATTTCCCATCACATAGGAAATCTCTATACCGGAGCAACCCGGTGAAGAGACAATCGATAGGTCATCCTATCGTTTTCACAAATACCCAGTCTTCACCACCGGTCTTCAATTGCAATTCATAACGTCGTATCATTTATTCGGAATGGGTTATATGACACAAAGTCCTCTCCCAGCTAAACCGAATAATGAGCGCTTGTTTTAAAAACAAATTCAAATGCCATTTCAAAGGCAAATATTGATAGTCAGTGATTTAACTATCAAACAACATTCACAACAATCATCAGATTTAAATAATTTTCCCAAATTATTTATTTTCAAAATATCTTCACAAGATATACATTTTTCCACACTTCAACATTTTGAAAACAAATTTCAAATCACTTTTCATCTTTCAACTTTTGAAAATAAATTTCAAATCAATTTCCTTACGCGGAATATATTTCCAAATATTTCTTTTAAAAACCAACTTTAGAACTTTTAATTTATATTTTTAAAAGCTACTTTGGAAATATACTCGGCTTTATAGTGAGAATACACTTTCATTTCAAAATGGTCCATTTAAACCAATTAAATAAACCCTTATCGATTTATTTTAAATTTACATCCCAAATCTGTAAATTTATTTCCACACTTTAAAAATAAATTAGTGTTTATTTTTAAAACAAATTTCCCTTTTCTTTATAAATTCCTTTTTGAATTTATATTCCCAAATATTAAATTTTTATACGATTTTTCAAATTGATTTCTCAAATTATTTACTTTCAACTCCAAAATCAAATTCCAAATTTATTTCCAAATTTATTTCAACACCAAATCAATTTTTTTCAAATTGATTCTCAAGTTTATTTTCAAATGAAACAGATCATTTGCAAATTTATTTCTAAGTTTACTTCCAAATACCAAATCATTTTACAAATCAATTTCCAATTCATTTTTCAAACACTAAATCAATTACAAATTGATTTCTAAATTTATTCCTAACATTAAATCAATTACAAATTGATTTACAAGTTTATTTCAAATAACAAACTAATTTTCCATTCAAACTCTAAATCAATTATCTTATAAATTTTCTAAAGATTTATTTTCCAATACCAAATCAATTGGATTTCAAACAAATTCATCACTTTTTTAATAAATCCCTTTATTCTTTCCAAATTATTTAAAATTCCATTTTCAATAAATTCTTCAACTTTTAAACGATATTACTTAAAATCCTTTGCCATATTTTGGAAATTTATTCGATAAGATTACAAAAATCAATTTTAATACTTTAATTCCTTCTTTTAAATTCAACCAATCTTTTCAAAAAGAATTTACTTAAAATTTCCAACTTTAAATTCAAAAATCCAATTTCATTTATTTTTGGTATCCAGCGATACCAAAAATACATTTGGCTAAATTTTAGCCTTCAACAATTTCAATCACAAATATAATCATACACGGATTATAATTAAATCAACACACAACATTGAAATAAATTCAAATATTTGAGGAATCTAGTCGGATCCCTCCAACCTGTTTCCCTGCATCCACAGATTTTAGCACAATACCAATTCCACTTCGAGGTGGAATATCGCGGTATATGGGATTTATAAAATATCATCCGCTATTATGCGGCGCAATAGGGTCTCATCCGCTATATAATGCGGGAAAATCAATCACCAATATATATATATATATATTCCAATATATATATAGCTATATACTACTATATATATACTATCACAATCCAAACAGTCAATCAATCAATAACTGCAATTCAAATTTTTATTCGAGTGAGAAGATCTCACCTTTTCTTTTATTTGTAATCCCATTTCCATTCCAGTTTATTTCTTTCAGATATTGACCTTGTATAAACAATTTATACAATTTATTAATATTCGAAATAAATTTAATAATCAATTTCCATGTAATAAATTTTAATTCTCAAATGATTTAATCTTAACTAATGATTAAATTTTTTATGAAAAATTAAATTTCAACTAGTTTCCTTTAATATTCAAAATTCCTTTTAAACTGGTAACAGAGATATTTTTATACTTTATTGTAAAACAAAATTTCATTTCTATATAAATTTGAACATTATAAGGTTTCATAAATATTCGAATAAATCGAACCATTAATTTCCATTTTATAAATTGCTTAACTAAAAATTAAATTTTTTAAACAAATTTTCTTTTAAAAATTTTCTTAGTAACTAAAAATAATTAAATAGTTTAATTGAAAATTTTATCACCTTAATAAATTATTATTATTATTATTTTTATACAACTTAATAAATCAAAATATATGCATGTACGTATATATATATATTTATATAAACGTCATTATCTATTTACTGTTTTGCAAAAATATATTTTAATTTAAATCAAGATTAACTTTAAAATTTTAAAAACTGCCTAACCACTAAAATTTCTTTACTGTAATGTATACGTACATATATAATTTTAAATAAAATAAAATCAAAAAGAAAAAATCGAATACCTCATTGTACCAGGCTCGAGTTCGAGCCACTACACTCGCCGCCACTACACGAAGCGCCTACGGCCACGACTTCGCTGACCATCGACTAACTCGCGACCTTCCAAAACCCTCTCGCCCATGCGCCGCTGCCTCTTACGTCGCGATCCACGAATGCGACCACCAACGACGATGCAGTCGACCCCCTCCTCCTTGAACTCGCGTATACTCCTCGCGCGCGCCTGCCAATTTCTTCTCTACGAGCACTCGCGACTTCGATTTTTGATCAATCGCATGCGAGATAGCTCCGTCGTTTTATTTTTTTTTCAAAATCGTGGATTTGGTTTTGATTTCTGACAAGTTCGTTTGAAGGCTTCGGCCATGGTTGTTTTAAGATTTTAATCACCATTTGATTTGGGAAGGAGAAATAAAAGTGAAGACTTCGTATATCTATTTTATTTTCCTTTTTGAAATTATCTGCGTGCTATTGAAATGGGGATATGGGGAACAAGATGAGATAGTTGCGTGTGGAGAAAGGCTACGTTGATTTGAGAGGAAAAAGTATCGGTGTGAAAGAATACGGCTGATAGTTGACTAGGGTATATATATATATATATTATTAATTCAAATTCAAACCGTTCCGATAAATGCAACTCAAAATCTTGACCTCCTATCGAGGCGTTCCGCTAGGCGTTTATAAGGTTATATGCCTATTCCGAACACAATGGAAAGCTTCCGAGTCCAAATTCGATCGTATGGAGAAGACAGCTTTTTGGACCAGTTATAATATTAAAATTTCGATTTAATTTCAGTGCATTTATATATCGTACGGCCAAACAATCACTCCAAACATTACGAAAATTGAAATCCTATAATAATACAATATTACGGATCAAATGGAACTGGTTTCGTCAAATTTCGAGACTATGCCTCGAAACGCTATTTTTAAATTCAATTTAAACAACAAAATTTCAAAACTGAACAAATTACTTTCAAATTCAATTCTGAAGCTTCTATTATCTTCGGTATAATCAATATAAATTTCCTAAGCCATCAAATCATTTTTAACATGCTTAAAATTGAAG
Organism: Allium fistulosum; assembly: GCA_030737815.1. NCBI lineage: Eukaryota > Viridiplantae > Streptophyta > Magnoliopsida > Asparagales > Amaryllidaceae > Allium > Allium fistulosum. The sequence continues at coordinate 101,832,905 of CM060902.1, forward strand.
ATTCAAATTTTTACCCAATTTCGGTAAATTAAATTCAATAATTTAATTGCCAAATTCATTTTGATATTCGAATTTCAAATTAAACTATCATTCGAATATTTAAACTCAATTAAATATTCACATTTCAAATGTCAAAAATTCATGGTCGTTACAATCTTCCCCCCTTAAAAGAATTTCGTCCCGAAATTATAAGTCAAGAAGAATGCTCCAATACCCGTTTGCCATTTTCCCAAAACCCAAACAATTTTATCAACTCACCAAAATAATCTTTTATTAAAGATCTATTATCACTTCAACTAACTTTCCAAACACTTTCATAGTTTTAAACAACTTTATTTTACTTCACAATTCAAATTCAAATTTAAATTCAAATTTTAAATTATCCAAAATATCTCAAAAATTTTCTAACTCACTAAATTTCGAAAAATTTCACCAGCGTCTCCTTTGCGCGGCTAGCTCGGTACAACTACAAAATGTCCCTACAGACTCCTAAATTCCAAAAGAAAACAAAATGCCAAGTGGCAAAATCAGAAACCCATCAAAATTTCATACTGAAATTGAAATGCATACCTTATCTTCGAAATCAAAAATCCCAATTTTCCTTTCCTTTATAAATTCCTGTATATTTTACTTAACAACAATGTCCAAATTTACTTATTGGATTCCCAATACCAAATTTTACTTAAGAATTTCATTCTTTCATTTCTTAAGTTCAGCATAAGTATTCACATGTGTCACGTACTGAAATTTTCGACTTTCGAAAATTCGACATCGATACTCACTTTATCGACTGCCGAGCAATCGAGTGCCGGAAACTCCAATAGTGAGGGTTTTAAGAAAAAGAAAAAGTAGAAGAAGAAGAAGAAGATAGAAGAAAAAGAGAAGAAAGAAAGAAGAAGAACAACAGAAAACACATCAGAACAGAAAACAATATCAGAATCTTACACGTCGCAGCGGAACAATATACAATAGATAATTACTAGTCTTTTAAAACAAAGAACTATATCATTTTATACATACATCAATCATCAGAGTCAATATACAACAATGGACAGTTATATAAACTTGTCCTCATACAGAATACACAGCGGAATAAATACTATCAAATACAAATACTACGTCTCGTCATCCAGCTTATCCCCAAGCTCCAGAATATCCAGAATATCCTGATAATATAACTCTAGGCTGCCCGTGTGGAAATTGGTGGGCACCCAGAGTTTAGAAGGGAACAATAAACTCCGAGTCAGTCATGGTGACTGGTGTGAGATCGTAAAACAGTTATTCTTTAAAATAAACAACAGGAAAACTTTAATGTCAATTCGCAATGCTTTTGGAAAATGAAACTACCATAAGACCTCCCACCACACACACAATGCAAACGCAGACTTGGAGGAGATTTCTTCTTATGATAGTCAAAGATGCTTACTACGCAAAAATCAAATTCTTTTTGATATTATTATTAGTGCATAGTGGAAAACATTTCGAAAGTAGAATATATATCTTAGCCAGCATAGGTACCATTATATTATGCCTGCTATAGCTGCCTCCTGAGGAGACAGGTTATACAATTGAAATCGTAAAGGCTCGTATTGTTTCTTTGGATTTCCAACAAATGGTCAGGCTAAGGAACTTCCTATCCATGATGGGTACGTCCCTGGAATAGACGACCCGAGAACCTAACTAGATCTCTGCCAACACAAGGCCGGGTTACCTCTGCAAAAATAGGTAACTACTGACACGCGTATGCCATCCCCCGATCGTCACCGATCTTCCCGAGGATCCCCGATTCGCAACAACCACAAAGTAATAAATTTGCAGCAACCACAGAGGTTAAGTATGTGGGCTCCATACCATGATACCACCTTTATCCAGAAGGAATGACATACACTAAGGGGCGCTACTCCCTAGAACCTTGCCGCATCCTTCCTGTTTCGACCATTTCCGGGGTGTGAGGCTCGATGAAGTCTCGTCCACAAAGCTACGCTTTCTACAAAGCCCTGCTTCGGGTCAAACAAAAATGATCAACCTATGATCACAAAGATATAAGATCAAACAAATGATCATATCGCAAATGATCAAACACTGATCATTTCACAGCAACACTCAGTATGCCACGTTACCAAATTGGGAGTATATCGCTGATAAATTTCAACTACATCACCTCTGAGCTCGTACGTCTCAGGGAAGGGTGTTAAGCTAAGAGAATAAATTCTCCGCCACCAACAGAAATGTATTTGAAAGAAATCAGCTTTATATCTCAAATTGTAACGTCAGACACACAATCCATACAAGTCTGTTCCGGGATCGAACAGAACCGAAGGCACTTCTCACGAAGCCCTTGCATTTCCGGATAAATTTCTAATCACGTCCGGACTTCCCGTCACTAAGGGTGATAAAACCTCTAAATCGGAGATCAGCCGATGTAGAGTAACTCGACGGTAATCCTTCCGTTTTCAAAAATATCCGGTCTTCAACACCGGTCTTCGAATGCAATTCATAACGACGTATCACATATTCGGAATGGGTTATACGACCCCATGGTCCTTTCCCGGCTAACCCGAATAGTGAGCGATTATTCAAAAATAAGTGTGGCATTCAAATTCATCCAATCACAACATATACCATTCAAGGTAATTATTGATAGTCGGTTATTTAACTATCAATAAAGATGCGCAACATCATCAGATTCCAAATAATTTTCCAAATTATTTTATCTTCCAAAATATCTTTTACTAGATATAAAATTTCCACACTTCCAAAAATAAATCAATATTTTTTTTAAACAACTTCCCTTTCTTTTATAAATTCCATAGTGAATTTATATTTCAAAATATCTATTGATATACGATTTTCAATCGTTTTCAAATGTTCAATTTCAATTTATCTTTAAGAAGATAAAATCTCAAAACGTTCATTTCATATTGGAAAAGCATTTCCCTACTTATTTAATAATAAGTATTTCACAAATCATTTATTTTCAACACTTGGAAAATATTCGATATACTTAAATCAAATTAAGTATATATTTCATTCTTTAAGGAAATCATTTACTTTGACAACATTTATTTGAGTCAAAACGAATGTTACGTAAAACATCGTTACGACGACTCGAAATCACTAGTATAGGGATTCGGATTTAGATAGATATATAAATCCCAATACTACATTAAAAACATTTCCTTTTGGAAATGTTTTACTATAACAACAGTGTTATAGTCCACCATTTCCTTATTTTTTGAAAACGTCTATTTCAACAATAAATGTTGAAATCTATGATTTCGATAGTTCACACGTTTTAAAACATCTTTTAAAACAATTAACTTCATTTCCAATATCACTTTCCCAAAACCATATCCATTTTACTTAACAATATATTCACTGTCCAAAATCGTGAATATACTTCACTAATTACATTTCACTATTTTCTACACGTTTTATTTCAATAATAATTCGCTATCCAAAATCGCGAATATATCTTCTTTGATAATCTCCTATATTTAATTTATCAAATTCAATCGATTTCGAATTTATAAAACAACGTTTATAAATTCTATTTCTATTTTAATAACAACCTCGACTTATAAATCCTCTTTTTTGTCAACTTCTACAATTTTACTTATCAAATAAGTGATTTCGGATTTATAAACAACTTTTATAAATTTCACTTCTGTTTATAAAAACTTCAATCCCAAATCAATTTCGATATTGATTTAAAAATTTATTTATCACTACTAAGTAAATTCCTCATTTTTTTCTCAAATTATTCAATATTCTGTTTTAAAATGGATTCTTCAAATTGAAATCATTTTACATTGATTTCCCAATTTATTTCAATTTACCAATTAAATTTCTAGTTGGATTTCCAGCTTATCTTCTTTTAATAAATTCCTTTTTAAGGAAATAAATTTCAATCGTTTCTTTCAATCTATTTAAAAAATCCAAATTCTTAAATTAAATTCTTCAAATTTTAATCACTATTTTACGAAATCCATTTAATTAACATTTTCACTTGATTCTGGAATTAATTCGATAAGATTATAAAAATTAACTTTTTATACTTTAAAAATTCCTTTCTTCAAAATTTCTTCAATTTCAAAAATTGATTCACTTAGAAATTTTCTACTTGAATTTCAAAAATTCAATTTCGTTCATCTTTGGAATCCAATGATGTCAAACATCCATCCAGCTAAATTTTAGCTTTCAAACAATTTCCAGATATCAATATGATTAATAGCATCACCATAATCATTCACAGATTCATATCACAATAGAAATAAATTCAATCAATGTGAGGGGTCCAGTTGGATCCCTCCAACCTGTTTCCCTGCATCCACAGACGTTAGCACAATACCAATTCCACTTCGAGGTGGAATATCGCGGTATATGGGTTTTATAAAAATCCGCTTACTAACGGCGCAATAGGGTCTCATCCGCTATACGAGGCGGGAAATCATCAATCCAATATATACATATGCCAATATGTATATATTGCTATATATATAGATATATCCTATTATATCTAATAGCACATTCAATAGCAATCAACACAACCAATAACTGCAATTCAAATTTAAATCTGAGTGAGAAGATCTCACTTTAGCTATTATTTTGCGATCCAATTTCCATCTCTGTTTTGTTTTCTCGATTTTAACCTGGTATAAACAATTATACAGTTTTATTAATATTCGAAATAATCGAATAATAAATTTTCCGCTTGGTAATTTTAATTCCCCAATGATTTTATTTTCACCCAGTTTCTTTTAATAAATTTATTTAACTTAAAATTTTATATTTAAAAATAAACCCCCTTTATATAAATTTTTCTCTAGTAATCTAAATAGTTTTTAGATAAATCAAAAATACATTTATATTTTTATTTTATTTTTCTTTTGGAACTTCATATGTATTTGAATGTATATATTTCTATTAAATTAAAAACAGGTATATATTTATTTATTCTTTTCCCCATATATATAAAAATTCCACGGTGTATATTTATCTCTACACATGTATATAAATAAATTTTAAATCTAATAAAATAAGAAATTTTTTCTTACTGCCAAAACCGATCACAGCCCTTCCAGCTTCGACCACCAGCAATGCACAGAGCAACGCGCCACCGACTTCGAAAACCATCGCCTCGCGATGCCTCCCACATGCCTCGAGAACCACCTCTCAGCGACCAAATCGCCCCAGCCTCACGCCTTGATTCGCTGCGACTTCGAGTCGAACGACTCTCGCCTCTCGAGTTTCTTCCCACAGCTGCCGACCCCAATTTCACGGTGCCAAGGCGAGCGCCTCCACCATCGCGACAATGTACGCGACTTCCCAAATCTCCAGCTCCAGTTCGAGCTCTCCCCTTTTCACTGCGTGCGCTTGTAGCCAGAGACGACGCGACCCGCTTCCTCATCCTTGCAATCGAAATCCCCTCGAGTTTTTTCCCTTTGACTCGCGAAAACGAATCGAGCTGGTGACGTAAATTTGAAAAGAACGATACCGGAATCGTTCGTTTGTTTTGGAACGAGAGGTTTAGTAGTTTTTTTCTTTTCGAACTGATTTGAGTTTTAAAACGAGAATGAACGAATTTGAAGAGAGGAGAAACATCGGCCATTATCATTTCCTTTGTTTTGAACGAGAGTATGGCTTTGATTTATTTTAAAACGAAGAAAACAGGCAACCACTACTTTGTAACGAAGGGTAAGCTTTGCACGATAAACTTCGTGATTTTAGGCGTATTTTCAGGCATGAGGTAAGGGAGAGGAACGTGTTGTCTTTGACTTAGTTAAAAATTTAAATTTAAAATTTAAATTCAATTTAAATTTTCAACGCGTTAATGTGTCGTGTGCTCACGTATCAACACCGAAAAATACGAAATTTGAAATCCAGTAATAATTCAATATTACGGACCCAATGGAACTGGTTTCGTCGAATTCCGAGACTGCGCCTCGGACGGCTATTTTCAAATATCAATTTGAACGATATAATTTCAAACTGAACAATTCAATTTCAAATTCGATTCTGAAGCTTCAATTATCTTCAGTATTATCAATACGAATTTTAAAAGCTTTTGAAATATTTTTCTTCAGCTAAAAATTGAAGTTTCAAATTTTAATTCAACTATCAATAGATTAAATTTTATAATTTAATCGTCCGTTTCAAAGTTATATTCGGGATTCAAATTAAATCATCATTCAAATATTTAAAATTAATTAAATATTCTCAATTTAATTTGTTCAAAATTCTGGGTCGTTACACACTTCCCCCCTTAAAATAATTTCGTCCTCGAAATTAAAAGTTAGGAAAAAAGGTCCTTAACTCGTCTACTATTTTTCACAATCTAATAGTTTTATCAATTTATCACAACAAATCTTTCTACTAAAGATTCATTATTAATTCAACTAAATTTCAACTTCAACTATAAGTTCAAACAACATTGTTTAACTTCTCAATTCGAATTCGAGTTTAAATTCAAATTTTAAACTTTCAAATTTTTCTCAAAAATCTCTAACGCCCTAAATTTCCGAAAAATTTCGCCAGCGTCTCCTTTGCGCGGCTAATACGGCACGACTACAAAACGTCCCTACGGACTCTCAGATTTCAAAAAGAAAAAGAAAAAGCCAAGCGGCTAGAGAAATAAGTCATCAAATCTCATATTCAAATTTAAATACATACCTTTTTCGAGCAATTCAAATTCATCTTTGAAATAAATTTTCCAATTCCTTTTATAACACCTGTATGTCCTACTAGCCATAATATCTAGTTACACATTCAAATCATTTTGCAAATTCTGTTACAAAATTTTCAATATAACTGCTTATATCATCATTACTTCACTATTGAAGTTACACCTATTCAATTTTGTTCAATCTTTACATTTCACATTAATTTGAATTCAGTTCACAATTTCAATTCTACTTGAATTCAATTTATCTTCAATTCTGGAATATTGAATTTATCAATTATCTTTCATTCATAACTGCACTATTTTAAATTAGTTCCAATTACTAATTCAAATTGATATCAATTCAATTTATTTTAATTCTACTTCGGTTAAATCTACTTATCTTTAAACGGATTTCCAATTTCCATACGAATTTTAATTCATCTTTCATTTACAATTATTCAACTCAATTTATTGCTTACAAATTCTAAATGAATTACAACTTTAAATTTTACTTTCATTCATTCAAATTTATTCACTTATACTTTCTTTAATCCAACTTAAAATTCCTTAAGTTAAATTTATTCAATCTAAATTCACAACAAATTGTATAAGTTATCAATTCATTTATTATTCTCATAAATATTTTTATATAGCATTCCAGAGTTTACCAACATTTCAAAGACATTTTGAAAACAATTCAAATTATCCTTTGAATTTCCAAAACTAAACCCAAATTTTTCAAACAACTTCTATTTAAAACAATTTGGCAGCAATTCCTCTTTTGGAAACCCGAAAATGAACACCGGTGATGTCGCGATCATTACCGAAGTTATTTTCCAGTGACCGAAAAGAGTTTAGAGCTTTTCATCTCTCCAAAATACTTTTCAAACCTTTGAAATTCATTTTCAAATCAAAAAGAAATTTAAACTTTTCAAATCTCCAAAATTTTTAAATTCTTTTGAAAACATTTCCAAAAACTTCTCTGGAATCCCGTTTCAAATTACAAATCACATTTATAATTTATATTCTTTAAATTTCATTTGTATATGGATTTATTTCTTTATCTTTCAATTCATATTTATAGATTTCATTCATTAAATGAATTTATCTTCAATCTTTGGTTATTATTTTAATTCCTCATTCCATTTCATATAACAATGATAATAATTCAATGTTATTATTTTATAACAACCAAACATCCATATACTATGATAATTCATAGAAAATCATTTCTTTTCTATACAAAAATAGTTTTGGGTAAAATTATTTCATTTACCCTATTTTAAAACAGTACTGTGTCGGTTTATCTTGTTTAAGAGTTTAGAAACCCCTATCGATTACAGTTAGCTAGACTGCACCGACCAGAATCCATAAACAATCAACCGATAAGTCAACACAATACAAAACAAATTTTTATATTCAATAACAAATACGTGCTCATATCTATTATTATACTCAACTCATTCTAGAGTACTGCTGACTCTATCTCTAATGAGTAACACCCAACAGAGCAGGGTTGTCGCTTAACCATATGCTCTGATACCACTTTGTCACGTACCGAAATTTTCGACTTTCGAAAATTCGACATCGATACTCACTTTATCGACTGCCGAGCAATCGAGTGCCGGAAACTCCAATAATGAGGGTTTTAAGAAAAAGAAAAAGTAGTAGAAGAAGAAGAAGATAGAAGAAAAAGAGAAGAAAGAAAGAAGAAGAACAACAGAAAACACATCAGAACAGAAAACAATATCAGAATCTTACACGTCGCAGCGGAACAATATACAATAGATAATTACTAGTCTTTTAAAACAAAGAACTATATCATTTTATACATACATCAATCATCAGAGTCAATATACAACAATGGACAGTTATATAAACTTGTCCTCATACAGAATACACAGCGGAATAAATACTATCAGATACAAATACTACGTCTCGTCATCCAGCTTATCCCCAAGCTCCAGAATATCCAGAATATCCTGATAATATAACTCTAGGCTGCCCGTGTGGAAATTGGTGGGCACCCAGAGTTTAGAAGGGAACAATAAACTCCGAGTCAGTCATGGTGACTGGTGTGAGATCGTAAAACAGTTATTCTTTAAAATAAACAACAGGAAAACTTTAATGTCAATTCGCAATGCTTTTGGAAAATGAAACTACCATAAGACCTCCCACCACACACACAATGCAAACGCAGACTTGGAGGAGATTTCTTCTTATGATAGTCAAAGATGCTTACTACGCAAAAATCAAATTCTTTTTGATATTATTATTAGTGCATAGTGGAAAACATGTCGAAAGTAGAATATAAATCTTAGCCAGCATAGGTACCATTATATTATGCCTGCTATAGCTGCCTCTTGAGGAGACAGGTTATACAATTGAAATCGTAAAGGCTCGTATTGTTTCTTTGGATTTCCAACAAATGGTCAGGCTAAGGAACTTCCTATCCACGATGGGTACGTCCCTGGAATAGACGACCCGAGAACCTAACCGGATCTCTGCCAACACAAGGCCGGGTTGCCTCTGCAAAAATAGGTAACTACTGACACGCGTATGCCATCCCCCGATCGTCACCGATCTTCCCGAGGATCCCCGATTCGCAACAACCACAAAGTAATAAATTTGCAGCAACCACAGAGGTTAAGTATCTGGGCTCCATACCATGATACCACCTTTATCCAGAAGGAATGACATACACTAAGGGGCGCTACTCCCTAGAACCTTGCCGCATCCTTCCTGTTTCGACCATTTCCGGGGTGTGAGGCTCGATGAAGTCTCGTCCACAAAGCTACGCTTTCTACAAAGCCCTGCTTCGGGTCAAACAAAAAATATCAACCTATGATCACAAAGATATAAGATCAAACAAATGATCATATCGCAAATGATCAAACACTGATCATTTCACAGCAACATTCAGTATGCCACGTTACCAAATTGGGAGTATATCGCTGATAAATTTCAACTACATCACCTCTGAGCTCGTACGTCTCAGAGAAGGGTGTTAAGCTAAAAAGAATAAATTCTCCGCCACCAACAGAAATGTATTTGAAAGAAATCAGCTTTATATCTCAAATTGTAACGTCAGACACACAATCCATACAAGTCTGTTCCGGGATCGAACAGAACCGAAGGCACTTCTCACGAAGCCCTTGCATTTCCGGATAAATTTCTAATCACGTCCGGACTTCCCGTCACTAAGGGTGATAAAACCTCTAAATCGGAGATCAGCCGATGTAGAGTAACTCGACGGTAATCCTTCCGTTTTCAAAAATATCCGGTCTTCAACACCGGTCTTCGAATGCAATTCATAACGACGTATCACATATTCGGAATGGGTTATACGACCCCATGGTCCTTTCCCGGCTAACCCGAATAGTGAGCGATTATTCAAAAATAAGTGTGGCATTCAAATTCATCCAATCACAACAAATACCATTCAAGGTAATTATTGATAGTCGGTTATTTAACTATCAATAAAGATGCGCAACATCATCAGATTCCAAATAATTTTCCAAATTATTTTATCTTCCAAAATATCTTTTACTAGATATAAAATTTCCACACTTCCAAAAATAAATCAATATTTTTTTTTTAAACAACTTCCCTTTCTTTTATAAATTCCATAGTGAATTTATATTTCAAAATATCTATTGATATACGATTTTCAATCGTTTTCAAATGTTCAATTTCAATTTATCTTTAAGAAGATAAAATCTCAAAACGTTCATTTCATATTGGAAAAGCATTTCCCTACTTATTTAATAATAAGTATTTCACAAATCATTTATTTTCAACACTTGGAAAATATTCGATATACTTAAATCAAATTAAGTATATATTTCATTCTTTAAGGAAATCATTTACTTTGACAACATTTATTTGAGTCAAAACGAATGTTACGTAAAACATCGTTACGACGACTCGAAATCACTAGTATAGGGATTCAGATTTAGATAGATATATAAATCCCAATACTACATTAAAAACATTTCCTTTTGGAAATGTTTTACTATAACAACAGTGTTATAGTCCACCATTTCCTTATTTTTCGAAAACGTCTATTTCAACAATAAATGTTGAAATCTATGATTTCGATAGTTCACACGTTTTAAAACATCTTTTAAAACAATTAACTTCATTTCCAATATCACTTTCCCAAAACCATATCCATTTTACTTAACAATATATTCACTGTCCAAAATTGTGAATATACTTCACTAATTACATTTCACTATTTTCTACACGTTTTATTTCAATAATAAATCGCTATCCAAAATCGCGAATATATCTTCTTTGATAATCTCCTATATTTAATTTATCAAATTCAATCGATTTCGAATTTATAAAACAACGTTTATAAATTCTATTTCTATTTTAATAACAACCTCGACTTATAAATCCTCATTTTTGTCAACTTCTACAATTTTACTTATCAAATAAGTGATTTCGGATTTATAAACAACTTTTATAAATTTCACTTCTGTTTATAAAAACTTCAATCCCAAATCAATTTCGATATTGATTTAAAAATTTATTTATCACTACTAAGTAAATTCCTCATTTTTTCTCAAATTATTCAATATTCTGTTTTAAAAAGGATTCTTCAAATTGAAATCATTTTACATTGATTTCCCAATTTATTTCAATTTACCAATTAAATTTCTAGTTGGATTTCCAGCTTATCTTCTTTTAATAAATTCATTTTTAAGGAAATAAATTTCAATCGTTTCTTTCAATCTATTTAAAAAATCCAAATTCTTAAATTAAATTCTTCAAATTTTAATCACTATTTTATGAAATCCATTTAATTAACATTTTCACTTGATTCTGGAATTAATTCGATAAGATTATAAAAATTAACTTTTTATACTTTAAAAATTCCTTTCTTCAAAATTTCTTCAATTTCAAAAATTGATTCACTTAGAAATTTTCTACTTGAATTTCAAAAATTCAATTTCGTTTATCTTTGGAATCCAATGATGTCAAACATCCATCCAGCTAAATTTTAGCTTTCAAACAATTTCCAGATATCAATATGATTAATAGCATCACCATAATCATTCACAGATTCATATCACAATAGAAATAAATTCAATCAATGTGAGGGGTCCAGTTGGATCCCTCCAACCTGTTTCCCTGCATCCACAGACGTTAGCACAATACCAATTCCACTTCGAGTTGGAATATCACGGTATATGGGTTTTATAAAAATCCGCTTACTAACGGCGCAATAGGGTCTCATCCGCTATACGAGGCGGGAAATCATCAATCCAATATATACATATGCCAATATGTATATATTGCTATATATATAGATATATCCTATTATATCTAATAGCACATTCAATAGCAATCAACACAACCAATAACTGCAATTCAAATTTAAATCTGAGTGAGAAGATCTCACTTTAGCTATTATTTTGCGATCCAATTTCCATCTCAGTTTTGTTTTCTCGATTTTAACCTGGTATAAACAATTATACAGTTTTATTAATATTCGAAATAATCGAATAATAAATTTTCCGCTTGGTAATTTTAATTCCCCAATGATTTTATTTTCACCCAGTTTCTTTTAATAAATTTATTTAACTTAAAATTTTATATTTAAAAATAAACCCCCTTTATATAAATTTTTCTCTAGTAATCTAAATAGTTTTTAGATAAATCAAAAATACATATATATTTTTATTTTATTTTTCTTTTGGAACTTCATATGTATTTGAATGTATATATTTCTATTAAATTAAAAACAGGTATATGTTTATTTATTCTTTTCCCCATATATATAAAAATTCCACGGTGTATATTTATCTCTACACATGTATATAAATAAATTTTAAATCTAATAAAATAAGAAATTTTTTCTTACTGCCAAAACCGATCACAGCCCTTCCAGCTTCGACCACCAGCAATGCACAGAGCAACGCGCCACCGACTTCGAAAACCATCGCCTCGCGATGCCTCCCACACGCCACGAGAACCACCTCTCAGCGACCAAATCGCCCCAGCCTCACGCCTTGATTCGCTGCGACTTCGAGTCGAACGACTCTCGCCTCTCGAGTTTCTTCCCACAGCTGCCGACCCCAATTTCACGGCGCCAAGGCGAGCGCCTCCACCATCGCGACAATGTACGCGACTTCCCAAATCTCCAGCTCCAGTTCGAGCTCTCCCCTTTTCACTGCGCGCGCTTGTAGCCAGAGACGACGCGACCAGCTTCCTCATCCTTGCAATCGAAATCCCCTCGAGTTTTTTCCCTTTGACTCGCGAAAACGAATCGAGCTGGTGACGTAAATTTGAAAAGAACGATACCGGAATCGTTCGTTTGTTTTGGAACGAGAGGTTTAGTAGTTTTTTTCTTTTCGAACTGATTTGAGTTTTAAAACGAGAACGAACGAATTTGAAGAGAGGAGAAACATCGGCCATCATCATTTCCTTTGTTTTGAATGAGAGTATGGCTTTGATTTATTTTAAAACAAAGAAAACAGGCAACCACTACTTTGTAACGAAGGGTAAGCTTTGCACGATAAACTTCGTGATTTTAGGCGTATTTTCAGGCGTGAGGTAAGGGAGAGGAACGTGCTGTCTTTGACTTAGTTAAAAATTTAAATTTAAAATTTAAATTCAATTTAAATTTTCAACGCGTTAATGTGTCGTGTGCTCACGTATCAACACCGAAAAATACGAAATTTGAAATCCGGTAATAATTCAATATTACGGACCCAATGGAACTGGTTTCGTCGAATTCCGAGACTGCGCCTCGGACGGCTATTTTCAAATATCAATTTGAACGATATAATTTCAAACTGAACAATTCAATTTCAAATTCGATTCTGAAGCTTCAATTATCTTCAGTATTATCAATACGAATTTTAAAAGCTTTTGAAATATTTTTCTTCAGCTAAAAAATGAAGTTTCAAATTTTAATTCAACTATCAATAGATTAAATTTTATAATTTAATCGTCCGTTTCAAAGTTATATTCAGGATTCAAATTAAATCATCATTCAAATATTGAAAATTAATTAAATATTCTCAATTTAATTTGTTCAAAATTCTGGGTCGTTACAACATGCTTCTTATATTTATTTTCACTTCACTAACAAAGTTGTATATTCATTTCCATTCAACTTTGCATTTTCAACTCCATTTGAATTCAATTTACAATTTCAATTCTATTTGAATTCATTTTATCTTCAAAAACCAAAAATTCAGTTTTCTAGTTCAATTCTTACATTTCCATTACAATTTGAAAAATCAATTTTCCGTTAACAAAAATTTTCCAAATTTTTCAAAATTTTTCTAACTCCCAAAATTTTCAGAAAATTTTGGCGGAGTCTCCTTTGTACGGAGGAGCTTTTTCAATTCGACAAAAGATATAAATATGTATACATCGACCCACACGGTCGGAAAAGCAGAAAAATAGTTCATATTTCATATTTTTATTGCGTAGGCGTACCTTTTTAGCATTTTAAGCAAAGCGGCTTATTATTAGCATTTCGCAACCCAAAATGCACCAAACGGCTTCCAAAAACCTATACTTACTCAGTTTAAACATGTAAGTGACATATATAGAAAATTATTAACATTCCACTTGTTTTCAATAGCAAACGCATAGTTTTTCATAAGCAACATATGTGATATTCATTCATAAGCACATTGTAACAACCAGCATATCTATCGATTTTATATTTAAATATTTTATCGTTAGTCGGATGTTAGTCCGAAAAGCTACTTTTTGCATACGGTCAAATTAGGACTCGAGACCACTCCCATTGAGTTCAAAACGACGTTTGCGATCTTTTTGAGTGTAAACTTCGATATGTTTGGAGATAGTGAAGTTTTCGTCACTTTTTCCCGCCTTTGACTTTGGTTTGGACTGCACCTTCTTAATTCAGCCCAACCCTCTTCCTCATTTGCTCAAACACTTCAAACTTTGTCAAAAATGGTGGTGGGAAAGAGAAATTAAAACTCCCAACTCAAATTCTATTGCAAATCCGAGATTCAACATCAAATTCAAGTAGAAGATTATGGATTCAAGCTTTGGATTGCTTCTCCTTGCTTTCAATCTCCATCTTCATCAAATTCCGTGAAAAGGTGAGATTTTTAATCTCACATCTCGCCTATAACTGTCATTGGGTTGTTGGAAATGACTTCCTATCACTTTAGCATTAATGTTTGCAACTGGTTTGGATTGGATTGGCGAAAAACTCCAATTTTCAGCGTTTTTGGAAAATTCCTGCACTTAAGTCGTTCTGGAAATGCTAGGTCGTTCGCGAGTTAAGCCTAAGTCGTAGGTCGTTCGCGTTGAAAAGTTACACGGAGCATAAGTCGTTCCAGGCCTTAAGTTGTTCTGGGTGTGCTAAGTCGTTCGCGAGTTAAGTGCTAAGTCGTGCGCGAGTTAAGAGTTAAGTCATTACCTTCTGCTACCTCGTCCTGGCTTAGGTCGTACTGGGATAAGTCGTTAAGTCGTATCGACTTTAGGTCGTTGGGTCGTACACCCTCTTAAGTCGTTAAGTCGTATCGACTTTAGGTCGTTGGGTCGTACACCCTCTTAAGTCGTAAGTCGTTCGCGAGATAAGCAAGTGCTAGGTCGTTCGCGAGTTAAACCTTAAGTCGTAGGTCGTCTCCGACCTAATATTTCCCCCGCTATTTCACTAGGTCGCTTGACCTTAAGTTGTAGGTCGTCTCCGACCTATGCCCCACTAAGTCGCTCGATCACTTAGGTCGCAGGACTCTGTTAAGTCGTAGGTCGTCTCCGACCTTACCCTTGGTCTTGTTTGGTCGCGTGAACCCTTAGGTCGTATGACCTACTTTTCCTTAGGTCGCTTGACCAGCCTGCCTTCATTAAGTCGTACCGTTTTGATGGGGCGCTGCCCAGCACCCCGCCGGGGGCGCTGCCCTCTGGACCCCCGCGACCCGTACACCTCTGCGTAGGCAATCTTATCTGAAAAGCATTCAACAGAATTTCCACTTTGATGCATTTTGAGCTGATTTCCTTGGATTTTGTTCACGTCTTTGAATGTGAATTTTTGTGATAGATTGTTTCAACAATCGTTTTATGACTTGTCACTTTAAAGATATATGAAGGTTTCAATACTAGTAGTAAATATCAAAACTCTTTCATCAAAGCGATTTCAACACTATTTTAAATATCAAAAGTTCGTTTTCTCAAACCGTTTTCCAGTCTACTAGTATATACAAGCCTTTACTTCACTCGGATGAGAAATCGACTTAAACGACTTAGTAAAACGAGTGGTATGAAACGCTTGCGTTCACTTCGTCGGTTAGCTCTTGGACTTGTTCGATTGAACCCTTTTTGTGACAATTTCCTAGTGAAGATCTACAGTTTGTTCGTAAATATTTAAGTTAAGCAAGTGGTTATGGGACATGAAGCTAAACTCATATATTTACTAGCTTAGTGTGATTGACACTTCTTTATGATCATGACGATCATTTTTGTGATTTAGACTAGCGATTGAGCGATGTCTCTTTGTCTGCATGGGAGACTATACCCCGTTTATGTGATGTTTCGCCATCACATATGTAGGGTAGCACCCTACGGTCTTCAGGCCATTCCTATGTGAAAATTTAATGGATAGCTTCCATGAGATAGCTTCTCGTCATGTGTTTTACGCGTAGGTGAGTTTTCATGCTCCCATTCATGTGTTAGGCCTCCCCCTTTTTATGTGTTTTCTGGATTTCTTGTGATGATTTCTGGAATTTATGCTTCACCAATTTTCATAATTTTCATTGATATGATATCAGCTTTTGTGCATTGGTGAATTTATGTGTTATTGACTTGTTATGAATACAAGTTTAGGGTATGATACCCTATTTTATCTTTGAGAAGATTCTTGTGATATTGATTGATCTTTTGTTGATTATCGTTTACATACTTATAGTAGTATGCCGTCATGGTTGTTACATGTTCATGCCATATTATTTATCCTATACCTTATCATCTGATATTTATAGCTAGACTGATCCGTTTATTATTTTCTTATAAATAATACTCGGGTCAGACCGAGATGTTACAAGTGCTTCTGCTTGACTTCCCTTCAGGATTATTCTGACTTTTGGCTAACTACTTAGATTAGTAGCTTTTGGATGTACACATTTGAGATATAGACTCTATGTAGTGTACTTATTCTTTTGTATAGCATGTGATGCTATTCTTTTGTATTATCGTGGATCTTTCTGACCACTACTCTGATGTACACTTTCATGTGTTATATATATTTATTCATATCTTCTTCCGCCTTTGTGATATGGATGTCTGTGACTGATTTATGTTATGATTACTTCTATGTTTGTTTCCGAAGATTATATATAGCCACCGTGTGATAGATTTGTGTTTATATCGGTATGTCGGATTTCCTCCTTAAAAGATATGCATTCTATTCTATCTGACATATCAGTGTTCGCACAAAGAAGTTACATGGATGGTCGCTCCTCCACAGCCTTATTCTCCGTGCTAATTGACAGCACTACATCGTAGTGTTCTTGGTTAGCGTGGGTATAGAGGTGGGGCGTCACACACATATTCAAGGTTTTAACACTAGTTTGAATTTGTTTGCAATCAAATTACACACCATTCCATTAAATCCAAATAGTTTCAACTCAAATTCTTACATTCAATTCATTTTCAATTAATTTACATTCACTATTTTGCATTCACATTAGTTCACTTTCAATTCAAATTCAATTACATAGCTTTTAATTTCATTTATTCAATTGCATATGAATTTTTTATACAATCAACTAACAACAATCTAACAATCAAATCATAACCAACATAACCAAATTATAAAATTTACATTCGACAATTCATATTCACTTTGTCTAACCTCAATTTGGTTTAACATTCAATTAGCCTTAAATGAATTTACACTTACATCCATTATTGCATATCAATTCATTTACATTCGATTGGTTAACATTCACTTCATTAGTTCAATTCAATTTATAATTCATTTAGCATTTCAAGTTGAATTTCATTACGTAACTCAAATTCATATTCATTTAATGACTTCATTCATTAATTCATTTTGATACCAAAATCAATTTCATACAACATTACTTAAGTTCAATTCTACATCACTTATCTAATCCAATTCAATTTATTTAACCTTTCTTTAGTTACACCATACATTAATTATGCTAACTCAAATTCCAACTGTAACGCCCCACCTCTATGCTTATAATAACAAAGAGTATTAAAGGAAATACTGTCTATTATTACGAAGAATAAGGCTGGATAGGAGCGACCATCCGTAATTGGCCCTACACTAATATTGGTTATCTCGATAGGAACGGTACATACTTTTATTTTTCATCAAATTATTTATTTACTCCCATCGACACACCCAATACTAGTATAAAACGAACTACGACGGTTCATAATAGTTTAGGACATTAGATATAACAATAACACAGATAATATAAATGCGGAACACAGATAAAAACAAAAGTCTCATATATATATAACTGATGTCAGTTAATACATAGTTGACACGATACATAAGATACAACTACAACTGTCGACTCTAGAAGTTATATATACAAGTACATTATCGACTAATATACATGAATACATTTCGTTCTATACAATGACACGACTACTACAAAATGACACTGACAACTTCAGAAGATGTGAAAAGTCTTCAAATCCTGAACAGCAACTCAAAGAAGGAAATCTACAACCTGAAATAACTCGGGTCTGACCCGAGTATTACATTCAAAAGAAAATAATACCCAGGTCAGTCTAATTCAAACCAGTTTATTAGTGCATATAGGCAGTAATAATTTAAATAGACGACAATCACAATAATTCCCGTCTATCCGATTCTTTAAACAAAGAAACCAAATAACGGTCAATATAACACTTAACAGTGTTTAACAAAAATCAGAAGATTTAAATCATCAACAGAGATAAATAAACAATTTAACAAATCGACTAAATCAATTTAAAGCCATTGAAATTGTCACTTTAAAACCATCAAAACTCGATTGGCTGCCGTACACGTACGCGTGTACGGCCTCGCCAATACAGCATAAAAGATCAATGCGTCATGACACAAAAGAAATATTAACTCAAAACTGTCGAGTTTGGGTGGCTGCAGTGCACGCACGCGTGCACTGCCTCGCCACAACAGCATATAAAGAGAAAGCAACAAGGCACCAGGCCAATGCTCAAGAATTCACAGTGCCAACAAATGCAATAGGCAAGTGACAGTAGTGGAAAGCTTCGACCAAGTGAGTTGAAGAGGTTGGCTGCCTCAAACAATCAACAACCAAACCAGTTCAGACAAGGAAGAGAAATGCCAAAGAAGTCAAGAAAAGATGCCAACAACTGCAGCCGAAACGCCAGATACATCAATCAAACGAATGCAGCCAGGGGGTAAGGCTGCCCAGTGTAAATGGTAAGCAAACCAATTGCCACCAAGTAAATGTAATGACACTACAAATTCGAGCAGGTGGAAAACTACCACGAAATGCAAGAAGGTCAAGTCTCTGACTCAACACATCTACAGCACCAAAGCACAAGGCAGTGGTACAAGTACAAAAATAGAAGGAGAGTGATTACATGGTACAGTGAATTACATAACACATCAGCACTGAAAATAGTGCTACAGGTCAGGAAGTAAGTGGGCAACTATAAAATACTATCAAAGGCAAAGACTTAGCAATGTCAAAGCCAAGGAGAATTACATGACAACTAAATACAATTGTCAAAGCAAGCTACAGAACAAGCCCAAGTAACTACAGGAATGCACAGTGAATATATGAGCCAGAATGGTAAAGCTCTTGTATAAACTGATACAAGGAAAATGATTTGTTTCCAAAACAAAGTCAAGGCCAAATTGAAATTACAAACTAAAGGGGTGACATGAACAAAGTGCAAGCAGTATGCAACACTCAGATGTACACATGAAGTTCAAATGATCAGCTCAATGAATCCTGAAACCAATGGCATCAACTCATCAAAATGAAAAGCGACATGTACCGGTAATGTACACATCAATGCTTCAGTCTGAACAATGAAACTCAGAAGCAACTAGCCACAAGAATGCACAAGCACGGCTACTACATAGTACAGCAGACACACATGGCAACTATAAACTGTCTCGATGTATAGATACGGCCAAACTGGGCTTCTGACAGACCAGTGAACAACAAGTGGCCAGAGGAGCAATGGAAGTTCATAAGTATCCAGGACTCAAACTTAAACAACAGTGAAATATGCATGCCACTATTGGTCAGATAAATGTGCGATCAAAGTCAAGTGTTTTCAAAGTAACTCGACCAAATTGCTTCAAATGAAACAAGGTACCAACTTGTATTAAAACAGTTTACAAGCATAAAATTCAACAAGCAGCCTCAACATCAAAGACCACCCCACATACATAAAACAGTGATGCCGGCGACTGCACGTACACTTGTATTGATACACTGTTTTAAATATAAAGACTGTGCAGTCAAGGCAACGAAGAATCAAAGTGAAGATTATATAATACGACATGAAGACTCGGTATCATGAAGGCAACTGCCAAAATGAACAATCATAGTACAAACTTATGTTCAGGGCATATATACTTGAAATCAGAACAAAGAGGAAAGTGCTACCGGAAGAAAATATATCAAAGAAACCATGTCACAAGCCAAATTGGATCAGAAACCAGACAAAGCAATAGGGCAACATTATATATGAAATAAAATGGTCAGACAATCTAAAGCACGAGGCAAAACAATTCGATACAACATGTTCAACCCCAAGTTCTCAACCAAAGACAGTAATGGCCGAAGCTATGGCAAATTTTATCAACATCGAGCAAGAATCAAACCAAGTCAGAAATTCTCGACGTCGAGGCAAATACAAATGCAACTCAGGCCGGAGTAAAGATCGGCATTTTCAAACATCAGAAGTTTCAAAGTTTCAAAGTAATCAAGAAGTGGGTTTCACAAAATTGGCCGAGACCAAAATAAATTAACTCGAAAGCCAGAGAATCCAAAGCAATAAGTTCCAACCAAAATCAAACCCATGGAAGTCAAGAAACAAAAGATCAAATGGCTTGAATTAGATGTGAGCAATAAATCGCTCACCTTTGCCATGGAAGTGAAGACGTTGCTGACGCGGTGAGGACGACGAACGAAGTTAAGCCAAAGTCCAATCGAGCACGAGCACGTCGAAGTAGCCTCGAGCAAGATGAGGTCGGCGCCTTCGAGTTCCAGAAGCGAGCGATCTGAGAAGCTCTAATTCAAAGCGACAAAGAAACAAGGAGCCAAAGCCCTAATTTTTCAGATCGAACGAGACGAGATCGAAGCCGCCATTTTCGTTCGTTTTAGTTTTCTTAGCCTAGGGTTTTCGAATGAATGTAAGAAATGGGGAACGGGTTTGAATTTACCAAAAGAAAGAACGACAGTGGGTATCAAGTATCAACTCCTCATCAAAACAATTGGGCCAATAAAAATAGATGAGTGTATTTATAAAAGGCCCGAATAACTTTTAACCATGTTTAAAAAAAGAATTTCAATTCGATCAAAATTGCTGATAGAAATTTGTTATCAATTTCAATCGTCTAGTGACGATAACAAACTTTTACAAAAAGGATTCCGATTCGATTAAAATCTACATTAGCAATTACCAATAATTTAATCGTCATTTATAAATTGACGCGAAAAACCGGGTTGTTACAGACTCCCCTCCTTAAAGAAATTGCATCCACGCAATCATAGGGAATAAATGGATAAAATGTAACAACCAAAAGAGCATGACAATGTCGAATGTATAAGCAAAGCAAATGTCAGCGGGGAAGTATTAGATAAGAAATCGAAAGGTTCGACTGCTTCAAATTAAAAGAATCAACCTCGTGGGAATCCGGGATCAAAATCAGACGACTAACAAAAGCAAGAACAATCGAGTTCCAGCAACTAAAAGAGAAGGAAAAACAGAGCAGAAATCCCATACAGAGCACGAATTGAATGTAAGTAAATCAAATTAATCACCTGAATCGCTAGAGAAAAAGACGAAGCTCAAATCTCAAAAGTCGCAAATATTCAATCATCAAAACGATAATTGAATTTTCAAATTGCAAATATTTACTTATCTCAAACGATAATCAGAAGACAAATCAAATATCTGATTATCTCAAACGATAGTCAGAAAACAAATATTCAATTATCAAAACGATAATCAAATTTCTCAAATCAACAAATGTTCGACTATCACAAGCGATAATCAAATTTCAAATTCAACAAATATTCGATTATCAAAAACGATAATCAAATTTCAAATTCAACAAATATTCGATTATCACAAAACGATAATCAAATTTCAAATTCAACAAATATTCGATTATCACAAAACGATAATCAAATTTCAAATTCAACAAATATTCGATTATCACACAATGATAATCAAATTTCAAATTCAACAAATATTCGATTATCAAAAGCGATAATCAAATTTCTCAAATCAACAACTATTTAATTATCTCAAGCGATAATTAAATCTCAAATCAGAAAACATTTAATTATCTAAAGCGATAAATAAATTCGAAATCAGCAAATATTTAATTATCTAAAGCGATAATTAAATCTCAAATCATAAAATATTTAATTATCTAAAGCGATAATTAAATCTCAATCAACAAATAATTAATTATCTCAAGCGATAATTAAAAACAACAAATATCCGATTATCAAAAACGATAATTAGAACTCATATCAACAAATATCTAATTATCACAAGCGATAATTAGAAACAACAAATATCTGATTATCAAAAATGATAATCAGAACTCATATCAACAAATATCTAATTATCACAAGCGATAATTAGAAACAACAAATATCTGATTATCAAAAACGATAATCAGAACTCATATCAACAAATATCTAATTATCACAAGCGATAATTAGAAACAACAAATATCTGATTATCAAAAACGATAATCAGAACTCATATCAACAAATATCTAATTATCACAAGCGATAATTAGAAACAACAAATATCTGATTATCAAAAACGATAATCAGAACTCATATCAACAAATATCTAATTATCACAAGCGATAATTAGAAACAACAAATATCTGATTATCAAAAACGATAATCAGAACTCATATCAACAAATATCTAATTATCACAAGCGATAATTAGAAACAACAAATATCTGATTATCAAAAACGATAATCAGAACTCATATCAACAAATATCTAATTATCACAAGCGATAATTAGAAACAACAAATATCTGATTATCAAAAACGATAATCACAACTCATATCAACAAATATCCAATTACCTGCAGATAATTGGAAGCAACAAATATCTAGAAATCAATTAAGAAGACTAGAAAATCAACATAAAAGCTTGGATCGATCCCATCAGATGGCGAGTTTTTAATTCGCCGCACGTGCATCCCAGAGTGGCCGAAGCCTACCAAGTACTCAACATAATTTTGGCTCCCATCAGATTGACCCGGAGGTCCGCAGAGTGACCCGAAGGTCTAGTACTGGTATTTGACCCGAAGGTCCGCAGAGTGGCCCGAAAGCCCAACAAATGACCCGAAGGTCCGTAGAGTGGCTCGAAAGCACACGAAAGCATCAAAATGTTTCAATTAACGAGTCCGGAATTAACCGAAATAGCAAACGCACATGTCCCATACCACGTGTTTTAGTAAATCGTTTGATTCTCTTCATCGTTTCCTTGAAAGTGTGAAATTCATCAAAATCATCAAACAACAGATATTCAATTAACGAGTCCGGAATTAACCGAAAAAGTAAAAGTGTGGTTCCATACTCCGCACTTTTGCTAAATCGTTTAATTTTCTTCATCGTTTCCTTGAAAGTGCAAAATTATGTATTTTGTAAAAATAACAATTCACCTTCTCAACTAGACAAGTCCGGAGTTAAGCGAAACAGTAAAAGAAAGGGGTCATAATCCTCGATTTTGCTGAATCGTTTAAGTCGCTTTCTCATCCTTTTGAAAACGCAAACCGTTAAAATTTATAAAACAATTTTCATTTTTAAAACGAGTTTCCAATCACGTGATTAAAGCAGCAATATTAGTAACAATTTCGATAAGGAAATTGTACTTCTCAAAATACCGTAAAAACGGTCACAAATCAATATTGCGGAATAACCGCTTGAAAATCCACTTTTAAAATTTGACGGTTACTGAAGCCAAAGCGACAGTAATTTTAAAACGTCAAAATCACATCAAAACAATTTACATCTAAATGTAATATCAGAGAATTTTCATTCATCAAAATGCCACAAAACACCGTGCTTCAAAATATAGCATTGGTGTAAAATCCCGTTATAAAAATAACGGCAACAAAATACGTTTCATAACCAAGCATCGGTTCAACGTAAAATAAAGGCAATAACGTGCAATTTAAATTTTTGCACGTACTACAAAATGGACAAAGAATCATTCAAATGTATCTTCAATGAAGATAATTTAAAACGGCAAAAATCTAATCAAAAGATGATTAGTACAAAAGAAAGCCAGCGGAAATTTCAACAAAAATCACATATCTGCAATTTCTTCGAATCCTCAATTTGGATTCGAAATTCGCAAAGAAACAAAATAATTACAGATACGTAAACAACAAATTAAATTCATATCAATTTCGTATTTTGATTTTTAAATCAAAAAGATTACCAGTTGTACTCAGCGAAGACAGTTTCACTGTTTCCGCTGCGCACTCTGATAAATAGAACACAATCAATCAAATCATCAAAACGACAAAACACAATTCCACTTTTATTTTTAAATAAAGATATTTAAAAATTTCATCAAAATTTCATAACTTTAGTTTTGACTCAAATCACAGATAAAACATCGACCAATAGTTGTAACATATGTTCCATCCAAGTTATGTTTTATATTATGTCCATAAACCCCAAGCTCTGATACCAACTGTAACGCCCCACCTCTATGCTCATAATAACAAAGAGTATTAAAGGAAATACTGTCTATTATTACGAAGAATAAGGCTGGATAGGAGCGACCATCCGTAATTGGCCCTACACTAATATTGGTTATCTCGATAG
Organism: Allium fistulosum; assembly: GCA_030737815.1. Taxonomy (NCBI): domain Eukaryota; kingdom Viridiplantae; phylum Streptophyta; class Magnoliopsida; order Asparagales; family Amaryllidaceae; genus Allium; species Allium fistulosum. Next base: position 101,857,635 of record CM060902.1, read on the forward strand.
GAATGGTACATACTTTTATTTTTCATCAAATTATTTATTTACTCCCATCGACACACCCAATACTAGTATAAAACGAACTACGACGGTTCATAATAGTTTAGGACATTAGATATAACAATAACACAGATAATATAAATGCGGAACACAGATAAAAACAAAAGTCTCATATATATATATAACTGATGTCAGTTAATACATAGTTGACACAATACATATGATACAACTACAACTGTCGACTCTAGAAGTTATATATACAAGTACATTATCGACTAATATACATGAATACATTTCGTTCTATACAATGACACGACTACTACAAAATGACACTGACAACTTCAGAAGATGTGAAAAGTCTTCAAATCCTGAACAGCAACTCAAAGAAGGAAATCTACAACCTGAAATAACTCGGGTCTGACCCGAGTATTACATTCAAAAGAAAATAATACCCAGGTCAGTCTAATTCAAACCAGTTTATTAGTGCATATAGGCAGTAATAATTTAAATAGACGACAATCACAATAATTCCCGTCTATCCGATTCTTTAAACAAAGAAACCGGATAACGGTCAATATAACACTTAACAGTGTTTAACAAAAATCAGAAGATTTAAATCATCAACAGAGATAAATAAACAATTTAACAAATCGACTAAATCAATTTAAAGCCATTGAAATTGTCACTTTAAAACCATCAAAACTCGATTGGCTGCCGTACACGTACGCGTGTACGGCCTCGCCAATACAGCATAAAAGATCAATGCGTCATGACACAAAAGAAATATTAACTCAAAACTGTCGAGTTTGGGTGGCTGCAGTGCACGCACGCGTGCACTGCCTCGCCACAACAGCATATAAAGAGAAAGCAACAAGGCACCAGGCCAATGCTCAAGAATTCACAGTGCCAACAAATGCAATAGGCAAGTGACAGTAGTGGAAAGCTTCGACCAAGTGAGTTGAAGAGGTTGGCTGCCTCAAACAATCAACAACCAAACCAGTTCGGACAAGGAAGAGAAATGCCAAAGAAGTCAAGAAAAGATGCCAACAACTGTAGCCGAAACGCCAGATACATCAATCAAACGAATGCAGCCAGGGGGTAAGGCTGCCCAGTGTAAATGGTAAGCAAACCAATTGCCACCAAGTAAATGTAATGACACTACAAATTCGAGCAGGTGGAAAACTACCACGAAATGCAAGAAGGTCAAGTCTCTGACTCAACACATCTGCAGCACCAAAGCACAAGGCAGTGGTACAAGTACAAAAATAGAAGGAGAGTGATTACATGGTACAGTGAATTACATAACACATCAGCACTGAAAATAGTGCTACAGGTCAGGAAGTAAGTGGGCAACTATAAAATACTATCAAAGGCAATGACTTAGCAATGTCAAAGCCAAGGAGAATTACATGACAACTAAATACAATTGTCAAAGCAAGCTACAGAACAAGCCCAAGTAACTACAGGAATGCACAGTGAATATATGAGCCAGAATGGTAAAGCTCTTGTATAAACTGATACAAGGAAAATGATTTGTTTCCAAAACAAAGTCAAGGCCAAATTGAAATTACAAACTAAAGGGGTGACATGAACAAAGTGCAAGCAGTATGCAACACTCAGATGTACACATGAAGTTCAAATGATCAGCTCAATGAATCCTGAAACCAATGGCATCAACTCATCAAAATGAAAAGCGACATGTACCGGTAATGTACACATCAATGCTTCAGTCTGAACAATGAAACTCAGAAGCAACTAGCCACAAGAATGCACAAGCACGGCTACTACATAGTACAGCAGACACACATGGCAACTATAAACTGTCTCGATGTATAGATACGGCCAAACTGGGCTTCTGACAGACCAGTGAACAACAAGTGGCCAGAGGAGCAATGGAAGTTCACAAGTATCCAGGACTCAAACTTAAACAACAGTGAAATATGCGTGCCACTATTGGTCAGATAAATGTGCGATCAAAGTCAAGTGTTTTCAAAGTAACTCGACCAAATTGCTTCAAATGAAACAAGGTACCAACTTGTATTAAAACAGTTTACAAGCATAAAATTCAACAAGCAGCCTCAACATCAAAGACCACCCCACATACATAAAACAGTGATGCCGGCGACTGCACGTACACTTGTATTGATACACTGTTTTAAATATAAAGACTGTGCAGTCAAGGCAACGAAGAATCAAAGTGAAGATTATATAATACGACATGAAGACTCGGTATCATGAAGGCAACTGCCAAAATGAACAATCATAGTACAAACTTATGTTCAGGGCATATATACTTGAAATCAGAACAAAGAGGAAAGTGCTACCGGAAGAAAATATATCAGAGAAACCATGTCACAAGCCAAATTGGATCAGAAACCAGACAAAGCAATAGGGCAACATTATATATGAAATAAAATGGTCAGACAATCTAAAGCACGAGGCAAAACAATTCGATACAACATGTTCAACCCCAAGTTCTCAACCAAAGACAGTAATGGCCGAAGCTATGGCAAATTTTATCAACATCGAGCAAGAATCAAACCAAGTCAGAAATTCTCGACGTCGAGGCAAAAACAAATGCAACTCAGGCCGGAGTAAAGATCGGCATTTTCAAACATCAGAAGTTTCAAAGTTTCAAAGTAATCAAGAAGTGGGTTTCACAAAATTGGCCGAGACCAAAATAAATTAACTCGAAAGCCAGAGAATCCAAAGCAATAAGTTCCAACCAAAATCAAACCCATGGAAGTCAAGAAACAAAAGATCAAATGGCTTGAATTAGATGTGAGCAATAAATCGCTCACCTTTGCCATGGAAGTGAAGACATTGCTGACGCGGTGAGGACGACGAACGAAGTTAAGCCAAAGTCCAATCGAGCACGAGCACGTCGAAGTAGCCTTGAGCAAGATGAGGTCGGCGCCTTCGAGTTCCAGAAGCGAGCGATCTGAGAAGCTCTAATTCAAAGCGACAAAGAAACAAGGAGCCAAAGCCCTAATTTTTCAGATCGAACGAGACGAGATCGAAGCCGCCATTTTCGTTCGTTTTTGTTTTCTTAGCCTAGGGTTTTCGAATGAATGTAAGAAATGGGGAACGGGTTTGAATTTACCAAAAGAAAGAACGACAGTGGGTATCAAGTATCAACTCCTCATCAAAACAATTGGGCCAATAAAAATAGATGAGTGTATTTATAAAAGGCCCGAATAACTTTTAACCATGTTTAAAAAAAGAATTTCAATTCGATCAAAATTGCTGATAGAAATTTGTTATCAATTTCAATCGTCTAGTGACGATAACAAACTTTTACAAAAAGGATTCCGATTCGATTAAAATCTACATTAGCAATTACCAATAATTTAATCGTCATTTATAAATTGACGCGAAAAACCGGGTTGTTACACCAACTTTATTTAAATACAATTGGATTTTATCTTCAATTTAATTCAACTTACTTCCATTTACTTAGCTTTAATGAAGTTCAATTCAATTTACTCCATTTTCCATTTCGATCACATTCAAAAAATTTATTTACTTATTTTTTTTCCAAATCATTAATTAAACTTCAAATTTCAATCTTAATCCAAGTTAAATTCTCACTTTTAACTTCTCATCTTTAATTTTAATTCAAAAATTCAAATCTAATATTTGTTTTTGGTTATATAAACTATTTCAGGTTTTATAATCTCATTTGACTATAATATTAGCACCCAAAGATCCACGTTATATAATAATTTCGGAAAATACTTCATTTTATATCAAAAATATTTTGGATGAAATTATTTCATTCACCCACCTTTGAAAACAATATTGTGTCGAATTGTTCTATTCAAGTGTTTATAAACCCTTTCGATACAGTTTTGCAGACTGTGCCGACGAAGGTTCATATACCACTCACTAAACCAATCACCACAACATAAAACCATTTTATATTCACTAACAAATACGTGCTCATATCTATTAATACACTCAACTCATTCTAGATTACTACTGACTCTATCTCTAATGAGTAATTCCAAACAGAGCCAGGGTTGTCGCTTAACCAAATGCTCTGATACCAAATTGTCAAGACCCGATTCTTCGACTTCCAAAAGTCGACAATAATACGTCCACTGTATCAATCGATGAACAATCGAATGCCGGAAAACCGAACCCTAAGGCTTTAAAAAGAAGAGGTAGAAGAAGATAGAAGAAAAAGAGAGCAGAAAAACAGAAACAGAAACAATATCAATCTCACATTCGCAGCGGAACAATATACAATAGATAATCACTAGTCTTTCAAACAAAGAACTATATCGGTTTATACAATACATCATCAGAGTCAATATAAAACTCAATACAACAATGGACAGTTATATAAACTTGTCCTCATACAGAATACACAGCGGAATAAATAAACAAGTACGGGTGTACGTCTCGCCATCCAACTCGCCTCCAAAGCTCCAGAATATCCAAAATATCCTAATAACATAACTCTAGGCTGCCCGTGTGGAAAATTTATGGGCACCCAGAGTTTAGAAAGGGAACAATAAACTTTGAGTCAGTCATGGTGACTGGTGTGAGATCCTAAAACAGTTATTTTCACAAAGAAAATAAAACAAATTCGCAATTCTTTTGGAAAATGAAACTACCATAAGGCCTCCCGCCACACACACAATGCAAACGCAGAATTGGAGGAGATTTCTCCTTATGATAGTCAAAGATGCTTACTACGAGAGATCGGTTGATATTATTATTAATGTCTAATGTGGAAAACATTTCGAAAGTATAATATTAATCTTAGCCAGCATAGACATTCCGAACTATGCCTACTATAGCTACCATCTAAACAGTGGTGACCACCATAAGTAAATGGCAGGTTCTACAACTAAAACCGTACAAGATTCGTACTGGGAATTGGATTTCCAACAAATGGTCAGGCTAAGGAACTTCCCACTGTCAATGGGTACGCCTCTGGATGGACGTCCCGAGAACCTAACCGGATCTCTGCCAACACAAGGCCGGGTTACCCCTTACATTGGGTAACTACTACACGAATATGCCACCCCCCGGTCCTTTTGGACCTTTATCCGAGCACTCGATAACCAACATCACACAGTAATAAATATAGTGTGTCCACATGAGTAAGTATCTGGGCTCCTGTAACAACCCGCATATTTGTCGATTTGATATTTAAATATTTTATTTAAATATTTTATCGTTAATCGGATTTTGGTCTGAAACGCTACTTTTTGCATACGGTCAAATTAGGACTCGAAACCACCTCCATTGAGTTCAAAATGACGTTTGCGATCTTTTTAAGTGTAAACTTTGATATGTTTGGAGTTAGTGGAATTTTCGCCACTTTTTCACTTAGGGCTTTGGTTTGGACTGAACTTACTAACTCAGCCCAACCCCCTCTTCTCTTCATAACTTGATTCTATTTGCTTAACATTCAAGCTTTATCAAAAATGGAGGAGGGAATGGGAAATTAAAACTCCAAGCTCAAATTCAATTGTAATCCATCATTTAACTCCAAATTCAAGAAGAAGACATTGGATTCAAGCTCCTTGTGTTGAGATTGAAGAGGGATTGATTCTTGTTTGCTTTAGGCTTCATGTTCATTGGTTTTGGTGCAAAGGTGAGATTTTTATCTCACATTCTTGTCTATAACTATCTTGGATTATCGGGAATGAATTCCTATCACTTTAGCATGTACATTTGCATTTGGTTTGGATTGAATTGGTGAAAATCCCAATTTTTAGTGTGTTTCAGCAATTTTCTGGGCTTAGGTCGTTCTGCCGTGGAGAGGTCGCACGCATATAGCTCGTTTTCTCTCTTAGGTCGCGCGGCATAGCACATTCGCCACTAGGTGGTTCGGTGTGGTAATGTCGCACCTGCTTTTAGCTCGTCCCATGCTTAGGTCGCGTGGCCATAGCTCGCAACCCTATAGGTCGCACCACTGCTAGGTCGCGTGCATGTTAGGTCGTTCGCTTTAGGTCGCTCGTCAAAGCTCATTCCACCTTAAGTCGCTCGACCTGTTTTCACTTAGGTCGCGTGCCTAGTTTTTCACTTAGGTCGCGTGCCTAGTTTTTCCCTTAGGTCGCTTGCCATTTAGGTCGCGTGCCTAGCTCTTCCCTTAGGTCGCGTGGCCTCACCCCTTAAACCGTTATCACGTTAGGTCGCCAGGCCTAGCTCGCAAGCAATTAGGTTGCTCGCCCTGATTAGGTCGTTCGCTCCACTTAGCTCATTCCACATTTGGTCAGCCTCTGCTAGGTCGCGCCACTATTAGGCCGTGCCACTTATAGGTCGCTCGCCTTTTTATACTTAGGTCGTTCGACCTGAATTTCGTTAGGTCTCCCGGCATGCTAGGCTGCACCACTTACTTCCACTTTGATGCATTTTGAGCTGATTTCCTTGGATTTCATTCACGTCTTCGAATGTGAATTTTTGTGATAGATTGTTTCTACAAACATTTCCGTGATTTGTCACTTTAAAAATATGAAGGTTTCAATACTAGTAGTAAATATCAAAACTCTTTCATCAAAGAGATTTCAACTCTATTTTATTACAAAGCTCTTTTTCCTAAACCGTTTTCCAATCTATTAGTATATACAAGCCTTTACTTCACTCGGATGAGAAATCTAATTAAACGACTTAGCAAAACAGGTGGTATGAAACGCTTGCGTTTACTTCGTCGGTTAATTCTTGGACTTGTTCGATTGAACCTCTTATGACAATTTTCTAGTGAAGATCTACAGTTTGTTCGTAAATATTTAAGTTAAGCAAGCGGTTATGGGACATGAAGCTAAACTCATATAATTACTAGCTTGGTGTGATTGACACTTCTTGATGATCATGACGATCATTTTTGTGATTTAGACTAGCAATTGTGCGATGTCTCTTTGTCTACGAGGGAGACTAAACCCCGTTTGTGTGATGTTTCTACATCACATATGTGGGGTAGCGCCCCATGGTCTTCGGGCCGTTCGTGTGTTCAAAAATTAATGGATAGCTTCCATGAGATAGCTTCTCGTTTGTGTGATACATATGTTGGTGAGCTTTCATGCTCCCGTTCATGTGATAGGCCTCCCCCTTTTTGTGATTTCTGGATTTCGTGTGTTGATTTCTGGAATTTGTGCTTCACCAATTTTCGTGATTTTCATTGATATGTTTTATCAATTTTTGGTGCATTGGTGAATTCGTGTGTCATTACCCTTTTATGGATTTGGATCTTTGAGAAGATTCTTATGATATTGATTTATCTCTTGTTGGTTATCATTTACATACTTATAGTAGTATGCCATTATGGTTATTATATGTTTATGCCTTATCTCTTATTCTATATCATGTCATCTGATATTTATAGCTAGACTGATCCGTTTATTATTTTCTTATGAAATAATACTCGAGTCAGACCGAGATGTTACAGGTGATTCTGCTTGACTTCTCTCCTGGGATTACTCTTACTTTTGGCTAACTACTTAGATTAGTAGTTTTTGTCGTATACGTTTGAGATATAGACTCCGTGTTGTATACTTATTCTTTTGTGTATCTTGTAGCTACTCTTTTGTATTATCGTGGATCTTTCTGACCACTACTCTGATGTACACTTTCAAGTGTTATATATTCATATCTTTTTCCGCCTTTGTGATATGGATGTTTGTGACTGATTTATGTTATGTTTATTTCTATGTTTGTTTCCGAAGATTATATATAGCCACTGTGTGATAGCTTTGAGTTTGTGTCGGTATGTCGGGCTTGCTCCTCAAATGAAATGCATGCTATACTATCTGACATATCGGTGCTCGCACAAAGAAGTTACATGGATGGTCGCTCCTCAACAGCCTTATTCTCCGTGCTAGTTGACAGCATTACTCCGTAGTGTTCTTAGTTAGCGTGGGTATAGAGGTGGGGCGTCACGGCTTGGTATCAGAGCCAAACTTTGGAACAATGTAGAATAACTTAACAAGGATCATCGTCCTAAGTCCAACTTAGGAGTCGTGCCTTAGGATTTAATTCGAGTCTTCGAACCGATTCATCCTATTTTCTTTTATGTATCATTGTTTTAATCTATCAAGATTTGCTTGATATTTATTTGGAGAATAACTTTTCTTCTTCTCTCTTTCTTTAAGGAGAGAATGTCTAGACCAGGCCGTCCCAGAGCCGGACCATCTACAGTTACTCCCCAGGATGGAGTTTTTATGACTGCTCAACAGCTTCTTGATTTAGTAAAGAATGCTCAGGCAGCTGGTCCTAATCAGGAACCTACTCATCCTAAGTCTGGATTTGCACGCTTGTGCAACGATTATACCAACTTGGGTGGGAAACCGTTCAAAGGTTCCGAAACTATTATTGAAGTCCAGGCTTGGTTAAGAACATGCGATAGAATCTTTTCTCGCATGAATCTTATCGACCTTCACCGTGTTCAGGTGGCCTCCAGTATGCTCCAAGAAAGAGCATTGGACTGGTACGAACTTCTTATTTCTGAAATTAATGAAGCGGATCTCACCTGGGAGCAATTCCGGGAACGCTTCGAATTAAAATTCGTACCAGAAGCAGAGAAAGTGACATTGGCTTGACGTTTCATAGACCTTGTTCAAGGTGAATCTTCCGTGACAGATTATGTCGCATCCTTCGAGTCACTGTCTAAATATGGGGTCGAATACATCAACACCCCATTGAAGAAGAATCAAAGATTTGTCTATGGCTTAAACAAGAATCTCAAGAAGCCATTACTTCTAAAATTAGAAGTTCCTTTCGATCAACTCATTGATATCGCTCTTCGTCTTGAAGAGGCGGATCGGGAAAGTGATGTTGAAGTGGTGGGTGCCAAACCAAACTTCAACAACAAGAAAAGGCCAAACAAATCCAAAGGCCCTTGTCCCAACAAAAAGGGTAGCAAGCAACTCCTGCTGCAAAGACACTTTCCCCTAGTGATGGGAAATGGTTCAACTGTGGTGCTAGGGGCCATTTTGCGAACAAGTGTTCAAAGCCCCGTTCTTGTCGCTATTGTAAAAGTCCAGATCAATATATGCATCTATGCCCTAAGCTTCAAGGCAAGGAGGGAAAGTTAAACGTTGCTCAAGCCCCTGGCAACACATCTCGCGGACAAGGTATGTCTCATTCTGTCCTTGATGGCATTATTATATTTCGTGATCAACCTATTAGAGTACTCTTTGATACGGGTGCATCCCATTCTTTTATATAAAAGGAACTTGTCGATACCTTTTCCTTAAGTGTTGTTGCTTTAATGACTTCTCTGAGAATTGCGAATCCCGTTGGTGGATCCGCAACACTCAGTTTGCTTTGTAAAGATGTCGAGATTATTTTGTGTGATTTTCCTTTCCTAGCCGATTTACATGTCATGCGATATTTAGGCTTTGGAATGATTTTGGGTATGGATTGGCTTACCCGTTATGAAGCTCATATCCTATGTCCTGAGCGGACTATTTATCTCCGACATCCACAATCTATAAAGCAGATTTCTATTATTCTTGAAGATTCGGATTCCACTTTGGTTGCATCTTTATATTCTTTAAATCCTCGTGATGATGATAATGATGATGAGGAAGATGTCATTTCTCGTATTCACGTCGTTCGTGAATTTTCCAACATATTTGAGCCCGTTTTAGGATTACCACCTAAGCGAGCAATTGAGTTCAGAATTAATCTTATACCTGGAGCTCAACCTATTACTCGTCCTCCTTATCGCATGTCCAATAAGGAGAATGAAGAGATGCGCAAACAATTATCTGAATTGGAGACGAAGCAATTTATTTGCTCTAGTTCCTCGCCTTGGGGAGCTTCAGCAATTTTCATGAAGAAATCCGATGGTACACTTAGGCTTTGCGTCGACTATCGCAAGCTTAATGATCTTACTATTAAGAATAAATATCCTTTACCTCGGATAGCTGATCTGTTCGATCAGCTTAGTGGTGCTAGAGTCTTTTCACAATTGGACTTGGCTACCGGTTTTCATCAGCTTTGTATTGCAGAGGATAGTATTCCTTTGACTTCGTTCCATACTCGTTATGGATCTTATGAATGGCTAGTTATGCCATTTGGTTTAACGAATGCTCCGGCTTATTTCGTTGACCTTATGAATCGAGTTTTCAAAGATTTCCTCGATCGGTTTGTTCTCCTCTTTATTGATGATATTCTTGTGTATTCTAGAACCGAGCAGGAACATGAAAAGCATCTTCGAATTGTATTGGAAACTCTTAGGAGCAATCAATTAAAAGCAAAATTTTCTAAATGCCACTTTTGGCAACCTAGTGTGAAGTTTCTCGGTTATATTATTTCCGAATCCGGAATACCAGTGGATCCTTCAAAGATTGAAGCGATTCAGAATTGGAAGAGACCGAAGAGCGTGACTGAAATCCGTAGCTTTCTCGGATTGGTAGTTTATTACCGCCATTTCATAAAAGACTTTTCTAAAATTGTCGTGCCTCTTACTGGCTTAACAAAGAAAGGTGTTAAATACATTTGGTCGGACAAATGTGAAACTTCTTTTCAGAAATTAAAAGAACTCCTTTCTGATGCTCCTATTCTTGTTATTCCCGAAGGGAATCAAGATTTTGTTGTTTATACCGACGCTAGTCGCGTTGGTTTGGGTGCCGTTCTTATGCAAAAAGAACGTGTTATTGCTTATGCTTCTAGGCAATTGAAGCCGGCTGAGACTAGATATGCCACACATGATTTAGAGCTCGCGGCTATCGTTTTCGCCCTTCGAATTTGGCAACATTATCTTTTGGGAGAGAAATTTATACTTTATACTGATCATAAGTCTTTGAAATATTTATTTTCTTAAAAGGAACTTAATTTGCGTCAACAGCGTTGGCTCGAATTCCTTGCCTCTTATGATCTTGATATTCTTTATACTCCCGGAAAGGGAAATCGAGTTGCCGATGCACTTAGTCGCAAGCAACAAGCGGTTGTTTCCATGATGATATCCGAATGGAACGATCTCGAAGTTTTATCCACTTGTGAAATTCGAGATTGTGTTTCCGATATATGTTCATCTCTGGTTCTTTGTAGCCTTGAGGCTCATCCTTCTCTTTTAGACCGCATTCTTGAAGCTCAAAGGCTAGATCCCGAATTGGCTCTTCTTGGCCAAAATATTAAGGATAAAGTTGATATTGAAGGTTTGAAAGACTTAGATATTGATTCACGTGGCGGCATACGAAAATTTGGTAGACTTATTGTACCAAATATTAGTGATCTTCGTAAAGATATTCTAGAAGGTTCTCATCGTTCCAAATATTCCATTCATCCCGGTAGTAGTAAAATGTACGCGGATATGAAACGACTTTATTACTGGGAGGGAATGAAATCTGATATTGCTAACTTTGTTAAGTGTTGCATGACTTGCCAACTTGTCAAGGCTGAACATCAAAGGCCCGGTGGGTTATTACAACCTTTGGAAATTCCAGTTTGGAAGTGGGATCAAATTTCCATGGATTTTATTGATGGCCTTTCCCGTTCTCGTTCGGGTCTTGATATCTTATGGGTGATCGTTGATAGACTTACTAAATCCACCCATTTTATTCCCGTTCGGTCGAACCGAACCGTTCCTCTTTTGGCCAAACTCTTTATCAAAGAAATTGTTAAATTACATGGAGTTCCTACTTCTATTGTTAGTGATCGTGATCCATTGTTTACTAGTGGATTCTGGAAGAGTCTTCAAAAAGCCTTGGGAACGAAGCTTAATTTTAGCACCGCTTATCACCCCCAGTCCGATGGACAAACTGAGCGTGTGAATCAATCTCTTTAAGATCTTCTTCGTTCTTGTGTGCTTGATTTCGGTGGAAGTTGGGAAGATCATATTTCTCTCGTTGAGTTTTCCTATAATAACAGCTTCCAATCTAATATTGGTATGGCACCTTTCGAGGCACTCTATGGAAGGCCATGCCGATCTCCTTCTTGTTGGCTTGAGGCCGGTGAGAAGCTGGTCTTAGGTCCAGATTTTATTCGAGATTCCACAGAAAAGATTGATCTTATTCGCCATAGGATGAAAGAAGCCCAGAGTAGACAAAAATCCTATGCCGATAACCGAAGAAGGAAATTAGAATTTTCTGTTGGAGATCTTGTATTTATTCGTGTTTCCCCTATGAAGGGCGTTGTACGTTTCAGTCGATCGGGAAAGTTAGCGCCTCGATATATTGGGCCATTTCCCATCACCGAACGTATTGGTTCCATGGCTTATCAACTTTCATTACCGGCTCATTTTTCTGCCATGCATGACGTGTTTCACGTTTCTCAATTACGAAAATGTCTTCGGGATTCCGAATCTATTCTTGAGCCCGGTGTTGCGGAAGAAATTAAAGTTTTGCCTAATTTAACTTATGAGCAGCATCCCATTCGAATTATTGCTTCGGAGGTCAAACGACTTCGAAATAAAGAAGTTCCGCTTGTTAAAGTTCAATGGTCCTCAAATCCTAAGGATTGCTCTTGGGAATCTAGAGAATTCATCGAGCGTACACATCCGGACTTACTTTCTCATGCTCTTTGAGGTGAACTTCTTATTTCAAATTTCTTTTGTGTTAATATGCTTTTATGGTTGTTACTTTTTATTTCCATCTTATATATTGCGAGGACGCAATTTCTTTAAGGAGGGGAGTCTGTAACAACCCGCATATTTATCGATTTGATATTTAAATATTTTATTTAAATATTTTATCATTAATCGGATTTTGGTCCGAAAAGCTACTTTTTGCATACGGTCAAATTAGGACTCGAAACCACCTCCATTGAGTTCAAAATGACGTTTGCGATCTTTTTAAGTGTAAACTTTGATATGTTTGGAGTTAGTGGAATTTTCGCCACTTTTTCACTTAGGGCTTTGGTTTGGACTGAACTTACTAACTCAGCCCAACCCCCTCTTCTCTTCATAACTTGATTTCGTTTGATTAACATTCAAGCTTTATCAAAAATGGAGGAAGGAATGGGAAATTAAAACTCCAAGCTCAAATTCAATTGTAATCCATCATTCAACTCCAAATTCAAGAAGAAGACACTGGATTCAAGCTCCTTGTGTTGAGATTGAAGAGGGATTGATTCTTGTTTGCTTTAGGCTTCATCTTCATTGATTTTTGGTGCAAAGGTAAGATTTTTATCTCACATTCTTGTCTATAACTATCTTGGATTGTTGGGAATGAATTCCTATCACTTTAGCATGTACATTTGCATTTGGTTTGGATTGAATTGGTGAAAATCCCAATTTTTAGTGTGTTTCAGCAATTTTCTGGGCTTAGGACGTTCTGCCGTGGAGAGGTCGCACGCATATAGCTCGTTTTCTCTCTTAGGTCGCGCGGCATAGCACGTTCGCCACTAGGTCGTTCGGTGTGGTAATGTCGCACCTGATTTTAGCTCGTCCCATGCTTAGGTCGCGTGGCCATAGCTCGCAACACTATAGGTCGCACCACTGCTAGGTCGCGTGCATGTTAGGTCGTTCGCTTTAGGTCGCTCGTCAAAGCTCGTTCCACCTTAAGTCGCTCGACCTGTTTTTCACTTAGGTCGCGTGCCTAGTTTTTCACTTAGGTCGCGTGCCTAGTTTTTACCTTAGGTCGCTTGCCATTTAGGTCGCGTTCCTAGCTCTTCCCTTAGGTCGCGTGGCCTCACCCCTTAAACCATTATCACGTTAGGTCGCCGGGCCTAGCTCGCAAGCAATTAGGTCGCTCGCCCTGATTAGGTCGTTCGCTCCACTTAGCTCATTCCACATTTGGTCAGCCTCTGCTAGGTCGCGCCACTGTTAGGCCGTGCCACTTATAGGTCGCTCGCCTTTTTATACTTAGGTCATTCGACCTGAATTTCGTTAGGTCGCCCGACATGCTAGGCTGCACCACTTACTTCCACTTTGATGCATTTTGAGCTGATTTCCTTGGACTTCATTCACGTCTTCGAATGTGAATTTTCGTGATAGATTGTTTCTACAATCATTTCCGTGATTTGTCACTTTAAAAATATGAAGGTTTCAATACTAGTAGTAAATATCAAAACTCTTTCATCAAAGCGATTTCAACTCTATTTTATTACAAAGCTCTTTTTCCTAAACCGTTTTCCAATATATTATTATATACAAGCCTTTACTTCACTCAGATGAGAAATCTAATTAAACTACTTAGCAAAACAGGTGGTATGAAACGCTTGCATTTACTTCGTCGGTTAATTCTTGGACTTGTTCGACTGAACCTCTTATGACAATTTTCTAGTGAAGATCTACAGTTTGTCCGTAAATATTTAAGTTAAGCAAGTGGTTATGGGACATGAAGCTAAACTCATATATTTACTAACTTGGTGTGATTGACACTTCTTTATGATCATGACGATCATTTTTGTGATTTAGACTAGCAATTGTGCGATGTCTCTTTGTCTACGAGGGAGACTAAACCCCGTTTGTGTGATGTTTCTACATCACATATGTGGGGTACCGCCCCTTGGTCTTCGGGCCGTTCGTGTGTTCAAAAATTAATGGATAGCTTCCATGAGATAGCTTCTCGTTCGTGTGATACATAAGTTGGTGAGCTTTCATGCTCCCGTTCGTGTGATAGGCCTCCCCCTTTTTGTGATTTCTGGATTTCGTGTGTTGATTTCTAGAATTTGTGCTTCACCAATTTTCATGATTTTCATTGATATGTTTTATCAATTTTTGGTGCATTGGTGAATTCGTGTGTCATTACCCTTTTATGGATTTGGATCTTTGAGAAGATTCTTGTGATATTGATTTATCTCTTGTTGGTTATCATTTACATACTTATAGTAGTATGCCATTATGGTTATTATATGTTTATGCCTTATCTCTTATTCTATATCATGTCATCTGATATTTATAGCTAGACTGATCCGTTTATTATTTTCTTATGAAATAATACTCGGGTCAGACCGAGATGTTATAGGTGCTTCTGCTTGACTTCTCTCCTGGGATTACTCTGACTTTTGGCTAACTACTTAGATTAGTAGTTTTTGTTGTATACGTTTGAGATATAGACTCCGTGTTGTATACTTATCTTTTTGTGTAGCTTGTAGCTACTCTTTTGTATTATCGTGGATCTTTCTGACCACTACTCTGATGTACACTTTCAAGTGTTATATATTCATATCTTTTTCCGCCTTTGTGATATGGATGTCTGTGACTGATTTATGTTATGTTTATTTCTATGTTTGTTTCCGAAGATTATATATAGCCACTGTGTGATAGCTTTGAGTTTGTATAGGTATGTCGGGCTTCCTCCTCAAATGAAATGCATGCTATACTATCTGACATATCGATGCTCGCACAATGAAGTTACATGGATGGTCACTCCTCAACAGCCTTAGTCTCTGTGCTAGTTGACAGCATTACTCCGTAGTGTTCTTAGCTAGCGTGGGTATAGAGGTGGGGCGTCACAGCTCCATACCAAGATACCACCCTTTTCCAGAAGGAAATGACATACCCTAAAGGGAGCGACCCTCATAACCTTGCCGCATCATTCCTGTTTCGACCATTTCCGGGTTGTGAGGTCCGATGAGGTCTCGTCCACAAAGCTACGCTTTTTCACAAAGCCATGCTTTGATCACAAATGATCAACGAATGATCAACACACAACAACACTCGGCATGCCACATTACCAAATTAGGAGTATATCGCTGATAACCTTCAACTACATAACCTCTGAGCTCGTACGTCTCAGAGAATGGTATTAAGCTAAGAGAATAAGTTCTCCACCACCAACAGAAATGTATTTGAGAGAAATCAGCTTTATATCTCAAAATGTAATGTCAGACATGTAACCATACAAGTCTGTTCCAGGTTCGAACAGAACCGAAGGCACTTCCAAAGAAGCCCTTGCAATCCGGGTATTCACAATCCCGATCGAATTTCCCATCACATAGGAAATCTCTATACCGGAGCAACCCGGTGCAGAGACAATCGATAGGTCATCCTATCGTTTTCACAAATACCCGGTCTTCACCACCGGTCTTCAATTGCAATCCATAACGTCGTATCATTTATTCGGAATGGGTTATATGACACAAAGTCCTCTCCCGGCTAAACCGAATAATGAGCGCTTGTTTTAAAAACAAATTCAAATGCCATTTCAAAGGCAAATATTAATAGTCGGTGATTTAACTATCAAACAACATTCACAACAATCATCAGATTTAAATAATTTTCCCAAATTATTTATTTTCAAAATATCTTCACAAGATATACATTTTTCCACACTTCAACATTTTGAAAACAAATTTCAAATCACTTTTCATCTTTCAACTTTTGAAAATAAATTTCAAATCAATTTCCTTACGCGGAATATATTTCCAAATATTTCTTTTAAAAACCAACTTTAGAACTTTTAATTTATATTTTTAAAAGCTACTTTGGAAATATACTCGGCTTTATAGTGAGAATACACTTTCATTTCAAAACGGTCCATTTAAACCAATTAAATAAACCCTTATCGATTTATTTTAAATTTACATCCCGAATCTATAAATTTATTTCCACACTTTAAAAATAAATCAGTGATTATTTTTAAAACAAATTTCCCTTTTCTTTATAAATTCCTTTTTGAATTTATATTCCTAAATATTAACTTTTTATACGATTTTTCAAATTGATTTCTCAAATTATTTACTTTCAACTCCAAAATCAAATTCCAAATTTATTTCAACACCAAATAATTTTTTTTCAAATTGATTCTCAAGTTTATTTTCAAATGAAACAGATCATTTGCAAATTTATTTCTAAGTTTACTTCCAAATACCAAATCATTTTACAAATCAATTTCCAATTCATTTTTCAAACACTAAATCAATTACAAATTGATTTCTAAATTTATTCCTAACATTAAATCAATTACAAATTGATTTACAAGTTTATTTCAAATAACAAACTAATTTTCCATTCAAACTCTAAATCAATTATCTTATAAATTTTCTAAAGATTTATTTTCCAATACCAAATCAATTGGATTTCAAACAAATTCATCACTTTTTTAATAAATCCCTTTATTCTTTCCAAATTATTTAAAATTCCATTTTCAATAAATTCTTCAACTTTTAAACGATATTACTTAAAATCCTTTGCCATATTTTGGAAATTTATTCGATAAGATTACAAAAATCAATTTTAATACTTTAATTCCTTCTTTTAAATTCAACCAATCTTTTCAAAAAGAATTTACTTAAAATTTCCAACTTTAAATTCAAAAATCCAATTTCATTTATTTCTGGTATCCAGCGATACCAAAGATACATTCAGCTAAATTTTAGCCTTCAACAATTTCAATCACAAATATAATCATACACAGATTATAATTAAATCAACACACAACATTGAAATAAATTCAAATATTTGAGGAATCCAGTTGGATCCCTCCAACCTGTTTCCCTGCATCCACAGATGTTAGCACAATACCAATTCCACTTCGAGATGGAATATCGCGGTATATGGGATTTATAAAATATCATCCGCTATTATGCGGCGCAATAGGGTCTCATCCGCTATATAATGCGGGAAAATCAATCACCAATATATATATATATTCCAATATATATATATAGCTATATACTACTATATATATACTATCACAATCCAAACAGTCAATCAATCAATAACTGCAATTCAAATTTTTATTCGAGTGAGAAGATCTCACCTTTTCTTTTATTTGTAATCCCATTTCCATTCCAGTTTATTTCTTTCAGATATTGACCTTGTATAAACAATTTATACAATTTATTAATATTCAAAATAAATTTAATAATCAATTTCCATGTAATAAATTTTAATTCTCAAATGATTTAATCTTAACTAATGATTAAATTTTTTATGAAAAATTAAATTTCAACTAATTTCCTTTAATATTCAAAATTCCTTTTAAACTGGTAACAGAGATATTTTTATACTTTATTGTAAAACAAAATTTCATTTCTATATAAATTTCAACATTATAAGGTTTCATAAATATTCGAAAAAATCGAACCATTAATTTCCATTTTATAAATTGCTTAACTAAAAATTAAATTTTTTAAACAAATTTTCTTTTAAAAATTTTCTTAGTAACTAAAAATAATTAAATAGTTTAATTGAAAATTTTATCACCTTAATAAATTATTATTATTATTATTATTATACAACTTAATAAATCAAAATATATGCATGTACGTATATATATATTTATTTAAACGTCATTATCTATTTACTGTTTTGCAAAAATATATTTTAATTTAAATCAAGATTAAATTTAAAAACTTCCTAACTACTAAAATTTCTTTACTGTAAAGTATACGTACATATATAATTTTAAATAAAATAAAATCAAAAAGAAAAAAATCGAATACCTTATTGTACCAGGCTCGAGTTCGAGCCACTACACTCGCCGCCACTACACGAAGCGCCATCGGCCACGACTTCGCTGACCATCGACTAACTCGCGACCTTCCAAAACCCTCTCGCCCACGCGCCGCCGCCTCCTACGTCGCGATCCACGAATGCGACCACCAACGACGATGCAGTCGACCCCCTCCTCCTCGAACTCGCGTATACTCCTCGCGCGCGCCTGCCATTTTCTTCTCTACGAGCACTCGCGACTTCGATTTTTGATCAATCGCACGCGAGATAGCTCCGTCGTTATTTTTTTTTCAAAATCGTGGATTTGGTTTTGATTTCTGACAAGTTCGTTTGAAGGCTTCGGCCATGGTTGTTTTAAGATTTTAATCACCATTTGATTTGGGAAGGAGAAATAAAAGTGAAGGCTTCGTATATCGATTTTATTTTCCTTTTTGAAATTATCTTCATGCTATTGAAATGGGGATATGGGGAACAAGATGAGATAGTTGCGTGTGGAGAAAGGCTGCGTTGATTTGAGAGGAAAAAGTATCGGTGTGAAAGAATACGACTGATAGTTGACTAGGGTATATATATATATATATTATTAATTCAAATTCAAACCGTTCCGATAAATGCAACTCAAAATCTTGACCTCCTATCGAGGCGTGCCGCTAGGTGTTTATAAGGTTATACGCCTATTCCGAACACAATGGAAAGGTTCCGAGTCCAAATTCGATCGTATGGAGAAGACAGCTTTTTGGACCAGTTATAATATTAAATTATCGATTTAATTTCAGCACGTTTATATATCTTACGGCCAAACGATCACTCCAAACATTACGAAAATTGAAATCCGATAATAATACAATATTATGGATCCAATGGAATTGGTTTCGTCAATTCCGAGACTATGCCTCGGAACGCTATTTTTAAATTCAATTTAAATAACAAAATTTAAAAACTGAACAAATTACTTCCAAGTTCAATTCTGAAGCTTCTATTATCTTCGGTATAATCAATATAAATTTCCTAAGCCATCAAATCATTTTTAACAGGCTTAAAATTGAAGATTCAAATTTTTACCCAATTTCGGTAAATTAAATTCAATAATTTAATTGCAAAATTCATTCTGATATTCGAATTTCAAATTAAACTATCATTTGAATATTTAAACTCAATTAAATATTCACATTTCAAATGTCAAAAATTCAGGGTCGTTACATATGTGATTTAAGGTGTCTTAACCCGAACAAACCAATTATTTGTCTTGCTTGAATGGTTGATTTATATATGATGTTGGTTGCAAATGATTGTTGTTTATATTGATTTGTTTGTTTATGGTTGAAACAACTTTAAATATTTCATTTTATATAATTTTAACCCTTTTGGTTTATATAAGTGAAACACAGGTTATGGAAGCAATGACTACTGCTTTTGGTTTCATAATTAAGCGTAAATTTGCCCGACAATAGGCACGTTCTTGGATTACGGTTTTATAGCGTTATTATATTGTTTTTCCCGTGTTGGGATATATTATTTGGAAAATGTATGTTATATTTTGTTATATTTGATATTATATTTTCTCCCGAGCCTCTCCGTACAAAGGAGACTATGTCGAAATTATTCGAAAATTTTGGACTTAGAAATTTTTTAGAAAGATGTTTTCCAAACAATATTAATTTGAGTATAAAAAAAGATTAATGGTTATAAATTGATATAATATATATAAATTAATTTTGAAATTTATTTGTTTATAAGTTAATATTTTGAATAAGATGTATTGTTTAGTTAATTCTTTCTTTTCCCTTCTTTTCCTTTTCGGGGACGAAAAGTTTTGAGTGGGGGAGAGTGTAACGACCCGTAAATTTTCAATAATTAAAACTGTTAATTTAATGAGATTTTGAAATTTAATATTGAAGAAAATAAAAATTTGAGAATTATTAATAAAGGTTGTAATAATGTAATAATGAAAATTAACTAAAAGGAAACGTAACAGGTTAATTAAAGTTATTAATTAATGAACTTGAATGAAATTCCTAATTAAATAAAATAATTTAAATGTTAGGACTTGGTTATAAATGGAGTATGAGAAAGCATATGTAATTTTTGAATTAATGTGTGAAATAATATAATAGATGGTAATTGTTTGTGAAGAATAAACATGCAAGTTATAAAGGGTGTAATGGTGACAAATGGTTGTTGTTACCAGTTAATTTACCAATTACGAATAAAGGTAATTAAAGGTTACTTTAATGATAATTAATATAATAACGGAAAGTGTGAATAAATTTAATAGAAACGTAGATCTATTTATATGGTAGTAATTGATGTAATAAAAAGCATGTAACCAAGTAAATAATTTATTGAGAATATTAATCGTGATTTGTGTATATATTTGGCAAAATTTTAATGATGGAAATTTGGATATATTAATGTAATGAAAGACAAACAAATAGTAACTAAGTTTATAGAGTAATAATAGACTTAATTAAAGGATTGGATTTGAATCTAATTAGTTTATTTGGAATTAATTTAAAATTTAATTGGATTCAATCCATAATAAATGGAGTTAAATACTATGACAAATTGATATTAGAATGAATTGGGTAATATCAATGTAATAAATATAACCAATGTCAATTTCATCCATTTTTGATAATAATAGATTGAAGAACATGTATGGAAGGTAATAATGTTAATGCAAGTTAATGAATAGCTAATTTAGTGCGATCCCAATTAATTGAAAACAATCGTAAGGTTATAATTGATTGTAAAGAGTAAATTGGGAAATAAATGCAAAGGTATATTAGTGGATGTAATAATACGTAATAAACTGGAATTTGATAAATTCAATGTTAGATAAGTGATTATATTATAATATTTGTTGGTTGATAATAAAGTATGAAAGAGATTAACCTTGGCTAATGGTGATAATTATTAACTGTTTACCTATTTACTTAAATTAGAGCTAAATCCATTGCAATTAATTAACGTAATTAAATACTACGTTAATATGAATTTAGGTAATGACTGTAAAATATTAGGGTAATTGGATATATAGTAATGTCAAACTTATCCATAAGAGGATGATTGATTAAATAAAGAGATTGGAACCACATTGAATTAATTTATTGAAATTAATTGAAATCAATTTGAAATAACTTGATTTTTGCATAACTTCTTCATACGATGGAATTTGGACTTGAAACCTGTTCCATTGATTTTAAAATATTTGAAAACATATATTTTGATATATGGGTTGACCCATTTCCGTTCCGAAATCGAAACGGGCTTTTCGGGTCAATTAAGTTCAAAACTCAAATCAATCTTGTCCATCTACTCTATTTTCTGCTTTGTCTATAAACACCTCGTTATAAACCCTAATTGTTCCTCATTGTCATTTGTCCGTACATACATCTCCTTCTTAGCTCCTCATTCCAATGGCAGACAAAACCAAATTCCCAAATTTCAAAATCTAACTTCAAAAAAAAAAAATTCAAACCTGCAGCAACTTCGGGTCGCGCTTCGGGATTCAGAAGCAAAAACCCTGGAGGTACTTCGGGTCAAGAAGAAAATGACTCGGGTCTCCGGGTATTTTTGGCAAAAACTCAGAGCAAGCACCGGGGATTTGAGGCGGCGGACCGAAGTTGAACCCGAAGTCGACCCAGGACCAGAATGTTTCAATCTTCAAATTTTCATAACTTTTTCATACGAGCTCGGATTTGGACACGGTGTGTTTTGCTGGGATCGTATCGAAATGCCGGACACTTTGACGCAGGTTTGGATGAATTTGGAGACTGTTCAAATTTTGGGTTTAAATTGGATTTAAATTCAATTTAAATCCAAAGGTGAGTGTTTTAACCCACTCACAACTACTAAAATTTCTTATGTGTGTTAAATTAATTGTTGATGTGATTAAAATTTTATTTATGACTGTTTGGCATATTTTTAATCATCATCTCAGTTAAATTGAATTTATTGGATTAAGTTATTATTTAATTTATTATTGGATTTAAACTGCCAGTTAAATTATTATTCGATTTATTATTGCATTTACACTGCCAGTTAAATCGTTATATAATTTATTTTTGAATATAAACTGCCAGTTAAATTGTTATATAATTTATTTTTTTGAATATAAACTGCCAGTAAATACCTGTTATTTATTTTTTGTTATGTATTGATGTTATTGTTGAATTGGATGATGATTGTGATAAATGGTTGATGGTTGATATTGGATGAATGGATGTTGTATTTATATTGTTATAAACTGCAAGTTGTTATCACTACAACAAAACAGCCATTTTACAACGGG
This sequence comes from Allium fistulosum, assembly GCA_030737815.1. Lineage (NCBI taxonomy): Eukaryota > Viridiplantae > Streptophyta > Magnoliopsida > Asparagales > Amaryllidaceae > Allium > Allium fistulosum. Next base: position 101,880,224 of record CM060902.1, read on the forward strand.
CAATGCCCGTTGTAATATGGATTTCGCAACGGGCATGAGCCCGTTGTATTAGGCCTCGTTGTAATAGGTCGACCATATTTTACAACGGGCAATGCCCGTTGCAATAAAACTTTTTACAACGGGCAATGCCCGTTGTAATACACCTTTTTACAACGGGCAATGCCCGTTGTAATACATGATATTGCAACGGTTTATGACCGTTGCAAAATAAATGCAAATTTTAAAAAAAAATTACAGCAGCATACATCCATACCAATAATGAATAATTTAACGAGTAATAAATATTATCATAAAACAACCAAAATCATTTCATTTCAAGTGTGTTTGCATTTCATTTACATTTTCACTGTGCACTGTACATTTCTTTATAAAACATAAAAAAGAACAGTTACAATCACATAAACACTACCTATCACCCCTACACTGTGCACGTGCACAATACAACCAACAGCCAACAAGCAACCTAAACCACTACCCCCAACCCTGTATCACTATCACAGCCCCATCATCCATACTACCCACTGAATTGTCCTCCACCACTTCACCATAAAAACTGCCTGCACACTTTCAAAAACTACTCCGACCATTACCCCTGCCATCTCAACCATACTGCCTGTTGCCATTTCCAGTACCAACATTGCCAAACTGACACAAAATCCCACCACTTCAGACTGCAACCTTCACACTTCTCTCTTCAAAATTTCTCAGTCCTCCCTTACACTTCAACAAAACATCACACACCCACCACAACTCCTTTCATTCACACAATACTTCAAAACTGCAGCCTTGCCATTCACTATACATACACACTGATACATCACACACCCACCACAGCTCCATAACTCCATAATACATCAACCATCAACATTACATGCGACTGCGCCTCCATACTCAGATTAGACAAATTTTAAAGTTTGTATAGAGCAACCAATAAAAAGCACAAATTATCTTACCATTTGGCTGGTAGTTCAACCTAATCCTAAGCATGAGTCTCGTCGCAAATCTTTTAACTGATCACCCTCCAAGCTTTTGATTGAGCAAGTAAATCATCATATTTATGATATGATTACAAACTGATCGGTTAAATAGAGTAAATGATCCAACATCTTGTAATTTTTTTTTAAAAAAGATTCGAGGATTTGTTGTAATATTCAGTCATTTATCAAAAGCTGTATCTTATCGACTTATGAATTTATACAAGACAATAGTGTACAAATTTCTGAGCTTGGAAATATTTTGGCTTCAGTATACCTTTTGTGATTTCTTCTTTCGATTTCCCAGTAACTTTAGAAACTAATTATGTGTAATAGTCTGTATTTGCATCATGTTCTTTTTTTGGAATAGGATCATGAGAATCACGAGTACTCAGCTTGGGAACTGTGGTAGAAAAAACTTTGCATACCAAAACAAAAGTATGAATAATTTAAGGCGAAAGTCCCATTCTCTACGTGTAAATGGAAATCAACATGTTCGCTCCATATCTATACTTTTTATACATTTGAAATCATGGATTTGTTTAGTGGTTTGAACAGAGTTTGAGATAAACATATAATATGTTCTAAACTTGAGATAGAAGAAATAATTTTACAAAGATAGGAGTTACACTTACAGGTTAAAACTAACAATATAAAAAGAGAAGAAAGAAGAATATAGTAGAGGAACATGTGGCCATTAAGTAAGGAAAGAGGACCTGGGTTCAAGTGATATTGGACAACAGAGGCACAGAGCGGGTCAACCTAGGTTTATATTAATATGAACTGGAAGTTTTTATTAAAGGTGCTTCAAGTGGTACGGGTGTTAAAAAAGAGCTGGCGCGCTTGCACAACTGATGTACATCTATAATTGTAAAAAAGTTCCACTTTGTGCTCATTCTAAAAAATTAAGGAAATCTATTAAACTTTGTAAATATTATCTATTATGAATCAATCATGTAGAATATAAATTAGTCTAATCGAGGGGTAATTTCTTCATTCTATACAAATGGTCATAGGTACTATTTCAAATTAATAGCTGCCTAGGAAAAAATATTGTTCAATGGCAAAAATATATGTGTAATAAAAGTTTAATCAGCATAATTTGAGTCTTAGAAATTATAAAGGGATAGTAAAACCAACTTACATGATTATCAGCTGAATGTGAACATAAGAACTATGGAGGTTAATTTCATCAAAAGTTCTAAATACTTCTTTAAATTTGCAACAAATTCATCATTAAGTGATTTTTTTTACCAACATTGTTCAATTTTTCTGTAGAAAATGCATGACTGTATGGTATATAGGGAGGATAAATCACTCTTTTTCATCAATATAAGGTCGTATTTTTGAAATGGTCTCACTTCAAAATCGTGCTAAGAATAAAAGAAGAACTTCTGAGAAATAATCAAAGAAAAGAAAACTGTCCAAAAATCAATTGCAAGCAAACAATATGTGCACCGGTAACCACAGGTATTATTCTATAACAACAAAGCAGGAACAATTTGGGTTCAAATTTAGGTGTTAAAATGGATATAGTAGGAGAAAGTTAACAAAGGAAATAACCGCAAAATCACAAACTTCATAATCACAAAGGAATTTCAATAAAATCTAAAAGCTATTGGATTCTAAGATGTCAAATGACCTCGCATATGAAAGAATATTATATTAACCAAAAAAAGTAACATGGACCGTCAACCTCAAGCAGAATATAGTAGGTACAATAGTCGATTACAAATTAATTCGATGTAAATTGGCACAATAACAATAAAGACATAGTAACCAACAGAAAACAGCTTAATAAGATAATCAGAAACCTCATAACTGTAACGTTGTGTTATTTTAGTAAACTTCAAATTCTACTGAAATCTAAGATGTTAAGCATGCAATAGAATTATATCGATCTAAAATGCTATTCAAATGTTCCTCTTCTAATTCTTTGTGATGTTTAACATTTAATTTTTTATCAACTTAGCTAACTTTGTCCTAGTTTCTCTGAAGTAAGGCGCTAGGATCCTTAACATATCTATATTTCAACACAGATATATGTTTAGACGTGCATAAAAGTATCATATGTGGAATTCAGTAGATATATCTTAGTTTTTCCAAATCAAAGTACTGTCTAACCGTATTACTAATCAGTTATAAGTTAAACTCCACATTTTAATTTTCATGAATCGACAAAATCTTCTGGAATAGATAACAGAAAAGTAGCTAAAAATTTATTAGTTACCAGCCTCCTCTTCAGTAAAAGATTATAAGACCATTCCTTACCGCAATCACCAAGTTGCCTTCACCTCTCTGCCAACCCGTCTCTGCCTTGCAATATCTCCACAAAATCATCAACACGAAACTCCACCGCAATCACGACCATCCTTCCATCACCATAACCACCTGCTTCAAGCAATTAACAGCAACCACTCACCTCCACAATTGCCACTCAGCACTTCAGCAACTTCATCTCCATCGTGAACCCTAACATCGCCTTCGAACATGCCTTCTCCGGTCTGACCTCATCAACAACTCCATCTAGCTCTAAATTGCTTCGAACTTCCATCACACGAAATCCCCAATCGATTCCCTGTCCAAACCACGGAAACTCAATCTCCTCCAAACTAATCATCAACAACCAATTGACTAGTCGAATGAAATCCGATTTGGTTTTGAATTCAACATCGAATTGATTTTTGATTTGCAGGGTTTTTTTGATATCTGGATTAAAACCAAATTTTTAGGATCTAATGATGTCGACGAATGGAATCGGGGTTTTGGAGGTATTGAATTTAGCAGTGTGGATGAATTTGGGAGAAGAATTAGGTTTTAATCGAGAATGTAAGGGGAAGCACTGGCAGTTGCGCGCGTGGGACTAATAAGAAATGAAAGGCTCAATTACAACGGGCACATGGAGGGAAAAAATTTCAGTATTGGAGCCAAAATTTCGTAGTCGATCTATTACAACGGGCATTTGCTGAATGTTGTAAAATATACTTCTATTACAACGGGCAGAAGTTGACTGTTGTAATATCTCTCTATTACAACGGGCAAATAATGCAAGTTGTAAAAAGGCGTTGGACAGAGCATCTATTACAACGGTCCTAAAATGACCGTTGTAATAGCCGTCTATTACAACAGGCAGGATATGCCCGTTGTAAAAAAGACGTTGTAATAGGGTATTTTTGTTGTAGTGTATGCATTTTTATTTCATTCGGGATTGCGGTTTGAAATGATATATAACCGTATTTTTATTTTTAAATTGCGGATTGAAATGATAAATATCCGTATCACTTGACCATAGGATAGAAAATCATATACAAACACCGTTAGTTATATATATATATATATATGGATGATTTCTATGGGTTTTGGAAAATAAGGGTTTATATATATACTAATTTTGATATTATATAAATATTATTTTATATATAGTTAAATTCTAAAATTTAAGCTATGTATAACTTGATGATGTTTTAAGTTTGATTTACGAATATTTCAAGTTTGAGCTTTATTTAAGGGATATTTAATTTATTAAATAAATATTTCTAAACTAAATAATAGTAAATTGAATTAAGGTATATATAAGATTATCAGATTAGGTTGGGAATTTTGGAATATTTAAAGACTTGAAATATATCAAAATTGAAATGTTTTATTTAAATTAAGGTATTATTGTTTTCAAAGTCTTGGTTTTCGAAATTGTTATAATTTTGAAAGTGATATGGTTTGAAAAATGAATTTATTTGAAATAGAATTTATTTAAGAATTATCTGTGAATATATTGATTAGAAACCTATTGAAATTAAAAATTTAGAATATTACTTCAAAATGTGGTTTGGGTTTAAGATGATTTAAAAGGATATTTCAAGTTTATCTAATTTAAAGAAAGATTAGTGATTGGAAATTGGGTTTTATTTAAATAAGATATTATTAAATTGTTTTGGAAATGGACATGATATATTATTGAATTGGATTTTGAAATGGAAATAATACATTGATAATTTGGGTTTGAAATAGCAATAATATTTTGGTTTTAAAGTATATACTATTTTGAAGTAAAGGATATGGTTTTGAAATGGCAAAAATATTTTGGTTTTAAAGTATATACTATTTTGATGTAAGGGAGATGGTTTTGAAATGGAAAAAATATTTTGGTTTTAAAGTATATACTATTTTGAAGTAAAGGATATGGTTTTGAAATGGCAAAAATATTTTGGTTTTAAAGTATATACTATTTTGAAGTAAAAGATATGGTTTTGAAATGGCAAAAATATTTTGGTTTTAAAGTATATACTATTTTGAAGTAAAGGATATGGTTTTGAAATGGCAAAAATATTTTGGTTTTAAAGTATATACTATTTTGAAGTAAAGGATATGGTTTTGAAATGGCAAAAATATTTTGGTTTTAAAGTATATACTATTTTGAAGTAAAGGATATGGTTTTGAAATGGCAAAAATATTTTGGTTTTAAAGTATATACTATTTTGAAGTAAAGGATATGGTTTGAAATGGCAATAATATTTTGGTTTTTGAAGTATATACTATTTTGAAATAAAGAATTTGTTTTGAAAAGGCAATGATTGTGTTTTTTAAAAGTATATATTTTTAAATGACCATGGTGTTATAATAATGTTTGGTTGTTAAAGAGACCGAGATCAGATATGGACATACTCTCTGTCGATACCGAAAATCACTTTGACAACTGTGTACGCGGTGGAGTTTCTAGAATGAAGTAGGATGGTGGCGACGATCCTAAGGTATATACGTGGACCCAACTGCCGTGAGTTGGCATAAGGTGGCTAAAACAGGAGCGATCGACGGGCCAAGGAGGTAGCACCTCTGATCGGACACACTTCTTCGATACCATTCTATTACTTGTGATTGATATGGTGTGCACCCTTGATTTGGGAGTGTTGTTCGAGGTGGGCGGTAGTGGCTGCTATGCGTCACCACCAGTCCGGATGCGTAATTGGTATATCTACCCTGGCATTGCCTTGTGTGCCGTGTCACCTACCATATCGAGCTTTACTACGAGTTTCTATTTGTGTCGTACCTATGGAGTATCTTCTCGTAGCCTCTCGGGGTATGCAGGTACTGTATAGACTATTGGCATTATTTTGTATTAAGGGCTGACACAGCGGATTAAACAAAAACAAGGTAGATCGATGAAAGTAGCAATCGGTGGATTGAGAAATACTGAAATGCCCAAATTCGTTGATCCGAAGATACCTAATTCTAGCTATCTCTGACACGTTGATCGCGCACGATACCGTGAAGAGAGATCTACAATTCTTCGAGCGTTGATCAAGCGCACTTGATTCCGCGAATTGGCTTCAACGATCGAAGATTCGAGCGCACTTGAATGTCGAAGGTGGAGATAGGAGATTACACTCAACTACCGATTTTAATTGAAAGCACAAAGCTAACAAACAAGAATTTTATTCAAAATCAACTAACTATTACAAATGACACCACCCCGCTATTTATAGAGGTTACAACTCAACACGACTCAACAAATTACAACACCTAGGTCGGCACCGACCTAACACTTGCGACCTAAAACAAACACATTACAAACATTACAATACACGACTTAAGATAGGTCGTTAACGATCTAACCTTTACAACATCAAACGACTTAAAATGTACAACGCAATGACTCAATGACCTTGCGTCTTCAGAAGATACGCGACTTCCAGAATCTGCGACATAAGTTTCAGTAGCACGCTTGCGACCTAAAGATCCAGGCTTCAGCGACCTATGGTAGGTCGTTCGCGACCTAAGAAATAGCACGCCTGCGACCTAAAGGTGTTCGCGACCTAGTTGCTTGCGGTATTATATCTTTCACGACCTAGGGCGAGCTTTATTACTTCAACGACCTTGGCGTTAGGTCGCTCGCGACTTGAAGAAATGGAGTTAGGTCGCTTGCGACTTAGGGAGGTGGAGTTAGGTCGCTCGCGACTTATGGTAGAGGAGTTAGGTCGCTCACGACTTAGGCCAGTGGAATTAGGTCGCTCGCGACTTAAGGCAGAGGAGTTAGGTCGCTCGCGACTTAGGCCAGTGGAATTAGGTCGCTCGCCATCATATCTCGTTTGACTTAAGGCAGGTGGCTCGTTAGGTCGGAGCTTGTAAGGTCGAGGCTCGTTAGGTCGGAGCTTTTTAGGTCGGGCTTCATAGCTCATTTGCGACCTAAAATGGCGCGACTTAAAGAATAAAGTGCTAGGTCGTTGCTCAGGAAAGTTAGGTCGTTGGCGACCTAAGTCTTCGTCAATCTGGGCTGCATCATCCTCTCCGGGTTGGGAAAAATTCGTCCTCGAATTTAAAGGTTTGTGTACATGGTATGAAATCAAACGTTTGAACGATCTAAAACCCAACACTTTAGATAGTAGTTGCGATTCATCATCCTTCTCATTAGGTCATGAACGACCTAGGTCCTTTGAGCGAGATTGCGCGGTATCATTGACCTCTGATTGAAATGAATTTGTCCCGAATTCATTTTCTTTTCTTCTTCGCGACGCTGTCTTCCATTCATTATCTGGTTTGTTGCGGCTCTGGTGATAACCACTTTCGTGATTAATCTTGTTTTGACTCTTTGATGATGTGGCTCGACATAAGGAACGTATTGCATAAAACAGACGTGGCATTAGACATGCGGCATAAGGAAGTGATCTGAGAGAGATGAAATATGAAAAAGTGTGGAATGAACTAAACACTAGTTGCCATATCCAATTCATGTAGCACAGAACTTCATGAGAATAGTGTCGTATACCATATTGCCTATGCCAATAGGAAGATGTGATAAAGAACCAAAACGTGTCAAAATTGTGAGACGTTATAAGGAAGTTTAAAAACACGGAACGACTTAGGAAATCATGACCGAAAAAGTGTGAGGATTCATGCTCAGATTCTCGTCTTTCCTGATCTTGTTCAGGTGTGTCCTCATTTAGAATCTTCCCCTGTGTTGCATTAATTTCCCCTGACTGAAATGAATTTCCACTCGCTTCTCCTTCAACATGTTTATTTTCATGAAATGATTCCCCGCAATTGACGATGATAACGTCAGCAGTGCGGACATGATCAGGCAATTCCAAATGACAATCATACGATCCCTGCAGTAAAATAACATCTGGTACTAGTTCAGATTGGTGCTGAATGTCCTGTAGCAATGGTAACTCTTCGGTTAATTCCTCAGGATATTTGTCTTCAGACTCATTGAATTCTGATCCAACTTCCACAAAAACATCAAGTTCTTCATTTGTTCCCTGCCCGGTCAATACAAACAATTCATTACTATTTTTCACGTTTTCGACAGGCTCTTCAAAAAATACAAGACTAGTTTCTTCAGACAGTTCCTCAGACAACTCATCCTCAAACTCTTCACACACTTCAACCTCTGCAGATGTCTCAAAATAAGAACTTTCCCCATATTCAATCAACAATGAAAATTCATCACTATCTTTCATTATATTGACGAACTCTTCTAAAGATAATAAACTATCTGATTCTGCTTTCTCTTTTGTTTCACTTTCATTTTGTTTGGGCTCCTCGGAGATTATGGAATTAACATTTAGCTGCCTCTCGTCCATAAGCTCAGGTGTTAAACAAGAATCCTCCATCATCAAGTAATGTCCCTCAACTCCGAATACAATTTCTCCTTCCATACTATCGACATCAATCTTTGGTGGTGAAAAATAATCAACTTCTACATCCACATACTTTGACTCAATTTCTTTACAATCATCAAATTTCGGTGGTTGATAAAAGTCAAATTCAGTAGTCTTCCTCAACAAGTTACATCCTTCATCTTTCGACAAAACTTCTTCATCGTTGTCAAACTTCGGTGGTAATTCTTCGAACGATTCTGTAAGACCGGCCTCTTCAAATTCTTCTAACATTGGTTTAACCTCCTCGGGAGTTTTAAGCTCTTCACTTGTCTCATACATAACCAACAATTCAGCACTACCTTCTGCTTCTTCAACACTTTCGCTGAAAGAAAATGGACTAGTGGGTTCCTCTTCCTCTTCCGGTTCGCTTTCAGTAGAATTATCCACATTCTCGTTTTCACATTCTTCGACAACTAAGGTTTTCATCTTAGGCTCCGTACATTCAATACTTCTATGGCCAGACTCCTGATAATGATAGCGCTTAATTTGGTCATCAACATTTGTCTTAGTGCTTCCATGTAAAACTGGTTCGTTGACTCTCTTAGAAACATTTCTACTGTAATGAACACCATGATTCTGATTGCTGGAGTTTGTAACCACACCCTTTCCTCGACTCCCTTGACTCAACTTCTACAATTGTTGGTTCACACGTGTTTGATAATTGTATGGTAAGAAATTTTCCTTCATCATCCTTTTCATCTTATCCCACATGAAAACTTTGGATTTCCCCATTCTCTTTCTGGTTGATTTAGTTTGTTGCCACCAATCCATAGCTCGTCCTCTCAGTCTTGTAGCAACTAATTTAACTTGACAATCTTCAAACACGTTGTTGAGTTCAAAAATATTTTCAACCGTTGATAACCAATCCAAGAATTCCTCTGCTTGTAGACCATCTCGGAATTCTAGAATCTCTGTATCTTTCCTTGATTTCCGTGTATAACCATCCTCTTCAATATTGACGCAGCGGATAATACAAAAATGATGTAGATCGGTGAAAGTAACAGTCGATGGATTGATAAATGCTGAATTGCCCGAATTCGTTGATCCGAAGATACCGAACTCTAGCTATCTCGAACTCGTTGATCGCGCACGATACCGGGTTCAAAGATCTTCAATTCTTCAAGCGTTGATCAAGCGCACTTGATTCCGCGAATCGGCTTCTACAATCGTTGAATCGAGCGCACTCGATTAACCGAAAGAGGAGATAGGAGATTACACTCAACTACCAATTTGAATGAAAGCACAAAGCAATCAAAAGAGAATTTTATTCAATATTCAACAACCTTTTACAAATGACCATACATGCCTATTTATAGGCTACAACTCACGCAGTGCAGAAAACTTCACAACTCCTAGGTCGGAAACGACCTATATACAACTCAGCGACTTATCACATTAAAATACAACACAACGACCTAAAAACAAACAGGCTTAAAGATGAACGACTCACTTAGGTCGGTGACGACCTAATTACATTATTCAACGACTTAACAAATGAACGGCATCTGATAAAGCGGCATAACAATCTACGGCTACAATCTTCCGCGACTTAAGACCCTACAGCATTCCAGATCAGCGAGTTAAGGAAATCCATGGTATCCAGAGCTTTGCGACCTAAGAATGAACGGCATCCCTTCGTTTGCGACCTAACATAAGCGGCTTCAGAATTTGTTTGCGACCTAAGCCTCCACGACCTAAGACTTTGCGACCTAAGCCTTCGCGACCTAAGACTTTGCGACCTAAGCCTTCGCGACCTAACTTAGCTCGTAACTCGTTAGGTCGAATCACCTTTCCCTTCAGACTGTTAGGTCGTAGCATGTGATCTTTGAAACCGGTAGGTCGTTGGAGCGACCTAGAAGCCTCGTTAGGTCGTATGCGACCTAATACTTCACCAATTTGGACCCTGCCACTTTTCCTAGCATTACATGCTCCCTCTTCTATCTCGCTAGGTCGTGAGCTGTTTTCCTGAGCATTGGTTCCGTTAGCTCGTAGCCCATCTTCCTTAGGTCGTGAGCGACCTAAGAACCCATTAGGTCGTGAGCGACCTAAGACTTCAATTTTGAACGACTTATTTTCCAGTTTTGGATTGTTAGGTCGTGAGTGATCTAATACTTGTGAACTCTTAGCTTGCGCTGCATCATCCTCCCCAGGTTGAGAAAAATTCGACCTCGAATTTGTAAATTCATCTCCATCAGTTCGTTCATCCCCATGATATGGTACGAGATGCTTAACATTGAACACGTCAGATGTATACACATCATCTGGTAGCTTCAGTTTATAAGCATTTTCATTGATTCGTTTCATAACTTCCACCGGTCCAATTTTCCGTGCTTTCAATTTATTGTAAGCGCCTACTGGGAAACGTTCTTTCGTTAAAACTGCATAAACCAAATCACCTTCATGAAATTCAACACTTCGTCGTTTCAAATCTGCAGACTGTTTATACTTCTCATTTGCTTTCTCTAATCGTTCTTGAACGATTTTATGACACTCCGTCAGCCCTTCAACAAAATCAGCGGCTTTTTTAATTGTCCCCTTTGAATGTGGTATCGCAGATAAATCCAACGGTCCTTTCGGTAAGCTCGAATAGACAATCTGGAATGGACTGAACCCAGTACTTCGATTCACAGCATGATTATGAGCAAATTCTGCCTGGCATAACTTCACATCCCAACTCCTCAGATTATCTTGAACAAGACACCTCAACAAGTTTCCCAATGATCTGTTAACCACCTCAGTCTGTCCATCCGTTTGCGGATGATAAGCACTACTGAACTTCAGCTTCGTTCCCACCATTTTCCACAAACTCAACCAAAAGTGACTCAAAAATCGAGTATCTCTATCCGACACAATAGATTCTGGCAATCCATGAAGTCGATAGATCTCCCTGAAAAACAATTGAGCAACATGACCCGCATCTGCCGTCTTCTTGCAAGCAATAAAATGCGCCATTTTCGAAAATCTGTCCACCACCACATATATGGAATCGTTACCACGCTGTGTCCTCGGTAATCCCAACACGAAGTCCATACTCACATCAACCCATGGTTTACTTGGTACAGGTAATGGCATATATAAACCAGCATTAGTCGCAGTTCCTTTCGAAACTTGACAAATATGACAACGCTCCACAAACCTCTCTACTTCTTTCCTCATCGATGGCCAAAAGTAGGATTGTGAAATTAATTGTAGGGTACGGTCTCTTCCAACATGCCCTTCTTCGTGTAACTCCTTGATAATCTTCATTCTCAGACTACCCTCCGGTATGCACAATCTATTTCCCTTGAAAAGAAAACCATCAATCATCATAAACTCATCAGTCTTCCCTTCATTGTCCCTTTCAACAAATTTCTTAAAATAAGAGTCTTCTGCAGTCTGCTCCGGCAATAATTCAAAACCAGTCACCTCAACTTTCATTGTTGTCAACAAATGACTCCTTCTACTTAAAGCATCAGCCACACGATTTGTCACCCCTGACTTGTGTTTAACAACAAAAGTAAACTGCTGCAGATATGCAATCCACGATGCATGTCTTGCTGAAATCTTGTCTTGCCCTTGCAAATGCTTCAATGCTTCATGATCAGTATACAGAACAAACTCTTTCTGAAACAGATAGTGTCTCCAGTGCTTAATAGATTGTACAACAGCATAGAACTCCACATCATACGTACTGTATCGCATCTTCGCTCCTGACAACTTCTCACTGAAATATGCAATTGGACGCCCCTTCTGACTCAACACCCCTCCAATTCCAACCTTGGATGCATCAGTATGTAGTTCAAACACCAACTGAAAATCAGGTAGCACTAGAATTGGTGCAGACGTCAGCAATTCCTTGATCTTCCCAAAAGCACTCCCTGCTTCCTCTGTCCATGCAAACTGTTTACCTTTCATTCAATCTGTAACAGGTGCCATCACACTACTAAAGTGCGGTATAAACCTTCGATAGAATGAAGCCAACCCGTGAAAACTACGAACTTCCGTTATCGTCTTGGGCTGCGGCCAATTTCTGATCGCCTCAACTTTACTTTGGTCAACCTGTATTCCTTTCTCTGAAACAACATACCCCAGAAATAAAACCGTATGCGTCATGAACACGCATTTCTTCGTTGCAGCATAGAATTGTTCCTGTCGCAATACCATCAGCACTTCTCTAAGATGATTCAAATGTTCCTCTGGACTCCCACTGTAAATAAGAATATCATCGAAATACACCACCACGAATTTCCCAATGAACGGTCGAAAAATCTGATTCATCACCCTCATGAACGTACTTGGTGCATTGGATAAACCAAATGGCATAACCAACCATTCGTATAGACCCTCCTTGGTTTTAAAAGCAGTCTTCCATTCATCTCCTGGTCTGATACGAATTTGATGATATCCGCTCTTCAAATCGATCTTAGAAAAGATAGTAGCTCCGCTTATCTGATCCAACAAGTCATCCAACCTCGGCATTGGAAATCTATATCTCACGGTAATCTTATTCAATGCTCGACTGTCAGTGCACATTCTCCATGTCCCATCCTTCTTGGGTACCAATAAAGCTGGTACAGCACAAGGACTCAGACTCTCCTGCACACGCCCCTGTTCAAGCAATTCCTCTACCTGCCTCCGCAATTCTTCATGTTCCTTCGGACTCATTCGATAATGTGGTCTGTGTGGCAACACCGCACCTGGAACAAGATCTATCTGATGTTGTATATCCCTCAACGGTGGCAACTCCGTTGGTAACTCCTCTGGAAATACATCGTCAAATTCTTTCAAAACTGGTTTAACTTCTTCAGGAATTTCAACTTCTTCACTGCTTTCTCGTCCAATCAACAAGAATACTTCTGGTTCTTCCTCAACCTCCCTAACAAACTCCTTCAAAGATAATAAAGTTTTCAGCTCTTCAATTTCTTCTGACTTACTTTCTTCTTGTGATCTCTTCTTCGGAACTAAGATAATCTTCGTGCCTTTAAACATAAAACTGTAGCTATTGGTCCGTCCGTCATGTAGTACTGCTCGATCATATTGCCATGGTCTTCCTAATAATAAGTGGCAAACATCCATCTCTACTACATCACACCATATTTCATCTTTGTATTTCTTCCCAATAGAGAATGGTACACGAACTCGTCTATCCACTTTCACTTCTCCTCCTTTTCTCAACCATGCTAACTTGTATGGACTCGGATGTTTCTCTGTCTTTAATTTCAACTTCGTCACAGCTTCGGTTGAAATAATATTATCACAGCTTCCTGCGTCGATCACAAACTTACACACCTTCCCCAGAATAGTACATGTTGACTGAAAGATATTACTCCTCAACCAACTAGCTTCCTCCTGCTTCGGTGTTAAACACGATCTCCTCAGCATTAGGTTACAACCTTCGTCTCCTGACGCAATATCCTGCTCATCCTCCTCAGCTGGATTAGAACAATCTTCATCAACATCCTCATCGTCAACTTCTGCAATCATGGTTCTCTTCTTTGGCTTTGGACACTCACTGCTTTTATGACCCAATTCCTGACAATTGTAACATTTGAAACCATTGTTAACCCTTGTCTTCTCAGCCTCCTTCACCACTGGTCTACTAATAGGTTTAGAAACATTAGAATTTCCTCCAACACCCTTCACTTGATTGTTAGAATTTGTAAACACACCTCCTCCTCGTCTTCCTTGTTTTTCCCAAGCCAACGCTTTTTGATGTGCTTCTGCCACAGATCTTGGATCGAACATATTAACCATATCCTGAATCTGCATTCTCAATCCCCCAATGAATCTAGATGTCAGCTGCTCTTCTGTTTCCATAATATCATTTCTCGCAATAAGTTGATAGAATTCATCAGCATAGTCATTAACTGTCTTTGTGCCCTGCCTCAAGTTTTGCAAACGTTGATACATCAAAGATTGATAATTGTAAGGTAAGAACGTTGCTTTCATCAATTTCTTCATCTTCTCCCAAGATTCAACTTTTGACTTTCCCATACGTTCACGTGTAAGCTTGGTTTGCTGCCACCATGCCAAAGCTCTACCCCTTAGCCTCGTAGCAACCAACTTCACTCTACGATGTTCTGGAACTTCTTTGAAATCAAAAATCTCCTCAACATTAGCTACCCAATCTAGAAACTCCTCCGCTTGCATACCACCTTTGAATTCAGGAATTTCTGTCTTCATTCCCGATTCCCACTTGTGATCATACTCAGAATAGTTTCTTCCTTGACCTCTTCCTTGAATACTACCACCATCATACTCTTCTTCAAAATCAGATGCATAACGATGTCGATTCTGACCACCAACATCTCTACTACCATTACGTCTTCCACTATCATCCCTTCTATCAACATTCCTCCGTTCACGATCATTCACGTTCCTCCCACGCCCTTGATCATTTTCAACACTTCTGTCTCGATTGGAATGTGGCGAGACTCTACTACCCCCATGGTTAGATTCTGGTGAAACCCTTCTCCGATTTTGATTCATTTCCGTCATAAGCTTTTCTAACCGGCCAATTCCTTCATTAAGCTTCTCACTAAAATTCTCATTGATTCTTTGTTCCATCTCATCAGCTTCTTCTCTTCGATACAAAGCTTCTACGTTTTGGTGGCGATTAGCTCTTCTTGGCGGCATGATTGAATACTTCCCAAATTCCAAAACACTTCAAATTTAAACACTTTTCGAATTTTGATCCAAAATGAAACGGATCGAAATCTTCCACTTTGTTGCAAATCTCGATGAACACGATGAACACGACTTCTCCAAATCACAAGTCTAAACTTCAAATTTCAAAAGTATGCACGCCCCACTTCTTCAAATTCTCGGCCTCACTTGCTTACCACGGCCAAACTTCAAAATGATTAGGCTCCAAGTCTCGATCTAGCTATGATTGGCTAGAACAAGCTCCGATACCAAAAACTGACGCAGCGGATAATACAAAAATGATGTAGATCGGTGAAAGTAACAGTCGATGGATTGATAAATGCTGAATTGCCCGAATTCGTTGATCCGAAGATACCGAACTCTAGCTATCTCGAACTCGTTGATCGCGCACGATACCGGGTTCAAAGATCTTCAATTCTTCAAGCGTTGATCAAGCGCACTTGATTCCGCGAATCGGCTTCTACAATCGTTGAATCGAGCGCACTCGATTAACCGAAAGAGGAGATAGGAGATTACACTCAACTACCAATTTGAATGAAAGCACAAAGCAATCAAAAGAGAATTTTATTCAATATTCAACAACCTTTTACAAATGACCATACATGCCTATTTATAGGCTACAACTCACGCAGTGCAGAAAACTTCACAACTCCTAGGTCGGAAACGACCTATATACAACTCAGCGACTTATCACATTAAAATACAACACAACGACCTAAAAACAAACAGGCTTAAAGATGAACGACTCACTTAGGTCGGCGACGACCTAATTACATTATTCAACGACTTAACAAATGAACGGCATCTGATAAAGCGGCATAACAATCTACGGCTACAATCTTCCGCGACTTAAGACCCTACAGCATTCCAGATCAGCGAGTTAAGGAAATCCATGGTATCCAGAGCTTTGCGACCTAAGAATGAACGGCATCCCTTCGTTTGCGACCTAACATAAGCGGCTTCAGAATTTGTTTGCGACCTAAGCCTCCACGACCTAAGACTTTGCGACCTAAGCCTTCGCGACCTAAGACTTTGCGACCTAAGCCTTCGCGACCTAACTTAGCTCGTAACTCGTTAGGTCGAATCACCTTTCCCTTCAGACTGTTAGGTCGTAGCATGTGATCTTTGAAACCGGTAGGTCGTTGGAGCGACCTAGAAGCCTCGTTAGGTCGTATGCGACCTAATACTTCACCAATTTGGACCCTGCCACTTTTCCTAGCATTACATGCTCCCTCTTCTATCTCGCTAGGTCGTGAGCTGTTTTCCTGAGCATTGGTTCCGTTAGCTCGTAGCCCATCTTCCTTAGGTCGTGAGCGACCTAAGAACCCATTAGGTCGTGAGCGACCTAAGACTTCAATTTTGAACGACTTATTTTCCAGTTTTGGATTGTTAGGTCGTGAGTGATCTAATACTTGTGAACTCTTAGCTTGCGCTGCATCAAATATTCTTATATCGATTTTGCCCTTGACCGGAATATCGAAAATGAACACGATCACCATAACTATCTTTTTCAAAACTAGATGAGCTTCGATGTCTATTCTGAACATTGACTCTTTTATGCCCATGCACGTCCTCTCTACTTCTTCTTTCATAATCACCATATGGCTCATGCTCATAACCACGATAAGCTCTTCTTTCTTCGTTCTGATAATCATGATTGTCCCGAACTCTACAATCTCGATTTATCGACAAAGATGATTCTCTTCTTTCTCTATCATAATATGGCGATACTCTCCTTTGATTTCGATTCATGTCAGACTTCATTCTCTCCACTCTCTCGAAACCCATATTGAACCTTTCATCGATACGTTGTTCCATCTGTTCAGGATCTTTACTCCCATACAAATCTGCAACACTATGATGACGGTTAACATATCTCGGAGGCATGATCAAATCTTCAACAGATCCAAACACCAACTTCACTTTGATCCAAAATTCTCGAATCAAACTTCCCCACGTGTTTGAAATCTCACGAACACACCAAATAAACAAACAACTTAATTCGAACTTCCCAAACTTCAAATCTCAAAATTGACGCCCAACGAACTTGGATAAGTCCGTCTCCTAGCTCACGACTTGAACAAACACTTCTTCTTGGTCCAACGGCTCGTCTTAGCTATGATTGGCTAAGTCTTGCTCTGATACCAAATGATGCACACGGCCTTCACTTGCTTAGCTCGGCCGAAGCTCTTCAACACTTCAAACTTCAAATTCTCGGCTCCAAGACTCGATTTAGCTATGATTGGCTAAAACAAGCTTTGATACCAAACTGACGCAGCGGATTAAATAAAAACAAGGTAGATCGATGAAAGTAGCAATCGGTGGATTGAGAAATACTAAAATGCCCAAATTCGTTGATCCGAAGATACCGAATTCTAGCTATCTCTGACACGTTGATCGCGCACGATACCATGAAGAGAGATTTACAATTCTTCGAGCGTTGATCAAGCGCACTTGATTTCGTGAATTGGCTTCAACGATCGAAGATTCGAGCTCACTCGAATGTCGAAGGTGGAGATAGGAGATTACACTCAACTACCGATTTTAATTGAAAGCACAAAGCTAACAAACAAGAATTTTATTCAAAATCAACTAACTATTACAAATGACACCACCCCGCTATTTATAGAGGTTACAACTCAACACGACTCAACAAATTACAACACCTAGGTCGGCACCGACCTAACACTTGCGACCTAAAACAAACACATTACAATACACGACTTAAGATAGGTCGTTAACGATCTAACCTTTACAACATCAAACGACTTAAAATGTACAACACAATGACTCAATGACCTTGCATCTTCAGAAGATACGCGGCTTCCAGAATCTGCGACATAAGTTTCAGTAGCATGCTTGCGACCTAAAGATCCAGGCTTCAGCGACCTATGGTAGGTCGTTCGCGACCTAAGAAATAGCACGCCTGCGACCTAAAGGTGTTCGCGACCTAGTTGCTTGCGGTATTGTCTCTTTCACGACCTAGGGCGTGCTTTATTACTTCAACGACCTTGGCGTTAGGTCGCTCGCGACATGAAGAAATGGAGTTAGGTCGCTTGCGACTTAGGGAGGTGGAGTTAGGTCGCTCGCGACTTATAGCAGAGGAGTTAGGTCGCTCGCGACTTAGGCCAGTGGAATTAGGTCGCTCGCGACTTAAGGCAGAGGAGTTAGGTCGCTCGCGACTTAGGCCAGTGGAATTAGGTCGCTCGCCATCATATCTCGTTTGACTTAAGGCAGGTGGCTCGTTAGGTCGGAGCTTGTAAGGTCGAGGCTCGTTAGGTCGGAGCTTTTTAGGTCGGGCTTCATAGCTCGTTTGCGACCTAAAATGGCGCGACTTAAAGAATAAAGTGCTAGGTCGTTGCTTAGGAAAGTTAGGTCGTTGGCGACCTAAGTCTTCGTCAATCTGGGCTGCATCAAGGGCTATATGGGTAACCCCTTAACGCTATTTAAAAGTATGTTTATTTTATGATTAGACATTATTATAATAGCGAATATTACTACATAGTAAATAGTTTAACGGATCCTTAGGGGATGTGAATCCCGAGCATCTCTTAAGTTACTGCACTCATGTTAGATACTGGATAGGAGATGTCAAATCCCGTAAACATCTCTGACGCCGTTCCACTCATATATTTATTGTAACGACCATTGTGTATCTGCGATCCATGATTTGATTCGTATTGTTTTGTTTGGATTGTACTTTCCATATCTGTTTTAAAAAAAAAAGTTTTTCCAGTATTTTCACTAGGTGTTGAAACAGGTCTACTAAGTACCTGGAGAATTCTAGTTTTGCGCCTGATCAACGCACTACCAGAGTCTACAGGAACAAGGATAAACTTGTTGAAACATCGAGTTATAAAAGTATTTTCGAAAGGAAATTTGTTTCGACTATAAAGGTATTTTATTATAAAAGTATTTCCAACAAAGAAATTTTGTATTGATATTTGAAATTGAAATTCTTATGGTTCTAATTAACTATTCGTGCCCGATACTATTCTTTGAATCTACCTTATCTGCTCAGCTTTATTTATTCACCTATATTTTGTTTTCCAAATCCTCCTTCTTTTCCTTGTTGACTATATTCTTTTAAAATATTGTTTATTTATATATTATATGGTTTAATAGAAATTTTTTTTAGTGTTATAAATATTTTAGAAGTTATTAATTAAATAAAACATTTTAAAGTAAATGATTTTTGATTATTGATAATGTTTGAAAGTATCTTGAGAATTAATAAATTTATGAATTATAGATTTAATGTTTTCAATAACCTCTTTGTAAATATAGGTAATGATGTAAATAACTGTTTTCAAATAGTTTCCATATCTTTATAAATGTGTTATTTAAACATATAAATGGTATTTATAAAGGAAGCAAGAAATTTTACAAATGGATTTTTGAAAGGTTTTAAAGTATATGAGATAATTGAATTGCAAATGAAGTTTTCAATTTTTAAGTAAAATTTATATAGTTTAAATTAATTGTTTAATCTTGACTTTCAATCTATCTCTTATGTCTGGTTGTTTCTATTCTCCTACCTCCTTCCTTTTCGGGGACGAAAAGTTTTGAGTGGAGGAGAGTGTAACGACCCGCAAAAATTTATGGTTTTAAAAGTATATTTAACTGGAAATTTGTGAAATTTTAAACAATAAAATTAAAAATTAAAAATTTATTATTTGGAATACGTCTATTTTAATATAGCAACTGGTAAATTTTCATCTGATAATATTGAAGTTTATTTTCCTGTGAAATTTCATTTCAAATCAAACCGGTTAAAAACAGTGAATTTAAAAGTTTTCCGAAATCAAAATATGTCAACAGGTGAAAATTTATTCAGATCATTCTGAATCAGATTGCGAAATTCGTTTTTCCAAATTTGGACTTCTACTGCTCCGTTTATCTTAATTCTGGTCAAATAGCAGCATTTCTGGTACCGATTATCGACTTTTGATCGGATAATCGTATAACTGATATCTGTATACCATTTTGATCGTCTCGTCGTGATGATCTCTGCGGTATATTTATTTCTGTATTTTGAGGTCCGGTACGCGACAGAGACAATAAACTGTTCGTTGTAACGGTACCAAAATCCTGACTTTATATTTTACTTTACGTTTCAAATTTGAAACGTGATGCTCAAACAATAATAATTTGCTTTTATTATGCAGCTCAACCCCATCCCATAACCGTTTGAAAATCAAAAAGTTTGCATACGTTTTATTGATTTGGAAAGCTTTAATCCGTTATACCTTCATCCGTTTTTTTTTCCATTGCATTCCTATTATTTTGCCTGCAACCTAGTTCGTATCCCATCTTCCTTCTTTCTCATCTCAAAACTTACCTTCTTCTTTTCCAGATCCATTGCTTACTCTAAAAAAAAAAATCTTTATGTTCGAAATGAACAAATTAATAACCTGACAACATTTTTCTCAGCCACCTTTCCTTTCCCCATTTCCCAAACGCACGTCTCCAGCTCACCGCATCCACCTTCCCCTCCACGCAACCCAACTCTTCACCGTTCGCCCAAATCCTCACCTTCCTCCTCTCCTCCGCGCCGAGATCCTCCACAAACCTTCCAGCCACCCAGCGACAAACCCTTTTTCTTATTTTAGGTAAGTTCTATTTGAACAGTTTGTATGTATACATTTATATAAAAAGGTTATCTTATTTGTTATAAGTTATATATATATTAGTGTTAAAATATTCATATATACATATATTTCTTCGATTTAAACATAGGTGTTTAAATGTATGGTTCTAGCATATATATACTATATGAGTACGGTTATATAGATTGCAGATATAGATAAGGTTTGTTTATTCATATATATATAAATATGGGTTTTGGTATTTGATATTTTATTTCTGCTTTTGGTGAGTTGAGAACATGTATATATATTTTATACTGTGTAATAGAATTGTTATAAAGTATATTTGGTTAATATATAAATGTCTATATTACTGTTTTATATATTATTAGTATATATTATAAGCTATATAAATATTTTGTAGGCAACATGTTGTAAGCATTTATGCATCTGTTAGTTTATATAAGCTATATATTGTTCGCTAGTATATATATAGTTATGGTATACATAAATGGACAGAAGTATTGATGTTTGCAGAAGATAAGTAGGTAAATTGATGTTGGTCTGCATATACATTGGTTCACGTACACGTATAGGCTTACAGTATGTATATTGTTGTCGTGTATATAAGCTGTTTGTATTTCATAGGTCGGTTTATTCTATATAGGATCTGTTTAGTGGTAGTATATACATTTGAAGTAAATTATATATGGGTATGAGATTTTAGGGGTTATATTTGTAGTAAGTGTATTGTTACAGTTTTAAAATTCTAAATGTTTACAGTTTATAAATAGTTTAAGTTTTAATATGTTAGTTAGATATACATCTAGGTGGTGAGTCTGATATTCATATATGAAATTATACTTACTTATCTATGATTGATAAGTTTCACGTGCGTACGAATTTTAAAATTTTATAAGCTTTGCAATTGTTAGTTTTATAAGTTTCAGATGTACATATTATACAGTTATAAGTTTATGTAACCTATTCGCTTATGTATATAAGTTAGATAAGCTTTGTATGACCTGTATCTTGAGACTATAGGATATGTATATTAACTGGTTGAGTTTAAATTTATTTATTTAAGTCTGGATTTTTTTTTATAACACATGTAGGCTATTGAGTTGTACATATATGATAATAAGATATGTTATATTGTTTTGTTATAAACATTTGTCTTAAATTTTAATAGGTTCATATATTAGCTCATATATACAAGTTATTGGACTTTGGCTTCCCAATATATATCTATATATAGATTTGATTTTTTTTTAGTGTTAAAGTTAAAAATATCAATCTTTATAAATTAATAATATATATATATTCTATTTCTATCAAACTGATTCTGATTTAGTTCTCATCGAATTCCCATTATCAGCTTTGTCCGTCGTGCATGTTTCTTCATCGATTTGTGTCCATCTAGCATTCCTTTGGAATTCGTAGCTCGTTCTTTGACTATCCTCTAGCCTCGAAAGGTGAGCAATCACTCACGATTAACGTTCTTTTAGTATTTAAATTTGATTTCAATTGAAATAGCAATTGAAATATGCTGCTGTAGTTATTTACATGGTTATATATGCTATTATCTATAACTGTTCACCTGTGACATCTGACACCAGTATCTAGTATTACATGCCTGTTATTACTATTATTTGTATCTGTTCACCTGTGACATCTGACACCCGTATCTGTTATTTATACTGATGATACATGCCTGTTGTTATATTTTTTTTAGTATCTGTTATCACTCTGCAAGTTCCCTGTTAGTATAGAATTCACTATGGGTTGAAATGATACATACCCGAACGGACTTTAGAATAGGAGAAAATCGTTATGGGTTGAAATGATAAACCCAATCGATTTTCATTTGAATTAAAATTGGGATTACGGGTCGAAATGATATCTACCCGTATATATTTAAAATTTCGGATTGAAATGATAAATATCTGTATCACTTAACCCTATGATAAATATATATACAGACACCGTTGGTCCATATATATAAATATTTTGAAAATGAATTCGATGGCTTTGGAAAGAAATATTTGGTTTTAATAAATGTTGAGCCTTAAATTATTTATATAAATGGGAATGCTTGACTAAATACATATAATATGGTTGAGAATTTAAATTTATGTTTCAAAATAGATTTCAGTAATAACTTGAATAAGTTAAGTTTGGGAAGATAATTTGAATTTAGTTGAAATTGTATTCAATAAAGAATTTTATTTAATTAAACCGATTTGAAACTTATTGAAATTGAGATGTAAGATATGATTTATAACTTGAGTTTGAATTATAAGTAATCTAATGAATATTTCTTGTTTAAATAAAGTTTAAGGAAATATTTAGTAAAATGTAATTTAAGGCTAGTTAAACGATATTGAATTTATTAAGTGAATATTTCCTGATTAAATAATAATAAAGTTAAACCAAGAGTTATATGAAACTGTAAAATTAACTTTGAAAATGTTGAATATTAAAGCTTTGAAATATATATTAAAAATTTAAATGATCTGTTTAGAAATGAATTAAATTGATGAATTGAGCTTTGAATAAATTTGAATTTGGAATTTGAAGTTGATTTGAATCGATTTGCTAGACTTGAGGAAATTAAATACTTTACTTTTAAATCATTTAATATATATATTATTTTGGAAAACGGATATATTTGAAATGAAAATGATATTTGGGTTTTGAAGTATAAATTTAATTGAAATGACCACGGTGTTAACATGTATATTTCCACCTTGTAGATAGTTCTGAAGATCCTTAGAGGATGGTTATCCCAACATCCTTTAAGTTACTCGTATTTCAATTGATATTTCACTTGAGTTGGATTTATTTATATAAGAATGTTAATCCTGACTCGAGTGTTTTGTGTTTTGCTTTACGCTCGGGTCAGACCGAGTGATACAGCATCTGAGACTCACCTTTGGAATTTGGAGCTTCCTTTGGAGATCCAACTATCGCCTCAGCTTTCAGCTCTTCTAGTTGATTCGTTCAGAGAAGTCATCTGTTGTATTGGAGACTTCACTACATTTGAGATATTCTGTTGTATTTTATTTAACTCTGATGTTGTATATAGTAGCTTCATGAACTACTATTTTATCTATTCCGCTGCGTATTATGGTATTACTCTGTGTCTGTGATTCTGTGATTGATTGATTTACTGCATATGCTGAGTTTTGCCAAATAATTATTACAATCTGTTATTTTGAATTATTCAAGTCAGACATGTGTGGATTTATTGTCGATTTGAATGGTCCAAAATACCGGGTCGTTACAGTTGGTATCAGAGCCAGGTTCTAGGCAAAACCTAGCATATATAGTAAATTTATTTACAGAATCACTTTTGTTCGATTTTGAATTTCTTCCTTTTGACTCGATTTCCTTTGAACTTTGGAACGTTTCTTGCGGTTCCAAAATTCATTCTTGTCTCTCCCTATTTGTATTCTTTTGATTCTGGAGTATCCCATAACTCCTCTTCGAATGATCTCTATAAGAATAGGCGATCCCGCCAATCTTTGGATGATATGTAAAGGGGTGGAACTCCTTTACAATTGGCATTGATTCACCGGAGATTTATATATCTTTGGTTTAGATACCGCTATCTCTTGCGATCGAATGTTGGTTTTTCTTGGAATTCTGCATCGATCTTGTTCCTGAAGTCACGGTTGACCCGGTTAAGGTCGCCCGCGACTTGTATAAGTGTATCCATCTACTGTTTTGTAATTAATTATCTCATTTTCGTTCGAACTTATTTTCGAATCTGAATCCTATTTGATTAGAGTCCCTCTAATTTGAATTTCTATCTTTGTTTTGAAATCCATTCTTGAACCATCCTTTGAAAAATCAGGCTTGTTTATATTTTAGAAATTGTTTTATATATAAAAGTGAAATGTTTTCGATAAAGATTATAAACCCTTTAAAATAAGAATTTGAGGTTTCGAAAGAATTTGTAATTTTGAAAAAAATTATATAAGAAATTTGATTTATCTAAAAATGATTTATAACTGAAGGATTTTAAATTTGAAATTCAAGAATTGAACCCCGGTGTTTTGAAATTGGTTTTAACATTTTTAAATATATATTAAATGATATGATTTAAAAGTATTTTTCCGAATAAGAAACGTTTCAAATGATTTTAATGAGTTTCGAAGAAATTTCAAAAGAATTTTTGAGAAAATAGAAGTCCAGAACTCACTTATGTCGCTGGAAAATAATTTCGGTGATGAGTGCACGCATCATCGACATTGATTTTCGAGTTTCAGAGTGAGGGATAGGCCACTTTAGTAGCATCGCTACGCGAGTGATTTTGCGAAACCAATTTTGATTTCAAATTTTGAAGTATGATTTGATATTCGAAAGATATGTAGGTATATATTTGAAATGATTTGAAATGAGCCGGTGTTCAGTCCTCGAGCTTTGGATTCGATATAACCCCATCTATTAAAATTGATTTACTGATTTGTTGCTGATTTCCAACTCTTGAATTTGAAAATGATTTCTTCAACTATTTTGAAGGTTCGAGCACTTCCAAATCAAGGTTAACTTTCAAAGCTAGAAAATTTTGAAAAGTATAAAGTATATAAGTCTGGTATGTATGTTTAAGTATGAAGTAATATGATTTAAATAAGTTGAAACTGTTTGGTTAAGTAAATGAATAAGGAAATTTTAAATTTTCTAATATGAAATTTAGATTTGAAATGTCTTGAGAAGAATTTGGTCTTCAAAATATTTTGAATAAAATTTAGTTTAAATGTTTTAACTTAGTAACATCTTTATGAAACTATATATTTAACAAGTTGGAATAAATATATAAGTTGTACGTATGCTGTTTTATTCGCATAATTAATTTGATCCAAGTTTGAGTACACAAGTTCGAGGTGGATTACACCATTTCGTGTTAGGATTTTTTTCATTTGATTCTTGATGGCGAATATTTGATATGGATTTTGGGCTTGATTCTTGAATTCTCTATCGTAGTATATGGCTATGCAAGGAGACCGATGACTTCTAGTCGAGAAACCATATCGAAGTCCGCATTAGGGTAGTCGAATGGACAATACTAGTTCGAAAGCGAACTTGTGTGATCGAGCAAGCGATCAAATGTGATTCTTCGAAATGAGGGCGTATGTACACCTTATATTCTATTATCATTGATATATTTTGACGCTGAAATTTTGAAGCTGTTGGGTTAGAATATCTTTGCTTACCAAAAGAAAATTCCAATTTAAATTACAAAGATATATAACCCATAAAAGCAAAGATATTCAATCCCATATGGCTCTTCATACAACGAAATTTATTTTGAAAAATTTGATCCTTATATAAGATGGACCTTACGTAAGTATAAGATGATTTTGAAAACATTTGATTTTGGAAATGAATTGGTTGACTTAAATTATATTGATTTGGAAATTTGGATTTATTTTCTAAATCTATTATTTTGGAAACTTTGAAACTAAAGATATTTAATTTGAGAAGAAATAATTTGGTGAAAGTGTATATGATTTTGAAATTGAACTGATATTGAAACAAATTTAAATTTGAGAACCTTATGTTACTAAACACTTGATTTGGGAGTTGTTGAACTTATATAAAATTGATTTGTATGAGTATGAAATTGATTCGAAAACTATAGATTTGAAAAGGTACTCAATTTGAAAGTGAAATCTTATATAATTGAAGTCTATATAAGTATGATTTGATATACTATTGATTTTGGAAAGTATTTGATTTGAAAATTAAATCTTATATATAATGGATTTTATATAAGTACGATATTTGAAAGTGATTTGAAAAGGTACTATATGATACATATTTTCGAAGTAAAGATATGGAAAGTGCCTTCTGCTTGATATCCGATTTGTGGCCACATCTTGGATTCATTCTATCGATATTATTCTCTCTGATTTTGGTTTTCCGGATATGATACTCGAGTGTCCTTCGAATTCCATGGCGTTACCCATGGTCTTACGAACTCGACTGCATAGCGTAATTCGTAAGGCAGTGATTGCTTAAAGGGTACGGATGTTTCCTGGGGGATCCAGGCGTAACCATTGTGTATCTGCGATCTATGGTCGTGTTAGTGGCGTAATCCGCAAGGCAGAGATTGCTTACGGGGTATGGATGTTTCCTGGGGGATCCAGGCGTAACCATTTTTATGTATCCTGCGGTCCACAGTTTTGTTGCATGGCGAAATTCGCAAGGCAGTGAATGCTTAAAAGGTACGGATGTTTCCTGGGGGACCCAGGCGTAACCATTGTGTATCTGCGATCCATGATTTGATTCGTATTGTTTTGTTTGGATTGTACTTTCCATATCTGTTTTAAAAAAAAAAAGTTTTCCAGTATTTTCACTAGGTGTTGAAACAGGTCTACTAAGTACCTGGAGAATTCTAGTTTTGCGCCTGATCAACGCACTACCAGAGTCTACAGGAACAAGGATAAACTTGTTGAAACATCGAGTTATAAAAGTATTTTCGAAAGGAAATTTGTTTCGACTATAAAGGTATTTTATTATAAAAGTATTTCCAACAAAGAAATTTTGTATTGATATTTGAAATTGAAATTCTTATGGTTCTAATTAACTATTCGTGCCCGATACTATTCTTTGAATCTACCTTATCTGCTCAGCTTTATTTATTCACCTATATTTTGTTTTCCAAATCCTCCTTCTTTTCCTTGTTGACTATATTCTTTTAAAATATTGTTTATTTATATATTATATGGTTTAATAGAAATTTTTTTTAGTGTTATAAATATTTTAGAAGTTATTAATTAAATAAAACATTTTAAAGTAAATGATTTTTGATTATTGATAATGTTTGAAAGTATCTTGAGAATTAATAAATTTATGAATTATAGATTTAATGTTTTCAATAACCTCTTTGTAAATATAGGTAATGATGTAAATAACTGTTTTCAAATAGTTTCCATATCTTTATAAATGTGTTATTTAAACATATAAATGGTATTTATAAAGGAAGCAAGAAATTTTACAAATGGATTTTTGAAAGGTTTTAAAGTATATGAGATAATTGAATTGCAAATGAAGTTTTCAATTTTTAAGTAAAATTTATATAGTTTAAATTAATTGTTTAATCTTGACTTTCAATCTATCTCTTATGTCTGGTTGTTTCTATTCTCCTACCTCCTTCCTTTTCGGGGACGAAAAGTTTTGAGTGGGGGAGAGTGTAACGACCCGCAAAAATTTATGGTTTTAAAAGTATATTTAACTGGAAATTTGTGAAATTTTAAACAATAAAATTAAAAATTAAAAATTTATTATTTGGAATACGTCTATTTTAGTATAGCAACTGGTAAATTTTCATCTGATAATATTGAAGTTTATTTTCCTATGAAATTTCATTTCAAATCAAACCGGTTAAAAACAGTGAATTTAAAAGTTTTCCGAAATCAAAATATGTCAACAGGAGAAAATTTATTCAGATCATTCTGAATCAGATTGCGAAATTCGTTTTTCCAAATTTGGACTTCTACTGCTCCGTTTATCTTAATTCTGGTCAAATAGCAGCATTTCTGGTACCGATTATCGACTTTTGATCGGATAATCGTATAACTGATATCTGTATACCATTTTGATCGTCTCGTCGTGATGATCTCTGCGGTATATTTATTTCTGTATTTTGAGGTCCGGTACGCGACAGAGACAATAAACTGTTCGTTGTAACGGTACCAAAATCCTGACTTTATATTTTACTTTACGTTTCAAATTTGAAACGTGATGCTCAAACAATAATAATTTGCTTTTATTATGCAGCTCAACCCCATCCCATAACCGTTTGAAAATCAAAAAGTTTGCATACGTTTTATTGATTTGGCAAGCTTTAATCCGTTATACCTTCATCCGTTTTTTTTTTCCATTGCATTCCTATTATTTTGCCTGCAACCTAGTTCGTATCCCATCTTCCTTCTTTCTCATCTCAAAACTTACCTTCTTCTTTTCCAGATCCATTGCTTACTCTAAAAAAAAATATCTTTATGTTCGAAATGAACAAATTAATAACCTGACAACATTTTTCTCAGCCACCTTTCCTTTCCTCATTTCCCAAACGCACGTCTCCAGCTCACCGCATCCACCTTCCCCTCCACGCAACCCAACTCTTCACCGTTCGCCCAAATCCTCACCTTCCTCCTCTCCTCCGCGCCGAGATCCTCCACAAACCTTCCAGCCACCCAGCGACAAACCCTTTTTCTTATTTTAGGTAAGTTCTATTTGAACAGTTTGTATGTATACATTTATATAAAAAGGTTATCTTATTTGTTATAAGTTATATATATATTAGTGTTAAAATATTCATATATACATATATTTCTTCGATTTAAACATAGGTGTTTAAATGTATGGTTCTAGCATATATATACTATATGAGTACGGTTATATAGATTGCAGATATAGATAAGGTTTGTTTATTCATATATATATATAAATATGGGTTTTGGTATTTGATATTTTATTTCTGCTTTTGGTGAGTTGAGAACATGTATATATATTTTATACTGTGTAATAGAATTGTTATAAAGTATATTTGGTTAATATATAAATGTCTATATTACTGTTTTATATATTATTAGTATATATTATAAGCTATATAAATATTTTGTAGGCAACATGTTGTAAGCATTTATGCATCTGTTAGTTTATATAAGCTATATATTGTTCGCTAGTATATATATAGTTATGGTATACATAAATGGACAGAAGTATTGATGTTTGCAGAAGATAAGTAGGTAAATTGATGTTGGTCTGCATATACATTGGTTCACGTACACGTATAGGCTTACAGTATGTATATTGTTGTCGTGTATATAAGCTGTTTGTATTTCATAGGTCGGTTTATTCTATATAGGATCTGTTTAGTGGTAGTATATACATTTGAAGTAAATTATATATGGGTATGAGATTTTAGGGGTTATATTTGTAGTAAGTGTATTGTTACAGTTTTAAAATTCTAAATGTTTACAGTTTATAAATAGTTTAAGTTTTAATATGTTAGTTAGATATACATCTAGGTGGTGAGTCTGATATTCATATATGAAATTATACTTACTTATCTATGATTGATAAGTTTCACGTGCGTACGAATTTTAAAATTTTATAAGCTTTGCAATTGTTAGTTTTATAAGTTTCAGATGTACATATTATACAGTTATAAGTTTATGTAACCTATTCGCTTATGTATATAAGTTAGATAAGCTTTGTATGACCTGTATCTTGAGACTATAGGATATGTATATTAACTGGTTGAGTTTAAATTTATTTATTTAAGTCTGGATTTTTTTTTATAACACATGTAGGCTATTGAGTTGTACATATATGATAATAAGATATGTTATATTGTTTTGTTATAAACATTTGTCTTAAATTTTAATAGGTTCATATATTAGCTCATATATACAAGTTATTGGACTTTGGCTTCCCAATATATATCTATATATAGATTTGATTTTTTTTAGTGTTAAAGTTAAAAATATCAATCTTTATAAATTAATAATATATATATATTCTATTTCTATCAAACTGATTCTGATTTAGTTCTCATCGAATTCCCATTATCAGCTTTGTCCGTCGTGCATGTTTCTTCATCGATTTGTGTCCATCTAGCATTCCTTTGGAATTCGTAGCTCGTTCTTTGACTATCCTCTAGCCTCGAAAGGTGAGCAATCACTCACGATTAACGTTCTTTTAGTATTTAAATTTGATTTCAATTGAAATAGCAATTGAAATATGCTGCTGTAGTTATTTACATGGTTATATATGCTATTATCTATAACTGTTCACCTGTGACATCTGACACCAGTATCTAGTATTACATGCCTGTTATTACTATTATTTGTATCTGTTCACCTGTGACATCTGACACCCGTATCTGTTATTTATACTGATGATACATGCCTGTTGTTATATTTTTTTTAGTATCTGTTATCACTCTGCAAGTTCCCTGTTAGTATAGAATTCACTATGGGTTGAAATGATACATACCCGAACGGACTTTAGAATAGGAGAAAATCGTTATGGGTTGAAATGATAAACCCAATCGATTTTCATTTGAATTAAAATTGGGATTACGGGTCGAAATGATATCTACCCGTATATATTTAAAATTTCGGATTGAAATGATAAATATCTGTATCACTTAACCCTATGATAAATATATATACAGACACAGTTGGTCCATATATATAAATATTTTGAAAATGAATTCGATGGCTTTGGAAAGAAATATTTGGTTTTAATAAATGTTGAGCCTTAAATTATTTATATAAATGGGAATGCTTGACTAAATACATATAATATGGTTGAGAATTTAAATTTATGTTTCAAAATAGATTTCAGTAATAACTTGAATAAGTTAAGTTTGGGAAGATAATTTGAATTTAGTTGAAATTGTATTCAATAAAGAATTTTATTTAATTAAACCGATTTGAAACTTATTGAAATTGAGATGTAAGATATGATTTATAACTTGAGTTTGAATTATAAGTAATCTAATGAATATTTCTTGTTTAAATAAAGTTTAAGGAAATATTTAGTAAAATGTAATTTAAGGCTAGTTAAACGATATTGAATTTATTAAGTGAATATTTCCTGATTAAATAATAATAAAGTTAAACCAAGAGTTATATGAAACTGTAAAATTAACTTTGAAAATGTTGAATATTAAAGCTTTGAAATATATATTAAAAATTTAAATGATCTGTTTAGAAATGAATTAAATTGATGAATTGAGCTTTGAATAAATTTGAATTTGGAATTTGAAGTTGATTTGAATCGATTTGCTAGACTTGAGGAAATTAAATACTTTACTTTTAAATCATTTAATATATATATTATTTTGGAAAACGGATATATTTGAAATGAAAATGATATTTGGGTTTTGAAGTATAAATTTAATTGAAATGACCACGGTGTTAACATGTATATTTCCACCTTGTAGATAGTTCTGAAGATCCTTAGAGGATGGTTATCCCAACATCCTTTAAGTTACTCGTATTTCAATTGATATTTCACTTGAGTTGGATTTATTTATATAAGAATGTTAATCCTGACTCGAGTGTTTTGTGTTTTGCTTTACGCTCGGGTCAGACCGAGTGATACAGCATTTGAGACTCACCTTTGGAATTTGGAGCTTCCTTTGGAGATCCAACTATCGCCTCAGCTTTCAGCTCTTCTAGTTGATTCGTTCAGAGAAGTCATCTGTTGTATTGGAGACTTCACTACATTTGAGATATTCTGTTGTATTTTATTTAACTCTGATGTTGTATATAGTAGCTTCATGAACTACTATTTTATCTATTCCGCTGCGTATTATGGTATTACTCTGTGTCTGTGATTCTGTGATTGATTGATTTACTGCATATGCTGAGTTTTGCCAAATAATTATTACAATCTGTTATTTTGAATTATTCAAGTCAGACATGTGTGGATTTATTGTCGATTTGAATGGTCCAAAATACTGGGTCGTTACATTTATCATTGATTTAGCTTACATAAGATCTTTTAGTTCTGACTCGAGTGTTTTGTCTTTTCAATTCGCTCGGGTCAGCCTGAGCATTTCAGGATTTGAAGGCCTTAATTCTGGAGGACGAAGACGAAGAATTATTATTACTATTTGTTATATATTCCACTACACCATTGTATTCCGCTGCATTATTAATATTCTGGGGTATGTGTAACTCTGATATGTATTGTATAAGTATAATCCAGTGTTTGTAAAACAGCTTCATGAACTATTATTTGATTATTATATTTTATCGTTCCGCTGCAAGATTCTATTTTGTTTCTTTTATTTCTCCACTTTTTCTTATTTACCCCATAACAATCCGCCCTTCCGTATGGTTTAAGTAGGCATGTGTGTCTGCTTAAGCGTACAAAAAGGTGGGATGTTACACCGATGGAGGGGATAGTAAATTTGATTTACTCGGATCAAAATTTCCTAAAATATAAAAGATATAATTTTCTTAATTTAATCAACTTGGATTGCATAGGAATAATCTTCTTATACTTGGTATTAAATTCCAAGGAGGGAAACCATACTATCCGTGTGAATTTTAAAGATGATTTCACCATTATTCGATGGATAGTAAAGGTTGAATATGGAAAATGATGTTGAGTAGAATTAGTATAATTTCTATCGACCCATTTTAACTCAATAATATTATCCAATATGACTTATGAAAATGATTTGGAATTAATTTAATTCCTGTACTTGGTTTGAGTTTATAATAAACGATGTCTTGAATAACATTGTTTTCGACCCATTTTAAAGGTTATGATTTGGAAATCATTATTAAGATTTAAATAAATGATTTGGAAATATGATCCTAAGTAAAGAATGAAATGATATGGAATTTAAAAAGGTTTTAAGTAATCAAAGGATTTGATAAGAGAGGTTTAATGATTCCGTTTATAGTGGAAAGAATGTTTTAAAGATATATATCTCCAAAGATATTATAATACAAAGAAATTAATCAATCAAAGAATAATTCCCTATTCACCTAATATCTTTTTATCGATGATTGGTTTGAAGGATCCGGTATCGGATTTTAGTAATTCTTATCCGAAAATCACCTCCAACCAATTTATATATTCAAAGTGAAGATATGGAAATGATTTGGAAGATGGAATGTAGGGCTACTTGTCACTGACCCTCAAAGGAAATTTCCCGTATCATATCATGTGAGTGGTATAAAACTCGACATCATTTGGAAGTCAACGCGAAGTCCACTATTGATCCTGCATGTGACCAAACTTGGAATTGATCTTTTCGCTCATTGAAAGATCCATGTGATTGATTGAGCTAATTGATTTTTATCTCCAGCAGGTTCTATATCTACTTGAGTTTCCTCATATTTCTTCATTTGATATCTTCGATGCAAGGACTTATCGGTAATAATCCTACATGTAATTCTCGATAGGATATGGTAGGAGAGTACCTTAGATTTGTCCTGTTCCTGGATAACCTGTATGGACAAATGTCTGACGTTGCATTTCTAATCACATTGATTGATCTCTATGAACATATTATCTGTTTGGTGGTAGAGAACGCAACTTCTCTTAGCTTAACACCCTTTCCTGAGACGTACGAGCTCAAGATTTATAGGTTTGTAGGGAATTCTTCTGAAGATTGTTATTCGTTTCTACCACACTCGTGTATTGTTGTATTCCACATTTGTAAGGACAGATATTTGTAACTGTCCATGTTTAACTCTAATAAGTGTAATAAATTTCAACTATAAAGATTATATATTGAAATAATATTTGGTATTCTATTCATGTGAGATTCTATTCTGCCAATATTTTCTTTCTTACCATTGAGAATCCGCCTCTCTGGCATTTGGTTTTGAGGTATTTGAATACCGAGGATGTATTAGTGTCGATTTCCATGGGTCGAAGAAATGGGTCCTCGCATAAAAACTAGTTTATTCACTTTATATTCAAATTTAAAAGTTTACTATCTTCATTTCTATCAAAATAGAATTTAAATCAACTTTCAAAATAATTAATTCATTTCAAATTTAAGATTCAATTATTTTAAATATTCCCAAATATTAAATTCAACAATTTATTTACCCACTAAATCGCTATATTTGAAATTCAATTTACTTAACTTATAAAATTAACTTTTCAGTATTTAAAAATCAATTATATTCGAATTTCAAATGATTGAAATTTTTGGGTTGTTACACTGTTAATAGCATTATTTATAACAAAAGCAATTTTTAAACACGACATTAAATATTAACAATTAGGCTATAATAATGTAATTAACTTAAAACGATGGAATGAAATGACCCTCCTAATTTCCACCCTAATTTCATAAGGATTTTTTTTTTTGCTAAGAGATGATATACAGATATATCATTCTTTACAAATATATTTCCCAGGGTCATTTTCTTTTTCTAATAAACAAAATATATCCAGGATCAAAATAACTTACCAATATAAATATATCAGTGTATATCTAATAACATACACATACATATGAAGATGTATGTGTTCTTCTTGTTTAAATTCAGAGTATATACTTTATCTTTTTTTTGTACAAGAACATCCTGTTTGATTTAGATTTTTAGCATTTCAGATTAATTATTGCACCCTGATTTTTGGACCTAAAATCCACTGGAAACATGTATTTTAGTCTGTCATTATAATTTTAGAAATGATCAAGTAATAATCAGTGGTAAACAAGCTTTCAATATAGATGATTGTGTTAAAGTCTGGATAGTATCAAATTCAGTATAAAAGAAAGTGGATCCTAAGTGAACACAAGCAACATCTAGGCGTAATGGAAACGCGCCTAACTTATACACAAGAGGTCACTGGTTCGAGTACTATGCAGGTCGGTTCAAACACAATTTTTGTTTTTCTTCTTTTTTTTTCCTGTATGGTTTGAAATCTGATATCTACCTATCTTTGTACATATATATTTAATGTTTGCCTATAACCTAACATACAAAACAATTCTTCTTACTTTACTATTTTTGAATCCCATTCCTATAGCTGTTCTAGGAATTATAATTATATTTTTGCTCAAATATCAACATGTACACAGATATACATGTACATGTCAATATCTCTGCTTATTTTCCAGAAAACTGGGTGAAACAATTACTAAAGGTACTAAGCTTTGAAATGCACTTTTATTCTCAGAATACAATCTATCATGATCAACCAATACTTCATTCATTTGGAGCTGGTTAACTCATGGATCCTGTATCTACCACATTAGTTCAAAGCAATGGAGATACCTTTCTTTGCATTCTGTCTGAAGCTTTTAGAAAAACATTTTACTTTTCTCAATACAATTCAGAAATGAATTCAAACTTATTTACAAAGCATTTCAGTAAAAAGAAAATAAAATCCTTTAAGTTTTCTTCTTGCTAAATCCAGATTTTGTTCTAAAACTCAGTGCTCTGTTATGTCACAAGATTAGCTAATACATATATGAATTATGCTATCACATAATTGTATATTTCTTCTAGATTTTTATTTATATGAACATACTTGAGCATATTTCTCTTGTTTATATTTCAGACACCACCTCAAAAACAAATCAAACCTTATCACACAACAATTTCAACAGACCAACAAATTTAATCTGACTCTTTACAGAATATAAGGGCAACATGATCACTATCCATAAAATATTTAATACATGACTGGAAATCTTAGAAACATAATATTTTTCCTGAATACATGCAGATATAATCAATTTAAGCTCTTATTGAAACTAGCTAGCATGTTCATTCACTCCTCCATAACAGCCATTACTTCATTTTACTTAGTGCCTGGGTTACCTGAAAGAGCATGAGTGGCTGCCTCATTTTAAAATGAGACACCCCAGATGCCATGAGCAAACAAGGGTCAGATCTATGATCTGGTATGAATAACATCAATTCATTCATGATATTAAGCAATAGAGAATATAAGGGTACTAACTTGTTATTTAAGCAAATTTCTGCAATCAAATATTTTAACATAGTATAATTAAGTTGATTCAGGTATGATATATTCACTTATCATTCCTTCACTTGCATACATAATCATGCAAACATGATTATCTATTGGCATCAATTTCATTTACTGGAATCATCTTGGTTCCATACCATTCAACCTAAGAAATATCCACATTCCTATTTCTTCATTTACAGGTTGTAATATTCAATTTAAATCCCTGCCTCATCTGCTATTAAGGAATCACTGGGACACATTGCAATGAACTAATTCACATCATTGCACAAAGATCTCAGGGCTTAAACAAACCATGTGCCAACTTGCATACTTCAAATATGACAAGCATTCCAGCAGTCATCTTGGCCTTCCCTTCCCTAGTTTATTTACTAGTGTATTGTCTTAAATCCTATCATCAAATATGCTAAGTGAACATGTCACTGCAAACATGGAAACATCCATAATTTCTTCTAGCATAATTTCCCCTCAGAAATAATCAGACAGTCATTTCCTAAATGGGGTCAATATGTCTTGATCTTAGTAAATATAAGAACATTTTCAACTGTAAAAGAGGCATGGCATGTTATACTGATCTGCAAGCCTTTATGATTGATTCAGATTCAAGATCTGGTTCAATCATAATTTTAGCTTGTGGGTTTTTTTTTTGATTAAGGGCTCAGCACTTAGAAAATTTCTATTGCACCCTTAACATTTTTCTTTTCAAGCCTCAGCACTTATACCAAGTATAATGCAGCTCCAATCATTTTTATAAGGTTTCCATGCCATAGATCTATAACAGTTGAGAGTATTCTCTATATAATTTTTAAGATCCTAAACTTTAACATTTATGAGTATAAATAAAACAGTATGATACTCATCCAAAGACAAATGTCTCAACCAATCAAAGATCATCAAAATCATCCATATTAAATCATATCAGATTTAAAATAAAACATCCAAAAAGCATTGATGAAATCATATACATCAAAACCAGAAATACATAAATGGCAATATAAAAAGTGGCTGCCTCAACTCAGGTCTTAATGCCATGAACTCAGTGAGATTACTCACCTAAATGTTTCTTCTTATTAATCCAGAAAATTCTTGTTTGAGTGTTTTCTCCTCCCTTTCAATATTTTCTTCTTCTTTTCTTATTTTTATGCAGCTCGGGGTAAAATAATTCTACTGGCTAAACTGCCTATTTATAAGCATTTTTCCTCTAGGGTTTTATTGAAACAGAATTCCATTTCTGTCCTGGCTTAGCATCATGCATTTTTCATTCATATTACCCCGGCCATATTAACCAATTTAAAGGCTGCATTTTCTTTCTTTTACTTTTTCAGAAAATGGCCACTCACTTAGTCATGTCAAAAGTGTGACTATCTTATTTTATTTTTCAATTATTTCTGAAAATCCCCTTTGCTATTTTTGCCTATACAAGCTTATTAACTTGTATCACATTTCATGTCATTTTAATGTCATTGTTTTACTTGCTTATATATATATACTTTTCAGTACTTAAAAATATATATATATATGTACACATATCTTATCTAGGCTTATTTGATTTCTCTTTAATTCAGAAACATATGCACCTATATGTATACAAGTTTACAAATATATATATATTATTTTCTTTTCTGGGTTTTAAATAAATTTGTTTACTGATCTAAAGTAAAACTTACTTTTCTTATTTTCTAAGATGACCCATAAAATCTCAGAAATCAAATAACCATGTTGCAAAATCATGTTTGTATTGCTCTTTAATTCTTGTTTAAATCCAAGAAATCTGGAGTTCTTTCTTGTGCCATTTCAGTGTGCACGTGCACACATATACTTGCACACTATTTATTCCAGAAATTTCACCATATTTAAATCTAAATATTTCAAAATTAAATCATTTTACAAAAATGATTTTTCACAAAATTTTGGGGTATTACATTCACCCCTCCTTTTAGGAATTGTGTCCTCACAATTTTTTTCTAACATTTAGTAAGCATCATTTTTCTTTTCTGAAAACTTATCAAATATATGCATAAGCAAACAAATTCAACCATATCAACCATGCATAACAAATAATTTTTCCAGAAGAAAAAAAAAATTACCTTTTAATTTGCAAAAAGCTTAGGATAATCCATTCTAATCTTATCCTCTAACTCCCATGTGCAGTCATTAGGATCACTACTCCACTGGATCTTAACTAGTTTCAAGGTTTTGCTCCTTAATTTCTTTTCTTCCTTGGCTATAATCCCCACTGGTTCTTTTTCATAAACCAAGTCAGGATTTATTTGAATTTTGGTAGGCTCTTCCAAAATGTCTTCCTTATTATGTACCCATTTTCTAAGTTGGGACACATGAAAAACATTATGCATTGCTTTCATCTCCTCTGGTAGTTCTAATTTGTAAGCCAATGAACCAATTCTTTCCAGAATTTTATAGGGTCCAACATACCTTGGTGTAAGCTTACCTTGCTTGCCAAATCTCATGACTTTCTTCATAGGTGAAATCTTGATGAAAACAAAGTCTCCCACTTCATATTCCACTTGCTTTCTCTTCCTATCTGCAAATTTCTTTTGCCTATCTTGAGCTGCTGCTATTCTTTTTCTTATTAACCCAATTTTCTCTGTGGTTTCTTTAACATATTCAGGTCCAAGAATAGCCCTTTCTCCAGCCTCTACCCAGCATATAGGTGATAAACATGGCTTGCCATATAAGGCTTCAAATGGTGCCATCCCTATGGTGCTTTGGTAACTGTTATTGTAGGTGAATTCAGCTAGATGGAGGTGGTCTTCCCAGTTGCCTCCAAAGTCCAGTGTACATGCTCTCAACAAATCCTCTAAGACTTTGTTCACCACCTCAGTTTGACCATCTGATTGTGGATGGTAGGCAGTGCTTAAGCACAATTCACTCCCCATAGCCTCTTGAAAACTTTTCCAAAATCTTGAGGTGAAGATGGTATCCCTATCACTCACAATGGTTTTGGGTATGCCATGCAACCTTACTACCTCTTTCATGAATATTTGAGCCAATTTTGGAGCATTTCTTTCTGTTTTAACTGGGATAAAATGTGCTACCTTAGTTAGCCTATCCACTATTACCCATATACTTGTGTTTCCCTTCTTAGATCTAGGCAGACCATCTATGAAATCCATAGATATATCCTCCCACTTCCACTGTGGTATGCTAAGGGGTTGCAATAGTCCTGATGGCCTTTGTGTCTCTGCCTTGACTTATTGGCAAGTCATGCACCTTGCAACATATCTGGCCACATCTGACTTCATCCCCTTCCACCAAAGATTTCTTTTCAAATTTTGATACATCTTGGTGCTACCTGGGTGTATGGAGTACTTACTCCTATGGTACTCATTTAATATTTCCTCTTTCAAGTCTATATTTTCTGGAACACATATCCTATTTTTATTCCTTAAATAACCATTTTTATCAATTTGATAATTTATTACTTCCTCCCCTTTTGATATGAGCATTTTCTTTTCCATCATGTTTAAGTCTTGTTCCTGCATTTGTCCAATCTTAAGAAGTAAATCTGATTGCAGAGATATCATACTTAATTTTCCTTTACCTTTACCTTCTTCAATAGGCATCATTTGTTCCTCACTGTTTTCCTCAATTTCCAAATCAGTAAGTATAGACAAATCCCTAAACTCTTCCATCATCAACATGGCTACCTTGGCATGTTGTCTACTCAAGGCATCTGCAACTTTATTTGCCTTGCCTGGTGTATACAGTATATCTAGGTCATAGGCAGCTAGGAACTCTACCCATCTATGTTGCCTCATGTTCAAATCTTTTTGTGAGAATAAATATTTCAGTGCCTTATGATCAGTGTACAAAATGAATTTGGCACCTAACAAATAATGTCTCCAAAGTTTCAAAGCATACACAACTGCTGCTAGTTCAAGATCATGGGTTGCATACCTGGTTTCATGTGGCTTTAATTGCCTAGATGCATAGGCTACCACCTGGTCTTGCTGCATCAACACAGCCCCTAACCCAGAGCCACTTGCATCAGTGTACACAACCAAATTTTCATTTCCTTCTGGCACTCTCAATACTGGTGCATCAATCAGGGCTTCTTTTATTTTGATAAAAGCTTGCTCACATTTTTCTGTCCATACAAAGGCTTGGTTCTTTCTAGTTAAATTGGTAAGTGGTGATGATATTTTTGAGAAATCTTTTATGAATCTCCTATAATATCCTGCCATCCCCATAAATGATCTAATCTCACTGATGGTGCTAGGCCTTTTCCATGCTTGGATTGCCACTACTTTGTTAGGGTTTACTGATATTCCTTTGGCAGAGATGACATGCCCAAGGAAATGCACTTCTTCTTTCCAAAATGCACATTTTGAAAATTTTGCCTTTAAATCATTTTCCCTTAGTCTTGACAAAACTAAATGCAAATGATTTTTATGCTCTTCCACTGTCTTAGAATAAATCAAAATGTCATCAATAAAAATCAGTACAAACTTGTCTAGATAATCTCTAAATATTCTATTCATCAAATCAACAAAATATGAAGGAGCATTTGTCAAACCAAATGGCATGACCAAAAATTCATATAAGCCATATCTTGTGTTAAATGCAGTATACTTAACACTTGAGTCTTCAACCTTCATTTGATGGAATCCTGATGCTAAGTCTAGCCTAGAAAATATTTTAGCTTCACTGAGTTGGTCAAAGAGATCATCTATTCTAGGCAATGGGTATTTATTCTTGATGGTTACTTTATTTAGTTCTCTGTAATCTATGCACATTCTCAAGGTACCATCATGTTTTCTTACAAACACTACTGGAGAACCCCAGCAAGAATTGCTTGGCCTTATAAATCCCTTGCCTTCTAATTCTTCCAACTGATTTTTCAATTCTTTCAGTTCACTTGGCCCCATTCTATAAGGTTTCTTGATTATTGGACTTGCTCCTGGAATGAGATTAATTTGGAACTCAACTGGTCTGTGGTGTGGAACACCCTTAACTTCCCCAAACACATCCAAGTATTCATTAACTATGGGAATTTCTTCAATGGTTAGTTCACTCAGATCTTTTTCTAAGTCAACTAAATGATACAATTTCCCTTCCTTAGCTATTTCACATAGAACTGTGATTCTCTGGCCTCTAGAATCTTGCAATGATATGGTGGATGAGTCTAAATTAATTATGGCTTTAAATTGCCTTAACCAATCTACCCCCAATATAACTCCTATATTTGGGTAATTTAAAACATATAAATTGGAAATAAAAATATTTCCTCCTATGTTTAACTCCACATCCACACAATTCATGTTCAAAACACTAGAACTCCCTAGGGGACTTTGTACAAGCAATGGGGTTTCAACCAATTTGCAGTTTAATTTTAACACTTTAACTAATTCATAGGAAATCAAAGAGTGTGTTGCTCCAGTATCATATACTACTGGTATGGGTATGGCACAAATGAGTAATGTACCTTCCACTTGGCCATGATTTTCAGCATCAATTTTTACTGCAGATTTGCCTTTTCCTTCCAAAGTTGCCAATTTCCCTTGCTGTTTATTCTCAGGACAGTTCCTCTTCATATGCCCCTCTTTCCCACATAGGTAGCATTTGAAGGCTCCTCCTTTTAACTCTGGGCACCTTGGTTTGATGTGTCCTTCTTTTCCACAATGATGGCAAACCAATTTCTTCTTAGTATCATTGGCTTTAGTATCTTTACTCTTCCTGTTGTCTGCCTCCTCCTTCTTTTTATCATAAGGGTGATATCTTCCCTTATCCTTCTTGTTGTTGCTCTTAAAATTCCTATATTTCTCTCTTTCTTTGTCATGTTGTTCCAGTTTCAAAGCCAGATCAATTACTTGATCAAATGTTCTATCTGCATATGGTAGCATAGCTCTGCTAAGTCCTGGGTTCAGCCCTTTTATATACCTATCATTCTTGGATGCTTCATCTGCCACTAGCATTGCTCCATAATTAGATAGCCCCTCAAACTTTTGAGTGTATTCAGTGACATTCAAAGTTCCCTGCCTAAGTTTGATAAATTCTTCAAGCAAAATGGTCTTGGCTGATGCTGGTACAAATCTTGCCTCCAACATCTCCTTGAACTGATTCCAAGTGATTTCATTTTCATTTCTTCCAGCTATGATCACCTCCCACCAGCTTAAAGCTACCCCTTTCAGTTGTCTAGAAGCTACTTGCCTCTTTCTTTGGTCATCCAACTGCATGTCATTGAAAATCCTATCAAGTGTTCTCAACCATGCTTGAATTTCCATCACACTCTCAGTTCCTTCAAAACTCTTGCCTCCCAAATTGGAATAAGTCTTCAGTAGTTTTGAAAGCTCTTCATGTGGGTTCTCAGGCCTATGCCCAATTCCATCTCTTAAAACCCTCACAAATTCTTGCATATCAAGCATTTGAGGTGCACTGGTTCCTGCATTGTGATGAGATCCTCTTCCTACCATGTTCTGCTAACTAAATTCTGGGTAAATGGTATTAGTATATTATGAGTGCTTCTATAATTTCTAATTTCTTATCTAAATTATTTCATCCAAAACAAACAGACATTATACATTTCTATAATACTTAACAATCAATGCAACCAAGTGCTCTGATACCAACTGAAATGACCCTCCTAATTTCCACCCTAATTTCATAAGGATTTTTTTTTTTTGCTAAGAGATGATATACAGATATATCATTCTTTACAAATATATTTCCCAGGGTCATTTTCTTTTTCTAATAAACAAAATATATCCAGGATCAAAATAACTTACCAATATAAATATATCAGTGTATATCTAATAACATACACATACATATGAAGATGTATGTGTTCTTCTTGTTTAAATTCAGAGTATATACTTTATCTTTTTTTTGTACAAGAACATCCTGTTTGATTTAGATTTTTAGCATTTCAGATTAATTATTGCACCCTGATTTTTGGACCTAAAATCCACTGGAAACATGTATTTTAGTCTGTCATTATAATTTTAGAAATGATCAAGTAATAATCAGTGGTAAACAAGCTTTCAATATAGATGATTGTGTTAAAGTCTGGATAGTATCAAATTCAGTATAAAAGAAAGTGGATCCTAAGTGAACACAAGCAACATCTAGGCGTAATGGAAACGCGCCTAACTTATACACAAGAGGTCACTGGTTCGAGTACTATGCAGGTCGGTTCAAACACAATTTTTGTTTTTCTTCTTTTTTTTTCCTGTATGGTTTGAAATCTGATATCTACCTATCTTTGTACATATATATTTAATGTTTGCCTATAACCTAACATACAAAACAATTCTTCTTACTTTACTATTTTTGAATCCCATTCCTATAGCTGTTCTAGGAATTATAATTATATTTTTGCTCAAATATCAACATGTACACAGATATACATGTACATGTCAATATCTCTGCTTATTTTCCAGAAAACTGGGTGAAACAATTACTAAAGGTACTAAGCTTTGAAATGCACTTTTATTCTCAGAATACAATCTATCATGATCAACCAATACTTCATTCATTTGGAGCTGGTTAACTCATGGATCCTGTATCTACCACATTAGTTCAAAGCAATGGAGATACCTTTCTTTGCATTCTGTCTGAAGCTTTTAGAAAAACATTTTACTTTTCTCAATACAATTCAGAAATGAATTCAAACTTATTTACAAAGCATTTCAGTAAAAAGAAAATAAAATCCTTTAAGTTTTCTTCTTGCTAAATCCAGATTTTGTTCTAAAACTCAGTGCTCTGTTATGTCACAAGATTAGCTAATACATATATGAATTATGCTATCACATAATTGTATATTTCTTCTAGATTTTTATTTATATGAACATACTTGAGCATATTTCTCTTGTTTATATTTCAGACACCACCTCAAAAACAAATCAAACCTTATCACACAACAATTTCAACAGGCCAACAAATTTAATCTGACTCTTTACAGAATATAAGGGCAACATGATCACTATCCATAAAATATTTAATACATGACTGGAAATCTTAGAAACATAATATTTTTCCTGAATACATGCAGATATAATCAATTTAAGCTCTTATTGAAACTAGCTAGCATGTTCATTCACTCCTCCATAACAGCCATTACTTCATTTTACTTAGTGCCTGGGTTACCTGAAAGAGCATGAGTGGCTGCCTCATTTTAAAATGAGACACCCCAGATGCCATGAGCAAACAAGGGTCAGATCTATGATCTAGTATGAATAACATCAATTCATTCATGATATTAAGCAATAGAGAATATAAGGGTACTAACTTGTTATTTAAGCAAATTTCTGCAATCAAATATTTTAACATAGTATAATTAAGTTGATTCAGGTATGATATATTCACTTATCATTCCTT
Organism: Allium fistulosum; assembly: GCA_030737815.1. NCBI lineage: Eukaryota > Viridiplantae > Streptophyta > Magnoliopsida > Asparagales > Amaryllidaceae > Allium > Allium fistulosum. Next base: position 101,924,924 of record CM060902.1, read on the forward strand.
CACTTGCATACATAATCATGCAAACATGATTATCTATTGGCATCAATTTCATTTACTGGAATCATCTTGGTTCCATACCATTCAACCTAAGAAATATCCACATTCCTATTTCTTCATTTACAGGTTGTAATATTCAATTTAAATCCCTGCCTCATCTGCTATTAAGGAATCACTGGGACACATTGCAATGAACTAATTCACATCATTGCACAAAGATCTCAGGGCTTAAACAAACCATGTGCCAACTTGCATACTTCAAATATGACAAGCATTCCAGCAGTCATCTTGGCCTTCCCTTCCCTAGTTTATTTACTAGTGTATTGTCTTAAATCCTATCATCAAATATGCTAAGTGAACATGTCACTGCAAACATGGAAACATCCATAATTTCTTCTAGCATAATTTCCCCTCAGAAATAATCAGACAGTCATTTCCTAAATGGGGTCAATATGTCTTGATCTTAGTAAATATAAGAACATTTTCAACTGTAAAAGAGGCATGGCATGTTATACTGATCTGCAAGCCTTTATGATTGATTCAGATTCAAGATCTGGTTCAATCATAATTTTAGCTTGTGGGTTTTTTTTTTGATTAAGGGCTCAGCACTTAGAAAATTTCTATTGCACCCTTAACATTTTTCTTTTCAAGCCTCAGCACTTATACCAAGTATAATGCAGCTCCAATCATTTTTATAAGGTTTCCATGCCATAGATCTATAACAGTTGAGAGTATTCTCTATATAATTTTTAAGATCCTAAACTTTAACATTTATGAGTATAAATAAAACAGTATGATACTCATCCAAAGACAAATGTCTCAACCAATCAAAGATCATCAAAATCATCCATATTAAATCATATCAGATTTAAAATAAAACATCCAAAAAGCATTGATGAAATCATATACATCAAAACCAGAAATACATAAATGGCAATATAAAAAGTGGCTGCCTCAACTCAGGTCTTAATGCCATGAACTCAGTGAGATTACTCACCTAAATGTTTCTTCTTATTAATCCAGAAAATTCTTGTTTGAGTGTTTTCTCCTCCCTTTCAATATTTTCTTCTTCTTTTCTTATTTTTATGCAGCTCGGGGTAAAATAATTCTACTGGCTAAACTGCCTATTTATAAGCATTTTTCCTCTAGGGTTTTATTGAAACAGAATTCCATTTCTGTCCTGGCTTAGCATCATGCATTTTTCATTCATATTACCCCGGCCATATTAACCAATTTAAAGGCTGCATTTTCTTTCTTTTACTTTTTCAGAAAATGGCCACTCACTTAGTCATGTCAAAAGTGTGACTATCTTATTTTATTTTTCAATTATTTCTGAAAATCCCCTTTGCTATTTTTGCCTATACAAGCTTATTAACTTGTATCACATTTCATGTCATTTTAATGTCATTGTTTTACTTGCTTATATATATATACTTTTCAGTACTTAAAAATATATATATATATGTACACATATCTTATCTAGGCTTATTTGATTTCTCTTTAATTCAGAAACATATGCACCTATATGTATACAAGTTTACAAATATATATATATTATTTTCTTTTCTGGGTTTTAAATAAATTTGTTTACTGATCTAAAGTAAAACTTACTTTTCTTATTTTCTAAGATGACCCATAAAATCTCAGAAATCAAATAACCATGTTGCAAAATCATGTTTGTATTGCTCTTTAATTCTTGTTTTAAATCCAAGAAATCTGGAGTTCTTTCTTGTGCCATTTCAGTGTGCACGTGCACACATATACTTGCACACTATTTATTCCAGAAATTTCACCATATTTAAATCTAAATATTTCAAAATTAAATCATTTTACAAAAATGATTTTTCACAAAATTTTGGGGTATTACATGGAATTTGAACTAAATAACATGTATAATATTATCCAAACAAATATACAATAACACAAGTACATATTTATTCCAACCAAAGTGAATTTGGAATTGTTTACCTAGGATTTTTTTTCTTTTAATCCTATTTTAAATTCAAAGTAATATTAAATAATTCAAATTTGAATTTTTAAGAAAATATGAATTTCATCTCATATAATTTCAAATATGTATTTAAGAATTTTCAAAAGCATAAACTTGAATTTCATTTATTTTCTCAATTCTAAAAATATTTTAAACTTTTAGTACAATTTTAAATTCAAATTTAATCCTTAAAAATCCAAATTTTATCTCAAAAAATTCAAAGAGGTTTTTATTATTTTTCAAATCAATAAACTTGAATTTTCTTCCATATTTCATTTTAAAATAAACAAAACTTTGAAAATACCTCATTTTCAATTTAAAAACGAAAATGAGATAAGATCTTTTAAAATTTTCAGGTTTAATATTATTTTAACATCACTTATAGATCAAATTTTTTTCTTAAAAATTCAAGAATTTCAAATTTCAAAGTTTTGATTTCTAAATGAGTTTTTAAATATTGTTAGCATTTTCAAAAATAAAAGGGAATTTCCAATAAATGAAAAATGACTTAAAAATAATATTTGCACTTTTATTTACTTTAGAAATCGACACACACACACATTATTTTATCTATAAAAAACTCTTTTATAATTTGAGATAAATATTAACTCTATTATTCATATTTATAAAAATCCAATATACATATATCAACGTCATTTTTAATAAATTAATTTCAAACTTCTTTAAAAATAAATTCAATTATATTTCAAAATTAAATTCTTTTAAAACGCCATACTAGCCTTAAATATTCATATTCTATTTTTCATATGAATAATTTAAAATCATTCATTTTGATTTAATTTTTATATCGTCCAAAACGATCACTATCAACATACATAGCATATCATTAAACCATATATAGTTCAATTCAAATAATCAACCATCAAGCATCTACAAATAATAGTCAAGCGTACCTAGCAATCATTACCAAGATATAATCAAATTAAATAAATTTGCACTCAAATTATTAAATCGATTAACTCATTGTAAATCAAAATGTCATGATATATTTACTAAAGAGCTTGATTTATATAGTTATATTCAATGTATATTAATCAATATCAAATAAGCAACTAGTATACTTACTAATCCATGTTTTATTCAATATAAAGATTATTATCCTCACTAAAATCTTATAATCAATTAATGTGAAATCGATATACTCTCTTTAAATACCCAACTCAAATAAAAATAGTTACTGTAAATTTAAAAGTAGATGTTATAATATTCATAATAAGAAGACTGAGATACTCGTAATTCACCCTTTTTGGTCTTCACCATCCTCTACCTAAACGTTACTAGCCACCTCCTTCCACTGGCCATGCACATGAACAGTCAACCACAGCTCCTTCTACAACTTGTCCCACATGTGCAAACACTAAGCACAGCCGCTACCTCAACTTTTACCTTACCATGCCAAGTTCTCATATGCCATGCCTTATGCTTCGACTTCCGTTGAAGCGAGATCGTGCCAACTCCATCCGCCATTGATTTTACCTATCTCAGGCCTCTGTCGCCTTTTTTCCAATGCAAACTGAATTAGGGATTAGGGTTGGGCTAAAGTAGATAAATGTGCTTGGATGGATAAGGCCAGGTAAATGGAAATCCAATAAGAAGAAAGGATAATTTTAATTTTAATTTTTAGATCATTTCGAACCCTTAACCACTTTATTATCCGACCGCTATTTGGTACCCGTTTGAAATTCCACTCTAGGCATTTTAATCCAAATTTTATTTTATATTTATAACAAATTTTTATTAAAATATTACTTTTTGATCTCAACAAATTTAAAATAATTATTTTAGTTTCCAAAACAATTTCAAAATTTCACAAATATTAACAAAATACATTTTCAGATAACTTTTGAATATTTTTTTAACACAATTTCAAATTTCAAATTTCAATGCTAAATCAATTCTTTCTTTTTATTATCAAATAAATCCAAAAATTCAATGTGTTAAATTAAATTCAATAAAATATTCAATTAAGCTTCCAAATCTATTTTAATATATTTATTTATATTAACTTTGAGTAGGGACGTTATGATTTTAATTAACTTCGGGCTTCAAATAATAATTAAAATATAATAAAAAATCAATATGGTATGTGTATTAATTTTTATTATTAATTTATAAAAATTATAAATTGATTTCAAACTTGTCGAACTCAAAAATTAGCTAACACAAGGTTGTGTTGTCTCATGGTGCGAAATTTTTCCACAAAATATTAAAATAAATTAAATACTAAAGCCTATACAGACTTTGCCTAAGTACAGTATCGGCCACACGTTCATAACTTAAAGAACATTTAGGCTAAATCTAATTATTATCTATAGTAAGCTACACTTCACAACAACAATTTATGCATGCATTCTCTTCATCATCACTTTACTAATTTGGTACTAGGAGTTTGGACAATGGTTAAAAACTTAAATAATACTCATTGTTATTTGCATAGACAACTTTAAAATCATTAGTTCAATTCGACAACATTTATCAAACCAATTTACTCTAGCCAGAGATTTTAAATTGAAGTCAACCACCAATTACGGTGATACTAACCTTCTATAATGAATAATATGAATACTTTCTTAATCATGTAGTTTAACGTTTACCCAACAATGGTCATAACATGGTCTATATGCCATACACTTTAACATAGTCAAAGTACAACATAACTACTTAAGGTCAATAATTAGCTCAAGACTAAAGAAAACTGCACATCATTACCATAAGATCCACTATTTTGATTACGGGCAAACATGGATGTGTTTACTTGGACGCATTCTGATATGTATATTATTTTATCGTAGAACGCATGCCATGCATTGAATGTAGATCCAACATATCTTCTTTTGAAGCCAAAGAGGCATGGTATGGACGCGGAAGGATCTGCTATGTCGAAGTAAGAAGTGGATTAGTTGAAGACAAGTGGGTTCATCTGCGATGCACTATTCATACTTGTATAAAGCGTGCTCGATGGATTATTTCCCCTTACCTATGATCGATCAACTTGTAGATGGAACAGCCGGATATGAGCTAATATCCTTTTGATGCATACTCTAGCTATAATCAGATAGCAATGCTTGTCTCAGAACAGAGCATATAAGTTTTATCATAGATTTGGGGTTGTATTGTTATCGAGTTATGCCATCCGATCTGAAAGATACTAGAGCTACTTACCAACGATGGGTGAACAAAATTTTTGGATCATATCAGATAAACTATGGTGGTCTATGTAGAAAATATGCTTATGAAGTCACAACACTCGATGAATCACATGGGTAATCTCTTAGAGAAATTCAATGTACTTCGGAAGTCTGGATTGAAGCTCAATCTACTACGGTGTTCTTTCAAAGTTGCATCGGGCAAGTTCTTGGGTTTCATTATAAACTCATATGGAATTAAAGCTAACTTGAACATATTAAAGCATTAAGAGAAATTGTTGCCCCATAGACGAGGAGGGAGATGCAAAGCATAAATGGTAAAGTCATTGCACTAAGTCGATTCACCTCGAAAGCAACGAACAAATGCATACCATTCATTGATGCCCTCAAAGAAAGAGAAAGGAATGCTCGTTTGGATGGAGGAACGTTAGGATGTTTCCAGAATTTTTATGATCATATGGATAACCACTAGGATTGGTAAAGCCTTTAGAAGGAGAGGCTTGGTTTGTTTACTTGGCAATGTCTGCTCATGCATTGAGTGTAGCCTTGGTGCATGAGAGTGTCGATTTCGAAGGCTTATACTAACAAACAGTTTACTTGAGAGGAAAATATCCATTTGAAGCTGGAGAAACTGGCATACTATTTGTTGATTGTTGGGAAGAAATTAAGGCCATACTTCAAGACTCACCCGATAAAGGTGTTCACCGATCAATTGCTGATGCAAGTGTTACATTGACTTGAGACCTAGGGAAGATTGTTAAGGTGGAATATAATGTTCAGCCAATGCTTCATAACATATCATCCTAGGAAGGTGATTTGAGGACATGAATTGGTTGATTTCATTGCTAGATTCACCATCAGGAATGATGAAGTGGAGAGGAATGGCATTAGCTTTCTCAATGGATGTTGTACGTAGATAAAGCCTCCAAAGAGAATGACAACAAAGGTAGGATTAGTTCTCATGACCCTGGAGAGATGGAGGATATGTTGTGCTTGGAGACTGGAGTTCTCGATGGCAAATAACAAAGCTGAATATGAACCGTTGATTGTAGGACTCAAGACTGCAAAGGGAATTAGAGTCAAGGCATTGTGCATTTTTAGGTATTCTCAATTGGTGGTCTTCCAAATGAAGAAGGAATTGTACACTAAATGAGAAAGACTTGCCCTTACCTAACAAAAGTATTGGAATTACTAAACGATATCAAAAAGTGTACGAAAATGCACATCCCTAACTAGGGAATAAAATATGAATGTTGATTCACTAGCTAAATAGGCTAGTCTCTATGGATGAACAACATTTGAGAATCGTTCTAGTGGAGTTTTGTTGGCTCCATGCATTGACAAGATGGATATTAGTTGGACCTTGGAGGCCGAGGAAGAAAAGAAGTCATGGATAACTCTAATAGGAATATTTACAGAAGGGAACTCTCTCGAATGGAAAGAATAAATGGAGAAAACTTATGTGTAAAGTATCTCGGTTCATTATGTAAGAATGAATGTTGTATGAAAGAGGATTCTCAATTCTCTTGTTGAGGTTGTCACCAAAGATGAAGCTATGAAGGTCCTTGCAGATGTGCATGAAAGAAGCCACAGTGATTATATTTGGGGCAACCATCAGCAAAGAAAGTTCTTCGCTATGGTTATTTCCGACCAATAGTAAATAAGGATGTAGCTGACTACTCTAAAAGATGTCACAAGTGGAAAAAATTCACGAAGATACCAAGAGCCCCATTCACTGAGCATGAACAAACTGTTAACCCATGGCTGTTTGCGACATAAGGAATAAATGTATCGTTGGTGTGCTGACGATGTCGAGAGGTAGAGCAAAGTAAGCTATAGTAACTACGACCAGTTTAAAAAGTGGGTAAAAGAGGAATCTCTTACAATGATCATATCGAAGAAAGTGATCAGCTTTGTAGTGAAGAACAATTTATATAGGTTCGGAGCTCTATGGAAGGTAATCACTGACAATGGAACTCATTTGAAACTGCCAAGGTCAAAGAATTATGTGCTCGGTACCAAATTGAGAAGAGCTTCATGGAAGTAGTGCATGCACAAGAAATGGATAAGTGGAGGCCGTGAAGAATCTTAAAATCCACCATCAAAAATAGATTCAAAATAGCCAGGAGTAACTGAGTTGATGAGTTACCACTTGCATTGTGGGCTCACTAAATGACCCATAAGTTTGCGATTGGCCATACTCCATTCACTTTGGCCTACGAAATTGAGGGCATGATACTGATCGAATCTGAAGCTCCTTCTTATAGGAGACTACACTTTGTTCCTAAGATGAACAAGGAACTCTTGCTTGAGTCTCTTAGCTTGGTTGAAGAAAAGCGAGAGGAGACTGATCTGAGGGTAGTTGCTGCGAGATAAGAGTAGCAAAGCAGTTCAATGACAAGGTTAGAAACTATAACTTTGAGATAGACAACCTCATTTTTGAATGGGTCTGTTTTAGTAGAGGCACTTGGTATGAATTAGCAAGGTATCTATGTGAGAGGCTTGGAGATGGAACTTTCAAGATATCGATTGTTGATAGAATCCAAGTTCCATGGGTATGGATTAACTAGCACCTATGATGCTATCTCACTTGATTTCATTACATACAAATAAAAATCCCATTCACTAGGATTTTATGTAATAAGGCAATGATTTCCATTCTTTTGTTCATGAAAAAAGTTGACTTTTTAGAATTAATGGAACCATATTCCTAAAGTCTGACTTTATGTTGCATCATCAGTGGAAAAATCAACTATTCTTTGGTTTGAAAATTCAGATTCCTAGGTATCCAAAGATAGGTATTGATGAACCCCTTTGTTTCATGATCTGTTTGTTAAAGTATAATTGTACTGGGGTTAATCGGACGATTCACCCATACACATCTATTCCTCGACCAATGCCCAAAGATAGATGAGCTCAAGAATGGGTGTCTAGAGATAGGAACCATAAATTTGATCCTTTTTGCAGGTACAAATTCATGTACGACCTAGGGAGATTGGTTTGGTGGATGATAAATGGAGTTAGTCAATGAAATGTCGTGGGTCGATGTTTGAAGATAAGCGAAATTAGGGATAGATGTCAAGGACATGCATTTAAAGAACTAGATCCCAGAGATAGAATTTGGTGTATAATTGAATTTTTTGTAGGCATGACTTTGTTTATGATTGAATGAGATAAATTTAGCTAAAGATATACGAAGTTGATCGATGAATTACGGTTTTGTTTAGTCAACCCAGGAACGCTTGGCCAATGATAAACATAATCGTGTATCAAAATAATATTGTAAAATAGAAGAAATTTAATTATATGCATTGAGTTATAGTAAATAGTGGCATTGCACTGATCATAGACATAGGCCGGTATAATATATCATTGATTACATTACAAACGAAAGTATATTATCACGTCGGAAAATATATAGGCAAGAAAATGAAAAATGTAGTACAGTAAATAAGACAAGCTTAAAAGAAAAACGAATTTTATTACTTCTAATTTTTGAAGTACAAAAGTGGGGTCACACCCATACATCAGTGACCTATGTATAGAATGTCAAAAGAACAAAAGAGTTGTCCTCACTAATGTCTCCCCCTCTTCATGTTCTTCTTTTTCATCTTGGAGGAAGGAGACTTTCTGTTTGAAGTGTTGGCATCCTTTTATTGAGTAAGACCACCTTCAGTGTCTTCATCTTAATTTTAGTCACGCTCTGAATCGGTATGAGACTTGGGAGTGTTAATAGATATGCCATCCACAACCAGAGTGGAGGTCGATATGACAAAAGAGGAAACCGGTAAGAATATATTAAGGGGAGGTGAAATGTTCTCCAAGCTTTTTTCCTCCTTGATGTCCTTTAGTTTTGAGAGGTCAGTGGCCTTCCTCTCTACCTTGGATGGTATAGCTTTAGGACCCTTAATATTAGTAATGACTACATCCTCATTGCCTACTGAGAATTCAGGATCATCCGTACCTTCTTCATTTAAAGCAGCAATCTTTTGTACATCCGGCCATGGAACAGACCTGGTAGAAGTGGTCAAAATAAAGGGTGGTGCAGACACGATGATGGACTCAGTGGTAGGAGCTTGAGGGCCTACGGAAAAGACTACTTCCGACAGGGGAGCAATAGTAAGTTGACCTGAAGATTGGCAAAGAAAAATGAAAAGATTAGGAATGTCTTCAAAAGACACCTAAAGTTTCTCAAAAATAGGAGAGTTCAAAGATATACCTCCCAGAGTTTACATTAGGACATGAGGGGAGTCATCATCTTTTCCCACTTCCTGAATCTAGGACATAAATGAATGGACAGGGTAAATAGGAGGTGGAACATAGCCGGGAGCTTTAGGGTTATATCCTTCTGAGATAGGAGCAGTAGCAGCACGGACTTAGAAATATCGGTAGCCTTAGAGCTGACTACCACAGAAATAATCAAATCAGCATAAGACTCCAAGGTAATATGTAATATCCCGGAAATTTTAACAATATCAATTTAATAATCCGTTAAATAATTAAATTGATATGGATAATCTTTGATAATAAGATTTGAATTTAATTTAATAATCTGATTAAATTAGTATTAATTGATGATTTTATCTTTTAAAAGCTAATAAGATATTTTCTATTTGTAATATATATTTATTTGTATATATTGTAAATGGAAAAGCTTTGGTAAATTGGAAATTTAGATTTAATTTAATTTGAACTTTTCAAAGTTGTTTAAATAAATAACCTTATAGTTTTAAAATACTTTAGGTAATGTTTTAATTGTTTAAGATATATTTTAACTTGAGTTTAAATATAAATAAGGTTTAACAAAAAGGTTTGTTTTATTTCTTTTTAAAATATTACTTGATAATATAATCTCTTATATAAATTATTTAATTTAACAAATATGTTATTTTCAAATAATAAGTATAATGTAGTATTTTTATAAATATGAATGAATTTTAAAAGACTATGGAATTGTTATTTTTAAATTGATAAGTAGTTATATATGTATATATATATAACTTAATTTTTAAATTGAATCTTAGGATTTAATTTGATTGAATTTGAATTTAAAGTTTGAAATTCAAAAGAATAATTATTTAAATTATTTTGGATTTTAGGATATTTATATAAATTTTATTTTTAAATATAATTAGTTTTTGTTTCTCTTTAAATATATATATATATATATAGATAAGTGTTTAATAAATAAGAAAAAGGCATTTTATTTACATTTAAAAATAAATATATATATGAATAATTACTTAAATGACAAGTGTCTTTATCTAAAGCTTTGTCTTAACATGTGTAATGTAAGTAATCAATGTAATGACAAGTGTCTTTATTATTTTCATTTTTCTTTTATTTTTATAAAATCATAAATTTACATATATATAAACATTGGCATTTCTTTATTTCATTCTTTCTATTTTCTTTTCAAAACCAAGAGAAACTAAAACCCTATACGAATTCCTCAACAACAATCTATAAACCATTTTTCTAAAAACCTGTAATCAAATTTAGAAAGCCTGAAATTCATTTCTCAAATCTGAAAATCAAAAGCCTACAAACCATATTCATTTACAAATCTGCAAACACTTCCTCAAAACTAGAAATCAATCCAAACATGTAAACCCTGTAACCAAGTTGCAAAACTGAAATCATCTCAACAACATAAAGTTTCCAGTAACATGCAAATCATTTTCTTCAATCTGGATTCAATACAAGAAACTAGTATGCATTCTTTTCAAATCTGCATCATCTTCAAAAAAAAGACTGTCTTCATTTTCAACACTGGAAGCCTGCATGCAAGTTTCAATAGCAATCACTCAAGTGTTAAATCAAATGAGGCATGCAAGTTAAAGTTTCAAAGCAAGGCATTCCAGTTTATAGTCAAAACTGTTTCAAGTTTTCAAAAAGCTTTTCAAATTTAAAGAGGCTGCCTCTGTTTCAATGAATATCAGGTGAGTAACATTACTGTTTCTAAAAGTAGGTTATGAATAAGATTGCATGATAAATCCTTGTGATAAATATGCATTGTTTGTATGTATAAGTAGAAGTTGCTGTGAAAACAATGGATGTATTGTATGCATGTATGGTTTGATATGTTATTGCCTGTTCTAGTATGCCAGTTTTAAATCGTGATCAAAATCAATGATTTCTTGTTCGAATCCTTATTAAGGCTTAAGATTTAAACAAAATATGGGTATGTAACATAAATTATAATTTGAAATTTTATTTAATATAAAATAGAAACTGTATTGTCTCTGGAAAGGAAAATAAAATAGGACAAATATTTTGTAAGTGGAAAATTTAAATTCCAGATTCATTGATCCAGGAGTATAAGTTGATTACTTATACTAAAACTCGATTTTTAAAACATAAATCATAATTTATAGTTTAGAAATAAAGGTGCAGTTTTGTTTTACCTAAATATGAATTTTTGGGAAATTCTGTTGATCTAGATGGTTTGGTATATTGAATTCTTCAGTAGTAATGGTGGGATGATCGAAGATTCAAGGAAAATTATTAGAATTTGAATTAAAGCATCGAGGAGGATATGATTTAGGATTTAAGATTTTAAACCTAGTTTGAATAGGTTGGAAATTTATGGTCGGGGTTACGTCTCTGGTGAACCGAGTGCTTCTATACTTTGGAAAGTGGAAGATTGGAGATGAGCGAAGGCATGGCCAGAAAATTAGCTTCTCTGATGGTCGGAGTCTCGAATACGTGATGATGTCAGGTTTTCGAAGTGGTTCCAGTTTTGGCTTTAAGTCTCGATTTCGTTTTCGAGTTGTAGTGGTGTTTCTGGGTGGTCAGATGGCTGGAGTTGGTCGAAGGGGACTTGTCGACGATGGAAGTGGAAGCCGGAGTTCTGGCGATCGATGGTGCATGTGCACAATTTTGTCTGGTGTCAGTAGATTGGGAATGAAGAGGTCTCGAGCTTCTCGAGTTTCTTGCGTAAAAGACTCGAAGTAGGTAGAGTTTCGACTCGAAGCAATTTTGTAGGGTCTCGGGTAAATTCTGGGTTCCAGATTTTAAAACTGATCTGTTTTAAAATTTTAAAACTGAATGTTAAATGGTTAAGTGAAATTTAAACAAGTCTTAAATCTAAGTTTAAATCTGATTCAAGTTTAAATTTGAATCTCAGTTCAAAAATAAAATAAGTTTTTAAAATATTTAAAATATTTTAGCAACCTTAAAATGTTTAGATAGTTGAATTTAAGAATGAAGTTTTTAAATTGTAAGTAAGTTTAAATCTGAGTTAATCTAGAATCAAATGTTAAATCTATATCTCAGATTTGAAATAAAAGAAAGTTTTTAAATTAAAATTGTTTAAATAACTTTAATTGTAAATGTGGATATTAAATGGGTAGAATTTAAAAGTAAATTGATTTAAATTCTTAAGTTCTTCTATAAGATTAGTATTTCTTCACCATATGATGATAAGAGATGTAAATGGATTTTAAGCTTTGTTAAAGTTAAATTTTTATTTATTTTAAATCTCATGTTTAAAATGGAATTTAAAAGTAAATTTGAAAGTTAAATGTTTTCAAATATGTTTTGAATGATAATTATCATTAATAAGGAAATGTTTTTACAAAGACTTAATGATTTGTAATAAATTAAGTTAATAAGGTAAATAAAAATGGATAATTAATTAATTCAATTAATTAATGATTTGGATTAATTAATTTATAATTAAGGACTTAAATTAATTTAAATAAGGTTTAAGATTAATTAATTAGGAATAATTAATTTATAATTAAGGATTATAATTAGAGTATTAATTAATGATTAAGAATTAATTAATAAAGTAATTAAAGATTAATTAAGTAGGGTTAACACTTAATTTATTAAGTAATTAAAGTTTAATTAATTAGTTATTAAGATTTATCAATTTGAAATTAATAATAATTAATCTAAGTTAATTACTTAAGAAAAGTAATTAAATAATAGTTAATGAAGGTCATTAACTATGGATTATTAAATAATTAATTAATGTGATTAATTTTAATAATTAATTAGATTAATTAATTTAAAGATAATCAATTATAGAATTTGTTTAAATGAATTACTTAATGGAAGCAATTAAGAAATTAATTACTCATTGTAATTAATTAAGTTAATTTGATTAGTTAAGTTAATTAATTAAGTTTAATTAATTTAGAATAATCAATGGATGATTGATAAATAATTACTTAATGTAATTAATAAGGTATGATTATTTAGGGAAGTAAATAATATATACTAGAAGTAATTAATTGAAGGGTGATGTAATTTGAGTTTAATTACTGGTGAATTAATCAAGGGATTAATTAAAAGGTATTAATTAAGAAGTAATTAATTTAGTTAATAAAAGTAATTAAGGGAAGTTAATTATTGAATGAGATTAATCAAGAGTGATTAATAAATATGGTTTAATTAAAGGTTAATTACTTAATGTAATTAATTTAATTAAAGTAATTAATAATTAAAATGTAATTAAGGATCATTAATTAATATAATTAATGATGTAATTAAGATTGATTAATTAAGTAATAATTAATAAATGAAGTGATTAATTAATGTAATTAATTAAGGATTAATGTAATTAATGAATGATTATATAAGTAAGATTTATAATGAAGTAATTAATTTAATTTATTTTAAATTAATTAAGAGATGAAGTGATTAATTTAATTCACTTTAAATTAATTAAAGATAGAGATAGTTAATTTAAATCAATTTTAAATTAATTATGTTATGATTAAGTAAATCATTGCTTATATAAGAATGGATGACATTGATTTGTCTTGAATGGATGTAATCTCAGAAATGAGATAAGTAATGTTGTGTGGTATGAATGCATGGTTGTATTATGATGGTAATATAGATTAACTATTGTGATGTTGATATGGATTACCTATTTGGTTATGAATCATCTATTTAAATGATAATGTGATTATCAATTGTGACTTGTGAATTATCTATCTGTATAGATAAGTTAAATTGTTTAAACCTTTAAACAACTTGGCCTTAAAAGATACGTTTTGGATTTCGATGAGACCGGGATCGGGTTTCCGTATACCGGAATTCCAGGTCTGGAGACCCGAATACCACATCGATCCAAATTTACGATAGGTCGTGAATCTCAAGTGAAGATGAAGATTCAGAGTGCAAGGGTTATTGTCGTTAACTCTGAGGGTGATTCCAAAACGAGTGTAACGAGATAATGCCTTCGGTTTCGTTCGAACCCGGAACGAACTTGTATGGATTGAATGCTTTCAGCACATCGTTAGGCGGACGATGAGCATTCTAAGTGATATGTTCTGATTAAAGGTAATCGTAACCTCAAGCCTCATCAACCGGGAATGGCTAAAACAGGGGAGGTGCAGCAAGGCTTCGTGGGTAGCACCCACTGAGAGCAAGATAGATCCCTGTCTAGAGGTCCCTTTTCTTTTATTCGGCTTAGTGTGTGGTTGGTCGCGCCAACTACGGGATTATCTTGTTCGGAATTATCCAGTAAGGGATGGTTCCGGCTTTGTGTTGCAGGGGAGCGGGCGTACTCCTCGGTACGGTGATCTAGGCCACGTACTGTGACGGGCGGTACCCCAGTAGCCCTGCCATTGTATGAAATCCAAACTCCAATAAGTGCCGTACGTATTAGTTGGGCCCAACTATGTTGGAATGTGAGATGTAAGCATTTCAGCTATTTCTATATTTTACTTGAAAACCCTAGACCCTATTATAATAAAATCAGATTTCCTATCAAATGTTTTGGTTAGCGTAAGATAAAAACTTACCCATGTTTATTTGTGGGGAGTCTTACGTGATACCTTTTCTTTCTAAAGGTTTTGAAGTTAAGCAAGTTTAACCTGTTACTCACACCAGACCCATGTCTGACCCAAGTGTTTATTTCTGTTTTATAAACTCTTGGGTACTCAAATTTTTACGAGTAGCCAAGGGATTCAGGTTTAGCTTTGACGAATATTCTGGAGGAGCAATGGAGCAGGAGGCTTCGGCGTTCGTAGATATAGTATTCCGCTGTGTTGATATCTGTGATAGTGTCTTGTCTTGTATTTGAGTTGTAATGTCTAGACAGATGTTTATAACTGTCTAGTAAGTGATGTATATGCTGTGTAACTCTGTAAATTGTTGTATACTATGTAATAGTTTATGTTATTAATATAATTTATTCGTTCCGCTGTGAGATCGTTGTTGTTGTTTCTTTCTTTCTTCTCTTCTTTTCTATTTTCTACCCCTTTCTTTCTTATTAACGATGCGACTTTCTGTGGAGAGAAAGTCGTGGTCGTTACAGTGGTATCAGAGCAGTAGGTTGAGTGAATACCTAGGCTCTGAAGTGGTGTCTATCTTGAGAGCGCGTAATTGTTAGTTATATAAAAATGGTTTTATATTGTGTTAATTGATCGGTTGAGTGGTATATGGATTCTGGTCAATACGAGTAGCTAACGTTATTGATAGGGATCTCTAAACACTTGAACCAGGCCAACGGACACAATATTGTTTTAAAAAGGTAGATGAAATAATTTTACCCAGATATAATTTCTATATAAAAAAGTATCATTTTAAATGTATATGGTATTTGTAATGATTGGTTGAGATGATAATAATTTATCATCGAGGATTAGGAGTCTGAGTGTTGAGGTTGGAAGTGTATCTGTCGAGACTGTAGACCCAATACCGTCTCGAGTAAAGCTTTGCTTTGGTGAAGGATTTCACAATCTCTGAAGGAAACCTATTAAGGTTCGGAGTTTATCTTTGAAGTTGGATGAGTAGAGTTGGATCTGTCAGTTAGGCAGAAGTGAGTAATGGTATCTTGATACCTCAGGTAACAGTAGCTGTGTGATGAGATGCAGTGACTATGGATGTTCCCAAAGATGTTTTCTTTGGAACAAGATTAAGGAAGTGTGAATGCTTCGGTGTTGTGGCTAAGTTCAGCATGAAGTTTCTGCTTTGGTTTGGAGTCCGAGTTTCTCGAAGAGCTTTGGATAAGAGCATCAGTGTCAGCAGTGCAGCTCGGAGTATTCTGTAATGGCAGGAAGTTTTCTAGATGAGCAGTTTTTCTGGAAGTGAAGTTCAGAAGCAGCAGAGTGGATCCATTTCTTCGATAAATTGGATAAATAAGTGTAAGCTGTTCTGATTAGTAAAGAGAGGACAGTTTTCTTTGGAATTAGGTTGGGTTGATCGCAAAAGTGACTTGCGATTGTCTGAGTGTTCTCTTGGGTTGTCAGAGTTTTTCTGGATGTCTTCAGAGAAGTCAGAAGTTTGTCCGCATCTGAAGGTTGAGTTTTCTTATCGACTGGATTCCAGGAGTGATATCGGTGGTTCAGTCTAGTGGAAGGATGTTTCCTAGAGAGGGAGTTGGTGAAGCAGCTCAAGTTTTGCTGAAGTATCCAAGTTTTCTTTATGGATCAGTGAACCTTATTTCTAGAAATGAGTTGTCCAGTCTGTGCTTGTGTTCTACCTCAGATCAGAGTTGAGCAGCGAAAGCAGTTTGGAGTGTATCTCTGGATGGGAGAAGTAAGTTTGGAATCTACTGATGTTGTGAGGTAGAGTTATGTTTGGATCTCGTCTGTGTTCTGATTTGGATAGGTAATTGGTCTACTTGGTTGAATTGTCAGTTTGGATAACTGGAATTCATTGTGTTTTACGTATCTCTGAGGGAGTACGTATTTGATCTATCTTTGGTTTTAGAATCTGCAGTTCTGGAAGTTTGGTAGTTGAGTCAGACTCGTCTGTAGTCTGATATTCTGTTTAGTTCTGTAGATCTAGATGAGTAGGAGATCTATAGCTTAGTAGTTTAGATTGTTTGTAGAGCAAGTATCCCAGTATATATATATACTTGGGGAAACTCGAGGAATTTTATCTAAAATTTAGTCTAGATAGTTAAATTGTTTGATTGAATGATTTGGTTGCTATGGTTGCTAGCATATGGATGATAGTAGATGCTTGTGTTTTGAATTTAAATCTTTAATAAGATTATTAAATTACCTTTGTTTAAATTTCGGGGACGAAATTATTTTAAGGGGGGAGGAATGTAATATCCCGGAAATTTTAACAATATCAATTTAATAATCCGTTAAATAATTAAATTGATATGGATAATCTTTGATAATAAGATTTGAATTTAATTTAATAATCTGATTAAATTAGTATTAATTGATGATTTTATCTTTTAAAAGCTAATAAGATATTTTCTATTTGTAATATATATTTATTTGTATATATTGTAAATGGAAAAGCTTTGGTAAATTGGAAATTTAGATTTAATTTAATTTGAACTTTTCAAAGTTGTTTAAATAAATAACCTTATAGTTTTAAAATACTTTAGGTAATGTTTTAATTGTTTAAGATATATTTTAACTTGAGTTTAAATATAAATAAGGTTTAACAAAAAGGTTTGTTTTATTTCTTTTTAAAATATTACTTGATAATATAATCTCTTATATAAATTATTTAATTTAACAAATATGTTATTTTCAAATAATAAGTATAATGTAGTATTTTTATAAATATGAATGAATTTTAAAAGACTATGGAATTGTTATTTTTAAATTGATAAGTAGTTATATATGTATATGTATATCAAACTTAATTTTAAAATTGAATCTTAGGATTTAATTTGATTGAATTTGAATTTAAAGTTTGAAATTCAAAAGAATAATTATTTAAATTATTTTGGATTTTAGGATATTTATATAACTTTTATTTTTAAATATAATTAGTTTTTGTTTCTCTTTAAAATATATATATATATATATAGATAAGTGTTTAATAAATAAGAAAAAGGCATTTTATTTACATTTAAAAATAAATATATATATGAATAATTACTTAAATGACAAGTGTCTTTATCTAAAGCTTTGTCTTAACATGTGTAATGTAAGTAATCAATGTAATGACAAGTGTCTTTATTATTTTCATTTTTCTTTTATTTTTATAAAATCATAAATTTACATATATATAAACATTGGCATTTCTTTATTTCATTCTTTCTATTTTCTTTTCAAAACCAAGAGAAACTAAAACCCTGTACGAATTCCTCAACAACAATCTATAAACCATTTTTCTAAAAACCTGTAATCAAATTTAGAAAGCCTGAAATTCATTTCTCAAATCTGAAAATCAAAAGCCTACAAACCATATTCATTTACAAATCTGCAAACACTTCCTCAAAACTAGAAATCAATCCAAACATGTAAACCCTGTAACCAAGTTGCAAAACTGAAATCATCTCAACAACATAAAGTTTCCAGTAACATGCAAATCATTTTCTTCAATCTGGATTCAATACAAGAAACTAGTATGCATTCTTTTCAAATCTGCATCATCTTCAAAAAAAATACTGTCTTCATTTTCAACACTGGAAGCCTGCATGCAAGTTTCAGTAGCAATCACTCAAGTTTTAAATCAAATGAGGCATGCAAGTTAAAGTTTCAAAGCAAGGCATTCCAGTTTATAGTCAAAACTGTTTCAAGTTTTCAAAAAGCTTTTCAAATTTAAAGAGGCTGCCTCTGTTTCAATGAATATCAGGTGAGTAACATTACTGTTTCTAAAAGTAGGTTATGAATAAGATTGCATGATAAATCCTTGTGATAAATATGCATTGTTTGTATGTATAAGTAGAAGTTGCTGTGAAAACAATGGATGTATTGTATGCATGTATGGTTTGATATGTTATTGCCTGTTCTAGTATGCCAGTTTTAAATCGTGATCAAAATCAATGATTTCTTATTCGAATCCTTATTAAGGCTTAAGATTTAAACAAAATATGGGTATGTAACATAAATTATAATTTGAAATTTTATTTAATATAAAATAGAAACTGTATTGTCTCTGGAAAGGAAAATAAAACAGGACAAATATTTTGTAAGTGGAAAATTTAAATTCCAGATTCATTGATCCAGGAGTATAAGTTGATTACTTATACTAAAACTCGATTTTTAAAACATAAATCATAATTTATAGTTTAGAAATAAAGGTGTAGTTTCGTTTTACCTAAATATGAATTTTTGGGAAATTCTGTTGATCTAGATGGTTTGGTATATTGAATTCTTCAGTAGTAATGGTGGGATGATCGAAGATTCAAGGAAAATTATTAGAATTTGAATTAAAGCATCGAGGAGGATATGATTTAGGATTTAAGATTTTAAACCTAGTTTGAATAGGTTGGAAATTTATGGTCGGGGTTACGTCTCTGGTGAACCGAGTGCTTCTATACTTTGGAAAGTGGAAGATTGGAGATGAGCGAAGGCATGGCCAGAAAATTAGCTTCTCTGATGGTCGGAGTCTCGAATACGTGATGATGTCAGGTTTTCGAAGTGGTTCCAGTTTTGGCTTTAAGTCTCGATTTCGTTTTCGAGTTGTAGTGGTGTTTCTGGGTGGTCAGATGGCTGGAGTTGGTCGAAGGGGACTTGTCGACGATGGAAGTGGAAGCCGGAGTTCTGGCGATCGATGGTGCATGTGCACAATTTTGTCTGGTGTCAGTAGATTGGGAATGAAGAGGTCTCGAGCTTCTCGAGTTTCTTGCGTAAAAGACTCGAAGTAGGTAGAGTTTCGACTCGAAGCAATTTTGTAGGGTCTCGGGTAAATTCTGGGTTCCAGATTTTAAAACTGATCTGTTTTAAAATTTTAAAACTGAATGTTAAATGGTTAAGTGAAATTTAAACAAGTCTTAAATCTAAGTTTAAATCTGATTCAAGTTTAAATTTGAATCTCAGTTCAAAAATAAAATAAGTTTTTAAAATATTTAAAATATTTTAGCAACCTTAAAATGTTTAGATAGTTGAATTTAAGAATGAAGTTTTTAAATTGTAAGTAAGTTTAAATCTGAGTTAATCTGGAATCAAATGTTAAATCTATATCTCAGATTTGAAATAAAAGAAAGTTTTTAAATTAAAATTGTTTAAATAACTTTAATTGTAAATGTGGATATTAAATGGGCAGAATTTAAAAGTAAATTGATTTAAATTCTTAAGTTCTTCTATAAGATTAGTATTTCTTCACCATATGATGATAAGAGATGTAAATGGATTTTAAGCTTTGTTAAAGTTAAATTTTTATTTATTTTAAATCTCATGTTTAAAATGGAATTTAAAAGTAAATTTGAAAGTTAAATGTTTTCAAATATGTTTTGAATGATAATTATCATTAATAAGGAAATGTTTTTACAAAGACTTAATGATTTGTAATAAATTAAGTTAATAAGGTAAATAAAAATGGATAATTAATTAATTCAATTAATTAATGATTTGGATTAATTAATTTATAATTAAGGACTTAAATTAATTTAAATAAGGTTTAAGATTAATTAATTAGGAATAATTAATTTATAATTAAGGATTATAATTAGAGTATTAATTAATGATTAAGAATTAATTAATAAAGTAATTAAAGATTAATTAAGTAGGGTTAACACTTAATTTATTAAGTAATTAAAGTTTAATTAATTAGTTATTAAGATTTATCAATTTGAAATTAATAATAATTAATCTAAGTTAATTACTTAAGAAAAGTAATTAAATAATAGTTAATGAAGTTCATTAACTATGGATTATTAAATAATTAATTAATGTGATTAATTTTAATAATTAATTAGATTAATTAATTTAAAGATAATCAATTATAGAATTTGTTTAAATGAATTACTTAATGGAAGCAATTAAGAAATTAATTACTCATTGTAATTAATTAAGTTAATTTGATTAGTTAAGTTAATTAATTAAGTTTAATTAATTTAGAATAATCAATGGATGATTGATAAATAATTACTTAATGTAATTAATAAGGTATGATTATTTAGGGAAGTAAATAATATATACTAGAAGTAATTAATTGAAGGGTGATGTAATTTGAGTTTAATTACTGGTGAATTAATCAAGGGATTAATTAAAAGGTATTAATTAAGAAGTAATTAATTTAGTTAATAAAAGTAATTAAGGGAAGTTAATTACTGAATGAGATTAATCAAGAGTGATTAATAAATATGGTTTAATTAAAGGTTAATTACTTAATGTAATTAATTTAATTAAAGTAATTAATAATTAAAATGTAATTAAGGATCATTAATTAATATAATTAATGATGTAATTAAGATTGATTAATTAAGTAATAATTAATAAATGAAGTGATTAATTAATGTAATTAATTAAGGATTAATGTAATTAATGAATGATTATATAAGTAAGATTTATAATGAAGTAATTAATTTAATTTATTTTAAATTAATTAAGAGATGAAGTGATTAATTTAATTCACTTTAAATTAATTAAAGATAGAGATAGTTAATTTAAATCAATTTTAAATTAATTATGTTATGATTAAGTAAATCATTGCTTATATAAGAATGGATGACATTGATTTGTCTTGAATGGATGTAATCTCAGAAATGAGATAAGTAATGTTGTGTGGTATGAATGCATGGTTGTATTATGATGGTAATATAGATTAACTATTGTGATGTTGATATGGATTACCTATTTGGTTATGAATCATCTATTTAAATGATAATGTGATTATCAATTGTGACTTGTGAATTATCTATCTGTATAGATAAGTTAAATTGTTTAAACCTTTAAACAACTTGGCCTTAAAAGATACGTTTTGGATTTCGATGAGACCGGGATCGGGTTTCCGTATACCGGAATTCCAGGTCTGGAGACCCGAATACCACATCGATCCAAATTTACGATAGGTCGTGAATCTCAAGTGAAGATGAAGATTCAGAGTGCAAGGGTTATTGTCGTTAACTCTAAGGGTGATTCCAAAACGAGTGTAACGAGATAATGCCTTCGGTTTCGTTCGAACCCGGAACGAACTTGTATGGATTGAATGCTTTCAGCACATCGTCAGGCGGACGATGAGCATTCTAAGTGATATGTTCTGATTAAAGGTAATCGTAACCTCAAGCCTCATCAACCGGGAATGGCTAAAACAGGGGAGGTGCAGTAAGGCTTCGTGGGTAGCACCCACTGAGAGCAAGATAGATCCCTGTCTAGAGGTCCCTTTTCTTTTATTCGGCTTAGTGTGTGGTTGGTCGCGCCAACTACGGGATTATCTTGTTCGGAATTATCCAGTAAGGGATGGTTCCGGCTTTGTGTTGCAGGGGAGCGGGCGTACTCCTCGGTACGGTGATCTAGGCCACGTACTGTGACGGGCGGTACCCCAGTAGCCCTGCCATTGTATGAAATCCAAACTCCAATAAGTGCCGTACGTATTAGTTGTGCCCAACTATGTTGGAATGTGAGATGTAAGCATTTCAGCTATTTCTATATTTTACTTGAAAACCCTAGACCCTATTATAATAAAATCAGATTTCCTATCAAATGTTTTGGTTAGCGTAAGATAAAAACTTACCCATGTTTATTTGTGGGGAGTCTTACGTGATACCTTTTCTTTCTAAAGGTTTTGAAGTTAAGCAAGTTTAACCTGTTACTCACACCAGACCCATGTCTGACCCAAGTGTTTATTTCTGTTTTATAAACTCTTGGGTACTCAAATTTTTACGAGTAGCCAAGGGATTCAGGTTTAGCTTTGACGAATATTCTGGAGGAGCAATGGAGCAGGAGGCTTCGGCGTTCGTAGATATAGTATTCCGCTGTGTTGATATCTGTGATAGTGTCTTGTCTTGTATTTGAGTTGTAATGTCTAGACAGATGTTTATAACTGTCTAGTAAGTGATGTATATGCTGTGTAACTTGTAAATTGTTGTATACAATGTAATAGTTTATGTTATTAATATAATTTATTCGTTCCGCTGTGAGATCGTTGTTGTTGTTTCTTTCTTTCTTCTCTTCTTTTCTATTTTCTACCCCTTTCTTTCTTATTAACGATGCGACTTTCTGTGGAGAGAAAGTCATGGTCGTTACATAATAGGAGTGGAATCTTCCACCAAACCCTTGGAACTGGACTCGACATGAGCCTCGGCGGGCTTTTATGTCAAAGATGCAGCTTTTGTAGCTGCAACACCTGATCCATAGATAGGGCCACCAAATCAAACATAATGAATTTTGGGAGGGCTTTGATTGAATATTCATTTAATCATTCTCTAGTTTCTTCCTTTTCTTGCTACATAATTTTTTATAGACCTGGACTGGGGTCTCAGGATAATCTTCCATCATCCAACGAAAGTTGTCGGATTCAATGATATTGACGTAAAAGAACAAGATGGTTGAGTCAATTTTTTTTCTCAAATTTGGTCTTCTCCTGCTCGGTTTGGAAAAATTAAGATTATAGCTCGATGACCTTGTCTAAGAGCGTATTTTTTTCATATCAAAGGTCGTAGATTTTCCCTCAATAAGATTAAGCTTCCTCGAGAGCTTTGATTTTCTCATCCTTTTCATTTTTGAGGTCCAGTCTAAGTTTTTCGATCTTTGTACTCACTTTCATTTGAAGGGCGTCTATTTCATTAGTGAATTCATAGGTTCAGAGATGAGTTTCCTAGTGTTGTTCATCAAGGCTTTCATAGCCCGGACCTCAGCCTTGAGTTTCTCTTCAGCATCCTTGGCTGCCTTGTCCCTGACGACCATTTCTCTCTCTAACCTCTCGACTTATTTGGAAAGTTTTTTCTTTATTTTATCATCTTTTTCACTCTCCTTCTCCTTAGTTGCTAGTACCAAGTGACTTTAGTTAATCAAATGGACCATGCTCACAGATAGCTTTATCCATATGTTGTTCTACTCAACAAGATCCTTGTGAAGCGACATACTAGTCTCGAAGTCCTATAAGGAATTTTCTTCACATTTTACATTAATTGGAGACTGGTGAGACCCATAGCAAGATGTACAACTTCACACTCCATCAGAATTTTTTACGTTGAAGCATCTGAGTTAGAGTAGGGAGGCGTTTGGTTGGAGTAATAAGTTGTTTCCCAAATCTTCCCATAGTTAGTGAAGAAGATAATTCCACTGTTCTGGATTTGGATTTGGTGGGAGCTAGGGATTGGGAGTGAGGATGGACCAAAGTTTGTCCTTTAGGGGAGCTAGGCATGTCAGAGTATGGATCTCGGTCTCTTGGAAGTAGGGATCGTGCCAGGTGTGGTGAACGAAAGACTCCACTAGACCTAAGTGGTCCCGTGACCTGTTGTGCTGAGAGTTGAGCCATCTTTTCTCATCCTATTCTCTCTCTATGCCTTACTTCTCCTTTTTTTCCATTATTTCTACCTTATTCAGATTCATGATAAGGATCTCAACAAGGGTACAGATCATTTCGGCAGAAAGATGAGCTATTGCTGCTTGATTTCCTGTCTAGGATGTCAAATCGGGATTTCCCCATAGAACTTGAAAAGTTAAAATAGGCTAGGTTAGAGCTATAAGATAATAAATAGTGCATGCAAAGTCAATGTGTTGTGATCCCAGGTATTGTGCAGAGTGCTTGTGTGCCTATTGATTCTACAGACCATGTTTGTGTAGTCGACTAAGTGAAGTAACCTCTCCTATGGAAGTTGGTGCATGTCAACCACAGTTTGGATTGGAGAAGTGATGTCTTGAAGGCTAAAGTCAACAATGTCATATTCCAGGACGCCTTTCGGAATGCTACCAAGATCGCCAAGATAACCAAAGATATCATCAATAGGTAAAGAGGAATTTGCTTCTCTAGTTTGAGTCTATTGGAGTGGAAGGACAGGGCGAGGTGATAAAAATTTTATTTTTGGTCCAATAATGGGAGGTGAAGTTCATTCATCCTCATCTACCTCTTATATAAACTCGTACCCATTGTTAAAGTCATCATTGTCATCCTTACCTTAATCCTCATCCTCGTCGTTGTCCTCATCTTCACCTTTATTCTTACTCTCCCCTTGGTCAGTGGGGAAGTCCAATGCCACATAGGGAACCTCTTGCTGTGTAGGAGCCGGGGTCAGCGTTAATTTCTTGTGTGGCTTGTGCAGCTCTTCTTGTGGAAGAAAAGATACTAAGGCTCGGACCGTTGTATAGTAACTAGAAATGTCATATTTTAGAATTAGTCAGAAGAGGTTTCATTCTTCATTCGTCATTTGGAGTACTTCGTAAGGTTCGAAGTGTTTATGCCAAAGAAGAGTTAGTTGCCCTTCGAGAATATATATTTGACGAATGCATCTTATGATTGAAGAATAATATGGTCAGTGAATTCAATGAAATATGCACCGATGAATTAAGGAGTGAATTTTAAACTTACATCTCGACAACATTTCCATGCAAAGTCAATCGGGCAATGAATTGAAAATATTCATCCTTGAAGTGATAGCCTTGTTATAATGGCCGACAATCACTCGATAGTCCTTGGAGGATTACAAGAATATGAGAGATGGATGATCACTTTACTTTTGAAGCTATAAAGGTACCCGGTTTCTTCGATGGTAGGCACCCTGCCTAAGTTCTTAACAAAGACCATGTTCATCTAGTTTAATGCAACATAACCATTTGGGTGGAGATGGGCAGAGCAAACTTCATGAATTGAAGGACTACTCAAATAAAGTGATTGAACGAGGGAACATCCCAAGAGAGACATGTAGCGATCACATGCTGTA
This sequence comes from Allium fistulosum, assembly GCA_030737815.1. NCBI lineage: Eukaryota > Viridiplantae > Streptophyta > Magnoliopsida > Asparagales > Amaryllidaceae > Allium > Allium fistulosum. The sequence goes on from CM060902.1 coordinate 101,950,563, forward strand.
TAGCCATATGCGAAGTTATGTGCCCGTTGGTAGGGTTTCAGTATTAGAGGTTCATCGACAGGAATTCCGTGGCGGTCACAGCTCCTCTTGTTATTTGTTGAAGTTAAAGTCAAATAGAGAATTTGGAGGGTTGTCGAGGATCATTACGCCTTCTAGGTCGACATCGAAGCGACACCGACATAGGTCTCTTATAAAATGGAAAAAGGAATAACTTATGGAGATCACTTTGGTTGACAGCTAGATTGCCGAGGACTAAAAGGCACCAAAGTAGATGTCCGGGCAGTTGATGAGACAACCATTGAAGGAGTGAACTCGAAGATAGAAGGACCTGCACTTAAATTGGAGATATGTTAGGAGCGTCTGTGATCCGTAACATAATGAAAACTTGATACATAAGCATGGTTAGGTATGATTTGGATTCAATGTTTTTGCTTTGCCTAAGTCTTATTGGCCAAGGTATGAGATCCAAAGGATGTCAATGTATGTTGACTGATTGGATCCTATACATCAACAGGTGCAGCGATATGTGATTGAAGATACATGGTATGTTATTGTGTCCTTGTTATGTTGAACTAATGCATTCTTTGTAGATATCCCGCTCATGTTGGCAAATAAGCTTCAGCATGTGATGGAACTTTGTGTCGGATGTTACTCATTAACGTAAGACTTACGTTAACAATGCCACTGTCCAAGGCAGCTTGAAGCTTTATTTTGTAGGAATTGCATAGATGTTGTCCCGAGATCAATTGTTGATTAGATGAATGTCGTAAAATGTAGTGATTCTTGTATTCAATATGAATGCATGTACTTAAATTCCCTAAAGATTAACAACCAAATTCTACACTACTGATCCGTGTCCTAAGTCGACCAAGGAATCGACGACATGGATGAGCTTTATTCTTTGATTATGTCACCACTTCCATGCTTAGTGCTAAGGATGGCTCGCCTTGGCGATAAATTACTCATGGTAGTGGTGGTGAAGTAATTAATGAATGGATCGATGATGTAAAGCTTGGAGTCGACAATGGTGGCTGATGATGCTATAACATGGTAGAGCTTAGCGGTGGTAACCCACCTTAACTTTTATATCTTAGAGGAAGACACCATCTTTTGGATGTGATGAAAAATTGAGTTAAAGCTTGAATGGATTGGTGATGGTTGGTTAACTTGGGTCGGCTACGAAACTTGGGCTTTGATTTAATAACCTTTGGGGGTTGAAGGCAGCAGCGGCACTGATGATGTCATAAAGGAAGAAAGTCTCAAAGGCTTAAAGGAAACAAAATGCAAAGGCTTAGGAAATGAAATGAAGTGGAGGCCTAAAATTTCTAAGTGTTACTTAAATAGTAGCTCATTGAAAAAGACTGATACCAATCCATTTGAGCATTCCTTTAAAAATCAAAAATGATGAAATGAATGAATGGCGATGAATAAAATTGTAACGAAAGAAGGAGTGGAAGCATAACTGTAACGACCCGTAAATTTAGACCATTTAATTTGTTAATTTAATTTGATTTTCTAATTTAATTAAGGAAGAAAGAAAAATTTTCTAACTCATATTGAAGTAAATATAGAAAGAAAATGCAACATTTGAAATTTTAGCTAAGTACTTAATCATATAAAAAGAGAAATTACGATGCATTGAAGTAATGGGAATATTGTATATACTAATGCCATGACGGAATTTGTGATAATCTAATGAATTCAATGTTATAGTAACGTATGAAGTAATACGCGATTAGTAGAAAAGCATATGCAAATCAATGTAGATAAGAAATTTTAATTAATGTTGTTTTGATAATAAACGTTACTTGGTGATTATTAATATAGTAACAGAAGTGTGAATGTAAAGTAATAAAAGCGTAAATTTATTTTAAGAAATAATTGTTGTATTTGGGTAATAAGTTAAATACAAGTAAAGTAATGCAGGACAATAAATAATATATGTAGTACAATCCCCATTTTTATTTGTAAACAATTGTAAGGTTTAATTTATTGAAATTTGAAAATTAGGAAATAGATTCAAGGCTTATATTAGATAATGAATTGCAATAATTAAAGATAATGATTAATGGATTAAATGGAATACCAATTTTATTCATAAAGTGATAGTTGATGTGAAAAGGAATGGAACCAAGATGGAAGGATTAATGGGATTTAGGATCTTAATTTGTATGTGTGCATTAACTTATAATGAATGGGAAAAACGAATCAATTAAGATATGTATTTATTTCTTTAGTATGTTGCATAAAATTTGGAAATCAGTTTGCAATCAAAGGAGATTAAGTAGCACGTTAAATGGGGAATAAATAAATTAGTACATTAATGATGTGTAATATAATTCATTGTTAATTATACCCATACAATGTCAATTTATTAGATAGCAAGATTTTAAATCAATAAACGAATTTATTTAGATTTCAATTTATAATTTATAACATTTAATGTGAAATCAATTTCAATTAATTGTCCTGATTTGTGCAGTTAGGGTAGATTTGATTTGTCATTTGAAGATGGTTAATTATATAAGATATAATAAATGTTTATTTCGATATAATATGAAGATTTGTTGATTTAAGGAGTGAAAATCAAGATTTATTAATATATTCATAATTTGAAATTTAATAAGTGGATTAATTGCAAATAAGTGGGATATAATATTAAAACATTACATAAATGAGAATTTAGATGAAAATTGGGAATGTTAATATAATGGATTTTGATTCCAACATTTATTTCTTCTATTTGTAATAATGAATTTGAATAATATGAATAAAAAATTTAATTCAAAGAAATTATTGAAATTTAATTTATAATTTCTAAATTTAACAAAACTGTAATTTAACGCTGAAATTGTTAATGTATTAACATTTAATTTGACATCTAAATTTGTTTAAAATCATTGTGAATGATTTAGAAAATAAAAGTGTTAAAGATTGTCAATTTCAGAATTTAAATAGGAAATTTGATTTAATTAATTTATTTTAAATTTATTAACTAAATGGAAAAATAGCCATTTTGGCCACTGACTCGGATTTCGACGAAACCCGTTTCATCGGATCCGTAACGGTGAATTATAATAGTGTTTCAAGTTTCGTAGCGATCGGACTAGGCGTTTGATCATACGAACTCTAAACGCCTTGAAATTTATGCAATTGAAATCAATTGAAATCAATTTGGAAAATATTGTTTTTAGCATAACTTCTTCATACGATGAAATTTGAACCTGAAACCTTTTCCATTGAATTTAAAATATTTTAAAACACCTATTTTGATATATGGGTTTACCCAATTTCGTTCCGGGGTTAGGACGGGCTTTTTGGCCCACTTTGGCGTTAGCGCGTACACCTGTTTTATCCATCTATTCTATTTTCAACCTTCTCTATAAATATCCCCGCTAAACCCTAGCCTTCAACTATTCTCATTTGTGTGCGCGTAAAATTTCTTCAGCTCCTTCTCCTCCTCAATGGCAGACAAAATTTCAGATCCAGATCCATTTCAAAATCAAAGTCAAAAATTCAAAGTCCTCAGAAAAATCTCAAATTAATATATGTTGAAGCTCTCGACGAGCGTAATTCAATGGTGTAATTCGTTTTTCAATTCGATGCATCGTTTGACCAGAAATCGCGGTCAAAATTGAATTGGGCGTTTTTGACTGGTGCGTCTGATCGGAAAATCCTTTCTGGGTTTTGTAGAGAGGCCATCGCGTTGTTCATCGGCGAAGTTTGGCGGCGAATTGACGGTCGGATTGGCGGCAAAACGCGGTCAATGGTCGGTCAAAGGGAGACGTTGAGCGTGATTTGGTTTCCGCTCTTACTGCGTGCGTACTTTGATTGTGGTAGTTGAAGGGATGACGTGGCATGAAGGTTAATTGTGTTCTCTCTTTTATTTTTATTTTTTTTGAAATTCCATCACAATTTTTGCAATAACTTTCTCACACGAACTCCGTTTTACGCGCGGTTTTTTTGTTAGGATCGTATTGAAATTCCGGACACTTTGACGCTGGTTTGGACAAATTCTGATACGGTCAAATTTTTGGGTTTAAATTGAATTTAAATTCAATTTAAATTCAAAATGTGAGTGTTTTAACCCACTCACAACTTCTAAATGTTCTTATGGTTGTTAAATTAAATTTTGATGTGATTTAAAATTTATCTATGATTGTTTGAGCATATATTTAATCATCATCTTAGTTAGATAGCATTTATTTAAATTAAATTGTTATTTAATTTTATTATTGCATATAATTTGACAGTAAAATTTATTTAGTATTGCATATAAACTGCCAGTTAAACAGTTATTAATTTTTATTGAATATAAACTATTCGTTGATGCCTGTTATATTTTATATGCTTTATATTGATGTTTGTTTAAATTGGATGATGATTGTAATAAATGGTTGTTTATTGATATTTGGATGAATGGATGCTATATTTTATATAAACTGCAAGTTATTATGCAATTTCACTCCATTCGGGATTGCGGTTTGAAATGATATATAACTGTGACGACCCGGCTTCCTATGCCCAGGAAAACGCATCGTTATGAAGAAAGAAAGGGATAGAAGAAGAAAAGAAAAGAAGAAAGAACAACAACACATCAGAAATCTCACAGCGGAACGAGAAATATATTATATCACATAAGATATTACATAGTATCATATACATCAGAGTACACAATTTATACATCACAGAATAGACAGTTATAAACTTCTGTCTATTATACAACACAAGTACATCTATCATACACAGCGGAAACTCTATATATCTATTCGCTGAAGCCTCCTGCTCCACAGCTCCTCCAGAATTCGTCAAGACTAACCTGAATTCCCTTGACTACTCATACAAATTTGAGTACCCAAGAGTTTAATAAAACAGAAAATAAACACTTGGGTCAGACATGGGTCTGGTGTGAGTAAACGGTTAAGATTGTTTAACTTTGAAAAACCTTTGAAAACAAAAGTATCACGTAAGACTTCCCACAAATAAACATGGGTAAGTTTTTTTACCTTACGCTAACTAAAACATTTGATAGGAAATCCGATTGTATTATAATAGGGTCTAGGGTTTTCAAGTAAAATACAGAAATAGCTGAAATGCTTACATCTCACATTCCAACATAGTTGGGCACAACTAATACGTACGGCACTTATTGGAGTTTGGATTCCATACAATGGCAGGGCTACTGGGGTACCGCCCGTCACAGTACGTGGCCTAGATCACCGTACCGAGGAGTACGCCCGCTCCCCTGCAACACAAAGCCGGAACCATCCCTTACTGGATAATTCCGAACAAGATAACCCCGTAGTTGGCGCGACCAACCACACACTAAGCCGAATAAAAGAAAAGGGACCTCTAGACAGGGATCTATCTTGCTCTCAGTGGGTGCTACCCACGAAACCTTGTTGCACCTCCCCTGTTTTAGCCATTCCCGGTTGATGAGGCTTGAGGTTACGATTACCTTTAATCAGAACATATCACTTAGAATGCTCATCGTCCACCTGACGATGTGCTGAAAGCATTCAATCCATATAAGTTCGTTCCGGGTTCGAACGAAACCGAAGGCATTATCTCGTTACACTCGTTTTGGATTCACCCTCAGAGTTAACGACAATAACCCTTGCACTCTGAATCTTCATCTTCACTTGAGAATTCACGACCTATCGTTAATTTGGATCGATGTGGTATTCGGGTCTCCAGACCTGGAATACCGGTATACGGAAACCCGATCCCGGTCTCATCGAAATCCAAAACGTATCTTTTAAGGCCAAGTTGTTTAAAGGTTTAAACAATTTAACTTATCTATATTCATTCAGATAGATAATTCACAAATCACAATTGATAATCACATTATCATTTAAACAGATGATTCATAACCAAATAGGTAATCCATATCAACATCACAATAGTTAATCTATATTACCATCATAATGCAACCAAGCATTCATACCATACAACATTACTTATCTCATTTCTGAGATTACATCCATTCAAGACAATCAATGTCATTCATTCTTATATAAGCAATGATTTACTTAATCATAAGATAATTAATTTAAAATGAATTAAATTAACTATCTCTATCTTTAATTAATTTAAAGTGAATTAAATTAATTACTTCACTTCTTAATTAATTTAAAATAAATTAAATTAATTACTTCATTATAAATCTTACTTATATAATCATTAATTAATTACAAATAAATTAATTAATCATTCTCTAATTATCCACTTAACTAATCACCTTGATTAATTATACTTTAATTACATTTAAGTAATTAACCTTAATTAATTTCATAAATTAATTATTCTTAACCAAATATAGTAATTAACCTTTAATTACTTCATTAATTAATTAATTATAAATTAATTACTTTAATCCTTAATTAATTACAATTAATTAGTTATAATCATTTATCATTTGATTAATTAATCTTAATTAATCAACTCTTAATTACATCATTAATTAATTATAAACTAATGATCCCTAATTACAATCTTTAATTATTTTATTAATTACATTAAGTAATTAACCTTAATTAAACCACAATTATTAATCACCTTGATTAATCTTATCAGTAATTAACTTCCTTTAATTACTTCCTTTTAATTAATTACTTTTTAATTAATTATCTTAACAATTAATTAATTACTTTATTAATTAATCTTAATCTTTTAATTAACTTTATTAAATAAATTATTTAATTAATGACACTAAGTAATTAACTCTTAATCACTTCTATTTAATTACTTTCATAAAATAATTACCCTTTAATTATTTATTAAATAATTTTCCTTTACTTAATTACATCTAGAAATCATTCCTTAATTACCTCATCAGTAATTACACTTAATTAATTTATAAGAGATTATCCCTAATTAATCACTGATTAATTACTTAGTTAATTATTTAACTAATTATTTAAATTTAATTAAATAATTTCTTAACTATTTATATTTAAAATATTAATTAAGAAAACCATTATCTTAATTAAGTTAATTAAATTGACCAACAATTTAATTATCTCCCCATATAAATTATCTTTAATTAATTAAACTCTTAATTACTTAAGATAAATCCTATTATAATTGATTTTCCAAATCTTAATCATTAATAAAATACTTTAGAATTCAATTATAATTTAAAATAATTTAGATATTCAAATTTGACTTTTAAATCTTTAATTTTTTTCTAAGTTATTAAATTTAAATTTTAATACTAAACATTTTGAAAATCTACTTTCCTAACTTTAAAACTTATTTATTTAAGTATTTAAAACTTGTTAAAAACATTAAATTTGAAAACCATTTATTTTACAAGTATAAACTTGTTTTAACTTGTTTTAAAAATTTAAACATTCCTGTTAAATTCTAAAATCTGAACCACTGAAAATTTACCTTACCCAAAAACTCGAGTAAACACTTAAAATCCCCGAAGCAACTTACACGTCAAAACCCACTTTACCTTCTTCGAGACAAACCCAGACATTCCCGAATGAAAACCCGAGGTCACGCTTTCTTCCCAAAATCCCAAATGCACACAGTCGTTCTCGTGCACGTGCACATCTATTCTGGTCGACGAAGAACTACGACCAGGCCTCCGACAAGTCAGATATCGTTACGTCATCACGATCGACTACCCTGATATCCTCGATTCGTACGAGAATCGAAATCGAGCAAAGAACCCATCAGCTCCAAAACGTACATCACCAGAAACCGTTCCCCTCTGATGATCTATGCCACGAGACTCCTCGCGCTTCTCACCATCGCTTCGTCACACCTACCCGCATCTCCAGAACTCCATGCGATCACCTCCGATTGCCTATCGACAACGTGAAACCCAAATGAACGTCGACGTAAAAACAGCGTCTAAAACCCTACTCCAATGATCTCCGGCCATCACGATTAACGATAAATCACTCCACTATTTTTCCGAGGAACTCCATCATCCCCTCTACCTTCAAACTCAACCCCGACTTCCAGTTCGTCACGAATCGCCTCAGATTGGTCAATATGTCCAAAACAGTTTAACCCAAAATTTTCTTAAATTACCAAACTAGAAATCATGATTCATATCTCAAAATTCATAATTTAGCATTATGAATTCAATTATGCAATTCAAACTTAAAATTAAATTGATAAAATTTAGACCCAATTTACATTTTACTGCTATTTATAAATTTCCAGACAATATAAGTTATAAAAATTTCCAGAACTTATTTTTATTAGTAATATTACATGATTCCACACATCTTTTATTTACGATTCATAAGTTATCAGAGATTAAATGATGAGATGTAGATATTTAAAAAAAAATCAAACTCTGTAAACATACAGAGCCTATATTCAAACATAACTAGTTATTCACAAGCAACAATACTTGTATACATGCATGCATCCATTCAATTCAAATATTAAAGCTAACATATGAATTTTATTCATATAACAAAGTGAAAACAAGATTTAAAACTGTTTTTAAAACTTAAGTTTACTCACCTGTTATTTAAACAGAGAACATATGACAGGTATTTTTTGTTTCCAGGTTTATTCCAGACTTTATTTCTCTGATTGCATTTTGAACTTGCTTTTCCATTTGCTTGTTGAATTATAATCTTGCTGTTTGATTTCCATTTAGCTGCTGATCTCATGTTATTTGTTGATAGATTTGCCTTGACTGATTTGTATTTGAGAATTCCAGATTTCATTTTGCTTCTTTGAATTTTGATTTCCAAGTTTTTTTGATTTTCAGGTTTCCATTCTTCCTTTGAATTTAGATTTCAGGTTGCATTTGAAGATCTGAAACTTCTTATTGAATTTGCCTTTGATCTCCTTTTGCTTAGCATTTGAATTTCCAGTTTTATCTTTCTTTAATTTCCAGGTTTTTATCTTCTTTAGATTTGATTCGAATTGTATTTTTTTTTTAGTAGAGAAAGAAGAAAGATGAATTCAGCTAATAGTAAAATAGATTTCCTTCTTCATATTAATTTTTATTTATTTTAAACTTTAATTAAGATATAGCCACTTGTCTTTTAAGTATTAATTTGCTTACACCTATGCTTACATTTTTACAAATGTCACTAAACCACCTTAATAAGCTTACAAGTGTTAATCTTGTTTTAATTAATTTATTTAAGTTATACATATGTATTTATGAAATATTTACATATATATAATGTATTTACCTTTTATAAATAAGCCTTTAGATCCTATAGAAATATACAAATATGAATTCATGTAAAAATTTATTTATAATAACTTATGCTTTGATCAAATAAATATAACATATTTTTATATGCTTGAGAAACTTATTTTAACTTTATATATATTTTTACAAATCAATTTATCTTATGTTTGAATTTTATAACATAACTCCAATCACAATATATATACATATATTAAAATTTGAAAACATATCCTTTATTAAATTAAAGACTCCCTATTTATAATATATGCATCAATATATATACATTATAAATAGAAAACATTTATATAAGTTTTAGAAAGATAAATCTTCCCAATTTAAAATTGTTAGAAAAGATATTCCCAAATTAAAATGTTATTAACCTTTTAAAATGAATAAACTTGTCAATTTATAAAATAAATCAACAAATCAATTTAATTATTTATAAAGATTATTAAATTGATATTGCCAAATTTCCGGGATATCACATTCCTCCCCCCTTAAAATAATTTCGTCCCCGAAATTTAAAAGCAAAGATAATTTAATAACCATCAAAATTTTTAGTTTTAACAGCAACAATACATATCAATCATATTCTAACAACCATAGCAAACAATTTAATCAAACAAATTGAATTATCCAGTTAAAATTCTGGATAGAATTTCCTCGAGTTTCCCCAAGTATATATATATATATACCGGGATACTCGTTCTACAGGATCTTAACTAACTATCTACAAAAATCTAGAATTCCTTCCCATCTAGATCACAAATCTGAACAAAATATCAGACTAAACTTAAAACCAACTCAACTTCCAAATCCTTCTGAACTGCTGATTTCATCACTCGATGAATCATACACATATTCCTCAGAGATACGTGAAATAAAATGAATTCCAGTTATCCGAACTGGCAACTCAATCCTATATATCAAAGAACTAATCCTCTCGAGAACACAAGAAAATCTCAAAATACTTCTGGAGCTCACTCTCCAATTTTTCCAAATCTTATATCTCCTTTGATTGGAGAAAACTTAAACAATATCCAAATTTCAACTTCAAATTCCAAATTCCATCCATTCTTAACTGTTTAACTCTTTTGACGATCCTGAGTTACTTCATCCTTCCTGATCAGCTTAACTCTTGCTGATGCCTCTTGAAATAATCTAGACCAACATCAAACCAATTTCCGGATCCTACTCAACAAAAATGGTTCTCCAAAAATTCACCGAAATTCAGAACACAACTCTACTCCACAACATTAGAGCACTTCTAACTACTTCTCCTTTCTGGAATAGCCAAACAGTTGCACTTGACAATCTTACCTCCAGATCTTGAAAATTCTTCACACTTAGAGATACACTTGAATTTCCTATAGAAATCCTTTACTCCAAGAAAATCACAACTCCCGGTTGCTCCCACTCTAGAATAGCTGTTATCTTGCTTCCGCTGCACAACTCTGATCTGGAATATATGAGAATGCCATCGGAGAAACTCGAGCAAACTTGATCATCCACAATTCACCGTATCTATAAAATTTTAGTGAACCCTTCCACTTGGTCAAAACATCCCAATAGAATTCCTTCCAGAAAATTAGGTATGATCAATCCCTCTCCAAAGAATCCTGAGCTGCTTCACCAAATTCTTCTCTAGAAGACATCCTTCTACTAAGCTGAACTTCCGGTAACTCCATGAATCAAGTCGATACGGAATCTCAATCTCCAATAACCCAAAAGAACACTCAAACTATCGCAAGTCACTTTTGCGATCAACTCACCTAATTTCCAAAGATATTGTTCTCTTTTCACAAATCAGAACAGCTTATGCCTTACTAACCAATCCATCGAAGAAATAGATCAACTTTGTTGCTTCTGGACTTTACCTTCAGAAAAACTGCTCAGCCAGAAACTTCCTGCTAACACACAGAACACTCCGAGCTGCACTGCTGCCATAGATGCCAAAAACTTCTTATCCTAAACTCCTCGAGAAATTCGGACTTCAAAGCAACAGAAACACCCTGTTGGACTCAGCCACAACACCGGAACAGACTCACTTCTTCAAACTTGTTCCTAGAAGAAACATCTTCAGAAACGTCCATAGCCACCGCGTCTCACTACACAGCTACTACTTCCTGAAGTTGCCAAGATACTATCACTCGCTTCTGCTCATCCAATAGATCTAACTCTATTCATCCAACTTCAATGACAAACTCCGAACCTTAACAGGTTTCCTTCAGAGATTGGTGAAATCTTTACACCACAACAAAGCTAACTCGAGACAGTATTGGGTCTACAGTCTCGACAAATACACTTCCAACCTCAACATTCAAACTCCAACCATTGGTAGTCGTGTTACATACACCACCACCTTATCTACCTTTATAACTCATATTGGAAAACCCGAACAGGTAACCCAACGAATAGGTAGAAATACATATATATATATATATATATATATATTTAAAATGATACTTTTTATATAGAAATTATTTCTGGGTAAAATTATTTCATTTACCTCTTTAAAACAATATTGTGTCCGTTGACCTGGTTCAAGTGTTTAGAGACCCTATCAATAACGTTAGCTACTCGTATTGACCAGAATCCATATACCACTCAACCGATCAATTAACACAATATAAAACCATTTTTATATAACTAACAATTACGCGCTCTCAAGATAGACACCACTCCAGAGCTTAGGTATTCACTCAACCTACCGCTCTGATACCAAATGTGACGACCCGGCTTCCTATGCCCAGGAAAACGCATCGTTATGAAGAAAGAAAGGGATAGAAGAAGAAAAGAAAAGAAGAAAGAACAACAACACATCAGAAATCTCACAGCGGAACGAGAAATATATTATATCACATAAGATATTACATAGTATCATATACATCAGAGTACACAATTTATACATCACAGAATAGACAGTTATAAACTTCTGTCTATTATACAACACAAGTACATCTATCATACACAGCGGAAACTCTATATATCTATTCGCTGAAGCCTCCTGCTCCACAGCTCCTCCAGAATTCGTCAAGACTAACCTGAATTCCCTTGACTACTCATACAAATTTGAGTACCCAAGAGTTTAATAAAACAGAAAATAAACACTTGGGTCAGACCTGGGTCTGGTGTGAGTAAACGGTTAAGATTGTTTAACTTTGAAAAACCTTTGGAAACAAAAGTATCACGTAAGACTTCCCACAAATAAACATGGGTAAGTTTTTTTACCTTACGCTAACTAAAACATTTGATAGGAAATCCGATTGTATTATAATAGGGTCTATGGTTTTCAAGTAAAATACAGAAATAGCTGAAATGCTTACATCTCACATTCCAACATAGTTGGGCACAACTAATACGTACGGCACTTATTGGAGTTTGGATTCCATACAATGGCAGGGCTACTGGGGTACCGCCCGTCACAGTACGTGGCCTAGATCACCGTACCGAGGAGTACGCCCGCTCCCCTGCAACACAAAGCCGGAACCATCCCTTACTGGATAATTCCGAACAAGATAACCCCGTAGTTGGCGCGACCAACCACACACTAAGCCGAATAAAAGAAAAGGGACCTCTAGACAGGGATCTATCTTGCTCTCAGTGGGTGCTACCCACGAAACCTTGCTGCACCTCCCCTGTTTTAGCCATTCCCGGTTGATGAGGCTTGAGGTTACGATTACCTTTAATAAGAACATATCACTTAGAATGCTCATCGTCCACCTGACGATGTGCTGAAAGCATTCAATCCATATAAGTTCGTTCCGGGTTCGAACGAAACCGAAGGCATTATCTCGTTACACTCGTTTTGGAATCACCCTCAGAGTTAACGACAATAACCCTTGCACTCTGAATCTTCATCTTCACTTGAGAATTCACGACCTATCGTTAATTTGGATCGATGTGGTATTCGGGTCTCCAGACCTGGAATACCGGTATACGGAAACCCGATCCCGGTCTCATCGAAATCCAAAACGTATCTTTTAAGGCCAAGTTGTTTAAAGGTTTAAACAATTTAACTTATCTATATTCATTCAGATAGATAATTCACAAATCACAATTGATAATCACATTATCATTTAAATAGATGATTCATAACCAAATAGGTAATCCATATCAACATCACAATAGTTAATCTATATTACCATCATAATGCAACCAAGCATTCATACCATACAACATTACTTATCTCATTTCTGAGATTACATCCATTCAAGACAATCAATGTCATTCATTCTTATATAAGCAATGATTTACTTAATCATAAGATAATTAATTTAAAATGAATTAAATTAACTATCTCTATCTTTAATTAATTTAAAGTGAATTAAATTAATTACTTCACTTCTTAATTAATTTAAAATAAATTAAATTAATTACTTCATTATAAATCTTACTTATATAATCATTAATTAATTACAAATAAATTAATTAATCATTCTCTAATTATCCACTTAACTAATCACCTTGATTAATTATACTTTAATTACATTTAAGTAATTAACCTTAATTAATTTCATAAATTAATTATTCTTAACCAAATATAGTAATTAACCTTTAATTACTTCATTAATTAATTAATTATAAATTAATTACTTTAATCCTTAATTAATTACAATTAATTAGTTATAATCATTTATCATTTGATTAATTAATGTTAATTAATCAACTCTTAATTACATCATTAATTAATTATAAACTAATGATCCCTAATTACAATCTTTAATTATTTTATTAATTACATTAAGTAATTAACCTTAATTAAACCACAATTATTAATCACCTTGATTAATCTTATCAGTAATTAACTTCCTTTAATTACTTCCTTTTAATTAATTACTTTTTAATTAATTATCTTAACAATTAATTAATTACTTTATTAATTAATCTTAATCTTTTAATTAACTTTATTAAATAAATTATTTAATTAATGACACTAAGTAATTAACTCTTAATCACTTCTATTTAATTACTTTCATAAAATAATTACCCTTTAATTACTTTATTAAATAATTTTCCTTTACTTAATTACATCTAGAAATCATTCCTTAATTACCTCATCAGTAATTACACTTAATTAATTTATAAGAGATTATCCCTAATTAATCACTGATTAATTACTTAGTTAATTATTTAACTAATTATTTAAATTTAATTAAATAATTTCTTAACTATTTATATTTAAAATATTAATTAAGAAAACCATTATCTTAATTAAGTTAATTAAATTGACCAACAATTTAATTATCTCCCCATATAAATTATCTTTAATTAATTAAACTCTTAATTACTTAAGATAAATCCTATTATAATTGATTTTCCAAATCTTAATCATTAATAAAATACTTTAGAATTCAATTATAATTTAAAATAATTTAGATATTCAAATTTGACTTTTAAATCTTTAATTTTTTTCTAAGTTATTAAATTTAAATTTTAATACTAAACATTTTGAAAATCTACTTTCCTAACTTTAAAACTTATTTATTTAAGTATTTAAAACTTGTTAAAAACATTAAATTTGAAAACCATTTATTTTACAAGTATAAACTTGTTTTAACTTGTTTTAAAAATTTAAACATTCCTGTTAAATTCTAAAATCTGAACCACTGAAAAATTACCTTACCCAAAAACTCGAGTAAACACTTAAAATCCCCGAAGCAACTTACGCGTCAAAACCCACTTTACCTTCTTCGAGACAAACCCAGACATTCCCGAATGAAAACCCGAGGTCACGCTTTCTTCCCAAAATCCCAGATGCACACAGTCGTTCTCGTGCACGTGCACATCTATTCTGGTCGACGACGAACTACGACCAGGCCTCCGACAAGTCAGATATCGTTACGTCATCACGATCGACTACCCTGATATCCTCGATTCGTACGAGAATCGAAATCGAGCAAAGAACCCATCAGCTCCAAAACGTACATCACCAGAAACCGTTCCCCTCTGATGATCTATGCCACGAGACTCCTCGCGCTTCTCACCATCGCTTCGTCACACCTACCCGCATCTCCAGAACTCCATGCGATCACCTCCGATTGCCTATCGACAACGTGAAACCCAAATGAACGTCGACGTAAAAACAGCGTCTAAAACCCTACTCCAATGATCTCCGGCCATCACGATTAACGATAAATCACTCCACTATTTTTCCGAGGAACTCCATCATCCCCTCTACCTTCAAACTCAACCCCGACTTCCAGTTCGTCACGAATCGCCTCAGATTGGTCAATATGTCCAAAACAGTTTAACCCAAAATTTTCTTAAATTACCAAACTAGAAATCATGATTCATATCTCAAAATTCATAATTTAGCATTATGAATTCAATTATGCAATTCAAACTTAAAATTAAATTGATAAAATTTAGACCCAATTTACATTTTACTGCTATTTATAAATTTCCAGACAATATAAGTTATAAAAATTTCCAGAACTTATTTTTATTAGTAATATTACATGATTCCACACATCTTTTATTTACGATTCATAAGTTATCAGAGATTAAATGATGAGATGTAGATATTTAAAAAAAAATCAAACTCTGTAAACATACAGAGCCTATATTCAAACATAACTAGTTATTCACAAGCAACAATACTTGTATACATGCATGCATCCATTCAATTCAAATATTAAAGCTAACATATGAATTTTATTCATATAACAAAGTGAAAACAAGATTTAAAACTGTTTTTAAAACTTAAGTTTACTCACCTGTTATTTAAACAGAGAACATATGACAGGTATTTTTTGTTTCCAGGTTTATTCCAGACTTTATTTCTCTGATTGCATTTTGAACTTGCTTTTCCATTTGCTTGTTGAATTATAATCTTGCTGTTTGATTTCCATTTAGCTGCTGATCTCATGTTATTTGTTGATAGATTTGCCTTGACTGATTTGTATTTGAGAATTCCAGATTTCATTTTGCTTCTTTGAATTTTGATTTCCAAGTTTTTTTGATTTTCAGGTTTCCATTCTTCCTTTGAATTTAGATTTCAGGTTGCATTTGAAGATCTGAAACTTCTTATTGAATTTGCCTTTGATCTCCTTTTGCTTAGCATTTGAATTTCCAGTTTTATCTTTCTTTAATTTCCAGGTTTTTATCTTCTTTAGATTTGATTCGAATTGTATTTTTTTTTTAGTAGAGAAAGAAGAAAGATGAATTCAGCTAATAGTAAAATAGATTTCCTTCTTCATATTAATTTTTATTTATTTTAAACTTTAATTAAGATATAGCCACTTGTCTTTTAAGTATTAATTTGCTTACACCTATGCTTACATTTTTACAAATGTCACTAAACCACCTTAATAAGCTTACAAGTGTTAATCTTGTTTTAATTAATTTATTTAAGTTATACATATGTATTTATGAAATATTTACATATATATAATGTATTTACCTTTTATAAATAAGCCTTTAGATCCTATAGAAATATACAAATATGAATTCATGTAAAAATTTATTTATAATAACTTATGCTTTGATCAAATAAATATAACATATTTTTATATGCTTGAGAAACTTATTTTAACTTTATATATATTTTTACAAATCAATTATTCTTATGTTTGAATTTTATAACATAACTCCAATCACAATATATATACATATATTAAAATTTGAAAACATATCCTTTATTAAATTAAAGACTCCCTATTTATAATATATACATCAATATATATACATTATAAATAGAAAACATTTATATAAGTTTTAGAAAGATAAATCTTCCCAATTTAAAATTGTTAGAAAAGATATTCCCAAATTAAAATGTTATTAACCTTTTAAAATGAATAAACTTGTCAATTTATAAAATAAATCAACAAATCAATTTAATTATTTATAAAGATTATTAAATTGATATTGCCAAATTTCCGGGATATCACAATAACCGTAAACTTTTATCTTTAAAATTACGGATTGAAATGATAAATATCTGTATCACTTGACCATAGGATAGAAAAATTATATACAGGCACCGTGGTCTATATATAAAATATTTTAAAGTGATTTTCTATGGATTTTGGAAAATAAGGGTTTATATATATACTAATTTTGATATTATATAAATATATTTTTATATATGGTTAAATTCTAAAATTTAAGCTAAGTAAAATTTGATGATGTTTTAAGTTTGATTTACGAATATTTCAAGTTTGAGCTTTATTTAAGTGATATTGAATTTATTAAATAAATATTTCTAAACTAAATAATAGTAAATTGAATTAAGGTATATATAAGATTATCAGATTTGGTTGGGAATTTTGGAATATTTAAAGTCTTGAAATATATCAAAATTGAAATGTTTTATTGAAATTAAGGTATTATTGTTTTCAAAGTATTGGTTTTCGAAATTGTTACAACTTTGAAAGTAATATGGTTTGGAAAATGAATTTATTTGAAATAGAATTTATTTAAGAATTATCTGTGAATATATGGATTTGAATCCTATTGAAATTGAAAATTTCGAAATATGACTTCAAAATGTGGTTTGGGTTTAAGATGATTTAAAAGAATATTTCAAGTTATCTAAATTTGAGAAAGATTAGTGATTGGAAATTTGGTTTTATTTAAAGGAGATATTATTGAATTGTTTTGGAAATGGAAATGATATATTATTCAAAAATATTTTGGTTTTAAAGTATATACTATTTTGTAGTAAAGGATATGTTTTGAAATGGCAAAAATATTTTGGTTTTAAAGTATATACTATTTTGTAGTAAAGGATATGTTTTGAAAGGGCAGTGATTGTGTTTTTAAAAGTATATATATTTGTAAATGACCACGGTGTTATAATAACGATTGGTTGTTAAAGAGACCGGGATCGGATATGGACATACTCTTTGTCGATACCGAAAACCACTTTGACAACTGTGTACACGGTGGAGTTTCCAGAATGAAGTAGGATGGTGGCGACGATCCTAAGGTATATACATGGACCCAACTCCCGTGAGTTGGCATAAGGTGGCTAAAACAGGAGCGATCTCGGACCAGTGAGGTAGCACCTCTTATCGGACGCACTTCTTCGATTCTATTCTATTACTTTGTGATTTTTGGTGGCCACCCTTCGATTTGGGAGTGTTGTTCGAGATGGACGGTAGTGGCTGCTATCCGCTCCATCAGTCCGTGTGCGTAATTGGTATATCTACCCTGGCATTGCCTAGTTGTGCCGTGTCACCTACCATATCGAGCTTTACTACGATTATGATTTTAAGATCCGACCGCGTTAAGGTTCTCCATCCCCTTAACGTTATTTTCTATATGATTATACTTTATTGATTAGACATTATTATAATAGCGAATATTACTACATAGTAGATAGTTTAATGGATCCTTAAGAGGTGTGAATCCCGAACATTTCTTAAGTTACTGCACTCACGTTAGACACTGGATAGGAGATGTCAAACCCCGTAAACATCTCTGACGCCGTTTACACTCATATTTATTTCATTGATTTAATTTACATAAGATCTTTTAGTTCTGACTCGAGTGTTTTGTCTTTTCAATTCGCTCGGGTCAGCCTGAGCATTTCAGGATTTGAAGGCCCTATTTCTGGAGGACGAAGACGATGATTTTATTACTACTATTTATTATATTACACTACACCATTGTATTCCGCTGCATTTATTATCATTCTCTGGTATGTGTAACTCTGATATGTATTGTATAAGTATAATCAAATGTTTTGTAAAACAGCTTCATGAACTATTATTTGATTATTATATTTTATCGTTCCGCTGCAAGATTCTATTTTGTTCTTTTATTTCTCCACTTTTTCTTATTTACCCCATAACAATCCACCCTTCTGTATGGTTTAAGTTGGCACGTGTGTCTGCTTAAGTATACAAAAAGGTGGGATGTTACATCTGGTATCAGAGCTTTGGTTTAGCGATAAACCTTGGCTTTGTGGGGTTTGACTCTTTACTAATAGGGTAGTAATACCCTATGGGAGTCGTTGAGCGTATATATATGAGAGAGCGTATTTGTTAGTGTTATAAAAATGTTTTAATATTGTGTTAATCTGTTCCGTTTTGTATTTATAAATTCTAGTTGGTGCATGGGACGCTATGACATCAATAGGGATTTCTAAACACTTAATAGGACAGACCGACATAATATCTGTTTTAATATAGGTGAATGAAATAACTTTGCCTATTATATTTTCCATATATAAAAATATTTTATAAAGATATATATTTGGTTGCTATAGATTGGGTGTTAGATAATGAAAATATAAATAATAGTTGAAACTAAGTTGAAAATAAAATAAATGAAAACTGGAAATTTAGAGCTTAAGTTCCGGGGTTTTTGAAGATTTCTTTCAATTGATTTTGGAATATAATAATAATATTGTTAGAAGTATTTTCTGATATAAATATTTCAATAGAATTTGAAAGAAATGTTTTAAAAGAAATTCCGCAAAGAGATAAGTTGTACTCCCCTCTCTGTCGCTGGAAAATAATTTCGGTGATGGCGACCGCATCATCGACATTCATTTTCGAGTTTCAAAGTGGGAAGGCCACTGTAGTAGTTTTACTACAAGATTTTTTTTTGATAGACAAATAAATATTTTTAAATTGTTTTAAATATAATTGGATATATAAATTTTAAGTATATATTTATCTATTATTTTAAAATGATTTGAAATTTAACCCGGTACTTAATTCTTAAGTTCCGTTAATTAATAGTTTCAATTAAGTATAGTAAATTGGAATATAACTAATTTATAATTGGAACTTTTATTAAAAATAAGTGATTAAATGCAAGGGTATAAATGAAATTTAAAAGAAACTTGGAATTGTAACCTATGAAACAAATAATGTAATTATTGAACCATTAATCAATTAGGAGAATTGAGAAAAATTTGTATAACTTTCAATTACATTCTTAAAGGCATATATATAACTTACCAAAAGATATAAAAGTTGAAAATGTTAATAAGAAAATGTATAGGAAATTGTACAAGTAAACTTATGTAATGAAAATATTCAGTGAATTTCTTTTATTAATAAGAATTAAAGTATAACTGTTATGCCAAGTAACTAAAATTGAACATGAATATTTTTAAGAAATGAATAAATGAAATTAATAAGTATTGATGTTCCAGTTGTTATGGATTTTAGTATTATAAAAAAAAATAAACTTAAGTAATAAGTTGAAGTTACTTCAGAATAAAAAAAAGAATAAAAGATTAGTACTGGAAAATGACTGTAAACTTAAGTTAATAAATTTACCTGCTAAGGAATTTGATTTAATGTATAAAAATAATGAATAAAGAGAAAATCAAACAATAATATATGGAATGAAATTAATAATAATGAACTTGATCTATTGTTGAATTTGTTGTTTGTTTGGCTTATGGTTGTTTGGGCAAGGATACTTTAATATTGTTTGGATGTAGGAATAATCTATTTAGTTTCACCTAAGACTGCTGAGTGAAGGGTACACTTAGTAGTTTATTCTTCATTCTGTACAATTTAAAGTTATGAACCTGAACAACTATTTCTTTTGTTTGATATGAATGAATGATTGATTTTATGGTTGTATGCCTTGTTGCAAGTGTTTGTTGTATTGATTATTGTTGTGATTGAAACAACCTTAAATATTTCATCTTATATAATTGTTAACCCTTTTAGATTATATAAGTAAAATACAGGTTATGGAAGCAATTGCTACTGCTTTTGGTTCCATAAATAAGCGTTAATTGCCCGACAAATAAGTACGTTTTCGGATTACAGTTTATAGTGCTATTATATTGTTTTCCCGTGTTGGGTTATATATTATTTTGGAAATTATATGTTATATATTGTTATACTTATATTATATTTTCTTCCGAGCCTCTCCGTACAAAGGAGACTCTGCCGAAATTTTCCATAAAATTTTGGACTTAGAAATATTTTGAAATGTTTTTCCAAACTTCAATAATTTAAGTATAAAAAGATATAATGATTGTAAATTTGTATATTCTAATATAAGTAACAAATGTTGAAAATTTAATTGTTTATAAAGAAATGTTTGAAAAAGATATATAGATTTCTTAAAGTCTTCTATCCTCTTCTTTCCTTTTCGAGGACGAAAAGTTTTGAGTGGGGGAGAGTGTAACGACCCGTAAATTTAGACCATTTAATTTGTTAATTTAATTTGATTTTCTAATTTAATTAAGGAAGAAAGAAAAATTTCTAACTCATATTGAAGTAAATATAGAAAGAAAATGCAACATTTGAAATTTTAGCTAAGTACTTAATCATATAAAAAGAGAAATTACGATGCATTGAAGTAATGGAAATATTGTATATACTAATGCCATGACGAAATTTGTGATAATCTAATGAATTCAATGTTATAGTAACGTATGAAGTAATACGCGATTAGTGGAAAAGCATATGCAAATCAATGTAGATAAGAAATTTTAATTAATGTTGTTTTGATAATAAACGTTACTTGGTGATTATTAATATAGTAACAGAAGTGTGAATGTAAGGTAATAAAAGCGTAAATTTATTTTAAGAAATAATTGTTGTATTTGGGTAATAAGTTAAATACAAGTAAAGTAATGCAGGACAATAAATAATATATGTAGTACAATCCCCATTTTTATTTGTAAACAATTGTAAGGTTTAATTTATTGAAATTTGAAAATTAGGAAATAGATTCAAGGCTTATATTAGATAATGAATTGCAATATTTAAAGATAATGATTAATGGATTAAATGGAATACCAATTTTATTCATAAAGTGATAGTTGATGTGAAAAGGAATGGAACCAAGATGGAAGGATTAATGGGATTTAGGATCTTAATTTGTATGTGTGCATTAACTTATAATGAATGGGAAAAACGAATCAATTAAGATATGTATTTATTTCTTTAGTATGTTGCATAAAATTTGGAAATCAGTTTGCAATCAAAGGAGATTAAGTAGCACGTTAAATGGGGAATAAATAAATTAGTACATTAATGATGTGTAATATAATTCATTGTTAATTATACCCATACAATGTCAATTTATTAGATAGCAAGATTTTAAATCAATAAACGAATTTATTTAGATTTCAATTTATAATTTATAACATTTAATGTGAAATCAATTGCCATTAATTGTCCTGATTTGTGCAGTTAGGGTAGATTTGATTTGTCATTTGAAGATGGTTAATTATATAAGATATAATAAATGTTTATTTCGATATAATATGAAGATTTGTTGATTTAAGGAGTGAAAATCAAGATTTATTAATATATTCATAATTTGAAATTTAATAAGTGGATTAATTGCAAATAAGTGGGATATAATATTAAAACATTACATAAATGAGAATTTAGATGAAAATTGGGAATGTTAATATAATGGATTTTGATTCCAACATTTATTTCTTCTGTTTGTAATAATGAATTTGAATAATATGAATAAAAAATTTAATTCAAAGAAATTATTGAAATTTAATTTATAATTTCTAAATTTAACAAAACTGTAATTTAACGCTGAAATTGTTAATGTATTAACATTTAATTTGACATCTACATTTGTTTAAAATCATTGTGAATGATTTAGAAAATAAAAGTGTTAAAGATTGTCAATTTCAGAATTTAAATAGGAAATTTGATTTAATTAATTTATTTTAAATTTATTAACTAAATGGAAAAATAGCCATTTTGGCAACTGACTCGGATTTCGACGAAACCAGTTTCATCGGATCCGTAACGGTGAATTATAATAGTGTTTCAAGTTTCGTAGCGATCGGACAAGGCGTTTGATCGTACGAACTCGAAACGCCTTGAAATTTATGCAATTGAAATCAATTGAAATCAATTTGAAAAATATTGTTTTTAGCATAACTTCTTCATACGACGAAATTTGAACCTGAAACCTTTTCCATTGAATTTAAAATATTTTAAAACACCTATTTTGATATATGGGTTTACCCAATTTCGTTCCGGGGTCAGGACGGGCTTTTTGGCCCACTTTGGCGTTAGCGCGTACACCTGTTTTATCCATCTATTCTATTTTCAACCTTCTCTATAAATATCCCCGCTAAACCCTAGCCTCCACCTATTCTCATTTGTGTGCGCGTAAAATTTCTTCAGCTCCTTCTCCTCCTCAATGGCAGACAAAATTTCAGATCCAGATCCATTTCAAAATCAAAGTCAAAATTCAAAGTCCTCAGAAAAATCTCAAATTAATATATGTTGAAGCTCTCGACGAGCGTAATTCAATGATGTAATTCGTTTTTTAATTCGATGCATCGTTTGACCTGAAATCGCGGTCAAAATTGAATTGGGCGTTTTTGACTGGTGCGTCTGATCGGAAAATCCTTTTTGGGTTTTGTAGAGAGGCCATCGCGTTGTTCATCGGCGAAGTTTGGCGGCGAATTGACGGTCGGATTGGCGGCAAAACGCGGTCAATGGTCGGTCAAAGGGAGACGTTGAGCGTGATTTGGTTTCCGCTCTTACTTCGTGCGCGTACTTTGATTGTGGTAGTTGAAGGGATGACGTGGCATGAAGGTTAATTGTGTTCTCTCTTTTATTTTTATTTTTTTTTGAAATTCCATCACAATTTTCGCAATAACTTTCTCACACGAACTCCGTTTTACGCGCGGTTTTTTTTGTTAGGATCGTATTGAAATTCCGGACACTTTGACATTGGTTTGGATGAATTCTGATACGGTCAAATTTTTGGGTTTAAATTGAATTTAAATTCAAAAGGTGAGTGTTTTAACCCACTCACAACTTCTAAATGTTCTTATGTTTGTTAAATTAAATTTTGATGTGATTTAAAATTTATCTATGATTGTTTGAGCATATATTTAATCATCATCTCAATTAGATAGCATTTATTTAAATTAAATTGTTATTTAATTTTATTATTGCATATAATTTGACAGTAAAATTTATTTAGTATTGCATATAAACTGCCAGTTAAACAATTATTAATTTTTATTGAATATAAACTATTCGTTGATGCCTGTTATATTTTATATGCTTTATATTGATGTAACGACCCTGAATTTTGAATGAATTTAATTGGGAATATTTAATTTATTTTAAATATTTGAACGGTAATTTAATTTGAATCCCCGATATAATTTTGAAATTTGCGATTAAATTATAAAATTTAATCCGTTGAAAGTTGAATTTAATTGGAATCTTCGATTTTAAGTTGAAGAAAAATATTTCGAAAGCTTTTAAAATTCGTATTGATAACACTGAAGATAATAGAAGCTTCAGAATTGAAGTTTACAGTTATTTGTTCAGTTTAGAAAATTATATCGTTCAGCCGATATTCAAAAATAGCGTTCCGGGGCGCAGTCTCGAAATTCGACGAAACCAGTTCCATTGGGTCCGTAATATTGAATTATTGTCGGATTTTAAATTTCGTGGCATTTGGAGTTGTTATGTGCGAATACGACACGTAAACGCGTTGAAAATGGTATCGAAACAAATTGAGTTAAAAATTTAAATTTAAATTTAAAATTAAAAACAAACGACAGCGTCCCTAACTTCATGCCTAAATTCACGCCAAATATCACGAAAGAAATCGTGATAACCATGCCTCTGTACCTTCGTTACTTCTCTTCAAAAACAAAGAAAATCTCGTTCAAATTTATGGCCGTAGCTTCAAAACAAAAGGAAATAAAATTTCCCCCTTTCTCAGTTCAAATCGAAATACATGGCCAAGCTCCACATTTTCCAATTCCTCGTTCAATTGAAAGAAAAAAAAAGAGAGCGTACGAGTTCGATTCGACTCAAGGGTGCTTCCCCACTCGCGTTCGACGACTGCATCGAACGTAGGCGATGGCAAGGGGGCTTCGCGGTGGCTCGCATTGACTCGAGTGGAGCTCGGCAGTGATGGTGGCGAACGATGAAGTAGTGCTCGCGATTGTGTGGGTTTAGGGCTTCGATTCGATGGCGAGGAGGGATTGAAGAAATGGTGGTGGTTCGCGAGTTCGCGACTGGGCGTGCGTGCGTGGAGGGCTCGACGTGGCGATTCAAGAGCAAGGTGAAGAGCAGTTGTGAAATGGGTAGGGCGAAGCCTGGTTTTCGAAGGGGGCGTTGAACTCGAGCTCGTGGTTGAAGTGGTGGCTTCTGGCGATCGTTGGGGTTCGATGTCAGTGAGGTAATTTAGCAGCTAATGAAATTTTTTATTCACCTTATTTGCTTAGGTTATCGGGAATTTACAGATGTTGAAATTTTATATGTAAAACGAAAAGGGAATTTTAAGTGCTAATTTAAGTTAAGAAAAAAATCTGTTTTAATTTAAAAGTAATAAATAGGTATATCATATATGAAAATATTTATTAAAAGAAACTTAGTTGTAAATTTCATTTTAGTTAAATAAATTTGTTAAAAGAAATTTGTTTGAAATTTAAAGGTATTTGTTTACAATAAAAACAAATCACGGATTAATTGAATTATCAAATGGAATTTAATTTTTCGATTTATTCGAATATTGATAAATTGTATAATTATTTATACAAGGTCAAATAAGTCAAGAAAACAAGTCGGATTGGAAACGGATTGCTATTAAAAGCTAAGGTGAGATTTTTCTCACTCAAAATGAAAGTGGAATTTTCAGTTATTTATTGCTTGATTTGATTTCTATATTGGATGTGATATTAGATATAGTAGGATATATCTATTATATATATAGCAATATATACATATTGGCATATGTATATATTGGATTGATTGATTTCCCGCCTCGTATAGCGGATGAGACCCTATTGCGCCGTTAGTAAGCGGATTTTTATAAAAACCCATATACCACGATATTCCACCTCGAAGTGGAATGGTATTGTGCTAACGTCTTTGGATGCAGGGAAACAGGTTGGAGGGATCCAACTGGATTCCTCAACTGTATTTATTTATTTACAGGTGTTGATATATATATTCTGTTATCATATGTTGATATATGATGTTTTGAATGTGTGATGGACTAATTGATGCTGTTGCATCATCGGATTCAGTTTTGAAGTTTAAAATAACATCTTTTACTTTAAAAAGGGTTTTTAAAGTGATCTTGTTAAAATAAACATTTTATTTGATCTTTGAGTTGATTTATTTCAAATAAATAAACGCCTAAAATTTATAATTATAAAATGTGAAGATATGAATTTATAATTATAAAATGTGAAGATATGAATTTATAATTATAAGATGTGAAGATATGAAATTTATAATTATGAAATGTGAAGATATGAATTTATAATTATAAAATGTGAAGATATGAATTTATAATTATAAAATGTGAAGATATGAATTTATAATTATAAAATGTGAAGATATGAATTTATAATTATAAAATGTGAAGATATGAATTTATAATTATAAGATGTGAAGATATGAAATTTATAATTATAAGATGTGAAGATATGAAATTTATAATTATGAAATGTGAAGATACGAAATTTATGGATTGATAAATTTTGAAGTTATAAAATGTGAATGAAATTGTGGAATAAAAGATTTATAAGAAAATTTACTTATAAACTTGACTTTTGCCCTTAGATGGAATATAAATAGAACTTGCTAATAAAAAATGATTTTTGAAGCTGAAATTGTTATGAAGTGTAAAAGAAATTTATAAAAGTTGTTTTATAAATCTAAAATCACTCAATTTTGATAAATGGATTATAGAAGGTTATTTAAGAAGATTTATAAATCAAAGTTGTTATAAGAGAGAAATAGAATTTATAAACGTTGTTTTATAAATTCGAAATCAATTGAATTTGATAAATTAAATATAGAAGGTTATTAAAGAAGATATATTCACGATCTTGGATAGCGAATTATCTTTGAAATAAATGTGTAGAAAAGATTGAAATTTGGTTAAGTGAAGTATATTCACGATTTTGGACAGTGAATATATTATTGAATAAAATGGGTTCATTTTTGAAGAAGTGATATTAAAAATGAAGTTAAACATTTTAAAGATGTTTTAAAATGTATTATGAATCGAAAAAATGGATTTCAACATTTTTATTGTTGAAATAGGCGTTTTCGAAAATATAAGGAAATAATGGACTATAACACTGTTGTTATAGTAAATGATTTCCGAAAGGAAATGTTTTTATGTAGTATTGGGATTTATATATCTATCTTAAATTCGAATCCCTATACTAGTGATTTCGAGTCGTCGTAACGATGTTTTACGCAACATTCGTTTTGACTCAAATAAATGTGTTAAAAGAATATTTTCCTTAAAGGATGAATATATACTTAATTTGATTTAAGTATATCGAATATTTTCAAGTGTTGAAAATGAATAGATTTGTGAAACACTTATTTTTAAATAAGTATGGAAATGCTTTTCCAAATGAAATAAACGTTTTGAGAATTTATCTTTGTAAAAGATAAATTGAAATTGAATATTGAAAATCGATTTGAAAATCGTATATCAGAAGATATTTTGAAATATAAATTCAATATGGAATTTATAAAGATATGGGAATTCGTTTTAAAAATAAACGTTGATTTATTTTTGAAGTGTGGAAATTATATATCTAGTAAGATATTTTTGAAGAATAAATAATTTGGGAAAATTATTTGGAATCTGATGATGTCGTGCATCTTTATTGATAGTTAAATAACCGACTATCGATAATTACCTTAAATAGGTATTTGTTGTGAATTGGATGAATTTGAATGCCACACTTATTTTTGAATAATCGCTCACTATTCGGGTTAGCCGGGAAAGGACCATGGGGTCGTATAACCCATTCCGAATATGTGATACGTCGTTATGAATTGCTTTTGAAGACCGGTGTTGAAGACCGGATATTTTTGAAAACGGAAGGATTACCGTCGAGTTACTCTACATCGGCTGATCTCCGATTTAGAGGTTTTATCACCCTTAGTGACGGGAAGTCCGGACGTGATTAGAAAATTATCCGGATATGCAAGGGCTTCGTGAGAAGTGCCTTCGGTTCTGTTCGATCCCGGAACAGACTTGTATGGATTGTGTGTCTGACGTTACAATTTGAGATATAAAGCTGATTTCTTTCAAATACATTTCTGTTGGTGGCGGAGAATTTATTCTCTTAGCTTAACACCCTTCTCTGAGACGTACGAGCTCAGAGGTTATGTAGTTGAAATTTATCAGCGATATATCCCAATTTGGTAACGTGGCATACTGAGTGTTGCTGTGAAATGATCAGTGTTTGATCATTTGTGATATGATCATTTGTTTGATCTTATATCTTTGTGATCATAGGTTGATCATTTTGTTTGACCCGAAGCAGGGCTTTGTAGAAAGCGTAGCTTTGTGGACGAGACTTCATCGAGCCTCACACCCCGGAAATGGTCGAAACAGGAAGGATGTGGCAAGGTTCTAGGGAGTAGCACCCCTTAGTGTATGTCATTCCTTCTGGATAAAGGTGGTATCATGGTATGGAGCCCAGATACTTAACTCTGTGGTTGCTGCAAAATTTATTTCTTTGTGGTTTGTTGCGAATCGGGGATCCTCGGGAAGATCGGTGACGATCGGGGGATGGCATACGCGTGTCAGTAGTTACCTATTTTTGCAGAGGTAACCCTTGTGTTGGCAGAGATCCGGTTAGGTTCTCGGGTCGTCTATTCCAGGGACGTACCCATCGTGGATAGGAAGTTCCTTAGCCTGACCATTTGTTGGAAATCCAAACTCCAATACGAACTTTGTACGGTATTAGTTGTAGAACCTGCCATTTACGTACGGTGGTCACCACTGTTTAGATGGTAGCTATAGTAGGCATACGATACTGGTCGTATGTTGGCTAAGATTAATATTATACTTTCGAAATGTTTTCTACACTATGCACTAATAATAATATCAAAAAGAATTTGATTTTGCGTAGTAAGCATCTTTGACTATCATAAGAAGAAATCTCCTCCAAGTCTGCGTTTGCATTGTGTGTGTGGTGGGAGGTCTTATGGTAGTTTCATTTTCCAAAAGCATTGCGAATTGACATTAAAGTTTTCCTGTTGTTTATTTTAAAGAATAACTGTTTTACGATCTCACACCAGTCACCATGACTGACTCGGAGTTTATTGTTTCCCTTCTAAACTCTGGGTGCCCACCAATTTCCACACGGGCAGTCTAGAGTTAGATTATCAGGATATTCTGGATATTCTGGAGCTTTGGAGATAAGCTGGATGACGAGACGTAGTATGTGTATCTGATAGTATTTATTCCGCTGTGTATTCTGTATGAGGACAAGTTATATACTGTCCATTGCTGTATATTGACTCTGATGATTGATGTATGTATAAACTGATATAGCTCTTTGTTTTAAAAGACTAGTGTTTATTTATTATATATTGTTCCGCTGCGATGTGTAAGATTCTGATATTGTTTTCTGTTCTGATGTGATTTCTGTTGTTCTTCTTCTTTCTTTCTTCTCTTTTTCTTCTATCTTCTTCTTCTTCTACTTTTTCTTTTTCTTAAAACCCTCACTATTGGAGTTTCCGTCACTCGATTGCTCGGCACTCGATAAAGTGAGTATCGATGTCGAATTTTCGAAAGTCGAAAATTCCGGTATGTGACAAAGTGGTATCAGAGCATATGGTTAAGCGACAACCCTGCTCTGTTGGGTGTTACTCATTAGAGATAGAGTCAGTAGTACTCTAGAATGAGTTGAGTGTGATAATAGATACGAGCGCGTATTTGTTAGTGAATATAAAAAAATGTTTTATATTGTGTTTGCTTATCCGTTGAGATGTTTGTGAATTTCGGTCGGTATGTGGGACGCCATATTATCGATAGGGATTTCTAAACACTTAAACGAGGCAAGACGACATAGTATTGTTTTAAAATAGGGTGAATGAAATAATTTTACCCAAAACTATTTTTGTATAGAAAAGAAATGGTTTTCTATGAATTATTACAGTATATGGTTGCATGGTTGTTAGAAGTGATAATATTAATCTATTATCATTGAAATTGAATAAGAAATTAAAAATCGTAACTCCAAAGTTAAGAAATTAATTCACATATAAATGAAATTTAAGAATGTAAATTATAAATGTGAATTGTAATTTAAAACGGAATTCCAGAGAAGTTTTTGGAAATGTTTTGAAAGGAACTTGAAAATTTTGGAGATTTGGAAAGTTAAATCATTTTTGGAGTTGAAAATGAATTTCGAAGGTTTTGAAAAATATTTTGGAGAGTTGAAAGCTCTAAACTCTTTTCGGTCGCTGGAAAATAATTCCGATGATGATCGCGACATCATCGGTGTTCATTTTCGGGTTTCCAAAGGAGGAATTGCTGCCATATTGTTTTAAATGGAAAATTTGGGTTTTGTTTTGGAAATTCAAAGGATAATTTGAATTGTTTTCAAATGATTTTGAAATGTTGGTAAGATTCTGGAATACCATATGAAAATATCTATGAATATTATGAAGTTGAATTAGATAAATTGAGACTTGAATTGTGAACTAAATAAAAGAATGATTCGAATTTGCAGATAAATTCAAGTAAGTAGAAATAAATTTCTGAATGAATGGAATTTACAATTGCAAGTAAATGAAATTAAAGATGAATGTTAAACTCTGTTTTGAATTTGTTAGCAATTGTAATTCAAGCTGAATATTGGAAATTGGAATTTGTAACGAATTAGTAATTGGAACTAATTTAAAATAGTACAGTTGTGAATAAAAGGTAGTTGATAAATTCAATATTCAAAAGTAAACTGAATCCAAATTAGATTGAAATTGAATTCAAATAAATTGAAATGTAAAGTTGAATGAAAATAGATATATAACTTCAACAGTGAAGTAAAAATGATATAAGTAGTTTATATTGAAAATTTGTAATTGAATTTGCAAAATGATTTGAATGCTGTAACTAGATATAATGGCTAGTAGGATATACAGGTGTATAAAGGGATTGGAAAATTTATTTCACAGATAATTCGAATTGCTCGACAAAAGGTAAGTATTTGAATTATAATATGAGTTTTTGATGATTTCTGGTCTAGCCGCTTGGCTTTTTCTTTTTCTTTTTGAAATCTGAGAGTCCGTAGGGACGTTTTGTAGTAGTGCCGTATTAGCCGCGCAAAGGAGACGCTGGCGAAATTTTTCGAGAATTTAGGGCGTTAGAAAATTTTTGAGAAAATTTTGAAAGTTTAAATTTGAATTTGAATTCGAATTTGAATTTAGAAGTTAAACAATGTTGTTTGAAACTTAAAATTGAAATTGGAAAGTTAGTTGAATTAATAACGAATCTTTAGTAGAAAGATTTGTTTGATAAATTCGATAAAACTATTGAATTGTGAAAAAGAGTAGACGAGTTAAGGACATTTTTTTTCCTAAATTGTAATTTCGAGGACGAAATTCTTTTAAGGGGGGAAGTCTGTAATGACCCTGAATTTTGAACGAATTTAATTGGGAATATTTAATTTATTTTAAATATTTGAACGGTAATTTAATTTGAATCCCCGATATAATTTTGAAATTTGCGATTAAATTATAAAATTTAATCTGTTGAAAGTTGAATTTAATTGGAATCTTCGATTTTAAGTTGAAGAAAAATATTTCGAAAGCTTTTAAAATTCGTATTGATAACACTGAAGATAATAGAAGCTTCAGAATTGAAGTTTACAGTTATTTGTTCAGTTTAGAAAATTATATCGTTCAGCCGATATTCAAAAATAGCGTTCCGGGGCGCAGTCTCGAAATTCGACGAAACCAGTTCCATTGGGTCCGTAATATTGAATTATTGTCGGATTTTAAATTTCGTGGCATTTGGAGTTGTTATGTGCGAATACGACACGTAAACGCGTTGAAAATGGTATCGAAACAAATTGAGTTAAAAATTTAAATTTAAATTTAAAATTAAAAACAAACGACAGCGTCCCTAACTTCATGCCTAAATTCACGCCAAATATCACGAAAGAAATCGTGATAACCATGCCTCTGTACCTTCGTTACTTCTCTTCAGAAACAAAGAAAATCTCGTTCAAATTTATGGCCGTAGCTTCAAAACGAAAGGAAATAAAATTTCCCCCTTTCTCAGTTCAAATCGAAATACATGGCCAAGCTCCACATTTTCCAATTCCTCGTTCAATTGAAAGAAAAAAAAAGAGAGCGTACGAGTTCGATTCGACTCAAGGGTGCTTCCCCACTCGCGTTCGACGACTGCATCGAACGTAGGCGATGGCAAGGGGGCTTCGCGGTGGCTCGCATTGACTCGAGTGGAGCTCGGCAGTGATGGTGGCGAACGATGAAGTAGTGCTCGCGATTGTGTGGGTTTAGGGCTTCGATTCGATGGCGAGGAGGGATTGAAGAAATGGTGGTGGTTCGCGAGTTCGCGACTGGGCGTGCGCGCGTGGAGGGCTCGACGTGGCGATTCAAGAGCAAGGTGAAGAGCAGTTGTGAAATGGGTAGGGCGAAGCCTGGTGTAACGCCCCACCTTTATACCCACGCTAACCAAGAACACTACGGTGTAGTGCTGTCAATTAGCACGGAGGATAAGGCTGTTGAGGAGCGACCATCTATGTAACTTCTTTGCGCGAGCACCGATATGTCAGATAGAATAGAATGCTTATCTTTTAAGGAGGAAATCCGACATACCGAAACAAACACAAAGCTATCACACGGTGGCTATAAATGATCTTCGGAAACAAATATAGAAATAAACGTAGAACAAATCAGTTACAGACAATTCATATCACAAAGGCGGAATAAGATATGAATATTACACCTAAAAGTGTAAATCAGAGTAGTGGTCAAATAAGATCCACAATAACACAAAAGAATAGATACAAGTGCAAGACAATAGAATACGTATACATCAAGGAGTCTCATCCCAAATTCATACAACAAAAACCTACTAAACTAGAGTAGTTAGCCAAAAGTCAGAAGATGGCTCCAGATAAGAAGTCATGATGAAGCACCTGTAAAAACTCAGTCTGACCCGAGTATTATTTAAGAAGAAAATAATAAACGGATCAGTCTAGCTATAATTATCAGATAAAATGAGATAGAATATGAGATATGATAATAGAACGTATGATAACAAAAAGGTGTCATACTATGAAAAGTATACATTAGAAATCCCACAAAAGTCATACAATATCTCAATAATCTCAAAACAGAGAAAAGAATGTCATATTCTTAATTTAATTCACCAAGCCACAATAAAATGACATACTCATCAATGTCAATGGTAAAAGCTGGTGAAACATAAATTTCCAGAAATCAATAATTAGAAATCCAGAGATCACAAGAAAAGGATGGCCAATCCCAAACAGGAGCATGAATGCCGGTACATTGACGCAGTGCAAACGGTACGTCCAATGAACCAGAAAGACAGAGACATCGATGTAGTACAAACGGTACATCAGATGAATCAAACATTGACGCAGTGCAAACGGTACGTCCAATGAATCAGAAAGACAGAGACATCGATGTAGTACAAACGGTACATCAGATGAATCGAACATTGACGCAGTGCAAACGGTACGTCCAATGAATCAGAAAGCCAAGACATCGATGTAGTACAAACGGTACATCAGATGAATCAAACATTGACGCAGTGCAAACGGTACGTCCAATGAATCAGAAAGACAGAGACATCGATGTAGTACAAACGGTACATCAGATGAATCGAACATTGACGTAGTGCAAACGGTACGTCCAATGAATCAGAAAGCCAAGACATCGATGTAGTACAAACGGTACATCAGATGAATCAAACATTGACGCAGTGCAAACGGTACGTCCAATGAATCAGAAAGACAGAGACATCGATGTAGTACAAACGGTACATCAGATGAATCGAAACACATTAAAAGTACTTGGGTTGCCAGCCCACAAAGAAATGAGACGAAGCTCAATAAAATGAAGTACAGTCCTTCATATGGACAAAGAGACATCGCACAATTGCTAGTCTAAATCATAAAATGATCATCATGATCAGCGAGAAGTGTCAATCACACCAAGCTAGTAAATATATGAGTTTAGCTTCATGTCCCATAACCACTTGCTTAACTTAAATATTTACGAACAAGCTGTAAATCTTCACTAGGAAATTGTCACGAAAAGGATTCAATCGAACAAGTCCAAGAGCTAACCGACGAAGTGAACGCAAGCGTTTCATACCACTTGTTTTACTAAGTCGTTTAAGTCGATTTCTCATTCGAGTGAAGTAAAGGCTTGTATATACTAGTAGATTGAAAATCGGTTTGAGAAAACGAACTTTAGATATTTAAAATAGTGTTGAAATCGCTTTGATGAAAGAGTTTTGATATTTACTATTAGTATTGAAACCTTCATATATCTTTAAAGTGACAAGTCATAAAACGATTGTAGAACAAATCAATTCACGTTCGAAGACGTGAGTAAAGT
Source organism: Allium fistulosum (assembly GCA_030737815.1). Lineage (NCBI taxonomy): Eukaryota > Viridiplantae > Streptophyta > Magnoliopsida > Asparagales > Amaryllidaceae > Allium > Allium fistulosum. The sequence goes on from CM060902.1 coordinate 101,985,066, forward strand.
CCAAAGAAGTCAATCCCAAAACCATCAAAGTACGACTTAGTGAAGGCAAGCTGTCTCGAGGAGCCAAACCGGTCAAACGACCAAGTACTAACTCGCGAACGACTTACGACTTAAGGGATAAGGTCATACGACCTAAGTGGAGAATGCCACGCGAGCTAGCAGAAGAACAGGTCAAACGACCAAGTACTGATCTCGCGAACGACTTACGACTTAAGGGAGGAATGCCACACGACCTAGCAGATAACAGGTCATTCGACCTAAGGGTAAGGTCGGTGGCGACCTACGACTTAACAAAGTCGAGCAACCTACGACTTAACGATTTAAAGCCAACGACCTAGGACTTAAGAGAGGCAAGAGACTTACGACTTAAGGGGATAAGGTCATACGACCTATGTCTTGAACGACTTAACGACTTAAGCCATTAGCTCCTGAACGACTTATGCCAAGGCAGAAACGACCTACGACTTAAGGTCATACGACTTAACTGGGCATGCGACCTAACGAGTTAGCAAACGAATGTCTTAAGGACCTAAGCCTTGAATGACTTAGTGGAACGAACGACTTACGACTTAAGCTCCAATTCGAGCTACGGGCTAAGGCTGGAACGACCTAGTGGAGTTAGGTCGAGGACGACCTACGACTTAAGGCCAGGGCGAGCGAGCTAACTGCAAAACGACCTACGACTTAAGGCCTTTAACTCCTGAACGACTCAAGCCTTTAGCTCCTGAACGACTCAAGCCAGTAACTCGCGAACGACTCAGCCTTTAACTCGTGAACGACTCAGGCCAGACGAACAGAAATACACGCGCGCGACCTAAGCCCTTAACTCGTGAACGACTCACGACTTAGGCTTAACTCGTGGACGACTCAGCGAAGGCCAGAAACGACTTAAGGCCAGGAAAATCACCAAAACGCTGAAAATTGAAGTTTTTCGCCAATCCAATCCAAACCAAATGCAAATGTTGATGCAAATACAATGGGGGATCATTCCCAACAGTCCAAGATAGATATAGGCAAGATTTGAGATCAAAAATCTCACCTTTTCCACGAAATTGATGAAGATGAAGCTCGGGGCAAAGCAAAGATCAACCACAAGCTTGAATCAATGTCTTCACTTTGAATTTGGAGTTAGATGTTGAATTTGGTAAAGAATTTGAGCTTGGAATTTTAATTTCCTACTCCCTCCACCATTGTTGCTAAAGCTTCAAAGTTGATGAAGTGATGAAGAGAAGGAAGGGGTTGGGCTGAGGTAGAAGAGGTGCAGCCCAAACCAAAAGCTCAACACAAAAAGTGACGAAAATTTCACTATCTCCAAACATATCGAAGTTTACACTCAAAAAGATCGCAAACGTCATTTTGAACTCAATGGGGGTGGTCTCGAGTCCCAATTTGACCGTATGCAAAAAGTAGCTTTTCGGTCTAACATCCGACTAACAATAAAATATTTAAATATAAAATCGATAAATATGCGGGTTGTTACAGACTCCCCTCCTTAAAGAAATTGCGTCCTCGCAATAAGTAAGATGGAAATAAAAGAGTAACAACCATAAAAGCATATCAATACCAAAGAAAATTTGAAATGAGAAGTTCACCAAAAAGAGCATGAAAGAGAAAACCCGGACGAGTTCGCTCGATGAATTCTCTAGATTTCCCAAGAGCAATCCTTGGGATTTGAGAACCATAGAACTTTCACAAGAAGAACATCTTTATTTCGAAGACGCTCAACCTCCGAAGCAATGATGCGAATAAAATGTTGCTCAAAAGTCAAACGGACGAAAATTCAATTTCCACAATAACACCGGGCTCAAGAATAAAATTAGAATCCCTAAGGCATTTCCATAGTTGGAAGACGTGGAAAACGTCATGAATAACAGAAAATTGAGCTGGTGGAACGGCGTAGCACAAAAAGCGATACGCCTAAGAAACTGGAAACCCGAACATCTTCGAACACCGACGTAGTACAAAAACGGTACGTCCAATGAATCAAAGGCCATAAAAGAACATCGGACGCAAGTCCATAAAAGAAATGAGATAAAACTCCATAAAAATGAAGTATGTCAAAACGTCCGATGAACTTGATAAAAAGATTATTCCTTTCGGACATCATCAAAGAATCAACAACTTGTTGCATATGAGTAAACGCATTGGCAACACGATTTCCCTTCTGGGAATAAAAGGAATATCAAAATCATAAGATGCAAGAAACTCAAGCCAATATTAAGTTCCTTATGAGAAAATAAATATTCCAAAGATTTATGATTAAGGTAGAGAACAAATTTCTCACCCAAAAATAGTGATGCCAAATTTTCAAAAGGAAAAACAATAACCGCGAGCACTAGATCATGAGTGGCATACCTAGTCTCGATAGGCTATAACTATTTAGAAGCAAAAGAAAAAGAACGACATCCAAACCAATACAATTAGCATTGGTACAAAAGATAAAGTCTTGGTTCCCATCGGGAATCACAAGAATAAAAGTAGCAGAAAAGAATTCTTTCAAATAATCTTTCTAGAGAAATTTACATTTTACTGTGTCTGATTGTCTCATCAAAGCGTTTAGGAAATTTCTATCGATAACGTTGATCAAGCGCATCGACCAAAATTCTTAAAGCACTCAATGGGCAATACAATCACAAAATCATCTTCAAGATTGTTTCTTAAAAACTCTTAAGAATATTCTTTGTTTGCTTAAAGAATAAAAATCCAATTTTACTTATAAATAAATCTTATGAAAAAGATTTGCAAAATTTTAAATTGCTATTTTCATCCAAAATCAAAGAATGGAGTCATCGAGATCGTAAAATACTCGATTCATAAAATGGATGAAATAAGCTGGATAAACTGAATGACATAACAAGTCATTCATAAGAATCATATTGAGCGCGGAATGCGGTAAAGGGAATGCTAACTCCCGCAACTCGCAGCAAATGAAAATCGAGGGCAAGGTCGAACTAAAAAGACCTTAACATCACTCAAAAGATTTCTTAGGCGATAATCCTAAGACACGCTCAAAAATACCGGAAATTCTCAAACTACAAGAATAAAATGATGCCCTCAAATTGGAATCAAAATCTCAGAGGAAAAACAGAAATCTGTTTAACAGATTGAAAATGTCGAAGATGAATATCCCACACGGGACAAAGGATATGGCTTCACAGTAATTAAGCCAGTCCTTACAAAAGTCAATTCCGAAGCATAAGTAGAAATCGGTTCGGAAAGAAAAATCACATAAAATAATTTCGACATCAATAAAAAGAAAATTGAGTGTTGCGGATCCGCCAACCGGCTTCGCAATCCTCAAAGAAGTCAACAAGCCCAAAAATGTCTAAAGAAAAGGAATCAACCTGTTCTTTTGTTATAAAATAATGAGACGAAACCCATATCAAAAGAACTCGAATAATAATAATAATAATAATAAAAATGTTCACGAAATAAATGTCATCAAGGATAGAATGGATACCTTGACCATGGGAAGTGTCACTAGGGACTTGAACCACATTTAGCTTTCCCTCTCTCTTGTCCGGAAGTTTGGGGCATGAAGATAAAAGATGTCCCGAACCTTTGCAATAACGACAGAAAAATGGTTTCGGGCACTCATTTACATAGTGGTCCGTAAGGCCACAATTGTAGCATCGTCCACGACTAGAGGTAGGAGTCTTTGCTACCGAAGATTCTTGCTTCCCTTTCTTGTCGGGAATTGGATTAGGGCCTTTGAACTTAGTAGGCCTTTTCATGTTGTTGTTGAAGTTTTGTTTAGCACCCACAACTTCAACATCACACTCTCTATCGGCCTCTTCAAGACGAAGAGCGATATCAATAAGCTGATCAAATGAAACCTCGAGTTTCAGGAGTAATGGCTTCTTTAGATTCTTATTCAAGCCATAGACAAATCTCTGATTTTTCTTCAATGGGGTATTAACGTATTCAACCCCGTATTTAGAAAGAGATTCGAAAGATGCGACGTAGTCCGTCACAGAAGATTCACCTTGAACAAGGTCGATAAATCGCCGGGCCAAGGTTACTTTTTCAGCCTCCGGCACAAATTTCAATTCGAATCGCTCCCGGAATTGCTCCCAAGTGAGATCCGCTTCAACAATTTCAGAAATAAGGAGCTCATACCAATCCAATGCTCTTTCTTGGAGCATGCTAGAAGCCACTTGGACTCGGTGGAGATCAACAAGATTCATGCGAGAAAAGATGCGGTCGCATGATCTAAGCCAAGCTTGGATTTCAATAACACTCTCGGATCCCCGGAATGGCCTTCCACCCAAATCGGTATAATCTCTACACAAGCGTGCAAAACCGGATCTAGGATGAGTAGGCTCTGAAATGGGTCCGATAGCTTGAGCATTCTTAACAAGATCTAGAAGCTGCTGGGCAGACATAAATACTCCCTCCTGAGGAGTAGCACTGGATTGACCGGCGCTGGGACGGCCAGATCTAACCATTTCTCTTCTTTAAGAAAGAAAGAAGAAGAAAATGTTATTCTCAGAATGAATATCAAACAATCTTGATTGATAGAACAAGGAATCATAAAATGAAAATAGGATAGAATGGTACGAAGACCCGAATCAAATCCTATGGCACGATTCCTAAGAAAGACTTAGGACAATGATCCTTGCTAGATTATTCTACATTGTTCCGAAGTTTGGCTCCGATACCAAGCTGTAACGCCCCACCTTTATACCCACGCTAACCAAGAACACTACGGTGTAGTGCTGTCAATTAGCACGGAGGATAAGGCTGTTGAGGAGCGACCATCTATGTAACTTCTTTGCGCGAGCACCGATATGTCAGATAGAATAGAATGCTTATCTTTTAAGGAGGAAATCCGACATACCGAAACAAACACAAAGCTATCACACGGTGGCTATAAATGATCTTCGGAAACAAATATAGAAATAAACGTAGAACAAATCAGTTACAGACAATTCATATCACAAAGGCGGAATAAGATATGAATATTACACCTAAAAGTGTAAATCAGAGTAGTGGTCAAATAAGATCCACAATAACACAAAAGAATAGATACAAGTGCAAGACAATAGAATACGTATACATCAAGGAGTCTCATCCCAAATTCATACAACAAAAACCTACTAAACTAGAGTAGTTAGCCAAAAGTCAGAAGATGGCTCCAGATAAGAAGTCATGATGAAGCACCTGTAAAAACTCAGTCTGACCCGAGTATTATTTAAGAAGAAAATAATAAACGGATCAGTCTAGCTATAATTATCAGATAAAATGAGATAGAATATGAGATATGATAATAGAACGTATGATAACAAAAAGGTGTCATACTATGAAAAGTATACATTAGAAATCCCACAAAAGTCATACAATATCTCAATAATCTCAAAACAGAGAAAAGAATGTCATATTCTTAATTTAATTCACCAAGCCACAATAAAATGACATACTCATCAATGTCAATGGTAAAAGCTGGTGAAACATAAATTTCCAGAAATCAATAATTATAAATCCAGAGATCACAAGAAAAGGATGGCCAATCCCAAACAGGAGCATGAATGCCGGTACATTGACGCAGTGCAAACGGTACGTCCAATGAACCAGAAAGACAGAGACATCGATGTAGTACAAACGGTACATCAGATGAATCAAACATTGACGCAGTGCAAACGGTACGTCCAATGAATCAGAAAGACAGAGACATCGATGTAGTACAAACGGTACATCAGATGAATCGAACATTGACGCAGTGCAAACGGTACGTCCAATGAATCAGAAAGCCAAGACATCGATGTAGTACAAACGGTACATCAGATGAATCAAACATTGACGCAGTGCAAACGGTACGTCCAATGAATCAGAAAGACAGAGACATCGATGTAGTACAAACGGTACATCAGATGAATCGAACATTGACGCAGTGCAAACGGTACGTCCAATGAATCAGAAAGCCAAGACATCGATGTAGTACAAATGGTACATCAGATGAATCAAACATTGACGCAGTGCAAACGGTACGTCCAATGAATCAGAAAGACAGAGACATCGATGTAGTACAAACGGTACATCAGATGAATCGAAACACATTAAAAGTACTTGGGTTGCCAGCCCACAAAGAAATGAGACGAAGCTCAATAAAATGAAGTACAGTCCTTCATATGGACAAAGAGACATCGCACAATTGCTAGTCTAAATCATAAAATGATCATCATGATCAGCGAGAAGTGTCAATCACACCAAGCTAGTAAATATATGAGTTTAGCTTCATGTCCCATAACCACTTGCTTAACTTAAATATTTACGAACAAGCTGTAAATCTTCACTAGGAAATTGTCACGAAAAGGATTCAATCGAACAAGTCCAAGAGCTAACCGACGAAGTGAACGCAAGCGTTTCATACCACTTGTTTTACTAAGTCGTTTAAGTCGATTTCTCATTCGAGTGAAGTAAAGGCTTGTATATACTAGTAGATTGAAAATCGGTTTGAGAAAACGAACTTTAGATATTTAAAATAGTGTTGAAATCGCTTTGATGAAAGAGTTTTGATATTTACTATTAGTATTGAAACCTTCATATATCTTTAAAGTGACAAGTCATAAAACGATTGTAGAACAAATCAATTCACGTTCGAAGACGTGAGTAAAGTCCAAAGAAGTCAATCCCAAAACCATCAAAGTACGACTTAGTGAAGGCAAGCTGTCTCGAGGAGCCAAACCGGTCAAACGACCAAGTACTAACTCGCGAACGACTTACGACTTAAGGGATAAGGTCATACGACCTAAGTGGAGAATGCCACGCGAGCTAGCAGAAGAACAGGTCAAACGACCAAGTACTGATCTCGCGAACGACTTACGACTTAAGGGAGGAATGCCACACGACCTAGCAGATAACAGGTCATTCGACCTAAGGGTAAGGTCGGTGGCGACCTACGACTTAACAAAGTCGAGCAACCTACGACTTAACGATTTAAAGCCAACGACCTAGGACTTAAGAGAGGCAAGAGACTTACGACTTAAGGGGATAAGGTCATACGACCTATGTCTTGAACGACTTAACGACTTAAGCCATTAGCTCCTGAACGACTTATGCCAAGGCAGAAACGACCTACGACTTAAGGTCATACGACTTAACTGGGCATGCGACCTAACGAGTTAGCAAACGAATGTCTTAAGGACCTAAGCCTTGAATGACTTAGTGGAACGAACGACTTACGACTTAAGCTCCAATTCGAGCTACGGGCTAAGGCTGGAACGACCTAGTGGAGTTAGGTCGAGGACGACCTACGACTTAAGGCCAGGGCGAGCGAGCTAACTGCAAAACGACCTACGACTTAAGGCCTTTAACTCCTGAACGACTCAAGCCTTTAGCTCCTGAACGACTCAAGCCAGTAACTCGCGAACGACTCAGCCTTTAACTCGTGAACGACTCAGGCCAGACGAACAGAAATACACGCGCGCGACCTAAGCCCTTAACTCGTGAACGACTCACGACTTAGGCTTAACTCGTGGACGACTCAGCGAAGGCCAGAAACGACTTAAGGCCAGGAAAATCACCAAAACGCTGAAAATTGAAGTTTTTCGCCAATCCAATCCAAACCAAATGCAAATGTTGATGCAAATACAATGGGGGATCATTCCCAACAGTCCAAGATAGATATAGGCAAGATGTGAGATCAAAAATCTCACCTTTTCCACGAAATTGATGAAGATGAAGCTCGGGGCAAAGCAAAGATCAACCACAAGCTTGAATCAATGTCTTCACTTTGAATTTGGAGTTAGATGTTGAATTTGGTAAAGAATTTGAGCTTGGAATTTTAATTTCCTACTCCCTCCACCATTGTTGCTAAAGCTTCAAAGTTGATGAAGTGATGAAGAGAAGGAAGGGGTTGGGCTGAGGTAGAAGAGGTGCAGCCCAAACCAAAAGCTCAACACAAAAAGTGACGAAAATTTCACTATCTCCAAACATATCGAAGTTTACACTCAAAAAGATCGCAAACGTCATTTTGAACTCAATGGGGGTGGTCTCGAGTCCCAATTTGACCGTATGCAAAAAGTAGCTTTTCGGTCTAACATCCGACTAACAATAAAATATTTAAATATAAAATCGATAAATATGCGGGTTGTTACACCTGGTTTTCGAAGGGGGCGTTGAACTCGAGCTCGTGGTCGAAGTGGTGGCTTCTGGCGATCGTTGGGGTTCGATGTCAGTGAGGTAATTTAGCAGCTAATGAAATTTTTTATTCACCTTATTTGCTTAGGCTATCTGGAATTTACAGATGTTGAAATTTTATATGTAAAACGAAAAGGGAATTTTAAGTGCTAATTTAAGTTAAGAAAAAAATCTGTTTTAATTTAAAAGTAATAAATAGGTATATCATATATGAAAATATTTATTAAAAGAAACTTAGTTGTAAATTTCATTTTAGTTAAATAAATTTGTTAAAAGAAATTTGTTTGAAATTTAAAGGTATTTGTTTACAATAAAAACAAATCACGGATTAATTGAATTATCAAATGGAATTTAATTTTTCGATTTATTCGAATATTGATAAATTGTATAATTATTTATACAAGGTCAAATAAGTCAAGAAAACAAGTCGGATTGGAAACGGATTGCTATTAAAAGCTAAGGTGAGATTTTTCTCACTCAAAATGAAAGTGGAATTTTCAGTTATTTATTGCTTGATTTGATTTCTATATTGGATGTGATATTAGATATAGTAGGATATATCTATTATATATATAGCAATATATACATATTGGCATATGTATATATTGGATTGATTGATTTCCCGCCTCGTATAGCGGATGAGACCCTATTGCGCCGTTAGTAAGCGGATTTTTATAAAAACCCATATACCGCGATATTCCACCTCGAAGTGGAATGGTATTGTGCTAACGTCTTTGGATGCAGGGAAACAGGTTGGAGGGATCCAACTGGATTCCTCAACTGTATTTATTTATTTACAGGTGTTGATATATATATTCTGTTATCATATGTTGATATATGATGTTTTGAATGTGTGATGGACTAATTGATGCTGTTGCATCATCGGATTCAGTTTTGAAGTTTAAAATAACATCTTTTACTTTAAAAAGGGTTTTTAAAGTGATCTTGTTAAAATAAACATTTTATTTGATCTTTGAGTTGATTTATTTCAAATAAATAAACGCCTAAAATTTATAATTATAAAATGTGAAGATATGAATTTATAATTATAAAATGTGAAGATATGAATTTATAATTATAAGATGTGAAGATATGAAATTTATAATTATGAAATGTGAAGATATGAATTTATAATTATAAAATGTGAAGATATGAATTTATAATTATAAAATGTGAAGATATGAATTTATAATTATAAAATGTGAAGATATGAATTTATAATTATAAAATGTGAAGATATGAATTTATAATTATAAGATGTGAAGATATGAAATTTATAATTATAAGATGTGAAGATATGAAATTTATAATTATGAAATGTGAAGATACGAAATTTATGGATTGATAAATTTTGAAGTTATAAAATGTGAATGAAATTGTGGAATAAAAGATTTATAAGAAAATTTACTTATAAACTTGACTTTTGCCCTTAGATGGAATATAAATAGAACTTGCTAATAAAAAATGATTTTTGAAGCTGAAATTGTTATGAAGTGTAAAAGAAATTTATAAAAGTTGTTTTATAAATCTAAAATCACTCAATTTTGATAAATGGATTATAGAAGGTTATTTAAGAAGATTTATAAATCAAAGTTGTTATAAGAGAGAAATAGAATTTATAAACGTTGTTTTATAAATTCGAAATCAATTGAATTTGATAAATTAAATATAGAAGGTTATTAAAGAAGATATATTCACGATCTTGGATAGCGAATTATCTTTGAAATAAATGTGTAGAAAAGATTGAAATTTGGTTAAGTGAAGTATATTCACGATTTTGGACAGTGAATATATTATTGAATAAAATGGATTCATTTTTGAAGAAGTGATATTAAAAATGAAGTTAAACATTTTAAAGATGTTTTAAAATGTATTATGAATCGAAAACATGTATTTCAACATTTTTATTGTTGAAATAGGCGTTTTCGAAAATATAAGGAAATAATGGACTATAACACTGTTGTTATAGTAAATGATTTCCGAAAGGAAATGTTTTTATGTAGTATTGGGATTTATATATCTATCTTAAATTCGAATCCCTATACTAGTGATTTCGAGTCATCGTAACGATGTTTTACGCAACATTCGTTTTGACTCAAATAAATGTGTTAAAAGAATATTTTCCTTAAAGGATGAATATATACTTAATTTGATTTAAGTATATCGAATATTTTCAAGTGTTGAAAATGAATAGATTTGTGAAACACTTATTTTTAAATAAGTATGGAAATGCTTTTCCAAATGAAATGAACGTTTTGAGAATTTATCTTTGTAAAAGATAAATTGAAATTGAATATTGAAAATCGATTTGAAAATCGTATATCAGAAGATATTTTGAAATATAAATTCAATATGGAATTTATAAAGAAATGGGAATTCGTTTTAAAAATAAACGTTGATTTATTATTGAAGTGTGGAAATTATATATCTAGTAAGATATTTTTGAAGAATAAATAATTTGGGAAAATTATTTGGAATCTGATGATGTCGCGCATCTTTATTGATAGTTAAATAACCGACTATCGATAATTACCTTAAATAGGTATTTGTTGTGAATTGGATGAATTTGAATGCCACACTTATTTTTGAATAATCGCTCACTATTCGGGTTAGCCGGGAAAGGACCATGGGGTCGTATAACCCATTCCGAATATGTGATACGTCGTTATGAATTGCATTTGAAGACCGGTGTTGAAGACCGGATATTTTTGAAAACGGAAGGATTACCGTCGAGTTACTCTACATCGGCTGATCTCCGATTTAGAGGTTTTATCACCCTTAGTGACGGGAAGTCCGGACGTGATTAGAAAATTATCCGGATATGCAAGGGCTTCGTGAGAAGTGCCTTCGGTTCTGTTCGATCCCGGAACAGACTTGTATGGATTGTGTGTCTGACGTTACAATTTGAGATATAAAGCTGATTTCTTTCAAATACATTTCTGTTGGTGGCGGAGAATTTATTCTCTTAGCTTAACACCCTTCTCTGAGACGTACGAGCTTAGAGGTTATGTAGTTGAAATTTATCAGCGATATATCCCAATTTGGTAACGTGGCATACTGAGTGTTGCTGTGAAATGATCAGTGTTTGATCATTTGTGATATGATCATTTGTTTGATCTTATATCTTTGTGATCATAGGTTGATCATTTTGTTTGACCCGAAGCAGGTTGTAGAAAGCGTAGCTTTGTGGACGAGACTTCATCGAGCCTCACACCCCGGAAATGGTCGAAACAGGAAGGATGCGGCAAGGTTCTAGGGAGTAGCGCCCCTTAGTGTATGTCATTCCTTCTGGATAAAGGTGGTATCATGGTATGGAGCCCAGATACTTAACCTCTGTGGTTGCTGCAAAATTTATTTCTTTGTGGTTTGTTGCGAATCGGGGATCCTCGGGAAGATCGGTGACGATCGGGGGATGGCATACGCGTGTCAGTAGTTACCTATTTTTGCAGAGGTAACCCGGCCTTGTGTTGGCAGAGATCCGGTTAGGTTCTCGGGTCGTCTATTCCAGGGACGTACCCATCGTGGATAGGAAGTTCCTTAGCCTGACCATTTGTTGGAAATCCAAACTCTAATACGAACTTTGTACGGTATTAGTTGTAGAACCTGCCATTTACGTACGGTGGTCACCACTGTTTAGATGGTAGCTATAGTAGGCATACGATACTGGTCGTATGTTGGCTAAGATTAATATTATACTTTCGAAATGTTTTCTACACTATGCACTAATAATAATATCAAAAAGAATTTGATTTTGCGTAGTAAGCATCTTTGACTATCATAAGAAGAAATCTCCTCCAAGTCTGCGTTTGCATTGTGTGTGTGGTGGGAGGTCTTATGGTAGTTTCATTTTCCAAAAGCATTGCGAATTGACATTAAAGTTTTCCTGTTGTTTATTTTAAAGAATAACTGTTTTACGATCTCACACCAGTCACCATGACTGACTCGGAGTTTATTGTTTCCCTTCTAAACTCTGGGTGCCCACCAATTTCCACACGGGCAGTCTAGAGTTAGATTATCAGGATATTCTGGATATTCTGGAGCTTTGGAGATAAGCTGGATGACGAGACGTAGTATGTGTATCTGATAGTATTTATTCCGCTGTGTATTCTGTATGAGGACAAGTTATATACTGTCCATTGCTGTATATTGACTCTGATGATTGATGTATGTATAAACTGATATAGCTCTTTGTTTTAAAAGACTAGTGTTTATTTATTATATATTGTTCTGCTGCGATGTGTAAGATTCTGATATTGTTTTCTGTTCTGATGTGATTTCTGTTGTTCTTCTTCTTTCTTTCTTCTCTTTTTCTTCTATCTTCTTCTTCTTCTACTTTTTCTTTTTCTTAAAACCCTCACTATTGGAGTTTCCGTCACTCGATTGCTCGGCACTCGATAAAGTGAGTATCGATGTCGAATTTTCGAAAGTCGAAAATTCCGGTATGTGACAAAGTGGTATCAGAGCATATGGTTAAGCGACAACCCTGCTCTGTTGGGTGTTACTCATTAGAGATAGAGTCAGTAGTACTCTAGAATGAGTTGAGTGTGATAATAGATACGAGCGCGTATTTGTTAGTGAATATAAAAAAATGTTTTATATTGTGTTTGCTTATCCGTTGAGATGTTTGTGAATTTCGGTCGGTATGTGGGACGCCATATTATCGATAGGGATTTCTAAACACTTAAACGAGGCAAGACGACATAGTATTGTTTTAAAATAGGGTGAATGAAATAATTTTACCCAAAACTATTTTTGTATAGAAAAGAAATGGTTTTCTATGAATTATTACAGTATATGGTTGCATGGTTGTTAGAAGTGATAATATTAATCTATTATCATTGAAATTGAATAAGAAATTAAAAATCGTAACTCCAAAGTTAAGAAATTAATTCACATATAAATGAAATTTAAGAATGTAAATTATAAATGTGAATTGTAATTTAAAACGGAATTCCAGAGAAGTTTTTGGAAATGTTTTGAAAGGAACTTGAAAATTTTGGAGATTTGGAAAGTTAAATCATTTTTGGAGTTGAAAATGAATTTCGAAGGTTTTGAAAAATATTTTGGAGAGTTGAAAGCTCTAAACTCTTTTCGGTCGCTGGAAAATAATTCCGATGATGATCGCGACATCACCGGTGTTCATTTTCGGGTTTCCAAAGGAGGAATTGCTGCCATATTGTTTTAAATGGAAAATTTGGGTTTTGTTTTGGAAATTCAAAGGATAATTTGAATTGTTTTCAAATGATTTTGAAATGTTGGTAAGATTCTGGAATACCATATGAAAATATCTATGAATATTATGAAGTTGAATTAGATAAATTGAGACTTGAATTGTGAACTAAATAAAAGAATGATTCGAATTTGCAGATAAATTCAAGTAAGTAGAAATAAATTTCTGAATGAATGGAATTTACAATTGCAAGTAAATGAAATTAAAGATGAATGTTAAACTCTGTTTTGAATTTGTTAGCAATTGTAATTCAAGCTGAATATTGGAAATTGGAATTTGTAACGAATTAGTAATTGGAACTAATTTAAAATAGTACAGTTGTGAATAAAAGGTAGTTGATAAATTCAATATTCAAAAGTAAACTGAATCCAAATTAGATTGAAATTGAATTCAAATAAATTGAAATGTAAAGTTGAATGAAAATAGATATATAACTTCAACAGTGAAGTAAAAATGATATAAGTAGTTTATATTGAAAATTTGTAATTGAATTTGCAAAATGATTTGAATGCTGTAACTAGATATAATGGCTAGTAGGATATACAGGTGTATAAAGGGATTGGAAAATTTATTTCACAGATAATTCGAATTGCTCGACAAAAGGTAAGTATTTGAATTATAATATGAGTTTTTGATGATTTCTGGTCTAGCCGCTTGGCTTTTTCTTTTTCTTTTTGAAATCTGAGAGTCCGTAGGGACGTTTTGTAGTAGTGCCGTATTAGCCGCGCAAAGGAGACGCTGGCGAAATTTTTCGGGAATTTAGGGCGTTAGAAAATTTTTGAGAAAATTTTGAAAGTTTAAATTTGAATTTGAATTCGAATTTGAATTTAGAAGTTAAACAATGTTGTTTGAAACTTAAAATTGAAATTGGAAAGTTAGTTGAATTAATAACGAATCTTTAGTAGAAAGATTTGTTTGATAAATTCGATAAAACTATTGAATTGTGAAAAAGAGTAGACGAGTTAAGGACATTTTTTTTTCCTAACTTGTAATTTCGAGGACGAAATTCTTTTAAGGGGGGAAGTCTGTAACGACCCTGAATTTTGAACGAATTTAATTGGGAATATTTAATTTATTTTAAATATTTGAACGGTAATTTAATTTGAATCCCCGATATAATTTTGAAATTTGCGATTAAATTATAAAATTTAATCTGTTGAAAGTTGAATTTAATTGGAATCTTCGATTTTAAGTTGAAGAAAAATATTTCGAAAGCTTTTAAAATTCGTATTGATAACACTGAAGATAATAGAAGCTTCAGAATTGAAGTTTACAGTTATTTGTTCAGTTTAGAAAATTATATCGTTCAGCCGATATTCAAAAATAGCGTTCCGGGGCGCAGTCTCGAAATTCGACGAAACCAGTTCCATTGGGTCCGTAATATTGAATTATTGTCGGATTTTAAATTTCGTGGCATTTGGAGTTGTTATGTGCGAATACGACACGTAAACGCGTTGAAAATGGTATCGAAACAAATTGAGTTAAAAATTTAAATTTAAAATTAAAAACAAACGACAGCGTCCCTAACTTCATGCCTAAATTCACGCCAAATATCACGAAAGAAATCGTGATAACCATGCCTTTGTACCTTCGTTACTTCTCTTCAGAAACAAAGAAAATCTCGTTCAAATTTATGGCCGTAGCTTCAAAACGAAAGGAAATAAAATTTCCCCCTTTCTCAGTTCAAATCGAAATACATGGCCAAGCTCCACATTTTCCAATTCCTCGTTCAATTGAAAGAAAAAAAAAAGAGAGCGTACGAGTTCGATTCGACTCAAGGGTGCTTCCCCACTCGCGTTCGACGACTGCATCGAACGTAGGCGATGGCAAGGGGGCTTCGCGGTGGCTCGCATTGACTCGAGTGGAGCTCGGCAGTGATGGTGGCGAACGATGAAGTAGTGCTCGCGATTGTGTGGGTTTAGGGCTTCGATTCGATGGCGAGGAGGGATTGAAGAAATGGTGGTGGTTCGCGAGTTCGCGACTGGGCGTGCGCGCGTGGAGGGCTCGACGTGGCGATTCAAGAGCAAGGTGAAGAGCAGTTGTGAAATGGGTAGGGCGAAGCCTGGTTTTCGAAGGGGGCGTTGAACTCGAGCTCGTGGTCGAAGTGGTGGCTTCTGGCGATCGTTGGGGTTCGATGTCAGTGAGGTAATTTAGCAGCTAATGAAATTTTTTATTCACCTTATTTGCTTAGGCTATCGGGAATTTACAGATGTTGAAATTTTATATGTAAAACGAAAAGGGAATTTTAAGTGCTAATTTAAGTTAAGAAAAAAATCTGTTTTAATTTAAAAGTAATAAATAGGTATATCATATATGAAAATATTTATTAAAAGAAACTTAGTTGTAAATTTCATTTTAGTTAAATAAATTTGTTAAAAGAAATTTGTTTGAAATTTAAAGGTATTTGTTTACAATAAAAACAAATCACGGATTAATTGAATTATCAAATGGAATTTAATTTTTCGATTTATTCGAATATTGATAAATTGTATAATTATTTATACAAGGTCAAATAAGTCAAGAAAACAAGTCGGATTGGAAACGGATTGCTATTAAAAGCTAAGGTGAGATTTTTCTCACTCAAAATGAAAGTGGAATTTTCAGTTATTTATTGCTTGATTTGATTTCTATATTGGATGTGATATTAGATATAGTAGGATATATCTATTATATATATAGCAATATATACATATTGGCATATGTATATATTGGATTGATTGATTTCCCGCCTCGTATAGCGGATGAGACCCTATTGCGCCGTTAGTAAGCGGATTTTTATAAAAACCCATATACCGCGATATTCCACCTCGAAGTGGAATGGTATTGTGCTAACGTCTTTGGATGCAGGGAAACAGGTTGGAGGGATCCAACTGGATTCCTCAACTGTATTTATTTATTTACAGGTGTTGATATATATATTCTATTATCATATGTTGATATATGATGTTTTGAATGTGTGATGGACTAATTGATGCTGTTGCATCATCGGATTCAGTTTTGAAGTTTAAATAACATCTTTTACTTTAAAAAGGGTTTTTAAAGTGATCTTGTTAAAATAAACATTTTATTTGATCTTTGAGTTGATTTATTTCAAATAAATAAACGCCTAAAATTTATAATTATAAAATGTGAAGATATGAATTTATAATTATAAAATGTGAAGATATGAATTTATAATTATAAGATGTGAAGATATGAAATTTATAATTATGAAATGTGAAGATATGAATTTATAATTATAAAATGTGAAGATATGAATTTATAATTATAAAATGTGAAGATATGAATTTATAATTATAAAATGTGAAGATATGAATTTATAATTATAAAATGTGAAGATATGAATTTATAATTATAAGATGTGAAGATATGAAATTTATAATTATAAGATGTGAAGATATGAAATTTATAATTATGAAATGTGAAGATACGAAATTTATGGATTGATAAATTTTGAAGTTATAAAATGTGAATGAAATTGTGGAATAAAAGATTTATAAGAAAATTTACTTATAAACTTGACTTTTGCCCTTAGATGGAATATAAATAGAACTTGCTAATAAAAAATGATTTTTGAAGCTGAAATTGTTATGAAGTGTAAAAGAAATTTATAAAAGTTGTTTTATAAATCTAAAATCACTCAATTTTGATAAATGGATTATAGAAGGTTATTTAAGAAGATTTATAAATCAAAGTTGTTATAAGAGAGAAATAGAATTTATAAACGTTGTTTTATAAATTCGAAATCAATTGAATTTGATAAATTAAATATAGAAGGTTATTAAAGAAGATATATTCATGATCTTGGATAGCGAATTATCTTTGAAATAAATGTGTAGAAAAGATTGAAATTTGGTTAAGTGAAGTATATTCACGATTTTGGACAGTGAATATATTATTGAATAAAATGGATTCATTTTTGAAGAAGTGATATTAAAAATGAAGTTAAACATTTTAAAGATGTTTTAAAATGTATTATGAATCGAAAACATGGATTTCAACATTTTTATTGTTGAAATAGGCGTTTTCGAAAATATAAGGAAATAATGGACTATAACACTGTTGTTATAGTAAATGATTTCCGAAAGGAAATGTTTTTATGTAGTATTGGGATTTATATATCTATCTTAAATTCGAATCCCTATACTAGTGATTTCGAGTCGTCGTAACGATGTTTTACGCAACATTCGTTTTGACTCAAATAAATGTGTTAAAAGAATATTTTCCTTAAAGGATGAATATATACTTAATTTGATTTAAGTATATCGAATATTTTCAAGTGTTGAAAATGAATAGATTTGTGAAACACTTATTTTTAAATAAGTATGGAAATGCTTTTCCAAATGAAATGAACGTTTTGAGAATTTATCTTTGTAAAAGATAAATTGAAATTGAATATTGAAAATCGATTTGAAAATCGTATATCAGAAGATATTTTGAAATATAAATTCAATATGGAATTTATAAAGAAATGGGAATTCGTTTTAAAAATAAACGTTGATTTATTTTTGAAGTGTGGAAATTATATATCTAGTAAGATATTTTTGAAGAATAAATAATTTAGGAAAATTATTTGGAATCTGATGATGTCGCGCATCTTTATTGATAGTTAAATAACCGACTATCGATAATTACCTTAAATAGGTATTTGTTGTGAATTGGATGAATTTGAATGCCACACTTATTTTTGAATAATCGCTCACTATTCGGGTTAGCCGGGAAAGGACCATGGGGTCGTATAACCCATTCCGAATATGTGATACGTCGTTATGAATTGCATTTGATGACCGGTGTTGAAGACCGGATATTTTTGAAAACGGAAGGATTACCGTCGAGTTACTCTACATCGGCTGATCTCCGATTTAGAGGTTTTATCACCCTTAGTGACGGGAAGTCCGGACGTGATTAGAAAATTATCCGGATATGCAAGGGCTTCGTGAGAAGTGCCTTCGGTTCTGTTCGATCCCGGAACAGACTTGTATGGATTGTGTGTCTGACGTTACAATTTGAGATATAAAGCTGATTTCTTTCAAATACATTTCTGTTGGTGGCGGAGAATTTATTCTCTTAGCTTAACACCCTTCTCTAAGACGTACGAGCTCAAAGGTTATGTAGTTGAAATTTATCAGCGATATATCCCAATTTGGTAACGTGACATACTGAGTGTTGCTGTGAAATGATCAGTGTTTGATCATTTGTGATATGATCATTTGTTTGATCTTATATCTTTGTGATCATAGGTTGATCATTTTGTTTGACCCGAAGCAGGGCTTTGTAGAAAGCGTAGCTTTGTGGACGAGACTTCATCGAGCCTCACACCCCGGAAATGGTCGAAACAGGAAGGATGCGGCAAGGTTCTAGGGAGTAGCGCCCCTTAGTGTATGTCATTCCTTCTGGATAAAGGTGGTATCATTGTATGGAGCCCAGATACTTAACCTCTGTGGTTGCTGCAAAATTTATTTCTTTGTGGTTTGTTGCGAATCGGGGATCCTCGGGAAGATCGGTGACGATCGGGGGATGGCATACGCGTGTCAGTAGTTACCTATTTTTGCAGAGGTAACCCGGCCTTGTGTTGGCAGAGATCCGGTTAGGTTCTCGGGTCGTCTATTCCAGGGACGTACCCATCGTGGATAGGAAGTTCCTTAGCCTGACCATTTGTTGGAAATCCAAACTCCAATACGAACTTTGTACGGTATTAGTTGTAGAACCTGCCATTTACGTACGGTGGTCACCACTGTTTAGATGGTAGCTATAGTAGGCATACGATACTGGTCGTATGTTGGCTAAGATTAATATTATACTTTCGAAATGTTTTCTACACTATGCACTAATAATAATATCAAAAAGAATTTGATTTTGCGTAGTAAGCATCTTTGACTATCATAAGAAGAAATCTCCTCCAAGTCTGCGTTTGCATTGTGTGTGTGGTGGGAGGTCTTATGGTAGTTTCATTTTCCAAAAGCATTGCGAATTGACATTAAAGTTTTCCTGTTGTTTATTTTAAAGAATAACTGTTTTACGATCTCACACCAGTCACCATGACTGACTCGGAGTTTATTGTTTCCCTTCTAAACTCTGGGTGCCCACCAATTTCCACACGGGCAGTCTAGAGTTAGATTATCAGGATATTCTGGATATTCTGGAGCTTTGGAGATAAGCTGGATGACGAGACGTAGTATGTGTATCTGATAGTATTTATTCCGCTGTGTATTCTGTATGAGGACAAGTTATATACTGTCCATTGCTGTATATTGACTCTGATGATTGATGTATGTATAAACTGATATAGCTCTTTGTTTTAAAAGACTAGTGTTTATTTATTATATATTGTTCCGCTGCGATGTGTAAGATTCTGATATTGTTTTCTGTTCTGATGTGATTTCTGTTGTTCTTCTTCTTTCTTTCTTCTCTTTTTCTTCTATCTTCTTCTTCTTCTACTTTTTCTTTTTCTTAAAACCCTCACTATTGGAGTTTCCGGCACTCGATTGCTCGGCAGTCGATAAAGTGAGTATCGATGTCGAATTTTCGAAAGTCGAAAATTTCGGTATGTGACAATTGATGTTTGTTTAAATTGGATGATGATTGTAATAAATGGTTGTTTATTGATATTTGGATGAATGGATGCTATATTTTATATAAACTGCAAGTTATTATGCAATTTCATTCCATTCGGGATTACGGTTTGAAATGATATATAACCATAAACTTTTATCTTTAAAATTACGGATTGAAATGATAAATATCTGTATCACTTGACCATAGGATAGAAAAATTATATACAGGCACCGTGGTCTATATATAAAATATTTTAAAGTGATTTTCTATGGATTTTGGAAAATAAGGGTTTATATATATACTAATTTTGATATTATATAAATATATTTTTATATATGGTTAAATTCTAAAATTTAAGCTAAGTAAAATTTGATGATGTTTTAAGTTTGATTTACGAATATTTCAAGTTTGAGCTTTATTTAAGTGATATTGAATTGATTAAATAAATATTTCTAAACTAAATAATAGTAAATTGAATTAAGGTATATATAAGATTACCAGATTTGGTTGGGAATTTTGGAATATTTAAAGTCTTGAAATATATCAAAACTGAAATGTTTTATTGAAATTAAGGTATTATTGTTTTCAAAGAATTGGTTTTCGAAATTGTTATAACTTTGAAAGTAATATGGTTTGGAAAATGAATTTATTTGAAATAGAATTTTTTTAAGAATTATCTGTGAATATATGGATTTGAAACCTATTGAAATTGAAAATTTCGAAATATGACTTCAAAATGTGGTTTGGGTTTAAGATGATTTAAAAGAATATTTCAAGTTATCTAAATTTGAGAAAGATTAGTGATTGGAAATTTGGTTTTATTTAAAGGAGATATTATTGAATTGTTTTGGAAATGGAAATGATATATTATTGAATTGGGTTTTGAAATGGAAATAATACATTGATAATTTGGGTTTGAAATAGTAATAATATTTTGGTTTAAAGTATATACTATTTTGAAGTAAAGGATATGTTTTGAAATGGCAAAAATATTTTGGTTTTAAAGTATATACTATTTTGAAGTAAAGGATATGTTTTGAAATGGCAAAAATATTTTGGTTTTAAAGTATATACTATTTTGTAGTAAAGGATATGTTTTGAAATGGCAAAAATATTTTGGTTTTAAAGTATATACTATTTTGTAGTAAAGGATATGTTTTGAAAGGGCAGTGATTGTGTTTTTAAAAGTATATATATTTGTAAATGACCACGGTGTTATAATAACGATTGGTTGTTAAAGAGACCGGGATCGGATATGGACATACTCTCTGTCGATACCGAAAACCACTTTGACAACTGTGTACGCGGTGGAGTTTCCAGAATGAAGTAGGATGGTGGCGACGATCCTAAGGTATATACGTGGACCCAACTCCCGTGAGTTGGCATAAGGTGGCTAAAACAGGAGCGATCTCAGACCAGTGAGGTAGCACCTCTTATCGGACGCACTTCTTCGATTCTATTCTATTACTTTGTGATTTTTGGTGGCCACCCTTCGATTTAGGAGTGTTGTTCGAGGTGGACAGTAGTGGCTGCTATCCGCTCCATCAGTCCGTGTGCGTAATTGATATATCTACCCTGGCATTGCCTAGTTGTGCCGTGTCACCTACCATATCGAGCTTTACTATGATTATGATTTTAAGATCCGACCGCGTTAAGGTTCTCCATCCCCTTAACGCTATTTTCTATATGATTATACTTTATTGATTAGACATTATTATAATAGCGAATATTACTACATAGTAGATAGTTTAACGGATCCTTAAGTGGTGTGAATCCCAAACATATCTTAAGTTACTGCACTCACGTTAGACACTGGATAGGAGATGTCAAACCCCGTAAACATCTCTGACGCCGTTTACACTCATATTTATTTCATTGATTTAACTTACATAAGATCTTTTAGTTCTGACTCGAGTGTTTTGTCTTTTCAATTCGCTCGGGTCAGCCTGAGCATTTCAGAATTTGAAGGCCCTATTTCTGGAGGACGAAGACGAAGATTTTATTACTACTATTTATTATATTACACTACACCATTGTATTCCGCTGCATTTATTATCATTCTCTGGTATGTGTAACTCTGATATGTATTGTATAAGTATAATCAAATGTTTTGTAAAACAGCTTCATGAACTGTTATTTGATTATTATATTTTATCGTTCCGCTGCAAGATTCTATTTTGTTCTTTTATTTCTCCACTTTTTCTTATTTACCCCATAACAATCCACCCTTCTGTATGGTTTAAGTTGGCACGTGTGTCTACTTAAGCATACAAAAAGGTGGGATGTTACAATAACTTACAGAGCGAACGAAAAAGCGTTTTGGAATTCCAAAACTAAATGAAGAATTCAAATAAGAGGCTACAACTTTTATATATACTAAGGAGATGTGTTTCTATGACTATTCGAAGCAATGTTTCACAAAGGAAATTTAGAAGATAGAGGCATTGCTATAGGGTGGATTTCAAGTTTAATTGCTTGGTTTTATCTAAATCATGCTTTTTTAAGACAAAGCGTACTTTGGGGGCCAAGTGTTATTCGGCATTTGAACCGATATCTCGATGGATCTAGACTCTTAAGTGGTCGAATGGAGCAAGAAGACAAGAGATATCAAGAATGAAGAATGCAAGGAAAATAACTAAGGATAGGGAAGGACATAAGGGCTGGTACTCATCCCTATGAAGAGAAAGCATGCTTAGTCGTTTTAGGGACTAAACATTAAAAGCAAAAGAAAAATGGAGGAAAAACCAATGTAAAGAATGGATTGATATCGATCCATGTGGGTTGGTACCCTACCATCATTGGTCATCATTTGGATTTATCTTTGTTTTTTTGAAGACAAAGAGCAAGTCAAAGAAGGAGTACAAGAAAGGACAAGTGGATGGGTCGGTACCATCCATAACGATCGCTACAGAATAATTTTTGTTTGTGATATTTTTATATCAACTGATTCTTGCTGCCGAATCATCAAATATGGAGACGGGAATGTGTTCAAGTCGATCCCAATGACTTTGGTGGTTGATTTCAGCTACAAATACTAAGAATAATGCAACTAGGGAAAAATCTTCTTTTAGTTAACTAATTTTTGCATAGATATTCTACTAGATTCATACCTGAATGATTTGAATCTTTAGATTGCCGTAAGTCAATTATAATTGCAAAATCAATCAGTAACAAAGCTAATAGTGGATGTACTCTATTTATTCGGCTTATCGACTCCAATAATTGTATTTCTCTCTCTTTAGATTCTTTGTTTTCTATAATGTTCATTTGTATTTAGATTGGGTGTCCGTCCCACTTTTGGAGCAAACACAGATTTTTAGTCAATCAGATCTAGAAGTTTTATTCTTCATTCAAAGTGTCATTTTTCGCTTTACCTTCGGTTAATTTTCCAATCTTATTGGGTTATGTAATAATGATGTTAATACAGTTTAGATTTGCATATGCTATTTCTCCTTTGATCATATGTTCATCTTATATGCATAGTTTAGATCTCAAAACATTATATGATGAATTTATATATGTCCGGGGTGCCCGATCAAATTTTGTTATTGATTTGGATATTAATGTTAAAAAACCCTTTTAATTTGGGAACTGGTTTTAATTAACTGATAAAATTTTGCAACTTATTATATACACAAACGTAAGTAAGTTACATGTGTTGATTACTTGAAAATCATTTTGAAAGTTGAAATCAAGTTTTGTATCTTCGTTGGTTTTGTAAGTAAATTCATTTGGTTTTTATTTACATATTTTTAATAGTTTCAATTTCTCATAAGTGGACTTTTGTGCAAAATTCATAAATCTATTTTGAATCCTTCATAAATTAAAGATAGCTTTCTTTTTGCTAACTTTAAGTTTTAAAGCAAATAAAGTTACAAATTTTATAAATTTACGTTGCTTTAAATTTGAAACATTGTTTGCAATTATTTATACATGTATACATATATTTATGTTATTTTGATTTAAAGTTTATAAAATGAACATTTGTGTTAAATCATAAATTTAATTTTGAATCCCTCCTAAGTTAAAACTAAGTTTAAAATTATTAATTTTAGAATCAAAACATAAAAAACTCCAAATAATACACATACATACACACACACACACACACACACATATATATATATACATACATACTTTTATGAATGTATTTTCGATCGTTACTAAATGTATATTTATAGTTGTTATTTTATATATTAAAAACAACCATGGACAACTAAGGCATATATAAAAGGACAAATGCGACCATCGCAGTGTAAATCCCAGCACCTATATATGGTCACATTAGTCATGTACACGTCATATTTATTGCATGTGCAATATATATGTAAGTATATTTGATGCACTTATTAGAACTCATATAAATTAAATAAAACATTTTATAAACAAATTAAATAAAATAATGATGTTATTTAAATATTATATATTGGATAAAAAATCGATTTAGACTTCGTTTGTCCGATAAAGTTCTAAAATGTAATTTTTTGAAATCTTTCTATTTCACCCGCTATCGACTGACCCAATTCCTCATTAGTATCAAAGCCATAATGGCATGTGCGGTCTAAATTAGCAATACTAGGGCTAATTTATTAAATTATACTCATTTAGTAGGATGTCTAGAAAGGTAGCATCTAAGGTTGGGTTTGGGTAATCAAGTACGCTATCTTATTTGGTGTAATGACTCGCCTTTTCGACCCTCAAATGTCGATACTAATACATCCACAATATTCGTACCAAACACTTAAGCGCCAAGAGGACAAATTGTTTGGGTGAAAATAAAATAAAATGAAATATAACAAGAATGAAGGAACACAATATTAGAATCTCACAACGGACCGATCATATATAATACCAAAGATAGTATAAACTGTCATTCTAATATACAAAGTTTTTCGGAGTTATAGTAATCAGCTGGACAATTATAACAAAATGTCCTCATAAATATCGATGATGCAATATTAATGCAGCGGAAATAAGAATACTACGGAAGTTAGCCATCCTGCTTCTCTATAAGCTCTAAAGAATCCAAAGCTAAACTTGGAAACACACACGGGCTGACCCGAGCATTATAAGAAAGTAACACCCAGATCAATCTAGTAAACCAATGTGAGAAACTCAAGAAATATGTAACATGAAACATCAACTATTGAGAACATATGGATCCCCATAATAGTTTTCCCGTCAAAGAAACCAACTATTTATTAAGTTTAACATATAGTGATATTATAGATAATGTTGAGTATAACACATTAATCATATCAAATAGTTGTTGTATGAACACCACAATAATAATATGTATACAACCAATACCACAAGGCATGTTCGCATAGTGGGTTTTCCATAGAGATCTTCTCTGTCTAGCCGAATGCAAACTCTTGCACAAGGATCAGAGATATCCTTCTGAACAACGTACATCTCTAGGGAATGTACTATAGGAAATACATAATTGGCCCACACCCAAACAATCATGGCTTTGAATGCATCGCTCCCGCATGCATGTCCGTAATTACTACTAGATGGGAGTGGGCTGCACCGTTAGGATTGCTAAAATGCTAGGTTCCCTTTGGTCATGCATCCTATCTCTGGTTTTAGTCATTTCTGATGTCATGGCTATGTTCCTATCTCTCACTCGAGTCTTCATCACTCAAACAAAACATGAATCCCCAACTAGATTCCTATATCCCGAACAGATCACAAATAACTACGTGATCTCGAAACAGATCTCGAACCTCCACATAGCTTCCCCATATAAGTTTTTCGGTGAATGCTAACGCCGTCCTCTCTCTTGGAGTACACCTTAAGATAGACAATCACACACGATATCGTTTGAAATGTTAACACTAACCTCTCCTTTGGACTTAACCTTAGGAGTGGCAATTAAACTCTATAATATTTTACTTCACAATCGCTTCCAAAACATAGAACTCGTATACTAGTTTTGAAGTGGTATTTGATAAGTAAAACACTTACCGGTCTCGGTCTCTTCAAAACTAATTCGATGAATTTTCGGTAAACTCAATTATGGTTCTTTCAAAAGTAAACGAAAGCTAGAGACGTTTCGTATCAATACTCCTCCACGAGGGTTCTTATTGATATAAAATCATGAAGCCTTTCGATGACTTCCTAAGTCAATATTAGGTCAACTTCGGTAATAGACTAATCAATTATCTAGTCAAAACAATTGCTTATACAAACTATGATTCATACGCTTAACTCGTTTCCGACATTCCAACATAACTATTCCTTGCTCAAGAGTGAAGCAAGGTAAGTTTAAGCATCGGTTGCATCAAACCGTGCATAAACACTTCATTCTTGAATCTCACAAATAGATAAGTCTACCTCATCATCTTTTAATGTTAAGCATAGTATTAATAATTCCATAAACAAGAATAAATCAACATGATTAACACGTTTCTGACAATTTCCAACGTACTATTCCTTGGTTAAGAGGGAAACTGGTACGTTAGAACTCTATTGCTCGATCCCTACTCGACATAAATCTTAACTCTTACAAATAGACAAACCTTACTTCGTTGGCTTTTAGTGTTAAATAAAGTTAATTACTTTTCAAACAAGTAATTAGAAAATTATCCATTTAGCCACTAACAATTCTCACCCCATTTTGAAAACATTTGTATATACTTTTAAAATACTTATAATAGGTTTTAATACATTTATCCAAAATATTACTTGAAAATAACGACTTTAAAAAATCCCTTAAAACTTGAAAACGATATGTTTTCCAAAAAAAATATCTCTTTTTTAAAAATTCACAATTTATCCTTAAAATTAATAAATATTTCAAACCACTTTTGTAATACTCTAATACGAGTTAGTAAGCACTTGTGAAAACAATGAAATAAAATACTAATATTTAAATATCTTTTCAAACCTTTTATAGTTTTGGCCAATTTTCGAGATGTTACTTAACTTTTTACTATTCAAACTTTTGATAACAACATACCTATATATAAGACATAATAAATATGGCAAGAAACTCTTAAGGATATCTCTACAAAGTTCCGTAGCAATCGCCAAAAACAAGGTAATTCATAACAGCATCTATAGCGACTGTAACTATAAGTGCACTTTCAAATCCAAGTCCAATGTAAACCAAGTCCATTTATAACCTATGTACTTTGTTCAAGGTCTTGTCATAAGTCATACAAGTCCATTCAAAGTTTGCTCAAGTCCATAAACACGGATCACATATGCCACTTGCTTTTAAAGTAAGAATTCAAACCAATGTTTTAGCATTAGTAAACAATAATTCAAACAACATAAACACAATCAAACACAACATATATATGTTATTTTCATTTGAAGTGAGGTGTTAACTCACCTTTGACCTCACAAACAACCAAGATCTACCCAAGCTAACCCCACCTTGCTACCACCTTTCCTCCTCCTCCTCCTTGCCTTGCACTTGCCTCTTTCCCTTCCCTTCTCACATAACGCTCACGGCCAATGCCTAAGGGGAGAGAATGTCTCCACCTCTTTATGTTTTGTCTTGGTGGAATGTGTTTTAATATTCTACTAACCCTTGTGGTAAAGTTTAAAGTGATCTGGAGTTGATTTACAACTATTTCATTTAGAACATTTAGTGAAGAGGGAGATGAAAAAGCTATTAAAGGTGCTTGGTTTTTCATTTGAGTTTTCTTGATTTATTCCTAAGAGTGTGCCCCTCCTTTTATAGGCTAAAGATGGTGCTCTTTATCCTTGCACTCACCTCCCCCCCCACCATGCTATCGAAGCTTGACCTTCCATCACTTCTCCTTTATGTCATTTCTGCTTTATGCATATTACTCTTATACCCTCACCATGATAATATCTCTTATCCTAAAGGAAGCTTCTTGAACCATTCAAGCTCAATGAAGAGGTATGTGTTAATTATTGCTTATGTGTTCATTTAATCATTAGTCAAGTGCACAAGAATTCCAAAAACTTTATTGATCGAAATGTTGTTTATCGATAAACTGATTTTCTATCACATTATCGATTTCTATCCGAAGAATATATTTTTGTAAAAAAATTTCCAAAATAAGTTTACCATCATTAGTTATGATTTAAAAGGGTTGAACAATCTTATTAAATCACTTTAGTAACATTTAATCTAAGATTCAAATATTTAAATAATTCAGATATTTAAATACGAAGTGTTCGAAATTCCGAGTAGTTAGGTATTGGCCTATCTCGAAGGATGACGTAAACCCAATGATTATCTCCAATGTAAATGCCCAAATTGATTTTGGGCCTTGGGCTAATTTTCAAACTAAAATTAAAAGATGTTTTAAATTTAAATGTTAAGTTTAAAATGTAAAAGAAAAGTTTTATAATAGTTAAAAAATGCTCTCAACAGTTTCAAAATTGTTCTAAAAAATTATACAGTTAGTTTTCAAATTTTTATATTTAAAAATTTATAATATAATTAATTGTGTTAAATAAAACAATTAATTAAAAGTTAATTGACGAAAATATTGTATCGATACATATGTATAACTATAATTGTGGTGGTTATTTATTTACCTTTAAGTTGCTTATGATAAATTAAATTAAAATTTCAAATTAATAAGAAAATGTAATTAAATAAATTTTATTAAATAACTTTTTCTAAAATTTGATTAATTAAATTCTATACATACATTAATATGTATATATAAACAAACTATAAATGCTATAGTTGATTGGCCACCTTAAATTGTTTAGAGACAAGCAATATAATGTAAGAAATTTTACAACAAAATAAATTAAATATTATTTAATTAATAAAAACTAAAATTAATTGAATAATATATAATTAATAATATACATAAGATTACTATATAAGTTAAATTAAAATTATAAAATGTTATAAATAAATTAAACTTATATAATATGGATGTACAATAGAAGTGGAATTGTAAGAAACCCATAATAGGTTTCTGGAATACATACCATGACTTCAAATGGGTTCAACACTTAAATCAGTAGGGCGTTTCAGAAGAAATGCATCATTCCAGAAATCGATATTGCTCAATGTGTATATATTAAAGATAACAAATCACTACAATATAAGTTGTCCTCTACCATTTATAAATTAATAGATTACTTGTATACTCTTTCATTGTTAAGCAAACTCAAGCTAGGATGTTATGTGTAATACAATTAACATATTAACTAGCCCAACTAAGATACATGCATGTATTTGTTAAGCAACTCAAGGTATGTGTGACGACCCGGCTTTTTCTCCTCAAAAAGTCGTATCATCTTGAAGAAAGAAAGAGATAGAAAAGAGAAAAGATAGAGAAGAAAGAAAGAAACACATCAGAATCTAAACAGCGGAACGAATAAATTATATTAATCAAATAAGATATTACATTGTATCATATACATCAGAGATACACAGCTCATACAACACATACTAGACAGTTATAAACATCTGTCTAATCATTACAACTCAAATATACTCAACAAATGACTCATACAGACTAACACAGCGGAACACTATATCTACGAACGCTGAAGCCTCCTGCTCCATTGCTCCTCCATAGATTCGTCAAAGCAAACCTGAATCCCTTGGCTACTCGTAAAAATTTGAGTACCCAAGAGTTTAATAAAACAGAAAATAAACACTTGGGTCAGACATGGGTCTGGTGTGAGTAAACGGTTTAAATTGCTTAACTTCAAAACCTTTTGAAAACAAAGGTATCACGTAAGACTCCCCACAAATAAACATGGGTAAGTTTTTACCTTACGCTAACCAAAACATTTGATAGGAAATCCAGTTATATTATAATAGGGTCTAGGGTTTTCAAGTAAAATACAGAAATAGCTGGAATGCTTACATCTCACGTTCCAACATAGTTGGGCACAACTAAATCATACGGCACTTATTGGATTTTGGATTCCATACAATGGCAGAGCTACCGGGGTACCGCTCGTCACAGTACGTGGCCTAGATCAACGTACCGAGGATCACGCCCAATCCCCTACAACACAAGGCCGGAACATCCCTTACTGGATAATTCCCGCAAAAGAAACCCCGTGGTTGCGGCCAAACAACCACCCACACAGCCGAAATAAAAAGGGACTCTAGACAGGGGAATCTTATACTACTTGGGTGCTACCCACTAACCTTGCTGCACCTCCCCTGTTTTAGCCATTCCCGGTTGATGAGGCTTGAGGCTACGATTACCTTTAATCAGAACACATCACTTAGAATGCTCATCGTCCACCTGACGATGTGCTGAAAGCATTCAATCCATACAAGTTCGTTCCGGGTTCGAACGAAACCGAAGGCATTATCTTGTTACACTCATTTTGGAATCACCCTCAGAGTTAACGACAATAACCCTTGCACTCTGAATCTTCATCTTCACTTGATTCACGACCTATCGTTAATTTGGATCGATGTGGTATTCGGATATCCAAATCTGGAAACCCGATCCCTTCTCATCGAATCCAAATCGCCATCTTTTAGGTCCAAGTTGTTTAAAGATTTAAACAATTCAATTCAATTCAATACTTGAATTTACACAGCAATTAACACAGATAAATATCACACATTTATCACAGATATATCCAATATCATATCATAGAACATCACAACATATCATCCAATAGATATCATCCAATATTAACAATCAGCTATAAGCAACAATTATTAACCCTATATTATAATTAATTTAATTATCTTAAATTAAATTAATTACTTTAAGAATTAATTATCTAACCTTGCTTAATCAATCATTAATTAATTACAAACCTTTAATTAATTAATTACTCATTAAATATTAATCATTCTTGATTAATTACTCATTAAATATTAATCATCCTTGATTAATTACTCATTAATTACCTAAAGTAATTATCCTTTAATTAATTTTACAATTTAATTATTCTTATTCATTAACAGTAATTAACCTTTAATTACTTTTATTAATTACATTAATTAATAATCCTTAATTAATTATTTCCATTAATTAATTAATTTTAATTAATTACATTGATTCTTAATTAATTAAACTTTAATTAATCACTCCCATTAATCCACTTAATTAATTATAAACAGTAATTATTATCCTATAATTACTTATCCTAATTAATTAACTCCTTAATTAATTATATTAATCCATTGATTAATTATACCAAATAATTAATCCTTAATCACTTCTCATTAAGTAATTATACTTTAATTACTTCTCATTAAGTAATTTCTTTTAATTAATTACATCTTGTAATTATACATTAATTACTTACAGTAATTACACTTCTAAATTTTATTAAGTATTTATACTTAATCACCATCAAATTATCTTTAATCAATTTACAAATTAATTAACTTAAATTAATCATATCCATTGATTATTTATAATTGAGTAATTTATCTTTTAGTTACCCTTAAACAAATTAATTAATCTTTAATTACAAATTAATTATTCTTTTAATTATTAATTAATAAACCTTAATTATCAATTTATAAAACTTAATAACAATTTATTTACCCTTAATTATCAGTTAATTAATCCTTAATTAATCTTTATAGATTAATTATCTCTTTAATTATTAATTAATAAAACCTAATTATTAATTAATAAACTTAATTAAGTATTTCTTAATTACCAATTAATCAACCTTTAATTACTTAATTAATTAATCTCTAATCATTAAATTAATCTCTAATTTAATTAACTATAACTCTCAATTAACTTTAATTAATCCTTGATCATTAATTAAGTAAACTAATTAATTACTTTTAATTAATTACTCAATTTAATTATCACTGCCTTAATTAACTTAAAGATAAATCTTTATCTTAATGATTACTTAATCATGATTAACATATATTTTTAAAACATTCAATTCTTTTAATTTAATACTTAAATACATCTTAAAATTAAGTTTAAAATAACTTAAAGATTTAACTTTAACCAATTTAGGTTAAACAAATTATATCACTTTAGTTACCTTTATTTTTAAAACTTGTTAAATAATTCATTTTATAAACATATCCCTTAATCACACTTTAAAAATTTTACTTAGCTTTCTTAAAAACTAAATTATTTAAAACTTTAAAATTGGTAAAATCTTTACTCTTCATAAATCTGTACATCTGCTTTAAAATTTGAAATCTGGTTATCAAGACAAAAACAACCCGAGACAAACTCGAGTAAAACAATCAAAATCCCCGGGTTCTCTCACGCAACACTGCTACTTCGAGTCGCACACTCATTTCTCTCGAGACCAACCCAGTACAACTGCTTCTTCCCAAAACTCTCTTCCATCTGATATAACGTGCACGCGTGCACGTGTACGCTTGAGTGAAGCGATTCCGACCATGGATTCCACCTCCAGCACGTCGACGTCTACCCCTACGAACGCTTCGACCATCCAGTTCATCGATTTCGACAGAGCTTCGAAATCGAGCAGTTCGATCATCCAGGCACTCGAAACCAATCAACTAAAACACCTCGCCGATGTCAATACCGACCATCAGAAACCACGTAACTTCGACCCAATCCTCGTCGTAGACCCAACCTTCTTTTCCCCCTCAACCGATCCCTTCCGAAGCTTCGATGGCGACGCCGTCTTCCATTTCCGGCCTCAACTAAAAAAACCCATTTAAACCCTAGTTCTCTTCATTCAGATCACCATGGTCAAAATAAAATACCATTACATTTTTCCCATAGTCGTCAGACCCCCAGCCAACCTCGACCACGATCCCGATGATGTTCACCATGCCGATCACCAGAATTTCCCCTAAACCCATAATCTGATCAACCACGAATTTCTCACCCGAGACAAAACTAAAAATCGTGATTCTTCTTTTAAAAATCTTAGTTTTCAAAGACGATTCAGATTATATAAGTGAATTCGAGAATCGAAATGTTTGAATTTAACATGCTTCAGATATTTCACTGTATTCCTTGATTTTCAGAGGATTTTCAAATATAAAATACTTGAATCTATTTTTAGTACTTGGATTATGATTAAACTAATCTATTTTGTTTTGAATCCAAGTCGTAACAGTGATTAAATAAAAAGATCTGGAAATTTTATTGTATCTTAAACTCTGGAATAAAGAACAGAGAAGATGTATTAAATCAGATACGCACACATGAACACCTTATATATACAGATTTTTATACTTACATACACACACATGCATGGCATCATTATCACAGCAACTTCACAAACAACATCTACTTACTTAAACTTTTAATTTAAGAGTTTATTCTCAGGAAAATAACAGAGAATAATGTACATTCATATGCATAACAACTCTTATGTAAACATCCATTTATATCTAATCATTCAAGTAAACATTTCATCATGTTATTATAACATTTATCAGACCTATCAAACATGGTAGCAGATTTTTAAAACTGTTTTTAAAATTAGATTTACTCACAAGTTAAAAAGGCAGAGAGCTTTTAAAATGGACTGTAATACTAGATTTTGAAAACTGGAAAGAATTTCTTTGATCTAAATTTAAATCTCTGTAACTTAGAAACAGAGAAGAACACATCTTATACATGCGTAGTCCACACATGCATATACACATATATTCAGATAAAAACAACATGCACACATATTTCAGACATACTTTATGAGTTCACTTCAAACATACATGCATCAAAACTAAAGATGTTTTATGTTTAAGTTTACTCACTGTTTTGAAAATGAAGAGACTTGAAAAGCAGGGATTTGAAAGCTGAAGCTTTAAACTGGAAATTCGAATTTGTTACGATCTTGTTCTGAAACTGAAAAGCTTGATTTGCTGTGATCTCCTTAAAAATGCTTCGTTGATGAGATGATTTCTTTTAAAGACTTGAAGCTTGTTGATCTTTGTTATAGGCTTTGAAAAGATTACAGGTTTTGTGTTTAAACTTGAAGAAGGTTTGCAGGGAAATGACATTTCTGGTTTGAGGCATTTAAGGCTTTAGCTTGAGGAGGTTACAGGGTTTTGAATTTTCTCTGATTGTTTTGAGGAATGAACTTCAGATTTTAGTTTATGAAAATTTCTTTGGGTTGAGGAATTCGATTCTGGTTTTAGAAAATGAGGCTACAGGCTATGTTCACTTGCTTTTAAAATGAGAAGATAGAAAAAGAAATGGAAGAGAGGAGATGTTTGTTTATATAATGTAATTTATAAATTATTAAAAATTAAAAGAAATAAAAATAAAGGATGACTCTTGCTTTCAAATGTTAACACTTGTCAATTTGAATGCTAATTATCTTACACATGTATTTACAAGCCCTTACAATTAAACACTTGTAATTATTTACTTTTTATATTATTTTTAAGTGATTTTTAAAGCTTTTAAATTAAATTTCCTAAATAGATAAATACATATCTTATTTTATAAATGCTTTTCTTAATAAAAATAAAACTTTTAAAAGAAAATAAAATAAAAACCAATTAGATTTTAACTAAATCATATATAGTATATTTAATCCATTTTAAATGCTAATATAAAACTTTTATATTTATCTACTATCAACTAAATACTTTATAAATTCATATAAATAAATTCCTTTAAGGAAAATGATATAAAAGAAATCTTATTTTTAAATAAAAACTTTATTCATATATTTTTAAATCCAAACTATATTATTTCATTTTAAGATATATATACATCTTTAAATTCAATTTTTAACTTCAATTCAAAGTCAATTAAAAATCCAAATTAAAAATCAATTCAAATATATATATATATATATATATTAGATTTAAATAATCACATTATTAATTGTCAATAATTATCCTATTTAAAATCAATTTAAATATACATATATATATACATTTAAACAAACACACTATTACTTTGAAATAATATGTTTAATTAAAATCTATTTATAACTATATTTAAAAACAACTCATTATTATTATTGTTTGAAAATAACTACTTTACCAATTAA
This sequence comes from Allium fistulosum, assembly GCA_030737815.1. Lineage (NCBI taxonomy): Eukaryota > Viridiplantae > Streptophyta > Magnoliopsida > Asparagales > Amaryllidaceae > Allium > Allium fistulosum. Next base: position 102,019,891 of record CM060902.1, read on the forward strand.
TTTAAAAGATTATCACATTTTAAATTCCCCGAAATCCCGGGATATCACATTCCTTCCCCCTTAAAAGAATTTCGTCCTCGAAATTTAAAACAAAAGATAATCTAAAGTTTTTATTTTATTTTAACCAATTTTAAAACAATTCAAGCCTACTTATCAACCATACACTATCAACAAACAACTATTCATCCAAACAAACAATTTTATCCAAACAACTATACTAGCTACCTGGACACAGATCCGGATAAGCTTCCTAAAATTTCCTCGAGTTTCCCCAAGTATATATATATACCGGGATACTCGCTCAACAGAATCCAAACAACCAATTCTACTGAGCTACAGAGCTCCTACACAACTAGATCTATAAAACTAAACAGAATATCAGACTACAGATAAGTCTAACTCAACTACCAATTCCTTTAGAACTGTTGGTTCCAAAACCAATGATGGATCCTACACGTACTTCCTCAAAGATACGCGATATACTCCGAATTCCAGTTATCCAAACTGGCCATTCAATCCTGTAGATCAAACACTTATCCAAATCAGAATATAGAAGAGATCTAAAACAACTCGGAGCTGACTTCCCAGACTTACCCAATCTTATAGCTCCCTTTTACCAGAGAAAACTTCAACAACAACGAAATCTCAAACTTCGAATTCCAAATTCCTCCGTTGTTAACCCCTTTTCGACTCACGACCTAGCAGTATGCCGAGTTAAGGTGTTTGACGACTTAAGAAGGTATGCCGAGTTAAGGTGCTTGCCGACCTAAGACAGAAGACGACCTAACAAGCTAAAGGCGTAACCGACTTAAGGAAAGCTCTGACCCAACAGTTGCCGATCTAACTACTGAGAAGAGCTGCCGACTTAAGAGTTGTGCCGACTTAGTAGCCTGCCGACTTAAGAAGACCTACGACTTATACTAAGTCGCGCATGATCTCTTGAGTCATCACCGACTTATCACTTAGAAAAAACCACGTACTTCATCGCTGCATTTGGTAAGTCTCGAATAGACTACGACTTATCTTAGGTCGCTCGCGACCTAAGACCTAGCTTAGGTCGCACGCGATCTAGGACTTAACAAATGGTCGACTCAAGATTGCGAGTTAACGCTGCTGCGCCCTAATCTTATTCCTTAACTCGCCACCGACCTAACCCTATTCCTTAACTCATCACCGACCTACCATAAGTCGGCTACGACTTAAATACTTAGAGAAAAATCCTGAGTTCAGATCAGCTCCTATAAATACCCCACCACTTCCAACATGAAGGGGACTTTTGGCCATTCATTTCTCCAAGCACCGTTACGCTGTCGAAGCCTCCTCTCATTCAGCAATCAAAGATCTTCAAGCATTCGAGACACTACAACGATCTTCGAGAAGAGCTCCTAACATCCAACGCGGATTCGTCGAGTTTCATCATTAAAGATCGAGCTAGTAGTCAAGAATGGTTTCATGATCAAATTGTATTGTGTTTGGAGGGATATTGTATCGAATTGTAATCAAATCAGCAATAAAAGACTATAAAGTGGATGTAGGCTCAATTACGGGCCGAACCACTATAAATCTGTTGTTCATTTACTACTTTTCTGCTATTCTCAGCTCATATTCTGTTCCCGTACCAACGGGTGGTGCTTTCACGATTCTATTACACACACAGGGTGTTAGCGTTCACTTTTTACCGTTAACATTTTGGTGCTTTCACTGAGAACCCAACTCAGGCGATTATCCACCGTTGCTTCGCAAAGATTCATAAAAAGAACCTCTCTTTAAAAACCAGATCTGAAATAATGGCTCCTGGAAGAAGAGGTAGACCTATCAGATCCGGAAACGCTCACGAAGGAACTTCCGCTTCCCCAATAACAGACCAAGCAACTCCAACCGTTGGGGTCACCAGGGCTGAATTGGATGACGCAGTTTCTGGACTATACCAACAAATTGAAACTCAAAACGCTTTGATGATGGATAGATTAACTGCTCTGCTCGGGGCAAATCGTCAACCAGAAAACCGTCGAACTACTCTTCCTGAAATGCCACCTTTCCAAGCTGATGGTTCTATGCCGCAACCAACTTGTCATGAGCATATGCCCGGGCAAAATTCCGAGGGAAGAACTAATACTTGCCCGGAGGTATCTTTGAACAATAAGGAGTACCTGTCTGAAATGGTTGGCCGCATCATGAAAGAGAGCATGCAAAGGGAAGAGGATGAGGCTGACTGGGGATTCGCGCCAAGCAGAACTCCATTTACTGAAAGGATCCTAAGAGCGGAGTTTCCAAGGAAATTTGCACCTCCTACTATCCAAGCCTATAGGGGAACCAGTGACCCTAATCATTTCCTCTACAAGTACGATTGGCATATGACTGGTGCAAGGGCATCAGACGAGATCAAGTGTCGATACTTTCCGGTATACCTAGAAGGTGTGGCTTTACTTTGGTTCACAAAGCTTCCAGTTCGGTCTGTAGATAAATTCTCTGACTTAACGCAAAAGTTTAAAGAACAGTTCAGATTGCATGCTTCAAAAGCTAAGGATATAATGTCACTGTCTAACCTTGAACAAGCGCCCGGAGAATCAATCAAATCTTTCCTGAGCCGTTTCAATATAGCTTTAGCCGAAGTAGAAAATGCAGAGCCACGCATGATCCTGACTTATTTGATGAGAGCCATTGATAAATCGAGTAAATTTGGGATATGGCTAAAGATGAAAGAACCAAACTCACTTGATAAATTTTATAAAAAGGCCGATGAGTTCATTCGCCTTGAGAGCCTTTCTGCAACATCGAAAGTGGTTATTGCCCAGACTGATAATGACAATGTCCCACCTAAGAAAAGAGAATCTGAAAGTCAGAAAAGGGAGAATGAAGGAGGAAAAAGCCAGAGAAATGAAAAGAAACCTCGCCGCTTTAATCCTTCGGACTTTACTCCTTTAACTGATACACCAAGAAATATCTTTTTTGCAACAAAAGACGTTGTCAGGTATCCTAAGCCACCTGAGATGACAAGAGGGGCGAAGCGTAATGGAAAATTCTGCCAATTTCACAATCAACCTGGCCATGACACTGACCAATGTCGCCAATTAAAGAAGGTGATTGAAGAATTGCTAGAGCAGGGTAAACTCCAACAATACGTTAAGAGAAGCGGGGTCGATCCAACCTCATCCACTCGGGATCAACAACACCCTACCTATCAATCCGATTCTCACAACAACACTGCAGTGCAAGATTCAGAAAAGCTTGTCATTAATGCTATCACAGGGGGACCATACCCAGCAAGCGGAAGTTGGGATGACTACTAATTACCCACAAAACTGCGACTGGGGCATCTCTCACTTTCTCTGGCATAAAAATCCAAAAGCTATGAATCAAGCACAAATGGAAATCTAGCTTGGAGATTCTGGAACAGCAATAACTAACATTCATTTTTACTTAACAGCATTGCTTAAATTTGTAAAGATAATGATGGATGTGTAACTTCTGCATTGTAAACCGCTGAGAAATCAGCGTGATTCAATAATAAAAAACCATGCATTGTGTTTTCTATTATAAAATGCCTGTTATATTTCGATGAGTAAATACTCTAAATGTATTGCTAAAATATCGATTTAATACTGCAGGTCATTAAAGCAAAGCTCACCCATCGCAAAGCTAAGCGAGCCTTGCAAATCATTTATTAAAGCAAATTCCAAGCAACAAAAAATTTAAAACTCAAATCCCATACGAGAGGAACTTCACATAAAAAGTTGACAGCTCCACTGTGTCAAGCCCTCGTTAACTGGTTGCGATCGTCGATATAAAAAGATATCCAACCAAATAACTTGCGTTTACTCTGTGGAGTCATTCAACAGTGAAGTCTACTCCTTCGGATAAAGGAATTTACTTGCAAAAGAAGGAAACACGCGCTTGGAAACGATGATAAAGGATCGCAGATTGGCGAATGATGATACAACATGAGCAGGCAAACATGGAAGCAGCCAAAGGAAGGCATGCCTCTCAACAGGAAAGCAGGTAGATCCACTAAAGGGATACCTTCCCAAGCAGAAGGAATAAGACCCTCGCTGGCTGATTGTGATGCATCCGATCAGGCAGCTTGTGTCCATCCCATGGATCTACTTGCCCCTAAGACGCAACCTTCCTGGCACGCCAACCAACTGATGCTCCTTCCCAAGGATCAACAAAGCCCTCTAACGAGGCACGCCAATAAATGGAGAGCTTTCCTCAATCAAAAAGATCGGTGGGACTACCAAAAAGGGGCACCTTGTTAATCGATTGCGATCGTTTGTACAAACAAACATCCAATCGAATGAATTACGCTTGTCCCGTGGACCCCTCCGACCATGAGAAAGTAACTTCCAGGCAATCACAAGCCCTCTTCGGAGGCACAAGCCCTCTTCGTAGGCACAAGCCCTCTTCGGAGGCAGAAGCCCTCTTTGGAGGCACAAGCCCTTTTCGGAGGCACATTTCACCCGTGTAGAAGTGCAAAATGCTTCTCTTCGGAGACCCACTTCACCAGTGATGAAATGCTAAAAAGCCCTTTCGGAGGCACATTTCACCCGTGTAGAAGTGCAAAATGCTTCTCTTCGGAGACCCACTTCACCAGAGATGAAATGCCAAAACTGCTTCTCTTCGGAGACCAAAACTGCTTCTCTTCGGAGACCAAAACTGCTTCTCTTCGGAGACCAAAACTGCTTCTCTTCGGAGACCAAAACTGCTTCTCTTCGGAGACCAAAACTGCTTCTCTTCGGAGACCAAAATCGCTTCTCTTCGGAAACCAAAAGACCTCTTCAGAGGCGTACTTCACCTTACTTGAAGTACTAAAAATAAACCCTTTACCAGGGCACGAAAATCAAAACCTTCTTCAGAAGCTCATTTCACTGTACAGGAAAATTCACTTTCAAACAAATAAAAGTGATCATTCCCAGAAGTCGAAGTGTTCTTCAGGAAGAAAAAGAAAATAAAGATTTCTCCAAAGACAAGATATACTCTATTAAAAGCAGAATAATTCTTCCCTGAAAAGGTGGAAAGTTATTCTCTAAAATAAGAGTATCGGTCTTGTGAAATCAAGAAATATTACAATATACTTGTGGTATGGGGGCAACATTATACAATTCAGTTACATTAATAAAAGTAATATACAAGCAACATACCACAAGTTCATTGCAATATCACGTAATAAAGATGTGGAGTAAGTGCGTTCTTGAAACGCAGACAAAAAATTTGTACAAGCAAAAAGAATCATTTACTCTACACTTCAAATGAAAAACAGGTGTATTCCTGCATACACAAAGATTTGTACAAGAAAAATATCTATTTATTTCAACACTATAAGAAATTTTTACATTGTACAGGTTACAAAAAGAAGCGGAGACCGGAATCCGCACAATCCCCAGTCAATACAAAAAGCAGAAAATGCAAAATCAAACTCATTTCCCCTTCTTCCCACCCTTGGAACTTTTACCCGGCCTGGTAATTAGCTTCGTAGGCCGCGTCGGAGAAGAAGGAGAAAGAGACTCAGCCGGATCAATCTCTGCCTCATCTCCAGCAGCAGAAGAACTCCTCTTTCCTTTCTTTGAAACCACACGCTTCCCCTTCTTCTTGGAAGAAGATTCACTCCCCGGAGTAAGAAATGTAGAAAGTTTTGTGTCGTAGTCGAAAGACCGCTCCGGGGTCTTCTCGCTATCTTCCAGATCTTCTGCTTTCTGTTCCTCGGAAGCAGATGGTTCGTCCAAACCTTGAAGGGCTGCTATCGGTTCTTCCTATGAACCTGGTTGAGAAGCTGGAAGAGGAGTAACTTGAGAAGAAGGAATGGCAGCTGAAGAAGGAAGAATTGGTGCAGTTTCCGGTGCGACTACTGCATAAAAAGGAAATCAAAATTAGTATTCCTCGAGAAAAAAGAAGACCGTGAATCGTCAAAGTTACCTGGAGAAGCCGGTTTGGCAAGATCAATCTCAAATTCCCGAGCCTGAAAGTCCTTCATTGCCTCCTCTTCTGTAGGAGTGGTCACAACTGGAGGTGAAGGATGAGAGCTGGAATCCATAATGTTTGCATCAGCCGAAGTGGAAGCATGAACAGGGGCAGTTAAAAGAGCTTCCTCTTTTGAGAGTTCTTCTCCCAATGATTCAGCCCGTGCCCTAGCAAGCTGCTCCTTCCCTCTAACCAGAGCGGCGCGAGCCTCATCATCAAGATAGCGAGCCTCAAATTTTGCTTCCTCAAATTTTGCTTCATCATAGCCGGCACCTTTAAACATATCTAGTGCGGCCTCCAACACTTCCGCCAGGGTGATTTCATAATATGGACCCAGAAAAGCAAGGCTCCCACGACCCAGAACGCAGTGTAAATAAAAGTCGAATAAGGTAGAACTGATGCTTGCTTTCGTTGCCTCATGTGACTGTTCAGTCGCTTCTTTTTCGGCAATGGCAGCAACCCTACCAGTAATAGCCTCATCACGAGCTACCTCAGCTTTAGCAAGTTGAGACTTTAATAACTCAATCTCCACGTTCTGGGAGGTGACTTTTGCCCGCAGTTCGGCGTTCTCTGCACGATACTTCTCATTGACATGCTGTTCGGCGACAAGCTTCATTTCTACATCTCTTTGTGCAGCGTGTGCGTCCCGCACCTGCTTCTGAAAGACTTCTTCTTTTTGAGTATATGATGCAGAAGAAGAAGCAAGATTTTCCTTAAGCTGCTTAACTTCAGACGCAAGCTTTGCATTGTCGTCTGCAATACTCGTCATTTCCGCGTCATGCTGCTTACGCCATTTGTCCCATTCTGCTTTATCATTCTCCATCGTCATCATCGCCTCAAGGTTAAGGTGGTTGACCCTTTGAAGTTCATCAACCAACTTCTGCCATCCAGACATTCTTTCAATATCAAGCTTGACAGCGTCGACATTTCTCAGCATTGCCTGCGTATCAATGGGAACCAAATCTAAGTCAAAGCGGACTCCTCTTAGACACCAATTCGGAAATCGGCTCTGAAGCGTTGGAGGGCCGTCTTTAACTAGATATTGTGGCCTGTTAATGATGGTTTGAATGTCAGTTTCCTTTAGAGGAGGAGAACCGGCCGGAATGTCAGAAGAAATGGGAGCGTTGGTCTTTTCAGAAATAGCAGACGCGTCACTTGGCTTAGACCGTTTGCTCGATTCATCAGTAATTTGAGTCTTCCCTTTGTCATCATAAGATTTTCGCTTATGAGAATCGTAAGTTTTGTAAGAAGAATCGTATCGATCAGCATCTCTTCTTCTCTGCCGCTGCTCATAATCCCATTTTTCTTGAGCCTTCCTTTGGGCCCGTTCCTCATCTGTCTCTCTCTGGTCACCAAGATATTTCCTGAAATCATAGGATCCACGGCCTCCATGGCGCTAAAATGAGTCATAATATGAGCCGGAGCGTCCCATCGGAGAATCTGAAAACAGGAAAGAAGTAAAGTTTAGAAATTTCCAGAAAGAAAAAGTAAATGCATATAAGTGCAGAAAAATCCTAAGTGTGTGCGGCGTGCGAACTACGCGCGTCAAACTACAAACCACGCTTCAGTGCAGGAACGGAGACGACAGGTGTCGAAGGCATCGAAATCTGTTTCAAAGAGGAAGTCGCTTCAATGACAGGAGAGTTTGCCTTTGGAATATTATCCTTGAAAAGCTCTTGAGAAGTAATCATAATGTCACTCAAGCCATCAAAGGTGTCATCGCCCAAGTGTTCGGCAGATTTCTCCTTCTCAACTTCCACATCAGTTGATTTTTCAGAAGCTCGAAGATTCTCTTCTTCCTCAATAATTGGGGGAAGTGCCGACTTGCCAGCTAACCCTACAACATCAGCGGATCCAGAACACTTTATCAAAGCAGCATCCATGACAAGTGTTTTTGATGCAGCTTCTTCCGCAGAAACTGGGGCATTTGACGTCTCTGCTTGAGAACCCGAAGTAGCCGACGTTTCCGCATCAGAGCTAGGAATTTCATGAATTCGAGTCGACCTGGAAGGGTGTAGAAGCCCAAATTGGTGCAAAAGCTCATCATCTAATAGAAACTGGATACTCCTCTCCTCCACAGGCACCGCCATAAGCCTCTCGAAAGTCACTTTGTGACTGAGATTTTTAGAAGGAGAAGGAAGTGCTGAAAAGAAAAAAAAGATCGAAGTTAGCACTTGATAATCCGAACTTCGGTAAGTTTGAAGGAACATAAGAGACGAGTGCAAGTGATCTTACTCCCTATTCTCCAAATAGCATAAAACCCAGGAGGACAGCGGACATAAAAGAACGGGCTCAGGAAACTGTGAACACTTTCAGGGAGACCGGTGATCAACTTACGATTCCTCGCACTCCTTACGACTATGATGGAGGGATGATCTTTATTCTTGGCAAAGGTACAAAGATAGCGAATTTCTCCGAAGGTAGGAAAGCGGCCCAGCGTTCTCCTAAAAAGCACGCATAGTCCCAGCAAGATGGCGTAGCCATTGGGATGTAACTGAAAAGGGGAGATAGATAGTTGGAGAAGAAGTTCTCGAATGCAGTCATTGAATGGGGGGATAGCTCCGCTCAAGCACATTTGACGGTTAACTGCAACGAAGCCATGGGGCGGCCTGTCAGCAGTATCATTTGTTTCGGGAAGCAAAGCGTCAGCTTCAGCAATGCCAAACTGGATGCATAGCTGACGAAAGGCTTTATGGCTCAAGGTAGTAGGAGTCCTCTCTGGAGGATCGTTCAGCGGGATAGCAACTGGAAATACATCTTCAGCTTGCTCTGTTCCTTCTTGTGGGGAAGACATTCTACACAATCAGCTGAATGTTCAAATGTGAAGGTGCACGTTCCCTAAAAGTGTGAAGTGTTGTGCAAAAACTAATGAAAATAAAAGACAAGCATAACTGGAATTAAATTAGTTGACAATCAATCGATTACAGAATTTCAGAACTTGTCAATGATCAAGTGCAGTGTTAATACAGACAAGTCAGTTTCATTTGACTATTATCATTTTGTTTTAATACTTCACTTGAATTGGTTATTGTACAGCATCTCATTCATATTCACTTAATTTAACTTTCTCTTTACCAACTAATCTGTCATTCGATATGGGCAGTCAGTGACAGTATATTCGTCCCAGTATTCTGTGAATGTTGTTTTAAGCAGGATTGTTAGTTTGCAAAATTGAAGCAATCCGTAAAAAGAAATACATGCAACATGGTTTATAGTTCGACAGTTCAAAGTCCAGGCAAAGTTTAAAAGTCATCTGCTTAGTTTGCTGAAAACCCAAGTATTAACTCGGTGACGACTTAAGAGATTCCCTATGGGTCTAGGTCGGCAGTCCCCGAGTCTTAGGTCGAATAAAGGAACAAAAAATTAGTTCGAGGCAACCAGAAATTCTCTAAGTCCTAACTCGGCTGCGACCTAAAGCCTTGTTGTGAAAAATAAGTCGTTGAAATTATTCCAAGTTCCAGGTCGGTCACGACCTAATTCGAGAAGCTGTGTGATAAGTCAAGTCGGGCTGCGTGCAAAAGGTCTCAAGTCAGAACGGCATGAATGTCTAAGTCCTAGCTCGGCCACGACCTAAGGCTTATGTCGGCGAATAGTTAAGTCGCAAGGAAAACTGGGCTGCTGAGATAGTTAGGTCGCATGAATGTTTTGAGTCGTCTCAAGCTACTTCTCCTCCACCATAAATTTCACCTCCTTCCACCAATCAACTCGAATTTCACCGTTCCCTTCATATCACAAAGTCGCTGGAACAACAATTCAACACATCTCCGATCTGTCATAAACCAGACCTACTGTCATGCGTTCGTAAATCACATCAACAACTAGTGACGATTATAAATTGATCACAGCACGATTCAAAGTGAAGCGCGACGTATGATTCCGATTCGGGGCTCGGAGGTTAGAATTCATGGTTCAATGGCGAACGTGAAGTGAAAAAGGATCGAAAACGCTTACGCAATTGGATAGCAAAGGTGAATCGCTGGGTGGTGGACTTGAATTTGTATTCGAAATTGAAGAACTTTGTTAATGGCGGCACAGGAAGTTGGAACAGGTGAAGGAAGAGAAGGGACGGCTTAAGCTATTTACTCACTGGGGCAGTGAAAGACGAATCGACACATGATGTACGACTTAAGACTTACGTTAAGTCGCCTCCGACCTAACCAGAGAGTTAAGAGAATCGAAGCATACGACCTATGGTTTAGGCGTATACTTCAAGGGGCAAATGTTAACCCCTTTTCGACTCACGACCTAGCAGTATGCCGAATTAAGGTGTTTGACGACTTAAGAAGGTATGCCGAGTTAAGGTGCTTGCCGACCTAAGACAGAAGACGACCTAACAAGCTAAAGGCGTAACCGACTTAAGGAAAGCTCTGACCCAACAGTTGCCGATCTAACTACTGAAAAGAGCTGCCGACTTAAGAGTTGTGCCGACTTAGTAGCCTGCCGACTTAAGAAGACCTACGACTTATACTAAGTCGCGCATGATCTCTTGAGTCATCACCGACTTATCACTTAGAAAAAACCACGTACTTCATCGCTGCATTTGGTAAGTCTCGAATAGACTACGACTTATCTTAGGTCGCTCGCGACCTAAGACCTAGCTTAGGTCGCACGCGATCTAGGACTTAACAAATGGTCGACTCAAGATTGCGAGTTAACGCTGCTGCGCCCTAACCTTATTCCTTAACTCGCCACCGACCTAACCCTATTCCTTAACTCATCACCGACCTACCATAAGTCGGCTACGACTTAAATACTTAGAGAAAACTCCTGAGTTCAGATCAGCTCCTATAAATACCCCACCACTTCCAACATGAAGGGGACTTTTGGCCATTCATTTCTCCAAGCACCGTTACGCTGTCGAAGCCTCCTCTCATTCAGCAATCAAAGATCTTCAAGCATTCGAGACACTACAACGATCTTCGAGAAGAGCTCCTAACATCCAACGCGGATTCATCGAGTTTCATCATTAAAGATCGAGCTAGTAGTCAAGAATGGTTTCATGATCAAATTGTATTGTGTTTGGAGGGATATTGTATCGAATTGTAATCAAATCAGCAATAAAAGACTATAAAGTGGATGTAGGCTCAATTACGGGCCGAACCACTATAAATCTGTTGTTCATTTACTACTTTTCTGCTATTCTCAGCTCATATTCTGTTCCCGTACCAACGGGTGGTGCTTTCACGATTCTATTACACACACAGGGTGTTAGCGTTCACTTTTTACCGTTAACATCCGTCTCTAATCCACAGAACTCTTCTGACGATCTTGGGCTGCCTACATCCTTCTTGATCAGCTCATCCTTTGCCGCTGCTTCTCGAAACAAACAGGACCAAAAACAATCCAACAAATGAATTCTCTCAAAATCTACCCAAAATCCAGAACACAAACTCTATTACCATCAGTAGGCTATAATTTACTTCTCCTATCCGGAAAAGATATACAGATGTACTGCCAATCTGACCTTTAGATCCATAAAAATTTTCTGTAGAAACTTTTAATCCAAACACTGCAACTTCCAGTTGCTTTCACTCTAGAACAGCTGCCATCTTGCTTCCGCTGCACAACTCTGATTTGGAGTAGATAAGAATGCCGTCGATGAACTCGAGCACAGACTAGACAACTCATCCTGGAAATATGGTTCCACAGATCCATAAAGAGAAAACTCAGAAGTTCCATGAAATACTGAGCTGCTTCACCAAATCCTATCTCTAGGAATCAACCTTCAACTAGTTGAACCACCGGTTCCAATCCTGGAATCCTAGTCGATAAGAAAACTCAAATTTACAGATGCTAAGGCAAACCTCTGACTTCCCTGAAGACATCCCGAAAAATCTCTGACTACTCAAGAGAACACTCAAACTATCGCAAGTCACTTTTGCGATCAACCCAGTCCAGTATCCAAAAATATTGTTCTCTCTTAACAAATCAGAATAGCTTATGCTTGACTTAGACAATCCATCGAAGAACTGGATCCACTCTGCTGCTTCTGAACTCCGTCTCCAGAAAATGCTCAGCCAGAAGACTTCCCGCCGACACACAGATTACTCCGAGCTGCACTGCTGACACAGATGCCAAGACTCCCTATCCAAAGCTTCGAGAAACTCGGACTCCAAACCAAACAGAAAAGACTCTGCTGAACTCAGCCACAACACCGAAGCAGACACATTTCTTCAAACTTGCTCCAAAAGAAAACATTTTCGGAGACATCCATAGTCACTACGTCTCAGCACGCAGCTACTACTTCCTGAGTTACCCATATACCATCACTTGCTTCAGCTCATCCGACAGATCCAAACTATAACTCAGCCAAACTGGCACTTCCAAGATGGACTCCGAACCTTTAACAGGTTTCCTTCAGAGATTGATGAAATCCTTACACCATAGCAAAGCTCACTCGAGACGGTATTAGGTCTACAGTCTCGATAGATACATTTCTAACCTCAACATTCAAACTCCAACCATTGGTAGTCGTGTTTCACACACCACCACCCTATCTACCTTTATATCTTATATTGGAAAACCCGAACAGGTAACCCAACAAATAGGTAGAATAAAAATATATATATATAGTTAAAAATTTACAAATACGCTCTCTCAAGAAAGAATTCACTCCAAAGCCTAGGTATTCACTCAACCTAGCGCTCTGATACCAACTGTGACGACCCGGCTTTTTCTCCTCAAAAAGTCGTATCATCTTGAAGAAAGAAAGAGATAGAAAAGAGAAAAGATAGAGAAGAAAGAAAGAAACACATCAGAATCTAAACAGCGGAACGAATAAATTATATTAATCAAATAAGATATTACATTGTATCATATACATCAGAGATACACAGCTCATACAACACATACTAGACAGTTATAAACATCTGTCTAATCATTACAACTCAAATATACTCAACAAATGACTCATACAGACTAACACAGCGGAACACTATATCTACGAACGCTGAAGCCTCCTGCTCCATTGCTCCTCCATAGATTCGTCAAAGCAAACCTGAATCCCTTGGCTACTCGTAAAAATTTGAGTACCCAAGAGTTTAATAAAACAGAAAATAAACACTTGGGTCAGACATGGGTCTGGTGTGAGTAAACGGTTTAAATTGCTTAACTTCAAAACCTTTTGAAAACAAAGGTATCACGTAAGACTCCCCACAAATAAACATGGGTAAGTTTTTACCTTACGCTAACCAAAACATTTGATAGGAAATCCAGTTATATTATAATAGGGTCTAGGGTTTTCAAGTAAAATACAGAAATAGCTGGAATGCTTACATCTCACGTTCCAACATAGTTGGGCACAACTAAATCGTACGGCACTTATTGGATTTTGGATTCCATACAATGGCAGAGCTACCGGGGTACCGCTCGTCACAGTACGTGGCCTAGATCAACGTACCGAGGATCACGCCCAATCCCCTGCAACACAAGGCCGGAACATCCCTTACTGGATAATTCCCGCATAAGAAACCCCGTGGTTGCGGCCAAACAACCACCCACACAGCCGAAATAAAAAGGGACTCTAGACAGGGGAATCTTATACTACTTGGGTGCTACCCACTAACCTTGCTGCACCTCCCCTGTTTTAGCCATTCCCGGTTGATGAGGCTTGAGGCTACGATTACCTTTAATCAGAACACATCACTTAGAATGCTCATCGTCCACCTGACGATGTGCTGAAAGCATTCAATCCATACAAGTTCGTTCCGGGTTCGAACGAAACCGAAGGCATTATCTCGTTACACTCATTTTGGAATCACCCTCAGAGTTAACGACAATAACCCTTGCACTCTGAATCTTCATCTTCACTTGATTCACAACCTATCGTTAATTTGGATCGATGTGGTATTCGGATATCCAAATCTGGAAACCCGATCCCTTCTCATCGAATCCAAATCGCCATCTTTTAGGTCCAAGTTGTTTAAAGATTTAAACAATTCAATTCAATTCAATACTTGAATTTACACAGCAATTAACACAGATAAATATCACACATTTATCACAGATATATCCAATATCATATCATAGAACATCACAACATATCATCCAATAGATATCATCCAATATTAACAATCAGCTATAAGCAACATCTATTAACCCTATATTATAATTAATTTAATTATCTTAAATTAAATTAATTACTTTAAGAATTAATTATCTAACCTTGCTTAATCAATCATTAATTAATTACAAACCTTTAATTAATTAATTACTCATTAAATATTAATCATTCTTGATTAATTACTCATTAAATATTAATCATCCTTGATTAATTACTCATTAATTACCTAAAGTAATTATCCTTTAATTAATTTTACAATTTAATTATTCTTATTCATTAACAGTAATTAACCTTTAATTACTTTTATTAATTACATTAATTAATAATCCTTAATTAATTATTTCCATTAATTAATTAATTTTAATTAATTACATTAATTCTTAATTAATTAAACTTTAATTAATCACTCCCATTAATCCACTTAATTAATTATAAACAGTAATTATTATCCTATAATTACTTATCCTAATTAATTAACTCCTTAATTAATTATATTAATCCATTGATTAATTATACCAAATAATTAATCCTTAATCACTTCTCATTAAGTAATTATACTTTAATTACTTCTCATTAAGTAATTTCTTTTAATTAATTACATCTTGTAATTATACATTAATTACTTACAGTAATTACACTTCTAAATTTTATTAAGTATTTATACTTAATCACCATCAGATTATCTTTAATCAATTTACAAATTAATTAACTTAAATTAATCATATCCATTTATTATTTATAATTGAGTAATTTATCTTTTAGTTACCCTTAAACAAATTAATTAATCTTTAATTACAAATTAATTATTCTTTTAATTATTAATTAATAAACCTTAATTATCAATTTATAAAACTTAATAACAATTTATTTACCCTTAATTATCAGTTAATTAATCCTTAATTAATCTTTATAGATTAATTATCTCTTTAATTATTAATTAATAAAACCTAATTATTAATTAATAAACTTAATTAAGTATTTCTTAATTACCAATTAATCAACCTTTAATTACTTAATTAATTAATCTCTAATCATTAAATTAATCTCTAATTTAATTAACTATAACTCTCAATTAACTTTAATTAATCATTGATCATTAATTAAGTAAACTAATTAATTACTTTTAATTAATTACTCAATTTAATTATCACTGCCTTAATTAACTTAAAGATAAATCTTTATCTTAATGATTACTTAATCATGATTAACATATATTTTTAAAACATTCAATTCTTTTAATTTAATACTTAAATACATCTTAAAATTAAGTTTAAAATAACTTAAAGATTTAACTTTAACCAATTTAGGTTAAACAAATTATATCACTTTAGTTACCTTTATTTTTAAAACTTGTTAAATAATTCATTTTATAAACATATCCCTTAATCACACTTTAAAAATTTTACTTAGCTTTCTTAAAAACTAAATTATTTAAAACTTTAAAATTGGTAAAATCTTTACTCTTCATAAATCTGTACATCTGCTTTAAAATTTGAAATCTGGTTATCAAGACAAAAACAACCCGAGACAAACTCGAGTAAAACAATCAAAATCCCCGGGTTCTCTCACGCAACACTGCTACTTCGAGTCGCATACTCATTTCTCTCGAGACCAACCCAGTACAACTGCTTCTTCCCAAAACTCTCTTCCATCTGATATAACGTGCACGCGTGCACGTGTACGCTTGAGTGAAGCGATTCCGACCATGGATTCCACCTCCAGCACGTCGACGTCTACCCCTACGAACGCTTCGACCATCCAGTTCATCGATTTCGACAGAGCTTCGAAATCGAGCAGTTCGATCATCCAGGCACTCGAAACCAATCAACTAAAACACCTCGCCGATGTCAATACCGACCATCAGAAACTACGTAACTTCGACCCAATCCTCGTCGTAGACCCAACCTTCTTTTCCCCCTCAACCGATCCCTTCCGAAGCTTCGATGGCGACGCCGTCTTCCATTTCCGGCCTCAACTAAAAAAACCCATTTAAACCCTAGTTCTCTTCATTCAGATCACCATGGTCAAAATAAAATACCATTACATTTTTCCCATAGTCGTCAGACCCCCAGCCAACCTCGACCACGATCCCGATGATGTTCACCATGCCGATCACCAGAATTTCCCCTAAACCCATAATCTGATCAACCACGAATTTCTCACCCGAGACAAAACTAAAAATCGTGATTCTTCTTTTAAAAATCTTAGTTTTCAAAGACGATTCAGATTATATAAGTGAATTCGAGAATCGAAATGTTTGAATTTAACATGCTTCAGATATTTCACTGTATTCCTTGATTTTCAGAGGATTTTCAAATATAAAATACTTGAATCTATTTTTAGTACTTGGATTATGATTAAACTAATCTATTTTGTTTTGAATCCAAGTCGTAACAGTGATTAAATAAAAAGATCTGGAAATTTTATTGTATCTTAAACTCTGGAATAAAGAACAGAGAAGATGTATTAAATCAGATACGCACACATGAACACCTTATATATACAGATTTTTATACTTACATACACACACATGCATGGCATCATTATCACATCAACTTCACAAACAACATCTACTTACTTAAACTTTTAATTTAAGAGTTTATTCTCAGGAAAATAACAAAGAATAATGTACATTCATATGCATAACAACTCTTATGTAAACATCCATTTATATCTAATCATTCAAGTAAACATTTCATCATGTTATTATAACATTTATTAGACCTATCAAACATGGTAGCAGATTTTTAAAACTGTTTTTAAAATTAGATTTACTCACAAGTTAAAAAGGCAGAGAGCTTTTAAAATGGACTGTAATACTAGATTTTGAAAACTGGAAAGAATTTCTTTGATCTAAATTTAAATCTCTGTAACTTAGAAACAGAGAAGAACACATCTTATACATGCGTAGTCCACACATGCATATACACATATATTCAGATAAAAACAACATGCACACATATTTCAGACATACTTTATGAGTTCACTTCAAACATACATGCATCAAAACTAAAGATGTTTTATGTTTAAGTTTACTCACTGTTTTGAAAATGCAGAGACTTGAAAAGCAGGGATTTGAAAGCTGAAGCTTTAAACTGGAAATTCGAATTTGTTACGATCTTGTTCTGAAACTGAAAAGCTTGATTTGCTGTGATCTCCTTAAAAATGCTTCGTTGATGAGATGATTTCTTTTAAAGACTTGAAGCTTGTTGATCTTTGTTATAGGCTTTGAAAAGATTACAGGTTTTGTGTTTAAACTTGAAGAAGGTTTGCAGGGAAATGACATTTCTGGTTTGAGGCATTTAAGGCTTTAGCTTGAGGAGGTTACAGGGTTTTGAATTTTCTCTGATTGTTTTGAGGAATGAACTTCAGATTTTAGTTTATGAAAATTTCTTTGGGTTGAGGAATTCGATTCTGGTTTTAGAAAATGAGGCTACAGGCTATGTTCACTTGCTTTTAAAATGAGAAGATAGAAAAAGAAATGGAAGAGAGGAGATGTTTGTTTATATAATGTAATTTATAAATTATTAAAAATTAAAAGAAATAAAAATAAAGGATGACTCTTGCTTTCAAATGTTAACACTTGTCAATTTGAATGCTAATTATCTTACACATGTATTTACAAGCCCTTACAATTAAACACTTGTAATTATTTACTTTTTATATTATTTTTAAGTGATTTTTAAAGCTTTTAAATTAAATTTCCTAAATAGATAAATACATATCTTATTTTATAAATGCTTTTCTTAATAAAAATAAAACTTTTAAAAGAAAATAAAATAAAAACCAATTAGATTTTAACTAAATCATATATAGTATATTTAATCCATTTTAAATGCTAATATAAAACTTTTATATTTATCTACTATCAACTAAATACTTTATAAATTCATATAAATAAATTCCTTTAAGGAAAATGATATAAAAGAAATCTTATTTTTAAATAAAAACTTTATTCATATATTTTTAAATCCAAACTATATTATTTCATTTTAAGATATATATACATCTTTAAATTCAATTTTTAACTTCAATTCAAAGTCAATTAAAAATCCAAATTAAAAATCAATTCAAATAAATATATATATATATATATTAGATTTAAATAATCACATTATTAATTGTCAATAATTATCCTATTTAAAATCAATTTAAATATACATATATATATACATATAAACAAACACACTATTACTTTGAAATAATATGTTTAATTAAAATCTATTTATAACTATATTTAAAAACAACTCATTATTATTATTGTTTGAAAATAACTACTTTACCAATTAATTTAAAAGATTATCACATTTTAAATTCCCCGAAATCCCGGGATATCACAGTATGTGCATTATATTTAGACCGTCATGAAATGGTTAGCATAAATGAATAATCTCTTTCGATTTATTAAGAAAAATCGAGGTCGAGATTAAGATTAGGACAAAGAACATAGATTAGGAGTTATATATGATACAACCAATAAAGTGTTATCCATAGCTTGTGGGTCAATGATTTGTTAAGCATACTCAAGGTTAGAATTCCAAGACATCCAAGTCCTAACACCCACTAGAGAAATCAAAAGATTTTTATGTTTTTCTTAGGGTTTTGAGAAACATAAAAGTCTAGTGGTAGCCTTATTAGAAAAATAAATTGGTAAACATTTAGTCTTTTTAATATTGTAAGTATTAATGCTATACAAGTCGAAATAATCAACATCAATAAATTTGTGCAACCAATGTTATTGATAATATGTCTACCGGTCAAATTGTACGATTGAACTAAATAGGATTAAAATAGAAATATAACATATACTTACTAATAAATATTTTGGCATGTTAAGACCCATAAAAGTGTCGAAGTTATAAACTACTAAAAACACCATGCTTTAGTCATGTAAATGTTTATTTACCCGAGGCTGTGTATTATCTTCGATGAGTTTTGAGCTCTAAAGCAATAAAAAAATATGGATGTTTGATCTATATTAAATCACATACAAAAGTCGTATGGTAAACAAACACATTCGTAAGGTATGAAATGGCAATGAAATTAATTCATTCAAAATGAGTAGATAAACAATAATATAAAATCATTTGTATAACATGATTGAATGCAATAAAAATTTTGTAACGACGAAAGAATAAGCACTAAAGAGGGGACTTGGAATTCGATCATGGAATTGTCAGTTTTGATTGACTTACTTAAGTCAAACTTATTTGATGTTCTTAAAATGTTTATAATATCCAGATGCATTTTTGTAAATAATTTTGTGAGTCTTGTAAAGGTTTCTTTTAAATAGTTCGATCATTTAAAAGAGAAGAGAATGTTTGAGAGTGGATGTAAAATAAGCATAGTTGAAATGAAGGGAATGAATTATCATTTCTCCTTCATAAAGGACATTGGAAATAAAATTGTTTAAAATTTAATAAGTTACTTATTATAGAATGAGATATTTTATTTCTATTCCCAATTTATTTTCATATAGAAAATTGTTTTCAATAAAAGCCATGTCTTCGAGTTCAAGGTAATTGATCTAAAGGTCACGACTGTAAACTAGTTACAATGATGAAATAAAATACCACAATAAGTGGTTAAATGGAGCATCATATTTCCGATGCTATTATAATAATGGTGAAAATAGTAAGAGCATACCATATAATACTTCTTAGTGGATGCATCAAGTTACAAATATTGTTCTCATAAATATAACAAAAATTGTTTATGAAATAATAATAGTGTTCTATTTTGACGACTAAAAATAGACATAAGTTTATTTTAGTATGAATATTTTAAATATTGGCTATAATATTAAACTATAATAATTATATTTTGTCATAAAAAAGTGATGCATTAGAAAACATAAAGTATCTAAAGTTTTTACAATTATTTAGGTATTATAAACTAAACCATTTCTTCGAGAAATAATTCAATAACCACATTACTGTGAATCGTATGGTACCTATGAAATATATCCCAAAATAATAAGAGCAAAGCACCCATTAAGTGGGAGTGAAAAAAAATAATGAACTATTTGGATTGATACATTTAGATATATGCAGCTCAAAGTCTAATAATTCTAAATGGATCCACTTAATTTTTTAAATTCATAGATGAATTATATAAACATGAACATGTGAATTTGATACACAAGTAATGTATTTATGATAAGTTCATTAAATATAAAATTAACACACAAGGAAAATAAATATACGATTTGATTGAATAGGTGAGTGTATTAGAAAGGGTTCCAAAGTTCATGAAAATGAATAAGATTCAATCTCAAAAATTACCACTCCTTATGATACATAATCATGTATCGATAAGCAGTAACCGGACTTGTTGCACAAAGTACGATTAATGATGAGTGAAATTGAGTTAACTTTATCCTATAAGGATGTGTACATAGAGTAAGTACATAAGGTTAAAAATTAATTCCATCCAAAATATAGTTTACTAGATTATACTATATGAGAGTTTAAAAGAAACCCTATATACCCTAGGTCGGGAAGTTGATAGATTGCGTGAATCGAGAGACTACACTTAATGCTTGTTCATGAGGAATCTTGTATGGACCACCCCAAATGAGTTTGGGAATGACTAATATTGATTGACCAATTTATTTTATGAATGTGAGTTTTGTAAACTAAAAAAACAAATCAGTTGTATATAGTCAATTCATAAAATTTTAGTGAATATCTATTCCGCTGTATTGGGAGCTATGTAGCTAAAGCCCTACTAAATCCTCGCTATAGCACATAGCTCTCTTCGACCGCTACACTATTTCAACATAGAGCTATTAAATAATAATTCCGCTTTAAGCTTCATTATTTTCCACTACACCTACTAAATCAAGGTTTTTTAGCACCCGCTTTAACAACGTTAGAATACAAAGATTGATTTAACCAGTTTTCTTTTAAACTAAATCAAAACAATAGGGTAAAGACCTAATGTTAAGGCATAAGTGCTAACTATAAGTTAGAAGTCTATTAGTAACAAAATCTAGTCCGCATAAATCATTATATTCTTCGGTTTTATTATATGAGATTAAACATTATTTTTTTCCTACACAAATAATGTGAGAATGAGAATAATTGCTTTTAAATATTTGGTTTTATATCTAACGATTCTTTTTGCACCTCCATTATTTTTCCACTATATACTCGCTGTAACGACCCGTAAATTTTAATAATTTTTATGACGTAAAAAAAAATTTTATTTGTGAAATTTTAAACAATAAAATTTTAAAATAAAAATTTACTATTTGGAATACGTCTATTTTAATATAGCAACTGGTAAATTTTCATCTGATAATATTGAAGTTTATTTTCCTGTGAAATTTTAGTTCAAATCAAACCGGTTAATAAAAGTGAATTTAAAAGTTTTCCGAAACCAAAATATGTCAACAGGATAAAATTCATTCAGAGCATTCTGAATCAGACTGCGAAATTCGTTTCGCGAAATTTGGACTTCTATTGCTCCGTTTATCTTAATTCTGGCAAAATAGCAGCATTTCTGGTACCAATTATCGATTTTTGACCGGATGATCATACCACTAATATCTGTGTAACGTTTTGATCGTCTCGTCGTACTGATCTCCATGGTATATTCAACTCTGCATTTCGAGGTCCGGTACGCGACAGAAGCAGTAATCTATTCGTTGTAACGACACCGTTAACTGTGACCGTTAATTGTGACCGTTAATCTTCCTTCGGTTTCAAATATTGAAATGTGTTGCCCAAGAAAAAAAAATTTATTGCTTTAAATTGTGTTACAATTGCTTTTATTTGCCGGTTCAATATGTTGCCGTTCAAATTTCATTTATCTCTGCATATTGTTCTCTGCCTTTTTATATTCACTGCCTTCCATCTTCCCATTCTCTTCTTTGCGGTCTCACGGTTCCTTTTATATTTTTGTTACCTTCTCCTTTCCCCTGCTTTCTTCCCCACCCACACGTCAGCGGTCTCCAACCCACCATCGCCAACCCTCAGCCTCCCTTCCCCACTGCCGCACCTACCCAGATCTCCACCAATTCCTCTCCTCCCTCACGCCTATTCTATTTTCTTCCTCTCCCCTCTTCTTTTATTTTCTTTCCTTCCTCGTCATTCTGGCTTACAGGAAACCATCGTGGCCTCTACCCTTTTACCTTCCGCCTTCACATGAGCCTACCGTGTTCGTCCCACCACCGCCAAGCCCAGTCAGAGAACCACCCACCGCGAGCAGCACTCAACCAACCACTTTGGCCTTCCCATGCGACAGCCCTCGCCTCCCTCCTCCAAACCCGTCACTAAGCCATGCCTTCGCCTGCTAGTGATCCCTCACGCAACAGCCACCTTGCAAGCTTCTCCTTCCACCACCTTCTCCCTCCCGCCTTGAGATCTGAGCCTCCTCCCAAGCTTCTCGTGGCCGAACGCAGCACGCATCTACCCTACCACCCTTTCGTGCCTCAACCTTGCCGTGAGTATATGTGTTTACAAGTTTATAGATTTATAGTATACTTATATATACTAATTTATGTATATATCGATTTAAATTTTCTTGCGTGTGTATATATACGGTTTATATTTGACCTGAGTTACATATATATATAATTGTATAGACAAGATAATTTCGGTGTTTTATATTTGCAACCTTTATTTGTATATATGTTATATATATAGACCATCTAATATATGTCTGCTGATATATGTACAGTGTTTACGTTATATGTATTAGTCTGTTTACTTTATATAAAAGTATATTTATATAAGTGTTGATTTGAAGATAAGATTTGTATAAAGTTGTATTGGCTTTTACTGTCTGTTGTACATACATATATTAGTTATGTAGTTTGGTCCTATGTATATTGTTAGTTATAGTATTTTGGGTTGCTTTGTTAACATATATATATTTTAATAATATAAATATTTCTAAATTTTATAATACAAAGAAAAATTTGGTTGCAAGTATGTCTATACTTACTGCTTGCTGCGTGTATATGAAATGAGTTTTATAGATTCTTGTTTATTTATATATATATATATTTTGTAATAAATATATTAAGTTATATACTTATAATATATATATGGCTACTCTTCCGAAGTTTATAGTATATATTAGAGTTTATATATAGGTTATTGGCTCTTAGTTTGTTTACAGAATAGATATATTACACTTTAATAGTAAATAACTGTAAGATCTTTAAAGTCTATGTTATATATACAGTCGGTCTGACATCATATATATTTATTTTATATAGGCTATATGTATAACCTGTTGTTCATATATTACATAAGTTATAGATTGGTATTATACTGGTTTCATAAAGTGGTATATATAACTATTTGTTTACTTGTCTGGTTTTGTATGTTTGGGTTGGTTTTAAATTTATATATATTATATTGAGTATATAAATAGATGTATATTTCCCTGTTATATAAAGTTTATATATTTTATATATAGTTTATATAATCTGATTTTTATTAGTTGCTAAGTATAATAGGTTCTATTTTGCTTTATACATATGTAAGTTATAGTATGTATGATTTCAAATCTGTTACGTATTATATTATGTATAATATATTTGTGATGAACAATGAAGAACAGTTTTGTTCCTTTGGTTCGTATATTATAAAATACATTCATGTTTGTACATGAGTTGGTTTCAAGTATATAGGAAGGTTTTATTTTATATTCGTGTTTAAAAGTAAACAATGTTTTTATTTTTATTTTATATATATATATATACATATATATAATTTTTATATTCGTCTTAAATTAATATTGATTTCATGGGGAAAATATAATATATATTTCGTCTCTATCTTGATGTTCTGATTTGTTCTCATCAATTCTATTTATCAGCTTGCCCATCAAATTCGTGCCCATCTGTCTTTGTTTTGGAATTCACACTTGGATTCGTAACTCAATTTCATCGTCTATTTCTCTAGCCTCGAAAGGTGAGCAATCACTCACGATTAACATTCTTGTATTTATTAAATTTGATTTCAATTGAAATGACAATTGAAATATGATGCTGTAGTTATTTAAATTTTTATATATGCTATTATCTGTATATGTTCACCTGTGACATCTGACACCAGTATCTAGTATTTATATGCCTGTTATTACTATTATCTGTATATGTTCACCTGTGACATCTGACACCAGTATCTAGTATTTATATGCCTGTTATTACTATTATCTGTATATGTTCACCTATGACATCTGACACCAGTATCTGTTATTTATATTGATGATATATGCCTGTTGTTATATTTTATATTATCTGTTATCACTCTGCAAGTTCCCTGTTAGTATAGAATTCACTATGGGTTGAAATGATACATACCCGAACGGACTTTAGAATAGGAGAATTTCGTTATGGGTTGAAATGATAAACCCAAGCGATTTTCATTTGAATTGAAATTGGGATTACGGGTCGAAATGATATCTACCCGTATATATTTAAATTTTGGATTGAAATGATAAATATCTGTATCACTTAACCATATGATAAATATATATACAGACACCGTTGGTCCATATATATAAATATTTTAAAAATGAATTCTATGGTTTTGGAAAGAAATATATGGTTTTAATAAATGTTGAGCCTTATATTATTATATATAAATGGGAATGATTGATTTAAATACATATAATGTGTTGAGTATTTAAAATATATTTCAAATAGATTTTGGTAATAATTTGAATAAGTTAAGGTTAGAAAGATAATTTGAATTTAGTTGAAATTGTATTCAATAAAGAATTTTATTTAATTAAACCGATTTGAAACTTATTGAAATTGAGATGTAAGATATGATTTATAACTTGAGTTTGATTCATAAGTAATCTAATGAATATCTCTTGTTTAAATAAAGTTTAAGGAAATATTTAGTAAAAATGTAATTTAAGGCTAGTTAAATGGTATTGAATTTATTTAGTGAATATTCCCTGATTAAATAATAATGAAGTTAAATCAAGAGCTATGTGAAACTGTTAAATTTAACTTTAAAAATGTTGAATATTAAAACTTTGAAATATATTGAAAATTTAAATGATCTGTATAGAAATGAATTAAATTGATGAATTGAACTTTAAATAAATTTGAATTTGGTATTTGAAGTTGATTTGAATCAATTTGCTAGACTTGAGGAAATTAAATACTTTACTTTTTAAATCATTTAATATATATATATATACTATTTTGGAAAATAGATATATTTGAAATGAAATGATATTTGGGTTTTGAAGTAAATAAATTTAAAATGGCCATGGTGTCATAGTGTATATTCCCACCTTGTAGATAGTTCTGAAGATCCTTAGAGGATGGTTATCCCAAACATCCTTTAAGTTACTTGTATTTCAGTTGATATTTCACTTGAGTTGGATTTATTAATATAAGAATGTTAATCCTGACTCGAGTGTTTTGTGTTTTGCTTTACGCTTGGGTCAGACCGAGTGATACAGCATTTGAGACTCACCCTTGGAGTTTGGAGCTTCCTTTGTAGATCCAACTATCGCCTCAGCTTTCAGCTCTTCTAGTTGATTCGTTCAGAGAAGTCATCTGTTGTACTGGAGACTTCATTACATTTGAGATATTCTGTTGTATTTTATTTAACTCTGATGTTTATATAGTAGCTTCATGAACTACTATTTTATCTATTCCGCTGCGTATTATTGTATTACTCTGTGTCTGTGATTCTGTGATTGATTTATTTACTGTATATGATGGGTTTTGCCAAATTTAAATTAACAATGCGGTATTTTGAGCAATTCAACTCTGGCATGAGTGTCTACCTATACACTTATAATGGATGCGAATGGTCCAAAATAACGGGTTGTTACAGTTGGTATCAGAGCTTTGGCTCTAGGCGAAACTTAGCATATATTGTAAAGTTATTTACAGAATCTCTTTCATTCGAGTTTAATCTCTTCCTTTTGACTCGATTTCCGTTGAACTTTGGAACGTTCCCTACGGTTTCAAAATTCATTCTTGTCCCTCTCTATTGGTATTCTTTTGATTTTGGAGTATCCCATAACTCCACTTCGAATGATCTCTATAAGAATAGGATCCCACCAATCTTTGAATGATTTGTGAAGGGGTGAAACTCCTTCACAATTGGCATTGATTCACTGGAGATTTCTGTATCTTTGTTTTAGATGCCACTATCTCTTGCGATCGAATGTTGGTTTTTCTTGGAATTTCTGCATCGATCTTGTTCCTGAAGTCACGGTTGACCCTAGGGTCATCCGCGATTTATATAAGTATATTCATCTTCTATTTTGAAATTTAATTATCTCATCTCGTTCGAGCTTATCTTTGAATCAAAATTCTATTTGACAAGAGTCCCTCTAATTTGAATCTCTATCTTTGTTTTGAAATCCGTTCGTGAATCGTCCTTTGAAAATCGGGTTTGTTTATATTTTAGAAATTGTTTTCTAAACCAAAATTATTATTTTGATAAGTATGATTATATTATATATATAAAAGTGAGATGTTTTCGATAAAGATTATAAACCCTTTTAAAATAAGAATTTGAGGTTTCGAAAGGATTTGTAATTTTGAAAAAAAAAACTATATAAGAAATTTGATTTATCTAAAAATGATTTATAACTGAAGGATTTTAAATTTGAAATTCGAGAATTGAACTCCGGTATTTTGAAATTGGTTTTAAGATTTTGAAATATATAATAATAATATGATTTAAAAGTATTTTCCGAATAAGAAATGTTTCAAATGATTTTAATGAGTTTCGAAGAAATTTCAAAAGAAGTTTGAGAAAATAGAAGTCCAGAACTCACTTATGTCACTGGAAAATAATTTCGGTAATGAGTGCACGCATCATCGACATTGATTTTCGAGTTTCAGAGTGGGGGAGAGGCCACTCTAGTAGCATTGCTACGTGAGTGATTTTGCGAAACCAATTTTGATTTCAAATTCCGAAGTAAGATTGATATTCGAAAGTTATATGTATATATATATATATATTTGAAATGATTTGAAGTAAGCCGGTGTTCAGTCCTTGAGTTTTGAATTTGATATAACCCTATCTATTAAAATTGATTCACTGATTTGTTATTGATTTCCAACTCTTGAATTTGAAAATGATTTCTTCAACTATTTTGAAGGTTCGAGCACTTCCAAATTAAGGTTAACTTTTCAAAGCTAAGGAATTTTGAAAAGTATTTTGATAAAGTATATAAGTTGTTTTGAATGTTTAAGTATGAAGTAATATGGTTTAAATAAGTTGAAACTATTTTGTTAGGTAAATGAATAAGGCTATTTTGAAATTTTTTTTTATGAAATTTAGATTTGAAATGTTTTGAAAAGAATTTCGTCTTCAATATATTTTGAATAAAATTTAGTTTAAATGTTTTAACTTAGTAACATCTTTATGAAACTATATATTTAACAAGTTGGAGTGAATATATAAGTTGTACGTATGTTGTTTTATTCGCATAATTAATTTGATCCAGGTTTGAGTACACAAGTTCGAGGTGAATTACACCATTTCGTGTTAGGATTTTTCATTCGATTCTTGATGGCGAATATTTGATATGGATTTTGGGCTTGATTCTAGAATTCTCTATCATAGTATATGGCTATGCAAGGAGAATGATGGCTTCTAGTCGAGAAACCACATCGAAATTCGCATTAGGGAAGTCGAATGGACAATACTAGTTCGAAAGCGAACTTGTGTGATCGAGCGAGCGATCAAATGTGATTCTGCGAAATGATGACGTATGTATATCTTATATTATAATATCATTGATATATTTTGACGCTGAAATTGGAAGCTGTCGAGTTAGAATATCTTTGCTTACTAAAAGAAAATTTCCAATTTAAATTACAAAGATATATAACCCATAAAAGCAAAGATATTCAACCCCATATGGCTCTTCATACAGCGAAATTTATTTTGTAAAATTTGAACCTTATAAAAGACGGACCTTATGTAAATATAAGATGATTTTGAAAACCATGTATTTTGGAAATGAATTGTTTGACTTAATTATATTGATTTGGAAATTTGGATTTATTTCCTAAATTTATTATTTTGGAAACTTTGGAACTAAAGATATTTGATTTGAGAAGAAATAATTTGGTGAATTGTATATGATTTTGAAATGGAACTGATATTGAAACAAATTGAAATTTGAGAACCTTATGTTACTAAAAACTTGATTTGGGAGTTGTCGAACTTATATAAAATTGATTTGTATGAGTATGAAATTGATTCGAAAACTATAGATTTGAAAAGGTACTCAATTTGAAAGTGAAATCTTATATAATTGAAGTCTATATAAGTATGATTTGATATACTATTGATTTTGGAAAGTATTTGATTTGAAAATTAAATCTTATATATAATGGATTTTATATAAGTACGATATTTGAAAGTGATTTGAAAAGGTACTATATGATACATATTTTCGAAGTAAAGATATGAAAAGTGCCTTCCGCTTGATATCCGATTTGTGGCCACATCTTGGATTCATTCTATCGATATTATTCTCTCTGATTTTCGGTTTTCCGGATATGATACTCGAGTGTCCTTCGAATTCCATGGCGTTACCCATGGTCTTACAAACTCGACTGCATAGCGTAATTCGTAAGGCAGTGATTGCTTAAAAGGTACGGATGTTTCCTGGGGGATCCAGGCGTAACCATTGTGTATCTGTGATCTATGGTCGTGTTAGTGGCGTAATCCGCAAGGCAGAGATTGCTTACGAGGTATGGATGTTTCCTGGGGGATCTAGGCGTAACCATTTTTATGTATCCTGCGGTCCACAGTTTTGTTGCATGGCGAAATTCGCAAGGCAGTGAATGCTTAAAAGGTACGGATGTTTCCTGGGGGACCCAGGCGTAACCATTGTGTATCTGCGATCCATGATTTGATTCGTTTTTGATTGGATTGTACTTTCCATATCTGTTTTTAAAAGTTTTTCCAGTATTTTCACTGGGTGTTGAAACAGGTCTACTAAGTACTTGGAGAATTCTAGTTTTGCGCCTGATCAACGCACTACCAGAGTCTACAAGAACAAGGATAAACTTGTTAAGACATCGAGTTATAAAAGTATCTTCGAAATAAAATTTGTTTCGTTATAAAAAAATATTTTATTATAAGAGTATTTCCAAAAAAAAAATTTGTATTAATATTTGAAATTGAAATTCTTATGGTCCTAAATTAATTATTCGTGCCCGATACTATTCTTTTGAATCTACCTTATCTGCTCAGCTTTATTTATTCACCTATATTCTGTTTTTCCAAGTCCTCCTTCTTTTCCTGGTTGACTATATCTTTTTTTTAAATAATTATTGATTTCTTAATAATATTTGAAAAGTATCTTGAGATAAATTAATAAATTTATGAATTATGGATTTAATGTTTTCAAATAACTTCTTTGTAAATATAAGTAATAATGTAAATAACTGTTTTCAAATAGTTTTTATATATTTATAAAGATATTATTTAAACATATAAAAGGTATTGATAAATGAGGCAAGAATTTACAAATGGATTTTTGAAAAGTATTAAAGTATTAAAGATAATTGATTGCAAATGAAGTTTTCATATGAATATTTCAAGTAAAATTTATATAGTTTTAAATTAATTGTTTAATCTTAACCTTCAATCTATTTTTCTTTCTGGTTGTTTCTATTCTCCTACCTCCTTTCTTTTCGAGGATGAAAAGTTTTGAGTGGGGGAGAGTGTAACGACCCGTAAATTTTAATAATTTTTATGACGTAAAAAAAAATTATTTGTGAAATTTTAAACAATAAAATTTGAAAATAAAAATTTACTATTTGGAATACGTCTATTTTAATATAGCAACTGGTAAATTTTCATCTGATAATATTGAAGTTTATTTTCCTGTGAAATTTTAGTTCAAATCAAACCGGTTAATAACAGTGAATTTAAAAGTTTTCCGAAACCAAAATATGTCAACAGGATAAAATTCATTCAGAGCATTCTGAATCAGACTGCGAAATTCGTTTCGCGAAATTTGGACTTCTATTGCTCCGTTTATCTTAATTCTGGCAAAATAGCAGCATTTCTGGTACCAATTATCGACTTTTGACCGGATGATCGTACCACTAATATCTGTGTACCGTTTTGATCGTCTCGTCGTACTGATCTCCATGGTATATTCAACTCTGCATTTCGAGGTCCGGTACGCGACAGAAGCAGTAATCTATTCGTTGTAACGACACCGTTAACTGTGATCGTTAATTGTGACCGTTAATCTTCCTTCGGTTTCAAATATTGAAATGTGTTGCCCAAGAAAAAAAATTTATTGCTTTTATTTGCCGGTTCAATATGTTGCCGTTCAAATTTCATTTATCTCTGCATATTGTTCTCTGCCTTTTTATATTCACTACCTTCCATCTTCCCATTCTCTTCTTTGCGGTCTCACGGTTCCTTTTATATTTTTGTTACCTTCTCCTTTCCCCTGCTTTCTTCCCCACCCACACGTCAGCGGTCTCCAACCCACCATCGCCAACCCTCAGCCTCCCTTCCCCACTGCCGCACCTACCCAGATCTCCACCAATTCCTCTCCTCCCTCACGCCTATTCTATTTTCTTCCTCTCCCCTCTTCTTTTATTTTCTTTCCTTCCTCGTCATTCTGGCTTACAGGAAACCATCGTGGCCTCTACCCTTTTACCTTCCGCCTTCACATGAGCCTACCGTGTTCGTCCCACCACCGCCAAGCCCAGTCAGAGAACCACCCACCGCGAGCAGCACTCAACCAACCACTTTGGCCTTCCCATGCGACAGCCCTCGCCTCCCTCCTCCAAACCCGTCACTAAGCCGTGCCTCCGCCTGCTAGTGATCCCTCACGCAACAGCCACCTTGCAAGCTTCTCCTTCCACCACCTTCTCCCTCCCGCCTTGAGATCTGAGCCTCCTCCCAAGCTTCTCGTGGCCGAACGCAGAACGCATCTACCCTACCACCCTTTCGTGCCTCAACCTTGCCGTGAGTATATGTGTTTACAAGTTTATAGATTTATAGTATACTTATATATACTGATTTATGTATATATCGATTTAAATTTTCTTGCGTGTGTATATATACGGTTTATATTTGACCTGAGTTACATATATATATAATTGTATAGACAAGATAATTTCGGTGTTTTATATTTGCAACCTTTATTTGTATATATGTTATATATATAGACCATCTAATATATGTCTGCTGATATATATACAGTGTTTACGTTATATGTATTAGTCTGTTTACTTTATATAAAAGTATATTTATATAAGTGTTGATTTGAAGATAAGATTTGTATAAAGTTGTATTTGCTTTTACTGTCTGTTGTACATACATATATTAGTTATGTAGTTTGGTCCTATGTATATTGTTAGTTATAGTATTTTGGGTTGCTTTGTTAACATATATATATTTTAATAATATAAATATTTCTAAATTTTATAATACAAAGAAAAATTTGGTTGCAAGTATGTCTATACTTACTGCTTGCTGCGTGTATATGAAATGAGTTTTATAGATTCTTGTTTATTTATATATATATATATATTTTGTAATAAATATATTAAGTTATATACTTATAATATATATATGGCTACTCTTCCGAAGTTTACAGTATATATTAGAGTTTATATATAGGTTATTGGCTCTTAGTTTGTTTACAGAATAGATATATTACACTTTAATAGTAAATAACTGTAAGATCTTTAAAGTCTATGTTATATATACTGTAACGTCCCAGATTTTCACGTTCGAAGATCGACATCCATACTTTACATCGTACTCGAATGTCGTAGATTCGAGCGTTCAAATCCGAGTCGCCGGAGCTTATAACACAGTTAAGTAAATAACACAGCGGAAGAAATGAATAATACATTGATATACAATATCTGATACAACAGATTGATACAATGAATATCTATACACATCAGAGATATGATACAACAAATAGCAGCGGAAAAGAAAACGATAACATCAGCAGCGGATAATCTCCATCTTCAAAACACTAATCCAGAAATAGCTTGAACTCCCAATAACGATACACCAAGATAAGCAAGTGCAGTCCGATCCAAAGACTGAACTAGCTCCAGATAACCTACTAATCTGACTATCTGAAAAACCAAACTCTAGACTGCTCGTGTAGAAAAATTTTGAGCATCCAGAGTTTAGGAAAGAAACAATAAACTCCGGATCAGTCATGGGACTGGTGTGAGCAACAAAAACAGTTTATCTTTAAAACAAATAGCAGAGAATTTTAAAGTCAATTCGCAATGCTTTTGGAAAATGAAACTACCATAAGACCTCCCACCACACACACAATGCAAACGCAGAATTGGAGGAGATTTCTTCTTATGATAGTCAAAGATGCTTACTACGCAAAATCAAATCATTTGATATTATTACTAGTGCATAGTGTAGAAAACAATTTCGAAAGTAGAATATAAATCTTAGCCAGCATAGACATTTCGCACTTATGCCTACTATAGCTACCATGTTCAATAGCAGGTTACCACCACATTCCATGGCAGGTAATACAACAAAAACCGTACAGGGCTCGTATTGTTTTGTTTGGATTTCCAACAAATGGTCAGGCTAAGGAACTTCCTATTCCACGAAAGAAACGCCTCTGGCGGGACGTTCCGAGAACCAACTGTTCTCTGCCAAACAAGGCCGGCAACCCCTTTTCCCAAGGGATAAAAGAAACCTCAGATATGCCACCCCCGGTCCTTTGGGACCTTTAACTGAGCGCTCGATAACCAACATCACACATCATAAAGAAAGTGTATCCACATGAGTAAGTATCTGGGCTCCATACCATGATACTACCCTTTTCCAGAAGGAATGGTCATACCATAGGGGAGCTACCCCTGAAAACCTTGCCGCACAATTCCTGTTTCGACCATTACCGGGTTGTGAGGCTCGACGAAGTCTCGTCCACAAAGCTACGCTTTTTCAAAAAGCCACGCTTTGGGTCAACAGATGATCAACCTATGATCACAAAGATAAATGATCAAACAAATGATCATATCACAAATGATCAAACATTGATCATCACACAGCAACACTCAGCATGCCACATTACCAAATTGGGATATATCGCTGATAACTTCAACTACATAACCTCTGAGCTCGTACGTCTCAGAGAAGGGTGTTAAGCTAAGAGAATAAATTCTCCGCCACCAAACAGAAATGTATTTGAAAGAAATCGGCTTTATATCTCAAAGTGTAATGTCAGACATGTATCCATACAAGTCTGTTCCGGGTTCGAACAGAACCGAAGGCACTTCTCACGAAGCCCTTGCAAATCCGGATAATTTCCAATCACGTCCGGACTTCCCGTCACAAAAGAGTGATATAAATCTCTATACCGGAGCAACTCAGTGCAGAGACATTCGACAGGTTGTCCTTTCATTTTCGAAAATATCCGGTCTTCATCACCGATCTTCAAATGCGATCCATATACGACGTATCACTATTCGGAATGGGTTATACGACCCAAAGGTCCTTTCCCGGCTAACCCGAATAGTGAGCGAAATATTTAAAAACATACGGATATTGGGATTTCAATTAAGTCACAACTTAAACCCAAACTTTCTTTTCAAATGGTTTAACAAATTACCATTTCAAATCTTTTAAACAAAAAGATTCATTTTAACAACCTTCAATGGTTTAAAACAATTTCCACACTTTAATCTTTTAAATAAAAGATTTAATCATAGATTTTCCAAATTAATTCCCATTTCAATTTGATTAACTCGTTAAATCTTTAAATCAAAGATTTAACTTATAGCTTTCAAAACAATTTCATTTCGAATGGTTTAAACAAAACATTATTTTAAATCTGTTAAAAATAAACAGATTCAATTCATAGCTTTCAAAAAGAATTCATTCATAACTTGGAAAAACATTTTTCAATTCGTACTTGAAATTCCTTTAAATTGGAATTTCATTTCTTATATATATGAAAGCTTTAATCATTTGAAAACAAACAGTTTTCATTCTGGAAATCTGATTCATTTATACGAGTCAAGGTTCTTAGTTTAAATTCAAATTCCCAACTTATACTTTTAAAATGGTTTAATTCATACAAACACATTTATATCATCTTTAATCCATAGTTTCAAATCATAGGATTCAATTTCAAACTTGAATTCAAATTTAAATCAAATTATTTAAATTTTCAAAACTCGATTAAGTTATTCAAAATAACTTTTATCTTTGAAATTATATTTCAAAAGCTTTCCACTTCAAACCCAAATTTAAAATTTCAAAATCAATTGAAATTAAAAATGTTAATTTCAAAAACAATCAAATTTACATTATTTGTGACTTAACCGATTTCCACGTGAAATCCATATTTGTGTGTGTAAAAGTGTAGTCCAGGGGTTTCACACAATAGTGCAACACAATGAATCATCACAGATCAAAATACATGATATAGTTGATAAGCGATATAACTATAACGCTTATCGTTTAGGCACAGATCACAGATATATAAATATCACAGATAATGAATTACATCACAGATTAAAACACAAATCAGGGTATATAACAAAGCATCATATATCAGGGATATCAAACAATCAAATCATCCAATAGAATCCAAATATCCATAGGTAAGGTCAAGTATTCAATAGTTATTTATAAGCAGAATCAATTAATCGTTTAATCCTAATAATTCAATTAATTCCCAGTTAAATGAATTTATTATCAGATTCTGATTGATTGATTTCAAATCATTAATTACCAATCTATCTAATGATTTTCTTAATTTAATTAACTTGGATTTATCAAAATATCCATAATTAATTACAATAAGCGATTAATCCTTAATTATTTTTTTTTTGGGAAGACTTGCATAAAATTGTTTCTATCTCAAAATTAAGAAATCTCAACTCGGATCTGTTCCAATTATCTATCTCAGTTTGTATTTGGCATATATGGAAAGAAAGAAATGATAGGATATTTCTTAATAGATTTAATGACACTTCGCAGTTATGCTCTAAGATTTATCAAACAGTGAGTATTAGAATGGTTAAGTCTAAGCACTTCAAGCACTTGAAAGATACGTCGAACACAATTGCTAACAAATGGGGATTTACCTCGATAAGCTAGTCAGGGTTTCTTCGGGTTGATCATATGTATTGCTCCTCCTCGCTGCGTCCTTCTTGTGCCTTGATTCAGGTTTTTCTGCATCCTGTATTATCTTTACATTCATCTTACATCTATTTAATTTACATCTTACTTAATTACTTTCAAGCCTATTTGACCTAGTCTGTAAGCCTTAGAATGCAGGAATTATAGCTGATCCGCCATCTCTCTATTTGGTTCTCCACCTATTTTAACATATCTCGAGTTATTTTCAGAAGTCATAATTATCTTTAACATAGGAGAGTCAAAGACTTAGCTTGTTTGTTCTGAGAGGACTGGTTTCCTGTGGTTTCTTTCTCAGAGGCGAGTTCGAAGGCACCATATAGCGTCCAAAGATTCCATCTTTTGACAGTCGGAGACTCCTTGAGCTTAGTCCTTCTGATCTAAAGGCAGTGACTTCTAGAAATCGAAGCCTTCAGTGTCGATTGATGATTTCTTGTCTTCAGTTCCTGTTTTGCGTTCTATACCCTACAGATCTGTTGTTAGAATCCATTCCAAGATAAAAGGTTCTACCTTTACGGGTTTAGAACACTTATCTGTTGCTGCTCTCTCTCGTGTAGGATCTGATTAGCGGAATAGAGTTCCCTGGCGTGCTTCTTGCTTAGTCGTGGCCTAGCGGAAGGTTTTTGAAGCTGATTAGAGTTCGAGTTTGTTTTCACTTCCTCGCCGCCATTAATGTTTCCTCACCTTTGTGTTCGAGAGGAGTAAATGAAGTGGCTTCTCAAGTGAAGGCTCGCAGTTTCTACTTTTTCGAGTAGTCTGGAAGCTTCTAGCGGGTTTGGGTGTTTGTTTTGTTTTGCTTATTTTGGTTTTTGGTCTTGTTTTTTTAGCTAATATAAGATATTAGGCCTGGTTTTGTTGGTTGTTTGGGTTATGTCGGATTTGTATATTCTTTTGTTTTCTTGGTTATTAATAGAAAGTTTGAACCCTTCTTCAAAAAAAAAAATCCTTAATTATTTTCATTAAGTAATTACATTTAACAATTTATAATTGATTATCTAAATTAATTAATTCAATTAATTATTAACATTAATCACTTTAATCAATCCTTAATAATCCTTAGTTAATTATCTTTATTAACCAACAATATTTCTTTAATTGCTTACTTAAGGGAATTTCTTAGATTTAAATTATTAATCATTTCTGATTAAATTAAATTATGAATTACACATCAATAAGTTTCATTAACTTTTAAAAATAATTTATCCTTATTAATGATTTTATTAATTACTTTCTTATGTTTGAAAACATTTATTTCCAATACTTTGGTTTTAGAAGAAATTTTAAAGAGTTAAAACCAAATACTAAAATATTTAAACTTATTTTAAACAACAAGTTTAATCTGCAACTACCTTATACAGGACCCAGCTAAGAAAATCCCGAGTCCAAACGCAGAAACTTCCGTGTCATTCCCGAAGTAAACCCAACTCCAACATCTTCGAGTTGCCCCCGAAACACACGCGAGCTTCCCTTCGAGTTTCCCATCGTCTTCTCCAAACCAACCTTCCCCAGTGCACACACCTAACCCCGTGCACATGTACGACGCCGGCAAGCGAACTCAGGCAACTCCACGTTGTCGAACAAGTGGACGTTCGTCCACACATCCATTTTTGATCGCCAGATCTCCAACGTCGTCTCGAATTCGAAATCGCGACATAAATTCAAACCTGAGAAACAACTGGCACACTTCAACCAACCCTGGCAACGCCTCGACCTCGACCTCCCGATCGTTAGAAACTCTGGAATTCCAGCCTAGCTTTTTCCAACAACCTCTCTACCCTCACCCAAACGCGCGTGCAACTCGGTCGATCCATGGTGACGAGATCACCTCGTTTACAGACCATTCCAATTCGAACTTAGAAACCCTAAACTCGACTTGTCCAAACAATTTATGCAATAGATAATTTTTTTAGCATTTTTCCTGAATTCGTAGATCATCATACTAGCCTCACAACGAAATTCAACATCTAGAATTAACTTGATCAACAGAAATTGATAAAGAAGCATTTTTGGTTCATCTCAGAACTGCACCTAAGATACTAAATTAAAAATCAACATATTAAGTTTAAAAATCCTATCTTTGTATGCTTATTAAATTTATAAAATCAAATCGATAGTTTAAATTTCTTGAATCAATAACCTGATTTCTTATTTGTCTGTAAAATAAGTTTACAGGGTCAAGTTCTTGCATTTTTAAGCTAAAAGGAATCCGGATTATGGTTTATCTTTAAACAAACTTAATTAGTTTAAAAATCCTAAATTAAAGATGTTCATATGAAAATTTATAGAATTTTCTTTATTTATGTTTACTCTGTAAACCTGGAACACTTATCTGCCTTTAACAAACATACTCACTGTTCTTGCCATGACTATATATACAAACAACATACACGTACACATATTTATAACATAGAGAAAATCCAAATGTATGCATAAACAAAGTAACTTAAATCTCAGACTTCACAAGCAACAGATAAATATATTCAAACCATTTAGATTTTGGGAGTTACTCACTGTGATCAAAGATAGATTTAGGTGGGAAGTTTGCTCACAAGCAAAAATAAACAGATTCAAGGAGGAGATTGCTCACCTGGAAAATCTGACAGAAAAGAACAGAGGAAGAACTTGATATTTAGTTTGATTTTACTTCCAGACTTCAATCTTCGATCAAGTTAAAGCTTGCTGTTATTTTGATTCCAGAAATTTGTTGTTCAAGTTTGGACTTTGTTTAAATTTTAGTTGATATTCACTTTAGTTTTCTTGGCTTTGAAGAGATGAAAAATGAAAAGTTGAGGTATAAAAGAAAGCAAGTTTGCAGGCTATCTTTTATTTTATTTATACAATAGGGTGGCTGATGGTTCTCTTGGGTACGGGGTGAGATGATCTTGCTTATAGCATGGGTGAAGTGTTTGTACAGGTATTGTTGGAGGTATGGCTGAGGTTGCTTAAGTCATGCGTTTGATACCTTGTTTATTTATTTATTTATTTTTTTCTTTATGTTTGCCTAGTTTGTTTCGGCTGGAAGATAGTTGTGGTGACTTTGTTTTCTTACTTGTTTTATTATTTCTCCTACTTCTTATTTTATTCTACATCTTTTGTTTTGTTTTGTTTTTACTTGCATCATTTTAAAGTTGAAACTTTGTTGTTAAATTTTTGTCATGTGTTGTTTATTCCTCTTTGTTTTATTGTCTTATTTTTATTCCTCTTTTATTTTAACTTTTGTTCAAGTTGTATTTGTTATTTTATTACTTTACAATGTAATTGAATTTCTAATTTATTCTATTTCAAACATTTTACTTGAATATTATCATCATCATTTATTTTACAATTTAAACTCAAATAGAATATATATCAATATATTTATTATTTTCAAATTCACTCATATTTGAATACGGGGAAACTCGCTCCAATTTTCTAATTAAATTTACAAATTTTTATCCAAAAATTTATTTAATTACTAAATTTAATTCAAAAATTCAATAAATCATTAATTTAAATTAAATTAAAATCTAGGGTCGTTACAAACTTCCCCCCTTAAAATAATTTCGTCCTCGAAATTCGTAGGCACGAAAACAACAGAGATAGACAGATTCGATCTCCGATAACTCCTCGAACACAAGATACAGATTCCGAATACAAGTAGGAATATCTCAGAATACATACCAATTTGTCCCTCTTCGGACTTCGGTATTCAAAAGAAATTACAATAGAATTTCAAATTCGGTTTTAAACGATATCGTTTTAATTGATTCAATTCAATTTACCCTCATATTTTATTATTCAATTTAATTCAATTTAAAATTCCAATTTCAAATTCATTAAGGTTTAAATCCAAAAGGCTGATAAGAAGTCGATGAAGATACGAAATAAGAATCTCCTACAACGGTTCGTAGAGCCATCATCACACTGAAACTTCTTCTTGTAGCTGATACGAAGCAATCAAAAGAATTGAAAGACGAATCAAAGGATATTGATAAGAAAGTTGTTTCCACTGTCGTAGGGTATTGACCATTTATAGTCGTATTTCCTGTCTCCTATCTCGTCTTCTTCTTGCACTCATACTCACTATCAGTGGATAGTAAGAGAATTTACTGAGACGTTCAGACGGATATCTTAGAGATTACTCATTCTAGAGTTTACTTCACCCTATCTCTAATGAGCTACTTAACGTGTTATACTCCTAAGCTAAAGTTCAACCTTAGCTCTGATACCAAATGTAACGTCCCAGATTTTCGCGTTCGAAGATCGACATCCATACTTTACATCGTACTCGAATGTCGTAGATTCGAGCGTTCAAATCCGAGTCGCCGAAGCTTATAACACAGTTAAGTAAATAACACAGCAGAAGAAATGAATAATACATTGATATACAATATCTGATACAACAGAGTGATACAATGAATATCTATACACATCAGAGATATGATACAACAAATAGCAGCGGAAAAGAAAACGATAACATCAGCAGCGGATAATCTCCATCTTCAAAACACTAATCCAGAAATAGCTTGAACTCCCAATAACGATACACCAAGATAAGCAAGTGCAGTCCGATCCAAAGACTGAACTAGCTCCAGATAACCTACTAATCTGACTATCTGAAAAACCAAACTCTAGACTGCTCGTGTAGAAAAATTTTGAGCATCCAGAGTTTAGGAAAGGAACAATAAACTCCGGATCAGTCATGGGACTGGTGTGAGCAACAAAAACAGTTTATCTTTAAAACAAATAGCAGAGAATTTTAAAGTCAATTCGCAATGCTTTTGGAAAATGAAACTACCATAAGACCTCCCACCACACACACAATGCAAACGCAGAATTGGAGGAGATTTCTTCTTATGATAGTCAAAGATGCTTACTACGCAAAATCAAATCATTTGATATTATTACTAGTGCATAGTGTAGAAAACAATTTCGAAAGTAGAATATAAATCTTAGCCAGCATAGACATTTCGCACTTATGCCTACTATAGCTACCATGTTCAATAGCAGGTTACCACCACATTCCATGGCAGGTAATACAACAAAAACCGTACAGGGCTCGTATTGTTTTGTTTGGATTTCCAACAAATGGTCAGGCTAAGGAACTTCCTATTCCACGAAAGAAACGCCTCTGGCGGGACGTTCCGAGAACCAACTGTTCTCTGCCAAACAAGGCCGGCAACCCCTTTTCCCAAGGGATAAAAGAAACCTCAGATATGCCACCCCCGGTCCTTTGGGACCTTTAACCGAGCGCTCGATAACCAACATCACACATCATAAAGAAAGTGTATCCACATGAGTAAGTATCTGGGCTCCATACCATGATACTACCCTTTTCCAGAAGGAATGGTCATACCCTAGGGGAGCTACCCCTGAAAACCTTGCCGCACAATTCCTGTTTCGACCATTACCGGGTTGTGAGGCTCGACGAAGTCTCGTCCACAAAGCTACGCTTTTTCAAAAAGCCACGCTTTGGGTCAACAGATGATCAACCTATGATCACAAAGATAAATGATCAAACAAATGATCATATCACAAATGATCAAACATTGATCATCACACAGCAACACTCAACATGCCACATTACCAAATTGGGATATATCGCTGATAACTTCAACTACATAACCTCTGAGCTCGTACGTCTCAGAGAAGGGTGTTAAGCTAAGAGAATAAATTCTCCGCCACCAAACAGAAATGTATTTGAAAGAAATCGGCTTTATATCTCAAAGTGTAATGTCAGACATGTATCCATACAAGTTTGTTCCGGGTTCGAACAGAACCGAAGGCACTTCCCACGAAGCCCTTGCAAATCCGGATAATTTCCAATCACGTCCGGACTTCCCGTCACAAAAGAGTGATATAAATCTCTATACCGGAGCAACTCAGTGCAGAGACATTCGACAGGTTGTCCTTTCATTTTCGAAAATATCCGGTCTTCATCACTGATCTTCAAATGCGATCCATATACGAGGTATCACTATTCGGAATGGGTTATACGACCCAAAGGTCCTTTCCCGGCTAACCCGAATAGTGAGCGAAATATTTAAAAACATACGGATATTGGGATTTCAATTAAGTCACAACTTAAACCCAAACTTTCTTTTCAAATGGTTTAACAAATTACCATTTCAAATCTTTTAAACAAAAAGATTCATTTTAACAACCTTCAACGGTTTAAAACAATTTCCACACTTTAATCTTTTAAATAAAAGATTTAATCACAGATTTTCCAAATTAATTCCAATTTCAATTTGATTAACTCGTTAAATCTTTAAATCAAAGATTTAACTTATAGCTTTCAAAACAATTTCATTTCGAATGGTTTAAACAAAACATTATTTTAAATCTGTTAAAAATAAACAGATTCAATTCATAGCTTTCAAAAAGATTTCATTCATAACTTGGAAAAACATTTTTCAATTCGTACTTGAAATTCCTTTAAATTGGAATTTCATTTCTTATATATATGAAAGCTTTTATCATTTGAAAACAAACAATTTTCATTCTGGAAATCTGATTCATTTATACGAGTCAAGGTTCTTAGTTTAAATTCAAATTCCCAACTTATACTTTTAAAATGGTTTAATTCATACAAACACATTTATATCATCTTTAATCCCTAGTTTCAAATCATAGGATTCAATTTCAAACTTGAATTCAAATTTAAATCAAATTATTTAAATTTTCAAAACTCGATTAAGTTATTCAAAATAACTTTTATCTTTGAAATTATATTTCAAAAGCTTTCCACTTCAAACCCAAATTTCAAATTTCAAAATCAATTGAAATTAAAAATGTTAATTTCAAAAACAATCAAATTTACATTATCTGTGACTTAACCGATTTCCACGTGAAATCCATATTTGTGTGTGTAAAAGTGTAGTCCAGGGGTTTCACACAATAGTGCAACACAATGAATCATCACAGATCAAAATACAGGATATAGTTGATAAGCGATATAACTATAACGCTTATCGTTTAGGCACAGATCACAGATATATAAATATCACAGATAATGAATTACATCACAGATTAAAACACAAATCAGGGTATATAACAAAGCATCATATATCAGGGATATCAAACAATCAAATCATCCAATAGAATCCAAATATCCATAGGTAAGGTCAAGTATTCAATAGTTATTTATAAGCAGAATCAATTAATCGTTTAATCCTAATAATTCAATTAATTCCCAGTTAAATGAATTTATTATCAGATTCTGATTGATTGATTTCAAATCATTAATTACCAATCTATCTAATGATTTTCTTAATTTAATTAACTTGGATTTATCAGAATATCCATAATTAATTACAATAAGCGATTAATCCTTAATTATTTTCATTAAGTAATTACATTTAACAATTTATAATTGATTATCTAAATTAATTAATTCAATTAATTATTAACATTAATCACTTTAATCAATCCTTAATAATCCTTAGTTAATTATCTTTATTAACCAACAATATTTCTTTAATTGCTTACTTAAGGGAATTTCTTAGATTTAAATTATTAATCATTTCTGATTAAATTAAATTATGAATTACACATCAATAAGTTTCATTAACTTTTAAAAATAATTTATCCTTATTAATGATTTTATTAATTACTTTCTTATGTTTGAAAACATTTATTTCCAATACTTTGGTTTTAGAAGAAATTTTAAAGAGTTAAAACCAAATACTAAAATATTTAAACTTATTTTAAACAACAAGTTTAATCTGCAACTACCTTATAAAGGACCCAGCTAAGAAAATCCCGAGTCCAAACGCAGAAACTTCCGTGTCATTCCCGAAGTAAACCCAACTCCAACATCTTCGAGTTGCCCCCAAAACACACGCGAGCTTCCCTTCGAGTT
The DNA here is from genome assembly GCA_030737815.1 of Allium fistulosum. Classification (NCBI taxonomy): domain Eukaryota; kingdom Viridiplantae; phylum Streptophyta; class Magnoliopsida; order Asparagales; family Amaryllidaceae; genus Allium; species Allium fistulosum. The sequence goes on from CM060902.1 coordinate 102,062,879, forward strand.
TCCCATCGTCTTCTCCAAACCAACTTTCCCCAGTGCACACACCCAACCCCGTGCACATGTACGACACCGGCAAGCGAACTCAGGCAACTCCACGTTGTCGAACAAGTCGACGTTCGTCCACACATCCATTTTTGATCGCCAGATCTCCAACGTCGTCTCGAATTCGAAATCGCGACATAAATTCAAACCTGAGAAACAACTGGCACACTTCAACCAACCCTGGCAACGCCTCGACCTCGACCTCCCGATCGTTAGAAACTCTGGAATTCCGGCCTAGCTTTTTCCGACAACCTCTCTACCCTCACCCAAACGCGCGTGCAACTCGGTCGATCCATGGTGACGAGATCACCTCGTTTACAAACCATTCCAATTCGAACTTAGAAACACTAAACTCGACTTGTCCAAACAATTTATGCAATAGATAATTTTTTTAGCATTTTTCCTGAATTCGTAGATCATCATACTAGCCTCACAACGAAATACAACATCTAGAATTAACTTGATCAACAGAAATTGATAAAGAAGCATTTTTGGTTCATCTCAGAACTGCACCTAAGATACTAAATTAAAAATCAACATATTAAGTTTAAAAATCCTATCTTTGTATGCTTATTAAATTTATAAAATCAAATCGATAGTTTAAATTTCTTGAATCAATAACCTGATTTCTTATTTGTCTGTAAAATAAGTTTACAGGGTCAAGTTCTTGCATTTTTAAGCTAAAAGGAATCCGGATTATGGTTTATCTTTAAACAAACTTAATTAGTTTAAAAATCCTAAATTAAAGATGTTCATATGAAAATTTATAGAATTTTCTTTATTTATGTTTACTCTGTAAACCTGGAACACTTATCTGCCTTTAACAAACATACTCACTGTTCTTGCCATGATTATATATACAAACAACATACACGTACACATATTTATAACATAGAGAAAATCCAAATGTATGCATAAACAAAGTAACTTAAATCTCAGACTTCACAAGCAACAGATAAATATATTCAAACCATTTAGATTTTGGGAGTTACTCACTGTGATCAAAGATAGATTTAGGTGGGAAGTTTGCTCATAAGCAAAAATAAACAGATTCAAGGAGGAGATTGCTCACCTGGAAAATCTGACAGAAAAGAACAGAGGAAGAACTTGATATTTAGTTTGATTTTACTTCCAGACTTCAATCTTCGATCAAGTTAAAGCTTGCTGTTATTTTGATTCCAGAATTTTGTTGTTCAAGTTTGGACTTTGTTTAAATTTTAGTTGATATTCACTTTAGTTTTCTTGGCTTTGAAGAGATGAAAAATGAAAAGTTGAGGTATAAAAGAAAGCAAGTTTGCAGGCTATCTTTTATTTTATTTATACAATAGGGTGGCTAATGGTTCTCTTGGGTACGGGGTGAGATGATCTTGCTTATAGCATGGGTGAAGTGTTTGTACAGGTATTGTTGGAGGTATGGCTGAGGTTGCTTAAGTCATGCGTTTGATACCTTGTTTATTTATTTATTTATTTTTTTCTTTATGTTTGCCTAGTTTGTTTCGGCTGGAAGATAGTTGTGGTGACTTTGTTTTCTTACTTGTTTTATTATTTCTCCTACTTCTTATTTTATTCTACATCTTTTGTTTTGTTTTGTTTTTACTTGCATCATTTTAAAGTTGAAACTTTGTTGTTAAATTTTTGTCATGTGTTGTTTATTCCTCTTTGTTTTATTGTCTTATTTTTATTCCTCTTTTATTTTAACTTTTGTTCAAGTTGTATTTGTTATTTTATTACTTTACAATGTAATTGAATTTCTAATTTATTCTATTTCAAACATTTTACTTTAATATTATCATCATCATTTATTTTACAATTTAAACTCAAATAGAATATATATCAATATATTTATTATTTTCAAATTCACTCATATTTGAATACGGGGAAACTCGCTCCAATTTTCTAATTAAATTTACAAATTTTTATCCAAAAATTTATTTAATTACTAAATTTAATTCAAAAATTCAATAAATCATTAATTTAAATTAAATTAAAATCTAGGGTCGTTACATATACAGTCGGTCTGACATCATATATATTTATTTTATATAGGCTATATGTATAAACTGTTGTTCATATATTACATAAGTTATAGATTGGTATTATACTGGTTTCATAAAGTGGTATATATAACTATTTGTTTACTTGTCTGGTTTTGTATATTTGGGTTGGTTTTAAATTTATATATATTATATTGAGTATATAAATAGATGTATATTTCCCTGTTATATAAAGTTTATATATTTTATATATAGTTTATATAATCTGATTTTTATTAGTTGCTAAGTATAATAGGTTCTGTTTTGCTTTATACATATGTAAGTTATAGTATGTATGATTTCAAATCTGTTACGTATTATATTATGTATAATATATTTGTGATGAACAATGAAGAACAGTTTTGTTCCTTTGGTTCGTATATTATAAAATACATTCATGTTTGTACATGAGTTGGTTTCAAGTATATAGGAAGGTTTTATTTTATATTCGTGTTTAAAAGTAAACAATGTTTTTATTTTTATTTTATATATATATATATACATATATATAATTTTAATATTCGTCTTAAATTAATATTGATTTCATGGGGAAAATATAATATATATTTCGTCTCTATCTTGATGTTCTGATTTGTTCTCATCAATTCTATTTATCAGCTTGCCCATCAAATTCGTGCCCATTTGTCTTTGTTTTGGAATTCACACTTGGATTCGTAACTCAATTTCATCGTCTATTTCTCTAGCCTCGAAAGGTGAGCAATCACTCACGATTAACATTCTTGTATTTATTAAATTTGATTTCAATTGAAATGACAATTGAAATATGATGCTGTAGTTATTTAAATTTTTATATATGCTATTATCTGTATATGTTCACCTGTGACATCTGACACCAGTATCTAGTATTTATATGCCTGTTATTACTATTATCTGTATATGTTCACCTGTGACATCTGACACCAGTATCTAGTATTTATATGCCTGTTATTACTATTATCTGTATATGTTCACCTATGACATCTGACACCAGTATCTGTTATTTATATTGATGATATATGCCTGTTGTTATATTTTATATTATCTGTTATCACTCTGCAAGTTCCCTGTTAGTATAGAATTCACTATGGGTTGAAATGATACATACCCGAACGGACTTTAGAATAGGAGAATTTCGTTATGGGTTGAAATGATAAACCCAAGCGATTTTCATTTGAATTGAAATTTGGATTACGGGTCGAAATGATATCTACCCGTATATATTTAAATTTTGGATTGAAATGATAAATATCCGTATCACTTAACCATATGATAAATATATATACAGACACCGTTGGTCCATATATATAAATATTTTAAAAATGAATTCTATGGTTTTGGAAAGAAATATATGGTTTTAATAAATGTTGAGCCTTATATTATTATATATAAAATGGAATGATTGATTTAAATACATATAATGTGTTGAGTATTTAAAATATATTTCAAATAGATTTTGGTAATAATTTGAATAAGTTAAGGTTAGAAAGATAATTTGAATTTAGTTGAAATTTTATTCAATAAAGAATTTTATTTAATTAAACCGATTTGAAACTTATTGAAATTGAGATGTAAGATATGATTTATAACTTGAGTTTGATTCATAAGTAATCTAATGAATATCTCTTGTTTAAATAAATTTTAAGGAAATATTTAGTAAAAATGTAATTTAAGGCTAGTTAAATGGTATTGAATTTATTTAGTGAATATTCCCTGATTAAATAATAATGAAGTTAAATCAAGAGCTATGTGAAACTGTTAAATTTAACTTTGAAAATGTTGAATATTAAAACTTTGAAATATATTGAAAATTTAAATGAACTGTTTAGAAATGAATTAAATTGATGAATCGAACTTTAAATAAATTTGAATTTGGAATTTGAAGTTGATTTGAATCGATTTGCTAGACTTGAGGAAATTAAATACTTTACTTTTTAAATCATTTAATATATATATATATATACTATTTTGGAAAATAGATATATTTGAAATGAAATGATATTTGGGTTTTGAAGTAAATATATTTAAAATGGCCATGGTGTCATAGTGTATATTCCCACCTTGTAGATAGTTCTGAAGATCCTTAGAGGATGGTTATCCCAAACATCCTTTAAGTTACTTGTATTTCAGTTGATATTTCACTTGAGTTGGATTTATTAATATAAGAATGTTAATCCTGACTCGAGTGTTTTGTGTTTTGCTTTACGCTCGGGTCAGACCGAGTGATACAGCATTTGAGACTCACCCTTGGAGTTTGGAGCTTCCTTTGGAGATCCAACTATCGCCTCAGCTTTCAGCTCTTCTAGTTGATTCGTTCAGAGAAGTCATCTGTTGTACTGGAGACTTCATTACATTTGAGATATTCTGTTGTATTTTATTTAACTCTGATGTTTATATAGTAGCTTCATGAACTACTATTTTATCTATTCCGCTGCGTATTATTGTATTACTCTGTGTCTGTGATTCTGTGATTGATTTATTTACTGTATATGATGGGTTTTGCCAAATTTAAATTAACAACGCGGTATTTTGAGCAATTCAACTCTGGCATGAGTGTCTACCTATACACTTATAATGGATGCGAATGGTCCAAAATAACGGGTTGTTACACTCGCTTTATCCCACAATAAAGTTCTGCACCTCCATGGCTATAGAATCACTAAGTGCTTTAACTGCATAGATTGGGAGACAATTATTATTTCAAGAAACATCAACTTTGCGATGAAGTTATAACTGTTAGAAATTATTGGTAGTAAAATGTGTTTGGATACAATCCAAAGATAAAACTGATTACAAAGGATGAAATGAAACTGATCGATCCTAAATGGACACAACTAATTAGAATGGCTAGTGAAAACTCTCACATATTAAAGAGAAATTATGATTTTCTCATCAATGTCGAGGAAAGTAATTCCTTAGTTGTCAATAAGTCATTAAGAGTATTGACTCGTTGGCATGATGCGCAAATCCGAGATGAATTCCAAATTAATATCCAAATATGATTTTGGTAGTTGCACTCGAAGGGATATGATCCATCGGCCACTAAAGTGTATATAAAAAGAAGACCAATGTAGTTGGAATATGGTAAGCTACGTTGATAGAATAATATTTTAAATTTTAGTTGTTGAAATTAATGTAATAGATTCGTCATTCAATGTACTTAAGTTAATTCAGATTTAACTTGCTAAATTATCGCTCGATATGATTTTGAGTTTTGGTATATTGACGGTGAAATAGAAATCCTAAATAATGATTTAGAATATGATGCTTGCGCTTAACCAAAATGTCTCTAAGTTAGTGGGAGCGATTCTGAGTTTGTGGTTTATTGGATGAGGATCCAAGAACTGATACTAAAGCATTAGAGTTCAACAAGTATTTTGATAAAAAAATCAAATAGTTTAAATTTTAGTCAAAATGCGGAGGAAGCATTTGTCTATAAGAAAGCAGTGTAAAGGTAATAAAATATTTCAAAACTAAAGCAAACAATAAACTTAGGATTTTTAACGATGTACTCATGTTAAAATCACTTTTGTTTGGTTGTTTAATTCCCGATATTGGATTTGAAATTAACATCTTTTATAATCAGTATAAATGGATATTAGGGTTTTTCCAAACCAATATACCCATACATCATATTAATTTTTAATATAGTCCATGTAAGATATGTTTAGTATGAAGCATGTGAGATGGATTTCTTATGCACTAGGAATATGAATTATCGTACATGTTGTATTGTATATAATATTGCATTTTTCTTATGTATTTGATACATAGGGCATGTAATTAATCCATATTAAATCGCTAAACGATAATTTAGAATGTTCTCGAGTATGTATGAAATACTAGAGAACTGTTTATAGAAACAACGAACTCCATATGAAGGAGTGCATAGACTCGAACTTCATAAGTGATACCGAGCATAGTATATCAATCCCATTCGTATTCAATCTTAAGTTAAGAACCTTAAGTTGGATATGTTTCAAACAGTAAAGTAGTAGTAGATTCAATCAAAGACTAAGTACAGTACCTTCGAATAGCGTTGTGATATAATGAGTATAAATAAATGCACAATTTTATAACTAAGCTAGGATGATCCCAAATGTTGAGAATCATACGATATTTTTATATGATAACTATATTGAATACAGTTCTCAAAAGAACCTAAAGCTTACAAGACATCGAAAAGCGTACTCCAAAGGGCTCTACATGATAAAGGCGGTTCATTAGCATTAGAGAGAGTTAATTAACAAAGTAGACAATTAAAACAATATAGCATACTTTCTCACTAATGGTTTGACCCATTTAGTTTTTAACAAAATCGATCCAAGGAGTTTGAATAAGATTCCATAATGATCCCAAGTGCAATTATGTAACTTGTTATATATATCTAACTCGATAACCAATCTGATCCATAATAAAGGTGTGTGATCTCTGTAATATATGTTATTATATTATGATATAAGTAATGAAGTACTTAATTTAATGTATATTAAGTAGAAAATCCTTAGATGATATGTCATGGATAGTAATTACAATGTGTCGTAATTATCAGAATTTATCACATCAAAAATTACATATTGTTTTAAATATTCCTAGTGAAGATGCTTCAAGAAAGGGTTCTGATTCATCTATTGAGATTAGATTACATAACTCTCCAAATGTTGGTTAGTGTATTACTCATGGTTGCTGGGGCACCAAGGTGTTACGTACTAATTGTTATTGGATAACTATGTAATGACTCATTTAAAAGTTTTTTGGTGGTTAATATAACTAAGGTCAAAAAGTGAATCTCGAAATGATGATGTTACACAGTTCCCTCAACTTGAGAATATTATGGAACTTCAATATGGAAACTTCACTTTTATAGTTAAATCATTGCATGGCAATCTATTAAGCAACTATAGCAGGGCCTAAGTTGAAGCATTGGAAGTAAAACACTAATCAATAGAGAAGTCGTTTCCTTAGTTATAAGAGGGTAAGTATCACAGTCAAATGTAGTCAACTCAAAGTCAAAGTCTTTAGCCAGAGGAGTATGGTTAGGTAATAATTGTTATTATTAAATCAAAGATTTTGTATTTACATTAATCAAGTTGAATGTGGGTGCTATAGGAATTTTGAGCAAAAGCAAATTCCATAAGTCCTAAGAGATGTATTTCTGACGAAATCAATTAGTGTAAATAATCCTTATTACCAGATACCGGTTATAGGCATTTAAGCAAAAACTTCAGCTAAAACATCACATTACTATCTAAGGTGTCGTATAAACATTAATATTCGAATTGTTCTATGTGACGCCCCACCTCTATACCCACGCTAACCAAGAACACTACGATGTAGTGCTGTCAATTAACACGGAGAATAAGGCTATGGAGGAGCGACCATCCATGTAACTTCTTTGTGCGAGCACCGATACGTCAGATAGAATAGAATGCATATCTTTTAAGGAGGAAATCCGACATACCGATACAAACACAAAGCTATCACACGGTGGCTATATATAATCTTCGGAAACAAACATAGAAATAATCATAACATAAATCAGTCACAGACATCCATATCACAAAGGCGGAAGAAGATATGAATAAATATATAACACATGAAAGTGTTCATCAGAGTAGTGGTCAGAAAGATCCACGATAATACAATAGAGTAGCATCACGTGCTATACAAAAGAATAAGTACACAACAAAGAGTCTATATCTCAAAGGTGTACATCCAAAAACTACTAATCTATGTAGTTAGCCAAAAGTCAGAATAATCCTGAAAGGAAGTCAAGCAGAAGCACCTGTAACATCTCGGTCTGACCCGAGTATTATTTATAAGAAAATAATAAACGGATCAGTCTAGCTATAAATATCAGATGATATGGTATAAAGTAAAAGGCATGACATGAACATGTAATAACCATAACGACATACTACTATAAGTATGTAAATGATAATCAACAAAAGATTAATCAATATCACAAGAATCTTCATAAAGATAAAATAGGGTATCATACCCTAAACTTGTATTCATAACAAGTCAATAACTCATGAATTCACCAATGCACAAAAACTGATATCATATCAATGAAAATCATGAAAATTGGTGAAGCACAAAATTCCAGAAATCATCATCAGAAATGTCATGGCCCGCAAATCCGCACCTCTTGATTAACCACTAATCTCCATTGATTAACTCAAAATGAACGGGAATACGAACTATGATGGTTTAAGAAGAAGAAAAAGGCAGAAGAAGAAGAAAAGAGTAGAAGAAGAAGAGAAGAACAACAACAGAACACACATCAGAACAGAAAACAATATCAGAATCTTACACATCGCAGCGGAACAATATACAATAGATAATTACTAGTCTTTTAAAACAAAGAACTATATCAGTTTATACATACATCAATCATCAGAGTCAATATACAACAATGGACAGTTTTATAAACTTGTCCTCCTACAGAATACACAGCGGAATAAATAATTTCAGATACAAATACTACGTCTCGCCATCCAGCTTATCTCCAAAGCTCCAGAATATCCAGAATATCCTGATAATATAACTCTAGGCTGCCCGTGTGGAAAATAGTGGGCACCCAGAGTTTAGAAGGGAACAATAAACTCCGAGTCAGTCATGGTGACTGGTGTGAGATCGTAAAACAGTTTATCTTTAAAACAAACAACAGGAAGTTTTTAAAGTCAATTCGCAATGCTTTTGGAAAATGAAACTACCATAAGACCTCCCACCACACACACAATGCAAACGCAGACTTGGAGGAGATTTCTTCTTATGATAGTCAAAGATGCTTACTACGCAAAATCAAATCACTTTTGATATTATTATTAGTGCATAGTGTAGAAAACATTTCGAAAGTATAATATAAATCTTAGCCAGCATAGGTACCATTATATTATGCCTGCTATAGCTGCCTCCTGAGGAGACAGGTTATACAATTGAAATCGTAAAGGCTCGTATTGTTTCTTTGGATTTCCAACAAATGGTCAGGCTAAGGAACTTCCTATCCACGATGGGTACGTCCCTGGAATAGACGACCCGAGAACCTAACCGGATCTCTGCCAACACAAGGCCGGGTTACCTCTGCAAAAATAGGTAACTACTGACACGCATATGCCATCCCCCGATCGTCACCGATCTTCCCGAGGATCCCCGATTCGCAACAAACCACATAGATAATAATAATGCAGTAACCACAGAGGTTAAGTATCTGGGCTCCATACCATGATACCACCTTTATCCAGAAGGAATGACATACACTAAGGGGCGCTACTCCCTAGAACCTTGCCGCATCCTTCCTGTTTCGACCATTTCCGGGGTGTGAGGCTCGATGAAGTCTCGTCCACAAAGCTACGCTTTCTACAAAAAGCCCTGCTTCGGGTCAAACAAAATGATCAACCTATGATCACCAAGATATAAGATCAAACAAATGATCATATCACAAATGATCAAACACTGATCATTTCACAGCAACACTCAGTATGCCACGTTACCAAATTGGGATATATCGCTGATAAATTTCAACTACATAACCTCTGAGCTCGTACGTCTCAGAGAAGGGTGTTAAGCTAAGAGAATAAATTCTCCGCCACCAACAGAAATGTATTTGAAAGAAATCAGCTTTATATCTCAAATTGTAACGTCAGACACACAATCCATACAAGTCTGTTCCGGGATCGAACAGAACCGAAGGCACTTCTCACGAAGCCCTTACATTTCCGGATAATTTTCTAATCACGTCCGGACTTCCCGTCACTAAGGGTGATAAAACCTCTAAACCGGAGATCAGCCGATGTAGAGTAAGTCGACGGTAATCCTTTCGTTTTCAAAAATATCCGGTCTTCAACACCGGTCTTCAAATGCGATTCATAACGACGTATCACATATTCGGAATGGGTTATACGACCCCATGGTCCTTTCCCGGCTAACCCGAATAGTGAGCGCTTATTTACAAACAAGTGTGGCATTCAATTCATCCAATTCACAACAAAACATCCATTTAGGGTAATTATTGATAGTCGGTTATTTAACTATCAATAAAGATGCGCAACATCATCAGATTCCAAATAATTTTCCAAATTATTTATTTTCAAAAATATCTTTACTAGATATAATATTTCCACACTTCAAAAATAAATCAATATTTATTTTTCTAAACAGTTTCCGTTTCCTTTATAAATTCCGTATTGAATTTATAATTTCAAAATATCTACAGATATACGATTTTCAAATCGTTTTCAATATTCAACTTCATTTTATCTTTAAGAAGATAAAACCTCAAAAACGTTTCATTTCATTTTGGAAAACATTCCCATACTTATTTTATAATAAGTAATTCACAAATCATTTATTTCCACATTTGAAATTATTCAATATACTTAAATCAAATTTAAGTATAAATTCATTCTTTAAGGAAATCATTTACTATAACAACATTTATTTGAGTCAAAACGAATGTTGCGTAAAACATCGTTACGACGACTCAAAATCACTAGTATAGGGATTCGGATTTTAAGATAGATATATATAAATCCCAATACTACATAAACATTTCCTTTCGGAAATCATTTACTATAACAACAGTGTTATAGTCCACCATTTCCTTATTTCTCGAAAACGTCTATTTCAACAATGAATGTTGAAATCTATGATTTCGATTCACAATACATTTTAAAACATCTTTAAAATGTTTAACTTCATTTTTAATATCACTTCTTCAAAAATGAATCCATTTTATTCAATAATATATTCACTGTCCAAAATCGTGAATATACTTCACTTAACCAAATTTCAATCTTTTCTACACATTTATTTCAAAACTAATTCGCTATCCAAATTCGCGAATATATCTTCTTTAATAACCTTCTATATTTGATTTATCAAATTCAATTGATTTCGAATTTATAAAACAACGATTATAAATTCTATTTCCATTTTATAACAACTTCTACTTATACATTTCTTTTTATTAACTTCTATACTTTACTTATCAAGATAAGTGATTTCGGATCTATAACCAACTTTTATAAATTCCAATTCCATTCATAAAAACTTCAATACCAAATCAATTTCAATATTGATTTCTAAATTTATTTTCAACTTTAAAATAAAATTTCCATACTGATTTCTCAAAAATCCATTTCCAAATATTAAATCAATTACAGATTGATTTCTAATTTTATTTATCCCTACTAAAATAAATTCTTATTTTCCTTCAAATTTTTCAATATCCTGTTTTTAAATGGATTCTTTAAATTGAAGTCATTTTACATTGACTTCTCAAATCATTTCAATTTACCAAGTAAATTTCTAGTCGGATTTCCAACTTATCTTCTTTTAATAAATTCCTTTTTAAGAAAATAAATTTCAATCGTTTCTTTCAATCTATTTAAAAATCCAGATTCTTAAATTAATTCTTCAATTTATAATCACTATTTTACGAGATCCATTTATTTAACATTTTCACTTGATTCTGGAATTAATTTCGATAAGATTATAAAAATTAACCTTTTATACTTTAAAAATTCCTTTCTTCAAAATTTCTTCAATTTCAAAAATTGATTCACTTAGAAAATTTCTACTTGAATTTCAAAAATTCAATTTCGTTAATCTTTGGAATCCAATGATGTCAAAACATCCATTCAGCTAAATTTTAGCTTTCAAACAATTTCCAGGCATCAATATGATCAATATAATCATTCACAGATTCATATCACAGTATAAATAAATTCGATCAATGTGAGGGGTCCAGTTGGATCCCTCCAACCTGTTTCCCTGCATCCAAAGACGTTAGCACAATACCAATTCCGCTCCAGTACGGAATTATCGCGGTATATGGGTTTTATAAAAATCCGCTTACTAACGGCGCAATAGGGTCTCATCCGCTATACGAGGCGGGAAATCATCAATCCAATATATACATATGCCAATATGTATATATTGCTATATATATAGATATATCCTACTATATCTAATAGCACATCCAAATAGCAATCAATAACTGCAATCCAAATTTAAATCTGAGTGAGAAGATCTCACCTTAGCTTTTTAATTTGCCATCCAATTTCCATTTCCGACTTGATTTCACAGTTTTAACCTTGTATCAATGAAACGACCCTCCTATTTCTACTCTAATTCTATAAGGATTTTTTTTAAGGTAAAGAGGATATATATATATATATATAGATATATAGATATATCATCCATTGCAATTATAATTCTCAGGGTCAATATCTTTCTCCAATAAACCAAAATATATCCAGGATCACAATAATCAACCAATATAAATATATCAGTACATTCACAAAGATAAGCACATACATGTGAGGATGTATATGCCTCTCTTGTTTGAATCAGAGTTCTGGAAAACAAGAGGATATTGGATTGCTGATTTTTTTTTTGACCAAACAATCCACTGGAAACATATACTTTAGTCTGTTTATCCTAACTAAGAAGTGATCAAGTAATAATCAGTGGAAAGCAAGCTTTTAATATAGATGTTTGTGTTAAGTTCTGAATAGTGACAAAATCAAGCTAAAAAGAAGTGGATCCTAAGTGAACACAAGCAACATCTAGGCGTAATGGAAACGCGCCTAACTTATACACGAGAGGTCACGAGTTCAAGTACTATGCTGGTTGGTTCAAACACAATTTTTGTTTTTTTTTCTTTTACATTTTTCTCCTGTACAGTTTGGAACCTGTTATCTACCTATATCAGCACATATATACTTTATTTTTGCCTATATTCTATCATACAAAACAATAATTCTTGCTTAATTATTTTTGAAACCCATTTCTACAACCTGGAAGGCTTCATGATTGATGTAAGTTAAGGGTCTGTTGCTTGGGTTTTGTAAATGATAGAAGTGTTTATCATTATCCAGGTTTGAATTTCTTCTCACAAAATCTGTCTGGAATTAAAAATGCATTTGGTTAGAATCTGGGTGAAATTCAGATTCTTATCACAAATACAAAGGAAAAGATGTGGTAATATTTGCACTAAACATGTTTATGTGCATATACATCTGCAACTATTTGGATCTGGCTTACAATTCCATTATTACAAATCCTTTCTTTAAAAATATAGGACATGAGACATTTGTATGAAACAAGTTTAATTATGGGAACCTTGCATCCATATAAAACATTCAACCTATGCCTATTTCTTTTGTATACATATGTCATGGTAGAAAATAAAACCATTTAATTTTCTGAGAATCAACTATCCAGATTTCTCCAAAACTTAAATCCTTTCCAAAGACTCAAGATTGACTAATACATTTATAAAATGTAATCATTCAATTTTAACATGGTGTTCTTGCTAAATCCACTTACAAGATTTAATTAAAATTCTTTTTAAACATAACAGATATTTAACTTGGTTCATAGATTCCAGATACAAGTCAGTCTCTTAACAAAATACCTACAAAATATCCATCCAATATTCATCACTAAATACAAGTAGCAATTTAAATTGTCAATACATGCAGATTTCAACATTTAGGCTCTTATCTAACTAAGTTAGCATGCTATATCTTCTTCTCAAAGCCTTGCTCCTACTCCTACTTAGTTGCTGCAATCCCTGAAAAAGCATTTGAAACTGCCTCATTTTAAATGAGACACCCCAGATGCCATTAGCACACTAGGGTCAGACACATGTCTGGTATGAGAAAGCTCACAAAAATAATTAGTTAATTAGGTTAAAGTCAAGTTAAGTACATATACATAAAGTTCAGCCCTTTGGAATCAGGCAAATACTTGTGTGCATGCTCTGTGTCATTGTGCATGTGCACACTTTAATTTTCTTTCCAGAGACTACACATATGAATATGGCACATACATTCAAGCATACAATTCAATCATAGTCAAACAATCATTCATACCAAACAGGAAAATAACCAATATGAGTTAAATCATTTATTCAATTCTCATATTTCAAATCTGGGAAAAACTCTAGTTTTCTCATCTTCTCAAGTATTATTCCCTTGGTATATTTATCTATCCTTGGTCTCATCTGCAATATTTATGAATCAATGGACACACTGTAATGAACTAATTCACTCCATTACACAAAGATCTCAGGACTTAAACAAGCCATGTGTCAACTTGTGTTACTCAAGCACACAAGTCATTCCTGCAGTGTTCTTGACCCCAATTTCCTAATCAGGTTTAAGTTAATAATAACTCTTTTGATTTTTCATGACAAAACCATTCAGTGATTCATTTCATTAGCTAAAAACATCCATAACATGGCATCTCATATTATTCATAACCATACAGAGGCAAACAAGCAAACAACCATTGGTGATTACAAAATAAGGTTCTGTATATATATATATATTCATCCTGGTATTTTAAAAGGAGTTTGGGCAACTAACATTGGCTTATGGTTTCTGGGAGAGTTTTTCTTTTGCAAACATTTGTGCTTGAGTTAAACTCAGGATGACCTGGTTTCACTTAATCACAAAATTTTGTTTTCTATGCATTTTATTGAATCAGGAGCATCAGCACATAGGCAACCCTATTGCACCCCTAATTCCTTTCTATTTCAAGCCTCAGCACTTATACATGAGTATATTGCAGCTCAACATTATTTACATCTTTCTGGGTTGAGCCAAAACCAATACTACTTGCCTATTCTCAACATTTTATTTTCTGGGTATTTGTTTATATCCCTAAACATTAACAAATCAGAGATCTGAGTGTATAAAACAGATATGTATACTAACAACACATAAAACTTTGTTATAGTAAAACAAGTGATCAACCAAAGAGAGTCAAAACATTTTCAGATTTTAAATTCACAGATAAGCATTCATATATGAAAATACTCTTTTAAGAAAAATACTTTTATCTGGCTGCCTACATTAGGACTTATTGCCTTAGATTTTTGAGTGAGTTTTCTCACCTAGCTCTCTTCTTTCTTTCCTTAATTAATTGATGAACTTCTGCCCTTATCCTCAAGCTCTCTTTCTTCCCTTGTCTTATGATTTCTGTGGTGTTGTTTTTCTTCTTTTTTTTCAAAATTCTTTTCTGAGGAGGAGAGGAGGCTGCTGTATATACATGTATATATATATACAGGGTCTCTCTTAGGGTTTTGGGTATTGGCTAAGTCCATTTTTGCCCACCAGAAAAATCATGTTATCTGCATTTTTTTTAAACCCAAAGTTTTACCCTTCCCGGCTTAATTTGGGTGAAGAGAAAAGTGGTTACACATTTTTTTCAGAAATTTGCTTTTCAGAAAATACTTTTCCCCTTGTCTACAATCATGCTAAAAATGTGACTTGATTTTGTTATTTATTAAATACTTTTTTCTAATTCTTCCTATACCAAGAACTTCCCTGTTTTATCTTATTTTTTTTTTCTATTTTTAGCTTTCATGCAAATGGTATGTACTTCCTTCATTTATTTATAAGAGGATTATTCCTTTTTTATATCTTCATTCTTTTTATTTCTGCTTATCTTAAAATATGTCTGTATATTTTATTTCACTAGTTTAAACTCTAGTATTTCATTAACACATATATATATATATATATATAAGTCTTACTGAAATAATTAGTATACCTACATATATATTCATACATCATTCTATACTAACACACACATGCACATGTACACTCAAAAATATTCAGTAGCATTCATGTATACATTTACTCATGCATACTACTTTTAAGAATTTAATCTACATATATATATATATATATATTTCCATACACATCAATATGTATGTATTCTTGGAGTTCAGGGTTTTAGCTTATATTCATGTGCATTTCCTGTGCACACATGTACACACACTGATACACTATCAAGCTATATCAATTCCTCCTTCAAAATTTATTTAAAAATTATTTTAAATTTATTTATATTTTCCAGAATAAATTCCTAAAATCTTGGGTCATTACATACACCCCTCCTTTTAGAAATTGTGTCCCACAATTTTCCTAAGCTTAAAATAAATTTTAAACTTAATTCAGAGAACAAGTTTATTCTCTACCAAATAGATTCTTAGTTCTATACTAACTAAAAATATATTCATCCAAAATAAAGAAAACAATCAAAAATCAGAATTACCTTAATCTGAAAATAGCTTAGGATAATTCATCCTAACTTTGTCTTCTAATTCCCATGTGCAATCACTAGGATCAAGACTCCATTGTACCTTCACAAGTTTCAGAGATTTATTCCTCAACTTCTTCACATCTTTTGCCAAAATTCCCACTGGATCCTTTTCATAAATCAAATTAGGATTTATCTGCACTTGGGTTGGGGTTTCAAGAATTTCTGCCTTGTCATGGACCCATCTTCTCAATTGTGATACATGAAAAACATCATGTATACCTTGCATGTTTTCTGGTAATTCCAACTTATATGCCAAGGGACCAATTCTCTCCAGAATTTTGTATGGTCCAATATATCTTGGGGTTAATTTGCCTTGTTTTCCAAACCTCAGCACATTTTTCATGGGTGAGATTTTGATGAAAACAAAATTTCCCACCTCATATTCTACCCGCCTCCTTCTCATGTCTGCAAATTTCTTTTGCCTATCTTGAGCTGCTGTCATTCTTCTTCTTACCAACTCAATTTTCTCCTTGGTTTCTTGTATGTACTCAGGTCCTAAAATAGACCTTTCTCCTGCTTCTACCCAGCAAACAGGTGACAAACAGGGTTTACCATATAAGGCTTCAAATGGAGCCATTCCTATGGTGCTTTGGTAGCTGTTGTTGTATGTAAATTCAACTAGATGAAGATAATCTTCCCAGTTGCCCCCAAAATCCAGTATACATGCCCTCAACATGTCCTCCAAAACTTTGTTTACCACCTCAGTCTGCCCATCTGATTGAGGATGGTAGGCAGTACTTAAACATAGTTCACTTCCCATTGCTTCTTGAAAGCTTCTCCAGAATTTTGAAGTGAAGATGGTATCCCTATCACTCACAATGGTTTTGGGAATGCCATGTAACCTTACCACTTCTTTTATAAAAATTTGAGCTAGTTTTGGTGCTGTTCTTTCTGACTTGACTGGGATGAAGTGTGCTACCTTGGTTAGCCTATCAACTATCACCCATATGCTTGTATTACCTCTCTTAGATCTAGGCAGTCCATCTATGAAGTCCATAGATATGTCTTCCCACTTCCACTGTGGTACACTAAGAGGTTGCATCAACCCTGATGGTCTTTGAGTTTCAGCCTTGACTTGTTGGCAAGTCATACATTTGGCAATGTACTTAGCTATATAAGATTTCATCCCCTTCCACCAGAAGTCTCTTTTCAAATTTTGATACATTTTTGTGTTACCTGGGTGTATGGAGTATTTACTTCTGTGATATTCATTCAATATCTCCTTCCTCAATTCTATGTCCTCTGGTACACTCATCCTATTCTGGTATCTCACATAACCATCTTTATCAATGTGGTGATTCATTACTTCCTCCCCTCTTGAGAGGAGCATTCTCTTCTCTAATAAGTGAGCATCTTGTTCTTGCATTTTTCCTACCTTCAGAATTAAATCTGGTTGAAGTGTCATTAAACTTAACTTCCCTTTATCTTCTTGTGCACCATGCATCTGCTCATTAATGTGCACACAACCATTCTCCCCAATCTCTAACTCAGTTAGCAAAAATAAGTTTTTAAATTCTTCTATCATCATCATAGCCAATTTAGCATGTTGTCTACTTAGAGCATCTGCAACTTTGTTTGCTTTCCCTGGTGTATAAAGTATGTAAAAGTCATAGGCAGCTAAGAACTCCACCCATCTATGTTGCCTCATGTTCAAATCTTTTTGTGAAAACAAATATTTTAGAGACTTGTGGTCAGTGTAAAGTTCAAACTTAGTGCCTAACAAATAATGTCTCCAAAGTTTTAAAGCATATATCACAGCTGCTAATTCGAGATCATGTGTGGCATACCTTACTTCATGGGGTTTAAGTTGTCTGGATGCATATGCAATGACTTGGCCTTGTTGCATCAACACTGCACCCAAGCCAAATCCACTAGCATCAGTGTATACCACTAATTCTTCATTTCCATGTGGTACCTTTAGAATTGGAGCATTCACCAATGCCTCCTTCAACTGTTCAAAAGACTTTTCACATTTTTCTGTCCAAACAAAAGCTTGGTTCTTCCTGGTTAGGTTAGTGAGTGGTGTAGAAATTTTTGAAAAATCTTTTATAAACCTCCTATAATACCCTGCCATCCCCATAAATGACCTCACTTCACTCACAGTGCTTGGCCTCTTCCATGCTTGAATAGCCACTACTTTGTTGGGGTTCACAGAAATTCCTTTGGCAGATATAACATGGCCAAGAAAATGTACTTCCTCCTTCCAAAACACACATTTTGAAAATTTTGCCTTTAAATCATTTTCCCTTAATCTAGACAAAACCAGGTGCAAATGATGCTTATGTTCCTCCACTGTCTTGGAATAAATCAAAATGTCATCTATAAAAATAAGCACAAACTTGTCTAAACAATCTCTAAAGGTTCTGCTCATTAAATCTACAAAGTAAGATGGTGCATTGGTCAAGCCAAATGGCATAACCAAAAATTCATACAACCCATACCTAGTGTTAAAGGCAGTGTACTTGATGCTTGATTCTTCCACCTTCATTTGATGAAAACCAGATGCTAAGTCTAGTCTAGAAAATACTTTTGCCCCTGCTAATTGATCAAAAAAATCATCTATTCTTGGCAATGGGTATTTATTTTTAATAGTTACTTTGTTTAATTCTCTATAATCTATGCAGAGTCTTAAGGAGCCATCTTGCTTCTTAACAAATACCACTGGTGCTCCCCAGCAAGAATTACTTGGTCTTATAAAACCCTTTTCTTCCAATTCTTCTAACTGTTTCTTTAATTCTTTTAGTTCATTTGGCCCCATTCTAGTTGGCTTTTTAATCACTGGGCTTGCTCCTGGAACTAGATTGATCTGGAATTCTACTGGTCTATGGTGTGGAATACCCTTGACCTCACCAAACACATCCAAATATTCATTGACTATGGGAATTTCTTCAACGGTTAGTTCACTGAAATCTTTTTCTGAGTCAACTAAATGATATAGTTTTCCTTCCTTAGCTACCTCACATAAAACTGTGATTCTCTGGCCTCTAGAATTTTGCAATGATATGGTGGATGAGTCTAAATTAATTATGGCTTTAAATTGCCTTAACCAGTCTACCCCCAATATAACACCTATATTTGGGTAATTCAAAACATATAAATTGGAAATAAAAATATTTCCTCCTATGTTTAATTCCACATCCACACAAATCATATTTAAAACACTAGAACTCCCCAATGGACTGTGTATATGCAATGGGGTTTCAACCAATATGCAATTCAGTTTTAGCATCTTAACCAATTCATAAGAAATTAAAGAGTGAGTTGCCCCAGTATCATATACTACTGTTATGGGTATGGTACAAATAAGTAATGTACCTTCCACTTGGCTATGGTTTACAGTGTTACTCTCCACTGTGGCTTTGCCTTTTCCTTCCAAATTTGCCAATTTGCCTTGCTGTTTATACTCAGGACAATTCCTCTTCATATGCCCCTCTTTCCCACATAGATAGCATTTGAAAGCTCCTCCTTTCAATTCTGGACATCTTGGTTTGATATGCCCTTCCTTTCCACACTGATGGCACACAATTTTCTTCTTGTTTTCCTTGGCTTTGTCATCTCCAGTGCTTTTGTTACTAGCCTCTTCTTTCTTCTTATCATAAGGGTGATACCTCCCCTTACCTTTCTTGGTATTATTGCTCTTAAAATTTCTGAACTTCTCCCTTTCCTTGTCATGCTGCTCCAACCTCAAAGCTAAGTCTATCACATGATCAAAAGTCTTGTCTGCATAGGGTAACATGGCTCTGCTAAGTCCTGGGTTCAGACCTTTTATGTACCTATCATTTTTAGATGCCTCATCTGCCACAAGCATTGCTCCATATGTGGAAAGCCCCTCAAACTTTTGAGTGTATTCTGTGACAGTCATGGTTCCTTGTCTAAGTCTAATGAATTCTTCTAGCAAGGTAGTCTTTGCTGATGCTGGTACAAACCTTGCTTCCAACATCTCTTTGAATTGATTCCAAGTGATTTCATTCTCATTTCTTCCTGCAATGATTACTTCCCACCAGCCTAAAGCTACTCCTTTTAGCTGTCTTGAAGCCACTTGCCTCTTTCTTTGATCATCAAGTTGCATGTCATTGAAAATTCTTTCCAATGTTCTCAACCATGTTTGAATTTCCATGATACTTTCTGTCCCTTCAAAGCTTTTGCCTCCTAAATGAGTATATGTCTTAAGCAATTTTGAGAGTTCTTCATAGGGATTTTCTTGCCTTTGTCCTGCCCCATCCCTAAATGCTCTCACCAAGTCTTGCAGATTGACCACTGGTGGTGCATGGGAAGATCCTGCTCCCTGATTGGGTGGTCTCCCTACCATAGTTTGCTAATAACAATTTACATAGCTGGTTAGTTTGATTGGTAATTTGGTTGTTTCAGTGGGTTTTTTTTTTCACACTGAGCACATTGTTATATATATTTAGTTCCTTTTAATTTTATTTCTATCTAAGAACTTGATCCTTACTTCTACTATGTTAAATAACATAGCTTTGATACCAACTGAAATGACCCTCCTATTTCTACTCTAATTCTATAAGGATTTTTTTTTAAGGTAAAGAGGATATATATATATATATATATATATATATATAGATATATCATCCATTGCAATTATAATTCTCAGGGTCAATATCTTTCTCCAATAAACCAAATTATATCCAGGATCACAATAATCAACCAATATAAATATATCAGTACATTCACAAAGATAAGCACATACATGTGAGGATGTATATGCCTCTCTTGTTTGAATCAGAGTTCTGGAAAACAAGAGGATATTGGATTGCTGATTTTTTTTTTTGACCAAACAATCCACTGGAAACATATACTTTAGTCTGTTTATCCTAACTAAGAAATGATCAAGTAATAATCAGTGGAAAGCAAGCTTTTAATATAGATGTTTGTGTTAAGTTCTGAATAGTGACAAAATCAAGCTAAAAAGAAGTGGATCCTAAGTGAACACAAGCAACATCTAGGCGTAATGGAAACGCGCCTAACTTATACACGAGAGGTCACGAGTTCAAGTACTATGCTGGTTGGTTCAAACACAATTTTTGTTTTTTTTTTCTTTTACATTTTTCTCCTGTACAGTTTGGAACCTGTTATCTACCTATATCAGCACATATATACTTTATTTTTGCCTATATTCTATCATACAAAACAATAATTCTTGCTTAATTATTTTTGAAACCTATTTCTACAACCTGGAAGGCTTCATGATTGATGTAAGTTAAGGGTCTGTTGCTTGGGTTTTGTAAATGATAGAAGTGTTTATCATTATCCAGGTTTGAATTTCTTCTCACAAAATCTGTCTGGAATTAAAAATGCATTTGGTTAGAATCTGGGTGAAATTCAGATTCTTATCACAAATACAAAGGAAAAGATGTGGTAATATTTGCACTAAACATGTTTATGTGCATATACATCTGCAACTATTTGGATCTGGCTTACAATTCCATTATTACAAATCCTTTCTTTAAAAATATAGGACATGAGACATTTGTATGAAACAAGTTTAATTATGGGAACCTTGCAGCCATATAAAACATTCAACCTATGCCTATTTCTTTTGTATACATATGTCATGGTAGAAAATAAAACCATTTAATTTTCTGAGAATCAACTATCCAGATTTCTCCAAAACTTAAATCCTTTCCAAAGACTCAAGATTGACTAATACATTTATAAAATGTAATCATTCAATTTTAACATGGTGTTCTTGCTAAATCCACTTACAAGATTTAATTAAAATTCTTTTTAAACATAACAGATATTTAACTTGGTTCATAGATTCCTGATACAAGTCAGTCTCTTAACAAAATACCTACAAAATATCCATCCAATATTCATCACTTAATACAAGTAGCAATTTAAATTGTCAATACATGCAGATTTCAACATTTAGGCTCTTATCTAACTAAGTTAGCATGCTATATCTTCTTCTCAAAGCCTTGCTCCTACTCCTACTTAGTTGCTGCAATCCCTGAAAAAGCATTTGAAACTGCCTCATTTTAAATGAGACACCCCAGATGCCATTAGCACACTAGGGTCAGACACATGTCTGGTATGAGAAAGCTCACAAAAATAATTAGTTAATTAGGTTAAAGTCAAGTTAAGTACATATACAGAAAGTTCAGCCCTTTGGAATCAGGCAAATACTTGTGTGCATGCTCTATGTCATTGTGCATGTGCACACTTTAATTTTCTTTCCAGAGACTACACATATGAATATGGCACATACATTCAAGCATACAATTCAATCATAGTCAAACAATCATTCATACCAAACAGGAAAATAACCAATATGAGTTAAATCATTTATTCAATTCTCATATTTCAAATCTGGGAAAAACTCTAGTTTTCTCATCTTCTCAAGTATTATTCCCTTGGTATATTTATCTATCCTTGGTCTCATCTGCAATATTTATGAATCAATGGACACACTGTAATGAACTAATTCACTCCATTACACAAAGATCTCAGGACTTAAACAAGCCATGTGTCAACTTGTGTTACTCAAGCACACAAGTCATTCCTGCAGTGTTCTTGACCCCAATTTCCTAATCAGGTTTAAGTTAATAATAACTCTTTTGATTTTTCATGACAAAACCATTCAGTGATTCATTTCATTAGCTAAAAACATCCATAACATGGCATCTCATATTATTCATAACCATACAGAGGCAAACAAGCAAACAACCATTGGTGATTACAAAATAAGGTTCTGTATATATATATATATATTCATCCTGGTATTTTAAAAGGAGTTTGGGCAACTAACATTGGCTTATGGTTTCTGGGAGAGTTTTTCTTTTGCAAACATTTGTGCTTGAGTTAAACTCAGGATGACCTGGTTTCACTGAATCACAAAATTTTGTTTGCTATGCATTTTATTGAATCAGGAGCATCAGCACATAGGCAACCCTATTGCACCCCTAATTCCTTTCTATTTCAAGCCTCAGCACTTATACATGAGTATATTGCAGCTCAACATTATTTACATCTTTCTGGGTTGAGCCAAAACCAATACTACTTGCCTATTATCAACATTTTATTTTCTGGGTATTTGTTTATATCCCTAAACATTAACAAATCAGAGATCTGAGTGTATAAAACAGATATGTATACTAACAACACATAAAACTTTGTTATAGTAAAACAAGTGATCAACCAAAGAGAGTCAAAACATTTTCAGATTTTAAATTCACAGATAAGCATTCATATATGAAAATACTCTTTTAAGAAAAATACTTTTATCTGGCTGCCTACATTAGGACTTATTGCCTTAGATTTTTGAGTGAGTTTTCTCACCTAGCTCTCTTCTTTCTTTCCTTAATTAATTGATGAACTTCTGCCCTTATCCTCAAGCTCTCTTTCTTCCCTTGTCTTATGATTTCCGTGGTGTTGTTTTTCTTCTTTTTTTTTCAAAATTCTTTTCTGAGGAGGAGAGGAGGCTGTTGTATATACATGTATATATATATATACAGGGTCTCTCTTAGGGTTTTGGGTATTGGCTAAGTCCATTTTTGCCCACCAGAAAAATCATGTTATCTGCATTTTTTTTAAACCCAAAGTTTTACCCTTCCCGGCTTAATTTGGGTGAAGAGAAAAGTGGTTACACATTTTTTTCAGAAATTTGCTTTTCAGAAAATACTTTTCCCCTTGTCTACAATCATGCTAGAAATGTGACTTGATTTTGTTATTTATTAAATACTTTTTTCTAATTCTGCCTATACCAAGAACTTCCCTGTTTTATCTTATTTTTTTTTCTATTTTTAGCTTTCATGCAAATGGTATGTACTTCCTTCATTTATTTATAAGAGGATTATTCCTTTTTTATATCTTCATTCTTTTTATTTCTGCTTATCTTAAAATATGTCTGTATATTTTATTTCACTAGTTTAAACTCTAGTATTTCATTAACACATATATATATATATATAAGTCTTACTGAAATAATTAGTATACCCACATATATATTCATACATCATTCTATACTGACACACACATGCACATGTACACTCAAAAATATTCAGTAGCATTCATATATACATTTACTCATGCATACTACTTTTAAGAATTTAATCTACATATATATATATATATATATATATATATATATATATATATATATTTCCATACACATCAATATGTATGTATTCTTGGAGTTCAGGGTTTTAGCTTATATTCATGTGCATTTCCTGTGCACACATGTACACACACTGATACATTATCAAGCTATATCAATTCCTCCTTCAAAATTTATTTAAAATTTATTTTAAATTTATTTATATTTTCCAGAATAAATTCTTAAAATCTTGGGTCATTACAATCAACAATTATACGACATATTAATATTCGAACAGATCGAATAATAAATTTCATTTGACTATTTTGATTCATTGGTGATTTCATTTTAATAGTTTAATTAACTGATAGTTTTATTTAAACCAATTTTAATTTCTAAATTTATTTCTTTTAAAATAAATTCTTTTATCTCTTTTAAACCATTTAAAATACGTATCTTAAATAATCTTTCCAACTATTAAACAAACTTACTCAAAATTTCCTTATTAAAAATATCTTTAATCACTAAAAATTAAATAAGTTAATTTAAACTAATAAAAAAAAATGTATACTTGCATATTTATTTTATTTTATTTTCTCCTTTCTTTGAAATTAATCCCATATATACATATGCAGCATTTAACCAAAGATTTAAATTTTTAAAACTAAATTTTTATTTGCTGAATTTTTTTTTTTTTAGCAACTGTATATACCTACTTATAAAATCAAATACATATATATATATTCATATATATGTATACATTGAATCTTGAAAAAAAGAAAATAAATTTTACCTTCACTGTCTCGATCAACATCCCCAGATCGACGACCACCATCGCGAAACCAGCCCTAGCTGACTCGCATCGCCATAGTCGAAGTCACCATCTGCTACGCCCTTGCCTCGCACTCAGTTTTCGCGAAAACCCCGACTCGTCGAAGCCACTTAATCACGCGAGCACCGCCGTACACCCCTACGCCTTCCGACCTCACGGCAATGCGCACCTCCACGCGAAAGCGCCTCCGCCTCCTTGCGAACGACACCACCGGGTTGCCGCCTGAACTTCGCTCGCGAAACCCTCCAGGTTGCTGCCTCCTTCCACCTCCACGCGACCAACCGAGATACTCGATCTGCTCTCCTCCCACGCGAATGCATGAGCGAGCAAACATACGAGGCTCAAAATCGAGCAGCCTCGATCGCCACAATTGTTTTGCCCCTTTTTTTTTCGATCACAAGACGGGAAGGACTGCGGCCATTAGAGGAAGAAAGGGGAAAAATGAAATTTGGGAACGAACGAAAGTGATTCCGTTTATTTTTGTTTCTTCGTTTCGAATTGAAAGAGAAAGGCGGCCATTTTTTTATTTTTATTTTGTTTTCTTGCTTTCAATCTTAAGTTACAGAGAGGAGTAACGAAGGTATTTTGAAATGAACGAAGTATGGGTTTGCACGATATTCTTTGTGATCTCGGCGTGAATGTAGGCATGAGTGAAGGAGATGATGTGAGTATGTCGGCAAATTTAAATTTAAATTTAAATTCGAATTCGAACAAATCTCGATGTGTTTACACGTCGTATTCTCACATAACAACTCCAAATGCCACAAAATTTGAAATCCGGCAATAATTCAATATTACTGACCAAATTGACTGGTTTCGTCGAATTCCGAGACTGTCTGAAAAATGACTATTTTTAAATATCGATTCGAACAATTAAATTTCAAAACTGAACAAAACACTTTCAAATTCAATTCTGAAAGTTCTATTACCTCCAGAATTATCAATGCGAATTTTAAAAGTTTTTGAAATATTTTTCTTCGGCTTAAAATTAAAGATTCAAATTTTTATTCAACTTCAATCGATTAAATTTTATAATTTAATCGTCAAATTCAAAGTTATATTCGGGATTCAAATTAAATCATCGTTTAAATATTTAAAATTAATTAAATATTCTTAATTTAATTTGTTCAAAATTCAGGGTCGTTACAGACTTCCCCCCTTAAAAGAATTTCGTCCTCGAAATTACAAGTTAGGAAAAAAAATGTCCTTAACTCGTCTACTATCTTTCAACATCCAATAATTTTATCAATTTTTTTATCATAACAAATCTTTCTACTAAAGGTTCGTTATTAGTTTCAACTAACTTTCCTAAACCTTTCATAGTTTCCAAACGACACTGTTTACTTCAAAATTCAAATTTAAATTCAAATTAAAATTTAAACTTTCAAAATTTTCTCAAAAATTTTCTAACGCCCTAAATTTTCGAAAAATTTCGCCAGCGTCTCCTTTGCGCGGCTAATACGGCACGACTACAAAACGTCCCTACGGACTCTCAGATTTCAAAAAGAAAAAGAAAAAGCCAAGCGGCTAGAGAAATAAGTCATCAGATCTCATATTCGAATTCAAATACTTACCTTTTGTCGAGCCATTCAAATTTATCTTCGAAATTAAATTCCAATTCCTTTATACCTGTATATCCTACTAGCCATAATATCTAGTTACACATTCAAACCATTTGCAAATTCTATTAAAAATTTCAATATAAACTACTTATACATTTTTACTTCACCATTGAAGTTACATATCCAATTTCATTCAATTTTTTATTTCAATTATCATTTGAATTAAATTTACCATTCAATTCAATTTGGATTCAGTTTTAATTCCAGTTTTATTCTTTTGCTCATTTCCAAAATTTGTTTTCAATTTACCCTACGGTTAAACCTACTTTCATTTAAACTGGATTTCCAATTCGAATTCAATTTACTTTTCTTTTGTAATTATTGAATTTAATTCGTTAAACCTTATTCATTCGGTCTATATTCAATTAGCTTCACTTACTAATTTTAGTTCAATACTTCACTTCATTTTTCACAAATCAAATTCAATTCAATCTATTTCTTACAATTTTGAAATGAATCACTTTTCAATCTCATTTTATTTAATTGATTCACTTGCAAATTTATTCATTCATTCACAAATTTATTCCTTTTCAATTTGAATCTTATTCCAATTAGATTTCTAATGTTTTATAAGTTATCAACTTATTTACATTTCATAAATATGGTATTCCAGAGTCTTTTCAACCTTTCAAAGCCATTTTGAAAACAATTCAAATCATCCTTTGAATTTTCAAAACAAAACCCAAATTTTTCAAAACAAACAATTTGGCAGCAATTCCTCTTCCGGAAACCCGAAAATGAACACCGGTGACGCCGCGGTCATCATCGAAGTTATTTTCCAGCGACCGAAAAGAGTTTAGAGCTTTCATCTCTCAAAATACTTTTCAAAACCTTCGAAAATCATTTTCAAATCAAAAAGGAATTAAACCTTGCAAATCACCAAAATTTTCAAATTCTTTTCAAAACATTTCCAAATACTTCTCTGGAATCCCGTTTCAAATTACAAATCACATTTATAATTTATATTCTCAAATTTCATTTGTATGTGAATTTATCTCTTTATCTTTCAATTCACATTTATAAATTTCATTCGTTAAATGGATTTATTTCCAACTCTTTGGTTATTATTTTAATTTCTCATTCCATTTCATATAACAATGATAATAATTCAATGTTATTATTCTATAACAACCAAACATCCATATACTATGATAATTCATAGAAAACCCTTTCTTTTCTATACAAAAATAGTTTTGGGTAAAATTATTTCATTTACCCTATTTAAAACAATACTGTGTCGGTTTATCTTGTTTAGAGTTTAGAAACCCCTATCGATTACAGTTAGCTAGACTGCACCGACCAAAATCTATAAACAATCAACCGATAAGTCAACACAATACCAAACAATTTTATATTCACTAACAAATACGCACTTATATCTATTATTACACTCAACTCATTCTAGAGTACTACTGACTCTATCTCTAATGAGTAACATCCAACAGAGCAGGGTTGTCGCTTAACCATATGCTCTGATACCAAATGTCATGGCCCGCAAATCCGCACCTCTTGATTAACCACTAATCTCCATTGATTAACTCAAAATGAACGGGAATACGAACTATGATGGTTTAAGAAGAAGAAAAAGGCAGAAGAAGAAGAAAAGAGTAGAAGAAGAAGAGAAGAACAACAACAGAACACACATCAGAACAGAAAACAATATCAGAATCTTACACATCGCAGCGGAACAATATACAATAGATAATTACTAGTCTTTTAAAACAAAGAACTATATCAGTTTATACATACATCAATCATCAGAGTCAATATACAACAATGGACAGTTTTATAAACTTGTCCTCCTACAGAATACACAGCGGAATAAATAATTTCAGATACAAATACTACGTCTCGCCATCCAGCTTATCTCCAAAGCTCCAGAATATCCAGAATATCCTGATAATATAACTCTAGGCTGCCCGTGTGGAAAATAGTGGGCACCCAGAGTTTAGAAGGGAACAATAAACTCCGAGTCAGTCATGGTGACTGGTGTGAGATCGTAAAACAGTTTATCTTTAAAACAAACAACAGGAAGTTTTTAAAGTCAATTCGCAATGCTTTTGGAAAATGAAACTACCATAAGACCTCCCACCACACACACAATGCAAACGCAGACTTGGAGGAGATTTCTTCTTATGATAGTCAAAGATGCTTACTGCGCAAAATCAAATCACTTTTGATATTATTATTAGTGCATAGTGTAGAAAACATTTCGAAAGTATAATATAAATCTTAGCCAGCATAGGTACCATTATATTATGCCTGCTATAGCTGCCTCCTGAGGAGACAGGTTATACAATTGAAATCGTAAAGGCTCGTATTGTTTCTTTGGATTTCCAACAAATGGTCAGGCTAAGGAACTTCCTATCCACGATGGGTACGTCCCTGGAATAGACGACCCGAGAACCTAACCGGATCTCTGCCAACACAAGGCCGGGTTACCTCTGCAAAAATAGGTAACTACTGACACGCGTATGCCATCCCCCGATCGTCACCGATCTTCCCGAGGATCCCCGATTCGCAACAAACCACATAGATAATAATAATGCAGTAACCACAGAGGTTAAGTATCTGGGCTCCATACCATGATACCACCTTTATCCAGAAGGAATGACATACACTAAGGGGCGCTACTCCCTAGAACCTTGCCGCATCCTTCCTGTTTCGACCATTTCCGGGGTGTGAGGCTCGATGAAGTCTCGTCCACAAAGCTACGCTTTCTACAAAAAGCCCTGCTTCGGGTCAAACAAAATGATCAACCTATGATCACCAAGATATAAGATCAAACAAATGATCATATCACAAATGATCAAACACTGATCATTTCACAGCAACACTCAGTATGCCACGTTACCAAATTGGGATATATCGCTGATAAATTTCAACTACATAACCTCTGAGCTCGTACGTCTCAGAGAAGGGTGTTAAGCTAAGAGAATAAATTCTCCGCCACCAACAGAAATGTATTTGAAAGAAATCAGCTTTATATCTCAAATTGTAACGTCAGACACACAATCCATACAAGTCTGTTCCGAGATCGAACAGAACCGAAGGCACTTCTCACGAAGCCCTTGCATTTCCGGATAATTTTCTAATCACGTCCGGACTTCCCGTCACTAAGGGTGATAAAACCTCTAAACCGGAGATCAGCCGATGTAGAGTAACTCGACGGTAATCCTTTCGTTTTCAAAAATATCCGGTCTTCAACACCGGTCTTCAAATGCGATTCATAACGACGTATCACATATTCGGAATGGGTTATACGACCCCATGGTCCTTTCCCGGCTAACCCGAATAGTGAGCGCTTATTTACAAACAAGTGTGGCATTCAATTCATCCAATTCACAACAAAACATCCATTTAGGGTAATTATTGATAGTCGGTTATTTAACTATCAATAAAGATGCGCAACATCATCAGATTCCAAATAATTTTCCAAATTATTTATTTTCAAAAATATCTTTACTAGATATAATATTTCCACACTTCAAAAATAAATCAATATTTATTTTTCTAAACAGTTTCCGTTTCCTTTATAAATTCCGTATTGAATTTATAATTTCAAAATATCTACAGATATACGATTTTCAAATCGTTTTCAATATTCAACTTCATTTTATCTTTAAGAAGATAAAACCTCAAAAACGTTTCATTTCATTTTGGAAAACATTCCCATACTTATTTTATAATAAGTAATTCACAAATCATTTATTTCCACATTTGAAATTATTCAATATACTTAAATCAAATTTAAGTATAAATTCATTCTTTAAGGAAATCATTTACTATAACAACATTTATTTGAGTCAAAACGAATGTTGCGTAAAACATCGTTACGACGACTCAAAATCACTAGTATAGGGATTCGGATTTTAAGATAGATATATATAAATCCCAATACTACATAAACATTTCCTTTCGGAAATCATTTACTATAACAACAGTGTTATAGTCCACCATTTCCTTATTTCTCGAAAACGTCTATTTCAACAATGAATGTTGAAATCTATGATTTCGATTCACAATACATTTTAAAACATCTTTAAAATGTTTAACTTCATTTTTAATATCACTTCTTCAAAAATGAATCCATTTTATTCAATAATATATTCACTGTCCAAAATCGTGAATATACTTCACTTAACCAAATTTCAATCTTTTCTACACATTTATTTCAAAACTAATTCGCTATCCAAATTCGCGAATATATCTTCTTTAATAACCTTCTATATTTGATTTATCAAATTCAATTGATTTCGAATTTATAAAACAACGATTATAAATTCTATTTCCATTTTATAACAACTTCTACTTATACATTTCTTTTTATTAACTTCTATACTTTACTTATCAAGATAAGTGATTTCGGATCTATAACCAACTTTTATAAATTCCAATTTCATTCATAAAAACTTCAATACCAAATCAATTTCAATATTGATTTCTAAATTTATTTTCAACTTTAAAATAAAATTTCCATACTAATTTCTCAAAAATCCATTTCGAAATATTAAATCAATTACAGATTGATTTCTAATTTTATTTATCCCTACTAAAATAAATTCTTATTTTCCTTCAAATTTTTCAATATCCTGTTTTTAAATGGATTCTTTAAATTGAAGTCATTTTACATTGACTTCTCAAATCATTTCAATTTACCAAGTAAATTTCTAGTCGGATTTCCAACTTATCTTCTTTTAATAAATTCCTTTTTAAGAAAATAAATTTCAATCGTTTCTTTCAATCTATTTAAAAATCCAGATTCTTAAATTAATTCTTCAATTTATAATCACTATTTTACGAGATCCATTTATTTAACATTTTCACTTGATTCTGGAATTAATTTCGATAAGATTATAAAAATTAACCTTTTATACTTTAAAAATTCCTTTCTTCAAAATTTCTTCAATTTCAAAAATTGATTCACTTAGAAAATTTCTACTTGAATTTCAAAAATTCAATTTCGTTAATCTTTGGAATCCAATGATGTCAAAACATCCATTCAGCTAAATTTTAGCTTTCAAACAATTTCCAGGCATCAATATGATCAATATAATCATTCACAGATTCATATCACAGTATAAATAAATTCGATCAATGTGAGGGGTCCAGTTGGATCCCTCCAACCTGTTTCCCTGCATCCAAAGACGTTAGCACAATACCAATTCCGCTCCAGTATGGAATTATCGCGGTATATGGGTTTTATAAAAATCCGCTTACTAACGGCGCAATAGGGTCTCATCCGCTATATGAGGCGGGAAATCATCAATCCAATATATACATATGCCAATATGTATATATTGCTATATATATATAGATATATCCTACTATATCTAATAGCACATCCAAATAGCAATCAATAACTGCAATCCAAATTTAAATCTGAGTGAGAAGATCTCACCTTAGCTTTTTAATTTGCCATCCAATTTCCATTTCCGACTTGATTTCACAGTTTTAACCTTGTATCAACAATTATACGACATATTAATATTCGAACAGATCGAATAATAAATTTCATTTGACTATTTTAATTCATTGGTGATTTCATTTTAATAGTTTAATTAACTGATAGTTTTATTTAAACCAATTTTAATTTCTAAATTTATTTCTTTTAAAATAAATTCTTTTATCTCTTTTAAATCATTTAAAATACGTATCTTAAATAATCTTTCCAACTATTAAACAAACTTACTCAAAATTTCCTTATTAAAAATATCTTTAATCACTAAAAATTAAATAAGTTAATTTAAACTAATAAAAAAAAATGTATACTTGCATATTTATTTTATTTTATTTTCTCCTTTCTTTGAAATTAATCCCATATATACATATGCAGCATTTAACCAAAGATTTAAATTTTTAAAACTAAATTTTTATTTGCTGAATTATTATTTTTTTAGCAACTGTATATACCTACTTATAAAATCAAATACATATATATATTCGTATATATGTATACATTGAATCTTGAAAAAAAAGAAAATAAATTTTACCTTCACTGTCTCGATCAACATCCCTAGATCGACGACCACCATCGCGAAACCAGCCCTAGCTGACTCGCATTGCCATAGTCGAAGTCACGATCTGCTACGCCCTTGCCTCGCACTCAGTTTTCGCGAAAACCCCGACTCGTCGAAGCCACTTAATCACGCGAGCACCGCCGTACACCCCTACGCCTTCCGACCTCACGGCAATGCGCACCTCCACGCGAAAGCGCCTCCGCCTCCTTGCGAACGACACCACCGGGTTGCCGCCTGAACTTCGCTCGCGAAACCCTCCAGGTCGCTGCCTCCTTCCACCTCCACGCGACCAACCGAGATACTCGATCTGCTCTCCTCCCACGCGAATGCATGAGCGAGCAAACATACGAGGCTCAAAATCGAGCAGCCTCGATCGCCACAATTGTTTTGCCCCTTTTTTTTTCGATCACAAGACGGGAAGGACTGCGGCCATTAGAGGAAGAAAGGGGAAAAATGAAATTTGGGAACGAACGAAAGTGATTCCGTTTATTTTTGTTTCTTCGTTTCGAATTGAAAGAGAAAGGCGGCCAATTTTTTTTTTTTGTTTTCTTGCTTTCAATCTTAAGTTACAGAGAGGAGTAACGAAGGTATTTTGAAATGAACGAAGTATGGGTTTGCACGATATTCTTCGTGATCTCGGCGTGAATGTAGGCGTGAGTGAAGGAGATGACGTGTGTATGTCGGCAAATTTAAATTTAAATTTAAATTCGAATTCGAACAAATCTCGATGTGTTTACACGTCGTATTCTCACATAACAACTCCAAATGCCACGAAATTTGAAATCCGGCAATAATTCAATATTACTGACCAAATGGACTGGTTTCGTCGAATTCCGAGACTGTTTGAAAAATGACTATTTTTAAATATCGATTCGAACAATTAAATTTCAAAACTGAACAAAACACTTTCAAATTCAATTCTGAAAGTTCTATTACCTCCAGAATTATCAATGCGAATTTTAAAAGTTTTTGAAATATTTTTCTTCGGCTTAAAATTAAAGATTCAAATTTTTATTCAACTTCAATCGATTAAATTTTATAATTTAATCGTCAAATTCAAAGTTATATTCGGGATTCAAATTAAATCATCGTTCAAATATTTAAAATTAATTAAATATTCTTAATTTAATTTATTCAAAATTCAGGGTCGTTACAAGAAATCCAGAAAACACATAAAAAGGGGGAGGCCTAACACATGAATGGGAGCATGAAAACTCACCTACGCATAAACACATGAATGAGACGCTATCTCATGGAAGCTATCCATTAAATTTTCACACAGGAATGGCCCGAAGACCGTAGGGCGCTACCCTACATATGTGATGGCGAAACATCACACAAACGGGGTATAGTCTCCCTCGAAGACAAAGAGACATCGCTCAATCGCTAGTCTAAATCACAAAAAAATGATCGTCATGATCATAAGGAAGTGTCAATCACACCAAGCTAGTAAATATATGAGTTTAGCTTCACGTCCCATAACCACTTGCTTAACTTAAATATTTACGAACATGCTGTAAATCTTCACTAGGAAATTGTCATAAAAAGGGTTCAATCGAACAAGTCCAAGAGCTAACCGACGAAGTGAACGCAAGCGTTTCATACCACTCGTTTTACTAAGTCGTTTAAGTCGATTTCTCATTCGAGTGAAGTAAAGGCTTGTATATACTAGTAGATTGGAAATCGGTTTGAGAAAATGAACTTTTGATATTTAAAATAGTGATGAAATCACTTTGATGAAAGAGTTTTGATATTTACTACTAGTATTGAAACCTTCATATATCTTTAAAGTGACAAGTCATAAAGCGATTGTTGAGACAATCTATCACAAAAATTCACATTCGAAGACGTGAGCAAAATCCAAGGAAATCAGCTTAAAATGCATCAAAGTGGAAGTTCTGTTAAATGCTTTTCAGATAAGATTGCCTACGCAGAGTTTTGTCAAAACGGTACGACCTAGTGAAGGCAAGCTGGTCAAGCGACCTAAGGAAAAGTAGGTCATACGACCCAAGGGTTCACGCCAACTAACAAGACCAAGGGTAAGGTCGGAGACGACCTACGACTTAACAGAGTCCTGCGACCTAAGTGATCGAGCGACTTAGTGGGGCATAGGTCGGAGACGACCTATGACTTAAGGTCAAGCGACCTAGTGAAATAGCGGGGGAAATATTAGGTCGGAGACGACCTACGACTTAAGGTTTAACTCGCGAACGATCTAGCACTTGCTTATCTCGCGAACGATTTACGACTTAAGAGGGTGTACGACCCAGCGACCTAAAGTCGATACGACTTAACGACTTAAGCTCAAATACGAGCCACGAGCTAAGGTCTATACGACCTAACGACTTATCCCAGTACGACCTAAGCCAGGACGAGGTAGCAGAAGGTAACGACTTAACTCTTAACTCGCGCACGACTTAGCACTTAACTCGCGAACGACTTAGCACACCTAGAACGACTTAAGGCCTGGAACGACTTATGCTCCGTGTGACTTTTCAACGCGAACGACCTACGACTTAGGCTTAACTCGCGAACGACCTAGCACTTCCAGAACGACTAAAGTGCAGGAATTTTCCAAAAACGCTGAAAATTGGAGTTTTTCGCCAATCCAATCCAAACCAAATGCAGATATTCATACAAATGCAATAGGGGATCATTCCCAACAGCCAATGACATCTTTAGGCAAGATGTGAGATCAAAAATCTCACCTTTTCACTAAAATGGATGAAGATGGAGATTGAAAGCAAGGGGAAGCAATCCAAAGCTTGAATCCACAATCTTCTACTTGAATTTGATGTTGAATCTCATATTTGCAATAGAATTTGTGTTTGGAGTTTTAATTTCCACTTCCCACCACCATTTTTGACAAAGCTTGAAGTGTTTTGATAGAGTGAGGAAGAGGGTTGGGCTGAACTAAAGGGGTGCAGTCCAAACCAAAGTCAAAGGCGGGAAAAAGTGTCGAAAATTTCACTATCTCCAAACATATCGAAGTTTACACTCAAAAAGATCGCAAACGTCATTTTGAACTCAATGGGGGTGGTCTCGAGTCCTAATTTGACCGTATGCAAAAATTAGCTTTTCGGACTAACATCCGACTAACGATAAAATATTTAAATAAAATATTTAAATATAAAATCGATAGATATGCAGGTTGTTACATTCTATATTAATCGCCGATTGAGTTTGCACCTTTGAGTCGCACAACCATAACGATGAATACTCCAAATAAACCACATGATGTAATTAATTTATAATCATTCTAAATTACTTATATTGTAACGACCACGACTTTCTCTCCATAGAAAGTCGTATCGCTAATAAGAAAGAAAGGGATAGAAAAGAGAAAAGAAGAGAAAGAAAGAACTAAACAATATCAGAATCTCACAGCGGAACGAAACAAAATATAATATATCACATAACTATTACATAGTATCATATACAACACTTATCAGAGTTACACAGATTACACATCATATACAAGACAGTTATAAACATCTGTCTAGTTATTACAACTCAATACAAAACAAAGATCTAAACAAGATCAACACAGCGGAAACTACTATCTATATCTACAACGCTGAAGCCTCCTGCTCCATTGCTCCTCCACAATTCGTCAAGGCTAACCTGAATCCCTTGGCTACTCATAAAAATTTGAGTACCCAAGAGTTTATAAAACAGAAATAAACAACTTGGGTCAGACATGGGTCTGGTGTGAGTAACAGGTTAAACTTGTTTAACTTCAAAACCTTTTGAAAGAAAAGGTATCACGTAAGACTTCCCACAAATAAACATGGGTAAGTTTTTACCTTACGCTAACCAAAACAATTGATAGGAAATTCGATTGTATTATAATAGGATCTAGGGTTTTCAAGTAAAATACAGAAATAGCTGAAATGCTTACATCTCACATTCCAACATAGTTGGGCACAACTAATACGTACGGCACTTATTGGAGTTTGGATTCCATACAATGGCAGGGCTACCGGGGTACCGCCCGTCACAGTACGTGGCCTAGATCACCGTACCGAGGATCACTCCCAATCCCCTGCAACACAAGGCCGGAACATCCCTTACTGGATAATTCCCGCAAAAGATACCTCACGGTTGGGATCAGCAACCGCACCACTAAGCCGAAATAAAAAGGGACATCTAGACAGAGGTAATCTTGTCCTACTTGGGTGCTACCCACTAACCTTGCTGCACCTCCCCTGTTTTAGCCATTCCCGGTTTGTGAGGCTTGAGGTCACGATTACCTTAGAAAAGAACACATCACTTAGAATGCTCATCGTCCACCTGACGATGTTCTGAAAGCATTCAATCCATACAAGTTCGTTCCGGGTTCGAACGAAACCGAAGGCATTATCTCGTTACACTCGTTTTGGAATCACCCTTAGAGTTAACGACAATAACCCTTGCACTCTGAATCTTCATCTTCACTTGATTCACGACCTATCGTTAATTTGGATCGATGTGGTATTCGGGTCTCCAGACCTGGAAATCCGGTATACGGAAACCCGATCCCGG
This sequence comes from Allium fistulosum, assembly GCA_030737815.1. Classification (NCBI taxonomy): domain Eukaryota; kingdom Viridiplantae; phylum Streptophyta; class Magnoliopsida; order Asparagales; family Amaryllidaceae; genus Allium; species Allium fistulosum. The sequence continues at coordinate 102,100,126 of CM060902.1, forward strand.
TCTCATCGAAATCCAAAGCGTATCTTTTAAGGCCAAGTTGTTTTAAGGTTAAAACAATTCAATTCAATTATCTTTATACACATAGAAGGATAATTCACAATAGATAATCAACATTATCAGATAATCCATATTATCATCACAATTCAACTAAACATCCATATCACACAGCATATATCTCATCAGAGATATCAATCAATGCAAAGCATTCAATATTATTCAACCATCCATAGCAAGATAAATCAACCATACCATCTCTAATTAATTTAACATAAATTAAATTAATTACTTCATTCTATAAATCCTGCTTACTTAACCAATATAAATAAGTTAATTAATTATCCTCTAATTATACATTTCAATTAATCATCCTTGATTAATTATCTTTTAATTACTTTAAGTAATTAATTCTTAATTAATTATATAAATTAATTATCCTTAACCATTATAGTAATTAACCTTTAATTACTTCATAAACTAATTAACTATAATTAATTACATTAATCCTTAATTAATTACATTAATTAATTACTTTTTAATTACTTATTATTGATTAATTAGTTTTAATTAATCAACCCTTAATTATATCATTAATTATATTAATTAATAATCCTTAATTACTTCTTTAATTAATTACTCCATTTTAAATTAATTACATTTAATAATTAATCTTTAATTAGTCACATTTATTAATCACCTTTGATTAATCTCATTCAGTAATTAACTTCCCTTAATTACTTACATTAATTAATTAATTACTCCTTAATTAATTATAATTTAATTTATCCCTTGATTAATTATACAAAATAATTAACCCAAATCACTTCCATTTTTAAATCATCTTTAAATAATTACGTCCAGTAATTATCCATAAATTACTTACACTAAGTAATCACACTTTATTAATTACACTAAGTAATTATACTTAATCAATCATAAAATGATTATCTTTAATTATTAATTAACTTAAATTAATCACATTAATTAATTAACCTTAATTAATTACATTCATTAATTAACTCTAAATTAATTGATTAACCTTAATTAATTATCTAAGTAATTAACCCTTAATTACTTTCCTTAATTTTTTCCATAAAGTAATTAACCTTTTATTAATTAACCTCTAATTTCTTTCATTAACTAATTATTCTTTCATTAATTACATTCAATAATTATACTTAATCAATTTCCAAAGTGATTATCCTTGATTAAACCAAAGTAATTATTTAATTACATTAATTAGCTATCTTCAATCAATTAAGTAACTATACTTTAATTACTTAATAAGACCTTAATTAATTAAGATAAACCATTTACCTTAAATAAAACACTATAATTAAATATCCTTTAATTAATTACCTTAATTAATTTTCTTAATTTCATTATCAAATTCCATTTGAAAATATTTAGAAATTAATTATATAATAACCTAATATATAATTACTTTTAATCAAACAATTATAAACATTTACTTAACATTTTAAATTTTTGAAAACTTGTTAAAAACTTATTTCAAATAAATTTATTTTGGAAACTAAATTCACATTTTAAAACCTGGTTATTTAATTAAAACAACCCGAGCAAAATACTAACAAACCCCGAGCCAAACCACAAAATCCCCGAGACAAACACCAAGCAGCCCTCGCGTGCTTCTTCCCCGAGTCTTTCTCGTAACCAACACGAAGACGTCCCGAGCAAAACAACAACCCAAACCCACAAAACTTCATATGCACCAATCAATCACCGTGCACGTGTACGTCGCGCCAACACCGCCGCCACCACCAGCATCACCACACGCAAACTCCACATCGTCCACTGACTCGACTCCGATCCTTGACTAGCCATCACGCGACTTCAATCAAAATCGAAGTAGTTTGCACCATCTCTGGAACAACCCCTTCATCAGTAAATCCACCGAACCCATCAACCTCGACCGTCTTTCACCACGAAACTTCGGCCACATCACCGCAATTCCTCCACGCAACTATCCCCAAAAACTTTCGCAACTCGATCCATCCAATAATTCCCAGTCACTCCATTTCGAACGCGACCCAAAACCCTGAGTAAAACCCTAGTTTCCCAATTTCTAATTCCTCGATGATTGATTAACTTTCCCACTATTTTTCATAGATTCATCCATCACCATTACAACTCCGACCCAAAGCATGACCTCTAGAACCTACCCAGTCGTCAGATTTTGCCCAAAAACAGTCATTAGACCATCATCAAATTTACTACCCAAAACCAAACTAAAAATCAAGATCTTTATTTTAAAAATCATAATTTTCAATGATGATTCGAGATATATACATGAATTAATATAACACAACATTTGATTTATTACATTATTCTAGTTCCCACTGCATTTTCCAGTTTACAGGAAATTTCTAAACTTAAATTACTTAATCTTGTTTCCATAATCTAGATGGAGTTTAAACTCGACTAATTTGTTTTAAACCTAAAGCTTCAAAGTGTTTAGATGGGAAGTTTTGAACTTTTTGTTTATTTTTAAACCTCTGTAATCAGAGAAGCACAGATATCAGACATGCAGATCCAAATGCATTCATATCTACAGATTTAATACTACTATCTACACATGCCTCTACATACATACACACATGTAACCATCATCTATAGAAATTTGTCACAAACATTTAAACCACATCACAGATTTTTAAAACTGTTTTTAAATTTAGATGTTTACTCACCTTTTTTAAAGAAGAACAGAGCAACTTTGTTTTTGAAAACAGCTTCAAACTTTAAACTGGAGTTGCTGGAATTTGTAAAAACTCGAGAACTTGAATTTGTCTTCGATTTGAAAACTGAAATGCTATTGCTTCTTTGATTTTAAAAACTGGAATGCATGTTGCTGAGACTTGATGAAGAGATGAGACAGTTTTGATTTAAGTTGGAGAAAATGCTTGCAGACTTGTTATTCTCAGGTTTGAAGAAAATAGTCTACAAGCTTTGATTTTTGATCTTGCTAATGGTTACAGGGATTTTTTTTTTTTGAAGTTGAAAATGAATTACAGGTTGATGTTTTTGTCCAGAATCATGTTTTCTGGTTTTAGAGGAGTTGTTGAATTTCAGATTTATTTTTCTTAGCTTTAGGTTTGAAGAAAATGATAGAAAAGAATTGAAGGAAAGAAAGAACATGTATTTATAAGAGCTGAAATGATTTATAAAAATAAAAGAAATTAAAATTAAAACTTGACATTTGTCAAACCCTTGTTTATTAACTTAACACATGTTAAATGAAGTTTTTATATGCTTACACTTGTCTTTTAAGTATTTTATATAAACTTCTATTTAATTTAAATGTAAATATAAAGCCTTTCATACTTAATTTATAATTTTAACAAACATTTATCTTAATATATATATATATATAATTGCTTAAAGAAAATATTATAAAACAATTTTATATTCAAATAAAATCTTATACATATATTTTTAAATCCAACAGATTTATCTTTATTGTTTAAGAAATATAAAATTAAAATTCCAAATACCCTTTGAAAAATATTATATAAAATTATACTTTCCAAATTACAATTTTTATATATATATATATTAGAATTTGAAACACTTTAATTAATTTCATACCAAAACTTCCATATATATATACAAATATACATATACATTTTAAATAGATAATATTTTTAACATAAATTTGAGAATATTTATATTAAATTTCAAAACAACTTCAAATCATAACATATACATACATATATATTACAATTTGAAAATACATCTTTTATTTAAACAAAAGATTCTCTATTCACAATATATATACCAAAATATATATATTATAAATAGAATAAAATTTTATTAGCTTTGGAGAATAAACCTTGTTAGATTTTAATTTGTTAGAAAAGATATAAATAAATATTGCCAGATTAAATGTTTATTAGCCTTTTAAAAGAACAAACTTATCAATTTATAAAATAAAATTATCAAATCAATTTAATTATTAATACAGATTATTAAATTGATATTGCCCAGAAATTCTGGGATATCACATATATTAATTAACATTTGTGAAATATTAACTAATAAATTTTATTTTATTTTCTAAATGTTAATAGTATTTAATAAAGTGCATATATAAATGTTATATATATACGTATCGATATAAAATATCAACAAATATTTAAATTTGATTTAGATCAATTAACTATTAATGGGGTTTAAAATTTTTGTAGGCATGTTTAGGCACATGTCTTAGTCAACCATACATGATAAAGCGGTGGGGGGTATTTGATTTAGATTTATTAAGGAATCAAAGAGGGAAAATTTTAAGAAAGGACTTCATTTAAAAAAAATTCTTCCTTTGATTCATTCATTCTCCTGACAATTCATTCTATCTTGCTCTCTTCTCTATCTACAATGGCCAAAACTTTAGTTGCCTTCGTGTAATAAAATCCCCTAAAAAATATTCAAGTAAAATCAAAAATATATAAGATAGTATTTACCTCTAGATCCATTGCAAAATGCAGATGTCGATTCAATCAAATCTAGAAATTTAATTCTTCATTCAGCGCGTGATTTTTTGTTACCTTAAGGTAATTTCCACTCTTATTTGATTATGTAATATATGATATTAATACCGTTTAGACCCCCACATGCAAATCTTTTGATTATAGGTTCATCTTATATGTATAGTTTGGATCCCATACATTATACAACAAATTTATATATGCGTAGGTTGTTCGATCTAATTTTGTTATTGATTTGGAAATTAATATTAAAAAAATCCTTTCGATTTGAAAACAAATTTTAATTAATTGATATGATTTTGCAACTTACTATATACACAAATATAAGTAGGCTACAGGTGTTGATTACTTGAAATCATTTTGTTAGTTGGATACATGTTTGTTAGTTTTGTATGTAAATTCATTTGTTTATTATTTACATATTTTTAAAAGTAGTTTCAATTCAAAATTCATAAGTGGATTTTTATGCAAAACTCATAAACTATTTTGAATCCTTCGTATGTTAATAGCTAGTTTTCTATTTGCTAACTTCAAGGTTTAATACATATAAAATTATAAATTTTACAAATTTATGTTTTTATTTAATTTAAAACATTATTTGCAATTATTATACATGTATACATATATTTATGTTATTTCAATTTAGGGGGAATTAATTTAAAGGACAAAGATTTGTATATTTTTTGCCTCACGGACACAACCTTAATATTTTTACCATAAGGACAAACATTCTCCTAAAAATTATTCATAAGGACAAATATTTTCCAAAATTATTCATAAGGACAACAAAACTGCTACCAAGCTAAAACTGATACCTAAAAACTGCTACCGATAACTACAAATTGATACCTAAAAACTGCAATTAATGACTAAAAACTGATACATAAAGAAAGTTGTCCTTCAGGATAAAATATTGAAGGCATGTCCTTGAGGCAAAAACGCTAAAAATGTTTGTCCTTGACAATAATTTCCTGTTCAATTTAAAGGTTATAAAAGTAATTTTTGTAATCATAAATTTAATTTTAAATCTTTCCCAAGTTAAAACTACATTTAAATTTGTTAATTCTAGAATTCAAAACATAAAAATTACCAAATGATATTTTAACCTGTATGGTGTGTATGTATTTTTTATTATATATATATATATATTAACAATTGTTATTTTATATAATTTAACAAAACTACGGGCAACAAGGACATATACAAAGGGATAAATGTGTCCATTGTAGTGTAGATCCCACAACCAATATATAATCACATTAGCCATGTACACTTCATCTTTGTTGCATATGCACTATACACATATAAGTGCATTTGATACACTTATAAATTAAATAATCCTTTTATAAGAAATTAAATAAAATAAAGATTTCATTTAATATATTTTAGATTGGATCTAAAGTCTATTTAGACTTCGAAGGCCTAACAAAAATCTATAATGATTTATTTTTAAACCTACGTACTTTACCTGCTTCCAACTGGCCCGGGTCCTTGAATTCCCACTTGCAGATATAGTTTAGTTTGTCCTAGCAAGAGTTGAACCCTTGTTATTGAACCCAAAATGGCTCAAGACATGGCTTCAACTTTTCCTTCGAATATCCACCCAATCAAAAGCATGTTTAAAGACCACATTTATTGCACTTCCCATGTATACCAAGACAATAGACACCAATTATAGCCCAATGTATGCCATGACCATTAGTGGATCATTATGTGGATGTCTTACTCCTCTTAATTCCTTTGCAGTCATAATCAAGTCTAGTTTTCTAGTTTCAATAGATTTCAGTGGGGATTGCACTCCAATGGAGTAAATTTCTCCTTTAGCTTATCCTATATAACTATTCCTTACTCCCATTGCAACAACCCTACTTTCTACATCGCAATTAAATGGAAATTTAATTAAAATAATATTATTTGAATTTGAGATTTGATAATTAATATTTTTGAAAATAAAAGTTTTAGTTAACTAAATACTATTAAATATACTATAATATTTAATTTTGATTTAATGAATTGAAATAAATTAATAAATTCTTTACAGATAATATATCGGTATCGAATGTAATGTTTTAAACTGAAAATAAAGTACTTTGAAGTGTAAATTAATTTGAACAGCATTGAAGTAAATTGGTATATAAATATCAAGAATTTAAATTCAAACAGAAAATAAAATAAAAGTTATTGAATTGGAATTTAAATTGATTTGTGGGTCCAGACAATTAAGGCCCAAACTCATTTCCTTCTATCCATGCTTTTGGAGAATTCCCGATTCTAGACTGAAAGCCCAGAATCTTCCCTCGTTTTCAACTTTAGCCCTATCACCAAATTCAATAGGTATGATAAGAAAAATATCAAATTGACAGTCACTTTGGCGCCAATCATGAGGGACTCGCGATAGAGCATGAGCAAGGGTGACACGACCGGTTGATGCAGTCGATGTAAGGGAAAGCGAGGTTGTTGTTCGCTGTTATAGGCGAAGAGGCAGTGACGATGTAACAACCCGTAAATTTAACTGGTTTTAATAACGTTATTAATTGAAATTTTGTGAAATTTTAAACGATAAAATTTTGAAATATAAATTTGATATTTGGAATGCGTCTAGTTAAACATAGCAACTGGTAAATTTTCGTCCGAAAATATGAAGTTTATTTCGCGCGTAAATTTACTTCAATTTAATCAGTTAAAAAGCGATGAAAATAAAATGTTTTCGGAACCTAAATATTTTTACATGGAAAAATTCTAAACCATCTTTTGAGCAAACGTCATTTTTCATTTTTCCAAATTCGGACTTCTTTGGCTCCGTCGATCTTATTTTTCAGTGTTTTTCTTGCATTTTCCGCTATTAGAAAATTCGAATTTTTATAATTCAAATCATACCACTGATATCCGTATACCGTTTTGATCATCTCGTCGTGCTGATCTCTATGGTATATTCATATGTGTGTTTCGGCGTCCGGTAAACGACGAAACCTGTAAAACGACTTCCGTATCGGTACCCGTTTTGAACTCCTTGTTTTCTTTGTCCTTACATTTGCCCACCGGGAGAAAGCTGTCAGCCACTAGCAATTAATGTTTCTTGAATTCAACATTTTGGCTTTTTCTATTCCCACTGCAAATTAATTTTTGGTCCGTTAATTTTCTTCACTTCGTTCTGATTTTTGCTTTTGAAAATAACATAACATAACTAGGCTTGTTACAGTTGTCCCTTAACCTTCTCAACCTCTATCTTTTCCACTGTTTTGTCAGTACCTGCATGAGAATATAAAAGAAACAAAGTTAATATAAAGTTGCTTTTGCATTATAAACAACTGTACACACTTTTCTTTTCCCCTGATTGATTTAAATTGGTTCATCGGTCTAGTTCCTGTCTCTTCCTTTTCTTCTTTGCGTTCTGTGAAAAATATATCCAAGTATATAAGTTATATTACGTTTGCACTCATTATTACCTAAGGCAAACCTCTTCTTCCTCTTGTTTCTTCTCCTCCCCTCTGTTCTTTGATCTGTTTCTCTAAAAAAAAGAAAAATACATAAATGAAGCATACCATTTCCAAAGCCTGCATGTACTCACTATCTCCTACCAACCATTTCACACGTCTTCCCTCCTCCCTATAGCCAAAACCTCCCTCAAACCACAAGCGCATCAACAGCCAAGCACCACTCTGCTTCCACCGAAACCCATCCCATCTCCACCACCTCCCCACGCAGTAGTCGTCGCCCGCCACACGCAACCCGCCACCCACTTTGCTTATATCTCCACGCAGTCCTTGCTTTCCGCCCATCGACCACACCACCTGACAATCATGCTCAGATCCACCTTTCCACCACCTCAACTCGGCCTTTGCACCTCCGCCAACCGGAGCCATACACCGCAGCTCCCAATGCACCACCATCCCGAAGCCTCCTCCGCTTAGCCCGCCTCCACCTTGTTAGCCGCAGCCACCATATCTCGCCCATCCTGCCACCGCCTGCTCAGTCGAAGCCACCTTCCACGCTCCACGCCGACCGACACGGTCCTCCGCCTTCGCACCTCAGTTCGGCACCTCATCCCCGCTGTTCTTCTCAGCCATCTTTGTCGCCCCTTAGTGCTTTGCTGTTATAAGGTACTATATATAATATATTATATAAAATTTGGTGTTAGTATAGGTACATATATATTTTTGTTCGGCTTCATGTATATTTTGGGTCTGTTTATATACTTTATTTTTTTGTAAAGTATGTCATATTTTAGTTGCATAATGTTAAGTTTTATTGTATAATGATACGATAGTTTACATTACAACATATAAGCTTGTACGTTGGTTATTTGTATATATAGTATTCATAGTTTTGGCCAGTGGATTTTGTATAGTCTGAGTATTTATGCATATAACAGTTGGTAGCTATTTTAAAATATTGAGAGATAAGTGGATAATAATATATGTTTATATGTATGTTATATATATAAATATACTAAGTTCGGTTTTGGATATATATGTTAGTAATATACAAACTGTATTCGTTGTATATATATGTTAGTGAGTTATGGGGGTTTTACTATTGAATTAAATCGTAAAATATATGTAAGTTATATAGCTTTATAAAATACCAGTTTATAAAGTTCTCTTATCTTATATTGTTGATACTTTTCACATGTGGGTCTTGATTTTTGAAAGTTATGTTTACATTTCCTATATATATACATTTACTTTGCAAATAGGTCTCGGTATGGTTTCCTTAAAAAAATGATATACATTTATGTATGCATGTCAATATGAGTATTTTTTGAATATACATTTTATGTTTTCGTTGTTTTAAAGTTTATATAAAATTTATATATAGACATATGGCTATACTTGTTTTATTGTATATATATATTATAAAATGGTTTATGTTGGGTTATATATACATCATATACGTTCGTGTATTTATAAAATGTATAATAGAGTACAATATACATAGTTTTAGATCTGTAATAGTCTGAAGCCTACTACTTTACAGTTTTGCATTACCTAAGTTGTTTTGAAATTTCATATTTTATACATATCAAAAGTGGTATGGGTTTTTACTTTCTTCTTATATATCTGACATATCTCTGAGCTCATAAACTAGCGAGCATGTTGTAAAAGATAATCTAAAAGTATATATACGTGTTGTGTTTGGTCATGTATAGTTGGTTATATATTTGGATGATCTGTGGGGTTAATATGTAAGTTTATAATTGTCTGTACATATATATATTTTGTTATGTTAATTTTTTTTTATATGCCGTATACATATGTTGTTCTGTAACTGCGTAAATAATAAATTTGGTTTGCATGTGTATAGATAAATGATGGTCTGCATTTTTAATCTTATTATTGATTTTTATATATACTTTGATTTAGAACTCATGCGGACTTGAAAGATAATATATTTTATTTTATAGTGTTTTAAAATTTAAACATTGATTTGTAATTTTATATACTTGTCTTGACTAAAATGTTGATTTTATATAATAATGATAATAATAGTATATATATTTTGCCATCTCTATCAAACTGATCGATCTTTCCTTTTTTTTCTCTATATATATCAGCTCCGTCCATCAAATTCGTATCAATCTTATCTTGCTTTGAAATTCGCGCTTGGATTCGTAGCTCATTTCTTTGTCTACCCTCTCTAGCCTCGAAAGGTGAGCAATCACTCACGATTAATGTTCTTTTATTTATTAAATCTGATTTCAATTGAAACGACAATTGAAATATGCTGCTGTTAGTAAATTACACTGTTATATATGCTATTGCCTGTATCAGTTCACCTGTGACATTTGACACCATTATCTGTTAATTATTTATGTGGTGATAATGCAGTTTGGCTGATAATTGATTGATTGTTGATGTTTATATTGGACGTTAAATTGTTAGTGTTAAATGATAAATAGTATGCAAAATTGAAATGGATATAGGATAGTTAAAATTTTAAAACTGATTTATAAGTTAAATTTGATTAGTGAATATGACCCCTTTTAATTGTTAAATTAATTGACATATAGAATAGCGATAATTACACTTTGAACCATCGACGTATATTGGATTAATTGTTGTAGTGTAAAAAATTGAAATTGAATGACAAGTGAAGAACCGTAATGTAATAATCTTTAATCTACATGAAATGATAGTGTAGATTCTAGAAATAATTATATTAATTCGTACAAATAACAATGCGAATTAATACGGTTATTTCGGGATTATTTGAATTGATTATTGGATTGTTATTGATTGTTGTTATTGCTTGTTTATTTACTTTGACACCATCCCAGTTATCACACTGCAAGTTCCCTTTGTTATGCTTTGATTTTTGAATTGAATTGGAATCAGGTTGAAATGATAAATACCCAAATTGAACTTTGACCTTGGATATAGAGAATTAAATAAAACCCGATTGGTCAAATAATTTGATTTAAAAATAAAATGAAGATTTTATTTGAATAAATAATATAGTTTTGAAATGAAGTTGAAATTTGAATTTTTAATGAAAGGAAAATGTTAATATTTAATAATCTGAAACAAAATATTAACGATGTAATTGATGAAAGAATATTGTTTAATTTGAGAAATGATTGAATTAAGTTTGAAATGATTTAATAATTAAGTTTGAAATTATAATTAAGTTTGAAATAATTAAACTTTGAAATGATTTGATAATTAAGTTTGAAATCATTAACTTTGAAATGATTTAAAAATTAAGTTTGAAATTATAATTAAGTTTGAAATTATTAAACTTTGAAATTATTTAATAATTAAGTTTTGAATTATTTAATAATTAAATAAGATTGGATTTTTAATGATTAAATTGAATTGAACTCTTTAATAAGTAAAATCGAACTTTTGAATAAGTGAATTTTACTTCGTAAATAATTGAAATTGAGCTTTCTTGATTAAGTAAGTTTTCAAAAATTATTTAAGAAAGTAAATAAGTGAAATGGAATTTCTTTAACAAGAAATGAAAATGTGATATTTTGGAATTAATGTAAGACTTGTAATTGAAAGAATTGATTTGACGAATTTAGTTTAAATTCAAAATTGTAAATTTTGATTTAATGAAGTTGAACTTAAGAATTGATTTAATGAATTGGAAATTTAATAGAAATTGTTTTGAATGATAAAGTAACTTAACGAATATTGAATGAAATTGATAAATGAGTTTAAATTGATTTGAATGTTAAATTAAATTTATTTAAATGATTTCAAAATGAAACTTGTTTGCGAACTTGAATCAATATTTGAATTGTTTTAAATAGAGATTGAAATTGAATTATAAGATTTTGAAATGGTAAATTTAGAAGTTTTGAAACGTAAATTTTGAAAATGGGTTTAGAAAGACAAATGAAATGTTGATTTACGAATTCTAATTGAATTGAAATTGATTTGGTTTTGAATATATTAAATGACCAATCGGTGTAATAATTACGAAAGTTATTAAAGAGACCGGAATCGGTTATGGATATACTCTCTATCTAAGCCGAAACCACTTTAATAACTATACGCGGAGTGGTGATCCAGAATGAAGTGGTTGGAATGATGTACGTGATGACTGAAGAAAGAGAACGATAATGGATAGCCTTGACACTTGTGTCAAATTGGAAATGACTAAAACAGGAGCCGTGCCGGGCCAATGGAGGATTAGCTACCTCAAGTGGACACACTTCTTCGAACTACTCATTACTTGTTGTCGATTGGTGCACCCTTGATTTTGGGAGTGTTGTTTCACGGTGCTGCGGGCGCTGCGGCGTTGCGTTCTCACCAGTCCGGATCAGGCAAACGGTAGTATCACTACCTTGGGTATTGCCTCATGTGCCTTGTCATACTTGTATCCCTTTATTCGCGACCACTACGATTTTGGTTTGTACCTTTAGTATATGGATTGCCCTCTGGTGACTTCCGGTTTTGGGGAAACTACGGTCTTGTATATGCTTTTAGGGAATAAAAATGTGTTAAGGGTGGAATGGGCCATGACTAAACACTATTTTGATATCTTTATGTTACTAATAGACATTATCTACTTATCGTACACTACTACCTAGTAGATAGTTTAACGGATCCTTAAAGGATGGTTATTCCAAACATCCTTTGAGTTACTTGTATTTCAATTGCTATTTCACTTGAGTTGGATTTATAAATATAAGAATGTTAATCCTGACTCGAGTGTTTTGTGTTTTGCTTTACGCTCGGGTCAGACTGAGTGTACTAGTATTCGAGACTCACCTTTGAAGTTGGAGCTTTGCTTGAAGATCCAGCCATCTATTCTGCTTTCAGTATTCAATGATTCCAGTGATGTATTCTGATTTGTATCTGATGTATCATATTACTCTTCCGTTGTATCTGGTTTAACTCTGATGTAACTTATACATTTATATAGTAGCTTCATGAACTACTATCTCTTTTATTTCTGCTGCACTTATTACTCTGTGTCTGTGATCTGTGATTATATTTATTTACTGTATATGTTCAGTTTTGCCAAATTTAAATTAACAACGCGGTATTTTGAGCAATTCAATTCCGGCATGAGTGTCTACCTATACACTTATAATGGATGCGAATGGTCCAAAATTCTGGGTCGTTACAGTTGGTATCAGAGCTTTGGTAGCTCTAGGCAAAACTCAACATATAGGGTAAATATATTTACAGAATCACTCTCATTCGAGATTCAATTTCTTTCTTTTTGACTCGATTCCCTTGAATTTTGGAACGTTCCCTGCAGTTCCAAAATTCATTCGTGTCCCTCACTATTCGTCTTCTTTCAATTCTGGAGCACCTCATAACTCCATTTTGAATGATATCTATAATAGATCGGCGGTCTCGCCAATCTTCAAATGATTTGTAAAGGAGCAAAACTCCTTTACAATAGGCATTGATTTACCGGAGATTTCTGTATCCTCGGTTTACGATGCTATCTATCTCTTGCTATATCTGAATTCTATTTCTTGAGATCGAATGTCGATTTAGCTCGGAATTCCACATCGATCTTATTCTTGAAGTCATGGTCGACCCGGTTATGGTTGCCCGCGATTTATAAAAACTTATCGAATCTTTCTACTTTGTTATTTAGTCATCATATCTTATTTCGAACTTATCTTCGAATCAAATTTCTCTTGATTTAAGTCCATCAAATTTGAAACCCTATCCTTATTTTGAAAATTCATTCCTGTATCGTCAAGCTAAGAAATGTATTTGTAAACTAATATATAAACGTTTTAATATATGATGTGTTGTTTGAGTTGTTGATGTTGATTTGGGTTTCCGATCGATTCGTCTAATCAACGCTATCGATAGGATTTCCAAAACACTTGAGCAGAGCGAACTGACATAATATCGTTTTCAAATTTGATAAATAAAATAAAAGTTTTGTATGATTATATTATATATAAGTTTTCTGAAATTAAATTATTAATGAATTTGTTGTCTGAAATAATAATATTGATTTTCATTTATTGATTTGTAAACCATTGACTATTGCATAATATAAATAAATGAATTTATAAACTTGGTTATAAATTGATTGGAATTTGAAATGAATTTAATTCAGAAATTTGAGAATTTATTAGTTTCCCGTAATTTCGAACTTTGGGTTTTAAAATTTTAAAGTATATATTATTGAAAGTATTTTCGAATAGAAATCGTTTCAAAGGATATTTAAAATGTTGAAATCAGTGCTCTTCTCTTTGTCGCTGGAAAATAATTTCGGTGATGACAGCCGCATCATCGACATTCATTTTCGAGTTTCGAAGTGGAGAGACTATTATGTAGCTCTGCTACGGTTTTGTTTTGAAAATATTTTGATTTGAATTTCTTCAGTATAAATTTGATTTATATATATATATAGGTATCTTATTTTAAAATTTAATGTGATTTGATATAAATATATTATATATATCCCCAAATTGTTTAAAGTTAATCGAAAATCTAATGCTTAAATTTTGTTAAGGGATGATTTTGATTATAAGTAAAACCAAAATTTGGAATAAATATTTAAACTTGAATAATTGAATTAGGAAAATTTTATTTGTATATTGTTCAACTGCATTCTAATACAACTTACCTAAATCATTCAGAAGTTGAATATGTAATTGGATAATATATAAGATAAATTGAATTTATAAATAAAATTTGAGTGTTTATAATAAATGTTATACACTAAATTTTGATTATAAAGATGTTAATAGAGTTAGATAGGATAATAAGTAAAACTCAGTTAATAATGAAATAAATTTGTTTTGAAAGAATTAATAAATTGAAATTTGATCAACTTAAGAAAATACCTTGAATTTAAAAGAAATTAATAGATGTAAATTAATTTAAATCGAAACTTTTATGTTTTAAATTGATTTATATGGGTTAAATATATGTGAGTAGATATATTAAGTAGAATAAATTTAACAATAATTTGGAATAAAGAAGAATTTAAATTTGCTGAAAAAATGATTATAATAAAGGACTATTCAAATTTATAGTTTTAGAAATTGTAAATTGAAGATAATTGGATAATAAGATAATGAATTAAGAAATAGTTGAGATTGATTTTAGTGAAATCAAATGGATTAAATCAATTATTGAATATCAATTAATTTAAATTTGAATTTATATGGTATAAATTAATTCCTATTTTGTATTTCAAATCTGTTTCCTTTCTGGTTGTTTCTATTCTCCTACCTCGTTCCTTTTCGGGGAAGAAAAGTTTTGAGTGGGGGAGAGTGTAACAACCCGTAAATTTAACTGGTTTTAATAACGTTATTAATTGAAATTTTGCGAAATTTTAAACGATAAAATTTTGAAATATAAATTTGATATTTGGAATGCGTCTAGTTAAACATAGCAACTGGTAAATTTTCGTCCGAAAATATGAAGTTTATTTCGCGCGTAAATTTACTTCAATTTAATCAGTTAAAAAGCGATGAAAATAAAATGATTTTGGAACCTAAATATTTTTACATGGAAAAATTCTAAACCATCTTTTGAGCAAACGTCATTTTTCGTTTTTCCAAATTCGGACTTCTTTGGCTCCATTGTAACGATAACGAATTTTGCCCGCTCGAAAATCAACATCCATACTTTACATCGTATTCGAATGCCGTAGATTCGACCGTTCAAATCCGAGTCGCCGGAGCTTATAACAACATTAAGTAAACAACACAGCAGAAATAAAAGAATATAGATATACAATATCTGATACAATATCCAGATACAATGATGATACAATGAATATCTACATACATCAGAGATATGATAAAATAAATAGCAACGGAAAAGAAAACGATAACATCAGCAGCGGATAATCTCCATCTTCAAAGCGCCAATCCATAAATAGCTCGAACTCCCAATAACGAGGCACAAAGATAAGCAAGTGCAGTCCGATCCAAAGACTGAACTAGCTCCAGATAATCTACTAAATCTGAATATCTGAAAAACCCAACTCTAGACTGCTCGTGTAGAAAATTTTGAGCATCCAGAGTTTAGGAAAGAAACAATAAACTCCGGATCAGTCATGGGACTGGTGTGAGCAACAAAAACAGTTTATCTTTAAAAACAAATAGCAGAGAATTTTAAAGTCAATTCGCAATGCTTTTGAAAAATGAAACTACCATAAGACCTCCCACCACACACACAATGCAAACGCAGAATTGGTGGAGATTTCTTCTTATGATAGTCAAAGATGCTTACTACGCAAAATCAAATCATTTTTGATATTATTATTAGTGCATAGTGTAGAAAAAATTTCGAAAGTAGAATATAAATCTTAGCCAGCATAGACATTTCGCACTTATGCCTACTATAGCTACCATGTTCAATAGCAGGTTACCACCACATTCCATGGCAGGTAATACAACTAAAACCGTACAGGGCTCGTATTGTTTTGTTTGGATTTCCAACAAATGGTCAGGCTAAGGAACTTCCTATTCCACGAAAGAAACGCCTCTGGCGGGACGTTCCGAGAACCAACTGTTCTCTGCCAAACAAGGCCGGCAACCCCTTTTCCCAAGGGATAAAAGAAACCTCAGATATGCCACCCCCGGTCCTTTGGGACCTTTAACCGAAGTACCTCGAAACCAACATCACACGTCATAAATAAAGTGTGTCCACATGAGTAAGTATCTGGGCTCCATACCATGATACTACCCTTTTCCAGAAGGAATGGTCATACCCTAGGGGAGCTACCCCTGAAAACCTTGCCGCACAATTCCTGTTTCGACCATTACCGGGTTGTGAGGCTCGACGAAGTCTCGTCCACAAAGCTACGCTTTTTCAAAAAGCCACGCTTTGGGTCAACAGATGATCAACCTATGATCACAAAGATAAACGATCAAACAAATGATCATATCACAAATGATCAAACACTGATCATCACACAGCAACACTCAGCATGCCACATTACCAAATTGGGATATATCGCTGATAAATTTCAACTACATAACCTCTGAGCTCGTACGTCTCAAAGAAGGGTGTTAAGCTAAGAGAATAAATTCTCCGCCACCAACAAAAATGTATTTGAAAGAAATCGGCTTTATATCTCAAAGTGTAATGTCAGACATGTAACCATACAAGTCTGTTCTGGGTTCGAACAGAACCGAAGGCACTTCTTACGAAGCCCGTGCAATTCCGGGTATTCACGATCCCGTCCGGACTTCCCATCACAAAGGGTGATAAAATCTCTATATCGGGGCCATTCGATGCAGAGACATTCGACGAGTTGTCCTTTCGTTTTCGCAAATATCCGGTCTTCACCACCGGTCTTCAAATGCGATCCATATACGACGTATCACTATTCGGAATGGGTTATATGACACAAATGTCTTTTCCCGACTAACCCGAATAGTGAGCGCAATTATTAGAAATCATATGAATATTGGGGTCTCAGTTAAATCACAGCTTAAAGCCCAAAACCTTTCATTCGAATGGTTAAAATAAATTACCATTTTCAAATCTTTAAAACAAAAAGATTTCTTTCACAAAGTTAACCCCATTCACAAAGATAAATTCATAGATTTCAAAACAACTTCCGTTTCAATTGGATTAACTCGTTAAATCTTTAAATCAAGATTTAACTTATAGTTTTCAAAACAATTTCATTTCGATTGGATTAAACAAATCATCATTTTAAAATCTGTTAAAGATAAACAGATTCAATTCATAGCTTTCAAAACATTTCAATTTCATTTTAAATTTGAAACCTTTCAACCCAAATTGGAAGTTCACTTCTTATATGAAAGCTATTATTATTTGAAAACAAATAGTTTCTGTTTCAGAAAAATCCAATTTTACTTACACGAGTTAAAGCTCTTGAAATATATTCACATTCCAAAATCAATACTTTTAAAAATGGTTTAACCTTTCTATAATGGGTAAAACATCTTTAAATCCCTAGTTTCAAATTATAGGATTCAATTTCAAACTTGGATTCAAATTTAAATCCAATTATTTAAATTTCCAAAACTCGATTAAGTTATTCAAAATAACTTTTATCTTTGAAACTCCATTTCAAAAGCTTTTCACATTAAACCGAAATTTCTAATTTCAAAATCAATTGAAATTAAAATTTCAATTTTAAAAACATCAAATTTAAATTATCTGTGATTTAACCGATTTCCACGTGAAATCCATATTTGTGTGTGTAAAAGTGTGGTCCAGGGGTTTCACACACAATAGTGCCACATCAATCATCACAGATATATCGATAAGCGGTAAAATCGATAACGCTTATCTTCATTCACAGATTCATAGATAAAATAAATTTATCAGTCACAAAGATTCATTATTACAATTTTGATGTGGGTTTCGGATAACCAACTGGAATCCGACTCCCTGTCGCATCGAAATTCAAATGCCATTTTACGGGCCAAGGGTTTCATATTCACATAACAATATATCACAGAAACAGAAATCACAGATCACGATATAAATCAGGACGTATCACAGAGCATCACAATCAGGGATATCAAACAATTCGACAATCAATAGAACTCAAACATCTATGAGTAGGATCAATTTTATTCTCTGATTGATCTAAATCGGATTTAATTTCTATGAATAAATTTTTAATCCTGGTTAATTAATCATCAATTACACCCCATTTGAATTAATTATCCTTTAATTAAATAAATTAACCTTTAATCATAAATTAATTATCATTCTCAAATCTTTATTTAACTAACCTTTACTTATTTAATTAATCTTTACTTAATTTCCTTTTGATCAATTATCCTTAATTAATCAAAATAAGTAATTGTCTCTAATTCCTTAATCAACTCTAACCATTAATTAATTTCTTTTAACTAAATAATTATCTTTAAGTAATTTAACATCATTTTTAAATTTCATGAATTCGCTTAAGACCTTAAGATAAACTCTTTATCCTTATTCAAAAATTAATTGTATTTAAGTTTATTTAATAAACTTTTTGCGATAATTCTTCATGACACACACTTCAACTTAAACCTTTTAATTACTTAAAGCCATTACATCACATCCTTTAAACTTATTTAACATCTAAATTTATAAAACTCTATTTTATTTCAAATCTGGAATTTGTTTACATTCTTCCTTTACAAATTCAAATTCCATTTTAAATTTAAGTACTTTTAAAAATCCACTTAATTACTCGAATACTTTTGGTTACTAAAACAATATAAAATTTAAAACCTGGTTTATTCACAAACTAAGTTTTCAACTAAACTTTCTAGACCCGAGTCAAACACACTAAAAACTCGAGCCAGCCTCGAGTCATCTGCCGAACTCACCTGCTTCGAGTCGCATACCAAACTACGCGAGCACAACTCCGAGTCGAGCTCGTCTTCTCAAAACAAAATTCCAGATGCACGCAAAACGTGCACGTTCACGTGTACATCGTCGCCGTTCATCTCCAGCCTACCCCACCTCGTCGAACAAGTCGACATTCATCTTCCCCTCCATTTCCGATCACCTGAACTACCCAGACCTCTCGAAATCAAATTCGAGATGATCGACCCAAAGCCTGGAACACGTAAAACTGGGAACACCATCACCTGCAAACGCCTCGTTCACGCGATGTCGACCACCAGAGGCCACTAAACTCCGGCCAAAACCTCGTCTACCTCCCCTCTTCGACACCTCAAAAACTCAATACACTCGATCACGCAACAAGGATAAACACGCCACGGTTTATTGACTTGAGCAAAAACAGAAATAAAACCCTAAATCGATTCGACCAAAAAAATTCTTGCATTCGAAAATAATTTTAGCAATTTTCCTATAATCAACAAGTATCAAGCAAGCTCCAAAATGGATTTCAACATCTAAGATTTATTAAAACAACAGAAGTTGATAAAATTGCATTTTTAGTTCATATAGGAATTGCACCATGTGTACTGATCTAAAAATCATCATTATTGCTTTAAAAATCGAGTTATAGCATACGAATTTGATCTAAATACCTGAATTCGAATATTAGAAGGTTCGAAATTTAGCTTACTTAAAGCCTTGCTCAAGTATTTTGTTTTCCAGAGGTATGTACAAGTTACTTTCACTTGAAATAGATTTAAAACTTGAGTTTATGCTATGACGAACAATTTTTGTTTTAATACTAAATCCAAACATCGAATAGATTGTGAAGGAATGATTTTTTTTTCTCTTTTGAAAAGTTTGAAACCTGGAAAATAACACAAGAACAGAATAAACTTCTTGTTCCAGACATGTACACAAAGTATTCAAACATGCAGGCATATTTCATCCAGACAAACATCATCAAAGCAATATTCACAACTATCATGCCAAGCATAAGTAAACAAGAGGGTTAGTTTGCTCACTTGTTATGCAGAAATAAACAGAGCCTTCTTCTCTGAACCAGACTATTGAATTTGCATGCTTCCAGGTTGAAGACTTTTGAACTTTTCTGTTTTTTTTTTGTTTTTTTTCATTTCTGGTTTTTGTTTAATGGTTGTTTTTGAACGAATTAAAGAGAAGAGGAAGTTGTATTGTTGTTTTGAGGTTTAGAGGGTATCACTTCAGTTTTACATAGCTTATGGACGAACTGATGTTGAGGAGTTGGTATATAGGAGAGAAGTTGACAGGGTATGGCTGAAGTTGCTTGGAGTTATGGGCTAGAGATGCTTGCTTGTGCTTGCTTTATTTTGTTTATTTCATTTTGACTTCGGCTGAGGTGATTTTGGTATGGCAGATCTTTGTTTATATATGAATGTATATAATGTTGTTTAACTTTAAATATCATTTGTAGGTTTGCTTTCTTTTATAAGTGTTCATACTTATATTTGTTTGTTTTATCACTTGTTAATGTTTGAATGTATTCCTTTTGCAGCCTATATACTTTATTGTTTTATGTTTTGCTTATATGTAGTTATATTTGTTTTACAATGGTGGCTGCTAGTTTGTTTCATTTTAAATGTGTTTTTGTTTTGTTTACTTTGTTCCTGTTTTAATGTTGTTTATACTATTTATATTGCTTTGTTACTTGTATTTGTTATTTTATTACTTTACAATATAATTGAATTTCTAATTTATTCTATTTCAAACATTTACTTCTATTTTAACTTAAATCTTTATTTTACTTTAATATTATCATCATCATTTATTTACACTTCAAATCAAAAATATATCTATATATTAACTATTTTCAAATTCACTCGTATATGCCCGAATACTTATATATTCAGATATATACAATATTTAAATTTAAATGATAAAATATATTTTAATTTGGATTCGGGGAAACTCGCTCCAATTTTCTAATTAAATGTACAAATTTTTATCCAAAAATTTATTTAATTACTCAATTTAATTCAAAAATTCAATAAATTATTAATTTAAATAAATTTAAATTTCAGGGTCGTTACAAACTTCCCTCCTTAAAAGAATTTCGTCCTCGAAATTCGCAGGCATGAAAACACAAAGATAGATAGCTTCGATCTCCTATAACTCTTCAAACTCAAGATACGGATTCCGAATTCAAGTCGGAATATCTCAGAATATATACCAATTTGTCCCTCTTCGGACTTCGGTATTCAAAATAAATTTCAATAGAATTTCAAAATTTGGTTTTAAACGATATCGTTTTATTGATACAATTCAATTTAGCCTTCATATCCTATTAATCAATTTACCTAAATTTTAATTTCCAATTTATTTAAAATTCCCAATTTCAAATTTTAAATTCATATTCATTAAGGTTTAAATCAACAAGCTGATAAGAAATCGATGAAATACGAGGTAAGGATTTTCTACAACGATTCATAGAGCCATCATCACACCGAAACTTCTTCTTTGGAGCTGGTACGAAGCAATCAAAAGAATTTGGAAACGAATCAAAGAATATTGATAAGAAAGTTGTTTCCACTGTTGCAGGGTATTGACCATTTATAGTCGTATTCCCTTGTCCCCTATCTCGTCTTCTTCTTGCACTCATACTCACTATTAGTGGATAGTAAGAGAATTTACTGAGACGTTCAAACGGATATCTTAGGAACCACTCATTCTAGAGTTTAATTCACTCTATCTCAAATGAGTTACTTAACGTATTATACTCCTGAGCTAAAGTTCAACCCTAGCTCTGATACCAAATGTAACGATAACGAATTTTGCTCGCTCGAAAATCAACATCCATACTTTACATCGTATTCGAATGCCGTAGATTCGACCGTTCAAATCCGAGTCGCCGGAGCTTATAACAACATTAAGTAAACAACACAGCGGAAATAAAAGAATATAGATATACAATATCTGATACAACATCCAGATACAATGATGATACAATGAATATCTACATACATCAGAGATATGATACAATAAATAGCAGCGGAAAAGAAAACGATAACATCAGCAGCGGATAATCTCCATCTTCAAAGCGCCAATCCATAAATAGCTCGAACTCCCAATAACGAGGCACAAAGATAAGCAAGTGCAGTCCGATCCAAAGACTGAACTAGCTCCAGATAATCTACTAAATCTGAATATCTGAAAAACCCAACTCTAGACTGCTCGTGTCGAAAATTTTAAGCATCCAGAGTTTAGGAAAGAAACAATAAACTCCGGATCAGTCATGGGACTGGTGTGAGCAACAAAAATAGTTTATCTTTAAAAACAAATAGCAGAGAATTTTAAAGTCAATTCGCAATGCTTTTGAAAAATGAAATTACCATAAGACCTCCCACCACACACACAATGCAAACGTAGAATTGGAGGAGATTTCTTCTTATGATAGTCAAAGATGCTTACTACACAAAATCAAATCATTTTTGATATTATTATTACTGCATAGTGTAGAAAAAATTTCGAAAGTAGAATATAAATCTTAGCCAGCATAGACATTTCGCACTTATGCCTACTATAGCTACCATGTTCAATAGCAGGTTACCACCACATTCCATGGCAGGTAATACAACTAAAACCGTACAGGGCTCGTATTGTTTTGTTTGGATTTCCAACAAATGGTCAGGCTAAGGAACTTCCTATTCCACGAAAGAAACGCCTCTGGTGGGACGTTCCGAGAACCAACTGTTCTCTGCCAAACAAGGCCGGCAACCCCTTTTCCCAAGGGATAAAAGAAACCTCAGATATGCCACCCCCGGTCCTTTGGGACCTTTAACCGAGGTACCTCGAAACCAACATCACACGTCATAAATAAAGTGTGTCCACATGAGTAAGTATCTGGGCTCCATACCATGATACTACCCTTTTCCAGAAGGAATGGTCATACCCTAGGGGAGCTACCCCTGAAAACCTTGCCGCACAATTCCTGTTTCGACCATTACCGGGTTGTGAGGCTCGACGAAGTCTCGTCCACAAAGCTACGCTTTTTCAAAAAGCCACGCTTTGGGTCAACAAATGATCAACCTATGATCACAAAGATAAATGATCAAACAAATGATCATATCACAAATGATCAAACACTGATCATCACACAGCAACACTCAGCATGCCACATTACCAAATTGGGATATATCGCTGATAAATTTCAACTACATAACCTCTGAGCTCGTACGTCTCAGAGAAGGGTGTTAAGCTAAGAGAATAAATTCTCCGCCACCAACAGAAATGTATTTGAAAGAAATCGGCTTTATATCTCAAAGTGTAATGTCAGACATGTAACCATACAAGTCTGTTCTGGGTTCGAACAGAACCGAAGGCACTTCTTACGAAGCCCTTGCAATTCCGGGTATTCACGATCCCGTCCGGACTTCCCATCACAAAGGGTGATAAAATCTCTATATCGGGGCCATTCGATGCAGAGACATTCGACGAGTTGTCCTTTCGTTTTCGCAAATATCCGGTCTTCACCACCGGTCTTCAAATGCGATCCATATACGACGTATCACTATTCGGAATGGGTTATATGACACAAATGTCTTTTCCCGGCTAACCCGAATAGTGAGCGCAATTATTAGAAATCATATGAATATTGGGGTCTCAGTTAAATCATAGCTTAAAGCCCAAAACCTTTCATTCGAATGGTTAAAATAAATTACCATTTTCAAATCTTTAAAACAAAAAGATTTCTTTCACAAAGTTAACCCCATTCACAAAGATAAATTCATAGATTTCAAAACAACTTCCGTTTCAATTGGATTAACTCGTTAAATCTTTAAATCAAGATTTAACTTATAGTTTTCAAAACAATTTCATTTCGATTGGATTAAACAAATCATCATTTTAAAATCTGTTAAAGATAAACAGATTCAATTCATAGCTTTCAAAACATTTCAATTTCATTTTAAATTTGAAACCTTTCAACCCAAATTGGAAGTTCACTTCTTATATGAAAGCTGTTATTATTTGAAAACAAATAGTTTCTGTTTCAGAAAAATCCAATTTTACTTACACGAGTTAAAGCTCTTGAAATATATTCACATTCCAAAATCAATACTTTTAAAAATGGTTTAACCTTTCTATAATGGGTAAAACATCTTTAAATCCCTAGTTTCAAATTATAGGATTCAATTTCAAACTTGGATTCAAATTTAAATCCAATTATTTAAATTTCCAAAACTCGATTAAGTTATTCAAAATAACTTTTATCTTTGAAACTCCATTTCAAAAGCTTTTCACATTAAACCGAAATTTCTAATTTCAAAATCAATTGAAATTAAAATTTCAATTTTAAAAACATCAAATTTAAATTATCTGTGATTTAACCGATTTCCACGTGAAATCCATATTTGTGTGTGTAAAAGTGTGGTCCAGGGGTTTCACACACAATAGTGCCACATCAATCATCACAGATATATCGATAAGCGGTAAAATCGATAACGCTTATCTTCATTCACAGATTCATAGATAAAATAAATTTATCAGTCACAAAGATTCATTATTACAATTTTGATGTGGGTTTCGGATAACCAACTGGAATCCGACTCCCTGTCGCATCGAAATTCAAATGCCATTTTACGGGCCAAGGGTTTCATATTCACATAACAATATATCACAGAAACAGAAATCACAGATCACGATATAAATCAGGACGTATCACAGAGCATCACAATCAGGGATATCAAACAATTCGACAATCAATAGAACTCAAACATCTATGAGTAGGATCAATTTTATTCTCTGATTGATCTAAATCGGATTTAATTTCTATGAATAAATTTTTAATCCTGGTTAATTAATCATCAATTACACCCCATTTGAATTAATTATCCTTTAATTAAATAAATTAACCTTTAATCATAAATTAATTATCATTCTCAAATCTTTATTTAACTAACCTTTACTTATTTAATTAATCTTTACTTAATTTCCTTTTGATCAATTATCCTTAATTAATCAAAATAAGTAATTGTCTCTAATTCCTTAATCAACTCTAACCATTAATTAATTTCTTTTAACTAAATAATTATCTTTAAGTAATTTAACATCATTTTTAAATTTCATGAATTCGCTTAAGACCTTAAGATAAACTCTTTATCCTTATTCAAAAATTAATTGTATTTAAGTTTATTTAATAAACTTTTTGCGATAATTCTTCATGACACACACTTCAACTTAAACCTTTTAATTACTTAAAGCCATTACATCACATCCTTTAAACTTATTTAACATCTAAATTTATAAAACTCTATTTTATTTCAAATCTGGAATTTGTTTACATTCTTCCTTTACAAATTCAAATTCCATTTTAAATTTAAGTACTTTTAAAAATCCACTTAATTACTCGAATACTTTTGGTTACTAAAACAATATAAAATTTAAAACCTGGTTTATTCACAAACTAAGTTTTCAACTAAACTTTCCAGACCCGAGTCAAACACACTAAAAACTCGAGCCAGCCTCGAGTCATCTGCCGAACTCACCTGCTTCGAGTCGCATACCAAACTACGCGAGCACAACTCCGAGTCGAGCTCGTCTTCTCAAAACAAAATTCCAGATGCACGCAAAACGTGCACGTTCACGTGTACATCGTCGCCGTTCATCTCCAGCCTACCCCACCTCGTCGAACAAGTCGACATTCATCTTCCCCTCCATTTCCGATCACCTGAACTACCCAGACCTCTCGAAATCAAATTCGAGATGATCGACCCGAAGCCTGGAACACGTAAAACTGGGAACACCATCACCTGCAAACGCCTCGTTCACGCGATGTCGACCACCAGAGGCCACTAAACTCCGGCCAAAACCTCGTCTACCTCCCCTCTTCGACACCTCAAAAACTCAATACACTCGATCACGCAACAAGGATAAACATGCCACGGTTTATTGACTTGAGCAAAAACAGAAATAAAACCCTAAATCGATTCGACAAAAAAAATTCTTGCATTCGAAAATAATTTTAGCAATTTTCCTATAATCAACAAGTATCAAGCAAGCTCCAAAATGGATTTCAACATCTAAGATTTATTAAAACAACAGAAGTTGATAAAATTGCATTTTTAGTTCATATAGGAATTGCACCATGTGTACTGATCTAAAAATCATCATTATTGCTTTAAAAATCGAGTTATAGCATACGAATTTGATCTAAATACCTGAATTCGAATATTAGAAGGTTCGAAATTTAGCTTATTTAAAGCCTTGCTCAAGTATTTTGTTTTCCAGAGGTATGTACAAGTTACTTTCACTTGAAATAAATTTAAAACTTGAGTTTATGCTATGACGAACAATTTTTGTTTTAATACTAAATCCAAACATCGAATAGATTGTGAAGGAATGATTTTTTTTTCTCTTTTGAAAAGTTTGAAACCTGGAAAATAACACAAGAACAGAATAAACTTCTTGTTCCAGACATGTACACAAAGTATTCAAACATGCAGGCATATTTCATCCAGACAAACATCATCAAAGCAATATTCACAACTATCATGCCAAGCATAAGTAAACAAGAGGGTTAGTTTGCTCACTTGTTATGCAGAAATAAACAGAGCCTTCTTCTCTGAACCAGACTATTGAATTTGCATGCTTCCAGGTTGAAGACTTTTGAACTTTTCTGTTTTTTTTTGTTTTTTTTCATTTCTGGTTTTTGTTTAATGGTTGTTTTTGAACGAATTAAAGAGAAGAGGAAGTTGTATTGTTGTTTTGAGGTTTAGAGGGTATCACTTCAGTTTTACATAGCTTATGGACGAACTGATGTTGAGGAGTTGGTATATAGGAGAGAAGTTGACAGGGTATGGCTGAAGTTGCTTGGAGTTATGGGCTAGAGATGCTTGCTTGTGCTTGCTTTATTTTGTTTATTTCATTTTGACTTCGGCTGAGGTGATTTTGGTATGGCAGATCTTTGTTTATATATGAATGTATATAATGTTGTTTAACTTTAAATATCATTTGTAGGTTTGCTTTCTTTTATAAGTGTTCATACTTATATTTGTTTGTTTTATCACTTGTTAATGTTTGAATGTATTCCTTTTGCAGCCTATATACTTTATTGTTTTATGTTTTGCTTATATGTAGTTATATTTGTTTTACAATGGTGGCTGCTAGTTTGTTTCATTTTAAATGTGTTTTTGTTTTGTTTACTTTGTTCTTGTTTTAATGTTGTTTATACTATTTATATTGCTTTGTTACTTGTATTTGTTATTTTATTACTTTACAATATAATTGAATTTCTAATTTATTCTATTTCAAACATTTACTTCTATTTTAACTTAAATCTTTATTTTACTTTAATATTATCATCATCATTTATTTACACTTCAAATCAAAAATATATCTATATATTAACTATTTTCAAATTCACTCGTATATGCCCGAATACTTATATATTCAGATATATACAATATTTAAATTTAAATGATAAAATATATTTTAATTTGGATTCGGGGAAACTCGCTCCAATTTTCTAATTAAATGTACAAATTTTTATCCAAAAAATTATTTAATTACTCAATTTAATTCAAAAATTCAATAAATTATTAATTTAAATAAATTTAAATTTCAGGGTCGTTACATCCATCGATCTTATTTTTCAGTGTTTTTCTTGCATTTTCCGCTATTAGAAAATTCGAATTTTTATAATTCAAATCATACCACTGATATCCGTATACCGTTTTGATCGTCTCGTCGTGCTGATCTCTATGGTATATTCATATGCGTGTTTCGGGGTCCGGTAAACGACGAAACCTGTAAAGCGACTTCCGTATCGGTACCCGTTTTGAACTCCTTGTTTTCTTTGTCCTTTCATTTGCCCACCGGGAGAAAGCTGTCAGCCACTAGCAATTAATGTTTCTTGAATTCAACATTTTGGCTTTTTCTATTCCCACTGCAAATTAATTTTTGGTCCGTTAATTTTCTTCACTTCGTTTTGATTTTTGCTTTTGAAAATAACATAACATAACTAGGCTTGTTACTGTTTGTCCCTTAACCTTCTCAACCTCTATCTTTTCCACTGTTTTGTCAGTACCTGCATGAGAATATAAAAGAAACAAAGTTAATATAAAGTTGCTTTTGCATTATAAACAACTGTATACACTTTTCTTTTCCCCTGATTGATTTAAATTGGTTCATCGGTCTAGTTCCTGTCTCTTCCTTTACTTCTTTGCGATCTGTGAAAAATATATCCAAGTATATAAGTTATATTACGTTTGCACTCATTATTTTACCTAAGGCAAACCTCTTCTTTCTCTTGTTTCTTCTCCTCCCCTCTGTTCTTTGATCTGTTTCTCTAAAAAAAAAGAAATAATACATAAATGAAGCATACCATTTCCAAAGCCTGCATGTACTCACTATCTCCTACCAACCATTTCACACGTCTTCCCTCCTCCCTGTAGCCAAAACCTCCCTCAAACCATAAGCGCATCAACAGCCAAGCACCACTCTGCTTCCACCGAAACTCATCCCATCTCCACCACCTCCCCACGCAGTAGTCGTCGCCCGCCACACGCAACCCGCCACCCACTTTGTTTACATCTCCACACAGTCCTTGCTTTCCGCCCATCGACCACACCACCTGACAATCATGCTAAGATCCACCTTTCCACCACCTCAACTCGGCCTTTGCACCTCCGCCAACCGGAGCCATACACCGCAGCTCCCAACGCACCACCATCCCGAAGCCTCCTCCGCTTAGCCCGCCTCCACCTTGTTAGCCGCAGCCACCATATCTCGCCCATCCCGCCACCGCCTGCTCAGTCGAAGCCACCTTCCGCGCTCCACGCCGACCGCAACGGTCCTCCGCCTTCGCACCTCAGTTCGGCACCTCATCCCCGCTGTTCTTCTTAGCCATCTTTGTCGCCCCATAGTGCTTTGCTGTTATAAGGTACTATATATAATATATTATATAAAATTTGGTGTTAGTATAGGTACATATATATTTTTGTTCGGCTTCATGTATATTTTGGGTCTTTTTATATACTTTATTTTTTTTGTAAAGTATGTCATATTTTAGTTGCATAATGTTAAGTTTTATTGTATAATGATACGATAGTTTACATTACAACATATAAGCTTGTACGTTGGTTATTTGTATATATAGTATTCATAGTTTTGGCCAGTGGATTTTGTATAGTCTAAGTGTTTATGCATATAACATTTGGTAGCTATTTTAAAATATTGAGAGATAAGTGGATAATAATATATGTTTATATATAGGTTATATATATAAATATACTAAGTTCGGTTTTGGATATATATGTTAGTAATATACAAACTGTATTCGATGTATATATATATATATATGTTAGTGAGTTATGGGGGTTTTACTATTGAATTAAATCGTAAAATATATGTAAGTTATATAGCTTTATAAAATACCAGTTTATAAAGTTCTCTTATCTTATATTGTTGATACTTTTCACATGTGGGTCTTGATTTTTGAAAGTTATGTTTACATTTCCTATATATATACATTTACTTTGCAAATAGGTCTCGGTATGGTTTCCTTGAAAAAAAATGATATACATTTATGTATGCATGTCAATATGAGTATTTTTTGAATATACATTTTTTGTTTTCATTGTTTTAAAGTTTATATAAAATTTATATATAGACATATGGCTGTACTTGTTTTATTGTATATATATATATATTATAAAATGGTTTATGTTGGGTTATATATACAACATATACGTTCGTGTATTTATAAAATGTATAATAGAGTACAATATACATAGTTTTAGATCTGTAATAGTCTGAAGCCTACTACTTTACAGTTTTGCATTACCTAAGTTGTTTTGAAATTTCATATTTTATACATATCAAAAGTGGTCTGGGTTTTTACTTTCTTCTTATATATCTGACATATCTCTGAGCTCATAAACTAGCGAGCATGTTGTAAAAGATAATCTAAAAGTATATATACGTGTTGTGTTTGTTCATGTATAGTTGGTTATATATTTGGATGATCTGTGGGGTTAATATGTAAGTTTATAATTGTCTGTACATATATATATTTTGTTATGTTAAATTTTTTTTATATGCCGTATACATATGTTGTTCTGTAACTGCGTAAATAATAAATTTGGTTTGCATGTGTATAGATAAATGATGGTCTGCATTTTTAATCTTATTATTGATTTTTATATATACTTTGATTTAGAACTCATGCGGACTTGAAAGATAATATATTTTATTTTATAGTGTTTTAAAATTTAAACATTGATTTGTAATTTTATATACTTGTCTTGACTAAAATGTTGATTTTATATAATAATGATAATAATAGTATATATATTTTTCCATCTCTATCAAACTGATCGATCTTTCCTTTTTATTCTCTATATATATCAGCTCCGTCCATCAAATTCGTATCAATCTTATCTTGCTTTGAAATTCGTGCTTGGATTCGTAGCTCATTTCTTTGTCTACCCTCTCTAGCCTCGAAAGGTGAGCAATCACTCACGATTAATGTTCTTTTATTTATTAAATCTGATTTCAATTGAAACGACAATTGAAATATGCTGCTGTTAGTAAATTACACTGTTATATATGCTATTGCCTATATTTGTTCACCTGTGACATTTGACACCATTATCTGTTAATTATTTATGTGATGATAATGCAGTTTGGCTGATAATTGATTGATTATTGATGTTTATATTGGACGTTAAATTGTTAGTGTTAAATGATAAATAGTATGCAAAATTGAAATGGATATAGGATAGTTAAAATTTTAAAACTGATTTATATGTTAAATTTGATTAGTGAATATGACCCCTTTTAATTGTTAAATTAATTGACATATAGAATAGCGATAATTACACTTTGAACCATCGACGTATATTGGATTAATTGTTGTAGTGTAAAAAATTGAAATTGAATGACAAGTGAAGAACCGTAATGTAATAATCTTTAATCTACATGAAATGATAGTGTATATTCTAGAAATAATTATATTAATTCGTACAAATAACAATGCGAATTAATACGGTTATTTCGGGATTATTTGAATTGATTATTGGATTGTTATTGATTGTTGTTATTGCTTGTTTATTTACTTTGAAACCATCCCAGTTATCACACTGCAAGTTCCCTTTGTTATGCTTTGATTTTTGAATTGAATTGGAATCGGGTTGAAATGATAAATACCCAAATTGAACTTTGACCTTGGATATAGAGAATTAAATAAAACCCGATTGGTCAAATAATTTGATTTAAAAATAAAATGAAGATTTTATTTGAATAAATAATATAGTTTTGAAATGAAGTTGAAATTTGAATTTTTAATGAAAGGAAAATGTTAATATTTAATAATCTGAAACAAAATATTAACGATGTAATTGATGAAAGAATATTGTTTAATTTGAGAAATGATTGAATTAAGTTTGAAATGATTTAATAATTAAGTTTGAAATTATAATTAAGTTTGAAATAATTAAACTTTGAAATGATTTGATAATTAAGTTTGAAATCATTAGCTTTGAAATGATTTAAAAATTAAGTTTGAAATTATAATTAAGTTTGAAATTATTAAACTTTGAAATTATTTAATAATTAAGTTTTGAATTATTTAATAATTAAATAAGATTGGATTTTTAATGATTAAATTGAATTGAACTCTTTAATAAGTAAAATCGAACTTTTGAATAAGTGAATTTTACTTCGTAAATAATTGAAATTGAGCTTTCTTGATTAAGTAAGTTTTGGAAAATTATTTAAGAAAGTAAATAAGTGAAATGGAATTTCTTTAACAAGAAATGAAAATGTGATATTTTGGAATTAATGTAAGACTTGTAATTGAAAGAATTGATTTGACGAATTTAGTTTAAATTCAAAATTGTAAATTTTGATTTAATGAAGTTGAACTTAAGAATTGATTTAATGAATTGGAAATTTAATAGAAATTGATTTGAATGACAAAGTAACTTAACGAATATTGAATGAAATTGATAAATGAGTTTAAATTGATTTGAATGTTAAATTAAATTTATTTAAATGATTTCAGAATGAAACTTGTTTGCGAACTTGAATCAATATTTGAATTGTTTTAAATAGAGATTGAAATTGAATTATAAGATTTTGAAATGGTAAATTTAGAAGTTTTGAAACGTAAATTTTGGAAATGGGTTTAGAAAGACAAATGAAATGTTGATTTACGAATTCTAATTGAATTGAAATTGATTTGGTTTTGAATATATTAAATGACCAATC
The DNA here is from genome assembly GCA_030737815.1 of Allium fistulosum. Taxonomy (NCBI): domain Eukaryota; kingdom Viridiplantae; phylum Streptophyta; class Magnoliopsida; order Asparagales; family Amaryllidaceae; genus Allium; species Allium fistulosum. The sequence continues at coordinate 102,132,635 of CM060902.1, forward strand.
GGTGTAATAATTACGAAAGTTATTAAAGAGACCGGAATCAGTTATGGATATACTCTCTATCTAAACTGAAACCACTTTAATAACTATACGCGGAGTGGTGATCCAGAATGAAGTGGTTGGAATGATGTACGTGATGAATGAAGAAAGAGAACGATAATGGATAGCCTTGACACTTGTGTCAAATTGGAAATGACTAAAACAGGAGCCGTGCCGGGCCAATGGAGGATTAGCTACCTCAAGTGGACACACTTCTTCGAACTACTCATTACTTGTTGTCGATTGGTGCACCCTTGATTTTGGGAGTGTTGTTTCACGGTGTTGCGGGCGCTACGGCGTTGCATTCTCACCTGTCCGGATCAGGCAAACGGTAGTATCACTACCTTGGGTATTGCCTCATGTGCCTTGTCATACTTGTATCCCTTTATTCGCGACCACTACGATTTTGGTTTGTACCTTTAGTATATGGTTGCCCTCTGGTGACTTCCGGTTCTTGGGAAACTACGGTCTTGTATATGCTTTTGGGAATAAAAATGTGTTAAGGGTGGAATGGGCCATGACTTAACACTATTTTGATATCTTTATATTACTAATAGACATTATCTACTTATCGTACACTACTACCTAGTAGATAGTTTAACGGATCCTTAAAGGATGGTTATTCCAAACATCCTTTGAGTTACTTGTATTTCAATTGCTATTTCACTTGAGTTGGATTTATAAATATAAGAATGTTAATCCTGACTCGAGTGTTTTGTGTTTTGCTTTACGCTCGGGTCAGACTGAGTGTACTAGTATTCGAGACTCACCTTTGAAGTTGGAGCTTTGCTTGAAGATCCAACTATCTATTCTGCTTTCAGTATTCAATGATTCCAGTGATGTATTCTGATTTGTATCTGATGTATCATATTACTCTTCCGTTGTATCTGGTTTAACTCTGATGTAACTTATACATTTATATAGTAGCTTCATGAACTACTATCTCTTTTATTTCCGCTGCACTTATTACTCTGTGTCTGTGATCTGTGATTATATTTATTTACTATATATGTTCATTTTTTCCAAATTTAAATTAACAACGCGGTATTTTGAGCAATTCAATTCCGGCATGAGTGTCTACCTATACACTTATAATGGATGCGAATGGTCCAAAATTCCGGGTCGTTACAGACGACCTAGGGTTATGCGACCTGCATGATGCGACTGATGTGGAGTCGGGTAGTTTGGTGATGGCTGCGTCAACCTTGGGTTTGAAGCAAGAACAAACTACAAACGTTAATGAAAAGGAGCCAACGTTGTAGGGTGGCTGACGTTGGATGTGGTTATCAACAGTGAAGGCATTAACTACTGCTGCTTCAGTTTCTAGTGTGAGCAATGGTACATACGAATGATGCTGGAAGTTGATTGTGGCGAAGTTGCTGGTTGCGTGTTGACAAAAGGGAGATGAAGCTGCAGTCCATATGGGTGCTGGAACGTACTGAAGGCAGTAAATACTTTGCTTAATTCGATAAGTTCTCTCAACTCACAACTATATCTATAATTTAATGCTTGCTATATACACGTATATATTATCTCACTTATCATGAATTGTTTGGTTGAATTACTTAGGTTGATTGATTGAGTGTGATCATTATTGTTTGGATTGTTGGAAAATTGGTTAGAAATTGGATGATATTGAGATATTGATGGTTTATGTTTGTGCAAACGAGATGTTGTCCATGTGCATTTAATTTGGTAATTTATTTATATTGTGTATATATTGTATGGATGGTCGAAATTTGATGGATTTCAACTCAGCCACTTGTTAAAATTTATCTTGATGACTGTTATTGATTTTGGAGAATTTTATCTGTGAATTCTATTTTGGATGATTTATTGATTTACCCATTTTAAAATAGTTTTGAAAGCTTCAGCAAGTTAATTTTGGTGTTTTAAAAATTTATTTGAAGTATTTACAAATAAATAAAGTTGGTTGGTAAATAAAATGATTTCTTGGAAATTATTTTAAATATAAAAGTTGTTTTAAAAATGGATAATATTTTATTTCTACTTATTACTATATAAAGTGAAGATTCTAAATTATATTATATGGTTTGTAATGAATATAATATATTATGTAAATTATAAATTTATTATAAAGTATTATTGAGCTATAGAAATTTATAAAATAGATATTTTGATTTGTAAAGCGAGTTTGGATGCTTCGAAAAATATGTATAAAAGGATTTGGAAATGAATTTTAGTAATGAATCTTATATTGGAATGACTTCAATAAAAGATATTTGATTCATAAAGTGTTTTTGAATGTTTAAAAATATATAATTAAAGAATTGCAAAAGAAATGTTAGAATTTAGATCTTTATTTTTGAATTATATTTTATAGTTAGAAATAAATAATTTATTTAAATGTTATATATATACTTGATTTAATTGTAATGAAATATTTTGTCAAGCTTTATTATTTCTATTTTCGAATTAAAATTGGGATTTCATGTATGATTTATATATCTTCTAATTTCTCATTACCTATACAGATTTCAATATTATGAATGATTTGTTATTGAGATATATTTGATTGGTTATTTTAGTATGATATAGTTATGACATTATTTATGATTTTATAATGTAACTAATTCCGTGTGATGAGAAATCTGAATAAACGGAGTTATAATACTGTCTAGTTTGGGACTTTCGGTAATATTTCTCCAGTTATTCTTTGGACTCGTTATACAGAATAAAACATTATGCACATTGAGTGTAGTTAAGAAGTAGTGAATAAATGATTGAGTATCATGCGGTGGTATGGAAAGCCGTTATGATATTTATTCGGTTACTCATTGTAAGTAGATGTCACTCAAGTGACTGGAAGTAGGATATTGAGTTTATATTTATGTGAGGTGATGCTCAAGTAGAACAATATTACAAGCTCAGGCAGGGCAAGTATATATGCTCGGGAAGAGTATTATGAATGATCGAGTCATGAGGGTGTACCTATATGTATGTTATCTATCATGAAGTGCTCTAGGATATTATTATGGGTTAGCAGGAACCAAATGGCCAATGTCTACCCTAGTTGCCTTATTATGGGGTCGGACCCCAGGTCTGTGAAAGTTTGCTTATACATTAGATGCGCATCTTGAGTTTTAGAGAAAGGCGGAGTAGCCTAAAGCTGAGTAACCTTTAGGGTGTTGTAGCCCTAAGGGTGTTGTAGCCATAGCCCCTTTAGTCATGAAGGCCAGTGGTATGTTACCTTAGGGGCGTGATCCGGGTCATGATTAATGCCTAGCATTGTCTAGCAGCGCGTTTATGACATGTAGTTGATATTGTCACGAGACTAGGTAGGTAACCGAAGACCGTAGGAGCGAATCTGGGCAGTGTAGAATTGGGCTCCTGGAGCAGGAGGATAGCTGTCAGTCTCCCTTTTGGTTCTACATTGAATGTTAGATGAATACATATATCTATGCACCTCACCTAAGTATTAAAGCAGATTTGGGTGGATAACCTAAGTGCTCTTAGAGATGTCGAGTAGCCATATTGTGATTCGACTGGGTGGCGTAACCCAGATATTATGAGATTGTTGAGTGGTGTAACCCATATATTATGATCTGATTCCTGTTACTATTAATTTTTATATGAGGAGATGGGATTATACCTGTGATGTGATAGATATTCAGAGATAGTGGATTCTTGTATCTTTTATTATATCTAACCGATAGGTAGGTGCCCTATATTTATAGTCGGAAAATTTATTTTACATTATTTGATGATTATATTAATTATTTGAGATTGAGAGATATATTTAGGCAATGTCGTCTGCTAGCCGGACTATACTTAATGATATCTCACTTGTTATTGATCTTTGCTTTTTGATGATGATTTTTGGATATATTCGATTCACACATTCAATGTTGATTTTGTTATTTCTAATTTGATGTGATTTTATATGAGTGATGGCATCTTTATATTGAGTTTTGTGGTGTTCTACATTATAGGATAATTGGATTGTTTGAGATAACATTATTATATTTCCTCACACCTAGCATATACTATGCTTTATATGTTTACTGGCCTTGGATTTAGATATAGACTGACCCATGTGTTTATATAATATTCGTGTCAGTTTGAGACATTTTAGGTATAAGGACGACGAGACCAGCTTGTTTACTCTGGGCATAGAGGAGAACAGTTATTTGTTATTGTAGATTATCATTATGTATTGTATAATCTCTTGGGTATATATTATTGTGATGTATATTGGATAATGTTGTTATTCTATATTATATATTATCACTTCGATTGACTTAACGATATCTAGTATTTCTGTATATTTTATATTGTTCTATCCTAGAGGCATACATGTTTATTGCTTTGTGTTGATACTATGTATGTTTATTGTTGAATTATATTTTATGTTTTAATACGTACCGATGTTAGCCCAAGGGAATATTCACGTGTGAACCTTATATCTCCTTATTCTCTGTATTAATCGATGGTATTACTTTGGATAGTATGGGTATGCAGGAGGCGGTGTTTTAATTTGGTATCAGAGAAGGTTCAGGATAATACAGAGTATAAGAGACATGAGGCTTGGCCTTAGATGAGACTTAGAGTCCCCGTTCTCGTGAGTATGCGGCAGATTGTTGATTATACTTAAGTGATAGTAGAAGTATGCTATAATTGCTGGGGTAATCATCGGGGACATACAAAATATTCTTCCTACTATATATTTGTACATATATATATGTACATATATGTATGTATGTTCATATATATATATATATATATATATATATTCCTATCTCTACCTCTTTTGTATATGCTTGTTTGTGTAAAGTGGGAATAGTTGAGAGAGGTGGCGAAGTAAGGTGGAGTTAGCTTGATGAGTAGTGCTGGTATTGATGTTGGTGACTAAACGTCTGTGTGGCTTAAATATGAATGAAGTGATCCGGTAGCAATCAGAGTTGTGTAGCGGAAATCGATAGATAGCTTTCCATAGAAGAAGTTTGTTTTCTTTGTTTGAAAATGTGTGTATAGTTGAATTGATGCTTGTATGGTTTTATGGTTGATGTGTGATAGTTTTTATTGTTGTTGATGATTGATGAATTAGATACACACACACACACACACACACACATATATATATTGAAACAAATATTTTTATTCAAACAAGCAAATGATTTGGTAAATAATAATAATAATAATAATATGAATTTGATTTATCTATGATTGGAAATTATTTAGTAGCGTAAAGACCCAGAATTTCAGTAATTTGAAATTGGAATATTTAGGTTATTTTAAATATTCAAAAGTAAATTTTATAAGTTAAATAACTTATATTTCAAACATAAGGGTTTATTTGATAATTTCATTGTTTATTTTAATATTTTAAATTGTTTAAATAAATTGAATCTTGAATTTAGAATGAATGAAAATGATTTATGAAGTTGATTTAAATTCTATTCGAATAATAATGAAGTTAGTGAACTTTTAAATTTGATTTAAAAGTGAATAAACAAAAAATGGAATTTACTTGATTTATTAACTTGTAAAAATTGTCATTTTTGACACTGTCTCGGATTTCGATGATACCGGTTTCATTGGATCCGTAATAGTGAATTATAATATGCTATCAAATTTCGTGTCGATTGGACTTACAGTTTGATTGTGTGAGTTTGAAATGCATAGAAATTAGTTAGAGGAAATTTAATTAAAATAATTCGATTTCGAAAAGCTATCTTCTGTATATGATGGAATCAGCCTCCGATATATATTCCATTGTTCACAGAATAGGGGTAAAACATATAGAATGCTAGGCGGCATGCTTCGTTTGGAGTTTGGAATTTTCATGGATGAATAGTGACGTAAAATCTTCTATAAATAGCCCTCAACATTCATTCATTTGCAAACCCTAGTTCTCAGCCCCCATTTCTAAACCTCCATCCAACGGCCATTATTTCACCACGAGCTAGGAGGAAAATTAGCCGAAGCGTCCAACATGAAAGTTGTAGAGCTCGACTCCCTGAACAAATCCATACAAGTTGACCGTCGGACGGCAAGCCGAGGCGGCCGAAATCTCCTCTCGTTTCACTGTAGCACTTATGGGTTACAATGTCATTTCTCACGCGTATGCGTGGTGTTGGTTGGTCGCAGGGGACTAGAGGTGGCGTAGCGGCTATGGCATGGGTCGATGGTTAGGTGGAGTGCGCGGGGGTTTCGTGTGGAGGTGGCGCAATTTATACGAACGAAAAAAAAAGAAACATCACGCGTACGCGCACAGTCGCGTGGAGGTGGGTCCATCGTAGGCGGAGGTGGCAGCATACGACGGTGCTGGAAAGGTTGGAGGCGTAGGCGGTGGTTGATGTGCCGAGGAGCGCAGTGTTCAAAATGCGCTTATATATAAAAAAATGATATGCGGCCTGGAAGCTGAGCCAGAGGAGGGAGGGAATGAAAATAAACAATAAGGTTGAAATTTTAACTAAAGTTTATTTAGTTGATTATATAATTAATTACTCGATGTTTATTGATTCATATCTTATTCGCGCGAGGTCTATTTCAAGCGAAACAAGTTATGTTGCGTACGTATCAGCGAGTACTACGCTATGGAGTTGGATTGGACGAATTCGGAGCTCTTAAGAATTTTGAGTTAAATTGAACGCCCGTTCATATTTAATTCAAACCAAAGCGCTTCGGCAATTTATGGCATATTTATGAGCTCACTCAGCTCTCTGGCTCGCTTATATTTTTACATAAATGGGAAAAAATTTATTTAGGATGATTGATGTTTGTTTAGATGATATATGACATATTATATATATATATATATTAGTTTGTTTGGATATATTCCCGTAGATTGGAGTGGATGAGACCCTATTACGTTCCCGCATATGAGCGGATGACCCTTTGTATACGAATCCCGCCTCGGAGCGGTTGATTTTATATGATTTAACTATATGTTGTATTTGATGCAGAGGGATAAGTTGGAGGGATCCAACAGGATTCCTGACCACTGTTGTTTTATTTTCATATATATGATGATATATGATGTTATGAATGCCATGATGATGGTTTTGATGTGATTTGACTTGTTTAGTCTATGGTAGCACTGGCCTTATTTTTGATATTTTGAAATATTGAGATGATGATTATGATTTGAAAAGGATTTTGCAGTGACTTTGGGAATATATATGTTTTAATGATTTTTGGTTTATTTTAAACTAAAGGAATTTGTTTTTAAAACAAAAGTTATAATTTTTGATGTTATAAAATATAGTTTTGAGAAATACTTTGATTTGAGATTTTTTTAGTAAGTTTATATAAAAAGATTTAAAGTTGATATTTTTATAAATAAATAAACTGATTTATAATTGAAATTTATAAATGTTTAGTAAATGGACTTGAAGTTATTTTGCAAGTGGATTTGAAGTTATTAGTAAATGGTTTTGAAGTTGATTTGGTAAACAGAATTTATAAATAAACTTGACTAATAAAGAGGTGGATTTATAAGTAGATTTTATTAGTAAATTTAGTTTTATAAAAAGATGGATTTATAATTGAAATTTATAAATGGTTTAGAAGTTGTTTTATAAATGGAATTATAAATGAATTTTATAAATGAATTCTATAAATGAATTTGATTTATAAGAGTATGGATTTATAAATAATATTTTATGAATTAAGGAATTTTATAAAATAGAAAATTTAGAAAATTTAAATGAGATTTATGTAAATAAGTTTTATAAATATGGGAAGGTTTTATGTTGAGATGTAAATAAGGATTTTTATTTAAAGGAATTTCGAAAGTGCTATTTTGATGAAGTAATGGTTTTAAAGTAAATTTGTCTTTTGGAAGTAATGGTTTTGGGAAGTGATGGTTTTAAATGGATTTAATGGTTTGGAAATGTTTTAAAATGAGATATGAATCAAAAGTAAATATTTCAACATTTATTGTTGCAATAGGCGTTTTCAGAGGAAAGTTAAGGAAGGCATGGACTATAACACTGTTGTTATAGTAAATGATTTCTAAAAGGAAATGTTTTATACAGTATATAGGTTTATCTATATATTTATTTACTGAATCCCTTTACTAATGTTTTGGGTTGTCATAACGATGTTTTACGCAACATTCGTTTTGACCCAATAAATTATGTTTTGACCTTCCATCGTGAAATACATGAATCGGTTCTTATGATCGTACTAAAGGTTTGGTAGTGTTGGAGCATTGCTTCCTATACTTAACACCCGTCTGGAGGTGTATGAACTCTGGAGTTATACGATTATAGAAATCTATTTGGCATGTCTCTAAATGATAGTGTTATTGAATATGCTTTCACTGTTGATATAAGTATATGAAAATATATTTTAAGTATTGAAATGATAGTGATTTTTGTATATGAAATATTTTCTAAGTATTGATGAATTGATGAATATGCTTATATTGTAAATATAAATATATGGAAATGTTTTCCAAGATAGAAAGATTTGAAATGGTTTTGAGGATGTATCTTTTAAAGATAATTTGAAATGAATATGTGGAAAGTGATTTAATTAATAAAAAAGTAATTAAAAGGGCCTAGTGATTGCTTATGGTGCTAGATGTTGTTTGTTGCTTTGATAGTTAAATAACCGAATATCAAATATATATTGTCCTATGTATCATTGTTGGTTAGGAGAGACCTCGGTCAGATTTATCCGAGAACCACTTCGGACCAACATATGTGCATTCGAATGTGCAGGTTTGGAAGATATTAATATTTGGGATTTTCATAGTGAAGGACTGCTAGTTGATCGTTTGGGGATAAATTCCCAATATACATATAGTAGCAGTAGTCTCTTCATTATGAAATATCCGATGCAAGGACTATTCGCTACTAATCCTAGGGTAATTTTCGACAGAATGTGATAGGAGAGTGCCTTCGGTTTGTCCCGTTCCTAGATAACTTGTATGGATGGATGTCTGACATTGCATTTTGAGATTGCATTGTTGACTTTTATAAACGTACATCTGTGTGGTGGCAGAGAAGGCAATTTCTCTTAGCTTAACACCCTTCTCTGAGACGTATGAGCCCGGAGGTTTTATGTTGGTGAAAGTCAATACGTGTTTGAAGGAATGGCGGTGTGGCATTCAAAGAGGAAAGTGATATGTGCTATGTGAAAGGTAATCGTGACATTTAGCCTACCGGAAATGACCGAAACAGGGTAGATGCAGCATGGGTATGTGGTTCGCAACCATTAGGGTATGATCATCCTCTTCTAGATATATTTCTTCCTACCATGATATTCCTGATGTAATTTTTTTAGATGTATGCTATGAGGGCCCTCGGATAGGTCGGTAACGACCGAGGTGACGACATATTCGGTACTATCTAAGTTTAGAGGTAGGCCGATCTTGTGTTGGCATGTGAGAAGATGTTCTATGATCCTCGGGACATCCATCTAGAGATGTACCCATCGGAAGGTAGTCCTTTCACCTAGTCATTTGTACGGAATCCATTCTCGACTATGTTTGCCATTTTGGTTGTATTGCCTAGTGTGCTGAAATTTAATAATGGTAGCAATTTCGGCTATTTGATTTATTAATTATATACTAGACACTAGTATAATATAACATGATTTGATATGAAAGGTTTTGGTTACCGTAAGGTAAAAACCAGTCCATGTTTATGTGTGGGCGTGTATTACGAGATACCTTTTGTTTTGAAAAAGGAACGCTTTTATAACTTTAAAATAAATTCAATTGAGACGTGTTTTCTCATGCTGGTTTACCAGACTGATCCGGGCATTCTTCCTTTTCAATGCTCGGGTCAGACCGAGTATATTTACAGATGTAGATTTGGATGCTTTGGAGCTTTAGCAGGAGAGCTAGAAGTCTTCAGGTCGTATTCCACGTATATATTTATTTTTCCGCTGCATTATTATTTAAATTATCATCAATTGTAAGGATAGGTTATTATAATTGTCCAGGCTGATGATTAGTGATTGATTGTTGTACTATGAGGGATGTATGTATATGATATTATAGTTTCTGTTTTGTAAAGATCATTGATATGATATTATATATTTTTCCGCTGCGATTGTGAGATTCTATAATTGTTTATTTTCTTTTATTTTATCTTCTTTCTTTCTTTATCTTTTCTCTCTCTTATTCTCTTCATTTTTCTTTCTCTCTTCTCTTCTTCTCTCTTCTTTCTTTCTTTCTTTCTTTCTCATGATTATTATGATTTCCCTTCAGTTTGGGGCTGGACATGTGTGTTAATGTCGGCTCTGAACGGGACAGATTTGCGGTTCGTCACATCTGGTATCAGAGCTTAGGATTTTGCTAACACCTAGGCTTTGATGGGTACTAAGTATAGATAGGGTCAGTAGAACCCTAGATTGAGTTTGAGTGTATTATATATATGACCGTGTATTTGTTAGTGAATATACAAATGTTTTGTATTGTGTTACTTTATTTGTTGAAGTGGCTTACGAATTCTAGTCGATACATGGGATGCCATGTCATCGATCGGGGTTTCTAAATGCTTGAACAAGGCAAACCAACACAGTATCGCTTTTTAAAGTGGGTAAATGAAATAACTTTACCTAAAATTATATTTTATTTGTAAAGGAATAATTTCTTAGGAAATATTATAGTTATATATGGATGTTTGGTTGCTAGTGGATGGTAATACTTGATTATTATCATTTGTTGTTTGTGATTTTAATAAAAGCAGTTATTATTATAAATATAAACAAAGATAAAGAAATAAGAAATGATTTTATATAACCAAAGTGAAAAGTGAAGTTATATATAAGTATAAATTTATAAACGTGATTTATAAATAAAAAAGGATATTTAAAAGAAGTATAAGAAAAAACACTACACTCGCTTTAGTCGCTGGAAAATAATGCGGGTGATGACTGCAGCATCATCAGTATCATTTTCGAGTCTCTAAGTGATAAATTGTTACCCTTAATGATTTCCTATTAAAGTTATTTTTTGATAAAATAAATTTTGTTTTGGTAAAACAAGTTTTGATTATAAAAAATTCCATGTATGATTTGATCAATATAAGAGAAAAAGGTTTTTGAACTTATAATTTTGAAATAGTATAAATAAAAAAAATAAGTTGCAACTTATGAATTTGAATAAGATAAGTAAAACCAGATTTTAAATGGTTGAACATTTTGGTTAAGAAAATAAAAGCAAATTTGAATTTGAGATATATGAAATAATAAAAGGATTAACTTGAGCAAAGTTAAATAAATGAAGTTAAATAAATTGAGTTAGAGCGATGAGTAAATGAAATGAAGTTTGACTTAAGAAAAGTTAAATGAAAGTGGATTGAATTCGAATTAAAATGAATTAGATGAAATAATGAAATGAAATTTTAAGTAAATAAATTTGTATAACTTATGGATTTGAATAATGTTAAGCTAAAAACAAATGTATAATTTGTTGAATGAGAATATTAAGAAGAAAAGAAATCTAATTTTGAATTTGAATTATAAATAATGAAATTTAACTTAAAGTTAAGTAAAGTGGGATGAAATAAAGTTGAATTTGTAATGAATTAATGAAACGAGTTAAATGAATTACAATTTGACTTTTGAAATGCATATGAGTGTTATGGAAAGTAAATTTGGTAATGGAACTAAGAAATGGTAGTTTACTTAAGTAAATTGTGAAATAATAATAAACATAAGAAGAGTTGTAAGTAAAATGTTTATAAACTCAATTAAATGATTTTATAGAATGAGTGTTAAGTGTTGTTAATAATTAAAGAAGATATACTAAGTAAATTGAATTTGAAGTGAAGATTAATAAGTGAATGTTAATGAACTGAATGTAAGTGAAATTAATATGGATAATTGAATTTGATTTTAAAGTGAATGAAGATTAAATGAATGTAAAAGGAATTGAAACTAAATAAAATAATCGGAAAAAGAATGGGATATAAATTAAAAAAATCAATTGAAATAAATACATAAGTTGTCTGTATGTTTTTTATTCACATAACTGTTTGATCCAAATTCAAATATACGATTTTAAGTTGATTTACACCTATCCGAGTTAGGATTTTTCACTCGATTTCTTGAAGGCGAACCCTAGATGTGGATTTTTGATTGATTCTGATGTTCTCTATCATAGTATATAGCTATGCAAGAAGGATGACAGTTTTTCTGATCAAGGAACCGGATCCGAGTCCGCACTAGAGTGGTCGTATGAACGATACTAGTTCGGAAGTGGAATTGCATGATCGAGTGAGTGATCAAGTATGTTTTTGTGTACGAATGATATATGTACATTGTACGGGGGTTTAAGAAATTAAAAGTTGACATTAGAAAATGTAAATTGATATGGTTATAAATTAATTAGATGAATATTAATTGTTTGATGGTTTCTCTTGTTGCATTTGTTGCATTTGCTATGTTCACATGTAGTTGTTGTATTGGTATATGTTATATATTTATATTACTTTATATATATACATGTTCTCATTGGTTGTTGAGTGTTTAGTAGGTACAGATGGCGTATGCTTCGCATTTGGAGATCGCTTTCACGCTATATTAGTTGCATATGCTCGCTAATATAATAAAAGGTACATATCTCGGATTACATATCGTACTTTGATATTTTTTCCTATGGGATGCGTTATCCTCGAAGACGAGATGAATATTTGTAATATATATATATATATATATATTGTGATTTTACTACGATAAACCTCGCAAAAGAGACGCTGGTGAAATTTTTCGTAAGTTTAAGGCGTTAGAAAATTTTTGAGAATTTTGGAAAAAAATTTGGTAACTAAATTTGATTTTGAGTTAAAAGTTGAATGGTATTAGTTGATTTTTGGAAGAGTATTGTTAATAACTATGAATGAAACGATATTAGTTGGTTTTGAAAAGATAACTATGAATGGATTTGAAAACTTAGAAAAGTCTTTATAAGAAGTTTAACTAATGGATTTGGAAAAGTTAAAAGGGTTGAATGAATTTGGTAATCTAGTTTGGATGAATTATTATTGAAAAGTTGATGGATTTTGTGGCATTTTCTTACTTGATAATTTTGGGGACGAAATTATTTTAAGGAGGGGTGAATGTAACGACCCAGAATTTCAGTCATTCGGAATTGGGAAATTTAATTGATTTTAAATATTCAAAAGTAAATTTTATAAGTTAAATACTTATATTTCAAATATAAGGATATATTTGATAATTAAATTGTTTAATTTAATATTTCAAAATTGTTTAAATAAATTGAATCTTGAATATAAAATGAATGAAAAAGATTTATAAAGTTGATTTAAATTCTATTTGAATAATAATGAAGTCAGTGAACTTTTAAATATGATTTAAAAGTGAATTAACAGAAATTGGAATTTACTTGATTTATTTAACATGTAAAAATAGTCATTTTTGACACTGTCTCGGATTTCGACGAAACCAGTTTCATTGGATCCGTAATAGTGAATTATAATATGCCATCAAATTTCGTGTCGATTGGGCTTACCGTTTGATCGTGCGAGTTCGAAATGCATAAAGATTAATTAAAGAAAATTTAATTAAAATAATTCGATTTCGAAAAGCAATGTTCTATATATGATGGAATTGGCCTCCGATATATATTCCATTGTGCTCGGAATATGGGTAAAACATATAGAACACCCAGTGGCATGCTTCATTTGGAGTTCAGAATTTTCACAGATGAATACTGACGCAAAATCTTCTATAAATAGCCCTCAACATTCATTCATTTGCAAACCCTAATTCTCAGCCCCCATTTCTAAACCTCCATCCAACGGCCATTATTTCACGACAAGCTAGGAGCAAAATTAGCCAAAACGTCCAACATGAAAGTTGTAGAGCTCGACTCCATGAACAAATCCATATAAGCCGATCGTCGAACAGCGAGCCGAGGCGATCGAAATCTCCTCGCGTTTCGCTGCAACACTTATGGGTTTTGTAAAGACCCGCAAATCCGTCTTCCGAAAACCCGACACTGCTACGTCCACTGTAGCAACTGCCGAACAATCAGATGGAGGAAACGCGAACTTTAATGTTTAAAAGAAGAGGAGGAAGAAAAGATATAAGAAAAAGAGAAGAAAGAGAGAATAGAGAAGAACAACAACACGGAAGAACAACAGAACAGAAAACAATATCAGAATCTTACACATCGCAGCGGAATAATATATAATAAATAAACACTAGTCTTTTAAAACAAAGAACTATATCAGTTTATACATACATCAATCATCAGAGTCGATATACAACAATGGACAATTATATAAACTTGTCCTCATACAGAATACACAGCGGAATAAATATATCAGATACAAATACTACGTCTCGCCATCCAGCTTATCTCCAAAGCTCCAGAATATCCTGAATAACAAAACTCTAGGCTGCCCGTGTGGAAATTGGTGGGCACCCAGAGTTTAAAAGGGAACAATAAACTCCGAGTCAGTCATGGTGACTGGTGTGAGATCGTAAAACAGTTATTCTTTATAACAACAAAATAATTTTTAAAGTCAATTCGAAATGCTTTTGGAAAATGAAACTACCATAAGACCTCCCGCCACACACACAATGCAAACGCAGAATTGGAGGAGATTTCTTCTTATGATAGTCAAAGATGCTTACTACGCAAAATCAAATCATTTCTGATATTATTATTAGTGCATAGTGTAGAAATCATTTCGAAAGTATAATATAAATCTTAGCCAGCATAGGCATTCCGCACTTATGCCTACTATAGCTACCATCCAAACAGTGGTGACCACCATAAGTGAATGATAGGTTCTACAACTAAAACCGTACAAGTGTCGTATTGTTTCTTTGGATTTCCAACAAATGGCCAGGCTAAGGAACTTCCTTTTCCACGATGGGAACGTCCCTGCAATAGACGACCCGAGAACCTAACCGGATCTCTGCCAACACAAGGCCGGGTTACCTCTGTAAAAATAGGTAACTACTGACACGCGTATGCCATCCCCCGATCATCACCGATCTTCCCGAGGATCCCCGATTCGCAACAACCACAAAGTAATAAATTTGCAGCAACCACAGAGGTTAAGTATCTGGGCTCCATACCATGATACCACCTTTATCCAGAAGGAATGACATACACTAAGGGGCGCTACTCCCTAGAACCTTGCCGCATTCTTCCTGTTTCGACCATTTCCGGGGTGTGAGGCTCGACGAAGTCTCGTCCACAAAGCTACGCTTTCTACAAAGCCATGCTTCGGATCAAACAAAATGATCAACCTATGATCACAAAGATATAAGATCAAACAAATGATCATATCACAAATGATCAAACACCGATCATTTCACAGCAACACTCAGTATGCCACGTTACCAAATTGGGAATATATCGCTGATAAATTTCAACTACATAACCTCTAAGCTCGTACGTCTCAGAGAAGGGTGTTAAGCTAAGAGAATAAATTCTCCGCCACCAACAGATATGTATTTGAAAGAAATCAGCTTTATATCTCAAATTGTAACGTCAGACACACAATCCATACAAGTCTGTTCCGGGATCGAACAGAACCGAAGGCACTTCTCACGAAGCCCTTGCATATCCGGATAATTTTCTAATCACGTCCGGACTTCCCGTCACTAAGGGTGATAAAACCTCTAAATCGGAGATCAGCCGATGTAGAGTAACTCGACGGTAATCCTTCTGTTTTCAAAAATATCCGGTCTTCAACACCGGTCTTCGAATGCAATTCATAACGACGTATCACATATTCGGAATGGGTTATACGACCCCATGGTCCTTTCCCGGCTAACCCGAATAGTGAGCGCTTATTCAAAAATAAGTGTGGCATTCAAATTCATCCAATTCACAACAAATACCCATTCAAAGGTAATTACTGATAGTCGGTTATTTAACTATCAATAAAGATGCGCAACATCATCAGATTCCAAATTATTTATTTTCCAAAATATCTTTACTAGATATAAAATTTCCACACTTCACTATTTGAAAACAATTTTCAAATCAATTTCCACATTTCATTTTATCTTTGAAGATAAAATCTCAAAACAGTTCATTTCATATTGGAAAAGCATTTCCATACTTATTTAAAAATAAGTATTTCACAAATCTATTTATTTTCAACATTTCAAAATATTCTATATACTTAAATCAAATTAAGTATATATTTCATTCTTTAAGGAAATCTATTTTCTATAACAACATCAATTTGAGTCAAAACGAATGTTACGTAAAACATCGTTACGACGACTCAAAAATCACTAGTATAGGGATTCGAAATTAAGATAGATATGTAAATCCCAATACTAGATAAAAACATTTCCTTTCGGAAATCATTTACTATAACAATAGTGTTATAGTCCACCATTTCCTTATTTCTCGAAAACGTCTATTTCAACAATAAATGTTGAAATCTATGATTTCGATAGTTCACACGTTTTAAAACATCTTTTAAAACAATTAACTTCATTTCAAATATCACTTTTCCAAAACCATATCCATTTTACTTAACAATATATTCACTGTCCAAAATCGTGAATATACTTCACTAATTACATTTCACTATTTTCTACACGTTTTATTTCAATAATAATTCGCTATCCAAAATCGCGAATATATCTCCTTTAATAATCTTCTATATTTAATTTATCAACTTCAATCGATTTCGAATTTATAAACACGGTTATAAATTCTATTTCTATTTTAATAACAACCTCGACTTATAAATCTTCTTTTTATCAACTTCTATATTTTTACTTATCAAAATAAGTGACTTCGGATTTATAAACAACTTTTATAAATCTCAATTCTATTTATCAAAACTTCAATCCCAAATCAATTTCGATATTGATTTAAAAATTTATTTATCACTACTAAGTAAATTCCTCATTTTTTCTCAAATTATTCAATATTCTGTTTTAAAATGGATTCTTCAAATTGAAATCATTTTACATTGATTTCCCGATTTATTTCAATTTACCAATTAAATTTCTAGTTGGATTTCTAGCTTATCTTCTTTTAATAAATTCCTTTTTTAAGGAAATAAATTTCAATCGTTTCTTTCAATCTATTTAAAAATCCAAATTCTTAAATTAAATTCTTCAAATTATAATCACTATTTTACGAAATCCATTTATTTAACATTTTCACTTGATTCTGGAATTAATTCGATAAGATTATAAAAATTAACTTTTTATACTTTAAAATTCCTTTCTTCAAAATTTATTAAATTTCTAAAATAAATTCACTTAGAAATTTCTATTTTGATTTCAAAAATTCAATTTCGTTTATTTTTGGAATCCAATGATATCAAACATCCATTCAGCTAAATTTTAGCTTTCAAACAATTTCCAGATATCAATATGATTAATACATCAATAATCATTCACAGATTATCACATCACAGTAGAAATAAATTCAATCAATGTGAGGGGTCCAGTTGGATCCCTCCAACCTGTTTCCCTGCATCCAAAGACGTTAGCACAATACCAATTCCACTTCGAGGTGGAATATCGCGGTATATGGGTTTTATAAAAATAATCCGCTTACTAACGGCGCAATAGGGTCTCATCCGCTATACGAGGCGGGAAATCAATCAATCCAATATATACATATGCCAATATGTATATATTGCTATATATATATATATAGATATATCCTACTATATCTAATATCACATCCACATAGCAATCATATCAAACAATCAATAACTGCAATCAATTTTTTTAAATCTGAGCGAGAAGATCTCACCTTAGCTTTTAATTTGCAATCCTTTTCCAATCCAGTTTGTCTCCTTAGTAGTTTTGACCTCACTGCCTGAAACGAAACCCCAGCATGGTTGACATCGCCTCGACTTCGACATCATCTCGAGTTGAACCCTCTGCCTCACGCCATCGCTAACCTTCGGCCACGACCTGGCCTTCCTCTCGCGTACGCGAGCTTCGTTTGCGAGCAACACTGCTCGAGATTTCTGCCGCTTCAAACAATCGTCGCCGCCTATCGCCATCGACACCCACGCATTCACCTAGCTGCCATCGCGACCTCGTCGACTCCACGCACTCACTCGCGTCCCCCAACGCCTACAAATCGCGACATCCCCTAGAATGACGTGCACTTGCCTCACTCGAGCCCCTCTGTGCTCCCAGTCGCGACTTACGAAAGGCAAGTTTTGATTTAGATGAATCGAAGGGAAGGGGGAACTCGTGAATTTGTATGTATTTCCTTCGATTTAGAACTGCTCGGCACTCTGATTTTTGAACGAGAGGAGCTCGGCATTTTTATTTTGTTTTCCTGTGAAAGTATTTTTTCTTTGGGTGAAAAGGCTTCGGCCATTGCTTTGTTTTGAACGAATGAATTTAAAGAATTTGAAAAGGGAAACTCGGCCATGACTTTATTTCTCTTTCTGATAAATAGGGAACAGACGTGATTCCAGGCTAAAGGAAGGAGAACGTGTTTGCACGATTTTCTCCCTTGATTCTTGGCGTGAATAAAGGAAGATAACAGTATGGGGAAACAAGGCTGGTGTTGACAAAATTTTTTAAATTTAAATTTAAAATTGAATTCAATTTAATTTCAACGCGTTTAACTATCGTGTGCACACATAACAACTCTGAAAAATATGAAAATTGAAATCCAGTAATAATTCAATATTACGGATCCAATGGAACTGGTTTCGTCGAATTCCGAGACTGCGCCTCGGACGGCTATTTTTAAATATCGATTCGAACAATAAAATTCCAAACTGAACAGAACAGTTTCAAATTCAATTCTGAAAGTTCTATTACCTTCAGAATTATCAATATGAATTTTAAAAGCTTTTGAAATATTTTTCTTCAACTTAAAATTGAAGATTTGAATTTTTATTCAGTTCAATAGATTAAATTTTATAATTTAATCGCCATATTCAAAGTTATATTCGGGATTCAAATTAAATCATCATTCAAATATTTAAAATTAATTAAATATTCTCAATTTAATTTGTTCAAAATTCAGGGTCGTTACAGACTTCCCCCCTTAAAAGAATTTCGTCCCGAAATTACAAGTCAAGAAAAGTGGTCTTTAACTCGTCTATCATTTTTCACAATTCAATAGTCTTATCACATTTATCAAAACAAATCTTTCTACTAAAGATTCGTTATTATCTCAACTAACTTTTCAACTTCAATTACCGATTTCAAACAACATTGTTTTCTTAACAATTCAATTTTAAGTTTAAATTCAAATTTAAACTTTCAAAATTTCCTCAAAAATATTCTAACACTCGAAATTTTCGAAAAATTTCACCAGCATCTCCTTTGCGCGGCTAATACGGTATGACTACAAAACATCCCTACGGACTCTCGGATTTCAAAAAGAAAAAGAAAAAGCCAAGCGGCTAGAGAAATAAGTCATCAAATCTCATATTGAAATTCAAATACTTACCTTTTGTCGAGCAATTCAAATTTATCTTCAAAATTAAAATTCCAATTCCTTTATACCTGTATATCCTACTAGCCATAATATAGTTACATATTCGAATCATTTTGAAATTCTATTACAAAAATTTCCAATATAAACTACTTATATCATTTTTTACTTCACTATTGAAGTTACATATCTATTTTCATTCAATTTTACATTTAAATTTCTCATTTGAATTCAATTCACAATTTCAATTCAATTTGGATTCCATTTAACTTCTGAATATTGAATTTCATCGATTAACTTTCATTTATAACCGCTTATTTTAGATTAGTTTCAATTACTAATTCATTACAAATTCCAATTCACTTATTCAAATTTGTTTTCAACATTCAGTTTCAATTCCAGTTTTATCTTTATTCAATTAGCTTCAATAGCTTAATTCATTTATCAATCCAATTCAGATTCTCTATTTTATTTAGCTTTACCAAGGTCAAATTTCATCATTTAATCAGAATCACATTTCATTTTGCTTAATAAAATTGTTTAACCACTTTTAACAATTCGTTTCACTTCTATTTCCTCATTTTATAAGTTATATAACTTATATTCAAAAATTACCCCTTGGATTTTTATTGATTCACTTATACTTACTTTAATTCAACTTAAAATTCCTTAAGTTAAATTTATTCAATCTAAATTCACAACAAATTGTATAAGTTATCAACTCATTTATTATTCTCATAAATATTTTTATATAGCATCCCAGAGTCTTACCAACATTTCAAAATCATTTTGAAAACAATTCAAATTATCCTGGAATTTCCAAACAAAACCCAAATTTTTCAAACAACTTCCATTTAAAACAATTTGGCAGCAATTCCTCTTTTGGAAACCCGAAAATGAACACCAATGATGCCGCGGTCATCATCGAAGTTATTTTCCAGCGACCAAAAAGAGTTTAGAGCTTTTCATTCCTTCAAAATACTTTTCAAAACCTTCGAAATTCATTTTCATATCAAAAGAATTTAAACTTTCCAAATCTCCAAAATTTCCAGATTCTTTCAAAACATTTCCAAAAACTTCTCTAGAATTCCGTTTTAAATTACAATTCACATTTATAATTTACATTCTCAAATTTCGTTTGTATATGAATTAATTTCTTAACTTTGGAGTTATGATTTCAATTTCTTTTTCAATTTCATTGATGATAATTTACTATTATTACTTCCTAACATCCATGCAACCATATACTGTAATAATTTACAGAAAAATCATTTCTTTTATATACAAAAATAGTTTTGGGTAAAATTATTTCATTCACCCTATTTTAAAACAATACTATGTCGTCTTGCCTCGTTTAAGTGTTTAAAAATCCCTATCGATAGTATGGCGTCCCACATACCGACCAAAATTCACAAACATCTCAACGGATAAGCAAACACAATATAAAACATTTTTATATTCACTAACAAATACGCACTCATATCTATTATTACACCCACACTCATTCTAGAGTACTACTGACTCTATCTCTAATGAGTAACACCCAACAGAGCAGGGTTGTCGCTTAACCATATGCTCTGATACCACGCTGTAAAGACCCGCAAATCCGTCTTCCGAAAACCCGACACTGCTACGTCCACTGTAACAACTGCCGAACAATCAGATGGCGGAAACGCGAACTTTAATGTTTAAAAGAAGAGGAGGAAGAAAAGATAGAAGAAAAAGAGAAGAAAGAGAGAATAGAGAAGAACAACAACACGGAAGAACAACAGAACAGAAAACAATATCAGAATCTTACACATCGCAGCGGAATAATATATAATAAATAAACACTAGTCTTTTAAAACAAAGAACTATATCAGTTTATACATACATCAATCATCAGAGTCGATATACAACAATGGACAGTTATATAAACTTGTCCTCATACAGAATACACAGCGGAATAAATATATCAGATACAAATACTACGTCTCGCCATCCAGCTTATCTCCAAAGCTCCAGAATATCCTGAATAACAAAACTCTAGGCTGCCCGTGTGGAAATTGGTGGGCACCCAGAGTTTAGAAGGGAACAATAAACTCCGAGTCAGTCATGGTGACTGGTGTGAGATCGTAAAACAGTTATTCTTTATAACAACAAAATAATTTTTAAAGTCAATTCGAAATGCTTTTGGAAAATGAAACTACCATAAGACCTCCCGCCACACACACAATGCAAACGCAGAATTGGAGTAGATTTCTTCTTATGATAGTCAAAGATGCTTACTACGCAAAATCAAATCATTTCTGATATTATTATTAGTGCATAGTGTAGAAATCATTTCGAAAGTATAATATAAATCTTAGCCAGCATAGGCATTCCGCACTTATGCCTACTATAGCTACCATCCAAACAGTGGTGACCACCATAAGTGAATGATAGGTTCTACAACTAAAACCGTACAAGTGTCGTATTATTTCTTTGGATTTCCAACAAATGTCCAGGCTAAGGAACTTCCTTTTCCACGATGGGTACGTCCCTGGAATAGACGACCCGAGAACCTAACCGGATCTCTACCAACACAAGGCCGGGTTACCTCTGCAAAAATAGGTAACTACTGACACGCGTATGCCATCCCCCGATCGTCACTGATCTTCCCGAGGATCCCCGATTCGCAACAACAACAAAGTAATAAATTTGCAGCAACCATAGAGGTTAAGTATCTGGGCTCCATACCATGATACCACCTTTATCCAGAAGGAATGACATACACTAAGGGGCGCTACTCCCTAGAACCTTGCCGCATTCTTCCTGTTTCGACCATTTCCGGGGTGTGAGGCTCGACGAAGTCTCATCCACAAAGTTACGCTTTCTACAAAGCCATGCTTCGGGTCAAACAAAATGATCAACCTATGATCACAAAGATATAAGATCAAACAAATGATCATATCACAAATGATCAAACACCGATCATTTCACAGCAACACTCAGTATGCCACGTTACCAAATTGGGAATATATCGCTGATAAATTTCAACTACATAACCTCTGAGCTCGTACGTCTCTGAGAAGGGTGTTAAGCTAAGAGAATAAATTCTCCGCCACCAACAGATATGTATTTGAAAGAAATCAGCTTTATATCTCAAATTGTAACGTCAGACACACAATCCATACAAGTCTGTTCCGGGATCGAACAGAACCGAAGGCACTTCTCACGAAGCCCTTGCATATCCGGATAATTTTCTATTCACGTCCGGACTTCCCGTCACTAAGGGTGATAAAACCTCTAAATCGGAGATCATCCGATGTAGAGTAACTCGACGGTAATCCTTCCGTTTTCAAAAATATCCGGTCTTCAACACCGGTCTTCGAATGCAATTCATAACGACGTATCACATATTCGGAATGGGTTATACGACCCCATGGTCCTTTCCCGGCTAACCCGAATAGTGAGCGCTTATTCAAAAATAAGTGTGGCATTCAAATTCATCCAATTCACAACAAATACCCATTCAAAGGTAATTACTGATAGTCGGTTATTTAACTATCAATAAAGATGCGCAACATCATCAGATTCCAAATTATTTATTTTCCAAAATATCTTTACTAGATATAAAATTTCCACACTTCACTATTTGAAAACAATTTTCAAATCAATTTCCACATTTCATTTTATCTTTGAAGATAAAATCTCAAAACAGTTCATTTCATATTGGAAAAGCATTTCCATACTTATTTAAAAATAAGTATTTCACAAATCTATTTATTTTCAACATTTGAAAATATTCTATATACTTAAATCAAATTAAGTATATATTTCATTCTTTAAGGAAATCTATTTTCTATAACAACATCAATTTGAGTCAAAACGAATGTTACGTAAAACATCGTTACGACGACTCAAAAATCACTAGTATAGGGATTCGAAATTAAGATAGATATGTAAATCCCAATACTACATAAAAACATTTCCTTTCGGAAATCATTTACTATAACAATAGTGTTATAGTCCACCATTTCCTTATTTCTCGAAAACGTCTATTTCAACAATAAATGTTGAAATCTATGATTTCGATAGTTCACACGTTTTAAAACATCTTTTAAAACAATTAACTTCATTTCAAATATCACTTTTCCAAAACCATATCCATTTTACTTAACAATATATTCATTGTCCAAAATCGTGAATATACTTCACTAATTACATTTCACTATTTTCTACACGTTTTATTTCAATAATAATTCGCTATCCAAAATCGCGAATATATCTCCTTTAATAATCTTCTATATTTAATTTATCAACTTCAATCGATTTCGAATTTATAAACACGGTTATAAATTCTATTTCTATTTTAATAACAACCTCGACTTATAAATCTTCTTTTTATCAACTTCTATATTTTTACTTATCAAAATAAGTGACTTCGGATTTATAAACAACTTTTATAAATCTCAATTCTATTTATCAAAACTTCAATCCCAAATCAATTTCGATATTGATTTAAAAATTTATTTATCACTACTAAGTAAATTCCTCATTTTTTCTCAAATTATTCAATATTCTGTTTTAAAATGGATTCTTCAAATTGAAATCATTTTACATTGATTTCCCGATTTATTTCAATTTACCAATTAAATTTCTAGTTGGATTTCCAGCTTATCTTCTTTTAATAAATTCCTTTTTTAAGGAAATAAATTTCAATCGTTTCTTTCAATCTATTTAAAAATCCAAATTCTTAAATTAAATTCTTCAAATTATAATCACTATTTTACGAAATCCATTTATTTAACATTTTCACTTGATTCTGGAATTAATTCGATAAGATTATAAAAATTAACTTTTTATACTTTAAAATTCCTTTCTTCAAAATTTATTAAATTTCTAAAATAAATTCACTTAGAAATTTCTATTTTGATTTCAAAAATTCAATTTCGTTTATTTTTGGAATCCAATGATATCAAACATCCATTCAGCTAAATTTTAGCTTTCAAACAATTTCCAGATATCAATATGATTAATACATCAATAATCATTCACAGATTATCACATCACAGTAGAAATAAATTCAATCAATGTGAGGGGTCCAGTTGGATCCCTCCAACCTGTTTCCATACATCCAAAGACGTTAGCACAATACCAATTCCACTTCGAGGCGGAATATCGCGGTATATGGGTTTTTAAAAATAATCCGCTTACTAACGGCGCAATAGGGTCTCATCCGCTATACGAGGCGGGAAATCAATCAATCCAATATATACATATGCCAATATGTATATATTGCTATATATATATATAGATATATCCTACTATATCTAATATCACATCCACATAGCAATCATATCAAACAAGCAATAACTGCAATCAATTTTTTTAAATCTGAGTGAGAAGATCTCACCTTAGCTTTTAATTTGCAATCCTTTTCCAATCCAGTTTGTCTCCTTAGTAGTTTTGACCTCACTGCCTGAAACGAAACCCCAGCATGGTTGACATCGCCTCGACTTCGACATCATCTCGAGTTGAACCCTCTGCCTCACGCCATCGCTAACCTTCGGCCACGACCTGGCCTTCCTCTCGCGTACGCGAGCTTCGTTTGCGAGCAACACTGCTCGAGATTTCTGCCGCTTCAAACAATCGTCGCCGCCTATCGCCATCGACACCCACGCATTCACCTAGCTGCCATCGCGACCTCGTCGACTCCACGCACTCACTCGCGTCCCCCAACGCCTACAAATCGCGACATGCCCTAGAACGATGTGCGCTTGCCTCACTCGAGCCCCTCTGTGCTCCCAGTCGCGACTTACGAAAGGCAAGTTTTGATTTAGATGAATCGAAGGGAAGGGGGAACTCGTGAATTTGTATGTATTTCCTTCGATTTAGAACTGCTCGGCACTCTGATTTTTGAACGAGAGGAGCTCGGCATTTTTATTTTGTTTTCCTGTGAAAGTATTTTTTCTTTGGGTGAAAAGGCTTCGGCCATTGCTTTGTTTTGAACGAATGAATTTAAAGAATTTGAAAAGGGAAACTCGGCCATGACTTTATTTCTCTTTCTGATAAATAGGGAACAGACGTGATTCCAGGCTAAAGGAAGGAGAACGTGTTTGCACGATTTTCTCCCTTGATTCTTGGCGTGAATAAAGGAAGATAACAGTATGGGGAAACAAGGCTGGTGTTGACAAAATTTTTTAAATTTAAATTTAAAATTGAATTCAATTTAATTTCAACGCGTTTAACTATCGTGTGCACACATAACAACTCTGAAAAATACGAAAATTGAAATCCAGTAATAATTCAATATTACGGATCCAATGGAACTGGTTTCGTCGAATTCCGAGACTGCGCCTCGGACGGCTATTTTTAAATATCGATTCGAACAATAAAATTCCAAACTGAACAGAAAAGTTTCAAATTCAATTCTGAAAGTTCTATTACCTTCAGAATTATCAATATGAATTTTAAAATCTTTTGAAATATTTTTCTTCAACTTAAAATTGAAGATTTGAATTTTTATTCAGTTCAATAGATTAAATTTTATAATTTAATCGCCATATTCAAAGTTATATTCGGGATTCAAATTAAATCATCATTCAAATATTTAAAATTAATTAAATATTCTCAATTTAATTTGTTCAAAATTCAGGGTCGTTACAGGTTTCGACGTAGATTCTCGTGCGTAGGCGCGACGTCGTGTGATCGCAGGGGACTGGAGGTGGCATCGCGACTATGGCATGGGTCGGTGGTCAGGTGGAGGGCGCGGGGGTTTCGTGTGGAGGTGGCGTGATTTGGATGAACGAAAAAAAAGAAACATCGCGCGTACGCGCGCAATTGCGTGGAGGTGGGTCGATCGTAGGCGGAGGTGGCGACGTACGGTGATGCTGGCGGGGTCGGAGGCGAGGGCGGTGGTCGATGTGCTAAGGTGTGCAGTGTTCGAACGCACGTATAAAAAGAAGAAGAAAATGATACGCGGCCTAGAAGCCGAGCCAGAGGAGGGAGGGAACGAAAATAAATAGTATGGTTAAAATTTTAATTAAAGTTTATTAGTTGATTATATAATTAATTACTCGATCTTCATTAATTCATATCTTATTCGTACGAGGTCCGTTTCAAGCGAAACAAGTTGCGTAGCGTTCGTATCTGCGAGTACTACGCTACGGAGTTAGACTGGATGATTTTGAAGCTCGTAAGAATTTTGAGTTAAATTGAACGCCCGTTCAATTTTAATTCAATCCGAAGCATTTCGGCGATTTCTAGCATTTTTCTGATTTCACTTACCTCTCTGGCTCGCTTATATTTTTATATAAGTGGGAAATTTTCTATTTATGATGATTGATGTTTGTTTGGATGATAATTTTTTTTTTGAAAATGGGTAAGAATTGTTTGGATGATATATATATATATATATATATATATATTAGTTGGCTTGGATATGTTCCCGCCGATTGGAGCAGACGAGACCCTATTACGTTCTCGTGTATGAGCGGATGACCCTTTGTATACGAATCCCGCCTCGAAGCGGTTGATTTTATATTATTTAATTGTATGCTGTATTTGATGCAGGGGGACAAGTTGGAGGGATCCAACAAGATTCCTCACCACTGTTGTTTTATTTTCATATATATGATTGTATATGATGTTATGGATGCCATGATGATATTTTTGATGTGACTGACTTATTTAGTGCTATGGTAGCACTGGGCCATATTTTTAATATTTTGAAATATTGAGATGATGATTTTGTTTTGAAAAGGATTTTTCAGTGACTTTGGGAATATATATGTTTTAATGATTTTTGGTTTATTTTAAACGAAAGGAATTTGTGTTTAAAATAAAAGTTATAATTTTTGATGTTATAAAATATTGTTTTGAGAAATACTTTGATTTGATATTTTTGAATAAGTTTATATAAAAAGATTTAAAGGTGATATTTTTATAAATAAATAAATTGACTTATAATTGAAATTTATAAATGTTTAGTAAATGGACTTGAAGTTATTTTGTAAGTGGATTTGAAGTTATTAGTAAATGGTGTTGAAGTTGATTTGATAAATGGTATAAAGAGATGGATTTCTAAGTGGATGTTATTAGTAAATATAGTTTTATAAAAAGATGGATTTATAATTGAAATTTACAAATGGTTTTGAAGTTGTTTTGTAGATGGAATTATAAATGAATTTTATAAACGAATTTGATTTATAAGAGAATGTATTTATAAATAGGATTTTATGAATAAAGGAATATTATAAAATAGAAGTTTTATAAAATTTAAAGGAGTTTTATAAAAATAAATTTTATAAATATGGGAAGGTTTTATGTTGAGATGTAAATATGGATTTTTATTTAAAGGAGTTTTGAAAGTGATATTTTGATGAAGTAATGGTTTTAAAGTAAATTTGACTTTTGGAAGTAATGGTTATGGGAAGTGATGGTTTTAAATAGATTTAAAGGTTTGGAAATGTTTTAAAATAAGATATGAATCAAAAGCGTAGATTTCAACATTTATTGTTGCAATAGACGTTTTCAGAGGAAAGTTAAGGATGGCATGGACTATAACACTGTTGTTATAGTAAATGATTTCGGAAAGTAAATGTTTTATATAGTATATGAGACTTATCTATATATTTATTTATCGAATCCCTTTACTAATGTTTTGGGTTGTCGTAACGATGTTTTACGCAACATTCATTTTGACCCAATAAATTAAGTTTTGACCCTCCATCGTGAAATACACGAATCAGTTCTTATGATCGTACTAAAGGTTTGGTGGTGTAGGAGCATTTCTCCCTATACTTAACACCCGTCTTGAGACATACGAACTCTGGAGTTGTACGATTATAGAAATCTATTTGGCATGTCTCCAAATGGTAGTGTTATTGAATATGCTTACACTATTGATATCAGTATATGAAAATATTTTCTAAGTGTTGAAATGATAGTGATTTGTGAATATGCTTATATTGTTGATATAAGTATATGAAATACTTTCTAAGTATTGATGAAGTGATTGTGAATATGCTTATATCGTTAATATAAGTATATGGAAATGTCTTACATGATAGAAAATTTGAAATGGTTTTCAGGATGTATCTTTTTAAAGATATTTTAAAATGAATATTTGGAAAGTGATTTTATTAATAAAAAATTAATTAAAAGGGCCTAGTGATTGCATATGGTGCTAGATGTTGTTTGTTGCTTTGATAGTTAAATAACCGACTATCAAATAAATATTGGCCTATTTATCATTGTTGGTTTGGAGAGACCAGGGTCGGATTTATCCGAGAACCACTTCGGACCAACATATGTGCCTTCGAATGTCCAGTTTTTGTAGATATTTATATTTGGGATTTTCATAGTGAAGTACTGCTAGTTGATCGTTTGGGGATAAACTCCCAATATACATATAGTAGCAGTAGCCTCTTCATTATGAAATATCTGATGCAAGGACTATTCGCTACTAATCCTAAGGTAATTCTCGACAGAATATGGTAGGAGAGTGCCTTCGGTTTGTCCTGTTCCTAGACAACTTGTATGGATGGATGTCTGACATTGCATTTTGAGATTGCATTGTTGACTTTTATAAACGTACATCTGTGTGGTGGCGAAGAAGGCAACTTCTCTTAGCTTAACACCCTTCTCTGAGATGTATGAGCTCAGAGGTTGTATGTTAGTGAAAGTCAACAAGTGATCGAAGGAATGGCAATGTGGCATTCAAAGAGGAAAGTGATATGTGCTATATGAAAGGTAATTGTGATCTTTAGCCTACCGGAAATGACCGAAACAGGGTAGATTCGGCAAGGCTATGTGGTTCACAACCATTAGGGTATGATCATCCTCTTCTAGATATATTTCTTCCTGCCATGATATTCGAGATGTAAATTTTTTTGGATGTATGTTATGAGGGCCCTCGGATAGGTCAGTAATGACCGAGGTGACGACATATTCGATACCATCTAAGTTTTGAGGTAGGCCGATCTTATGTTGGCAGGGGAGAAGATGTTCTGTGGTCCTCAGGACATCTATCTAGAGATGTACCCATCGGAAGGTAGTCCCTTCACCTGGTCATTTGTATGGAATCCATTCTCCCATATGTTTGCCATTTTGGTTGTAGAACCTAGTATGCTGGAATTTAATAATGGTAACAATTTCGACTGTTTAATTTATTTTTTGTATACTAGACACTAGTATAATATAACATGATTTGATATGAAAGTTTTTGGTTATCGTAAGGTGAAAACCCATTTGTGTTTATGTGTGGGCGTGTCTGACAAGATACCTTTTGTTTTGAAAAGGAACGCTTTTATAAATTTAAAATAAATTTAGTTGAGACGTGTTTTCTTACGCTGGTTTATCAGAATAATCCGGGCTTTCTTCTCTTTCAATGCTCGGGTCAGACCAGGTATATTTACAGATGTAGATTTGAATGCTTTGGAGCTTCAGCAGGAGAGCTGGAAGTCTTCTAGTCATATTCCACGTATATGTTTATTTTTCCACTGCATTATTATTTAAATTATCAGCAATTGTAAGGACAGGTTATTATAACTGTCCAGGCTAATGATTAGTGATTGATTGTTGTACTCTGATTGATGTTTGTATATGATATTACAGTTTCTGTTTTGTAAAGATCATTGATATGATATTATATGTTTTTCCGCGGCGATTGTGAGATTTTGTAATTGTTTTAGTTTTTTCTATTTTATCTTCTTTCTTCTTCTTCTTCTTCTTTTCTGTCTCTTCTTCTCTTCATTTTTCTTTCTCACTTCTCTTCACTTCTTCTCTCTTCTTTCTTTCTTTCTCACGATTATTTGTATTTCCCTTCAATTTGGGGTTGGACATATGTGGTTATCGTTGGCTCTGAACACGATGGATTTGCGGGTCATCACAAGTAGCTTGTTTGGTGTTAATTTGTCTATCGATGCTTTAAGAATTTTGATCGATGCGTCTAGCCAACGTTATCGATAGGAATTTCTAAACATTAGGATGCGATAAAGGGACACAGGATTTTGAAGAGTGACATTTTCTTTTTGAAGAGAAGTGATAGATTTAAGTTATATTACTTATTTTTAAAAGATTAGAGTGATATGAAGAATATTTTGAAGTGAGCCAAATGTTTTAAAGAATGAAAAAGTATTATTTTAAAAGAAATATATAATTTGAGGAAATGTGTAATTAATACTTTGGTAAAAAAAAGTTAACTGCATATATAAAGTTCCATAATACACTGATTTGGGGAAAAGATAGCTTCCGAAATCTATCTTGATCATCATTTGTACTAACTCCTTGATGCTTTCAAGAAGAATTTGCTTCTTGAACTAGTAAAAATATGTTTTATGCTATATTAATCTGTTAACTAAATATTGCAATATGCTTTTCCATCTAATGTCAGCTTATGCATGTAGTTCATGTTGTTTCAATTAATAATTGTAATCTACCTGGTTTTTGGTTTACAACTTATTTGATTTGTTCCCTTATATTAGTCATACTAGATATATAGAAGTTCACCCGGACGAAATGAATCTTTAAAACTATATGATTGGTGAAGTTCAGTTAATCGTAATCTTCAAATACCAATTGGACTATAATTTGTCTTCTCGAAAATTGAATTCGGCAGTGTTCAAAACAATATAACCATGACTATAGGTTGTTGATTTGTTGTGACATGTGAAATTAAATTTACTTAATTTACATAACTAATCTTCAAATATTGGTGAAGAGAAATCAAAAATATTATTTTAATTAGATTACATGATAGATTAGTATACATCTTTTGATATTGATGCATATGGAAAAAATCAAATAATTTTGCATGTGTGCGCGTAAAGGTTTATATGTGTGCATAGCCTATGCCTGAATGTGTTCTGGCTTGTGCATGTGTTTCGGTAATCCTGTGTGTATGTGAGATTTTGTGTGCTGTTGTGTCCAAGTTTTGTGTGTGTGTAAAGAACTATCATAAAAATAAAGTGCATATAGCTAATGAATGTGCATCATCATCCTCATCCATAAGAAAATAGGTGGCCAGTTTGTTTAGCATAGTAGCATGTTAGGTTTCAGAGCTTTGATGGTATATATTTTGCAGTTAGCATAAACAAATCTATTCTATTAATACAAAATCATTCCCCTTACAACAACAAAACCATACACGGTCCTTCCTTCTCTGCCGAATTTGGTCTGAAAAAAACCCTAGCCGCCGAGTCCACACCTTCGTCCTTCCTTTTCTGCCTCCGATGTCCTCCCCCTTGACGACTAATCCACAGTCTAGCCGACCTCCTTGTCCGCCGCTCCCTGTCATGGTTACTCCGCCTGGTTTTCCCCCTTTATCCCCATCAGATCCATCTCCAATTAATGATGAAGGATTTACTACAGTCGTATCTCGTAAATGGAAACATGTTGCTACCAATTCAATTCAAGCAAAACCTGGAGCTATGAATAGCGGAAACCCCCAATAGAAAGTGATCAACCCATCTCGACAAAAAAATCACAATCTTAATACCCCAATTAATAACGACAACCACACATCCCAAAACCGTCTCAGATCTGCTCCTAATACGTGGAATTTCTCTACCACAGCTAGTCGAGCGTGGAGTGAAGTGGTTAAAGGCAATAACATACCTACTTCTATCCCACTAAAGTTCTATCAACCGCGTGAATTAAATTCCGTTCAATGTGCCAAAATGTCGGATGAGGTTGTGATAAAAGCTAAAAAAACAATGGGACAATGCAATAGTGGTATACGTAGTTGGTCCTAAACCATATTATCCATTTTTCAAAGACTATATTCCTAGAGTCTGGAAACCAGAAGATGAATTCTAGATTTACTCGAAAGAAAACGGATTCTATGTGATAAAATTCAACAACAAACAAGATTGTGATAAAATTATGGAAGGAGGACCATATTATTACAACAAAAAATTGATGATGATGAAAAGGTGGTCTTTGGGAATGCAACTCAACAAAGAGCTTCTTCACTCAATCCCAATATGGATTCGTCTTCCTAATCTTCCCCTAGACTATTGGACAGAAGAAGGGATTAGCCGTATTGCATCGGTGCTAGGCTCCCCAATTAGATTGGATAAATACACTGAAGGTATCATCAAAATTTCTTATGCTAGAGTGCTAATTGAAATAAAAAACTCCTTCAATTTCCCTAGTAAAATTCCTATTATAACTGAAGATGACAAAATGATATGGCAAGAAGTGGTCTATGAATGGAAACCATCGATATGTACAAATTGCTCAAGTTTTGGTCACGCTGAAATCAACTGTCAATTTAATAAAGTTTGGAAACCAAAAATGAATGATAAACCAACAAATGAGGGAAATTCTGACATGATTATTGACATCGATGGGAACCATTTGGCAAAAGAAGAAAGTAATAATCAAGTTTCCCAAGATTCTCAATACAATACTAATATGACAACAGATGATGCAGAACTAGAAAAATTCATCGGACAGAAGCATTTTAAGACAGACAAGATTGAATCATCTTAGAATATTTCAGTAGAAGGTCAAGTTATCCAACCAAGTATAGTCAGTTCGAATGTTATTACAAATGCAAATCCAACAGAATTGAACAAAGAAAATCATAAAATTCTACAGACAAGGTACACAAATTCAGAAAATAATAATGTTGACTCAAATAACATTAGTGCAGATTGTTCTGATATGGATACAAGGACTGATTCTCTTGATAAAAATTCCATCTCCCTGAGCAATTCAAAACACTACAACACGCGAAAATCAGGACAGACGAAGCCCCATTTGAATTTAAAGCCACATCACAACATGACATGGTAGACAACCCTGCATGGACATCCATTGTTAATTAACTAAAAGGCAAGAATAAAAATTCGAAGAAAGCTAAATTACTGGGGAATGCTACTACCCCAGAAAACAGTAGCAAAGCTGAAAGCTATCAGTAGATGGAGTTCCTCTTCTGGAACATTAGGGGTATGAACGCCCCAGTCAAACAGTTGGAAATTATTAGACTTTTGAACAGTAACAGGTTTTCTTTTATTAGCATTCTTGAGAATAAACTATCTTTAGATAGTATTGATAAATTTATGAATAAAATTCAACCTAAATGGAAATTCTCTCATAACATTCTTAATTTTTGGGATTCGACACAGTGGTCTAACATTATATGTCACACGAATGAACAATATATCACTTGCATCCTTCATAATGCTAGTGGACTCAGCATGATTTGTACCGTTGTTTATGCATTTAATGAGGAAATGAGGAGAAAAGATCTATGGAACTATATCATTGATCAATCTATGAATATTAACCTTCCTTGGATAGTGGCAGGCGATTTTAACGCTATTTTAACCCCTACTGATAGACTAAATAACGGCATTCATAATGATAGGGGTGATCATGAATTCATAGATTGTATTAATAAATCTAATCTCATTGAGCCAGACTTCTCAGGAAATCACTACACATGGAGAGGAGGACTCAATTTCTCTATACATAGTAAAATAGACAGGGTATAAGTTATGGACAGATAAGTTTAACCATTTTGGTATAAATTTTGGCAATTATTCCATAAGCGATCACACCCCCACCATGATTAAAATTGTAGAACAAAAGAAAAGAAGAACTTTCATACCTTTCAAGTACAATAATGCGTGGCATCTTCAAAAAGGCTACCAGAACACTGTTCAGATGGCGCTGGAGCAGGAATTCTCAGGTAATGATCTTTACATTCTCCTCTGTAAAATTAAAAATGTAAAGGCTGCTCTGAAAATATGGTCCAAAACAAAATTCAACATATACTCTCAACTGGAAAAATTAAAAGAGGACGCTAATAACATCTACAATCAATTAGTGCGAGATCCTCTAACTATCAACCTTTTGGAAGAATATAGTGCGAAGAATTATCAGATTCATGAAATTATGAGATGTATTGCGACAGAAAACGAACAGAGAATGAAGATTAACTAGTTGAAGAAAGGAGATAAACCTACAGAATTTTTTTTTCCTATATTAATTCAATGTAATCAAGCAGGAGAAATAATCTTATTCTAAATGACAATGGGCCTTGGTCATCAGCATCAGAAAATATTGCTCTTTCAGCTATAAAATATTTTTCAGACCTTTTCACTATGCCGAGAAAGACATTTCAATTTCCAGACATAACTTGCAAGAAAATTTTGTCAGATAATGAAAAAATTAATCTATGCAGACCCTTTCTTCTTGAGGAAGTGAAAAATGCTATTTTTCAAATTAATGACAATAGCTCACCTGGACCAGATGGTATCAACTCCAAATTCTACAAACTCCACTGGGAACAAATCAAATATGATGTATGCAATGCTATGAATGGTATTCTTCACACTGGGAAAATTATTAAAGAAATCAATCATACGTTTATTTGTCTTATCCCAAAAAAACCAAATGTTATAGATATGACTGACTTCAGACCGATATCATTATGCAATGTGTTGTATAAAATTCTAGCAAATCTTCTCTGTAATCGTATGAAAAGTTATTTGGATGATCTTATCTCTTATAACCAGAATGCTTTTATTCCTGGTAGAGTAATCACAGGAAATTCCCTTATGGCTTACGAAATGATTAGAAGCTTTAACAGGAAAAATTCTAACAATTTATGTCTGAAAATTGATTTGCATAAGGCGTATGATAAAATCAACAGAGAATTTATTCATCATATGCTAATATCGATGAACTTTTCCCCTCAATTTGTGGATCTTATTTATGAATGTGTCTATACACCAACTTTTTCGGTTCTAATTGAAGGCACACCATATGGGTTCATTAACAGTTCGAGAGGTCTTCGGCAAGGTGACCCCCTCTCACCGTATCTATTTGCCATTGCTATGGAACTACTGACTATAAAATTTGACATGGAATTCCTCAAAGTTAATATAAAACCCATATACCCAACAAAATCGTTGATTACTCACTTGATATATTTGACATTCTGATCATAGCCAAAGCTTCTATTGAAAATGCCGAGTGTATCAAGCATATCTTTCAAGATTTGAATAGTATTGCAGGATTGGAATTAAATAGCAATAAATCTATGCTATTTCTCAGTAAAGGTGCCACGAACAAAAATCAAATAGCTAGCATTTTAAACTTGAGCATTGGCAGTCTGCCAATAATTTATTTGGACATCAATTTATCAAATAATAAATTAAGAGCAAGGGATTTCAGATTGCTGATAGACAAAATAAATAAAAAATTCAGCCACTGGCAAAGTAAGATGCTAAATATAAGTGGTAGAGCTGAATTAATAAAAACTGTCATTCACCCTTTGATTTAGTTTTGGCTGTTGTTTTCACAATTTCCAGTAACTGTTATACAAAGAATCAACTCATTGTGTGCTAATTTTTTGTGGAAATCTAAAAATCATAAAATGAGTTGGGAAGATGTGTGTAAAACTAAGGACGAAGGAGGCTTTGGTATAAGGAAAATTGAAGATTTATCTAAAGCAGTGGCTGTTAAACTATCGTGGAAATTTATTAATGGTGGATCGCTATGGGCTAAATGGACTAAAAATAGATACAATAAAAAAGATAACTTCTGGTCTGCTACTATGAATCCAACTGCTTCATTCATTTGGAAAACATTACTTCATGCTAGACAGTGGTGCAATGGTCTCATAAATAGGAATATTGTTAATGGAGAAACCACAAATCTATGGTTTGATCCATGGATCAATGGATCTACATTAATTAATAGAGTTGGCAGGAATGCCATGAATGTGGTAAATAGGAATATTGTTAATGGAGAAACCATAAATAGGAATATTGTTAATGGATCTACATAATACAATTGTTTCTGTGTTAATTTCAAATAATAACTGGAAACAAAGCATGGACAATATTCCTTCTCAATTTCATAATATTATTCATAATATTAACATTCAAACACAAAAGCAAAAAGACTATTGGGTCTGGAACACGAATAGCAATGAACAATGTTCAATGAAATCAGCATGGAACCATGTCAGAAACAAGCATACAGAACATTTCTGGACCAAAATTATATGGGATAAAGGGTGTGCGCCGAAAATGTCTATTTGTGCGCTTATGGCCATACAGAATAAGTTGAACACTAAGGAGCGCGTTAGCAGATGGAACTCTAATATAGATCAACAATGTATTCTATGCTCAAATCATTTAGAAGACAGGGATCATCTTTTTTTTTAACTGTCCATATTCGAGAAGATTACTGGCCAATATCATGCAGAAAATTAAGATTGACTGTAATCGTAATTGCAACATTAATCAAATTCTGGAATGCATTAGTCAAAGACAGGGAAAGGACACTATACTTAGACAAATTACCAACTTAACTTTCACTTCCCTGATCTGGAACATATGGTGTGAAAGGAACAGCAGAATTTTTAGAGGAATCGAGATGCCGGAGTCTGTCAGAACCACCCTAATTTTACAAGATTTTAAATACTTTTGAAGTATATACTGAAAAATCAAGTGATGAATTCAGAGACGAGACTTATCTTGGATAATCTGAGTTTCGAAGTTCATTAGCAACCTCCATGAATGATACTCTGTCTCATCTCGAATGATTCTGCTTTAGCTCTTGCTATTCTTGCCTCTGCTCTTCATCGAAGAATCTGGATTCTGGAGCTGGTGGTTGCTTTTGGATTTTTTATTAGATCCATTTTTTTTCAGATCTTGTTACATGTTTCTCGTTCCTGGAAGATGCTAATTCCTTGAGATAGCTTATTCTTCGTTCTGGTGGAGCTGATGCCTTATCCCACGTGTAGTCCTCTTGTTGGTTTCACGTGTTTGGTTCTTTTATTTCTTTTATTTGTATTCTCGTGTCTATAGATCAAGGTGCTTTTACGGATGATTTTGAGTGCAACTTGTGTTAGTTTACTCCTCCATCTTTTCAACACCTTGTTTTCTATAGACATGATTTTGTAATGTTAATATATGGAAGTGATATGTACTCTTTTTCCTTGTAAGGCACCCGTTTAGGTTAGGGGGATTGCAATGTTTTAATGAGGCATATCATGGAAATATATGCTTTCTTCTCCATTGTTAATAAAGTACCATTTTCCAAAAAAAAATCTATTCTATTACATATAAATGACAATATGAGGTCAATAAAATTCTTTTACCTCATTCATTCTCCACTCAAATACTCACATCTCTTCATTTTGAGGTAAATTTTGTTTAAAGTCCTTAATCATCTTTAGAATCATAACACCCTTCATAAATTTGCCTTGCCACATCAACCTTTCATATTCCCATATGCTTTCCTATTCCGTATACTTTAATTCCTTTAGAGGAAAAAAAAATACCGCATTAATTTCCCAACAAATCAAAAATCTTCTTCCTCAAGTGCTCTTCCATCCAAAACATGGATCTTCAGAGCATACTAATTAATGCAAACAACTCTAATCTCAATTAATCTTACTTCAGATGGTGAGCCCTCCTTTGTTTGACCCATTTTTTTTTATAGTTTCCCCATAATTCATTTCATATTGCAATTCCTATCTTCCTTCCATAATTGATACCCAAGGCATCATTTATATAGTTTGAAGCATTTTATCTATTCCGTTTTCGTCTTCCTATCGTTCTATTTCTTCACTCTAAACTTAATTCCCTCAAAAATTCCTATCTATTTTCTCATAGTTCTTATTCTTTACTAAATAATTTGATGGTAAGTTCTTTATTGTTTTTATTTTTGTCTTCCTTTAGGTTATTATCAGTCGAATTCGTAGTTGTCTCTTATGTTGCCTTTCTCAGGATGACTTTATGAGGACTGGGACCCTAATAAACTCCTCTTAGATTTTGTTTTATTTTCCATGTTTTGGATTTGATCGAAATGAGAGAGCAGCTAAATCCAGGTATACTTTTTCAGTTTTCTCACAAATTTGTTCTTAGACATTTGGTTAGTTATTTTTCTCATTGAATCTATGGGAATATTTTAGTGGATTTTTCATACACTTTCTGAATGATGACCGAGTCCCAACCAGTTGCAAGAATCCCAATTTTCAAATATACTTAGTAGACTATTTATTTAATTTGGTTTGGTCATTCAAACATAAATATATTTTAATTTTTTATTAAATACTTTAAAATATTACCAGACTGTAGTATCGTTAATTTTATATCCATAATCGACAACAGCTTACTACATTGACTACATTCTAATGGCAAGTTATGGTGCTCTTAATTTTTTTTAGTCTCAATATAATCTTTTCTAAGAGCTATTTACATAGTTGAGTTTATACTTATATGTTGTACTATAGATTATGAATTAAATTGGTAAAAGAAATGTAGAGGAACACAAATTTGATCAAGCTCCTAAAACTATTTTAAATGGTACCATGAATGTTTGTTTTAGATTATTTTGCATCCAACATATCCGGATCTTGGTCTATAAAAATCTTTTATAATGTTGCAAGTATTGAATGTCGATTTATAAAATTCTTATACAAAAAATATATCTTACAAAGCTAAGTTTTATTGATTTGTTTACATTTGTCGGTTTTATTTTCTAACTTTTCCCCTTTCACTTTATTATATATCTTAATGCTAATAAAGCATAACCAACATAGTTTTCGGTTTTCATCTCTGTAGGGAATGGATTATGCATAAAAGGTGAATTTTTCTTTGCTTTAATGTCTTTAATTATCTAGGTTTAGGAGAATTTATAATTTCCATAGCTTGACTTGAAATATTGGTTATCTTTATGTAAACCAGAGATTTCTTTTCTAATTAAGAAACAAATGGGACATTTGACAAATATGATCATAGATAATTATTGCCACATGCTATTGAGAACCTTTTCATGCCCCTTTATGTTTGATCTAGCTTTTTAATTCATTTATAGAGGTAACCTAGCTAAGGGTAATTATATTACAACCGTGTTTTACGAATAAGGAACATAATTTTTTTTACCATCTTTCATGTAAGTTTATTCCTTATGTTTCATGGCCAAATATAAATAAAGTTTTGCATTTTCCTATAAAGATTGTACAAACATAAAACAAAATGAATTTGCGATTGCAGAAGAAAAAAATGAACATGAAACGTTGGCTATCTTTATTAATACGCAATACTTAGTCCCGATAGTTATAATTTTGATAGCTCGACTCAAAACATTAGCTATCCCTACATATTCTTAAGGTTACTTTTCAGATATTCCCGAGACAATTCAGCTTCACAATATATACACAATCTTCCAACCATTTATTTATTAATATACTATAAAATTATTATGCAACACTTGGTGGCGTAGTATATTATTGTTTACTATATGAGTAATAAACATAAATCTGAAATATAGGTTTCAAAATAGGTTATGTACTCGATTGTTTTCACTATTTTATTATTAATATACCTTGAATTTGTAAAAAGATATTAGTTTGTGTATTTCATTACTGTAAGCTTTGAGTATATAATTGTTATGACAATTTGGTAACTGTTATTGATCCTCAATTGTTTAACTGCTTTTTTCTTCTTCTAAATGATCTTACATAACCCTAAAGTTAGTGTTAAGTATTACATTTACTTAAACATAAGAGAATAAACCGGGTAAGTTAATATTGCATCAGACAGTTAAGTTATTTCAAAATTCAAGTTCTCACCATAATTCAAGGATAATTTATTTATTTTTCATTTTTTCGAATTTAATTACTACGTTTTGATCTCATCTTTTCTCCATTGAGGAATTTAAACTCTCTCTTTTTATTCAAATCCATTGTTTAATCACCCTTTATTGATAAGTGAACATTTCAGGAAAAATTAATTACCTTGAATAAACCATAAGGCTAGATCAAAATTCTTTTATTCCACTTCTTTGTCCCTCAATAGCTATCTAGATCATTATTTTTTCTTGAATTCCAAATTTGAACATTTTTTATTCTATTATTAATTAGAATTTCCCATTACCAATTTTCTTGCCTTTTTAATATGAGTTATAGTGAAGTGAGTAGATCTCTGCAATTTTTTGTTTTTATCAAGCTTTGTCTTCAACCATCTGATTGCAAATGCAAAAATAAAAATATTCCCTTTCTTAGTCTGAAAGTAATGTTTTTTATTAACAATTTGCGTTAATGAGCTCAAATTATTGTTACTGGACTTATTAAGATAGTTAATAGTTTGTTGAACTTTTTAACCTTTGAATTAGCAACCATTTTCTATTTTGATTTTTGCACTGTTCTTTTCTTCCATTTATTTGCCATCACTTTTTGACATTCAAGCAACATTGGTTATTCTATTTTTTAGGGTTCAGGTTTTCCTTTTATGATTATAATCTTTAAGCTTCTACTCTTTTGAATCCTTGAATTGTTTTTCAAACCTATTATATTGGATGTTGTCCCAAACCCAGCACAAACCATTTTGACATTCATGTGACTGTATTGTCAATCTCTGAATGTTTGAATTTTTTTACTACAGTTTTATAATTAGATACAATACCATTTGATTTTGGTTTTTGTTTGTAAATAGATTAACATACAAAAATATCAATTTGTACATTTACCATGATTCCTTCAGTTAGGGTGAATTTTTGTAGGTTAACTTTTTTTCTTTTAAAATTTGATTTTAGAAATATACATTTTTTAACTTACACACTGTAAAAATAGATTTTATGATCCTAAACTAATTGTTTTTCTTCATTTGAAAACTAAGAATACAAATTATTTGTATCTTTAAATTTGCATTGAATGAGAGTTTGATGGTACAATATTTGATGGCATGGAGTTATGTGCTTATATTAGTATTGAAAATATGGATTTGGTTCAGGTAAGTCAAGTTTGACAATATAAAGTTACACTTTTATTTTCAATATATCCTTTGTTTTTTGTTTAAATTT
Organism: Allium fistulosum; assembly: GCA_030737815.1. Lineage (NCBI taxonomy): Eukaryota > Viridiplantae > Streptophyta > Magnoliopsida > Asparagales > Amaryllidaceae > Allium > Allium fistulosum. Next base: position 102,173,820 of record CM060902.1, read on the forward strand.
GCAGATTCAAAAGGATGCTTCAATTCAGTTGAATGAAAGCCAATGCTAGTCCAAAGAGATTCCTTTTAACTATGGATAATTTGGGACTTTGTATATTTAAGCTTTAAATTTAGAGTAGGTAACATAAATATTTTTGTTAACTTCAGTAAGCAATTATGAGTTAACATATTTCAACACTAATCATGATGATACGATTCAACACTAATCTTGAACTAATCATTAAATTATTTTTAGTTAATCATATTTAAATGATTTTGACTTAAAAGTAGATTATGAACATCATGACATTACAATGCAACTTCTCGATGCAATTTAAACTATCCAAATGCAATCCAAGCATAAGTTAAATTTGTTAAATGCAAAATAGATAGCTCATTTGTGTGAATGATGAGTGTTCATTGTGGGTTCAAAACCAAACTATAAACATACTTTCTGCTGTTCAAATATGCCTAACCTTCTTTAGTTTATATTAGCCTAACTCTTCTAAATCTAGTGCGAAAATAATTTTTTCAATTGTGTTAATTCATGCTTCTATTTTGTCATGACCCGAATTTTCGATCTTCGAAAACGACATCAATACGTCCACTGTATTACATGCCGACCAATCGAATGCCGGAAATACCCGATCGTTAGGGAAAAGAAGAAAGAGGTAGAAGAAGAAAATGGAAATACAACACAGAATCTCACAATAGCAGCGGAACAATATATAATAGATGACAACTGATCTTTATACAAAAAGAACTATAACTATTTTATACACTATATCGTCAGAGTACACCACAAATCAATAACACAATACTTGATAGTCATAATAAGCCGTCCTCACAAAAGCTGAATATACAGCATACCATACACGGTGGAATATAAATCAGATACGTGTGATACGCCTCATCATCCAGCTCGTCTCCTAAGCTTCATAGCATCCTATCATGTATCTGTAATACTCGGTCTGACCCGAGCATTATAATAAAATAACACTCGAGTCAGTCTGGAAAACCAGCGTGAGAAAACACACTCAATTTGAATTATTAAAGTTTCAAAATCCTTTGAAAATCAAAGGTATCTCGTAAGACCACGCCACAAATAAACACGACGGGTTTTTACCTTACGATAACCAAAACCATTTAATATCAAAATCATCAGATATTATAATAGTGTCTAAGTACAAATACTTATTCAAATGGCGGAATGCTTGCATCTCATGTTTTAGCATAGTTGGGCACAATCAAAACCGTACGGCGCTTATTGGAGAAAGGATTCCAATTGAATGACCAGGCACTGGGGTACCACCTGTCACAGTACATGTCTAGAAACACTGTACTGAGGACCACTTCGGGATCCCTTGCTACACAAGACCGACCTACCCCTAACCTAGATAGACCGAATAAGATTACCGCGCAGTTGGTATTAGCAACCGCACCACACAGCCAAATAAAAATGGACTCTAGAAAGGGGTAACCTTACCCTACTTGGGTGCGACCCACTTAGCCTTGCTACATCTCCCATGATTTTCAGTCATTCCCGATTGATGAGGCTCGAGGCTAAGCGTTACCTTTTTAGGAATATTCACTTAGAATGCTCATTGTCCTCCAATGACAATGTACTGATTGCATTCATCCATACAAGTCTGTTCCCGGTCCGAACGAAACCAAAGGCACTACTCCTACTACATCCGTTTTGGAATCACCCTCGGGATTAGTAGCGATTAGCCCTTGCACTTCACTGCTCCATCTTCGACTACATGCTCTTGTCTTCATTATGAAAACATACTCATTAGATCAAAGTGGATTTCGGATCACAAATCCGATCCCGGTCTCTTCGAAACAACGTTCGATATTTCTGTTAAACTCAACCTCGGTTCTCTAGGAAATAAATAGACGAAAATAAGATCGGAGATCACCTCTTAACCTTTTGTTGACGGATTTCCTTATAAACGTCCTAGAAGAAGGAAACGGGTTTACACATACAGTATAGTACCTCGGACGGTAATTGTACCATATAATTCCCGTACTTCTCCCAGATATTTCCAAAGTTATATTTGGGTCCAGATTTGATAGTCGGTTATTTAACTATCAATTAAACAATCAATTTAACCATATATCCATTTTTCACTGAAAACATTAAATCTCCTATAAATTGAATTTTTAATGCATAAATATTTTTATCCAATGACACATACTTATCTTACCGAATTTAGTAAAATTACAAACTTTCTTTCAAAATATTTGAAAATCCCTCTTTTTTTAAAAAAGAATACTGTGGAAAGTACAACAACGGTATCAAACCATATATCACAGCTCAATGCTTACGTCTCTATCCCAGAGAAATCCAAGTCTTAACTACAGGTACTCACTGCCTCCGATTTCGCCACGTGAATATACCAATACTTCCCGAAAACTCTATTTAATAACTTTCAAAATAATACTTACTAAATTTCTATAATAATTTTTCCAAGTTACTTTAGGCAAAAACTACTTTTAAATAAAAACTATTATATAAAATATTAATATTGAATAATTATCCTTTTAAAACAATAATACTGATTTAACCTTTAATAATAATTAACCACTATTGCTAACTTAATTAATATTTACTTTAGCAAATCCTTAAACAACTAAATAATACATTTTTATAAACATTCCTTTAAACACTTTTTCATTTTCTAACTAATACTTAAAAATCTTTCTTTTAAAGTATACTTAACTTTTCCGAAAAATATATTTTCAACCCCAATATAGCCAGCCCAATTATTTTATAAATCCCTCTCGATTTATTTCCAGCTTAATTTACGTCCAATTCCGTAAATTCCCATTTCACATTTTAAAAAATAAAACTACTATTTATTTTAAAAAAAACTATTTACCCATCTCCTTATAAATTCCCACTGCGAATTTGTAATTCCAAATTATTTATTGATAATTTACTTCATTTTATATTATAAACTTCGTTTCTAGTTTCCATAATCTCATTTCCCGTCTCATCACTACTTCACCATACCTAATCGATTTTTAAATCGATTTTCAAAATTAAACTCCATTTTAGATAAATTTCCCAATTCATTCCAAAATCCACTAATTTCTTATCTCACTTCCTTTTTATGATTTAAAACCTTATTTAAATCTAAAACATTAACTTCATATTTTATTTTTCAAATTCCCTCTTTATTTTTCTCAAATCAATTTTAAATCTCGGATTTAAAAATAAATACTTTTATACTTTACAAATCGCTTAAGTTTTATTCTTAAAACACTTTAATTCACATTTATTCAAAAATCTCTATTTCAATATTCCGAAACTATTAAACAGGATTTTAAAAATCAACTATTTATTTTTCCCAAATTCATTACTTTTTAATTTATCCATCTTTACTATAAATATTTTTACTTTGAATTCTTCATTTTATTTTTCTTTAAAATTTCCATATTCATGTTTTTGATATTTTAAGATACCAAAATATACCAAGCAATACCATAGCATCCAATAAATCCAATTTCTCATATCATCTATCATAGATTATTCAAATCAATCATATCACTGAATATGAAATAAATTTCACATTTTTGAGGAATCTAATTGGATCCCTCCAACCTGTTTCCCTGCATCCACAGATGTTAGCACAAAATAAAATTACCAATCCTACTTCGAGGGGGATATCGCGGTATACAGGGTCATCTGCTATTATGCGGGGCGTATGGGGTCTTATCCGCTATATAAATGCGGGAATATCAATCACTCCAACACACACACACACACATATATATACATACTACTATATATAATAATACATCCAACTGATAGTAATTTATCAATCCAACCAAACAATCAATAATTAATTTTTAACTATTTAAAATTTATTGCGGTAAATCCAAAATTGAGTGAGATTAACTCACCTTTGATTTTTATCGCTTTCGCGTTCCGTTTTCCAAAAGAATCCGGACGCGTTTTAAATTGTCTGAAATTGTAAGAAACTCCAAACTCGACCAAAATAGCTTCAATGCGTAGATGATGACAACATGATTCTAACGCAACTTGAATTGTCCGAGTGGGACCTCGTATGCATGAGATAAAAAATTTATAAGTTATCGATAACTTAAATTTTCAAAAACAATTAAATTATATCTTATAAGACCCATACCTAACAGTAACGAGCCCGGCTCGAACATGTTCTTCCCCAAATTTCAAAATCCCGCCTCCGGTATCTTGATAGAATTTGTCGAACTATGACCGTCCCATCCTCCGCCGTTTCTCCAAGGAAACTCATGCGACCACCACCGAACCTTCCCTCTTCTTGAGCTCTACCCACTCATCCCCAAAATATCGAGCTCGACCATCACCATCCAATCGCGACTTGCTCCCCTTCCTCCTCTCGACCATGGTCGGTCGCACCCCCAAACAGGCTTCGCAACTCGAAATCTCCTGGCCACCGATGCTATTCCCATTGCCGAACTAAAACACCTGTTCGAATTTGTCTAATTCCCATCCTAGTTTTTTCCAAGATCGAAACCCTAGCTGCTAGGTCCTTCTAACGAGCATGAGCATAAGCCGCTTCTTCCAAAATTCATACCAAAGGAACTCGACGTGAGGATTTGAATTTTGAAGTTGGTTTTTTTTTAAAATCAACTGCTCGGCTGGGCTTCGGTTTGAAATGAAATGACGAGGAGGAGGAATGAAGAAAGATTGAATTGAACACATTTTTATTTTTGCTCTGTTCTCGATTGCTTTCGGCTGTAACTGTTGGAGATGGGAGAGAGAATCATGATTTAAAATAGATGGAAATGATGCCTTGCGTGTTAAATGGGTGAAGATGGTACAGTGAAGGATAAAGTTACAGCTGGAAAGAAGTTTTACTAATTACTAAAATAATTTAAATTTCAAAATGTCTTGATAAATGCAACTAAAAATCTCGAACTCCTATCGAGGCATGCCGCTAGGCATTTATAAAGTTATACCACTATTCCGAACACAATGGAAAAGGTTTCGAGTCCTAATTCGATCGTATGGAAAAGATAGCTTTTTGGACCCAATTATTATATTGAATTTTCGATGTAGATTTTAGCGCGTTTATATTCCGTACGGCCAAACGACAACTCCAAATACTACGAAATTTGAAATCTAATAATAATACACTATTCCGGATCCAATGGAACTAGTTTCGTCGAATTCCGAGAGTGTGCCCTGGAAAGCTATTTTTAAATGTCAATTTAAACGATATATTTTTAAAACTGAACAAATCACTATTAAATTCAATTTTTTTACACTTTTATTATCTTTATCATTATCAATATAAGTTTTATATGCTTTACATTATTTTAACAAGCTTAAAACTCAAGATTCAATATTCTACCCAATTTCCAATTATTAAATTCAATAATTTAATTATCAAATAAATGGTTATATTTGAAATTCAAGTTAAAAATTAACCTTTAAATATTTAAAATCAATTAAATATTCCAATTTCAAATATCCAAAATTTCAGATTGTTACATTCCTTCCCCCTTATAAGAATTTCATCCTCGAAATTGCTAGGTAAGAAGAATGGTCCAATACCCGTTTACTATTTTCCCGAACCACACAGTTTCAAACAACTCTCCGAAAACAATTTTTTTATTGGAAACCCACTATCACTTTTACTAACTTCCAAATTCATCCATAGATTTCAAAAAATATTATCTCCTCAATCATTCAAATTATAATGTAAAACCAAATTTTAAATTATCAAAATTTTTCTAACTCTTTAAATTTTTGAAAAATTTCGCTAGCGTCTCCTTTGCGCGGCTAGATCCGAAAAAATACAAAATGCCTCTATGGCCCCAAATCATCAAAAGAAAACAAAAGCCTAGTGGCTCAATCAGAAAATCATCAAATTCCATATGACAATTTAAATACATACCTTTTTGACGGGCAATCAAATTTTACTTCTGAAATCAAAGACATCAGTTTATCTTTTGTTTTAATTACCTGCACCCTACTTACCAATAATATCCAATCATACAATTCAAAATCATTTTACTTATCTCTTTTCAAAATTTTCAATATTTGCTTTACTTAAGCCCATACGATGTACATATATCATCCGTACGCAATATCAAATCCGATCGCTCACTCGATCACACAATTTCGCTTCCGAACTAGTATCGTTCACACGACTCCCTAGTGCGGACTCAGATCTGGTTCCTTGATCAGAAACCATCATTCTCCTTGCATAGCCGCATACTATGATAGAGAATTCTAGAATCAATCAAAAATCCATATCCAGAGTTCGCCATCGAAAATCAAGTGAACAATCCCAAATCGTATTGATATAATTACCACGAAATTCTATGCTCGAATCTGGATCGAAACATTATGCGAATAAAATAATATACGTACAGTTTACGTATTAATTTCCAGTTGATTATTTTGCTATATCCAATTCTTTCTATTTACATTTGTTTCAATTTCCATTCGCTTATTCACACTTACCCTTTTTCACAACTTTTTGTTTAATCTTCATTCAAATAAATTTTACTTAAGAACTTCACCATTTACTTTCTTAAGCCTATTATAAATATTTTATGCAACTTCTTATATTTATTCCCACTTCATCACTTGGTTTATATCCATTTTTACTCAAAATTTAATTTCAATTTCATTTGAATTCAATTTACCTTCCATTTACTAATTTATTTTCTAACTTTCATTTTATTTAGCTCCACTGGAACTAATTCTTCAATTTATTAGTTCATTTACTAATTTATTTCAAATCTCTCTACATTCCTTTTTAGAATTATTTTCCATTTAGCCTACTTAGGCTGAGTTTTCAAATCTCTCTTATTTGACTTAGTTCGAGTAAATTTCCATTTTAATTAAAATTCCAAATTTTTATAAGTTTTTGAACTTATTCATATTCCGTAACATTTTAAACTAAACTTCCAGAGTTTAAACAATTACTTAAGTATTTCAAAATCATTTTTGAAATCATATATATCCCAAAATCCTTCGGATGATTCCCTTGAATTTCAGATCAAATCAGTTTTACAAACAACTCCAACTCAAATCACTGAGGTAGCAATTCCTCCCTTGGAAACTCGAAAATGAAAGTCGATGATGCAGCAGTCATCACCAAAATTATTTTCCAGCGACTGAAGTAAGTTTAGTGCTTTTATCCCTTTAAAAACCATTTTTTTAAAAATATTTTAAAATATTTTCGATTCCAAAATATTCCCCAAATAATATCACCATATTTTCCCAACTTTGAAAAACACATTTTCAAACCAACGGGATTTAAATTTCCAAATTCCACTTTTTAAATCCTTTTAAATCTGTATTCTAATTATTCCTCTGGAAATCATTTCAAATTATAAATCCCATTTATAACTCATATTTACAAATTCCATTATTGTCATATGGGTTAGTTTCTTAACTTTTTGTTATAACATTAATTTCTTATTCAATTTCCACAGCAACAATGATAATAATTTAATATTATCATTTCCTAACAACCAAGCACGCATATATCACTATGATAATTTACAAAAATTATTCCTTTTATATATAAAAATAATTTGGGTAAAATTATTTCATTTATCCCATTTTAGAATAATACTTGTCGGGTTGCTCTGTTCAAGTGTTTGGAGTTCCCTATCAATAACGTTAATTACTCGTATTGAACAGAATCCATAAGCCACTCAATAAACCAATCAACACAATATAAAACGATTTTATATTCACTAACAAATATGTGCTCATATCTATTAATACACTCCAACTCATTCTAGGGTGCTACTGACCCTATCTCTAATGAGTAATCCCCACCAGTGCCAAGGTTCATGCTTAACCTTCGGCTTTGATACCAAAATGTCACGACCCGGATTTTCGATCTTTGAAAATCGACATCAATACGTCCACTGTATTACATGCCGACCAATCGAATGCCGGAAATACCCGATCGTTAGGGAAAAGAAGAAAGAGGTAGAAGAAGAAAATGGAAATACAACACAGAATCTCACAATCGCAGCGGAACAATATATAATAGATAACAACTGATCTTTATACAAAAAGAACTATAACTGTTTTATACAGTATATCGTTAGAGTACACCACAAATCAATAACACAATACTGGACAGTCATAATAACTTGTCCTCACAAAAGCTGAATATACAGCATACCATACACGGCGGAATATAAATCAGATACATGTGATACGCCTCATCATCCAGCTCGTCTCCTGAGCTCTATAGCATCATATCCTGAATCTGTAATACTCGGTCTGACTCGAGCATTATAATAAAATAACACCCGAGTCAGTCTGGAAAACCAACGTGAGAAAACACACTCAATTTGAATTATTAAAGTTTCAAAATCCTTTGAAAATCAAAGGTATCTCGTAAGACCACGTCACAAATAAGCACAACGGGTTTTTACCTTACGATAAACAAAACCATTTCATAACAAAATCATCTGATATTATAATAGTGTTTAAGTACAAATACTTATTCAAATATCTGAAATGCTTGCATCTCACGTTTCAACATAGTTGGGCACAATCAAAACCGTACGGCGCTTATTGGAGAATGGATTCCAATTGAATGACTAGACACCGGGGTACCACCTGTCACAGTACATGTCTAAAAACACTATACCGAGGACCACTCCGGGATTCCCTGCTACACAAGACCAACCTACCCTTAACCTGGATAGACCGAATAAGATTACCCCGCGGTTGGGATCAGCAACCGCACCACACAGCCGAATAAAAATTAACTCTTGATAGGGGTAACCTTACCCAACTTCGGTGCGACCCACTTAGCCTTGCTGCATCTCCCCTGATTTTCAGTCATTCCCGGTTGATGAGGCTCGAGGTAAGCGTTGCCTTTTTAGGAATATTCACTTAGAATGCTCATTGTCCTTCAATGACAATGTGTGACGCCCCACCTCTATGCTCATAATAACAAAGAGTATTAAAAGAAATACTGTCTATTATTACGAAGAATAAGGCTGGATAGGAGCGACCATCTGTAGTTGGCCTTACACTAATATTGGTTATCTCGATAGGAGTGGTATATACATTTTATTTTTCATCTATTATTTATTTACTCCCATCGACACACCCAATTATCAGTATAAAACAAACTACGATAGTTCATAATAGTTTAGGACATTAGATATAACAATAACACAGATAATATAAATGCGAAACACAGATTAACAAAAATCTCATATATATATAAATATAACCGATGTCAGTTACAATATAGTTGACACGATACATATGATACAACTACAACTGTCGACTCTAGAAGTTATATACACAAGTACATTATCAACTAATATACATGAATACATATCGTTCTATACAATGACACGACTACTACAAAAGGACAATGACAACTTCAGAAGATGTGAAAAGTCTTCAAATCCCGAACAACAACTCAAAGAAAGAAATCTACAACCTGAAATAACTCGGGTCTGACCCGAGTATTAAATTCAAAAGAAAATAATACACGGGTCAGTCTAATTCAAACTCAGTTATTAGTGCATGGTAGCAATAATAATCAGATAGTCAAATAGACGACAGTCGCAGAAATCTCGTATATCCAACTCTCGATACAAGAATTGGATAACGACAATTATAACACTAAGCAGTGTAAATCAACAAATCAGAAATCTTAAAATGATCAAACACATCAAATTTCTGTGTGGCTGCAGCACACACGCGCGTGCACTGCCTCGCCACACGGTACGTGAAATCATAACGACGGTGAAAACTAACAGCAATCAAAACGGTAGAAGTCAATCATAAATAAACTTACAGGGTCAAGCCCGGGTCTTTGAGACCGGATTCAACTCGCTGTAAAATCTCAAAAATCAATCTGAAACAATCACGAACCAACAAAGGCAATAACACAAGCGAGACCAGAACCAAACAAAGGTCAGAAGTACAAAATGGCCAAGCAAGTGCACCACAAAAACAATAACCCAGATCAGTGAAAAGCAATACAAGAGAGGCGAGTGCTGCACTAATAAATGAAGTGCGGCAACAAACGCATATGTTCAAAGACACATGCACATAAGTCAGAGTAACATAAACAACATGTAGTGGTATATATGTAGGAACCAAGTGAAGATACGACAATATCAAGTATGCATGAAACTGGATGGAGCAAACTCAATAGGAAATATATATGAACATGAAGTAGTTCAATACTACTATACCTAACAGATGCAACATGAAGTGCCATTATAATATTCAAGCTACAGGTCAAAGATATAAGGACCAAAGTGAGTACTCATAGGGAATGCAAAGTCAACCCAAAAACATATACAATGACCCGCGACCATTTTAAACAATGCCGAAGTCAAAGAGTCAAAACGAGATCAATAATTATGAAACAACAACCTCAAGCCTAGACAGTGCCAAACCCAAATTATTTTCGCCAAATCAAGTTTGCAAATCAAATTCAAAAAGAAACAACTGCAGTGGAACTAAAGTCTGTGAACAGGAAGACAGTGCCAAAGGAACAAAACAATTTTAACGACGACAAGTCAGCGATCACAGCAAAGTATATTTGCATATTGATTACACAAACAACGGTTGTAGTGGAAACTAACAATTTCCCAAGTGTATTTACACATCACATATAAAAGAATAGCAACAAAGAATCACAAATGATTCAAGTCTAGTTATAACAAAATGAAGTGTGGATACGAAATGATACAGAATGCAACTACACAAGGCAGATTGACAGAGTGCAGACGCAAGTGGTACAAGCCATGTTAACTGTCAACAATGTAATGACAGGAAGATAACTACAACGAACTCAAGTGAATGCACACATCAGCCGAGATCAATACAACATGGAGCTATAGATTAACATGTATCATAAACTATTCGAAAACAGTGAAGTCAAATTTCCATGGGTACAAGAAAATAACCAAAAGCAATATCAGTCTTGAACAAGGACAACTGCAGTTCGTACTCAAGTCAGGTTATATCAAAAACTCCAAGTTGAAGCAGACACAAAATGTCATCATAATTCACCATGACCGAAGTCAAAAAGGAACATCACAAAAATCACAAATCAACCCATGGAACAACAAAACAAAGTCAAGCGAGGTATAACCGAAGTCAAGAAAGAATCACAATGACCAAATCAATTTCGAACGCTAATAAGCTCAAGTTAGAATTAGATGTGAGTATAATATACTCACCTTTTCGACGCGACTCGGAGGAACTCGAACGAGCACGAATTTGAGGATCGAACAGCTTCGAGTAGAAGCTGTGGCATCCCTATGTCGAATGAAGACAAGCACGCGATGATCGAAGGAGCAAGCGACCTAAAATCATCACTCGAACGCTCTAACTAAAGTCGGAGCCCCTGATTTTCACGAGCCCTAATTTTTGAACGAAAGAGGGAGAAAGTCGAGCCACCATTTTTTTTTCGTATGTCTGTCTAGGGTTTTTCCTTTGTTTTTGATTTCGAATGAAAAAGAATAGAGGGTAAAGGGGACGGGTTTTCACGAGTGAACGAAAAAAAAAGGAATGGCAATGATAATTGTCACGGCCCAAAATAAACAAGGGATCATGTTCAAAATTTTATTTATAAAGCCCGCAAAATTCTTTTAACGAATTACAAAAGAATTTTCAACTCGATTAAAACTTCAATTATCAATTAACTATCACAATAATCGTTTAATGATGATATTAAATTCTCACAAAAGCTCGGGTTGTTACACAATGTACTGATAGCATTCATCCATACAAGTCTGTTCCCGGTCCGAACAGAACCGAAGGCACTACTCCTACTACATCCATTTTGGAATCACCCTCAGGATTAGTAGCGAATAGCCATTGCACTTCACTACTCCATCTTTGACTCCATGCTCTTTGTGAGGAATGCGGATTACGGATCTTAAGGCTAGGAATAACACTAGAGGGGGGTGAATAGTGTTTATAAGAAATTACTAAATCTTTTTGAGTTTATGTTAATTTGAACACAAATGTATGCAATATTTAGACACAGATATAATCACAGAAACAAACACAGATGCAGAAATAAAGTAAATGCAGTAAAGGAAAGAACACACCGGATTTTATACTGGTTCGGAGTTACCGTACATCCAGTCCCGCACAACTAAGTACGGATTTCCTTTCAAAAGCAATTCAACAATTACAACCCTCGGTACGAGGTACACCTTCCAGAATCACAATCCTCTGGGTAGAGATACTTGATTTCCGGGGCAACAAGTTCACCCAATTGATTTCAAAGGCTACAATCACACCTTTTCTCGCTTGATTGATTTCCAAGGCTACAATCACACCTTTTCTCGCTAGATAGATTACAAAGAAGCCTATAACTCTGAATAGCACTTGGATCTTGTTGAGATAGTGATAGAGAACCAAACCAGAGACAATCTAGTTAGATTCAATGTTGATTTCGGCAGAGTGATGATAGGATTTTGAATAAGAAAATGTGGAAGAAGAAGAGAAGTGAAAAACCAGAAAAACTGATCTTAAATTCGTTGAAACTAACCCCTATTTATAGAAGAACAACAATCATGTCCATTCGTGAAAGGTTATGGCGAATAGACACTTATTTTGAAATTCAAATTTTGAAACTAACTGACACTATGTCGACAAGGGGTACTAGGGCATGTCGACATCGCAAAGGAAATTTTGATGATTTGTTTTTCTTTGAAAATAACCTTTATCTTATATTAAAACTATTTTAAACTTTATAAATATACTTGACTATAGATAAAATACATAGATAAATATAGAGAACAATATATATATAATTTTACTATAATTTTATATTTAAATCTAAGTATAAATATATTACAATTAAAAGATAGTTTAAAACAAACGAAGTTTAAAAACAAGTATATTTAAGGCTAAAACATCTTTTTGAAAATCATTTGAAAAGATAATTTTTAAGGCTAAAACATTTTGAAAAGCAATTTCGAAAATCATTCCGAAGTTGTTTTGAAAAACATTTTGAAGTAGTTTTGCAAGCTTCTTCCTGCAGAATATCTCATCATGTCAGGACTCGAGAACTTGTACAAAACCAGGATGTTCGTGGGTTTGTAAGCCACTTGTCGTAGGTTTGTAAGCTACTTGTCGTGGGTTTGTAAGCCACTAAAAAGGTAGAAATGGGTTCCATCCCAAAAGAAAAATGGAGTGAAGATTTCTGTGCTATTGTGAAGTTTTAACATAATTCTAGACTCAATACTTACCTTGAAATCTTGAACTCTTGATAATCTTGATACTCATGAGTCTTCAATCTTGATATGTTGAAGCTCTATACTTTACAGTCTTCATTCTAGGTACCTGCATGGTTAAATCCTGCATATACATATATATCTAAATTATAATGTTAGTAATTATATTTTATAATCTTATTCTAAGGTTGTTGTCATCAAAACCATCAAATCATGGACTAACACTCTTGTCTTAATTACGAAAATGTACTCGTTGGAACGAAGTGGTTTTCGGATCACAAATCTGATCCCGGTCTCTTCGAAACAACGTTCAATATTTCCGGTAAACTCAACCACGGTTCAGTAAGGAATAAACAGACGTAAATAAGATCGGAGATCACCTCCTAACCGTTTGTGGACAGATTTCCTTATAAACGTCCTAGAAGAACGAAACGGGTTTAAACATACAGTATTGCACCTTAGAGGGTAATTGTACCATATAATTCCCGTACTACTCCCAGATATTTCCAAAGTTATATTTGGGTTCAGATTTGATAGTCGGTTATTTAACTATCAAATAAACAATCAATTCAACCATATATCCATTTTCCAATGAAAACATTAAATCTCCTTTATTGAATTTTAAATGCATAAATCTTTTTATCCAACGACACATACTTATCTTAACGAATTTAGTAAAATTACAAACTGTCTTTCAAAATATTTGAAAATCCTTTTTTTTTAAATACTATGGAAAGTACCACTACGGTATCACACCATAGATCACAGCTCAATGGTTACGTCTCTATCCCAGAGAAATCCAAGTCTTAATTGCAGGCACTCACTGCCTCCGATTTCGCCACGCGAGTATACCAATACTTCCCGAAAACTCTATTTAATAACTTTCAAAATAATACTTACTAAATTTCTATAATAATTTTTCCAAGTTACTTTAGGCAAAAACTACTTTTAAATAAAAACTATTATATAAAATATTAATATTGAATAATTATCCTTTTAAAACAATAATACTGATTTAACCTTTAATAATAATTAACCACTATTGCTAACTTAATTAATATTTACTTTAGCAAATCCTTAAACAACTAAATAATACATTTTTATAAACATTCTTTTAAACACTTTTCATTTTCTAACTAATACTTAAAAATCTTTCTTTTAAAATATACTTAACACTACTTCACCATACCTAATCAATTTTTAAATCGATTTTCAAAATTAAACTCCATTTTAGATAAATTTCCCAATTCATTCCAAAATCCACTAATTTCATATCTCACTTCATTTTTCTGATTTAAAACCTTATTTAAATATGAAACATTAACTTCATATTTTATTTTTCAAATTCCCTCTTTATTTTTCTCAAATCTATTTTAAATCTCGGATTTAAAAATAAATACTTTTATACTTTACAAATCGCTTAAGTTTTATTCTTAAAACCCTTTAATTCACATTTATTCAAAATTCTCTATTTCCATATTCCGGAATTATTAAATAGGATTTTAAAAATCAACTATTTATTTTTCCCAAATTCACTACTTTTTAATTTATCCATCTTTACTATAAATATATTTACTTTGAATTCTTCTTTTTATTTTCCTTTAAAATATCCATATTCATATTTTTGATATTTTTCAGATACCAAAATATACCCAGCAATACCATAGCATCCAATAAATCCAATTTCCCATATCATCTATCATAGATTATTCAAATCAATCATATCACTGAAAAAGAAATTTCACATTTTTGAGGAATCTAGTTGGATCCCTCCGACCTATTTCCCTGCATCCACAGATGTTAGCACAAAATAAAAATACCAATCCCACTTCGAGGGGGATATCGCGGTATATAGGGTCATCCGCTATTATGCGGGGTGTATAGGGTGTCATCCGCTATATAAATGCGGGAATATTAATCACTCCAATATATATATATATATATATATATATATATGTTGGAGTGATTGATATTCCCGCATTTATATAGACACACACACACATACTACTATATATAATATTACATCCAACTGATAGTAATTTATCAATCCAACCAAACAATCAATAATTAATTTTTAACTATTTAAAATTTATTGCGGTAAATCCAAAATTGAGTGAGATTAACTCACCTTTGATTTTTATCGCTTTCGCGTTCCATTTTCCAAAAGAATCCGAATGCGTTTTAAATTGTCTGAAATTATCAAAAAATCCAAACTCGACCAAACCAGCTTCAATGCGTAGATGATGACAACATGATTCTAAAGCAAGTTGAATTGTCCAAGTTGGACCTCGTATGCATGAGATAAATTTTTTATAAGTTATCGATAACTTAAATTTTCAAAAACAATTAGATTATATCTTATAAAACCCATACCCAACAGTAACGAGCCCGGCCCGAACATGTTTGTCACATACCGAAATTTTCGACTTTCGAAAATTCGACATCGATACTCACTTTATCGACTGCCGAGAAATCGAGTGCCGGAAACTATAATAGTGAGGGTTTAAGAAAAAGAAGAAAAGTAAAAGAAGAAGAAAACAGAAGAAGAAAGGAGAGAAGAACAACAGAACAACATCAGAAACAGAGACAACATCAGAATCTCACATATCGCAGCGGAACAATATATAATAGATAAATGAATAATCTCTAAAACAAAGAACTATATCATTTTATACATACATCAATCAGAGTCAATATACAACAATGGACAGTTATATAACTTGTCCTCATACAGAATACACAGCGGAATAAATACTATCAGATACAAATACTACGTCTCGTCCTCCAGCTTATCTCCAAGCTCCAGAATATCCAGAATATCCTGATAATCTAACTCTAGACTGCCCGTGTGGAAATTGGTGGGCACCCAGAGTTTAGAAGGGAACAATAAACTCTAGGTCAGTCATGGTGACTGGTGTGAGATCGTAAAACAGTTTATCTTTAAAATAAACAACAGGAAAACTTTAATGTCAATTCGCAATGCTTTTGGAAAATGAAACTACCATAAGACCTCCCACCACACACACAATGCAAACGCAGACTTGGAGGAGATTTCTTCTTATGTTAGTCAAAAATGCTTACTACGCAAAAATCAAAACCTTTTTGATATTATTATTAGTGCATAGTGGAAAACATTTCGAAAGTAGAATATAAATCTTAGCCAGCATAGGTACCATTATATTATGCCTACTATAGCTGCCTCCTGAGGAGACAGGTTATACAATTGAAATCGTAAAGGCTCGTATTGTTTCTTTGGATTTCCAACAAATGGTCAGGCTAAGGAACTTCCTATCCACGATGGGTACGTCCCTGGAATAGACGACCCGAGAACCTAACCGGATCTCTGCCAACACAAGGCCGGGTTACCTCTGCAAAAATAGATAACTACCGACACGCGTATGCCATCCCCCGATCTTCCCGAGGATCCCCGATTTCCAACAAACCACAAAGTAATAAATTTGCAGCAACCACAGAGGTTAAGTATCTGGGCTCCATACCATGATACCACCTTTATCCAGAAGGAATGACATACACTAAGGGGCGCTACTCCCTAGAACCTTGCCGCATTCTTCCTGTTTCGACCATTTCCGGGGTGTGAGGCTCGACGAAGTCTCGTCCACAAAGCTACGCTTTCTCAAAAAGCCCTGCTTCAGGTCAAACAAAATGATCAACCTATGATCACAAAGATATAAGATCAAACAAATGATCATATCACAAATGATCAAACACTGATCATTTCACAGCAACACTTAGTATGCCACGTTACCAAATTGGGATATATCGCTGATGAATTTCAACTACATAACCTCTGAGCTCGTACGTCTCAAAGAAGGGTGTTAAGCTAAGAGAATAAATTCTCCGCCACCAACAGAAATGTATTTGAAAGAAATCAGCTTTATATCTCAAATTGTAACGTCAGACACACAATCCATACAAGTCTGTTCCAGGATCGAACAGAACCGAAGGCACTTCTCATGAAGCCCTTGCATTTCCGGATAAATTTCTAATCACGTCCGGACTTCCCGTCACTAAGGGTGATAAAACCTCTAAATCGGAGATCAGCCGATGTAGAGTAACTCGACGGTAATCCTTCCGTTTTCAAAAATATCCGGTCTTCAACACCGGTCTTCAAATGCAATTCATAACGACGTATTACATATTCGGAATGGGTTATACGACCCCATGGTCCTTTCTCGGCTAACCCGAATAGTGAGCGATTATTTAAAAATAAGTGTGGCATTCAAATTCATCCAATTCACAACAAATACCTACCTAAAGGTAATTATTGATAGTCGGTTATTTAACTATCAATAAAGATGCGCAACATCATCAGATTCCAAATAATTTTCCAAATTATTTCATCTTCCAAAATATCTTTACTAGATATATAATTTCCACACTTCTAAAATAAATCGATATTTATTTTTAAACAAATTCCCTTTTCTTTTATAAATTCCATATTGAATTCATATTTTTCGAATATCTACTAATATTCGATTTTTCAAATCGATTTCAATATTCAATTTCAATTTATCTTTACAAGGATAAATTCTCAAAACGTTCATTTCATATTGGAAAAGCAATTCCATACTTATTTAAAAATAAGTGTTTCACAAATCTATTCATTTTCAACACTTGAAAATATTCGATATACTTAAATCAAATTAAGTATATATTTCATTCTTTAAGGAAATATATTTCTATAACACATTCATCTGAGTCAAAACGAATGTTACGTAAAACATCGTTACGACGACTCAAAATCACTAGTATAGGGATTCGGATTTAGATAGATATATAAATCCCAACACTATATAAAACATTTCCTTTCGGAAATCATTTACTATAACAACAGTGTTATAGTCCATCATTTCCTTATTTCTCGAAAACGTCTATTTCAACAATAAATGTTGAAATCTATGATTTCGATAGTTCACACGTTTTAAAACATCTTTTAAAACAATTTACTTCATTTCAAATATCACTTTCCCAAAATCATATACTTTTTACTTAACAATATATTCACTGTCCAAAATCGTGAATATAATTCACTAATTACTTTCCACTATTTTCTACACATTTTATTTCAATAATAATTCGCTATCCAAAATCGCGAATATATCTCCTTTAACAATCTTATATATTTAATTTATCACATTCAATTGATTTCGAATTTATAAAACAACGTTTTATAAATTCTCTTTCTATTTTTATTTTATAACCACTTTGATTTATAAATCTTCTTTATAAATCAATTCGATAGATATTCTATTTAAAGGCAAAAATCCAATTTCCAAGTAACCTTCTTATAATCTTTTATTCTACAATTCCATTCATTTTATAACTTCATACTTTATAAATCTATAAAACTTCAAATTTTATAAATCTATAAACTTCAAATCTTCACAATTTATAATCCTATAAATTTCCTATCTTTACAACTTATAATTTTATAAGTTTCATATCTTTACAAATTTAACACTTATAAAACTCGTTTAAAATTCCAATAATTTTAATTGATAAATATCAATTTCTGTACATCTTTTATATCCATCGTTTTTAATAATTCGAAAATCCACATTTAAACTATTTTATAAATTACTTAACTGTTTATTTCAAAAATCACCTCTCGGTTATATTTCACCAAAATCTTAACCTTTATAACTTTAATAATTTTAACGTTTGTAAATTAATTCAAAAATTAAATAACGTATATTTACAAATAATCACTTTAAAAATCTCTTTTAAAGTTAAAAATCGTTTTTTTTTAAACTTCAAAAGCTTGAATCCAATGATGCCACGCATCAATTAGTCCATCACAACATCAGACATCATATATCAATATGATAACAGAATCTACATCAATATATCTGTAAATAAATAAATACAGTTGAGGAATCCAGTTGGATCCCTCCAACCTGTTTCCCTGCATCCAAAGACGTTAGCACAATACCATTCCACTTCGAGGTGGAATATCGCGGTATATGGGTTTTTATAAAAATCCGCTTACTAACGGCGCAATAGGGTCTCATCCGCTATACGAGGCGGGAAATCATCAATCCAATATATACATATGCCAATATGTATATATTGCTATATATAGATATATATCCTACTATATCTAATATCACATCCAATAGCAATCAATAACTGCAAAAAAATTCCACATTCAATTTGAGTGAGAAAATCTCACCTTGATTTTAATTCTACAATCCCATTTATCATTTTGATCATTTCTCCATTTCAGACCTAGTATAAACAATTTTTATAAAATTCGTTAATATTCGAACAAATCGAACATTTTAATTTCTTTTCAATAGATTAAATAAATCAACACTTTTAATTTGAACTAATCTAATAATTTATTTTCTGTTAGATAAATTAAATTAGCTAAAGCATTTTATTAACAACCTTCTCTCACCAATTTATTTAATTAAACTGAATTCCCTTTTTAAAAATATCTTTTAGTAAATAAAAATACTTTAGTTAACCCATGGTTTTCTTATTTTAAAATAACACCTTTAATCTTGAGAAAAACTTCTATTTGATAATCTTTTCATTAACCAATGATTTTATTTAAACTAATAATTTAAACTTTAAACTATATATTTTAGTCACTGTATATCTATTTTATTAAATACAAAACAGAATTTCTTTTATACTTCTATGGTCATTTTTTTTCTTCTGCTTTCTGTAAAATATATTACTGTAAAGATTTAAAACTGGTTTGTATTGTTTTCTAATCCTGAATGTAAACTTAAAACATTATTTTCTTTGTTCTGTTAACTTATACAGCATATGTGTAAATTTAAAATAAAATTAAAGCTATTACCTTCTCCACGAATTTGTCCGCGATCTTTTGAAAGTCAAGCCTTAGATTAATGACAAACCCTCAAAATCGAGATCGTCCAGTACCCCACCACCTTCGTCATCACGGCCACGAGAAAAACCCGAAGGCACAGTGACCCCGAGCCTCCCAGCTTCGCACGCGAATTCGAATACGAACCCCACTGCTTGCCTCCTTTGAGTCTGCCTTCCCAAGCCCTAGACATTCGCGTCGCCACTTTCGCCTTAGTCGCCTCGCTGTCCCATTGCCAACGACTTCACGAATTTCCCAATACTACTCGAACTGGCCTGCCACTTCCACGCGTGCTCGAAATCGAGCGCCTCCGCCCTATTCCCCTCGCACTCCGATTCGCCAACTGCCGCCGCCCCCTACGCGATCGAATCGCGATTTGCTTCCAACCCCGGTCGCGCGATTAGGTGAAGACGAGGAACAAATTCTCGTTCGAACGAGAATAAAAGGGCTTCGATCGATTCTCTTTTCTTTTATTTTAAGGAAGAGGCTACGGCCATTTTTAAATTGAACGAGATGATTTTTGTTTAAAGAACGAAAGGGGGAAGGGACGAGTATACGTGATGGGGTGCACGATTTTTGTATCGTGATTGCAGGCGAAAATTTAGGCGTGATTAGAGGGAAGTTAAAACGTGTGATTTTTATGAATTTAAATTTTAAATTTAAATTGAATTCCATTTAAATTCCAACGCGTTTAACTATCGTATGGTCACATAACAACCCCGAAAATTACGAAAATTGAAATCCGGCAAAAATACAACATTCCGGACCCAATGGAACAGGTTTCGTCTAATTCCGAGATTGTTTGAAAATTGACTATTTTTAAATATCGGTTCGAACGGTTTAATTTCAAAACTGAACGAAACACTTTGAAATACAATTCTGAAGTTTCTATTATCTTCATTATTATCATTACGAATCTTAAAAGCTTTTGAAATATTTTTCTTCAGCTTATGATTGAAGATTCAAATTTTTATTCGACATTCACTAGATTAAATTGTAAAATTTAATCGCCAATTTCAAAGTTCAATCGAGGATTCAAATTAAATTATCGTTCAAATATTTAAAATAAATTAAATATTCTCAATTTAATTTGTTCAAAATTCTGGGTCGTTACAGACTTCCCTCCTTAAAAGAATTTCGTCCTCGAAATTACAAGTTAGGAAAAATGGTCCTTAACTCGTCTACTATTTTTCACAATCCAATAGTTTTATCAAATTATCAAAACAAATCTTCCTACTAAAGATTCGTTATCAATTCAACTAACTTTCTAAACCTTTCATAGTTTTCAAACATCATTGTTTTCCTTCAAAATTCAAATTAAATTCAAATTCAAATTTAAACTTCCAAAATTTTCTCAAAATTTTTCTAACGCCCTAAATTTCCGAAAAATTTCGCCAGCGTCTCCTTTGCGCGGCTAATACGGCACGACTACAAAACGTCCCTACGGACTCTCAGATTTCAAAAAAGAAAAAGAAAAAGCCAAGCGGCTAGGCAAGAAATCAGCAAAAACTCATATTATAATTCAAATACATACCTTTTTAGAGCAATTCGAATTATCTGTGAAATAAATTTTCCAATCCCTTTATACACCTGTATATCCTACTAGCCATTATATCTAGTTACAGCATTCAATCATTTTGCAAATTCGATTACAAATTTTCAATATATACTTCTTATATCCTCTTTAAATTCGCTATTGAAGTTACATATTCAATTCCGTTCAATTTTTTTCATTTCACATTCATTTGAACTTATAATTCACATTTTCAATTCTATTGGAATTCAATTTATCTTCATTTATAATCATTGAATTTAATTCGTTCAAACCTTATCCATTTGGTCAATAATCAATTAGCTTCACTTACTAACTTTCAGTTTAATACTTCATTTATCAAATTCAATTCCAGTTCTATTTACTTTCAAATTCAAAAATGAATTTTAACATTCAATTTCATTTTCTGGCACTTGCAATCGCAATTTATTCATTCATTCACTAATTCATTCGTTTTTCAATTTGAATTTCATTCTAATCAAATTTCAATATTCTATAAGTTATCAACTTATTAATATTTCGTAAGTATTTTAAATAGGATTCCAGAGTCGTTTCAACTTTTTCAAAACCATTTGAAAACAATTCAAATTATCCTTTTAATTTCCAAAACAAAATCCAAAATTTCCAAACGCTTCCATTTAAAACAATTTGGCAGCAATTCCTCTTTTGGAAACCCGAAAATGAACACCAACGATGCCGCGGTCATCATCGAAGTTATTTTCCAGCGACCGAAAAGAGTTTAGAGCTTCTCATTCCTCCAAAATACTTTTCAAATTCTTTTCAAAACATTTCCAAAAACTTCTCTAGGATTCCGTTTTAAATTACAATTCACATTTATAATTTACATTCTTAAATTTCATTAGTATATGGATTTATTTCTTAACTTTGGAGTTACGATTCCAATTTCTTATTCAATTTCAGTGATGATAATTCACTATTATTATTTCCTAACATCCATGCAACCATATACTATAGTACTTTATAGAAAAACATTTCTTTTCTATACAAAAATAGTTTTGGGCAAAATTATTTCATTCACCCGATTTAAAAACAATACTGTGCCGAATTGTTCTATTCAAGTGTTTAGAAACCCCTTCGATACAGTTTTGCAAGACTGTGCCGACGAAGGTTCATATACCACTCAATAAACCAATCATCACAATACAAAACAATTTTATATTCACTAACAAATACGCACTCGTATCTATTATTACACTCAACTCATTCTAGAGTACTACTGACTCTATCTCTAATGAGTAACACCAAACAGAGCAGGGTTGTCGCTTAACCATATGCTCCGATACCACTTTGTCATATACCGAAATTTTCGACTTTCGAAAATTCGACATCGATACTCACTTTATCGACTGCCGAGAAATCGAGTGCCGGAAACTTCAATAGTGAGGGTTTAAGAAAAAGAAGAAAAGTAGAAGAAGAAGAAAACAGAAGAAGAAAGGAGAGAAGAACAACAGAACAACATCAGAAACAGAGACAACATCAGAATCTCACATATCGCAGCGGAACAATATATAATAGATAAATGAATAATCTCTAAAACAAAGAACTATATCATTTTATACATACATCAATCAGAGTCAATATACAACAATGGACAGTTATATAACTTGTCCTCATATAGAATACACAGCGGAATAAATACTATCAGATACAAATACTACGTCTCGTCCTCCAGCTTATCTCCAAGCTCCAGAATATCCAGAATATCCTGATAATCTAACTCTAGACTGCCCGTGTGGAAATTAGTGGGCACCCAGAGTTTAGAAGGGAACAATAAACTCCAGGTCAGTCATGGTGACTGGTGTGAGATCGTAAAACAGTTTATCTTTAAAATAAACAACAGGAAAACTTTAATGTCAATTCGCAATGCTTTTGGAAAATGAAACTACCATAAGACCTCCCACCACACACACAATACAAACGCAGACTTGGAGGAGATTTCTTCTTATGTTAGTCAAAAATGCTTACTACGCAAAAATCAAAACCTTTTTGATATTATTATTAGTGCATAGTGGAAAACATTTCGAAAGTAGAATATAAATCTTAGCCAGCATAGGTACCATTATATTATGCCTGCTATAGCTGCCTCCTGAGGAGACAGATTATACAATTGAAATCGTAAAGGCTCATATTGTTTCTTTGGATTTCCAACAAATGGTCAGGCTAAGGAATTTCCTATCCACGATGGGTACGTCCCTGGAATAGACGACCCGAGAACCTAACCGGATCTCTGCCAACACAAGGCCGGGTTACCTCTGCAAAAATAGGTAACTACTGACACGCGTATGCCATCCCCCGATCGTCACCGATCTTCCCGAGGATCCCCGATTTCCAACAAACCACAAAGTAATAAATTTGCAGCAACCACAGAGGTTAAGTATCTGGGCTCCATACCATGATACCACCGTTATCCAGAAGGAATGACATACACTAAGGGGCGCTACTCCCTAGAACCTTGCCGCATTCTTCCTGTTTCGACCATTTCCGGGGTGTGAGGCTCGACGAAGTCTCGTCCACAAAGCTACGCTTTCTCAAAAAGCCCTGCTTCGAGTCAAACAAAATGATCAACCTATGATCACAAAGATATAAGATCAAACAAATGATCATATCACAAATGATCAAACACTGATCATTTCACAGCAACACTCAGTATGCCACGTTACCAAATTGGGATATATCGCTGATGAATTTCAACTACATAACCTCTGAGCTCGTACGTCTCAGAGAAGGGTGTTAAGCTAAGAGAATAAATTCTCCGCCACCAACAGAAATGTATTTGAAAGAAATCAGCTTTATATCTCAAATTGTAACGTCAGACACACAATCCATACAAGTCTGTTCCGGGATCGAACAGAACCGAAGGCACTTCTCACGAAGCCCTTGTATTTCCGGATAAATTTCTAATCACGTCCAGACTTCCCGTCACTAAGGGTGATAAAACCTCTAAATCGGAGATCAGCCGATGTAGAGTAACTCGACGGTAATCCTTCCGTTTTCAAAAATATCCGGTCTTCAACACCGGTCTTCAAATGCAATTCATAACGACGTATCACATATTCGGAATGGGTTATACGACCCCATGGTCCTTTCCCGGCTAACCCGAATAGTGAGCGATTATTTAAAAATAAGCGTGGCATTCAAATTCATCCAATTCACAACAAATACCTACCTAAAGGTAATTATTGATAGTCGGTTATTTAACTATCAATAAAGATGCGCAACATCATCAGATTCCAAATAATTTTCCAAATTATTTCATCTTCCAAAATATCTTTACTAGATATATAATTTCCACACTTATAAAATAAATCGATATTTATTTTTAAACAAATTCCCTTTTCTTTTATAAATTCCATATTGAATTCATATTTTTCGAATATCTACTAATATTCGATTTTTCAAATCGATTTCAATATTCAATTTCAATTTATCTTTACAAGGATAAATTCTCAAAACGTTCATTTCATATTGGAAAAGCAATTCCATACTTATTTAAAAATAAGTGTTTCACAAATCTATTCATTTTCAACACTTGAAAATATTCGATATACTTAAATCAAATTAAGTATATATTTCATTCTTTAAGGAAATCTATTTCTATAACACATTCATCTGAGTCAAAACGAATGTTACGTAAAACATCGTTACGACGACTCAAAATCACTAGTATAGGGATTCGGATTTAGATAGATATATAAATCCCAACACTATATAAAACATTTCCTTTCGGAAATCATTTACTATAACAACAGTGTTATAGTCCATCATTTCCTTATTTCTCGAAAACGTCTATTTCAACAATAAATGTTGAAATCTATGATTTCGATAGTTCACACGTTTTAAAACATCTTTTAAAACAATTTACTTCATTTCAAATATCACTTTCCCAAAATCATATACTTTTTACTTAACAATATATTCACTGTCCAAAATCGTGAATATAATTCACTAATTACTTTCCACTATTTTCTACACATTTTATTTCAATAATAATTCGCTATCCAAAATCGCGAATATATCTCCTTTAACAATCTTATATATTTAATTTATCACATTCAATTGATTTCGAATTTATAAAACAACGTTTTATAAATTCTCTTTCTATTTTTATTTTATAACCACTTTGATTTATAAATCTTCTTTATAAATCAATTCGATAGATATTCTATTTAAAGGCAAAAATCCAATTTCCAAGTAACCTTCTTATAATCTCTTATTCTACAATTCCATTCATTTTATAACTTCATACTTTATAAATCTATAAAACTTCAAATTTTATAAATCTATAAACTTCAAATCTTCACAATTTATAATCCTATAAATTTCCTATCTTTACAACTTATAATTTTATAAGTTTCATATCTTTACAAATTTAACACTTATAAAACTCGTTTAAAATTCCAATAATTTTAATTGATAAATATCAATTTCTGTACATCTTTTATATCCATCGTTTTTAATAATTCGAAAATCCACATTTAAACTATTTTATAAATTACTTAAATGTTTATTTCAAAAATCACCTCTCGGTTATATTTCACCAAAATCTTAACCTTTATAACTTTAATAATTTTAACGTTTGTAAATTAATTCAAAAATTAAATAACGTATATTTACAAATAATCACTTTAAAAATCTCTTTTAAAGTTAAAAATCGTTTTTTTTAAAACTTCAAAAGCTTGAATCCAATGATGCCACGCATCAATTAGTCCATCACAACATCAGACATCATATATCAATATGATAACAGAATCTACATCAATATATCTGTAAATAAATAAATACAGTTGAGGAATCCAGTTGGATCCCTCCAACCTGTTTCCCTGCATCCAAAGACGTTAGCACAATACCATTCCACTTCGAGGTGGAATATCGCGGTATATGGGTTTTTATAAAAATCCGCTTACTAACGGCGCAATAGGGTCTCATCCGCTATACGAGGCGGGAAATCATCAATCCAATATATACATATGCCAATATGTATATATTGCTATATATAGATATATATCCTACTATATCTAATATCACATCCAATAGCAATCAATAACTGCAAAAAAATTCCACATTCAATTTGAGTGAGAAAATCTCACCTTGATTTTAATTCTGCAATCCCATTTATCATTTTGATCATTTCTCCATTTCAGACCTAGTATAAACAATTTTTATAAAATTCGTTAATATTCGAACAAATCGAACATTTTAATTTCTTTTCAATAGATTAAATAAATCAACACTTTTAATTTGAACTAATCTAATAATTTATTTTCTGTTAGATAAATTAAATTAGCTAAAGCATTTTATTAACAACCTTCTCTCACCAATTTATTTAATTAAACTGAATTCCCTTTTTAAAAATATCTTTTAGTAAATAAAAATACTTTAGTTAACCCATGGTTTTCTTATTTTAAAATAACACCTTTAATCTTGAGAAAAACTTCTATTTGATAATCTTTTCATTAACCAATGATTTTATTTAAACTAATAATTTAAACTTTAAACTATATATTTTAGTCACTGTATATCTATTTTATTAAATACAAAACAGAATTTCTTTTATACTTCTATGGTCATTTTTTTTCTTCTGCTTTCTGTAAAATATATTACTGTAAAGATTTAAAACTGGTTTATATTGTTTTCTAATCCTGAATGTAAACTTAAAACATTATTTTCTTTGTTCTGTTAACTTATACAGCATATGTGTAAATTTAAAATAAAATTAAAGCTATTACCTTCTCCACGAATTTGTCAGCGATCTTTTGAAAGTCAAGCCTTAGATTAATGACAAACCCTCAAAATCGAGATCGTCCAGTACCCCACCACCTTCGTCATCACGGCCACGAGCAAAACCCGAAGGCACAGTGACCCCGAGCCTCCCAGCTTCGCACGCGAATTCGAATACGAACCCCACTGCTTGCCTCCTTTGAGTCTGCCTTCCCAAGCCCTAGACATTCGCGTCGCCACTTTCGCCTTAGTCGCCTCGCTGTCCCATTGCCAACGACTTCACGAATTTCCCAATACTACTCGAACTGGCCTGCCACTTCCACGCGTGCTCGAAATCGAGCGCCTCCGACCTATTCCCCTCGCACTCCGATTCGCCAACTGCCGCCGCCCCCTACGCGATCGAATCGCGATTTGCTTCCAACCCCGGTCGCGCGATTAGGTGAAGACGAGGAACAAATTCTCGTTCGAACGAGAATAAAAGGGCTTCGATCGATTCTCTTTTCTTTTATTTTAAGGAAGAGGCTACGGCCATTTTTAAATTGAACGAGATGATTTTTGTTTAAAGAACGAAAGGGGGAAGGGACGAGTATACGTGATGGGGTGCACGATTTTTGTATCGTGATTGCAGGCGAAAATTTAGGCGTGATTAGAGGGAAGTTAAAACGTGTGATTTTTATGAATTTAAATTTTAAATTTAAATTGAATTCCATTTAAATTCCAACGCGTTTAACTATCGTATGGTCACATAACAACCCCGAAAATTACGAAAATTGAAATCCGGCAAAAATACAACATTCCGGACCCAATGGAACAGGTTTCGTCTAATTCCGAGATTGTTTGAAAATTGACTATTTTTAAATATCGGTTCGAACGGTTTAATTTCAAAACTGAACGAAACACTTTGAAATACAATTCTGAAGTTTCTATTATCTTCATTATTATCATTACGAATCTTAAAAGCTTTTGAAATATTTTTCTTCAGCTTATGATTGAAGATTCAAATTTTTATTCGACATTCACTAGATTAAATTGTAAAATTTAATCGCCAATTTCAAAGTTCAATCGAGGATTCAAATTAAATTATCGTTCAAATATTTAAAATAAATTAAATATTCTCAATTTAATTTGTTCAAAATTCTGGGTCGTTACAGACTTCCCTCCTTAAAAGAATTTCGTCCTCGAAATTACAAGTTAGGAAAAATGGTCCTTAACTCGTCTACTATTTTTCACAATCCAATAGTTTTATCAAATTATCAAAACAAATCTTCCTACTAAAGATTCGTTATCAATTCAACTAACTTTCTAAACCTTTCATAGTTTTCAAACATCATTGTTTTCCTTCAAAATTCAAATTAAATTCAAATTCAAATTTAAACTTCCAAAAATTTCTCAAAATTTTTCTAACGCCCTAAATTTCCGAAAAATTTCGCCAGCGTCTCCTTTGCGCGGCTAATACGGCACGACTACAAAACGTCCCTACGGACTCTCAGATTTCAAAAAAGAAAAAGAAAAAGCCAAGCGGCTAGGCAAGAAATCAGCAAAAACTCATATTATAATTCAAATACATACCTTTTTAGAGCAATTCGAATTATCTGTGAAATAAATTTTCCAATCCCTTTATACACCTGTATATCCTACTAGCCATTATATCTAGTTACAGCATTCAATCATTTTGCAAATTCGATTACAAATTTTCAATATATACTTCTTATATCCTCTTTAAATTCGCTATTGAAGTTACATATTCAATTCCGTTCAATTTTTTTCATTTCACATTCATTTGAACTTATAATTCACATTTTCAATTCTATTGGAATTCAATTTATCTTCATTTATAATCATTGAATTTAATTCGTTCAAACCTTATCCATTTGGTCAATAATCAATTAGCTTCACTTACTAACTTTCAGTTTAATACTTCATTTATCAAATTCAATTCCAGTTCTATTTACTTTCAAATTCAAAAATGAATTTTAACATTCAATTTCATTTTCTGGCACTTGCAATCGCAATTTATTCATTCATTCACTAATTCATTCGTTTTTCAATTTGAATTTCATTCTAATCAAATTTCAATATTCTATAAGTTATCAACTTATTAATATTTCGTAAGTATTTTAAATAGGATTCCAGAGTCGTTTCAACTTTTTCAAAACCATTTGAAAACAATTCAAATTATCCTTTTAATTTCCAAAACAAAATCCAAAATTTCCAAACGCTTCCATTTAAAACAATTTGGCAGCAATTCCTCTTTTGGAAACCCGAAAATGAACACCAACGATGCCGCGGTCATCATCGAAGTTATTTTCCAGCGACCGAAAAGAGTTTAGAGCTTCTCATTCCTCCAAAATACTTTTCAAATTCTTTTCAAAACATTTCCAAAAACTTCTCTAGGATTCCGTTTTAAATTACAATTCACATTTATAATTTACATTCTTAAATTTCATTAGTATATGGATTTATTTCTTAACTTTGGAGTTACGATTCCAATTTCTTATTCAATTTCAGTGATGATAATTCACTATTATTATTTCCTAACATCCATGCAACCATATACTATAGTACTTTATAGAAAAACATTTCTTTTCTATACAAAAATAGTTTTGGGCAAAATTATTTCATTCACCCGATTTAAAAACAATACTGTGCCGAATTGTTCTATTCAAGTGTTTAGAAACCCCTTCGATACAGTTTTGCAAGACTGTGCCGACGAAGGTTCATATACCACTCAATAAACCAATCATCACAATACAAAACAATTTTATATTCACTAACAAATACGCACTCGTATCTATTATTACACTCAACTCATTCTAGAGTACTACTGACTCTATCTCTAATGAGTAACACCCAACAGAGCAGGGTTGTCGCTTAACCATATGCTCCGATACCACTTTGTCATATACCGAAATTTTCGACTTTCGAAAATTCGACATCGATACTCACTTTATCGACTGCCGAGAAATCGAGTGCCGGAAACTTCAATAGTGAGGGTTTAAGAAAAAGAAGAAAAGTAGAAGAAGAAGAAAACAGAAGAAGAAAGGAGAGAAGAACAACAGAACAACATCAGAAACAGAGACAACATCAGAATCTCACATATCGCAGCGGAACAATATATAATAGATAAATGAATAATCTCTAAAACAAAGAACTATATCATTTTATACATACATCAATCAGAGTCAATATACAACAATGGACAGTTATATAACTTGTCCTCATACAGAATACACAGCGGAATAAATACTATCAGATACAAATACTACGTCTCGTCCTCCAGCTTATCTCCAAGCTCCAGAATATCCAGAATATCCTGATAATCTAACTCTAGACTGCCCGTGTGGAAATTAGTGGGCACCCAGAGTTTAGAAGGGAACAATAAACTCCAGGTCAGTCATGGTGACTGGTGTGAGATCGTAAAACAGTTTATCTTTAAAATAAACAACAGGAAAACTTTAATGTCAATTCGCAATGCTTTTGGAAAATGAAACTACCATAAGACCTCCCACCACACACACAATGCAAACGCAGACTTGGAGGAGATTTCTTCTTATGTTAGTCAAAAATGCTTACTTCGCAAAAATCAAAACCTTTTTGATATTATTATTAGTGCATAGTGGAAAACATTTCGAAAGTAGAATATAAATCTTAGCCAGCATAGGTACCATTATATTATGCCTGCTATAGCTGCCTCCTGAGGAGACAGATTATACAATTGAAATCGTAAAGGCTCATATTGTTTCTTTGGATTTCCAACAAATGGTCAGGCTAAGGAATTTCCTATCCACGATGGGTACGTCCCTGGAATAGACGACCCGAGAACCTAACCGGATCTTTGCCAACACAAGGCCGGGTTACCTCTGCAAAAATAGGTAACTACTGACACGCGTATGCCATCCCCCGATCGTCACCGATCTTCCCGAGGATCCCCGATTTCCAACAAACCACAAAGTAATAAATTTGCAGCAACCACAGAGGTTAAGTATCTGGGCTCCATACCATGATACCACCGTTATCCAGAAGGAATGACATACACTAAGGGGCGCTACTCCCTAGAACCTTGCCGCATTCTTCCTGTTTCGACCATTTCCGGGGTGTGAGGCTCGACGAAGTCTCGTCCACAAAGCTACGCTTTCTCAAAAAGCCCTGCTTCGAGTCAAACAAAATGATCAACCTATGATCACAAAGATATAAGATCAAACAAATGATCATATCACAAATGATCAAACACTGATCATTTCACAGCAACACTCAGTATGCCACGTTACCAAATTGGGATATATCGCTGATGAATTTCAACTACATAACCTCTGAGCTCGTACGTCTCAGAGAAGGGTGTTAAGCTAAGAGAATAAATTCTCCGCCACCAACAGAAATGTATTTGAAAGAAATCAGCTTTATATCTCAAATTGTAACGTCAGACACACAATCCATACAAGTCTGTTCCGGGATCGAACAGAACCGAAGGCACTTCTCACGAAGCCCTTGTATTTCCGGATAAATTTCTAATCACGTCCAGACTTCCCGTCACTAAGGGTGATAAAACCTCTAAATCGGAGATCAGCCGATGTAGAGTAACTCGACGGTAATCCTTCCGTTTTCAAAAATATCCGGTCTTCAACACCGGTCTTCAAATGCAATTCATAACGACGTATCACATATTCGGAATGGGTTATACGACCCCATGGTCCTTTCCCGGCTAACCCGAATAGTGAGCGATTATTTAAAAATAAGTGTGGCATTCAAATTCATCCAATTCACAACAAATACCTACCTAAAGGTAATTATTGATAGTCGGTTATTTAACTATCAATAAAGATGCGCAACATCATCAGATTCCAAATAATTTTCCAAATTATTTCATCTTCCAAAATATCTTTACTAGATATATAATTTCCACACTTATAAAATAAATCGATATTTATTTTTAAACAAATTCCCTTTTCTTTTATAAATTCCATATTGAATTCATATTTTTCGAATATCTACTAATATTCGATTTTTCAAATCGATTTCAATATTCAATTTCAATTTATCTTTACAAGGATAAATTCTCAAAACGTTCATTTCATATTGGAAAAGCAATTCCATACTTATTTAAAAATAAGTGTTTCACAAATCTATTCATTTTCAACACTTGAAAATATTCGATATACTTAAATCAAATTAAGTATATATTTCATTCTTTAAGGAAATCTATTTCTATAACACATTCATCTGAGTCAAAACGAATGTTACGTAAAACATCGTTACGACGACTCAAAATCACTAGTATAGGGATTCGGATTTAGATAGATATATAAATCCCAACACTATATAAAACATTTCCTTTCGGAAATCATTTACTATAACAACAGTGTTATAGTCCATCATTTCCTTATTTCTCGAAAACGTCTATTTCAACAATAAATGTTGAAATCTATGATTTCGATAGTTCACACGTTTTAAAACATCTTTTAAAACAATTTACTTCATTTCAAATATCACATTCCCAAAATCATATACTTTTTACTTAACAATATATTCACTGTCCAAAATCGTGAATATAATTCACTAATTACTTTCCACTATTTTCTACACATTTTATTTCAATAATAATTCGCTATCCAAAATCGCGAATATATCTCCTTTAACAATCTTATATATTTAATTTATCACATTCAATTGATTTCGAATTTATAAAACAACGTTTTATAAATTCTCTTTCTATTTTTATTTTATAACCACTTTGATTTATAAATCTTCTTTATAAATCAATTCGATAGATATTCTATTTAAAGGCAAAAATCCAATTTCCAAGTAACCTTCTTATAATCTTTTATTCTACAATTCCATTCATTTTATAACTTCATACTTTATAAATCTATAAAACTTCAAATTTTATAAATCTATAAACTTCAAATCTTCACAATTTATAATCCTATAAATTTCCTATCTTTACAACTTATAATTTTATAAGTTTCATATCTTTACAAATTTAACACTTATAAAACTCGTTTAAAATTCCAATAATTTTAATTGATAAATATCAATTTCTGTACATCTTTTATATCCATCGTTTTTAATAATTCGAAAATCCACATTTAAACTATTTTATAAATTACTTAAATGTTTATTTCAAAAATCACCTCTCGGTTATATTTCACCAAAATCTTAACCTTTATAACTTTAATAATTTTAACGTTTGTAAATTAATTCAAAAATTAAATAACGTATATTTACAAATAATCACTTTAAAAATCTCTTTTAAAGTTAAAAATCGTTTTTTTTTAAACTTCAAAAGCTTGAATCCAATGATGCCACGCATCAATTAGTCCATCACAACATCAGACATCATATATCAATATGATAACAGAATCTACATCAATATATCTGTAAATAAATAAATACAGTTGAGGAATCCAGTTGGATCCCTCCAACCTGTTTCCCTGCATCCAAAGACGTTAGCACAATACCATTCCACTTCGAGGTGGAATATCGCGGTATATGGGTTTTTATAAAAATCCGCTTACTAACGGCGCAATAGGGTCTCATCCGCTATACGAGGCGGGAAATCATCAATCCAATATATACATATGCCAATATGTATATATTGCTATATATAGATATATATCCTACTATATCTAATATCACATCCAATAGCAATCAATAACTGCAAAAAAATTCCACATTCAATTTGAGTGAGAAAATCTCACCTTGATTTTAATTCTGCAATCCCATTTATCATTTTGATCATTTCTCCATTTCAGACCTAGTATAAACAATTTTTATAAAATTCGTTAATATTCGAACAAATCGAACATTTTAATTTCTTTTCAATAGATTAAATAAATCAACACTTTTAATTTGAACTAATCTAATAATTTATTTTCTGTTAGATAAATTAAATTAGCTAAAGCATTTTATTAACAACCTTCTCTCACCAATTTATTTAATTAAACTGAATTCCCTTTTTAAAAATATCTTTTAGTAAATAAAAATACTTTAGTTAACCCATGGTTTTCTTATTTTAAAATAACACCTTTAATCTTGAGAAAAACTTCTATTTGATAATCTTTTCATTAACCAATGATTTTATTTAAACTAATAATTTAAACTTTAAACTATATATTTTAGTCACTGTATATCTATTTTATTAAATACAAAACAGAATTTCTTTTATACTTCTATGGTCATTTTTTTTCTTCTGCTTTCTGTAAAATATATTACTGTAAAGATTTAAAACTGGTTTATATTGTTTTCTAATCCTGAATGTAAACTTAAAACATTATTTTCTTTGTTCTGTTAACTTATACAGCATATGTGTAAATTTAAAATAAAATTAAAGCTATTACCTTCTCCACGAATTTGTCAGCGATCTTTTGAAAGTCAAGCCTTAGATTAATGACAAACCCTCAAAATCGAGATCGTCCAGTACCCCACCACCTTCGTCATCACGGCCACGAGCAAAACCCGAAGGCACAGTGACCCCGAGCCTCCCAGCTTCTCACGCGAATTCGAATACGAACCCCACTGCTTGCCTCCTTTGAGTCTGCCTTCCCAAGCCCTAGACATTCGCGTCGCCACTTTCGCCTTAGTCGCCTCGCTGTCCCATTGCCAACGACTTCACGAATTTCCCAATACTACTCGAACTGGCCTGCCACTTCCACGCGTGCTCGAAATCGAGCGCCTCCGCCCTATTCCCCTCGCACTCCGATTCGCCAACTGCCGCCGCCCCCTACGCGATCGAATCGCGATTTGCTTCCAACCCCGGTCGCGCGATTAGGTGAAGACGAGGAACAAATTCTCGTTCGAACGAGAATAAAAGGGCTTCGATCGATTCTCTTTTCTTTTATTTTAAGGAAGAGGCTACGGCCATTTTTAAATTGAACGAGATGATTTTTGTTTAAAGAACGAAAGGGGGAAGGGACGAGTATACGTGATGGGGTGCACGATTTTTGTATCGTGATTGCAGGCGAAAATTTAGGCATGATTAGAGGGAAGTTAAAACGTGTGATTTTTATGAATTTAAATTTTAAATTTAAATTGAATTCCATTTAAATTCCAACGCGTTTAACTATCGTATGGTCACATAACAACCCCGAAAATTACGAAAATTGAAATCCGGCAAAAATACAACATTCCGGACCCAATGGAACTGGTTTCGTCTAATTCCGAGACTGTTTGAAAATTGACTATTTTTAAATATCGGTTCGAACGGTTTAATTTCAAAACTGAACGAAACACTTTGAAATACAATTCTGAAGTTTCTATTATCTTCATTATTATCATTACGAATCTTAAAAGCTTTTGAAATATTTTTCTTCAGCTTATGATTGAAGATTCAAATTTTTATTCGACATTCACTAGATTAAATTGTAAAATTTAATCGCCAATTTCAAAGTTCAATCGAGGATTCAAATTAAATTATCGTTCAAATATTTAAAATAAATTAAATATTCTCAATTTAATTTGTTCAAAATTCTGGGTCGTTACAATGTTCTTCCCCAAATTTCAAAATCCCGCTTCTAGAATCTTGATAGAATTTGTCGAACTATGACTGTCCCACCCTCCGCCGTTTCTCTAAAGAACCTCATGCGACCACCACCGAACCTTCCCTCTTCTCGAGCTCTACCCACTCATCGCCAAAATATCGAGCTCAACCTTCACCATCCAATCGCGACTTGCTCCCCTTCCTCCTCTCGACCATGGCCGATCGCACCCCCAAACAAGCTTCACAACTCAAAATCTCCTGGCCACCGATGCTATTCTTATCGCCGAACTCAAACACCAGTTCGAATTTGTCTAGTTCCCATCATAGTTTTTTCCAAGATCGAAACCCTAGCTGCTAGGTCCTTCTGACGAGCGTGAGCTTAAGCCGCTCCTTCCAAAATTCATACCAGAGGACCTCGACGTGAGGATTTGAATTTTGGGGTTGGTTTTTTTTTAAATCAACTGCTCGGTTGGGCTTCGGTTAGAAATGAAATGACGAGGAGGAGGAATGAAGAAAGATTGAATTGAACACATTTTTATTTTTGCTCTATTCTTGATTGCTTTCGGTTGTAACTATTGGAGATGGGAGAGGGAATCGTGATTTAAAATAGATGGAAATGATGCCTTGCGTGTTAAAAGGGAGAAGATGGTACAGTGAACGATAAAGTTACAGCTGGAAAGAAGTTTGACTAATTACTAAAATAATTTAAATTTCAAAATGTCCCATAAATGCAACTAAAAATCTCAAACTCCTATCTAGGCGTGCCACTAAACGTTTATAATGTTATACCCCTATTCCGAACGCAATGGAAAAAGTTTCGGGTCCTAATTCGATTGTATGGAGAAGATAGCTTTTTGGACCAAATTATTATATTGAATTCTTTATGTAGATTTCAGCGCGTTTATAACAGCCAAACGGCAACTCCAAATACTACGAAATTTGAAATCCCATAATAATACACTATTCCGGATCCAATAGAACTGGTTTCATCGAATTCCGAGACTATGTCTCGGAAAGCTATTTTTAATGTCAATTTAAACGATATATTTTTAAAACTGAACAAATCACTATTAAATTCAATTTTTTACACTTTTATTATCTTTATCATTATCAATATTAGGTTTATAAGCTTTTAAATTATTTTTAACAAGCTTAAAACTCAAGATTCAATATTCTACCCAATTTCCAATTATTAAATTCAATAATTTAATTATCAAATAAATGGTTATATTTGAAATTCAATTAAAAATTAAACTTTAAATATTTAAAATCAATTAAATATTCCAATTTCAAATATCCAAAATTCCACGTCGTTACATATTTCATACTCAAAAGCAACCTAATGTGTCTTTTGCAATAACATATTATATATGTATGCGGTAAGAGCCCGCTATACCTTAATTATTTGTAGAGTTGTATATTTCACATTAGAGTTGTATAAGACACAATGAAAAATCAAACTTTGTAGATAAACTCTTATAACATTCTGGACTATCTTATGCTGCTACATTTGTCAATGTGTGCATGCATGCACGTGAGTGTGGTCAACATGTTCTAAGTTTATTTATACTTCATATGGAAAAAGCAACGCTTGACCATTCAATCAAATTTGTGTGTTGGTGTGTGTGTGTTCTTATCCAACTATTTGGCACAATATTCATTTTAAATCATCAGCGTATGCTAGCAAATATGACTATAGTTGTACCATGGTTCACAAACAAACATAATCGTCCATCTTCAAGTACAAAAGCAAGCAATTTCCTCATATGAATAAGAGTTAAGAATGTAACTTCATTGTACTTTTGCTTGATGATTTTTTCTATTCCTTATATAGTGCAGATCTAAA
This sequence comes from Allium fistulosum, assembly GCA_030737815.1. NCBI lineage: Eukaryota > Viridiplantae > Streptophyta > Magnoliopsida > Asparagales > Amaryllidaceae > Allium > Allium fistulosum. The sequence continues at coordinate 102,211,491 of CM060902.1, forward strand.
ATTTGTCGGTGTAAGTTTTTTAGAAGCATCCGTTCAACACAATATGAGGAAAGATCTTAGGAATGAGTTGTCTCTTACTGGAACACTGAAAAGCAAACTTATTAATGCATTTCACACTGCCATATATAATGATTACAATTTTGGGTATGCATATAAGATAAATAACACACACTATATATTAGTGTTGTTAGTATTATTGGGATATGCATGTAAGATGAACAACCTTCAAGTTATAGTCATGTTCATAAATATTACTTTGTAAATAGTATATCATTTTGCATAATATTTTCCAACAATAAACTATATATTTGATTTGTAATCTTTTTTCTTTGTTGTCTTCATAGGGTGAAGTGATGTCGTTAGTGCTTCGTATTTCACTTCTTGCGAATGTGATTTCTGTTGCGTTAAAGCATTGTTTCAAACTACCATACAAGTAATAGGGATCCTTCTTTTTTCAAAAAGTAATGTTGTTTTCTCCATTTTACATTCATTTATCTCTCTATGGATAGAAAATTAATAATCTTATTTTGATTATAATACATGGAGCATGGTTAGTAAACTCATTATTATCAAGGATTTAGACTTCAATTATTATTGCGATTCCAAGGGTTGAGTTAGGTGGGCTTATATGTAGGCTACCGCTTCAGTATAACAATTTTCAAAAGAATTTTTATCATTAATACATAATATTTTAGTACGACTTATGACATGGATTATGAGTGTTATTGCTACTTGATGATAATTTCTCCCTTTTGCTACGTTGATTTTTTAGGTTTTTTATTTTTCAAAGTGCCCACTTTAAATCCAAAAATATATGCATTACTCCTACCACCACGTTTGTTACTGAGATTGCTTTTTTGGGAGGAGATGAGTACTTTTTGTTCTTGGTTATGAACTTATTATTTTAGGAAGAATGATTGGTGATGAGCTTATTATCTGAAGTTATATATGGTTACAAATATTTTATATTTATGGAGAATTCATGTAGTGGTGGGGGAAATTGTGATGTACCATTTTTGTTGTATTAATTATCAATGAATATAAGATCAATTTTTGTTGTATTAATACTCATCATTGATATTTAATGTGTAAATCCAATATTGGAGGAAAGGAGATGAAACTGTAGGCGCTAGATTTGGAATTAATTTATGGCTTCGAAAAGGATTTTAAAGGAGTTGAGATTTGTAGGAGGATCCACCAACTTCATGAAGTGTTGGCCATGTTATAGAGGATGTGTTCCATTGGCAAGCAATAAGCAACAAGCATAGGACTTACAGATAGCCCCTTCCCAAGTGGTGTATTCTTAGGCACTATCCACTGTAACATCCCGGGATTTTGTCAAATTTAAATCAGTTAAATCGTTTGAACTTTTAAAAATTTAATTGTGAAATTCCGAAAAAAATAAAAATATAGTTAAGAATAAATAAATAAAGGAAAGAATCATTTATCAACAAGACATTGTTTAAAATAACAAAATAAAATATGTACAAATTTAAAATTTTAAAACCTCTAAATTAGAACTAAATCAAATATTGTAATTAAACCACATAGTATTAAAGTAAACAACTAAAAACAAGCAAAATTGTAAACAACAAAGTAACAAAGTAAAATAAAAACAAACATTTACCAAATTGAGCAAAGTGCTGTGAGCAAGTATGAAGACATAAGAAAAACAAGTTAAACAAAATATAAAAGATAAAACAACAAAGAAAACAAAGTTACCAAAATAAAGTATATAAGCCTCAATATAAAAATGAAACCAAGGCAGCCTACACAAGATATTTCAACTTAATAACATGTGCTGAAGTGTACAAAGCAAATCGAATAGCATGTTTTCATTTAATGCAAGATGTAAATCCATACTTGCATTTAATGTTTTCAAGCCTACCCATCACTACAAAGTACAAGCCTATAAAATTATACAATACAAGGATATCAGTACTTCACTTAAAACCTGCCCACCTTTTTATATACACCTGAGATTTGCCTTAGTTGGTTTTCGTTCAAACCACTTAGAAAAGCCTGAAAGTAAACAATAAAGAAACATCACTTCATTTCAAAATTGAAAACAAATCACTGAAGAAACAAAAGCAAGCTCAGTTATACAAGCAAAACAGAAAAGAAGAAAAGAGGAAGATCAAACTGTTCTTTTTCAAACAAGAAATTCTTCCGTTTCCAAATATTTCTAAGGTGAGTAAACATAAATTTTCAAAGCTTTAAGTTTAGGATAAATTGTATAAGTAATTCACTGATAGCATGTTTTGTATATGTTTTATGTTTGAGTATAATGCTGTGTTGATATACTGGTTGTTCTGGGTATTATGCTTCTCTGCAAAATGGATACAGAGTGTATCTTTGCTTTCAAACTAAAATTTTCCCCACCAGAAAATTGTTAAGCTTCAAACTTTTTATCAAACAAGAGGTTTAAACCTAGATTAAGATTTTTAAAAGTTGTTTGAACCATTTTTGAAAAGAAAAGTACTACTGCAATACTGTTTTACAGGAAATCAAGGGAGAATGTGACAAACTCAAGTATTGTAAAAGGCTAATTCAAGTTGATAGCATAAATCCTTACGGTAAACCATGATTTTTGAAACAAAAACGAAGAAGTTTACTTTGGTTTTTACAGAGCAGTTTGGGTTTGAACACAAATCACGTTTTCTCTAATTCCCGGTGATCAATTAAATTTTAAATGCTAAAATCTGGTTTGTAGCAAGCTTGAACATCAGAGACTTCGAGAAAATTATTAAAGAAAATTTTCAATGCGTAAAATTTGAATACGAGATGGAAGTAGGGTTTAAGCTCAAAACGTATAAGGTCTGAAAACGTGGTCGCCGTTCCGTCTATGGGCCATCGGACTTCGAGACTCCAGTGGGGATAGGGGCGTTAGGTCGAGACGAAGCTCCAGTCGAAATTTTATGGCCTCTGATGGCCAGAGGAGGTGGCACGAGATCGATTTCCGGCAATGTATCAATGGGTTCTTTTGAACCAGGTGACTCAATTTCGCTCTCGAGTTTAATTCGAGAATCGGGGTGTTCGAATCAATTTGGGGAATGGTAGGCGACTTGCTGGAGGTCACGATCGCCACTGGAGCGGAGGCGCGGTGGTGTACACGTGCACGAAGTGATTCGCGTGTCAGTGGGATGGGTCGGGGAAGACGAGGGAAGACTCGAAGCTATACCCGAGAATTCGAAAGGAAAACTCGAAGCTGAGTCGAGTGGTTTTAGCTATACATAAGGTCATTTAAAAACTTAGACAAAATTTTGGAAAGTATGATGCTCGGGTTGAATTTCTAAGAAACCCGAAGAAAAGGCCAATTTCCCTCGCGCGTGACTCGAAGCAAGTCTCGGGCCTGGGAATTAAACAGTTCTATTGTGAAATTTTTTTCGAATTTTAAACACTTGTAAAAACATGGTTTTAAAAGGCGATGTGATCAAAGTCCTAATTTAAATCTGGTATTTAGGAAAAATGATTTTTTTTAAAGTAATTAAATTTTTAACTTATTTAGTCCTTGATATATCTTTTTATAAAATCACTTACATTAAATAATGAAATCTAAAGAGAAATTAAAATGGAATGTATTTTAAGTGATTACTTAAATTATTACGTAATATTGAGACTTATGAATTTTCGTAAATAAGTTAATTAAGTTTTAATTTATTATTAAGAAATTAAGGAGTAATTAATAGATAACAGTAATCAAGATTTAATTAGTCAATAAATTGAGATTAATTGATCCATTAAGACAATAAATTAAGAAGTGATAAATTAAATGAGAATAATTAAGTAAAATTAAACATTTATTTTAAAAATGATTAGTAAAGATATTTACGTGGTTAATTCAGTTTAATCACAATTACTTGAATCAACTATGACGGACCATCATCAAATATGCTGATTTGGATTGATATCGTTGTTATAACACCGTGATTGTTTTGTAGTGTACTGTGGTCTGTGATTTTGTTCTGTATTGATGTGAAAAACCCTGTTTGCCGTAAAACGGCATTTAAACCTCGATGCGACAGGGGATCGGATTTCAGTTTGTTGTCCGAAACCCACATCGAATCTATGAATTGTTGTGAACAACATATCCACATGTTTTTGAAATTAACGCTCACTATTCGGGTTACCCATTCCGAATAGTGATACGTCGTATATGGACGGCATTTGAAGACCGGTGTTGAAGACCGGATATTTTCAAAAATGAAAGGACAACCTGTCGAATGTCTCTGCACCGAGTTGCTCCGGTATAGAGATTTATATCACTCTTTTGTGACGGGAAGTCCCGACGTGATTAGAAAATGATCCGGATTGCAAGGACTTCTTTGGAAGTGCCTTCGGTTCTGTTCGAACCCGGAACAGACTTGTATGGATACATGTCTGACATTACACTTTGAGATATAAAGCCGATTTCTTTCAAATACATTTCTGTTGGTGGCGGAGAATTTATCCTCTTAGCTTAACACCCTTCTCTGAGACGTACGAGCTCAGAGGTTATGTAGTTGAAATTTATCAGCGATATATCCCAATTTGGTAATGTGACATGCTGAGTGTTGCTGTGTGATGATCAGTGTTTGATCATTTGTGATATGATCATTTGTTTGATCATTTATCTTTGTGATCATAGGTTGATCATCTGTTGACCCAAAGCATGGCTTTGTGACAAAGCGTAGCTTTGTGGACGAGACTTCGTCGAGCCTCACACCCCGGAATGGTCAAAACAGGAAAGATGCGGCAAGGTTATAGGGAGTAGCGCCCCTTAGTGTATGTTCATTTCCTTCTGGATAGAAGTGGTATCATGGTATGGAGCCCAGATACTTTACTTATGTGGATATCGCAGATATACATTTATTATCTTTGTGATTTGTTGCTCGGGGCCCCGGTTAAAGGTTGGTTACAACCGGGAGATGGCATACTCGTGTCAGTAGTTACCTATTTTTGCAGAGGTAACCCGGCCTTGTGTTGGCAGAGATCCGGTTAGGTTCTCGGGACGTCCTTCCAGAGGCGTTTCCATGTGGCAATGGGAAGTTCCTTGGCCTGACCATTTGTTGGAAATCCAAAGAAACAATACGAGCCTTTACGATTTCAATTGTATAACCTGTCTCCTCAGGAGGCAGCTATAGCAGGCATAATATAATGGTACCTATGCTGGCTAAGATTTATATTCTACTTTCGAAATGTTTTTCCCACTATGCACTAATAATAATATCAAAAAGGATTTGATTTTGCGTAGTAAGCATCTTTGACTATCATAAGAAGAAATCTCCTCCAAGTCTGCGTTTGCATTGTGTGTGTGGCGGGAGGTCTTATGGTAGTTTCATTTTCCAAAAGCATTGCGAATTTACTTTAAATTCTTTTGTTGTCCGTTTTTAAAAGATAAACTGTTTTGTTTACTCATACCAGTCCCATGACTGACCCGGAGTTTATTGTTTTCTTTTCTAAACTCTGGGTGCCCATTATTTCCACACGGGCAGCCTAGTAGCAGGTTTTCCGTATTTTGGAGATAGCTATATTTGGAGCTCTTATCTTGGAGATATTCTTAGGAGCTTTTTGGAGATCTCAGGTGTTTAGCTTTAGAGAGTCCGTTATCACTTCTTTCATCTGGAGACTTTTGGATATATGATTACTGTTGTATTATCATGATGTTGTATTTGGAGTTGTAGTATATGTATTAAATACTCTGATGTAGTATGGATTATATATATCGATGTTGTATCTGTGATGATATTTATGATATTGATTCTGTTCCGCTGTTTTATATTCATCTAATTGTTGTTATAAGCTCCATCCGAACTGAAATTTGATGTTTGAATTTTGGCAATCGAATACAAGTGAAGTATTTGATGTCCATTTTCGAATGAAGAATTTTGGGTCGTGACAAATTGGTATCAGAGCTTTTGGTTGAGTAAGAACTTAAGCTACGGAGTATAACACATTAGATGGCTCATTAGAGATAGGGTGAAGTATACCCTAGGATGAGTATAACCAAGACTGAAAACTTTAAAATTTCTTAGTCTATTTCTTTTACTGCTGATATTCCTTAAGATATTCGTCCGTATATCTAAATCAATTTTCTTACTAATTTCAGATAAGTAAGAATGAGCGGACGCAGAGGAAGACCAAGGGGTCAAGTAAATGCCCCAGCACAAAACCAAGGTCCTCCAGCAGTAGTGGCAGCAATGGATATCCAGCAGCAGCCTGATCTGGCTGATTTGAATAAGAAATTCGAAAGGCTTGGTGGCAAACCATTCACTGGCAAAGAGTCAATTATTGAGGCTCAAGCTTGGGTCAGATTATGTGAGAAAATTTTTAAAGGGCTTAAGCTGCAAGACGAGCAGAAGAGACTTATAGCTTCTTGGCAACTCCAAGAAGAAGCTTCAGCCTGGTGGGAAACCGTCATTGTTGATGAATCCGAGGAAGAGTTTTCTTGGGATCGTTTTAAGGAGGTGTTCGAAAAGCGTTATATGCCTTCGGCGGGAATTTCCAGAATGTATCAAGAATTTTTGGATTTAAAGCAAGGAAGCCTGACTTTTGAAGAATACTTAAACAAGTTCAACGAACTATCCCGTTTTGGTCCAGAATTGTTAAGCACACCTCTTAAGAAGAATGAAAGGTTTATCCGGGGAATGAACCAGAAATATCACGAAAGGATGACAGCTCACGTCAAGGAATCTTTTTCGGATCTTATTGATATGGGATACAGGTATGCTACACTGGATATGCAGGAGATTCCAAAGGAAGGAGGAAATTCAAATAATCAGAACTGGAAGAAAAGAAAGTTTGGGGGCAAGAAGCCACAGCAAGGCAACGATAAAAAGAGCAATCAAGGAAATTCGGCTAGCAACATAACTTGTTACAATTGCAATGAGAAGGGCCATTATTCAAACAGCTGCACAAAACCAAAGAAGCAAGTTAACAAGGAACAACCGGTGAAGAATGAGCAATATAAGCCCAGAAAATGTTACGCCTGTCAGGGAGAGGGACATGTTATCACAAACTGCCCAATGATGAAGCAAGCACAGGTGGCAAATGTTTACGCGATAAAGAAAGATCCTTCCACTTCGAAAGCTGATAAAGGAAAAGGTGTTCTGGAAGGTAACCTTACTATTAATGGTATAACTATTAGAGTTTTATTTGACTCGGGAGCTTCACATAGTTTTATCTCCCAACAAACCGTAAAAGAATTAGGACTTAAAGCTAGATTTTCTGCCGATCCTATTTGCGTGAAAAATCCGGTTGGAGGTCCCGCAAATCTTTGTTTATATTGCAAGAAAGTTCCTATTTCATATGATAGTTATCGATTTCCTATCAACCTTTATATCCTCGAATTTAATGAATTTGAAATCATACTCGGAATGAATTGGTTATCGAAATACGAAGCTATATTGGAGTGTAATGATCGGACCGCTTTGGTCAAAACGGACTTTGGAAATTTTATTGAAATCTCTTGTGAGAATCCGAGTCCAAGAAGAGATGGATTGATGTATACTTTGGGATATCCTGAACCCACTTTGCAGTCTATACCTGTTGTTCGGGAATTTTCCGACGTATTTGAAGAAGTAAATTCCTTACCTCCGCACAGAGAAATAGCATTCCGAATTGACTTAATACCCAATGCTCGTCCTGTTGTTCACGCGAGTCGCAGGATGGCACCTAAGGAGAAAATTGAATTAGTCAATCAAACTCGAGATTTGCTGAAGAAAGGATTGATTCGCCCTAGTGTTTCCGAATGGGGTTCAGCCGTTGTATTTGTAGCTAAATCAGACGGATCTTTGAGATTGTGTGTAGATTACCGTGATCTTAATAAACAAACTCTCAAGAACAAATTCCCTTTACCTAGAATTGACGATCTATTTGATCAACTTCATGGCGCTCGATTCTTTTCTAAGATGGATCTAGCTCAGGGATTCCATCAACTGCGAATAGCTGAGGATTGTGTTCATTTTACTGCTTTTAGAGGTCCAGACATGTTCTACGAGTGGTTAGTTATGCCTTTCGGACTGACCAACGCTCCTGCGTACTTCGTGGATTTAATGACCCGAGTATTTCGAGAAGTGTTGAACAAATTTGTCCTTGTATTTATTGATGATATCTTAATTTTCTCCAAAACTGAAGAGGAGCATTCTGAACATCTCAGAATCGTTTTGGAAATATTGAGGACGAATGTCTTATTCGCTAAATTTTCTAAGTGTCACTTTTGGGTCAAAGAGGTCAAATTTCTCGGTCATATTATTAATAAAGAAGGGATTTCTGTTGATCCAAGCAAGATTTCTGCAATTATGGACTGGAAGCAACCCACTACTCCTAGAGAAGTTCGAAGTTTTCTCGGTTTAGCGGGATATTATAGGAAGTTTGTACAGGATTTTTCTAAGTTGGCTAGCCCATTGACTAAGCTGACAATGAAGAATGCTAAATTTGATTGGACTTCAAGATGTGATGAAGTTTTCCAGGAATTGAAAAAGAGATTGACTACTGCTCCTGTTCTCGTTATTATTAATGGGAACCAAGGCTTATCTGTCTATACTGATGCGTGTGGTGACGGGGTAGGTGCAGTATTAATGCAAAATGGAAAGGTAGTTGCCTACGCGAGTAGACAATTACGTCCGCATGAGAAGAATTACCCGACACATGATTTGGAGCTTTTGGCTATTGTTTTCGCTTTGAAAATCTGGCGACACTATCTTCTGGGTAAGAATCTTTTCAGCTTCTTAACAATTTACGAAATTAACTAAATAAATATACTTAATAAACTCTTCTTGTTTTAGGTGAAAAATTCGAATTATTCACCGACCATAAATCTTTGAAATATCTTTTCACCCAGAAGGATCTGAATCTGCGACAGCAGCGTTGGTTGGAATTTCTGGCATCCTATGACTTGGATATTCTTTACACTCCGGGAAAAGCCAATGTAGTTGCCGATGCTTTAAGTAGAAAGCACGCTCTTCTTGCTCATCTTGTCATTGCCCCTACTCTCATTGAGAAAATCGCCAGTAAGCAAAATGAAGACAAGTTTCTTCACGAAATTTATGAGAAAATACGTGGTGGCCAGGAGACCAGTTTTGAAATTGATGATAAAGGGGATATAAGGCTGAAAGGCAGGCTTTGTGTGCCAGATATCCCAGAATTGAAACGTGAAGTATTGGACGAATGCCACAAGTCCAAATTCAGTATCCATCCAGGAATTAATAAAATGTATCGAGACATTAAAAGAACATTCTGGTGGAAGACGATGAAGAGAGACATATCGATATATGTGAGTCGCTGTGCTACTTGTCAGCAAATCAAAAGCGATCAAAGGAAAGTGGCCGGTTTACTTCAACCTTTGGAAGTACCGAAATGGAAGTGGGATCAGGTATCGATGGATTTCATCGACGGATTGCCACGAACCAAGAAGGGAAATGAAGCGATTTGGGTTATAGTGGACCGTCTAACCAAAACTGCTCACTTTATTCCAGTGAAATCCACTCGAACTGCAGCAAGCTTGGTAGATATATACGTAAAGGAAATTGTTCGCCTCCATGGTATTCCCAGTAGTATAGTGAGTGATCGTGACCCGATCTTCACTAGTAGATTTTGGGAGGCATTTCAGGATGCTTTGGGAACGAAATTAAATTTCAGTACTGCTTATCACCCGCAAACAGATGGACAGACTGAAAGGGTCAATCGAATTCTAGAAGACCTATTACGTTCTTGTGTTCATGATTTTGGTGGTTCATGGGAGGACCATTTGCATCTGGTTGAATTCTCATATAATAACAGCTATCAGGCCAGTTTGGAAATGGCTCCTTTCGAAGCTTTATATGGTCGTCCGTGTCGATCACCTATATGCTGGATAGAATCAGGTGACAGACTCGTCTTAGGACCGGATATGATCAAAGAAGCCACTGAGAAGGTAGATTTTATTCGAAAGAAATTATTAACTGCCCAAAGCCGTCATAAGAGCTATTATGACCGCCGAAGAAGATTTTTGGAATTTCAAGTTGGAGATTCTGTATTTCTGAAAGTATCTCCGATGCGGGGTGTATTAAGATTCGGGAAAACTGGAAAGCTAGCACCGCGTTATATTGGTCCTTTTCCTATTCTGGAAAGGATTGGTCCTCTAGCATATCGAGTACAGCTACCCGACTGGTTGTCTGGCGTGCATAATGTGTTTCACATTTCTAATCTTCGGAAGTATGTGCACGACCCAGATGATATTATTGAAGAAGCTGCTCAGCAGGATCTGGAAATCACTCCTAATTTGGCAGTACAGAGGGAACCGATAAAAATTGTTGATCGTGAGGAGAAGCGATTGCGAAACAAAGTTGTGAAGCTAGTCAAAGTTCAATGGAGTGGCAATCCAAAGGACTGTACTTGGGAGACTGAAGATAATATGAAGAAATCATATCCCAACTGCAGAATAGACATCTCGACTTAAACTGTAAGTCATTTCCTTATTTCGAATTCGTATATTCTTCGTTTACGTTTCTCTTTCTTTCAATTTCGAGGACGAAATTTTCTTAAGTAGGGGATATTGTAACATCCCGGGATTTTGTCAAATTTAAATCAGTTAAATCGTTTGAACTTTTAAAAATTTAATTGTGAAATTCCGAAAAAAATAAAAATATAGTTAAGAATAAATAAATAAAGGAAAGAATCATTTATCAACAAGACATTGTTTAAAATAACAAAATAAAATATGTACAAATTTAAAATTTTAAAACCTCTAAATTAGAACTAAATCAAATATTGTAATTAAACCACATAGTATTAAAGTAAACAACTAAAAACAAGCAAAATTGTAAACAACAAAGTAACAAAGTAAAATAAAAACAAACATTTACCAAATTGAGCAAAGTGCTGTGAGCAAGTATGAAGACATAAGAAAAACAAGTTAAACAAAATATAAAAGATAAAACAACAAAGAAAACAAAGTTACCAAAATAAAGTATATAAGCCTCAATATAAAAATGAAACCAAGGCAGCCTACACAAGATATTTCAACTTAATAACATGTGCTGAAGTGTACAAAGCAAATCGAATAGCATGTTTTCATTTAATGCAAGATGTAAATCCATACTTGCATTTAATGTTTTCAAGCCTACCCATCACTACAAAGTACAAGCCTATAAAATTATACAATACAAGGATATCAGTACTTCACTTAAAACCTGCCCACCTTTTTATATACACCTGAGATTTGCCTTAGTTGGTTTTCGTTCAAACCACTTAGAAAAGCCTGAAAGTAAACAATAAAGAAACATCACTTCATTTCAAAATTGAAAACAAATCACTGAAGAAACAAAAGCAAGCTCAGTTATACAAGCAAAACAGAAAAGAAGAAAAGAGGAAGATCAAACTGTTCTTTTTCAAACAAGAAATTCTTCCGTTTCCAAATATTTCTAAGGTGAGTAAACATAAATTTTCAAAGCTTTAAGTTTAGGATAAATTGTATAAGTAATTCACTGATAGCATGTTTTGTATATGTTTTATGTTTGAGTATAATGCTGTGTTGATATACTGGTTGTTCTGGGTATTATGCTTCTCTGCAAAATGGATACAGAGTGTATCTTTGCTTTCAAACTAAAATTTTCCCCACCAGAAAATTGTTAAGCTTCAAACTTTTTATCAAACAAGAGGTTTAAACCTAGATTAAGATTTTTAAAAGTTGTTTGAACCATTTTTGAAAAGAAAAGTACTACTGCAATACTGTTTTACAGGAAATCAAGGGAGAATGTGACAAACTCAAGTATTGTAAAAGGCTAATTCAAGTTGATAGCATAAATCCTTACGGTAAACCATGATTTTTGAAACAAAAACGAAGAAGTTTACTTTGGTTTTTACAGAGCAGTTTGGGTTTGAACACAAATCACGTTTTCTCTAATTCCCGGTGATCAATTAAATTTTAAATGCTAAAATCTGGTTTGTAGCAAGCTTGAACATCAGAGACTTCGAGAAAATTATTAAAGAAAATTTTCAATGCGTAAAATTTGAATACGAGATGGAAGTAGGGTTTAAGCTCAAAACGTATAAGGTCTGAAAACGTGGTCGCCGTTCCGTCTATGGGCCATCGGACTTCGAGACTCCGGTGGGGATAGGGGCGTTAGGTCGAGACGAAGCTCCAGTCGAAATTTTATGGCCTCTGATGGCCAGAGGAGGTGGCACGAGATCGATTTCCGGCAATGTATCAATGGGTTCTTTTGAACCAGGTGACTCAATTTCGCTCTCGAGTTTAATTCGAGAATCGGGGTGTTCGAATCAATTTGGGGAATGGTAGGCGACTTGCTGGAGGTCACGATCGCCACTGGAGCGGAGGCGCGGTGGTGTACACGTGCACGAAGTGATTCGCGTGTCAGTGGGATGGGTCGGGGAAGACGAGGGAAGACTCGAAGCTATACCCGAGAATTCGAAAGGAAAACTCGAAGCTGAGTCGAGTGGTTTTAGCTATACATAAGGTCATTTAAAAACTTAGACAAAATTTTGGAAAGTATGATGCTCGGGTTGAATTTCTAAGAAACCCGAAGAAAAGGCCAATTTCCCTCGCGCGTGACTCGAAGCAAGTCTCGGGCCTGGGAATTAAACAGTTCTATTGTGAAATTTTTTTCGAATTTTAAACACTTGTAAAAACATGGTTTTAAAAGGCGATGTGATCAAAGTCCTAATTTAAATCTGGTATTTAGGAAAAATGATTTTTTTTAAAGTAATTAAATTTTTAACTTATTTAGTCCTTGATATATCTTTTTATAAAATCACTTACATTAAATAATGAAATCTAAAGAGAAATTAAAATGGAATGTATTTTAAGTGATTACTTAAATTATTACGTAATATTGAGACTTATGAATTTTCGTAAATAAGTTAATTAAGTTTTAATTTATTATTAAGAAATTAAGGAGTAATTAATAGATAATAGTAATCAAGATTTAATTAGTCAATAAATTGAGATTAATTGATCCATTAAGACAATAAATTAAGAAGTGATAAATTAAATGAGAATAATTAAGTAAAATTAAACATTTATTTTAAAAATGATTAGTAAAGATATTTACGTGGTTAATTCAGTTTAATCACAATTACTTGAATCAACTATGACGGACCATCATCAAATATGCTGATTTGGATTGATATCGTTGTTATAACACCGTGATTGTTTTGTAGTGTACTGTGGTCTGTGATTTTGTTCTGTATTGATGTGAAAAACCCTGTTTGCCGTAAAACGGCATTTAAACCTCGATGCGACAGGGGATCGGATTTCAGTTTGTTGTCCGAAACCCACATCGAATCTATGAATTGTTGTGAACAACATATCCACATGTTTTTGAAATTAACGCTCACTATTCGGGTTACCCATTCCGAATAGTGATACGTCGTATATGGACGGCATTTGAAGACCGGTGTTGAAGACCGGATATTTTCAAAAATGAAAGGACAACCTGTCGAATGTCTCTGCACCGAGTTGCTCCGGTATAGAGATTTATATCACTCTTTTGTGACGGGAAGTCCCGACGTGATTAGAAAATGATCCGGATTGCAAGGACTTCTTTGGAAGTGCCTTCGGTTCTGTTCGAACCCGGAACAGACTTGTATGGATACATGTCTGACATTACACTTTGAGATATAAAGCCGATTTCTTTCAAATACATTTCTGTTGGTGGCGGAGAATTTATCCTCTTAGCTTAACACCCTTCTCTGAGACGTACGAGCTCAGAGGTTATGTAGTTGAAATTTATCAGCGATATATCCCAATTTGGTAATGTGACATGCTGAGTGTTGCTGTGTGATGATCAGTGTTTGATCATTTGTGATATGATCATTTGATTGATCATTTATCTTTGTGATCATAGGTTGATCATCTGTTGACCCAAAGCATGGCTTTGTGACAAAGCGTAGCTTTGTGGACGAGACTTCGTCGAGCCTCACACCCCGGAATGGTCAAAACAGGAAAGATGCGGCAAGGTTATAGGGAGTAGCACCCCTTAGTGTATGTTCATTTCCTTCTGGATAGAAGTGGTATCATGGTATGGAGCCCAGATACTTTACTTATGTGGATATCACAGATATACATTTATTATCTTTGTGATTTGTTGCTCGGGGCCCCGGTTAAAGGTTGGTTACAACCGGGAGATGGCATACTCGTGTCAGTAGTTACCTATTTTTGCAGAGGTAACCCGGCCTTGTGTTGGCAGAGATCCGGTTAGGTTCTCGGGACGTCCTTCCAGAGGCGTTTCCATGTGGCAATGGGAAGTTCCTTGGCCTGACCATTTGTTGGAAATCCAAAGAAACAATACGAGCCTTTACGATTTCAATTGTATAACCTGTCTCCTCAGGAGGCAGCTATAGCAGGCATAATATAATGGTACCTATGCTGGCTAAGATTTATATTCTACTTTCGAAATGTTTTTCCCACTATGAACTAATAATAATATCAAAAAGGATTTGATTTTGCGTAGTAAGCATCTTTGACTATCATAAGAAGAAATCTCCTCCAAGTCTGCGTTTGCATTGTGTGTGTGGCGGGAGGTCTTATGGTAGTTTCATTTTCCAAAAGCATTGCGAATTTACTTTAAATTCTTTTGTTGTCCGTTTTTAAAAGATAAACTGTTTTGTTTACTCATACCAGTCCCATGACTGACCCGGAGTTTATTGTTTTCTTTTCTAAACTCTGGGTGCCCATTATTTCCACACGGGCAGCCTAGTAGCAGGTTTTCCGTATTTTGGAGATAGCTATATTTGGAGCTCTTATCTTGGAGATATTCTTAGGAGCTTTTTGGAGATCTCAGGTGTTTAGCTTTAGAGAGTCCGTTATCACTTCTTTCATCTGGAGACTTTTGGATATATGATTACTGTTGTATTATCATGATGTTGTATTTGGAGTTGTAGTATATGTATTAAATACTCTGATGTAGTATGGATTATATATATCGATGTTGTATCTGTGATGATATTTATGATATTGATTCTGTTCCGCTGTTTTATATTCATCTAATTGTTGTTATAAGCTCCATCCGAACTGAAATTTGACGTTTGAATTTTGGCAATCGAATACAAGTGAAGTATTTGATGTCCATTTTCGAATGAAGAATTTTGGGTCGTATATGCTCTGATACCATTTGTCACGAACCGGAATTTTCGACTTTCGAAAATTCGACATCGATACTCACTTTATCGACTGCCGAGCAATCGAGTGCCGGAAACTCCAATAGTGAGGGTTTTAAGAAAAAGAAAAAGTAGAAGAAGAAGAAGATAGAAGAAAAAGAGAAGAAAGAAAGAAGAACATCATCAGAAAACACATCAGAACAGAAAACAATATCAGAATCTTACACATCGCAGCGGAACAATATATAATAGATAATCACTAGTCTTTTAAAACAAAGAACTATATCAGTTTATACATACATCAATCATCAGAGTCAATATACAACTCAGTACAACAATGGACAGTTATATAACTTGTCCTCATACAGAATTCACAGCGGAATAAATACTATCAGATACAAATACTACGTCTCGAACTCCAGCTTATCTCCAAAGCTCCAGAATATCCAGAATATCCTGATAATATAACTCTAGACTGCCCGTGTGGAAAATTTGTGGGCACCCAGAGTTTAGAAGGGAAACAATAAACTCCGAGTCAGTCATGGTGACTGGTGTGAGATCGTAAAACAGTTATTCTTTTAAAATAAACAACAGAGAATTTTAAAGTCAATTCGCAATGCTTTTGGAAAATGAAACTACCATAAGACCTCCCACCACACACACAATGCAAACGCAGACTTGGAGGAGATTTCTTCTTATGATAGTCAAAGATGCTTACTACGCGAAAATCAAATTCTTTTTGATATTATTATTAGTGCATAGTGGAAAACATTTCGAAAGTAGAATATAAATCTTAGCCAGCATAGGTACCATTATATTATGCCTGCTATAGCTGCCTCCTGAGGAGACAGGTTATACAATTGAAATCGTAAAGGCTCGTATTGTTTCTTTGGATTTCCAACAAATGGTCAGGCTAAGGAACTTCCTATCCACGATGGGTACGTCCCTGGAATAGACGACCCGAGAACCTAACCGGATCTCTGCCAACACAAGGCCGGGTTACCTCTGCAAAAATAGGTAACTACTGACACGCGTATGCCATCCCCCGATCGTCACCGATCTTCCCGAGGATCCCCGATTCGCAACAAACCACATAGAAAAAATAATAATGCAGTAACCACAGAGGTTAAGTATCTGGGCTCCATACCATGATACCACCTTTATCCAGAAGGAATGACATACACTAAGGGGCGCTACTCCCTAGAACCTTGCTGCATTCGTCCTGTTTCGACCATTTCCGGGGTGTGAGGCTCGACGAAGTCTCGTCCACAAAGCTACGCTTTCTCAAAAAGCCCTGCTTCGGGTCAAACAAAATGATCAACCTATGATCACAAAGATATAAGATCAAACAAATGATCATATCACAAATGATCAAACACTGATCATTTCACAGCAACACTCAGTATGTCACGTTACCAAGTTGGGATATATCGCTGATAAATTTCAACTACATAACCTCTGAGCTCGTACGTCTCAGAGAAGGGTGTTAAGCTAAGAGAATAAATTCTCCGCCACCAACAGATATGTATTTGAAAGAAATCAGCTTTATATCTCAAATTGTAACGTCAGACACACAATCCATACAAGTCTGTTCCGGGATCGAACAGAACCGAAGGCACTTCTCACGAAGCCCTTGCAATTCCGGATAATTTTCAATCACGTCAGGACTTCCCGTCACTAAGGGTGATAAAACCTCTAAATCGAAGATCAGTCGATGTAGAGTAACTCGACGGTAATCCTTCCGTTTTCAAAAATATCCGGTCTTCAACACCGGTCTTCAAATGCGATTCATAACGATGTATCACACATTCGGAATGGGTTATACGACCCCATGGTCCTTTCCCGGCTAACCCGAATAGTGAGCGTTTATTCAAAAATAATAGTGTGGCATTCAAATTCATCCAATTCACAACAAATACCTACTCAAGGTAATTATTGATAGTCGGTTATTTAACTATCAATAAAGATGCGCAACATCATCAGATTCCAAATAATTTTCCAAATTATTTCATCTTCAAAAATATCTTTACTAGATATATTATTTCTACACTTCAATCATTTGAAAACAATTTCAAATCAACTTCCACATTTCAAAAATAAATCAATATTTATTTTTAAACAACTTCGCTTTCTTTTATAAATTCCGTATTGAATTTATACTTTCGAATATCTACTGATATTCGATTTTCAAATCGTTTTCAATATTCAATTTCAATTTATCTTTAAGAAGATAAATTCTCAAAACATTTCATTTCATTTTGGAAAACATTTCCATACTTATTTAAAAATAAGTCAGCAATTCACAATCCATTTATTTTCAACACTTGGAAAATATACGATATACTTAAATCAAATTAAGTATATATATATTTCATTCTTTTAAGAAAATCATTTACTTTGACGACATTTATTTGAGTCAAAACGAATGTTACGTAAAACATCGTTACGACGACTCAAAATCACTAGTATAGGGATTTGGATTTAGATAGATATATAAATCCCAATACCACATTAAAAAACATTTCCTTTCGGAAATCATTTATTATAACAACAGTGTTATAGTCCACCATTTCCTTATATTTCTCGAAAACGTCTATTTCAACAATAAATGTTGAAATCTATGATTTCGATAGTTCACACGTTTTAAAACATCTTTTAAAACAATTAACTTCCTTTATAATATCGCTTTCCCAAACATAACCATTTTTTTTTAATAATATATTCACTGTCCAAAATCGTGAATATACTTCAATAACCAAATTTCGATTTTCTCTACACATTTATTTCAAGAATTACCCACTGTCCAAAATCGTGGATAAAATCCCCTTTAACCTTTTAATTTACCAAATCCAATTGATTTCGAATTTATAAAACAACGTTTATAAATTCTATTTCTATTTTCTAACGACTTCAACTTAATAAATCTTCTTTATTAATAATTCGATCAATACCCCATTTAAAGGCAACAATCCAAGTTACAAGTAAATTTCTTATCAGCCTTTATTCTACAACTTCATTCATTTTATAACTTCATTCATTTTATAACTTCATACTTTATAATCTATAAACTTCAATCTTTATAAATCTATAAACTTCAAATCTTCACAATCTATAATTCTATAAATCTCATGTCTTCACAATTTATAATTCTATAAATTTCTAACACTTATAGAAACTCGTTTTAAAATTTCAATACTATTAATTGATAAATATCAATTCTGTACATCTTTTATATATATCATTCTTAAATAATTCAAAAAGAAATCCAACTTAAACTATTTTATTTATCACTTGACTATTTATTTCAAAATCACCTTTCAGGTATATTTCACAATTTAAAATTTTCATAACTTTAAATTCATAACATTTATTTATTTTTTTTAAGATAAATAAATTCCAAAATTTAATAAATCGTATACTTTCCAAAAAAAATCACTTCAAAATCCCTTTTAAAGTAAAAATCGTTTATTTTTAAACTTTAAAATTGAACCCGATGATGCAACGCATCAATTAGTCCATCACAACATCAAACATCATATATCATCATATGATGACAGAATATATATCAACATCTGTAAATAAATAAATACAGTTGAGGAATCCAGTTGGATCCCTCCAACCTGTTTCCCTGCATCCAAAGACGTCAGCACAATACCAATTCCGCTCCAGTACGGAATTATCGCGGTATATAGGTTTTTATAAATCCGCTTACTAACGGCGCAATAGGGTATCATCCGCTATACGAGGCGGGAAATCATCAATCCAATATATACATATGCCAATATGTATATATTGCTATATATATAGATATATCCTATCATATCTAATATCACATCAACATAGCAATCATATCATCAATCAATAACTGCAATCCAAATTTAAATCTGAGTGAGAAGATCTCACCTTAGCTTTTATTTTGCAGTCCATTTCCACTTCGACTTGATTTCTCGATTTATACCTTGTATAAATAATCATACAATTTATTAATATTCGAAATAAATCGAATAATAATTTTCATTTTATAATTTCGATTCATTTATGATTTCTTTTAATAGTTATATTAAATGATAGTTTTATTTAAAACCAATTTTCTTTTAATAATTTTATTTAACCAAAATTAATTTTAAAACTAATTTCCTTTTATATAATCCTAATAATTAAAATTTTACTTCCTAAAATTATCCAGTATTCTATTTTTAAATAAATATCTTCTTTTCATATAAATTTGCTTTTACTGTCAATTTCGTATATATATTTTCTGTTTGTTTTTTTTTTCTATTTCTCTTATATAAAATTTTCTCCTAACTATATATATATTTCGAAATTCTAGCTGCTTTATATATATATATATGTCTATGTTAAAACAAATTTCCCTATTTTTTTATAAATATTATTTCTGCATAAAAAAAATTATCTGCATAAAATTTAACCAAGACAAAAAAAAAAAAACTTACTGTGATTTAAAACCCAGCCCACTGCCTCCTTCACGCCGCCACCAGGGAGCCACTGCGACTGGCCCCATCGCGACGCGATTCAATCGCCTGGGCGCTCGAAGCTAGGGCACGCGACCCTCCAATTCGACTCGCCGCATCCCAGATCGCACGCGCTTGTCGCCGCGCGTACGCCTGCGCCTCCTCGTGCTCGCGAGATGAATCGCGATGCCGCCGCTTGCCGTTGATTTGTGATTGCCAGAAATTGCGACTGCCAGAAATCGCGACACCCACACGCTCGCGAACCCCCTCGCTGCTGCAAATCCCTATTCTTCGATCGCGAGTTCGATCGACCGCACCTACGACTTGATTTTCGAGAAGAGGAACTAAGTCTCGTTTAATATGGAACTGGGAATCGAAACTGAAAAGGGGGGGGAAAGAAATAGATTTTGGGTTTGATTTGTTTTGAATGAAGGGGGAAAATTTTAGTTCGGCCATTCTCTTTTAAAGTTCGCGAACGAGACTTTGAATTTGTTCGAGACTGGGAAGGGAGAGTAATATTTGAAACGAAAGAGTATGGGTAACACGATTTTTGTTCGTGATTCTCTGCGTGATTGAAGGAGATGAACGTGTGGTGATGTTGACCATTTTAAATTTAAATTCAAATTTAAATTCGATAAAGATTTTTAATGCGTTTACACGCCGTACGATCACGTATTGACTCCGAAAAATACGAAAATTGAAATCCGACAATTATTCAAAATTACGGACCCAATGGAACTGGTTTCATCGAATTCCGAGACTGTGCCTCGGACGGCTATTTTTAAATATCGATTCAAACGATATAATTTTCAAAACTGAGCAATCCAATTTCAAATTCAATTCTGAAGCTTCTATCATCTTCAGTATTATCAATACGAATTTTAAAAGCTTTCGAAATATTTTTCTTCAGCTTAAAATTGTAGAATCAAATTTTTTATTTAACTTCCAATCGATTAAATTTTATAATTTAATCGCCAAATTCAAATTTAAATCGGGGATTCAAATTAAATCATCATTCAAATATTTAAAATTAATTAAATATTCTCAATTTAATTTGTTCAAAATTCTGGGTCGTTACAAACTTCCCCCCTTAAAAGAATTTCGTCCTCGAAATTACAAGTTAGGAAAAATGTCCTTAACTCGTCTACTCTTTTTCCAACATCTAATAGTTTTATCAAACTTTCAAAACAAATCTCTCTACTAGAGATTCGTTATCAATTCAACTAAATTTTCCAACTCAAATTATAAGTTCCAACAACATTGTTTACTTAACAATTTAAATTTAAGTTTAAATTCAAATTTTAAACTTTCAAAATTTCTCAAAAATTTTCTAACACTCGAAATTTTCGAAAAATTTCGCCAGCGTTTCCTTTGCGCGGCTAATACGGTACGACTACAAAACGTCCCTACGGACTCTCAGATTTCAAAAAGAAAAAGAAAAAGCCAAGCGGCTAGACCAGAAATCATCAAAAACTCATATTATAATTCAAATACGTACCTTTTGTCGAGCAATTCAAATTATCTTCGAAATCAAAATTCCAATTCATTTACACCTGTATATCCTACTAGCCATACTATCTAGTTACACATTCAAATCATTTTGCAAATTCTGTTACAAAATTTTCAATATAACTGCTTATATCATCATTACTTCACTATTGAAGTTATACCTATTCAATTTTGTTCAATCTTTACATTTCAATTTCATTTGAATTCAATTTTACCTTCTATTCTGAATATTGAATTTTTATCAACTATCTTTCATTCAACTGCACTATTTAAATTAGTTTCAGTTACTAATTTATCACAAATTCCAATTCATTTTATTCCAATTTGTTTTCAACATTCAGTTTCAATTTTATTCACTTACAATTGTAAATTCCATTCATTTGAAATTTATTTCTACTTGAATTTATCTTCAATTTCGAACCATTCATTTATTTAGTTCACAATTCAAGTTTCAATTTAACTAATTCAACTTCCATTTCTGTATTTCGTGAATAAATAAACTATCAAAGTAGCTTATTCGGATTCAAGTCTCATTTCATTTTCAATTCTATCGCTTACAGATTCGCAATGAATCTCAACTTTCAATTTTACTTTCATATGGTATTCCAGAATCTTACCAACATTTCAAAATCATTTGAAAACAATTCAAATTATCCTTCGAATCTCCAAAACAAAAATCCAAATTTTCCAAACAACTTCCATTTAAAACAATTTGGCAGCAATTCCTCTTTTGGAAACCCGAAAATGAACACCGGTGATGTCGCGATCATCATCGGAATTATTTTCCAGCGACCGAAAAGAGTTTAGAGCTTTTATCTTTCCAAAATATTTTTTTCAAAAACCTTTGAAAATCACTTTCAAACCAAAAAGATTTAAATTTTCCAAATCTCCAAAATTTTCAAATTCTTTTCAAACATCTCCAAATACTTCTTTGGAATTCCGTTTTAAATTATAATTCACATTTATAATTTACATTCTCTAATTTCATTCGTATGTGAATTAATTTCTTAACTTTGGAGTTTCGGTTTGAATTTCTGAATTCAATTTCAATGATAATAGATTAATATTATCACTTCTAGCAACCATGCAACCATATACTATAGTAATTCGTAGAAAATCATTTCTTTTCTATACAAAAATAGTTTTGGGTAAAATTATCTCATTTACCCTATTCAAAACAATACTGTGCCGAATTGTTCTATATAAGTGTTTAGAAACCCCTTCGATACAGTTTTGCAAGACTGTGCCGACGAAGGTTCATATACCACTCAATAAACCAATCATCACAATACAAAACAATTTTATATTCAATAACAAATACGCGCTCATATCTATTATTTCACTCAACTCATTCTAGAGTACTGCTGACTCTATCTCTAATGAGTAACACCCAACAGAGCAGGGTTGTCGCTTATCCATTAAACCCACCAAAGTTGTCTTTCTCAACCAGGGTTTTCCACCCAAACATTAACTGTGAAGCAACATGTGTTTAAACATTCTAAAGGAGTAGTGTGGCCCTGCCTTTGCTATTTCCAAGGTGCTTTCTTATAAATTTTTGTGGTCAAAATGATAGTATTTAACACAAGGCATGTATATATGGAATAGGTTCTATTGTTCATATGCTCACTTTTAACAGACCCAAACACAGATGATTTGTTGGTTCCAAAGATTGTTTCACTACAAGAAAATCAGCTTTTGGTTGCAAAAATTGGTAGCGTTTGAATGTAAATGCAACTAATAATATTTCACCTAATTATATAAATGTAACAAAAAATATTTCACTTTCCGCCTTTATTAAAAAATTCTGCGTTTACCCAAATAAACGTAACCAAAAGGATATTGCCTTGTTATTCCTCTACTGGTTAGAAAAATTCTACTATTTTCCCCAAAATAAGCAACCCTAAATCAAATACGTTCCTCTCCAAAATTAATCAGACTTTTCTCAAAACCCTTGCCCTTGTCAGTCTTTTCTACTGCGGCGATCTAGAGTGGAGCTCCATTACTCAATCTCTGCGTCGTAACATTTTCTTAACCCTAATTTCAAACTTACACTTATGCCTTTTCGTTTCTTATTTATGAGTTTTTTCCTTTAATATGAATTTGATAGCGATCGGATCTTTTAGGTGTTATCATCTGTGTATAGTAAATGAATATTGAGTGTTTCGGTAGATGGAATAATTTTTATGCCGCTATGTACATGAGGTGATTAACTTAGGTATGAGGCACTATATTGGTATGTGTGCTGATTAATTTGAGGAATGTGTAAGAACTTGCTTTTTTTTAATGCTTCGTGGTAGATTATTGTTTTTGTCTGATGGATTTGAATGTTGAGAGTCGATGAAGAGCACCATGCTTGTGATTTTTATGCCAGTCTGCTAGTTGAGTTGCATTGTATTATTAAATATTTGTCTGTGTGCTTTTGTTTATGTTGAAAAAATGAGCCTAGCTTGGTCTGACTAGTGTTCATAAAGATGAGTCCAGGTAAAGTAATAAATTGTATTGGATGAATTATGCTGGTCAATCATTGTATGTATTGGTTATATATTTTCACATAAATATCGTTGGTCAAATACTAGATGTTGATGTTTGTGCCCCTATGCTAAGCATATTTTATCTCTACACATAAATATTGCTCATTAAAGATCTGCATAAACCCATGTGTAGTGTTATCCTTGCTTCATCTATATATTTTCCTTCCAAAACTAAAGATGTCAACTATAGTATTATCTATAAATTGATTAGTTACCACATGATATAATTACAATTGGGACATTAAATGTTAACAAAATTTGTTCAACTTATTCATTGAATATTCTTTCATCTTAAATTTTGTTCTTTCTTTTCTCTCAAAATTTGAAGAACATTAATGGTGTTGTAGAAGGATCTTTACTACAGGTTATGAGCATAATTGTACCACATTTGGTTCAAGACTTCTTAGACATTTGGTAAAATAATTAACTGAATGGAGTTTATTATCTTTAGTTTAATTACATTATAACATGAGAGAAGTGTGCTTATTAACAGTAACACCTGTTTTTCTTGATTAATGTGCTTCTTGAAGAAAACATCACTCTTTTGATTAACTGTATTCTCAATCATCTAAACATTACTAATAATATACCCAACAATATTAGTTGTGCACCTATATTTGCAAGATACAATTTCAATATAAACGGGCTTAACGGGTTGGGTTGAATCGACCCATTCAATAATGGGCTAGGTTGAATTGATCCATTTTATCGACGGATTAAATGGATTGGATTAATATTGATCATAAATGGGTAGTTAAATGGTTTGGGTTAATATTCATCTTAAATGGGTTAGGTTAACCAAACCCATTTGACGACCCTAGACTGAATCAATGGGGGTTGCAACCGTTATTTTTATGCATATAATAATCTAGGAGGAAATTTTTATGTATTTCAATTTCTTTACTCCGTTAAGTGGACCTGAAATTGACCTCAATGTATTTTAAAACTACTTTTAACATATTCTATACAACTAAATTGTCAAGATCACCTGGATGAATCCTGGCTTTAGATTGTTATGAAGGGAAAGGATCACCTTTGTTGTGACAAATAATTGTTCCTTCATACCCACAACCAACATGAAGTATATGAACAAATAAAGGGATGAAATAACTAATTTTGATTACTGTGGCTCTACAGCGATTAAGCAAACTAATATAGAGTCAATTATTGTTTAGTGACTTTCATTTTGAGATCATTATTGCGTAGCTATTTAAAATATTTTAAATATTGAATCTACTTCATTTTGAGATGATTAGCTTTTCCCACATTGTTATTTCTAATTTGTAGAGTGTAACTCATCTGGCATAGTAATAGTTTATCTTGGAGGAGCAGAATATCCTTGAAGTCTAATTAGTAGCATGAGTGGTTTCATGTTTATCTTTAGCAACAGAGCTGATGGTGACTATGGAGCAGCAAAGGTGATGTTGAGACCGGCTTCTCCAGGTATTTTGTTATATTTCATAAATGATAAATCAAGCTATTCTGGAAACAAAAACTGGAACTGTGACTATTTTATCAATATTATGTTATCATGCCACACCCATAAACTAAATGTATGCTTATTGCTATTATGTTATTGGAATCAAGAGCTCTGATGTTTTAGTAATAAACTAAATGTTAGCCTTCATTCATGAAAATTAAAAAATCTCAATAATGTATGCCTTGTTGATTTTTTTATATTTCTAGATATTCATGGAGCAACTTGAAAGTGTGTTGCAAGGTCATAATACCTCCATAAGGTTTTTGCCATTCTAGCTTCAGCTTTAGTTTTATAGTTGTTTTTCCTCAACTTCAATATTATTTTCTCTCCAATCAACATTAAAATTTATATGCATATTAGATTGTTAATGAAGCTACTTGTTTGTAATAACACAGAGTAACTTATCGGGATTGGTTCTAGCATAGTCTTAAAGCAAGTCTTACTATCTTTAGAGACCAGGTTAAATTCTTATTCGCATGTGACATTAATTAGATGGAGCACTTGAATGTTTGTTACTGTAATTTTGTATCTTAATTTTTATTTTTCAGGAGTTCTCATCTGACATGGGTAGTTGCACTGCTAAGAACATAGCTGATGTTTCAAAATTAAGAAGCTATCAATTCCCTCAGGTATTTTATGTGTTAATAGATCAATTATTCTTAATTATTTTATTGTGATTTGTTATGTTAGATTATGCATGTGTCTGAATATTAGTCCCTTAACTATTAATCCATCACCCTAATATTATTTGCTAACCTTTCATAAATTTAAATACGTAGCTTTAATGATCTAATGGATTTCTTACATTGATATTTGTTTGTGAAAATTAGAACTTTTAATCCTCAATAAAAGTACAGACCAGTATCTACTTAAATTCTATTACAATAGTAAATGTTTCTGATTTATCCTTGTGCATTCGTGAAGAATAAGTGTGTCAGCGTGTTAAATCCTGATACTTTCACGAATTTCTTATTTGCAGTATTGAACAAGGGAAAGAACTGACTTTAGTATTAATTAACTTGCAATGCACCTTTTTGAAATACTGGTCCATAAAATAGCTAAGCTATATTCTTATCAAAATAAATAAATAAACAAAAATAAGTTCCTTCTAAACACCTGAGTTATTTTTGTTACGATGTTTCAGCTCTCTGTTTAGATTCAAGACTTTTGCAACTAACTTGAATGGATTATGGATTATATACTTTCAGTTATGAGGAGCTTCTCTATATGAACCTTGATTAGGGTGTATTAGAATATGGTGAGCAACATTCAATTCCAGTTTGAATGTTAGTTATAAAAATACTAAGTTAACTAAGTTCTATGAAAAAATAAGTATGTTTATAAAAATTAATAATAATAATAATTGCTTCAACTAAACTGTTAACTAATTGCTTTACTGTTAACTAATTGCTTTACATATTATACATTAAATTACAATTTACAAAAGTATTATGAATTTAGGGGCTTACATTGTCATTTTTTTCTTGCTCAGGTTGTTGGATTCACCATTCTATCGAAGGAGGGTTCGTAAGTGTGCAAAATTGATTCCTACTATTTAAGCTCAAGAAAGGACTTTATTTCATTTTTTTTATAACTTTGATAATTTGTATGACATCATTTATAGTAGGATATACTTATATAATGTTGTAGATGTTTGATCTCATATTTGAAGTCCTACGTGTTAACGTAATTGTTTGACTATATGTTGTGCTTTCACTTGTGTAGGCATTGGACTTTTGAAGAGAGCAAATTTGGACTTGATGATTTTAGCTTTCACTTGTGTATGCAACAAAGAATTATAGGTAATCAAACGTTTTGTTAGCACTAGTTAGATATAACATTTATTAGTACCCGATGTGTAAATTTGTATACAAATGGTTATTGTATGTGAGTTAGGTTATTTTATCGAAAAACTATTGTATTGGAATGGTTATGGATATTTTATTTGATTGTATGGTTAATGTGTTTTTTAACTTATTTGAATATGATGATTATGTGAGTGATTGTTGATTTATATAATAGAACCAAAATAGACCATTAACAGGAAATAATAGCACGAAAAAATGGTGTAAAATAATAAACAACTTTTAGTAACGTTTCAAAAACGCTACCGAAATATATATAGTGGCGTTGAGTAAATGCAACCGTAAAACAGGGGTAAAGTTGGAAATTCTATTAGTAGCGCCAAAAAATCTTTTGGTGGCTTTTTTTAAACGCTACAAAAAGATTTATGGTGGCTTTTGAAAAATGCTGCCAAAAATGCATTTATAGTGGCGTTAAAATAAATGCAACAAAAAATCATGGATTTTTAGTCGCATGTTTTCTCGCGGCGTTTATCAAAACGCAAACAAAAGTTTTTGTAGCGTTTTTTGAGCGCCACAAAAAATAAAATTTCTTGTAGTGTTTACATGGATAAGACTGATAGAGCCAAGTATGAATACACTACTCACACGTGGACTCAAAAATATGCCATAGGCTAATAAGCCTGTAGTCATTTATCATATTATGCTTTTTATTCCGCATGGTATAATAGTAAATAACGCCTATGTTTTTAAGTTGATTGCTATTAGTGTTATCTGTGTCCACCTTTTTTGTTTTTATTATTATTAGCATAATTATCAGTATAAAGTTCTGATATTTTGCTATATGCATTCCATTGTAGGTGTCATTATATTATTATTATTATTGTTGTTGTTGTTGTTATTTAGTTGAATTAAAAAAATATGGAGATCCAATAACATGTGAAACATGAGTATGGAATAATTTTTCATGAACTGTTTATGGCTTTTAACTGGACAAAAATATTTATATGATGTCTATGTTACGATTTAGCATCTACACGTATTATTACTATGATCATACCATATATATATATAAGCTTTTAACACTAATAGTGCTAAATTAATCTTAATTATTAATGATTTAATGTCATCTTATTGAGACCTTTTTGTAAATTTTTATTATTTTGTGGAGAGGTAGAACACATGTTGTATGATAAAATAGCTAACGTAATTATGCATGTTTTCAAAAAATACATATATGTATAAATATAAACCAATCTAATATAAGAATTTTTTTGAAGGAAGCGATTTTTTGTCGTCTCTAAAATAATGTCATTTATATGTTAGCATCAGTTCATATGATATTAATACTAAATCAAATATTGTCCGTTCTCAACGTACACTTCTATATACTTGATGATAAATGTTAAACTTGATTCATCCATAATACATTATAAAAATAGAAATTTACTAAGAATGAAAGAAAAAGAATTTTACTAAGATGCATTTTTTGCATGCTTACACACGAGATACGCTAGACATTTTGTTGGTAAAAAAATATTTCTGATAAGTGCTCATAATTCAAGCACTTATTATTGCAATGAAATAATTTTTTCCCTTTCTTAGTAAAATTTAACTTTTAAAATCTTAATTTTCAATCCGTGTGCGTAGCACGGGTTCACACTAGTGTAGGTACGTTGGTGGATTTTCAGTACACCAAATGTGCATGCATGAAACTTCAATCAATAGCCGAAACATATAAAAAAATGTAACTTATCACCAGTTGAAAAGTTATGTTTTGTTTCTTCTAGTTAATTTAAGAGAACACCTTATGCCAAGAAAGAATAAAAAATAATTGTAAAAGCATAAACAAATTGCTAATTATATTGAGGATTACTGTACAAATCTTTTTGCACAACTAATGTTTCTTAATTTTGTGAAAAGGAAAAAAATGTAGTAAACCTCTGCATGTAAGCATGTCCAACTGCGTAGTAAAAAAATCATTGCATTGTTTTCAATAGGTTGTGTGTGTATGTGCAATTGCAATTTTTTCAGGAAAAAAATTTATGGGCTGTGTATTGGCACCACATTCATTTGTCTATAACTTTTAAACGGTTTATCCAATTTCAAGGACTTGTCCATTTTGGAAAGTGATGCAGCCCAGCATGTTGATGGCTTAGGTCGCGAGCGACCTAACGAGTGGATAAGTCGTTCGTGCGACCTTACGAGATATGAAGCACAGTATGTTAGGCAAAAAGAGCTCCGACCTAGTGAGACTCGACCTAAGACTAACGAGTTATGTTGTAAGTCGCTTCAGCGACCTAAGGAAGGTAACGGGTTTGCTTTAAGTCGCTCCAGCGACCTACCAAGTCAAACAACTACTTGTATCGGCCAGGGGGACTTAGGTCGTGTGAAGTTAAGTCGCGAACGATCTACTTAAGTCGTGAGATCTTAGGTCGCTCAGAACTTAGGTCGCTCAGATCTTAGGTCGCTGCCGCATTCTGCTCTAAGCCGTTGTTTTTCTTAAGTCGCATGAAGGAGGTATTCTTATGTCGCTCAAGTGTTAGGTCGTTAACGACCTATGCTAGGTCGCTGATGGAGGCTGATGTGTTGATATGTTGAGTCGCTTATGTGTTGTAATATGTAAGGTCGTAGGTCGTGTGAGTTGTAATTAGGTCGTATGATATTTGTACTTTGTTGGGTCGTTTGTGGTGTAAGTTCTTTAGGTCGTAGGTCGTGATATTTAGGTCGTGAGCGACCTATGTGTTGTCCCGATTTGAGTTGTGTGAGTTGTAAGCCTATAAATAGGCGGGTGGTATCATTTGTAACTTTTTAGTTGATTTTTGAATAAACTTTTGTTTGAGAGCTTTATGCCTCTTCTTAAATTGGTAGTTGAGTGTAATCTCCTATCTCCACTTTCGACATTCGAGTGCGCTCGGATCAACGACTACTGAAGCCGATTCATGGAATCTAGTGCGCTAGATCAACGTACGAAGAATCGTAGATCTTTAAACACGGTATCGTGCGCGATCAACGTGTTTGAGATAGCTAGAATCCGGCATCTTTGGATCAACGGATTTGGGCCTTTGGTATTCTTCAATCCACCGATTCCTACTTTCACCGTATCATTCATTTTTGTTATCCGCCACTGCATCATTTGGTATCAGAGCTAGACTTAGCCAATCATAGCTAAGCCGAGTCTTGGAGCAAATTTCTATTGAAGAGTTCAAGCCGAGCCGATTGAGTTTAGGCCGAGCTAGTTGAAGGGCGTGAAGTGTTTGAGCCGTGCATAGTTTGTTCATTTCTGAATCAAGGCCGAGAGTTGAAGTTTGATAATGCCGCCGAGAAGAGCTAATCGCCATCAGAATGTTGAAGCGTTGTATAGAAGAGAAGAAGCCGAGCAAATGGAACAACGCATCAATGAAAAGTTTGATGAAGGCATTGGGAAGTTAGAGAAACTGATGAATGACATGAATCAAGGACAAAGGAGGAGATCGCCAATCTCGAACCATGGAGGAAACAGAGTTTCACCATCGGTTACGGAAGCGAGGAGGGTGTCGCCGCAATCTTATCGAGAAAGAAGAGAATCTTCAGTTTCATTGAGAAGAGAACATCATGAGTATAGAGATGAAGAGAGAAGAACTCCACGTGAGTTTGAACATGAACCATACCGTGATGATGAAAGACAGAGTCGAAGAGATATGCGTGATCATAGAGATGTGGGTGGTCGAGATCGTTATCGAAGTACATCTGTTTTTGATGAAGATGGTGGTAGATGTAGTGTTCATTCTCGAGATCGAGACCAAGTACGGAATGCATATCGGGATGTTGAAGATGATCGTGGATGGGAATCGGGGATGAAAACTGAAATTCCAGAATTCAAGGGTGGAATGGTAACGGAGGAATTTTTGGATTGGTTGTCTAATGTGAAAGAAATTTTTGACTTTAAGGAGGTTCCTGAGCATCGAAGAGTGAAGTTAGTTGCTACTCGTTTAAAAGGGAGAGCTATGGCATGGTGGCAACAAACTAAACTAACACGGGAGAGAATGGGGAAGTCAAAGATTGAATCTTGGGAGAAGATGAAGAAATTGATGAAAGCTACTTTCTTACCTTACAATTATCAATCTCTTATGTATCAACGTTTACAGAACTTGAGGCAGGGAACAAATTCAGTTAATGATTATGCAGATGAGTTCTATCAACTTATTGCCAGGAATGATATCATGGAGACAGAGGAGCAGTTGATAGCAAGATTTGTTGGAGGGTTGAGAATGCAGATTCAAGATATGGTGAATATGTTTGATCCCAGATCTGTTGCTGAAGCACATCAAAAAGCTCTAGCTTGGGAGAAGCAAGGAAGGAGAGGTGGTGGTGTGTTTACAAATTCCAACAATCCAATGAAAGGGGCTAGTAGCAATGCGAATGTTTCGAAGGCTGTTGCAAAACCAGTTGTTAACGAAGTTGCTAAGACCAAGATCAATAGTGGTATCAAATGTTTCAATTGTAAGGAGATTGGTCACAAAAGCAATGAATGTCCAAAGCCAAAGAAGCGAGTGATGGTTGCTGAGGCAGAGGATGAGGAGGTAGAAGCTGAATGTTCGAATTCACCACATGTTGAGGAGGAAGAAAATGTGTCAGGAGATGAAGGGTATTCATTGATGATGAGGAGAAATTGCTTAACACCAAAGCAGGAGGAGGAAACTAGCTGGTTGAGGAGTAACATCTTTCAGTCAACGTGCACTATTTTGGGAAGGATTTGCAAATTTGTTATTGATGCAGGAAGTTGTGACAATATTATCTCAACAGAAGCTGTGAAGAAGTTGGCATTGAAGACTGAGAAGCATCCGAAACCTTACAAGTTAGCTTGGTTGAGGAAAGGTGGGGAGGTGAAGGTTGGACAAAGAGCTTGTGTTAATTTTTCAATTGGGAAGAAATACAAAGATGAAATTTGGTGTGATGTTGTGGATATGGATGTATGCCATTTGTTGTTGGGGAGACCATGGCAGTATGATAGAGCGGTGCAACATGATGGTCGTACTAACAGTTATAGTTTCATGTTTGAAGGTACTAAAATCACTTTAATTCCTTAGAAGCGACAACATGAAGAAAGCAAGTTGGAGGAGATTGAAGAACTTAAAACTTTGCTATCTTTGAAGGAGTTTGTTAAAGAAGTCGAAGAGGATCCTGAAGTATTTTTGTTGATTAGACGTGAGAGTAATGAAGTGGTTGAGATTCCTGAAGAAGTAAAACCACTGTTGGAAGAATTTGATGATGTATTTCCTGAGGAGCTACCAACGGAGTTACCGCCGTTGAGAGACATTCAACATCAAATTGATCTTGTTCCAGGAGCTGTGTTACCTCATAGACCACATTACAGAATGAGTCCAAAGGAACATGAGGAGTTGAGAAGGCAAGTGGAAGAGTTTCTTGAACAGGGGCGTGTACAGGAAAGTTTAAGTCCTTGTGCGGTGCCAGCTTTGTTAGTACCAAAGAAGGATGGAACGTGGAGGATGTGTACGGATAGCAGAGCACTCAATAAAATAACTGTCAGATACAGATTTCCGATGCCGAGGCTTGATGATTTGTTGGATCAGTTGAGCGGGGCTACTATCTTTTCGAAGATTGATTTGAAGAGTGGTTATCATCAAATTTGTATAAGACCAGGGGATGAATGGAAAACAACGTTCAAGACACGAGAAGGGTTGTACGAATGGCTGGTTATGCCGTTTGGTCTTTCGAATGCACCTAGTACATTTATGCGGGTGATGAATCATATTTTTAGACCATTCATTGGGAAGTTCGTGGTGGTGTATTTTGATGATATACTGATATATAGTAGAAGCTCAGAAGAACACTTGCATCATCTGAGAGAAGTGTTGATGATACTGCGACAGGAACAATTTTATGCTGCAATGAAGAAATGCGTGTTCATGACGCATAGTGTTTTATTTTTGGGATATGTTATTTCAGAAGGAGGTATACAGGTGGATCAGAATAAAGTTGAAGCGATCATAAATTGGCCACAACCCAAAACGATAACAGAAGTCAGAAGTTTTCATGGTTTAGCATCATTCTACCGAAGATTTATTCCACACTTCAGTAGCGTGATGGCATCAGTTACTGATTGTATGAAGGGGAAGCAATTTTTATGGTCAGAGGAAGCAGGGGTTGCTTTTGAGCGAATCAAATAACTCTTGACGTCAGCACCAATTTTAGTATTACCAGATTTTCAGTTGATGTTTGAGTTACATACTGATGCATCAAAGGTTGGAATTGGAGGGGTGTTGAGTCAGAAGGGACGTCCTATTGCATATTTCAGTGAGAAGCTATCGGGAGCCAAGATGAGATATAATACTTATGATGTGGAATTCTATGCTATTGTTCAAGCTATAAAACACTGGAGACACTATTTGTTCCATAAAGAATTTGTTCTATATACTGATCATGAAGCACTGAAACATTTGCAGGGACAGGACAAAATTGCAGCTATACATGCTTCGTGGATCGCATATTTGCAACAATTTACATTTATGGTGAAGCATAAGTCGGGAATTACAAACCGTGTGGCAGATGCATTGAGTCGAAGGAATCACTTGTTGACTACAATGAAGGTCGAAGTGGCGGGGTTTGATGTATTGCCAGAATCATTTGTTGATGATCCTTACTTTGCGAAGTTTGTAGATGAAGTCAAGAAGGGAAAGACGGATGAGTTTGTATTGGTGGATGGTTTTCTTTTTAAAGGGAATCGATTGTGTATACCAGATTACGAATGAAGATTGTGAAGGAGTTGCATGAGGAAGGACATGTCGGAAGAGACCGTACACTGCAGTTAATTTAGCAATCTTATTTTTGGCCTTCTATGAAGAAAGAGGTTGGAAGATTTGTGGAAAGATGTCATATATGCCAAGTTTCCAAAGGGACAGCGACGAATGCGAGATTGTATATGCCATTACCTGTGCCTACCAGACCATGGGTTGATATCAGCATGGATTTTGTTTTGGGGTTGCCAAGAACTCAGCGCAGAAATGATTCCATTTATGTGGTGGTAGATAGATTTTCCAAGATGGCACATTTTATCGCCTGTAAGAAGACAACTGATGCCGTCCGTGTTGCTGAGTTATTATTTAAAGAAGTGTATCGATTACATGGGCTACCTGAATCTATTGTTTTTGATCGGGATACTAGATTTCTAAGCCATTTTTGGTTGAGTTTGTGGAAGATGGTCGGAACGAAGTTGAATTTTAGTAGCGCCTATCATCCGCAAACAGATGGGCAAACAGAAGTGGTGAACAGATCATTGGGAAACTTGTTGCGATGTCTTGTGCAGGATAACTTGAAGAGTTGGGATATGAAGTTGTGTCAGGCGGAATTTGCACATAATCATGCTATTAATCGAAGTACTGGTTACAGTACGTTTCAAGTTGTATATTCAAGCATGCCTAAGGGTTCGTTGGATTTGACGATAGTGCCACAACCGAAGGGGACAGTTAAGCGGGCTGTTGATTTTGTTGATGGGTTGACATAATGCCATAGAATCGTTCAGGAAACGATTGGAGAAGGCGAATGAAAAGTATAAACGATCTGCAGATCTGAAGCGAAGAAGTGTTGAATTTAATGAAGGAGATTTAGTATATGCTTTACTAACAAAGGATCGTTTTCCAGTGGGAGAATACAATAAACTTAAAGCTCGAAAGATTGGACCTGTAAAGATTGTGAAACGGATCAATGAAAACGCTTACAGGTTGAAGCTACCGGAGGACGTATACACTTCTGACGTATTTAATGTTAAACATCTTATACCTTGTTATGAAGGTGAACAATCTGATGGGAAAGAACTTTTAAATTCGAGGACGAATTTTTCTCAACCTGGGGAGGATGATGCAGCCCAGCATGTTGATGGCTTAGGTCGCGAGCGACCTAACGAGTGGATAAGTCGTTCGTGCGACCTTACGAGATATGAAGCACGGTATATTAGGCAAAAAGAGCTCCGACCTAGTGAGACTCGACCTAAGACTAACGAGTTATGTTGTAAGTCGCTTCAGCGACCTAAGGAAGGTAACGGGTTTGCTTTAAGTCGCTCCAGCGACCTACCAAGTCAAACAACTACTTGTATCGGCCAGGGGGACTTAGGTCGCGTGAAGTTAAGTCGCGAACGATCTACTTAAGTCGCGAGATCTTAGGTCGCTCAGAACTTAGGTCGCTCAGATCTTAGGTCGCTGCCGCATTCTGCTCTAAGCCGTTGTTTTTCTTAATTCGCATGAAGGAGGTATTCTTATGTCGCTCAAGATTTTGGTCGTTAACGACCTATGCTAGGTCGCTGATGGAGGCTGATGTGTTGATATGTTGAGTCGCTTATGTGTTGTAATATATAAGGTCGTAGGTCGTGTGAGTTGTAATTAGGTCGTATGATGTTTGTACTTTGTTGGGTCTTTTGTGGTGTAAGTTCTTTAGGTCGTAGGTCGTGATGTTTAGGTCGTGAGCGACCTATGTGTTGTCCAGATTTGAGTTGTGTGAGTTGTAAGCCTATAAATAGGCGAGTGGTATCATTTGTAACTTTTTAGTTGATTTTTGAATAAACTTTTGTTTGAGAGCTTTGTGCCTCTTCTTAAATTGGTAGTTGAGTGTAATCTCCTATCTCCACTTTCGGCATTCGAGTGCACTCGGATCAACGACTGCTGAAGCCGATTCATGGAATCTAGTGCGCTAGATCAACGTACGAAGAATCGTAGATCTTTAAACATGGTATCGTGCGCGATCAACGTGTTTGAGATAGCTAAAATCCGGCATCTTTGGATCAACGGATTTGGGCCTTTGGTATTCTTCAATCCACTGATTCCTACTTTCACCATATCATTCATTTTTGTTATCCACTACTGCATCAGAAAGCTAAGTGTTTAAGAAACAACTTTTAGTTTTAGTGTTTCGCAAAATTTTGATATTTTCATGGTTAAAAATGTGAATTACAAGATTTTGGAAAGCTAACACACTATATAAAAATTTACTTTTCGAAATCATCACCTAATTCTATATTTTTTACCTTTAAAATCTTATTAGAAAGTAGGTAGAGCGTGATTGTGATATTATTTTATTGTAAATGAATGTATACATGTTATAACCTTTTGTATGTGACTGATATTCAAACTAAGTTAAGTATAGGTACAATTGGAGCGTGTTTGGATATTTTTGGCGATGTTAGCTCTATATTGTTTGCGTAAAAGCGAAATAGTTTGCTCAAACGTGTTTTTGCAGTATACTGATATATACTATGATATTATATTGCTTCACCATGTTTCAGGATGGCTGGTGTTGGGATGTCTCTTTGAAGATGTATATCATGTAATTATAATCTATTTTAATTTTTTGAAACGCTTTCCGTACAAAAGAGGCTTTGCTGAAATTTTTCAAAAAATTCAACACTTAGTAATTTTTTACAATATATCGTATGTGAAAAT
Organism: Allium fistulosum; assembly: GCA_030737815.1. Classification (NCBI taxonomy): domain Eukaryota; kingdom Viridiplantae; phylum Streptophyta; class Magnoliopsida; order Asparagales; family Amaryllidaceae; genus Allium; species Allium fistulosum. The sequence goes on from CM060902.1 coordinate 102,247,791, forward strand.
AGAAAGTCGTGAATTGAATCTATTTAAATTATATCATAAGATAAGAGAATTGGAGGAAGAGGCACATAGAAAATTGAGTGGTTGAGTTTGATGGAAGTGTGTTAGATATGAAGAACATCAGGGTATGAGTTGCTTGACGTCTCACTATAAGAAATTCCGAGGATGCAATTTTCATAAGGAGGGAGTCTATAACAATCTCGATTTCTATGTCGTAATTATATAAAAGTTTAATTAAAGTAAAATTATTCGAATTCGAGATATGAAAAGTAATATTTTTGAATATAAAATTTTTAGTTAACTAAATACTATTAAATATAATATAATATTTCATTTTGATTTAATAAATTGAAATAAATTAATAAATTCTTTGCAGATAAATAAATTAATATATAAGAATCAATTAAAACGTTTTAAATTAAAAATAAAGTATTTTTGACGTGTAAATTTATTTGAACATTATTGAAGTAAATTTGTCTATAAATATCAAGAATTTAAGTTCAAATATAAAATGAAGTAAAAACAATTGAATTGGAATTTAAATTGATTTGGAACAGGGTCCAAAACAATGAAGGCCTAAACCTATTTCCTTCTCTTCGTTCTTCTGGAGAATTCTCGACTCTTTCCCAAAAACCCCGAAGTCCTCCCTCGTTTTCAATTTAAGTCCTATCCCCAAATTTAGTTGGTATCATCAGAAAAAAATTCAAATTGATCGTAATTTTGGCATCGATAATGGGGGACTCATGATAGAGCGTGAGCAAGGGCAGCATAACCAGGTTGATTTAGTCAACTGCAAGGGGACGCGAGGTAATTGCTCGCGATTGCAGGTGAAGAGGCAATTGCTACCTTGGGTTGCGCGACCTTGAACGATGCAACGGATGTGGAATCGTGCAGTTTAGAGATGGTTGCGTTGATCTTGGCTATGTAGTAAGAAGAACTGCAAAAGTTAATGAAGAGGGACCAATGTTGTAGGGTTAATGATGTTGGAAGTGGCTGCCAATAGTGAAGGCATGAACTGCTACTGCTTTGGTTGCAGGTATAAGGAATGGTACAGGCGAATGATGTTGGAGGTTGATGGTGGCAGAATTGTTGGTTGTGCGATGACAAAAGGGGGGCGAAGCTGCTGTTCGTGTGGGTGCTGGAGTGAGATCAAGGCAGTAAATACTTCGCTTAATTCGGTGAGTTCTCTTAACTCACAACTAAATCTATAATTTAATGTTTGCTATATACACGTACATATTATCTCGTTTATCATTTGTGTAACGACACAAAATTTTAGTGATTTTATTTATTAAATTAATTGGAATTTTGTGAAATTTGAAATACTTGAATTTGAAAATAAAAATTTATTATTTGAAATACGTCTATTTAAACAAAGCAACTGGAAAATTTTCATTTGTTAATATTGAAGTTTATTTTATTTAGTAATTTTATTTCAATTTAAATCAGTTAATAACAGTTGATTTTAAAAGCATTCCGAAACCTAAATATGTCAACATGAGAAAATTTATTTAGAACACTCTGAATAAGACTGTGAAATTCGTTTCGTGAAATTCGGACGTTTCTAGCTCCGTTTGGATTTTTCCGTACGGAATAGCAACGTATATCGGTATTGATTATCGACTTTTGATAGGATGATCGTACCACTAATATCTGTATACCGTTTTGATCGTCTCATCGTGCTGATCTCTACGGTATATTTATTTCTGTATTTTGAGGTCTGGTGCGTGACGGAAATAATAAAACTGTGCGTCGTATCGATACTGAAATTTGTGACTTTTGGGATTTATCTGCTTTTCAAATTTGAAACCGTACAACTCATCCAATAATAAATTTCTTTTAATGTTTTAGCTAAATCTATGTCTGACCGTTGCGATACCTTTCACATTTTATTTGATTCTCTGCCATTTCAATTTGCATTCTGTCCGTTCACATTTCATTCATTCCCTTTCTACTATATATTCAATTGCCTCTTTCTGCTATTTGCTATTTGCTCATTCACAAATCAAGTTCATATTCTTTCTTTTGTTTCCCCTTTTCATATGTAACCATCTTTTCTTCATCTTCCCCTCTTATTTTATTTTTCTTTGCCTTCCTCCTTATTCTTGCGTACAGGAAAACATCTCAGCCTTGCCTCCGACCTTCCCGCAGACCCGCCTCCCCTCATACTGTAACGACCCGATATTTTCACCCATTCGCATCCGCACATGTCAGACTTGAATTGCTCAAAATACCGCGTTGTAAATAAAAATTTGGCAAAACTCGGAATATACAGTAAATAAATAATCACAGATCACAGACACAGAGTAATATAATGTAGCGGAAACAAAGAAATAGTAGTTCATGAAGCTACTATATAAATACATCAGAGTTAAGTAAGATACAACAAGAATACCAAGATACAACAAGAGTAACAGTATGATAATCTGGTACAACTCAGAATACAACTGGAATCTGGATAACAAAATGAATAGATATCTGGATCTTCAAAGCAAAACTCCAGCTCCAAAGGTAAGTCTCTAATGCTGTATCACTCAGTCTGACCCGAGCGTAAAGAAAAACACAAAACACTCGAGTCAGGACATACATACTTATATAATGTAAACCAACTCAAGTGAACTGTAATAAAGGGTACAAGTAACTTAAAGAATGCTTGGGATCTCCCATTCTTTAAGGATCCGTTAAACTATCTACTATGTAGTATTATTCGCTATTATAATAATGTCTAATATAAAATAAACATACTTTTTAATAGCGTCAAGGGGTTACCCATATAGCCCTTAACACGTAATAGTCCAAGTAGTCTATCCAGTATTAGCATACTCCCAAAATGGGGGCTACCCTCGATACTCCACAGGCTACTGGAGAAATCACAACTCGAAGTAAAGCTCGATATGGTAGGTGACATGGCACACAAGGCAATGCCAGGGTAGATATACCAATTACGCACACGGACTGATGGAAACGCATAGCAGCCACTTCCGCTCCACCTCGGACAACACTCCCAAATCAAGGGGTGCACCCAAACAATCACAAAGCAATAGAATCGTATCGAAGAAGTGCGTCCGATAAGAGGTGCTACCTCATTGGCCCGAGATTGCTCCTGTTTTAGCCACCTTATGCCAACTCACGGGAGTTGGGTCCACGTATATACCTTAGGTTTGTCGCCACCATCCTACTTCATTTTGGAAACTCCACCGCGTACATAGTTGTCAAAGTGGTTTTCGGTATCGACAGAGAGTATGTTCATATCCGATCCCGGTCTCTTTAACAACCAATTGTCACGTACCGAAATTTTCGACTTTCGAAAATTCGACATCGATACTCACTTTATCGACTGCCGAGCAATCGAGTGCCGGAAACTCCAATAGTGATGGTTTTAGAAAGAAGAGGTAGAAGAAAAGATAGAAGAAAAAGAGAAGAAGAAGAAAGCAGAAGAAGAAAGAAGAACAACAGAACAACATCAGAAACGAAAACAAAATCAGAATCTCACATATCGCAGCGGAACAATATACAATAGATAATTACTAGTCTTTTAAAACAAAGAACTATATCAGTTTATACATACATCAATCAGAGTCAATATACAACTCAATACAACACAGCACATCAATGGACAGTTATATAAACTTGTCCTCATACAGAATACACAGCGGAATAAATATATCAGATACAAATACTACGTCTCGCCATCCAGCTTGCTTCCAAAGATCCAGAATATCCAGAATATCCTGATAACATAACTCTAGGCTACCCAAGTGGAAATTGGTGGGCACCCAGAGTTTAGAAGGGAACAATAAACTCCGAGTCAGTCATGGTGACTGGTGTGAGATCGTAAAACAGTTATTTTTCATAAAGAAAATAAAACAAATTCGCAATGCTTTTGGAAAATGAAACTACCATAAGACCTCCCACCACACACACAATGCAAACGCAGAATTGGAGGAGATTTCTTCTTATGATAGTCAAAAATGCTTACTACGCCAAATCAAATCATTTTGATATTATTATTAGTGCATAGTGGAAAACATTTCGAAAGTATAATATCAATCTTAGCCAGCATAGGTACCCAAGGTTTCAAATCTCGGATTTTGGCCAATATCTCGGGCAAATATCTTGGCTGTCTCGGGCGATATTTAAAAGACTTATAACTAACCAAGCTGCCAAATCTCGGATTTTGGCTAATATCTCGGATTTTCATCTCGGCTGATCTCGGGGAGATTTAAAACCTTGTAGGTACCATTATACTATGCCTACTATAGCTACCATATTAGATGGCAGGTTCTACAACTAATACCGTACAAAGTTCGTATTGGAAGATGGATTTCCAACAAATGGTCAGGCTAAGGAACTTCCTTTTCCACGATGGGTACGTCCCTGGAATAGACGACCCGAGAACCTAACCGGATCTCTGCCAACACAAGGTCGGGTTACCTCTGCAAAAATAGGTAACTACTGACACGCGTATGCCATCCCCCGATCGTAACCGATCTTCCCGAGGATCCCCGATTCGCAACAAACCACATAATAAGCAGTATCAACATAGGTTAAGTATCTGGGCTCCATACCATGATACCACCTCTATCCAGAAGGAATGACATACACTAAGGGGCGCTACTCCCTAGAACCTTGCTGCATCCTTCCTGTTTTGACTATTTCCGGGGTGTGAGGCTCGACGAAGTCTCGTCCACAAAGCTACGCTTTCTACAAAGCCATGCTTCGGGTCAAACAAATGATCAACCTATGATCACAAAGATATAAGATCAAACAAATGATCATATCACAAATGATCAAACACTGATCATTTCACAGCAACACTTAGTATGCCACGTTACCAAATTGGGAGTATATCGCTGATAAATTTCAACTACATAACCTCTGAGCTCGTACGTCTCAAAGAAGGGTGTTAAGCTAAGAGAATAAATTCTCCGCCACCAACAGATATGTATTTGAAAGAAATCAGCTCAATATCTCAATTTGTAACGTCAGACATACGATCCATACAAGTTTGTTCCGGGACCGAACAGAACCGAAGGCACTTCTCACGAAGCCCTTGCATATCCGGATAATTTTCTAATCACGTCCGGACTTCCCGTCACTAAGAGTGATAAAACCTTTAAATCGGAGATCGGCCGATGTAGAGTAACTCGACGGTAATCCTTCCGTTTTCAAAAATATCCGGTCTTCAACACCGGTCTTCGAATGCAATTCATAACGACGTATCACATATTCGGAATGGGTTATACGACCCCATGGTCCTTTCCCGGCTAACCCGAATAGTGAGCATTTATTTAAAAACAAGTGTGGCATTCAATTTCATCCAATTCACAACAAATACCATTCAAGGAAATTATTGATAGTCGGTTATTTAACTATCAATAAAGATGCGCAACATCATCAGATTCCAAATAATTTTCCAAATTATTTATTTTCCAAAATATCTTTACTAGATATAAAATTTCCACACATCAAAAATAAATCAACGTTTATTTTTCTAAACAGTTTTCCTTTCCTTTATAAATTTCATATTGAATTTATATTTTCAAAATATCTACTGATATACGATTCTCAAATCGATTCCAATATTCATTTTCAATTTATCTTTAAGAAGATAAAATCTCAAAACGTTTCATTTCATTTTGGAAATGCATTTCCCTACTTATTTAATAATAAGTATTTCACAAATCATTTATTTTCAACATTTGAAAATATTCAATCTACTTAAATCAATATTTAAGTATATGTTTCATTCTTCAAGGAAATCATTTATTTTAACCACATCTATTTGAGTCAAAACGAATGTTACGTAATACATCGTTACGACGACTCAAAACCACTAGTATAGAGATTCGGATTTAGGTAGATATATAAATCCCAATACTATATAAAAACATTTCCTTTCGGAAATCATTTACTATAACAACAGTGTTATAGTCCACCATTTCCTTATTTTTCGAAAACGTCTATTTCAACAATAAATGTTGAAATCTATGATTTCGATAGTTCACACGTTTTAAACCATCTTTTAAAACAATTAACTTCATTTATAATATCGCTTTCCCAAACATAACCATTTTTTTCCATAATATATTCACTGTCCAAAATCGTGAATATACTTCAATAACCAAATTTCAATCTTTTCTACACATTTATTTCAAGAATTATCCACTGTCCAAAATCGTAGATAAAATTCCCTTAATAATCTCTATATTTAAAATCAATCAAATTTGATTTATTTTCGAATTTATAAAAACAACGTTTATAAATTCTATTACCATTTTATAACAACTTCGATTTATACATCTTCTTTAATGACCCATTCAATTTATAAGTTAATATAACTTATAATTCATTTATTTTAAAAGAAATCGTTCTTTTAAACTTCACAAAATTTAAAACTTTCAGATTTCATTAACTTATGAAATCCCATTTACACTTCATTTTAACACTTATAGAAACTTGTCTTATAATTCCAATATTTGATTTATAAATATCAATTTTTATAAATCTTTTTATACAAATCGTTTAAGGTTATTCAAAAATCCCAACTTAAACCATTTTATAAATAAATCGACTTTTATTTCAAAAACGACACTTTGGTTATATTTCACTAAAAATTATAACTTTTATAACTTTAAAATTTTAACGTTTTTAAATCAATTCAAAAATTCCATAAAACGTATATTTTCAAAAATCACTTTAAAAATCCTCTTAAAGTAAAAGTCGTTATTTTTAAACTTCAAAACTTGAATCCGATGATGCAACAGCACCAATTAGTCAATCACAACAACAAACATCATATATCAATATGATAACAGAATATACATCAATATCTGTAAATAAATAAATACTGGTGAGGAATCCAGTTGGATCCCTCCAACATGTTTCCCTGCATCCACAGATGTTAGCACAATACCAATTCCACTTCGAGGTGGAATATCGCGGTATATGGGTTTTAAAAAAATAATCCGCTTACTAACGGCGCAATAGGGTCTCATCCGCTATACGAGGCGGGAAATCAATCAATCCAATATATACATATGCCAATATGTATATATTGCTATATATAGATATATATCCTACTATATCTAATATCACATCCAAATAGCAATCAATAACTACAAAAAAATCCACTTTTCATTTGAGTGAGAAAGATCTCACCTTAGCTTTTATTTGCAATCCAATTTCCATTCCAGTTTATTTCTCCATTTCAGACCTTGTATAAACATTTTATACAATTTATTAATATTTGAACAATCGAATAAATCAATTACCGTTAAATAGTTAAATTAACTAATAGTTTTTATTTAAACCAATTCTCCTTTAAATAAATTTATTTAACTAATGATTTAAATTTAAAACTAAATTTTTCTTTAATAAAATATTTTCTAGTTACCAAAAATAATTATATAGGTTAACAAAAAAATTTATCGTCTAAAAATTTTCTTTTTAATTTAACTTATAAATTTTCCATTTTTTTTTAAAAAATATCCTTCAACGACTAAAATAAATTTAATAAGTTAATTTAATTATCCTTACTGTTTTAAAAATCAAAACTTCAAATTCAACGTCTGTATACCTGACAGAAATTGCTCACACGACTGCGACCCCGCGATGCTCCACCATGAACTCGATGTTGACCACGCCATCGATACAAACTCCAAGCCCTAGAGATGCCAGCCTCGACTTCAACCTGTACGCGAGTGGTCGCGCACCCCGATTTGACAACTACTGCCCCCCCCCCCCCATCACCTTTGAACCCATCAATAAATGTCGCGAGACCATCACCACTCACGACCGAGGCCACCATTACCCAAATGCCACTGCAACCCCTCGTGATCCACCTGCCGCCATGATTGACTCGCCTCCCAGTCGCGATGAAGTCGCCACTGCCCTAGCTCGACGAACCACGTCTTCGAGCACGCGAAATCCCCAAAGCCCTCGCTGTCGATTTGAACTCGAATTGATCGATTCGATTTTCCCTACGATGAACCCTAACTGCCTTCTCCGATAATCAAGTCGCCTCCCCTCCGGCTTCGGCCATTGATTTAAATAGTAGAATGAACGAGGATTTCGTTCGTTTGAACGAATTGTTTTTGAAGTGGGTTTTAAAAAGAAAAGAACAGGCGGCCATTTTTTTTTGTATACGAACGATTTGATTTTTTAGCTGCCATTTATCTCGGCTATCTTCTCTTCTACAATGGATTCGATTTTAGCTTCTGAGAGAAGCGGAAAAGGGTACGTGATATAGACAGAAAACTGCGTAATTTTGAAAAGAGGGAAAAGAAAGGAATGGGTACGAAGGGAACATATCGGTGGCGGGTTGTACATAATGTCGAATGAAAGAAAACGAATATCGTTTTTAAATTAAATGTGTCATAGTAAAAGCTTCTATGCGTTTATTCCTCGTACGGTCACATAACAACTCCGATAAATACGAAATTTGAAATCCGGTAATAATACAATATTACGAATCCAATAGAACCGGTTTCGTCGAATTCCGAGACTGCGCCCCGGACGGCTATTTTTAAATATCAATTCAAACGATGTAATTTCAAAACTGATCAAATCAATTTCAACTTTGATTCCGAAGCTTCTATTGTTTTCAGTATTATCATTATGAATTTTAAAAGCTTTTGAAATATTTTTCTTCAGCTTAAAATTGAAGATTCAAATTTTTATTCAACTATCAATAGATTAAATTTTAAAGTATAATCGCAAATTTTCAAAGTTATATCGGGGATTCAAATTAAATCACCGTTCAAATATTTAAAATTAATTAAATATTCTCAATTTAATTTGTTCAAAATTCAGGGTCGTTACAGACTTCCCCCCTTAAAAGAATTTCGTCCCGAAATTACAAGTTAGGGAAAAAGGTCCTTAACTCGTCTACTATCTTTCACAATCTAATAGTTTTATCAATTTTCAAAACAAATCTTTCTACTAAAGATTCATTATCAATCCAACTAGCTTTCTAAACCCTTTCATAATTTTCAAACAATATTGTCTCTTTAACAATTCAAATTTAAATTTAAATTGAATTTTAAACTTTCAAAATTTCCTCAAAATTTTCTAACACTCGAGATTTTCAAAAAATTTCGCCAGCGTCTCCTTTTCGCGGCTAATACGGAACAACTACAAAACGTCCCTACGGACTCTCAGATTTCAAAAAAGAAAAAGAAAAAGCCAAGCGGCTAGACAAGAAAATCATCAAATCTCATATTGAAATTTAAATACTTACCTTTTGTCGAGCAATTCAAATTTTATCTTTGAAATCAAATCCAATTCCTTTATACACCTGTATATCCTACTAGCCATAATATCTAGTTACATATATTCAAACTATTTTGCACATTCAATTACAAAAATTTTCAATATTGCTTCTTATACATTTTTACCTCACTTTTGAAGTTACACTTTATTCATTTTCATTCAATTTTATATTTCACATTCATTTGAATTAAATTTACTTTTCTTTTATAATCATTGAATTTAATTCGTTCAATACCTTATCTATTTGGTCAATATTCAATTAGCTTCACTTACTCATTTTAGTTTAATACTTCACAAATTAAATTCAATTCTAGTTTTATTCACTTACAAATTCAAAATGAATTTTAACATTCAATTTCATTTTCTTGCACTTGCAAATTTATTTGTTCATTCCCTAATTCATTCGTTTTCAATTTGAATCTCATTCCAATCAGATTTCAAATATTCTATAAGTTATCAACTTATTTACACCTTGATTTATACAATCATTTATACATTCCCATTCACAATTCCATTTTATTAAGGAATTTTATTTTCATTTATAAATTCATTTACAATTTATATTCACCATTTTATTCACATATGAATTCATCTCTTTATATTTCAATTCACATTTATAAATTTCATTCGTTAAATGGATTTTTATTTAAACTTTAAACTTTACAAGTTATCAACTTCATAATATTTCATAAATATTTTTATATAGTATTCCAGAGTCTTTTCAACCTTTTCAAAACCATTTTGAAAACAATTCAAATTATCCTTTGAATTTTCTAAAACAAAATCCAAATTTTCCAAACACTTTCCATTTAAAACAATTTGGCAGCAATTCCTCTTCTGGAAACCCGAAAATGAACACCGGTGATGTCGCGATCATCATCGGAATTATTTTCCAGCGACCGAAAAGAGTTTAGAGCTTTTATCCTTCCAAATACTTTTCAAAACCTTTGAAATTCATTTTCAAATCAAAAAGAATTTAAACTTTTCAAATCTCCAAAATTTACAAATTCTTTTCAAAACATTTCCAAATACTTCTCTGGAATTCCGTTTCAAATTTCAAATCACATTTATAATTTACATTCTTTAAATTTCATTTGTATGTGAATTTTATTTCTTAACTTTGGAGTTATGATTTCAATTTCTTATTCAATTTCATATAATAATGATAATAATTCAATGTTATTACTTTCCTAACAACCATGCAACCATATACTGTAGTAATTTACAGAAAATCATTTCTTTTATATATAAAAATAGTTTTGGGCAAAATTATTTCATTCACCCTATTTAAAACAATACTGTGTCGGTTTATCTTGTTTAGAGTTTAGAAACCCCTATCGATTACAGTTAGCTAGACTGCACCAACCAGAATCCATAAACAATCAACCGATAAGTCAACACAATACAAAACAATTTTATATTCACTAACAAATACGCACTCGTATCTATTATTACACTCAACTCATTCTAGAGTACTACTGACTCTATCTCTAATGAGTAACACCCAACAGAGCAGGGTTGTCGCTTAACCATATGCTCTGATACCACTCTGTCACGTACCGAAATTTTCGACTTTCGAAAATTCGACATCGATACTCACTTTATCGACTGCCGAGCAATCGAGTGCCGAAAACTCCAATAGTGATGGTTTTAGAAAGAAGAGGTAGAAGAAAAAGAGAAGAAGAAGAAAGCAGAAGAAGAAAGAAGAACAACAGAACAACATCAGAAACGAAAACAAAATCAGAATCTCACATATCGCAGCGGAACAATATACAATAGATAATTACTAGTCTTTTAAAACAAAGAACTATATCAGTTTATACATACATCAATCAGAGTCAATATACAACTCAATACAACACAGCACATCAATGGACAGTTATATAAACTTGTCCTCATACAGAATACACAGCGGAATAAATATATCAGATACAAATACTACGTCTCGCCATCCAGCTTGCTTCCAAAGATCCAGAATATCCAGAATATCCTGATAACATAACTCTAGGCTGCCCGTGTGGAAATTGGTGGGCACCCAGAGTTTAGAAGGGAACAATAAACTCCGAGTCAGTCGTGGTGACTGGTGTGAGATCGTAAAACAGTTATTTTTCACAAAGAAAATAAAACAAATTCGCAATGCTTTTGGAAAATGAAACTACCATAAGACCTCCCACCACACACACAATGCAAACGCAGAATTGGAGGAGATTTCTTCTTATGATAGTCAAAAATGCTTACTACGCAAAATCAAATCATTTTGATATTATTATTAGTGCATAGTGGAAAACATTTCAAAAGTATAATATCAATCTTAGCCAGCATAGGTACCATTATACTATGCCTACTATAGCTACCATATTAGATGGCAGGTTCTACAACTAATACCGTACAAAGTTCGTATTGGAAGATGGATTTCCAACAAATGGTCAGGCTAAGGAACTTCCTTTTCCACGATGGGTACGTCCCTGGAATAGACGACCCGAGAACCTAACCGGATCTCTGCCAACACAAGGCCGGGTTACCTCTGCAAAAATAGGTAACTATTGACACGCGTATGCCATCCCCCGATCGTAACCGATCTTCCCGAGGATCCCCGATTCGCAACAAACCACATAATAAGCAGTATCAACATAGGTTAAGTATCTGGGCTCCATACCATGATACCACCTCTATCCAGAAGGAATGACATACACTAAGGGGCGCTACTCCCTAGAACCTTGCTGCATCCTTCCTATTTTGACCATTTCCGGGGTGTGAGGCTAGACGAAGTCTCGTCCACAAAGCTACGCTTTCTACAAAGCCATGCTTCGGGTCAAACAAATGATCAACCTATGATCACAAAGATATAAGATCAAACAAATGATCATATCACAAATGATCAAACACTGATCATTTCACAGCAACACTCAGTATGCCACGTTACCAAATTGGGAGTATATCGCTGATAAATTTCAACTACATAACCTCTGAGCTCGTACGTCTCATAGAAAGGTGTTAAGCTAAGAGAATAAATTCTCCGCCACCAACAGATATGTATTTGAAAGAAATCAGCTCAATATCTCAATTTGTAACGTCAGACATACGATCCATACAAGTCTGTTCCGGGATCGAACAGAACCGAAGGCACTTCTCACGAAGCCCTTGCATATCCGGATAATTTTCTAATCACGTCCGGACTTCCCGTCACTAAGGGTGATAAAACCTCTAAATCGGAGATCAGCCGATGTAGAGTAACTCGACGGTAATCCTTCCGTTTTCAAAAATATCCGGTCTTCAACACCGGTCTTCGAATGCAATTCATAACGACGTATCACATATTCGGAATGGGTTATACGACCCCATGGTCCTTTCCCGGCTAACCCGAATAGTGAGCGTTTATTTAAAAACAAGTGTGGCATTCAATTTCATCCAATTCACAACAAATACCATTCAAGGTAATTATTGATAGTCGGTTATTTAACTATCAATAAAGATGCGCAACATCATCAGATTCCAAATAATTTTCTAAATTATTTATTTTCCAAAATATCTTTACTAGATATAAAATTTCCACACTTCAAAAATAAATCAACGTTTATTTTTCTAAACAGTTTTCCTTTCCTTTATAAATTCCATATTGAATTTATATTTTCAAAATATCTACTGATATACGATTCTCAAATCGATTCCAATATTCATTTTCAATTTATCTTTAAGAAGATTAAATCTCAAAACGTTTCATTTCATTTTGGAAATGCATTTCCCTACTTATTTAATAATAAGTATTTCACAAATCATTTATTTTCAACATTTGAAAATATTCAATCTACTTAAATCAATATTTAAGTATATGTTTCATTCTTCAAGGAAATCATTTATTTTAACAACATCTATTTGAGTCAAAACAAATGTTACGTAAAACATCGTTACGACGACTCAAAACCACTAGTATAGAGATTCGGATTTAGGTAGATATATAAATCCCAATACTATATAAAAACATTTCCTTTCGGAAATCATTTACTATAACAACAGTGTTATAGTCCACCATTTCCTTATTTTTCGAAAACGTCTATTTCAACAATAAATGTTGAAATCTATGATTTCGATAGTTCACACGTTTTAAACCAACTTTTAAAACAATTAACTTCATTTATAATATCGCTTTCCCAAACATAACCATTTTTTTTCCATAATATATTCACTGTCCAAAATCGTGAATATACTTCAATAACCAAATTTCAATCTTTTCTACACATTTATTTCAAGAATTATCCACTGTCCAAAATCGTGGATAAAATTCCCTTAATAATCTCTATATTTAAAATCAATCAAATTTGATTTATTTTCGAATTTATAAAAACAACGTTTATAAATTCTATTTCCATTTTATAACAACTTCGATTTATACATCTTCTTTAATGACCCACTCAATTTATAAGTTAATATAACTTATAATTCATTTATTTTAAAAGAAATCGTTCTTTTAAACTTCACAAAATTTAAAACTTTCAGATTTCATTAACTTATGAAATCCCATTTACACTTCATTTTAACACTTATAGAAACTTGTCTTATAATTCCAATATTTGATTTATAAATATCAATTTTTATAAATCTTTTTATACAAATCGTTTAAGGTTATTCAAAAATCCCAACTTAAACCATTTTATAAATAAATCGACTTTTATTTCAAAAACGACACTTTGGTTATATTTCACTAAAAATTATAACTTTTATAACTTTAAAATTTTAACGTTTTTAAATCAATTCAAAAATTCCATAAAACGTATATTTTCAAAAATCACTTTAAAAATCCTCTTAAAGTAAAAGTCGTTATTTTTAAACTTTAAAACTTGAATCCGATGATGCAACAGCACCAATTAGTCAATCACAACAACAAACATCATATATCAATATGATAACAGAATATACATCAATATCTGTAAATAAATAAATACTGGTGAGGAATCCAGTTGGATCCCTCCAACCTGTTTCCCTGCATCCACAGATGTTAGCATAATACCAATTCCACTTCGAGGTGGAATATCGCGGTATATGGGTTTTAAAAAAATAATCCGCTTACTAACGGCGCAATAGGGTCTCATCCGCTATACGAGGCGGGAAATCAATCAATCCAATATATACATATGCCAATATGTATATATTGCTATATATAGATATATATCCTACTATATCTAATATCACATCCAAATAGCAATCAATAACTGCAAAAAAATCCACTTTTCATTTGAGTGAGAAAGATCTCACCTTAGCTTTTATTTGCAATCCAATTTCCATTCCAGTTTATTTCTCCATTTCAGACCTTGTATAAACATTTTATACAATTTATTAATATTTGAACAATCGAATAAATCAATTACCGTTAAATAGTTAAATTAACTGATAGTTTTTATTTAAACCAATTCTCCTTTAAATAAATTTATTTAACTAATGATTTAAATTTAAAACTAAATTTTTCTTTAATAAAATATTTTCTAGTTACCAAAAATAATTATATAGGTTAACAAAAAAATTTATCCATTATAATTTATCGTCTAAAAATTTTCTTTTTAATTTAACTTATAAATTTTCCATTTTTTTTTAAAAAATATCCTTCAAGGACTAAAATAAATTTAATAAGTTAATTTAATTATCCTTACTGTTTTAAAAATCAAAACTTCAAATTCAACGTCTGTATACCTGACAGAAATTGCCCACACGACTGCGACCCCGCGATGCTCCACCATGAACTCGATGTTGACCACGCCATCGATACAAACTCCAAGCCCTAGAGATGCCAGCCTCGACTTCAACCTGTACGCGAGTGGTCGCGCACCCCGATTTGACAACTGCTGCCCTCCCATCACCTTTGAACCCATCAATAAATGTCGCGAGACCATCACCACTCACGACCGAGGCCACCACTACCCAAATGCCACTGCAACCCCTCGCGATCCACCTGCCGCCGCGATTGACTCGCCTCCCAGTCGCGATGAAGTCGCCACTGCCCTAGCTCGACGAACCACGTCTTCGAGCACGCGAAATCCCCAAAGCCCTCGCTGTCGATTTGAACTCGAATTGATCGATTCGATTTTCCCTACGATGAACCCTAACTGCCTTCTCCGATAATCAAGTCGCCTCCCCTCCGGCTTCGGCCATTGATTTAAATTGTAGAATGAACGAGGATTTCGATCGTTTGAACGAATTGTTTTTGAAGTGGGTTTTAAAAAGAAAAGAACAGGCGGCCATTTTTTTTTTGTATACGAACGATTTGATTTTTTAGATGCCATTTATCTCGGCTATCTTCTCTTCTACAATGGATTCGATTTTAGCTTCTGAGAGAAGCGGAAAAGGGTACGTGATATAGACAGAAAACTGCGTAATTTTGAAAAGAGGGAAAAGAAAGGAATGGGTACGAAGGGAACATATCGGTGGCGGGTTGTACATAATGTCGAATGAAAGAAAACGAATATCGTTTTTAAATTAAATGTGTCATAGTAAAAGCTTCTATGCGTTTATTCCTCGTACGGTCACATAACAACTCCGATAAATACGAAATTTGAAATCCGGTAATAATACAATATTACGGATCCAATAGAACCGGTTTCGTCGAATTCCGAGACTGCGCCCCGGACGGCTATTTTTAAATATCAATTCAAACGATGTAATTTCAAAACTGATCAAATCAATTTCAACTTTGATTCCGAAGCTTCTATTGTTTTCAGTATTATCATTATGAATTTTAAAAGCTTTTGAAATATTTTTCTTCAGCTTAAAATTGAAGATTCAAATTTTTATTCAACTATCAATAGATTAAATTTTAAAGTTTAATCGCAAATTTTCAAAGTTATATCGGGGATTCAAATTAAATCACCGTTCAAATATTTAAAATTAATTAAATATTCTCAATTTAATTTGTTCAAAATTCAGGGTCGTTACAGACTTCCCCCCTTAAAAGAATTTCGTCCCGAAATTACAAGTTAGGGAAAAAGGTCCTTAACTCGTCTACTATCTTTCACAATCTAATAGTTTTATCAATTTTCAAAACAAATCTTTCTACTAAAGATTCATTATCAATCCAACTAGCTTTCTAAACCCTTTCATAATTTTCAAACAATATTGTCTCTTTAACAATTCAAATTTAAATTTAAATTGAATTTTAAACTTTCAAAATTTCCTCAAAATTTTCTAACACTCGAGATTTTCAAAAAATTTCGCCAACGTCTCCTTTGCGCGGCTAATACAGCACAACTACAAAACGTCCCTATGGACTCTCAGATTTCAAAGAAGAAAAAGAAAAAGCCAAGCGGCTAGACAAGAAAATCATCAAATCTCATATCGAAATTTAAATACTTACCTTTTGTCGAGCAATTCAAATTTTATCTTTGAAATCAAATCCAATTCCTTTATACACCTGTATATCCTACTAGCCATAATATCTAGTTACATATATTCAAACTATTTTGCACATTCAATTACAAAAATTTTCAATATTGCTTCTTATACATTTTTACCTCACTGTTGAAGTTACACTTTATTCATTTTCATTCAATTTTATATTTCACATTCATTTGAATTAAATTTACTTTTCTTTTATAATCATTGAATTTAATTCGTTCAATACCTTATCCATTTGGTCAATATTCAATTAGCTTCACTTACTCATTTTAGTTTAATACTTCACAAATTAAATTCAATTCTAGTTTTATTCACTTACAAATTCAAAATGAATTTTAACATTCAATTTCATTTTCTTGCACTTGCAAATTTATTTGTTCATTCCCTAATTCATTCGTTTTCAATTTGAATCTCATTCCAATCAGATTTCAAATATTCTATAAGTTATCAACTTATTTACACCTTGATTTATACAATCATTTATACATTCCCATTCACAATTCCATTTTATTAAGGAATTTTATTTTCATTTATAAATTCATTTACAATTTATATTCACCATTTTATTCATATATGAATTCATCTCTTTATATTTCAATTCACATTTATAAATTTCATTCGTTAAATGGATTTTTATTTAAACTTTAAACTTTAAACTTTACAAGTTATCAACTTCATAATATTTCATAAATATTTTTATATAGTATTCCAGAGTCTTTTCAACCTTTTCAAAACCATTTTGAAAACAATTCAAATTATCCTTTGAATTTTCTAAAACAAAATCCAAATTTTCCAAACACTTTCCATTTAAAACAATTTGGCAGCAATTCCACTTCTGGAAACCCGAAAATGAACACCGGTGATGTCGCGATCATCATCGGAATTATTTTCCAGCGACCGAAATAGTTTAGAGCTTTTATCCTTCCAAATACTTTTCAAAACCTTTGAAATTCATTTTCAAATCAAAAAGAATTTAAAATTGAAGATTCAAATTTTTATTCAACTATTAATAGATTAAATTTTAAAGTTTAATCGCAAATTTTCAAAGTTATATCGGGGATTCAAATTAAATCACCGTTCAAATATTTAAAATTAATTAAATATTCTCAATTTAATTTGTTCAAAATTCAGGGTCGTTACACCAATCGTTATTATAACCCATGGTTATAATTTTTAAATAATATTTTATACTTAAAAGTAGAATATCATTTCAAATCCAAATCTTTATCAAAATAAAGATTAAATCAATTCCAAACCATTTCAATATATTTAAAATATCATATCATTTCAAAACTTCATTTCAAATCATTTCAATATATCAAAATATCATATCTTTCAAAAACTTCATTTAAAATCATTTTAATATATCAAAATATCATATCCTTTCAAAACTTCATTTCAAATCTTTTTAATATATCAAAATATCACATCTTTCCAAAACTTCATTTCAAATCATTTTAATATATCAAAATATCATATCCTTTCAAAACTTCATTTCAAATCATTTTAATATATCAAAATATCATTTGAGTTCAAATCTAAATATTCAACTTTAAATACTTTTTAAATTTAAAGATATCATTCATTTATTATCATTTCAAGTCACCTTTTAAATACTTTATATTTCAATCAAAATAATTCATTTAAACCATTTAAAAGTGTAATTATTATCCTTTCAAATCAATTATTCAATTACGAAAGTTTTAAACTATTCGAAGTTCATTTACTAAGTTAAAAACCATAAACATTGAAAATTTCAGCCTTTCACAGCATTCAGAAAAAGCTGTTATAAGTTATACTTGAAAACATTTTAATTCAGCAAAGATAGCATTTAAAAATGCTGTTAAATCTTAGTTTAGTTGAAATTTAGTTTAAAACAGCAAAGGCAGCATTTCCAGAAATGCTGTAATAGCTCAGGTTTCAAATTAAAGGTTTTCATTAAATTCAGCAAAGACAACAGACCACTACAGCAATTACAGAACTGCTGTAATAGGCCTTTATCAAGTTTTTAGCCTTTTAATTTACTTCAGCAACTACAGCATTACAGAACTACTGTAATAGCCTCTTATTTAAGTTTTAGTTCATTTACAGAAATCATAACATTTCTGTATGCTATAAAAAGTAATTTCCAGATTTTAGTGTATTTCCAGCAAATAACAACCTTCAATATTAAACCTTTTAAACATTATAAAAATCATAATTTGACATTCAAAAATGCTCATTAAAATTACTCTTTTAATTTATGTTTTTTATAAGAAACATTAACAGTAAAATCCAAATTTCCAATAATTTTACTTAACAAATCCAAATGTACAATTTTCCCATTTTTACCTTTTACAATTTATTAACACTTACATTTTCAAATTACCATTTCACAAATTAAACTAAATTTTCAATTTTATTTAATTAACTTAAACCTTTAATAAAAACCAAATTCACATTTCCAAGTCAAGTTATATTTTAAAATTACACTTTTAAGCATTCATTTATTTAACCATTTTAATACATAGAAAACTCAATAACACTTTATTAAATCATTTAAATTCAAATTCAAATCAAATTATCATATTTACCATTTTCCAAATATAATTAAATTTCCATTTTATTTATATAACTTAAATATCATTTTAAAACCAAAATTCCAAATTTCCAAACTTAAGTTATATTTCAAAAATTCACTTTTACCATTCATTTAAATTACATTTTTAACTTCTAGAAAATCCAAATTTCTTTATTTAAACATTAAAAATCCAATTTAAATCAAATTTTCATAATTTTACACTTTTAAAAATATTTAAAATATTCAAAATACTTTATAAAAATAACCACGGGCCTGTATATAGTTTTCTAACCTAGATCAAGTGATATGGATATGTATCATTTCAATCCGCAGTTTAAAAACAAAAATCCGGGTTCTATCATTTCAAACCCGCAATCCCAAGTTAAAATAAAATAAATAAAAACCGTTCAGGCCTATCATTTCAGCCCATAACGATTTTTTCCTATTCTAAAGTCCGTTCGGGTAGGTATCATTTCCACCCATAGTGATTCCTATACTAACAGGGAACTTGCAGTGTGATAAACAGATATAAATGAACAATTAACAACATATATCAGTAACAGATGATATGACAGATAAATAAACAGGTTTAACATCATATAATATATAACATAAACAGGTATAACATAACATAATATTCTACACATTCAATAGTTGTCAATTCACATTTGCATAAGTATAAATGTCAGGTGAGATTTACTCACCTTTTTGTGCTGGATATTGCAATACAAATGACACAAACGGATTCCCAAAGGCACGATGACACAACAATAGATTCAAGTGGATGAGAATCAAGCTAAAGATCTTGTCACAACCCATAACAAACCAAAATAAAGTTATAATTCAATACAACATTACATTGAAATAACTTTGAAACAAAATGCAATATGAACACAATATCCTTTGCCTTGTTTTCTACAATTTCTAGAACGTCCTAGGGGTTGCTTTGGCTGAAGTTTGGACAAGTTTTGGTTCAGGTTTGGATTTATGGATGCACGGCTAACAAGGCATAGATGTGGAGGTGGTTATAATATAGGGATATGAAGGGACTAGTCAACATAGAGGAGTTTTGGTCAATACTTTGGCTCGGCCAAGGAGTGTGTGGGCTTGGCCATATGCAAGTCATGTCTGGACAGTAGTAAGGGGTGACGGTTAGTGGTCAAAACAATGTGGTGGTGGAGGCTATGGTGGTGGCCGTGGAGGTAGATGAAGGTGGTAAAGCATGTGGTGGCTAGTATGGGTGTTTCAAGGCATGTTTGCATAGTTTTAGTGGAGTTTTCCTTCATGGTGGGTCTCGGCCTGGTCAAGATCAGAGGGGTTGGTGGTGGTGGGGACAAGGAGGAGGTGATGGAGGTGATGGCCATGGCAAGTAAGGTGGGGCCGAGCAAAAGCACAAGGAAATCAAGGCAAAAGCAAATGAAAAAGAAGAAGAAAGGAAGAAAATAAGAGGCCATTACCAAGTATTTTTCCTAGCCGTGAAAGGGAGATGAGATGAATGCATTTTGCATGAAAAATGAAATGGAGTCACGGCTAATCAATGAGGAAAAGGGTACGGCCAAAAAAAAAGGAAAGGAAAAGGCAAAAGAAAATGAAAAGTCTTAGGAAATGAAAAGCCTTAAGTTTAAAAAGCCTTTTTAAACTCTTCATATTTCCCTTTTCAATAAATCAAATAAAACAAATATAAAATCAGTAATTTACTTTTTAAAATTTAAAAAAAGTAATATGAAATGAAAATAAATAATTAATTTTAAAGAAAATGGTAAAGAATATAAGAAATTGCTTAATAATTGAAACAAGGTCTAGAAATTACAAATAAATCACCATTGACTTTGGAAAATTATTTACTTCATTTTAAAAATATTCTAAAACAAAATTTTGAAATAAAATAATTTCTAAAGTATTTTCAAAGTGAAATAAATAATTTAATTTAGAGAAAATAGAAAAAGAACTAAAGAAAATGTTTTAAAAATTGGAAATAGGACATGAAAATTTCAAATAAATATCACTGGCCTTATAAAATTTCTATTTCACTTTAAAACAAATAAAGGTCCAATAAATAAAATAAGATGAGAAACAAAATATAGTAGGAATGAGAATAAATAAGTTCTTAAGAAAATAGGAAGATAAATAAAGAATTACTTTAATTATTTGAAACTAGGAATTAAAATTTATAAACAGAATACAAATGGCATTTGAAAATGTCAATTACACTTTTAAAATGTTTTAAAACTAAAATATATACATAGCATGTTATTTACCCATATAAATATACTTTAGAACATTACATGACCAAATAAAATATTATTTATATAATTTAAAATAAACAATTTTGTTAAATACAACAAATTACACACAATATTTAAAAGGGCATAACTTTCACACTATAAATCAGATTTCAATGAAATGAAAAGCAGTATTCTTGAAATTTTATTTACTTCCATAATAAAAGATAAAATTCAAAATTTCATCATTTTAAATTTTTATATTAAAAGTCAAAGTTTGACCATATTGACCAAAATTCACATTTCTGGAAAATATCTTATTTATTCATGTTTGAAATTTATAATTCACATTCAAAACACAATTTATATTTAAAATAAAAAAATTATCTAATTTAAATAAATAAAATAAAGTTTTTAAATCAGGAAATTAAATTAAAGTAAATAAAATATATAATTAAAATAATCACAAAATACAAGGTTGTTACACTCTCCCCCACTCAAAACTTTTCATCCCCGAAAAGGAATGAGGTACGGGAAAGCACGGAAAAGATAAAAATGAAATAAGATTAAGACAAGATGACAAGAAGATTGAAATTGTACCTGATAACTGTTATTATAGGTATGTTTAACAAGGTGGAAATGATCTTCCCAAGATCCTCCAGAATCAAGAGCATAAGCACGGAAAAGGTCATCTAGAATCTGATTCACCCTTTTCGTTTGACCGTCGGTCTGTGGATGGTAAGCGGTGCTCAGATTCAGAATAAGGAGAAGTAAGAACCACAGAAGAGATAGAAAAGTTAAATGATGAAGGAAAAAGGGAAAGAAAGAAAGACCAGAACAATTTATTAAGCACAATACGAAAAACACGATTCATCAAATCAACAAAGAGAGCAGGAGCATTAGTCAAACCAAAAGGCATGACTAACTATTCATAGAAAACCATTCTTAGTACGGAAAGCAGTCTCGGGGAATAATTTCCTCAGCAACACTCAGTTGGTGAAAATCAGAGGCAAGATCAAGCAGAAAGAGAACAGTAGCTCCAAGGCTAACTAATTCGAATTTGATTTCCTACTTAGAAGGTAGGAGAATGGAAACAACTAGAAAGAAAATAGATTGGAAAACAAAATAAGATAATAAATTTAAAACCATGAAAATTTCAACTTACATTAATAATTAATTTCATCCATTTGATTTCACTTGAGTTAAATAAATCTTAATTATTTTTAAATCTCATTATCTCATCATCAAATCAACAATTTATAAAGTCATGAATTTGAATAATCATTTATTATATTTCATCTTTATTCATTAAATTTCATCTTTATTCATTAAATTTCATTCTTCTTTATTTCAATTCATTCTTAAATTTATTCCACTTAATATATCAAATCCTATATAAATTAAGTGTATTTCACTTTTTAACTATTTCAATTTATTTATAATTTCCTTTAAATATCATTATATTGTAAATTATTCAATTAACCCTTTTTCTCTATTTACCTTTATTGATCCTTTATAAATAAAATTTAAGTGTATAACATTTATTATAACCACTTAAGTTTTATTTAAAAAATTTCTCTTTATAGTGTATGTTCTCCAATTACATATTTAACTTTTAATAATTTAGGTAAGTTATATTGGAATGTAATTGAGTATTATACAAATAAATTCTTTCTAATTCAATTATACAAGTTTACATATTTATTAAAACTTTTATAATTGAAATTATCCTTTAAGCTAAATTTAAGAATTAGATTTCCAATTAACTTCAAACTATTTAAAGAAAATAAATATATACTTAATATATATCAAATCAAATTTGAAATCATATACCAATATATATTATACATCAAGTCATATTTTAGAAATCCAAATAAATTTATTTTCAAAACAAAACTGTAGCAAAACTACAGAATGGTTTCTTCACTTTGAAACTCGAAAATGAATGTCGATGATGCTGCAGTCATCACCGAAATTATTTTCCAGCGACAAAGAAAAGAGCACTGATTTACAAATTAAAAATCCTTTGAAACAATTTCTACTAGAAATACTTTTAAATAATATATCCTTTTAAAACTTTCAAAACAAAGTTCGAAATCATTGGAAATTAAATTCTTACATTCTTGATTTAAAACCATTTAAATTTCCAAATTAATTTATAACCATGTTTAATTATTTAGATATGAACCTAAAGCCAATGATTATAAAATACATGCAAAGTTAAATATTATTTCTTAACACCCAATTCAATTAATTATCAGAAATTCAGAAAATTAACCTTATACATATTATAATTATACAAAATTTATCCATCTACTAAATTTAAAAACCATATTGTGCCAGTTTGCTCTGTTCAAGTGTTTTGGATATCCTATCGATAGCGTTGCTCAGACGAACCGATCGGAAACCCAAATCAACATCAACACCTCAAACAACACAATATATAAAACATCTTTAAAATATAAAAATTTCAAATACAAAATCAATTTTCAAAATAAGGATAGGGATTCAGATTTGATGGACTCAAATCGAAGAGAATTCTGATTTGAATACAAGTTGGAGACAAAAGATAAGATGATTAAACAACAGAATAGGGAGTATGGATAAGCTATATAAATCGCGGGCAACCTTAACCAGGTCAACCGTGACTTAATGAATAAGATCGATGTGGATTTTCTGGTGTAAATCTACATTCGATCTCAAGAGATAAAATTCGGAATAATAAGAGATACTAGCATCGAAAATGAGGATATAGAAAACTTCGGTGAATAAATGCTTTTTGTAAAGGAGTTTCACCCCTTTACAAATCATTCAGAGGTTGGCGAGACCGCCGGTCTATTACAGAGATCATTCGAAGTGGAGTTATGGAATACTCCAGAATCAAGAAGACACGAATAGGGGAGGACAAGAATGGACTTGGAACCGATGGGAACATTCCAAAATTCAAAGGAAACCGAATCGAAGAAGAAGGAATTCAAGTTCGAATGAAAGTGATTCTGTAATTAAACTTACTCTATATGTAGAGTTTGCCTAAAACCAAAGCTCTGATACCAACTGTAACGACCCGATAGTTTCAACCATTCGCATCCGCACAAGTCGGACTTGAATTGCTCAAAATACCGCGTCGTAAATAAAAATTTGGCAAAACTCGGAATATACAGTAAATAAATAATCACAGATCACAGACACAGAGTAATATAATGCAACGGAAACAAAGAAATAGTAGTTCATGAGGCTACTATATAAATACATTAGAGTTAAGTAAGATACAATAGGAATACCAAGATACAACAGGAGTAACAGTATGATAATCAGGTACAACTCAGAATACAACTGGAATCAACTGGATAACAAAATGAATAGATGTCTGGATTTTCAAAGCAAAACTCCTGCTCCAAAGATGATTCTCTAATGCGGTATCACTTAGTCTGACCTGGGCGTAAAGAAAAACACAAAACACTCGAGTCAGGACATACATACTTATACAATGTAAACCAACTCAAGTGAACTACAATAAAGGGTACAAGTAACTTAAAGAATGCTTGGGATCACCCATTCTTTAAGGATCCGTTAAACTATCTACTATGTAGTAATATTCACTATTATAATAATGTCTAATATAAAATAAACATACTTTTTAATAGCGTCAAGGGGTTACCCATATAGCACTTAACACGTAATAGTCCCAGTAGTCTATCCAGTATTATCATACTCCCAAAATGGGGGCTACCCTCGATACTCCACAGGCTACTGGAGAAATCACAACTCGAAGTAAAGCTCGATATGGTAGGTGACATGGCACACAAGGCAATGCCAGGGTAGATATACCAATTACGCACACGGACTGATGGAAACGCAAAGCAGCCACTGCCGCTCCACCTCGGACAACACTCCCAAATGAAGGGGTGCACCCAAACAATCACAAAGTAATAGAATGGTATCGAAGAAGTGTGTCCGATAAGAGGTGCTACCTCATTGGCCCGAGATTGCTCCTGTTTTAGTCACCTTATGCCAACTCACGGGAGTTGGGTCCACATATATACCTTAGGTTCGTCGCCACCATATCCTACTTCATTCTGGAAACTCCACTGCGTACACAGTTGTCAAAGTGGTTTTCGGTATCGATAGAGAGTATGTCCAAATCCAATCCCGGTCTCTTTAACAACCAATCGTTATTACGATGGTAGCGGCTATGGTGGTGGCCGTGGAGGTAGATGAAGGTGGTGAAGCATGTGGTGGCTAGTATGGGTGTTTCAATGCATGTTTGCATAGTTTTGGTGGAGTTTGCTTCATGGTGGGTCTCGGCCTGGCCAAGGTCAGAGGGTTAGGTGGTGGTGGGGACAAGGAGGAGGTGGTGGAGGTGATGGCCATGGCAAGTAAGGTGTGTCCGAGCAAAAGCACAAGGAAATCAAGGCAAAAGCAAATGAAAAAGAAGAAGAAAGGAAGAAAATAAGGGGCCATTACCAAGTATTTTTCCAAGCCGTGAAAGGGAGATGAGATGAATGCTTTTTGCGTGAAAAATGAAATGGAGTCACGGCTAATCAATGAGGAAAAGGGTACGGCCAAAAAAAAAGGAAAGGAAAAGGCAAAAGAAAATGAAAAGTCTTAGGAAATGAAAAGCCTTAAGTTTTAAAAGCCTTTTTAAACTCTTCATATTTCCCTTTTCAATAAATCAAATAAAACAAATATAAAATCAGTAATTTACTTTTTAAAACTGAAACTAATTAAAATGAAATGAAATGAAATAATTAATTTTAAATAAAATGGGAAAAGAATATAAGAAATTGCTTTAAAATTGAAACAGGGTCCAGAAATTACAAATAAATCACCATTGACTTTGGAAAATTATTTACTTCATTTTAAAAATATTCTAAAACAAAATTTTGAAATAAAATAATTTATAAATTATTTTCAAAGTGAAATAAATAATTTAATTTAGAGAAAATAGAAAAAGAACTAAAGAAAATGTTTTAAAAATTGGAAATAGGACATGAAAATTTCAAATAAATATCACTAGCCTTATAAAATTTCTATTTCACTTTAAAACAAATAAAGGTCCAATAAATAAAATAAGATGAGAAACAAAATAAAGTAGTAATGAGAATAAATAAGTTCTTAAGAAAATAGGAAGATAAATAAAGAATTACTTTAATTATTTGAAACTAGGAATTAAAATTTATAAACAGAATACAACTGGCATTTGAAAATGTCAATTACACTTTTAAAATGTTTTAAAACTAAAATATATACATAGCATGTTATTTACCCATATAAATATACTTTAGAACATTACATGATCAAATAAAATATTATTTTTATAATTTAAAATAAACAATTTTGTTAAATACAGCAAATTACACACAATATTTAAAAGGGCATAACTTTCACACTATAAATCAGATCTCAATGAAATGAAACGAAAAGCAGTATTCTTGAAATTTTATTTACTTCCATAATAAAAGATGAAATTCAAAATTTCATCATTTTAAATTTTTATATTAAAAGTCAAAGTTTGACCATATTGACCAAAATTCACATTTCTGGAAAATATCTTATTTATTCATGTTTGAAATTTATAATTCACATTCAAAACACAATTTATATTTAAAATAAAAAAATTATCTAATTTAAATAAATAAAATAAAGTTTTTAAATCAGGAAATTAAATTAAAGTAAATAAAATATATAATCAAAATAATCACAAAATACAGGGTTGTTACACTCTCCCCCACTCAAAACTTTTCATCCCCGAAAATGAATGAGGTACGGGAAAGCACAGAAAGGAAAAAAATGAAATAAGATTAAGACAAGATGACAAGAAGATTGAAATTGTACCTGATAACTGTTATTATAGGTATGTTTAACAAGGTGGAAATGATCTTCCCAAGATCCTCCAGAATCAAGAGCATAAGCACGGAAAAGGTCATCGAGAATCTGATTCACCCTTTCCGTTTGACCGTCGGTCTGTGGATGGTAAGCAGTGCTTAGATTCAGAATAAGGAGAAGTAAGAACAACAGAAGAGATAGAAAAGTAAAATGATGAAGGAAAAAGGGAAAGAAAGAAAGACTAGAACAATTTATTAAGCACGATACGAAAAACACGATTCATCAAATCAACAAAGAGAGCAGGAGCATTAGTCAAACCAAAAGGCATGACTAACTATTCATAGAAAACCATTCTTAGTACGGAAAGCAGTCTCGGGGAATACTTTCCTCAGCAACACTCAGTTGGTGAAAATCAGAGGCGAGATCAAGTTGAAAGAGAACAGTAGCTCCAAGGCTAACTAATTCGAATTTGATTTCCTACTTAGAAGGTAGGAGAATGGAAACAACCAGAAAGAAAATAGATTGGAAAACAGAATAAGATAATAAATTTAAAACCATGAAAATTTCAACTTACATTAATAATTAATTTCATCCATTTGATTTCACTTGAGTTAAATAAATCTTAATTATTTTTAAATCTCATTATCTCATCATCAAATCAACAATTTTTAAAGTCATGAATTTGAACAACCATTTATTATATTTCATCTTTATTCGTTAAATTTCATTCTTCTTTATTTCAATTCATTCTTAAATTTATTCCACTTAATATATCAAATCCTATATAAATTATGTGTATTTCACTTTTTAACTATTTCAATTTATTTATAATTTCCTTTAAATATCATTATATTGTAAATTACTTAATTAACCCTTTTTCTCTATTTACCTCTATTGATCGTTTATAAATAAAATTTAAGTGTATAACATTTATTATAACCACTTAAGTTTTATTTAAAAAATTTCTCTTTATAGTGTATGTTCTCCAATTACATATTTAACTTTTAATAATTTAGGTAAGTTATATTGGAATGTAATTGAGTATTATACAAATAAATTCTTTCTAATTCAATTATACAAGTTTACATATTTATTCAAACTTTTGAAATTTAAATTATCCTTTAAGATAAATTTAAGAATTAGATTTCCGATTAACTTCAAACTTTTTAAAGAAAATAAATATATACTTAATATATATCAAATCAAATTTGAAATCATATACCAATATATATTATACATCAAGTCATATTTTAGAAATCCAAATAAATTTATTTTCAAAACAAAACTATAGCAAAACTACAGAATGGTTTCTTCACTTCGAAACACGAAAATGAATGTCGATGATGCTGCAGTCATCACCGAAATTATTTTCCAACGACAAAGAAAAGAGCACTGATTTACAAATTAAAAATCCTTTGAAACAATTTCTACTAGAAATACTTTTAAATAATATATCCTTTTAAAACTTTCAAATAAAAGTTCGAAATCATCGAAAATTAAATTCTTACATTCTTGATTTAAAACCATTTAAATTTCCAAATTAATTTATAACCATATTGAATTATTTAGATACGAAACTAAAGCCAATGATTACAAAATACATGCAAAGTTAAATATTATTTATTAACACTCAATTCCATTAGTTATCAAAAATTCAGAAAATTAACCTTATACATATTATAATATACACATTTATCCATCTACTAAATTTAAAAACCATATTGTGTCAGTTTTCTCTGTTCAAGTGTTTTGGAGATCCTATCGATAGCGTTGATCAGACGAACCGATCGGAAACCCAAATCAACATCAACAACTCAAACAACACAATATATAAAACATCTTTAAAATATAAAAATTTCAAATACAAGATCAAATTTCAAAATAAGGATAGGGATTCAGATTTGATGGACTCAAATCGAAGAGAATTCTGATTTGAATACAAGTTGGAGACAAAAGATAAGATGATTAAACAATAGAATAAGGAGTATGGATAAGCCTATATAAATTGTGGGCAACCTTAACCAGGTCAACCGTGACTTAATGAATAAGATCGATGTTGATTTTCTGGGGTAAATCTACATTCGGTCTCAAGAGATAAAATTCGGAATAATAAGAGATACTAGCATCTAAACCGAGGATATAGAAAACTTCGGTGAATCAATGCTTTTTGTATAGGAGTTTCACCCCTTTACAAATCATTCAGAGGTTGGCGAGACCGCCGGTCTATTACAGAGATCATTCGAAGTGGAGTTATGGGATACTCCAGAATCAAGAAGACACGAATAGTGGAGGATAGGAATGGACTTGGAACCGAAGGGAACGTTCCAAAATTCAAAGGAAACCGAATCGAAGAAGAAGGAATTCAAGTTCGAACGAAAGTGATTCTGTAATTAAACTTACTCTATATGCTGAGTTTGCCTAAAACCAGAGCTCTGATACCAACTGTAACGACCCGATATTTTCAACCATTCGCATCCGCACATGTCGGACTTGAATTGCTCAAAACACCGTGTTGTAAATAAAAATTTGGCAAAACTCGGAATATACAGTAAATAAATCATCACAGATCACAGACATAGAGTAATATAATGCAACGGAAATAAAGAAATAGTAGTTCATGAAGTTACTATATAAATACATCAGAGTTAAGTAAGATACAATAGGAATACCAAGATACAACAGGAGTAACAGTATGATAATCAGGTACAACTTAGAATACAACTGGAATCAACTGGATAACAATATGAATAGATATCTCGATCTTCAAAGCAAAACTCCAGCTCCAATGGTGAGTCTCTAATGCTGTATCACTCAGTCTGACCCGAGCGTAAAGCAAAACACAAAACACTCGAGTTTGGACATACATACTTATACAATGTAAACCAACTCAAGTGAACTGTAATAAAGGGTACAAGTAACTTAAAGAATGCTTGGGATCGCCCATTCTTTAAGGATCCGTTAAACTATCTACTATGTAGTAATATTCGCTATTATAATAATGTCTAATATAAAATAAACATACTTTTTAATAGCGTCAAAGGGTTACCCATATAGCCCTTAACACGTAATAGTCCCAGTAGTCAAAGGGTTACCCATATAGCCCTTAACACGTAATAGTCCCAGTAGTCTATCCAGTATTATCATACTCCCAAAATGGGGGCTACCCTCGATACTCCACAGGCTACGAGAGAAATCATAACTCGTAGTAAAGCTCGATATGGTAGGTGACACGGCACACAAGGCAATGCCAGGGTAGATATACCAATTACGCACACGGACTGATGGAAACGCATAGCAGCCACTACCGCTCCACCTCGGACAACACTCCCAAATGAAGGGGTGCACCCAAACAATCACAAAGTAATAGAATGGTATCAAAGAAGTGCGTCTGATAAGAGGTCTACCTCATTGGCACGAGATCGCTCCTGTTTTAGCCACCTTATGCCAACTCACGGGAGTTGGATCCATGTATATACCTTAGGATCGTCACCACCATCCTACTTCATTCTGGAAACTCCACCGCGTACACAGTTGTCAAAGTGGTTTTCGGTATCGACAGAGAGTTTATTCATACCTGATCCCGTTCTCTTTAACAAACAATCGTTATTATAACCCATGGTTATAATTTTTAAATAATATTTTATACTTAAAAGTAGAATATCATTTCAAATCCAAATCTTTATCAAAATAAAGATTAAATCAATTCCAAACAATTTCAATATATTTAAAATATCATATCATTTCAAAACTTCATTTCAAATCATTTCAATATATCAAAATATCATATCTTTCCAAAACTTAATTTCAAATCATTTTAATATATCAAAATATCATATCTTTCCACAACTTCATTTCAAATCATTTTAATATATCAAAATATCATATCCTTTCAAAACTTCATTTCAAATCTTTTTAATATATCAAAATATCACATCTTTCCAAAACTTCATTTCAAATCATTTTAATATATCAAAATATAATATCCTTTCAAAACTTCATTTCAAATCATTTTAATATATCAAAATATCATTAGAGTTCAAATCTAAATATTCAACTTTAAATACTCTTTAAATTTAAAGATATCATTCATTTATTATCATTTTAAGTCACCTTTTAAATACTTTATATTTCAATCAAAATAATTCATTTAAACAATTTAAAAGTATAATTATTATACTTTCAAATCAAGTATTCAATTACGAAAGTTTTAAACTATTCTGAGTTCATTTACTAAGTTAAAAACCATAAACATTGAAAATTTCAGCCTTTCACAGCATTCAGAAAAAGCTGTTTATAAGTTATACTTGAAAACATTTTAATTCAGCAAAGACAGCATTTAAAAATGCTGTTAAATCTTAGTTTTAGTTGAAATTTAGTTTAAAACAGCAAAGGCAGCATTTCCAGAAATGCTGTAATAGCTCAGGTTTCAAATTAAAGGGTTTCATTAAATTCAGCAAAGACAGCAGACCACTACAGCAATTACAGAACTGCTGTAATAGGCCTTTATCAAGTTTTTAGCCTTTTAATTTACTTCAGCAACTACAGCATTACAGAACTGCTGTAATAGCCTCTTATTTAAGTTTTAGTTCATTTACAGAAATCATAACATTTCTGAATGCTATAAAAAGTAATTTCCAGATTTTAGTGTATTTCCAGCAAATAACAACCTTCAATATTAAACCTTTTAAACATTATAAAAATCATATTTTGACATTCAAAAATGTTCATTAAAATTACTCTTTTAATTTATGATTTTTATAAGAAACGTTTACAGTAAAATCCAAATTTCCAATAATTTTACTTAACAAATCCAAATGTACAGTTTTCCCATTTTTACCTTTTACAATTTATTAACACTTACATTTTCAAATTACCATTTCACAAATTAAACTAAATTTTCAATTTTATTTAATTAACTTAAACCTTTAATAAAAACCAAATTCACATTTCCAAGTCAAGTTATATTTTAAAATTACACTTTTAAGCATTCATTTATTTAACCATTTTAATACATAGAAAACTCAAAAACACTTTATTAAATCATTTAAATTCAAATTCAAATCAAATTATCTTATTTACCATTTTCCAAATATAATTAAATTTCCATTTTATTTATATAACTTAAATATCATTTTAAAACCAAAATTCCAAATTTCCAAACTTAAGTTATATTTCAAAAATTCACTTTTACCATTCATTTAAATTACATTTTTAACTTCTAGAAAATCCAAATTTCTTTATTTAAACATTAAAAATCCAATTTAAATCAAATTTTCATAATTTTACACTTTTAAAAATATTTAAAATATTCAAAATACTTTATAAAAATAACCACGGGCCTGTATATAGTTTTCTAACCTAGGTCAAGTGATATGGATATGTATCATTTCAATCCACAGTTTAAAAACAAAAATCCGGGTTCTATCATTTCAAACCCGCAATCCCAAGTTAAAATAAAATAAATAAAAACCGTTCAGGCCTATCATTTCAGCCCATAACGATTTTTTCCTATTCTAAAGTCCGTTCAGGTATGTATCATTTAACCCATAGTGATTCCTATACTAACAGGGAACTTGCAGTGTGATAAACAAATATAAATGAACATTTAACAACATATATCAGTAACAGATGATATGACAGATAAATAAACAGGTTTAAGATCATATAATATATAACATAAGCAGGTATAACATAACATAA
Source organism: Allium fistulosum (assembly GCA_030737815.1). Classification (NCBI taxonomy): domain Eukaryota; kingdom Viridiplantae; phylum Streptophyta; class Magnoliopsida; order Asparagales; family Amaryllidaceae; genus Allium; species Allium fistulosum. The sequence goes on from CM060902.1 coordinate 102,280,749, forward strand.
TATTCTACACATTCAATCGTTGTCAATTCACATTTGCATAAGTATAAATGTCAGGTGAGATTTACTCACCTTTTTGCGCTGGAGATTGCAATACAAATGACACAAACGGATTCCCAAAGGCACGATGACACAACAATAGATTCAAGTGGATGAGAATCAAGCTAAAGATCTTGTCACAACCCATAACAAACCAAAATAAAGTTATAATTCAATACAACATTACATTGAAATAACTTTGAAACAAAATGCAATATGAACACAATATCCTTTGCCTTGTTTTCTACAATTGCTAGAACGTCCTAGGGGTTGCTTTGGCTCAAGTTTGGACAAGTTTTGGTTCAGGTTTGGGTTTATGGATGCACGGCTAACAAGGCATAGATGTGGAGGAGGTTACAATATAGGGATATGAAGGGACTAGTCAACATAGAGGAGTTTTGGTCAATACTTTGGCTCGGCCAAGGAGTGTGTGGGCTCGGTCATATGCAAGTCAGATTTGGACAGTAGTAATGGGTGATGGTTAGTGGTCAAAACAATGTGGTGGTGGAGGCTATGGTGGTGGCCGTGGAGGTAGATGAAGGTGGTGAAGCATGTGGTGGCTAGTATGGGTGTTTCAAGGCATGTTTGCATAGTTTTGGTGGAGTTTTGCTTCATGGTGGGTCTCGGTGTGACGCCCCACCTCTATGCTCACAATAACAAATATTATTGCAAGGAATAATGTCTGCTATTGCGAAGAATAAGGCTTGTTAGAAGCAACCATCCGTAAGTTATGCCTTAGACGAGCATTGATTACATCGATAGGAGTTATATAACTTACTCCCAAAGATATAGATTCAATCCAAATCTAAAACGAAACTACGGTGGCTAAAGAAAAATCCAGAATAACTCATAATAACAACAACATTGATAGTATAATCACATCAGAACAGAAATATCATATATATAGCGGAAGACAAGTCTGGAATACATGCTATAACAATCGATAGTTCACATGAACCAAATACACATATACATGTCATCAACATACATGAGACGAGAATCAATAAACCAAAAGAACTCCTCGAAGGCTAGACAAAAGATGATGTGAGATCCCAAAAGCTGAAGCTGCAACGGAAACAGAGATAGAGATTACCCTGAAATAACTCGGTCTGACCCGAGTATTATTTAAAAGAAAATAATAAACGGATCAGTCTAATTTATTCTTATAAGTGAATGCATCATAAACAACATCAAAGCAAAATAATAATAATCTCGAATGAGACTATTCAACATAAGAAATCTACGTAGTTTAAATGAAGCAATCACATCTAACTCCATCAAAATCAACTTTCAAATTCACAATTGAATTCAAAACAACAATTCACAAAATCTAGAAATCAAAAATAGATAACTAGAAAAATCAGCATAAAAGTGGATCGATCCCATCATATGGCGAGTCTAAGCTACGCCGCACGTGCATCAACATATGGCCGAAGCCTACCAAGTACTGTCATCATAATTTTGGTGCCCAACAAATGACCCGAAGGTCCAACATATGACCCAAAGGTCTAGTACTGGTAAATGACCCGAAGGTCCATCATAGTGGCTCGAAAGCCCAACAAAAATCATCAAAATCATCAAACATCAAATATTTCAATTAACGAGTCCGGAATTAACCGAAATAGTAAAAGTATGGTTCCATACTCCACACTTTTGCTAAATCGTTTAAATCTCTTCATCGTTTCCTTGAAAGTGGAAAATTGTGTATTTTATATAATAACATTTTATGTTCTCAAACGGACAAGTCCGGAATTAAGCGAATCAGTAAAAGTAAGGGTTCATAGACCTCAATTTTGCTGAAGCGTTTAAACCGCTTCCTCATTCTTTTGAAAGCGCAAACTATAAATTTTTTGAAAACAATTTCATTTGAAAATGATTTTTAAAACACGTGATTAAAACAGCAACCACGGTAGCAATTTCGACAAGGAAATTGCGCTTCACAAAACACCGTAAAAACGGATATCAAATTAGCGTTGCAGAATAACCGCTTGAAAATTCACTTTAAAATTGACGGTTACTGAAGTCAAAACAACAGTAATTTTCATTCGTCAAAAATATCATCAAAACAACACGCTTCAAAAATATAATACCGGCGTAGAAATTCCGTTATAAAAATAACGGCAACAAAATACGTTTTAAAATGAAACGCCGGTTCAATGCAAATTTAAATAGTATTCTGCACTACTATACTTTCATCAAATATTTTACTGCCCACTTGCACAAATGAGATAGGCAACCAATAGATAATTAAATGAATGACTTCTACATGCACGAAATAAAATGCCAAATCAATATGCAAAGATCAAAGATGACTTTGAAACCGGTTTCTTTTCGCATGCTACCCGTTGCACAAAAATGAAATAAACTAATGTATACCTGGCCCATTTTCGTGCATTACATGCATGTATATGTGACCCAAAATGCAAGGTTGACAAAATATAAAACCTGGCAATGCAACTTGGACTTGCTATTGTGCATCACCTGAACAATCCTAATGCTACAGTATAGACATAAAAATGAGATAAACAATAACTAAAAATGGCCTGGGCTTAAAATTTATTTTTCCACGAACGAAACAATAAAAATGATCAGCACCGCACATTGCACAATAGCCTGGACACTACACTTTGTACATGACGAGTTTCCATGCATTTATCACTTGGAACATGCACGCACAAGTGAATAAAATTAGAGTGTTTGGACCAAATTTTTCTATGCATGCACACTAATTAAATATAATGCCTGAAAATGTACACATAATGAAAAGCTTGGACTTGGCAAAAATTAACTTCGTGCTTAATTCATTTGAAAAACTAAATAACTGGACTTTATTTTTGCTTTGGTGCACGTCCAACATTTGCACTATAATAATGCAATTCAAGATGACCTGTGCACACATTTTTAAGTGTCTGGGCAAGCATTTTTCACGCATTGAGAACGTGAATTGATGCAAAGCTATTTTAAAGTATACGAGCGACCGAAGATTTACCCATGTACGATTACAATACAAGGCCAGGGTAATGTAACTCGATACACACACATGAAAGAACCCATGTAAAACAATTTTCCACACACGCAAGTAATGAAACAGAGCAAATCTCTGGCCAATATACTTTGCACACAAAATGAAGTGATGAGTAAATTAGAAATGTGAGTATAAACTCACTTCAAAATTGCTTCAAAACCCAGTTAGCATCAAAGATTCAGAAGAAAGCATGTATTATGACTGCCATTAAAGCTCTTTCTAAGCAACAGGAAGAACGAGAGAAAATGCAGGCTACCAGAATTGAGCAAAATGAAAGTGATGATGGCTACTACAAATTTTTTTTTCAAATGTTGCATATGCCAACAAAAGAATGAACTGGCCTTCACTATGGTACATCTGCATTAAATGCAAAACGTGCTTATGGAAAGAAATAGGACACGGCTAGCATTTTGAAATGATGAGGTGTGTGACAGCACGTTCAATATATATATTTTTTTAAAAACTTATAGGCTGCAACACAAGAGTTCACTACTCTAGAATGGCCCATTTCTTTTACACGTGAAGGTGAAAAGAAGCATAACTCAACTGACTCTGAAATTGATTTGTTTTGAAAATTTATTTATTTATTTTTTTCAAGTCTTAAATTAAAATTTCTATTCAAAATATTTATTGCGACAGTAATTAAATATCACGGTCGTTACAGACTCCCCCCCTTATAAAAATTGCGTCCCCGCAATTTTTACACCAGAAGCAGTCAATAACACAAATAATATCACAACAAAGATTAAAATAGAAAAGATAGATCAATAATGCTCACCCCCACCCGACGAGGAGAGAAAACCAGGATAAGAACGCTCGATGAATTCTCTGGTTTCCCCAGTGCAATCTTTGGGGTTTGCGGACCATTGAATTTTCACAAGCGGGACTTCTTTATTCTGAAGGCGTTTAACCTCCGAAGCTAGCACACGAATAGGATTTTGCACCATAGACATGTCGGGTGAGATCTCAAGATCTTGCAACATATGAGGATCAATAATAGAATTCGAATCTCGAAGACATCGACGAAGATGGGATACATGAAATACGTCAAGAATTTCCGAAAACTGGATAGGTAGCGATACACGATAAGCAATAGGGCCAATGCATTCCGTAATAGGAAACGGTCCAATATATCAAGGAGCCAATTTCCCGGAGCTACTAAAACGCACCACACCCTTCATCGGAGAAACACGAATGAATACAAGATCGCCAACAGAAAATTCCAAAGGCTTCCTACGATGATCGGCATATGATTTCTGCCTATTCTGAGCCTCTTTCATTCTCTGTCTGATAATATCAATCCTCACCGAAGATTCACGAATATAATCGGGGCCGAGAACTAACTTTTCCCCCGATTCCAACCAACAAGATGGTGATCGACAAGGCCTTCCGTAAAGGGCTTCGAAAGGAGCCATACTGATACTGGACTGAAAACTGTTGTTATAAGAGAATTCAACAAGAGATATGTGGTCTTCCCAACTACCACCAAAATCTAGAATGCAAGCTCGAAGGAGATCCTCTAAAACTTGATTCACCCTTTCAGTCTAACCGTTAGACTGTGGATGATAAGCTGTACTGAGATTGAGCTTAGTGCCCAAAGCTTTCTGAAGGCTCTGCCAGAAACCACTAGTAAAAAGCGGATCTCTGTCACTAACAATAGAACTATGCACACCATGAAGTCGAACGACTTCCTTAATAAATAGCTTAACCAACCAAGGAGCAGTCCGATTGGACTTGATAGGAATAAAATGGGCTGATTTGGTCAATCTGTCAATAATCACCCAAATAATAGTATGGCCCAACCTCGAACGAGGTATACCATCAATGAAGTCCATGGAAATCTGATCCCATTTCCATAATGGAATCTCAAGAGGCTGCAAAAGACCACTGGGACGTTGGTGTTCTGCTTTAACAAGTTGACAAGTCATGCAACGACTTATATAACTTGCAACATCACGCTTCATACCCTCCCAATAGTATAAGCGTTTCATATCAGCATACATCTTACTACTACCCGGATGGATAGTATACTTAGAACGATGACAGTCCTCGAGAATGTCATTTCTAAGATTAGAAACATTAGGCACGACCAACCTACCCTTTTTCCGAATACAACCATGAATATCAATATCGAAATCCTTCAGATCATCACTTCGGGATTCCGATTTACAACTCTGAATAAGATAAGCAATATGTGGATCTTGTTTCTGGGCATCGGCAACACGATCAAACAAACTAGGACGAGCTTCCATGCTAAATAAAAGCACGGGAGAATCAGAAACTGAAGGATAGTCTCTAATATCACAAGGAGATAAAGCTTCCAATATACTCCACTCTCCAAGCATCATGGAAACAACAACCTGCTGCTTGCGACTAAGCGCATCAGCAACTCGATTACCCTTACTAGGGGTATACTGAATATCGAAATTATATGAAGCAAGAAATTCGAGCCAACGTTGTTGCCTCATATTAAGCTCTTTCTGAGTAAATAGATACTTCAGAGATTTGTGATCAATAAAGAGAATAAAACGCTTGCCCAACAAATAATGTCGCCAAATCTTTAAGGCAAAGACTATAGCGGCTAACTCCAAATCATGGGTAGCATAACGAATCTCATTAGGCTTTAGTTGTCTAGAAGCATATGCAACTACTATATCCTTTTGCATGAGAACAACACCGAGTCCATAACCACTGGCATCGGTATAAACAACAAGATCAAGATTCCCTTCGGGAACCACTAAGATAGGAGCATGAGTAAGGAGATCTTTTAACTTCAAGAAGGAATTTTCACTACAACAAAAAGTTTCTTTTATAGCGGCATATAGCCGCTATTAATCACAACCATAGCGGTTTGATAAGCGCTGTATATCGACATGTTATAAAAAACTGTTGAATATTTATAACACAAAATATGCTGCTATGGTTGAGCTTAGTTTTATAACGCAAATTCGCCGCTATGGTAGGTTAATTCAATAGCTCATTATAGCCGCTATAATACAACTAAATCTCAACGGAATTGGAAATCTTTATAACACCATTTTGCCGCTATAAAAGATTTATTCAATAGCTCATTATAGCCTCTATAATTATAAAGGCATTTTACCCAATATTTTTGGATGTGGCTGTATCAAGCTTTTTACCAGACATTGCAAATATGCTCAAAATTACACAAGCTCCTAACTGCAAAATAAAAACTGGACGAAAGAAAATTGTATCTACAATAAACATGTGATTAAATGAACATCAAGCCAGAAGAAGACCTAGGAAAGAGACATGTAGAAAGCAATGAACTAAAAAATTAAAGTCTGCAAAGATAAAATACTGATCACAGCATTCTATCAAAGTTTATAACAAAACACAACAAACTAAATCCCGTATTTACATAGTCTGCCACATGTAAGTTCGGATATATCACAATAAAATGCTAAGAGAAACACGAAGAAAAGACCCGGCATTATACTGGCAAAATAGCAAAGAACTTCAAGATCTCTTCTTCCTTTTCTTCTCTTCTTCAGATTTCTGACTTGCATTCTTCAACTGCAAACATATTTCATATCAATGAATAGTTAATATTAATATGCCAAAAAGAGTGGAAAACATGGCAAAACTCTCAAACGTACCATTATGGCAAGAATGCGGACAAGAACACCAGCAAAATCAACAAAAAGGACCAAAGCATGCATAACATAGTCAAGATCACCAAGGTGCGCCGTCTCTATTATGTACTGGGTGTCAAACACAATGTATCCTAGAAACACAAGTAGCCCAAAGTATAGCTGTAACAAACAAACAAACAAAATTTATATGTATTAGACAGTGAATGATGACGAGCTGTTGTGCATGGTAGGTACTTGGTTTTGATAAGCATCATGAGAACTGGCTGCATGTAAGCGAGCAGTGCAGGGTGGTAGGCTTGAGGTGAGCAGAGGATTATATAGGCAGCTTGAAACTGAAATTGCATGCATTGAGGTACAATTCAGAATTAGGATTTGTAGTCATGCTAGGGCTGTACGAGTAGGGGATAAAGCTAGAAGGTAAGGATAAAGTTACACTACAAAATTTCTAAACCAACTTCTATGTCGTCAAGCTAGCATGCAAGATAGCTTTAGACAAAAAATGGACGTTTTATAGTTCGACAATCCACTGGTCAAATATCGTCCACCATTGAAAATCTATATTATTGCTTTAATTTACTATATTTTCTATCACTATATATACGCACAAGCGTGCTTATATATCATGAGTACTCTTTTCAGCTATAGTTTATTTACTATGATTCTAATTGTTATTTCAGTCATCAAAATTTTATGTAAGTCAAGCTAATTTTATTCAATTTTTTAATATTAGTTAATTTATATTTATTATTATTACTTTTATTTTATTATAAACTAAGTTAATTTTGATATAGTGTAGTAATTGATTATACTAGGCAGCTCGTAGTGGAAGAAAGTAAAAAAAAGTAAATAACAATATGAAAAGGTTGTTGGTAGTAATAATAAAATTTGCAAATCATAAGTATGCTTCATTCTTTATGGTGGTATGTTGTTAAATCATTGACTAATGAGTCAATGAATGCAAAGAACTAAATCATGTGAGCTAGTTGAGAATCTGAAGTTGTATGAATGATTCGATTTGTAATAGTTTGTAACAAAAGGAATATGTATTGCTTTATTATTTAGATGCAAAAGAGTTGTACAAAGAAATGATACAGTACAAAGTCTAACAGAGATTACATTATATATACAAAGTATTGGGCCTAATATATAAAAGTCCATGATCCAAATAGTATCTAAGGAGAAGTTGTGACCATACGATGAAACGGGTGGCTGAGATGCAGAAGTGAAGGAGTAAGCGGATTGATAACCGGTTGGAGCAAAAGCACACTTCACTTAATTCCCCCCTTCAAATCCGAGCTAGGGTTTGCCAACAAAAGAAAAATAATGGCGGCTCCCTTCTTCTTTTTGTCTCAAGACGGAATTTTTAAGATGAAAAAGACAGTGTCCATCTTCAAACTTCATGCTTTATTCAGGAATAAATATGTCCCTTCGAGATCTTTGTTCAGGATTAGCTTCGTCAACATTAAGCTCCTCTCTTAATTTTATGAAGCCTGGTTTTGACAGCGGCTTTGTAAGTATATCTGCTTTTTGGTGCTGCGTTGGTATGTATCCAATCCCTAGTTTTTCTTTGATTACTTGTTCTCTGATAAAGTAGAGATCTAATTCAATATGCTTAGTCTTTGAATGAAGAACTGGATTGGAAGTTAGAGATATAGCACTAACATTATCGCACCAAATTATTGCCTTTTTGTTTTGCTTGATATTAAGTTCGCTTAACAGTGATTCTAACCACATAACTTCAGTTGCCGCACTAGCCACACTTCTAAACTCTGCTTCTGTACTAGATCTGGACACTGTGCTTTGCTTTCTTGCACTCCATGATACGGGATTTTTTCCCAGATAAATGCAATAGCCTGATGTAGATTTCCTATCATCAGTATCTGTACCCCAGTCTGCGTCTGCATAAGCATTTATATTGAGTGAATGACTTGATTTTAAGATGAGACCTTGATTTATAGTTCCTTTGAGATATCTAAGTATTCTTTTGACGGCTTTCCAGTGATTATCCAATGGGTTTTGCATGTATTGACTGACTTTATTAACACAGAATGATATGTCTGGCCTTGTTATAGACACATATTGAAGTGCACCCACTATACTCCTGTATTGCTTTTGATTTTGAATTGCTTCACCCTTATATCTTGATAATTGATGATTTGTAATCATTGGTGTTGGTAAAGGATTTGCTTTGTCCATTTTGGCTCTTGTTAATATTTCTGAAATGTACTTTCTTTGATTAAGATGTATCTCTAATTTTGAAGTTCTTTGAACTTCAATTCCTAGAAAGTAATTTAGATCACCTAGATCTTTGATTGAGAATTCTGAGTTGAGCATTGCAGTGATATTTTCAATTTCCTGTACACTGCTTCCTGTAATTACAAAATCATCAACATAAATTAGGATATAAGTGGTAGCAATATCATTAATCTTAGTAAATATGGAGTTGTCAGATTTCAACGATTTGTATCCATATTTCATTAGAGCTGACTTGAGCTTATCAAACCAAACTCTTGGAGCTTGTTTTAAGCCATAGATAGCTTTATTAAGTTTGCACACTTGTTGCTTGTCAGATTTCTGAGTAAATCCTTTTGGTTGCTCCATAAATACTTCTTCCTGCAAAACACCATTGAGAAATGCATTATTAACATCTAATTGTTTGATGCTCCAATTTCTACTTAAAGCAATGGTTAGTATAAATCTAATTGAGGATGGTTTCACAACAGGAGAGAAAGTTTCTGAAAAATCAAATCCATGCTGTTGTGAGTAACCCTTAGCAACTAACCTTGCTTTATATTTAGAAATTGAACCATCTGCATTTTTCTTTAATTTAAAAGTCCATCTGCACCCAATTATATTTTTGTTATCTGGTCTCTTTACCAGATCCCAAGTTTTTTTGTTGATTAGAGCATTGTACTCTTCCTGCATAGCTGCTCTCCAATTTTTATTTTGAGTAGCTTCTATGTAGGAAGAGGGTTCATTTTGAACAATAATGTTGTTCATAATTTTTGGTTTGTAGATACCACACTTTGCTCTAGTTAACATTGGGTGAATATTGGTGCTATCTCTGACACTACTGTCAGAGTTATTGTTACTACAGCTCATAATATCATCACTGATGACTTGATCACGATTTGAGCTACAAGTTCCTTGAGCATTTTGATTGTTGCTGATATCTTCATTTGTAGTCTGTTCTTGATCAGATTCTCTATCAGCCATGGGTGTGTTGAGAGTCTGTGATGATCTTGTCCCTTAGAGGCTGAGCTGAGGGCTGCATCTCAAACTCTTCAGGTAGATCAGGAATCACGAATCTTGGATTCCTTACCTTTTCAGTAGTTTTAATTTCTGTACTACTGTATGGGAATACTTGCTCATTAAATCTTACATGTCTAGATATATAAATTTTTCCTTTGTTATCTATACACCTATACCCCTTTTGTTTGTTGCTGTACCCTAAGAATGTGCAAGGAGTAGATCTGAAGTCTAACTTGTGTGTGTTATAAGGTCTTAAATAAGGAAAACATTGACACCCAAATATTTTTAAGTGCTCATAATCTGGTTTAACTTTAGTAAGTACTTCTTGAGGACATTCAAAATGAAGAACCTTTGTGGGAAGTATATTAATTAAGTGCACAACAGTGTTGAATGCTTCTGGCCAAAATTTTATAGGCATAGAAGCTTGTGCTAGTAAAGTTAATCCAGTTTCTACAATGTGCATATGTTTTCTTTCAATAATTCCATTTTGTTCAGAGGTGTAAGGACATGTTGTCCTATGATTAACACCTTTCTTTTCAAAATAATTTTTTAAAGGTAAAAATTCTTTTCCACCATCTGACTGAAAAGTGCACACCTTATTTCCAGTCATATTTTCTACTTTGTTGATAAATTGTATGGTTATATTACAAGTTTCAGATTTAGACTTCAGCATATATATCCAAACAAATCTTGAATAAGCATCTATAAAAGATATGTAATACTTATAACCATAATCAGAACTAATAGGTGCTGGCCCCCATAGATCACTAGCAATTAATTCAAGGGGTCTTGTGTAAAGTGTTTGAGAATCTGGAAATGCTAATTTATGACTCTTTCCCAATTGACAAGAGGTGCAAAAATATGAATCAGAATTATCATTAAAAGAAATTTTATTACTACTCATTATATGTTTTACAACTTTTATACTGGGGTGTCCCAGTTTTCGATGCCACAATTCAAACTTGCTACAGTTTTCAGTATTCCTAACAACATTCAATACATGAGTATTTTCCCTATTCTCAGAAATTTGTGATTTTGACAGATCAAAACTGTATAGTCCATTATTTTCTTTACCCTGCAAGATAATTTCTTGAGTTAGAATATCTTTAACTATGCATGTGTCAGGATAAAATTCGAAATAGACTTTATTATCCTTTGCAAATTGGGAAACACTCATTAGATTTTTTTTAATTGAGGGAACCCTTAGCAAGTTTTTTAACAGAAGTCTTTGTTTGGGTCCATGTAAACTAGCATTTCCAGTGTGTGTAATGTGTACAGTTTTACCATTACCAACAAAAAGATTTTGTGTACCTTTGTATTCTTTGTTTCCTAAGTTCAGATTGTTGAGATTATTGGTCACATGATTAGTTGCCCCTGAGTCTGGGTACCAGCAGTCATCACCAGTGTCATTATTTGTTGAAGTTTCAGTATTCAGAATTTCTGTTTGAGTTGAACTGCAGTCTTTTGGTGTAGTGACTAGATTTACATTTGCACTGCCACCTTGTTGAGAGGGAGTGTAGTTTTTGTTGAATCTAAAATAGCATTTGTTTGCTCCATGACCGTACTTTTGTTGTTGCTTCTACCTCCTCTTCTTCCTCTGCCTGTTGAACCTCCTCTTTGAAAGTTGTTGTATTGGCCTTTTGTATTTGAGTTTTGTTTACCTTTGTTGAAAGTGTAGTTGACAGAGATATCTGAACTCATGCTTTTATTATGTTCTATCCTTCCTTCATGAGAGAGGATGGTAGAATAAACGAACTGTAAGGAGGGTGTTGGTTCCATGGTGGAGATGATAGCCACAACAGCTTCATATTCACTGTCTAACCCACTGATTATATGTAGAACTTGTTCAGATTCAGGAACCTTGTGACCAGCAGAGGCTAGTTGATCACATAGGTTTTAGATTTTAAGCAGATATTCATTCATTGTCATGTCATTCTTTCTGATACTCTGCAATTGTCTTTTGTGATGCATGATCCTTGCAGATGATTGAGAGGTGAAATTTCTTTCAATTGTGGTCCAAACTTCTTGTGCTGTTTTGCATCCAATAAGTTGAGGCAGAATAGATGCACTTATGGATGACTTCATCCATGCACATACAAGACTATCTTGTCTTTGATGTGCAGTGTAATCTTGATTAGACACCAGTTTGTCTTCATTATTTTTGACAAATTTTGGTGGTGTTATTCTTGTACCAAGTATGTAATCTTCTAACCCATATCCTCTAATTGATGTTTCTACTTGCAATTTCCAGAGCAGGTAATTTGATTCATCCAGTTAAATGGATATCATCTGGCTCTGGGGTTTAATGATTGCCTTCATCAGATCATTCACAGAATCAGATTGTGGCTGGCTTTGAAAAACTCTTGAGCTAGAAAACTGTGGGCTAGCAGCATCATCTTGATCTACCATGATGAACACACAGATTTGAAAAATCTAAAGAGACAGGTATGTAAATTCCTAACTGGAGCTTTCTTTGAATTGAGGCTTTTCAAGAAAATTTTCCTGTGTTGAATCTTGATGGTATTCTGAGAACTTGAATGATGATTTCTTTGGTTTCTTCGGTTTCTTGTGACTGTGTTGTTTTCTGATGAGTTTTTTACTATGCCCTTGATTCAACTGGAGGATTTTCTTGATATTTTTGATCAGAATGCTCTTTAAAGTATGGAATTTTGCTTTCTTTGATAAACTGATGCAGCCAGACAGATGTGCTGGCGATGCACTGTTTATCTGAGAACAGCTATAACTCTCAGATGAAAGAATTCTGAATTCTTGATGGGAGGAGTCCACGTGATGAAGATTTTCTGATGGACTCAAAAATGTGATCGATGTTGACGGCTTGTACGAACCTTTGCTCTGATACCAAGTTGAGAATCTAAAGTTGTATGAATGATTCGATTTGTAATAGTTTGTAACAAAAGTAATATGTATTGCTTTATTATTTAGATGCAAAAGAGTTGTACAAAGAAATGATACAGTACAAAGTCTAACAGAGATTACATTATATATACAAAGTATTGGGCCTAATATATAAAAGTCCATGATCCAAATAGTATCCAAGGAGAAGTTGTGACCATACGATGAAACGGATGGCTGAGATGCAGAAGTGAAGGAGTAAGCGGATTGATAACCGGTTGGAGCAAAAGCACACTTCACTTAATTGAGCATAATAGGAAGTTGTCTAAATAGCCAGTGAACTTACTAAAATAGTACTTTCAAAGGTCTAAGTTATCAAAGTTATCAGTACCTTAATTATTTGTGCATCCAACCCCTTATGCCTTAGCCACAACACCCGCCCAATATCAATAATTTCTTTGCAAATGAAACCAAAAGAAAACCTTTCACCTGGTTGCATGTCTTTTATAACTTTCTCAACTTCTTTCTTTGAATCCAGATGTGCCGCCTCACTGCATTATATAGGGCAATGAAAAAAATAAACTCCGGTAAATATTTAATATTTAATAAGTTGGCAGTGGTTCATCTACCGTTGTATTTGTGAAGATGTACAGGTCATTCAATGTGTTTCTAAATAGTTAGAAATTTTAGACTTTGTTTAAAACTGCAAATAAATTAAAATTTGTAGACATGACAATTAAAATTTTCCTGATATGTCTATAATAGCATGTACATTCATACTAAAAATATATTTATATACATATTAAAGGGTTGACGAGAGACACATGAATGGTAAAAACATACATATATAGATATAAAATAAAAATGGGTGGATAGTAATGAAATGTTATTATTACATTACACTGAATAGCCATACGTTATATGGTTAAAAAATGTTTTTTTCCCCTTTCTAATTTCTTTGTTCTTTTATGTGTATGAAGTGGACTGCCAGCATGATTAAGACAAATGCATTGAATGGAATCCAGAACAGATAATCAACCTTTTAAGGCATACTGTAAATTACTTTCTATTGATAATTTAAAAGTGGTGAGTTAATATTATGTTTTAATTTATATATTGTAGATTGAAATGCGAAAGTTCACAACAAGAACAATGGGTTGCTTTTGCATAGCAAGAACAATGCAACTGATTCACGGGTCAAATACGAAGGAGCTAGTTGCTTTTTACCTGCCTGGCTAATTAGCATTTTACCCAACTATAAAGATGAAGTTTTGATCGCCACTTAGACTTCAGTGACGGACTCTTATAATAAAATCAACAGCAATAGAAAAAGTTATGGTAGACTGGTAGTGGTAAATAAAAAAAATATAAATTATAATAAAATGGAGCTGAAATTTGACTCCTAGCTAATGAAAGTAATTAATAAATACAAAAGAAATTTAGGGTTTTCCTCAGCCATGGGGGAAAATCTATCTCCTCACAGAAATCTCCCTCATCTTTCTTCCTCTAACCTTCTAAACAGACCTCCTGAATCTCACATCAGAGAATCAAACAATGGAATCATCATAGATAAAGATGGGTTTCAGTTGGTTCAGTCTAGATCACAGAAGAAACGTCAGCCTATGTTGAATGAGTATCAGAGAAATTCGCGGGGCAGTTATTCTCAAACAAAGAAGACAAATGGTCAGAATTCAACCATTCCTCCTCTGAATTCAAGAAATCAATCGTACCCACCAAAGAAACCCACAAATTTTTCTCTAAATAAGACACAAGGGCAAAGATCTTGGGCTGAAATCGTTTCTGAGCAATCTAAAGAACCTAACAATGATGAATGCAATCTTGAAACTATTGCTCCGATCAAAATCAACAGTAAAAAATTCGGTTTGATTAAAGAATCTGTTTGCAAAAGAGCAATAGATTGTTGGAGTAATTCGATCTTAGTTTATGTTGTTGGAACCAAACCGTATTATACATATTTCAAAGCTTACATTCAACGTGTTTGGAAACCTGTTGGAGAATTCGAAATTTTCACCAGAGAAAACGGATTTTTTATTGTTAAATTCAAAGAAGTTCAAGATTGCGATTCGATCATTCAGAATGGCCCATACTTTTATAATGGAAAGCTCATCATAATGAGAAGATGGTCTGAGTCCCTTAATATGGATAGGGATCTCCTTAGTACGATGCCGATATGGGTTAAGCTACCCAATGTTAATCTCAAACTTTGGGATCGCGAAGCCTTCAGCGTAATGGCTAGCATTATTGGAAAACCCATTAAGATGGATGCAGCTACAACCTTGAAAACGAGATTGAATTATGCTCGTCTTCTGGTGGAGGTATCTGCAAATGATGAACTTCCTCAAGAAATAAATCTTACGTTATATAATGGAGAAAACATCACCCAAAAGATTGAGTATGAATGGGTTCCACCGAAGTGTAGTATCTGTAAATGTTTTGGACACATCAGAGAGCAATGTGTCACTGAACAAAGATGGATACCCAAAGCTCTCAATCAAAATAAAGAAATAGTCATTGACCAAGAAAATGATGCTGATACAACTCTTCTAAATTCGCATCTCAACAAAGAGATATCGGAAGAATCCAATATTCAAAAAAATAAAAATCGAATCAACCAGAATGGTATCATACTCGATCAAAAAACATCATCTCTTTTGCTCACTGATCAAGATGATCAGATCCTTGCTGAGGAAGTTCATCATACTGGGAAAATAATAGAAAATTTAAAAGACAATTCTCAATGCAGATCTGAGGAGGGAATATATAGTAAAGAGGTCTTTAACTCCGAAATCCCCCCAATTTCAGAGTCATGTTTAATTACAAACAATCATGAGAATATCACTATCAATGTTCAGCCTCTGTACGCCAATCAAAGTCCTGAAGTCACTATGGAGAGCGAACCACCACCAGTTATAGCTGCAGAAGTTGAGGACAATGGTGGCATCCACTCAACCTTGCCTCGCAATACTGAGGAGTTTGACATCTCTCGTATTATAATCCCAGAAAGTTACATTGCAACTTCCTCTGATAATGTTATGGAGGAACCTGAGAAGCAATTCGATATATCAGAACTTCATATTCATAAGACTAAAGCTATAGGAAAATACAAAAGCATGGGTAAAGAGAAGAAAGCTTTTGGGCAGAAATACATATCAATCAATCCTGACTGGAATGAAATGACCACAAGGCTAAAAGCTAAGAGATCAGACAAAAAGAGGAAAGGTAAGGGTAGCAGTGTCTCAGGTTCGATCTGAAACTCTGTTTCATTTTGTTCTACCTTTTATTATTTTTTATGACTATCATAGCCTGGAATGTTAGGGGGATGAATTCCCCTGCTAAACAAACTGATATTTTAAATATGGTTAGTATTTACAAACCTTCTGTAGTTGCCCTTATTGAAAACAAAATGGATAACAACAACACAGAGAAATTCTGTTTCAAGCTTTCTAATAACTGGAAATCTGTTAACAATAATGACTGTGGCAGTAAAGGTAGAATCCTTGTAATTTGGGATTCTAATATCTGGAATTTAGTTAATGTTAATAAAGATACTCAATTTATTGATTGCAATTTCAAAAATGTTGGTGGGTTTTCCCTGCAGAGTACCAATATTTATGGTAGTAATTTCGAAAATGAAAGAAACAGTCTTTGGTATAGATTAAAAGCCCTAAGTCATAGCTATGATTTCCCTTGGATTATCTTGGGTGATTTTAATACTGTTTTTCATGTTAAGGAAAAATTTGGTGGTAATAAAATTCCCCTCAGTAAGCTTGATAAAATTAATAAATTTTTACTTGAATCTGGGCTTATTGAGCCCAATGTGATTGGCAATAAATATACTTGGAAATCTGGGAAGGAGAAAAATATTCATTGTAAGCTTGATAGAGTGTTAATCAATGACAAATTTTGTAATTCTTTTCCAAATTTCTGTTGTTACTCTATTGAGCAAAATACTAGTGATCATACTCCTTTATTGATAAATTTTTTCCAAAACCAATCTATTACTTATAATAATCCTAAGGCTGCTCCTTTCAGATTTAAAAATGGTTGGGTCTTAAACAGTGATTATAATGATATTGTAAAAGATTGTTTTGCTTTTTCTAATACTGGTTCCTATCAGGCCCAGTTTAGCAAATTTCTTAAAAATACTAAAACCACTATTAAAAATTGGAATAAGGCTAACTCTAATAATAATGACTGTTTAAAGAATTTAAGGGAAGATGGGAAAATTTTACAAAAGCTTGCTGATGATAACCCTGGTAGCACTGAAATTATTGACAAATTCTTTTCTAATCAAGCTAAACTGTCTCATGAACTTTATATTAACACTATTAATCACAAACAGAAAGCTAAAGTTGATTGGCTTACTAAGGGGGATGAATGTACCAAATTTTTTCATGCTAAAATGAGTTGCAGAAAACATGTCAACAATATTGGTAAAATCATTGACAGTAAAGGGGAATGCATTAATAGCATTGAAAAAATTGTCAAAGAAGCTATTAATTATTATTCACATTTATTTTCCTCTGACCATATTGAAACCAGCTTTCCCTATATTGTCTGTAAAAATGTGTTAAAGGATAATGCTTCTGACATTCTGCTTGCTCCTGTTAACATTGATGAGATTAAAACTATCATTTTTAATGCTGGAGACAATAAAAGCCCTGGTCCAGATGGGTTCAATGCTAAATTTTATAAAGCTCACTGGGATAATATCAAAGATTTTATTTATAATGTTGTTAATGAATTTATGAATGATGGTAAGTTGCTCAAAAGTTTTAATCATACTTTCATTACCTTAATTCCTAAAAATAAAAATCCATCTTGCATTGAAGATTACAGACCTATTTCTTGTTGCAATTTCATTTACAAAATCATTGCTACTATTTTAAGTAATAGAATTAAGCTTTTTCTCCCCTTTTTAATTTCTGAAAATCAATGTGCTTTTATTCCTGGCAGATTAATTTATGAAAACTCTTTGCTTGCTCATGAAATGGTCAGGAATTTCAATTCTAAAAAGGGGGATAATATGTGTCTTAAAGTGGATCTTCAAAAAGCTTATGATAAAGTGAATAGAAATTTTATTATCCATATCATGAGATGCATGAATTTTCCTGATAAATTTTGTAAGTTAATTTTTGAATGCATAAATTCCCCCACTTTCTCGATTTTATTTCAGGGTAAACCTGAGGGTTTTATTAAGAGCTATAGGGGTATTAGACAGGGAGACCCCCTTTCTCCCTATCTTTTTACTTTAGCCATGGAATATTTCTCTATTCTTATTGATATTGAAACTATTAAAAACAATATATCTCCTATTAATAAAGTTCAGCCTTCCATTACTCACCTGATTTATGCCGATGATCTTATGTTATTCTCTAAAGCTAACAAAGATAATGCAGAGGCCATTAGTGAGATTTTTGAAAAAATGTATAATTTTGCTGGGCTTAAAATTAATGAATTTAAAACAAAAGCTTACTTTAGTAAATACTGCAGACATAAAAATGATGTTCTAGAGGTTCTGAAAGTCAATGAAGGTAATCTTCCTATCAAATATCTAGGACTTCCTTTATCGGCCAATCAAATCAAAGATAGTGATTGTGCTTTTCTGATTGATAATATTCAAAGCAAAATGGAAACTTGGTCATGCAAGCTTCTATCCATTGCTGGCAGAATTGAATTAATCAAAACTGTTGTCTATGCTATCATTTTATATTGGTTTCAAACTCACCACATCCCTATTGCTACAATTAAAAAAATTGAGAGCAGATGTGCTGATTTTCTTTGGGGTGGTAAATACCATAAAATTAGTTGGGACAATGTTTGCAAACCTAAAAATGAAGGTGGTCTTGGTATCAGAAATCTTAATGATCTCAGTCTTACTTGCAAATTAAAGCTTTTTTGGAGATTTATTAGTGGAGATTCTTTATGGACCAAATGGATGACTTGTAAATATCTCAAAAATGGTAACTTTTGGACAATTTTACCAAAAAATAATCAATCAAATACTTGGAATCAAATTTTAAAATGCAGAGACTTGGGTAAATCTCTTATTCAAAGAAATTTCAAATCTGGTTGTGAAACTAGTCTTTGGTTTGATCCGTGGTTTCAAAATGACTCTTTTATTAATAGAGTGTGTTGGGATAATCTTGTTATTTGTGGTGAAGCTAAAGCTAATGTTAATGTTATAATCAAAAACAATCAATGGCAGCCTCACCTGCACCCTATTACTAATCCTCATAAAAACTTTATTGCTAATATCCCTTTAGACCCTAATGCAGATAGTGATCATTGGGATTGGTTAGCTAGCATCAATGGTAAGTTCTCCTTTAAGAAAACTTGGGAGCATATTAGAAACAAGCAGCCTACTGTAGAGTGGTACAAGTGCATATGGAACAAAGTGAACAATCCTAAGATGGCTATCTGTACTTATTTTGCTATTAAAAATAGATTGCCAACTCTGGATTTAATCAATAAATGGGGGAGGAATAATCTTTCACTTTGTTCCTTATGCAACTTAGAAAATGAAACTGTCTCTCACTTATTTTTTGAATGCAATTTCAGTTATTACATATGGAGCCAGATAAAAGCTAAGATGAATATAAACAATGTTAGCAGCATGGACTTAAAGCAGATTATCATGGACATCTCCAAACATTTCAAAGGAAAATCTCTCGAAAAGATCTTGCTCATGTTCTGATAACCACAGCTGTTTATCATATTTGGAAAGAGAGAAATAATCGTACTCATAACAAGCTTAAGATGTCCAAAGAACAAAGATGGCTGATTATTGATAATGATAGCAGAATCATTCTTCAGAAATCAAAGAAAAAAGTTAAAGACCAAACCAATTTTGACTTCCTAGCGGATCTGTGGAGCAAAGATGCTGGTTGCAAGCATACAGAAAGTTATCTCCTCAATCCGAAGGATCATCTTAACGACTTAAGCTCTCATCAGCAATCTACTCAGAGAGACAATGAGCTTCAAATCTTCAGGCATCGAAGAGCTGGAGATTATAGCTACAGATCTACAGATCTGGGTCGCGATGACACCAGATCTGTAAATCTTAGCTTGAATAATCAAATCGCTGGTATGAATAATTACGCCAACTCTAGCAAAGATGACAGTAGCATGAGAAGCAAGCTCAATCAAGGGCTTTCTTATTGGGAAAGGGGAGAGAGTAGTGGGAAGGAGAAGACTGAGGAGATTTAAGCTCTCGCATTCGAGATTTTCTGTCGCCATTTTTTAGTGCTTTGTAGCTGATGGTTGTTTTGAGTCGGCAACCCTAGTTAGGGTTTATTTGATATGTGCTTTCGGGTTTGGTTGTTTTATGCCCGTTCCATTTCTTTGTTTTGATTGTATTGGGCCGGGCCCTTATACCTTCTTTCAAAAAAAAAAAAATTAATAAATACAGAAAGTTATATTAAAAACCAATTATTTAACAGAAAGTACAGTCAAGGAAATTACTTGAGTAAAGATCCCATTAACAAAGATGATGACAACAAGTAGCTATGGCCAGACCCTGTAGGTTACAATTGATACTTGGAAAATATTTGTAGTAAACCAGGCTTTCATTTGAAGCCCAAGAAACAAACCTTAATCCAAGCAGCATGTATTTATATTGAAAATTTGTGATTCCTTATAATTTATTTTCAAAATCAACCTTATATATTTTCGAAATTATTTACTTCAAAATCTATGAAATTTCGAAATCACAAACTTTGAAGTTCTTATATTTAAGGAATGAAACTTGATACTTCGACATGAATTCCTTAATATCAGCATGGATTGATATCCAAATGTTGCCGAAATCATCGATACTTACTACATCCAGATGTGGCCGACATCACTTTGATGTTTATGATATGACTCAATCCATACGACATCACTGATATCACCCAAATCTATAAATTTGAGATTGAAATCAGCTGATTCTATTAGCTCGGTTTCATCTAGATCTTTAAGCTATAAATTCTTAGGGAGCAATTTCATTAAAGCTGAGATGAAGAGGAAGATCATCGGTTGATTGATTTTTTTATTGAAGCCGAGAGTGATTCATTTGCAAGGTGATTGAGAGAGAAACAAGAAAGAACAGATCCATGTCATAAATATAGGTAGGTAAAATAGAGGATGGATGTCGTACATAAGCGAAATGAAGATGATAATATAAATGAGATTGCTTTGTACAAAGAAATGGATATCGAATAGAATGGATACCACAATTGGATAAATATAAAAGAGGAAAGAAGGAGAGCAGATAAAAAAGGGAGAGAAGGAAATAGGTTGTTTGAATAGGGAAGTGGTAAAATAATAGATCATCCGATGATGTCGTGATCTAATTGATGTCGTAAATAAATGGGTAAGGAATACTAAATGGTGAATACTAAATGGTGGATATAATCCAAGCAGCATGTATGTAAATTAACATTTGTGAAAATAAGCTAAACTCTGAATAAACAAACACACGTAGGAATCGGTGTTGAAAAAAATATAGAGGAGAAACAAGAACATAGTAGCCTTCTTTAAGTAACAACTTTCCTAACATAAAGTAAGACAAATGGCAGCCGCAGAAACCACACACATCATCAGCAAAGAAGAAGACCTGCAACAAGACGAAACTCTAACCCGAAGAAGCTTTTGATATAAGGAAAATAGAGAACAGCTGAGATAATTTAGTAAAGCGTTAAAAACCAATGAGATCTGAACCCCATGGGCATTTACGAATGATGAGATGCTGGAAGCGCTAAAGCCTTGTCTCCTCCAGTTGAATAAGTGAGGTGTTGAAAAAAAAAGGCAGAACACGTGCGACTCACAGAGGAATGAAACTGAACTAGACAACTAATCTTGGCATAAAATTGATAATGTGTAATAAATGGTACAAAATGATTAAAAAATATAATAATAAGGGAAAAGAGAACTCCCTGAAGGTGAGGAGATCCAGCAGACAGATCAAATAGGATACACCAAGAATCAAAGTACAGCACAACAAGTAGGGGCGGGTAAATTTGCATAACCCCATTCTTTCATAAGTTCATGATCAGCACTGGTAGTTTTGCATTTGAATTTGGATTTAGCAGCTCTGATTATCACCACTTGAAAAAATTGATTGCAAAGTTCACGCTAGTCTGTGCACTGATTTCTGAAAATGTGACTATTTCTTTCCAAAGATACCATAAACAAGTTGAGAAAATGATTTTGATTATAATGTCAGAACTGAAACTATGTTGAATAACCTTCTGAATCACATTGTGCACTTCTGCTTGAAGATTAATGACACTAACATGACTCGCAGGTCGTTTAAGTTTTATGCGACATAATTTCTAAACATAGGAAAAGTAATCAAATTCGATGATCAATATTTTCTTCATGTCTGCTACAAAGAACACACAAAGCGTCAATAGAAATCCATGTTTTGGAGAGTATATACTAGAGCTGTTAAATTTTGACGACACTATATGTGGATTTGTAGAGATCGGAAATAGCTTCGTAACGGAGGAAACGGTTCGCAAATCGGTGTCCGGAGGTGGAAGTTATAAGAGAAAAGGCGGAGAGGGCTGTTTGGAGACAGCAGCTAATTTCAGACGTCTGAAATTAGCTTCAGACGTCTGAAAATTTCCCGAGTGGTTCCAGAGCACTTTTTCAGACGTATGACCAAGTGGGTCAGACGTCTGATCTGGAGCCAGTCACTCCAGTGACTTATGTCAGACGTCTGACCCCTAGACCAGACGTCTGGAACGGCGTTTTCTTGTTTTTCTGGGCCGAGTCATTGTGATTTGTTGAAGGGGCAAAGTGGTCTTTCGCCGGGGGTTTTCTCCATAGTATATATTCTCTTGTTCAGGTTTAGAAGGTAGAGCTGATCATTCATCTAATCAAGGGTTTTATCCTCCAAATCTAGGGTTTAGACAAATCCTATTTCTTCAATTCTAATCTCCACAAAATTATATTCTTTCTAGAATATTGTGATCATTGTTAACAATCTCTTGTACTCTTCTATTGGTGATATAATAAAAGCTCTCTCAAGTGGATGTACACTAACACAACGTTAGTGGAACCACTATAAAATCATGTGTGATTTACTTATTGTTATTGCATTCATATATTGCTTGTATTGGTGTTGTGATCTTGTGTTGGGCTATTTGTCATTGGTTGGAGTTTGGTTGAGTTAGATAATCGATTGTTTCACACTAGCTATCACGATTTGGCTTTTCCGCATAGCGCGTTGCGATTGTATCCGAGTGGTCTTGGGTGTAGTCGTAATAACATTTGGTATCAGAGCTTTGGAGTTGGTAGGTGGTTGTTGAAATGCCGGAAACGGAAACCTTTGAAAATTCAATGGTTGGTCCAAGTAGTATAGCGCCGTATGTACGTGGGTCGTATGTGGCGTCGGGATCGCAATTGGTTATCGACAGGTGGAATGGCGATAATGATTTCGAAAAATGGCAATGGAAGATGAAAGCGGTTCTAAGGAGGAATCGGGTACATCGAGTGGTGTTTGATACACATTTGTTGCCGGCGGACATCTCGGATGTCGAGAGAGAGGAAATGGAAGAGTGGGCTTTTACTACACTTCAACTTGCTATGGGAGAGAAAGTGATCTCCGAAATTAGTGGTGAGACCACCGCTAAGGGAATTTGGGACAAGTTGGAAGAATTGTATATGAAGAAGTCTCTAACTAATCGTTTGATCTTGTTGCGAACGTTTTTCACGTATAAGATGAAAGAGGGGAGTTCGCTTAAGGCACACTTGAATGTGTTTGATGATTTTCTAATGAAGATGAAGGCGGTAGATTTGAAGATTGAGGAAGAGCAAAAGGCGATGATATTGTTATGTTCGTTGCCGGACCGTTATACGGGTTTCTCAAATAGTTTGATCTATAGCCGGGATACATTGACGTTAGATGATGTCAAGACGGGTCTTCTTAGTGAGGAATTGAGAGATCAAATGAAGGAGTTGAGTGTTGGTGGTAGTAGTGCCGGAAATGGTCAAGGTTTGTTTGTGGAGAAGGAGAGATATGCGAAGAAGGAGAATCGGGGGCGTTCCAAATCTAGGAATCCCGGTTGGAGAGGAAAGTCGAAGGAAAAGAAAGGCAAGTGCTATATTTGTAAGAAGCCCGGTCATTGGAAGAATGAGTGTCCGGACAAGGAGAAGGCCAAGAAGGAAGTAGCATCTTCATCGGTCGCGGTGGAGAGAGGCGTTGGTGAGGGAGACATGGATGTATTGACGGCGGTAGCATCAAATGTTTCAGGTAGCGAATGGGTTCTCGATTCGGGGGCGTCTTACCATATGACGCCGAATAGGAATTGTTTTTCTTTTTTCGAAGCTAGAGAGGGAAACTCGATTGTTATGGGAAATGGTGCTATTTGTAAGTCGAAGGGCATTGGTTCCGTGCAAATTAGAATGTTTGACGGAGTAGTTCGTACTCTCACTAATGTGCGCTATGTTCCTGGACTTAGGAAGTCCCTTATCTCTTTGGGGCAATTAGATTCTTTGGGATGCAAGATCACTATTGAGAGAGATGGCTTGAGGGTTTCGAAGGGGGCGCTTGTGGTTATGAAAGGTGCTAGAGCTCATGGTATATATTTGCTTCAAGGTGTGACCATAGAAGGTGAAGCTAGCATTGGGGTTGATAGTTCTCGCGACTTAGATGCAACTAGATTGTGGCATTTGAGGTTAGGACATGTCTCGGAGAGGAGTTTGGATATTCTTCGGAAAAGGGAGATGATTGGTGGTGAGAGTTTCAACAAGCTAGAGTTTTGCGAAGAGTGTTTCATGGGGAAGCAAACAAAGGTTTCATTCGGTGAAGGAAAGCATGATTCAAGAAGCGTTCTTGAGTATGTGCATACGGATGTTTGGGGACCGGCACCGGTAGCTTCTTTAGGTGGAGCAAGGTATTATATTTCTGATGATTTTTCTCGTAAAGTTTGGGTGTATGTAATGAAGGCTAAGTCGGAGGCATTTGCTATGTTCAAAGTATGGAAGGCTCTTGTTGAGAATGAGAGTGGTAAGTCTTTGAAGGTTCTTAGGTCCGACAATGGCGGAGAATATGTTTCCGGAGAATTCTTGGAGTATTGCAAGCATCATGGCATTCGGAGACATTTTACTACACCGGGAGATCCGCAATCAAATGGTGTTGCGGAGAGGATGAATCGTACTCTACTAGAGAAAGCTCGATGCTTGAGATTGACATCGGGTTTGTCTAAGGGATTTTGGGCCGAAGCTTTGTCAACTGCGGTGCATATCATTAATCGAATTCCGTGCTCGGCTATTGACAATAAAATCCCGGAGGAAGTGTGGAAGGGAAAGAGTATTGACTTGAGCTATCTTCGTGTCTTTGGAAGTCCGGTTTATGTGCATGATCCGGGAAATGATAAGCTTGAACCTAGAGCTTTCAAAGGGGTTTTGCTTGGCTATACGGATGGAGTGAAAGGCTATCGGATTTGGAATCCGGAAACGAAGAAGGTAATCAACTCTCGTCATGTTACTTTTGATGAGTCGGCTATGTTCAAGGAGAATGAAAGCTCATCGGATATTCCGGTCTTGGTTCGTGATGAATCGAAGGGGAAGGAAGTTATTACCACATTTTGTCCAAGTAGTAGAGAGAGTAGATTAGTTGAAGATGCTTGTGAGGAGAAAGCAGTTGATGATACATCACATAGTCCACAAGGTGCCTCTAGTAGTGTTGGTGATGTACACGAGCCTAGAGAAGTATCGGTTCAAGGTGGAGCCGAAAGGAGTTTGGGTGATAATATTGCTACTCGGGTTGGTCGTCGTGCTATAAGGCCACCCGAAAGATATGGTGATTGGAACTATCTTAGTTTTTGTGATAGGTTGGACTATGCTCTCAATGTAGTCCAAGATGAGCCTATGGACCTTGAAGACGTCATGAATTCGAGTGATAGCTCGAAGTGGATTTGTGCCATGGAGGAAGAGATGCAATCATTGATGAAGAATCAAACTTGGAGTTTGGTTCCACTTCCTAAAGGAAACCGTGCTATTGGGTGCAAATGGATTTACAAGGTGAAGGACGATGGAAGATACAAAGCTAGGTTAGTGGCTAAGGGGTTTGCACAGAGGAAAGGAAAGGAGTATGATGAGATATTCGCACCGGTTGTGCGCCATACTTCTATCCGGATATTACTTGCCGTAGTTGCTATTCACAACTTAGAGTTGGAGCAACTTGACGTGAAGACCGCCTTCTTGCATGGTGACTTGGATGAAGACATTTACATGGAACAACCGCAAGGGTTTGTTGTAAATGGTAAGTCAAATATGGTGTGCAAGTTGAAGAAATCGCTATATGGGTTAAAGCAATCACCTAGGCAATGGTACAAGAGATTTGATCATTTTATGCTTGAAAGTGGCTTTGATAGGAGCATCAAAGATGCTTGTGTTTATTTCAAGAAGTTGGGAAATGATTGTTGGGTGTACTTGCTCTTGTATGTGGACGACATGCTCATTGCTTCGAAGGACGAGAATGAAATCAACAAGTTGAAATTGAAATTAAAGTCGGAATTCGAAATGAAAGACCTTGGAGAAGCAAAGAGGATATTGGGCATGGAGATTGAAAGGAACCGAAAGCGTTTTGAGTTGAAATTGACTCAAAAGGAGTACATAAAGAAGGTGCTTTGCCGGTTTAGCATGGAGAATGCAAAGGTGTCAAATACACCATTACCTTTGCACGTGAAGCTTTCGAGTAAGGATTCACCTATCTTGGAGAAAGACAAGGCTTATATGGCAAAGGTGCCATATGCAAGTGCGGTTGGTAGTTTGATGTATGCTATGGTGTGTACAAGGCCCGATATAACAAATGCCGTCGGGGTGGTTAGTCGTTTTATGTCTAACCCGGGAAAATCGCATTGGGAAGCCGTGAAGCTTATATTGAGATACCTTAGGGGTACGTCATCTCATGGTCTTGTTTTTGGCGGTAGTGGGAAACGGAGTTGCAACTTAGTTGGTTATTGTGATTCGGACTACGCCGGTGATAGAGATAGGAGAAAATCAACTTTCGGATATGTCTTCACACTAGGTGGTACGGCCATAAGTTAGAGATCGAGATTGCAAACCGTAGTAGCTTTATCCACTACGGAAGCGGAGTTGATAGCCGCGGTGGAGGTGGCTAAGGAGGCACTCTATTTGAAGCGTTTGTTGTGTGACTTGGGGATTGGACACGATAGCATCGATGTTCAATGTGATAGCCAAAGTTGTAACAACCCGCATATCTATCGATTTTATATTTAAATATTTTATCGTTAGTCGGATGTTAGTCCGAAAAGCTACTTTTTGCATACGGTCAAATTAGGACTCGAGACCACCCCCATTGAGTTCAAAATGACGTTTGCGATCTTTTTGAGTGTAAACTTCGATATGTTTGGAGATAGTGAAATTTTCGTCACTTTTCCCGCTTGAGACTTTGGTTTGGACTGCACCTTCTTAACTCAGCCCAACCCCCTCTTCTCTTCATCACTTCATCAAATACTTCAAGCTTCTTCAAAAATGGTGGAGGGAAAGAGAAATTAAAACTCCCAACTCAAATTCTATTGCAAATCCGAGATTCAACATCAAATTCAAGTAGAAGATTGTGGATTCAAGCTTTGGATTGCTTCCCCTTGCTTTCAATCTTCATCTTCATCAATTTCGTGGAAAAGGTGAGATTTTTGATCTCACATCTTGCCTATATCTATCTTGGACTGTTGGGAATGATCCCCTATTGTATTTGCATCAACATTTGCATTTGGTTTGGATTGGATTGGCGAAAAACTTCAATTTTCAGCGTTTTGGTGATTTTTCTGGCCTTAAGTCGTTTCTGGCCTTCGCTGAGTCGTCCACGAGTTAAGCCTAAGTCGTGAGTCGTTCACGAGTTAAGGGTTTAAGTCGCGCGCGTGTATTTCTGTTCGCCTGGCTTGAGTCGTTCACGAGTTAAAGGCCTGAGTCGTTCTCGAGTTAAAGTGTTAAGTCGTTCTGGGTGTTCTGCCTTCGCTAGGTCGTTCGCGAGTTAAGTGATAAGTCGTAGCTCGTATTTGAGCTTAAGTCGTAGCTCGTATGGCTCTTAAGTCCTAGGTCGTTGGCTTTTAAACCGTTAAGTCGTAGGTCGTCCCCGACCTAACTCCACTAGGTCGTTCCAGCCTTAGCTCGTAGCTCGAATAGAGGCTTAAGTCGTAAGTCGTTCGCGAGTTAGTACTTGGTCGTTTGACCTGTTTTTCCCTTAGGTCGTTCGACCTGTTCTTCTGCTAAGTCGCGTGGTATTCTCCACTTAGGTCGTATGACCTTATCCCTTAAGTCGTAAGTCGCTTGCCTCCCTTAAGTCGTAAGTCGTTCGCGAGTTAGTACTTGGTCGTTTGACCTGTTTTTCCCCTAGGTCGTTCGCGAGTTAGTACTTAGTCATATTACCTGTTCTTCAGCTAGGTTGCACGGCAGTCTTCCCTTAGGTCGTATGACCTACTTCTCCTTAGGTCGTTGGACCAGCTTGTCACTAAGTCGTACCGTGACGGGGCGCTGCCCCGCACCCCGCCGTGGGCGCTGCCCCCTGGACCCCCGCGACCTGACCGGGCAGGTCGAACCCCGTATTACTCTGCGTAGGCAATCTCTTCTGAAAAACATTTATCAGAATTTCTACTTTGATGGTTTTGGGATTGACTTCTTTGGACTTTACTCACGTCTTCGAACGTGAATTGATTTGTTTCTACAATCGTTTTATGACTTGTCACTTGAAGATATATGAAGGTTTCAATACTAATAGTAAATATCAACACTCTTTCATCAAAGCGATTTCAACACTATTTTAAATATCAAAAGTTCGTTTTCTCAAACCGATTTTCAATCTACTAGTATATACAAGCCTTTACTTCACTCGAATGAGAAATCGACTTAAACGACTTAGTAAAACGAGTGGTATGAAACGCTTGCGTTCACTTCGTCGGTTAGCTCTTGGACTTGTTCGATTGAACCCTTTTGTGACAATTTCCTAGTGAAGATCTACAGTTTGTTCGTAAATATTTAAGTTAAGCAAGTGGTTATGGGACATGAAGCTAAACTCATATATTTACTAGCTTAGTGTGATTGACACTTCTTTATGATCGATGATGATCATTTTATGGTTTAGACTAGCAATGTGCGATGTCTCTTCGTCCGTGTGTCGGACTTGCCTTCGGGCCATCCGTGTGTTCGGAAAAATTTAAATGGATAGCTTCCATGAGATAACTTCTCGTCCGTGTGTCGGACTTCCCCCTTTTAGTGATTTCTGGATTTCGTGTGTTGATTTCTGGGGTTTGTTCTGGATTTCGTGTGTTGATTTCTGGATTTAGTGCTTCACCAACTTTTGTGATTTTCACTGATATGATATCAGGTTTTTGTGTATTGGTGAATTCGTGTGTCATTACCTTTTTATGTGTTTGGATCTTTGAGAAGATTCTTGTGACATTGATTAATCCCTTGTTGATTATCATTTACATACTTATAGTAGTATGCCATCATGGTTATTATATGTTTATGCCATACCCCTTATCCTATATCATGTCATCTGATATTTATAGTTAGACTGATCCGTTTATTATTTTCTTATAAATAATACTCGGGTCAGACCGAGATGTTACAGGTGCTTCTGCTTGACTTCTCTTCCGGATTACTCTGACTTTTGGCTAACTACTTAGATTAGTAGTTTTTGGATGTACACCTTTGAGATATAGACTCTATGTTGTGTACTTATTCTTTTGTATAGCACGTGATGCTATTCTTTTGTATTATCGTGGATCTTTCTGACCACTACTCTGATGTACACTTTTATGTGTTATATATATTTATTCATATCTTCTTCCGCCTTTGTGATATGGATGTCTGTGACTGATTGTCGTTATGATTATTTCTATGTTTGTTTCCGAAGATTATATATAGCCACCGTGTGATAGCTTTGTGTTTGTATCGGTATGTCGGATTTCCTCCTTAAAAGATATGCATTCTATTCTATCTGACGTATCGATGCTCGCACAAAGAAGTTACATGGATGGTCGCTCCTCCACAGCCTTATTCTCCGCGCTAATTGACAGCACTACATCGTAGTGTTCTTGGTTAGCGTGGGTATAGAGGTGGGGCGTCACAAAAGTGCTATTCACTTGGCGGAGAATTTGGCATTTAGCTCACGGACTAAGCACATTGAAGTGAGGGAGTCATTCTTGGTAGCCATGGATGAGGATAAGCAAGTAAGTCTTCGGAAAGTGCATACAAAGGATAATGCGGCGGATATGTTCACGAAGACATTACCGTTTGGGAAGTTCGAGCATTGCTCGAACTTGATTCGCTTGGAGAAATGCTAGGTGCCACTAGGTGGCACGGGTGAGAGAGTAGCTTGGTTGTAGATGTGGAAGAGTATGGGTATGAGTTTGTGGTTCTATCTATTGGTGAGCACTAGTTTACACTCCTATGTGTTCAAGTCTTTGGTAAGACGGTTTTGGATTTGGATGTTTTCAACACTTTGTTGGTGGGTGGGGGCGTAGCCTGAACTCGTTGATGAAGTGCAATGGGCGGTGGCTTTGCCGGAGCTCATTGGGAAAGCATTCATGTTTTGTTGAAGGTAGAAGAAGTGATAGTTGGTGCTATCGGTTGTTGTTGATGGTATGGTACCATTAGATTTGGAGATGGATATAGTGTCGAGGTGGAGTGTTAAATTTTGGTGACACTATATGTGGATTTGTAGAGGTCGGAAGTAGCTTCGTAATGGAGGAAACGGTTCGCAAATCGGTGTCCGGAGGTGGAAGTTATAAGAGAAAAGGCGGAGAGGGCTGTTTGGAGACAGCAGCTAATTTCAAACGTCTGAAATTAGCTTCAGACGTCTGAAAATTTCCCGAGTGGTTCCAGAGCACTTTTTCAGACGTCTGACCAAGTGGGTCAGACGTTTGATCTGGAGCCAGTCACTCCAGTGACTTATGTCAGACGTCTGACCCCTAGACCAGACGTCTGGAACGGCGTTTTCTTGTTTTTCTAGGCCGAGTCATTGTGATTTGTTGAAGGGGCAAAGTGTTCTTTCGCCGGGGGTTTTCTCCATAGTATATATTCTCTTGTTCAGGTTTAGAAGGTAGAGCTGATCATTCATCTAATCAAGGGTTTTATCCTCCAAATCTAGGGTTTAGGCAAATCCTATTTCTTCAATTCTAATCTCCATAAAATTATATTCTTTCTAGAATATTGTGATCATTGTTAACAATCTCTTGTACTCTTCTATTGGTGATATAATAAAAGCTCTCTTAAGTGGATGTACACTGACACAACGTTAGTGGAACCACTATAAAATCGTGTGTGATTTACTTATTGTTATTGCATTCATATATTGCTTGTATTGGTGTTGTGATCTTGTGTTGGGCTATTTGTCATTGGTTGGAGTTTGGTTGAGTTAGATAATCGGTTGTTTTGACACTAGCTATCACGATTTGGCTTTTCCGCGTAGCGCGTTGCGATTGTATCCGAGTGGTCTTGGGTGTAGTCGTAATAACATTTGGTATCAGAGCTTTGGAGTTGGTAGGTGGTTGTTGAAATGCCGGAAACGGAAACCTCTGAAAATTCAATGGTTGGTCCAAGTAGTATAGCACCGTATGTACGTGGGTCGTATGTGGCGTCGGGATCGCAATTGGTTATCGACAAGTGGAATGGCGATAATGATTTTGAAAAATGGCAATGGTAGATGAAAGCGGTTCTAAGGAGGAATCGGGTACATCGAGTGGTGTTTGATACACATTTGTTGCCGGCGGACATCTCGGATGTCGAGAGAGAGGAAATGGAAGAGTGGGCTTTTACTACACTTCAACTTGCTACGGGAGAGAATGTGATCTACGAAATTAGTGGTGAGACTACCGCTAAGGGAATTTGGGACAAGTTGGAAGAATTGTATATGAAGAAGTCTCTAACTAATCGTTTGATCTTGTTGCGAACATTTTTCACGTATAAGATGAAAGAGGGGAGTTCGCTTAAGGCACACTTGAATGTGTTTGATGATTTGCTAATGAAGATGAAGGCGGTAGATTTGAAGATTGAGGAAGAGCAAAAGGCACAAAAAATATTGACTGCAGTGTTTAGCAAATCATTCTAATCAAAATCACAAAAAATGACAGATAAATGTAGAAAAAAGCACAAGTAGCTACTCGTAGAGGACATATTTTGAATAGAAAACGAATGCATGTACAGGTAACCCTTCTCTTTTAACAATTGATACATACCTAGTATTTTCGCTTCATTAAGTCCAAGCAAAATCCTCACAAATAACCCCACGGATTCACGCATCTCTTTCAATCATTACTGCCAAATTGCATCGGGTCTTTCATATTTGGGTTTGGAGGCGAGGAACTCTGCGAAGAATAGTAGGGCATTGATAAGCTTGAGGCAAGCTGGGATCGGTAGCAAGCAATAGATATGAGGAGTTACGGGCGAAGGCGGCGAAAAGGGAGGAGATTTTTTGTGAGGATTTGAGGAAACAATTTCACAAATAGGAAAGAGTAAAACTATTAGAAGAAGCGGCGGCCACGAAAATAATTTGGGGATCCCGCTTAAAAGCGTTACATAGCTAGTAAAACAAATCAATACAAATAATAACACCGCGGAAAAAAGCGTTATCGATTAGCGTTATAAAAAACAACTTTTCTTGTAGTGTCTCACACTTATCCGACCAAATAAAAGGAACAGCTTTTCTCGTAAGAGTGATAAGCGGTAAAGCAATACGAGAAAAGTCCTTAATGAACCGGCGATAATAACCCGCTAATCCAAAAAAACTACGGATCTCAGTAACGGTCTCAGGCCTCTTCCAATTCTGAATAGATTCGATCTTGGAAGGATCGACAGAAATACCATCGGAAGAAACAATGTGACCGAGAAACTTCACCCTATTCTCCCAGAAGTGACACTTGGAGAATTTGGCATAAAGCTGATGCTGACGAAGAGTGCTCAAAACAATCTCCAAATGTTGAATATGATCGGCTTCAGATTTGGAATAAATAAGAATATCATCAATGAAAACAAAGATGAACTTATCGAGATATTCCCGGAATATCCGATTCATAAGATCTACAAAATACGCCAGAGCGTTCGTCAAACTGAACGGCATAACAAGCCATTCGTAAGAACCATAATGAGTGCGGAATGCGGTAAGAGGAATGCTATCTTTCGCAACTCGTAACTGATGAAAACCGGTAGCAAGATCGAGTTGGGAGAACAGTTTAGCGCCACTTAATTGATCGAACATGTCATCGATCCTAGGTAATGGATACCTATTTTTGATAGTGAGCTCGTTAAGCTTGCGATAATCAATGCAAAGCCTAAGAGTACCATTTGGCTTCTTGACGAAGACAACGGCGGTGCCCCAAGGAGACGAGCTAGAACGAATAAAATGCTTGGCTTCCAACTCAGATAATTGTTGCTTGAGTTCCTCATTTTCCTTAGCAGACATCCTCGTGGGAGGACGACTGGCAGGATGTGCACCAAAGATAAGATCAATACGGAACTCAATTTCCCTCTTCGGCGGCAATCTCGAAATAGGCTCAAAGACATCAGAAAAATCACAAACAACTGGAATATTATCCATGACATCCTCTGATTCGAAGGAAGAAACGAAAGCATTCGAATCATGGTACATACTTCGAAATATAATAGATAACTGCTCGCTAGCATCGGGATGCTTGAGATACAATGTATCACGTTCCAAATTTCAGAGTTCAAAAATCAACATCCGTACTCCAATTGTACCTGAATGCCGCAGAATCAACCGTTGAAATTCGAATCGTGCCGGAGCTTATAACACAATTAAGTAAACAACACAGCGGAAGAAAAAGAAATAATATCATATACACAACATCTGATGAATACAATATCCAGAATGATACACAATAATGATACAACTGAACATCAACACTATCAGAGATACAAGAAATAGCAGCGGAAAGATAATGTCTTCAATGCCAAACTCCAAATAATCCATCTCTAATCCAGAACTAGCTCAAACAACAATCAAGTTGCTATAAGCAAACCAGATAACTCCAGAATGAAGCTAATGTGATCGCCAAGATCTAAAGGCTTCAAAGATATCGAATCTACTCCTACTATCTGACTATCTGAAAAACCCAACTCTGAACTGCCCGTGTGGAAAATTGTGGGCACCCAGAGTTTAGGAATGGAACAATAAACTCCAGGTCAGTCATGGGACTGGTGTGAGCAACAAGAACAGTTTATCTTTAAACAACAACAAAAGAATTTTTAAACATTGAAATCCGCAATGCTTTTGGAAAATGAAACTACCATAAGACCTCCCACCACACACACAATGCAATCGCAGAATTGGAGGAGATTTCTTCTTATGATAGTCAAACATGCTTACTACGCAAGAAAAATTCTTTTGATACTATTACTAGTGCATAGTGCAGAAAACATTTCGAAAGTATAATATTAATCTTAGCCAGCATGGTACCATTAAAATATGCCTACTATAGCTACCATGTTAAATGGCAGGTTCTACAACTAAAACCGTACAAGGCTCGTATTGTTTGATTGGATTTCCAACAAATGGTCAGGCTAAGGAACTTCCTATGCCACATGGAAACGCCTCTGGCGGGACGTCTCGAGAACTAACTAGCTCTCTGCCAACACAAGGTCGAGTTACCTCTGTAACTAGGTAACTACTACACGAATATGCCACCCCCCGGTCCTTTGGGACCTTTATCCGAGGTACCTCGATAACCAACAACATCACACGGTAATAAATATAGTGTGTCTACATGGGTAAGTATCTGGGCTCCATACCATGATACCACCCTTTTCTAGAAGGAAATGACATACCCTAAAGGGCGCGACCCTCATAACCTTGCCGCATCTTTCCTGTTTCGACCATTTTCGGTTTGTGAGGTCCTGATGCAGTCTCGTCCACAAAGCTACGCTTTTTCACAAAGCCATGCTTTGATCAAAAATGATCAACACACAGCAACACTCAACATGCCACATTACCAAATTAGGAGTATATCGCTGAAAACCTTCAACTACATAACCTCTAAGCTCGTCCGTCTCAGAGAAGGGTGTTAAGCTAAGAGAATAAATTCTCCGCCACCAATAGAAATGTATTGAAAGAAATCTGCTTTATATCTCAAAATGTAATGTCAGACATGTAACCATACAAGTCTGTTCCGGGTTCGAACAGAACCAAAGGCACTTCCAAAGAAGCCCCTGCAATCCTGGTATTCATAATCCCGATCGGACTTCCCATCACTTAGGGAATCTCTATACCAGAGCAACTCAGTGCAGAGACAATCGATAGGTTATCCTATCATTTTCGCAAATACCCGGCTTCAACACCGGTCTTCAAATGCTATCCATATATGACGTATCATTATTCGAAATGGGTTATGTGACACAAAGGTCCTCTCCCGGCTAAACTGAATAATGAGCGCAATATTTAAAAATATATGGATATTGGGATTTCAGTTAAGTCACAACTTATTACCCAAAATCTTTCTTTTAAATGGTTTAAACAAATTACCATTTCAAATCTTTTAAATAAAGGATTTGATTCACAAAGTTCACCTAGTTTCACAAAGATCTACTCATAGATTTTCCAAATCGATTTCCATTTCAATTGGATTAACTCGTTAAATCTTTAAATCAAAGATTTAACTTATAGCTTTCAAAAAAAATTCATTTCGAATGGTTTAAACAAATCACCATTTTAAATCTGTTAAAAATAAACAGATTCAATTCATATATTTTTAAAATGAATTCACTCATAACTTGGAAAACAATTTTTCAATTCAAACTTGAAATTCCTTAACTTAAATTGGAATTTCATTTCTTATATGAAAGCTTTTATCATTTGAAACAAACAGTTTTCATTTCGGAAAATTTGGTTCATTTATACGAGTTAAAGTCTTTGGGTTAAATTCAAATTCTCAAAACCATACTTTTAAAATGGCTTAAATTTATACAAACACATTTATAACATCTTTAACTAAAATTTCCAAACATAGAATTCAATTCCAAATTTGGAATTCAAATTCAAATTAAGTTATTTAAATTGAAACTTTACCAAGTTATTCAAAATAATTTTTATCTTTGAAAACACCTTTTCAAAAGCTTTAACATTTAACCCGAATCCATTTCCAAAATCAATTGAAATTAAAATTTCAATTTCAAAAACATTAAATTTAAATTATCTGTGACTTAACCGATTTCCACGTGAAATCCGTATTTAAGTGTGTAAAAGTGTGGTCCAGGGGTTTCACACAATAGTGCAACATCATCAATCATTACAGATTTAAGCACAGTAATATCGATAAGCGGTATAATCTATAACGCTTATCTTCATTTACAGATTCACAGATAAACATTATAAATTTATCGCAGATAAATAAGTTACATCACAGATGAATAAATTACATCACAGTTCACAGCTTAAATCAGAATAATTCATACCACACAGCATCACATAGTAGGGATATCGAACAATTCACAGCATTCAATAGAATAAAGTCATCCATAAGTAAGGTCAAGCATTAAAATAAGCATTTATAAGCAGGATTAATTAATTGTTTAATCCTAATTAATTCAATTTATTTCCAATTAAATTAATTGCTTATGAATTAATTATCCATCTTGATTTATTAATCACAAATCATTTGATATAAATAAATTTATCAACACCTTAATTAATTATTCTTAATTAATAAATCATTCTTAAGTAATCACATTAATTAAATTATCCTCTAAACCAATTACATAATTAATTAACCCCTTAATTAATTATTTTAAGAAATTAAACCTTTAATTTCTTACCCTTAAGCAATCATCTCATAACAATTAATCATTAATTACCAAAAATTTAGACGCTTAATTATTAATTACCCAATCTTTAATTACAAGTTGATTAATCCCTAATCACTTAGTTAATTGCAATTATAAATTTAGTTAATTTTCTTAATTAACTTACCATATAAATTAATTAAATAAAAATTTTGTACCTTACCTTTTTAAAATCTTCCTTACTAACTTTGAAATCAATTTGTTAAAACTTTAATGTTAATAAAATTTAAACACTTATCTTATATTAACTTCTAAATCAAAATATTAATTTAGATTTAAATACATTCTTTAGTATTTACAAAATTGATGAAATCTTAAAATAAATACTTAACCAAAATTTCCAAACATTAATTCATTAATACTTAAATACGGTTTAAGATAATTAGCTTAATTTATTAGACTGAAATCTACCCAATACCCGAGAAAATCTCTGCATTTCCCGAGTCAAAACCCGGGCCACTTCCTTTCTTTTGTTTAAAATTTTAAAACAGTTATAACATGTTAAAATCCCACACGAACACCCCGATAAAACACTCGAGCCATCAAAAAAATTTCCCGAGCTCTTCCACGAGGCTACTCTTCTTCTCCAAACCCAACAGCAACTACCCAATCACTGATACATAGATACTCGTGCACCTGCACAGACCATTGCCGTTACTCCGGCCATCGATTCAAATGCCAGCAAATCTCCTTCGACCTCCTCCTTCGACTCCGACCACCAGAGCCTCAAAGCAAACTTGAAATCGAATTTGAGCATATCGACTATCACCTGGAACAAACCCAACACCCAAGAACCTCCTCGTTTCGCCACCTCCGGTCATCAGAAAAAATCCGATGCTCCGACCAAACCTTCGCCGTTTAACTACGCTACGATTCCCCCCATGCCGATCCATTCCGATGCATCGATGACGACACAGCAGCCCGAATTCCAACATCGACCAAGTCTTGGGTTTAAACCCTAGTTCGACGTCGTGCCACCACCACGGTGATCAGGAAATTCCTTGATCATTTTTCCTAAGTTCGTCAACCTCCCTGCTACCTCCAGCAGCGATCCTGACCACCCACCTTGCTCCGATCACCAGAAAAACCCTAAAACAATGTTCCCGTTCAACCCACGAATTCTCAATCAATACTAAACTGAAAATCTTGATTTTGCCTTTAAAATTCATGGATTTCGAAAATGATTAAGATTATATAAATGAATCAAGGAATCATGGTATTCGAATTTTGACATGGTTTAGAGTTTCACTGTATTTCTTCCCTTCCAGTAAAATAACTTACAGATTAAAGTTATAGATATTTTTAAAATTTAGATATTGATCATTCAAACATATTTTGTTTATACATCATCAGCAATAACTGATTAGAAGAAGAGAATTTGAATTTTGAACCTAATCTAAGTCTGTAGATTAGAACAGGGTATATTTGCCTGTACATAGACATGAATACTCAAAATCTTCATATATTCAGGCATGTAATCATATTTACACAACCATGCAAGCATATATCACATCATAACTTCATATGTATCAGGCTATCAAAAATCTAGCTTTTAAAAAGAAATGTTTACTCACCTAGTTTTCCAAAAGAAAGAATGAACAGAGTTTGAAATGTTGAACAGGCTTGAAACTTTGCTTGCTTTGAACTGTCTTGCTTAATTTTCTATTTTCAGATATTTGTATTGATTTGAATTCTCCTGGCTTTGAGATTTAAATTTGATTTGATCAATACTTTGATGATTTGCTTTTGCTCTGGTCTAATTTTCCAGGCTGAAGTTGCTTTGTTGGTTTGTTTGGAGGAACTTCACTTTGATTTTGTTTTGTTGTTAAAGTTTGAAGTTTGTTTTAGTATAAAGATGATGTTTACTTCAGTTTAGAATGGACGAAGTTGAAATGAGAAGTTGATATAAGAAAATGAGTTGTACATGATAATATTTATTTTGTACAAGTGATGTTATATTTTTTTTTCTTTGTACAATGATTCAGAGATTTTTTTTCATTTGTATGGAGGCTGAAGTGATTTCGTTCTAGTTTTTGTGGGCTGGTAGATAATATGTTGTGTACTAGAGATACTTGCATTAATTGCTTTGCATTGTTTGTCTCGGCTGATAATTTTTTCTTTGCTATGCTAGAGATGCAAACATTAAATGCATATGTACCTTATGTCTTCTTTGCAATACTTGTTGACTTCGGCTGATATGATACTATTTTGATGGCTGAGAATGATATCTTTGTTTTGTTCATATTATTTATAACTTTGTTTCTTCATTTGTTTCAAGTTTAAGTGTACATAGTTTATTGCTGTCTTGTTTAAATACTAAATCATATTTTGTTGTGTCTTCTTACTTGAACGTATTTTGTTTCCTTTGTCTTTTGTATTTTATTTGTTTGTACCATCCTTTCATATACATTCTTTTGTTTTTATGCCTTGTAATATAGATAAATTTCTATTTTAAATTTGTTATTTACATTTAGCTAGTTTGTTTACTTTGTATTTTATAATTTATATAATTTATCTTATGTATATTTATTTATTTCTATTTCTAACATAACCCATACATTTTAAATTAAAAATTGTTTGTTTTTATACTTGAATGTATTTTTATTTTCTTTGTCTTTTGTATTTTATCACTTTAAAATATAATAAATTTCCATTTTAATTTCTGCTTTACTTTATAATATTCATTTTTTTATAGTTTATATAATTCTAGAATTATTTAATATGTTCATTTCACATTTTATATAACTATAAATTTATTCGAAATATTTGTTTAACATCAACACTTATTTGAATTCTACAAATATATTTTTTATAAACTCAAATTATTATTATTAAACCATTTATTTTAGATTTAAACTCAAATTCAATATATATATATATATAAATTCATATTTACTCATATATGCACATATACACCTATATTCACACATATATACAATATTTAACTTTAAATGATTTAACATAGAATTTATTTGATCTTGGGGAAACTCGAATCAATTTGTCGATTAATTTATCAATTTTAATTCAAAAATAAATTTAA
The DNA here is from genome assembly GCA_030737815.1 of Allium fistulosum. NCBI lineage: Eukaryota > Viridiplantae > Streptophyta > Magnoliopsida > Asparagales > Amaryllidaceae > Allium > Allium fistulosum. The sequence goes on from CM060902.1 coordinate 102,320,404, forward strand.
TTATCAATTTAAACTTATATAAAATTCGGGGTCGTTACAACCTTCCCCCCTTAATAGAATTTCGTCCTCGAAATTTGCCAGGGAGACACAAAGATAGATAAAGAATATTTCATCAATTCAAACTGAACGTCTATTCTGCATTTGGCTTACCAAATCAGAATATCAATAATAGATACAAGAACGAATCTTTTGAATTTTTCCACAGGATACTCGGGTTATCCAGATCTACGAAATGTGTAGTGGCATTGGTTAGTCCGAAGAGATAACTAACCATTCGTAGAACATATTGGGACCCAAAGAATAGATATATGGATACAATTTCAAAACTTTTAGTTTAAAAACTAAAGTATATCTATCAACCATAGCAACCAAAGCAACCAATTCATCCAAACAAATAATTCTGACTGACTTATTTGGAGTTTACATCCCATATTTATATATCGAATTTCATCCTGGATCTACCAGAAATTATCGAAGAATTGAGAAAATATGCTGAACAAAAGAGATTGATAGAGAAAAGATTGTTTCCTTGTTGTTACAGGGTATTGACCAATTCGTAGTGGTACTCCCCTATCCCCTATCTCATCCTCTTCTTGCACTCATACTCACTATTAGTGGATAGTAAGAGAGGCGTACGGACGGATATCTTAAGGATACTCATTCTAGGGTATACTTCACCCTATCTCTAATGAGCTACTTAATGTGTTATACTCCTGAGCTAAAGTTCAACCTTAGCTCTGATACCAAATTGTCACGTTCCAAATTTCAGCATTCGAAAATCGACATCCGTTCTCCAATTGTACCTGAATGCCACAGATTCAACCGTTGAAATTCGAATCGTGCCGGAGCTTATAACACAATTAAGTAAACAACACGGCGGAAGAAAAAGAAATAATATCATATACACAACATCTGATGAATACAATATCCAGAATGATACACAACAATGATACAACTGAACATCAACACTATCAGAGATACAAGAAATAGCAGCGGAAAGATAATGTCTTCAATGCCAAACTCCAAATAATCCATCTCTAATCCAGAACTAGCTCGAACAACCATCAAGTTACTATAAGCAAACCAGATAACTCCAGAATGAAGCTAATGTGATCGCCACGATCCAAAGGCTTCAAAGATATCGAATCTATTCCTACTATCTGACTATCTGAAAAACCCAACTCTGAACTGCCCGTGTGGAAAATTGTGGGCACCCAGAGTTTAGGAAAGGAACAATAAACTCCAGGTCAGTCATGGGACTGGTGTGAGCAACAAGAACAGTTTATCTTTAAACAACAACAAAAGAATTTTTAAACATTGAAATTCGCAATGCTTTTGGAAAATGAAACTACCATAAGACCTCCCGCCACACACACAATGCAATCGCAGAATTGGAGGAGATTTCTTCTTATGATAGTCAAACATGCTTACTACGCAAGAAAAATTCTTTTGATAGTATTACTAGTGCATAGTGTAGAAAACATTTTGAAAGTATAATATTAACCTTAGCCAGCATAGGTACCATTATATTATGCCTACTATAGCTACCATGTTAAATGATAGGTTCTACAACTAAAACCGTACAAGGCTCGTATTGTTTGATTGGATTTCCAACAAATGGTCAGGCTAAGGAACTTCCTATGCCACATGGAAACGCCTCTGGCGGGACGTCCCGAGAACTAACTAGCTCTCTGCCAACACAAGGCCGGGTTACCTCTGTAACTAGGTAACTACTACACAAATATGCCACCCTCGGTCCTTTGGGACCTTTATCCGAGGTACCTCGATAACCAACAACATCACATAGTAGTAAATATAGTGTGTCTACATGAGTAAGTATCTGGGCTCCATACCATGATACCACCCTTTTCCAGAAGGAAATGACATACCCTAAAGGGCGCGGCCCTCATAACCTTGCTGCATCTTTCCTGTTTCGACCATTTCCGGTTTGTGAGGTCCTGATGCAGTCTCGTCCACAAAGCTACGCTTTTTCACAAAGCCATGCTTTGATCACAAATGATCAATAAATGATCAACACATAGCAACACTCAACATGCCACATTACCAAATTGGGAGCATATCGCTGATAACCTTCAACTACATAACCTCTGAGCTCGTACGTCTCAGAGAAGGGTGTTAAGCTAAGAGAATAAATTCTCCGCCACCAACAGAAATGTATTTGAAAGAAATCTACTTTATATCTCAAAATGTAATGTCAGACATGTAACCATACAAGTCTATTTCGGGTTCGAACAGAACCGAAGGCACTTCCAAAGAAGCCCTTGCAATCCGGGTATTCACAATCCCGATCGGACTTCCCATCACTTAGGGAATCTCTATACCGGAGCAACTCAGTGCAGAGACAATCGATAGGTTATTCTATCGTTTTCGCAAATACCCGGTCTTCAACACTGGTCTTCAAATGTTATCCATATACGACGTATCATTATTCGGAATGGGTTATGTGACACAAAGGTCCTCTCTCGGCTAAACCGAATAATGAGTGCAATATTTAAAAATATATGGATAATGGGATTTCAGTTAAGTCACAACTTATTACCCAAAACCTTTCTTTTAAATGGTTTAAACAAATTACCATTTCAAATCTTTTAAATAAAGGATTTGATTCACAAAGTTCACCTAGTTTCACAAAGATCTACTCATAGATTTTCCAAATCGATTTCCATTTCAATTGGATTAACTCGTTAAATCTTTAAATCAAAGATTTAACTTATAGCTTTTGTGACGACCCGGAATTTTTGTATATTTGAAATTGGAATATTTAATTAATTTTAAATATTCAGAGGTTAATTATAAACTTAAATTTCAAATATCGCTGTTTATTGAGTAATTTAATAATTAAATTAAAATTATTTGAAGTTGGGTAAAATAGTAAATCTGGTATTCTAAGCTAATTAAAAATATTTTGAAGGCTTGAAAAATTCATATTGATAATACTAAAGGTAATAGAACTTTTAAAATTGAATTTAAAAGTGTTTTGTTCAGTTTTAAAATATATCGTTTAAATCGATATTTAAAAATAGCCTTCCGAGGCACAGTCTCGGAATTCGACGAAACCAACTCCATTGGGTCCGTAATATTGTATTATTATCGGATTTCAATTTTCGTAGTGTTTGGGAGTTGTCGTGTGATCGTAACGGATAAAAACGCCTAGACAATAATTTATCGTTTTAATTTAAATATAATTTGTTATGTCACCAATCAAATCACAGTCGGCCTACATTTCTTTTGCCGACCTATTCTCCTCTGTCTTCTGAAGCAAGCCGATAGTTTTCTTTATTTAATCGCGTATTATCACTTTTAAAAATAAAAAAAATCTCCGGAAGATCTCGTTCCAGTAAATGAAAGATAAAATAACTTCTGCTCTTTCTTCGTGCCTAAAAATCAGGATCAAAACCCCTAGCTTTCAAATTTAAACAGAGTCTCCTCTCCTTCATTCAAATTGAACGAAAACAATATTGGCGATATCGAACCCAGATTGTCGCAGTTGGATTCAAGTAGCCGCCTCCTATCGAATCGTTCGTACGTGATGATGGCCGCGAGAACTTCGAGTCGAGTTTTGGTCTCGATCAAGCAGGGCGGTTGCGACTACTGAGAAGTTGTGGAGTCGGCGACGAGCAGATTAAGGGCTAGGGTTTCCGTTCGCGTATGCTGGGAGGTCGCGAAGTCATTCTCGAGCACGCGAGAGCGAGGCGATTGAAATTGGAGGTGGTTGGCGTACGATCGACGAGGTCTGGACATCTCAAGGCAATGGCAGAGGGTGTCGATCTAGGGATGTTGAATAAAGGTAGTTTGTCATGTCGCAGTTGAGGCTAGAGTCGTTGTTCGTGTACGAGGAGGGTTTCGTCCAGTAAGGTATTCAGCTTTTGTTTTTGTTTTTTTTAATTAAATTAAATTTAAATGTATGGATATAGGTATTGTAACGACCCGGCTTTCTTTGCCCAGAAAGACGCATCGTTATAAAGAAAGAAAGGGATAGAAGAAGAAAAGAAAAGAAGAAAGGACAACAACACATTAGAGATCTCACAGCGGAACAAGAAATATATTATATCACATAAGATATTACATAGTATCATATACATCAGAGTATACAATTTATACAACATAGAATAGACAGTTATAAACTTCTGTCTATTATACATCACAAGTACATTAGTACAATACAACATACACAGTGGAAACTATATATATCTACACGCTGAAGCCTCCTGCTCCTCAGCTCCTCCAGTATTCGTCAAGACTAACCTGAATCCCTCGACTACTCAATACAATATTGAGTACCCAAGAGTTTAATAAAACAGAAAATAAACACTTGGGTCAGACATGGGTCTGGTGTGAGTAAACGGTTTAAATTGCTTAACTTTGAAAACCTTTGAAAACAAAAGTATCACGTAAGACTCCCCACACATAAACATGGGTAAGTTTTTACCTTACGCTAACTAAAACATTTGATAGGAAATCCAGTTATATTATAATAGGGTCTAGGGTTTCCAAGTAAAATACAGAAATAGCTGAAATGCTTACATCTCACATTCCAACATAGTTGGGCACAACTAATATGTACGGCACTTATTGGAGTTTGGATTCCATACAATGGCAGGGCTACTGGGGTACCGCCCGTCACAGTACGTGGCCTAGATCACCGTATCGAGGAGTACGCCCGCTCCCCTGCAACACAAAGCCGGAACCATCCCTTACTGGATAATCCCGAACAAGATAATCCCGTAGTTGGCGCGACCAACCACACACTAAGCCGAATAAAAGAAAAGGGACCTCTAGACAGGGATCTATCTTGCTCTCAGTGGGTGCTACCCACGAAACCTTGCTGCACCTCCCCTGTTTTAGCCATTCCCGGTTGATGAGGCTTGAGGTTACGATTACCTTTAATCAGAACATATCACTTAGAATGCTCATCGTCCGCCTGACGATGTGCTGAAAGCATTCAATCCATACAAGTTCGTTCCAGGTTCGAACGAAACCGAAGGCATTATCTCGTTACACTCGTTTTGGAATCACCCTCAGAGTTAACGACAATAACCCTTGCACTCTAAATCTTCATCTTCACTTGAGATTCACGACCTATCGTTAATTTGGATCGATGTGGTATTCGGGTCTCCAGACCTGGAATACCGGTATACGGAAACCCGATCCCGGTCTCATCGAAATCCAAAACGTATCTTTTAAGGCCAAGTTGTTTAAAGGTTTAAACATTTAAACTTATATTCAGGATGATATAACAGATAGATAAATCACATTAACACAATAGATAATTCATATCAACATTTATCTCATAAAGCAGCATATATCATATATATATATCAGAGACATACAAATCATCCAATATCAACCAATCACCCAATATCAAACATCCAGTATTAATCAATTATCTAAATAGAATTGATTAACTCTAATCAATTTAATTAACCTTTAATTAAATTAATTACTATCACTTAATTACTTGGATTATCTTAATCCTGCTTACTAACATTAATTAATTACCAATTAATTAATTTAACATCTAAATGATCTTCCTTAATTAATCTTCCTTGATTAATTATACTTTAATTACATTCAAGTAATTATCCTTAACCATATTCAGTAATTAACATTTAATTACTATCATTAATTACAATAATTAATGAACCTTCATTAATCAATTAACTAGAATTAATTTTATTAATCCTCAATTAATTACAATTAATTAATCATACTTAATTTAATTACTTTTATTAATCAACCTTGATTAATTCATCAATAATTAATCCTCTAATTATTTCATTAATTTATTACCTTCTAGTTAATTAAATAATTAATTTTTTAATTAACTACATTCATTAATTAACCTTAATTAACCATAAACAGTCAATAACAATTTGTAATTACTTATCTTAATTAATTACTTTTTAATTAATTATATTAATTAATTATTCTTTAATCACTTATTATTGATTAATTAATCTTAATTAATTAACCCTTAATTAATTACTTCCTTAATTAATTACTCTCTTTTAATTAATTACCTTAACTAGTAATTAATCACATTATTAATTAACCTTAATCCTCTAATTTATTAATTACTCTTTAATTAATTAACTTCAAATCAATTAAATTAATTAATCTTTTAATTAATAACATCAAATGATTTACTCTTAATTACTTCCATTAATTACTTTCATAAGTAATTTTTCTTTTCTTAATTACATTCAGTAATTATCCATTAATTACTTGACTAAGTAATTATATTCAATTAATCAATAAGTGATTTATCTTTAATTAATTAGACTAATTAATTAACCTAAAATTTATTACATTAATTAATTACTCAATTAATCATCACTTAATCTTTAATTAATTTGTTTCTTAATTACATTCATTTCCACTAGTTACTTCATTAGTAATTATCCTTAATTACAAATAGTAATTAACCTTTAATTTTAATTTGTTGATTAATTATCCTTAATTAATCTCAACATAACTAATTAAGAATAAACTTGTATTTATTAAATACTTACTCAAATCATTTACTTCATTAAAACCAAATTTAGAAATCAATTTTGAAATATAATTTATTTTAAACAAAACAATTCAAACATTTAATTTTAATATACTTAAATCTTTGAAAGCCATTTTCAAACATGTTAAATCAAATTAACAATTATTTATTTAAAACTTGTTTAAATACTTAAAACTTGTTCATGCTTTAAATTTTAAAACCAAGATATAATTTGCTTTAAAATTTCAAAACTAGGTTACTCAAATAAAACAACCCGAGCCCAACACTATTCTTTCCCGAGCAAACTTCGAGTCCTCTTCGAGTCACCCCCCCTACTCATCTGCTTCGAGTCTTCACGCGAACATCACGAGACCGTTCCGAGAAATCCTCTTCTTCCCCAAAGCCATCGATCCAGACACACGAAACTCACACATGCACGTGCACGCGAATTCCACCACTCTCCGACCAACGCCGCTAGCTTTCCCAAATCGACGACCATCTCGTTGACTCATACGAGAGCCCAGATCACCGAAAACGACAACAATTCAAAATCGAGTCAATCGCCACCAAAGAACCCAAATACCCATCGATGCAAATGATCTTGCCGCCGACGATCAGAACGACCGGAACCCACAGCACTCACCCTAGAGCACTACCACATTGCCACGCCGCTATCTACTACCTCGCGATCCATTCCGATTCCCCCTAGCCTATGCCATAGCCTCGACAGTAACCACGACCAATAACATTCTCAAAACCCTAGTTCGTCGTCCCTCGATCACCACAACCACCAGAAAATTATTCCACTATTTTTCCTGTGACCCTCAACTCATCGGCCACCTCCAGGCCAAACTTCGATTAACATCACCACGCCGATCATCAGGAATTTACCAAAGTTCACATTCCGTTCAACTCGAGCGTTCTCTTTGGATACTCACTTAAAAATTCTAAAATGTTTATCAAAAATCATAAATTTGCAATACGAATTTAGTTATGTAATCCAGAATTAAAATTAAGACAATAGATTTTTGACATATGTATGTATTCCACAGTTATTTTCATTTTTAAAATTATTTACTAAATTTAAATCCCTGAAACCATTCTTATAATTAACAATACATTGAAACAAACAACTTTTATCTAAACATCAAAGGCTAATATGAGATCGATTGGGAGTTTTGAATTTTTGAAAGCAAAACAGAACCCTGTAAATCAACAGAGTAATGTATATTTTCATGTACACAAACATGCACAGTTATTCCATATATATATTCATGAAATCACATCCATTCATTCAGGCAAACCACATTTACAACATAACTACACAAGTTTATCACATACATTAAGTATAAACATTGATTAAAACTGTTTTTAAAAGAATGTTTACTCACCTTTTATTAAAACAGAGAACAAAGCAGAGCAGAGGGCATGTTCTTGTTTCCTGGAACTTGTATTTGAATTTGAAACTGAAACTTGCATTTTGAATCTACAATTTCTTGATTAATTAGTTGAATGTGTTCCCAGGTTGAAGCTTGCTTGATCTCAGGTTTATATATGTTGAAGATTTGAAAATAGTTGAATGTTGTTGCTTGATCTCAGGGTAAACAGTTTGAAATAGTTGTTTGATTTACTTTTTAAATTTGATTTCAGATTTTAGAAGAAGAAAGAAAGAATAGAGAGATTTTTAAAACTGAACGACTAGGTTTCTCTAAACATACTTTATTTATAAATTAAATTTTTAAATGAAAATAATGTTGCCACTTGTTTTTTTTTATTGCATTACAAATGTCCAACTTGATTTTATATGTTTACAAGTGTTGAATATTTGTAATATTATGTTTTAAACCCTTACCTAAAAGTAATTATGTTTTAAAACCTTATTTACAAAAGTATTTATGTTTTTCTTTAAATTATGTAATATGAATTTGTATTTACTTATGTTAAAATTATTTATATGTTACATATGTCTTCTTTTATATGTTTACAAACCATTTAAGTTTAGGAGATATTAAAAAGAAAGGTCTAATTTAAATCTATATATATTTATAACCATTTTTAGATTAAGTACTTATTAAAAGAAAACAAATTAAAACCTTTACTAATTTTTATTTAAACTATAACATTTTAGAAATAAATAATATCTTATATTTTGAAAATATAAAATTAACCTTAAATTAGCTTTTGAAAAATATTAAATTCAAAACAAAGCTTCAAATCACAATTCATACATATATAAATTATCAATAGATTAAATTAAATTCAAAACAATATCAAATTATAACATATACATACATATATATTACAAATTTGAAAATTCATCTTTAAAACAAAACAAAAGATATTTCCATTCACAATATATATCAAATATATATATTATAAATAGAATAAGATTTTATTAGCTTTAACAAACAAATCTTATTAATATTGCCAAATTAAGTATTTATTATTTACCTTTAAAAGATTAAATTAACCAATTTAAATTTAAATTACAAGGAAAATTACCAAATCAATTTAATTATTAATACAGATTATTAAATTTATATTACCCAAAAACCCGGGATATCACAGGTATAGTGTAGATAAAAGAAATTATTTGGTCTGTAAGATATTTTTGAACATATATATACAAAAAAAAAGAAAATAATATCTACAACAGTGAAGTATAAATGTTTATAGAAACATATAGATATATACTAATATTTAGCTTACTGTTAATTTAAAAAAAAAATGCTGAATAGTGATTATGGTATATATAGGCTGTTATAAAAATTTATGTTTTGGTCAGAAAAGAAAATAAATACCTATTTTCATTTACCAGTTAACTTTAAAATAATGGAGATGTATTGTTTAATTAGATCAAATTTTTTTGATTTATTAGGAGATTATTTAAAGAAGAATTAGTTCAAAAATATAAATCATTAGCCAATTGAATTATTAAACGGCACTTAATGGTTTGATTTTATTTTGAATATTAATAAATCATATCAAATGTTTATTCAAGGTCAATAATCACAAGAATCAAGTCGAGATGGGGTTTGGATGGCAAAATAAAAGGTGAGTTAATCTCACTCAGTTAAATTTAAATTTAATTGGTTAAATTTAAATATGGATGAATGATTGAATTGATTGATTTGATTGATATGGTATATAGTAGTATATACCAATATATATATATTGGCATATGTATATATTGGAGTAGTTGATATTCCCGCATTATATAGCGGATGAGACCCTATGCGCCGCATAATAGCAGATGATATTTTATAAAACCCATATACCGCGATATTCCACTTTGAAGTGAAATTGGTATTGTGCTAACATCTGTGGATGCAGGGAAACAGGTTGGAGAGATCCAACTGGATTCCTCAAAATATTTAATTTTATTTAAGTATTCTATGATATGATTGTTGATATGCTGTGATGATTTATATTGGATAATCTGGTTGGATTGAATTTCCCAGTATAATGAGTTATCAAAAGAAATTAAATTGGATTTTTGGGAAGAAATAAAAGAGTAAAATTCAAGTTAAATAATTCTAGTGAATTCGAATAAAGTAAATAAGGAATTGTAAAAGAAATAAAGAAATTTCTAAATTCGAACAAATATGGGAAAAGAAGAATTTGAATTTAACAGGGAAGAAATAAATCTTTAACTAAAGTGATATTATTTAAATTATAAAAGGATTGATTTTATTGAAATTTAAAGATTTAATTTAATTAAAATATTAATTGAAGAAGTTTGGAAATCCGAAATTTGTATTTTAGTAAAAAAGGTTTCCACTCATCATAAAGAACTAAAAGATGAAAGTTAATGTATTTGAAATAATTGAAGTAAATAGGGAAATTTATTTCAAAGTAAAGTAAAATGGAAATCAATTGGAAATTGATTTAAGTGTTAAAAACTTGGTTTTTTTTAAAGAGAAATGAGATTTTGGAGAGATAAACTGGGTTTATAAAGTGAAATGAAATATCAGTGGATATTTGAAATATAAATTCAAGGTGGGAATTTATAAAAGAATATGAATTGGTTTAAAAATAAATGTTGATTTATTTTTAAAGGATGTGAAGAGAAGTGTATTTCCTTGGATTGCCAAGTACGTTTTTCAAAGCAAATTTTAAATATAAGTTAAAAGTTTTAATTTGTGTAAAAAGGGCATGTTTTAGGAAATTCATATTTTCTAAAGGTTAATTTCCAAAGTAGTATTTTCAAAAATCTATTATTGTAGTAATTATATAAAGGTGATTTGGTATTATGTTTTTAAAAGAGAAAGTTACTTTATATTTATAAAGCGGTTTCATTTTAAATATTCCTTAAGTATACATTTTAGTTAAGTATTAAAAGTAGTTTTAAACTTCGATGTTATAAAGTATATTTATAATAAAGTGTTTTTAAATTATTATTTTTAAATCTAAAAGTATTTGGTACTTGGTGTTCCAGTGGAAATAAATATCTGGGAAATGTATTCCGTAAGCGGAAACTGTTTGAAATTGTTTTCAAATGAGCTTTGAAAATTTGGAAATATATCTTGGAAAGATATTTGGGCAAATAAATAATGTGGGAAATTATTTATTGTGTGATGGTTGCTTGTGGATGTTAATTGATAGTTAAATAACCGACTATCAATATTTGCCAAATGCGCTGATCGTTTCGAAGAGACCGGGATCGGGTTTGCTACAGTACAGCGTGATAGGGGGTTCTCGCTTTGCGTTAGGTGGCGAACGGGAGACTCTTACCCCTACATGTCCCCGGGGGTAGTATAAGGCCTTTTGGGGTTGGTTGCGACTCGAGAGGGTGGCCGTAAAAGCAAACCCGAGGTATCACTGTAAGCCACAGCGGGGCTGGGATGGTTGAAAAGCCTACCGGTCGTGAACCGTTGCTGAAGGTTGAAAAGCCTAGGTCGTTACAGTGGTATCAGAGCTTAGGTTGGCGACAACCTTGGCTCTGGTGGGAATTTTGAGAGTATTAATAGATATGAGCGCGTATTTGTTAGTGAATATAAAATTGTTTTATATTTTGTTGACTTATCTGTTGAGTGTTTATGGATTCTGGTCGATGTGTGGGACGCCACGACATCGATAGGGATTTCTAAACTCTTAAACAAGATAAACCGACACAATATTGTTTTAAAATGGGGTAAATGAAATAATTTTACCCAAATTATTTTTGTATATGAAAGAAATATTTTTTATAAATTATTATAGTTATATTTGGATGTTTGGTTGTTAGATGATGATAATAAATTATTATCATTAGGAGTAAATTGAAAACTTATAACCAAAGTTAAGAAAATAAATTCAGATAATAAAGTGAAAGTTGTAAATGTGAATTATAATTATGATTTATAATTGGGAATAGGATTTCAGAGGAATATTTGAAAATAAATTGAGATGGATTTCGAATTTGGAATTTTTGTGAAGTTTAAAATTCCTTTGAGTTTGGAAATGGTTTTTAAAAAGTTTTGGAGAAATAATAGTATTATTTCAGGAATATTTTGAGTTGAGTTTGGAATCTGGAAAGATTTGAAATTTTAAAATATTTGAAATGGTTTAAAGAGATAAAAGCATTTAATTCTCTTCCGGTCGTTGGGAAATAATTTCGGTGATGACTGCAGCATCATCGATGTTCATTTTCGAGTTTCCAAAGAGAAATTGCTACCAAACCGTGTTAAATTGGGATTGTTTGCAAAACTGGATTTGGTTTTGAAATTCAAAGAGATAGCTGAATATACAAAAGGAGTTTGGATGTGATTGATTTCAAAAGTGATTTTGAAATTTTGGGAAATTGTTAAAAACTCTGGAATCTTATTTTAATTGTTTATAGAAAAACAAATAAAAAGATATAAATATACTTGACTAAATTTAATGTATAATCCGGAATAAAGAGTAAAATGTGAATGGGATTGCTTTAATGGATTGAAGTGATGAAATAAACCAAATATTAGGTATAAATTGGAATAAATTACTTAATGGAGTAATGGATTATGGAAATAGAACCTTAATTGGCTGAAAGAAAGTTGATTTTGTAATTTGGATATGAAATGGGAAATGAACTTAGATTAAGTAGAAATTATTAATTGCAATCCGAGATAAAATACTAACAAATCGAATGTGGATGATATAAATAAAGCTCGACACATGTATTTTGGATGCTGTTAAGTGAAATAAATTGGAACAAAATTAACTTAAGTGTGAATGAACTCAAGTATAAATAAATGGAATATGACCTTGAAATATTATCCAAATGAGTTTGGGTTATGAAATTTAAATTGGTTAAATAGAAATTGAATTGTGAATTAATAAAATCGGGTAGTGAATTAAAAATGAATAGTAGAATCAGAATTTGAGTTATTAATTAAAATTCGACTTGGAGTATCAACACATTAAATATAAGTGGAAATGTGTTAAACAAAAATGAAAATTTGAATTAAAATAGTGATGGCTTGTATTGCAAACGAAAATTCAAGTGGGTATGAATGAAAATGGCCTTGGATATTATTCAATGAACGGAATATTGAATTTAGAATTAAAAAGGGACAAATTGAATGAATTGGTGCAAACTGCAATGAAAATGAACTTAAGTTGTTAACTTAAGTAAATGTTGGATGAAGACTGTACTCAAATCGAGGTGTTGAAATCAATTGAGAATTAATTATTGAATGAAATAGCCTGGATTGCTTTCGAGCTAAATAAATGGATGTGAATAAATTAAATGGAATGGGTTGAGTATTGTTTGGAAAAAAAATGGGAATAAGGGTCGAAACATTTCATATGTGCTTATGGAAGTATATAACATGCATTGTTTGTAGAATCCATGTTTTAGCAATTTAAATTTTAGTGAAATGTAAATAAACTTTGTATATTTGGCACTTACATGTTGTAATTGAGTTAGTACAGGTTCAGGGAAGTCGGTTGGCTGAATCTGATGGCACAACATGCTAAAATAAATAACCGCTTTGCTTTAAAAATGCTAAAATAAGGTACGCTTACGCAAAAATTCAAAATAGGAGATATGAACTGCATATATTGACATATATTATGATTTCCGGCCTGAGGCCGATGTATATATATATTTGTGCATCCTGCGATATCGCAGAAGTCCCTCCGTACAAGGGAGACTCTGCCAAAATTTTCCGTAAATTTTGGGAGTTAGAAAATTTTTGGAAATTTTCACTAACAACAAATGAATTAAAATTTGTTAAACAAATAAGGTTGAAACTGAGTATTGAAATCTATTTTAAATATGAATGTAAAGTAAGTGAAATTGAAGGAACTTAAGAAAGTAAAGTTGCAAATAAACCTTTAATTGAAATTTAAATTAATTAGTAAGTGCAACTAATTCAATATTCAAAGTGGAAGATAAATTGAATTCAAGTGGAAATGTAAACGCAAAAGTGGATAGAAATGGATAGGAACTTCAATAGTGAAGTGAAAATATGTATAAGCAGTATGTAAAATGTTTATCTTAAACTTAAGAAATGAATAGTGAATTCTTAAGAAAATGTGGTACTGAAAGTATGCTAAGTGAATAATTGAATTAAGGTGAAACTGAAGTTGTGAAATGGGATAATTGTGAATGAGTGGATAACAATCAAAAGGAATGCGAAATAAAAGAGAATTGATATAGCTGATAATCAATTGAAATTAATACGTAGTATGTACGTATATTATTTTATTCGCATAGCTATTTGATCTAGAATTTGAGCATAGAATTTCGAGGTAATTATACCGATCCGAATCAGGATTTTTCACTCGATTTTCGACGGCGAGCCTGGATATGGATTGTTGATTGATTCTGGATATTCTCTATCATAGTTTGTGGCTATGCAAGGAGAATGACGGTTTCTGATCAAGAAACCAGATCTGAGTCCGCACTAGGAAGTCGGGTGGACGATACTAGTTCGGAAGTGAAATTGTGTGATCGAGTGAGCGATCGAATATGATATTGCGTACGAATGATATATGTGCATCGTACGGGCTTAAGTAAAACAAATATTGAAAATTTGTACATGAATGTATAAAATGGTTTGAAGTTGTAATTGTATGTATTTGAATTTCTATATGAAATTTGATTGGGTTTTTGATCAAGCCACTTGGCTTTTTGTTTTCTTTTTGAGATTGGGAGGCCGTAGAGCCATTTTGTAGTAGTACCGAGCTAGCCGCGCAAAGGAGACGCTGGCGAAATTTTTTGGAAATTTAGAGAGTTAGAAAAATTTTGAGAATTTTTGATAATTCAAAATTTGAATTCAAATTTAAATTTGAATGGATAAGTAGGTGGTACGGGTTGAACTTATGAATAAGTTTGGGAAGTTAAAAGATGATTAGTGTATCATTAATAAAAGATTGTTTGGGTGTTGTTAAAACTGTTTGGTTTTGGAAAATAGTAATGGGTATTGGATCATTCTTCCTAACTGGTAATTTCGGGGACGAAATTCTTTTAAGGGGGGAGGAATGTGACGACCCGGAATTTTTGTATATTTGAAATTAGAATATTTAATTAATTTTAAATATTCAGAGGTTAATTATAAACTTAAATTTCAAATATCGCTGTTTATTGAGTAATTTAATAATTAAATTAAATTTATTTGAAGTTGGGTAAAATAGTAAATCTGGTATTCTAAGCTAATTAAAAATATTTTGAAGGCTTGAAAAATTCATATTGATAATACTAAAGGTAATAGAACTTTTAAAATTGAATTTAAAAGTGTTTTGTTCAGTTTTAAAATATATCGTTTAAATCGATATTTAAAAATAGCCTTCCGAGGCACAGTCTCGGAATTCGACGAAACCAGCTCCATTGGGTCCGTAATATTGTATTATTATCGGATTTCAATTTTCGTAGTGTTTGGGAGTTGTCGTGTGATCGTAACGGATAAAAACGCCTAGACAATAATTTATCGTTTTAATTTAAATATTATTTGTTATGTCACCAATCAAATCACAGTCGGCCTACATTTCTTTTGCCGACCTATTCTCCTCTGTCTTCTGAAGCAAGCCGATAGTTTTCTTTATTTAATCGCGTATTATCACTTTTAAAAATAAAAAAAATCTCCGGAAGATCTCGTTCCAGTAAATGAAAGATAAAATAACTTCTGCTCTTTCTTCGTGCCTAAAAATCAGGATCAAAACCCCTAGCTTTCAAATTTAAACAGAGTCTCCTCTCCTTCATTCAAATTGAACGAAAACAATATTGGCGATATCGAACCCAGATTGTCGCAGTTGGATTCAAGTAGCCGCCTCCTATCGAATCGTTCGTACGTGATGATGGTCGCGAAAACTTCGAGTCGAGTTTTGGTCTCGATCGAGCAGGGCGGTTGCGACTACTGAGAAGTTGTGGAGTCGGCGACGAGCAGATTAAGGGCTAGGGTTTCCGTTCGCGTATGCTGGGAGGTCGCGAAGTCATTCTCGAGCACGCGAGAGCGAGGCGATTGAAATTGGAGGTGGTTGGCGTACGATCGACGAGGTCTGGACATCTCAAGGCAATGGCAGAGGGTGTCGATCTAGGGATGTTGAATAAAGGTAGTTTGTCATGTCGCAGTTGAGGCTAGAGTCGTTGTTCGTGTACGAGGAGGGTTTCGTCCAGTAAGGTATTCAGCTTTTGTTTTTGTTTTTTTTAATTAAATTAAATTTAAATGTATGGATATAGGTATAGTGTAGATAAAAGAAATTATTTGGTCTGTAAGATATTTTTGAACATATATATACAAAAAAAAAAGAAAATAATATCTACAACAGTGAAGTATAAATGTTTATAGAAACATATAGATATATACTAATATTTAGCTTACTGTTAATTTAAAAAAAAAATGCTGAATAGTGATTATGGTATATATAGGCTGTTATAAAAATTTATGTTTTGGTCAGAAAAGAAAATAAATACCTATTTTCATTTACCAGTTAACTTTAAAATAATGGAGATGTATTGTTTAATTAGATCAATTTTTTTTGATTTATTAGGAGATTATTTAAAGAAGAATTAGTTCAAAAATATAAATCATTAGCCAATTGAATTATTAAACGGCACTTAATGGTTTGATTTTATTTTGAATATTAATAAATCATATCAAATGTTTATTCAAGGTCAATAATCACAAGAATCAAGTCGAGATGGGGTTTGGATGGCAAAATAAAAGGTGAGTTAATCTCACTCAGTTAAATTTAAATTTAATTGGTTAAATTTAAATATGGATGAATGATTGAATTGATTGATTTGATTGATATGGTATATAGTAGTATATACCAATATATATATATTGGCATATGTATATATTGGAGTAGTTGATATTCCCGCATTATATAGCGGATGAGACCCTATGCGCCGCATAATAGCGGATGATATTTTATAAAACCCATATACCGCGATATTCCACTTTGAAGTGAAATTGGTATTGTGCTAACATCTGTGGATGCAGGGAAACAGGTTGGAGGGATCCAACTGGATTCCTCAAAATATTTAATTTTATTTAAGTATTCTGTGATATGATTGTTGATATGCTGTGATGATTTATATTGGATAATCTGGTTGGATTGAATTTCCCAGTATAATGAGTTATCAAAAGAAATTGAATTGGATTTTTGGGAAGAAATAAAAGAGTAAAATTCAAGTTAAATAATTCTAGTGAATTCGAATAAAGTAAATAAGGAATTGTAAAAGAAATAAAGAAATTTCTAAATTCGAACAAATATGGGAAAAGAAGAATTTGAATTTAACAGGGAAGAAATAAATCTTTAACTAAAGTGATATTATTTAAATTATAAAAGGATTGATTTTATTGAAATTTAAAGATTTAATTTAATTAAAATATTAATTGAAGAAGTTTGGAAATCCGAAATTTGTATTTTAGTAAAAAAGGTTTCCACTCATCATAAAGAACTAAAAGATGAAAGTTAATGTATTTGAAATAATTGAAGTAAATAGGGAAATTTATTTCAAAGTAAAGTAAAATGGAAATCAATTGGAAATTGATTTAAGTGTTAAAAACTTGGTTTTTTTTAAAGAGAAATGAGATTTTGGAGAGATAAACTGGGTTTATAAAGTGAAATGAAATATCAGTGGATATTTGAAATATAAATTCAAGGTGGGAATTTATAAAAGAATATGAATTGGTTTAAAAATAAATGTTGATTTATTTTTAAAGGATGTGAAGAGAAGTGTATTTCCTTGGATTGCCAAGTACGTTTTTCAAAGCAAATTTTAAATATAAGTTAAAAGTTTTAATTTGTGTAAAAAGGGCATGTTTTAGGAAATTGATATTTTCTAAAGGTTAATTTCCAAAGTAGTATTTTCAAAAATCTATTATTGTAGTAATTATATAAAGGTGATTTGGTATTATGTTTTTAAAAGAGAAAGTTACTTTATATTTATAAAGCGTTTTCATTTTAAATATTCCTTAAGTATACATTTTAGTAAAGTATTAAAAGTAGTTTTAAACTTCGATGTTATAAAGTATATTTATAATAAAGTGTTTTTAAATTATTATTTTTAAATCTAAAAGTATTTGGTACTTGGTGTTCCAGTGGAAATAAATATCTGGGAAATGTATTCCGTAAGAGGAAACTGTTTGAAATTGTTTTCAAATGAGCTTTGAAAATTTGGAAATATATCTTGGAAAGATATTTGGGCAAATAAATAATGTGGGAAATTATTTATTGTGTGATGGTTGCTTGTGGATGTTAATTGATAGTTAAATAACCGACTATCAATATTGGCCAAATGCGCTGATCGTTTCGAAGAGACCGGGATCGAGTTTCCGTATACCGGGATTCTAGGTCTGGAGACTCGAATACCACTTCGATCCGGTTTGTACGTTTCGTGTAACGATTTCGGAGTCGAAGATGGAGCAGTGAAGTGCAAGGACTAGTCGCTACCAATCCTGAGGATATTTCCAAAATGGATGTAGTAGGAATAGTGCCTTCGGTTCCGTTCGAACCCGGGACGGACTTGTATGGACGAATGCTTTCGTGACATCGTCAGGTGGACGATGGGCATTCTAAGGGATATGATCTGATAAGGTATCGTTTAGCCTCAAGCCTCATCAACCGGGAATGACTGAAAATCAGGGGTTATGCAGCAAGGCTTCGTGGGTAGCGCCCACTGGAGAGTGTGGTCATCCCTGTCTAGATGTCTCTTATATTTTGGCTTAGTGGTGCGGTTGCTGATCCCAACCGTGGGGTGATCATATTCGGAATTTCCCATAGGTGATTCCGGCCTTGTGTTGCAGGGGAGCGGGCGTACTCCTCGGTACTGTGATCTAGGCCACGTACTGTGACAGGTGGTACCCCAGTGCCTAGTCATTCGTTGGAAATCCATTCTCCCTACGTGCCTTGTACGTGTTTTGTTTGTATACCTAGTACGCTGGAATTTAATCATGTAACAATTTCAGCTATTTGAATAAGTATTTGTAAATAGACACTATTATAATATCAGAGGATTTTATAAAAAGGTGTTTTAGCTATCGTAAGGTAAAAACCCGACATGTTTATTTGTGGCGTGGTCTTACGAGATGCTTTTGTTTTTCAAAGGATTTTGAAACTTTAATAATCAATTTGAGTGTGATTTTCTCACGCTGGTATTCCAGACTGACTCGGGTATTGTTTTATATGATGCTCGGGTCAGACCGAGATAAACAGGTTCAGATTGTAGCTGTGGAGCTCAGGAGACGAGCTGGATGGCGATACGTACTTCCGTATTTGTTTATTGTTCCGCTGTGTATTTGGATGTATGTCATTGATGTGATGAACTCTGATGATGTATTCTGTAAATATATTGTATAAACAAATATATTTTTCTGTTTGAGTAAAGATCTGTTTTGTATATATTATATTTTATTTCACTGCGATGTGAGATTCTATTGTTGATTTTCTGTTTCTTCTTCTTCTACCTCTTCTTCTTTAACACAAATGGTTCGATTTTCCGGGACTGGAAAGTCGGGTCGTTACAGCTTTCAAAACATTTTCATTTCAAATGGTTTAAACAAATCACCATTTTAAATCTGTTAAAAATAAACAGATTCAATTCATAGATTTTCAAAAAGAATTCACTCATAACTTGGAAATCCATTTTTCAATTCAAACTTGAAATTCTTTAACTTAAATTGGAATTCCATTTCTTATATGAAAGCTTTTATCATTTAAAACAAACAGTTTTCATTTCGGAAAATTTGGTTCATTTATACGAGTTAAAGTCTTTGGGTTAAATTCAAATTCTCAAAACCATACTTTTAAAATGGCTTAAATTCATACAAACACATTTATATCATCTTTAACTAAAATTTCCAAACATAGAATTCAATTCCAAATTTTGAATTCAAATTAAAATTAAGTTATTTAAATTGAAACTTTACCAAGTTATTCAAAATTATTTTTATCTTTGAAAACACCTTTTCAAAAGCTTTAACATTTAACCCAAATCCATTTCCAAAATCAATTGAAATTAAAATTTCAATTTAAAAAAAATTAAATTTAAATTATCTGTGACTTAACTGATTTCCACGTGAAATCCATATTTGTGTGTGTAAAAGTGTGGTCCAGGGGTTTCACACAATAGTGCAACATCATCAATCATTACAGATTTAAGCACAGTAATATCGATAAGCGGTATAATCTATAACGCTTATCTTCATTTACAGATTCACAGATAAACATTATAAATTTATCGCAGATAAATAAGTTACATCACAGATGAATAAATTACATCACAGTTCACAGCTTAAATCAGAATAATTCATACCACACAGCATCACATAGTAGGGATATCGAACAATTCACAGCATTCAATAGAATAAAGTCATCCATAAGTAAGGTCAAGCATTAAAATAAGCATTTATAAGCAGGATTAATTAATTGTTTAATCCTAATTAATTCAATTTATTTCCAATTAAATTAATTGCTTATGAATTAATTATCCATCCTGATTTATTAATCACAAATCATTTGATATAAATAAATTTATCAACACCTTAATTAATTATTCTTAATTAATAAATCATTCTTAAGTAATCACATTAATTAAATTATCCTCTAAACCAATTACATAATTAATTAACCCCTTAATTAATTATTTTAAGAAATTAAGCCGTTAATTTCTTACCCTTAAGCAATCATCTCATAACAATTAATCATTAATTACCAAAAATTTAGAGGTTAATTATTAATTACCCAATCTTTAATTACAAGTTGATTAATCCCTAATCACTTAGTTAATTGCAATTATAAATTTAGTTAATATTCTTAATTAACTTACCATATAAATTAAATAAATAAAAATATTGTACCTTACCTTTTTAAAATCTTCCTTACTAACTTTGAAATCAATTTGTTAAAACTTTAATTTTAATAAAATTTAAACACTTATCTTATATTAACTTCTAAATCAAAATATTAATTCAGATTTAAATACATTCTTAAGTATTTACAAAATTGATGAAATCTTAAAATAAATACTTAACCAAAATTTCCAAACATTAATTCATTAATACTTAAATA
The DNA here is from genome assembly GCA_030737815.1 of Allium fistulosum. Lineage (NCBI taxonomy): Eukaryota > Viridiplantae > Streptophyta > Magnoliopsida > Asparagales > Amaryllidaceae > Allium > Allium fistulosum. Next base: position 102,341,399 of record CM060902.1, read on the forward strand.
CAGTTTAAGATAATTAGCTTAATTTATTAGACTGAAATCTACCCAATACCCGAGAAAATCTCTACATTTCCCGAGTCAAAACCCGGGCCACTTCCTTTCTTTTGTTTAAATTTTTAAAATAGTTATAACATGTTAAAATCCCACACGAACACCCCGATACTCAAGCCATCAAAAAATTTTCCCGAGCTCTTCCCCGAGGCTACTCTTCTTCTCCAAACCAAACAACAACTACCCAATCACTGATACATAGATACTCGTGCACCTGCATAGACCATCGCCGTTACTCCGGCCATCGATTCAAACGCCAGCAAATCTGCTTCGACCTCCTCCTTCGACTCCGACCACCAGAGCCTCAAAGTAAACTTGAAATCGAATTTGAGCATATCGACTATCACCTGGAACTAACCCAACACCCAAGAACCTCCTCGTTTCGCCACCTCCGATCATCAGAAAAAATCCGATGCTCCGACCAAACCTTCACCGTTTAACTACGCTACGATTCCCCCCATGTCGATCCATTCCGATGCATCGATGACGACGCAGCAGCCCGAATTCCAACATCGACCAAGTCTTGGGTTTAAACCCTACTTCAACGTCGTGCCGTCGCCACCATGATCAGGAAATTCCTTGATCATTTTCCCAAGTTCGTCAACCTCCCTGCTACCTCCAACAGTGATCCTGACCACCCACCTTGCTCCGATCACCAGAAAAACCCCAAAACAACGTTCTCGTTCAACCCACGAATTCTCAATCAATACTAAACTAAAAATCTTGATTTTGCCTTTAAAATTCATGGATTTCGAATATGATTAAGATTATATAAATGAATCAAGGAATCATGGTATTCGAATTTTGACATGGTTTAGAGTTTTCACTGTATTTCTTCCCTTCCAGTAAAATAACTTACTGATTAAACTTATAGATATTTTTAAAATTTAGATCTTCATTATTCAAACATATTTTGTTTATACATCATCAGCAATAACTGATTAGAAGAAGAGAATTTAAATTTTGAACCTAATCTAAGTCTGTAGATTAGAACAGGGTATATTTGCCTGTTCATAGACATGCATACTCAAAATCTTCATATATTTAGGCATGCAATCATATTTACACAACCATGCAAACATATATCACATCATAACTTCATATGTATCAGGCTATCAAAAATCTAGCTTTTAAAAAGAAATGTTTACTCACCTAGTTTTCCAGAAGAAAGAATGAACAGAGTTTGAAATGTTGAACAGGCTTGAAACTTTGCTTGCTTTGAGCTGTCTTGCTTAATTTTCTATTTTCAGATATTTGTATTGATTTGAATTCTCCTGGCTTTGAGATTTAAATTTGCTTTGATCAATACTTTGATGATTTGCTTTTGCTCTGGTCTAATTTTCCAGGCTAAAGTTGCTTTGTTGGTTTGTTTGGAAGAACTTCACTTTGATTTTGTTTTGTTGTTAAAGTTTGAAGTTTGTTTTAGTTTAAAGATGATGTTTACTTCAGTTTAGAATGGACGAAGTTGAAATGAGAAGTTGATATAAGAAAATGAGTTGTACAGGATAATATTTATTTTGTACAAGTGATGTTATATATTTTTTTTCTTTGTACAATGATTCAGAGATTTTTTTTTCATTTGTATGGAGGCTGAAGTGATTTCGTTCTTGTTTTTGTGGGCTGATAGATAATATGTTGTGTACTAGAGATACTTGCATTAATTGCTTTGCATTGTTTGTCTCGGCTGATAATTTTTTCTTTGCTATGCTAGAGATGCAAACATTAAATGCATATGTACCTTATGTCTTCTTTGCAATACTTGTTGACTTTAGCTAATATGATACTATTTTGATGGTTGAGAATGATATCTTTGTTTTGTTCATATTATTTATAACTTTGTTTCTTCATTTGTTTCAAGTTTAATTGTACATAGTTTATTGCTGTCTTGTTTAAATACTAAATCATATTTTGTTGTGTCTTCTTACTTGAACGTATTTTGTTTCCTTTGTCTTTTGTATTTTATTTGTTTGTACCATCCTTTCATATACATTCTTTTGTTTTTATGCCTTGTAATATAGATAAATTTCTATTTTAAATTTGTTATTTACATTTTGCTAGTTTGTTTACTTTGTATTTTATAATTTATATAATTTATCTTATGTATATTTATTTATTTCTATTTCTAACATAACCCATACATTTTAAATTTTAAATTGTTTGTTTTTATACTTGAATGTATTTTTATTTTCTTTGTCTTTTGTATTTTATCACTTTAAAATATAATAAATTTCCATTTTAATTTCTGCTTTACTTTATAATATTCATTTTTTTATAGTTTATATAATTCTAGAATTATTTAATATGTTCATTTCACATTTTATATAACTATAAATTTATTCGAAATATTTGTTTAACATCAACACTTATTTGAATTCTATAAATATATTTTTTATAAACTCAAATTATTATTATTAAACCATTTATTTTATATTTAAACTCAAATTCAATATATATATATATATATATATATATATTCATATTTACTCATATATGCACATATACACCTATATTCACACATATATGCAATATTTAACTTTAAATGATTTAACATAGAATTTATTTGATCTTGGGGAAACTCGAATCAATTTATCGATTAATTTATCAATTTTAATTCAAAAATAAATTTAATTATCAATTTAAACTTATATAAAATTCGGGGTCGTTACACAATGTTCTTTCGGGACATAGGATTTGAACTTCATAACGGACGAGCCAATCCATACCCAATATCATATCAAAACCAAGATGATCCATAACATGCAGATTCGCATGAAAAGAGAAACCACAAAGAATAATCTCAACATCAACACATAACAAACCAAGAGTAGCGGATCCACCAATAGGATTTACGATCCTCAGATGGTCGCAAAGAGTAACAACATCCAAATGAATAATATCAATAAGCTCCTTCGACACGAATGAATGTGATGCACCCGTATCGAATAGAACTCTAATAGAACAGCCATGAAATAAAATAAAACCTTCCAAAACATAAGGAGTAATACCTTTGGGCTGAGAAGAATCACCAGAAGCTTTAGTAACATTAAGCTTCCCAGATTTGAAACCCTTAGGAGAAATAGGACAATCAAAAACCCAATGACCCTCTTTCTTGCAATAATGACAAATGTGAGGCTTAGGACAGCCACGAAGAAGATGATCCAAAGAACCACAATTATAGCACGCCCTCTGAACAGAAGGTGCACTACTAGGCTGAGAACTAGAGGTAGCTTGCTTCTTCTTCTTCTGGTTAGAAGAATTAAGCTTATGAAATGGAAACCTCTTCTTGTTGGGGTTCTTAATTAGAAACCTCAACATCATCACAACTATCACATTCCTTTTCAACAGCTTCAAGGCAAAGAGCCGAATCAACAAGCTCCTCAAAAGAGAGCTTAAGCTGAAGCAAAAGAACTTTCTTCAAATACTTCTTCAAACCATATACAAAACGAAGATTCTTCTTACGTGGAGTGTTAATGAACTCAACTCTGTATTTGGATAAAGCCTCAAAAGATGCAACATAATAAGAAACAGAGGACTTTCCTTGCTTCAACTCAAGGAAAGTACGAGTAAGATTAGCCTTTTCTGATTCAGGAACGAACTTAAGTTCGAAACGTTCCTTAAACTGAATCCACGAGAGAGAGGACTCATCAACTTCCGCAATAAAAAGCTCATACTAATCAAGCGCACGCTCTTGCAACATACTAGATGCTACGAGAACGCGATGGTGATCAGAAAGATCCATCCGAGAAAATATGCGCTCACAAGTGCGCAACCAAGTCTGAACCTCCATTACACTTTCAGATCCCTTGAAAGGCTGGCCTCCAAGGTGGGAATAGTCACTACACATGCGGGCGAAGGCAGACTTGTGATTAGGAGCTGCGGGAGTGGCAACAGAAGGCTGAGCACTCCTAAATAGCTCCATAAACTGATCAACTGACATATAGACTCCGTCCGGATGAGGACCACCAGACGGACCTGCAAAAGAACGCTTCCCTCTACCTCTTCCAACCAAAGGCTGAAAGACAAGAGAAGGTAAGGATTAGTTAAACAGCACACAATTGATAAGAAATTTAACAAATGGAATACAACGGAATATGAGATTTATTCCTAGACATACTCCACATGTTAAAGTGGAAGGAATAGATTAGAAAGGCACGAATAAAACCATCGAATAGTTGTAACACATGTTCCATCCTGTTTTTGTTCTGTGTTTCATTATAATTTGTTCTGAATTTGAGCTCCGATACCAAGCTGTGACGCCCCACCTCTTGTGAGAAATGCGGATTAAGGATCTTAAGGCTAGAATTAACACTAGAGGGGGGGTGAATAGTGTTTTAAGAAATTTGTTAATCTTTTTGAGTTTTATCTTAATTTGTTAACAATGTATACACTAATCAGACACAGATATGAACACAGAATCAAACACAGATGCAAATATAAAGTAAAAGCAGTAAAGGAAAGAACACACCGGATTTTATACTGGTTCGGAGTTACCCTACATCCAGTCCCGCAACACAAGTACAGATTTCCTTTCAACAACAATTCAACAATTACAACCCTCGGTTTCAAGGCTACGAGGTACACCCTCCAGAATGACAATCCTCTGGGTAGAGATACTTGATTTCCGGGGCAACAAGTTCACCCAATTGATTTTCAGGGCTACAATCACACCTTTTCTCGCTTAATTGATTTCCAAGGCTACAATCACACTTTTTCTCGCTAATATATTACAAATAAGTCTATAACTCTGAATAGCACTGAGAACCTTGTAGAGATAGTGATGGAGAATCAAACTAGAAGTAATCGAGTATGATTCGATGTTGATTTCAGCAGAGTAATGGTATGATTTTGTATTAAGAAATGTGGAAGAAGAAGAGGAGTGAAAACCAGAAAAAAGTGATTAAAAATTCGTTGAAACTGACCCCTATTTATAGAAGATCAACAGCCATGACCATTCATGAAGATTTATGGCGAATAGACACTTCTTTTGAAATTTGAATTTTGAACTTCAACCGTCACTATGTCGACATAGTGCCTAGGGGCATGTCGACATCCCTCAGCCAAAATTGATATTTTGAATTTCTATAAAAATAATATTTATCTTATATAAAAACTATTTAAAACTTTATAAATATACTTGAATATAGTTGAAATTCATAAGTAAATATAAAGAATAATATACATAATTTAACTATAATTTTATATTTAAATCTGTATAAATATTAAAAGTTAAATATATTATTTGAAAAGACATTTAAGATCAGGAGTAAATTGACTTTTAAAATTAAAGATGTTTTGAGGCTAAAATTATTTAAAATCAGGATAGAGAGTTTTGAATCTTTTAAAAGGAAAGTTTTGAAATCATTTTGAAAACAAGATAATTTTGTAAAATCATTTGAATTAAAGTTAGTGGATACAAAACAATGTCCCACTAGATTTTCGTAGGTTCCATCCTACTTAGGGTTCCATCCCTTTAACGGGCTCAAAGTGGATTCCATTCCACGAATAAAATGGATATTAAGATACCAGTGCTTTTCTACGAGTTTTAACAAATATTCCTAATAAAACAAACTTAACCTTGAACTCTTGAACTCTTGATAATCTTGATACTCATGAGTCTTCTATCTCTATATCTTGAATCTCTATACTGTACAGTCTTCCTTCTTGATACTTGCATGGCTAGATCCTGCATATACATATATATCTAAACTTGTAATGTTAGTATTTATATTTTATAATCTATTCTAAGGTTGTTGTCATCAAAACCATCATCTCATGGACTAACAATCTCCCCCTTTTTGATGATGACAACCTTTGTTTATAAAATATTCCTTCTATCCTAATAACTCTAATAACTCCCCCTTAATTTATGCCTAACTATCCTATTTTATACTTCTCCCCCTTTGTCATCAACAAAAAACAAAAACTAACTCTAAACTAGATAACTCGAAACTATATAACTCCTCCTAAAACTTATCACTCTATTACGTGTGATTATAATGATAGTGTTATCATAAATAATTAACACTTAAATCTAATACAGAAATATAATCCTAAACTATTAACTATCCCAACTAAGAATTCACAATTATACTAACACATATAAGAACACGAGTTTATTTATTACGAGTATGGTTTTATTTACATTTGCGTTTGAAAAACATAAAAACATAAATAACAACGGAAAGAAAGAAAAGAAACTAATGTGTGTTTCTGAACATAGGAGATTTATGAACTGAACAGTTTGGATAGTGGAAACAGAAATTTCCACGTTGTTCGACAAGATTCCCATTTTTATCAAAACACGCTTCTCCAACGCATACTACTTGGTCATTATCCTCCTCGTGTGCTTCTTCCATTGGTTCTTCTTCTTCTTCTTCGTTGTTGACCTCATGTTCTTGATTGAGTGAAGAGTCTTCATCGATCAAGATAGGGTTGGCCTGGTTATCCATTAGGAATTTTTGTAAATTCCTAAGAATCTTGTCGTGCCTTTCTTGCTCTTCTGCCATACGAAGTTGAGTCACTTGAATTTCAGTTAACATCTGAAGAGTATCCTTCATAGACTCCTCCAATTTAGTTACATGTGCGAGAGTAGAGCATTGGAATGAACCAGAAGTAGGAGAGGGGAATAAGAAAGTTGATTTTATGTTTGATTTAGAGGAAGATGCCATTGTTTTATATATTTCAGAATAGAAAATGAAGAGAAACCAGAGTGAATGAATAAGAATTCGAAATAGAGAAGAATATATAACTAAATTTCTGAATTTTGGTGGGAAATTTTTTTTTAAAATAAAAACGTTATATGTCGACATGGGTCTAGTGGGGATGTCGACATGGTCCTTGAATTTTTGCCTTTTTTAATTTATTTTGAATTAATTTTAATTATACTCGTTATTTATATTTTATATTTCAGTTAATGAGCAAATACCTAATTCTCTTCTTAATTTAGTAAATGTAGATTCATTTAAGGGTTTTGTTAAAATATCAGCAATTTGATTTTCAGAATTGATATAGTCGAGAGTAATTACTTCTCTACTTATATTATCTCTGAGAAAATGGTGTCTGATATCAATATGTTTAGTTCAAGCATGATGAGTAGGATTTTTAGATAAATTTATTGCACTAGTATTATCACAATAAATTGGCGATTTTGAGATATTTAATCCAAAATCTCTTAAAGTATGTTGCATATTTATTACTTGAGAACAAGCCAAAGCAGCAGAAATATACTCTGCTTCAGTTGTTGATAAAGAAACTGTATTTTGCTTTTTACTAAACCAAGAAACCAGAGAATGTCCCAAAAAGTGACAAGTTCCACTTGTACTTTTTCGGTCTGATTTACATCCAGCATAGTCAGCATCACAGTATGATATTAAATCAAATGAATCATTTTTAGAATAAAATAAGCCATAATCAGAGGTGTGTTTAATATATCTTATGATATGTTTTACAGCTTTTAAGTGAGTTTCTTTAGGATGAGATTGATATCTTGCACAGAGACAAACACTATGCATGATATCAGGTCAACTAGCAGTGATATAGAGTAGTGATCCAATCATTCCTCTATATAACTTTTGATTTACATCTTTCGAGAGATCTTCTTTACTAAGGTACTCATTGGTTGCCATGGGAGTGGGTTTTCCACTCGCAGTAGTCAAACTAAATTTACTAACTAGGTCTTTTGCATATTTTTCTTGACTAATAAAAATACCATTATCTAACTGTTTTATTTGTAATCCTAAAAAGTAGTTTAATTCACCCATATGACTCATCTCAAACTCTTTTGTCATTATTTCAGAGAATTCTTTATTCATTTCAAAATTAGTTGATCCAAAAATGATATTATCTACGTAGACTTGAACTAGTTGAATATCATTTTTATTTCTTTTAATAAAAAGAGTATTATCTATTTTACCAATTTCAAAATTTGATTGTAATAAATAGAATTTTAGTCTATCATACCAGGCTCTAGGAGCTTTTTTTAGACCATATAAAGCTTTCTTAAGTTTGTGCACATGGTTTGGTAAATTTTCATCTTCAAAAAGTGGTGGTTGTTCAACATATACTTCTTCTTTTACAAATCCATTTAAAAATGCACTTTTAACATCCATTTGATATAATTTGAATTTATGATTTGCGAAAGCAAGTAGAATCCTAATGGCTTCTAATCTTGCTACAGGACCAAATGTTTCGTCATAATCTATACCTTCTTCTTGACAATAACCTTGGGTGACTAATCGTGCTTTATTTCTAACGACCTCACCTTGTTCATTCATTTTAATTTTATAGACCCATTTAGTTCCAATTAGAGTTTTATCTTCAGGTCTAGGAACAAGTTCCCAAACTTCATTTCTAGTGAATTGATTTAATTCTTCTTGCATAGCCAAAATCCATGAATCATCAGTTGATGCTTCTTTAGGATTTTTGGGTTCAATAGATGATATAAAAGCTACATTACTCATTTGACTTAGTTGATTTCTAGTTTTAACAACAGATTGCATATCTCCAAGTATATTTTCTATAGGGCGATCTTTTAAAAGTCTAATCCTTTTATTAGGATGATTTAATTCATTATTAGTTTCAGTTGACTCTTGGTTTTGAGTAATTAAATCCTCTTCATCATTTGTAATTTTAAAATCTTTTAATTTTTCATCAAACGAAACATGCATTGTTTCTTCGATGGTGTTAGATCTTAAATTAAAAACTCTATAAGCTTTACTTCTATTAGAATATCTGATAAAGATTCCTTTGTCGGATTTAGGATCAAATTTATCCAAATTATCTTTTGTATTTAAAATAAAACATTTACTTCCAAAAATTCTGAAGTATGATACCTTAGGTTTCTTTCCATGAAGAAGTTCATAAGGTGTCTTATCAGTTAAAGGTCTAATTAAAATTCTATTCAAAATATAACAGGCGGTAGCAATAGCTTCTGCCCAAAAGTATTTTGGTAAATTACTATCTGAAAGCATAGTTCTCGCACACTCTTGTATCGTTCTATTTTTACGTTCAACTACTCCGTTTTGTTGTGGAGTTCTTGGAAATGAGAAATTGTGAGTTATTCCCTTCTTATTGCAGAATTCCTCAAACTTTTCATTTTCAAATTCACCACCGTGATCACTACGTATAGTTATAATTTTTAAAGATAATTGATTTTGAATCCTTTTTGTAAAAAATTTAAAACATTCAAAAGTATCACTTTTATGTTTCAAAAATATTGTCCATGTAAATCTAGAATAATCATCTACAATTACAAAAACATATTTACTATGATTTATTGATAGAATTTGAGATGGCCAAATAAATCAAGGTGAAGTAACTCAAGGGGTTTTGAAGTTGAGATCATATCTTTTAATTTAAAGGAACTTTTTCTAAGCTTTCCTAATTGACATGCATCACATAAACTATCTACTTTAAAATTCATTTTAGGGAGACCTCTTACTAAATCATGTTTTGACAGTCTAGATAAGAGTTTGAAATTCAAATGTCCAAATATCTTATGCCAAATCCAAGGGTCACTACAACAAACAGGACTTTTAACAGCGTTTTAAAAACGCTGTAAAAGCTTTTAACAGCGTTTTTGCGTATGCTGTATATCGACATGCAGTTATATGTCAGGGATATACAATGACAAGAAATAAACGCTGTTAAATGTCCTTTTTAACAGCGTTTCCCTGGTGCTATGAAATCTTTTAACAGCGTTTGGTTGGGTGCAGCTATAGATCTTTCATAGCGTTTGTTTCGTGCTAAGATAAGATTTTATAGCATTTTTTCAATGCTGTGAGATTTATTTACAGCGTTTCATTGTTGCAATAGATCATGCTTTCTGTTTTTAGATACAATTTAACGACAATTTTAAAACGCTGTTAAAACTTTCAACAGCGTTTTAAAAACACTGTTAAAACTTTCAATAGCATTTTAAAAACGCTTTTGAATGTTTTGACTGCTTTTAAAAAGTTGTTGAATGTTTTAACTACATTTAAAAAACGCTATGGAATGTTTTAACAGCGTTTTAAAAACGCTGTGGAATGTTTTAATTGCATTTCTGCAAACACCCACCATAATGTGCATATATATACCACATTTCTAAATTAGCATATTATATCAATATCACATTTCAAAATCAACATATTATATCGATACCACATTTTGGACACATATTTGATAACCAACGTATGAAATTTCATAATTAAAATACACAATATTCTTACACCAAACATAAATAGTTTGTCATCAATAGTTCAAAAACAAAATATAGAAGATCTACTTTCATAATTAGGTGTAACTGGGCTCTGACTCCATCTACTTATTCTTTCTTCAAGTTATCACCATCTTCGCTATCCTGCCTGCATGTCCCACTTGCCTGCTAGAAGATCTACTGCAGCAGCTCTTCTTCTTACTTACACATCCCACCTCAAAACTACCTCATTGTCCTTACCTCTGTATCACATATTCGTGTAGAAGCACACAATATTTTCTACTTGCTAGCTTCATTCCTGCACAACAATTTTGTACAACTATATTACACCTGTGAATTAAGATGCACTCCTATATTAAAGGGAAATAGGTTCATGCCACATGCTAATATGTGTTATATAAGCCAGCACTAATATTGAGATATTCAGTGCCTGAAATATTACATATGACACATAAAATTTTGGCGGTACTACCTCTATCACTTTAGGTGCAAAGGAAGCATACGAAATAAGATCCTTGAACCATGATGAGAATGATTATACGATAAATTTTTTTGAATTGGAAGTGATAATGTATGACATGAATTAAAAATCGTAGGTGAAATATCCTTTCAAAAAGTTTATATCTAATAAGATATTCAACTCCTTAAATGTACTTTCTCAGCCTCCTCCTTTTTATGTGAATTAGATGGATAATATATTATGTGGATAAGAGGAAAGAGTATTTAGGCTGAAAGTATAATTTCTGTCATAAGCATGCACCCATCTACTTTAATTGGGTGTTAAGTGAAAAATTATTTTCAAGGTAAATTACTACATGATTATCTTGCACACTTTCAAAGCTGGCAAGCACAAATAGTGGGAAAATAAAATTGAATACGTGCACTTTAAAAACTGCAAGCTCATTTTCAAGTCTGGTCAACATGAGAGATTTATGTAATAGGTTTTTAATGGTCTTTTGGCCATGGTGAATTGAAGATTGTGAATGCAACAGCCAACATCAGCATCTATGGATGTTATAAGAAACATGCAGAAACTAAAATACATACTAGTATCAACGTCCCCACGAATTTGAAATGGTAAAACAGTCCCCTTTTTTTTCACAATTACTATGCATACCAAATTTTCAGCAGAAATCATCTATCTTAATATATCTGATGGTTCAATTTAGCTCCATCGGTTTACAACTCTAAAAATAATGTCATTTGGAGATTTTAAAATATACTCGAGTTATGAAATGATTCCTAATACTTTACCGATGGCTGTTAAGCATCTCCATGGTCATCCAAAATCTCTAGAAAAACTCAGATATGCCTACCAAACATATTATCATAATTTATATTAATTCGACTTTGATTAATTTAAAATAACGGCAAACAAACCTTATTACCATATATCCTCTACAAGTGGGAAGGTTTATTTGAATTTAAAACCATGAGTTATTTACCGTTTATCCGCAGTTGGATCTTTTAGTTATGGACTAGGTTATAAATTTTTTCTTGATACTTCTGTTAAAAAGAAAATCCTATGTGTTAGATATTTTCAAGCATTCCCACCATAACATAAACTGTGTTAAGTGTCAACTAACTGGATATATATTATCATACTTAAATCCTTCTACTGGACATATATTATCAACTTGGTCTTCCCAAAAGTTTAGGATCATACTTAAATCCTTCTACTGGACATATATTACCAACTATCAGAGATATTTTTACCATGGTCAACGCTATATTTCAACTTTGGTTCCCTTACCATTGATGAATTTGAATGATATAGTTCATGCTATGAATATTTAATTTTCTTTTTTGTAGTTTAAAGTGTTAAATTTCTACCGTGCTTTTATTTTTTAATCAGAACAATTCTATTCAACTTTATTCCGCTTTTATTTTATTGTGCTTCTTATTACCTTTGTTATATACTGTCTTTGTTTATAAAAAAACTAATGTCCCGCTTACTACATATTTTATTTCATTAAAATTTATACCCGTCAACCTAAACATAACACGTACGACTGTGCTATTTACAAAGAAGAAATCTTACTGCATACGATTTGGTTCGTTAAATTAGTTACCAAAAAAAAGTGGTCCTTTCAGTTTCATTTACCCACCGACCAACATTTCTTATTTCTGAATTTAGCCGTTTCCAGATATATGTTATCTACTATGGAGGCTTACGAATTACATTACATCTAGCTTGCTTTGTTTAATACTATATCATCCGATTATACTTCTACTTTAATGCATTATTTCTGCAATACAGTAGGACAGTGAATAGAGCATTACCACCCAATACGGCAACAACTCTTCTATTTTTAACATGGCACAAGACGGAGGATGAACTTGGGATTTGCAGTACTAAGTCTGCTTGCTTACTAAAGATCGGTTTTTTATTTTTATCAATCAATTGAGTCTCAGTTGAAACTTTAAATAAGCAGATGAATAAAACATTACCAAATAACAACCAAGCCATGTAAACTGATGGATTGCAGAAGGAAATGGTCATAAAACAAACCTGCAGAAGATTTGTACCCATTGCCATTTCACCACAAGTTATATCAGCACCTAGGCTTTTACAGATTCTTCTAAAAGGAAGATTACCAACAGTGGTCAACGGTGCAAGATACAACTTCCCACTGAAATCAATAAGTTTAATCTCTCTCCGATGTAAGTTGATTAACTTCCCACTGAAACCAATCAGTAAGTTGATTATATAAGAATTATTATATGAAAATATTATTTGGAGAATATCTAAAGATTCTAACCATAAGATGACTATTTCAACTGACACTGAAACATGGAGTCAAACATCAGTTTGATCAATAAACTGATTCAGTTGTTCCATTTCACATATATGTACAAGTATAATAATACTATTTTTAGACTGAAATATCGCTGTTTGAAGTAAGAATTGCTAGGCAAAACATACCTGAAATTCTAATATATTTGAAATTTGGTTGGTGAAGTTCCTATAAAGTAAAACTAGGCTTCGATAATTCTGATAAAATCAAACTTTTTTCAAATATCTCACACACACTGCAGCTACTGAGACACAAAATCCAACCCAACAAACTTAACTATTGGAATTTTTCTGTCTTTGCATGCAACAAACTTAACTGTTATAAGGATGCAAATGGATGGTGGGAAGGAAATGTGTGATATATATCGCAATTTTTACATAGAAAACGATACGAGTGGACGCATTTATTTTATCCCATTGCCTGTTTCCCTGTGGCGGTTGATTAACCTATTTGATTTGTAACTTTTAGTAATCACAAAAATAAAATTAAAATCAAACTATAGGATTTATAACCATATTTTACGAGATTAAAAGAAATAACTTGTGTGTGATATTTATACCAAGTATTTTTTGGACAAAATGAAAACTCATTTAGAGTAGGAAGATTTTCCAAGGAAAAAAGTAAGCATTCCTCCAAGCAAGCAAAGAAAGATGGAAGCTAGTAGTATATTTGCAATGTAGCTAAAAGTTGATTTATTTGTACTAGTCCTTTTTTTCACCTATGATCATGGCGTAATCGCCTAATTCAGTGTTGGTTGCACTTATGAGCAAATGATGTTCTATTTTCTAATTTATGAACTAGACAACGAGAAGTTCGTAGATTCTTAGCTTAATTTGGTTAATGTTGAATATATGCAATGCTAAACAATTTGACACATATGAATGCCTAATATATTAGAGTTGATTTCCTTGTAATAATCATGGTGTATATACATTGTCTAAATAGAGTCACTGATAGATGAAGCAAAAACATGTTTATACACACATCTAATCACTTAATACAACACTTATTATCAAATAGTGGACAAGCATACCTGTTAAGCTTTTCGACACTCATAACCTGGTTCATTCATTAATAAAAGTAATTTCTAACATCAAGTGAAAACTATATATATATATATATATATGTGTGTGTGTGTGTGTGTGTGTGTGTAAAGAAAGATTATCATAATTTAATTTTTCTACCTTGAAGAAGTATCAGGCAGATCAAGAACAGCGGCATTACTGTCCAGTCCATAGTGTTTCATTGCTATTGGATCTCGCAATTCTGATAATGGGATCAAAGCTGCAAATAAATTGGATAATAGACAGACCATAAATTTAGAAAAAAATAAAGTACACCTGAATAATACTCTTTCAGTGTTACTTCCCCTTCATTGATGCTATGGGCGACTTTCATGCAAACAATGACAATTCTGAATCAAGGTTTATACAAAATTCATGTACTCAATTCAACACACCTGGCAGTAAACCTCCACTGCATTTTTTCTTGAACACTGCATTTAGGTTGGTGTCATCATCTTCAGTGAAATTGTGATCGCAAGCCATGTTGTTGACCATTTTGATTCTTATTTCAGTGGTAACATAGAATAACAATTCTGCTGCATTAATAGAACATTCATAACTAGTGATGTCTTATATATAAAAGCTTTGCAGTTGTGGATATACCTCAAACTTCTCTGCCAAATTATGTGATATCCATGATGACTATCTCAGATGGAAAAGGAAAAAATGAATTATTATCAAAAAGACAAGAATTAATACTTAAAAGCATTTATGATTGTAATTTTTATAATATAATATAATTTTCATAAAACAAAGGTAACTTAGTTAAATTTTATAAACTTGATTATTTTTATAAACATGTTTAATTTTTATAAGACTTAGTTAACTTGGTTACTTTTCAATGATTTTGTTATTTTTTTTTGTAATACTTAGTCTACTTGATTATTTTTAATCAAGTTAATTTATTTTATAAAACTTAGTTAACTTTGTTCGTTTTTATAAAGCTATTTAATTTATTTAACTTTTTAAAACTTAATTGGTTTTTATAAAGTTAGTTATTTCTATTAACTTATTTAATGTTTATAAAACATATTTAATTAATTTATTTAGTTATTTTTTATAAAACTTATATAGGAGCATACATGTTGTAATTGAAGTCTGTTCATGATGTGCAGCTACATATGCTCCCAGTCTAGTTGTTTTTCAGGACTCTTGGTATGCATACCTGCACTAACAGAGATAAATGTAATGGATCTATAATCAAGGTGTAATTGAGTGGATAATAACTATTGTATATGACTTGAATATATAGTTAATGTAGTGGTAAAGATGCCAGTTAAAGTTTTGTACTTAAATCTTATAAAATATAAACCATGAACCCTTTGAGTTTTACTGCTAGGAACCGACTGCCCAGTAGCTTGTGAAATCAGTTAATTGTATTTGATGCTGAAGTTAGGCTTTTCACTTTCTAACTGGTGTGCATGATGACCATTGTCCAGTATTAAATGTAGAGATGTAATGATTGCAGTGATATTAAAATATGAGTAATGGAGCAGTAAATGTTAATTTTGTACTACCAAACTTGTTTTAATATAATAATACCATAATTATATTTCAATTTCAATGTCATCTATATAAACTAGGTACGTTAATGCTATCACAATTAGAGCAAAGAAACAAACCAACTTAAAATTATACAGAACACTGTAAAGAAGAATGTATCTAGCATTTAGCCTACAAACAGTTTGCAAATATAAATTTAGATGCCAAAGGACACATTAAAACCACATTTAAAACTTATCTCTTATAAAAGTAATATATGCTAAAGCACCTCTTGGAATTTCTGTGTAGTTCTACAGATCTACAAATTAAAATATTCAGACTCTATTCGTTATATAATCACTATTAGTAAACTTCATATTCAGTGTTAATTTCCAAAACTTAGAATGGTTTTGGATAAAAGAATACATATGATATAGCAAATAAAGTTGAAAGGCCTATACCCTCCTCGGTACTTAATAATCATCCGCAAGAAGAAATTTAAAAAAACCATTTTAAAGCGTATTTAAAACCTAAAGAACTAAATAGGATGCCTTGTCGCCAAACTACCTTAATAGACAAAAACAATAGATGAGCCGAACTATTCCATCATCCATCATTTGAGCAGCATACCATAGTTAGCTAAGAAACAATGTACAGTAACATTACAAAACAATAGTAGATTACAGTATATGAGTAGCCAATTGAACATATTCGAAGTTGCATTAAGGAAATAAGCATTTGGCTAATATGAACGCCATAGTAAAAAATATTTAAGGAGCAAATACAAGCAAAAGCAATTGCAATCAGAATAAAGTTAATTAATGAACATCATAAATTTATAATTTGAATTTCCAAGCAATCATGGAGTAAACTATCAGTATATAGTTTAATACATTCAACCAGATAATATATTTTTTCTCATAATTTTTTAGACATACACTACAGGAAAAGATAAATTCTTAATGGGTTGTTTGTATTCCTAATAAGCATATGGACATATAAATTAAAGTAACTCGTTGAACCTTTAGTCGTAAGAATAAATGCTGCTAAGCTAACTAGCATGAAGACCAGCTTTATCTTGTCATAAAAACTTAAAAGTAAATCACTGCACCTGTAATTAATTGTCATAAGAATCGCCAGAACTCATTAAATATGAACAATGCCAATATACAACGTATGGACATATTACGCATCTTTTGAGACCAATCATGAAAAGCATGAGCTGGAAAAACTCGCTAAATTTAGCATGGGTCTCTTCATCACCAACATGTTTATATGCAAATCAAATATGAACGTACAAGAATGGAATCTTCTTGACTTCCTATGTTGATCATTTTGTAGTAAGTTTTCTAGAACTATTTGTATATTTCTTAGGTATGTACGAACTAATTTTTATTTTTTATTGCAGAGCATTGAAGCTAACATAAGAATTTAAGACAGCAATCAAAGAACCAGTGGTTATTGCATTCCCTAATAACAGCAATCCATTTAACAGTATTTGAATAATACAATATATGCAACATGTATTCATAAAACAGGTAACGTACAAAAAAGGTAGTAAACAAAATATGTTTTGAATGAATATAGTAGGCTAAAATTTTCAAACCAACATTGCTTCAACTGTAAAAAATACCAATTAGGGGTTTCTACATAGTCAAATCATAGTGAATTCGACAAAAATGAACAAAGTTAGGAAACTGAAGTAATATTAAGAATTTAAGAATAATATGAACCTTACCAATTAATCATTAGGTTCTATCAATCCACTTTCACCGTGGAACCCCAAAAAATACAAAACTATTTCAAATAAACCCAATGAATCGGCAAAGTGGAGAAAGCTGAGATCGGAGGCAAGCAACTGATGTTGCTTGATCCTCATCCTTGCAGACCTCACCAATGGGGTTTCGGTTGTTGGCAAGCAGCGGAGTCATTCAAGGATAAGGCCACAGCGGAGTCAACGAAAAATAATAAAATCGTCAGGGAGACAACGATGAACTTGAAGGATGGGGGAACAAATTTCTTTTTGGGAAAACGAAATTAGGTTTAGAGAGGGAAAATAAATTTTCGGTGAAATAACGAATGAAGTGGCGGGCTGTAATCATTTGGGATGTGTTTAACAGCAGTTCCGTAAAGAAATTTATATTTGTTAAAGGCTGAAATGCATAAAACAGCGTAATGTACTAAAACGCTAAGACTAGACGCAGTCAGAAGCCATTTTTCTTGTAGTGGGTCACTTGTATTTGCCAAAAGACATAGGTTATCATCTGAAACTTGCATACTAAGAATATAAATATTCTTTTTCCTAGTTCCCTCAAATATTATAGTTGAGTTATTATCTTCAATATGACATTTATCTTTTTCAAATTTAATTTTATATCCTTTATCACATAGTTGATTTATACTTAGTAGATTGTGTTTCAGTTTCTTAACTAGCAAAACATTAGTAATAATAGGAGTTTCAGAGTTACCGACATTGCCGATGCCAATCACATATCCTTTTGAGTTGTCTCCAAAGTTAACCAGTCCTTCGTCTTTGTATATAATATTATTCAGCATATCCGGATTACCAGTCATGTGTCTAGAGCAACCACTATCAAGTATCCACTTATTCCTTTTGATCTACACAGATTGTCCATTGTGGATTGATTCCTCAATACCCATAAAGCATCTTTCCTGCACATTATAAAATTTAGGTAGACAACTAGAATTTGAATAACATTCATATGCAGACTGTGACGCCTCACCTCTATACCCACGCTAGCCAACAACACTACGGAGTAATGCTGTCATCTAGCATGGAGAATAAGGCTGTTGAGGAGAGACCATCCGTGTAATTTCTTTGTGCGAGCACCGATCTGTCAGATAGTATAGCATGCATTTCATTTAAGGAGGAAATCCGACATACCAATACAAACTCAAAGCTATCACACGGTGGCTATATATAATCTTCGGAAACAAACATAGAAGTAAACATAACATAAATCAGTCACAGACATCCATATCACAAAGGCGGAAAAAGATATGGATATATATATATAACACATGAAAGTGTACATCAGAGTAGTGGTCTGAAAGATCCACGATAATACAAAAGGTTAGCTACTAGCTACACAAAAGAATAAGTATACAACACGGAGTCTATATCTCAAATGTATACAACAAAAACTACTAATCTAAGTAGTTTGCCAAAAGTCAGAGTAATCCCAGAAGAGAAGTCAAGCAGAAGCACCTGTAACATCTCGGTCTGACCCGAGTATTATTTATAAGAAAATAATAAACGGATCAGTCTAGCTATAAATATCAGATGATATGGTATGGAATAAAAGATATGGCATGAACATATAATAACCATAATGGCATACTACTATAAGTATGTAATTGAAAATCAACAAGAGATTAATCAATGTCACAAGAATCTTCTCAAAGATAAAGTGGGGTATCATACCCTAAACTTGTATTCATAACAAGTCAATGACACACGAATTCACCAATGCACAAGAATTGATAACATATCAATAAAAATCATGAAAATTGGTGAAGCACAAATTCCAGAAATCAACACACGAAATCCAGAAATCACATAAAAAGGGGGGAGGCCTATCATAAGAACGGGAGCATGAAAACTCACCAACACGTGTAACACAAGAACGAGAAGCTATCTCATGGAAGCTATCCATTAAATTTTGACACACGAACGGCCCGAAGACCATGGGGCGCTACCCCAATATGTGATGGTGAAACATCACACAAACGGGGTTTAGTCTCCCTCGTAGACAAAGAGACATCGCACAATTGCTAGTCTAAATCACAAAAATGATCATCATGATCATCAAGAAGTGTCAATTACACTAAGCTAGTAAATATATGAGTTTAGCTTCATGTCTCATAACCACTAGCTTAACTTAAATATTTACGAACAAACTGTAGATCTTCACTAGGAAATTATCACAAGAGGTTCAGTCGAACAAGTCCAAGAATTAACCGATGAAGTAAACGCAAGCGTTTCATACCACCTGTTTTGCTAAGCCGTTTAATTAGATTTCTCATCCGAGTGAAGTAAAGGCTTGTATATACTAATAGATTGGAAAACGGTTTTATAAATGAGTTCGGTATTGAAAATAGAGTTGAAATCGTTTTGATGAAAGAGTTTTGATATTTACTACTAGTATTGAAACCTTTATATTTTTAAAGTGACAAATCACAAAAATGATTGCAGAACAATAAATCAACAAAATTCACATTCAAAGACGTGAATAAATCCAAAGAAATCGACAACAAATCCATCAAAATGGATATTCCCAAAAATCACGAAGAAAAGGTCATCAAAGTAGATAATAAATGATAACAATAAAAAGGGAATCAACACGAATCGATTAAAGTTGGAAATTCAAGCACAATAAGAAAATAGGCAAAAGACTGCAGATTCAGACGTCTGAAATCAAGGATTCAGTCGTCTGAATCTGGAAAATAAAATATTTTCCAGAACAGAATTCAGACGTCTGAATCCTTGTTTTCAGACGTCTGAAATAGGCACTTTTTAGCCTATTTCTTTTCTGGTTTAAAACGAACCAATTCAGACGTCTGAAACATTGATTCAGACGTCTGAATGCTGGGAGAAGAAAATTCCCAGTATTCCATTCAGACGTCTGAACCATACGTTTCAGACGTCTGAAACTGTTGTTCAGGGCATTCCCTGAACCTAGGCCAAAAATGGCCAAACGACATCGATAACGATCGGTCGAGCAACAACGACTAAGGAAGTATGCCTAGCGACAACCCTGCCTTAATGGCTCTTCGATACGCCTCGAATATCAATATCAAATATCCATAATAGGATTTTCACAAAAATTAAACCAAAACACCAAATATTGGAATATACACAAAATCGATCCAAACCAAAATCAATTGCACAAGAATAAGTGTTAGGAATTCATACCTAACAATCGAAGATAATTATAGACTAAGATGTGAGATAAAAATATCACCTTTAAAATCCAAAACAAATGAAGAAGAAGCTATAGAGCAATGGCAAGAGCAATCACACTTCAATTCCAACTCAACAACCTTGAATCTAGGCTAAAAAGAGAAACATTTCCTAAGTTAGGTTTAGGAATTTCTGAAATTGATAAGAGAATGAGTTGGAGAAGAAGAAGAGGAGGCTTACCAAAGCTTCTTCTATTAGTTTGGAGCTAGAACTTGATTTGCAAAAGAAAACTAGGGTTGGGAGTTTTAATTTCCCATTCCTCTCTCCATTGTTGTAAAAGCTTGAGTATTAGGAAAAAGAAGTAAGGAAATGAAGAGAGGGAGGGGTGAAGCTTGGGTCTAATGAGCTGAAACAAGACCAAAGCCCTAAGTGGAAAAAGTAGCAAAATTCTACTATCTCCAAACATATCAAAGTTTACACTTAAAAAGATCGCAAACGTCATTTTGAACTCAATGGAGGTGGTCTTAAGTCCTAATTTGACCGTATGCAAAAAGTAGCTTTTCGGACTAGGATCCGATTAACGATTAAAATATTTAAATATAAAATCGATAAATATGCGGGTTGTTACAGACTCCCCTCCTTAAAGAAATTTCGTCCACGCAATATATAAGATGGAAATAAAAAGTAACAACCATAAAAGCATATTAACACAAAAGAAATTTGAAATAAGAAGTTCACCTCAAAGTGCATGAGTAAGAAGGTCCGGATGTGTACGCTCGATGAATTCTCTAGATTCCCAAGAGCAATCCTTAGGATTTGAGGACCATTGAACTTTAACAAGCGGCACATCTTTATTTTGAAGTCGTTTAACCTCCGAAGCAATAATTCGAATAGGATGCTGCTCATAAGTTAAATTCGGTGAAACTTCAATTTCTTCCACAACACCGGGCTCAAGAATAGAATCGGAATTCCGAAGGCACTTCCGTAATTGAGAAACGTGAAAAACGTCATGCATGGCAGCAAACTGAGCCAGTAATGAAAGGCGATAAGCCATGGATCCAATACGTTCGGTGATAGGAAATGGCCTAATATATCGAGGCGCTAACTTTCCCGATCGACTGAAACGTACAACACCCTTCATAAGGGAAACATGAATAAATACAAGATCTCCCACAGAAAATTCTAATTTTCTTCTTCGATTATCGGCATAGGATTTTTGTCTACTGTGGGCTTCTTTCATCCTATGGCGTATAAGTTCAATCTTTTCTGTGGAATCTCGAATAAAATCTGGACCTAAGACCGGCTTCTCACCGGCCTCGAGCCAACAAGAAGGAGATCAGCATGGCCTTCCATAGAGTGCCTCGAAAGGCGCCATACCAATACTAGATTGGAAGCTGTTATTATAGGAAAATTCAACAAGTGAAATATGATCTTCCCAACTTCCACCAAAGTCAAGAACACAAGCACGGAGAAGATCTTCAAGAGTTTGATTCACAAGCTCGGTTTGTCCATCGGACTGGGGGTGATAAGCTGTGCTAAAATTAAGCTTTGTTCCCAAAGCTTTTTTAAGACTCTTCCAGAATCCACTAGTAAACAATGGATCACGATCACTAACAATGGAAGAAGGAACTCCATGAAATTTAACAATTTCTTTGATAAAGAGTTTGGCCAGAAGAGGAACGGTTCGATTAGACCGAACGGGAATAAAATGGGCGGATTTAGTAAGTCTATCAACGATCACCCATAAGCTATCATGACCCGAACGAGATCGAGGAAGGCCATCAATAAAATCCATGGAAATTTGATCCCACTTCCAAACTGGAATTTCCAATGGTTGCAATAACCCACCGGGCCTTTGATGTTCGGCCTTGACAAGTTGGCAAGTCATGCAACACTTAACAAAGTTAGCAATATCAGATTTCATTCCCTCCCAGTAATAAAGTCGTTTCATATCCGCGTACATTTTACTACTACCGAGATGAATGGAATATTTGGAACGATGAGAATCTTCTAGCATATCTCTACGTAGATCACTAATATTTGGTACGATCAGTCTACCAAATTTTTGAATGCCGCCACGCGAATCAATATCAAAGTCTTTCAAACCTTCAATATCAATTTTATCCTTAACGTTCTGGCTAAGAAGAGCCAGTTTAGGATCTAACTTCTGAGCTTCAAGAATGCGGTCCAAAAGAGAAGGATGAGCCTCAAGTCTACATAAAACAAGAGATGAACATAAATCGGAAACACGATCTCGAATTTCACAAGTGGATAAAACCTCGAGATCATTCCATTCGGATATCATCATGGAAACAACTGCTTGTTGCTTGCGACTAAGTGCATCAGCAACTCGATTTCCCTTTCCGGGAGTATAAAGAATATCAAGATCATAAGAGGCAAGGAATTCGAGCCAATGCTGTTGACGCAAATTAAGTTCCTTTTGAGAGAATAAATATTTCAAAGACTTATGATCAGTATAAAGTATAAATTTCTCTCCCAAAAGATAATGTCGCCAAATTCGAAGGGCGAAAACGATAGCCGCGAGCTCTAAATCATGTGTGGCATATCTAGTCTCAGCCGGCTTCAATTGCCTAGAAGCATAAGCAATAACACGTTCTTTTTGCATAAGAACGGCACCCAAACCAACGTGACTAGCATCGGTATAAACAACAAAATCTTGATTCCCTTCGGGAATGACAAGAATAGGAGCATCAGAAAGGAGTTCTTTTAATTTCTGAAAAGAAGTTTCACATTTGTCCGACCAAATGTATTTAACACCTTTCTTTGTTAAGCTAGTAAGAGGAACGACAATTTTAGAAAAGTCCTTAATGAAATGACGGTAATAACCCACCAATCCAAGGAAGCTACGGATTTCCGTTACACTCTCCGGTCTCTTCCAATTTTGAATCGCTTCAATCTTTGTAGGATCCACTGATATTCCGGATTCGGAAATAATATGACCGAGAAACTTCACACTGGATTTCCAAAAGTGGCATTTAGAAAATTTTGCTTTTAATTGATTGCTCCTAAGAGTTTCCAATACAATCCGAAGATGCTTTTCATGTTCCTCCTCGGTTTTAGAATACACAAGAATATCATCAATAAAGATGAGTACAAATCGATCGAGGAAACCTTTAAAAACTCGATTCATGAGGTCAACGAAATAAGCCGGTGCATTCGTTAAACCAAATGGCATAACAAGCCATTCATAAGATCCATAACGAGTACGGAACGAAGTCAAAGGAATACTATCCTCTGCAATACGAAGCTGATGAAAACCGGTAGCCAAGTCCAATTGTGAAAAGAGTCTAGCACCACTAAGCTGATCAAATAGATCATCAATCCGAGGTAAAGGATATTTATTCTTAATAGTAAGATCATTAAGCTTGCGGTAGTCGACGCAAAGCCTAAGTGTACCATCGGATTTCTTTACGAAAATTGCTGAAGCTCCCCAAGGCGAGGAACTAGAGTGAATAAATTGCTTCGTCTCCAATTCAGATAATTGTTTGTGCATCTCTTCATTCTCCTTATTGGACATGCGATAAGGAGGACGAGTAATAGGTTGAGCTCCAGGTATAAGATTAATTCTGAACTCAATTGCTCACTTAGGTGGTAATCCTAAAACGGGCTCAAATATGTCGAAAAATTCACGAACGACGTGAATACGAGAAATGACATCTTCCTCATCATCATCATCATCATCATCTCGAGGATTTAAAGAATATAAAGATGCAGCCAAAGTGGAATCCGAATCTTTAAGAATAATAGAAATCTGCTTAACAGATAGTGGATGTCGAAGATTAATAGTCCGCTCAGGACATAGGATATGAGCTTCATAACGGCTAAGCCAATCCATACCCAAAATCATTCCAAAGCCTAAATAACGCATGACATGCAAATCGGCTCGGAAAGAAAAATCACACAAAATAATCTCCACATCTTTACAAAGCAAACTAAGAGTTGCGGATCCACCAACCGGATTGGCGATTCTTAAAGAAGTCATTAAAGTAACAACACTTAAGGAAAAAGCATCGACAAGTTCCTTTGATATAAAAGAATGAGATGCACCCGTATCAAAGAGAACTCTAATAGGTTGATCACGAAATATAATAATGCCATCAAGGACAGAATGAGACATACCTCAACCGCGAGATGTGTTGCCAGGGGCTTGAGCAACGTTTAACTTTCTCTCCCTGCCTTGAAGCTTAGGGCATAGATGCATATAATGATCTGGACTTTTACAATAGCGACAAGAACGGGGCTTTGAACACTTGTTCGCAAAATGGCCCTTAGCACCACAGTTGAAGCATTTCCCATCACTAGGGGAAAGTGTCTTTGCAGCAGGAGTTGCTTGCTTACCCTTTTTGTTGGG
The DNA here is from genome assembly GCA_030737815.1 of Allium fistulosum. Lineage (NCBI taxonomy): Eukaryota > Viridiplantae > Streptophyta > Magnoliopsida > Asparagales > Amaryllidaceae > Allium > Allium fistulosum. The sequence goes on from CM060902.1 coordinate 102,366,282, forward strand.
ATAAGGACCCTTGAACTTGTTAGGCCTTTTCTTGTTGTTGAAGTTTGGTTTGGCAGCCACCACTTCAACATCACTTTCCCTATCCGCCACTTCAAGACGAAGAGCGATATCAATGAGTTGGTCGAAAGGAACTTCTAATTTTAGAAGTAATGGCTTCTTGAGATTTTTGTTTAAGCCATAGATGAATCTTTGATTCTTCTTCAATGGGGTGTTGATGTATTCAACCCCATATTTAGACAGTGACTCAAAGGATGCGACATAATCTGTCACAGAGGATTCACCTTGAACAAGGTCTATAAAACGTCGAGCCAATGTCACCTTTTCTGCTTCTGGTACGAATTTTAATTTGAAGCGTTCCCGGAATTGCTCCCAGGTGAGGTCTGCTTCATTAATTTCAGAAATAAGAAGTTCGTACCAATCCAATGCTCTCTCTTGGAGCATACTGGAAGCCACCTGGACACGGTGAAGATCGATAAGATTCATGCGAGAAAAGATTCGATCGCATGTTCTTCACCAAGCCTGGACTTCAATAATAGTTTCGGAAACTTTGAATGGTTTCCCACCCATGTTGGTATAATCAGTGCACAAGTGTGTAAATCCAGACTTAGGATGAGTAGGTTCCTGATTAGGACCAGCTGCTTGAGCATTCTTTACTAAATCAAGAAGCTGTTGAGCAGTCATAAAAACTCCATCCTGGGGAGTAACAGTAGATGGTCCGGCTCTGGGACGGCCTGGTCTAGACATTCTCTTCTTTAAGAAAGAGAAAAGAAGAAAAGTTATTCTCCAAATAATTATCAAGAAAATCTTGATAGATAAAACAAGGATACATAAAAGAAAATAGGATGAATCGGTACGAAGACTCAAATTAAATCCTAAGGCACGACTCCTAAGTTGGACTTAGGACGATGATCCTTGTTAAGTTATTCTACATTGTTCTGAAGTTTGGCTCCGATACCAAGCTGTGACGCCCCACCTCTATACCCACGCTAGCCAAGAACACTACGGAGTAATGCTGTCAACTAGCATGGAGAATAAGGCTGTTGAGGAGCGACCATCCGTGTAATTTCTTTGTGCGAGCACCGATATGTCAAATAGTATAGCATGCATTTCATTTAAGGAGGAAATCCGACATACCGATACAAACTCAAAGCTATCACACGGTGGCTATATATAATCTTCGGAAACAAACATAGAATTAAACATAACATAAATCAGTCACAGACATCCATATCACAAAGGCAGAAAAAGATATGAATATATATATAACACATGAAAGTGTACATCAGAGTAGTGGTCTGAAAGATCCACGATAATACAAAAGGTTAGCTACTAGCTACACAAAAGAATAAGTATACAACACGGAGTTTATATCTCAAATGTATACAACAAAAACTACTAATCTAAGTAGTTTGCCAAAAGTCAGAGTAATCCCAGAAGAGAAGTCAAGCAGAAGCACCTGTAACATCTCGGTCTGACCCGAGTATTATTTATAAGAAAATAATAAACGGATTAGTCTAGCTATAAATATCAGATGATATGGTATGGAATAAAAGATATGGCATAAACATATAATAACCATAATGGCATACTACTATAAGTATGTAATTGAAAATCAACAAGAGATTAATCAATGTCACAAGAATCTTCTCAAAGATAAAGTGGGGTATCATACCGTAAACTTGTATTCATAACAAGTCAATGACACACGAATTCACTAATGCACAAAAATTGATAACATATCAATGAAAATCATGAAAATTGGTGAAGCACAAATTCCAGAAATCAACACACGAAATCCAGAAATCACGTAAAAAGGGGGGACGCCTATCATAAGAACGGGAGCATGAAAACTCACCAACACGTGTAACACAAGAACGAGAAGCTATCTCATGGAAGCTATCCATTAAATTTTGACACACGAACGGCCCGAAGACCATGGGGCGCTACCCCAATATGTGATGGTGAAACATCACACAAACGGGGTTTAGTCTCCCTCGTAGACAAAGAGACATCGCACAATTGCTAGTCTAAATCACAAAAATGATCATCATGATCATCAAGAAGTGTCAATTACACTAAGCTAGTAAATATATGAGTTTAGCTTCATGTCTCATAACCACTAGCTTAACTTAAATATTTACGAACAAACTGTAGATCTTCACTAGGAAATTATCACAAGAGGTTCAGTCGAACAAGTCCAAGAATTAACCGATGAAGTAAACGCAAGCGTTTCATACCACCTGTTTTGCTAAGCCGTTTAATTAGATTTCTCATCCGAGTGAAGTAAAGGCTTGTATATACTAATAGATTGGAAAACGGTTTTATAAACGAGTTTGGTATTGAAAATAGAGTTGAAATCGTTTTGATGAAAGAGTTTAGATATTTACTACTAGTATTGAAACCTTTATATTTTTAAAGTGACAAATCACAAAAATGATTGTAGAAAAATAAATCACCAAAATTCACATTCAAAGACGTGAATAAAATCCAAAGAAATCGACAACAAATCCATCAAAATGGATATTCCCAAAAATCACGAAGAAAATGTCATCAAAGCAGATAATAAATGATAATAATAAAAAGGGAATCAACATGAATCGATTAAAGTTGGAAATTCAAGCACAATAAGAATATAGGAAAAAGACTGCAGATTCAGACGTCTGAAATCAAGGATTCAAACGTCTGAATCTGGAAAATAAAATATTTTCCAGAACAGAATTCAGACGTCTGAATCCTTGATTTCAGACGTCTGAAATAGGCACTTTTTAGCCTATTTCTTTTCTGGTTCAAAACGAACCAATTCAGACGTCTGAAACTTTGATTCAGACTTCTGAATGCTGGGAGTAGAAAATTCCCAGTATTCCATTCAGACGTCTGAACCATACGTTTCAGACGTCTGAAACTGTTGTTCAGGGCATTCCTTGAACCTAGGCCAAAAATGGCCAAACGACATCGATAACGATCGGTCGAGCAACAACGACTAAGGAATTATGCCTAGCGACAACCCAGCCTTAATGGCTCTTCGATATGCCTCGAATATCAATATCAAATATCCATAATAGGATTTTCACAAAAATTAAACCAAAACACCAAAAATTGGAATATACACAAAATCGATCCAAACCAAAATCAATTGCACAAGAATAAGTGTTAGCAATTCATACCTAACAATCGAAGATAATTATAGACTAAGATGTGAGATAAAAATCTCACCTTTAAAACCCAAAACAAATGAAGAAGAAGCTATAGAGCAATGGCAAGAGCAATCACACTTCAGTTCCAACTCAACAACCTTGAATCTAGGCTAAAAAGAGAAACATTTCCTAAGTTAGGTTTAGGAATTTCTGAAATTGATAAGAGAATGAGTTGGAGAAGAAGAAGAGGAGGCTTACCAAAGCTTCTTCTATTAGTTTGGAGCTAGAACTTGATTTGCAAAAGAAAACTAGGGTTGGGAGTTTTAATTTCCCATTCCTCTCTCCATTGTTGTAAAAGCTTGAGTATTAGGAAAAAGAAGTAAGGAAATGAAGAGAGGGAGGGGTGAAGCTTGGGTCTAATGAGCTAAAACAAGACCAAAGCCCTAAGTGGAAAAAGTAGCAAAATTCTACTATCTCCAAACATATCAAAGTTTACACTTAAAAAGATTGCAAACGTCATTTTGAACTCAATGGAGGTGGTCTCGAGTCCTAATTTGACCGTATGCAAAAAGTAGCTTTTCGGACTAGGATCCGATTAATGATTAAAATATTTAAATATAAAATCGATAAATATGCGGGTTGTTACACAGACTCATGGAACAATGATAATTTAAACAATTCTAAACTAGTTTTAACAGATTTTTCAAAAATAGCCATTTTAAAACTTTTCAAAATTCAGATTATGAAACTTTTGAAAACAAAGCTCTGATACCAAATGTGAGAAATGCGGATTAAGGATCTTAAGACTAGAATTAACACTAGAGGGGGGGGGTGAATAGTGTTTTAAGAAATTTGTTAATCTTTTTGAGTTTTATCTTAATTTGTTAACAATGTATACACTAATCAGACACAGATATGAACATAGAATCAAACACAGATGCAAATATAAAGTAAAAGCAGTAAAGGAACGAACACACCGGATTTTATACGGTTTCGGAGTTACCCTACATCCAGTCCCGCAACACAAGTACGGATTTCCTTTCAACAACAATTCAACAATTACAACCCTCGGTTTCAAGGCTACGAGGTACACCCTCCAGAATGACAATCCTCTAGGTAGAGATACTTGATTTCCAAGGCAACAAGTTCACCCAATTGATTTCCAGGGCTACAATCACACCTTTTCTCGCTTAATTGATTTCCAAGGCTACAATCACACTTTTTCTCGCTAATATATTACAAAGAAGTCTATAACTCTGAATAGCACTGAGAACCTTGTAGAGATAGTGATGGAGAATCAAACTAGAAGTAATCGAGTATGATTCGATGTTGATTTCGGCAGAGTAATGGTATGATTTTGTATTAAGAAATGTGGAAGAAGAAGAGGAGTGAAAACCAGAAAAAAGTGATTAAAAATTCGTTAAAACTGACCCCTGTTTATAGAAGATCAGCAGCCATTACCATTCATGAAGAGTTATGGCGAATAGACACTTCTTTTGAAATTTGAATTTTGAACTTCAACTGTCACTATGTCGACATAGTGCCTAGGGGCATGTCGACATCCCTCAGCCAAAATTGATATTTTGAATTTCTATAAAAAATAATATTTATCTTATATAAAAACTATTTAAAACTTTATAAATATACTTGAATATAGTTGAAATTCATAAGTAAATATAAAGAACAATATACATAATTTAACTATAATTTTATATTTAAATCTAAGTATAAATATTAAAAGTTAAATATATTATTTGAAAAGACATTTAAAATCAGGAGTAATTTGACTTTTAAAATTAAAGATGTTTTGAGGCTAAAATTATTTAAAATCAGGATAGAGAGTTTTAAATCTTTTAAAAGGAAAGTTTTGAAATCATTTTGAAAACAAGATAATTTTGTAAAATCATTTGAATTAAAGTTAGTGGATACAAAACAATGTCCCACTAGATTTTCGTAGGTTCCATCCTACTTAGGGTTCCATCCCTTTAACGGGCTCGAAGTGGATTCCATTCCACGAATAAATTGGATATTAAGATACCAGTGCTTTTCTACGAGTTTTAACAAATATTCCGAATAAAACAAACTTAACCTTGAACTCTTGATAATCTTGATACTCATGAGTCTTCTATCTCTATATCTTGAATCTCTATACTGTACAGTCTTCATTCTTGATACCTGCATGGTTAGATCCTGCATATACATATATATCTAAACTTGTAATGTTAGTATTTATATTTTATAATCTATTCTAAGGTTGTTGTCATCAAAACCATCATTTTATGGACTTACACCTCTATGCTCACAATAACAAAGGTTATTGCAAGGAATAACGTCTGCTATTGGGAAGAATAAGGCTTGTTAGAAGCGACCATCCGTAAGTTATGCCTTAGACGAGCATTGATTACATCGATAGGAGTTATATAACTTACTCCCAAAGATATAGATTCAATCCAAATGTAAAACGAAACTACGGTGGCTAAAAAAAATTCAGAACAACTCATAATAACAACAACAATGATAGTATAATCACATCAGAACAGAAATATCAGATATATAGCGGAAGACAAGTCTGGAATACATGCTATAACAATCGATAATTCACATGAACCAAATACACATATACATGTCATCAACATACATGAGACGAGAATCAATAAACCAAAAGAACTCCTCGAAGGCTAGACAAAAGATGATGTGAGATCCTAAAAGCTGAAGCTACAACGGAAACAGAGATAGAGATTACCCTGAAATAACTCGGTCTGACCCGAGTATTATTTAAAAGAAAATAATAAACGGATCAGTCTAATTTATTCTTATAAGTGAATGCATCATAAACAATATCAAAGCAAAATAATAATAATCTCGAATGAGACTATTCAACATAAGAAATCTACGTAGTTTAAATGAAGCAATCACATCTAACTCCATCAAAATCAACTTTCAAATTCACAATTGAATTCAAAACAACAATTCACAAAATCTAGAAATCAAAAATAGATAACTAGAAAAATCAGCATAAAAGTGGATCGATCCCATCATATGGCGAGTCTAAGCTACGCCGCACGTGCATCAACATATGGCCGAAGCCTACCAAGTACTGTCATCATAATTTTGGCGCCCAACAAATGACCCGAAGGTCCAACATATGACCCGAAGGTCTAGTACTGGTAAATGACCCGAAGGTCCATCATAGTGGCTCGAAAGCCTAACAAAAATAATCAAAATCATCGAACATCAAATATTTCAATTAACGAGTCCGGAATTAACCGAAATAGTAAAAGTATGGTTCCATACTCCACACTTTTGCTAAATCGTTTAAATCTCTTCATCGTTTCCTTGAAAGTGCAAAATTGTGTATTTTATATAATAACATTTTACGTTCTCAAACGGACAAGTCCGGAATTAAGCGAATCAGTAAAAGTAAGGGTTCATAGTCCTCAATTTTGCTGAAGCATTTAAACCGCTTCCTCATTCTTTTGAAAGCGCAAACTGTAAATTTTTTGAAAACAATTTCATTTGAAAACAATTTTTAAAACACGTGATTAAAACAACAACCACGGTAGCAATTTCGACAAGGAAATTGCGCTTCACAAAACACCGTAAAAACGGATATCAAATCAGCATTGTGGAATAACCGCTTGAAAATTCACTTTAAAATTGACGGTTACTGAAGTCAAAACAACAGTAATTTTCATTCGCCAAAAATATCATCAAAACAACACGCTTCAAAAATATAATACCGGTGTAGAAATTTCGTTATAAAAATAACGGCAACAAAATACGTTTTAAAATGAAATGTCGCTTCAATGCAAATTTAAATAGTATACTGCACTACTATACTTTCATCAAATATTTTACTGCCCACTTGCAGAAATGAGATAGGCAACCAATAGATAATTAAATGAATGACTTCTACATGCACGAAATAAAATGCCAAATCAATATGCAAAGATCAAAGATGACATTGAACTGGTTCCTTTTCGCATGCTACCCCTTGCACAAAAATGAAATAAACTAATGTATACCTGGCCCATTTTCGTGCATTACATGCATGTATATGTGACCCAAAATGCAAGGTTGACAAAGTATAAAACCTGGCAATGCAACTTGGACTTGCTATTGTGCATCACCTGAACAATCCTAATGCTACAGTATAGACATAAAAATGAGATAAACAATAACTAAAAATGGCCTGGGCTTAAAATTTATTTTTCCACGAACGAAACAATAAAAATGATCAGCACCGCACATTGCACAATAGCCTGGACACTACACTTTGTACATGACGAGTTTGCATGCATTTATCACTTGGAACACGCACGCACAAGTTAATAAAATTAGAGTGTTTGGACCAAATTTTTCTATGCATGCACACTAATTAAATATAATGCCTGAACATGTACACATAATGAAAAGCTTGGGCTTGACAAAAAAATTAAATTCGTGCTTCATTCATTTGAAAAACTAAATAATTGGACTTTATTTTTGCTTTGGTGCACGTCCAACATTTGCACTGTAATAATGGAATTCAAGATGACCTGTGCACACATTTTTAAGTGTCTGGGCAAGCATTTTTCACGCATTGAGAACGTGAATTGATGCAAAGCTATTTTAAAGTATCCGGAGCGACCGAAGATTTACCCATGTAAGATTACAATACAAGGCCAGGGTAATGTAACTCGATACACACACATGAAAGAACCCATGTAAAACAATTTTCCACACACGCAAGTAATGAAACAGAGAAAATCTCTGGCCAATATACTTTGCACACAAAATGAAGTGATGAGTAAATTAGAAATGTGAGTATAAACTCACTTCAAAATTGCTTAAAAACCCAGTTAGCATCAAAGAATCAGAAGAAAGCATGTATTATGACTGCCATTAAAGCTCTTTTTAAGCAACATGAAGAACGAGAGAAAATGCAGGCTACCGGAAATGAGCAAAATGAAAGTGATGATGGCTACTGCAATATTGTTTTTCTTCAAATGTTGCATATGCCAACAAAATAATGAACTGGCCTTCACTATGGTACATCTGCATTAAATGCAAAACGTGCTTATGGAAAGAAATAGGACACGGCTAGCATTTTGAAATGATGATAGGTGTGTGATAGCACGTTCAATATATATATATTTTTAAAAACTTATAGGCTGCAACACAAGAGTTCACTACTTTAGAATGGCCTATTTCTTTTACACGTGAAGGTGAAAAGAAGCATAGGTCAACTGACTTTGAAATTGATTTGTTTTGAAAATTTATTTATTTATTTTTTTCAAGTCTTAAATTAAAATTTCTATTCAAAATATTTATTGCGACAATAATTAAAAATCACGGTCGTTACACTCGGCCTAGCCAAGGTCAGAGGATTAAGTGGTGGTGGGGACAAGGAGGAGGTGGTGGAGGTGATGGCCATGGCAAGTAAGGTGTGGCCAAGCAAAAGCACAAGGAAATCAAGGCAAAAGCAAATGAAAAAGAAGAAGAAAGGAAGAAAATAAGAGGCCATTACCAAGTATTTTTCCTAGCTGTGAAAGGGATATGAGATGAATGCTTTTTGCGTGAAAAATGAAATGGAGTCACGGCTAATGAATGAGGAAAAGGGTACGGCCAAAAAAAAGGAAAGGAAAAGGCAAAAGAAAATGAAAAGTCTTAGGAAATGAAAAGCCTTAAGTTTTAAAAGCCTTTTAAAATTCATCATATTTCCCTTTTCAATAAATCAAATAAAACAAATATAAAATCGGTAATTTACTTTGTAAAACTGAAACAAAGTAATATGAAATGAAAATAAATAATAAATTTTAAAGAAAATGGGAAAAGAATATAAGAAATTGCTTAAAAATTGAAACAGGGTCCAGAAATTACAAATAAATCACCATTGACTTTGGAAAATTATTTACTTCATTTTAAAAATATTCTAAAACAAAATTTTGAAATAAAATAATTTCTAAATTATTTTCAAAGTGAAATAAATAATTTAATTTAGAGAAAATAGAAAAATAACTAAAGAAAATGTTTCAAAAATTGGAAATAGGACATGAAAATTTCAAATAAATATCACTAGCCTTATAAAATTTCTATTTCACTTTAAAACAAATAAAAGTCCAATAAATAAAATAAGATGAGAAACAAAGGAATGAGAATAAATAAGTTCTTAAGAAAATAGGAAGATAAATAAAGAATTACTTTAATTATTTGAAACTAGGAATTAAAATTTATAAACAGAATACAACTGGCATTTGAAAATGTCAATTACACTTTTAAAATGTTTTAAAACTAAAATATATACATAGCATGTAATTTATCCATATAAATATACTTTAGAACATTACATGACCAAATACAATATTATTTATATAATTTAAAATAAACAATTTTGTTAAATACAGCAAATTACACACAATATTTAAAAGGGCATAACTTTCACACTATAAATCAGATTTCAAAGAAATGAAAAGCACTATTCTTGAAATTTTATTTACTTGCATAATAAAAGATCAAATTCAAAATTTCATCATTTTAAATTTTTATATTAAAAGTCAAAGTTTGACCATATTGACCAAAATTCACATTTCTGGAAAATATCTTATTTATTCATGTTTGAAATTTATAATACACATTCAAAACACAATTTATATTTAAAATAACAAAATTATCTAATTTAAATAAATAAAATAAAGTTTTTAAATCAGGTTGCTTATTTAAATTTTAAGTTGTATATAATTTTATATATGGTATATATAGTTGTATATATATTCACTTATGCCAATTATTTTCATCGACCCAGTTCTGATTATTTCATCTATTCATATTATCAGATCTGTTCGTCAATTCATGCCAATCAGCTTTGATCGTTGAATTCGTACCGATTTTCTTTGCTTGAATTCACAATTAAATTTCAGAGTCCGTATCAGTAGGCGTATCCGTGTCACCTTCTGTATTCTCTTGCCTCGAAAGGTGAGCAATCACACACGATTAACGTTCTTATATTTATTTAAATTTGATTTCAATTGAAACGACAATTGAAATATGCTATTGTAGTTATTTAAATTGTTATATATATGTTATTTTCTGTGACTGTTCACCTGTGGGATATGACACCATATCCTGTTGTTTATATTATATTGTTATCGATGATATATGCCTGTTATTATTATTATTATCATGTCTGTTATCACTCTGTAAGTTCTCTGTTAGTATAGAATTCACTATGGGTTAAAATGATACATACCCGAATGGACTTTAGAATAGGAGAAAATCGTTATGGGTTGAAATGATACACCCAAGCGATTTTCATTGAATTGAATTTGGGATTGCGGGTCGAAATGATATCTACCCGTATATATTTAAATTACGGATTGAAATGATAAATATCTGTATCACTTGACCATAGGATAGGAAAATATATACAGACACTATTGGTCTATATATATAAATGTTTGAAAATAATTCCTATGGTTTTGAAAAGAAATATATGGGTTTTAATAAATATTGGTTCTTAAAATATTATATATAAATGGTAATTTTATATATAGAGTTAATAATAATATATAACTTAATTAAGATTGATTTAATTAACACTACAAGAAAATGTTCTATTAATAGCAAGTGAGGATTGCACGAGAGTTTGACTTGCTATAGTTATGTATGTTAGCCATCATTCAACATAAAACATAGCTTGTGTTCACGCCATCTTTAACCTAAACGAAAATTTGGCGGTGAAATTTTATTTTTCGCTCCTTCTTATTCCTAAGCCGCCGAACATTCCTTTTCCCATCGCTTCCAGATTCCAAAATAGCCTCTACGAATTTCCTCTCTGGCCACACAAATCATCTTCAATCGCAAATCTCAATGAAGTCGATTCCTGCATGAAGTCGATTCCGTGACATTCAACTATAAACATTCAAAGCTCGCCGCGACATTCATCTACGAAGTCGATTCCTCCATGAAGCTAAAACGCGAATCTCAGTGAAGCTAAAGCGCGATTCCTCAAGGCATCTTAGGCATGATTCTACAGCTCGACTAAAGCATGATTTCAACTCGCAAACTTGACATTAGGTACACTTTTCAATTTATGTTTTTTTAATTGTGCATTTAATGCTTGAATTAAAATTTTCTGAATGGTTTTGGAAATCTTTGGTGAAGAAAGTATTATATATAGGTGATGTACACGAAAATGAGTTAGAAAGTTTGTTGTTTATTATTTATAGGTTTTGATTTTGAATTGGCTTGTTGATGCAGCTAAGTCCAGAGATGAAGTCCTAAGTCGAGACCGACTCAAGGAAGGCAAAGATATAAGTCGAGCAACTAGTGAGGAAGGTGAAGGCATAAGTCGTAGCCGACTTAAGGAAGGAGGTATAAGTCGTGACCGACTTAAGAAACGTGTTGGGTTACGACCTAAGACTACGGGAAGAACAGTTGAAAAATGCAAAGGTTTAAGACGCTGCCGAGTTAACAACTTAGTTTTGACAAGTGTACGACTTAACAAAGCAGGGAATAAGTTGTTGCCGAGTTATGACTTAGTTAAGTCGCCTGAACTATCTACCGAGTTATGCAGAGAGAAAACAGAGCAAACGGGTGAAGTGTTAGGTCGAGAGCGACCTAACGAGTCAAGGGATAAATCGGTGAAGACTAGAGGCGTAGATCTTCTCTGCCGACTTAATCTCAGCTGTTGATATCTTAAGTCGTTGGTTTTAAGTCGCAAAGCACTGTAGCCGTTGTTTTCTCTGCCGAGTTAACCTCAGCCTTTGATTTCTTTAAATCGTTGATGCCCCCTGTTTTAAGTCGCGTGAAGCCTGGTGCGTTGATTTTGCTGCGAGATAATCTCTGCCGTTGGTCTGTAATTCGTCAAGTCAGTGTTGTAACTGTTTGTTGTTAGGTCGCTGCCGACCTATGCTAAGTCGCGTCCATTCTAGGTCGTAGGTCGTTGCCGACCTAAATACTTGTAATATTTTTAAGTTTTTTCTGAACTTTGTAAATATTGAGTCGGAAGTCTTTGTTAAGTCGTAGGTCGTAAGCCTTAACTCGGAACCGACTTAATACTTGTAATTTCGTTGTTTTTTTTGTGTGAGTTGTAAAATGCCTATAAATAGGCCGAGTCTCTCATTTGTAAAAGGTTGTTGAATATTGAATAAAATTCTCTTTTGATTGCTTTGTGCTTTCATTCCAAATTGGTAGTTGAGTGTAATCTCCTATCTCCTCTTTCGGATAATCGAGTGCGCTCGATTCAACGATTGTAGAAGCCGATTCGCGGAATCAAGTGCGCTTGATCAACGCTTGAAGAATTGAAGATCTTTGAAACCGGTATCGTGCGCGATCAACGAGTTCGAGATAGCTAGAGTTCGGTATCTTCGGATCAACGAATTCGGGCAATTCAGCATTCATCAATCCATCGACTGCTACTTTCACCGATCTACATTGTTTTTGAAATATCCGCTGCATCAGTTTGGTATTAGAGCTTGTTTTAGCCAATCATAGCTAAATCGAGTCTTGGAGCCGAGAATTTGAAGTGTTGAAGTTGTGTTCATCGTGTTCATTATATTTTGCAACAAAGTTGGAGTTTTCGATCCATTTCATTTTGGATCAAAGTTCGAAAGGTGTTTGAAACTTGAAGTGTGAATTTGTTGAAGTGTTTGTGAAGTATTCAATCATGCCGCCAAGACGAGTTCAACGTCATCGCAATATCAATGCTTTGTACGGAAGAGAAGAGGCCGACGAAATGGAGCAACGAATCAACGAGAATTTCAATGAGAAGCTTACGGAAGGGATTGGTCGATTAGAGAGGATGATGTTGGAGATGAGTCAAAATCAGAGAAGAGTATCACCTGAATCGAGCCATGGAAGAAGTAGAATTTCACCACATTCAAATCGAGAGAGAAGTGTCGATAGTGATCATAGAAGCGTGGATCGAGATTGTGATCGAAATGTTGATGATCGAGGTCGTGATAGAAATGTGACTGATCGAGATCGGAGGAATGTAGATCGTAGGAATGTTGGTGGAAGGAATGGTGGTGGTAGAGATGTTGGTGGTCAAGATCGACATCGATATACATCGGATGGTGAAGAAGAGTATGATGGTGGTAGTGTTCATGGACGAGGACGTGGACGAGGAAGGAATCAATCAGAGTATGATCACAAGTGGGAATCGGGAATGAAAACTGAAATTCCTGAATTCAAAGGTGGGATGCAAGCCGAAGAGTTTTTAGATTGGATGGCTAATGTTGAAGAAATTTTTGATTTCAAAGAAGTTCCAGAACGTCGTAGAGTAAAGTTGGTTGCTACGAGGTTGAGGGGTAGAGCTTTGGCATGGTGGCAGCAAACCAAACTTACACGTGAACGAATGGGGAAGTCAAAAGTTGAATCTTGGGAGAAGATGAAGAAATTGATGAAAGCAACGTTCTTACCTTACAATTATCAATCTTTGATGTATCAACGTTTGCAGAACTTGAGGCAGGGCACAAAGACTGTTAATGATTACGCAGATGAGTTTTATCAGCTTATTGCAAGGAATGATATTATGGAAACGGAAGAGCAGCTGACATCTAGATTCATTGGGGGATTGAGAATGCAGATTCAGGATATGGTTAATATGTTCGATCCAAGATCTGTGGCGGAAGCACATCAGAAAGCGTTGGCTTGGGAGAAGCAGGGACGACGAGGAGGTGGTGTGTTTATGAATTCCAATAATCAAGTGAAGGGTGTTGGTGGAAGTTCTAATGTGTCTAAACCTATCAGCAAACCAGTGGTGAAGGAGGTTGAGAAGGCAAAAGTTAACAACGGTTTCAAATGTTACAACTGTCAGGAGTTGGGTCATAAAAGCAATGAGTGTCCAAAGCCAAAGAAGAGAGCAATGATTGCTGAGGTTGAGGATGAGGATGAAGAAGCTGAATGTTCTAATTCTTTACCAGTTGAGGAGGAAGATTTACTGTCGGGAGATGACGGATACGCATTGATGATGAGGAGAAGTTGTTTAACACCGAAGCAAGAGGAGGAAAGTAGTTGGTTGAGAAACAATATCTTTCAATCTACATGCACTATTCTGGGAAGAGTTTGTAAATTTGTTATTGATGCTGGAAGTTGTGATAATATTATCTCTACAGAAGCGGTGAAGAAGTTGGAGTTGAAAACCGAGAAACATCCTAAACCGTACAAGTTAGCTTGGTTGAGGAAGGGTGGTGAAGTGAAAGTTGGACGTAGAGCTTGTGTGAAGTTTTCAATTGGGAAGAAATACAAGGATGAGGTTTGGTGTGATGTAGTAGACATGGATGTGTGTCATCTGTTATTGGGCAGGCCATGGCAGTTTGATAGAGCAGTACAACATGATGGACGGACCAACAGTTACAGTTTCATGTTCGAAGGTACAAAGATTACTCTGGTTCCGAAGAAACGCCAACAGGAAGAAAACAAAGTAGAGGAAATCGAAGAGCTGAAAACTTTATTGACTTTGAAGGAATTTGTTAAAGAAGTTGAAGAAGAGCCGGAAGTATTCTTGTTGATTGGACGAGAAAGCAGTGAAGAGGTTGAAATTCCAGAAGAAGTTAAACCAGTTCTGAAAGAATTTGACGATGTATTTCCAGAGGAGTTACCAACGGAGTTGCCACCGTTGAGGGATATACAACATCAGATAGATCTTGTTCCCGGTGCTGTATTGCCACACAGACCACATTATCGAATGAGTCCGAAGGAACATGAAGAATTGCGGAGGCAGGTAGAGGAATTGCTTGAACAGGGGCGTGTGCAGGAGAGTCTGAGTCCTTGTGCTGTACCAGCTTTATTGGTACCCAAGAAGGATGGGACATGGAGAATGTGCACTGACAGTCGAGCATTGAATAAAATTACCGTGAGATATAGATTTCCAATGCCGAGGTTGGATGACTTGTTGGATCAGATAAGCGGAGCTACTATCTTTTCTAAGATTGATTTGAAGAGCGGATATCATCAAATTCGTATCAGACCAGGAGATGAGTGGAAGACTGCTTTTAAAACCAGAGAGGGTCTATACGAGTGGTTGGTTATGCCGTTCGGTTTATCAAATGCACCGAGTACTTTTATGAGAGTGATGAATCAGATTTTTCGACCATTCATTGGGAAATTCGTGGTGGTGTATTTCGATGATATTCTTATTTACAGTGGAAGTCCAGAGGAACATTTGAATCATCTTAGAGAAGTGCTGATGGTATTGCGACAAGAACAATTCTATCCTGCAATGAAGAAATGCGTGTTCATGACGCATAGTGTTTTATTTCTGGGGTATGTTGTTTCAGAGAAAGGAATACAGGTTGACCAAAGTAAAGTTGAGGCGATCAGAAATTGGCCGCAGCCCAAGACGATAACGGAAGTTCGTAGTTTTCATGGGTTGGCTTCATTTTATCGAAGGTTTATTCCACACTTTAGTAGTGTGATGGCGCCTGTTACAGATTGCATGAAAGGTAAACAGTTTGCATGGACGGAGGAAGCCGAGGTTGCTTTTGAACGAATCAAAGATCTTTTGACCTCTGCACCAATTCTAGTGCTACCTGATTTTCAGTTGGTGTTTGAACTACATACTGATGCATCCAAGGTTGGGATTGGAGGGGTGTTGAGTCAGAAGGGGCGTCCTATTGCATATTTCAGTGAGAAGTTGTCCGGAGCGAAGATGCGATACAGTACATATGATGTGGAGTTTTATGCTGTTGTGCAATCTATTACACACTGGAGACACTATCTATTTCAGAAGGAGTTCGTTCTTTACACTGATCATGAAGCATTAAAGCATTTGCAAGGGCAAGACAAGATTTCAGCAAGACATGCATCATGGATTGCTTATTTACAGCAGTTTACTTTTGTCGTTAAGCACAAGTCATGGGTAACCAATCGTGTGGCTGATGCTTTGAGCAGGAGGAGTCATTTGTTGACGACAATGAAAGTTGAGGTGACTGGTTTTGAACTATTGCCGGAGCAGATTGCAGAAGATTCTTATTTTAAGAAATTTGTTGAAAGGGACAATGAAGGGAAGACTGATGAGTTTATGATGGTAGATGGTTTTCTGTTCAAAGGAAATCGATTGTGCATTCCGGAGGGTAGTTTGAGAATGAAGATTATCAAGGAGTTACATGAAGAAGGACATGTTGGAAGAGACCGTACCTTACAGTTGATTTCACAGTCCTACTTTTGGCCATCAATGAGGAAAGAGGTGGAAAGATTTGTTGAGAGATGTCATATTTGTCAGGTTTCGAAAGGAACTGCGACTAATGCTGGTTTATATATGCCATTACCTGTACCAGTTAAACCATGGGTTGATGTGAGTATGGACTTCGTGTTGGGATTACCGAGGACACAACGAGGTAACGATTCCATATATGTGGTGGTGGACAGATTCTCGAAAATGGCACACTTTATTGCTTGTAAGAAAACGGCAGATGCTGTTCATGTTGCTCAGTTGTTTTTCAAGGAGATCTATTGACTTCATGGATTGCCAGAATCTATTGTGTCAGATAGAGATACTCGTTTTCTGAGTCATTTTTGGTTGAGTTTGTGGAAAATGGTGGGAACAAAGCTGAAATTTAGTAGTGCTTATCACCCACAAACGGATGGACAGACTGAGGTGGTTAACAGATCATTGGGAAACTTGTTGAGATGTCTTGTGCAAGATAATCTGAAAAGCTGGGACGTGAAGTTATGCCAGGCAGAGTTTGCCCATAATCATGCTGTGAATCGAAGTACTGGGTTTAGTCCATTCCAGATAGTATATTCCAGTTTACCGAAAGGACCGTTGGATTTAACAACGATACCGCACTCAAAGGGGACAATTAAGAAAGCTGCTGATTTTGTTGAAGGGCTGACGGAGTGTCATAAAATCGTTCAAGAACGATTAGAGAAAGCAAATGAGAAGTATAAGCGTTCTGCAGATCTGAAACGAAGAAATGTAGAATTTCATGAAGGTGATTTGGTTTATGCAGTGTTGACGAAAGATCGTTTTCCGGTGGGAACGTACAATAAATTGAAAGCACGAAAGATTGGTCCAGTTGAAATTTTAAAGAAGATCAATGAAAATGCTTATAAATTGAAGCTGCCAAATGATGTTTACACGTCGGACGTATTCAACGTTAAGCATCTCGTACCATATCATGCGAATGAGTTTGGTGTGGAAGACGAGAGTGCAAATTCGAAGACGAATTTCTTTCAACCTGGGGAGGATGATGCAGCTAAGTCCAGAGATGAAGTCCTAAGTCGAGACCGACTCAAGGAAGGCAAAGATATAAGTCGAGCAACTAGTGAGGAAGGTGAAGGCATAAGTCGTAGCCGACTTAAGGAAGGAGGTATAAGTCGTGACCGACTTAAGAAACGTGTTGGGTTACGACCTAAGACTACGGGAAGAACAGTTGAAAAATGCAAAGGTTTAAGACGCTGCCGAGTTAACAACTTAGTTTTGACAAGTGTACGACTTAACAAAGCAGGGAATAAGTTGTTGCCGAGTTATGACTTAGTTAAGTCGCCTGAACTATCTACCGAGTTATGCAGAGAGAAAACAGAGCAAACGGGTGAAGTGTTAGGTCGAGAGCGACCTAACGAGTCAAGGGATAAATCGGTGAAGACTGGAGGCGTGGATCTTCTCTGCCGACTTAATCTCAGCTGTTGATATCTTAAGTCGTTGGTTTTAAGTCGCAAAGCACTGTAGCCGTTGTTTTCTCTGCCGAGTTAACCTCAGCCTTTGATTTCTTTAAATCGTTGATGCCGCCTGTTTTAAGTCACGTGAAGCCTGGTGCGTTGATTTTGCTGCGAGATAATCTCTGCCGTTGGTCTGTAATTCGTCAAGTCAGTGTTGTAACTGTTTGTTGTTAGGTCGCTGCCGACCTATGCTAAGTCGCGTCCATTCTAGGTCGTAGGTCGTTGCCGACCTAAATACTTGTAATATTTTTAAGTTTTTTCTGAACTTTGTAAATATTGAGTCGGAAGTCTTTGTTAAGTCGTAGGTCGTAAGCCTTAACTCGGAACCGACTTAATACTTGTAATTTCGTTGTTTTTTTTGTGTGAGTTGTAAAATGCCTATAAATAGGCCGAGTCTCTCATTTGTAAAAGGTTGTTGAATATTGAATAAAATTCTCTTTTGATTGCTTTGTGCTTTCATTCCAAATTGGTAGTTGAGTGTAATCTCCTATCTCCTCTTTCGGATAATCGAGTGCGCTCGATTCAACGATTGTAGAAGCCGATTCGCGGAATCAAGTGCGCTTGATCAACGCTTGAAGAATTGAAGATCTTTGAACCCGGTATCGTGCGCGATCAACGAGTTCGAGATAGCTAGAGTTCGGTATCTTCGGATCAACGAATTCGGGCAATTCAGCATTCATCAATCCATCGACTGCTACTTTCACCGATCTACATTGTTTTTGAAATATCCGCTGCATCACTTGTGATTATTTTCCTTGTTTGCAAATTAAATAATGCTATTCAGTTGATTACAAACTAGTTTTCTATTGAAGCAAATTAGTTTTTCACTGGGGCCTACAAATTAGTTTTTTTTAAGCTAAAGTAAACAAGATGTAAAGTAATTTGATTTGCAATATTTGATTGAACAGAACTGAATTTGGAGAGTATAATTGATCTTGTTTCATTGATTCAACATATATATGTACATAGCTATTTATAGAACAAAATGTAATGGTCCATTTGCTAATTGGGACGGATCAATACAAAAGATGATTTCTGCTTTTGGTTGAAACAGATTGAATTTGAGATAAATTCATTTGCTCAGCTGCACACATATTCATTTGTCTTTAATAGAAACAAATGCTTGAAATTGGTACTTTAGTTTAAACAATAACATCTTAGGTTTTAAAAAATAAGGTGATAATAAAGCTTAAATAAATGATGGAGTACGGATAATTTAAAATGCATTGGTATATTTTATAATATTCGATGGCTGTTTATTTACATTGAAAATCTAAAGTTCATAATGTATTTTGACGATGCTTTTATAACCAATAGGTTGAAACCCATGCTCTGCACATGGGAATCGTTAAAATCTACATTGATGGGACTATTTGAAAAGAGGCAAGCAAGAAAATTATTTATATACATACAAGACTATGAAGAGAATGGTCCTAAAATGCATGAGGGGTTAGATCTGAACACAGTTACCAGCAGAGAACTTATTTCATGAGTACCTTCCATTTTCTTTATTGGTTTTTTTAATTATAAGCAAATTTGTTTCTATGTGGTAGAAGTTTATGGTATTACGATGCAGTAAATATGAGTTATAAGAGAGCACAGTTGAGTTCATTGGCCATGCATTGGCACTCCAGAGAGATGATAATTACTTGGATCAACCTACAATCGACACTATCAAAAGAATGAAGGTATTTGCTATTTTTCAAACATGTCACGTCTTATAACCGATGATGACCATTGCTCCAAATTGTTTTTGTTATAATAGCTATATGCCGAATCCTTGGCACGCTTTGTACTTAATTAGTTTTCTATTTTGCTCATCCTTCTTAATTTTATTGCTAGGGATGCCACACTTTAGTTTACTTTCTTTGTTGTGCTTGTCGTTCCTACCATAATAATGTGATAGTTATAACATCAAACAGTTGATAGTTAATTCAATTTGACATAGTCATAGCAAAATATCAGGTTTATGACAAATCAGTAATTACTTTGAGCTTATATTATATGCAATATCAAATTTGATAAGAAGAGTTGATCTTCAACTATCTTAACTTCATGGAAAGTACTTGTCGAATATTGCTCTATTTATCGTATGGAACGTAGACATCTTTTAAATTACCTGTTGAGTTAGGTTTGAAGCAACTCATGATTTTCTGGAGATCATAGTAAACAGAATATTAGGATTAGGATCGATTCGGAATACAATTCATTTGAGTAACTCCAGTTTATTATTAATTATGTTATTGTTAACAGTATAAAGAACTAACCATCTTTAAATAATGCATCATTTAAAATTATCCAGTATCCGAAAAGAAATATACCACTGCCATCATGATAAATGTTGGTCTTCAAATTATCCAATATTGTGCTTATCATTAATGGGGCTTATAGAATTTGGAATATCAAAAGTCTACAAATTAAAATAATTTAAATGCAAAAAAATTAAAAGAAAGATGAAAGGATAAACTTCTGTAAGAATCCATGAAGAATTTAAATGAATGCACCAATGCTTTGAATGTGATGTTGAATGATATTTAATGCAAAGATTGAATTTCAGATCACGGCTACGAAACAGACACCAAAGGCACCATGCACAAATTTTTCTTGCTTATCCATACGATATATATTTAGCAAGCAAAAATTATAATATACTGTTTCCTGCAAATAATGTTGGTTCAAGATTGGTATTTATTCGTACAACGGAAACAAGGAAGAGGCGCTTAGGTGGTTACTCTAGCACTGCTTCCCCAAGGGATTTCCGTAGTTATGAATCATCTGCAAATTATGAAACTTCAGGGATATATCCTTCTAAAAAGGGAATGGTTTTGCCATTTACTCCTCTTGCCATGTCTTTCTGAGATGTCAATTACTATGTCGACATGCCTGCTGTAAGTTTTCCTTTCTTTGGACGTAATTGCAATGCATAAAAGAAAATTTACATTCATTTTTATTCTCAAAATGCTGTTATATTGATGTTGTACAATGTTGTCCACCCTTCGGATAATATTCCATCTCTCCAAGAGTATTCATATTCATAGAAAACCATTTTTCGAAGTTAATTTTTTTCCCCTCTAACTGATTAGGTGCTACAGAATATTATGTCTGAACATTAGAGTTGTACGCTCCCAATTTTTTAAAGACTGTCTACTTAACTTGATTTTGCAAGCCTTTTAATCTTGAACCTATGTGCACAAGTCTGTGAGAGTTAAGAACCTCAATGCATTGCAATATAACTTTTGAAATAATCTGGATAAATTGTGGGTTTTTTCAACGAGAGGTTTTTTCAATGTAGTTAGTTACAAAATAAAAGTGGAAGTTTTATGAATTTTAAAAAGCTAAATCTAAAACTTCAAAATGTGTTTGGTTTGAGAACGAGTTTGTGTTTTGCGTTAATGTACAAAATAAACACAATTTGTACAATTTCGAATAGTGCAAACTTTATGTACGTTTCTAAAATATCAATAAACTGTAGTTAAAAGTGCAAATAATCCACTGATTCCACTTGAGGTTCAAATGCAAGTATGCAACTAAAAGATGCATAATCCATATACTGAAAATAAAAAATCTTAATATTTAACCCTAGAATGTGAAAAAATAATGCCATTAAAAACTGTAAATATTTTGCTCAAGAAAAAAGTGCAGTGGCCTTTCTGTAAATATTCGAAAATTCATCATAACTGGGACTTGCTTTTATTTTGTAATTGGTGGGGATGGGTCTTTATGATGAAAGAGCATCTGTCTTAGTAATCCCACAGTATGTTCTTGTTTTTCAATTGCATATCAAATAGCTTGGCGCCACACTGTTTTACCTAAAACTATGCTATAAATTGATAAGCTCGTCTGAGGACTTGCTAGAAATGTAGAAATAAGCTTAACGTTGTGAGCTGTTATTTGATGAATTATTTGTTATTTTGGCACTGTACAAACAGTTTAATTGACTTAAACTATTTACAGGAAATGAAAGCACAAGGGGTGACTGAAGAAAGGCTTCAACTTCTAAAAGGTGTAACAAGTGCTTTCAGACCTGGTGTTCTGACAGCTCTCATGGGAGTTAGTGGAGCAGGAAAGACGACTCTCATGGATGTTTTGGCTAGTAGGAAAACTGGTGGTTACATTGAAGGGGACATAAGAATCTCTGGATTTCGCAAAATTCAAGCAACATTTGCAAGAATTTCAGGGTATTGTGAGCAGAATGATATTCACTCGCCTCAAGTGACAATCAAGGAGTCTTTGATCTACTCTGCTTTCTTAAGACTTCCTCAACTTGTCACTAACGAGGAAAAAATGGTGAGTTACTGGTTTATCTACATAACAAAGAAAGTGGGCTAACAATGCGTAAATAAAATTCTAATTTCAATCAGAGATTTATGGATGAAGTGATGAATTTGGTTGAGCTGGATACAATCCAAGATGCTATAGTTGGTCTTCCTGGAGTTACTGATTTATCTACAGAACAAAGAAAGAGGCTAACAATAGCTGTAGAGCTTGTGGCTAACCCTTCAATAATATTTATGGATGAACCAACATCTGGTCTTGATGCTTGTGCTGCAGCAGTTGTTATGAGAGCAGTCAGGAACACTGTGGACACAGGCAGAACTGTTGTCTGCACTATACATCAACCTAGCATAGATATTTTTGAGTCATTTGATGAGGTACAGTTTCTGCATTAACTTACACAATGTTCACCATGACCCATCTGTCTAAGCACATATGTAAAAATGATGTCGGCATGGTATCAAATAAATACATGATGCTTAATGTGCAAACCTAATCTTAATTTGAAGAGGTTTCGTTCAAACCTCATCACTGTGGTTTTATCATTTATAGTGCTCAACTAAATACTATTTTTTTGTGCTTTTTTACTAATATGTTTCTTGACAGTAAGGATTATTTTGAGTTGGATATCGTCCACTGTTGATGTTTGTTTTATTAAACAGCTGCTGCTACTGAAGAGAGGCAGCCAAGTAATTTACTCGGGTTCGTTGGGTAAAAATTCTTACAAGATGATCTGATCGAATATTTTGAGGTTTGCATTTGTGCATCCTTTACTGTTTTTAACTTTTTATACAGTTTATGAATATTAGTTTCTGTTTTACTAGTAAAATTTCAATAATGTCACTGAGACAAACTGAAATCGTAACGTTTGGTTAAGGTACCACATTCTGCTTCTTTTGTTGAATGTTTATTTTCCAATGCATCAACTAAAGTGTTGATTTGGCAAAGGTAACACAATTTTTTGGCTATAGGAAGTTGTATTTGGCAAGCCACACAAACACTCACACACACAAAGGGCAAGTGTTTAAACCACCTCCATCTATCAAAAATTCATTGAAAATGCATGGTTTAGTTCATACATTGCAGAGTGGACAACATTTTCTAAGTACCAAATTACCACCAACCAGCCCACCTTCCACAAATTTTGTTTCCCAATAACCCACACTAGTATTTGAAATGAATCAGTTATGTCTACAACAAAATATGTTTTAGAGAATGACTTCTCTGGCTATAAAGGGTTGGTTTTGCTTTGAAACAGATCCGATTGTTAAATATAAAATATGAAAACATAGACTAGAAAACAAATAAATAATAAGTTCGCACCATTTAATAAGAAGATGGAGTTGTATAACTGTACTGTAAGTAGATGATCAAGCATGTGGAAGCATGATATATTTCAAGCATGGTAATTATAAACTTCTAAAATTATGTGTATAATTACCCGTCTTGGATTGAATTATACAGCCATAGGATACCTACAAGTCAGATACAAGTATCGATTTGAAGAAGCATCATGTCCCGATCACATGGAGTGATAAGTTAGCGCAATGGACTGTGAAGTCACTGAGATGGCCTACTGATTTGTTCTTTCAGGTTAGAAACCTAACAATCATGCTATGATTATGCTAGTAACCATTTTTGATACATATTTCATTTTGTTTTGAAAAAATATAGAGAAGGTATGGTTGTAGAGCAATGATGCTGGAGACAGTAGCAGCAGTTCAGGGATGGTAGGAGGAATGCTCCTTCACTGCAAATCACTACGCCGTTACGAGCACAGCGGGGGATGGATCCGGGCACTTCTAGAAGAAGCGGAAAATGAGAGAATGCATCTGATGACGTTCATGGAAGTTTCTCAGCCTCACTGGTACGAGCACGCTCTTGTCATGGCGGTTCAAGGCGTCTTCTTCAATGCCTATTTTTTGTATTGACGTATGTCTTTGCTTTTAGTATGTATCATTTTGGTTAGCTACGGTTGTTATTGTTTTTTTTGAGATCACAAATATTTAATGTTTGAAACTTTGTTTATGAAATATTATGGATATATATATATATTGTGGTTTGGCTTATGTCTCCATTTGATTACGGACATCACAATGTGATAATTGTGTTTTTTTGAAATTTTATAATATATTCGTAGAATTGTAAATTGTA
The DNA here is from genome assembly GCA_030737815.1 of Allium fistulosum. NCBI lineage: Eukaryota > Viridiplantae > Streptophyta > Magnoliopsida > Asparagales > Amaryllidaceae > Allium > Allium fistulosum. The sequence goes on from CM060902.1 coordinate 102,390,488, forward strand.
AGCTGGAATGTATGTAGCAGCAATGATAAAAACTTATAGTGTTTTAACTGTGCTATGGAAAGATGGTTTTTCCCAGTTTAAATATACTACAGCATTATGATAGTGCTATAAACAGTTTTCATAGCAAATAAACGATGCTATAAAATACAGCTAAACGCTATAAAAAGTAGTTGTATTTATGCATACAATCTACGATTGCAGCCCAAAACGCTATTATATATTTCGTATGTATGGCAACTTATTGTTATATAGCATTCATAAAAACGCTATAGTTTTACTTCATAGCGATTTTTCAAGGCTATTACAAATCATGTTTATTGCACTTTTAAACCGCTATGAAAAGTCCTTGTCCATAGCGTCTCTTATAGCGTTTTTTATGTTGCTATTATAGGTCACTGACCTATAACAACATGTTAACATACAACGTACCAAAACACGCTATAGTAGACTATAATAGCGTTTTTTCAACGCTATTAAAGGGTGTTTTTGTTGTAGTGTAATATGAAATATGTTTAAGGATTTATTAAAATTATATTTCAGAAATAGATTTATGGAATAATTTTATAAGCTAAGGTTGGAAGATATATTTGAGACTTATTTGAAATTGTATTTAATTAAGGATTTTATTTAATTAAATCGATTTGGAGCTATTGAATTCGAAACTTTAAAATATGATCCTATAACTTGATTTTGATTTAAGTAATTTAATGGATATGTCACGTCTAAAGAAATCGAAGGTAAAATATAGAAAATGCAAATTTAAGGTCATATAAATAATATTGAATTTATTAAGTGAACATTTCAAAACTAAATAATAGTGAAGTCAAATTGGGAGATAAATGCAATTTTCAAATTTAGTCTTTGAAATGTTTAAAGCTTCGAAATATGTTGACTTTGAAATATACTGGAATTTAAATGGTTTATTTTGTGATTCAGATCTGTAATCGAAATCAATATAATTTGAATTTGTTATTTAGAAACTGAGTTGAACTAAAATGGATAAATTTAGATTGAATTAAATTTGAATTTGAACCCGAGTTGATTTGAATCAAATTTTGAAATTTGGAAATAGATATATTTGAAATGAAATGATATTTAGTTTGAAGAATAAATTAATTTGAAACGACCACGGTGTTATAGTGTATATTTCTGCATTGTAGATAGTCCCACGGATTCTTGGAGGATGGTTATCCCAAACATCCTTTGAGTTACTTGTATTTCAGTTGATATTTCACTTGAGTTGGATTTATTGATATAAGAATGTTAATCCTGACTCGAGTGTTTTTGTGTTTTGCTTTACGCTCGGGTCAGACCGAGTGATACAGCATTTGAGACTCACCTGTGGAGTTTGGAGCTTCATTTGGAGATCCAACTATTGACTCAGCTTTCAGCTTTTCTAGTTGATTCGTTTAGAGAGGTCATCTGTTGTACTGGAGACTTCACTACATTTGAGATATTCTATTGTATTTTATTTCTAACTCTTATGTTTATATAGTAGCTTCATGAACTACTATTTATTTATTCCGCTGCGTATTATTGTATTACTCTGTATCTGTGATTCTGTGATTGATTTATTTACTGTATATGCTGAGTTTTGCCAAATTTAAAATTAACAATATGACATTTTGAGCAATCCAAGTCCGACATGTGCGGATGTGAATGGTTGAAAGTATCAGGTCGTTACAGTTGGTATCAGAGCTCTGGTTTTCGGCAAAACTTAGCATATGTAGTAGATTTAATTACAGAATCACTTTCGTTCGAACATTGAATTCCTTCTTCTTCGATTCGGTTTCCTTTGAATTTTGGAACGTTCCCCTCGGTTCCAAAATCCATTCTTGTCTCTCCCTATTTGTATTCTTTTGATTATGGAGTAACCCATAACTCCACTTCGAATAATCTCCACAAAAATCGGTGACTCCGCCAATCTTAGAATGATTTTTAAAGGGTTGAAACTCCTTTACAATTGACATTGATTCACCGGAGATTTCTGTATCCTCGGTTCACGATGCTATCTACCTCCTGCTATGCTTGAATACTATCTCTGGCGATCGAATGTCGATTTGCCTTAGATTTTTGCATCGAACCTATTCCTGAAGTCACGGTTGACCTGGTTAAGGTTGCCCGCGATTTATATAAGTATATTCATCTTCTATTTTGTAATTTAATTACCTAATCGTCGATCGAGCCTGTAACAACCCTGGTTTTAGCGATTACCTAAGAATATTAAATTATAACGGAGGTTATAATTTAATAGTTTTAATTAATAATAAATAGAGGATTTTTATTGTTTATTGGGAATAAACAATATATTTGAGAATAAAATGAGAAAATAAAGTTTTGGAAACTTTATTAAGATGATTTGAGATAATTAAACGAGGAAAATGTGTTTTATTTAGAGGTAATGCAATAATTTTGTTAATTATTGCTATTTACTTCTTTTAATGATTTTTAAAAGGAGTAATTAATTTTATAATGGGATATATTTAATATAATAATGAAATTGAGTTTAAAAATATAATTTGAGTGTAAAATTGGGTTGAAATGGTTTATAAAATTTTATTACATTAGAATATGGTTTTTATGAAATTTTTGAAGTTAATTACAATGGTTTTTGTAATTAAAAATGTAAATTTGCCATTTAATTTAAAATAGAGAAATACGATAATTAAAATGTTTCAATAATATAAATAATCTTTTATTTGAGTGTATTATCATGAGTATTCAGTTTCAAAAGTTTTAAAGAAGTAAAACTTGAAATAGTGTTAATTCCATTTGTTAGTATATATTGTAACATGAAATAAGAGATTAAGTAATTAACTTAAGTTAACTCCTTTTTGTTAATTTGGGCTAAAGCCCATTACCACTATCATTAGCCTATAAGCAGAAATGAGTAATGAGAAAGCAAAATAACAATACGTACCTTTTTCTCTTTTATTCCTCAAAATTCCAGAAGCTTGTTAATGGCAGCAATCCTTTCTTCCCTTGTCAATCTATGCTTAAATTTGTCAAATAAAAAAAATGAAAATTGATGATTTAAAATGTTAATTATAGAGCTAAACTCAGGTAATCTTTAATATAAAACCAATCTTCCTATCAATATCTATTTTTACAGTGAAAATTTGTTGATTTGCTTCTCTCTTTGTTTTGCATGTCCTTATTTTGCAATCTATAGGCTCTTGAAGGCCATTTCCCTTCAAAATCCATCATATTGTTGCTGAAACCATTGCTAAATCATAGTTTAAGATCATGAAGGCAAGGTAAGAGTTTCTTACAACAAGCTAAAGCTAAAAAAAACAAATTTTGCTATCAATTGTTGATGGAATTGCTCAATTTATCGACTTCGTTTTCTGTTTTGCTGGCTGAAAAGTCCTATATTGAAAAAATCATATCTTCTTCAATTTTAAGCGAATTGACCTCAGATTTTGATATGTTGTTGTAGTCGGGCAGCAGTATATTTCTGGAAATTTCATTAAATTTTGAATTATTTTGCTATAAGTAATTATTGGTTGAAGTCGGCCAAAAATTGATCTTTTTGTTTTGGCCGAAAATTGGTCATATTAGAAAAATCATATCTTTTTCAATTTTTAGCATATTGATCTCAGTTTTTGATATGTTGTTGTAGTCAGGCAACTCTGCATTTCCGGTAATTTGCATTTAATTTTGAGTTATTTTGCTATAGGAAACTATTGGTTGAAATCGGCAAAAAACTGATCTCTGATTACTGGCCGAAAATACATCAATTTAGAAAAATCATATCTTCTTCAATTTATAGTCAGTGAATCTCAATTTTTGATATGTTGTAATACTTGGATGGTTCATTGCTTCTGGAAATTTTCAATGAATTTGGAGTTGTTTTGATCTGGAAAATTTATGCTTGAAAATGGCCAAAAACTGATCTCTGATTACTGGCCGAAAATACATCCACTTAGAAAAATTATATCTTCCTCAATTTATAATCAATGAAACTCAATTTTTGATATGTTGTAATACTTGGATGTTCCATTGCGTCTGAAAATTTTCAATGAATTTTCAATTGTTTTGACCTGGAAAATTAATGCTTGAAATTGGTCAAAAACTGATCTCTGTGTATTGGCCGAAAATACATCACTTTAGAAAAATTATATCTTCTTCAATTTACATTCAATGAACCTGAATTTTTGATATGTTCCAGTACTTGGATTTTTCAATGTTACTGGAAATTTTCAATGAATTTGGAGTTTTTTTGATCTGGAAAATTTATGCTTGAAAATGGCCAAAAACTGATCTCTGATTACTGGCTGAAAATACATCAACTTAGAAAAATCATAACTCTTTCATTTTGTAGTGAATTGCTATAAATTTTTGATATGTTATAGTCCTCATATCATAGTATAATACAGCAAAATTTGGCTGAAATCTGGATTGTTTTGGCACCCCAAATTACTGTCCAAAGTTAGGCAAAAACTAAGTTGTTTGGTAGATTGTTCTTTTGCTTCTATTTGCGCTTTCGTTAGCTGTTTCACTGCAAATTTCGTTGATTTTAAATATTGTTGAATAAGTTTGATGATGAATGTTTAAGTATTTTTATCTGACAGTGGATCGGCTTTGAAGTACTGTCTTATGATATTTTTACCTGCCAAGGACATGAGGCGGGATAGTTATGATGAATTGATGATGGTTGTGATGTTTAAGATGGACTTTTACTTGTCGATGAAATGAGACAAGCCTTGATGTCACTTTAAACTCATCGAAGTATGAGACACGATGAGTTGGGTGCTTTGCACTCGCCAATGAGACGAGGCGGTGTATGTTTGATTTGGATTTTCATGAATGTTTTCTAATGTGGCATTGACTGACGATTAGTAAACCAATAGGCGCGAATGTATGATATGGGACGTACATTAACACCCACTGGGTTCCTATTTAAGATGTTGTGACACATTCAAGATGTTATTAGTACTACAAACCGAGTATAAGATTGGAATCATTACGATGTTCTTGATGTCATTACTAGATTCCAATCATCATGATGTTTTGCTCGGATTTTATGATTTGGGTGTCATCGCGATATTCGACTATAGTCAATCAAGATGATCACGATGCTAAGATGTTAATGACCCCAAGTCATCACGACGTATGGTACCAAATAATAGTAGTACTAGTCAAGATGAAAAGCACGTGCAATTTTCTATGAAGTTTTCTATGTTCGATTTCACCTTTTTATGATGTGTTATTTGAATATGGCCTTGAGTATGATATATGCTACATTCATATTATTCTATATGGTGATTTCGATTATGATTTCCTTTAACTCTTAATGAGTTCTTATGATAGATTATGTTGATTTGATGTTTCTTTATGAAGTTATTATATGGTTCTCATCCCTTATCCACTTTACTTAGAGATGTCCTTAAAGAAACCATATGCATGTTACTTATTGAATTCCTTTGAAATAGATAGATAAATCCCCGATGTCCCCTGTCTTATAAATGATATGATGAATAACATGTCGTTTCGTTACACAATGGAGTGATTCTCACCCCTTTCACTTATTACTGAGATCCTTACTACTAATAAGTTCTAGCCTGCCTGACCCGTGTGTTTTTCACTCGGGTCAGACCGAGTTGTTTCAGGTATTATCTATTGGACTTAGCATGAATTTGATGTTGGATATTAGCTTATCTATCGCTTGAGTAGTTGATTTCTTCCACATACTCTGATGTATTTATATTTGATTCAATGTATATGGTGTGGTCGAGTACCACATTTATTGTATTCATATTGTATTGTACTAAACATGTATCAGTGTATATGTATATATATGATGTTGATTACTGTTCTGTGATGTGCTTTACATTTAGTTATTGTATTTTGTTCTGATAGATTCTTTAACCACCTAATAGTTTTGGATTAAGCATTTACTGTCTATGTCGATCCATTGAGATAGAAAAGAAAAATCATACTGCATTTATCGACGTATTCAGTAGATGTTTAAGACAAAGTTATAGATGGTCGCCCTTAACCAGCCCTATTCTCTGCTTTAGTAGACGGAATTACTCGTTAATTCTCTTTACTAAGGTGGGTCTCGGGGTGGGGCGTTACAGCTTGGTATCAGAGCTGTGGTCAGAACAAAGTAGAATAAACATAGAACAGTACGTATATCACGATACATTGAAGTATAATACGAGTGAATCATTGTCCTTTATTCGAGCTTGTTTTCGAATCGTGCTTTGATTCTTTTTCGAGTTTTGGGATTTGTTGAAATGGAATATGTCTAGGAATATAAATTGTATTCCATAGTATTCCATAATTGAGTTTGATGTTATCTTATCTTATGAATAATCCTATTTGGGATTATTCTTTTCTTATTTGTCGATGCGAGTGAGTTCGTATCGATGAAGCTTATTGATTCCTTTAAGTATTCTTGTTGTGTTCCTTTGAGAGTTGTGAATCGTATTGAAGGGATCCACAACGATTGGCTCGTTGTGAGCATTTTGAGATTTTATTTGATGTTGCTTTTGTGAGTATTTGTTTGTTACTCACAATCTTGAGATGCATTTGATTTGAGATGGATTGACTTAATTGATATTAAGGCCAATCCTTTGTTTTATAGGATCCTATTGTATATTTAGGTTTCCTATTTTGATTGGTTTACTATTTCTGTCACTTTGGAATGTTAATAATGATTCCGAAGTTTCTATATTCACTCTTGAGTATCGAGATGTTGACGATATATCTTGAATTCCAGTCAAGGTGACATTGTTGAGTTTTGTGAGTCCGTTTGGATTTGACATCCAATCGGGCAATCGAGTGTTGAGGTAACCTTATTCCTGGCTCTTAGCTCTTCAGTTATCCTACCACGAGGATATCCACTAAGGAATGAGGTGAGTTTCCAGATTTTTCGAGTTTGATTGAGTTTATCATTCAGTTTCTTTGAGTTATCCTTTTCGAAAACTCAATCGGTGTTATCCTTTATAGCATTACTTTGTTTGAAGTAATGATTTTTTTTTGTTTGTGTGCTTCTTCTCCTTCGAGAAGAATATCTTGCTTATCTTGTGTCTTGATGATTTCCGAGAGTGGCTCGTCATCTTGTAGGAGTTGACGAACACTCCATTTCCTTCTGTTGATTTTGTGAATCGAGTATTCTAGGAATATCTCGATGCATTCTCTTAATCATGTTCTTTGGTTTGAGTTTTTGAAGCTATATATATATGAGTTTTTTTAAAAAAAAAAGAAAAAAGAAAAAAAAATTCAAAGAAATGTTTGAAGGGTTTTGAATTTGAAATTTGAGGAATTGAACTCCGGTATTTTGAAATTGTTTTTAAGATTTTGAAACTATTTAATAATATGATTTGAAAGTATTTTCCAAATAAGAAATGTTTCAAATGATTTCAAATGAGTTCCAATGAGTTTGAAAAAAAGAAATTTCAAAGAAGTTTTCAAGAAAATAGAAGTCCAGAACTCACTCATGTCGCTGGAAAATAATTTCGGTGATGAGTGCACGCATCATCGACATTGATTTTCGAGTTTCAGAGTGGGGGAGATGCCACTTCGGTAGCTTCGCTATGCGATTAATTTGTGAAACCAATTTTGATTTCAAATTCCGAAGTATGATTTAATATTCAAAAGATATACGTATATATTTAAACAATTTGAAATGAGCCGGTGTTCGGTCCTTGAGTTTTGGATTTGATTTGATATAACCCTATCTTTTGGAATTGATTTACTGATTTGTTGGTGATTTCCAACTCTTAGATTGAAATATGATTTCTTCGACTATTTTGAAGGTTCGAGCACTTCCAAATCAAGGTTAACTTTTCCAAGCTATGTAATTTTGAAAAGTATAAAGTATATAAGTTTGATATATATGTTTAAAGTATCTAGTAATATGATTTAAATAAGTTGAAACTGTTTTGTTAAGTAAATGAATGAGGCTATTTTGAATTTTTCTAATATGAAATTTAGATTTGAAATGTTTTGAAAAGAATTTGGTCTTCAAAATATTTTGAATAAAATTTAGTTTAAATATTTTAACTTAGTAACATCTTTATAAAACTATATATTTAACAAGTTGGAATAGATACATAAGTTGTACGTATGTTGTTTTATTCGCATAATTAATTTGATTCAGGTTTGAGTACACAAGTTCGAGGTGAATTACACCATTTCGTGTTAGGATTTTTCATTTGATCTTGATGGCGAATATTTGATATGGATTTTGGGCTTGATTCTGGAATTCTCTATCATAGTATATGGCTATGCAAGGAAACTGATGGTTTCTAGTCGAGAAACCATATCGAAATCCACATTAAGGAAGTCGAATGGACAATACTCGTTCGAAAGCGAACTTGTGTGATCGAGCGAGCGATCGAATGTGATTTTGCGAAATGATGACGTATGTACATCTTATATTCTAATATCATTGATATACTTTGACGCTGAAATTGGAAGTTGTTGGTTTGGATATCTTTGTAATTTAATTGGAATTTATTTTTCTTTTATGCAAAACTACTATCAATTTAAAACCATTTTTTAGACTATTTTTTTCTTTTATTTTTCTTAAACAAACTATTTTATATACAAAACTATTTTACAAAACTATTTTATATACAAACTATTTTACAAACTATTTTATATACAAAACTATTCTAAATTAAAAATCTTTTAGTAAGCAAAGATGTTCAAACCCCATATGGCTCTTCATACAGTGTAATTGATTTTTGAAAATTTTGATTCTAATATAAGATGGACCTTATGTAAATATAAGATGATTTTGAAAACCATTGATTTTGGAAATGAATTATTTGACTTAAATTATATTGATTTAGAAACATGGATTATTCTCCAAACCTATTATTTTGGAAACTTTGAAACTGAAGATATTTAGTTTGGAAGAAATAATTTGGTGAAATCGTATATGATTTTGAAACTGAACTGATATTGAAACGAATTGAAATTGATAACCTTATTCTACTAAATACTTGATTTGGGAGTTATCGAACTTATATAAAAAAAATTTGTATAAGTATGAAGTTGATTTGAAAACTATTGATTTGGAAAGGTACTAAATTTGAAAAGCGAAATCTTATATAATTGAAGTCTATATAAGTGTGATTTGATATCATTTTGATTTTGGAAAGGTATTTGATTTGAAAATAATATCTTTTATATAATGGACTTTATATAAGTATGATATTTGAAAGTGATTTGAAAAGGTACTATATGATACATATTTTCGAAGTAAAGATATGGAAAGTGCCTTCTGCTTGATATCCGCTTTGTGGCCACATTGTGGATGCATTCTATCGATATTTCTTTGATTTTTGGTTTTCCGGATATGATACTCGAGTGTCCATCGAATTCCATTGCGTTACCCATGGTCTTACGAGCGCGACTGCATAGCGTAATTCACCTGGCTGGATGGCCTAGGGGTACAGATTGTTTCCTGGGGGATCCAGGCGTAATCATTGTGTATCCTGTGATCTATGTAGGTCGCATTAGTAGCGAAATCCGCCTGGCTGAGATGGCCTAGGGGTACGGATTGTTTCCTGGGGGATCCAGGCGTAACCATTGTGTATCCTGTGGTCTACTAGTCATCATGGTGTAATTCGCAGGGCTGAGAAAGCTTGCGGATATGGATTGTTTCCTGGGGGATCCAGGCGTAACCATTGTGTATCTGCGATCCATGGTTAGACAAAGGTTTTGGTTGTTTTGTTTGGATTGTACTTTCCATATATGTTTTTAAAATTTTTTTCCAGTATTTTCACTGGGTGTTGAAACAAGTCTACTAAGTACCTAGAGAATTCTAGCTTTGCGCCTGATCAACGCACTGCCAGAGTTTGCAGGAACGAGGATAAACTTGTTGAAACATCGAGTTATAAAGAGTATTTTATTATAAAGGTATTTTATTATAAAAGTATTTCCAACAAAGAAATTTTGTAGGAATTGAAATTCTTATGGTTTGAATTAATTATTCATGCCCGATACTATTCTTTTGAATCTACCTTATCTGCTCAGCTTTATTTATTCACCTATATTCTGTTTTTCCAAATCCTCCTTCTTTTCCTTGTTGACTATATCCTTTTTAAATATTGTTTATTTATATACTACATGGTTTAATAGAAATTTTTAGTGTTATAAATATTTTAGAAGTTATTAATTAAATAAAACATATTTAAAGTAAATGATTATTGATTCATTAATAATATTTGAAAAGTATCTTGAGAAAAAAAATTAATAAATTTATGAATTATGGATTTAATGTTTTCAAATAGCTTCTTTGTAAATATAAGTAATAATGTAAATAATTGTTTTCAAATAGTTTCCATATATTTATAAAGGTGTTATTTAAACATATAAATGGTATTCATAAAGGAAGCAAGAAATTTTACAAATAGGTTTTGAAAAGTTTTAAAGTATTAAAGATAATTGAATTGCAAATGAAGTTTTCAAACGAATATTTCAAGTAAAATTTATATAGTTTTAAATTGGTTGTTTATCCTTGTCATTCAATCAATTCTTATTTCTGGTCGTTCTATTCTCCTACCTCCTTCCTTTTCGGGGACGAAAAGTTTTGAGTGGGGGAGAGTGTAACGACCCAAAATTTTAGTGATTTTATTTATTAAATTAATTGGAATTTTGTGAAATTTGAAATACTTGAATTTGAAAATAAAAATTTATTATTTAAAATACGTCTATTAAACATAGCAACTGGAAAATTTTCATATGTTAATATTGAAGTTTATTTTATTGAGTAATTTTATTTCAATTTAAATCAGTTAATAACAGTTGATTTTAAAAGTGTTCCGAAACCTAAATATGTCAACATGAGAAAATTTATTTAGAACACTTTGAATAAGACTGCGAAATTTGTTTCGCGAAATTCGGACGTTTCTAGCTCCGTTTGGATTTTTTCGTATTGAATAGCAACGTATATCGGTACCGATTATCGACTTTTGATAGGATGATTGTACCACTGATATCTGTATACCGTTTTGATCGTCTCGTCGTGCTGATCTCTGCGGTATATTTATTTCTGTATTTTGAGGTCTGGTGCATGACGGAAACAATAAAACTGTGTGTCGTATCGATACTGAAATTTGTGACTTTTGGGATTTATCTACTTTTCAAATTTGAAACCGTATAACTCATCCAATAATAAATTTCTTTTAATGTTTTAGCTAAATCTATGTCTGACCGTTGCCACACCTTTCATATTTTATTTGATTCTCTGTCGTTTCAATTTGCATTCTATCCATTCACATTTCATTCATTCCCTTTCTACTATATATTCAATTGCCTCTTTCTGCTATTTGCTATTTGCTCATTCACAAATCAGGTTCATATTCTTTCTTTTGTTTCTCCTTTTCATATGTAACCATCTTTTCCTTATCTTCCCATCTTCTTTTATTTTTCTTTGCCTTCCTCCTTATTCTAGCGTACAGGAAAACATCACAGCCTTGCCTCCGACCTTCCCGTAGACCCGCCTCCCCTCATACGTTCCTCCGCCCCTCCCTCCGAGCTCTGGTCCACCTCAGGCATTTCCGTTCAGCCACCTCCTTTTAGTTACGGTAATTATATGTATAAATTATACATAATATTGTATTATATTTATACTAGTATTATACTTTATCATGTTATATTATATTATAGTGCATTATATGATTATAATAATGCAGATGTTAGTAGTTTATATGGGTTTGTTTGTGTTTCATCATCTAACTGTTGATCTTGAATATATATAATACGGTAAATCTATTGTAATATTTAGAAGCAGGTTGGAATTTATAACGTGTACTATGTACACTTTGGCTTTATCCTATATATATATTTCATTTCTAACATATATGTATATAATTTTGTATAGAGTTTGGAATAAAATATGTATGTGTAGATTTTATTTTGAACGGAAGTTTTAAAGTACATATTGAAGTATATATATATATATATATGTGCCAGTTATATTTATATGCAAGTTTATGAACTATATAGATAGGTATTACATATTATATTATGTATTTTAATTGTTTTAAAGTCTGCACGTATAGGATGTGATATATACTTTTCATTGTATGAAAATCTTTCGAACCTTATGTTTGTATATAATAATGAGGTAGGTGTATATTTATATATAGTTATATAAAGCTTGTACTCTGTTATTGATATAAATTATATTATTCTGTTATAGTTTGTTTATTGTTTAAGTATATAATATGTTTTGATTTTATAATGGCCGCAGCTTATGTAGTATATATATATATTTATATAGCAATTTCTCTTAGGATTTTGTAACAGTTAGTATATATATATCAGTTTGTTTATGCTGTAGGTATCTAGATATAACAATTTGACGGTGAATCTACATATATATATATATATAATAGTTTTTATATTAAGGTATTCATATTTAAACATTTGTTTATCTGTTTGAGAATATATATACTAGTTATATAAGTTCAGTACAAAAGTGTTAGTGTATATATATATATATATAGTGATGCAGCCCAGCATGTTGATGGCTTAGGTCGCGAGCGACCTAACGAGTGGATAAGTCGTTCGTGCGACCTTACGAGATATGAAGCACAATATGTTAGGCAAAAAGAGCTCCGACCTAGTGAGACTCGACCTAAGACTAATGAGTTATGTTGTAAGTCGCTTCAGCGACCTAAGGAAGGTAACGGGTTTACTTTAAGTCGCTCCAGCGACCTACCAAGTCAAACAACTACTTGTATCGGCCAGGGGGACTTAGGTCGCGTGAAGTTAAGTCGCGAACGATCTACTTAAGTCGCGAGATCTTAGGTCGCTCAGAACTTAGGTCGCTCAGATCTTAGGTCGCTACCGCATTCTTCTCTAAGCCGTTGTTTTTCTTAAGTCGCATGAAGGAGGTATTCTTATGTCGCTCAAGTGTTAGGTCGTTAACGACCTATGCTAGGTCGCTGATGGAGGCTGATGTGTTGATATGTTGAGTCGCTTATGTGTTGTAATATGTAAGGTCGTAGGTCGTGTGAGTTGTAATTAGGTCGTATGATGTTTGTACTTTGTTGGGTCGTTTGTGGTGTAAGTTCTTTAGGTCGTAGGTCGTGATGTTTAGGTCGTGAGCGACCTATGTGTTGTCCAGATTTGAGTTGTGTGAGTTGTAAGCCTATAAATAGGCGGGTGGTATCATTTCTAACTTTTTAGTTGATTTTTGAATAAAATTTTGTTTGAGAGCTTTGTGCCTCTTCTTAAATTGGTAGTTGAGTGTAATCTCCTATCTCCACTTTCGGCATTCGAGTGTGCTCGGATCAACGACTGCTGAAGCCGATTCACGGAATCTAGTGCGCTAGATCAACGTAAGAAGAATCGTAGATCTTTAAACACGGTATCGTGTGCGATCAACGTGTTTGAGATAGCTAGAATCCAACATCTTTGGATCAACGGATTGGGCCTTTGGTATTCTTTAATCCACCGATTCCTACTTTCACCGTATCATTCATTTTTGTTATCCGCTGTTGCATCATTTGGTATCAGAGCTAGACTTAGCCAATCATAGCTAAGCTGAGTCTTGGAGCCAATTTCTATTGAAGAGTTCAAGCCGAGCCGATTGAGTTTAGGCCGAGCTAGTTGAAGGGCGTGAAGTGTTTGAGCCGTGCATAGTTTGTTCATTTCTGAATCAAGGCCGAGAGTTGAAGTTTGATAATGCCGCCGAGAAGAGCTAATCGCTATCAGAATGTTGAAGCATTGTATAGAAGAGAAGAAGCCAAGCAAATGGAACAACGCATCAATGAAAAGTTTGATGAAGGCATTGGGAAGTTAGAGAAACTGATGAATGACATGAATCAAGGACAAAGGAGGAGATCGCCAGTCTCGAACCATGGAGGAAACATAGTTTCACCATCGGTTACGGAAGCGAGGAGGGTGTCGCCGCAATCTTATCGAGAAAGAAGAGAATCTTCAGTTTCATTAAGAAGAGAACATCATGAGTATAGAGATGAAGAGAGAAGAACTCCACGTGAGTTTGAACATGAACCATACCGTGATGATGAAAGACAGAGTCGAAGAGATATGCGTGATCATAGAGATGTGGGTGGTCGAGATCGTTATCGAAGTACATCTGTTTTTGATGAAGATGGTGGTAGATGTAGTGTTCATTCTCGAGATCGAGGCCAAGTACGGAATGCATATCGGGATGTTGAAGATGTTCGTCGATGGGAATCGGGGATGAAAACTGAAATTCCAGAATTCAAGGGTGGAATGGTAACGGAGGAATTTTTGGATTGGTTGTCTAATGTGGAAGAAATTTTTGACTTTAAGGAGGTTCCTGAGCATCGAAGAGTGAAGTTAGTTGCTACTCGTTTGAAAGGGAGAGCTATGGCATGGTGGCAACAAACTAAACTAACACGGGAGAGAATGGGGAAGTCAAAGATTGAATCTTGGGAGAAGATGAAGAAATTGATGAAAGCTACTTTCTTACCTTACAATTATCAATCTCTTATGTATCAACGTTTGCAGAACTTGAGGCAGGGAACAAAGTCAGTTAATGATTATGCAGATGAGTTCTATCAACTTATTGCTAGGAATGATATCATGGAGACAGAGGAGCAGTTGACAGCAAGATTTGTTGGAGGGTTGAGAATGCAAATTCAAGATATGGTGAATATGTTTAATCCTAGATCTATTGCTGAAGCACATCAAAAAGCTCTAGCTTGGGAGAAGCAAGGAAGGAGAGGTGGTGGTGTGTTTACAAATTCCAACAATCCAATGAAAGGGGCTAGTAGCAATGCGAATGTTTCGAAGGCTGTTGCAAAACCAGTTGTTAATGAAGTTGCTAAGACCATGATCAATAGTGGTATCAAATGTTTCAATTGTCAGGAGATTGGTCACAAAAGCAATGAATGTCCAAAGCCAAAGAAGCGAGTGATGGTTGCTGAGGCAGAGGATGAGGAGGTAGAAGCTGAATGTTCGAATTCACCACATGTTGAGGAGGAAGAAAATGTGTCGGGAGATGAAGGGTATTCATTGATGATGAGGAGAAATTGCTTAATACCAAAGCAGGAGGAGGAAACTAGCTGGTTGAGGAGTAACATCTTTCAGTCAACGTGCACTATTTTGGGAAGGGTTTGCAAATTTGTTATTGATGCAGGAAGTTGTGACAATATTATCTCAACAGAAGCTGTGAAGAAGTTGGCATTGAAGATTGAGAAGCATCCGAAACCTTACAAGTTAGCTTGGTTGAGGAAAGGTGGGGAGGTGAAGGTTGGACGAAGAGCTTGTGTTAATTTTTCAATTGGGAAGAAATAAAAAGATGAAATTTGGTGTGATGTTGTGGATATGGATGTATGCCATCTGTTGTTGGGGAGACCATGGCAGTATGATAGAGCGGTGCAACATGATGGTCGTACTAACAGTTATAGTTTCATGTTTGAAGGTACTAAAATCACTTTAATTCCTAAGAAGCGACAACATGAAGAAAGCAAGTTGGAGGAGATTGAAGAACTTAAAACTTTGCTATCTTTGAAGGAGTTTGTTAAAGAAGTCGAAGAGGAGCCTGAAGTATTTTTGTTGATTGGACGTGAGAGTAATGAAGTGGTTGAGATTCCTGAAGAATTAAAACCAGTGCTGGAAGAATTTGATGATGTATTTCCTGAGGAGCTACCAACGGAGTTACCACCGTTGAGAGACATTCAAAATCAAATTGATCTTGTTCCAGGAGCTGTGTTACCTCATAGACCACATTACAGAATGAGTCCAAAGGAACATGAGGAGTTGAGAAGGAAAGTGGAAGGGTTGCTTGAACAGGGGCGTGTACATGAAAGTTTAAGTCCTTGTGCGGTGCCAACTTTGTTAGTACCAAAGAAGGATGGAACGTGGAGGATGTGTACGGATAGCAGAGCACTCAATAAAATAACTGTCAGATGCAGATTTCTGATGCCGAGGCTTGATGATTTGTTGGATCAGTTGAGCGGGGCTACTATCTTTTCGAAGATTGATTTGAAGAGTGTTTATCATCAAATTCGTATAAGACCAGGGGATGAATGGAAAACAACATTCAAGACACGAGAAGGGTTGTACGAATGGCTGGTTATGCCGTTTGGTCTTTCGAATGCACCTAGTACATTTATGCGGGTGATGAATCAGATTTTTAGACCATTCATTGGGAAGTTCGTGGTGGTGTATTTTGATGATATACTGATATATAGTAGAAGCTTAGAAGAAAACTTGCATCATCTGAGAGAAGTGTTGATGATACTGCGACAGGAACAATTTTATGCTGCAACGAAGAAATGCGTGTTCATGACGCATAGTGTTTTATTTTTGGGATATGTTATTTCAGAAGGAGGTATACAGGTGGATCAGAAAAAAGTTGAAGCGATCAGAAATTGGCCACAACCCAAAACGATAACAGAAGTCAGAAGTTTTCATGGTTTAGCATCATTCTAGCGAAGATTTATTCCACACTTCAGTAGCTTGATGGCACCAGTTACTGATTCTATGAAGGGGAAGCAATTTTTATGGTCAGAGGAAGCAGGGGTTGCTTTTGAGCGAATCAAAGAACTCTTGACGTCAGCACCAATTCTAGTATTACCAGATTTTCAGTTGCTGTTTGAGTTACATACTGATGCATCAAAGGTTGGAATTGGAGGGGTGTTGAGTCAGAAGGGACGTCCTATTGCATATTTCAGTGAGAAGCTATCGGGAGCCAAGATGAGATATAATACTTATGATGTGGAATTCTATGCTATTGTTCAAGCTATAAAACATTGGAGACACTATTTGTTCCATAAAGAATTTGTTCTATATACTGATCATGAAGCACTGAAACATTTGCAGGGACAGGACAAAATTGCAGCTAGACATGCTTCGTGGACCGCATATTTGCAACAATTTACATTTGTGGTGAAGCATAAGTCGGGAATTACAAAACATGTGGCAGATGCATTGAGTCGAAGGAATCACTTGTTGACTACAATGAAGGTCGAAGTGGCGGGGTTTGATGTATTGCCAGAATCATTTGTTGATGATCCTTACTTTGCGAAGTTTGTAGATGAAGTCAAGAAGGGAAAGACGGATGAGTTTGTATTGGTGGATGGTTTTCTTTTTAAAGGGAATCGATTGTGTATACCAGAAGGCAGCTTACGAATGAAGATTGTGAAGGAGTTGCATGAGGAAGGACATGTGGGAAGAGACCGTACACTGCAGTTAATTTCGCAATCTTATTTTTGGCCTTCTATGAAGAAAGAGGTTGGAAGATTTGTGGAAAGATGTCATATATGCCAAGTTTCCAAAGGGATAGCGACGAATGCAGGATTGTATATGCCATTACATGTGCCTACCAGACCATGGGTTGATATCAGCATGGATTTTGTTTTGGGGTTGCCAAGAACTCAGCGCGGAAATGATTCCATTTATGTGGTGGTAGATAGATTTTCCAAGATGGCACATTTTATTGCCTGTAAGAAGACAGCTGATGCCGTCCGTGTTGTTGAGTTATTCTTTAAAGAAGTGTATCGATTACATGGGCTACCTGAATCTATTGTTTCTGATCGGGATACTAGATTTCTAAGCCATTTTTGGTTGAGTTTGTGGAAGATGGTCGGAACGAAGTTGAATTTTAGTAGCGCCTATCATCCACAAACAGATGGGCAAACAGAAGTGGTGAACAGATCATTGGGAAACTTGTTGCGATGTCTTGTGCAGGATAACTTGAAGAGTTGGGATAAGAAGTTGTGTCAGGAGGAATTTGCACATAATCATGCTGTTAATCGAAGTACTGGTTACAGTCCGTTTCAAGTTGTATATTCAAGCATGCCTAAGGGTCCGTTGGATTTGACGATAGTGCCACAACCGAAGGGGACAGTTAAGCGGGCTGTTGATTTTGTTGATGGGTTGACAGAATGCCATAGAATCGTTCAGGAACGATTGGAGAAGGCGAATGAAAAGTATAAACGATCTGCAGATCTGAAGCGAAGAAGTGTTGAATTTAATGAAGGAGATTTAGTATATGCTGTACTAACAAAGGATCGTTTTCCAGTGGGAGAATACAATAAACTTAAAGCTCGAAAGATTGGACCTGTAAAGATTGTGAAACGGATCAATGAAAACGCTTACAGGTTGAAGCTACCGGAGGACGTGTACACTTCTGACGTATTTAATGTTAAACATCTTATACCTTGTTATGAAGGTGAACAATCCGATGGGAAAGAACTTTTAAATTCGAGGACGAATTTTTCTCAACCTGGGGAGGATGATGCAGCCCAGCATGTTGATGGCTTAGGTCGCGAGCGACCTAACAAGTGGATAAGTCGTTCGTGCGACCTTACGAGATATGAAGCACAGTATGTTAGGCAAAAAGAGCTCCGACCTAGTGAGACTCGACCTAAGACTAACGAGTTATGTTGTAAGTCGCTTCAGCGACCTAAGGAAGGTAACAGGTTTGCTTTAAGTCGCTCCAGCGACCTACCAAGTCAAACAACTACTTGTATCGGCCAGGGGGACTTAGATCGCGTGAAGTTAAGTCGCGAACGATCTACTTAAGTCGCGAGATCTTAGGTCGCTCAGAACTTAGGTCGCTCAGATCTTAGGTCGCTGCCGCATTCTGCTCTAAGCCGTTGATTTTCTTAAGTCGCATGAAGGAGGTATTCTTATGTCGCTCAAGTGTTAGGTCGTTAACGACCTATGCTAGGTCGCTGATGGAGGCTGATGTGTTGATATGTTGAGTCGCTTATGTGTTGTAATATGTAAGGTCGTAGGTCGTGTGAGTTGTAATTAGGTCGTATGATGTTTGTACTTTGTAGGGTCTTTTGTGGTGTAAGTTCTTTAGGTCGTAGGTCGTGATGTTTAGGTCGTGAGCGACCTATGTGTTGTCCAGATTTGAGTTGTGTGAGTTGTAAGCCTATAAATAGGCGGGTGGTATCATTTGTAACTTTTTAGTTGATTTTTGAATAAACTTTTGTTTGAGAGCTTTGTGCCTCTTCTTAAATTGGTAGTTGAGTGTAATCTCCTATCTCCACTTTCGGCATTCGAGTGCGCTCGGATCAACGACTACTGAAGCCGATTCACGGAATCTAGTGCGCTAGATCAACATACGAAGAATCGTAGATATTTAAACACGGTATCGTGCGCGATCAACGTGTTTGAGATAGCTAGAATCCGGCATCTTTGGATCAACGGATTTGGGCCTTTGGTATTCTTCAATCCACCGATTCCTACTTTCACCGTATCATTCATTTTTGTTATCCGCTGCTGCATCATATAGTATGTATAAAGTTGTTTTAAAGATTATAAGTTATTTGCTTATTTAAATTTTAAGTTGTATATAATTTTATATATGGTATATATAGTTGTATATATATTCACTTATGCTAATATTATTCGTCGACCCAGTTCTGATTATTTCATCTATTCGTATTATCAGATCTGTTCGTCAATTCGTGCCAATCAGCTTTGATCGTTGAATTCGTACCGATTTGCTTTGCTTGAATTCACAATTAAATTTCAGAGTCCGTATCAGTAGGCGTATCCGTGTCACCTTCTGTATTCTCTAGCCTCGAAAGGTGAGCAATCACTCACGATTAACGTTCTTATATTTATTTAAATTTTATTTCACTTGAAACGATAATTGAAATATGCTGCTATAGTTATTTAAATTGTTATATATATGTTACTATTTGTGACTGTTCACCTGTGGGATATGACACCATATCCTGTTGTTTATATTATATTGCTATCGATGATATATGCCTGTTATTATTATTATCATATCTGTTATCACTCTGTAAGTTCCCTGTTAGTATAGAATTCACTATAGGTTGAAATGATACATACCCGAATGGACTTTAGAATAGGAGAAAATCGTTATGGGTTGAAATAATAGACCCAAGCGATTTTCATTGAATTGATTTGGGATTGCGGGTCGAAATGATATCTACCTGTATATATTTAAATTACGGTTTGAAATGATAAATATCCGTATCACTTGACCATAGGATAGGAAAAAATATATATAGACACCGTTGGTCCATATATATATAAATGTTTGAAAATAATTCCTATGGATTTGAAAAGAAATATATCGGTTTTAATAAATATTGGTTCTTAAAATATTATATATAAATGGTAATTTTATATATAGAGTTAATAATAATATATAACTTAATTAAGATTGATTTAATTAATATGAAATATGTTTAAGGATTTATTAAAATTATATTTCAGAAATAGATTTGTGGAATAATTTTATAAGTTAAGGTTGGAAGATATATTTGAGACTTATTTGAAATTGTATTTAATTAAGGATTTTATTTAATTAAATCGATTTGGAGCTATTGAATTCGAAACTTTAAAATATGATCCTATAACTTGATTTTGATTTAAGTAATTTAATGGATATGTCACGTCTAAAGAAATCGAAGGTAATATATAGAAAATGTAAATTTAAGGTCATATAAATAATATTGAATTTATTAAGTGAACATTTCAAAACTAAATAATAGTGAAGTCAAATTGGGAGATAAATGCAATTTTCAAATTTAGTCTTTGAAATGTTTAAAGCTTCGAAATGTGTTGACTTTGAAATATACTGGAATTTAAATGGTTTATTTTGTGATTTAGATTTGTAATCTAAATCAATATAATTTGAATTTGTTATTTAGAAACTGAGTTGAACTAAAATGGATAAATTTAGATTGAATTAAGTTTGAATTTGAACCCGAGTTGATTTGAATCAAATTTTGAAATTTGGAAATAGATATATTTGAAATGAAATGATATTTAGTTTGAAGAATAAATTAATTTGAAACGACCACGGTGTTATAGTGTATATTTCTACATTGTAGATAGTCCCACGGATCCTTGGAGGATGATTATCCCAAACATCCTTTGAGTTACTTGTATTTCAGTTGATATTTCACTTGAGTTGGATTTATTGATATAAGAATGTTAATCTTGACTCGAGCGTTTTTGTGTTTTGCTTTACGCTCGGGTTAGACAGAGTGATACAACATTTGAGACTCACCTTTGGAGTTTGGAGCTTCATTTGGAGATCCAACTATCGACTCAGCTTTCAACTTTTCTAGTTGATTCGTTCAGAGAGGTCATCTGTTGTACTGGAGACTTCACTGCATTTTAGATATTCTGTTGTATTTTATTTCTAACTCTTATGTTTATATAGTAGCTTCATGAACTACTATTTATTTATTCCGCTGCGTATTATTGTATTACTCTGTATCTGTGATTCTATGATTGATTTATTTACTGTATATGTTGAGTTTTGCCAAATTTAAAATTAACAATCTGACATTTTGAGCAATCCAAGTCCGACATGTGCGGATGCGAATGGTTGAAAATATCAGGTCGTTACAATTTGAATTGTTTGGTTGGATTGCTTGAGTTGATTAATTAAGCGTGATCGTTGTTGTTTGGATTATTGGTGTATTGGTTAGAAATTTGATGATATTGAGATAATTGTTGATTTGTGTTTGTTGGATGCCAGAAATGCAAAAGAGATGTTGTCCTTTTGTATTTTACATTGGGTAATTTATTTATATTGTGTATATATATCGTATGGATAGCCGAAATTCGATGGAATTCGACTCGTCCACTTGATAAAATTTATATTGATGACTGTTATTGACTTTGAACAATTTACTCCATGAATTCAAATTTAGATGATTTACCCATTTTAAAATATTTTTGAAATCTTTGGAAAGTTAACTTGGTGTTTTAAATATTTATTTGAAGTATTTACAAATAAGTAAAACTAGTTGGTAAATAAAATATTTTCTTGGAAATTATTTTATATATAAAAGTAGTTTTGGAAATGGAAAACATTTTATTTCTAACTGTTAGTGTATAAAGTGAAGATTCTGAATTATATTATATAGTTTGAAATGAATATAATATATTCTATAACGTATAAATTTATTTTAAAGTATTATATAGCTATAGATAATTATGAAATAGTTATATAATTATTTTTGATTTGTAAAGTAAGTTTGGATTATTTGGAAAATATGGATAAAAGGATTTGGAAATGAATTTTAGTATTGAATCTTATATTGGATTGACTTCAATAAATGATATTTGATTCATAAAGTGTTTTTGAATGTTTTAAAATACATAAGTAAAGATTTGGGAATGAAATCTTGGAATTTATATCTTTATTT
The DNA here is from genome assembly GCA_030737815.1 of Allium fistulosum. Lineage (NCBI taxonomy): Eukaryota > Viridiplantae > Streptophyta > Magnoliopsida > Asparagales > Amaryllidaceae > Allium > Allium fistulosum. The sequence continues at coordinate 102,412,609 of CM060902.1, forward strand.
TGGAATTATATTTTACAGATGCAGATAAATAATTTATTTGAATTTTATACAAACACTCACACAGATACATACATACATACATACATACATATATATATATATATATATATATATTTGAAAACTTGATTTAATTGTTAAAGAAATATTTTGTCAAACTTTATTATTTCTAGTTTGTATTAAAATTGGGATTTTTAGTACGATTTCTATATCTTCTTATTTATCATTACCTACATAGATTTCAATTCCATGAATGATTCACTATTGATATAGATTTGATTGTTAATTTTATTATGATAAAGTAATGACATTCTTTTATGATTTTATGATGTAACTAATTCTGTGATGAGAAATCTGAAGAAATTGAGTTATAATACCATATGGTACGGGACTTTCGGTAATATTTCTTCGGTTATTCTTTGAACTCGTTATTTAGAGTAAAATATTATGGAGATTGATTGTAGTTTATGAGCAGTGAATAAATGATTGAGTATCATGCAGTGGTATGAGATACCATTATGATATTATATGGTTACTCATTGTAAGTAGATGTCATTCAAGTGACAAAAACTAGGATATTGAGTTATATTTATGTGAGGTGATGCTCAGGTAAATCAATATTATATGCTCCGGTAGAGCAATATTATATGCTTGGGTAGGGCATGTATATTTGCTAGGGTAGAGTATTACGGATGATTGAGTTATGAGGTTGTACCTATATGTATGTTATCTATCATGAAGTGCTCTAGGATATGATTAGGAGTTAGCGGCAACCAGATGGCTAGTGTCCACCCTAACGGCCCGATCATGGGGTCACGCCCCTAATCTATGACACTTTGGTTATATATTAGATGTGTATATTGAGTTTTAGGGAAAGGCAGAGTAGCTTGTGGTGTAGCCCTAGCCCATTTAGTCAAAAAGGCCAGTAGTCTGGTACCTTATGAACGTTATCCGAGTCATGGTTAATGCCTAGCATAGTTTAGTAGTGTGTTTATGACATGCAGTGGATCCAAGCTATGTAGCCCTGGGCTCCTGGGGCAGGCGAATAGTTGATAATCTCCTTCCTGGTTTTACATTGAATAGTAGATGAGTGCATATTATCTATACACCTCACGTAAGTATTAGAGCAGATATGGATGGATAATCCAGTTGCTCGTAGAGATGGCAGGTAGCCATATTGTGATTTGACTAGGTGGCGTAACCCAGATATTATAAGATTATTAGGTGGTGTAACCCATATATTATGTTTTGATTCCCATCACTATTCATTTCTATATGAGAAGATAAGATTATACCTATAATGTGATAAATGCCAGAGTATAGTGGATTCTCATATCTTTTATTATATACCACTAATGGGTTGGAGCTTTATTTTCTATAGTCAGACAATTTGTTTTACATTTTTTTGATGATGATATATTATTATTTGAGATTAAGAGATATATTTGGGCAACGATGTGTGCTAGCCGGACTATACTTAGTGATATCTCACTTGTTATTAATATTTGGGTTTTAATGATGATCTCTGGATACGTATGATTTACCCATTCAATGTTAATTCTGTAATTTCTAATTTGATGTGATTTTATATGGCTAATGACATCTTTATTCTGGGTTTTGTGGTGTTCTACATTATATGGTAATTGGATTATTTGAGGTGACATTATTATATTTATTTACACCTAGCATAAACTATGCTCTATATGTTTATTGACCTTGGATTTAGATATAGTCTGACCCGTGTGTTATTTATATAATACTCAGGTCAGTTTAAGAATACATGGACGATGAGACCAGTTTATGTGTTTTGGGCATAGAGGAGACTAGTTATTAGTTATTATAGATTATCATTATTTATTGTATAGTCTCTTAAGTTTATATTATTGTAATGTATATTGGATAGATGTTGAATATTTCATATTATATATTATAGCTGTGATTGACTTTGTGATCGACTTCGTAATCTCTGATATTTTTGTATATTATGTATTGTTTTATCTTGGAGGCATACATGTTTATTGCTTTGTGTTGATATTGTGTACGTTTATTGGTGAATTATATTTGATGTTTTAATATGTACCAATGTTAGCCCAACGGAATATTCATGTGTGCACGCCATATCGCCTTATTCTCTATATTATTCGATAGTATTACTCTTTAGTACTCTTGGATAGTACGGGTATAAAGGTAGGGTATTTCACCGTATTTGCCCCAACTATGTGTGAGCCTCTACGAATCATATCTATAATATTTATCGATGGAGGAAAGTCTCCTTGAGGCTCACTCTCCAAAATATTAGCATTATTAACTAGTGGAATTACAAAAATAGCGGGTTGTGGAAATTTCTTAATTTCTTGACAAATTCCTTCAAAGCCCCTCTTTTGATCACCTTATTGATTATAGAAACTAAAGCGCAATAACTATTAGTTTTGTGCCAATTATCCTTATAATACATACAATAACACCCTCCCTTATTTTGTTCGGGGTTTGTGCTGTGCTTATACGAGTGAGATATTCGATCCCATTTTTAGCAACTGCCTACCTATATGAGATTGTTCAATTTAAAGACACAAAATTGTCCTTTTGAGTTTCATCCCTTCTTCCTTTCTTATTAAGTATCGAAAAACCAACCCTATCACTTTCTCTTTCCCCTTTAATGCAAGTATTTTTCTCATGAAAGATTTCATCTGGGCAAAGAAATTTCTCAACTTAAAAATGAAATTCTTGAAATTTTCTTCCCAATGTATTTATAACACCTACCAAAATGGAGTGTTCTTGATTAAACTTAAGTTGATAGCAATGAGCTTCCCCCGGTTACTTACTTTTTTAGCCTTATTGGCTTCTACATTAAGCCTATTTAAGTAATCTTTTAGTAGTTCCTTTGGGATTACTTTATAATAGGCATCGCCCTCGAGTTTGTGGTTGGATCTTTGAAGTACAAAAGTAGGAAGAGATTTCATATGCAAATTAACTCCATGAGTAAATCGTCTTTTCTAAGTATCTCTTATACCACTTGCTAGCAGCTCAAATAAAAGTTGTTGAAACAATCAACCTCATACAAGCCTTGGTGCATGACATATATTAATTAGTCTCTTGAAAGCCAAAAATGGTCATCTATATTCATAGATCCATCATTTCTCATAACTAGAGTTTTAACATGTAAGGATGTAACATCCCATAAAATCAACCATAAATAAATTGGATAAATTAAATTAAATAAGTTAGGGATAAAAAATAAAATTTTTGCAAAAGTTGAAATTTGAACACAAAAGTTATGTCATTGCGTTCGTGGCGAAATTTTGATCAATTTCCATATATAATACGTTGAAAACGGAGCTCAAACACAAAAGTTATGAATATTTGAAGTTTTCGGATTTGAAATAATATAATTCAAGTTCAAATAAATAATTAATTTTAAAATTTGAAATTCAAAATCTAACAATAATTAGACTTAGGGGTTAACTAAACGTTAAAATCAACCTTCATCCAACTGTTCTGGTGAATTCCAATCACTATAAATAAAACCCTAGACCCCTCACTATTATTCATAGAATATTTTAGGACATTAGCGTGGATCGGTCAGTTTGTCTCTTCCTAGATTTAAAAAAATCGATTAGAGTTTCAGATAAGAAATCCTATACATATATTTCTATTTATTGTTTATTTTCTCAATCTATTCTCGTACAATCCCTTAATTTCTGAATCTAATCTATGTGTATAAACCCTTTACTTTGTATATATATAAAAAATAGATCTGATAAAAAATTGTCAAAGGCATGTCAAATCCAAAGGAGGCAAAGCTAAAGATATATTGTGAGTGGAAATCTTAGGTAGCGTTTGGTTTACCCTTTTTAGTTTCGGGTTGTAACAGCCCGCTATTTTGGACCATTCAAATCGACAATAATCCACACATGCCTGACTTGAATAATTCAAAATATCAGATTGTTAATTTAAAATTTGGCAAAACTCAGAATATACAGTAAATAAATCAATCACAGAATCACAGACACGGAGTAATACAATACACTACGCCATAGATTGCATACTGCAACACCAAAGAAGTGATGCAGGAAGTGCCAAAAAATGTTGTTATATGCTAAAAAAGGGCAAAGGCAACACTTTCTCGGTGATGCATTTTGCCGCGTTGCCGCAGACCTCAATGGCAACATTTTGACTATCTAAGGCAACATAAGAAATATTGTTGCAATAGAACCTTATTTGGGTCTATAGCAACATCCATAGGTGTCTGTACCAACATTCCAAAATGTTGCTATAGATATTAACTTTCTGAATTTGTGGGACCCACAATGTAGAGCATATTTGATTTTTTAATAGAAATAAATATTTATTTAATAAAATGCTATTGCACAGAATTTGATATTCAAACATAAATATTTTATTTCAACATTTAAAATAGTACAAATTCCGGACTCCACTATTTTATAATTCAATGATATATAACACTGATATTCACATATACAGATATTCCTTACTACATCACTCAGTTCACTCATTACATATGCAGTTTCAATTTATACAGACACCGACACTAAAAAATATATGACGAGCCGAGTGCCGAGCCGAAGGCGAGCCGAGAAGCGGGTCCGGGCGCAGCGCCGGCGGGGGTCCGGTGGAAGATCGAGCCTTCTTTGAAACCTGTCTTCAAGCTCATGCATTCATACACTCATGCACATTTGATTTGACTCTGTCTTCAAGCTTGTATCCAGCTGTCCAGTCTTCAATACCTGTCACATATAATTCAAAAGCAGTAATCTGGAAAATAATATTTAACTCAAACAAAAAATGAAAATATTTTTGTTATAATATTTGCCTCAGGTATTTGGGTTGTTTCTTTTCATAAGTGCATAAGCCAAACATGAATGCAACACATGGATACAAGGACACGGCACAAGGTCAAACCCGAGTCATCGACTGGATTCAACTCAGGTCCAAGCAACCAACAAAACAAACAAGAACCAGGTTCAGAATAATGTAGACAAGCCAGTGCAAGAAACACAGCAGTACACATAGGCAGCCCATCAAGAAAAAACAGTGAATGCATCAGGGATGTACAAGAGAAACATAGGCAGTAATATGATATACAGAGGACTTGGAGCATCAGTTCATGTTAAAGAACAAGGTTAGCATGGTACCAGTTCAGTCCAGACCAAGAAAAACCAACAAAGCTCAACACACATATGTTTGTATATATTGTGGAAATCAAAACTCAATGTTCAGATTAGTCAACAGTTTAAGAAAACCAAAGATCACTTTCAAAGTTCTGATTTTCAAAAATGCAGAAGTTTTCAAGTGAAGCAGTTTTCTAGAGGACAGCAGAATACAAATACTTCAAGTTCTGGTTTAACAAATGCAGCAAGGTACAATGGTATGTGAACAAGTTTAACAAAGGTTCAAGTTCTGGTTTAACAAAGGTTCAAGTTCTAGTTTAACAAATGCAGCAGAAAGGAGCTAACAAGCTCAGATCAGAAATCAAAAACAAGCCAGTGAACCAAAATCCAACATACCAAATAATATCACATCGCAATTCATCATCGGCAAAGCAAAATCAAGCCGGTGAACCAAAATCCAACATACCAATACATCATCGCAATCCAACATACCAGATTTCTCAAAGTCCAATAGAAAGATTAAACTCGAGATTATAGGAAATAAAGCGTATAAATAAATCCCAATTCATCATCGGCAAAAGCGTGCGAGTGTAACCAAAATCGAGAATAATCAAGTAAACCAAAAGGCAGAAAACATACCAAATAATATCACATCGCACCGGACGACGAAGTCAAAGCAATTCGAGCAATCAATCAAGGAGAACGAAGGAGCAAGCTACCAGGAACGTTTCTCACACTAGATTCGATCAATCAGAGCATCAAAGCAACTGGAATCGCGTGCCCTAGTTTTCACAGAGTGGAATGAGAAAGAAAAATGCCGTGCCCTAATTTTCACACAAAGAGGAACGAGAAAGAAAAGTAAAGCGGGAAATGGAAATTGCTAAGGTGTGGATTGATGGTGTGGATTGATGGTTGAGATTTTGTTTTAAATGATGGTGTGGATCGCTGAGGTGTAAAATTTTATTAATTTTATTAATTTGAATATATTTATAGCTACTGCAACATTTTGCTGATATCTATGCTAACACATTGAAGTGAATGTTGCAATAGACAAAAATCAGCATAGCTATCGTTACATTGTAGCTAGCAACACCTTGTAATTTCGTTGCAATAGGTCATCTATGGCGTAGTGATAATATGCAGCGAAATAGATAAAATAGTAGTTCATGAAGCTACTATATAAACATCAGAGTTAAAATAAAATACAACAGAATATCTCAAATGTAGTGAAGTCTCCAGTACAACAGATGACTTCTCTGAACAAATCAACTAGAAGAGTTGAAATCTGAGGCGATAGTTGGATCTCCAAAGGAAGCTCCAAACTCCAAAGGTGAGCCTCAAATGATGTATCACTCGGTCTGACCCGAGCGTAAAGCAAAACACAAAACACTCGAGTCAGGATTAACCTTCTTATATCAATAAATCCAACTCAAGTGAAATATCAACTGAAATACAAGTAACTTAAAGGATGTTTGGGATAACCATCCTCTAAGGATCTGCAGAACTATCTACAAGGTGGAAATATACATTATAACACCGTGGTCGTTCCAAATTAATTTATACTTCAAAACCAAAATATCATTTCATTTCAAATATATCTATTTTCCAAAATAGTATAGATAGGTTAAATAATTTATAAAGTAAAGTATTTAATAATTTCCTCAAGTCTCACAAATCGATTCAAATCAACTCAAATTCCAAATCCACATTTAATTCAATCTAAAATTTTCCATTTTAATTCAATTCAGTTTCTAAATAACAAATTCAAATTTTATTGATTTCAAATACAGATTTGAATCACAAAATAAACCATTTAAATTCCAATATATTTCAAGCTTTAATATTCAACCATTTCAAAGTTAATTTAACAGTTTCATATAGCTCTTGATTTAACTTCATTTATTATTTAATCAGGAATATTCACTTAATAAATTCAATATCATTTAACTAGCTTAAATTACATTTTTACTAAATATTTCCTTAAATTTAATTAAACAAGAAATATTTATTAAATTACTTAAATCAAACCCAAGTTATAAATCATATCTTAAATCTCAATTTCAATAAGTTTCAAATCGGTTTAATTAAATAAATTATCTTCCCAACCTTAACTTATTCAAATTATTACTAAAATCTATTTTGAAACATAAATTTAAATACTTAACCATAATATATGTGTTAAATCAATCTTAATTAAATTAAATAATTTAAGAATCAACATTTATTAAACCATATATTTCTTTCCAAATCCATAGAATTTATTTTTTTAAAATATATATATATATGGACCAACGGTGTCTGTATATATATCTATCATATGGTTAAGTGATACAGATATTTATCATTTCAATCCGTAATTTAAATATATACGGGTATATATAATTTCAACCCGTAATCCCAATTTCAATTCAAATGAAAATCGCTTGGGTTTATCATTTCAACCCATAACGATTTTCTCCTATTCTAAAGTCCGTTCGGGTATGTATCATTTCAACCCATAGTGATTTCTAAACTACAGGGAACTTGCAGAGTGATAACATATAATATAAAATATAACAACAGGCATATATCATCAATAACAATATAACATAAACAATAGGATATGGTGTCATATCCCGTAGGTGAACAGTTACAGATAATAACATATATAACAATTTAAATAACTACAACGACATATTTCAATTGTCGTTTCAATTGAAATCAAATTTAATAAATAAAAGAACATTAATCGTGAGTGATTGCTCACCTTCCGAGGCTAGAAAGAAGAGACAATGAAGTTGAGTTACGAATTGCAAGCATGACTTCCAAAATAAAGCTATAGTGGCACGAATTTGGTGGACAAGCTGATAATAGAAATAGACGAAATCAAATCAGAACTGGATCGATGCAGATATAATTGAAACAAAAGTATATTATATTATTATTTTCTTAAAACCCATATTAAATTTAAATTACATATTATATTTCAAATCATAATACATATCCAAATCACTTTATATAATATATATATATATATATATTTAGAAATCTAAAAGAAGCCGAAATATCAATAGGACAGATATAAACTTTAAACACGTGTTAAATCAAATATCATCATGTTATAAAATAAACAACTATATATATGAACTATCATATATACTGTAATAGATTAAAAAAATATATAAATCAGCAAGCAAATCAACCTTGACATTACCCCTACAAGTCAAACCAACTACAAACCTTACATTATATTTACATATGTAGGCTGTACCTACTTGCATAACTCTATTTTTTTTACAATATCTATTATAAAACAATGCAGCTTACTATACAAACCTTTCATAACTTTATAAAATCTTATATATAATAGACCCTACATGTATATAAAACATATTATTAAACCAAGATACATATATACACTTTCTAATCTTATATTGATAACATTTAATATTGGAGAACTAACATATCTTATTATTACCATCATCTGTTTTAAACAAGATATCGAACATCTACTGTATAATATAATATAATATATAAAATACTTAAATTTTCTTCTTTATAAGCTTATGTTGGTAAACTATAAATTATACAGCAGTTAAAAAAAATATAAACTATTTGTATAAACTTTATATATATATATATATATATATATATACGAAACATATATATCGGACCATATGAACAAATGTTACAGGAAATATATACTTTGAAAAATTAAAACCATAAGTAACAAGCTGTAAAACTATAAACAAAAGCTTTGTACTATTAAACTGATGAAAATTTACATTTGCCAGTTGACAGTATAACCTTTATATATATAAATTGAACTACATCCTCTATGACTAAACTGGCATACCCATACTTCTTTCAAAACCGAATATATGTAGCTGACATTACTGCTTTATAAGATTTAACATATGTAACTCTGAATATAACAAACAAATCTACCACCTTTCCAATATCATGTTTATAATGTAATGCAATATGTACTAACTCAACGCACCAATTTACACTGTCATAAAATGAAATATAATATAATAAAGTATAGTATAATATAGTATACATATATAATAATCTAACGGACACACATATATAAGGGCAGGTTGGACCAGCTTTTTCACAATCCAAAACACTATTTAAAAATATTAACAAAATATCATACTGTAACTTGAAAACTAACATAAATATTATATTACAGACTAACGAATATATGTATATGTATCTCATATAAACTAACATACTAATATAATATATATATATATATATACCTTATATAATCACGCGGCTGGAGAAAAGAAAAGAGTCGAGTTGAGCACGTGATTCTTGGTGAAGATGTCAGGCTGGTCGAAAAGCATGGAGGAGGGGAGCTAACATGCTCAGCGTGGAGGAGAAGGAAGGGGCTGAAGTTCGATGATGACGACAAGGTGGAAGAGGAGAGGGGCGGTGGAGTGTTGACGTGGCGGGTAGGGGACGTGAGGCTGAGAGGAGGTGCTGGCTATCGGCTAAGCAATGGAGAAAAGGGGTGGGTCGAAGCGGTGGGCTGTCATTTCAGGTGGAGTGAAGGCGATGTGGGATGCTGGAGGCTGGAAGATTGGGGAGGAGCAAGGCCGAGAGGTCGGGTTCGGTCTTGGCTGGTGGTTCGAGCGGTGGTGATCGGAGTGGCTAGGGACGGGTCAGAGGAGCGAGAAGGAAGGTGGGATGATGGTGGCCGTGACTTGCGTTTGGGGAAAAGTGAAAAGGGAGGTGGCTGAGTAAAATGTCATCAGGTTGTTTCTTTGTTCGTTTCAAACATATGGATATATTTTTTTGAGAGTAGGCGATGGATCTGGAGAGAAGAAGGTAAGTTTGAGATGAGAAAGAAAGAATATGGGATACGAACTGGGTTGCAGGCAAAAGTAAATGGAATGCAATGGAAAAACGGATGAAGTTACAAAGGGTTAAAGTGAACGGTTGCCCAATAAATAAAACGTATACAAACGTTTTTTTTCGAACGGTTATGGGATGAGATTGAGTTGAATAATAAAAGCAAATTATTATTGCTTGAGAATCACGTTTCAAATTGGAAACATAAAGTAAAATATAATGTTAAGATTTTGGTACCGTTACAACGAACAGTTTTATTGTTTCCGTTGCGTACCGGACCTCAAAACACAGAATTGAATATACCGCAGAGATCAGCATGACGAGACGATCAAAATGGTATACATATATCAGTGGTACGATTGTCCAATCAAAAGTCGATAATCGGTACCGAAAAATGCTGCTATTTTGCCAGAATTAAGATAAACGGAGCAATAGAAGTCCAAATTTGGAAAAACGAAAGATGACGTTTCACTCAGAAGAGGATTTAGAAATTTTCTATATAAAAATATTCAGGTTCGGAAATAAATTTATTATCATCCATTATTAACTGATTTGAATTTAATAGAATTATATAATAAAATAAATTTCAATATTATCAGGCGAAAATTTTCCAGTTGCTATATTTAGATAGACGTATTCCAAAAATAAATTTTTATTTCAAAATTAAATTATTCAAAATTTTCACAAAATTTCCAGTTAAATGTATTTTAAAACTATTAAAAATTTACGGGTCGTTACATGGGTTTTCGTGTGTACAAAAATGTGCATGACGTGTGTGTATATTATAGAAAATGACCAATTTTGAAAACAAAGTTAACATACAAAATCGAAAACAACTTTTTTTATATTTCATGTTTTGAGAAATAATAGAAGCGCGAGGAACAATCCATCCTTCCATTGTTCGTCCATCCCCTCCGTGAGCCTCTCCGTCTTTCTTCCATCCTATCCGTCGTCCCTCCACTCCTCTCATATTTTGCAATTAATGTTGAAAACTCAAAACACAAAACTCATTTTAAATCAAATGCTACCTTAGCTTTTCTATTTTAGTAATTGATTGGTACAGTTTGAGTTTTAATATGCCTTGAAGAGTTTTGGTTTGCGAAAACATCATATTATAAACCCTTAAAACTCCTTCAATGTGAAATGTCAATTCTATGTTGGAATCTTAATTTTTTTTATACCAAAATAATGGAAATAGTATATATTAGCAGTTTTGATAATTTTACCATCTATTCCACTCCTTATTCTTTTTATTTGAATTTGGTTAAAGGATTTTGATTAAAGAATAGTGTGTAAGGTATGAATTTTATTTGTAGTTTGCTTATTCCCATGAATTAAGTAGAAATTCTTTTGTTTATTTTTATGTGAAAAAATATTTGAATAGAGCATAAAAGTTGGAATTGTAAGTTTCTAGGATCAATATATTCCATTAGTTCAGTGGAATAAGTTGGGTTTAAATTTTAATTGTTTAAAAGTTTGTTAATTGGAACTTTTAATATAAATATTGGAATTTTGGGTGTTGTTGGTAATATGGAATGAGGCTTGTATAATTATTTAAAGAGTTGACATTTAAAAGTTAGTTTAGGGCGTATATTCCATACGCACGTATCTATGCACGCGCGCGCACGCACGCACACACACACATGTATATATGTGTGTGTGTGCGCGCGCGCGCATAATTCACATAAAATTGCATAGTTAAATATGTTATTTATTTTATTAAAATCCCCTTTAGGAAGGTAATGAATGTTAAAGGCAAAATAAAAAAGATCTCTTATAAGGCCTTGATTATGGAATGGCGAGATGTGTGATAATATATGTAGAGAGTGATATGGATTATGACTAAGTTATAGGGATGCATAGTCAGTCAAAGTTACACGAAAGTCTGCCCAGTTAATCTGGCTAGAAACAATGTGACTTTGGGGCTGATGTAAGACATCACCTATAACAAGTAATTACAATGACGCAAGATTAACCCCAAATTCTTTAGGGTAAATTAGCTCAGCTAATCTGGCTACCAGTACCTATGAATAGTCGGGCTAATGTGAGGCATCGTCATAGTGTACGGGTCATAACATGAAGGACTTGCATCAAAGATTGAAGGTGATAAGTGGTTGTGTGAGGGCCCCCCTTTTCTCTATGTAGGAAGTAGTAAATGGTCAGGAATATGAGTTAGGAATGGTAGAGGATATCTTGAGAAAGGGCTCGCTTCAATAGGAAGTATTAAGTGGCTGAAGAGATTTCGTGCAATGTCAACTAGATAGTTTCTAGTGAGGAGTCCGCCTCGGGATTATAGGTAGTAAATGACGTGGACATGCCTTAAATAAGGTATTAAATGGTCCGAGTCTTCCTGATTCCCAAGAAAAGGTATTAAGTGACATGAGTACTATCTCTTACATTGATAGGACATTATGTACGATAGATATGGGTTATCAGTTTGATAGCAAATTGGTTATTGGCTTATATTTGGGAAGCCTTTTATTTTTGAGAAAAGCCCTCGGGCTTACATTTGAAAAAACTTACGGTGTAGGTTGAAAATGTAAGACAAATTCCTATTTAAATTATACTGCCCAAAAACTATTATAGTAAGACTTAAGGTTTTTATTCACTAGAGATATGTTGTTCTGACTCCCTCATTATTACAACACATGTATGAAGGGCGATGCTGAAGATGGAGACATTGATGAGACTTGTGGCAGTAGTTTATTTATTTACTTATTATTTTCTACAGCTATTGATGTACCAATGAAATAGAAACAATGTTGTAATTTTGGAATATTGTATCACAGATATATTATGGTTATTGTTGGGTTTTGGTTATATGTATATTTTGTTATTGTCTTAAATGACATTTTCAAATTTTGAATAAAATGGATGTTGTTGTTATTATTATATTTTATCCTTCCACTGTGAGATTCTAAATGCATAGATAAATAGCTCTATATTGTTCTTTTTACCAACTAATAGCCTACTTTGAGATGGATTTAAGTTTCGATGGGCCTTTTCTCGATCGAAATTTAGGTCCATTTCAGGGCGAGTTGTTACTAAGGGGAGCAGAACTTCATTATTTCTTCTATAAATGGTGCGCATCTTATATTATGTTTAACTTTGGGATCCATGGTCCCTTTTCCTTTCAAACTCATCTTGTCCTTGTCCTTTTTGTGTGCTAAATCTCTTAATTGTCTTTCACCATCTTCATAGACTATTCTACTTGGCGTATAGTGTTCATAAACTTTCCTACTTGGCGTATACTCCATTGCAGAAGTGGAGCTAGCAGATTACATCCGAAGACTTGTTGAAGAGATTGGGATATTTAGATGCCTTTTAGATGGTCTGGTATTTTGCCACGACGCCTCTTCTTGTATGGTGATTAAGCTTGGATGGAGTCTATGTTGCTATCCTAGCACTTTTTATTCACATTCCTTTTGATTCTGGAATGCCTTGCCCAAGATCATGAGTTGTTGAAAAAACCATGTTGTCATATTTTACATGAGATTCTACATCCTATCCATTGCCTTTTGTTATTATGGATTTTGAAGACTTTCCCAATACTAGCATTTTTAACTGATGCATGGTATCGAGTTTTTAACATTTTTTTTAAAGCCATACTTTCATCAACTACAGCCAAAAGAGAAGCTTTCGATCAACATTAAAGTTTGGAGTTACATTTTGTTCTAAGATGGTGTTTTGAGCAATGTCTTGTTTTAGCAAATTAACCTTTATTGGCATTGCCATTTTGCTTGAGATTTTCCTCACAGTTGACAAGAACAAGATGGTGGATGACTTTAAATATCTGGATAGTTCTCTCAATGAAAGCATGAAAATGTTAAGCCAAAAATTTAGCCTAACATTCACATACCAGAGAAGAAGTTAGGTGATACTTGTGCAAGTGGAGATCCTTAAGGACAAGCATGGAAATATTAATATTTTGAGTCTATTATCCTCATTATCAAATCTTGATTTGATCCAAGTAGTCATGAAATTACCAAATCAAACTACAAATTTCTTGAGTTACAAATGAAATTATAAGGGAAGAAAAATCTTAAAAAGGCTTCTTCTTATGTAGGTGTACATGCCTACTTATACTAAAGTTACACCTGCGGATAACTAATACATGGTAGGTAGTTGTGACTGTAATGCCCCACCTGAGACCCACACTAATAAAGGATATTATAAAGTAATATCGTCCTTTAGTGCAGAGAATAGGGCTAGATACCGGTGACCATCCATGAATTTTATTATAAGTGAGCATCAATACGTTGATTAATATGATGTATATTTTTTTAATCTCAAGTGAAATTGACGTATGCGAACCAGACTTAAAACAAAACTACAGTGGCTTAAATAATAATCTGGAACATTATATGACATACAAATCATAGAATCACAAATCACAATATATATATATACACACACACACAGAGCGGAATACAAATAGATACATACTGGTCAACTCAATTAAGTATATACAGTCGACTACAAAATGATGGTCTCTACGAACTACAGAATACACAAGTACTACATCCTATAGATACAAATATGTACCTTTAAATGAGTCTAAACTTGATATAAGATACCACATTACAAGAATATGTACCCATATACAAGAGGAAAGTACAATGAATGATAACTAAATAAACGATGTCACACTCTCAAGAACTATCAAACTGGAGTACCTTAAATATCTCGGTCTTACCTGAGTATTGTAAAATAATAAATGGATCAGCCTAGACTATAACGAATGGGTTAAGCCAGATAAACAATTGATGTAATGATATAGATCTCAATATGAACACAAAGCTAAGAATCAGATAACAACAAGAATACTTCAATAAACTCCAAGTTAATAATCACCAAACATTAAAATCCCAAAGTAGCTTCTAAAAGCAAAATCCTATAAATCATTTGGTGATAACACAAATAGCATCGAATCTAGAAATCATAGCAGAAATCCAGAAAATCATATAAATAGGGAAAAGGTGCCAAAACTCCAAGATTTGTGAATAAGTTCACCTACATGCATTTAACTCCAAGATAGACGTATATGTCTATAAACTCCAAGATGGGTATAATTCCCATAATAGCTCCAAGATATGCACGAGCTTATAGAATTCCAAGATAGGCCCCCGACCTATAAACTCCAAGATAGGAACAAGTCCTATAAACTACAAGATAGGTACAAGACCTTTGAAAACTCCAAGATAAGTACAAGACCTATAGAACTCCAAGGGTGAGTCATAAACTCGTCGAAAGTGATATGTTCTTTCATACAACAACCGAATAGGTAATGACTATGTGTCTTACACCACATGGATTTACTCAAACGTTTACTATAAAATAGTAAATTCCACTTATGTGTAAGGATAGCCGGTCGAACAAGTCCAAGAATTAACATGTAAAACAAACATGAGCGTTCCATATTGCTCATTTTACTTAACCGTTTAAATCAATTCCTCATTTGATCGATGTCGTGCAATTTTAAAAAATATTTCACTTTAAAACCATTTTTGTAAAATATTGATTTATAGTGGATATATATATACCAGGATGTATGGCACGTCCATTGGACGTGTGCAAAGACAACAGTGAGTTAAATTCGTTTTAATGTAACCTACAAAACAAGACTATATTAGTGATTTCCTGAATAGTGTTATCAAAAATTAGGGATGTTACAAAAATAAAATAAAATAACACTAATTATATTTGTAGTGTCGATTAAAGTTTTGAATCCACAAATTAATTGCTGATTTGACTTATCTTTGGAGTGCAAGCAAAAGAGAAGGGACTTTCCCTTTTTACTTTAAAATGTTCACTTCTTCAATGTCATATTTTTATATTGAATTCAAAATCAAAATATAGGCCAATTTGGGATGTAGGGTTCAAAGTTAAAACGGAATGGAAAAGGAGAAAATTAATGGATGGAAATAATTAATGCAAATGTACACATACCTAATTTAATTGGAATGGAGGAGTCCCGTTATTTATATCGTTTGTCTCAACATGCATGCATCAATTTTGGTAAGTTTAATTACTTATTAATGTAAAATTTATTGGTTAATGAAATTTTTCCAAAAAAGCAATCCCGTTCACAAATATTCAGTGCAGATTCACGGAGTGGATTACATTTAATAAAATAACTTTCCATTTCTATATATAAATTACTACAGCATAAATTATATATGGACTTCTAAGCTTTAGTAATTAGGTTTTAAACATAAGATGCAAAGACTCAGTACGCATGTAAACACATACACAAATACATGCACTTTTATTTATCCAATTATCAATATATAAATCTGATTGGATAATGTCAGATTTTTGTAAATCCAGCCCACCCTATGCAAAATGGAAAGAAGTTTAACACATCCTACCATTAACCTCAAACAGAATATATAGGTCAATACCTTTATAAGCTTAAATCTATAGTTGACTGCAAAAGACTATCAAAGAAGTAAACTTCAAAACTGCTCACACACCTATGGTGCTATATGAAGGCAAACTACAAACCACTAATACATGTATTTTGTATCCAAGTAGCGGTTGACCATAGGCTCCAATTCCACCTATGTGTTTCCCTTGAAATTAAAAAGTTATAAATTTAGAGAATGAAAATTATCCGAAATGCAACTTTGAAAAAAAATGGAGATATAACACCATAAAAAATAGGAGTGATTTAATAAAGCAAGCAGCAAATATTTCCATATTTTTCATTCTGAAGCTTGATATACAATTCATCAAACACAAAATGTAAACTATCAAAATTATGAAAATACAGACTTTTGAGAATTATTACCAACCATTAGAAGAAAAGACTATGATATCTATAAATTCCTTTTTCAACAAAAGAAACTTAATTTATTTTGGTCTGATACCAAAGCACTAAGTAGCAAACCAAAGAGAATAATATTAAGGTAATAGCAGCGAAGAATACAAAAGACATAAGAATTCATATACAGCCAATTCACACCGACATCATCCGTTAAGGATACTTCAAAAGCTTCACTTAGATTTGGTTTTCCCATTATTTTTTAATACTATCTAGATAAAAGATTAAGCAAATCAATTGATATACGCATTTGATCTCAATGATGAAATTTTGCTATGAATACATGTAGGATTAAGCAAATCTGAATATCAATTGAGGAGGCAATGATCCAAATAACAGGTATAGAAATATCTGTCAAGAATATAAAATGGAAATCAGAACATCACACAAAGATGTCCAACTTACAGAATAGAGGCATTTCTATCTGAAGTGCATTTCAGTTTCAACAGCCCACCTCAATATTTTTCTCATAAAGGAGCGAAGACTCGTTTAATCTAAATCAAACACATAAATTACACATCACGGTATATGATATGAATCCAATCGTACATAAACAACATAATAAGTTACAATAATTAAGCGAAAACAGAACATGAAACCTAATCAATCGAAAATAATGGATCTCAAATCTTATGTTTTAGTTTTCTTTTTTGTTGAATCAATCACAGCGATATGATCAAGAGAATTTAATTTCAACATTTGTATGCAAACATTTAGTGAAACAAATATGTTGTGCACAAAATTTATTACGTGGAATATTTGTTAAGACAGTCATGAAAAACACAAACATTTAGTGAGCTGGTATGAAGTTATAATTGGCAAGCTTTATATCATATATGTTAAAAATGTTGTTTTCGAATGTTTCGATATAACCCATAGTGCTAATAAGACCATTGAACTAAAAAATTATTTTTCATTATAGTTTAACATAAAACCATTTCCATATCCGGTCATTAAATAATATATTTAAAAATATTAAAGAAAGTATAAGCAATATTAAAGTTTAAGCATTAAGAGTTACGTCATAAAGTCTCTAACGTAAATGTAGAACTTTCAAAACAATTTTGAAGATGAACGAGTAGAACAAAATTTATAACAAAAAAAGATTGGTGGAAAAGAACCATAAACTCTAATTAACTTATGATTTGATTACATGATAACAAAACATCTTTATAATAACTTGCCGACTTCAAGCACTGATCACATTTTCAAGTATTGATCACATATTCTTAAGTACTGATTTCTGTTGGAAAAAAAAACTTATTCTGCCAAAACATTGGTTGAATTTAATGGAGTTAACTCAGCCTTTAATACAATAAACGTTTGAACATCATTTTGTAATAACTTACCATGATTGATAGTAAAAAAACATGCACAATTAACCTAGAAAATAAGGGTAACTTTTTGGAAATAAACAGCGCTCGTAAACTCCAGAATATACATCCTCCAATTTGGTCTTCATATCTCTTTGAGTGCCTATGTCAATTAAATTTATTGGTAAATAGACTGGTTTTATCATTTAATCATTGATTAAAATGGAGAAAAATACCAATTGAGAAAAATCTTATTGATAATAATCGGTATGGTCAACATAATCCCTTATATCATTGTTTTACATGAATAACTTTGGATTGGTTATATAATTACTTTGTTTATCATTATAGGATACTAACTTCAAAGATTGAAGCTGATCTACTTATATATTTTCAAACCGTCTGCTGCATATTTTGGTTCTTTTGACTACTTTGCACTAAAAACATAAAATACTCTCAATGATTTTATGCTTTATATCATATTACTATTAAGCTTAGAAATCTCTCTTTTAATTGATATGTCTTTAAAATCCTACAAAGTAAAGACTAAGCTTCTTCCTAACATGACAATACCACAACTACTATTCGGAATACTTAATGCATTGCTCAAACTTTTATTTATGTTTCATTCTTTGCTAAAAGGCTTATGTTTGTGTACTCATTTCCTGATAAAATGATAGTGCCTTATTTTCATTCTGTACGAAGGACAAATCTTAAAAGAATAAAAAAATCAAAAAGTTTAGTAAGGTTAACAATACATGGACCTATCCGACCAAGATCTGAAACATTCGTTATTTGACAGTCGGTGACAAATCTTATTGAACATGTTATGTACCTTGAACTTATTACTACATTTTATTTCTACAATAATCTTGGTATTTCAGTGCACAAACAACAGCCATGAGTAAATGGTGTTTTGTGTCCTATAAAACAAATTTAGGCCTTACTTATAGAAGGTGCATAGTCCTTGCTTCCATAATTTGCATCAAATCAGTGGCTTTGCCTCCAATTTCTTTCGCCTACACCATTCTCATGCTTAAGCAAGCCATCTGCAAATTTAATTCACTATTTTATAGTAAGAATCAATTAGATCATTCTAAAAATGTCATTAATTCAAATATCTAACATTAATTATACGTTCACTAACTTTATACATCACAACAACTATATCTAAAGAAGCCATTTCTGTACACATGCAGATAAATTGTAAACCTCAAAATTTTCAAAATGTTAAGAGATTCAATAGGGTTTGTCATCATCTTCACTGCATTTTTGAAAATTTCTTAAACTACTCCTCTCTACTATCGCGTTTAAATTATCTTGTGTGGTAGAAAGTTCAGCTCATAACTAATTGTTGCTCTATTCAATAACTGAAAATTAATAGTAACATAGATTTTTTTTCCATTGTGGGCCCTTCTAAAAGTTAAATCCAAGTATGCGGTACTTGTCATAAATTCGAGCATGTAATGATAAGTCTACATGCTTTTATATTGACATAATTTACTCAACTTCACCTATAGCTCTAAAATCATACTTCTGTCCAGCTAGCACATGGGACCTTTAAGACATGTAATTTCACATGTAATTTCGTATAAAATTAAAGTAGATTTTCTGACATGTTCAAAGCAAGGTTTGCGCAATATGAAGAATCAAACTGTTTCACTTCATCTTGACTTAGTTTAAGGACACTTACATCATTCATCTTATCTTAAATGTCCAAATAACAATAGATAAACCTAAAAATAAAAAATTGTAAAATAATCCGGTTACCTCTCAGCTCTCCGTTTATGTTACGCCTCTTTCATAGCTAAACTTGCACAACAACCTGCACTACTACCTTTTGCTTTATCTCCACTTTATATAGTTTCTAGCGCAAAAGGCTTTCCGTGTCTTGGATATCCACGCCATGAATAGACTAACACGTGTAGATGATGGTGAAGGAGACTAGTTGGCTGCATCTTCTAGGGTTATTTTAGGTTCGACAGAGACTCAATTTTATGTTTTGTAAAACAAATAGGAGATAAGGTTGTGTGGAAAGTTTCTTCCATGAGAACGTGGTAAAGGATATTTTAGATAGTAGTAGTGATCAGAGGATTTTTAGACAGCGGAGTACAAAACTGCCCTCTATTGTTTAATTGAGAGCTATTAAAGATGTTGGGGCATTTTGGACAATTCATAATTTTCAAATGAGAGTTTCCTCATTCTATATAAATTATGATTTTTCCATTTGCACTTCTTTATCTGTATTAAAACTGGACTGTATAAACTGGACTGTGGTATCTTTAGGTACATGACCATACTCTCCAATTTGCAGTTGATTGTTTTCTAGTTTCATTTGGGTTTGGAGACTCATATATCGAATCTATGTCTTGAGGCCTACGCTTTCTCATATGCACAGATTTTATCGCTGTGTCCAAAGCTACTGCAACTCTAACATTTCATGGGTACATATTAATACTCAACGCCTTGAAAGGTCATCTCATTATTTTCATTGATCATATCCATTTGATTAGGAAAATTAGAATCACTATTTATTTCAATAAGTACTCGACCATAAGAAACTTTAATCATACCTTCAGTAATTTAAAGTAAGACAATGGCTATCTTATTGGTTTTAAAGTAAGATAAATTTTCATAATTACTAAGTGAAGCAGTTTTTTTTCTTCTACTTTGCTTAAGCTAAAATTATTTGTGTTTGCTCAGAGAAAGAATGGAGAGTATTCAACGGGGATTCATTGTTGGGCTCTGTACAAATCAATAGCACAAACAGTAATTTAGTGCATCGTCCTTTAAAGAACAATAATAGGAAAATTTGTCCATAACATAGAAATTTATAGTACCTCCTAAGAGACTTTGAATTGAGAGCAGAATAGTTCGAACATCATAAGCAGAAGACCATTTATCCTGAAGAATGTCCAATCATGCTATCTGAGCATGTTTTATAATTTCACTTTCCATGGGTAGTTAGAAGTTATAGCAACCACATGCATCTCCAATCCTTTATGTGAAAAGCCTGCATTATCGTCTCCATGTAAATAGTCTTTCATTGTGTATAAACTATATGCATTATGACATATGCTCACATTACTCTTTTTATATAAATTTTCAATTGAGTATGACATTACATAGTTCCATAATTAAAAAAATTACATTCATTTTCCTTACTATTGAGAGCTTCTAAAAGAAAAACATTGCTACAAATTCCAACTCAAGCAATATCAACTTAATTTGTACAACTTCTCCACCATTTTCCTAAACTCTGCACATCCCAAAAAAACACTCACATATACAACTCACAAATAATTCAGTAACAAATCTGAAAAAACAAAATTGAGTTTGAAATCACAAACCATCTTGATGCACCTAACGTGCTGCAACATGAGTATTCAACGGGGATTCATTGTTGGGCTCTGTACAAATCAATAGCACAAACAGCAATTCAGTGCATCAACAAAAATAATCAGTCGGAAAGGAAAATTTGACTTTGGGGGGTTTAAAAGGGTAATCAGTCGGAAAGGAAAGGGAGAGTTTGTATACCCTTCATATTTTTCCATTGCTAGCAGAAAACTTTCGGTGAAGAAATATAAAACTCCATTAACACAAATATAAAAGAATTAGTGATTCTGAAACTAAAATTACCTCTCATATGAAAATACATAATCCAAGTGTTTTACTTAATAACCTACAAAAACGTAGGCATGGCCTGAAGATCGAGCGGTTTCAGCACGTCGCAATCTTGTATCAACACTTTATCTCAAAATGAATAGTCTAAAGATGCCACAGAAATCGATGAAAAATCTGTGGCTGGCACAGTAAGAAGGAGTTTATTATGCAGGGAACATGGGTTAAGGATGGACAAAAATATCCTTAGGTCCAGTGCATTTTTAAAAGGGTATTTGTGTAAATTCAAAAGCTTCAAATTGGGGTATTCCTATTATATATAGATATATAAGTACACTTTTTAAACAATTGCTCCAGATCATCTTTAAAATCATTGTTAATGGGAATAAATAATATATATATATATATATATATATATTTAAAATTCTTTATATTGAAACTAGATTTATATTTAAAAAGATTTCTATAAAATGGTTCGATTTAGAAATCATCCTTTTATAAATTCAAGTTGAAAACGTGCATCAAAAAATTGTGTATAGCTCCATGAACCGATAGAGCATTTCTACGGTATAGTAACTTCAAAATACATTCTTAGATTCATAAATCAAAATCCATAAATAGCATCAAAATGAATTCTCAAATTCATAAACCTAAATCCATAAATAGCATTGAAATCGGCATAGGAAACAACATAAAATTAAGCAACTCGGTTCAAGCGATCAAACAGGCAAACATAGGAGTAAACAGGAACAAACGGAGCCAGAAATAGAGTAACCTAGGTCTCAACGTAGGTCATGATCCATCCACTGGTCATCCAGACCGGTTCACCGGTTGGCATGCCTAGTCTGAGCCGTAGGCGTCTCCAGCGGTGCTCCTATTACCCGATGGCGGTGATTTCTTCACTGATTTTTGCCTTGACCTCTAACACGCTGAATTAGCTAACATGCGAGCATAGAAACAACTACAATGGAATGCAATTCACGATCATATGAAGTGGGTTTTCATCAAATAGAAAATCAAGTTTTATATGACAAGAAAATCAACACAAAATTTGGATCAATTCAACACCAAATTCATCTATAACAAGAACAACGATAAGCATTCATCATAGATTAGAAGTGTGAGATTAACTCACCTAATTAAGCCTGATTTAATGATTAGAATCCAGATTCACCTAGAGTAGCCTCTTTTAATGATTACACTACGGAAAATTTTAGAAATTGGAAAAAGAGATTATAACCTTAAGGTAAAACTAAAACAAACCATCACAATCTTACACAAGAGTGAGGTAGAGATTACTTGAATTCATTTGGAACAACTAATAAAAATAACCTTTTAATTTGCTCTTGAAATTTGGGGAGCGATTGAACTAAGGTTTGGAGCTAGAGAAGGTGTTTGTATTTTTAGTTTTTAAGAGCTGATAATGAGAAACAATTGTACGTGGTTGTTTCTTATTTCTACTTCATGGGACAAAATGGTTTGGGTATGGACCTAATAAGAAAGTGTTACAATTTTTTTTATCACTTTATAAAGATCAACTTACACAATAAACAATGTTTTATAAAACAAACATTGATTTCACAAATTTTAATCAAATGCTAAAATACCAAATTAAATCAAATTAAACTCGAAATTCTAATCCAAAGATGTAGCCTAGTCGATTCTTGAGTACCGTAGAAAAACCTCAGATCGAACCCCCTTTAATTTGGCTCTGTTCGATCAGAAAATATGACCCAAATGTGCCACAACAGTGCACCTGTGGTGCCCATCGATGCACCTGTGGTGGCCGGCTGAAACAAATAGCCAATAATATACAATTTTCAGATTTTGTTTTGCTTGTTTCTCACTTGTTTTTAATCGAATTCTCGATCTATTTTCTTCTAAATTTAGATATGATTCTCTACAACCTTTCTACTTTCATTTCATCAGAACTTCTAAATAGAAAAGATTTCCAAATTCTTGTACAAATCAGTGTTTTCAAGATAGTTTCCAAAAAATAGAAATATAGTCTTTTCACGTATAGCTCTTGAAAATTCTTTTAAAAATCATTATAAAATTGAAAATAAAATAATAGTAAGACCTAATATATCAATTTTAATTTACAAATATTTTTATATATGATATATTATATTATATATATATATATATTTCAATATAATTCCTTCATAGCTCAAAACATTGTTTTTTTCCATTTCTCACTAAATAAATCATATTTCTTAAAATATATATCTATAAATCCATAATTAAATTTATAAATTAACTTATATATGTTTATTGACTTTAGAAATCATTTCTATACTGTTTTGATGTTATTTTATATCTTAAATCATTTTTAGACAAAACTGTACTGATTTTTAAATATTATGAAATAACATCTTTATATATCATATAAATTAAATAAAATTCCATAAAATTACTTTTTAGATCTGGTACCATCATATCAAACTTCATAAAATAATTTCGTATCGATTTAACATGATTAAATATTCCTAATGGTTTAAATACAACCTCATGCTTATTTTCTCATATTACGAAATGTATGTATATAAATTAATGCACAAAATTGTATTCGGGTCTAAAAATTTGATATTTCATCTCAGAAATTTATTCATATAAATTTCTAACCATTTTACTATAAATTTTCCAATTATAGTTGTCTTACTTGGAAAACCCATTTTATGAATTTCTTATTCATTTAGTTCCAAATTTATTTCAAATTGGAACAAAATTAAATAAAATCGCCAATTTAATCTTAAAATCAATTAATATAAATCAAATCAAATTTTATGTTTGATTTCATGTAATCTCGACCATGGTTGTTACAGACTTCCCCCATTTTAAAAATTGCGTCCCCGCAATTCTCCTTAAGTCAATAACCAACTATAGATGATGCATCTATTCAAAACAGATAAGCTATGGTCGAGCGATAACAATAAGGATTCTATGCCACAAATAGAATCGGAATATCTAAAATGTTTCGAAGATGAAACACATGTAGAACACCACGAGTGCCAGAGAATTAGACTGGTAAAGAAACTAGAAAAGTAATAGGGCAATTACGCTCAATGGTTACGTAGAGTGACACATATCAAAGAGTTATCAACCCAAATTGACTAAAATATCATCCATCTGACAAGGAAAAAACACAAATAAAGATCTAATCTCCCAAAATCTTTCTAAAAGATTCACGAATAGAGTCGGGACTTAAGATCAATTTCTTTCCTAGACTCAAGCTAACAAGAGAACGACCGATATGGCTTCTCAAATAAAGTCTCGAAAGGTGGCACACCAATGCTGGATTGGAAACTATCAACAATAGGAAAAATTCAATCAAGGTATTCTAATATCTTATCAACATTCTAACCTCTTAGAAGCTCTCTATTTAATTTTTCCCCATGAAATATGGTTTTGTTTATTACTTTATTTGCAGTAAACTCAAATGACTAATTTGAGTTCTCAGAACTTATATAATCTCTTACTTCTAGAAATTTCTTAATTTTCTCATTCCTAGATCTCACTATAAATTACTTTTATAACTTGTTTTAAAGGATTAAAATTTTGCAAAGTCCAACCTCATCAATCAAACAAAGGTTATAACCTAAAGAGGTTTTCAGTTGTAAATTTCTGAATAAGTTTTGAACTTAGATTTCACATCTAAATTTACTAAAAGTATTTTTTATTTATTTAAAATACTTAATATCTTACATTATAAGAGACTTTCTTAGTTATTCATATTCAAGAGTTGTGGATTAATCCTAGGATTTCTCCTTATTTAAATTCCAAGATTCATAATATAAATTTATTTCATCATGAAATTCTTTCCCAAAGGGGTTTTTAAATTTCCAAAATTCACACGAACCCCATTACAAATTATTTTCTTTTAAAACTTGCCTCTTACTTATTTCTATATCAAATGAAACTCTCAGTTAGTTTTTAACTTGAAAAATTCGATTTATATAATTCATCTAAAGTATTCATGTTACTTAACTAAATTTCCTTTATAGTCTTACACTATAAATTTTATTTCAAAATGAAGATTACTTTTTTCCAATGAAATCCCAATTAAAGAAACTTCCTTTAGTTATTTCCAAAATTAGTGTTGAGTTTGAAATCCTGAAGATTTTTCAAAAGTTTTTTTGTAGTTAAAGCCCTTAAAGTTCTACCATTGCTTTTACATATGCACTTGACCAATTTTGCATAGTATGTATATAAATCAATAGGATCCTTCAATTCAATTTTATCCTCTTCATGAATTTACTAATTAGATTTTCCATCCTCTTTTATGAAAAAAAATGAAAGAATTAACTTCCTAAGAAATTACTATTATAATAACCAAGCCTTCAAAATTCATTTCCCCATTCGAAAATCATTTACAATTTCTCATCTTTTGAAATTCCCAAAAATATTTCTAAATACCCGATTATTTTTATTTTGAAATAAATCCTTTCCTTTGTGCAAGTCTAAAACTTTAGACACTACCTAATTTAAGGTTGAATCAATACACACACAAAATACATATATATCCTACGGATTCAATTCACTAACCTCTTCTTAGGAGTGTATTCAGTTTCCTCTTAATATTTTAATTAATATCCAAGAGATAAATAGATGTATAAATTCATTTCCACAACTTGTTGTTTTAAATACGATTAGAGATGGCATCTTAGCTCACATATCATTTAACCTAAGCTTAAGCATTCAGAATTTGTTTCCAATTGATTTTAAATTAAAGAATCAGGCTTCCTTTAGCTTTTACTGATTTAGCTATTTGAGGATTTACATTTATGTGTCTATACTTAGATTATAATGGTCTTTCAAAGCCTACCAAAGTGTAACAATCCAACATTTTGGTCATCTGATTTTAAATGTTTGATTAATTTTAAACATTTAAATGATTGGATTTTGGAATTTAATAGGTTATAATTCAAATATAGGGAATTTTTAAATATTTGATTTGTTGAATTAATTGTTAATTAGATGGATTTAATAATTTCATTTAAATTCTTTTCAAATTAATAAATAATATTGGAGAATCCAATTGTAAATTTAGTTATAGTAACAAAGAGTTCGAATAATAAATCAGAAAATTTATTTTTAGTTTTATGACTCAATTTCTATCGACGTATTTTTAATTTAACTTAGTTGATTCTTCCATAATTTTTAATTTGAAAAATATTGAAATTATTCATTTGACAATATTTCTACGATGATATTTGAAAAAAAATTCAAAATGTGATAACCAGTGTATATTATTATTGTTTTGGGGTCGCACCACTGTTCGGAGCGCGACCATAGTTTTGTTTTGTCATTCGGAGTTCATATGCAAATAAAAATCTATGCCGTGAAATGCCGACAATCACAAATCTTGGCATATTGATCTTGTCTGTCCTTGATTGGATAGTTTGGTGGTGCAAAATATTTTGGTGGCTCAAGAAATTGATTTTTGATATGTAGAAAGTAAACATAATCATCATGTTTTTTTATTCTGGTATAAAATCAAATGACTTAACACACAACAAGGGGTTTAGACTTTCTTCCTCCTCCTGCCTTTATTCTCATTCTTCATTTCCAGTTAAATAATATAAGGAAAAGGCTGATCGCTTTCAAAATTTAAAATCTCAAGCCATGGCTAACGAAAAATTGTAAAAAAATTCTTTGGGTCCATATAGCTGGGATCTACGTTTTAGTATACGCGAGGTAATGTGCAATCATGTTTTGGGGAAAAGAGGAGATGGAGCCGCGACTAGGTTTCGTGATTTTTCGAGTTTAAGGAGGCGATAGGCAATACAAAGGCTATGGTTACA
Organism: Allium fistulosum; assembly: GCA_030737815.1. Classification (NCBI taxonomy): domain Eukaryota; kingdom Viridiplantae; phylum Streptophyta; class Magnoliopsida; order Asparagales; family Amaryllidaceae; genus Allium; species Allium fistulosum. Next base: position 102,440,141 of record CM060902.1, read on the forward strand.
TCATTCACGTCGAGGAGCATCACTCAATGTAATTTCATCATCTTCGGTCAACTCTAGTGGAACGCGGCATTTTGGAGCAGCGTCTAGGTTGCGATATCGTAAGCTCGACCGAGCTTCATGTTGAGGTGCCCAACGCATGGTGATTTCGAAGGTGAAGTCATCGGCATTGTTGGATGTTGGTTTCATTGGAAGGAGGACGAGATAAGGCGTGCGTGTGTACGGGAAGGTCATGTGCACTTGTATCAGGTCTCGTTGCCGATTTGGGGAAGAAATGTTATTAGCTTGGTTAATTAATTTAATGAGTGAGATTAGTGTAAACTAATTTATTTATAATCCAATAACTTCAAAATTGTATATCTCGCTCATACAAGGTCAGAATCAAACGCGGTCGATTGCGTTGTACTCGTGGAGCTGATATCTTCGTTATGGAGTTGGTTTGGTCAAATTTAGAGTAAGTGAAAATTTGGGCTACAATCGAACGCCCGTTCGATTTTAGTCCAAACCAGAACGCATCGGCGAAAAATGGAATCAATGTGAGTTTAACTCGCATTAATTTTTATTATATCATATCAATGATGTTATAAATGTTTATTGATTATTTAAATGTTAGTTAAATTGTTTAATTGCTTGTTTGGTTGAATTTCCGTTCGAAAAATGGATGACATATTAATTTGATCAATATAAGCCCATATGATTATCTATATATTATCGATAACCATTGTTTTGATGGAAAAATCTGTAGAGAGACGCAAAGGGGGTTTCTTGACCATAAATTATTTATTTTCATCATTATGTTGTAATATTGATGGTTAATTAAAATAAAACCCTGATATTCCATTTAATAGATTAAATGTCGTTATGGCAATATTCGCTACATCGTTATTTATTCAATTTCATCTCCAAAACCCTATCATATGAACTTGCATTTCCGAAAAAAAGAATATTAAAAAATTCGTTAATCATTTTGATTGATAATGATTTAGATTAATTAATTTTTTTAACTAATTATTTTGAAATTGATCCACCAATTTAATTTATGATGTTAAAAATTAGTTTATCTTTAAATTTAATTAATCATTTTTGCTAATGATATTTTATACTTAATTAATCGTTTTAACTAATGATTATTTGAGTTTAATTAATTATTTAATTAATGATATTTAAAAGTAATTAATCATTTTAAATAATGATTATTTAAGTTTAATTAACTATTTTAATTGATGATAATTAAAATTTATAATCATTTTTAATTAATGATATTGAAAAGTAATTAGTCATTTTTAATAATGATATTTGAATTATATTAATCATTTAAATTAATGATTGTTTTATATTTAATTAATAGTTTTAACTAATGATATTTGGAATTTAGTAAAATCATTTTAATTGATAATTTTTTATAATTAAATAAATCATTTTAGCAAATGATATTTTAATTAATCGTTTTGACTAATGAAGTTTGAATTTAATTAATCGAATTAATGTATGAATATTTGAATTTAATTAATTGTTTTAATTAATGGAATTTAAAATTAGTTATCATTTTAATAAATGATGTTTGAGATGACTTATTCATTTTTATCTAATGATTATTTGAATTTAATAAATCTTTTTAATTAATGATATTTAAAGGGTAATTAATTGATTTAATAAAAGTGATTTAAGTAAATTAATTAATATGATAAAATTGCTTAAATTAACCGATTTAAAGTTAATTTACCAATGTTATAAAGGTATTAGGAAATAATTATATATTTTATTAAAGATAATTGATTTGTTATTTGAAATCAATCACACTTTTATTTCCCTCATCCCAAAAACAAAGAATCCAGAAAGAGTGGAAGATTACAGACCAATTGCCTACTGCAATGTTAGTTATAAAATTCTAAGTAAAATTATCGGTGATCGATTAAATAAAGTCCTCCCTGATCTTATTTCGTAGTGTCAAAGTGCGTTCATTAAAGGGAAGCTCATATCAGAAAATTCTTTGATGGCTCATGAATTAATTAGGAATTTCAATAAACAAGGAGCTGATAAGTTATGCATTAAAGTGGATTTGCAAAAAGCCTATGACAAAGTGAACCGAGGATTTATAACCCATATGCTTGCATCTATGGGGGTTCCAATGAAGCTCTTAAACTGATAAAATACTCCCTAGACACCCTTACTTACTCAATCATGATTAATGGTATTCCTAAAGGGTACATTAGGAGTAATCGGGGGATTAGACAAGGTGACCCTCTATCTCCATATCTTTTTGCTGTAGCTATGGAGTGGTTCACCCTGCAAATGGAATTGGCTTATTTACATGAATATATACACCCAATTTACAATAACCTCCCGAGGATCACACATCTATTATATGCAGATGATTTGTTAGTGGTAGTGAAAGGAAACATGAAAGCAATTGATAAAATCAAGGAGATATTCACAGATCTAGAGCATCTTACTGGGCTTAGACTTAATGAATCCAAAACTAAATGCTATTTTAACAAGTTCTGCCAAAATAAGCAAGTTATGTTAGAAAAATTGGGATTCTCAGAGGGACAACTTCCTGTTAAATATTTAGGAGTTCCTCTCTCAAATAATACTATTACTGATGATGAGTGTGGCAAGTTGGTGGATGACATAAGAGACAAATTACAAGGATGGAGATCAAAGCTGCTATCTTTTGTAGGGAGAGTTGAATTGGTGCATACTGTAATCACTTCTAAAGTCAGATTTTGGTTACAATCTTTCCAAATTCCAGATTGTTCAATTACAAAAATTAACTCAGTATGTGCAGATTTTATATGGAGGAATGCATAAAGTTAAATACTCTGACTTGTGTAGGAAAAAAGAGGAAGGAGGAGTAGGTCTGAAGAATCTTTTTGAACTGAAAAAAGTTTATGGACTGAAACTAGCTTGGAATGTTCTAACTTCAACAAATCTATGGGCTTCATGGATGAGATCAAGATATCTTAAAGACAATTTCTGGACTATAAAAATTGACAAAAATGCCTCTGTGACTTGGAAGAATATTTTACAACTAAGAGATGAATTGCAGAAGCACTTAGACAGGGATATTGCAAATGGCAAAAACACTGACCTTTGGAGAGACCCATGGTTAAACTCAAGAAGCTTTATCGAGAGACTAGGATGGGATACTTTCTCAGATTATGGAGCTCCTAATCTTAAAGTGGCTGACATAATAAACAATGGAGAATGGCAATATAACAACTTACTAATCTCACATTATAAAGAAGAGATTCGAGAGAAAATCATTCACAGTGACAAGGTGGAGGATACATGGTTCTGGAAGAGGAACTCTAATGGTAAATTTAGCTTCATAGAAGTTTGGGAAGACTCAAGGAACAAATATCTTGTAGTCAATTGGTCTAAGGTGGTGTGGAGCAGATCGAATAGCCCTAAAATGGTGCATACTCTATATAAGGAAATTCTCGGAAAGCTACCAACAAAGGATAGATTACATAAATGGTGGATTGTAAACAATACAACTTGTAATCTCTGTCATACTGAAGATGAAACACATGAACATTTATTTTTTGAATGTGAATACTCCAAAAGAATTTGGGGTATTCAAAAACTGAGATGCCTACGTATAAACAATGTTCAAAAATTAACTGAGGATGTTAATTACCTGCACGGAGGGAGTAATCTCACGGAGCTGATGAAGGAGATTGGCAAAATTGGACTCACAACTACCTTGTGGCACCTCTGGAGGGAGAGGAACTGTCGGGCTTTCGATGATAAACAACAAGATGTTCAATTTCTCACGAATTTGATAAATAGAGACATTAGTATAATAATTGGGAGGATACCAAAGAAGGTGCTTACCATGGCAACGGAACAAGAAGAACGACTAATGGAGAAGTTGATGTTGAAGGTATCGAACGGACGAGGTCAACTAGAGAGCTAGGAGCCGCCATAACCCTAAAAATGGAAGTTTTCTAGTTGCATTGTATCTTTGTCTGGATTTGTCTGTCGGAGAAGCTTTTTGTATATTATCGCTTGAGTCTGTATTATGCTATTTTGGGCCGCAAAGCCCAACATAATCAATTTACCCAGTTTCAAAAAAAAAATTGATTTGTTATTTTAAAATACATTTTAAGTGTGATTAATTATCTTTTAGGATAATTAATATTGTTTTAAAGTTATAAAAAAGGAATAGGAACTTGATTGTTGGGATGTTAGGTTGGATAATCTTCTGGGTGTTCGTCTAATTTTGGTTTAGGCCTTCGGGGTCGCGCACTTAGAAAAAATTATTCACTTAAACGTTTTAACAATCAGGAACTAATTCTAAAAATGTTTTACAAATATGGAAATCAAGTACAAGTTTAGTTCGTTTTTAAAAGTAAAAGGGTTGATTCGTTTATGGAAATGAATTATTTCTGTAAAATGAATCACTTATATGGAAATCATTTATTTGTATAATTAGCACTAAACATCGAAGAAGTAGACTTATCACTAATCGTGTGACATGACTATTAGGCAACACTACCTTGACTTGTCAGGTACTGTTGATAACCAAGAAATAGTACAAGTTTGAATTCAATGAGCAGTGATAAGTATACAAGACTTAATTTCCATTTACGATTGTTTTATATCCTCGGTAGTTAGTATCTCGGCTATTGGTTACTTCAGCAACTTTATTGTTGTCATTCTAAGATGATTATTAGAATAGAGAAGGGTATTATACAAGTAAATAAAGTGTAATAAGTTATTATTTGACATTGTGTAAAGAAATAACTTTATAAAAAATTTTAAACTTGGGTGGGAATTTATGAAATAATTCATAAATAATTTTAGTATTGAATAAAATACTATGTGAAACTGTAAGTGAATTAGAAATTAATATAATTAAGAAATTAATAAAATATAGAGTATAACTTTCCATTTTGTCCAAGTTAGAATGGGTAACCTTTTGAGCAATAACCAAAGGCTAATGAACAAAATGTATGCTTAGATAATTATCTATAATTTTGGACAATTAATAAAGTTTTGAACCTAAGTTAAGATTTGTTTGCTAGTCATTTGACATTTTGAAACAATGTTAAGTGATAAGTTTTCCCTTATGGAATTTAATGGACAATTAGTGTTGGTTTATTCCTTCATGGATTTAGATTGAATGATTTGATTGAATTGAATTGATTGGCTGTGTGATTTCATGTACGATTGTCTATAAAGTTTAAATTTATAGACAAAGGATTTTTAATTGTTTTTATTAAGACTTAAATCCCAGTGATTTTGAAAAAGGTTTGAAGATTCTTGAAAAGGAATGATATTTATTCACTCTAGTTGATGTTTTTGGAGGAACCAGAATACCATTGGGCGCTCCATGTTGTTTTGATTCTGGAGTATCATCATACTTTATTAGGAGGAATTACCTCCTTGTCATTTTGATTTTGATCTTTGATTTTTCGAATCTGAGAAATTTGAAAATAGACTTTTGAATTCATAAAATAACTTGGGTATTTAAATCTAAATTTTCCATTTGAAAATAATTGAATACATAACATCCATTATAGGATATCCTCTTGTTTGTCGCATATGATTGAGATATGTATAGTCGATTGCATGTGGATTTATATCATGCTAATTTTTGAATGTAAAATTATATCACATTGTTTTTTTCAGCCCGATTTTCTTTTAGATATCTCAAGTATAGGTATACAAGAGGTTTCCACTTGAGTCTTATGCACCTGCATTTGCATAGAAGATAATAATTATTGGCCAAATTATAAATCAAACGCATAAAGGTTCGTAATAAATTCAAAAAATTTAAATTGGTTGATGATTTTATGCCCCAGATTTAGGAGGCCAGTTGGCTTTTGTTTTTCTTTGATTGGTTTGGAGCCCATAGTGACAATTTGTAGTCGTACCAATCGAGCTGCGTAATGGAGACGTTGGGAATTTTTTTCGTAAATTTAGGAGTAAGAAAATTTTGAGAATTTTGAAAAAAAATTGGATAACTAAAATTCTATTTTTGAGTTATAACTTGGAATAAATGATTGGAAGGAAATTAGTTGGTATAGGTAAATAAAATTAAAAGACTTGGAAATTTTAGAATCTATTCCAACTAATTGGTTTTGAAAAGTTAATAAGGTTAATAACTCATTTTAATTAATAGTATTAAAAACTTATGGGTTTTGGAGATGTTTTCTCTCTTAGGAATTTCAGGGATGAAATTCATTTATGGGTGGAGAATGTAACAACCCAAAATTTTGGCCATCTGATTTTAAATGTTTGATTAATTTTAAACATTTAAATGATTGTATTTTGGAATTTAATAGGTTATGATTCAAATATAGGGAATGTTTAAATATTTGATTTGTTGAATTAAATCTTATGTAGATGGATTTAATAATTTCATTTAACTCCTTTCAAATTAATAAATAATATTGGAGAATCCAATTGTAAGTTTAGTTGTAGTAGTAAAGAGTTCAAATAATAAATCAAAAAAATTATTTTTAGTGTTACAATTCAATTTCTATTGACATATTCTTAATTTAATTTAGTTGATTTTTTTCGTAATTTTTAATTTGGAAAATATTGAAATTATTCGTTTGAGAATATTTCGGCAAACGATGATATTTTTGAAAATTTTCAAAATGCGATAACTAGTATATATTGTTATTGTTTTGGGGTCGCGTTGCTGTTCTGAGCGTGGCCATATTTTTTTGTCATTTGGGGTTCATACGCGAATAAAAATCTGTGCGACGAAATGCCGACAATCACAAATCTTTGCAAATCTTGGCACATTGATCTTGTCTGTCCTTGATTGGACAGTTTGGTGGCTCAAAACATTTTAGTGGCTCAAAAAATTGATTTTTGATATGTAGAAGGTAAACATAATCATCATGTTTTTTTTATTTTGGTATAAAATCAAATGACTTAACACACAACAAGGGATTTAGACTTTCTTCCTCCTCCTGCCTTTATTCTCATCCTTCATTTCCAGTTAAACAATATATGGAAAAGGCCGATCTTTTTCAAAATTAAAAATTTCAAGCCATGGATAATGAAAAATTGCAAAACAAATTTCTTTAGGTCCATATAGATGGGATCTACGGTTTAGTATATGTGAGGCAAGGTGCGATCCTGTTTTGGGAAAAGACGAGGTGGAGCAGCGGCTAAGGTTCGTGATTTTTCAAATTTGAGGAGGCGATAGGCAATACAAAAGCTATGATTACATCACTCACGTCAAGGATCATCTCTCGGCGTAATTTCATCATCTTTCGACAACTCTGGTGGAACGCGGCATTTTGGAGCAGCGTTTAGGTCGCGATATCGTAAGCTCGACCGAGCTTCACGTTGAAGTGCCCAATGCGTGGTGATTTCGAAGGTGAAGTCGTCGGCATTGTCGGAGGTTGGTTTCTTTGGGAGGAGGATGAGATAATGCGTCCATGTATAGGGGAAGGTCTCATGGCCAATTTAGGGGAAGAAATGTTATTAGCTTTGGTAATTAATTTAATGAGTGAGATTGGTGTAAATTAATTACTTTATAATCCGATAACTTCTAAATTGTATATTTCGCTCATACGAGGTCGAAATCAAACACGGTAAGTTGATTTGTACTCATGGAGCTGATATCTTCATTATGAAGTTGGTTTGGTCAGATTTGGAGCAAGTGAAAATTTGGGCTACAATCGAACGTCCGTTCGATTTTAGTCCAAAGCAGAACGCTTCGGCGAAAACTAGAATCAATGTGAGTTTAACTCACATTAATTTTTATTATACCATATCAATGATGTTATAAATGTTTATTGATTGTTTGGATGTTAGTTAAGTTGCTCGATTACTTGTTTGGTTGAATTTCCATTCGGAAAATGAATGACAGATTACTTTGATCGGTATAAGCCCATATGATTATCTATATATTATCGATAACAATTGTTTTGCAAGGAAAATCTATAGAGAGACCCAAAAGGAGGTTGCTCGGCCATAAACTATTTGTTTTCTTCATTATGTGGTAATATTGATGGTTAATTAAAATAAAACTATGTATTCCATTTAATAGATTAGATGTCATTATAGCAATATTCGTTGCATCGCCATTTATTCAATTTCATCCCCAAAACTTTGTCATATGAACTTGAGCTTGTGTTTTCGATAAAAAGAATATTGAGAAATTCATTAATAATTTTGATTGATGATGATTTAGATTAATTAATTTTTTTAACTAATGATTTTGAAATTGATTCACCAATTTAATTTACGATGTTTGAAATTGGTTTGTCTATAGATTTATTTAATCATTTTTGCTAATGATGTTTTATACTTAATTAATCGTTTTAACTAATGATTATTTAAGTTTAATTGATTATTTAATTAATGTTATTTAAAAGAATTAATCATTTTAAATAATGATTATTTAAGTTTAATTAATTATTTTAATTGATGATAATTAAAATTTATAATCATTTGAAATTAATGATATTTCAAAGTAATGGATCATTTTACTTATTGCTTTTTGAATTTAATTGAATCATTTTAATTAATGATATTGAAAAGTAATTAGTCGTTTTTAATAATAATATTTGAATTTTATTATCATTTAAATCAATGATTGTTTTATATTTAATTAATTGTTTTAACAAATAATATTTGGAATTTAGTTAAATCATTTAACAAATGATATTATTTTAATTAATCATTATGATTAATGAAGTTTGAATTTAATTAATCCAATTAACTTATGAATATTTGAATGTAATTAATTATTTTATTTAATGGAATTTAAAATTACTTATCATTTTAATAAATGATGTTTGAGATGACTTATTCAATTTTAACTAGCGGTTATTTGAATTTAATAAATCTTTTTAAATAATGATATTTAATGGGTTATTAATCGTTTTAATAAAAGTGATTTAAGTAAATTAATTAATATGATAAAATTGCTTAAATTAACTGATTTAAAGTTAATTTACCAATGTTATAAAAGTGTTTGGAAATAATTATCTATTTTATTAAAGATAATTGATTTGTTATTTTAAAAGACATTTTAAGTGTTATTAATTATCTTTTGGGATATTAAATATTGTTTTAAAGTTATAAAAAGGAACTGGAACTCGATTATTAGGATGTTAGGTTGGATAATCTTCTGGGTGTTCGGTCTGATGTTGGTTCAGGCCTTCAGGGTTGCGCACTTGGGAAATAATTATTCTCTTAAACGTTTTAACAATCAGGAACTAATTCTAAAAATATTTCACCAATATGGAAATCAAGCACAATCTCGGTTCGTTTTTAAATGGAAAAAGGTTAATTCGTTTATGGAAATGAATTATTTCTGTAAAACGAATCACTTATACGAAAACCATTTATTTGTACAGTTAGCACTGAACATCGAAGAAGTAGACTTGTTGCTATTTTGAAAGTTAAGAATAATCGTGTAACATGACTATGAGGTAACACTACCTTGACTTGTCAGGTATTACTGTTAACAAATAAATAGTACAAGTTTGAATTCAGTGAGTGGTGATAAGTATACAAAACTTAATTTCCATATACGATCATTTTATATCCTCGGTAGTTAGTATCTCAACTATCGGTTACTTCAACTACTTTATTATTATCATTCTAAGATGATTTATTGCTCCATCGAGCGTCACTATCCTTTGTCGGGAATGACTAAACCAAAAGTGCGAGAGGAAGCCAAGCTATGTGTGGTTGCTCCCATTAGGATATCATCGCATCTAGTTTGGATTTGGTTGTGCTCTTAGATGTGGAAATATTCGGATACTCGGTAAGGTCTGGCGGGGTTCGGGTTGGTATTGTCCGAGAAGTGTCATAGAGTAAATGGGCTTTTCAGAAGTATATTACTAAAGGAATACTTCAAGGAGGGTACGCCTTCCTAGTCATTTGCTGGAAATTTTCCTTTTCTTATTTGATTCGAATCCTTGAATCTGTTTATCTTTAAATTGCATCGAGTAGAGCTAACTCCTCATCGCAGCATTTAAGTATTTATTTAGTCCATTCTATCAAGTTTGGATTGTTACTTTATTTAGTCCATTTTATCAAGTTGGACTATTTTCCTTGTTCTATCCACTCTATCCAGTTTGGATTTTACTAGGTTTATTTCCATTCTTTCAAGTTTGGTTAAATATAATTTACGCTCATCCATATTTGAATTTGTTCTTGATATATATTTCTGCTTTTGCCTGTTTGGATATTATTCTTGTGAGGTAAAAACCCGTTCCGCATTAGTGGCTTGGTTTCACGGAACTTTTATATGTTCCCTATTTATAATGACCAAGAATTTTCGTGATTTGAAATTGTAATATTTAATAGATTTTAATATTTAAAAGTTAATTTTATAGATTTAACAACTTGAATTTCAATAGAACGATTTATTGGATAATTTAATTGTTGAATTCAATAATTAAAAATCGTTTAAATAATTTAAATCTTGGATTTTTATTTGGATAAAAATGATTTAAAGGCTTATTAAAATACTATTAATAAGAATGAAGGTAAAAAAAAATTAAATTGAATTTATAGGTGATTTACTCGATTTTAAAATTAATTCGCTTTAATTAACATATAAAAATAGCCTTCCGAGGCACAGTCTCGGATTTCGAAGAAACTAGTTCCATTGGATCCATAATAATGTATTATTATCGAATTTAAAATTTCGTAGCATTTGGTGTTATCCTTTGGTCGTACGGGATAGAAACGCATTGGAATTAATATTAAGAATTTAATATAATAAGTGGGTCCAAAAAGCTATCTTCTCCATACGATCGAATTAGGTCCGAAACTTGTTCCATTCCGTTCGAAATAGGGGTATAACATTAGAAACGCCAGGTGGCCCGTCTAGATCGGGATTCGAAATAAATATCTTGATATTTTTGGAATTATATGTATATAAATATATATTTATCTCCATTTCACATCAGCCTACAAAAACTTATCCATCAGCCACCCTATACCTGGATTTAAGCCAACCTACGTTATTATTTCTCCCTTCTCCCTCTTATATAAATGCAACCCTCTTCTTTTTCATGAAAAATAAAATTTTACGCGTTCATCTCCGTTTAAAAGCAATGCTTCATCCAATAGCCTGGGTTCGTTAGTACCACTCGAGGTCGAGATGGCCCTGGGCGTTAACTGAGAAGATGTTCGTAGTAATAAGGGAAGGTGATTGGATGGTGGAGATCGATAATGGTGGCACGTGGTGACAGCTAGCGACGGTTGAACGGGGAAAGGGTGGGTTTCGGTTTTATTTGACTTGAGGCGGCGACGTTGATCGAGGGGCGGAGGGGTCTATAGAGGAATTATAGAGCGGAGTCGTGGCTACCTGGTGGTGGAGGCGTGATGGTCCCAGGTGATCGAAGGTGGCTGGATTTTGCAGTTGAACGGTCGAACATATATGGCTGATTACTCTTGAACGAAGAGGAGGCGGAGGTCGAGACCACCAGGGTTGGGTGCGGCAAGGTAGGGGGCTTCTCTAGTGACGTTTGCGGCAAGTCCAGTGGTGTGTGGAAGAAACAACGATGGATGGAAGGGCGGCGTGTTTGGGTCCTTTGCGTTCGAACAGAAGAGAGAGAATGAGGCGGGTTAAGGTTTTTATTAAGGGATTAAGTAAGTTATTATTTTTGGTTAATAAGTTATATTATTTAAATCATGTAATTTTTAAAATATGATAACTTAGTCGTTTGGGGTCAGATTCGAACAAAACGAGTAGCCTTAGGATCGTATCGTCGCATATTACCAGATGGAATTGGGTTGGTGGAAATTTAAGCTTGTTGGATTTTACCCTGGATTCGATCATCATTCGAATTCATACAGAACCAGAATGGGCAAGCAACCACTGGATTGATGGTGAGTTAATCTCACCTTTTTGGATAATCAAATTTTTTGTATAGTTAATAAATATCATTTATTGGATGTTTGGATATTTATTTCTGACCTTTATTTATTGTTTGGATAATATACTGAATTATATTATCAGTTGGATGTTGTATTATATATATTAGTATATATAATAGTAGTTGGATACATTTCCCGCCGATTAGGGTGGATGAGACACTATGCACCCTGCATAATAGCGGATGACCCTATATTACGGAAATATCCCACCTCGGAGCGGGATTGGTACTTTATGTTATATAACATCTGTGGTTGCAGGGAAACAGGTTGGAGGGATCCAACTGGATTCCTAAAAAATGTTGAATTTAATTTCATATATAGTGATATATGATGTGATTAAGTAATCTGTTATGGATTGTTGTATGATTTGATTTATTGGATGTTTTAGTAGCACTGGCTCAAATTTTGGTATTTTAAATACCATAAATAATATTTTTGAATCATAAAAAAAAGGAAATTCAAAGGTGATTTTGAGGAATAATAATATTTATATTGAATTTGGATTATTTTAAAGGGATGAATTTAAATTTGATAAAAGGTTTAATTTTTTTGGAATACTATAAGTGATATTTTGAGTTTAAAAAGAAATTTAAAACTGATTTTTGAAATAATTAATGTTCTGGTGAAATCTAGGATTATCTAAAAGAAACTGATTGTATAAAATAAATGACTTGATTTTAGGATTTTTACTTAACTATTTTCCTAAGGGATTTTAAATAGAGATTTTTAAGTGATGGATAAAGAATTGTAAAATCAATTTAAGTGATATCTCTAAAAATATGGAAAAGGAGTTGAAATCGAGATTTAAAATAGTTTGGAAAAATATAATGGAATTTATAAAGGGATGGATTATAAATAGAATTTTATAAATGAGAATATTTTATAAAACAAATGAAACTCGAATGAGTTTGTAAATTTATAAACAATGTTTATAAATGAAGTGAGATGATTATCATTTGGTAAATTGGAAATATAAATTCATAGTGCAATTTATAATGAGATATGGGAATCAGTTTAGAAAACGTAGTGGGTTCTATATTGGAACTTGGAAAAGGGGTTATGAAATTGGAAACGTAAATCGATTTGTGATGAAACTAGAGAGATTTATAAATATAAAATTGGTTATATTGGAATTTAAAAAAGAAATATTTTTATCAAGAAGTGAAGTTGTTTTAAAAGGGATTTATCAAACTATGTAATTTTTTTAAAAACTATTTATTAGGTTAAATATTTCAGAAAGTTAGTTATTTAAATATTTAAAATGTTGAAATGAATTCCAAGTTTATAAACTAGTTTAGTAATTCGATTAGGAATTTTATAAATAAATTGGAATTAGTTATTGACGTTTATTTTTAAAAGTGCTTTGATATTTTAAATAATTATTTAACCATTTTTTGAAATTTATTTAATAGCAAGTAATTGAAATTTATTTATAAATGCTCTCGAGATTTGCGAAACGGGTTTTATTTAATGGATGTGACTTTATAAGTGAATTTTTTTTAATGGAATTAGGAAACTTAAGAACTTTGAAAAGGGAAAATTCCAAATTATTAAATACGGGAACTTCAAAAAGGAATTTGGATTCATTAAAGGAGTTATAAATTTTTAGTTGGATTTTAGATAAGTATAATCAATAAACTTTGGAACTTATAAAAATGAATTAATAAAATTCCGGAGATTTATGAGATAATTACGGAATATTCTCCAAGTATGTATATTAAAAATGATTTCGGGAATTATACTTATAATATTGTCTTAAGTAGTGGAATTAAATGGTTTTGGAAATATTCTAACTAAGAAATGATTGGTATGGAAATATTTTCTAAGTAATGAATTATGAATTGAATTTGGGAATATTTCTAAGTGTTGAAATAAGATATGGTTGGAGATATATTTTTATGGATTTAAGTATTTGAAATCATTTCAAATATTGAAATATTGGAAGAGATTTGAATATATATCTTTGTAAAGATATTTTGAAATAAATGTTTGAATGATTTAAAATATAGGCCCAGTCACTGCTTATGTGTGTACTTTGATAGTTAAATAACCGACTATCAAATTAGACCAAATTCGTTAATCGTTTCGAGGAGACCATGATCAGATTTAATTATCTGGAAACCACTTCGATCCGATTTGTGCGTTACGAATTGTGGTATCTCAAAGATAATGGAGATGGTGATTTTGAAGGAGATTTGGTTTGTCCAGACCCAGGACAAATTGTATGGATGAATGCTATCATTGCATTGTTGCCTAGAAGGCAGTGTTAGCATTCCATGCGGAATTTGTATTCAAAAAAGTAAACGTAGCCTCGAGCCTCATCAACCAGGAAATGACTAAAACATGGCTTGCAGTAGGGCTAAGGGGTCGCTCCCACTAGGTATGTCAAAATCTAGATACCCTACATTTACATATTTATGGATTGGTTGTGCATGAGATCTCAAAAAGGTCGGAAGACCGAGATGATGACATATTCAGTACTAGTAGTCAAGTGCTAGGCCCGTTCTGTGTGGCAGGGTACAAGTTGTTCTTGTCATACCTAGGTGCATTGATCTAGAGATGCACTCATCGGAGGTAGTTCCTTACCCGGTCATAGTATTGAATCCATTCTCCAATAAGCGCCATACGGTTTTGATTATGCCCACCTATGTTGAAATTTTAGATGCAAGCATTTCAGCTATTTTAATAAGTGTTTGTACTTAAACACTATTATAATATCATAGGATTTTTATATAAAAGTGTTTTGGTAATCGTAAGGTAAAAACCCATCGTGTTTATGTGTGGCGTGGTCTTACGAGATACCTTTTGATTTCAAAGATTTTTCTTATAACTTTAAATCTAATTCGGTGTGTTTTCTTACGCTGGTTTTCCAGACTAACTTGGGTGTTATTTTATTATAATGCTCGGGTCAGACCGAGTATTATAGATTCAGGTAAGGATGCTATGGAGCTCAAGAGACGAATTCGAGGATTCTCAAGCGTATTCCATGTATTTGATTATACTCCGCTGTGTGTAGGCTGTATATTCAGCACTTGTGAGGACTAGTTATTATTACTGTCCAGATTGATTTGATGATTATTGTACTCTGATGATTGTATGTATATTACAGTGATAGTTCCTTTGTATAAAGATCTGTTATTATATGTTATATTTTGTTCCGCTGCGATTGTAAGATTCTATGTGTTGTTTCTATTTCTTCTATCTTTTTTTTTCTTTCCCCCTAAAATTGGGTTTCTGGGAATTCAATTTCTTGGCATTAAATATAGTGGATGTATTAGTGTCGATTTTTGAAGGTCGAAAATCTCGGTCTTTACATTTGGTATCAGAGCTGAAGGTTAAGCGAGAACCTTGGCTTTGGTGGGGATTACTTATTAGAGATAGGGTCAGTAGCACCCTAGAATGAGTTTGAGTGTGTGTGCATATATATATATATATATATATATATATATATATATGAGCGCGTATTTGTTAGTGATATAAAAATTGTTTTATATTGTGTTGATTGGTCTATCGAGTGGCTTATGGATTCTGGTTAATATGAGTATTAATTAACGTTATCGATAGGGATCTCTAAACACTTGAAAGTGTAATTCGACATAATATTATTTCAAAATTGGGTAAATGAAATAATTTTACCTAAAGTATATTTTATATATAAAGGAATAATTTTTAAGGAATTATTATTATATAGTATGCTTCGATGCTGAAGAATGATAATATTGATTATCATTTGTTATTGTGATCTGATAAAGTGGTTGATATTCTAATGCAAACAAGGTAAGAAACAAAGAAATAATTGTTAGGAACTGAGATGTTGGTTTTGATGACAACAACCTTTTTAACTTATCTTATTATAAAATATATACTAACACTATTGTCTAGATAGATATGTATATACAGGAACTATGCAGGATATATATATATATATATATATATATGCAGGTATTGTTTACTGAAGACTGTTCAGTATAAAAACTCAAGATTCAGAATGGAGATATCAAGATTGAAGACTCTAGATTATCAAGATCAAGATTTCAAGATATGTGTCTAGTTTATTGTTAAAACTTCATAATAGCATGGAAATCTTCATTCCAAATTTCATTTGGGATGGAACCCATTTCTACCTCCTTAGTGGCTTACAGACCCACGACAAGTAGCTTACAAACATATGACAAGTGGCTTACAAACCCATTAAGATCCTGGTTTTGTATAAGCTCTCGAGTCCTGATGTGATGAGATATTCTGCAGGAAGAACCTTGCAAAACTACTTCAAAATGGTTTTTCAAAATGATTTTCAAAACTGCTTTTCAAAATGTTTTAGCCATAAAAATTATCTTTTCAAATGATTTTCAAAAAGATGTTTTAGCCTTAAAATATTCTTTGTTTTTGTTTGTAAATAAACTCTTGTTTTAAACTTCGTTTGTTTTTAAAACTATCTTCTGATTTTTAAATATTCTTTTATAATGTATATATATATATACTTGAAATTTAAAATCAAATTTATATATACATTCTAAAAATATATTTTTCTACTCTTCTTTATTTTAAAACATAGAAAAATTAGTTTATCTTACTCCAAAATCATTTCATCTTGTTTTCCTTTCAATACCATTTTCAAAACAAATTTTACATTGTTTTTAACTAAGGGATGTCGACATCAAGGGATATGTAACGACCCCGAAATTTAATTTTATTTAAATTGATAATTAAAGGAATTTTTTGAATAAAAATTGTAAAAGCAATCGATAAATGAATGCGAATTTCTCCGAATTCAAATAATCTATGTGTTAAATCATTTAAATTTAAAAAAAAATATATATATATATAGAGGGATATAAGACAATGAGTATTAAAGTCAAATTTATAATAAATATTTGAGCTAGAAATAGAAATAAATAAATAAGAGATGAACTATGAAAATAACAAAATAAACGTTAGTAAGAATTTAACAACAATTAAAATAGAAATTATTTGTATTATCAAGTAAAAATAATAATAATAAATATACAATATAAACTATTGAATTTAATATATAAAGTAAATATGTATTGATACAAACAAAGTATGAAACACTTATAAAAAGAAAAGAAAAAAAAAGTATATGCAGGAAGGCTAGTAAAAGAATGAAGTAAGTAATTCTACTTGTGAATGAAAGCTTGCATAGTAAGCCAATTTAATACAAGTACCTACAGCCGAAATGAAGAAAACAAATAGATATATTTGTACAAAACAATTAATGCCATATCTCTAGCATGGCAAAGCAAGATTTATGCCGGCCAAAACAAAGAAAAGATCTCTGGCTAAGGTATAAACAAAGGGTTTCCAGTACATAACCCATGATAACACCCTGTAAACTTATTTTTAAATATATCAGCTTGTACAAATACAACACCCTGTACAACTCCTCTTTTATATACATCAAACTCTTCTTCTCATCAATTCGTCCATTTAAAAACTAAGAAAAAATATGAAGTAAATATTATCTTAAAACTTAAAACAACCATCACTTCAAACCTGAGATCGAGTGGAGACTTCCAACTAGCAAACTCAACCAGATTTCAACGTTGTAAATTCAAAAAGGACTTCAACTTCAACCTGATCAAGTTTTGAATCTGGAAAAATCAAAGCTCGAACCAAATCAAAACAACATACTCTGTTATTCTTTCTTCTCTGGAAAACAGGTGAGCAACTCCTTGTTTTTAGAAGCTTAACCTGTTTTGTTTCTTGATATTTGTGAGTAAACTTTTGAATCTGGATTTAGCTGGTTGTTGTAATAATCATGATAAAGTAAAAGTAATGAAATATTGTATGCATACAGATAGGTATGTATATGAGCATGAGTGAACTACGCCTGTCAGAGAACAGACATGTTCTCAGTTTGAACATAACAGGTTTCCAAACATGTTTTGAAATTAAATTCCCTCTCTTCTGATTATTGTTAAACTTCAGACCTTAAATAAAAGCTGTTAGTTTTAATATGGTTCAAATATAAAAAAATAGATTTAAGTAAAACAAAGGAAGTTTCTCTTGAAAATTTGAAAATACAGACATCACTTAAATTATGTCAAAATTTCAAACATCATAAATCTTAGTTTCAGGTAGACAATCTTAAACGTCATCGAAGATAATGATTTTTGAAAGGAAAATCATGATTTTTAATGAACTAGGGAACGAGAAAATCGAAGTGGAACAATATTTGGGTTTTTGATGAATTCGAGTGATCTCGTCGTTGAGGGACCTCGGGGTTTCGAGTGAAGGTAGAGGAGAGATCAGTGAAGCTTGGAAAAATAGTGTGATCACATAAAGTTCATCGTGGATGAGGCGGCGATCGTTTAATTTTTTTTAACCTAGTTTTGTAAAGCTAAAAATCTTTGATTCGTTCGACGTCTGTAGGCGATCGAGTTCGATGCGATCTTGGGAGGTGGTAAGTGAGATGTTGACGAAGCGATGATAGGAGTTTCGAGTACTCCGATGATCTCGATGACGAGAGCGATGAGTTTTTCCAGGGTCGATGATGTTCCAGTTTCGATCGAAGCACTCGATCTTGATTTGGGTCGAGACAGGCGGAGCTGGGTGGTCGAATCGAAGGTAGAGGTTGTTGGTGACTTGCCGGAAGGAGCGTTGATGGTCGGAAGCCAGTGGGTGAATGTGCACGTACACGTGCACGAGTTGATATGCTGGGTTCGTTCGTTGATTGGGGAAGAAGCATCTTTCTCGGAGTTGACTCGAGGAGTTTTCGTGGTTGTCTCGAAGCAGACGAGGGACGAGTGTTTCTCGTGTCTTTACTCGGGAAGGTCTTGGTTTTACTTGGGTTATTTTTGTTTGAGCTGTTTGAATTGAAATCGGGAAAGTATTCCAGGTTTAAAATCAAAGAAACGAAACAAGTTTTAAAATTTAGAAGAGATGTTTTAATTGTAAATTAACTTTAAAGTCTAAGTTAAATTATTACAAGATTATTAAATAAGGTTTAAATGAGAATTAAAGTGATTAATAAAGATAAAAGGGTTTATCTTTTAGTTAATTAAGATCTTAAGTTATTAATGATTTATAAATTAATATAAGTAATTAAAGAATAATTACTAAATTAATGATTGATTAAAGTTTAATTAAAGATAAATTTATTTAAAGCAATTGATTTGAAGATAATTAATCAAAGATTAATTTATTTAATGTGAGTAGTTAGGGATAATCACTTATTGAAATTTTATTAAGTAAGTGGTAATTAATCAATTAAGGGTTAAATTTATCAATTAAGGATAATTAATTTTAAGAATAGTTTATTAATTATTAATGGTTAGTTAATAAATGATTTAAAGGATAATTAATTATATTGGTTTGTAATTAATTAATGATTAATTAACCCGGATTAGAAATTCATAAGTAATTAATCTAATTTGAATAAATTAGATAATTAACTGACCTTACTTATGAATATTTGGATTTGATTGGATGATTTGAATTGTTTGATATTCTGATCTATGATGCTTTGTGATATATTCTGATTTGTGTGTAATCTTTACTGTAGTTTATTTACCTGAAATTTATATATATATCTGTGATCTGTGAGTAAAAGATAAGCGTTATAGTTTATATCGCTTATCGACTATGTTTCTGTATTCTGATATATGATGATTGTATGATGTTGCACTATTGTGTGAAACCCCTGGACTACACCTTTACACACACAAATATGGATTTCACGTGGAAATCGGTTAAGTCACATATGATTTAAATTTGATGTTTTTGAAATTGAAATTTTTAATTTCAATTGATTTTGAAAATTTGAAATTTGGGTTTGAAGTGAAAAGCTTTTGAAATGGAATTTCAAAGATAAAAGTTATTTTGAATAATTTAATCGAGTCTTGAAAAATTTAAATAATTTGATTTAAATTTGAATTCAAGTTTGGAATTGAATCCTATGATTTGAAACTAGGGATTAAAGATGATATAAATGTGTTTATATAAAGTTAAACCATTTAAGAGTATAATTTTGAGAATTTGGATTTAACCCAAGGATTTCCACTCGTATGAATGAATCAGATTTTCTGAAATGGAACTGTTTGTTTTTAATGATAAAAGCTTTCATATAAGAAATGAAATTCTAATTTAATTAAAGGAATTTCAAGTACGAATTGAAAATTGGTTTTTCCAAGTTATAAATGAATTCTTTTTGGAAAGCTATGAATTGAATCTGTTTATTTTTAACAGATTTAAAAATAATGATTTGTTTAAAACATTTGAAATGGAATTGTTTTGAAAACGGTAAGTTAAATATTTGATTTGAAGATTTAACGAGTTAATCAAATTGAAAGGGAAATTAATTTGGAAAATCTGTGAATGAATCTTTTTTTTAAAAGATTAAAGTGTGGAGATTGTTTAAATCATTGAAGGTTGTTAAAATGAATCTTTTTGTTTAAAGATTTGAAAATGGTAATTTGTTTTAACCATTTGAAAAGAGAAGTTTTGGGTAATAAGTTGTGACTTAATTGAAATCCCATATCCATATGTTTTTAAATATTACGCTCACTATTCGGTTTAGCCGGGAGAGGACCTTTGGGTCGTATAACCCATTCCGAATATGTGATACGTCGTATATGGATAGCATTTGAAGACCGGTGTTGAAGACCGGATATTTTTGAAAACGGAAGGATTACCGTCGAGTTACTCTGCATCGGTTGATCCCCGATATAGAGGTTTTATCATCCTTAGTGACGGGAAGTCCGGACGTGATTGGAAATTATCCAGATTTGCAAGGGCTTCGTGAGAAGTGCCTTCGGTTCTGTTCGATCCCGGAACAGACTTGTATGGATTGTATGTCTGACATTACACTTTGAGATATAAAGCTGATTTCTTTCAAATACATTTCTGTTGGTGGCGGAGAATTTATTCTCTTAGCTTAACACCCTTCTCTGAGACGTACGAGCTCAGAGGTTATGTAATTGAAATTTATCAGCGATATACTCCCAATTTGGTAATGTGGCATGCTGAGTGTTGCTGTGACATGATCAGTGTTTGATCATTTGCGATATGATCATTTGTTTGATCTTATATCTTTGTGATCATAGGTTGATCATTTGTTTGACCCGAAGCATGGCTTTGTGAACAAAGCGTAGCTTTGTGGACGAGACTTCGTCAGGGCCTCACAACCCGGAAATGGTCGAAACAGGAATGTTGCGGCAAGGTTATGAGGGTCGCGCCCTTTAGGGTATGTCATTTCCTTCTGGAAAGGGGTGGTATCATGGTATGGAGCCCAGATACTTACTCATGTGGATACACTTTATTATGTGTGATGTTGGTTTAGAGGCGCCTCAGATAAAGGTCCCAAAGGACCGGGTGATGACATATTCGTGAGTTACCTGTTACAGGGGTAACCCGGCCTTGTTTGCAGAGAGCAGTTTGTCTCTCGGGACGTCCCGCCAGAGGCGATCCCATGCGGCGGAAGGAAGTTCCTTAGCCTGACCATTTGTTGGAAATCCAAAGAAACAATACGTGACGTGTACGGTTTTAGTTGTATTACCTGCTATGGAATGTGGCGGTAACCTGCTATTGAACATAGTAGCTATAGTAGGCATACGATACTGGTCGTATGTTGGCTAAGATCAATATTATACTTTCGAAATGTTTTTTACACACTATGCACTAATAATAATATCAAAAATGATTTGATTTGCGTAGTAAGCATTTTTGACTATCATAAGAAGAAATCTCCTCCAATTCTGCGTTTGCATTGTGTGTGTGGTGGGAGGTCTTATGGTAGTTTCATTTTCCAAAAGCATTGCGGATTTCAATGTTTAAAACCTTTTGTGTTTGTTTAAAGATAAACTGTTTTTGTTGCTCACACCAGTCCCATGACTGATCCGGAGTTTATTGTTCCCTTCCTAAACTCTGGGTGCTCATAATTTTCCACACGAGCAGTCTAGAGTTGGGTTTCTTTTGAGATATTCAGGTTTAGTAGATTATCTGGAGCTAGTTCATTCATCGGAGTTGCTTATCTTGGAGTTGTGGATTCATTCTTGTCTGAAGATCATTTTGGAGTTATCATTTCTATTGATATTGTTCCGCTGCTGGTGTTATCATTTTCTTTTCCGCTGCTATTTCTTGTATCATATCTCTGATGTATATTGATATTCATTGTATCACTCTATTGTATCAGATATTATATATCAATGTATTATTCTTTTCTTCCGCTGTGTTATTTACTTAATTGTGTTATAGCTCCGGCGAATCGGATTTGAACGGTCGAATCTGCGACATTCTAGTACAATGTGAAGTACGAATGTTGATTTTCAAG
Organism: Allium fistulosum; assembly: GCA_030737815.1. Classification (NCBI taxonomy): domain Eukaryota; kingdom Viridiplantae; phylum Streptophyta; class Magnoliopsida; order Asparagales; family Amaryllidaceae; genus Allium; species Allium fistulosum. The sequence goes on from CM060902.1 coordinate 102,462,306, forward strand.
CGGGCAAAACCCGAGTCGTCACAGGATACCTCATGTCGACATGGTGGCCGTTAAATTCAAAAGTTTCAATTTTCAAAAGAAGTGTCTATTCGTTTAAATCTCTTCACGAATGGTTATGACCGTTACTGGTCATTTTCAAAAGAAGTGTCTATTCGATTAAATCTCTTCACGAATGGTTATGACCGTTACTGGTCTATAAATAGCCTTCACAAAAGAATTTTTTAACTAACTATTTTCTTATTTTCTTCACTCCTTCTTCTCCACCAATCCATATTCTAAAATTTTCATATTTTTAAGATCGTGCCGAAATTCTACCGAATTCTCAAGTGAATCAAATTAGAATCTCATTCTTGTTTGGTTCTCTACCCTCTCTCGAAGATCAAAGTGCTATTCAGAGTTATAGGATCAATTTGTAATCAAAAGTTTATCGAGTCTCTCTATAAGGTGTGGTTGTGCCTGGAAATCAATTGGGTAATCTTGTGGCCCGTAAATCAAGAGAGTTTGCCCTGGACTCGTGAGACAGGAGGGTACCTCAAGGCCTTTAGAAATTGAGGATTGTAATCTCGACTTTGGTATAGTAAAAATCTATATGGGGTGTTCTACCTTGGTACAGGACTGGATGTAGGGTAACTCTGAACCAGTATAAAATTCGGTGTGTTCTTTCCTTTTACTGCTTTTTATTTACTTTCTGCATCTGTGTTCGATTCTGTGATTGTTCTGTAATTAAGTTCTGCATTTGTTTGTGTCATAATTTTAATTTAGTCCATATATGTCTTAGAATCCATTAAACACTATTCACCCCCCTCTAGCGTTAAATTACCCTTAAGATCCTTAATCTGCACTCCCTTTCAATTGGTATCAGAGCATTGGTTTTCATAGTTTTCATAATCTGAAACTTGAAAAGTTAAAAATGGAAAAAAAATTATAAAATTATTAACACTATTATCATATGAATATGTCACAGAATCATCATGATATTGTGTTTAAAACTATATTTAGTTATTTTGAAAAGTCATTTGATTCTTTAAAAGGTTATGTTGTTTTGCAGGAGAAGAGTTATGTCTAATGACTGTTGGTTAAAAGATACCAGATAATCATTCATCGATCAAGAAGAACAAATGGATATATAATGGCAATCGACAATGAAATGAGTACCAGATCAATAAAACACTTTTGATTCTCATCTACAACTTGATTTTATACTATACCTCTCTCCATCTGCTTCACAATGTCACTGGTTTCGTACAAATCCGTCAAGAAATGACCAAGTTATGGTCAAATGAAGTTTTGGTGAACAAAGAGAAAAAGAAACCAAACTGTCAATGGTATTCTTCAAATTGCATCCAGATATTTTAGTATTTTGTCCCAACTCCTTTTCCAGATTGTATCTATTGTTTTCATGGTCGTTTTGATGGGTGGATCATCAAATTCCAATCAAAATTGAGTGAAAATATGACAGTTTGAAGTTGGCTATCCAAAACTGAAAACTGTGTACGGGATTTCCTACATTTCTCTTACTGTTCGGCCTCTTGCACCACAATACCATCTAAATTCATCATTAATCTATTACTAGATCGTACCCTTGCCTTCCTCTTCGATTTGCCACTGGTTTCATCCAATTCCATTAAGAAACGAAGGAGATATGCCTCCTAGAAGTTTGATAGTAAATAGAAAAACGGGAAGAAGAAGAGAAAGTTTTATGAAAAGTGGTGACTGTTGGGCCTATTTATAGTGATTGAAGTGTCCATTCATTCAAAATTCAAATTCAAAGTTTTGGTGCCAAGTTGGTCAATATACTAAATCATTTATATCTTTCTCATACGGTCTTCAAATTCAGCAAATGAATATGCTACGATGATCAGAAAAACAAGCCCGTCGCAATAGAACAGATCTCGTCATCAAATTTTGAAAGATATAAATGCGTGGTTGACAAAAATGGAAGAACAACAAAGTTAGAAAGATAGAGGAGTGCAAAAAGAGGTACGCTTTACTATTATTTCATTTTTATAGTTGCATTTAGGAATATATATTTATGCATTTAGTTAGGTATAGAAATTTCTCTTTTATAAGTTTTGATATTTTGATCCATATATCGACACACCATGGCATACATATCGATATACCAGTCTAAATTTTTTAAAAAGCCTTTTAAAATGTGTTACCTTTCAAATAAAATCTTACTACTAATCTATTACAACTATACTAAGTAGAAAAGCATACCCTCATTTGTGATTTCAACTTTTCTAATGTTGTTTTTACTTCTCGTAATCTATTTCTTTTAAGACACTAATTTTATGTCTTTAAGAAATTAATAGAATGAATTTAGAATGTTAGAATAAGGCTCTATTTATAGATTTCTTCATTTAGTAAGATTGCACCACATCACATGAAAATTGTCATATAAATAGATAGTGACATACATGCAAAATGACACGTGTCATTACACTTGTTCTTTAATAAAAGCATTTTTACATGCATAATGCCAAGTGTCTTTACACATGTTTTTTCATTATTTTTCTTTATGTTTTCTATTTACTTTAATTATATTAACTACTATAAAAACATTGGGTCAAAAATCAATTATTTACATGTCAAAATTTAGTCGTAAAATTAGTGCAAAATCATGTTAAAAATAGGCCCAGAACTTTAAATAGCATTTCTGAAATGCTGTATTTGCTTCTGTTAACATTTTTTAACCATTGCAAATTCATTTTATAACATTACTGTGCTAAGAAACGCTGTAGTGTTTTAGAAACTTTTCACATCATTTGTTAAATGCTGCAGTTTCTGTTTTATAATTTTTTTGAATATATTTGACTGCAAAAACATTTTAAGTATTTTGTAAATGCTATCTTTCCTATTTGAAACTTTAAACTATGTAAAAATGATATTTAAATTAAGTATTTTTCTCTATTCTTTTTAGAGTTATTTTCTAACTTATATTAGAATATTTTAAAATTAATTTCATGTTTAAATATATTTTTAATCAATAAACTAAAAATTTTAATGTAAGAGGCCATAATATAACACATGTTTATTTTAGTTTTTCAATCTTTGTTATTTTATTTAATATTTCATTATGATATTTTTTTTAATTTAAAAGGTGTTTAAACATGCTTCTAAATATTTTAATCAATAATAATTTAATATATAGGTTTTAATTAGTAAGTTAAGTATTTTATAAACATGGAAGTTTGGATTCTTAATTTGATTATATAAAGAAATTAAATAAGGAGGGAATTAATTTTTTTAAAAAAAACATATTGATAATATATATATTTTAAATCCGTATTTCTTAGCAATTTGATTTTGATTTTGATATTGAGTTTGATTACTACCTTTCATGAATATGTTATAGTTTTAATATTGTAACGACCTAGTATTTTGGACCATTCAAATCGACAATAAATCCACACATGTCGGACTTGAATAATTCAAAATGATGGATTGTAAATAAAATTTGGCAAAACTCAGCATATACAGTAAATAAAATAATTACAGATCACAGACACAGAGTAATATAACAATAATGCAGCGGAAACAAAAGGATAGTAGTTCATGAAGCTACTATATATATAACAGAGTTAAACAAGATACATCAGAGGTCTCGAATACAATAGATGTTTCAATACAATAATCAAATACCAGATCTGAATACATCACTGGAATCAACAGAATAACTGAAAGCAGGATCGATAGATTGCTGGATCTCCAAGCGAAGCTCCAACTCCAAAGGTGAGTCTCAAATGCTGTATCACTCAGTCTGACCCGAGCGTAAAGCAAAACACAAAACACTCGAGTCAGGATTAACATTCTTATATTCAATAAATCCAACTCAAGTGAAATATCAACTAAAATTCAAGTAACTTAAAGGATGTTGGGATAACCATCCTCTAAGGGCCCGTTAAACTATTTACTATGTAGTAATATACGCTATATACAGTAGTGTCTAAATAAGTAAAGTATAATCATATCGGAAAATAGCGTTAAGGGGATGGAGAACCTTAACGCCGTCGGATCTTAAAATCATAATCGTAGTAAAGCTCGATATGGTAGGTGACACGGCACAACTAGGCAATGTCAGGGTAGATATACCAATTACGCACACGGACTGATGGATACGCATAGCAGCCACTACCGTTCCACCTCGAACAACATTCCCAAATCGGAGGATGGCCATCTAGTCAAATCACAAGTAAGAGTATAATATCGAAGAAATGCGTCCGAGAAGAGGTGCTACCTCACTGGTCCGAGATCGCTCCTGTTTTAGCCACCTTATGCCAACTCACGGGAGTTGGGTCCACGTAACATACCTTAAGAACGCCGCCACCATCCTACTTCATTCTGGAATCTCCACCGCGTACACGGTTGTCAAAGTGGTTTTCGGTATCGACAGAGAGTATGTCCATATCCGATCCCGGTCTCTTTGCCAACCAATCTTTATTATAACACCGTGGTCATTTCAAAATAGTTTATACTTCAAAACCAAAATATCATTATCATTTCAAAACCCAATTTAATACGATAATACGATATCATTTCACTTCAAATATATCCATTTTCAAAATCATATTACTTTCCAAAGTTATAATGCTTTCGAAATCATAGTCTGGAAATCACAGTATATGGAAATCATAACACTTTCCTTTTTAAATAGTTTAGATATTAAAATTTCGTTATAAAATAAAATAGTTTCCTCAATTTCACGAATCGATTCAAATTAACTCGAACTCCAAAAATTTAATTTAATCAAATTTCAAATTATCAGTTTCAACTCGATTCAGCTTCTAAATAAACCCTTTCCAAATTATCGATTTCAAATACATATCTGAACCATAAAATAAGACATTTCAATTTTAATATATTTCAAATCTTTAAATATTCAACATTTCAAAACTAAATTCGATAAATTTTTATACATATCAGATTCACTTTACAATTATTTAGTTTTGAATTAATAACTTCACATTTCCATAACATTTGAGTACAATTTCAATTTACAATTTAAATAACTAAATATCCTTTTTTAAATATTTATACGTTTGAAATATCCATTTAAGTCACCTTTTCAAATTCCAAGTTGTAAATCACTTCTTTAAATTTCAAATTCAATACATTTCAAATCAAACTTATTTAAGTATAATTCTTAAATAAATACAATTTCAATCAAATTTCTAATCATTATAAATTCTATATTTCAAAAATATAGATATTTAATAAATACTTAAACATATTATTTATCAACTTTATTAAATCAACTTTAATGAATCTTTAAAAATCAATATTTATCAAAACCATATATATCTTTACAAAACCAAAGAAATCATTTTCAAAACATTTATATATAGACCAACGGTGCCTGTATATAATTTTCTATCTTATGGTCAAGTGATACGGATATTTATCATTTCAATCCGCAATTTAAAACATATTCGGGTATATATCTTTTCAACCCGAAATCCCAAATTCAATTCAATTGAAAATCGCTTGGGTCTATCATTTCAACCCATAACGATTTCCTCCTATTCTACAGATCGTTCGGGTATGTATCATTTCAACCCATAGTGATTCTATACTAACAGGGAACTTGCAGAGTGATAACAGATATGATAATAATATAACAACAGTAACAGGCATATAACATCAGCATAAATAACAGATAATGGTGTCAGATGTCACAGGTGAACAGATACAGATAATGACATATATAACAATGTAAATAACTAACATCAGCATATTTCAATTGACGTTTCAATTGAAATTAAACTTAATAAATATAAGAATGTTAATCGTGAGTGATTGCTCACCTTTCGAGGCTAGAGGAATTTTATAACGAAGTAGATTACGAATCCAAGCGCGAAATTCCAAAGCAAAGTGAAATGGACACGAATTGACGAACAACTGATCAATAAGAATAGACGAAATCAAATCAGAATTGGATTGATGAAGATAATTGATATAAGTGAATATATATATATATACACACGAAACTTAATCTTTTAAAATTTCAACCACATATTAAATTTTCTTTATATATATAAAAATCATTGTTTTAAATTATAACCCATGAACTAAAATCAAACATGTATACCATATTTAATTTGAAATAAACACACATATATTAAATACTTTGTATATATTATAAATTATATACACTGTATAAACTTTCATACCTATATATGTACATTACATAAAATGCTACAAGCTATAAGAAGAATGATAATAAAACAGAATTGCACACCTATAAATACATAGCTATATTATAATTATATGTTCAAACTAACATCCAAAACTATCAGAAACAATATAAATACCTGAAAACGTCATTACTGTACCAATATATGATGTAAAATACCTATACAACTAATACTATGTAACGACCCGGAAATTTTCGATCCCGAAAATTCCAGATAGTTATGAGAAGAAGAAGAAAGAGATAGAAGAAGAAGAAGAAGATCAGAAACACCAACATCTCACATTCGCAGCGGATAAAAATATAATATCAAATAATAACAGTTTACAAAAGAATAATATTCTGTCGATTACATTTAATATACATCAGAGTTTTACATTTATACGGTCACTGAATATATACAATTATCATGTCTCAGATTAACAATAATATAAATACAGTGGAATATTCTATACGCACATGCCATCCAGCTCTCCTCCTGAGCTCCAGAACGTCCCTACCTGAAAATCTGTAATACTCGGTCTGACCCGAGCATTACATCAAAGTAACACCCGGGTCAGGCTGGAAACCAGCGTGAGTAAACCCAACTAACATGAATACAAAGATACAACTCATATAAACCCGGGGTAATTTATATCAATTTAACAATTGCATAATTTGCTATAGACAACAATTATACCAAACATCAATTCCCAAGTACCAACTTAGTTAAAATAATCCAATCTACTTAAATCATTTCATTCCAGCTTGTTGATTTCACAAATCAACTTAAAAAAAAAGTTCGAAGTGGTTTCGGGTATTAGAAGATACCCGACCCCGGTCTCTTCGAGTCTCATGTCATTCATAATCCAAGTTATCCAAATGAAACACATAACATTTCATCTCAGAGATATCAATCCATTCAAAGCATCCAATACATCTAATCATCCATAAGCAAAGCTTAATCTCATACAAATCAATTCAATTGATTCTAATTGAAATTTCAGACCACAAACATTTAGATTCTTTCATTTAACATTGATTTATTCCAAATCAATTAATCGATCAACTATTCCATATCCCTTCATCCTAATCAATCACCCTGGATTAATTATCTTTCAATTACGTTCAATAATTATCTTTAATTAATTCCACACTATTAATTATTCTTAACCCAAAACCAATAAGTAATCTTAATTACTTCATAAATTAATTTAAACTATCATCAATTACATTAATTCTTGATTCCTTATATAAATAAATTTCCCATGAGTCACTTATTATTGATTAATTAATCAATCGTTACTTACATCATTAATTATATAAATTAAGGATTCCCAATTTTATTTTAATTTATCCCAATCAAATTTAATTACATTAATTATTATCACAGTATTAATCATTCCAATAAATCCCACTCTGTAATTAACTAACTCTTAATTTACATCATTAAATTAATTACTCCTCAATTAACTATCTTAATTAACCCCTTGGTTAAATTCACAAAGAATTTATATTTTATTAATTTCATTTAGTAATTACCTATCAATCCATCCAGTGATTATTCAACCTTAATTACTAAATTAATCTACCCAAATCATTAATTAATTGAATTGATTCGTTATCCACTTAAATTACCCTTCTAATCTAATGAATCACAAATCATTAAGCCTTTACTAACTTTGGAAACATTTTCTTATTTATGATTGAAGTTTAGAACAATCTAGAACCCAATACTTCGAGTCAGACAACAATTAACTCGAGAACTAACCAAACCAAAGTTATCGATCATCAGTTCACAGTGCATATCAAATCAATTCAAACATGCAGCCAAATACATAAATTTAACCCTTTAAATTTAAATAATATCCAACAAAGTGAGAGTTACTCACCTTTGATTCCTTAGATATGCGATTCACCTCATTCTCGACTTGGTTTCCCGGGTTATAACCTCGTCGCCGATCGCTGCCAACCACCAACCCCCATCTCCGCTCGACCCTGCTTCTCCCCATGCTGACGCCTTCGAGCTTCGAGCGAGCATCACCCAAAACGAAGTCGAAACTTCCAAAATCACGAGCCCTAAATCCAGCTGTACTCGAGTCGAACTCAATCATTCTCCCCGAACGCGAGCCCTCCTCCTGATCGCCGCCGCTCTTCCACAAACGCGTGCCTATTGCTTCGCTCGCCGTCGAGCTTCAAACAACTCGCGCTTCGAAACCCTAGTTCCAGTCAACACCCTTCTTGCGACTCCACGCGGCTTCGTGCGTGCGTAGCACCACCTTCCCCACTCGCGACCGCGTCTCCTCCTCTTCGAATTCAAGCTCGCCATTTTTTCGATAGCCGATTCGATTTTGAAAGGAAGGAGGGTCTCAGCTTTAGCTTTAATTGATTTTCGAACGAAAATCGTTCGCCTCTCCCCCTTTCTTTTTATTTTGAACGAAGGCTTCGGCCATTTAATTTCTATTCTTTTTGATTTTTTTTTATTAACCTGGAAGCAAACGGGGAAGATATTTCCTACAAGTGACTTCGGTTGCAAGCTAGAGTGAAATCACGTGAGTCGGGTGATGCAATTTAGACCTTTAATTGATTTTATATAATCGAATATTGAAAATATCTCATTTAGAATTCTCGAAATCTCGAACTCCGAATCAGACATGCTGACAAGCGTTCATAAGGTTTTACCCGTATTCCGAACACAAAGGAACGTGTTTCGGAAGCTAATACAATCATATGTGCGAGTTACAGAAGTAAATGATCAATTTTAAATTAAATCGATTAAAATAGTTTCTAAGCGTTTAGAGCTGCCAGGGTCAAACGACAACTCCAATTGCCACGAAAATTGAAATCCGATAATAACTAACTATTACGGATCCAATGGAACTGGTTTCGTTAAATTCCGAGACTATGCCTCGAAAGGCTATTTTGAAATTCAATTTAAACGATATATTTTTAAAATTGAACAAATCACCTTTAAATTGAATTTCAACCATCCTATTATCTTCAGTATTCACCATTATAAATTTATAAGTCTTCAAATTATTTAAACAGGCTTAGAAATTTCAAATTCGACAATTTACCCAATTTCAATTATTAAATTCAATATTTAATTATCAAGTAAATATTAATATTCGAAATTCAATTTTAAAATTAACTTTTAAATATTTAAAATCAATTTATTATTCCAATTTAAATTGTTAGAAATTTCGGGTCGTCACATTCCTCCCCCCTTAAAAGAATTTCATCCCCGAAATTACTAGTTAGGAAGAATGGACCAATACCCGTTTACCTTTCCCCCTAAAACCAACAGTTCGACATCTTACCAACTATCTTTTATAAAAGCCCTTATCATTCCTACTAACTTCCAAAACTCTCCCACAGTTCCCAATCAATACCCTTTTATCACTCATTCAAATTTAAATTTAAATCTAATTTTGAATTATCAAAATTTTCTCAAAATTTTTTCTAACTCTCTAAATTTTCGAAAATTTTTGCCAGCGTCTCTTTTGCGCAGCTAGCTCGGTACAACTACAAAAGGCCTCTACAGGCTCCCAAATTCTCAAAAAGAAAACAAAACGCCAAGTGGCTAGCTCAAAAACCCAATTCAATTTCATACAGAAATTAAATACTAACCTTTTAGTCGGGCAATTCAAATTTATCTTTTGGAATCAAATCCAATTTCTTTTCCCTTTAATGCCTGCATATCCCACTTAGCAACAATATCCAATTGTAACTTTACAAATCATTTTATACCATTCCTTACAAGAGTTTTCGTATCTACTTCTATCAACTTGTTTCTCCCGTTTCCATATGATTTCAATTTGTCCTCAATTCTAAATATTGAATTTTATCCTCCATTGATATCTAATTCATATTAGTTTCATTTACTAATCTATTTAATTCTAATCTGTCATTAACATAATTTTTTCCAAAAATTTCTAACTCTCAAAATTTTCAGAAAATTTTGGCAGAGTCTCCTTTGTACGGAGGAGCTTCTACGATATCGCAGGATGCACAAATATATATATACATCGGCCTCAGGCTGGAAATCACAATATATATCAATATATGCAGTTCATATTTCCTATTTTGAATTCTTTTTTGTAGGCATACCTTTATTTAGCATTTTTAAAGCAAGCGGCTTATTATTTAGCAATTATCGCATCCAAATCCAGCCAAACGGCCTTCCAGTACCTGTACTATCTCAATTTAAACATATAAGCACCATATACATATAAAGTTTATAACATAACCCTTACTTAAACAACTATAACACTTTAATACTAAAAGAAATGCATTCAAATTAATTCACACGAGCAATTTATACGTTTTCAAACCTAATTCAATTGCTTACCCCCAATCTATATACCATTTTCCCAGTTTAATTTTTTACAACTCCATTTCTTATATTCCATTGATTTTTAATCCAAACAAGCTCACATTCACTTCAAACGATTCAAAAATTAATCATATTTGCATCCACTAATTCATAGAATTTAATTAAATCTCGTTTATAACAAATGACGCTCATTTTTACGCAAATTTATGATATCCATGTGAATAAATAATTACTTAAGTGTTATAACCCATTTAAATTGATTCCGACTTAATTTATTTAATTCCATTCCATTTTAATTTATTCACAACCATTTTATATAGCTCACCACATTCCATTCTTGAATACTACTAGTCATTCCCAAATTAATTCAATCTAAGCTTTTATTTAATGGCTTTTACCCTTATTCGAAGCCAAGCTATCATAAATTGTAAACTTAAGTTAATTTACTTTAATTTATTCCAACATCAATCTTAAGTTTACTTCTATTTGATTCTCATTTAATCAAATCTCATTAAATTTAATCAGACCATCCGCTTAAATTTTGTTTTAATTCACTTCTCAATTCATTCGCGAATTCATTTTATTTATACAAAGCCATTCTCAATTTATTTCTATTTATCTCTATTTATTTGGCTTTGTTTGCAATTCAAACCATTTATATTATAATTTATTATCAAATCTAAGTCGAATTTTATTTACCATTCGAAGTTATTTTCAAACTCCATTATTAACTCAACATACTCTTCCCATTGATTATTTAGTTAATTAGCTTACTCCCAATTTTCATTACAAAGGAAATTACTTCATTAAATTTCCCGGAGTTCAAATTTGTTTTTATAATTCAAATTTGAAGTTTCTTTCATTTCCCAAAAAATCCAACACTTTTATTTTAAAATTTAGAAATGCTTTTGAATTCAAATAATATTATTAAAATAGCTTTTTATAAAAAATACTTTTTATAACTCGATGTCTCAACCAGTCCATCCTTGTTCTCACAGAAATTCAGTCATACGTTGATCAGGCGTAGGACTGAAAATCTATAAGTACTTAGCAGACTCATTTTCGACATCTAGTGAAAATACTTCGAAAGTAATTTAACTTGAAAATATCGAAAATAGTTTTTGAAAACAGTTTACTGAAAATATCTTTGGTGAGAATGCTCTGGAAATCATCACACCCATCTATGGTCACAGTTACATCCAGGGTTACGTTGCCGTCGCAGCAAAAGTCCATGTAACTGATTACACCATAGAACCCACGACAGATCGCAGTTACATCCAGGGTTACGTTGTCGTCGCAGCAAAAGTCCATGTAACTGATTACACCATAGAACCCACGACAGATCGCAGTTACATCCAGGGTTACGTTGCCGTCGCAGCAAAAGTCCATGTAACTGCAGGCTCTCAGCGGCCTCACGATTACGCTGTCGAAATGAAACTTCTCCACTCCTACATAGGTCGCAGTCTACCGATGTAAAATCAAACATAGACTGTTGGCTCTCAGCGGCACACACGACTTTCGCTATGTTACCATAGTGTCATAGTCTACCGATATAAAATCAAACGCAGACTGCTGGCTCCCAGCGGCACACACGACTTTCGCTATGGTACACTACTCATAATCCTCAGGAACTAGTTTTGTCCGGACTCCTCACAGGATCAACTTTAGAACCTCCCCCTTAGAGGCTCAAGGCAGTACCACCCAGTGGCACTCCTGAGAAGCTCATTTCAAGGGAGCGCCTTTTTCCCCAGAGCCAATCTCAAAACACTTTATACTATACACATATAGTATTTTCAAATCATACACCTAGTATGAATTTCACATAGGTACCTTTACACAAAATCGATTCCCAAAATCGATAATTCACAAATCAGGCTTTTCCAAATTCCAATATTGATTTTACCCAAAATCAAAAGCCTTTCAAATTCACAGGTTCCCAAAACCTTTTCCAAAATTCTCATAAGATCCTTTATATATATACAGATATATATAATTTTTAAAACTTTGGATCATTTTCAAGCTTGTATAAAACTCCTTTTATACTTCAAACACTTTCAAAAATCCTTTTCTATTTACATTCACTTGAATTTCCATTCACATACTCACAATTGCTTTAATTTCATGGGATTATCACTTCAATCCTTATCTCAATTGAGTATTTAACCAATAACAGTTTGAACTCCGACCGGTTTATATTTAGAAAATAGCTTGAAAATTTTAAAACAGATAAGTAGTTGAAAATAATTATTAGTTTGTAAAATAGCCATAAAATAATTAACTAGTTGCAAAATAATTAGAAAATAGTTAAATAGTTATAGAAATTTTAGATAATTGCAAAATAGTCGTAAAATAGTAATTAATTTATAAACCAGTTGAAAAATAGTAATTAGTTTAGAAACAGTTGAAAAATGGTTAAATAGCTCCAAAAATAATTGTAAAACAAGTATAAAATAATTTGTCTTAAGGAAGAAAGGTTGTATATATTTAATAGCTTGGAAAAATGAATTTATATTAAACAATTTATACTGAAGATAGTCCAGAGTCAAAACTGTCCACTTTCCCATCAATTCAATTTAAATTTCCACTTCCATTTAAATTGACCCAATTCCAATTTAAATACTCCAATTTCCATTGGACTTGATTCATTCCCAATTCAACTTTAATTAATTCTCAAATTTCTTTCAAATTTCAAATCGAATTCCATTTGATTTTTACTTACTCGACTTTATTTATAACTTCAATTTTACAACTTCTATTTATAATCAATTTCATTCACATTTTACTTTTAACTCGGAATTATACATTTTAATTAGCCAATATATTTTTATTATTCCATAAACATTTTAATCAAGATTCCAGAGTTTAAACAAATTTCCAAAATTTCAGTATCACCTTAAAATTCAACTATATCCAAAATTCTTTGGCAAATTCAATTGTCCCTTTTGAATTTTAAAACCAAACCCAGTTCACGAAAATTCCAATTTAAATCAATTTGTTAGCAATTTCTCTTCTAAAAACTCGAAAATGAACATCGACGATGCTGCAGTCATCACCGACGTTATTTTCCAGTGACCAAAAAGAGTTCAATGCTTTTATCTCACTAAAAGCATTCCCAAATATTTTTAATTTCAAATCTCCCGGATTGCAAATTCAACACAAAAATATTTTTGAAATAATACTATTATTTCTCCAAAACCTTTGGAAACCACCTTCAATCCAAGGAATTTTAAATTTTCCCAAAAATCTTCAAATCCCCAATCCATCCAATTCATATTTAAACATTACTCTGGAATTTTCATCTTACTTTATTTTCAAATATTCTCTGGAATTCTATTTCAAATTATAATCCCATTTATTTCAATTTATAAATTACATTTACTATCTATATTTCAAATTCCAATCAATTTGGACTGATACCACCCACTTCAGTTCCAATCACTTCAATTTAATCCAATTCAAATTGTCCATTTGAATTTTTAAACTTATCCATCTTCAATCACAAATCCAATTAATTCCAACCGGATTCAATTTAAATGAATTCAATTCCAACTTCAAATTTTAACCTTCTCGAATTATATAAATTCGAGTTAAATTCTCAAAGATTGGTTTAACTTTTTAAACCAAATTAACCTTGTTCATTCAAAGTTTTTAAACAATTTAATTTCTGAGTTCTAATTCTAGAATTCCAATTTAATCAATTTAAATCTTAATTTGGTTGTATTTTCTGTTACCACTTAATTTAATTTCAATTTCAAGTTTTCAATTAGGTTGTATTTTATATTACTTCTTAATTTAATTTCAATTTAACAACCAATCACCTAAATATTTATTGGAAGGAAATATTGCTTTATATATCAAAATATATTTTTATATAAAATCATTCAAAACCTTTATATAAGAAAATAACAAGTACGCTCTCATATAAATATATTCAACTCATTCTAGAGTACTACAGACTATATTAAATGAGTAATTCCCACCAGAGCCAAGGTTCTCGCTAATCCTTTCAGCTCTGATACCAAATGTAACGACCCGGAAATTTTCGATCCCGAAAATTCCAGATAGTTATGAGAAGAAGAAGAAAGAGATAGAAGAAGAAGAAGATCAGAAACACCAACATCTCACATTCGCAGCGGATCAAAATATAATATCAAATAATAACAGTTTACAAAAGAATAATATTCTGTCGATTACATTTAATATACATCAGAGTTTTACATTTATACGGTCACTGAATATATACAATTACCATGTCTCAGATTAACAATAATATAAATACAGTGGAATATTCTATACGCACATGCCATCCAGCTCTCCTCCTGAGCTCCAGAACGTCCCTACCTGAAAATCTGTAATACTCGGTCTGACCCGAGCATTACATCAAAGTAACACCCGGGTCAGGCTGGAAACCAGCGTGAGTAAACCCAACTAACATGAATACAAAGATACAACTCATATAAACCCGGGGTAATTTATATCAATTTAACAATTGCACAATTTGCTATAGACAACACTTATACCAAACATCAATTCCCAAGTACCAACTTAGTTAAAATAATCCAATCTACTTAAATCATTTCATTCCAGCTTGTTGATTTCACAAATCAACTTAAAAAAAAAGTTCGAAGTGGTTTCGGGTATTATGAGATACCCGACCCCGGTCTCTTCGTGTCTCATGTCATTCATAATCCAAGTTATCCAAATGAAACACATAACATTTCATCTCAGAGATATCAATCCATTCAAAGCATCCAATACATCTAATCATCCATAAGCAAAGCTTAATCTCATACAAATCAATTCAATTGATTCTAATTGAAATTTCAGACCACAAACATTTAGATTCTTTCATTTAACATTGATTTATTCCAAATCAATTAATCGATCAACTATTCCATATCCCTTCATCCTAATCAATCACCCTGGATTAATTATCTTTCAATTACGTTCAATAATTATCTTTAATTAATTCCACACTATTAATTATTCTTAACCCAAAACCAATAAGTAATCTTAATTACTTCATAAATTAATTTAAACTATCATCAATTACATTAATTCTTGATTCCTTATATAAATAAATTTCCCATGAGTCACTTATTATTGATTAATTAATCAATCGTTACTTACATCATTAATTATATAAATTAAGGATTCCCAATTTTATTTTAATTTATCCCAATCAAATTTAATTACATTAATTATTATCACAGTATTAATCATTCCAATAAATCCCACTCTGTAATTAACTAACTCTTAATTTACATCATTAAATTAATTACTCCTCAATTAACTATCTTAATTAACCCCTTGGTTAAATTCACAAAGAATTTATATTTTATTAATTTCATTTAGTAATTACCTATCAATCCATCCAGTGATTATTCAACCTTAATTACTAAATTAATCTACCCAAATCATTAATTAATTGAATTGATTCGTTATCCACTTAAATTACCCTTCTAATCTAATGAATCACAAATCATTAAGCCTTTACTAACTTTGGAAACATTTTCTTATTTATGATTGAAGTTTAGAACAATCTAGAACCCAATACTTCGAGTCAGACAACAATTAACTCAAGAACTAACCAAACCAAAGTTATCGATCATCAGTTCACAGTGCATATCAAATCAATTCAAACATGCAGACAAATACATAAATTTAACCCTTTAAATTTAAATAATATCCAACAAAGTGTAACGCCCCACTCTGAGACCCACTGTAACAAAGAGTATTACGGGAGTAATACTGTCTGTTAAAGCGGAGAATAGAGTATAGTGGAAGCGACCATCTATAATCAAGCTATAACTATCTACCGAATACGTCGAAAGGTGGAATCTATTTAAATTTTTCTCAATCAGGTGGTTCGACATATTCGGTAAATACTTATAACGAAATTACAAATGGCTAAAGATCTATCAGGACAAAGCATAATAATAAATGATGAAAACATCACAGAACAGAATCACATAACAGATATAAAATCCTAGAACAATACATCATCAATACAGATCCAAATATCATAAGTGGGTACAAAGCCACTGCTCACACATGTGAGTCAAAAATATGTACATATTTTTGACTCACATGTGTGAGCAGTGGCTTTGTACCCACTTATGATATTTGGATCTGTATTGATGATGTATTGTTCTGGGATTTTATATCTGTTATGTGATTCTGTTCTGTGATGTTTTCATCATTTATTATTATGCTTTGTCCTGATAGATCTTTAGCCATTTGTAATTTCGTTATAAGTATTTACCGAATATGTCGAACCACCTGATTGAGAAAAATTTAAATAGATTCCACCTTTCGACGTATTCGGTAGATAGTTATAGCTTGATTATAGATGGTCGCTTCCACTATACTCTATTCTCCGCTTTAACAGACAGTATTACTCCCGTAATACTCTTTGTTACAGTGGGTCTCAGAGTGGGGCGTTACAGTTTGGTATCAGAGCCTGGTTCAGGAATAATGATAATAAACACAGAACAGTAACACTTAGTACAATACATCCTAGTATGATTCTAATATTACAAAGCCCTTTCCTCATGACATTGGATAGATAAGTTAGGAATATGTTTAGGAATACATTTATATTCCGTAGTATTCCATTTGAATTATCTATCTTTGAATCGTGCTTAACTCGCATCTTCATCTCAGCCTCGAGGTACGCATCCTTCCATTCTCGAAGGTTCTATTTTATTTCACGATCAATCTTTTAGAGTTTTTTTGATACGGTTGTCTCTCGCTCATTCGTATCAAAGGAACTAGTTGATACTTTATCTTTGGATGTTACTTGTATGGTTTCTTCATGAAGGATTGTGAATCCCATTGGTGGATCCACGACCCTTAGCTTGCTCTGTGAGAATATAAATATTGATCTTTGTGAATTTTCTTTCCGTGTGAATCTGCACGTTGTGGATTAGATGTTATAGACAATTTCTATATTTAAGGAATTGCGGGGACGCAATTTTCTTAAGGGGGGGAGTCTGTAACAACCCTGAGATTGCAATTACCGAATAATAAATTAAAATTATGATTTTATGTTGAAAAGGGAGCTAAACAAAAAATTTGGGGATTTAAATTTGCAATTGGTTTGCAAATTAAAGTATTTTGGGTTTAAAATGGGAAAATTAATATTTTTGGAATTTAATATTTAAAAGGGGAATTTTTAAATGTGATAATGGGTTTAATTGGCTAATGAGACAATTTTATGGTTTTGATTAAAACTAGGTTACTACTTAGGATTTTTGTTCAAATGATAACATTATAAAATTTTCTTTTAAATTTACTTATGTACTTAAGTAATTGAACTAAGCCTTATTGGGTTGTAAAACTCTCATAACAAACCCATTAGCCTAACCCACTCTATATAATATCTTAAACCCATTTCATAACCCTAACCCTCATCCTCTTCATAAATTCCTAAACCTAAACCTAAGCAAAATTAATGGCCTCCATTTAGAAGCTCCATCTCCATCTCTTCATAATTAGACTTGTTTAATCCTAGCAAGGTAATGCAATCCTAGGCCTAATCACCTTCTAATCTTTATTTTAATCTTTGAAATCTCTTTGTAATCCTTGGTTTTGTTCTCTTTTTAATTTTGAAGCTCTCTAATCCACATCCTCTTTGCTTTGGAAAGTTGCACTTGAATTGTTTGCTTATTTGCTTGATTGGTAGAGGTAATTACTATTGATTAGTAATTATGCTAGTTGTAATATTGGTAATTACTATTGATTAATCATTATTGCTAGTAGTGATTATTGCTAGTTAATTTTGGTGAAAATTTTGATGCCAAAAACTGAAAAAAAAACCACCCCAAAACCTCAAAAACAACAAAAAAATTGTTGGCTGGAATGTTTCAGCCTGAAACAGGCTGAAACAGTGCACTGTGTGCACCAGGACAGGCCTGGGCTGCACCCTGGCTGCTGCCCAGGCACTGTAGGCTAGCCCAGCTGGGCTAGCCAGAGGCAGGCCAGCGCTGGATGGGCTGGCCGCACTTCAAACCCCCCAGCCCGCCTGGGCTGGGGGTTTACACTGCCTCCCCAGCCCGGGCGGGCTGGGGAAGCAGGGACGCGGGCCGAAGCCCTCGCCCCAACCCCAGCCCAGGCGGGCTGGGGATTATAGTATTACCCCCAGCCCGCCTGGGCTGGGGGATAGTGGACGCGGGCCGAAGCCCGCGTCCCCTTTCCCCAGCCCAGGCGGGCTGGGGAGGGAATTATTTTCCCCAGCCCGCCTGGGCTGAGGAAATAAGGACGCGGGCCGAAGCCCGCGTCCCCTTTCCCCAGCCCAGGCGGGCTGGGGAGGGAATTATTTTCCCCAGCCCGCCTGGGCTGGGGAAATAAGGACGCGGGCCGAAGCCCACGTCCCCTTTCCCCAGCCCAGGCGGGCTGGGGAGGGAATTATTTTCCCCAGCCCGCCTGGGCTGGGGAAATAAGGACGCGGGCCGAAGCCCGCGTCCCCTTTCCCCAGCCCAGGCGAGCTGGGCCAGCCCGCGTGGGCTGGGATTTAATTCCCAGCCCAGGCGGGCTGGGGTGGAGAAAAAATCTCCCTAGCCCGAGCGGGCTGGGGCAGGCTGACGCGGGCCGAAGCCCGCGTCTAAGAAAAGAAAAAAAAAAAAAACCAAAATCAAATATCATCTCTGTTTCCAGCTTTTGAGCGCCAATTCGCGATGCCGTCACGTTCGCATCGGAAGTCGGAATTCGACGTTTTTGGTCTCGTTGGAAAGGTGGAGTTTCGAACTCCATCTCTGTAAATTTTGGGCATCATCGGCATTCGTTTGGTACTTCGAATTTCGTGTCGAAGTTGAACTCTGGTCGCTGTTGGTAAACAGTGTGAATCTTGTTCTGGGTCCAACTTTGAGACGTCGCTGCCACTTCGTCTCAACTCGGAATCCAGAAATTCTTTTTGCATATTAAATTAGGGATGTTGGACTACATGCCTGAAAATTTTCATGACATTTGGACACAGTTTGTTGGTCCAAATAAATTATCGAACTTGAGTTCACAGCTGTTTTTGAATGTTTACAAACACTTGGAATATTTTTGATGATTTTCTGGTTTTCATTGATTTCTTTGAGATTTGTCTCTAGATTTCGTACACGGGTTTTATGAATCATTTTCAAAAGATTTTTCACTCCTAAATGGCTTTTGAAAATTATTATATAATATTATTTTAATTATTAAATTAATTACTCCATAATAGGAGACCTTTCAAAAGACCGTTTTAAAAGTGATTCCGAAAATCAATTATAAATCCGTTTTACACCATTATTTTCTATAATAAAAATCTCACACTCACTTTTAGCACGTCGAGCGAAGTGGAAAGGTGCTTAAACGGTTAGGAAATCTCCGGCCTATGGAAACCGTGTGTATTTTCTTTCCGGTTAATCCCCGACCTATTCGATTGATCGTTTTGACCTTTGGGTCTAGTTTACCGATGATATGAGGTAGACTTTTTATTGTTTGGAGTGTGAGCTTGCTATTGGTTAGGAAACCGTTTAGTGCGAACGTGGGGTATGGGACTCATTGTTAACACTTTGCGGGTTCCTCTCCAAGAAGTTAGTGACACATTAGCCTCTGGGCGGCCAGTACTGGACCTCTGGGTCACCACGCCTCTGGGCAACCGTCTCTGGACACCTGCTCTATGGAGCAGTTTATTTTTCGGCGTGTGCCTCTGGGCCTTTATCCTTCTGGGAAGGATCTCGCCGTCTCGCGCGTTTCGCATCGGTGCGAGTGATCGATCACAACTCTACAGTACTTGGCAACAACGACTCTGGTCGGTGCACGTGCAAAACTTATATTATCTGATGATTTTTATATCCATTCGAGTACCGCCATTCGGCGTTGGTTCTATGGAACCATACGATGTAAGTGCGATTACCTTGTGGATTCACAGTGTCTCTGGACACTGCTTTTTAGTGTTTGATTTCATTGATTTTTCAGTATATCCCCATTGCTTTTTGGAGCATCGATCTTTGCTTGGGCATTGATTACAGACTCTGGTCACTCTTGGGATTATTTCCTATGGGCATCTTTTTATAGCTTTGGCTACGCCGATGATATGAGGCGATTTTATTAATTCTACACTTTGGTGTTGATTTCTCTTTGGAGATTTTTATTGTTTATTGATGATTAGGGATCGTCATTATATTCATGTGGTTCATAATATACTTCTCTTTGGATAAGTACTATTTTACTTATGTACCGCATTATTATATATCTCAGTTATTACTGATTGTTTAGCTAGCCTGACCCGAGTGTTTTCGCTCGGGTCAGACCGAGTTGTTTCAGGTTAGGTCTCTGGACTTAGCTTCTGTGCTTCCGCTTGGACATTATCTGCTATGCTGATAGATAGCGCTTTTATTTGTCCACTATTCCGCTACTCTCTTATTATTCAGACTTTGATATGTACATATTTTTGACTCACATGTGTGAGCAGTGGCTTTGTACCCACTTATGATATTTGGATCTGTATTGATGATGTATTGTTCTGGGATTTTATATCTGTTATGTGATTCTGTTCTGTGATGTTTTTATCATTTATTATTATGCTTTGTCCTGATAGATCTTTAGCCATTTGTAATTTCGTTATAAGTATTTACCGAATATGTCGAACCACCTTATTGAGAAAAATTTAAATAGATTCCACATTTCGATGTATTCGGTAGATAGTTATAGCTTGATTATAGATGGTCGCTTCCACTATACTCTATTCTCCGCTTTAACAGACAGTATTACTCCCGTAATAATCTTTGTTACAGTGGGTCTCAGAGTGGGGCGTTACACAAAGTGAGAGTTACTCACCTTTGATTCCTTAGATATGCGATTCACCTCATTCTCGACTTGGTTTCCCGGGTTATAACCTCGTCGCCGATCGCTGCCAACCTCCAACCCCCATCTCCGCTCGACCCTGCTTCTCCCCATGCTGACGCCTTCGAGCTTCGAGCGAGCATCACCCAAAACGAAGTCGAAAATTCCAAAATCACGAGCCCTAAATCCAGCTGTACTCGAGTCGAACTCAATCATTCTCCCCGAACGCGAGCCCTCCTCCTGATCGCCGCCGCTCTTCCACAAACGCGTGCCTATTGCTTCGCTCGCCGTCGAGCTTCAAACAACTCGCGCTTCGAAACCCTAGTTCCAGTCAACACCCTTCTTGCGACTCCACGCGGCTTCGTGCGTGCGTAGCACCACCTTCCCCACTCGCGACCGCGTCTCCTCCTCTTCGAATTCAAGCTCGCCATTTTTTCGATAGCCGATTCGATTTTGAAAGGAAGGAGGGTCTCAGCTTTAGCTTTAATTGATTTTCGAACGAAAATCGTTCGCCTCTCCCCCTTTCTTTTTATTTTGAACGAAGGCTTCGGCCATTTAATTTCTATTCTTTTCGATTTTTTTTATTAACCTGGAAGCAAACGGGGAAGATATTTCCTACAAGTGACTTCGGTTGCAAGCTAGAGTGAAATCACGTGAGTAGGGTGATGCAATTTAGACCTTTAATTGATTTTATATAATCGAATATTGAAAATATCTCGTTTAGAATTCTCGAAATCTCTAACTCCGAATCAGACATGCTGACAAGCGTTCATAAGGTTTTACCCGTATTCCAAACACAAAGGAACATGTTTCGGAAGCTAATACAATCATATGTGCGAGTTACAGAAGTAAATGATCAATTTTAAATTAAATCGATTAAAATAGTTTCTAAGCGTTTAGAGCTGCCAGGGTCAAACGACAACTCCAATTGCCACGAAAATTGAAATCCGATAATAACTAACTATTACGGATCCAATAGAACTGGTTTCGTTAAATTCCGAGACTATGCCTCGAAAGGCTATTTTGAAATTCAATTTAAACGATATATTTTTAAAATTGAACAAATCACCTTTAAATTGAATTTCAACCATCCTATTATCTTCAGTATTCACCATTATAAATTTATAAGTCTTCAAATTATTTAAACAGGCTTAGAAATTTCAAATTCGACAATTTACCCAATTTCAATTATTAAATTCAATATTTAATTATCAAGTAAATATTAATATTCGAAATTCAATTTTAAAATTAACTTTTAAATATTTAAAATCAATTTATTATTCCAATTTAAATTGTTAGAAATTTTGGGTCGTCACATACTATATATAGTACTGACTATAATATACAAATACTTACACACATATTATATAACAGATTATAATATACCAGTATATAAACTTTATATATAAACTTCTATATTTAAGCAATTATAAACTTACACTGTAAAACTTGTAAGCAAATATACATATATGATATTATTCAGTGAACCAACATAATATATAGAAATCATTATATATATACAGCAGCCTGCATACCATTTATAAATTGTATACCTTATAGCTTGATAAATTTATAACAATATATACTTTAAGCTTAAAACTCTTATATGTATAAACTAGGATTTAGTAGACAAAATATATGTAAAATACTGTAACATATTATATTATTTTTAAAACCCAATACTTATCTACATACCTATATAAACAAATCTATGAACAAAAAATTAAGACAATATAGATCTTGTATAAACTCAAGTATACTTGTATAAATATGTATATACATCATCAATATAACACGTACAGCAGTATATATGTATAAAGTAAGCTATTATAAATATTCTTCATTGAAAACTCCACAGACTAATATGCATAACTTAGTTTATAAAAATATATCTAACTAGCAGGCCATAATATAACTTACATAATAATATATCAACAAATTCTCGTATATACTTAGATATGTATATAATATTTTCGAAATCATGTATATAATATAATATATCAACAGACACGTATTGGAACAGATGCTTTTATATTTTTTTATAACCTATATACATCTACTGAAAAGAAGAAGTCTATTCAAAACATTATAAAAGTATACATACAACAGGCGAATATATGTTGAATAGCTATACAAACTTTACTTCATATGAGGCATATATAGGTAATCAAATAGCTGTATATATATAACTATGGATTTGTACATTAGCTTGTATACAAAGTAACTATTATAACTTTATACTTTTTTTTAAAACTCAACAAACTAAACTAAAATATGGTATACTTCAATATAATAGAACATAATCCAACATATAAAATATCCATACCATACCTTAAAAGAAGGGCTCGATGAAACAGCGTTTGTGAGGGAGGAGGCGCGAGTGGAGCTTTTTCGGTCAGTGGAGGCGAAATGGTGGCGAAGTGATTGGTTTTGGCGAATGACAGGGAGGCCGAAGTGTGTTTGCTGCGAACAGGGTGGTCGAGTGCTAGGGGAGCTGGGCAGGCACGCGGGTTCGTTCGCATGGAGGTGGTCAGGTGATAGAGCTGGGGTCGTGTTGGTGGCGAATGGGTTCGGTGGGGTAGTGGTTGGTCTCGTGGTGGGTGCTGGGTGGGTGGTGATGGTCTGGTGGTTGCTGTGGTGTCGGCATGGAGGCAGATGGCAGGGGTTCGGCTGGTTGGCACGGTCTGGTGGAGGAAGCTTGTGCTCGGATGAGGATGTATAAATTGAGGAGGAGGAAAAATTGATGGATGACTTTTGCAAATAGGCAGATTTTGTTGAAAAGAAGAACAAGTGAGGAGATGTAAAGGTTTACAAAAGAAATAGACAGTGGAGGAAATGGACAGCCAAGCACGTTTTCTTGAGCAACGAAAAAATCAAAGATCCAAAAAAAAGGAACAGAAGAGAAAAATGAACCGGTAAACATTGAATATGTAGAAATAGCAACCGTAAAAGAATAGCAAAAGTCCCAGAGCTATATTCAAGAAATATTAAAATTATGCCACGGTAGTTAATGAAGAGGATATATGAAAAGGTCATATGGAACCCAATACACTTAAATAACGAACCGTATAGCAGCTAACAGTTTACGAATTTCGCAGCATTCTGGGGTACAAAACAGAGGTGAGTATACTGCAGAGATCAGCACGACAGGACGATCAAAACGATACACAGATATCAATGGTACGATCATTTAGTCAAAAAAATAGATATCGGCACGAAAATGCTGCTATTTTGTCGAAATTAAGATCGACGGAGCAATAGATGTCCAAATTTGATGAAACGAAAGATGACGTCTCACTTAGAAGATGATTTACTAATTTTCTATGTAAAAATATTCAGGTTTGTAAAACATTTTATTATCATCAATTTTAACTGATTAAATTGAAGTAAATTTACGCGCGAAATAAATTTTCATATTTTCGGACGAAAATTTACCAGTTGCTATGTTTAATTAGACGCATTCCAAATATTAAATTTATATTTCAAAATTTTATTGTTTAATATTTCACAAAGTTCAATTAATTAAATAAATAAACAACTGAAATTTGTGGGTCGTTACACTCTCCCCCACTCAAAACTTTTCGTCCTCGAAAAGGAAGGAGGTAGGAGAATAGAAACAACCAGAAAGCAAAATAGATTTAAAACAGGACATAATAATTAATTTAAACCACAGATTTCGAATTTAATCAATTAACAATTTGGTTTAATCCACTTGGTTTCTTCTTAAGTTAAATCAATCTATCTATTTCTCAATTCATTATCGTATTATCTAGTCATCCACAATTAAAATTTCTAAATCATCAATTTGTATAATCATTTATTATACTCATATTTTATTCAACAAATTTAATTCTTATATTCCAAATTATTATTAAGTTTTATTCCACTTAATATGTCCTATCACATATATTTAAACCATATAAATTAATTTAAACCATATAATTTCAGTTTAAATCAATTTAAATTCAATAATTGATTTTAAATTCAAGGTATTTCCATACTTAAATCAAATTTCAATTTATTAATTCCTTCAAAACAAGTTTATTTGTCTCATCTAATATTTAATTAACTTATTATTCTGCTTATCTCTATTAACATCTTTATAATAAAATTTAAGTGTATAACATTTATTATAACACTCAAATCTTTCCTTATAAAGTCATTTTATATTGTATATTATCCAATTACATTTTTAACTTCTGAAAATTTTAGGTAAGTTATGTTGAGATGTAGTTGAGTATTATACAAATAAGATTTTACAAATTCAGTTATTCCCAGTTAACTATTTATCCAAGAATTTGACTTTAGTTTATAATTGAAATCATCTTTAATCTAAAATTTAAGAATTTAAATCTCCGATTTACTTCAAACAATTTAGAGATATATATAATATATTTATATAAAATTAAATTTTAAAATAAGGTACATATATATATATATAAATCAAATTATACTGAAGAAATTCAAATCAAAAGTTTTTTTTTCAAAACAAAACCGTAGCAAAGCTATAAAATAGTTTCTTCTCTTCGAAACTCGAAAATGAATGTCGATGATGCGGCCGTCATCACCGAAATTATTTTCCAGCGACAAAGAGAAGAGTACTGATTTAAACATTTAAAATTCTTTAAAAATCATTTTATTCTAAAATACTTTAAATAATATACATTTTAAGACTTTAAAACAAAGTTTAAAATCACCAGAAATTTAATTCTTAAATTCTCAATTTAAATTCATTTCAATTTCAAATAAAATAAAAACAGTTATCATTTTGCAATAGTCAATGACTTACAAAACAATAAAATGATAATCAAATATTATCATTTCAACAACCAAATTATTTAACTTTTAATTCCAGAAAATTTTCCTTATATATTTAAAATATAATCATACAAATTTATTTCGTTCATTAGATTTGAAAATTATATGGTGTCAGTTTGCTCTATCCAAGTGTTTTGGAAATCCTATCGATAGCGTTGATCAGACGAATCGATCGAAAATCCAAACCAACATCAACAACTCAAACAACACACTATAAACATAAACTATTTATATTAATTACAAATACACTCCTTCACACGATGATTCCAGAATTGGATTTCAACACAAGGATGGAGATCCAAATATAGAGGGACTCTAGTCAAAGAGAATTATAATCTAAAATAGATAGGCTCGAAACGAAGGTTAGATGATTGCATTTCAAACAGGAAGATGAATAAAGTTGTATAAATCGTGGGCAACCTTAACCGGGTCAACCGTGACTTCATAGATAAGATCGATGTAGAATTCTGAAACAAATCGACATTCGATTACCAAAGGTAGAATTCGGGTATAACATAAGATAGCAGCATCGTAAACCGAGGATATAGAAATCTCTGGTGAATCAATACCGATTATAAAGGAGTTTTACCCCAGTACAAATTATTCGAAGATTGGAGAGACCGCCGATTTTATTATAGAGATCATTCAAAGTGGAGTTATGGGATACTCCAAAATCAAAAGACACGAATAGGGGAGACACGAATGGACTTTGGAACCGAAGTGAACGTCCCAAAATTCAAAGGAACCGAGTCAAAGAAGAAGGAATTCAAGCTCGAACGAAAGTGATTCTGTAATTGAATTTACTACATATGCTGAGTTTTGCCTAAAACCTGGCTCTGATACCACATGTAACGACCCAGTATTTTGGACCATTCAAATCGGCAATAAATCCACACATGTCGGACTTGAATAATTCAAAACGATGGATTGTAAATAAAATTTGGCAAAACTCAGCATATACAGTAAATAAAATAATTACAGATCACAGACACAGAGTAATATAACAATAATGCAGTGGAAACAAAAGGATAGTAGTTCATGAAGCTACTATATATATAACAGAGTTAAACAAGATACATCAGAGGTCTCGAATACAATAGATGTCTCAATACAATAATCAAATACCAGATCTGAATACATCACTGGAATCAACAGAATAACTGAAAGCAGGATCGATAGATTGCTGGATCTCCAAGCGAAGCTCCAACTCCAAAGGTGAGTCTCAAATGCTGTATCACTCAGTCTGACCCGAGCGTAAAGCAAAACACAAAACACTCGAGTCAGGATTAACATTCTTATATTCAATAAATCCAACTCAAGTGAAATATCAACTAAAATTCAAGTAACTTAAAGGATGTTGGGATAACCATCCTCTAAGGGTCCGTTAAACTATTTACTATGTAGTAATATACGCTATATACAGTAGTGTCTAAATAAGTAAAGTATAATCATATCGGAAAATAGCGTTAAGGGGATGGAGAACCTTAACGCGGTCGGATCTTAAAATCATAATCGTAGTAAAGCTCGATATGGTAGGTGACACGGCACAACTAGGCAATGCCAGGGTAGATATACCAATTACGCACACGGACTGATGGATACGCATAGCAGCCACTACCGTTCCACCTCGAACAACATTCCCAAATCGGAGGATGGCCATCTAGTCAAATCACAAGTAAGAGTATAATATCGAAGAAATGCGTCCGAGAAGAGGTGCTACCTCACTGGTCCGAGATCGCTCCTGTTTTAGCCACCTTATGCCAACTCACGGGAGTTGGGTCCACGTAACATACCTTAAGAATGCCGCCACCATCCTACTTCATTCTGGAATCTCCACCGCGTACACGGTTGTCAAAGTGGTTTTCGGTATCGACAGAGAGTATGTCCATATCCGATCCCGGTCTCTTTGCCAACCAATCGTTATTATAACACCGTGGTCATTTCAAAATAGTTTATACTTCAAAACCAAAATATCATTATCATTTCAAAACCCAATTTAATACGATAATACGATATCATTTCACTTCAAATATATCCATTTTCAAAATTATATTACTTTCCAAAGTTATAATGCTTTCGAAATCATAGTCTGGAAATCACAGTATTTGGAAATCATAACACTTTCCTTTTTAAATAGTTTAGATATTAAAATTTCGTTATAAAATAAAATAGTTTCCTCAATTTCACAAATCGATTCAAATTAACTCGAACTCCAAAAATTTAATTTAATCAAATTTCAAATTATCAGTTTCAACTCGATTCAGCTTCTAAATAAACCCTTTCCAAATTATCGATTTCAAATACATATCTGAACCATAAAATAAGCCATTTCAATTTTAATATATTTCAAAGTTTTAAATATTCAACATTTCAAAACTAAATTCGATAAATTTGTATACATATCAGATTCACTTTACAATTATTTAGTTTTGAATTAATAACTTAACATTTCCATAACATTTGAGTACAATTTCAATTTACAATTTAAATAACTAAATATCCTTTTTTAAATATTTATACGTTTGAAATATCCATTTAAGTCACCTTTTCAAATTCCAAGTTGTAAATCACTTCTTTAAATTTCAAATTCAATACATTTCAAATCAAACTTATTTAAGTATAATTCTTAAATAAATACAATTTCAATCAAATTTCTAATCATTATAAATTCTATATTTCAAAAATATAGATATTTAATAAATACTTAAACATATTATTTATCAACTTTATTAAATCAACTTTAATGAATCTTTAAAAATCAATATTTATCAAAACCATATATATCTTTACAAAACCAAAGAAATCATTTTCAAAACATTTATATATAGACCAACGGTGCCTGTATATAATTTTCTATCCTATGGTCAAGTGATACGGATATTTATCATTTCAATCCGCAATTTAAAACATATTCGGGTATATATCTTTTCAACCCGAAATCCCAAATTCAATTCAATTGAAAATCGCTTGGGTCTATCATTTCAACCCATAACGATTTCCTCCTATTCTACAGATCGTTCGAGTATGTATCATTTCAACCCATAGTGATTCTATACTAACAGGGAACTTGCAGAGTGATAACAGATATGATAATAATATAACAACAGTAACAGGCATATAACATCAGCATAAATAACAGATAATGGTGTCAGATGTCACAGGTGAACAGATACAGATAATGACATATATAACAATGTAAATAACTAACATCAGCATATTTCAATTGACGTTTCAATTGAAATTAAACTTAATAAATATAAGAATGTTAATCGTGAGTGATTGCTCACCTTTCGAGGCTAGAGGAATTTTATAACGAAGTAGATTACGAATCCAAGCGCGAAATTCCAAAGCAAAGTGAAATGGACACGAATTGACGAACAACTGATCAATAAGAATAGACGAAATCAAATCAGAATTGGATCGATGAAGATAATTGATATAAGTGAATATATATATATATACACACGAAACTTAATCTTTTAAAATTTCAACCACATATTAAATTTTCTTTATATATATAAAAATCATTGTTTTAAATTATAACCCATGAACTAAAATCAAACATGTATACCATATTTAATTTGAAATAAACACACATATATTAAATACTTTGTATATATTATAAATTATATACACTGTATAAACTTTCATACCTATATATGTACATTACATAAAATGCTACAAGCTATAAGAAGAATGATAATAAAACAGAATTGCACGCCTATAAATACATAGCTATATTATAATTATATGTTCAAACTAACATCCAAAACTATCAGAAACAATATAAATACCTGAAAACGTCATTACTGTACCAATATATGATGTAAAATACCTATATAACTAATACTATATATAGTACTGACTATAATATACAAATACTTACACACATATTATATAACAGATTATAATATACCAGTATATAAACTTTATATATAAACTTCTATATTTAAGCAATTATAAACTTACACTGTAAAACTTGTAAGCAAATATACATATATGATATTATTCAGTGAACCAACATAATATATAGAAATCATTATATATATACAGCAGCCTGCATACCATTTATAAATTGTATACCTTATAGCTTGATAAATTTATAACAATATATACTTTAAGCTTAAAACTCTTATATGTATAAACTAGGATTTAGTAGACAAAATATATGTAAAATACTGTAACATATTATATTATTTTTAAAACCCAATACTTATCTACATACCTATATAAACAAATCTATGAACAAAAAAATAAGACAATATAGATCTTGTATAAACTCATGTATACTTGTATAAATATGTATATACATCATCAATATAACACGTACATCAGTATATATGTATAAAGTAAGCTATTATAAATATTCTTCATTGAAAACTCCACAGACTAATATGCATAACTTAGTTTATAAAAATATATCTAACTAGCAGGCCATAATATAACTTACATAATAATATATCAACAGATTCTCGTATATACTTAGATATGTATATAATATTTTCGAAATCATGTATATAATATAATATATCAACAGACACGTATTGGAACAGATGCTTTTATATTTTTTATAACCTATATACATCTACTGAAAAAGAAGAAGTCTATTCAAACATTATAAAAGTATACATACAACAGGCGAATATATGTTGAATAGCTATACAAACTTTACTTCATATGAGGCATATATAGGTAATCAAATAGCTGTATATATATATATAACTATGGATTTGTACATTAGCTTGTATACAAAGTAACTATTATAACTTTATACTTTTTTTTTAAAACTCAACAAACTAAACTAAAATATGGTATACTTCAATATAATAGAACATAATCCAACATATAAAATATCCATACCATACCTTAAAAGAAGGGCTCGATGAAACAGCGTTTGGGAGGGAGGAGGCGCGAGTGGAGCTAGTTCGGTCAGTGGAGGCGAAATGGTGGCGAAGTGATTGGTTTTGGCGAATGACAGGGAGGCCGAAGTGGGTTTGCTGCGAACAGGGTGGTCGAGTGCTAGGGGAGCTGGGCAGGCACGCGGGTTCGTTCGCATGGAGGTGGTCAGGTGATAGAGCTGGGGTCGTGTTGGTGGCGAATGGGTTCGGTGGGGTAGTGGTTGGTCTCGTGGTGGGTGCTGGGTGGGTGGTGATGGTCTGGTGGTTGCCGTGGTGTCGGCATGGAGGCAGATGGCAGGGGTTCGGCTGGTTGGCACGGTATGGTGGAGGAAGCTTGTGCTCGGATGAGGATGTATAAATTGAGGAGGAGGAAAAATTGATGGATGACTTTTGCAAATAGGCAGATTTTGTTGAAAAGAAGAACAAGTGAGGAGATGTAAAGGTTTACAAAAGAAATAGACAGTGGAGGAAATGGACAGCCAAGCACGTTTTCTTGAGCAACGAAAAAATCAAAGATCCAAAAAAAAGGAACAGAAGAGAAAAATGAACCGGTAAACATTGAATATGTAGAAATAGCAACCGTAAAAGAATAGCAAAAGTCCCAAAGCTATATTCAAGAAATATTAAAATTATGCCACGGTAGTTAATGAAGAGGATATATGAAAAGGTCATATGGAACCCAATACACTTAAATAACGAACCGCCTAGCAGCTAACAGTTTACGAATTTCGCAGCATTCTGGGGTACAAAACAAAGGTGAGTATACTGCAGAGATCAGCACGACAGGATGATCAAAACGATACACAGATATCAATGGTACGATCATTTAGTCAAAAAAATCGATATCGGCACGAAAATGCTGCTATTTTGTCGAAATTAAGATCGACGGAGCAATAGATGTCCAAATTTGATGAAACGAAAGGTGACGTCTCACTCAGAAGATGATTTACTAATTTTCTATGTAAAAATATTCAGGTTTGGAAAACATTTTATTATCATCAATTTTAACTGATTAAATTGAAGTAAATTTACGCGTGAAATAAATTTTCATATTTTCGGACGAAAATTTACCAGTTGCTATGTTTAATTAGACGCATTCCAAATATTAAATTTATATTTCAAAATTTTATCGTTTAATATTTCACAAAGTTCAATTAATTAAATAAGTAAACAACTGAAATTTGTGGGTCGTTACAAATATCATTTATTACCTTTAAACTCTTGTCTTTACTACTCTTTCAGTCCCATTCATTAGTTTCCTTAACCTAAGTCTAGTAATTGGTGTGTATTACCTTTGTTTGGTTGAAGTGATTTATAATAAATAGTTTGATATATGTATACATACATACATACATACATACATACATACATACATACATACATGCATGTATATATATATGCTTGTCAATTAGATATTTCTTATCACTCATGTTTATCTTATAATCTGAATATCTCTTACCATAGTATATATCATCATATCATTCTGCATATTATTATTTTTACTTCGTTATCATTTTATTTCATATTACATATCATTATGCATCCTATTTCATATCACATTTCATTGCATATTACATCATAAATTACAATGCATGAAATATCATAACCATTTGCATCATAAGTTGCACTTCATTATGCATATCATCGCATGCTACATTGCATATTGTCATATATTTCATACTACATTACAAACTATATATTGCATACATGTACACATAACAAGTGTATTTTATTTAGGGGGAGTTTGTATTATTGTCTTATAGTATAGGGTTATTAGTTTTTGATTTGATTGGATTTACTTGATTGACTTGTTTGACTTGATTGACTTGTTTGACTTTATTGACTTATTTGACTTGATTGATTTATTTGACTTGTTTGACATGATTGGATTTGATGTGTGTGCTGATTGGATTGTCTTAAATATACTGAATAATTATAACATAATTATGTTAATGTCTTTCACATTCCATTTACTATACTTTGTTCTAGTATTAGTTTACGAGGGAGTGTTATAGTTTTATGGTTTTAGGATGGTTATTTTTGTTGATGACAAAGGGGGAGTAGTTATATAAAATAGTAGGCTTGGAGTAAGGGGAAGTTGTCGGTGTAAGGTGGAGTTATGGTATGATCGAAGTGGTAAGTATATTTTATAAATACAGGTTGTCATCATCAAAAAGGGGGAGATTGTTAGGAACTGAGATGTTGGTTTTGATGACAACAACCTTTTTAACTTATCTTATTATAAAATATATACTAACACTATTGTCTAGATAGATATGTATATACAGGAACTATGCACGATATATATATGCAGGTATTGTTTACTGAAGACTGATCAAAATAAAGACTCAAGATTCAGAATGGAGATATCAAGATTGAAGACTCTAGAGTATCAAGATTAAGGTTTAAAGATGTGTCTAGTTTATTGTTAAAACTTCATAATAGCACGGAAATCTTCATTCCAAATTTCATTTGGGATGGAACCCATTTCTACCTCCTTAGTGGCTTACAAACCCACGACAAGTAGCTTACAAACATACAACAAGTGGCTTACAAACCCATGAAGATCCTGGTTTTGTACAAGTTCTCGAGTCCTGATGTGATGAGATATTCTGCAGGAAGAAGCTTGGAAAACTACTTCAAAATGGTTTTTCAAAATGATTTTCAAAACTGCTTTTCAAAATGCTTTAGCCATAAAAATTATCTTTTCAAATGATTTTCAAAAAGATGTTTTAGCCTTAAAATATTCTTTGTTTTTGTTTTTAAATAAACTCTTGTTTTAAACTTCGTTTGTTTTTAAAACTATCTTCTGATTTTTAAATATTATTTTATAATATATACACTTGAAATTTAAAATCAAATTTATATATACATTCTAAAAATATATTTTTCTGCTCTTCTTTATTTTAAAACATAGGAAAATTAGTTTATTTTACTCAAGAATCATTTCATCTTGTTTTCCTTTCAATACCATTTTCAAAACAAATTTTACATTGTTTTTAACTAAGGGATGTCGACATCATGGGATACCCCATTTCGACATGGTGGCCGTTAAATTCAAAAGTTTCAATTTTCAAAAGAAGTGTCTATTTGTTTAAATCTCTTCACGAATGGTTATGACCGTTACTAGTCATTTTCAAAAGAAGTGTCTATTCGTTTAAATCTCTTCACGAATGGTTATGACCATTACTGGTCTATAAATAGCCTTCACAAACGAATTTTTTAACTAACTATTTTCTTATGTTCTTCACTCCTTCTTCTCCACAAATCCATATTCTAAAATTTTCATATTTTTAAGATCGTGCCGAAATTCTATCGAATTCTCAAGTGAATCAAATTAGAATCTCATTCTTGTTTCGTTCTCTACCCTCTCTCGAAGATCAAAGTGATATTTAGAGTTATAGGATCAATTTGTAATCAAAAGTTTATCGAGTCTCTCTATAAGGTGTGGTTGTGCCTGGAAATCAATTGGGTAATCTTGGGGCCCGTAAATCAAGAGAGTTTGCCCCGGACTCGTGAGACAGGAGGGTACCTCAAGGCCTTTAGAAATTGAGGATTGTAATCTCGACTTTGGTATAATAAAAATCTGTATGGGGTGTTCTACCTTGGTACATGACTGGATGTAGGGTAACTTCGAACTAGTATAAAATCCGGTGTGTTCTTTCCTTTTACTGCTTTTATTTACTTTCTGCATCTGTGTTTGATTCTGTGATTGTTATGTAATTAAGTTCTGCATTTTTTTGTGTCATAATTTTAATTTAGTCCATATAAGTCTTAGAATCCATTAAACACTATTCACCCCCCCTCTAGTGTTAAATTAGCCTTAAGATCGTTAATCTGCACTCCATTTCAATAATTTATATAACAAGTGAGATTATATAAATACATGATTTATAAGTGTGGTTTATAAATTGGAAAGAAAATGAAATTCCTAAAGTATATTTTAAATATGATTTGTAAGGGTTTAAAGCTGGGAATTTGGGAATTTAATTTCCATTGGTTTTGGAAATTGTTTTCAAAGTTTTGGGAAAAATAATAATAGTATCATTTGGAAATATTCTTGAATTGAATTATTTTAAAAGGTTTAAAAGGAATAGAAAGCACTGAACTTACTTCGATCGCTGGAAAATAATCTCGGTGATGACTGCAGCATCATCGACGTTCATTTCGAGTTTCCAAGAGAAAAATTGCTACCATTGGAGTTTTGTTTTGGAAAACTAGTTTTAGTTTTGAAATTCAAAAGAATAATTTGATATACTAAGGGATTGTGTGTGTGTGTGTATATATATATGATTTCTAAAATGATTTGAAATACTGAGAACAAAGTGTTTTAAAACTCTAGGATTTTGATTTAAAATGTTTTATGGAATATGAGTAAGTTTGATAACTTGT
This sequence comes from Allium fistulosum, assembly GCA_030737815.1. Taxonomy (NCBI): domain Eukaryota; kingdom Viridiplantae; phylum Streptophyta; class Magnoliopsida; order Asparagales; family Amaryllidaceae; genus Allium; species Allium fistulosum. Next base: position 102,497,740 of record CM060902.1, read on the forward strand.
AAATTTTGAAAAATTGCAAGTTAAAGCAATGTTTCAAATTGTTGAATGTGAATGCAAGAAGAAAAAAAATTGAATTTTTTTTATAATGGAACTAACTAAGTTAGTTAGTGAATTGGATATGGTTTGAAATGTTGATTTATAAAATCAAATGTTGAAAATGGAATTGAAATTGGATTAGATTTAGAAATGGATAAGGACTTAAGTTGTGAAGTGGAGATAACCATAAGAAGTGGTATAAATGTTTTTAAATTTAAGAAAGTTTTTATGGAATAATTCATAAATGAAATAAGTATGAAGTGAAATGTGTTGAACATAGGATTTGTGGGATAATTCTTAAATGATATTAGTATTGAAAGAAAGATACTAAGTAAATAAGGAAATGTGAAAAAGCAATGTGGATAATTAAATGTAGATCAAATAAATGTGAATAATTGAAAGTGAATAAAATGAATGTGAATAAAAGGAATTTGGTATAGCTAAGAATCATTCGAAATAATTATGTAAGTTATATGTATATTACTTTATTCACATAATGGCTTGATCTAGATTCGAGCAAAGAATTTCGAGATAATTTATATCGATCCGAGTTAGGATTTTTCACTCGATTCTCGACGGCGAACCCTGGATATGGATCTTTGGTTGATTCTGGAAGTCTCTATCATAGTATATGGCTATGCAAGGAGAATGATGGTTTCTGATCAAGAAACCAGATCTGAGTCTGCACTAGAGGGTAGTGTCAACGATACTAGTTTAGAAGTTAAATTGTGTGATCGAGTGAGCGATCAGATTTGATATTGCGTATGGGTGATATATGTACATCATACAGTTTTAAGTGAAGCAAATATTGGAAATTGAAAATGTAGATTAATATGATTATAAACTATATGTTTGGATATCATAGGTAGATAAGATGCAGGGATTTAAAAACAAGAACTAATTTGATGCCTTTGATTTCATAAGAAAATTGGGTTGCTCGACTAAAAGGTACATGTTTAAATTGTTGTTTGAATTTTATGGTTTTATGATTGACCCACTTGGCTTTTGTTTCCTTTTACAGATTTGGGCCCGTAGTGGCAATATATAGTTGTTCTGATCTAGCCGCACAAAGGAGACGCTGGCGAAATTTTTAAAAAATATAAAGGGTTATAAATTTTGAAGAAAATTTTGATAACTAAAAGTTTATTTTTGAGTTATAACCTGAAATGGTTGAATAAATAATGTTAGTGGGACCTATGGAAGAATTTTGGAACTTAGTAAAGGTAATAACGATGTTTCAACAAATTGATTTTGGGAAGTTATTTCAATTTATTTGTTTTAGAGGAAGTTAATGGGTTTTGGGCCATTCTTCTTACCTTGGCAATTTCGGGGACGAAATTCTTTTAAGGAGGGAGGAATGTAACGAACCAAAATTTAAGTGATTTGAAATTGGAATATTTAATTGGTTTTAAATATTTAAAAATTAATTTTATAGATTTAACAACTTGAATTTCAATATGACAATTTATTGGATAATTTAATTGTTGAATTCAATAATTAAAAATCGTTTAAATAATTTAAATCTTGGATTTTTATTTGGATAAAAATGATTTAAAGGCTTAGTAAAATACTATTAATAAGAATGAAGGTAAATAAAATTTTAAATTGAATTTATAAGTGATTTACTCGATTTTGAAACTAACTCGCTTTAATTAACATATAAAATAGCCTTCCGGTGCACAGTCTCAGATTTCAACGAAACCAGTTCCGTTGGATCCATAATAGTGTATTATTTTCGGATTTCAAATGTTACTCGGTTGTTTGACCATGTAACAAGAGGCTCGGCATGGAGACTTTGATCGGCACACCTCCCCTCGTTCGGCATCTGGCATCGTTCGACTTTAAGAGGTCGCTCGGCATACGGCCTCGTTCAGCACAACTCTCCCCGTTCGGAATCTGGCATCGTTAGGAATGGAAGGGTCGCTCGGCATAGCAAGGCCGTTTGGCATTCCACCTCGCTCGGCATAGCAAGTTCGTTCGGCATTTCACCTTTCTCGGCATAGCAAGGTCGTTCGGCATATCATCTCACTCGGCATAGCAAGGTCGTTCGGCATGGGCCTCGTTCAGCATCTCCCCTCGACCGGCATCAAGTCTCAGTCGTCATACAGGTACCGTTTGGCATATCTTCCCCGATCGGCATACGAATGTCGTTCGGCCTGGGTATGTGGTTCGGCAATTGCCATTCGACATTTGTGGCTCGGCGTGTAGAAGCCACTTACTACAGGCCGAGGTATCTTACTCCTAGGCCCATGAGGGAAGTCCAACCCATCTTCGTCTATAAATAGAAGGGCAGGGGCACAGTGAAATGGACCTTTTTTCGAGAACACTGGGGAGACTCTATCGCTTTCAAGACTCACTCTTTTCAGTTCAAACTTGTACTCAAGCCATTATTGTACGGATTGTATCTATATTTAACTACTTGGGAAAGCAATAAAGATTACAATTCAAAGTGGACGTAGGCAGTTACGTCGAACCACTATAAATCTGGTGTTCTAGATTTCTGCAGTTAATTTAGTCTATATCTCTCTGTTTTAATTTATCTTCTTCATTTATCTCTCTACACAATCTTTCTAAAGAGGGTTAGTTACGCAGCGGATAATTCAAAACGATCTTCAATCGACGTAAATAGCAATCTGTGGATTGATGGATACTGAAATGCTCGAATTCGTTGATCCGAAGATACCGAACTCTAGCTATCTCTGACTCGTTGATCCGAAGATACCGGGAAAGAGATCTACGATTCTTCGACGTTGATCTTGCGCACAAGATACCGTGAATCGGCTTCAACAAACGATGATCCGAGCGCACTCGAATGACGTTAGTGGAGATAGGAGATACACTCGACTACCAATTGAAATTGAAAGCAACAAGCTAACAAAAGAGAATTTTATTCAATATTCAACAACCCTTACAAAATGACCATACACGCCTATTTATAGGCACATTACAATTTTCACCAAAAAAAACAACGAAATTACTCTAAGTCTTAACTCGGTTCCGAGTTAACAACATCTGCTTCGCGACTTAGGGATAGCTCGGCGTCGACTTAAGGGAAGTTATCTCGGTTCCGACTTATGGTATCTCGGCAACGTCTTCAACAAATCGCGACTTCACGTTACCTCGGCAACGACTTAGCTTAACTCGGCAATCGACTCATGGGAACTATCTCAGTTCCGACTTATGGTATTTAGGTCGTGTCGCGAATTAGGGTTTTGGGCGGCAGCGAAGTGGTGTCGTGAATCGCGGTGATGGGTCGGCGATGATAGGTCGGAACTGGGTAATAGGATTGAGGTGGGAGTTAGGTCGTAAGTCGGCGTGAAGGTGGAAGTTAGGTCGGAGGTAATTGGGTCGGAGGTGATAAGTTGTGGCTCGGCAATGGAAAGGGGTAGGTCGGCAGAGTTAGGTCGTCTACGACCTTGGGTAAGTCGGCATCGATTCAATACGGTAAGTGCTGCATCATCCTCCCCTTGTTGGAAGGAATTCGTCCTCGAATTCACACCCTTGTCACCATCGACAAATTCCTCCCCATAGTATGGAACTAAATGTTTAACGTTGAAAACGTCTGCAGTGTGAATATGATCTGGCAACTTTAACTGATAAGCATTGTCATTGATTTTCTTCAAGATTTCTACTGGTCCAATCTTTCATGCTTTCAACTTGTTGTAAGTCCCAACTGGAAAACGATCTTTCGTCAATACTGCGTAAACAAAATCACCCTCTTTGAAGACTACACTCCTTCGTTTCTTATCCGCCATTTGTTTGTACTTCTCGTTTGTCTTTTCCAATCGTTCCTGAACGATTCTATGGCATTCTGTCAACCCTTCCACAAAATCAGCAGCTTTCTTAACTGTCTTCTTTGATTGTGGTATTACCGTTAAATCCAACGGTCCCTTCGGTAAGCTCGAATAAACAATCTGGAATGGACTGAACCCCGTACTTCGATTCACAGCATGATTATGGGCAAATTCTGCCTGACATAACTTCACATCCCAACTCTTTAGATTATCTTGAACAAGACACCTCAACAAGTTTCCCAACGATCGATTAACCACCTCCGTTTGTCCATCAGTTTGCGGATGATAAGCACTACTAAACTTCAGCTTGGTTCCCACCATTTTCCACAAACTCAACCAAAAATGACTCAGAAATCGAGTATCTCTATCTGACACAATAGATTCTGGCAATCCATGAAGTCGATAGATCTCCTTGAAAAACAACTGAGCGACATGAACAGCATCTGCCGTTTTCTTACAAGCAATAAAGTGTGCCATCTTCGAGAACCTGTCCACCACCACATATATGGAATCGTTACCTCGCTGTGTCCTCGGTAATCCCAACACGAAGTCCATACTCACATCAACCCATGGTTTAATTGGTACAGGTAATGGCATATATAAACCAGCATTAGTCGCAGTTCCTTTCGAAACCTGACAAATATGACATCTCTCAACAAATCTTTCCACCTCTTTCCTCATTGACGGCCAAAAATAAGATTGAGAAATTAACTGCAACGTACGATCTCTACCCACATGGCCTTCTTCATGTAGTTCTTTAACAATCTTCATTCTCAAGCTAAAGTCTGGAATGCACAAACGATTTCCCTTAAACAGAAAGCCATCCACCAACACAAATTCATCCGTATTTCCTTCCTTTACTTTTTCAACAAATTTCACAAAGTAAGGATCTTCTTCAATCAATTCTGGCAATAATTCAAACCCTGTCACTTCAACTTTCATTGTCGTCAACAAATGACTCCTCCTGCTCAAAGCATCAGCCACACGATTGGTTACCCCTGACTTGTGCTTAACGACAAAAGTAAACTGCTGTAAATAAGCAATCCACGATGCATGTCTTGCTGAAATCTTGTCTTGCCCTTGCAAATGCTTTAATGCTTCATGATCAGTGTAAAGAACGAACTCCTTCTGAAATAGATAGTGTCTCCAGTGTTTAATAGATTGCACAACAGCATAAAACTCCACATCATATGTACTGTATCGCATCTTCGCTCCGGATAACTTCTCACTGAAATATGCAATAGGACGCCCCTTCTGACTCAACACCCCTCCAATCCCAACCTTGGATGCATCAGTATGTAGTTCAAACACCAACTGAAAATCAGGTAGCACTAGAATTGGTGCAGACGTCAGCAATTCCTTGATTTTTCCAAAAGCAATCCCTGCTTCCTCTGACCATGAAAACTGTTTGCCTTTCATACAATCTGTAACAGGCGCCATCACACTACTAAAGTGTGGGATAAACCTTCGATAAAATGAAGCCAACCCATGAAAACTACGAACTTCCGTTATCGTCTTGGGCTGCGGCCAATTTCTGATCGCCTCAACTTTACTTTGGTCAACCTGTATTCCTTTCTCTGAAACAACATACCCCAGAAATAAAACACTATGCGTCATGAACACGCATTTCTTCGTTGCAGCATAGAATTGTTCTTGTCGCAATACCATCAGCACTTCTCTAAGATGATTCAAATGTTCCTCTGGACTCCCACTGTAAATAAGAATATCATCGAAATACACCACCACGAATTTCCCAATGAACGGTCGAAAAATCTGATTCATCACCCTCATGAAAGTACTTGGTGCATTGGATAAACCAAATGGCATGACCAACCATTCGTATAGACCCTCCCTAGTTTTAAAAGCAGTCTTCCACTCATCTCCGGGTCTGATACGAATTTGATGATATCCACTCTTCAAATCAATCTTCGAAAAGATAGTAGCTCCACTTATTTGATCCAACAAGTCATCCAACCTCGGCATTGGAAATCTATATCTCACAGTAATCTTATTCAATGCTCGACTGTCAGTGCACATCCTCCACGTCCCATCCTTCTTGGGTACCAATAAAGCTGGTACAGCACAAGGACTCAGACTCTCCTGCACACGCCCCTGTTCAAGCAATTCCTCTACCTGCCTCCGCAATTCTTCATGTTCCTTCGGACTCATTCGATAATGTGGTCTGTGTGGCAACACAGCACCTGGAACAAGATCTATCTGATGTTGTATATCTCTCAACGGTGGCAACTCCGTTGGTAACTCATCTGGAAATACATCGTTAAATTCTTTCAGAACTGGTTTAACTTCTTCTGGAATTTCAATCTCTTCACTGCTTTCTCGTCCAATCAACAAGAATACTTCCGGCTCTTCTTCAACTTCTTTAACAAACTCCTTTAAAGTCAATAGAGTTTTCAGCTCTTCGATTTCCTCCACTTTGTTTTCTTCCTGTTGGCGTTTCTTCGGAACCAGAGTAATCTTTGTACCTTCGAACATGAAACTGTAACTGTTGGTCCGTCCATCATGTTGTACTGCTCTATCAAACTGCCACGGTCTCCCCAGCAACAAATGACACACGTCCATATCTACGACGTCACACCAGATTTCATCTTTGTATTTCTGCCCAATTGAAAACTTCACACAAGCTCTACGTCCAACTTTCACTTCACCACCCTTCCTCAACCAAGCTAACTTGTACGGTTTAGGATGTTTCTCAGTTTTCAACTCCAACTTCTTAACTGCTTCTGTAGAGATAATATTATCGCGACTCCCAGCATCAATAACAAATTTACAAATTCTTCCCAGAATAGTGCATGTAGATTGAAAGATATTGTTTCTCAACCAACTACTTTCCTCCTCTTGCTTCGGTGTTAAACAACTTCTCCTCATCATCAATGCGTATCCGTCATCTCCCGACAGTAAATCTTCCTCCTCAACTGGTAAAGAATTAGAACATTCAGCTTCTTCATCCTCATCCTCAACCTCAGCAATCATTGCTCTCTTCTTTGGCTTTGGACACTCATTTCTTTTATGACCCAACTCCTGACAGTTGTAACATTTGAAACCGTTGTTAACCTTTGCCTTCTCAACCTCCTTCATCACTGGTTTGCTGATAGGTTTAGACACATTAGAACTTCCACCAACACCCTTCACTTGATTATTAGAATTCGTAAACACACCACCTCCTCGTCGTCCCTGCTTCTCCCAAGCCAACGCTTTCTGATGTGCTTCCGCCACAGATCTTGGATCGAACATATTAACCATATCCTGAATCTGCATTCTCAATCCCCCAATGAATCTAGATGTCAGCTGCTCTTCCGTTTCCATAATATCATTCCTTGCAATAAGCTGATAAAACTCATCTGCGTAATCATTAACAGTCTTTGTGCCCTGCCTCAAGTTCTGCAAACGTTGATACATCAAAGATTGATAATTGTAAGGTAAGAACGTTGCTTTCATCAATTTCTTCATCTTCTCCCAAGATTCAACTTTTGACTTCCCCATTCGTTCACGTGTAAGTTTAGTTTGCTGCCACCATGCCAAAGCTCTACCCCTCAACCTTGTAGCAACCAACTTTACTTTACGACGTTCTGGAACTTATTTGAAATCAAAAATTTCTTCAACATTAGCCATCCAATCCAAAAACTCCTGAGCCTGCATACCACCTTTGAATTCTGGAATTTCAGTCTTCATCCCAGATTCCCACTTGTGATCGTATTCCGACTGATTCCTTCCTCGTCCACGTCCTCGTCCATGAACACTACCACCATCATACTCTTCTTCACCATCCGATGTATATCGATGTCGATCCTGACCACCAACATCTCTACCACCATCACGTCGTCCACCAACATTCCTACGATCCACATTCCTCCGATCTCGATCAGTCACATTTCTATCACGACCTCGATCATCAACATTTCGATCACAATCTCGATCCACGCTTCTATGATCACTATCGACACTTCTCTCTCGATTTGAATGTGGTGAAATTCTACTTCTTCCATGGCTCGATTCAGGTGATACTCTTCTCTGATTTTGACTCATCTCCAACATCATCCTCTCTAATCGACCAATCCCTTCCGTAAGCTTCTCATTGAAATTCTCGTTGATTCGTTGCTCCATTTCATCGGCCTCTTCTCTTCCATACAAAGCATTAATATTGCGATGACGTTGAACTCGTCTTGGCGGCATAATTGAATACTTCTCAACTACTTCAACAAATTCACACTTCAAGTTTCAAACACCTTTCGAACTTTGATCCAAAATGAAATGGATCGAAAACTCCAACTTTGTTGCAAAATATGATGAACACGATGAACACAACTTCAAATTCTCGGCTCCAAGACTCGATTTAGCTATGATTGGCTAAAACAAGCTCTGATACCAAAACTGACGCAGCGGATAATTCAAAACGATCTTCAATCGACGTAAATAGCAATCTGTGGATTGATGGATACTGAAATGCTCGAATTCGTTGATCCGAAGATACCGAACTCTAGCTATCTCTGACTCGTTGATCCGAAGATACCGGGAAAGAGATCTACGATTCTTCGACGTTGATCTTGCGCACAAGATACCGTGAATCGGCTTCAACAAACGATGATCCGAGCGCACTCGAATGACGTTAGTGGAGATAGGAGATACACTCGACTACTAATTGAAATTGAAAGCAACAAGCTAACAAAAGAGAATTTTATTCAATATTCAACAACCCTCACAAAATGACCATACACGCCTATTTATAGGCACATTACAATTTTCACCAAAAAAAACAACGAAATTACTCTAAGTCTTAACTCGGTTCCGAGTTAACAACATCTGCTTCGCGACTTAGGGATAGTTCGGCGTCGACTTAAGGGAAGTTATCTCGGTTCCGACTTATGGTATTTCGGCAACGTCTTCAACAAATCGCGACTTCACGTTACCTCGGCAACGACTTAGCTTAACTCGGCAATCGACTCATGGGAACTATCTCAGTTCCGACTTATGGTATTTAGGTCGTGTCGCGAATTAGGGTTTTGGGCGGCAGCGAAGTGGTGTCGTGAATCGCGGTGATGGGTCGGCGATGATAGGTCGGAACTGGGGAATAGGATTGAGGTGGGAGTTAGGTCGTAAGTCGGCGTGAAGGTGGAAGTTAGGTCGGAGGTAATTGGGTCGGAGGTGATAAGTTGTGGCTCGGCAATGGAAAGGGGTAGGTCGGCAGAGTTAGGTCGTCTACGACCTTGGGTAAGTCGGCATCGATTCAATACGGTAAGTGCTGCATCAGTTAGTGACCAATTTTGGTGCTAACACTTTGGTGCTTTCATTGATAGTCGAATTCTCAGGCCACAAGGATCTGTTTTGTAGCTACTGGATTGAATAAATCCCCCGAAGGAGATCCAAGTCATTCACAAGACATCCGTTGATTCTACTCAGAGTTCCTATCAATAACTCTACTATTGGAAGACCACGTACCAGATCAGCCTCTCATAATGCGGACGTCAATGAGACTGCTAGTGTACAACAAATAGGACCTAGCAATCAGCAAGCAAATCTAGGTGCAGAAACTACCACCCAAAATCAAATGGAAGTTGTCACCAGAACAGAATTCAATGACTTGATGAGAGAACTCATGGAAAGCAGGAGACAACTTGGAGAACAGATTCAAGCTAACGCCAACCTTATGGCTCAGCTCACTCAACAACAGCATCAGAATGCTGGGGGTAGTCCAGCTCCTCACTCTTCATCTGATAGCTCGACTTCGTTCGATGAACCTCCTAGGAGTAGACGCCGCAAGACGGAAACTACACAAGCATGTGCTACTGATCGATCAACTAGGGATCACTTACACCTCGGAGACCACAACCAAGCAGGAACGGGAAACTTAGGATCTGGAGCGCGAGTGGAAACTGGACGCCCGGCTCACCAAGGCACCAATAATGCTGAACCTCAAGATACATGTTTGGCAGATTGCCAGCAGAGGAGACATCAACCTGAACGATCCCGTAGAACGGACTCCAACCTTCCATCTTCTATACAAACCCCGGACCTGTCGGCTATGGTCAGACAGCTGATGAGAGAAAATCAACTCCATTCACAGATACTGTTCTACAGGCCGAGTACCCCAGGAAGTTTAGCATGCCAACTATCCCGGTCTACGAAGGGAAGACCGATCCCCGACAGCATGTGATGAGATATGAATGGATGATGGATTCAGCTAGAGCGAATGATGTAACCAAGTGCAGATACTTCCCAATAACTCTATCTGGAGTCGCTACCATGTGGTTCACCCGACTTCCTCCATGATCTGTATCCAGTTTCGAGGAGGTGGCAATGAAATTTATAGAACAGTTCAGGATACATGCTACTCGTCCAAAGGACGTGATGTCCCTATCAAGTGTAATCCAAGCTCTAGGGGAGTCGTTGAAAGAGTATTTACAGAGATTCCATGTTGCAGCTAATGAAGTTAGCAATCCTAATGATCACGCAATTCTTATGGCTGTGATGCGAGGTGTGGATCCGGATTCAGAGTTTGGAGATTGGTTAGCAGGAAAACCTACAACTATGCTAGAGCGTTTTTACTGAAAGGCTCATCAATTCATAAGAAGAGAGGAAGCCAGGTGGACAAGGCGAGATAAGGCACCAGGGCTAGTTCAGAAGACCGTGAAATGCAACATCGCTGTAACGCAATCCGGAGACAACTCGGGGAAAGTTCAGGTCAATGTCCAGAACAAGCCCGGGCAAATCTAAGGAGTCCAGAGGAGGAAATCAAGGGAAGAAAAGAGAGCAGGGAAATGGAAGCCGAGAATTCCAACCTACAATGAATACACCTCACTAAATGCATCTCTTGGGAATATTTACCTAGCAACTTGTAATACCTTTCAATACAGAAAGTTGCGCCCAAAGGAGTCAACCAAGGAGCAAAAGCAGACTTGGAAGTATTGCCGTTTCAATGAGACTTATGGGCACAATACTGAAGAGTGTAGGCACCTACATGACGCTATAGAAAAGTTGATTAGACAGAAAAAGTTGCAGGAGTTTGTAAAGAGTCCTCAAGAGGGTGGACATGGAACGTCCAATCCTGGTCACGCACCAGCTCCACGTCACTCTGAGGAGCCTGCTCGAACTGTGGGTAGACTGGTTATAAACACGATAGTAGGTGGACCTTATCCTACAGATAAGAATTGGCAGAAAATGGAGCGATATGCTAACTCCGTGAGGCATGAATATTTTGAGTGTTGTTCAAATACTAAGGATGGGTCCCCAGCTAAGCATCAGCGGACAATGACAGACGATACAATATTTAGGACCCGAGATGCCGACCAGGTGGAGGCTCCTACCGTTGACCCGATGGTTATATCTGCGACTATCATGCCAGCACTAGTGAAGAGAATTTTGATTGATTGTGGAAGTTCTGTTAACATCATCTTCAAAAAGGCGTATGACCAAATGAAGATGGAGACGAAGGATTTAAAGCCGTCTAAAGCTCGTATTCATGGCTTTAACGGTGCACCGACTGATGCGGTGGGGTATGTTGAGTTGTCGGTTGAACTGGGACAACATGAGCGTAGGAGGGTGCGAATCCTACCTTTCATAGTCTTGGATGTAGATTCCCCATACAATGTATTTCTGGGTCGACCGGCCCTGGCTGAATTCAAGGCAACATTGGCCCCATGGTGTTTGACTTTGAAATTTCCGACCGACAAAGGAGTAGGTGTTGTTCATGGCGACCAGGCGACCGGTCGTGCATGTTATGTGGATGAGCTCCGAGAGGCCCATCGGAGAGAGAAAGGAAAGGATGCGGACAACTCCGTCCGCATTCAGAATACTGACAATTGACAAGTAATGCCCGAGCCCTGGCTTGGGCAACATTCTCGAATCTATAGAGACATAGATTCGAGATACGATGATGAGGAACAATGGAAGAAAAAGCAGCACCGGCTGAACTGACGATTGACATTTCAGTTAGTCGAGACGATCCATCACGAGTACTGAAGATTGGATCACAACTCAGCCCCTCGATGACCGAGGACCTTAGTGATTTCCTCCGAGTGAATCTCGATGTTTTCGCTTGGACACATTCCGACATGTGCGGGATTTCTCCCGCTATTACGAGTCATATGTTGAACATAGACCCGAGGTACATTCCAGTTAAGTAAAAAAGAAGAGGAATGGACTCGGAGAGGTCCACTGCTCTCAGAGAGGAGGTGGACAAACTCAAAGCCAATGGTTTCGTCCGCGACGCCCTCTACCCTGAATGGGTGTCAAACCCCGTGCTAGTGAGAAAAGCAAATGGGAAGTGGAGAACTTGCATAGATTACTCTGATTTATACAAAGCATGTCCTAAGGATAGTTTCCCATTACCTAGAATTGATCAATTGGTCGACTCCACTACAGGACACGAGTTATTGTCATTCATGGATGCGTACTCGGGATACAATCAGATCCCGATGCACATTCCAGACCAGGAACACACTAGTTTTGTCATAGACATTGGGCTATATTGCTATGTAGTGATGCCTTTCGAATTGAAAAATGCGGGAGCGACTTATCAACATTTGGTGAATCGAATGTTTAAAGACCAGATTGGTAGAACAATGGAAGTCTATGTAGATGACATGCTCGTGAAGTCACGGCAGTCAAACGACCACATTCGAGACTTAGCAGAGATGTTTGGCATACTTAGATACTATGGGATGAAGATCAACCTCTGAAGTGTTCCTTCGGCGTTGCGTCAGGGAAGTTTTTAGGATTCATTATTAATGCCCGGGGAATCGAAGCTAATCCAGAAAAGATTCAAGCTATTCGAGATATACAAGTGCCCAGGACTATAAAGCAGGTACAAAGCTTGAATGGAAAAGTGGCTGCGTTGAGTCGATTCATATCCAGAGCCACAAACAAGTGTATTCCCTTCTTTGGTATAATAAAGAAAGGAAAAAGGAATTTCGAATGGACATCTAACTGTGAGGAAGCATTCCGAGCTCTGGTAAGGCATTTAGAAAATCATCCAGTGCTGTCGAAACCAGTAGACCATGAAGTGTTGTACGTATACTTGGCCGTATCCCCACATGCTATAAGTGCGGCTTTGGTCCGCGAGGAGGACCGAGTTCAAAAGCCGGTGTATTACATTAGTAAACGTTTAACGGGGGCGGAAATAATTATCCTAAAATTGAGAAATTGGCCTATTGCTTGGTGATTGCATCATGTAAGCAGCGTCCATACTTTCAAGCACACTTAGTCAGTATTTATACTGATCAGCCCTTGCGACAGGTACTCCAACGACCAGAAACTTCTGGAAGGACGTTAAAATGGAATATCGAGTTGAGTCAGTTCGATATTACCTACCTGCCACGAAGAGCCATACTAGGGCAAGCATTAGCAGACTTCATCGCCGAGTTCACTGTGTCAGACGAACCAGATAGTCACAGTGTCATTCCCCTCATTCGATGGAAATTGTACACCGATGGGGCGTCCAACGACCGTTGTTCTAGGGCTGGTGTAATTCTTGTGACTCCAGAAAATCGATCGATTTGTTATGCTTTGAAGCTCAATTTCCTGGCTACGAATAATGAAGCAGAATATGAAGCATTGATTGCTGGCTTAAAGCTTATTGGGGAACTCGGGGTAAAATCAGTTGAAATCTTTTGTGACTCATAGTTGGTGGTGTACCAAGTGTGAGGAGATTACCAAGCGAGGGGACAAAGGCTTGCTCGGTACCTTGCTATGGTTCAAGAACTATTGGCGAACCTTGAACATTATGACATTTCGCATGTCCCATGTAAACAGAACAAGGAAGCCGACACGTTGGCCAAATTCGCAAGTACCGGCGATGCACAGCAAATGGGATTAGTTCCCGTCAAAACCTTACATGCTCCAAGCATAGATGTGATGGAGGTAGATTTTTTGTTGGAAACGGAAATCGAGAAGGAGTCATGGATAACCCCATTCAAACAATACCTGCTAAATGGGACTTCGCCCGAAAGAAGAAGCAAAAGACGACAGTTCATTCGTAAAGCCGCGCGATATGTGATGCAGGGTGGAGTAATGTATCGGAGGGTGTTCTCGGTCCCCTTACTCTGGTGCATTGCCAATGATGAGACAAAGCGGGACTTGAAGGAAGTTCACGAAGGAGAATGTGGCGACCATACTGGGGGCAGACATTAGCAAAAAAGATCCTCCGCTACGGATACTATTGGCCAACTGTGAATCGGGATGCTGCAGATTATGTAAGAAAATGTGATAAGTGTCAAAGATATGCGAAAATTCCGAGAGCTCCGCCAACGGAACTCACGCAAATGGTTAGTCCCTGGCCATTTGCAATTTGGGGAATCGACATAGTCGGTTCTTTGCCTATATCCAAAGGTGGCGCAAAATATGCAATAGTTGCGGTCGACTACTTCACCAAATAGGCCGAGGCAGAGCCCTTAGCCATAATCACCTCCAAGAAGGTCATTAATTTCGTTGTGCGAAACATTATATGCCGCTTCGGCCTCCCACAAACCATTATTACAGACAACGGAACTCAGTTTGAAAGTAGGGAATTCAAAGATTTCTGTTTAAAGTACGGCATTGAGAAAAAGTTTGCCGTAGTTGCTCATCCTAAGGCTAATGGACAAGTTGAAGCCATGAACAAAATAATCAAGACCATATTGAAGAAGCGTTTGGAAAAGCCTGGAGGCAAGTGGGTAGATGAACTTCCAACAACGCTATGGGCTTATAGAACCACTTACAAGTCCGCGATTGGCCACACTCCATTCGCATTGGCATATGGCACGGAGGCCGTTATACCCGTAGAGCTTGAATTTCCATCACATCGGGTGACACATTATGATCCTAGGACGAATTAGGATCTCTTGTTGGAATCACTGGACTTCGTTAATGAAAAATGTGAAGAAGCTGAGTTAAGGGCGGCAACATATAGGCACCGAGTTATGCGATATTATAATGAAAAAGTCCGCCCGAGAATCTTTGATGTGGGTGATCTCGTTTTGAAACTAGTTTTTCCGGTACCATCACGTATGAATCCAACTGGGAAGGTCCATATGTCGTTGAACGGAAGCTTGGAGAGGGAACTTTCAAGCTGGCGACCGTTGATGGCATGACACTCCCCCGAGCATGGAATAGTGAACATTTGCGACGTTATTATATTTAGCCTGTTTCTTTCGTGTTTTAGGTGCAATTATTTCCAGTATGTTTTTGTTCCATTGATTCTTAGTTTTTTTAGCATGTAATTGGATGATTTAGTTTGTTTTCATTAATAAAGGCTTGAAGCCATCTTTTCCATGAATTATTGGTGTTTTTGTGTGAGATAATTCTATGGCAAGATCGAAGTTACATCTTTCTATCTAGCATATGAACGCACACGACAACTCAAAAATCTCCAAGTCCCCAGAATGCGAACTGGAGTACTCTAAGTCCCTAGCGTGCGGACTAGAGTATGAACGACTTAAAATCTCCAAGTCCCCAGAGTGTGGACCGGAGAACTCTGAGTCCCCAGCGTGCAGACTAGAGTATAAACTACTTAAAATCTCTAAGTCCTCAGAGTGTGGACTGGAGTACTCTGAGTCCCCAGCGTGCGGACTAGAGTATGAACGACTTAAAATCTCCAAGTCCCCAGAGTGTGGACTAGAGTACTCTGAGTCCCCAGCGTGCGGACTAGAGTATGAACGACTTAAAATCTCCAAGTCCCCAGAGTGTGGACTTGAGTACTCTAAGTCCCCAACGTGCGGACTAGAGTATAAACTACTTAAAATCTCCAAGTCCCCATAGTGTGGACTGGAGTACTCTGAGTCCCCAACGTGCAGACTAGAGTATAAACGACTTAAAATCTCGAAGTCCCCAGAATGCGGACTGAAGTACTCTAAGTCCCTAGCGTGCGGACTAAAGTATAAATGACTTAAAATCTCCAAGTCCCCAGAATGAGGACTGGAGTACTCTGAGTCCCCAGCATTCGGACTAGAGTATAAACGACTCAAAATCTCCAAGTCCCCAGAGTGTGGACTGGAGTACTCTGAGTCCCCAGCGTGCGGACTAGAGTATAAACGACTTAAAATATCCAAGTCCTCAGAATGCGGACTAGAGTACTCTAAGTCCCCAGCGTGCAGACTAGAGTATAAGACTTAAAATCTCCAAGTCCCCAGAATGCAAACTGGAGTACTCTGAGTCCCCAGCGTGCGGACTAGAGTATAAACGACTTGAAATCTCCAAGTCTCCAGAATGCGGACTAGAGTGCTCTAAGTCTCCAGAGTGCGGACTAGAGTACAAATAACCTCAAAAGTCTCCAAGTCCCCTGAGTGCGGACTGGAGTACTCTGAGTCCCTAGAGTGTGGATTAGAGTACAAGTGATTTGAAATCTTCAAGTCCCCAAAGTATGGACTAAAGGATATTCTAAGTACCAGAAGCATGAAATAAGGGATGTACAATTCCAAAGAATCTCCGAGTTATGTCAAAATGGATTGAGGGCTTATATAACTCACAAGGTTTTAGATTTCGACTACAAGTTATACAGTGAGCTGAACAACAGAAGTCATTTGAAAGACAAAGAACAAAATTTTGTTCATCAATTCAAAATAATGTCCACCACAACTTCTCCCAAACTCGGGGCCAAAAGTCTATTTACAACGGTTATGAAAATAAATAAAAGTGATTACATGATCCAGAAAGATTCTTGTTGAACGATCGTGATAGTTACTTCTTCGGCTTCTTCTCCTTCTTTGATTTCTCAGATGACTCCACCCCCCCCCCCCCCCCCCCGCCCCCGCGTTTTCTCTTGGATGTTCTGATCACCTGAGAAGGGGTTTCAGAGGAAAGAGGAACTTTTGATTGCCTGGTTCCGCCTGGAAGAATGATCTTCAAATGCTTGTTCAGTGGATCGTCGAGCTCTAGCACTTAAGGCTCGGCCTTAATTTTGACTTTCTTTCTACCCTCTTCAGCGACCTGTTCCTTCATGCTCTATTTTGAGGTATGTTTGGAAGCGCCGACAATTTCATCTTCGTAATGTTCCTCGACGGGCGACGGATCGTCGGTTTGTCTTCGTTGAGCACCTCAATCACTTGAGCATCAAGTCCGGGAGTATCTTCCACTCGAGTTGCTTCTCCCGTTCTCTCCTCCTTCTCCATGGCGGCATAGCCCCTTGGAGTAGGCACGTGATCGGGATGACCTATGCGGAATCAGAAGAAACAAGTGTTAGAATGCATTTATCGCTTGCTGAAAGCAAAGACCCTTTGGATTTTGAAGGGAAAGTTATGTACCTGTCCCTAGTTGGCTGTCGACTATTCAAGGAGTCTCACCCTCTAGAATGGGAGAAAGAACATGAATGTCAAGGCCAGGGTCTTCCGGGTCGTAACCAATGTGTTGCTCAAACGGATCAAGTGCTGGTCGACCCGTCGATTGAGTCAAGGGAGGATCTAGGGACCCGGTCTAAGATGGACCGGCAATGTCATTCTTTCCTATTGATGGGGAAAAACCTCCGCAATAGAGAGCCCTTGCTGCGGACAAGTCTAAAGGCTCATTCCCCCTAAGAAATTCCTTTACTAAAGCATCCTCGTCAACCTCCTCGATACCCGATTCCACCTTTCTAATCTTTATCAAAGTTTCCCATGTCTCGGCTAGAGATTCGAGGTAGCCCTCACCAAGAAAAGTCAAGTCCTGATGCATGAGGACACGAGCGTTGTATTCAGCTATCAGCGGGTCGAACAAGCACTTGATCTCCTCTCTGCCAGCCTCTGTAGCCGCCTCAAGGCGAGAGTCAATCTCCGCGGATGTTATTCTATTGCCTTCTTCACGGGCTTCATCCTTCAGCATCCCCACCTTAGAGAGCTCGTCGTCGAGCTTTGCCTTCAAGAGTCGCATAGCAACAATCTCATCGCAATATCGTTGCTACACTTCCTGGGCAGCAGATTTTTCTTCTCTCTCTTTGCAGAGTAGATCTTCCAACTCTTTGACTCACCGGGCAAATGCATCTCTTTCTTTTTGAACAGAATCCTTTTCTAAAGCCAAGGCCCCGCAGCATTGGACCGCTTCGTCAATTTCCTTCTTATGAGTTATCTCCAGACGATTGACGGTCTCCACAGTATCTTTAGCACTTTGTTGGGCAGCTTCGAGTTGGGACTTGTACAAAGAGAGCTCTTCATCCTGAGCTTTGATAATGTCTTTATCAAAAATGGCTTCAACCTTCAGGCGGTCGATTTCGTGTTGACGCTCAACAGAGACTTCCGAGACTTTTTCAGCTAGATGGACAAACGCATCATGTTGAACATAAACGTCGTTGTTGTAAGCAATGACGCTCTGTTTGACATGCCCCGGAATGTGATGGATCGCCTGGAGGAACTTTAGACCATCAAAGCAGATTTTAGGGAACTTAACTTTAAGATCGGTTAGCTTCTCCGATATCGTCGGATCTGTTGCGGGAACAGGGGGAGATGGCTTTGAAAGTTCAGTCTTCTTGCGATGTTCCCGAGACTGTCGTGTGTTGGATGAACCAGAGTGTTGATCACGGGGGACATCGGATTGGGACCCCTTCTGCGTAGACTTCTCCCTGCCTTGCTCTGATTGAGAAGGATGATCGTGGGAATAGGAGGACTGGTTGTATGTTTTCTTTCGATAAGTTGATTCTCGGGGGCGATAATCTCGGTCTCCAGAGTCATCTCTGTCTCGGCGCTTGCCGGGGCCCGAATCCTGGCCAGAATGATGAAAAATAGATGACCCGCGAAGATGATCGAGTCCGTGAGTGCGTCCCATGTCACCTGCGCAGAATGAGAATAATGACAAGTTAGAAAAGAAAAGAGTGATGGCTAAAATTGAAGTGCAAGGTGAAGTGCACATGTCGGTGTGTGTCCTAGTGTTCCCCCCGACGGACCTGTTTCTTTATCTTTACTAATATGAGTTTTTTCTCCCTGGATTTAGGCCTGAGTGCCTGTATCGCCTCTTGTGGGCGAATGAAGTTTAAGAGCTTCTGGATCATCGAAGCCATAGTTGAGCAAATCATCGTGAATAGTGAGGTCCGACAAGCCTTTCAACGAACTCTCTAAGTGTTGAGAAGAAGGCTCTCTTTCTACTGGAGTGATGGTGACCTTAGAGGTTCCGCCCGCTGTCTTTTTCCTCAATTTATAGGTTAATATCTTCTTTCCCTTTGAAGGAGGAGGCGTTACTTCAATGTCGTGTACCTCAACCACTGGCTCCGGGGTGGGATTGACATTTTCACCCAATGCTTCGGGCGCCTTAGCTTTTCCAATCTCCCCTTCCTTAGGTGTGTTAGGGGCATCACGTGCTGAAGGTCCAACCTGCCTTTTGCATTTGTCCAAAGAAGACCCAGTTACAGTGATGCCATGAGGAAGACTTATCCGGCGACCTTCCGCCAGCAGCCCAAGCCTCGAGAGTGATTCATTTAAAATAATAGATCTAATGTCTCAGTCTTCCGCAGGGATAGCCCGGATTGCTTCACCGGCTTCAGAATACCCAGAGCCTTCAGGGCGTGGGCTGATACCTGTAAAAGTAAAGAAAGATTTAGAAAAGGTGAAATTTTGCCCAATACAAGTATTGACCCAGAAAAGAAACTTACTCCCTTCCATCCATCTCCTTGCAAAGCCGGGGGACAGCGCACGAAGAACCATTCCTGCTTGTATTGAGCGAATTTGCTCCACGCTCCAGTCAAAATTTGACACTTTTTATGCGGCTCAAGAAATACGAAAGATGGGATGTCAGATCGCCTCTTGAAACGATAAATGTAGCGTATGTCGCCCGGAGTGGGGAGCCTAAATAAAATGCTCATGAAAAGAATACATGTGCCGTATATGAATGCATGACTATTGGGATGTAACTGTGAAGGAGCGATCTCAAGATACTGTAACAGGTCACGAAGAAAGGAATTGAATGGGTGGCACGCTACCGACCCAGCACATAAATTTGTTGCAGGCGGTATATCCGGCTGGGGCCAAATGGGGACGATCTTGCCTTGAAGGGACTAGCATATCGTCGAATGGGATGCCATGAATTGAGCATAGACGACGTAGAGTGCTTTCATTAATCCTTGAAGCTTGAGAGTCAAGTGGATTGTCTAAGAGAATCGCTGCATCTAAGGCATCGGGAGCCCTAATCGTCATATGTAATCGCGGGGCTCGGAATATCGTGAACAAGGGCCGTGGATGGATTTGAAGTCCCAACCACTTCCTACTGAGAAGATCGCTCAGGATGATCCGTTACTGTGGCAGAACTGGATTTTCTAGACATCTCTAATGAGTGTTGGATCCGATGAAACACCTGTTTGAACTATACATAAAAAACGATCGACATTAGACATAACAACAAAAATACTCCCCTCATGTGGTTTTTGAACTAGTGCAATCATTCAAGTATAAGCGATAATGAATTACAAGTTGTAAGGTTGCTGAAATAGAGTTAAGCATTGGACTTTCGTCTTCGGAAACCGTCATCGCTGACCGTCTCCGAGAGCTTGTCGTTTAATGGTTTCTATTTCGAACTTGGCGTCGACACTGTATGTGGAAGTTTATTATCTGTTTTAGTCAAGTTAGGCTAGGGGTTATAGTTGTTGAAATTGGGGATTTGTTAGTCCAGATTAGTTCGATATGCTTGTTTGCTTAAGTCCTTGTCCTTGTTTAAATGTCATACGATTAGGAATACGAGGTCAGTGAGTTCGGTGTGAGTTATGTTCGAGTTGGAATGATTTCGACTGTTGTATTCTACTTCAAGACTCGAGGCCGAGCGACACTCGAATCATTTGTCCTGAATGTCGTTCAGCCTGAATGTCGCTCGGCACAAGCCCTTCGCTCGACACTTGAATAAATGATACGACCAACGCCACTCGGCATCCTAGGATCAGACACCTTCGCTCGGCATTCTCTGGCTCGACCGCCTAAGATAGACAAGCCGACCCACTCGCTCACCTTCATCTCACTTCCTTAAACCACCAAACTAGACTCTCTCTCTCTCTCTCCTTAGACCGAAAGACGCTCTATCCCTTTACCTCCCCGACATTACTCTCACATGGAAAATACCGAGCCACCTACTTCATGGTTGGTCGACTTTCACTTGAAAAGCAAACGCCGACCCATCCACAATCACTTCTCCCTCGCTCCTTGTTTACCGACCGGCCTTGAACGACACTCTAGTCACACTCCGACAGCTTAACTACCATGCTCTGTAACCTAGCAGTAGCCTACGACCTAGAAACCACTGGATTCTTCTTTCTTTCTCCTCTCCATTTCTATAGACTCGAAATCAATAAAGGTTGTACCGAGTTCTAACCCTAAGGCATGTTCAAACCTCGACTTGTCTTCCTCTTCTACACGATTCCCACTGTCCTTAGTCTAAGAAAGATTCACGAACTCAAATCTCGTGCTAAATCTTCTAATCTGGAAAAAGAATTTGAAAGAAAAGTGGTTACCTAAGAAGATGGACGAGGCTTAGGGATCCGATTTGGTTCGAGGTTGAAGCTTGCTTGGATTCGATCTGGGGTAGAACTATAAGGAAGGTTAGAGAGGTAGGAAGAGTTTGGGAAAAAGAGAAGTTACGAGCTCCTGAATCGAAGTGAAAGTGAGAGAGTGATAAAAGGAAATGTTGGTTTTTATAGAGAAGGGAAGTTGAACAGGCATCGACCAGTGGAACCGATCAAAATACCTCGTTTGGCATTCAAGCCTAGTTCGACACTCAGGCATCGTTCGGCATTCGAGCCTCGTTCGGCATTCATGAGAACATTTTCGGGAGGAAAGAATGAAGGCTTAAAGGAGAACACGGAGTACTCATGGATCAAAGTGCATCATGTTCATCCACATGATACACTTTGGGGGGGCAAGTGTTACCCGGTTGTTTGACCATGTAACAAGAGGCTCGGCATGGAGACTTTGATCGGCACACCTCCCCTCGTTCGGCATCTGGCATCGTTCGGCTTTAAGAGGTCGCTCGGCATACGGCCTCGTTCGGCACAACTCTCCCCGTTCGACATCTAGCATCGTTCGGCATGGAAGGGTCGCTCGGCATAGCAAGGCCATTCGGCATTCCACTTCGCTCAGCATAGCAAGGTCATTCGGCATTTCACCGTGCTCAGCATAGCAAGGTCGTTCGACATTTCATCTCCCTCGGCATAACAAGGTCGTTCGGCATGGGCCTCTTTCAGCATCTTCCCTTGACCAACATCAAGTCTTGGTCGGCATACAGGTACCGTTCGGCATATCTTCCTCGATCGGCATACGAATGTCGTTCGGCCTGGGTATGTGGTTCGGCAATTGCCGTTCGGCATTTGTGGCTCGGCGTGCAGAAGCCACTTATTATGGGCCGAGGTATCTTACTCCTAGGCCCATGATGGAAGTCCAACCCATCTTCGTCTATAAATAGAAGGGCAGGGGCACAGTGAAATGGACCTTTTTTCGAGAACACTGGGGAGACTCTACAGCTTTCAAGACTCACTCTTTTCAGTTCAAACTTGTACTCAAGCCATTATTGTACGGATTGTATATGTATTTAACTATTGGGAAAGAAATAAGGATTACAATTCAAAGTGGACGTAGGCAGTTACGCCGAACCACTATAAATCTGGTGTTCTAGATTTCTGCAGTTAATTTAGTCGATATCTCTCTGTTTTAATTTATCTTCTTCATTTATCTCTCTACACAATCTTTCTAAAGAGGGTTAGTGACCAATTTTGGTGCTAACGTCAAATTTTGTAGCATTTGGAGTTATCGTTTGGTCGAACGGGACAGAAACGCATTGGAACTAATATTAAGAAATTAATATAATAAGTGGTCCTAAAAGCTATCTTCTCCATACGATCGAATTGGGTCCCGAAACTTGTTCCATTGCGTTCGAAATAGTGGTATAACAGTAGAAACGCCAAGCGGCCCACCTCGATCGAGATTCGAAATAAATATCTTGATATTTTTGGAATTTTAAATATATATATTTTTATCTCCATTTCACATCAGCCCACAAAAACTTATCCATCAGCCACCCTATACCTGGATTTAAGTCACCCTACGCTATTATTTATACCTTCTCCCTCTTATATAACCGCGACCCTCTTCTTGTTCACGAAAAATAAAATTTTATGCGTTCATCTTCATTTTAAAGCAATGCTTCATCTAACGGCCTGGGTTCGTCAGCGCCACTTGTTAATCGACGGAATTTCTATCGGTTTAGAAAACCGCCGAACGAATTTTGAAAAAAAAAATAACCGCAAGCGCATAGCGTACGCTTGTAGTACCTGGTGAATATGGGTCGATCCGTTGGGAATTTATGATTTTAAAAATCTATTCAATCAAATTAAGCCAAAGTCGAGTGAAAGTTAAGCTAGAGAATTAGAGAATTAACTAACTAACTAAAAGAAAAGATAAGCAAATATAAGAGTTAAGTGACAATTTAGAGAATAAATCAATTCTCTAGATCATGTAATTCAATACGTATGAAATCATGATCTCTCTTTTATGGTCATTAGTGCTTTAATTGATGTGCTTATCATAAGTATGGCATATTTGTGCTATTGATTAGCCAACATAAGCCATCAAACTATAACACGTCCCTTAAATTACTTACTAACTTTCATGAAACTTGACAATGAAAATGAAAATGAAATCTATTTTAAGTATGGCCTATTAACTATTGATTAGAAATATAGACCATCAAATTTTAATTTCAAATCACTTTCTTTTGCCATAATCATATTTTGATGAAGAGGCAATTAGTGTTAGTGATTGTTTAAGCATAGCCTATTTGGTGTCAACAATATAGGCTACCAAATTCAAGGCAAAAACAACAATTAAACCACTTCAACATTCTTACTAAGCACAAAAAGAGAGCATGAATTAACAACTAGTTGAAGCTACATAATTAGAGAGCTTCATTACCCCTAAATTGAAGGGGTTTAGCTTCTCATATTTGTCATTTGATTAACAAATGTAGCTAGCAACATGAAAGCAAAAAGAAAGGAAAATGAAAGCTAATGGAAAAGAGAACTAATCTAATTGCATAAAAGAAAATCTACACTACTTGCATAAATAAACAAATCTACACTACAACATGAAAGGAAATAAACAAGAAAAGAAAACGAACATGTATTAAATTGCATAAAGAAAAAAAGAATTACATAAGAGAAGAAATGGCTAAGTAGCCATGAAAAGAAAGAGAACTTTGATTTATTTTCTAAGCTCAAAACTAACTAAGAGGAAGAGGGTTACATGAAACATAAGG
Source organism: Allium fistulosum (assembly GCA_030737815.1). Lineage (NCBI taxonomy): Eukaryota > Viridiplantae > Streptophyta > Magnoliopsida > Asparagales > Amaryllidaceae > Allium > Allium fistulosum. The sequence continues at coordinate 102,521,745 of CM060902.1, forward strand.
GGTCTTTATACATATATGAAACTTTAATTCATATTTTGGGGAATGCCCAAAATACCCTTGAGAAAGTGTGGAGGCCAAGTAATCATTAGCTTCTACTAACCATCATTTAAGTGTAAATGAAGCCATTAATTCCATAAGCATGTGCATTAGCCTCTAATTTGTACATTAAGGTAGGTAGGTAGGTGGGGTCCTCTATTATCATGCCTTTGAATTATTTCCATCTTCATTTCTTTATCTTCACACTTGTGCATGCATACATCTTCATGAAACCACTTGTATATGAGGCCAAATTCCTATAAAATAATATAGAAATTTCCAATTAAATTTTCTCAAATTAATATATGCATAAAAATGACCATTTTGCACTTAGATGAAGATGAATCTGTGACGATTTGAAAATAATATGAATTTTGGTTTAAACAAGTTAAAATGCTCGATATGATCATTTATTTAATTTAAATAGATTAAATATGGTGGTAAAAATATGCACATTTACGTGCACATCACCTGTAGCAACCCGCATATTTCACGATTGTATATTTAGATGTATTATTTGAATATAACATCGTCAATCGGGTTTAAGTCTGAAATGTTAATTTTTGTAAACAGCCGAATTGGGACTCAAGACCACTTCCATTGAGTTCAAAATGGCATTTACAACTTTTTTGAGTATAAACATCGATATGTTTGGAGCAGAGTAGAATTTTGCTATTTTTCTATTTTGGGCTTTGGGTTTGGGTTTCATCCCACTAACCCAATATAATACCCTAACTCCACTCAACTCCTCTTCATTCATTCATTCCATTTCCTAACACTTTCAAGCTAAAGTAAAAATGGAGAAAGGAACGGGAAATAGAAATTCCTAAACCCTAGTTTTGATTAGGAAACTCAACTTCAACTCCAAAATCAAGCAGAAGCTTTGGTAAGCATCCTCTTCATCTTCTCCATCTCTATCTCTCTTCAATTCTCAGAAATTCCTAACCCTAACTTAGGAAAAACTTTACCTTTAATAATAGATTGAAGATTCTAGAGGTGTATTGAAGAGGAATTGGCCTTTCCTTTGTTTTAGAGCTTCTCATTCATGTCTTTGAGTTTTAAAGGTGAGTTCTTTAACTCAAATCTACGTCTATAACTTTCATTGTTGATAGGTATGAATTCCTAACATTTGTGCATGTTCATTTGCTTTTGATTTGAATTGATTTGGTGAATTTTCCAAATTTTGGTGTTTTGGTCCAATTCTATGAAAATCCTTATATGAATGTTTAGACATGATATTTGGGGTGTATCGAAGAGCCTATAAGGCTGGGTTGTCGCTTGGCATAAATCCCTAGTCTTTGTTGCTCGTCCGATAGCTTCCAATTTGTTTTGGCCATCAAGGCCTAGGCAAACTGTTGCCCAGACCAGGTCTTCAGACGTTTGGTTATGCCTTTTGGAGAAAAAAATATAGAACGCAGAAAATAAAAAAATGGCAGAAACCGATTCCAGACGTCTGAAATAAAGGTTCAGACGTCTGGTTAGGTTTCATACGTCTGCCTTGAAGTTTCAGACATTTGGAAGCTTTCTGGATTATTTCCAAAGAACAAATCCAGACGTCTGGATTCTAAACCAAACGTCTGGAACTGTGCATTTTGCCTATTTTGGGCTGTTTTGTGTGGATTTCCAGTTTTAATCGGTTTTTGTTGATCCGGATAGTTGTTATCACTTATTATCGACTTTGATGACTTCATTCTTTGGATTTTTGGGAATATCCATTTGATGGATTTGATATCGATTTTTATGGTTTTGATTCACGTCGTCGAATGTGAATTTTTGGTGATCGATTGTTTCTACAATCATTTCTATGATTTGTCACTTTAAAATACAAATGTTTCTACACTAGTAGTAAATATTCAAACGCTTTCACAAAGATGATTTCAATACCATTATTAATACAAAACTCGTTTTTAAATCCGTTTTCCAATCTATTAGTATATACAAACCTTTACCTCATTCGTATGATAAATCTAATTAAACGGCTTAGCAAAACAAGTGGTATGAAACGCCTGCGTTTACTTCGTTGGTTAATTCTTGGACTTGTTCGATTGAACTCTTGTGACAATTTTCGAGTGGAAATCTACAATTTATTCGTAAATATCTAAATTAAGCCAGTGGTTATGGGCATGAAGCCAAACTCATTTATTTACTAGCTTAGTGTAATTTACACTTACCGATCAATGATGATCCTTTGGTGATTTAGACTACCGATGTGCGATGTCTCTTTGTCCGCGTGGGGGGCTATACCCTGTTCTGTTGAGCTTCGTCTCATTTTTTATAGGCTAGCGACCTATGGTTTTTATGGTGTTTGGTTCATCGGGCGTTCATTGTACTACGTCGTTGTTCCAGATTATTTGAGTTTCAGGTTCATCGGGCGTTCGCTGTACTACGTCGTTGTTCCGGATTATTTGAGTTTGGTTCATCGGGCGTAACGCTGTACTACGTCGATGTTCCGGATTATTTGAGTTTTAGGTTTATCGGGCGTTCGCTGTACTATGTAGTTGTTCCAGATTATTTGAGTTTGGCTCATCGGGCGTTCGCTATACTACGTCGTTGTTCCGGCTTATTGGAGTTTGGTTCATCGGGCATAACGCTGTACTTCGTCGATGTTCCGGATTATTTGAGTTCCGGGTTCCTCGGGCGTTTCGCTGTACTACGTCGTGGCGCCGGCTCTATGGTTAGCGACCATGGGATAGCGACCCGTTTGTGATACACGTGTTAGTGACTTTTCATGCACCCGTTTGTGATAGGCCTTCCCCTTTTTGTGATTTCTGGATTTCTAGTTGATGATTTCTAGAATTTGTGTTTCACCGATTTTTGCGATTGGCATTGATAAGTTTTGTCAATATTTGTGTTTTGGTGAATAATTTAAAGAATATAACGTTCTTTTTGGTGTTTGAGAATATTTGAGATATTGCATGATTTTGTTGTTACATTATGTATACTTGTCACAATATGGCATTTTTGTTATCATACGTTTTTGTCATATCTCTTATCCTATCTCATTTTATATGATATTTATAGCTAGACTGATCCGTTTATTATTTTCTTCTTAAATAATACTTGGGTCAGACCGAGGTATTTTAGGTGCTTCTGCTTGACTTCGTATCAGGGTTCGTTACCTGACTTTTGGCTAACTACTTTAGCTTAGTAGTTTTTGTTGTTATATATTCGAGATAGAGACTCCTTGATGTATACTTATTCTTTTGTCTAGCACTTGTATCTATTCTTTTGTTATGTAGTGGATCTAGTTTGACCACTACTTTGATGTACACTTCTATGTGTTATGTTCATATCCGTTTCCGCCTTTGTAATATGAATATCTGTGACTGATTTGTGTTATGATTATTTCTATATTTGTTTCTGAAGTCCACATAGCCACTGTGTGGTAGCTTTGAGTTTGTATTTGATATGTCGGATTTCCTCTTGAAATGAAATGTAAGTTATATTATCTGGCATATCGGTACTCGCACAAAGCAATTTCATAGATGGTCGTTCCTCAACAGCCTTATTCTTCGTGCTAGTCGATGAAATTACCCCGTAGTGTCCTTGGCTAGTGTGAGTATATTAGTGGGGCGTCACAGCTTGGTATCAGAGCCAAACTTCGGAACAATGTAGAATAATCTAGCAAGGATCATTGTCCTAATTCTTTCTTAGGAGTCATGCCATAGGATTTAATTCGAGTCTTCGTACCGTTCTATCTTATTTTCTTTTATGATGCCTTGTTTTATCAATCAAGTTTGTTTGATATTCATTCTGAGAATAACCTTTTTCCTCTTCTTTCTTTCTTTCTTAAAGAAGAGAAATGGTTTGACCAGGCCGTCCCAGCGCCAGTCAACCTAGTGCTACTCCTCAGGATGGAGTATTTATGTCTGCTCAACAGCTTTTAGATCTTGTGAAGAATGGTCAAGCTGTCGGACCCATTCCAGAGCCTACTCATCCTAAATCTGGGTTTGCACGCTTGTGCAGAGATTATACCGATTTGGGTGGAAGGCCATTCAAGGGTTCCGAAAGCGTTATAGAAATCCAAGCTTGGCTTAGATCATTAGATCGTATCTTTTCTCGCATGAACCTTGTGGATCTTCATCGAGTCCAAGTGGCTTCTAGTATGCTCCAGGAGAGAGCATTAGATTGGTTTGAGCTTTTGATCTCTGAAATTATCGAAGCAGATCTTACTTGGGAGCAATTCCAGGAAAGATTCGAGTTAAAGTTTGTGCCGGAAGCTGAAAAAGTAAATTTAGTTCGACGCTTTATTGACCTTGTTCAAGGTGAATCTTCTGTGGCAGATTATGTCGCATCTTTTGAAGCTCTTTCTAAATATGGGGTCGAGTATATTAATACCCCATTGAAGAAAAATCAGAGGTTTGTCTATGGGTTGAATAAGAACCTCAAAAAGCCTTTACTTCTGAAACTAGAAGTTTCTTTCGATCAACTTGTAGATATCGCTCTTCGACTTGAAGAGGCGGATAAAGAAAGTGATGTTGAAGTTGTGGGTGCCAAACAGAACTTCAACATCAATAAGAAGAGGCATCCCTTTATTAAGTTCAAAAGTCCTAATCCCAACAAGAAAGTGAAGCAAGTAACTTCGGCAGCAAAGACTCCAATCCCTAATCGTGGAGAATGCTACAATTGTGGCTCTAAGGACCACTATATAAATAGGTGTCCAAGGCCTATTTCTTACCGCTATTGCAAAAGTTCGGATCATTATATATCTTCATGTCCCAAACTTCAAAGCAAAGGAGAGGGAGAGCTGAATGTTATGCAAGCACTAGTAACACTTCTCGTGGTCAAGGTATTTCTCATTCTATTCTTGATGGCATTATTATGTTTCGTGATCATTCTATTCGAGTATTTTTTGACACGGGTGCATCCCACTCTTTTATATCAAAAGAACTTGTTGATTCTTTTTCTTTAAATATTATGGACTTGATGACTTCAGTGAAAATTGCGAATTCAGTTGGTGGAACCGCAACACTTAGTTTGCTTTGTACAGATGTCGAGATTATTTTATGTGATTATTCTTTCCGAGCCAATTTGCATGTTATGCGTTACTTAGACTTCAAAATTGATTTTTTGGGAAAGGATTGGCTTAATCATTGTATCCCATATCCTATGTCCTGAGAGGACTATCCATCTTCGACATTCTCAATCTGTTAAGCAGATTTTTAATTTTTCTTAATGATTTCGATTTCCAAATTTGGTGGCATCATTTTATTCTTTAAACCCACTTGATGAGGAAGATGTTATTTCCCTCCCTCAAGTTGTTTGTGAATTTTGCGGTATTTTTGGGCTTGTTTTAGGATTACCACCTAAGCGATCTATTGAGTGGTGCTAAGGTTATTTCAGCTCGACCTTGCCACCGGTTTTCATCAGCTACCAGTTGCGGAGGGTAGCATTCCACTTATCGCATTCCACACTCGTTATGATTCTTATGAGTGACTCGTGATGTCACTCAGTTTGTCCAGCTTATTTCATCCATCTTATGAATCGAGTATTCTGTGAATATCTCGATGAGACCATCCTTGTATTCATTGATTACGGATGAAAACAACAATTTAAAATTTGTGAATCTTTTTAATAAGATATTTATAAGTATAATGGATTTTGTTCTTAAAACGAGCAAATAATATTCGTAAATTTTTAAGAGACATTTTTATCGCATAGAAGATGATTTTGTGTTGTTTTGCCCATTGAGTGCTTTAAGAATTCTGGTCGATGCGCTTGATCAACGTTATCGATAGGAATCTCCTAAACGCTATGATGAGATAGTTAGACACAATAAATTGACTTGTAAAAAGTAAATTTTTCTAAAAAGATGATTACACAAAGTTAATTAAAATTTTGAATGTCTTAGCTTTTTGGGAAAGAGGATCATTTAAAAGAACTCCTTTCCGATACTCCTATTCTTGTGATTCCCGAAGGGAACCAAAACTTCACTGTTTGTACCATTGCTAGTCGTATTGGTTTGAATGCCGTTCTCATGCAAAAGGGAACGTGTTATCACATATGCTTCTTGACAATTAAAGCCTGCCGAGACTAGATATGCCACTAATGATCTAGTGCTCGCGGCCATTGTTTTCGCCCTTAGAATTTGGCGTCATTATCTTTTGGGAGAGAAATTTGTTCTCTACAACGTCGAGCATGTGAATCAAACTCTTGAAGATCATCTTCGTCCATGTGTTCTTGATTTTGGTGGAAGTTGGGAAGATCGTATTTCTCTTGTTGAGTTTTCCTATAATAATAGCTTCCAATCTAGTATTGGTATGACACCTTTCGAGGCACTCTACGGAAGGCCGTGTCGATCTCCTTCGTGTTGGCTTGAAGCTGGTGAGAAGCTGGTTTTAGGTCTAGATTTTATTCGTGTTTCACCTATGAAGGGTGTTGTGCGTTTCAGTCGATCGTGAAAATTAGCACCTCGATATATTGGTCCATTTCCCATCACCGAACGCATTGGTTCCGTGGCTTATCACCTTTTGTTACCGGCTTAATTTTCTGCTATTCATGACATATTCCACGTCTCTCAACTACAGAAATGCCTTAGGGATTCTGATTCTATTCTTGAGCCCGGTGTTATTGAAGAAATTGAGGTTTCACCTAATTTGACTTATGAGCAACATTCTATTCATATCATTGGTTCGAAGGTTAAACGCCTTCGAAATAAAGATGTTCCTCTTGTGAAAGTTCAATGGTCCTCAAATCCTAAGGATTGCTCTTTGGAATCTAGAGAATTCATTGAGCAAACACATCTGGACTTACTCTCTTGTGCTCTTTAGGGTGAACTTCTCATTTCAAAATTTCTTCTTTTGTGTTGTTATGCCTTCGATGGTTGTTACTTTTTATTTTCCTCTTAATTATTATGAGGACGCAATTTCTTTAAGGAGGGGAGTCTGTAACAACCCGCGTATTTCACGATTGTATATTTAAATGTTTTATTTAAATATAACATCGTTAATCAGATTAAAGTCTGAAATGTTACTTTTTGTAAACAGTCGAATTGGCACTCGAGACCACTTCCATTGAGTCCAAAATGGCATTTACAACTTTTTGAGTATAAACATCGATATGTTTGGAGTTGAGTAGAATTTTGCTATTTTTCTATTTTGGGCTTTCGGTTTGGGTTTCGGCCCACTAACCCAATATAATACCCTAACTCCACTCAACTCCTCTTCATTCATTCATTCCATTTCCTAGCACTTTCAAGCTAAAGTAAAAATGGGGAAAGGAATGGGAAATAGAAATTCCTAAACCCTAGTTTTGATTAGGAAACTCAAATTCAAGTCCAAAATCAAGGATAAGCTTAGGTAAGCATCCTCTTCATCTTCTCCATCTCTATCTCTCTTCAATTCTCATAAATTCCTAACCCTAACTTAGGAAAAACTTTACCTTTAATAATAGATTGAAGATTCTAGAGGTGTATTGAAGAGGAATTGGCCTTTCCTTTGTTTTAGAGCTTCTCATTCGTGTCTTTGAGTTTTAAAGGTGAGTTCTTTAACTCACATCTACATCTATAACTTTAATTGTTGTTAGGTATGAATTCCTAACATTTGTGCATGTTCATTTGCTTTTGATTTGAATTGATTTGGTGAATTTTCCAAATTTTGGTGTTTTGGTCCAATTCTATGAAAATCCTTCTATAAATGTTTGGACATGATATTTGGGGTGTATCGAAGAGCTTATAAGGCTGGGTTGTCACTTGGCATAAATCCCTAGTCTCCGTTGCTCGTCCGATAGCTTCCAATTTATTTTGGCCATCAAGGCCTAGGCAAACTGTTGCCCAGACCAGGTCTTCAGACGTTTAAATTTCAGTTTCAGACGTCTGGTTATGCCTTCCGGAGGAAAAAATATAAAACGCAGAAAATAAAGAAATGGCAGAAACCGATTCCAGACGTCTGAAATAAAGGTTGAGACGTCTGGTTAGGTCTTAGATGTCTGCCTTGAAGTTTCAGATGTCTGGAAGCTTTCTGGATTATTTCCAAAGAACAAATCCAGATGCCTGGATTCTTAACCAGACGTCTGGATCTGTGCATTTTGCCTATTTTGGGCTGTTTTGTGTGGATTTCCAATTTTAATCGGTTTTTGTTGATCCGGATAGTTGTTATCACTTATTATCGACTTTGATGACTTCTTTCTTTGGATTTTTGGGAATATCCATTTGATAGATTTGATATCGATTTTTATGGTTTTGATTCACGTCGCCGAATGTGAATTTTCGGTGATCGATTGTTTCTACAATCATTTCTGTGATTTGTCACTTTAAAATACAAAGGTTTCTATACTAGTAGTAAATATTCAAACGCTTTCACAAAGATGATTTCAATACCATTTTTAATACAAAACTCATTTTTAAATCCATTTTCCAATCTATTGGTATATACAAACCTTTACCTAATTCGTATGAGAAATCTAATTAAACGGCTTAGCAAAACAAGTGGTATGAAACGCTTGCGTTTACTTCTTCTATTAACTGTTGAACTTGTTCGATTGAACTCTTGTGACAATTTTCGAGTGGAAATCTACAATTTGTTTGTAAATATCTAAGTTAAGCCAGTGGTTATGGGACATGAAGCTAAACTCATGTATTTACTAGCTTAGTGTAATTTACACTTATCGATCAATGATGATCCTTTGGTGATTTAGACTAGCGATGTGCGATGTCTATTTGTCCTCGTGGGGACTATACCCTGTTCTGTTGAGCTTCGTCTCATTTTTTATAGGCTGGCGACCTATGGTTTTTATGGAGTTTGGTTCATCTGGCGTTCGCTGTACTACGTCATTGTTCCGGATTATTTGAGTTTCAAGTTCATCGGGTGTTCGCTGTACTACGTCGATGTTCCGGATTATTTGAGTTTGGTTCATCGGGCGCAATGCTGTACTACATCGATGTTCCGGATTATTTGAGTTTTAGGTTCATCAGGCATTCACTGTACTACGTCGTTGTTCCGAATTATTTGAGTTTGGTTCATCGAGCGTTTGCTGTACTACGTCGTTGTTCCGGCTTATTGGAGTTTGGTTCATCGGGCGTAATGCTGTACTACGTCAATGTTCCAGATTATTTGAGTTTCAGGTTCCTCGGGCGTTTCGCTGTACAACGTCATGGCGCCGGCTCTATGGTTAGCGACCATGGGATAGCGACCCGTTTGTGATACACGTGTTGGTGAGTTTTCATGCTCCCGTTTGTGATAGGCCTTCCCCTTTTTGTGATTTCTGGATTTCTAGTGGATGATTTCTAGAATTTTTGTTTCGTCGATTTCTGCGATTGGCGTTGATATGTTTTGTCAATGTTTGTGTTTTGGTGAATAATTTAAAGAATATGACGTTCTTTTTGGTGTTTGAGAATATTTGAGATATTGTATGATTTTGTTGTTACCTTATGTATACTTGTCATAGTATGGCATTTTTATTATCATATGTTTTTGTCATATCTCTTATCCTATCTCATTTTATATGATATTTATAGCTAGACTGATCCGTTTATTATTTTCTTCTTAAATAATACTCGGGTCAGACCGAGGTATTTCAGGTGCTTCTGCTTGACTTCGTATCAGGGTTCGTCACCTGACTTTTGGCTAACTACTTTAGCTTAGTAGTTTTTGTTGTTATATAGAGATTCCTTAATGTATACTTATTCTTTTGTCTAGCACTTGTATCTATTCTTTTGTGATGTAGTGGATCTAGTTTGACCACTACTTTGATGTACACTTCTATGTGTTATATTCATATATGTTTCCGCCTTTGTGATATGAATATTTGTGACTGATTTGTGATATGTTTATTTCTATATTTGTTTCCGAAGTCCACATAGCCACTGTGTGGTAGCTTTGAGTTTGTATTGCATATGTTGGATTTCCTCTTGAAATGAAATGTAAGTTATATTATCTGACATATCGGTACTCGCACAAAGCAATTACACAGATGGTCGCTCCTCAACAGCCTTATTCTTCATGCTAGTCGACGGCATTACTCCATAGTGTCCTTGGCCAGTGTGAGTATAGAGGTGGGGCGTCACATCACCACTCGAGGCCAAGATGGCCCACAATGTCAACTGAGAAGATGTTTGTAGTGACGAGGGAAGGTGATTGGACGGTGGAGATCGATAATGTTGGCACGTGGTGGTAGCTAGCGTGTTTTTACCCTGATTATATTTTACCCTGATTATATTTTTATATAATTTTACCATGATTATATTTTTACCCTGATTATATTTTTATATAAAGGAATAATTTTACGCTGATTATATTTTTATATAAAGGAATAATTTTTAGAAATTATTATGGTTTATATAGCTTGTTTGGTTGTTAGGAATGATAATATTGATTATTATCATTAATTGGTTATTGTGTTTTAATAAAAGAGGTTTATTAGGAAATAAACAATGATAAAAAAATTTGTGGAATGTTTTATAAAGTGAAATTTTGTAAGCATAATTTGTAAATGTGACTTATAAATTAAAATGGATTTAAATTGAGAAGCTTTGAATCCAAGATCCAAGAATTTTGAAAATGGTTTTCTAAGTTTTGGAAAAATATAGTGATATTAGTTGAAGATATTTATGAAAATATTTTAAAGGGATTTAAAAAATAAGGAATGAATTCAGTACTCTCCTCTTCTGTCGCTGGAAAATAATTTCGATGATGACTGCGCAACATCATCGACGTTCATTTACAAATCTCAAAATGGGGGAGACTTATGAGAAGCTTTGCTTTGAAATTGTTTTGATAAACGGATTATGGTATAAACTCCAAAGGTTTGATTTGACATATATAGGATATAGGTATATATACTTATTTCAAATGATTTGAAATGAACCCGGTGTTTAAATTTTAAGTTCTGTTAATTAATAATCTTCAAATTATTTGAATAAAATGAAATATTTGAATAACCAAAACTTATAAAATAAGAGAATTAAGAAATCTAAGCTAAATGTTTTAAGAAACTATAAAGTTGAAGTTTGCAACCCTTAAATTGAAAGTAAAGAAAATTTAAACAAATTAAAATAATGAACATTCTAATGAAGTAAAATGAATCAGATTGATTTGTATAATACCAAATTGTATCTAATAACATATAATAAGACTTACCAAATGTTAAAAGTTAAAATGATGATTTGGATATGTAATGGGATATTATACAAGTAAAAAAAACTTAAAAGTAATTAAAATTTATATAAATGGAAATTTGGTTGTAATAATAAATGTTGTATACTTAAGTATAATATGAATTGATTGGTAACTAAATGGAATAAGTAATTGAACTTAAAAAAAGTAGACAAATGAATCAAATAATATCTTTGTAAATTGGTTATAGAATTAAATATAAATTTGCCAAGAAATTGTGAAATTGAATTTGTAACTTTCGAGATAATTATAAACTTAGATAAAGTCCAACTTCGTGTATACGACTTTTATAGAATGATTCTAAACTAAAGTGCTGATTAATAAAATGTTTCACAAATAAATTTGTTATTAAAGGAAATTATGAAATGAATGTGAATGAAAAGGATTTGGTGTAACTAAGAATCAATTGGAAAATGAAATTTAATTAAATTGTATAGAATGTTTAAAACGAACTTAAATAAGCAAATTCTATGGAATGATGTTCAAGAAATGACAGTATTAAAGGATATGCTATGTAAAGAAATGGATATACTAAGTAAATAAGGGATATGAATAATGGATTGCGAATAATTGATTATAAATGAAATGAAGGTAAGTAAAATAAATTTAATATTGATGAATTGGATAGAAATCTATTGAAAGGTAATACGTAAGTTGTATGTATATTATTTTATTCGCATAACAGTTTGATCCAGATTTGAGCACAGAATTTCGAGATAATTTATATCGATCAGAGTTAGAATTTTCCACTCGATTCTCGATGGCGAACCCTGGATATGGATTTTTGATTGATCATGGAATTCTCTATCATAGTATACGGCTATGCAAGAAGAATAATTGTTTCTGACCAAAGAACCAAATCTGAGTCCGCACTAGAGAGTCGTGTGAACGATACTAGTTCGGAAATGAAATTGCGTGACCGAGTGAGCGATCGGATTTGATACTACGTACGGATGATATATGTACATCGTACGAGCTTATGTAAATCAAACACTGGAAATTGAAAATGCAAAATATAAAATGATTTTAAATTATATGATTGGATGTCATTGGTAAATAAGATGTAGGTATTTAAAATCAAGAAAATTTTGGATTGCCCGATAAAAAGGTACTTGTTTACTTTGTAGTTGGATTTGATGGTTTTATGGTGGAGCCACTTGGCTTTTGTTTTCTTTTGTTGGTTTAGGGCCTATAGAAGCATTTTGTAGTTGTTCCGATCTAGCCACACAAAGGAGACGCTGGCGAAATTTTCCGAAAATTTAAGGAGTTAAAAAAAAATTGAAGTTTAAATTTTTTTTTAACTTGTTTTATAACTAAATTGTGGTTTCCATAAGCCGATCAGAGTGGCGTAACGGAAGCATAGCAAAAGTTTTCTAATAAGATTTTATGTTTTATAAGTTGATTATTTAAATAATAATAAATATACCAAACGTTAAATTCTTTACTTAACGTCTTTTCGGGGACGAAAAGTTTTGAGTGGGGGAAATTGTAACGACCTGTATTTTTAGCTAATTTAAATTATTGAATTTGTGTGTAATTAATGATTAAAAATGATTAAAAATTAAAATCTTAATGATTTATTAATAAAGTTATTGAATATGAACCTGAATAAGATTTTAAAATAAACTAATTTCGAAGATTTGGCAGTAACGAGTTTTGAAATGAAGTAATATATATTAGCTGGGTTCATGATCAATAACTGAAGTTGAATAATAATTGTGAATTATTTAGATAGAAATAAAATGATGTTGATAACAAGAATTCATTTAAAATCCAATATTGATTTTTTTGGATATTGAACAATTAAATTTTTTAAATTCAATATTGGAAATTATTTGAATAATTGAATAACGGGAATTGAATAACTGTAAAATGAAAATAGTTGTTCTATAATTTGAATTCTTTTTTAAAATTATATCTTATAAGTTCATTAACTAATATTTCAAAAGATAGTGATTTATTGAATTATCGAAATTGATTACACTTAATATTGCGATTATTTGTGTGATGCCCCACCTCAATACTCACACTAGCCAAGGACACTACGGAGTAATGCCGTCAACTAGCACGAAGAATAAGGCTGTTGAGGAGCGACCATCTGTGTAATTGCTTTATGCGAGTACGGACATGTCAGATGGTATAACTTACATTTCATTTCAAGAGGAAATCCGACATATCAAATACAAACTCAAAGCTACCACACAGTGGCTAGGTGGACTTCGGAAACAAATATAGAATTAAACATAACACAAATCAGTCACAGATATTCATATCACAAAGGAGGAAACAGATATGAATATAACACATAAAAATGTACATCAAAATAGTGGTCAAACTAGATCCACCACATCACAACAGAATAGATACAAGTACTAGACAAAGAATATGTATACATCAAGAAGTCTATATCTCAAATGTATAATAACCAAAAACTACTAAGCTAAAGTAGTTAGCCGAAAGTCAGTTGATGGACCCTGATAAGAAGTCAAGCAGAAGCTCCTGAAATACCTCGGTCTGACCCGAGTATTATTTTAATAAGAAATAATAAACGGATCAGTCTAGCTATAAATATTAGATAAAATGAGATAGGATAAGAGATATGACAAAAACGTGTGATAACAAAAATGCCATACTATAACAATTATACATAAGGCAACATCAAAAATCATACGATATCTCAAATATTCTCAAACATCCAAAAAGAATGGCACATTCTTTAAATTAATCATCAAACATAAATATTGGCAAACATAACGGTACGTCCGATGAACCAAAAACTCAAATAAGAACATGGGTCGCTAGCCCATAAAAGAAATGAGACGAAGCTCAACATTACGGGGTATAGTCCCCCACATGGACAAAGCGACATCGCACATCGCTAGTCTAAATCTCAGAATGATCAACATAAATACTAGAAATCATCAACTCGAAATCCAGAAATAACAAAAAGGGGGAAGGCCTATCTAAAACGGGAACATGAAAACTCACCAACACGTGTATCTCAAACGAAACGCTATTCCATGGTCGCTAACCATCAAATTTGAGCCAAAGTTCTGCAAACGCCCTGAAGACCACGGGTCGCTACCCCGCCAAATTTGAGCCGAAGCTTCTCAAACGGGGTTTAATCCCCATACCAACAAAGAGACATCACTCAATCGCTAGTCTAAATCATAAAATGATCATCATCGATCAATAAAAAGTGTCAATTACACTAAGCTAGTAAATATAAGAGTTTAGCTTCATGTCCCATAACCACTATCTTAACTCAAATATGTATGAACAAATTGTAGACTTCCACTCAAAGATTGTCACAAGATTTTCAATCGAACAATTACAAAAATTAACCGATGAAGTACATGCAAGCGTTTCATACCACTTGTTTTACTAAGTCGTTTAATTAGATTTCTCATACGAATGAGGTAAAGGTTTGTATATACTAATAGATTGGAAAACGGTTTTATAAACGAGCTTTGTATTAAAAATAGAGTTAAAATCATCTTTGTGAAAGAATTGAATATTTACTACTAGTATTGAAAACCTTTATATTTTAAAGTGACAAATCACGGAAATGATTATAGAAACAATCAATCACCAAAAATTCACATTCGAAGACGTGAATAAAATCCAAAGGAATCAACACCGGATCCATCACAATGGGTATTCCCAAAAATCCCGAAAAAGAAGTCATCAAAGTCGACAAAGGTGATAACAACTAAAAGGATCAACAAAAATCGATAAACAATGGTAATTCACCAAAAAGAAGTAGGCAAATATGCAAATCTGGCTGAGACAGCAGATTCAGTCGACTGGGCACTGAGTTTAGTCGACTGGCCCAATGCCTGGAAACTCTCGGGTTCTAGGTCAGTCAACTGAACTCAGAGAGCCAGTTGACTGGACCGAGCCTGGAAAACTCTCGGGTTCCATGTCAGTCGACTGGACTCTGAGTTCAGTCGACTAGACCCCGTTTTCCAATATTTCCAGCCTAGCCCAATGAGGGACAATCTCCCAACAAATTGCGATCGGACGTGCAATAGGCGCTAGGGGTTTATGCCAATCGACAACCTAGCCGTATAGGCTCTTCGATACACCACCAAAAGCATGTTCATACATCAAAGCTAGGATTTTTAAAGTTTTTGACTACGAAACACCAAAAATTAAAATGTTCACCAAATCAATTCAAATCAAAAGCAAATGAACATGAATAGATGTTAGGAATTCATTCCTAACAACAATGATATAAATAGACAAAGATGTGAGTTCAAAAACTCACCTTTTAAACCCAAACACAAATGATAAGCTCTAGAACATGCAATAGGTTGATCTCTCTTCAATACCACCTCTAGAATCTTCAATCTAATATCAAAGGTGAAGTTTTTCCTAAGTTAGGTTATAGGAATTTCTGAAAATTAAAGAGGGATTGAGATGGAGTAGATTAAGAGGATGCTTACCTAAGCTTCTCTTAGATTTTGGAGCTAGAACTTGAGTTTGCAAATGAATCTAGGGTTTAGGAATTTCTAATTCCTTTTCTCTTCCCCAATTTTTCTAAAGCTTGAAGTGATAGGAAATGATAGTGTATGAAGAGGAGAGGGGTGGAGTTAGAATATAAGATGAGTTGGGTTAGTGGGCTGAAACCCAAACCCAAGCCCAAAGCCCTAAGTGAAAATGTCAAAATTCTACTCAACTCCAAACATATTGATGTTTATACTCAAAAAGGTCACAAACGCCATTTTGGACTCAATGGAAGTGGTCTCAAGTCCCAATTCGACTGTTTGCAAAAAGTGAAATTTCGAACTTGAATCCAACTGACGATGCTATATTTAAATAAAACATTTAAATATACAATCGTGAAATATGCGGGTTGTTACAGACTCCCCTCCTTAAAGAAATTGCGTCCTCGCAATCTTTAAGAAATAAATAAGAAGTAACAACTATAAAAGCATATCAACACAAAAAGAAGAAATTTGAAATAAGAAGTTCACCTTAAGGAGCACGAGAGAGCAAGTCCGGATGTGTTCGCTCGATGAATTCTCTGGGCTCCCAAGAGAAATCCTTAGGATTTGAGGACCATTGAACTTTCACAAGAGGAACATCTTTATTTCGAAGGCGTTTGACCTCCGAAGCAATGATACGAATAGGATGTTGCTCATAAGTCAAATTAGGCGAAACTTCAATTTCTTCAATAACACCGAGCTCAAGAATAGAATCGGAATCTCGAAGGCAATTCCGTAGTTGAGAGACGCTGAATACGTTATGAATAGCAAAAAACTGAGCCAGTAATAAAAGGCAATAAGCCACGGAACCAATGCGTTCGGTGATGGGAAATGGCCCAATATATCGAGGTGCTAATTTTCCCGATCGACTGAAATGTACAACACCCTTCATAGGTGAAACATGAATAAACACAAAGTCTCCCACAGAAAATTCTAATTTCCTTCTTCGATTATCGGCGTAGGATTTTTGTCTACTTTGAGCTTCTTTCATTCTATGACGAATAAGGTCAATCTTTTCTGTGGCATCCCGTATAAAATCTGGACCTAAAACCAGCTTCAAGCCAACACGAAGGAGATTGGCATGGCCTTCCGTAAAGTGCCTCGAAAGGTGCCATACCAATACTAGATTGGAAGCTATTGTTATAGGAAAACTCAACAAGAGAAATATGATCTTCCCAACTTCCACCAAAATCAAGAACACATGCACGAAGAAGATCTTCAAGAGTTTGATTCACACGCTCAGTTTGTCCATCGGACTAAGGATGATAAGCGTTGCTAAAATTAAGCTTCGTTCCCAAAGCTTGTTGAAGACCTTTCCAGACTCCACTAGTAAACAATGGATCACGATCACTAACAATAGAAGTAGGAACCCCACGCAATTTAACAATTTCCTTGACAAAGAGTTTAGCCAAAATAGGTACGGTCCGATTGGACCGAACGGGAATAAAATGGGCGGACTTTGTAAGTCTATCAACTATCACCCATAGGCTATCATCACCCAAACAAGAACGGGGAAGACCGTCAATAAAGTCCATGGAAATTTGATCCCACTTCCATATTGGAATTTCCAAAGGATGCAATAACCCAACGGGCCTTTGATGCTCGGCCTTTACAAGTTGGCAAGTCATGCAACGCTTAACAAAGTTAGCAATATTGGATTTCATTCCATCCCAATAATAAAGTCGCTTCATATCTACGTTCTTTTTACTACTACCGGGATGAATGGTAAATTTAGAACGATGAGAATCTTCTAATATGTCTTTACGAAGATCAATAATATTTGGCACAATAAGTCTACTAAATTTTTGAATACCGCCACGAGCATCAATATCAAAGTCTTTCAAACCTTCAATATCAATTTTATTCCTACAACTTTGGCTAAGTAGAACCAATTCAGGATCATGCTTTTGAGCTTCAAGAATGCGATCTAAAAGAGAAGGATGAGCCTCAAGGCTACATAAAACAAGAGATGAACAAGAATTGAATTCACGATCTCGAATCTCACAAGTGGAAAAAGTCTCGAGATCATTCCATTCAGATATCATCATGGAAACAACTGCTTGTTGCTTACGACTAAGGGCATCGGCAACACGATTACCCTTTCCGGGAGTATAAAGAATATCAAGATCATAAGATGCAAGGAACTCGAGCCAACGTTGTTGAAGCAAATTATTTTTTTTTTGAGAAAATAAATACTTCAAAGATTTATGATCGGTGTAGAGAAAAAATTCCTCTCCCAAAAGATAATGTCGCCAAATTCTAAGAGCGAAAACAATGGCCGCGAGCACTAGATCATGAATGACATATCTAGTATCGACAAGCTTTAATTGTCATGAAGCATATGTGATAACACATTCTCTTTGTAAGAGAATGACACCCAAACCAATACGACTAGCATCGGTACAAACCATAAAGTCTTAGTTCCCTTTGGGAATCACAAGAATAAGAGCACCGGAAAGGAGTTTTTTTAATCGATCCTCTTTCCCGAAAAGCTAAGACATTCAAAATTATAATTAACTTTACGTAATTATCTTTTTAGAAAAATTTACTTATTACAAGTCAATTTACTGTGTTTGACTGTCTCATCACAGCGTTTAGGAGATTCCTATCGATAACGTTGATCAAGCGCATCCACCAGAATTCTTAAAGCACTCAATGGGCAAAACAACACAAAATCATCTTCTATATGATAAACAAGTCTCTAAAAAAAATTTACAAATATTCTCTGCTTGTTTTAAGAACAAATCCAATCATACTTATAAATATCTTATGAAAAAGATTTGCAAAATTTAAATTGTTGTTTCCATCCATAATCAATAAATACAAGGATAAACTCATCGAGATATTCGTAGAATACTCGATTCATAAGATGGATGAAAGAAGCTGAACAAATCGAATGACATAACGAGTTACTCATAAGAATCATAACGAGTGTGGAATGCGGTAAGTGGAATGCTATCCTCTACAACTCGTAGCTGATGAAAACCGGTGTCAAGGTCGAGCTGAAAAGACCTTAGCGCCACACAATAGATTGCTTAGGTGATAATCCTAAGACAAGCCCAAAAATACCGGGAAATTCACAAACTACTTGAATGAGAGAAATAACATTCTCCTCATCATGTAGGTTTAAAGAATAAAATGATACCACCAAATTTTGGAAATCAAAATCATTAAGAACAAAAGAAATCTGCTTATTAGATTAAAGATGTCGAAGATGAATAGTCCACATTGGACATAGGATATTGGCTTCATAATAATTAAGCCAATCCTTTCCCAAAATGTCAATTTCGAGGCCTAAGTAACGCATAACATGCAAATCGGCTCTAAAAGAATAATCACATAAAATAATCTCGACATTTTCACAAAGCAAATTGAGTGTTGCGGATCCACCAATCGGGATTCGCAATTCTCAACGAAGTCATCAAGCCCATAATATTTAAAGAAAAAGAATCAACAAGTTCTTTTGATATAAAAGAGTGGGACGCACCCATATCAAAAGAAATCAAATAGGAAGATCACGGAATAAAATAGTGCCATCAAGGATAGAAAATACCTTGACCAAGAGAAGTGTCACTAGGAGCTTGCACAACATTTAGCTTTCCCCCTTTCTTGTTTGGAAGTTTGGGACATGAAGATAAAAGATGACCCGAACTTTTGCAATAACGACAAAAAAAGGTTTTGGGCACTCATTTGCATAGTGGTCCGTAAGACCACAATTGTAGCATCCTCCGCGACTAGAGGTAGGAGTCTTTGCTACCAATGTTTCATGCTTCCCTTTCTTGTTGGGATTGGGGCATTTGAGCTTAATAGACCTCTTCATGTTATTGTTGAAGTTCTGCTTGGCACACACAACTTCAACATCACTTTCTCTATCGGCCTCTTCAAGCCGAAGAGCGGTATCAACAAGCTAATCAAAAGAAACTTCTAGTTTCAGAAGTAAAGAGTTTTCGAGGTTCTTGTTCAGCCCATAGACGAACCTCTGATTTTTCTTCAATGGGGTATTAATATATTCGACCCCATATTTAGAGAGAGATTCAAAAGATGCGACATAATCTGCCACAGAAGATTCACCTTGAACAAGGCCAATAAAGCGCCGAGCTAAAGTTACTTTTTCAGCTTTGGGCACAAACATCAATTCAAATCTTTCCCGGAATTGCTCCCAAGTAAGATCTGCTTCGATAATCTCAGAAACCAAAAGCTCATACCAATCTAATGCTCTTTCTTGGAGCATGCTAGAAGCCACTTGGACTTGATGAAGATCAATAAGATTCATGCGAGAAAAGATGTGGTCGCACGATCTAAGCCAAGCTTGGATTTATATAACACTTTCGGATCCATTGAATGGCCTTCCACCCAAAGCGGTATAATCTCTGCACAAGCGTGCAAACCCGGATTTAGGGTGAGTAGGTGTTGGAATGGGTCTAGCAGCTTGGGCATTGTTCACAAGATCTAAAAGTTGTTGAGCAGACATAAATACTTCCTCCTAAGGAGTAGCACTAGATTGACGGACGCTGGGACGACCTGGTCTAACCATTTCTCTTCTTTAAGAAAGAAAGAAGAGGAAAAAATTTATTCACAAAATGAATATCAAACAAGCTTGATTGATAAAACAAGTCATCATAAAAAGAAATAGGATAGAACGGTACGAAGACTCGAATTAAATCCTATGGCACGATTCCTAAGTAAAACTTAGTACAATGATCCTTGCTAGATTATTCTACATTGTTCTGAAGTCTGGCTTTGATACCAAGCTATGACGCCCCACCTCTATACTCACACTAGCCAAGGACACTACGGAGTAATGCCGTCAACTAGCACGAAGAATAAGGCTGTTGAGGAGCGACCATCTGTGTAATTGCTTTGTGTGAGTACCGACATGTTAGATAGTATAACTTACATTTCATTTCAAGAGGAAATCCGACATATAAAATACAAACCCAAAGCTACCACACAGTGGCTAGGTGGACTTCGGAAACAAATATAGAATTAAACATAACACAAATCAGTCACAGATATTCATATCACAAAGGCGGAAACAGATATGAATATAACACATAACAGTGTACATCAAAATAGTGGTCAAACTAGATCCACTACATCACAAAAGAATATATACAAGTACTAGACAAAGAATATGTATACATCAAGAAGTCTATATCTCAAATGTATAATAACCAAAAACTACTAAGCTAAAGTAGTTAGCCGAAAGTCAATTGAAGGACCCTGATAAGAAGTCAAGCAGAAGCACCTGAAATACCTCGGTCTGACCCGAGTATTATTTTAATAAGAAAATAATAAACGGATCAGTCTAGCTATAAATATCAGATAAAATGAGATAGGATAAGAGATATGACAAAAACGTGTGATAACAAAAATGCCATACTATAACAAGTATACATAAGGCAACATCAAAAATCATACGATATCTCAAATATTCTCAAACATCCAAAAAGAATGGCACATTCTTTAAATTAATCATCAAATATAAATACTGGCAAACATAACGGTACGTCCGATGAACCAAAAACTCAAATAAGAACATGGGTCGCTAGCCCATAAAAGAAATGGGACGAAGCTCAACATAACGGGGTATAGTCCCCCACGTGGACAAAGAGACATCGCACATCGCTAGTCTAAATCTCAGAATGATCAACATAAATACTAGAAATCATCAACTAGAAATCCAGAACTCACAAAAAGGGGGAAGGCCTATCTCAAATGGGAGCATGAAAACTCACCAACATGTGTATCTCAAACGGAACGATATTCCATGGTCGCTAACCATCAAATTTGAGCCGAAGCTCCACAAACAGCCTAAAGACCACGGGCCGCTACCCCGCCAAATTTGAGCCGAAGCTCCTCAAACGGGGTTTAATCCCCATACGAACAAAGAGACATCGCTCAATCGCTAGTCTAAATCATAAAATGATCATCATCGATCAATAAAAGGTGTCAATTACACTAAGCTAGTAAATATAAGATTTTAGCTTCATGTCCCATAACCACTAGGTTAACTCAAATATTTACGAACAAATTATAGACTTCCACTCAAAGATTGTCACAAGATTTTCAATCGAACAAGTCCACAAATTAACCGATGAAGTAAACGCAAGTGTTTCATACCACTTGTTTTACTAAGTCGTTTAATTAGATTTCTCATACGAATGAGTTAAAGGTTTGTATATACTAATAGATTGGAAAAAGGTTTTATAAACGAGCTTTGTATTAAAAATAGAGTTGAAATCATCTTTGTGAAAGAGTTGAATATTTACTACTAGTATAGAAAACCTTTCTGTTTAAAAGTGACAAATCACGGAAATGATTGTAGAAACAATCAATCACCAAAAATTCACATTCGAAGACGTGAAGAAAATCCAAAGGAATCAACACCGGATCCATCAAAATGGGTATTCCCAAAAATCCCGAAAAAGAAGTCATCAAAGTCGACAAAGGTGATAACAACTAAAAGGATCAACAAAAATCGATAAACAATGGTAATTCATTAAAAAGAAGTAGGCAAATATGCAAATCTAGCTGAGACAGCAAATTTAGTCGACTGGGCACTGAGTTCAGTCAACTGGCCCAATGCCTGGAAACTCTTGGGTTCTAGGTCAGTCGACTGAACTCAGAGAGACAGTCGACTGGACCGAGCCTGGAAAACTCTCGGGTTCTAGGTCAGTCGACTGGACTCTGAGTTTTGTCGATTGGACCCTGTTTTCCAATATTTCCAGCCTAGCCCAATGAGGGGCAATCTCCCAACAAATTGCGATCGGACGAGCAATGGGCACTAGGGGTTTATGCCAATCGACAACCCAGCCCTATAGGCTCTTCGATACACCACCAAAAGCATGTTCATACATCAAAGCTAGGATTTTTAAAGTTTTTGACTTCAAAACACCAAAACTTAAAATGTTCACCAAATCAATTCAAATCAAAAGAAAATGAACATGAATAGATGTTAGGAATTCATTCCTAACAACAATGATAGAAATAGACAAAGATGTGAGTTCAAAAACTCACCTTTTAAACCCAAACACAAATTATAAGCTCTAGAACAAGCAATAGGTTGATCTCTCTTCAATACCACCTCTAGAATCTTCAATCTAATATCAAAGGTGAAGTTTTTCCTAAGTTAGGTTATAGGAATTTCTGACAATTAAAGAGGGATTGAGATGGAGAAGATGAAGAGGATGCTTACCTAAGCTTCTCTTAGATTTTGGAGCTAGAACTTGAGTTTGCAAATGAATCTAGGGCTTAGGAATTTCTAATTCCTTTTCACTTCCCCCATTTTTCTAAAGCTTGAAGTGTTAGGAAATGATAGTGTATGAAGAGGAGAGGGGGTGGAGTTAGGATATAAGATGATTTGGGTTAGTGGGCCGAAACCCAAACCCAAGCCCAAAGCCCTAAGTGAAAATGTCAAAATTCTACTCAACTCCAAACATATTGATGTTTATACTCAAAAAGGTCGAAAATGCAATTTTGGACTCAATGGAAGTGGTCTCGAGTCCCAATTCGACTGTTGGCAAAAATTGAAATTTCAAACTTGAATCAGACTAACGATGCTATATTTAAATAAAACATTTAAATATACAATCGTGAAATATGCGGGTTGTTACAATTTGAATAATGAATTCCGAGTTTAATATGACCAAAAATGATACCGGAAGTTGATGTAAATTTTATTTATACAACAATGAAGATTGTTAACATTTAAAATTGGATTTAAAAGTGAATAATTATAAATTGGAAATTTTATATTATAATCGAGACGTTAAAAATAGCCTTCTGGGACACAGTCTCAAAATTTGAAGAAACTAGTTCCATTGGATCCGTAGTAGTGTATAATTATCGGATTTCAAATATCGTAATGTTTGGAGTTATCGTTTGGTCGTACGGGATAGAAACGCATTGAATAAAATATCGAAAATTTAATACTTTAATTCGATTCAAAAAGCTATCTTCTGCATACGGTCGAATTAGGCCTCGAAACAAGTTCCATTATGTTCAGAATAGGGATAAAACATTATAAATGCCTAGCGGCACGCTTCGTTTGGAGGTCGTCCGAAAAAGGTTGAAAATAGTATTAAAATAATAAGGTTATACGCGTATATATACACAATAAACCCTAGTAAGATAGCCGCGCCTCCACTAAAGGATTTAATAGCCAAAATCATCCCATGTTCTTCCTCATTTATCTCTTGATCCAAGCTATATTTTTGAAAACTTCCTAAATGAAAAGTGTAGAGCTCTTCGAGCTCTACAATATCAACGGTGGAGATCTAAAACGATGGAGTGTGGAGGCCAGAAGGGTGTCGCGTTCGTTCCGGCTTTGGGTGATTGTTTCGTGGCCATGGCGCGTTAAGGGGAGGCTGGTCTCTGGCTGTAGGCGCGGCAAGGAGCAAGCTTTCGATTGACGTAAGTGGATCATTCTCCAATCAACTCTGGAAGGCTCGGGATCGAGAAACGCGGGCGTGAGTATGGGTTCGTACGCGATTTTCTTGCTTGGGATAATCGTGATGGAGAAGAAAGGATGATCGACCCTGATTTGTAGATGGATAAACAAATGACGAATCAGGTTTGATGTAAAATAAATAAAATGAATTTGTAAGTTATATTGGTTAAATTCGTAAAATCTTATAAAATTGTATATCTTTTCCATACGTTGTCAGGATTGGACAAAACAAGCGGCGACGGGATCGTGGCGATGGGCACTACGCTCTGGAACTGATTTGGAGTTGATTGGAGCTAGTTAAATTTTTAGATTAAATCGAATGTCTTTCGATTTGATTTAAAATTGATAACTCAAGGTGAGTGTTTTGTAACACTCACAACGTACTAGAATATTTCTTTGCTAGTTAAATTTGATATTATGAAGTGATATGAATTTATTGGTCGTTGTTTGATAAATTTGATTGTCATATGCATTAACCGTTATAAATTGAAAGTTGACAGTTAAATTTGAAATTGAAATTTAATTGCTAGTAAATTACCCAATATCAATAACCATGAAACTGCTGTGAATTATATTGTTTGTTTTTATGATTGATTGTGATGGATGCAAATTGGTTGATATTTGGATGTTTATTTGTTTATATATATCCTGTTATCACCCTGTATATTATTTACGGTGTATAAAACTGTAAATTGAATTATTTCGAATAAATTAAGAAATAGGTTGAAATGATATATACCTATGACATTGTGATTTGGATTGAAATGATATATATCCATGCCTGAATTTAAATTAAAATAACTGATCACTTGACCATAGGATAGAAAATTATATACGGACACCAAACTGGTTAAATTAAATGATTTTAAAATCTTTGATTTGAAATTATTTAAATGGTTTTGATTTAAAAGAAATAAAAATCAATTTATAGAAATTGAATTTATCACAAATTGGAGTTTGAAAGGTTGAAATAAATTTTTGGTTAAAAGAAATTGTTAAATAATTGAAGTTGAGATTTTGAAGTTAAAATCGGAATATGATTAAATTTCATAAATTGATTTGTTTTTAAAAGATTGAACTTCTGTTCGAACTTTGAATATTACTAAGTAAAAGTGATACAAAACTATATTTTGAAATTGAGCTTGGAATTTAATTATATTTGAAAATTGGATTTTAAATTTAATTTAAGTGACTTAAATCGATATTTTGAAAATCGAACTCGAATTTATATCAATCGAAATGATTTTAAATTTTTTAACTATTTTAACCATTCAAACTATTTTTAACTATTTTAACTATTTAAACTATTTTTAACTATTTTAATTATTTAAACTATTTTAAAATTATTCAAACTAATTTTCAAAAATTCAAATTGGTCAAGGGTGGAATGTTTATTTTTAAATCATGGATTTAAATACGAATTGGGTTAAATGAAGTTATAACCCAAATTGGAATTTGGAACTATTTCGGAAGCGAAATCGTGATATTTAGGCGAAATGATTTTGAGCTGAAATAGTATATTTTGAGTAAATATGATGATTTCGCAGAGGATTTGATTTTGAAGCAAATATGATATTTTGATATCAAGTATGAACTGTTTTCGAAATGTAAAAGAACCAACCGGTATGTAAAACGATGTTTGGTTGTTAAAGAGACCGGGGCCCCTTATTGGCATACTCTCTGTCAATATTGGAAACTCTTTAACAAATGTGTATGTGGAGTGATGGCCCAGAACGAAGTTGTTGGATTTGGCAGCAATTGCTAGAATTAAAGAAAGAGAACGATGATGGATAGGCCCCGGCAATTGTGCCAATTTGAAATGACTAAAACAGGATGGCTTGACAGGGCCAAGCGGGCTAGCTACCCCTAGCGGACATCCATTCTTTGATTTTCTTGGACTTGGTCCATATTATTCTCTTGTTGTTGGTTTCGATTAGTGCACCTTGATTTGGGATAGCCTCCCTTTTACTCGATATGGGATGGATGGACGCGGTGGGCGGTCATGGCTATGATGCGTTACCACCAGCCCTGCTACCCGAACTGGTAGTATCCTACCTTGGGCATTGCCTCACGTGCCTTGTCATACTTTTATCCCTATACGAGACCCATATGATTTTGGTTTGGTATTGTCGTATCACGGCGCATCCCTGACTACCGACGTGCTAGTGGTGATGTCAAATGCAAACTGTACGCCAATGCTTAAAAACGCGTTAAGGGGGATCAATGTAAAGCCTTAACACTATTTTAATATTTATTTTACTGACTAGACATTATATATATAGCGTATTCTACTACATATAAATATTTTTACGGATCCTTAAGAGATGGAAAATCCCGTAACATCTCTTGAGTTATTGCATGCACGTTATACACTGGATAAGAGATGTGAAATCCAGTAAACATCTCTGACGCATTTAGACTCATGTTATATGCGATATCGATTTGACTTACATAAGGATATTTTAGCCCTGACTCGAGTATTTTGTCTTTTCATTACGCTCGGGTCAGCCCTAAGTTTTTCAGCCTATTGATGATTTATTCTGGAGGACGAAGACGAAGATTTGGTATACTATTACTATTATTATACCTGCATCATGTTGTCGGTTGCATTGTTTACTTATCTTTGATGTATATATATAACTCTGATGAATGTTGTATAGATTATAATGAAATGTGAGATATAGACAGCTTCATGAACTGTTTATTTGATTATTATATTTTGTCGTTCCGCTGCGAGATTCTGTGTTTGTTTCTTCTTCTTTCCTTAGTTTTCTTATTTAACCCCTAAAGATTCGTATTTTCATTCACTGGGAGTTGGACACATGTGATTTATTGTCGACTCAAAGGGAACGAAGATTCGGGCCTTTACATAGCGGCGGTTGAATGAGGAAAGGGTGGGTTCCGATTTTATTTGATTTGAGGCGGCGGCGTTGATTGAGGGGCGGAGGGGTCTGAAGAGGAATTGTAGAGGGGAGTGGATACCTAGTGGTGGAGGCGCGATGGTCCCAAGTGATCGAAGGTAGGGGGCTTCTTTGGTGATGTTCGCGGCAAGTCCGGTGGCATGTGGAAGAAATGGGAGTGGATGGCAGGGCGGCGTGTTTGGGTCCTTTGCGTTCGAACAGAAGAGAAAGAGGGAGCCGGGTTAAGGTTTTTAATTAAGGGATTAAGTAAGTTATTATTTTTAGTTAATAAGTTATATTATTTAAATCATGTATTCTTTAAAATATGATAACTTACTCATTTGGGGTCAAATTCGAACAAAACGAGTTGCCATAGGATTGTATCGTCGCATACTATGAGATGGAATTGGTTTGGTGGAAATTAAACTTGTTGGATTTTACCTTGGATTCGAACGTCATTTGAATTCAGGCAGAACCAGAATGGGCAAGCAACCACTGGATTAATGGTGAAATAATCACACCTTTTTGGATAATCAAAAAAATATATATAGTCAATAAATATCATTTATTGGATGTTTGGATATTTATTTATGTTCGTTATTTATTGTTTGGATAATATACAGAATTATATTATCAGTTGGATGTTATATTATATATATTAGTATATATGTTAGTAGTTGGATATATTTCCCGCCGATTGGAGCAGATGAGACACTATGCGCCCCACATAATAGCGGATGATCCTATATTACCGCGATATCCCGCCTCGAAGCGGGATTGGTATTTTATGTTATATAACATCTGTGGTTGCGGGGAAACAGGTTGGAGGGATCCAAGTGGATTCCTCAAAAATGTTGAATTTAATTTCATATATAGTGATATATGATGTGATTAAATAATCTGTTATGGATTGTTGTGTGATTTGATTTATTGGATGTTATAGTAGCACTGGCCCAAATTTTGGTATTTTAAATACCATAAATAATATTTTTGAATCTTAAAAAAAGGAAATTCAAAGGTGATTTTGAGGAATAATAATATTTATATTGAATTTTTATCAAGAAGTGAAGTTGTTTAAAAAGGGATTTATTAAACTATGTAGTTTTAAAAAAAACTATTTATTAGGTTAAATATTTCAGAAAGTTAGTTATTTAAATTGTTGGAATGAATTCCAAGTTTATAAACTAGTTTAATAATTCGATTATGAATTTTATAAATAAATTGGAATTAGTTATTGACGTTTATTTTTAAAAGTGCTTTGATATTTTAAACAATTATTTATCATATTTTTGAAATTTATTTATAAGTAAGTAATTGAAATTTATTTATAAATGCTCTCGAGATTTGTGAAATAGGTTTTATTTAATGGATGTGACTTTATAAGTGAATTTTTTTAATGGAATTAGGAAACTTAAGAACTTTGAAGAGCGAAATTTCCAAATTATTAGATATGGGAACTTCGAAAAGGAATCTGAATTCATTAAAGGAGTTATAAATTGTTAGTTGGATTTTAGATAAGTATAATCGATAAATTTTGGAACTTATAAAAGGGAATTAATAAAATTCCAGAGATTTATAAGATAAGTACAGAATATTCTCCAAGTATGGATATTAAAAATGAGTTCGGGAAATATATTTATAATATTGACTTAAGTAGTAGAATTAAATGGTTTTGGAAATATTCTAACTACGAAATGATTTGTATGGAAATATTTTCTAAGTAATGAATTATGAATTGAATTTGGGAATATTTCTAAATGTTGAAATAAGATATGGTTGGCGATATCTTTTTATGTATTTAAGTATTTGAAATCGTTTCAAATATTGAAATACTGGAAGATATTTGAATATATATCTTTGTAAAAATATTTTGAAATAAATGTTTGAATGGTTTAAATATGGGTCTAGCGACTGCTTATGTGTGTAATTTGATAGTTAAATAACCAACTATCAAATTAGGGCAAATTCGTTAATCGTTTCGAAGAGACCGGGATCATATTTAATTATCTGGAAACCACTTCGATCCGATTTGTGAGTTACAAATTGTGGTTTCTTAAAGATAATGGAGATGGTGATCTTGAAGGAGATTCGGTTTGTCCAGACCCAGGACAAATTGTATGGATGAATACTATCATTACATTGTTGCTTGGAAGGCAGTGTCAGCATTCCACGTGGAATTTGTATTCAAAAAGGTAAACGTAGCCTCAAGCCTCATCAACCAGGAAATGACTAAAACATGGCATGCAGTAGGGCTAAGGGGTCGCTCCCATTCGGGTATGTCATCATCTTTCTAGATACCCTACATTTACATATTTTTGGACTGGTTGTGCATGAGATCTCAAAAAGGTCGGAAGACCAGGATGATGACATATTCAGTACTAGTAGTTAAGTGCCAGGCCGGTTCTGGGTGGTAGGGTATAAGATGTTCTTGTCAGACCTGGGTGCATTGATCTAGAGATGCACTCATCGGAGGTAGTTCCTTACCTGGTCATAGTATGGAATCCATTCTCCTGTAAGTGCCGTACGGTTTTGATTGTGTCCAACTATGTTGAAAACCGAGATGCAAGCATTTCAACTATTTTAATAAGTATTTTTTATTAGACACTATTATAATATCACAGGCTTTTTATATAAAAGTGTTTTGGTTATCGTAAGGTAGAAACCCGTCGTGTTTATGTGTGGCGAGTCTTACGAGACACCTTTTAATTTCAAAGATTTTTTTATAACTTTAAATCCAATTGGGTGTGCTTTCACATGCTGGTTTTCCAAACTGACTCGGGTCTTATTTTATTATAATGCTCTGGTCAAACCGAGTATTACAGATTCATGTTAGTATGATGCAGAGCTCAGGATATGAATTGGAGGATTCTCAGTCGTATTCCACATATTTGATTATATTCCACTATGTGTGTAGGCTGTATATTCAGCACTTGTGAGGACTAGTTATTATAACTGTCCAGATTGATTTGATGATTGTTGTACTTTGATGATTGTATGTATATTATAGTTATAGTTCCTTTGTATAAAGATCTGTTATTATTTGTTATATTTTGTTCCGCTACGATTTTAAGATTCTATGTGTTGTTTCTATTTCTCCTATCTTTCGTTTTCTTTTCCCCTAACAATCGGGTTTTCCGACATTTAATTTCTCGACATTAAATACAGTGGATGTAAGGACCCGATTCTTCGACTTTCGAAAATCGACATCGATACGTCCACTGTATCGACTGCCGAGCAACGAATGCCGGAAAAACCGAATTCTTAGGGTTTTAGAAAGAAGGAAACAGAAGAAAAGGCAGAAGAAGAAGAAAGAGGAAAGAGAGAAGAAAGAAGAAGAAGAGAAAAACAGAAGAACAAGAAAGAAGGAGAACAACAGAACAACATCAGAACAGAAACAATATCAGAATCTCACATATCGCAGCGGAACAATATATAATAGATAACACTAGTCTTTTAAAACAAAGAACTATATCAGTTTATACATACATCAATCAGAGTCATATACAAGAATGGACAGTTATATAACTTATCCTCATACAGAATACACAGCGGAATAAAATAATATCAGATACAAATACTACGTCTCGTCATCCAACTTATCTCCAAAGCTCCAGAATATCCTGATAACAAAACTCTAGGCTGCCCGTGTGGAAATTGGTGGGCACCCAGAGTTTAGAAGGGAACAATAAACTCCGAGTCAGTCATGGTGACTGGAGTGAGATCGTTAAACAGTTATTTATCACAAAGAAAATAAAACAAATTCGCAATGCTTTTGGAAAATGAAACTACCATAAGACCTCCCGCCACACACACAATGCAAACGCAGAATTGGAGGAGATTTCTTCTTATGATAGTCAAAGATGCTTACTACGCAAAATCAAATTCTTTTTGATATTATTATTAGTGCATAGTGTAGAAAACATTTCGAAAGTATAATATTAATCTTAGCCAGCATAGACATTCCGAACTATGCCTACTATAGCTACCATCCAAACAGTGGTGACCACCATAAGTGAATGGCAGGTTCTACAACTAAAACCGTACAAGGCTCGTATTGTTTCTTTGGATTTCCAACAAATGGTCAGGCCAAGGAACTTCCTATCCACGATGGGTATGTCCCTGCAATAGACGACCCGAGAACCTAACCGGATCTCTGCCAACACAAGGCCGGGTTACCTCTGCAAAAATAGGTAACTACTGACACGCGTATGCCATCCCCCGATCGTCACCGATCTTCCCGAGGATCCCCGATTCGCAACAACCACAAAGTAATAAATTTGCAGCAACCACAGAGGTTAAGTATCTGGGCTCCATACCATGATACCACCTTTATCCAGAAGGAATGACATACACTAAGGGGCGCTACTCCCTAGAAGCTTGCCGCATTCTTCCTGTTTTGACCATTTCCGGGGTGTGAGGCTCGACGAAGTCTCGTCCACAAAGCTACGCTTTCTACAAAGCCATGCTTCGGGTCAAACAAAATGATCAACCTATGATCACAAAGATATAAGATCAAACAAATGATCATATCGCAAATGATCAAACACTGATCATTTCACAGCAACACTCAGTATGCCACGTTACCAAATTGGGAGTATATTGCTGATAAATTTCAACTACATAACCTCTGAGCTCGTACGTCTCAGAGAAGGGTGTTAAGCTAAGAGAATAAATTCTCCGCCACCAACAGAAATGTATTTGAAAGAAATCAGCTTTATATCTCAAAGTGTAACGTCAGACACACAATCCATACAAGTCTGTTCCGGGATCGAACAGAACCGAAGGCACTTCTCACGAAGCCCTTGCACATCCGGATAAATTTCTAATCACGTCCGGACTTCCCGTCACTAAGGGTGATAAAACCCCTAAACCGGAGATCAGCCGATGTAGAGTAACTCGACGGTAATCCTTCCGTTTTCAAAAATATCCGGTCTTCAACACCGGTCTTCGAATGCAATTCATTACGACGTATCACATATTCGGAATGGGTTATACGACCCCATGGTCCTTTCCCGGCTAACCCGAATAGTGAGCGATTATTTAAAAACAAGTGTGGCATTCAAATTCATCCAATTCACAACAAAACATCCATTCAGGGTAATTATTGATAGTCGGTTATTTAACTATCAATAAAGATGCGCAACATCATCAAATTCCAAATAATTTTCCCAAACTATTTATCTTCAAAAATATCTTTACTAGATATAAAATTTCCACACTTCAGAAATAAATCAACGTTTATTTTTCTAAACAGTTTCCCTTTCCTTTATAAATTCCATATTGAATTTACATTTTTCGAATATCTACTAATATTCGATTTTCAATCGTTTTCAAACATTCAATTTCGATTTATCTTTAAGAAGATAAAATCTCAAAACGTTTCATTTCATTTTGGAAAACATTCCATACTTATTTAATAATAAGTGTTTCACAAATCTTTTATTTTCAACATTTGAAAATATTCGATATACTTAAATCAAATTAAGTATATATTTCATTCTTTAAGGAAATCTATTTTCTATAACAACATCAATTTGAGTCAAAACGAATGCTACGTAAAACATCGTTACGACGACTCAAAATCACTAGTATAGGGATTCGAAATTAAGATAGATATATAAACCCCAATACTAGATAAAAACATTTCCTTTCGGAAATCATTTACTATAACAACAGTGCTATAGTCCATCATTTCCTTATTTCTCGAAAACGTCTATT
The DNA here is from genome assembly GCA_030737815.1 of Allium fistulosum. Lineage (NCBI taxonomy): Eukaryota > Viridiplantae > Streptophyta > Magnoliopsida > Asparagales > Amaryllidaceae > Allium > Allium fistulosum. The sequence continues at coordinate 102,554,452 of CM060902.1, forward strand.
TCAACAATGAACGTTGAAATCTATGCTTTCGATTCATAATACATTTTAAAAACATCTTTGAAATGTTTACTTCATTTTTAATGTCACTTCTTCAAAAATGAATCCATTTTACTTAACAATATATTCACTGTCCAAAATCGTGAATGTACTTCACTAACCACATTTTCAAAAATCTCTACACATTTTATTTCAATAATAATTCGCTATTCAAAAATCGCGAATATATCTTCTTCAATAATCTCCTATATATAATTTATCAAATTCAATCGATTTCGAATTTATAAAACGAAGTTTATAAATTCTATTTCTGTTTTAATAACAACTTCAACTTATAAATCTTCTTTTTATTAACTTCTATATTTTACTTATCAAAATAAGTGATTTCGGATTTATAAACAACTTTTATAAATTTCAATTCTATTTGTAAAAACTTCAATACCAAATCAATTTCAATATTGATTTCTAAATTTATTTTCAACCTTAAATAAAATTTCCATACTGATTTCTCAAAAATTCATTTCCAAATATTAAATCAATTACAGATTGATTTCTAGTTTTATTTATCACTACTAAATAAATTCCTTATTTTTCTCAAATTATTCAATATTCTGTTTTTAAATGGGTTCTTCAAATTGAAATCATTTTACATTGATTTCCCAAATTATTTCAATTTACCAATTGAATTCCTAAAGGGATTTCCAACTTATCTCCTTTTAAATAAATTCCTCTTTAAGAAAATAAATTCCTTTATCTTTTTCAAACTATTTAGAAATCCAATTTTAATTAAATTCTTCAATTTAAAAATCACTATTATACGAAATTCATTTATTTGATTCTGGAACAAATTCATTTTAATTATCTTCACTTGATTCTGGAACAAATTCAATAAGATTTTAAAAATCAGCCTTTATTCTTTTAAATTCTTTTCTTCAAATTTATTAAATTTCTAAAGTTAATTCACTTAAAAATTTCTACTTGAATTTCAAAAATTCAATTTCGTTTATTTTTGGAATCCAATGATATCAAACATCCATTCAGCTAAATTTTAGCTTTCAAACAATTTCCAGGCATCAATATGATCAATATAATCATTCATAGATTCATATCACAGTATAAATAAATTCAATCAATATGAGGGGTCTAGTTGGATCCCTCCAACCTGTTTCCCTGCATCCAAAGACGTTAGCACAATACCAATTCCACTTCGAGGTGGAATATCGCGGTATATAGGTTTTATAAAAATCTGCTTACTAACGGCGCAATAGGGTCTCATCCGCTATACGAGGCGGGAAATCATCAATCCAATATATACATATGCCAATATGTATATATTGCTATATATAGATATATATCCTACTATATCTAATATCACAATCAATAGCAATCCACACAATCAATAACTGCAATTCAAAATATATTTTTGAGTGAGAAAAATCTCACCTTAGCTTTTATATTTGCAATCCACTTACCGTTTTGATCATTTCTTCATTGTATTAACCTTGTACGAATAATTATACAATTTATTAAAATTCGAAATAATCGAATAACAAATCTTCGTTTTGTAATCTTAATTATCCAACGAGTTTTATTTTAAACCATTTTCTTTTAAATAAATCTGTTTAACTAAAAATTTACATTTAAAACCAAACTTCCTTTAAATAATTTATTTAACTAATTATTTAAATTCTAAACTAACTTTCCTATTTCTTTAAACCAAAATCTCATGTATATAAATATTTCAAACATTTTTTTCTTATATGAATTTCTTCAATATTTTAAAACTCCTTTGTATAAATTCTTTTAATATTATAAACTTCTATAGCTTTTTTTTTAAAAAAAAAATCTTATATACTTATTAAATTTATTCCTAACTGCCTATACATACCAAAAAATCTTTCATTTATTAAATTAAACTGACCTATAATTAAATTTATATTATCATTTGGTCTTAAGCTAAATCCCCTTTTACTGTAAATGTACACCATTATTTACAAAATTGAATTAACAAAACGATATGCCTCACTGAAATGTTCACAACCCAGCCTACCGATCCTCTACGTCACATGCAAACTCCCCCCCGTTTGCCAATGATGAACTACGTAGCCACGTCGCCTCTAACACTACATCACGCCTGCTCGAGAGTGCTACGCGCCCCCAAAATCGCGATGCCCTAGTTCCGCCTTCCCTTCTACGTCGTCGCCTGTGACGTGTCTATCTTCCACGCATATGCACGCGAGCGCGCGACCCCACCAACCCCTACGAACTGTCGAGACCTCGACCACGACTGTCGTTTTGCAAATCACGATCGCACCTGCTGCCATCGCGACGCGAGCGCCCTGTCGAATTGAACTCGTGACGCCTCCTTAAATCAACGAGTGATTTTCCCCCCTTGCAAGCTCCCTCCTCCATTAATTAGCAGTGGAAGTAAAAAGAGACAGTAGCCGGTCTTCAAATCAGTAGTAGAAAGTATCGCGTAGGAGGAGGATGAGTTTGACGATGGTTGGGTTTGATTTCGAAATTGAAGAGGGGATTTTATTTCCTTCGGCCATTATTTCGTTTTTCTCCGATGAACGAGATAATTTTTGTTTTGTTTTGAATCTGAGTTGATCGTTGATTTAAAAATAGAAGGAGGGAGACAGAAGACATGGGTTGCGTGATCTTTTCGTGATGCTCGGCGTGTTTAAAGGCGTGGATGAAGGAGATGTCGTGCTGCTGTTGACCAAAATTTTCAATTTAAATTTAATTTGAATTTGATTAAATTTCAATGCGTTTACACGCCGTATGCTCTCATATCAACTCCGAAAAATACGAAATTGGAAATCCGGTAATAATACAATATTACGGACCCAATGGAATTGGTTTCGTCGAATTCCGAGACTGCGCCTCGGAACGCTATTTTTAAATATCGATTCAAACGATATAATTTCAAAACTGAACAGAACAGTTCGAAATTAAACTCTGAAGCTTCTATCATTTTCAGTATTATCATTACGAATTTTGAAAGCTTTCGAAATATTTTTCTTCAACTTTAAATTGAAGATTTAAATTTTTATTCAACATTCAACAGATTAAATTTTTATAATTTAATCACCAAATTCAAAGTTATATCGGGGATTCAAATTAAATCGTCGTTCAAATATTTAAAATTAATTAAATATTCTCAATTTAATTTGTTCGAAATTCTGGGTCGTTACAGACTTCCCCCCTTAAAAGAATTTCGTCCTCGAAATTACAAGTTAGGAAAAGTGGTCCTTAACTCGTCTACTATTCTTCACAATCCAATAGTTTTATCAAATTATCGAAACAAATCTTTCTACTAAAGATTTGTTATTAACCCAACTAACATTCTAAACATTTTCATAGTTTTCAAACAACATTGTTTAACTGATGATTCAAATTTAAATTCAAATTCAAATTTAAACTTTCAAAATTTTCTCAAAAATTTTCTAACACTCGAAATTTTCGAAAAATTTCGCCAGCGTCTCCTTTGCGCGGCTAATACGGTACGACTACAAAACGTCCCTAAGGACTCTCAGATTTCAAAAAGAAAAAGAAAAAGCCAAGCGGCTAGACCAGAAATCATCAAAAACTCATATTATAATTCAAATACGTACCTTTTTCGAGCAATTCAAATTTATCTTCGAAATTAAATTCCAATTCCTTTTATAACACCTGTACGTCCTACTAGCCATAATATCTAGTTACAACATTCAAACTATTCTGCAAATTTGATTACAAAATTTCTAGTATAAACTGCCTATACATTTACTGTTGAAGTTATACATATTCATTTTCATTTTACATTTCACATTCATTTGAATTTTTAATTCACAATTTCAATTCTAATTTGGATCCAATTCAACTTCTGAATATTGAATTTCATTTTCTTGCACTTGCAACTGCAAATTTATTCACAAATTCATTCATTTACAATTTGAATCTCATTTTTATCAAATTTCAAATATTTCTACAAGTCTTTGACTTACATTTTGATTTATAAAATCATTTATCCATTCACATTACTAATTCCATTATGAATTTTATCTTCAATTATCCTCTTTGAATTCTATTTTCATTTATGAATCATATTTACAATTCATATTCATAATTTTTGTTCATATATGAATTTATTTCCTTATACTTTCAATTCACATTTATAGATTTCATTTGTTAATGAACTTTAATTCCAATCACAATTACATATTTTACATTAACAATTTCTATTTGTATAAGTTATCAATTCAATCATATTCCATAAATATTCTTATATATAATATTCCAGAGTCTTACCAACATTTCAAAAATCATTTTGAAAAAAATTCAAATTATCTTTTGAATTTCCAAAACAAAACCCAAATTTTTCAAACAACTTTTATTTAAAATTATTTTGGCAGCAATTCCTCTTTTGGAAACCCGAAAATGAACACCGGTGATGTCGCGGTCATCATCGAAGTTATTTTCCAGCGACCGAAAAGAGTTTAGAGCTTTTCATTCCTTCAAAACATTTTTCAAAACCCTTGAAATTCAATTTCAAATCAAAAAGGATTTAAACTTTCCAAATCTCCAAAATTTTCAAATTCTTTTCAAAACATTTCCAAAAACTTCTCTGGAATTCCGTTTCAAATTACAAATCACATTTATAATTTACATTCTTTAAATTTCATTAGTATATGGATTTATTTCTTAACTTTGGAGTTATAATTTCAATTTCTTATTCAATTTCAGTGATGATAATTCACTATTATTACTTCCTAACATCCATGCAACCATATACTATAGTACTTTATAGAAAAACATTTCTTTTCCATACAAAAATAGTTTTGGGCAAAATTATCTCATTTACCCTATTTTAAAACAATACTGTGCCGAATTGTTCTATTCGAGTGTTTAGAAACCCCTTCGATATAGTTTTGCAGACTGTGCCGACGAAGGTTCATATACCACTCAATAAACCAATCATCACAATATAAAACAATTTTATATTCAAATAACAAATACGCGCTCATATCTATTATTACACTCAAACTCATTCTAGAGTACTACTGACTCTATCTCTAATGAGTAACACCCAACAGAGCAGGGTTGTCGCTTAACCATATGCTCTGATACCACGTTGTAAGGACCCGATTCTTCGACTTTCGAATATCGACATCGATACGTCCACTGTATCGACTGCCGAGCAACGAATGCCGGAAAAACCGAATTCTTAGGGTTTTAGAAAGAAGGAAACAGAAGAAAAGGCAGAAGAAGAAGAAAGAGGAAAGAGAGAAGAAAGAGGAAGAAGAGAAGAACAGAAGAACAAGAAAGAAGGAGAACAACAGAACAACATCAGAACAGAAACAATATCAGAATCTCACATATCGCAGCGGAACAATATATAATAGATAACACTAGTCTTTTAAAACAAAGAACTATATCAGTTTATACATACATCAATCAGAGTCATATACAACAATGGACAGTTATATAACTTATCCTCATACAGAATACACAGCGGAATAAAATAATATCAGATACAAATACTACGTCTCGTCATCCAGCTTATCTCCAAAGCTCCAGAATATCCTGATAACAAAACTCTAGGCTGCCCGTGTGGAAATTGGTGGGCACCCAGAGTTTAGAAGGGAACAATAAACTCCGAGTCAGTCATGGTGACTGGTGTGAGATTGTAAAACAGTTATTTTTCACAAAGAAAATAAAACAAATTCGCAATGCTTTTGGAAAATGAAACTACCATAAGACCTCCCGCCACACACACAATGCAAACGCAGAATTGGAGGAGATTTCTTCTTATGATAGTCAAAGATGCTTACTACGCAAAATCAAATTCTTTTTGATATTATTATTAGTGCATAGTGTAGAAAACATTTCAAAAGTATAATATTAATCTTAGCCAGCATAGACATTCCGAACTATGCCTACTATAGCTACCATCCAAACAGTGGTGACCACCATAAGTGAATGGCAGGTTCTACAACTAAAACCGTACAAGGCTCGTATTGTTTTTTTGGATTTCCAACAAATGGTCAGGCCAAGGAACTTCCTATCCACGATGGGTACGTCCCTGGAATAGACGACCCGAGAACCTAACCGGATCTCTGCCAACACAAGGCCGGGTTACCTCTGCAAAAATAGGTAACTACTGACACGCGTATGCCATCCCCCGATCGTCACCGATCTTCCCGAGGATCCCCGATTCGCAACAACCACAAAGTAATGAATTTGCAGCAACCACAGAGGTTAAGTATCTGGGCTCCATACCATGATACCACCTTTATCCAGAAGGAATGACATACACTAAGGGGCGCTACTCCCTAGAAGCTTGCCGCATTCTTCCTGTTTTGACCATTTCCGGGGTGTGAGGCTCGACGAAGTCTCGTCCACAAAGCTACGCTTTCTACAAAGCCATGCTTCGGGTCAAACAAAATGATCAACCTATGATCACAAAGATATAAGATCAAACAAATGATCATATCGCAAATGATCAAACACTGATCATTTCACAGCAACACTCAGTATGCCACGTCACCAAATTGGGAGTATATTGCTGATAAATTTCAACTACATAACCTCTGAGCTCGTACGTCTCAGAGAAGGGTGTTAAGCTAAGAGAATAAATTCTCCGCCACCAACAGAAATGTATTTGAAAGAAATCAGCTTTATATCTCAAAGTGTAACGTCAGACACACAATCCATACAAGTCTGTTCCGGGATCGAACAGAACCGAAGGCACTTCTCACGAAGCCCTGGCACATCCGGATAAATTTCTAATCACGTCCGGACTTCCCGTCACTAAGGGTGATAAAACCTCTAAACCGGAGATCAGCCGATGTAGAGTAACTCGACGGTAATCCTTCCGTTTTCAAAAATATCCGGTCTTCAACACCGGTCTTCGAATGCAATTCATTACGACGTATCACATATTCGGAATGGGTTATACGACCCCATGGTCCTTTCCCGGCTAACCCGAATAGTGAGCGATTATTTAAAAACAAGTGTGGCATTCAAATTCATCCAATTCACAACAAAACATCCATTCAGGGTAATTATTGATAGTCGGTTATTTAACTATCAATAAAGATGCGCAACATCATCAAATTCCAAATAATTTTCCCAAATTATTTATCTTCAAAAATATCTTTACTAGATATAAAATTTCCACACTTCAAAAATAAATCAACGTTTATTTTTCTAAACAGTTTCCCTTTCCTTTATAAATTCCATATTGAATTTACATTTTTCGAATATCTACTAATATTCGATTTTCAATCGTTTTCAAACATTCAATTTCGATTTATCTTTAAGAAGATAAAATCTCAAAACGTTTCATTTCATTTTGGAAAACATTCCATACTTATTTAATAATAAGTGTTTCACAAATCTTTTATTTTCAACATTTGAAAATATTCGATATACTTAAATCAAATTAAGTATATATTTCATTCTTTAAGGAAATCTATTTTCTATAACAACATCAATTTGAGTCAAAACGAATGTTACGTAAAACATCGTTACGACGACTCAAAATCACTAGTATAGGGATTCGAAATTAAGATAGATATATAAACCCCAATACTAGATAAAAACATTTCCTTTCGGAAATCATTTACTATAACAACAGTGCTATAGTCCATCATTTCCTTATTTCTCGAAAACGTCTATTTCAACAATGAACGTTGAAATCTATGCTTTCGATTCATAATACATTTAAAAAACATCTTTCAAATGTTTACTTCATTTTAAATGTCACTTCTTCAAAAATGAATCCATTTTACTTAACAATATATTCACTGTCCAAAATCGTGAATGTACTTCACTAACCACATTTTCAAAAATCTCTACACATTTTATTTCAATAAAAATTCGCTGTTCAAAAATCGCGAATATATCTTCTTCAATAATCTCCTATATATAATTTATCAAATTCAATCGATTTCGAATTTATAAAACGAAGTTTATAAATTCTATTTCTGTTTTAATAACAACTTCAACTTATAAATCTTCTTTTTATTAACTTCTATATTTTACTTATCAAAATAAGTGATTTCGGATTTATAAACAACTTTTATAAATTTCAATTCTATTTGTAAAAACTTCAATACCAAATCAATTTCAATATTGATTTCTAAATTTATTTTCAACCTTAAATAAAATTTCCATACTGATTTCTCAAAAATTCATTTCCAAATATTAAATCAATTACAGATTGATTTCTAATTTTATTTATCACTACTAAATAAATTCCTTATTTTTCTCAAATTATTCAATATTCTGTTTTTAAATGGGTTCTTCAAATTGAAATCATTTTACATTGATTTCCCAAATTATTTCAATTTACCAATTGAATTCCTAAAGGGATTTCCAACTTATCTCCTTTTAAATAAATTCCTCTTTAAGAAAATAAATTCCTTTATCTTTTTCAAACTATTTAGAAATCCAATTTTAATTAAATTCTTCAATTTAAAAATCACTATTATACGAAATTCATTTATTTGATTCTGGAACAAATTCATTTTAATTATCTTCACTTGATTCAAGAACAAATTCAATAAGATTTTAAAAATCAGCCTTTATTCTTTTAAATTCTTTTCTTCAAATTTATTAAATTTCTAAAGTTAATTCACTTAAAAATTTCTACTTGAATTTCAAAAATTCAATTTCGTTTATTTTTGGAATCCAATGATATCAAACATCCATTCAGCTAAATTTTAGCTTTCAAACAATTTCCAGGCATCAATATGATCAATATAATCATTCATAGATTCATATCACAGTATAAATAAATTCAATCAATATGAGGGGTCCAGTTGGATCCCTCCAACCTGTTTCCCTGCATCCAAAGACGTTAGCACAATACCAATTCCACTTCGAGGTGGAATATCGCGGTATATAGGTTTTATAAAAATCCGCTTACTAACGGCGCAATAGGGTCTCATCCGCTATACGAGGCGGGAAATCATCAATCCAATATATACATATGCCAATATGTATATATTGCTATATATAGATATATATCCTACTATATCTAATATCACAATCAATAGCAATCCACACAATCAATAACTGCAATTCAAAATATATTTTTGAGTGAGAAAAATCTCACCTTAGCTTTTATATTTGCAATCCACTTCCCGTTTTGATCATTTCTTCATTGTATTAACCTTGTACGAATAATTATACAATTTATTAAAATTCAAAATAATCGAATAACAAATTTTCGTTTTGTAATCTTAATTATCCAACGAGTTTTATTTTAAACCATTTTCTTTTAAATAAATCTGTTTAACTAAAAATTTACATTTAAAACCAAACTTGCTTTAAATAATTTATTTAACTAATTATTTAAATTCTAAACTAACTTTCCTATTTCTTTAAACCAAAATCTCATGTATATAAATATTTCAAACATTTTTTTCTTATATGAATTTCTTCAATATTTTAAAACTCCTTTGTATAAATTCTTTTAATATTATAAACTTCTATAGCTTTTTTTTAAAAAAATCTTATATACTTATTAAATTTATTCCTAACTGCCTATACATACCAAAAAATCTTTCATTTATTAAATTAAACTGACCTATAATTAAATTTATATTATCATTTGGTCTTAAGCTAAATCCCCTTTTACTGTAAATGTACACCATTATTTACAAAATTGAATTAACAAAACGATATACCTCACTGAAATGTTCACAACCCAGCCTACCGATCCTCTACGTCACATGCGAACTCCCCCCAGTTTGCCGATGATGAACTGCGTAGCCACGTCGCCTCTGACACTACATCACGCCTGCTCGAGAGTGCTACGCGCCCCCAAAATCGCGATGCCCTAGTTCCGCCTTCCCTTCTACGTCGTCGCCTGTGACGTGCCTATCTTCCACGCATATGCACGCGAGCGCGCGACCCCACCAACCCCTACGAACTGTCGAGACCTCGACCACGACTGCCGTTTTGCAAATCACGATCGCACCTGCTGCCATCGCGACGCGAGCGCCCTGTCGAATTGAACTCGCGACGCCTCCTTAAATCAACGAGTGATTTTCCCTCCTTGCGAGCTCCCTCCTCCATTAATTAGCAGTGGAAGTAAAAAGAGACAGTAGCCGGTCTTCAAATCAGTAGTAGAAAGTATCGCGTAGGAGGAGGATGAGTTTGACGATGGTTGGGTTTGATTTCGAAATTGAAGAGGGGATTTTATTTCCTTCGGCCATTATTTCGTTTTTCTCCGATGAACGAGATAATTTTTGTTTTGTTTTGAATCTGAGTTGATCGTTGATTTAAAAATAGAAGGAGGGAGACAGAAGACATGGGTTGCGTGATCTTTTCGTGATGCTCGGCGTGTTTAAAGGCGTGGATGAAGGAGATGTCGTGCTGCTGTTGACCAAAATTTTCAATTTAAATTTAATTTGAATTTGATTAAATTTCAATGCGTTTACACGCCGTATGCTCTCATATCAACTCCGAAAAATACGAAATTGGAAATCGGGTAATAATACAATATTACGGACCCAATGGAACTGGTTTCGTCGAATTCCGAGACTGCACCTCGGAACGCTATTTTTAAATATCGATTCAAACGATATAATTTCAAAACTGAACAGAACAGTTCGAAATTAAACTCTGAAGCTTCTATCATTTTCAGTATTATCATTACGAATTTTGAAAGCTTTCGAAATATTTTTCTTCAACTTTAAATTGAAGATTTAAATTTTTATTCAACATTCAACAGATTAAATTTTTATAATTTAATCACCAAATTCAAAGTTATATCGGGGATTCAAATTAAATCGTCGTTCAAATATTTAAAATTAATTAAATATTCTCAATTTAATTTGTTCGAAATTCTGGGTCGTTACAGTGGATGTATTAGTGTCGATTTTTGAGGGTCGAAAATCTCGGTATTCACACCATTATTCGAGTTAACTCGGCTGATATTTCTAGACTGATCTGGGTGTTATTTATTTATAATGCTCGGGTCAAACCGAGTATTTTCCTAGGTTGTCTTTGGAGTTTTGGAGAACGTGGAGGAAAGCTGAAGATTCACATATCGTAGTATTTTATTTTCTAGTGTATTATATAGTATACCTATCGGCATTTGTAATGTCAGGATTTTATAACTATCCAGCTAATAAGGTTTGTTTTTAACTCTGATGTACTTTGTATTTTTGGACGTCACAGCTTGTACTATCCTTGTTATATTATATGTTGTCGATTCCACTATGAGATTATGTTTCCCTGTCCTCTGTCCTTTTCTTTTTATTTACCCTAACAGTCTGCCCTTTTGTCGATATGATGTGCGACATTTGAACGCAGTGGTAGTGTTTGGTGTTGACTTTCGATGGTCAAAATGGCAGGTCATTACACAAATCATACCTCTTAAGTATCTATCGGCCTCCGATTGAGCACCAAAAGAAAATATACTCTAAAGTGCCAAATACTATCACTTTCAGTAATCACTAAAACTTAACCAAAACGTCCCATACTGCTTTGTGAAATTCAAGTATTTATTAGAAGCTAGTAAATTTCACTTATTACAGATACCATTGGAAAACCTGAATAATCTTCCCTTAAGGATCTATCGGTTCGATTGAACACCGAAAGAGAATACAATCCTAAAGTGTTAAATACTTCCTAATAGCAATTACAAGAATTTAACCAAGGCTTCCCATACTAACCAATGAAATTCGAATATTCACTAATTGCTAGTAAGTTCCAATCAAAAATTCTATTCAATGAGTTATACTATATTCAATGAAGCATTACTTGAGAACACTTAAACTAATTGGTAACATTATGTCGATTATTAGTATTTCTCCATATTATAGAACTAAGGCTCTCAAGAAATTTTCCTTAGAAGATTATAATTTGGAACTCCAATAATATACTCTTTCATATAGAAAATTATTTCTGAATATTATTTGTCTTTATTGATATTTCTATTCTTTCTATATTATAGAAATACACTTATATTTCCAAAACCTAAATATATATTTATAATTATATACCTTTGTATGCATATCCAAATATCATTTTATTTTAAACCACATTAGTTTCAAAATGGTTTTATTCCTTCTTGAATTAGCATGTTTCTAAAAATATGATTTTCCAAAACACTTCTTATAGAAGTGTATGTCCAATTGTCTCATCTAAATGTTTAAGAATCCTTATCGAGTATGTTTGTCAGATGTCCTGACCAAAATCCTTAAAGCACCCAACAAGGAATTTAACACTCACAAAAATATATATATCGCAAAAATCCTCTTTTAAAATGAAAAATACTTATATCTTTATATATTCTAGGTTTTGCATATGATAACAAGTTTATAATTATCACCATTAACCACCATGTAGAAAACTTCATAGGATGGGGTTACCTAATTCGACGATGATTTCATTAAGACAATTCTTGATCAAATTTATCTCCAATTGCTTAATTTTTGTAACTACAGGAGTTGATCCTTTTATTTGTGCACCCAAGAAATTCAATTTCGCTTGTAGGGATTTCCAATACGATGATACTACAAGATTCAATTATTAATCTTCAATTAGGATTCTAATTATCAAGGAACATTTCTTAATTGAATTAGAATTATTGCTAGGAATCTTATGCAAATGTACATTCAATCAACCAATCAAGTCTATCACAAATCTACTGGAAAATGTGCCCAGCGGATTCATCCATCTGCTTCGACTACCCAACTCTGATAATAAAAGGATTGACAAAAAACGTCATGGTTTGTTGGATAGACAAAGCATTATTTTTCAATTGGGTTTGCGGGATTGCCCAATACTAGAATGAGTGGCTAAGTCGCCAGCCAACTACGCTTCAAGAATAGATAAGATTGGATCAAAGATTGCTTAGGAATCATATGATTCGATAATAGGAACAAAAAAGAGTTGAAACAAAGGAAAACATTCCTAGAATCCCGAAAGATACTTCCCTTCTTCCAAAGGAAATGATTCCTCCTATCTACCTCAAGAACCCTTAATGGATGGACTCTAAGACTCACCTAAGCCTAGATTTGTGTTTGTAATATCGTATTTTGTTTTGAACTCAGCTCTAATACCAAGCTGTGAGGCCTCACCTCGAGACCCACACTAATAAGGATATTATAAAGTAATATCGTCTGCTAGTATAGAGAATAGGGATGGTTAGGAGCGACTAGCCGTATATCTTATTTTAAGCGAGCATCGATACATCAATTAATATGTTGTGTATTTTTTCTATATCAGGTGGAATCGACGTATGCAAACCATGCGTAAAACAAAACTACGGTGGCTAAAATGATAATCCAAAACATTATATGATAAATAGAATATGTGTGTGTGTATAGTGGAATATAAATAGATACAAACTGATCAACTCAAATAAGTACATAAGGTTGACTACAAAATGATGGTCTCTACGAACTATAGAACATACAGGTACTACATCCAATAGGTACAACTATGTACATTTAAATGAGTCCAAACTCGATATAAGATACAATGTACAAGAATATGTACCCATATATAAGTAAAATGAATGATAACTAGACAATTGGAATGTATTCTAACTAGAACTATCAAACTGGAGTACCTGAAATATCTCGGCCTGACCCGGGTATTATAAAATAATAAATGGATCAGCCTAGACTACAACGAATGGGTTAAGCAAGACAAACAATGGATGTAATGATATAGATCTCAGATATGAACATAAAGCTAAGAATCGGCTAATAACAAGGATACTTCAATAAACTCCAAGTGTATAATCATCAAATATCAAAATCCCAAAATAGCTTCTAAAAGCAAAACCCAAAAAATTATTTGGTGATAACACAAATAGCATCGAATTTAGAAATCATAACAGAAGTCCAAAAAATCGTATAAAAAAGGGAAAGGTGCCAAAACTCTAAGATTGGTGAATAAATTCACCTACATGCATGTAACTTCAAGATTTACGTATATGTCTATAAACTCTAAGATGGGTATAATTCCCATAATAGCTCCAAGGTAGGCATGAGCTTGAGAACTCCAAGATAGGCACAAGACCAATAAACTCCAAGATAGGAACAAGTCCTATAAACTACAAGATAGGTACAAGACCTATGAAGACTCCAGGATAGGTACAAGACATATAGAACTCCAAGGGCAAGTCATAAAATCGTCGATATAAGTGTTATGTACTTTATATAGCAACCGAACAGGTCCATAATGGTTTACTCAAACGTTTACTATACGATAGTAAACTCCACTTGTATGTATCAATAGTTCGGTCGAGCAAGTCAGGTTGGTAAAATAAATGCGAGCGTTTCGTGCCAATCGTTTTATTTCACCTTTTAAATAAATTCTTCATTCGATAGATATTGTTCACTTTTATAAGTTATTTCACTTTAAAATAATTTTTGTAAAATATTGATTTATAGCGGCTATATATATATATGTATATGTATGTATGTATGTATGTATAAGTACACTTTTAAACCATTGCTCCAAAACATCTTTAAAATCATCGTTAATGAGAATAAATAATATACATATTTCAAAAATTATTTATATAGAATTAGTTTATACTTAAAAAGTTTTCAATAAACAGTCTGATTTAGAAATCAACTTTTAATAAATTCAAATTGAAAACGTGCATCAAAAAGTTATGTATAACTCCATGAATCCATATAACATTTCTATGGCATAACAACATCAAAATGAATTCTCAAATTCATAAATCAAAATCCACAAAAAGCGTCAAAATGAATTCTCAAACTCATAAATCCAAATCCATAAATAACATTGAAATCAGCATTGGAAATTGCACCAAAATCAAGCGATTGCATTCAAGCGATCAGACGGATAAACGGAGGAGCAAACGGGAACAAACGGAGCCTGAAATGGAGAGACCTGGGTCTCATGTCTACTCACGACCGGCCCACCGGTTATCATGACTGGTGCACCAGTTGGAATACCTTGGCTGAGCCCTAGGCGTCTCCGGTTGTAACGACCCGACTTTCCAGACCCGGAAAATCGAACCATTTTAGTTAAGAAGAAGAGGTAGAAGAAGAAAAATAGAAAAAACAACATCAGAATCTAACCATCGCAGCGGAATAAAATATAATATATATCAACAGATCTTTACACAAATCAAAAACTATATCTATTTATATAATACAGCATCAGAGTATACACCAGAGAACACATAACATACAACTGGACAATAACCCTATCATGTCCTCAATACAACAGAGTACAACAATCAACACAGTGGAATATATATATATAAACAAGTACGAGAGATACGTCTCGCCATCCAGCTCATCTCCTGAGCTCCACAGCATCATATCATGTAACCTATAATACTCGGTCTGACCCGAGCATTATATAAAACAATACCCGAGTCAGTCTGGAATACCAGCGTGAGAAAATCACACTCAAATTGATTATTAAAGTTTCTAAAATCCTTTGAAAACAAAAGCATCTCGTAAGACCACGCCACAAATAAACATGTCGGGTTTTTACCTTACGATAGCTAAAACACTTTTTATAAAAATCCTCTGATATTATAATAGTGTCTATTCACAAATACTTATTAAAATAGCCGAAATTGTTACATGATTAAATTCCAGCATACTAGCCACAACGTGGGTAATACAAACAAAACTCGTACAAGGCACGTAGGGAGAATGGATTTCCAATGAATGACTAGGCACTGGGGTACCACCTGTCACAGTACGTGGCCTAGATCACAGTACCGAGGAGTACGCCCGCTCCCCTGCAACACAAGACCGGAATCATCCCTTACTGGATAATTCCAAATAAAATCACCCCACGGTTGGGATCAGCAACCGCACCACTAAGCCGAAATAAAAGGGACATCTAGACAGGGATGACTTTACTCTCAAGTGGGGGCTACCCACGAAGCCTTGCTGCAAAACCCCTGATTTTCAGTCATTCCCGGTTGATGAGGTTCGAGGCTAAACGATACCTTTATAGCACATATCCCTTAGAATGCCCATCGTCCACCTGACGATGTCACGAAAGCATTCGTCCATACAAGTCCGTCCCGGGTCCGAACGGAACCGAAGGCACTACTCCTACTACATCCATTTTGGAAATATCCTCAGGATTAGTAGCGACTAGCCCTTGCACTTCACTGCTCCATCTTCGACTCCGAAATCGTTACACGAAACGTACAAACCAGATCGAAGTGGTATTCGAGTCTCCAGACCTAGAATCCCGGTATACGGAAACTCGATCCCGGTCTCTTCGAAACGATCAGCGCATTTGGCCAATATTGATAGTCGGTTATTTAACTATCAATTAACATCCACAAGCAGCCATCACACAATAAATAATTTCCCACATTATTTATTTGCCCAAATATCTTTCCAAGATATATTTCCAAATTTTCAAAGCTCATTTGAAAACAATTTCAAACAGTTTCCGCTTACGGAATACATTTCCCCAAATATTTATTTCCACTGAATCACCAAGTACTAAACACTTTTAGATTTAAAATAATTTAAAAGCACTTTATTATAAATATACTTTATAATATTGAAATTTAAAACCACTTTAATACTTTACTAAAATATATACTTTAAAATAAAACCATTTATAAATATAAACTGTAACAACCCGGCATTCCGTACCCATTTTCTTATCGTCTCTTGACGATTTAATCTGGGAACGAATAGCTTCTGGAATTTTAATTAAATTGAAATTCAGGGATAAAATTTTGTTATTCGCTATTTGGAATTTTTAAAGCCGTTCTAAATGTTAAACGAGCTTTAGAAAGATTCGTTAAGTGTCGTTTGGGTTTAAACAATAATCTCGGCCCATGATCTTTTGTTTTGAAACCGTGATTTCACTCAACACCCAAACAACCCATCCCCATTCCCCTCTTCGTTCAATCGCGTTTCAAACCCTAACCGAAAACAAAGCACACGAGAGAAATAAAAATGGCGGTCGCGATTGCTCTTCCTTCGATCTCGAAAACTAGGGCATTCACGAAGGAAAATTGAAGACGCCAACTCTACTTTGATCGATCGCTTCCTCGTCGCTCCCTTCGGCTGCTCAATCTCGTGGACTTCGAAAATGGTGAGTGATTTATTCACCACATCTAATTTAAACCCTGCTTGGTTCGATTCGATTATATAGAGCTTCGGCCATTTGATTTTGTTTCGATGCCTGTGATGATTTTCGTTTTGATGCTTGAGATATTCTTTGCATATGTATTTGATAACGTGGATTTCACGGCATTGATTTGAACTCATTTGATACTTGTTCTTCACGGCTTTGAATCTGGACTTGAAATTGTGAACTTCGG
The DNA here is from genome assembly GCA_030737815.1 of Allium fistulosum. Classification (NCBI taxonomy): domain Eukaryota; kingdom Viridiplantae; phylum Streptophyta; class Magnoliopsida; order Asparagales; family Amaryllidaceae; genus Allium; species Allium fistulosum. The sequence goes on from CM060902.1 coordinate 102,571,754, forward strand.
CTTTGCTGTGAATTTGATTTCGGTCATCTCTGTTTTGAGATTTTCTTTTTGGTTTGCACTGCTTCATCTTTACACTGTCCAGTCCATATTGTTGTTACAGGTGATACTTGTACTTGTGATCATTGATTCCTGTTGCCTTTATTGCTGTTGTTCATTTGAGTGTGCATTCAGCTTGACCTTTTGTATTTGTGCACTCACCATTCACTGGTGCATTATATAACCTGAGCCTGGTTTGTCATGGTCTGCATACCTAAGCTCGACACTGTCCACATTTTTAAGGTGCTCAGCCCTTGTTTGTACTACCCCATAGGAATTGATTCCTTGCCCATTTAAGATGCTGTCTGTACTATCATATCTTGTAGTCTTGCATCCAGGATTTCAACTATAGCTTGTTTATGGGTTTCGAACTACTGTCTTGCAATCACTCCATGTTTGCATTGTTTTGGTCTGGCACATTCATGTGTATTAGTTCAGATTTTTACTGAACTTGTTTTGTGTCTCTCTTACATTTTTCATCTACGAATATTGTCGAGGCTCATTGTTTAGTAGGTGTTCACGTGCCTTGTGATCTTCTTGTATGAGTCTGTTGCATTTGCACTTGATACCATTCATGTATGGCCTTTGAGCAATCTGGTATCACTTGTGACTTGAGACCATTGGACCTTTAAATATTGGGTGCTGTGGTGCCATATCTATGGTGCTCTCACCATCATACTGCTCAGTTCGTACGGTTTCATTCGCATGTGTTCGTGTCTCTTATTCATGTGGCTATGGTTCTTCTTCGGTCATGACTGTCTGAAATTGCAGTTTTACATCGACTTGTAGCATTCTTTGAGATAGTTGGCATTACTTTGTATTCGAGTCAGATGTTTTTGGAGCCGTGTACTGACCTGTTTCATTTAGTTGTACTGCCCCAGGTTGTCACTTGAACTTGACCTTGACATAACAACATGCTGCCTTGTCTTTGTTGTCTCTGTTTATTGGGATTTTGAATTTGTAGTTCTCTGTATTCACTTGCTTGAGTACTGGGTTTTAGTTACCTTGGTATTAGTTGTTTTTGAGCTTGAGCTCACTGTGTTGTTTCGACCAGTCCACTTCGGATCTCACTGCATATGATTTAAGTCACTGTTGCATACTTGTCCAGGTGCAGTCTTCTCATGTGCACTTGCTCATTTGAGCAGAACTGTTTCGGGGTGCACTTACTCTTCCACTGTTCACTTCGAGTATGTGTGGCTCTGTCCAGCTTTATGCATTCATGTTGTTGCCCCATGGTTTCTCTGCCTCGACTTGTTTGTCATGTGATTGCCACGGTCACTTGATCTTGCTGTGACATTGCGACTTGGTTCACTTTGTCACTGCATATCTATTTATGCTCGACCCATTTCTATGTTAGTTGTACTTGGGTATACACTGCATATCCATGTGTCATTTTCACTTGCATCTGTTCATCCCTGAGCACTTGCTGACCTGCTGCATTTTCGTAGCAGTTTTACCCTCGTCCCTTGTGGTGACTTTATATTCTGTTGTGGCGAGGCAGTGCACGCGTGCGTGCACTGCAGCCACACCGAATTGACAGATTTTAATCGATATCTCTTTTATTCTTAATTCATCGACCTGTTGTGTAATTCGTAAGCTGTATTGGCGAGGCAGTACATGTTAGCTTGTACTGCAGCCAATTAGCATTGATATTTTTAAATTGACATTTCAATTATTTAAACTGCTTTGGATTTCTGTTTCGTGGATTAACACTGTTTAGTGTTACATCTGCCGTTATCCAATTCTCGTATCGAGAGTTGGATATACGAGATTTCTGTGACTGTCATCTATATTGAGATTGATTATTACTGCCTATATGCACTAATAAACTGGTTTGAATTAGACTGATCCGAGTATTATTTTCTTTTGAATGTAATACTCGGGTCAGACCGAGTATTTACAGGTTGTAGATTTTTAGCTTTGGGTTGCTGCTAGAGCTATGAAGACTTTTTATATCAGTTGAAGTGGTCTTCGTCTTGTTGTAGTAGTCAGTGTGTCTGTTTTAAGATGATAATGTATTCATGTATATTAGTCGATAATGTACTTGTATATATAATTTCTTGAGTCGACAATTTTAGTTGTATCATTGGTATTGTGTCAAATGTATTGTAACTGATATCAGTTATTGTATATATGAGACTTTTCGTTCCATCTTTATTCCGCATTTATGTTATCTGTGTTATTTTTATATCTATTGTCCTAAACTATTATAGCCACTGTGTAGTAGCTTTGAGTTTGTATCGGTATGTCGGATTTTCTCTAAAGATGAAATGCAATGTTTTATTATCTGACATATCGGCGCTCGCACAAAGCAATTACATAGATGGTCGCTCCTCAACAGCCTTATTCTCCGCGCTAGTTGACAGCACTACACAGTAGTGTTCTTGGCTAGCGTGGGTATAGAGGTGGGGCATCACAGCTTGGTATCAGAGCCTGGGGTTTAGGACAATTATAAAACATAACTTAGATGGAGCATGTGTTACAACTATTTGTCGATGTTTTATCTCTCATCTTTACATATGATTATTTTTGACTGTTAGGTATGAATTCCTAACGCTTATTCTTGTGTTTTCGGCTTTGAATTGATTTAGCCGATGTTGATTTTGTTTTAATTTGGCAAATTAAAGCCATTTTGACTTTTGAACTTTGTTCCACTTTTGTTCTATGCTATGGGTGTCATTGTGTACCTGTTACACTATGATGAAAAATAGCTGGACCAGTTGCAAATTGCGTGATTTTGATTTCTCATTCACATCTAGTTCGAATCTCAGCGATTTTGAACTTGATATTTTGTGTTTTCCTCATCTTGAATTCCATTCGACTTCGGTCACTTGTTTTTGGGAAATTGCTAATTTCTTGATTTTCAAGACTTTGATTTTGTTTGCCGTTGGTTTCTTTGATAATGATGATTGATTCATTTTGTACTCGACTGCGGTTATTAACTGTTGGCTTCGACATTGACTTGATTCTTACTTTTGTTGAAGTAAATTATGCATTTCTACTCGTTTTTGCTTTGTTTTTCTAGTTGATATCGATTCTTCTTTCCTAATTAGTCGTTATCACCTTTATTGATTTTGATAACTTCTATTTTCTGGAATTTTTGGGTGTTCCTATTTTAATAAATTCAGTATCGATTTCTTTGGATTCCATTCACATCTTCGTATGTGAATTCTTGTGATTGATTGTTTCTACAATCATTTTTGTGATTTGTCACTTTAAAAATATAAAGGTTTTCTATACTAGTAGTAAATATTAAAATCCTTTTCTCCGAACGATTTCAAAAATTATTTTACTACAAAGCTCTTTTCCTAAATCGTTTTCCAATCTATTAGTATATACAAGCCTTTATTTCACTCGTATGAGAAATTGAATTAAACGGCCTAGTAAAACAAGTGGTATGAAACGCTTGCGTTTACTTCGTTGGTTAGCTCTTGGACTTGTTCGATTGAACCCTTTTTGTGACAATTTCCTAGTGAAGATTTACAGCTTGTTCGTAAATATTTAAGTTAAGCAAGTGGTTATGGGACATGAAGCTAAACTCATATATTTACTAGCTTGGTGTGATTGACACTTCTTTATGATCATGCCGATCATTTTTATGATTTAGACTGGACCTCATCGGTGTGATTTCGTCTCACACATATCTCTTGGGCTTTGAGGATTGTCTAGACACCAGTGTGTGATTTCGTCTCACACATATTGCACGGTTAGACTAGGCCTCATCGGTGTGATTTCGTCTCACACATATCTCTTGGGCTTTGAGGGTTGTCTGGATACTCTTTGTGTGATTTTTATGATTTAGACTAGCAACTGTGCGATGTCTCTTTGTCTGCGAGGGAGACTAGACCCCGCTTTGTTGTAGGGTAGCGCCCTACGGTCTTCGGGCCATTCCTGTGTGAAAATTTAATGGATGGCTTCCATGAGATAGCGTCTCGTCATGTGATACCGGTCGGTGAGTTTTCATACTCCCATTTTTGTGATAGGCCTTTCCCCTTTTCTTTTTATGATTTAGACTAGCGATTATGCGATGTCTCTTTGTCTGCGAGGGAGACTAGACCCCGCTTTGTTGTAGGGTAGCGCCCTACGGTCTTCGGACCATTCCTGTGTGAAACTTTATTGGTTAGCCACCAAGAGATAGCGTCTCGTTCATGTGATACCGGTGTTTTGGAGTTTTCATACTCCCATTTTTATGCTAGGCCTTCCCCCCTTCATGTGTTTTCTGGATTTCTTGTGATGATTTCTAGAATTTGTGCTTCACCAATTTTCGTGATTTCTATTGACAAGTTTCGTCAATTTATGTGTATTGGTGAATTCATGTGTTATTGACTTGTTATGAATACAAGTTTAGGGTATGATATCCCTTTCTATCTTTGAGAAGATTCTTGTGACATCTTGGATGAATGAAAATTCATTTGGTATTATATTTTGATGCCAGTTATTTTAATGAGACTTTGACGTGTTAACTTCGGTAACCGTCAATTTTGAAATGGATTTACAAGCTGTTCTCCCGCAACACTGATATTGCTAATTTAATCACGTGTTTTCAAAATTCTTTATTTTTAAAAGTTGTTTCAAAAATATAAATTAAAATTGTTTTCAAAATTTTTACAGTTTACAATTTTCAAAAGAACGAGGAAGCGATTTAAACGTTTCAGCAAAATCAAGGACTATGACCCCTTTCTTTTACTGATTCGCTTAATTCCGGACTTGTCCGTTTGAGAATGTGAAATGTTATTTTTAAAACACACAATCCTGCACTTTCAAGGAAACGATAAAGAGATTTAAACGATTTAGCAAAAATACGGACTATGAAACCATACTTTTACTACTTCGGTTAATTCCGGACTCGTTAATTGAATATTTATGACTTCTGATTATCGTTTTTGATAATCAGATGTTTGTGATTTCTGATTATCGTTTTTGATAATCAGATATTTGTAAAATTTGATTATCGTTTGAGATAATTAAATATTTTTCGATTTGATAATCGAATATTTGTGATTTCTGATTATCGTTTTTGATAATAAGATATTTGTGAAATTTGATTATCGTTTGAGATAATTAAATATTTTTCGATTTGATAATCGAATCTTTGTGTTTCTGATTATCGTTTTTGATAATCAGATATTTGTAAAATTTAATTATCGTTTGAGATAATTAAATATTTTTCGATTTGATAATCGAATATTTGTGATTTCTGATTATCGTTTTTGATAATCAGATATTTGTGAAATTTGATTATCGTTTGAGATAATTAAATATTTTTCGATTTGATAATCGAATCTTTGTGTTTCTGATTATCGTTTTTGATAATCAGATATTTGTAAAATTTAATTATCGTTTGAGATAATTAAATATTTTTCGATTTGATAATCGAATATTTGTGTTTCTGATTATCGTTTTTGATAATCAGATATTTGTGAAATTTGATTATCATTTGAGATAATTAAATATTTTTCGATTTGATAATCGAATATTTGTGATTTCTGATTATCGTTTTTGATAATCAGATATTTGTAAAATTTAATTATCGTTTGAAATAATTAAATATTTTTCGATTTGATTAATCGAATGTTTATGTTTCTGATTATCGTTTTTGATAATCAGATATTTGTGAAATTTGATTATCGTTTGAGATAATTAAATATTTTTCGATTTGATAATCGAATATTTGTGTTTCTGATTATCGTTTTTGATAATCAGATATTTGTGAAATTTAATTATCGTTTGAGATAATTAAATATTTTTCGATTTGATAATCGAATATTTGTGATTTCTGATTATCGTTTTTGATAATCAGATATTTGTAAAATTTAATTATCGTTTGAGATAATTAAATATTTTTCGATTTGATTAATCGAATGTTTATGTTTCTGATTTTCGTTTTTGATAATTAGATATTCGTGAAATTCGATTATCATTTTTGATGATTGAATATTTGCGATTTTGAGATTTGAGCTTCGTCTTTTCTCTGACGATTCAGGTGAGTAATTTGATTTACTCACATTCAATTCGTGCAGTACGTGATTTCTGCTCTGATTCCTTTTCTTTCAATTGCCGGAACTCGATTGATTCTTGCTTTTGATAGTCGTCTGATCTTGATTCTTTGATCCCCACGATGTTGACCCTTTTGACTTGAAGCAGTCGAACCTTTTTGATTCTATATCTGATACTTCCATAATTCTAATGCTTCCCTGTTGGCATTTTCTTTGCTTATGCATTCGACATTGTTTTGTTCTTATGGTTGTTACCTCTTTCCCACTTATCCCTTAGGATTGCGAGGACGCAATTTCTTTAAGAAGGGGAGTCTGTAACAACCCGGCATTCCGTACCCATTTTCTTATCGTCTCTTGACGATTTAATCTGGGAACGAATAGCTTCTGGCATTTTAATTAAATTGAAATTCAGGGATAAAATTTTGTTATTCGCTATTTGGAATTTTTAAAGCCGTTCTAAATGTTAAACGAGCTTTAGAAAGATTCGTTAAGTGTCGTTTGGGTTTAAACAATAATCTCGGCCCATGATCTTTTGTTTTGAAACCGTGATTTCACTCAACACCCAAACAACCCATCCCCATTCCCCTCTTCGTTCAATCGCGTTTCAAACCCTAACCGAAAACAAAGCACACGAGAGAAATAAAAATGGCGGTCGCGATTGCTCTTCCTTCGATCTCGAAAACTAGGGCATTCACGAAGGAAAATTGAAGACGCCAACTCTACTTTGATCGATCGCTTCCTCGTCGCTCCCTTCGGCTGCTCAATCTCGTGGACTTCGAAAATGGTGAGTGATTTATTCACCACATCTAATTTAAACCCTGCTTGGTTCGATTCGATTATATAGAGCTTCGGCCATTTGATTTTGTTTCGATGCCTGTGATGATTTTCGTTTTGATGCTTGAGATATTCTTTGCATATGTATTTGATAACGTGGATTTCACGGCATTGATTTGAACTCATTTGATACTTGTTCTTCACGGCTTTGAATCTGGACTTGAAATTGTGAACTTCGGCTTTGCTGTGAATTTGATTTCGGTCATCTCTGTTTTGAGATTTTCTTTTTGGTTTGCACTGCTTCATCTTTACACTGTCCAGTCCATATTGTTGTTACAGGTGATACTTGTACTTGTGATCATTGATTCCTGTTGCCTTTATTGCTGTTGTTCATTTGAGTGTGCATTCAGCTTGACCTTTTGTATTTGTGCACTCACCATTCACTGGTGCATTATATAACCTGAGCCTGGTTTGTCATGGTCTGCATACCTAAGCTCGACACTGTCCACATTTTTAAGGTGCTCAGCCCTTGTTTGTACTACCCCATAGGAATTGATTCCTTGCCCATTTAAGATGCTGTCTGTACTATCATATCTTGTAGTCTTGCATCCAGGATTTCAACTATAGCTTGTTTATGGGTTTCGAACTACTGTCTTGCAATCACTCCATGTTTGCATTGTTTTGGTCTGGCACATTCATGTGTATTAGTTCAGATTTTTACTGAACTTGTTTTGTGTCTCTCTTACATTTTTCATCTACGAATATTGTCGAGGCTCATTGTTTAGTAGGTGTTCACGTGCCTTGTGATCTTCTTGTATGAGTCTGTTGCATTTGCACTTGATACCATTCATGTATGGCCTTTGAGCAATCTGGTATCACTTGTGACTTGAGACCATTGGACCTTTAAATATTGGGTGCTGTGGTGCCATATCTATGGTGCTCTCACCATCATACTGCTCAGTTCGTACGGTTTCATTCGCATGTGTTCGTGTCTCTTATTCATGTGGCTATGGTTCTTCTTCGGTCATGACTGTCTGAAATTGCAGTTTTACATCGACTTGTAGCATTCTTTGAGATAGTTGGCATTACTTTGTATTCGAGTCAGATGTTTTTGGAGCCGTGTACTGACCTGTTTCATTTAGTTGTACTGCCCCAGGTTGTCACTTGAACTTGACCTTGACATAACAACATGCTGCCTTGTCTTTGTTGTCTCTGTTTATTGGGATTTTGAATTTGTAGTTCTCTGTATTCACTTGCTTGAGTACTGGGTTTTAGTTACCTTGGTATTAGTTGTTTTTGAGCTTGAGCTCACTGTGTTGTTTCGACCAGTCCACTTCGGATCTCACTGCATATGATTTAAGTCACTGTTGCATACTTGTCCAGGTGCAGTCTTCTCATGTGCACTTGCTCATTTGAGCAGAACTGTTTCAGGGTGCACTTACTCTTCCACTGTTCACTTCGAGTATGTGTGGCTCTGTCCAGCTTTATGCATTCATGCTGTTGCCCCATGGTTTCTCTGCCTCGACTTGTTTGTCATGTGATTGCCACGGTCACTTGATCTTGCTGTGACATTGCGACTTGGTTCACTTTGTCACTGCATATCTATTTATGCTCGACCCATTTCTATATTAGTTGTACTTGGGTATACACTGCATATCCATGTGTCATTTTCACTTGCATCTGTTCATCCCTGAGCACTTGCTGACCTGCTGCATTTTCGTAGCAGTTTTACCCTCGTCCCTTGTGGTGACTTTATATTCTGTTGTGGCGAGGCAGTGCACGCGTGCGTGCACTGCAGCCACACCGAATTGACAGATTTTAATCGATATCTCTTTTATTCTTAATTCATCGACCTCCTGTGTAATTCGTAAGCTGTATTGGCGAGGCAGTACATGTTAGCTTGTACTGCAGCCAATTAGCATTGATATTTTTAAATTGACATTTCAATTATTTAAACTGCTTTGGATTTCTGTTTCGTGGATTAACACTGTTTAGTGTTACATCTGCCGTTATCCAATTCTCGTATCGAGAGTTGGATATACGAGATTTCTGTGACTGTCATCTATATTGAGATTGATTATTACTGCCTATATGCACTAATAAACTGGTTTGAATTAGACTGATCCGAGTATTATTTTCTTTTGAATGTAATACTCGGGTCAGACCGAGTATTTACAGGTTGTAGATTTTTAGCTTTGGGTTGCTGCTAGAGCTATGAAGACTTTTTATATCAGTTGAAGTGGTCTTCGTCTTGTTGTAGTAGTCAGTGTGTCTGTTTTAAGATGATAATGTATTCATGTATATTAGTCGATAATGTACTTGTATATATAACTTCTTGAGTCGACAATTTTAGTTGTATCATTGGTATTGTGTCAAATGTATTGTAACTGATATCAGTTATTGTATATATGAGACTTTTCGTTCCATCTTTATTCCGCATTTATGTTATCTGTGTTATTTTTATATCTATTGTCCTAAACTATTATAGCCACTGTGTAGTAGCTTTGAGTTTGTATCGGTATGTCGGATTTTCTCTAAAGATGAAATGCAATGTTTTATTATCTGACATATCGGCGCTCGCACAAAGCAATTACATAGATGGTCGCTCCTCAACAGCCTTATTCTCCGCGCTAGTTGACAGCACTACACAGTAGTGTTCTTGGCTAGCGTGGGTATAGAGGTGGGGCGTCACATAAACTAAATTTCTCTCTTTAAAAACATAATACCAAATCAGTTTTATATAATTACTACAATAATAGATTTTTGAAAATACTACTTTAGGCTTTAACATTTAGAAATAATCAATTTTCTAAAATATGCTTTTAAAAACACAATTAGAACTTTTAACTTATATTTAAAATTTCTTTGGAAAAACGTACTTGGCTATCCAGAGAAATACACTTCTCTTCACATCCTTTAAAAATAAATCACACTTATTTTTAAACCAATTCATATCCCTTTATAAATTCCCACCTTGAATTTATATTTCCAAATATCCCCTGATATTTTATTTTACTTTATAAACCCAGTTTATAAATTCCAAAATCTCTCTTCTTTTTTAAATTCCAATTTTTAAACAACCAAATCAATTTCCCATTGATTTTCCCATTTACTTTACTTTACTTTGAAATAAATTTCTTATTTACTTCATTTATTTCAAATTACATTTACTCTCAGATTTTATTTCTTAATTTTGAGTTAAAACCCTTTTAACTGAAAATACCAATTAAAACTTCCAAAATTTCTTCTTTATCCCTTTATTAAATTTAATCCTTACGTTCAAAAATAATTTCTTTATTCTTTCCAATAATATCACTTTAGTTTAAAATTCATTATCCTCATGTTAATTCAAAATCCCCTTTAACCATATTTGTTCGAATTTAGAAATTGCTTTATTTCTTTTACAATTCATTATTTAAGTTATTCAAATTCACTAGAATTATTTAACTTGAATTTTACTCTTTTATTTCTTTCCAAAAATCCAATTCAATTACTTTTGATAACTCATTATACTGGGAAATTCAATCCAACCAGATTATCCAATATAAATCATCATAGGATATCAAAAATCATATCACAGAATATTTAACAAAATTAAATATTTTGAGGAATCCAGTTGGATCCCTCCAACCTGTTTCCCTGCATCCACAGACGTTAGCACAATACCAATTCCACTTCGAGGTGGAATATCGCAGTATATGGTTTTAATATAAAATCATCCGCTATTATGCGGCGCATAGGGTCTCATCCGCTATACAATGCGGGAATATCAACTCCAATATATACATATGCCAATATATATATATTGGTATATACTACTATATACCATATCAATCAAATCCATCAATTCAATCATTCATCCATATTTAAATTTAACCAATTAAATTTAAATTATAATTTAACTGAGTGAGATTAACTCACCTTTGCATTTTAAAATTGCAATCCATCCCAATATTGCCTTGATTCTCTCATTATTGACCTTGAATAAACAATTTATATGATTTATTAATATTTGAACCATTCGAATAATTAAATCTCCATTCTATAATTCAATTAACTAATGATTTTACTAAAATTTGATTTTAAACATTTTTATTTTACTTTCCATATATATATATATATTTAATTATCCAAAGCTTTTATTTCAGACTAATGATTTACTTTTTAGGCTGATTTTTCTTATAAAAAAAATATTTTTTCCTTACTGTAAAATTCTTCTTTAACATATATTTACAAAAAAAAAATTGTATATATACATTCAATTAAACTGACTGCTTTTACATTTTTCTCCTGCTGTTCATTTAAATTTTCTATACATCTATATATCTTACATTATTATTTTCTTCTTATATATATAAATATACACATAAATAAATAAAAGAAAATTACCTACCCCACGCAGATCTATACTCGGCTCCTGTACAAACCCCCAAACCAACGACGACGAGGCACGCCCTTCTCCTCGTGCCCTAGCACATCCCTCCATCCTCGAGTTCAGCAAAGCAAAACCCTCGACGACATCGTCGTGACAACCATCACCGCTGCTGCCGTAGATCTTCTACACACGTAGCCTTCAGTCTACGATCCACCCTTCTCGACTTGACCTCGCCGACGAATCCCTGGATCTCGCGCTCGACGAAGCTCAACCATCAGTGCTCGTTCTCGCTGCCGTGCTCGCCGCCTTTGACAAGAACTGACGACTTGCGACCACATCGCCACCCAAGACGCGAGCAGATCAGCTTAGATCTAAATCGAACTGGGTCTCGATTTTTACTTCTGAGATGAATTAAGGGAATTAAGGAAGAGAGGGCTCGAGTTTAATTTGAATCGAACTCGGCCATTTTTCTTCGAACGAACGAACGAATTCGTTCGATTTAGAGAAGGGAAAGAACGAGATTGAAATCTGCTTTGGCCCTTATATTTGTTGTTGAAGTGTTAGGTTTTAACGACTAAGGGATGTTCGTATAATTTATTTTTGGTTGTCTAGCTTTCGCGAGAAGCTTCCTGTTTGACAGGGAGAGATTCGTGCTCAAATAGACAAGCTACAGTGATGTGAATAGAGATGTTAAAACGTCGATGTGAAGGAACGTCGGCTGGAGAAGGTAGCTTGTATGAGAATATAAATATACAAATATAAATTGAATTCAACCTAAATTTCAGTGCGTTTGTATATCGTACGCTCACGCGCTATTCCCAAACGCTATAAAAATTGAAATCCGATAATAATACAATATTACGGACCCAATAAAACTGGTTTCGTCGAATTCCGAGACTGTCCCTCGGAAGGCTATTTTTAAATTCGATTTAAACGATATATTTTTTTAAACTGAACAAAACTCTTTGAAATTCCATTTTAAAAGTTCTATCATCTTCAATATTATTTATATGAATTTTACGAGCTTTCAAAATATTTTTAATTAACTTAGAATACCAGATTTACTATTTTATCCAACTTCAAATAATTTAATTTAATAATTAAATTACTCAATAAACAGCGATATTTGAAATTTAAGTTGATAATTAACCTTTGAATATTTAAAATTAATTAAATATTCCAATTCCAAATATACAAAAATTTCGGGTCGTCACATTCCTTCCCCCTTAAAAGAATTTCGTCCCCGAAATTACCGGTTAGGAAGAATGATTCAATTCCCGTTAACTATTTTCCAAATCAAACAGTTTTAACAATACCCAAACAATCTTTTATTAATGATACACTAATCATCTTTTAACTTCCCAAACTTATTCATAAGTTCAACCCATATCACCTACTAATCAATTCAAATTTAAATTTGAATTCAAATTTTAAATTATCAAAATTTTCTCAAAATTTTCTAACTCTCTAAATTCTCGAAAAATTTCGCCAGCGTCTCCTTTGCGCGGCTAGCTCGGTACTACTACAAAATGGCTCTACGGCCTCCCAATCTCAAAAAGAAAACAAAAAGCCAAGTGGCTGGATCCAAAACCCAATCAAATTTCATATAGAAATTCAAATACATACCTTTTTGTCGGGCCATTAAATTTTATCCTCTAAAATCAAAATCCCAATCTATCCATTGCTTTTATACACCTGTATATCCTACTAAGCAATAATATCCCATCACAATTCCAAAGTCATTTTATACTTTTCTTTACAAATTTCCAATATTGGTTTGCTTAAGTCCGTACGATGCACATATATCATCCGTACGCAATATCACATTCGATCGCTCAATCGATCACATAATTTCACTTCCGAACTAGTATCGTTCCCCCGACTTCCTAGTGCGGACTCAGATCTGGTTTCTTGATCAGAAACCGTTATTCTCCTTGCATAGTCACAAACTATGATAGAGAATTACCAGAATCAATCAACAACCCATATCCAGGTTCGCCGTCGAAAATCGAGTGAAAAATCCCAACTCGGATCGATATAAATATCTCGAAATTCTGTGTTCGAATCCGGATCAAATCACTATGCGAATAAAATAATATACGTACATCCTACGTATTAATTTCAATTGATTATCAGCTATATCAATTCTCTTTTATTTCGCATTCCTTTTGAATGTTATCCACTTATTCACAACTATCCCATTTCACAATTTACAGTTTAAGTCTTCATTCAATTATTCACTTAGTATATTTTTCTATTCCAAAATTACTAAGTATATTCCCAATACAAATTTTCTTAAGAATTTCATTCTTCAATTCTTAAGTTCAATATAAATTTTCTTATATTTATTTACTACTTCATTTCCAATTTTTTTTCTTAAATTCAATTCATCTCCAACTTCCAAAATTTGAATTTTATTTAGCCCGAAAACAATCCAAGTTAATTCATTCAATAACTATTTCTCAACTTATTTAAACCACTCTTCTATTTGAATTCAGTTTCCATTCAACATTTACTTAAGTCAATAACTTAAGTTTATTTCCCATTTAACCAACCCTTTAAAGTTTTATTTCCATCTTTCATTTGATTCTTATTTAATCAAATTCCATCCATTTATTTATTTAATATAAGTGGTTCATCACTCAATCATTATGAATTTTATTTTCCATACTCAATTCATCTGGAATTATTTTATTAATAACCAGGTCATTTCCAATTTATTTTCACTCATTTGGATTCCATTCGCAATTCAAACCATCACTATTTTAATCCAATTTCATTACTCACAATTCAATTTCATTAACTAATTTATTATCAAATTAGTTCCTCCGCTGGTTAAAATTAAATACTTTCTTTTTAATTCCAAATATCACTTCACTTAATTATCTTAAGTTCAATTTATTCTATAATTCAAGTTTGGATTTATTTAAAAATTAAGATTGCTCATCTTAGTCGTTTCCATTTGATAATTACAAATTTCAAATTATAACTCTTAATGGTTCAAAGAAATGAATTCCCTTTTATGACTTACAATTTCATTTCTATTCATAAGTTTTAACTTACTTGCTGAAAACCTGGGACTATTCATTTAAGTCCATTTTCATCTTTACAATCAAATCTCAAATTATTTCACTTAAGAACTTAAGAATATGAATTTCTTTACACAATTATAAGCATTTTACATTACCCTTATATCCAATTCAGTTCGACTTCAACTTATTTACTTTTAATTCAATTCCAATTCTCCATTTTATTTAACTTATCTTAAGTTAAATTCAAATATATTTTATTCACTTTCATATACTCAAATTAAATTTTAATTCTAGGATACAAATTTTATACAAGTTTTACAATTCATTCACCTTCAAGTTCTCTAACTCTTTTATCTACCAGCTTATATTACTCATTGAGTTATTTTCATCTCATAATTATAATCCCAGAATTAAACTTTCATTCCCTTCTTATTTCAATCAACTTCATTCTATACTTTATATTGTTATATTGTTGATTCATTTAAATTTCCACATTTATATTTTAAATAGAATTCCCAGAATCCAATTGCCCGGTTTTATTTCAAAAACCATTTTGAATCCATAAATAACTCATACACATCTGGTAAATCACATCAAACCCAAATTTCCAAAACAATCTCCTTTTACCAAACAATTTTCCCTTTGAATTTCAAAACCAACCCAGTTCACAATCATTTCCAATTTAAAACAGTTTGGTAGCAATTTCTCTTTGGAAACTCGAAAATAGACATCGATGATGCTGCAGTCATCACCGAAATTATTTTCCAGCGACCAAAAGAGAATTTAATGCTTTTATCTCTTTAAAACATTTCAAATATTTTTAAATCCCCAAACCTCACCAGATTTCAATTCCACCTCAAATATTTCTGAAATAGTACTACTAATTATTTCTCCAAAATCTTTGAAAACCATTTCCAAATCCCAGGAATTTAAACTTTTTCCCGAAAATCCCAAATTGCAATTCCTTTAAATCTACATTCAAACATTCCCTGGAATTTATCTCATTTCAATTTCAAATGTTTCTATGGAATTCTATTTCAAAATTATAATCACCTTTGTATATGAAGTTTTATTTCAACTTATAAATTACACTTATAATTTATGTTCTCAAACTCCATTTGTTATATAAATTTATTCTTGAACTTTGGTTATAAGTTTTCAATTTCTTATTCAATTTCCTCCTAATGATAATAATTTATTATCATCATCTAACAACCAAACATCCAAATATAACTATAATAATTTATAAAAATTATTTCTTTCATATACAAAAATAATTTGGGTAAAATTATTTCATCTACCCATTTTAAAACAATATTGTGTCGAATTGTTCTATTTAAGTGTTTAGAGATCCCTATCAATAACGTTAATTACTCGTATTGACCAGAATCCATAAACTACTCAATAAACCAACCAACACAATATAAAACCATTTTATATTCACTAACAAATACGCGCTCATATCTATTAATACTCTCAAACTCATTCTAGAGTACTATCGACTCTATTTAAGAGTAATTCCCACCAGAGCCAAGGTTATCGCCAGCCTAAGCTCTGATACCACTGTAACGACCCGACTTTCCAGACCCGGAAAATCGAACCATTTTAGTTAAGAAGAAGAGGTAGAAGAAGAAAAATAGAAAAAACAACATCAGAATCTAACCATCGCAGCGGAATAAAATATAATATATATCAACAGATCTTTACACAAATCAAAAACTATATCTGTTTATATAATACAGCATCAGAGTATACACCAGAGAACACATAACATACAACTGGACAATAACCCTATCATGTCCTCAATACAACAGAGTACAACAATCAACACAGCGGAATATATATATATAAACAAGTACGAGAGATACATCTCGCCATCTAGCTCATCTCCTGAGCTCCACAGCATCATATCCTGTAACCTATAATACTCGGTCTGACCCGAGCATTATATAAAACAATACCCGAGTCAGTCTGGAATACCAGCGTGAGAAAATCACACTCAAATTGATTATTAAAGTTTCTAAAATCCTTTGAAAACAAAAGCATCTCGTAAGACCACGCCACAAATAAACATGTCGGGTTTTTACCTTACGATAGCTAAAACACTTTTTATAAAAATCCTCTGATATTATAATAGTGTCTATTCACAAATACTTATTAAAATAGCCGAAATTGTTACATGATTAAATTCCAGCATACTAGCCACAACGTGGGTAATACAAACAAAACTCGTACAAGGCACGTAGGGAGAATGGATTTCCAACGAATGACTAGGCACTGGGGTACCACCTGTCACAGTACGTGGCCTAGATCACAGTACCGAGGAGTACGCCCGCTCCCCTGCAACACAAGACCGGAATCATCCCTTACTGGATAATTCCAAATAAAATCACCCCACGGTTGGGATCAGCAACCGCACCACTAAGCCGAAATAAAAGGGACATCTAGACAGGGATGACTTTACTCTCAAGTGGGGGCTACCCACGAAGCCTTGCTGCAAAACCCCTGATTTTCAGTCATTCCCGGTTGATGAGGTTCGAGGCTAAACGATACCTTTATAGCACATATCCCTTAGAATGCCCATCGTCCACCTGACGATGTCACGAAAGCATTCGTCCATACAAGTCCGTCCCGGGTCCGAACGGAACCGAAGGCACTACTCCTACTACATCCATTTTGGAAATATCCTCAGGATTAGTAGCGACTAGCCCTTGCACTTCACTGCTCCATCTTCGACTCCGAAATCGTTACACGAAACGTACAAACCGGATCGAAGTGGTATTCGAGTCTCCAGACCTAGAATCCCGATATACGGAAACTCGATCCCGGTCTCTTCGAAACGATCAGCGCATTTGGCCAATATTGATAGTCGGTTATTTAACTATCAATTAACATCCACAAGCAGCCATCACACAATAAATAATTTCCCACATTATTTATTTGCCCAAATATTTTTCCAAGATATATTTCCAAATTTTCAAAGCTCATTTGAAAACAATTTCAAACAGTTTCCGCTTACGGAATACATTTCCCCAAATATTTATTTCCACTGAATCACCAAGTACTAAACACTTTTAGATTTAAAATAATTTAAAAGCACTTTATTATAAATATACTTTATAATATTGAAATTTAAAACCACTTTAATACTTTACTAAAATATATACTTTAAAATAAAACCATTTATAAATATAAACTAAATTTCTCTCTTTAAAAACATAATACCAAATCACTTTTATATAATTACTACAATAATAGATTTTTGAAAATACTACTTTAGGCTTTAACATTTAGAAATAATCAATTTTCTAAAATATGCTTTTAAAAACACAATTAGAACTTTTAACTTATATTTAAAATTTCTTTGGAAAAATGTACTTGGCTATCCAGAGAAATACACTTCTCTTCACATCCTTTAAAAATAAATCACACTTATTTTTAAACCAATTCATATCCCTTTATAAATTCCCACCTTGAATTTATATTTCCAAATATCCCCTGATATTTTATTTTACTTTATAAACCCAGTTTATAAATTCCAAAATCTCTCTTCTTTTTTAAATTCCAATTTTTAAACAACCAAATCAATTTCCCATTGATTTTCCCATTTACTTTACTTTACTTTGAAATAAATTTCTTATTTACTTCATTTATTTCAAATTACATTTACTCTCAGATTTTATTTCTTAATTTTGAGTTAAAACCCTTTTAACTGAAAATACCAATTAAAACTTCCAAAATTTCTTCTTTATCCCTTTATTAAATTTAATCCTTACGTTCAAAAATAATTTCTTTATTCTTTCCAATAATATCACTTTAGTTTAAAATTCATTATCCTCATGTTAATTCAAAATCCCCTTTAACCATATTTGTTCGAATTTAGAAATTGCTTTATTTCTTTTACAATTCATTATTTAAGTTATTCAAATTCACTAGAATTATTTAACTTGAATTTTACTCTTTTATTTCTTTCCAAAAATCCAATTCAATTACTTTTGATAACTCATTATACTAGGAAATTCAATCCAACCAGATTATCCAATATAAATCATCATAGGATATCAAAAATCATATCACAGAATATTTAACAAAATTAAATATTTTGAGGAATCCAGTTGGATCCCTCCAACCTGTTTCCCTGCATCCACAGACGTTAGCACAATACCAATTCCACTTCGAGGTGGAATATCGCAGTATATGGTTTTAATATAAAATCATCCGCTATTATGCGGCGCATAGGGTCTCATCCGCTATACAATGCGGGAATATCAACTCCAATATATACATATGCCAATATATATATATTGGTATATACTACTATATACCATATCAATCAAATCCATCAATTCAATCATTCATCCATATTTAAATTTAACCAATTAAATTTAAATTATAATTTAACTGAGTGAGATTAACTCACCTTTGCTTTTTAAAATTGCAATCCATCCCAATATTGCCTTGATTCTCTCATTATTGACCTTGAATAAACAATTTATATGATTTATTAATATTTGAACCATTCGAATAATTAAATCTCCATTCTATAATTCAATTAACTAATGATTTTACTAAAATTTGATTTTAACCATTTTTATTTTACTTTCCATATATATATATATTTAATTATCCAAAGCTTTTATTTCAGACTAATGATTTACTTTTTAGGCTGATTTTTCTTATAAAAAAAATATTTTTTCCTTACTGTAAAATTCTTCTTTAACATATATTTACAAAAAAAAATTTGTATATATACATTCAATTAAACTGACTGCTTTTACATTTTTCTCCTGCTGTTCATTTAAATTTTCTATACATCTATATATCTTACATTATTATTTTCTTCTTATATATATAAATATACACATAAATAAATAAAAGAAAATTACCTACCCCACGCAGATCTATACTCGGCTCCTGTACAAACCCCCAAACCAACGACGACGAGGCACGCCCTTCTCCTCGTGCCCTAGCACATCCCTCCATCCTCGAGTTCAGCAAAGCGAAACCCTCGACGACATCGTCGTGACAACCATCACCGCTGCTGCCGTAGATCTTCTACACACGTAGCCTTCAGTCTACGATCCACCCTTCTCGACTTGACCTCGCCGACGAATCCCTGGATCTCGCGCTCGACGAAGCTCAACCATCAGTGCTCGTTCTCGCTGCCGTGCTCGCCGCCTTTGACAAGAACTGACGACTTGCGACCACATCGCCACCCAAGACGCGAGCAGATCAGCTTAGATCTAAATCGAACTGGGTCTCGATTTTTACTTCCGAGATGAATTAAGGGAATTAAGGAAGAGAGGGCTCGAGTTTAATTTGAATCGAACTCGGCCATTTTTCTTCGAACGAACGAACGAATTCGTTCGATTTAGAGTAGGGAAAGAACGAGATTGAAATCTGCTTTGGCCCTTATATTTGTTGTTGAAGTGTTAGGTTTTAACGACTAAGGGATGTTCGTATAATTTATTTTTGGTTGTCTAGCTTTCGCGAGAAGCTTCCTGTTTGACAGGGAGAGATTCGTGCTCAAATAGACAAGCTACAGTGATGTGAATAGAGATGTTAAAACGTCGATGTGAAGGAACGTCGGCTGGAGAAGGTAGCTTGTATGAGAATATAAATATACAAATATAAATTGAATTCAACCTAAATTTCAGTGCGTTTATATATCGTACGCTCACGCGCTATTCCCAAACGCTATAAAAATTGAAATCCGATAATAATACAATATTACGGACCCAATAAAACTGGTTTCGTCGAATTCCGAGACTGTCCCTCGGAAGGCTATTTTTAAATTCGATTTAAACGATATATTTTTTTAAACTGAACAAAACTCTTTGAAATTCCATTTTAAAAGTTCTATCATCTTCAATATTATTTATATGAATTTTACGAGCTTTCAAAATATTTTTAATTAACTTAGAATACCAGATTTACTATTTTATCCAACTTCAAATAATTTAATTTAATAATTAAATTACTCAATAAACAGCGATATTTGAAATTTAAGTTGATAATTAACCTTTGAATATTTAAAATTAATTAAATATTCCAATTCCAAATATACAAAAATTTCGGGTCGTCACACCGGTGGTGCTCCGATTGCCCATTGGCAATGGTTTCTTCGTTGATTTTCGCTTTGACTTCTAATACACTGAATTAGCTAACATGCGAGCGTAAAAACAACTACAATGGAATGCAATTCATGATCATGTTAAGTAGGTATTCATCAAACAGAAAATAAAGTTTCATATAACAAGAAAATCAACAAAAAATTTAAATTAATTCAACACCAGATTTATCCATACCAACAATAGCGTTAAGCATTCATCATAGGCTAGAAGTGTGAGATTAACTCACCTAATTATGCTTGATTTGATGATTAGAATCCCGATTCACCTGAGTAGCCTCTTTCAATGAATACCCTAGGGCAAATTTCAAAAATTGGAAAAGGAGATTGCAACCCTAAGGTAAAACTAAAATAAACCATCACAATCATACAAACTAAAACACTAACATACCAAATAAATCAAATCAAACCCGGAATACTGATCCAAAGATGTAGCCTAATCGCTGCCCGAATACCCCAAAAGAACTGTGGACCAAGCCCCCATTGATTTGGCTCTGTTTGATCAGAAAATCAAATCCAAATATGCCCAACCAATGCACCTGTTGTGCCCACCATTGCACCTGTGGTCCCCACCGTTGCACCTGTGGTGGTCGGATGAGACAAAAGCATATAATATGCTATTTTCAGATTTTGTTTTGCTTGTTTCTCACTCATTTTTAATCGAGTTCTCGATCCATTTTATTTTAAATTTAGATTTAGATATGATTCTCTATTACCTTTCTAATTTCATTTCATCAAAACTTTTAAATAGAAAAGGTGTCCTAATTGTTGTAGAAATCGATGTTTTAAGCTAATTTCAAGAAAATAGAAATATAGCCTTTTCAAACTAGTCTTCAAAATACCATTAAATTCATTGTAAATTCAAAATAAAATCATGGTAAGACTTGATATTTCAAATTGTAATTTATAAATATTTTTATATAATTATATATATACATATATTAATATAATTCATTTCTTAGCTCAAAATATTATTTATTTTCCATTTCTCACTAAATAAATCATATCACTTAAATATATATCTATAAATCCATAATTAAACTTATAAATTCACATATATATGTTTATTAACTTTAGAAATTATTTTTATACCATTTTGATGTGACTTTATATCCCAAATCATTTTTATAGAAAACCAGACCTATTTTCATATATTATGAAATCATCTTTATAAATTCAAATAAATTAAATAAAATTCAATAAAGTTACTTGTTAGACCTGATACAATCATATCAAACTTCATAAAATAATTTTGTATCCATTTGACATGACTAAATGTCCATAATGGTTTAAATACAATTTCTTGCCTGCTTTCTCATATTACAAAATGTATGTATATAATTTCATATAAATTATATAAAAGTGCATAAAAATTGTATTTAGGTCTATAAATTTTATATTTCATCTCAAAAATTTATTCATATAAATTTCTAACCATTTTACTACAAATTTCCCAATCATATTTGTCTCACTTAGAAAACGGTTTTATTAATTTATTTTTCATTTAATTCCAAATTTATTTCAAATTGGAACAAAACTAAACAAAATTATCCAATTTCATATTAAATTTAATAAAGATAAACTAAATTATATTTTATGTTTAATTTCAGGTAATCTCAACCAGGGTTATTACATGGACAACTAGGCGACTTTAGCAGGCCGACGACGTGTCATACTCCAGACATAACACATGGTATCCTTGGGATAGCCTCTTATACCATTTTAAATCTACTTACCTTTTGCTAATTTGGCATGGATTGTCTCGTAAGAATCTAATATGTCAACAATTCAAAGAATTTTTACTATACCAATAACACTTCATCCACTCGATAAGTTCTAGACTCAATAGCATTTCACTTTGTGAACTCGATTGCACTTCTTCTTATAGACTAGATAACATCATATTTTATAAAACTTGATAACTTTGCATCATAAAGACTCGATAGCTATTTTATATAAACATGATAGCATTTCCTCTTATAGACTCGAAAGCATCTCCTTTTATCGACTTGCTAACATCTCCTTTAATAAAATCGATAGTATTGCTTCATAGAGACTCGATTGCTTCTTCTTTTATGAACCCAATAGCATTTCTTCTTATAGACTCTATATTATCTCCTTTTATAAACTCAATAGCATTGCTACCTAGACTCAATATTATTGTCGCGACCCGCAGTTCCGTACCCTTTGAGTTGATAATAATCCACTCCTGTTCAACCCAAATTGTACGAAAAAGCGAATAACTAGGGTAAAAAAGAAGAAAGAGATAGAAGAAAATAGAAATAATAACACAGAATCTCACAATCGCAGCGGAGCAAAATATAATATATAATAATTTATTTTTATACAAAAGAATCTATAACAATTTATATACTTACAATTATCAGAGTACAATAATCTATAAACAATCTGGACAGTTATAATCACCCGTCCTGATATACATAACTCACACATAGCGGAAATAGCCAAGTACGTGATATACATCTGAACTCCTCCAGCTCGTCTCCTGAGCTCCATAGCAATCTAAACCTGAATCTGTAATACTTGGTCTAACCCGAGCATTATAATAAAATAATACTCGAGTCAGTCTGGAAAACTAGCATGAGAAACACACTCAATTTGAATTAATAAATTTTCTCAAAATCCTTTGAAAACAAAGATATCTCGTAAGATCACGTCACACATAAACACGACGGGTTTTTACCTTACGATAACCAAAATAATTTTATAGAAAAATCCAGTGATATTATAATAGTGTCTAAATACAAATACTTATTCAAATTGCTGAAATTGTTACATTATTAAATTCCAGCATACAAGACTCTACAAATAAAACCGTAAAGGCATGTATTGAAAAATGGATCCCAAACGAATGACTGGGCCACGGGGGTACCGCCACCCACAATACACCTCTTGAACAATGCATCGAGGACCACGCCGGGATCCCCTGCTACACAAGACCAGCCTACCCCTAACCTAGATAGACCGAATATGTTATTACCCCGGGTGTTCCACCCTTATAATCGAGCGCTCCTTCTTTCATGCACAACCATATCCATAATATATAGGTTTCTGAGGAAATCTAGAAATGTGATAACATACCCTAATTGGGTGGGACCCACTTAGCCTTGCTACATCTCCAATGATTTAGTCATTCTCGATTGATGAGGCTTGAGGCTAAGCGTTACCTTTCAAGGACACAATTCTACTTAGAACGCTCATCGTCCTCTAATGACGATGTTCTGATAGCATTTGTCCATACAAGTTGTCCTGGGTCTGGACAAACCGAATCACCATCTTCATCATCTTCACGGTATTCATTTGTGTTGTTCATACCGGATCGAAGTGGTTTTCGGATAATAAAATCTGATCCCGATCTCTTCGAAACGATTAACGAAATTGGCCAATTATTGATAGTTGGTTATTTAACTATCAATAAAGCATCCATAAGTAGACACTAGGCCTTATCTTATAATTCGTCAAACATTTGTTTTAAAATATCTATACTAAGATATATATTCAAATCCCTTTCCATACTCTAATATTTGAAAACAGTTTCAAATACTTAAATCCATTACAGGATATTTCCAAGTCATCTCAACACTTTGAGATATTCCAAAATTTCCATTTTGATACTTAAGGAAATATTATAAGCCTGATTTTCCAAAATCATTTCAAATATCAATACTTCAGAGAATATTTCATAACTTATTTCACGAGTCTCCGAAGTTACATTAATTCCTTTACCTTTTTCAAAATAGATTATATCCACTTATAACCTCTTCTATCTATTTATAACTTCTCTATGACTTTAAATTCAACCCGAAGATCTTCTTCCTAATATTTCGGAACCTTCCTTAAGTTCCAAGAATTATTATAAGATTTTCCTTTTATGAAATCCTATCCGTTAAATAAACTCCGTTCGCAAATCTTGAGTAAAATTATAAATTCCAATCATTCCCAAATCTATTTACATATAATAAGTATTTAAAAGAATAATAATTTATTTGTAAAACATGCTTAAGTAATTATTTAAAATATTTAAACTCTTTTTATAAAACATCAATATTTCAATTTAATATAAACAAATCAATTTTCAAAGAAGATTTTAAAAAAAATTGAATTTATTAAAAATAAAAAATATATTAAATAGTTGAAAAATTCATTTCCCGATGTATTCCAAACCTACTAGTTCAAAATTACATAGTTTAATAAATAAAACATCCCTTTTTAAAAACAACTTAACTTCTTAAATATAAAATATATTTCCAAAACCTCAATAACTAATTAATTTCTAACTTTCTCTCGATTTCCATCACATCGCTTCCATTCCGATCTCCTTAACCATTTCCGTTTTCAAAAATAGTATCCACTATTTTTCTCACATATTCCCATATTCTAATATAAATTCACCCTATGAATTTTATATTCCCAAATTTTCATCTGTTATCGATTTCCTTTATTTATAAACATTGTTTATAATTTTATAACTCCTTTGAGTTTTAACTTGTTTACAAAACAAGCTTATTGATAAAACAAATTATTCCATAAATCTATTTCCTTATAAATTCCATTTATTCTATCTATAATTTTTTTTAATATCGATTTTCAATTTCTTCTTATATTTTATTTCTCGAATATCATTTAAAAAATCTTTCATTTAAAATCTCCTATAAAATTTATTTTTAAATATCTATTTAAAATATATTTTCCCGAATATTTAAGTACAAACCCAAAAATTAATTTTATCATTTAATCCAAATCAATTTCTTTAAAAATAATTCAATTTCGATATAAATATTTTTATATTCAAAATCTCCTTTTAAATTCCTTCAAATTCCAAAAATAATATTATGGTATTTAAAATACCAAAATTCAGGCCAGTGCTAATTTAGCATACAATTATTCAATCACAACAATAATCTATAACAGATTATTCTAATACATCATATATCACTATATATGAAATTTGAAATCAAAATTTTTGAGGAATCCAGTTGGATCCCTCCAACCTGTTTCCTTGCATCCACAAATGTTAATACAACATAAAAATACCAATCCCGCTTCGAGGGGGATATCGCGATATATAGGGTCATCCGCTATTATGCGAGGCGCATAGGGTCTCATCCGCTATAATGTGCGGGAATATCACTCCAAATACTAGTATATATACTACTCTATATATTTAACATTCAATAGATAATAATTATATAAATTCATCCAAGCATCCAATAATTTATTTTAACTATTAAAAATGTAAACTTGGCAATTCCAAATGAGTGAAAATTTCTCACCTTGATTTTAATTTGCTGAACATCTAGGTTTATAGATTATTTAAATTTCCAACAGGCTCCGAAAAATCTCCAAATAATCTTTATTTCGCATAACTCATAGCTACGAACCAAATACGACTTGTTCCATCAGTTTTGGACCTCGAATGAATTTAAATGGGACAAATTTAAACAACTCAAATTTAAACAAAATAAGACTATTTAAATTAATTAAAATATTTAACAATAATTACCTTCCTCGCGTAAAGCTTCAATTCAGCCTTGAACCTGCAATTTCGATATCAATCTCCACTTGCTCGAACAAACCTTCTCCGAACTTCCTCTTTGCCAGAACGATAGCGGCTGCCTCCACAAGCGTACGCCCGTGCGTACGAAAATGATTAGCTAAAACCCTCGGCCAACTCCATGAAACGCTCGAACCAGGTGGCCATCTCAAACCTTCCACTCGACTTCACTCTCAAACCCGGTCGCTCTATGGAATGAACTGCCGTGACCAAGCCCTAGTCGAACTTGACTTCGCTCTACAGTCGTCGCTCAACCAATAACCCAAAATAATGATCGTAGCCTCGTCCCACACTGTCGTCGCCCCCACCCTGAAGCGCCTAACCCGTAAATCGATCGCGACCCCTCGCTCTAGTCTCGACTACGCCGCCATCGCTAAAATGAACATGACCAGACTCGACCGTGGCCATCGAACGCGATCAAATCGCTTAACCTCCTTTCCTTGAATTCTTTCTTCTTCCCTTAATTTTTCTAACCTACTGAGATTCGAACCGGAAGAAGAGAGATAGAGGAGGCTCGCGATTTAGATTTTGAATCGATTTTGTTTGGTTGGTTTTTTTTATAAACAGTGATTTTGATTTTGTCTCAGAGAATAGAAAGGGCGCTCACGAATTTGATTGAGTTGAACAAGATAGGGATGTGATTTAAAGGTAATTGTGTAGCGTAGAAGGTAAGGTGACGTTGTTTTGATTTTTTTCTTTATTTTTATTTTTCAATATGTCGAATTTCCCACTGTAAAATTACGAACTGTTATTGAGGCGTGCCGCTAGGTGTTCATAATGTTTTATCCCTATTTCGAGCGCAATGGAAAAGGTTTCGAGTCCTAATTCGACCATATGGAAAAGACATCTTTTTGGACCCAATTATTATATTGAAATTTCGATATTAATTTCAGCGCGTTTCTATCCTGTACGCGCAAATGGAACTGGTTCCGTCGAATTCCGATAATAATACATTATTACGGACCCAATGGAACTGGTTCCGTCGAATTCCGAGACTGTGCCCAGGACCGCTATTTTTAACGCGTCGATTAAATCGATGATTTCAAAAATTTCGAATGCACTTGAAATTTTTAGTTTTAAAATCTTACTAACTCAATTCTAACTCAAATAGAATTTATATAAATATCAAAAATCATTTCGATTTCATATTCAACTCCAATTTAATTATTTAAGTGATTTTTAATTATTAACTCCATAATTAAATTTATTAATTAAACCACTATATTTGGAACTAAAGTTTTTATTACACTATTTTTGATCGATAAACTTCATATTGAAATCTCATTCACATTCCAAAACTCAACATTTAAAATGAATTAAATGTTCAAAACTAACGACTAAAAATCCGGGTCGTTACAATTTTCTTCTTTTATGAACTTGATAGCATTTCTTCTTATAGACTTGATAGCTCATTCTTTTATGAACTCAATAGTATTTCAAATTATAAACTCGATACCATCTCCTTTTATAGACCCAATATCATCTCCTTTTATAAACTCGATAGCATTGCTTCTTATTTAATCGATTGCTTCTTCTTTTGTGAACTCAATAACACTTCTTCATATAAACTAGATAATGTCTCCTTATATAGATTCAATAGCATTGATTTTTATACACTTGATAGCATCTCCTTTTATAAACTCAATAACATTGCTTCTTATAGAGTGGACAACATATTTTATGAACTCGATATCATCATGTTCATCTTCTTACGTCATAATTAGAAATAACTTTAATCATATACATCCTTTTTCCTTCTTCATGAAAATTGGGTACAACATCGAGTTCTTTCAATTTTTGTTGATATTTATTAGTTTGGGTTTTAATTTTAATACATGAAGACGAAATGACACGTTTATAGAAACAAAACCTAATACCTTAATGTTATTTCGAGAAGGATGAAATAATTTTTTTCCTTTGAAGTCATAATTATATTATAAAGATACATAATTGCGTATACGACCATCGATAACTCATCACCATTTAAATATGCATGCAGCTTATGTTTAGTATTACATCTCTGACATTTGGAATATTGAGAGTCAGATGGTACTCACATGATAATAATTTATAGTCATCTTTTATATCACCTTGCATTATGCACATCATTCAAACTTTTTCATGCATTTCTTATAATAATAATTGCTTCGGTATTTTTGAATATATTTTTAGCCCTTTTTCTTTACTAAATTACGGATGTACGCCTAACAATGTACACTTTTCTAGGGTTTATCAACCAAATGCATTATTTATCGACTTTATTTTATGATGTATGTTGAACCTCCATCAAGGTTTCCTAACGGGGTTCGTATTAGGTTTTAATGAGGTATAAAACTTGTGGAAGAATAAAAAGCGATAAGCATGCATAACATAAAGTTACAATTTCTAACCTAAAAATTTCCTCTTTGATGAATAATTTTTTTTGTATCCATGTAAAGATTCAAATTTGAGGCTATTTTTGGAAAGATATTAACATTGTGAAAATTTTCAAATAAGCCCTAAAAGTAAAAATTCCATTCCGTCCAAATTGAGTGTATCGCATGTGCATTATGAATTAATAATAAAAGAGCTTATTATTATTAGAGTTAACACTTTTTAGTCATTTTGATTCTTTCGCTAGAAAGGATACACTCTAAGATCTCCGCTTCAGTTTTTATACTCTAAATTTCATTTCATGGAATATAAGGAACAAATAATAAGTGAGAACTGGAACATATTTAATTTTACATTCATGGACATTTACACAAACTTAAGGATAAAGTGAAATTCATATAAATCATAGCAAATCATTGAAGAGACATATATGAACAAAAATATCTAACGAAACTCAACTTAACCATAACTAAATCTTAATAATATCATCAAAATCATATTTATACCTAATTTGCAAGATCACATTAGATATTCTTGACCCATATTTAGTCCACTCTTCTTGGTAATCTCTGATATTGTTTAAAATCATTTGGAATTCCATACTTTCCTTAAATTTTGTTTCTTAGTTGCTAGCAACATTAATTCTCTTGAATCTACTTCGTGTGACCATAACACAACCAGTAATTCTTGAGTCAAATTTCTTTTTGTTGTACATTGAGGAGCCAGATGACTTGATGCTTGGATTAAGCAAGTCATGAGAAACTAGAGAGAGAGATGAACATTTCGCCTACCAATCAAACAAGGAGAAAAAAAAGAAAAGATTAGTTTTACATTTGATTTGGAAAGTGTTGTAGAAACTTTAGAATGAATAAATGATGATAAAATTAATGGGTTAACATAATTTATATTCTTTAATAAATACTTTTATTCTTGGCATTATGACTTTTGTATAAAAGAAGCTATAAAAGCTTATGGCATGTTTTATCCTTTTACAAATTAGACATACAACACTAAATAGATGTTATATATCTATTAGAGACTATATAATGACTTATAATACCTTTGTTTCCTAGTTGTTATTGATGCTATTTTTCTTCATTGTCGAATTAGGCATTATTTTATATTCGTCCATATTACAATATAGAAGTAAAAAAGAAACAATAAACATCAAAATAACATTTTGTTCTTAAGAGGGTACATTATTATATCCTTAATGAACTA
This sequence comes from Allium fistulosum, assembly GCA_030737815.1. Lineage (NCBI taxonomy): Eukaryota > Viridiplantae > Streptophyta > Magnoliopsida > Asparagales > Amaryllidaceae > Allium > Allium fistulosum. Next base: position 102,601,266 of record CM060902.1, read on the forward strand.
GGAGAAAAAATTAATGCATGTCGTAAAATTATAAGTATTAAATCAGGTACATGTACTTAGATTAACACAAAAAACAAAAAGAAATTAGTTTCTAATTTAAATAAAGTATGACATCAAATGAAGTTGAATAATAATAAACCAAATTCACATAACGACATAAATATCTCAGGAACATTAATTTTTCCTATTATATATTAGATATTCTAGTGACTGTTCAATTTAATTTCCAAGCTCATAATTTATACATTATACTTTATATTATCAAATTGTAATGTCATCTTATCTTCCTCCAAAAATATGTTGGTTAAAAGAAGGGATATTTTTTTATCTCTAGCAAGAGAAAGAACATAATAGATCACAAGGCTTGTAGCTATATGATTTTCTATCTTCAATTAGACATTTACCCATAATTGAATCTAACTAGATAAATAAAGTAAACCAATTTTTTTTATCCCCCTTTATTTAGATATTCTTTGAACCATATAGCCAACTAAGACAAAAAAATATGGTTCTATAGTTAGATTCTAATGAACCTACACAAATGCACATCTACATATATTTTTTAATATATGAATATTAAAATAAAGAAGGGGCATACCAGGTACTTTAGTTGCTCAATAATCACTTCAGTTTCTAGCTCCTACACAAATACATTAAATTCCTGTTAATGTACTAGTAACTACACACATATTAAGTTACATGCAAAAGTCCAGATAAACTCAAGTATAAATATATTACTTAAAAATGTACATAAACCTCTTTTATTATCACAATAATACATTTACACATACTAGAAGCTATTAATTTAACATGATATCATTAAATGTAATTATCCATTAGATGATAATTATTATTGGTTGTATATTCCCCCAGTTGTGGATAGTAATAGGATGAAATCTTTCGAGATACATTGGATTAATTTTATGCAAGTTATGATAATTTAGTTAAGTTAACTAAACATTTTAGGTATTAAATGACACATGATGTTGATAATGCATGATAAGGTATTTAGATAAATTAAAATTTTACACAAATGAAGGTGATGTAATGACTATTACTAAGTGATGTTCTTGTCTTTTTCATGAATGCCTTGTACCACTAAGACTAAAAAAATGTTTGACAGATTATGACTAGTACTATGTTGACTAATAAGTTAGGGTTGGGTCAACCCAAAACTAAAGGTGGCTATAAAAATAAGAAACAATAAGGACATTAAATTTATCTCTAAACAACCTTTATAAGGTTCAAAATCATACTTCTACGATGATACAAATCGTAGCTCCAACGAATACCAATTTTTGAAAAAATTCTTATCTCTACCAAACAACAACCAATACAGTTGGAATGTGTATACAACAAAACCAAAGGAGGGATCAACTTTATTTCTCTGCCTTATTAACCTATAGCAAGGGCATCCCTAAGTTGGAGGTTGATGATTAAAAATTGAGATGGGTAAACACTTAATATAGAGGACCCATTTCTTACATGATGAGTCAACTTTTACAGTACACTTAACAAATATGTGTACAAGTTGAATCCAACTCATCGAGATAATATATCAAAATTTTACATATTACATGATCTTTATGGTGACTACAAGTCTGAGCATATTAATTCTTCAGTAAAAGATAACTTAAATGGATATAATTTCAAGTGATGGTCGCCAAAAAGTGTTTTACAGAAATGTAAATAGTTAGTTGAGCGGATCAACAACAATTGATAAGTTGGGAGTGTGTTTATATAAAAATGGGTTGGTAGACATATAAAACTAGTGATTTAGTCAATTTCTATAGAATGCAACAAATCGTTTGCATGCTCCAAGGTGTATGTGTGGATGGAATCAAAATATAATTTTATTGAATATCAAAATCAAACAAGTTTCTAATCGACAATCACTGCTGCTCTTCATATGGAAGCATGTATGTTGAAGTTCAACTATCATATTTAACAACTACCTCTCTAAATCTTTTATCAAAATGGAACATTATTATTATCTTAATTTTTTTACCTCATAAGTGGAAAGTTTTGACTAAGGATTATTGACCAATTAGGATTGTAGATTTTTGTGTCCAAACCATGCTATTTTGAAGTTTAGAAGCATTTAGAGCAATGAAAAAGGATCAAAAATGTTTTGCAAAATGAAAAAAATCACTAAGAAACAAGAGGTAATCATGTTTAAATGTTTTTCCTTATTTTAGTTCCATATTTCGAGTAAAATAATTTATGTAAAATGCTTATACCTATAATTTACAAATAATATTTAGTTTTTCCAACTCAAATTATTGAAGTTTCACATGTATTTTTATTACAGTAATTAAGCACACCAAGATAAGCAAGTGATAAAGAATAAAGGCAAGCAAATCATTGTTTAACTTTTAGCCAACAATAGTTATAAATATGACATTAAAAGTTCACCTGAGGCACCGCACAATCAGCATGAATGGGATCCCAAAGAACACAACACGAACAATCCCAATTTTTAGTTTGAGAAATAAACAAAGGAACCCTGAAATAACAAAAGAATTCCAATTATAATATGTATTAAAATTAGCATTCCATGTGCAAATAATCCAATTCCTTAACTCATAACCATGAAACATAAGTAGGACTCGCTTAAAAAACCTGAAACTGACCAATTTTTATAAATTATAATTGTTAATGGGATTAATTTGTCATAAGACCTCGCTAACTATTAATAATATAATTTTTCAGGAGCATAATTTATTCAATAAACTAAATGAAATCAATATCTTTTGTAGTAACTTTTACTAATTCAACGAAATGAATAATCAAAATGAAAATTATACTGAATGAGTTTAACAACTAATTATAAAATATTTTAACAAACTACCAGAGAAAGTTAAAAAATCATAATATGGAAATGGTTCTACTTTCATATTTTTCTCAATTATTTAAAAAATTTTGAAGGTTCTTTAAATCAATTGTTTTTTTAGCTTTAAAAATTAAAAATGGAAAAATATATTTGCATTTTTGACAATTTTGAATTCTATCGATAGGCTTATTGCTATGATAAATTGAAGAAAGAACCTAAAATAATGAGAATCGAAGGGAGTAAAGATATTTTCTCTTATTAGAATAGTTTGTTATTGTATACAAATGAAAAATGGATTGCATAATATACGATCATTTATTATAATTGGGTATATCTTTAATGGAGTCAATAACAAATTATATGAAAATTTGGAAAATAAATATATCCCTATTTAAATAGTATAGAAAATGATAAATATCTTTTGTAACATGCAAATCTTGGAAGAGTAAAAGAGCTTCACACCTATTACATAACAATTATATGATATAAGCAATGCTCAATAACAGCACATACTTAAGCACATTTCTTGCATTTAATAGTATGATAATAGATCAACATAAATAATGACTATCATTAATCCTAGATAATATTATTTCAATGGATGATTAACATGCAAATGCAATGCTCGGATTTAAGTTTGCTACTAAACATAGCTCATAAATACTACATTGACAACAAAGAAATGCATATAGTATATTGAATACATATGCAAATTTCAAACATGATGAATATCTTCGAATATATATATATATATATATATATATATATATATATAATTTTACCTACGCCACTGTGACGCCCCACCTCTATACCCACGCTAGCCAAGAACACTACGGGGTAATGCTGTCAACTAGCGCGGAGAATAAGGCTGTTGAGGAGCGACCATCCATGTAACTTCTTTGTGCGAGCACCGATATGTCAGATAGTATAGAATGCATATCATTTAAGGAGGAAATCCGACATACCGATACAAACTCAAAGCTATCACACGGTGGCTATATATAATCTTCGGAAACAAATATAGAAATAAACGTAACACAAATCAGTCACAGACAATTCATATCACAAAGGCGGAAATAGATATGAATATAACACATGAAAGTGTACATCAGAGTAGTGGTCAAATAAGATCCACAATAACACAAAAGAATAGATACAAGTGCTAACCAAAAGAATATGTATACATCAAGGAGTCTACTCTCAAATGTATACAAACAAAAACTACTAAACTAGAGTAGTTAGCCAAAAGTCTGAAGATGGCTCCAGATAAGAAGTCATGAGGAAGCACCTGTAAATCTCAGTCTGACCCGAGTATTATTTAAGAAGAAAATAATAAATGGATCAGTCTAGCTATAAATATCAGATAAAGTGATATAGAATAAGAGGTATGACAAAAACGTATCATAACCATAATACCATACTGTGATAAGTAAGTGATTGAAAATCAACAAGAGATTAATCAATATCACAAGAATCTTCTCAAAGATTAAAAAGAATGTCATATTCTCTATTTAATTCACCAAGCCACAATAAATGACATACATATCAATGCCCATCGTAAATGCTGGTGAAACATAAATTCCAGAAATCAATATCCAGAAATCAAATAATCCGAAGCAACGACGTCGTACAGCGTAACGTCCGATGATCCAGAGACAAAAATAAATAGGAACAACGACGTCGTACAGCGTAACGTCCGATGAACCAAAGCACAAATAAAAGGAACAACGATGTCGTACAGCGTAACATCCGGTGAACCAAAGCATAGGAAAATGGAACAACGACGTCGTACAGCGTAACGTCCGATGAACCAAAACACAATAAAAAAAGAAAAGGAACAACGATGTCGTACAGCGTAACATCCGATGAACCAACACGTAGCGAAATGGAACAACGACGTCGTACAGCGTAACGTCCGATGAACCAAATCACCATAAAAAGAAAAGGAACAACGATGTTGTACAGCGTAACATCCGATGAACCAACACGTAGCGAAATGGAACAACAGCGTCGTACAGCGTAACGTCCGATGAACCAAATCACCATAAAAAGAAAAGGAACAACGACGTCGTACAGCGTAACGTCCGATGAACCAAAACACAGTAAAATGGAACAACGACGTCGTACAGCGTGACGTCCGATGAACCAAATCACGATAAACGGAACAACGACGTCGTACAGCGTAACGTCCGATGGACCGAATTAAAGAGACATCGCACATTGCTAGTCTAAATCACAAGAATGATCGTCATGATCATAAGGAAGTGTCAATTACACCAAGCTAGTAAATATATGAGTTTAGCTTCATGTCCCATAACCACTTGCTTAACTTAAATATTTACGAACAAGCTGTAAATCTTCACTAGGAAATTGTCACGAAAAGGGTTCAATCGAACAAGTCCAAGAGCTAACCGACGAAGTGAACGCAAGCATTTCATACCACTCGTTTTACTAAGTCGTTTAAGTCGATTTCTCATTCGAGTGAAGTAAAGGCTTATATATATTAGTAGATTGGAAATTGGTTTGAGAAAACGAACTTTTGATATTAAAAATAGTGTTGAAATCGATTTGATGAAAGAGTTTTGATATTTACTACTATTATTAAAACCTTCATATCTTTAAAGTGACAAGTCATAAAACGATTGTTGGAACAATCTATCACAAAAATTCACATTCGGAGACGTGAATAAAATCCAAGGAAATCAGCTCAAAATGCATCAAAGTGGAAGTTCTGATGAATGCTTTTCAGATAAGATTGCCTACGCAGAGTAATACGGGGTTCGACCTATGTTTAAAAAGGTGGGCGACTTAACAAAGTGGCCGATAATAAATGATAACAACAAAAAGGGAATCAACACGAATTGATTAGAGTTGGAAATTCAAGCACAATAGGGAAATAGGCAAAAGACTGCAGATTCAGACGTCTGGAATAATTGGTTCAGACGTCTGAATCTGGAAAATTAAATATTTTCCAGAACACAGATTCAGACGTCTGAACGAAATATTTCAGACGTCTGAAATAGGCAATTTAAGCCTATTTTCTTTCTGTTTGAAATCGAGCCAATTCAGACGTTTGGAGCCAAAGATTCAGACGTCTGAATCTGGGAATAAAAATCTTCCCAATATAGTATTCAGACGTCTGAATCTAACGTTTCAGACGTCTGAAACTGGGTTCAGGGCATTCCCTGAACCTGGACCAAAAATGGCCAAATGAATACCGGAAGCGACCGATCGAGCGACAACGACTAAGGATTTACGCCAAGCGACAACCCAGCCTTAACGGCTCTTCGACACGCCTCAAATACCAATGTCCAAATATCCATAAAAGGATTTTCATAGATTTTGATTTCAAAACACCAAAAATTGGAATAAACACCAAATCAATCCAAACCAAAATCAATTGCACAAGAATAAGTGTTAGGAATTCATACCTAACAATCGAAGATAATTAAAGACTAAGATGTGAGATAAAAATCTCACCTTTGAACCCAAATCAATGAAGAAGAAGCTTGAAAGCAATGGCAATGGCAATCACTCTTCAATTCCAACACAACAAGCTTGAATCAAAGCTTAAAAGAAGAACATTCCCAAAGTTAGGTTTAGGAATAAACTGAAATTGAAGAGGAGAAGAAGAAGGAGATGCTTACCAATGGGTTCTCTTCGAATTTGGAGCAAGGACAAGAATTTGCAAGAGGAACTAGGGCATGGAGTTTTAATTTCCAATCTCTCCCACCATTTTTGCTTTGAAACTGAAAAGAGGAGGAAGTGGGAGTGAATGAAGAGGGGGGTTTCAGTTTGGGGTATTAAGTTGGCTAGTGGGCTGAACCCAAACTCAAAACCCAATAGAAAAAGTAGCAAAATTCGACTTACTCCAAACATATCGAAGTTTACACTCAAAAAGATCGCAAACGTAATTTTGGACTCAATGGGGGTGGTCTCGAGTCCCAATTCGACTGTTTGCAAAAAGTAGCTTTTCGGACTAAAATCTGACGAACGATGAAATATTTAAATAAAATATTTAAATAAAAAAATCGATAAATATGCGGGTTGTTACAGCCACTTTCCACAGTGAATAATCTGACACTGAATCCAGTTACCGTAATGTTCAAATAATTTTCCTGACTTTCCAGCATTCTGTAAACAAAAAAGGAAAGGTATAACCAATATATGCACTCATGTATTAAAACATGAAGAAATAAATGTTCTCAAGCCTACATCAGTAGAAGCACATCCATTAAGAACTAGTTCCACAGGCTCACTGAAAAAGTAAGAGTGATCTCTGTGTACATATAGAAGAGGTCAATATTAGATAAGTACTTAAACATAATATTCAAGATCAAAAAAATATAGCTATGAACAATTTGATAAATTCAAACAAACATACTCTAAAAGTGGACCGCACCACTTTGGTACTTCTGCTTGAAAATTCTCTCCAATGTGAACTTTGGATACATATGTTTGATCATCCATTAACATCCTTGATATTTTTTTTGAACCCAATTTTGGTTTTTTCCTTATACAATGCTTACAACTCCAATTAATACCAATCGGTAATTTCTTAGCTCTAAATTTGTAGCAAGACACATGAAATGCATCCTCACAAACGTCGCAAATTACCATCTTTGTTGATTTTTCTGATTTATTACATATCTTACAAGATATAATAACATTACTTTCTAATGAAGGACCATTTAGTTCAGGGTCCTTTTCCTCAAGTATACCATTCCTTTTTAAAACATAGATGCAAAACTCTCTTGATGAGGTTAATTCTTCAACATCATAGGTTACATTATCTTCCGATCTCTTCCTTTTGCACATAGTGTTGCCAATTATAACTGCAAAATACATGGAACTTTTAGTAATACAAAAAATAATGAAACATAGTTTTATTCATTGTATTAGCCTAAAGTAATTTCATTATTTTGACACATTCTGCAATGTTCAAAATAATGCGACCAATGATTTAATTTTTCATGTAGTCATTTATTTCTTTGTAATCGGTGTCATTATTTTATTGGATCGGTCATTTATTTCTATTTTGAAATCCATGTATTTATATTGAGTTATAATATATGAAACGAATAATAAACATATTTTACATAAATCATAATTGACATGGTCATTTGTAGAAGTAAGGTAAGATGTTAACTGGAAATATATCGAATATCAATCTAGCATGATTATATTTTTGAGTATGTTTACATTCCATAAATCAATGGAAATCAAAAAACAAAGAAAGTTTTACAATACATCGAAAGGTATCGCCCATTTTAAAAATAATTTTATACCCTATTTATTTGTTCTCTCCAAAACATTAAACATTTTGTTAAGCCATCATTAAAACCTCTAGTCTCTTAAAAGTAACCTTTTTATTCATAAAAGGTATATATATTTATTCAAATTAAATTTTTACATAAGTTTGATAATACTTATTATGTTTTATTACTTTTTCATCTTAGGCTCATTGTATTTCTTTTGCTTCACTAAATATCAAGTAAAAAAGATAAGAAATGTATAAACTCTAAAAAGTCAAATAAGCCTATATTTTTATACATTCAGTGAATCACATGTTCCTTTCTAATTAATGAATGAAACTCTACATGTGAAAATTCTATCTTATCTAAATTATAGCATCTCTAACAAAAATAAGATGCGATGTGATTGAAGAATATATGCAAAGAGGTAATTCCAAATGCAGATTCACTATGGTGGAGAATAGTTACACATGACACTAACATAAAAAAAAGACTCCAATAGACGGAAATTCATCATAACATTCCAATCAGTTTATAAATAAGTTTAATATGTAAAAAATTAATATATATATATATATTGTAACGTCCCAGATTTTCGCGTTCGAAAATCGACATCCATACTTTACATCGTACTCGAATGTCGTAGATTCGAGCGTTCAAATCCGAGTCGCCGGAGCTTATAACACAGTTAAGTAAATAACACAGCGGAAGAAATGAATAATACATTGATATACAATATCTGATACAACAGAATGATACAATGAATATCAATATACATCAGAGATATGATACAACAAATAGCAGCGGATAAGAAAATATGATAACATCAGCAGCGGATAATCTCCATCTTCAAAGCACTAATCCAGAAATAGCTTGAACTCCCAATAACGATACACCAAGATAAGCAAGTGCAGTCCGATCCAAAGACTGAACTAGCTCCAGATAACCTACTAATCTGACTATCTGAAAAACCAAACTCTAGACTGCTCGTGTAGAAAAATTTTGAGCATCCAGAGTTTAGGAAAGAAACAATAAACTCCGGATCAGTCATGGGACTGGTGTGAGCAACAAAAACAGTTTATCTTTAAAACAAATAGCAGAGAATTTTAAAGTCAATTCGCAATGCTTTTGGAAAATGAAACTACCATAAGACCTCCCACCACACACACAATGCAAACGCAGAATTGGAGGAGATTTCTTCTTATGATAGTCAAAGATGCTTACTACGCAAAATCAAATCATTTGATATTATTACTAGTGCATAGTGTAGAAAACAATTTCGAAAGTAGAATATAAATCTTAGCCAGCATAGACATTTCGCACTTATGCCTACTATAGCTACCATGTTCAATAGCAGGTTACCACCACATTCCATGGCAGGTAATACAACTAAAACCGTACAGGGCTCGTATTGTTTTGTTTGGATTTCCAACAAATGGTCAGGCTAAGGAACTTCCTATTCCACGAAAGAAACGCCTCTGGCGGGACGTTCCGAGAACCAACTGTTCTCTGCCAAACAAGGCCGGCAACCCCTTTTCCCAAGGGATAAAAGAAACCTCAGATATGCCACCCCCGGTCCTTTGGGACCTTTATCCGAGCTCGGTATCCAACATCACACATCATAAAGAAAGTGTATCCACATGAGTAAGTATCTGGGCTCCATACCATGATACTACCCTTTTCCAGAAGGAATGGTCATACCCTAGGGGAGCTACCCCTGAAAACCTTGCCGCACGATTCCTGTTTCGACCATTACCGGGTTGTGAGGCTCGACGAAGTCTCGTCCACAAAGCTACGCTTTTTCAAAAAGCCACGCTTTGGGTCAACAGATGATCAACCTATGATCACAAAGATAAATGATCAAACAAAAGATCATATCACAAATGATCAAACATTGACCATCACACAGCAACACTCAGCATGCCACATTACCAAATTGGGATATATCGCTGATAACTTCAACTACATAACCTCTGAGCTCGTACGTCTCAGAGAAGGGTGTTAAGCTAAGAGAATAAATTCTCCGCCACCAAACAGATATGTATTTGAAAGAAATCGGCTTTATATCTCAAAGTGTAATGTCAGACATACAATCCATACAAGTCTGTTCCGGGATCGAACAGAACCGAAGGCACTTCTCACGAAGCCCTTGCAATTCCGGATAACTTTCAATCACGTCCGGACTTCCCGTCACAAAAGAGTGATATAAATCTCTATACCGGCGCGACTCAGTGCAGAGACATTCGACAGGTTGTCCTTTCATTTTCGAAAAATATCCGGTCTTCAACACCGGTCTTCAAATGCTATCCATATACGACGTATCACTATTCGGAATGAGTTATACGACCCAAAGGTCCTTTCCCGGTTAACCCGAATAGTGAGCGTAATATTCGAAAACATATGGATATTGGGATTTAAATTAAGTCACAACTTAAACCCAAACTTTCTTTACAAATGGTTTATCAAATTACCATTTTAATCTTTTTAAACAAAAAAGATTCAATTCATAAAGTTCACTTAATTTCACAAAGATTCATTCATAGATTTTCCAAATCAATTTCCCTTTTCAATTTGATTAATTCGTTAAATCTTTAAATCAAAGATTTAACTAATAGCTTTCAAAACAATTTCATTTTTCGAATGGTTTAAACAAATCATCACTTTAAATCTGTTAAAAATAGACAGATTTAATTCATAGCTTTCTAAAAGAATTCATTCATAGTTTGGAAAATCTATTTTTCAATTCAATCTTGAAATTCCTTTAATTTAAACTGGAATTTCTTTTCTTATCTAAAAGCTTTTATCATTTGAAAACAACAGTTTTCAATTTGGAAATCTGATTCATTTATACGAGTTGAAATCCTTGGGTTAAATTCAAATTCCCAAAATTTTACTTTTAATGGTTTAATTCATACAAACACATTTATATCATCTTTTATCCCTAGTTTCCAAATCATAGATTTAATTTCAAACTTGAATTCAAATTTAAATCTAATTATTTAAATTTTCAAAACTCGATTAAGTTATTCAAAATAACTTTGATCTTTGAAATTCCATTTCAAAAGCTTTGCATTTTAAACCCAAATTTCCAATTTCAAAATCAATTGAAATTAAAACTTCCATTTTCAATCAGATTTAAATTATCTGTGACTTAACCGATTTCCACGTGAAATCCATTTTTGTGTGTGTATAAGTGTGGTCTAGGGGTTTAACACAATAGTGCAACATGATGAATCATCACAGATCAAAATATAGGATATAGTTGATAAACGATATAAACTATATCGCTTATCTTTTATTCACAGATCACATATATATATATATAAATTTCAGATAAACAAACTACAGTAAAGATTTCACACAAATCAGAATATATCACGAAGCATCACAGATCAGGAAATATCAACAATTCAATCATCCAAATCAAATCCAAATATTCATAAGGTCAGTTAATTATCTGATTTATTCAAATTAGATTAATTACTTATGAATTTCAAATCCGGGTTAATTAACATTAATAAATTACAAATCATCTTGATAAATTATTCTTTAACCATCTATTAATTAACCATTAATAATAAATTAATTAACCTTTAATTAAAATTCATCAACCTTTAAGTATTTAATTTACCATTTAATTATTTATCTTTAGTTAATAAATTAACCTTTAATTAATAAAATTTCAATAAGTGATCATTCCTAACCTCTTACATTGATTAATAAATCTTTAATTAATTATCATTAATTATTTCTTAACAAATCACATTAATTTAATTAACCTTTAATAAATTGATTATCCTTAATTAATTGATAAATCAACTTAAATCATTAATTAATTTATCATTAATTATTTCTTAATCACATTTATTATTTTTAAAAGGTTAAGATTTAGTTTAAATGACTTTTTACCTTAATTCTATTTTAAATTCTCATTAATCACTTTGAAATCAAGTTGTTACTAACTTAAGAGGCTTTAAGGTTAATCAAATTTAAAAATTGTCTTACAACATTAACTATCAAATTGAAGTATTAATTAGATTTAAAAATATTGTTAAGTATTTACTTAATTCATTAAACTTGAAATAATTCCTTAACCTACTTTGTTAAACGTTAATTAAGTCATTAATATTCAGAATTATTTATGGTGATATGACTTCAAAAATTTATTTAGGCTAAAAGTTTTTGAAAGCTACACCCGAGAAAACCCATCCATTTACTCGAGCAAAAACTCGCGTGTCCCTTTCTATTTCCCGAGCCTCCTCTCCTCCTCGTCCCTTCTTCTTCTTTCTTTTTTTCTTTTCTTTCATTCCAGTTAGTTTGAGTTAGTTTAAATTCAAACTTTAATATCAAGCGAACATGCTCTCGTGCTCAGGTTAGAACTCGAAGCCATCGACCACTTTACTCGAGTAACGACTCGAGTTGCTTACCCCCACCAGTTTTCTGATATCAACGATATCGTGCACGTGCACGTGTACGGCGCCGCCGTGACCTCTGGTCGACTCCAGATCATCGAGTCTAGTCAACGATCGACTACAAACCACTCCCTGATCATCTAAACTCCTCCATCTTCTCGCATTCAAAATCGAGACAAAGTCGAAACCTGGAAACAGCGAGACCACATCAACCCAAACCTGGCAACGCTTCGCACTCGTCCCTCCGACCACCGTAACCCCTAGAACTCCGGCATTGACTTCAACCAGGGACAAGCTTCCACTCCCCAAAAATCTGAGTCACTCGGTCAATTGTAGAAGATGTGATGATCGACTACTTAGGGGTAACTAAAACTAGGGTTCTAAAAAGGATTTCACTACCGCAACCTCTCTGAAGAATCTTATCACCATTACCCATTTTTCTTAGCATCTACTAACACTCCTCTACCACCCGCCACGATCCCGGTCACCAGAACTTCGTAGATCATCAAAGATCGACGATAGAACGAATTTTAACCAAACTCGAACTGCTCTTAGCATCTAACTCTAAAATTTTTGATTCAAGCTTTAAAAATCAAATTAAAGTATACGCATTCGGTTTACATGCCTGAAAACAAAATTTAAGAAATTTAAATTTCGACTTATATAAAGCTTTGCTCCGTTCTTTCAATTTCTAGAGGAAATGCTAAGTTGTTTTAGCTTGAATACATTTTTAGATTAAAGCTTATACTAAAACAAACGATTCTTGTTATAACATTAAATCCAATCATCAGGTAAATCAGGTAAAAAAAAAATTGATTTTTAAATCAAAGTCTGATATCTGCAAATATTAGAACAGAACATGTATAGCAATAACCTGTACACCAGATTTTTCCAGTTTTCCAAATATATTCAAAGGATATATGTATATAGCAACAGACACCTATATGCAATCAATTCAACTTTTAAATTTTTAAAACATAAGTTACTCACCTTTCATTTTGAAGAACAGAGCCTGCTCCAATATATTGAAAAACTGCAGGCTACAATCTTCTTCCTTGGTTTGTATTGATTTGTTTTGATGTTTTAATTGAAGCTTTGTTTTTAAGTTTTTAGATGATATCATTTCAGATTTATTTTCTTACCGAACGAAATAGAATAGGTGAATATATGGAGAAGGCAGTGTTGTACAGGGTAATAAATGCTTGTACAGAAATAAGCATGGCTAAAGATATAGCTGTGGCATGCCTTAATGCTGCTGTACAAACAAATATATAAGTGTATTTGTTTTCCTTCAATTCGGCTGAGATGGATTGCTATAGGGTGGCTAAAGATCCAAGCATTTATTGCTTTGTATTTAAGTGTTGATTGTTTTCAACTTTGTTTTACTATTTTGCTTTGCTTAATACTGTGCAGGTGATATTGTTTATATACTTGAGTGTATTAACTTGATATTTTTCTTGTATTTTCCTATATATATATATATTTATTTTAAAAATCCATTTACTTGAAATTCAAATGACATTCTAAAATAATACGTTGTTATAATTTATTTTATACTTATGCTTTAATATTTATAAGGTTTATCCTATTTCAAACATTTACTTCTATTTTAACTTAAATTATTTATTAAACCATTTATCAAAGATTCAAATCACCTATATATACAAATATATATTATTTCAAATTTACTCACATATACACTATTTACAATATTTTAATCTCAAATGATTTATACAGAATATACTTGGATATCGGGGAAACTCGCTCTCAATTTATCAATTAAATTTACAAATTTTTATCTAAAATTTATTTAATCATAAATTTAACTCAAGAATTCATTTAATTATAAATTTAAGTAAATTTAAATTTCGGGGTCGTGACAAACTTCCCCCCTTAAAAGAATTTCGTCCTCGAAATTCGCAGGCACGAAAACAACACGGAGATAGATTCGAACTCCTATAACTTCTCGAACCTAGGATATGGATTCCGAATTCAAGTCGGAATATCACAAAATACATACCAATTTTTTTTCCCTCTTCGGACTTCGGTATTCAAAAGAAATTTTCAATAGAATTTCAAATTTTGGTTTCAAACGAAATCGTTTTATCGATACTATTCAAATTTAGCCACATATTCTATTAATCAATTTATCTCAAATTAAAATTTTCAATTTCAAATTCATTAAGATATAAATCAAAAAGCTGATAAGAAACCGATGAAGATACGAAGTAAGATCTTCTACAACGATTCGTAGGGCCTTCATCATACTGAAACTTCTTCTTGTAGCTGATACGAAGCAATCAAAAGAATTTGGAAACGAATCAAAGAAGATTGATAAGAAGGTTATTTCCACTGTTGCAGGGTATTGACCATTTATAGTCGTACTCCCTGTCCCCTATCTCGTCCTCTTCTTGCACTCATACTCACTATCAGTGGATATTAAGAGAATTTACTGAGACGTTCAGACGGATATCTTAGAGATTACTCATTCTAGAGTTTACTTCACTCTATCTCTAACGAGCTACTTAACGTGTTATACTCCTGAGCTAAAGTTCAACCTTAGCTCTGATACCAAATGTAACGTCCCATCACATGATGTCACCGGAGTCCACGCCCATCTCTCCGAAGCTTCGTCACGACCTCTAGTACCCACGACACAACACACGATCGCCTCCGATTGCTCCTCGTCGCCGCGAATACAAGTAAAACTTCAACGTCAAATTCAGGGTATAAAACCCTATCTCGATCATTACTGGCCAACACGATCAACTAAAAATTTCCAATGCATTTTTCCTACGATCATCGACATTCCCTCGACCTTCATGCTCAACCTCGACGTCAAATTCGCCATCGTTCGCCACTAATTGGTCGAATCGTCCAAAACATTCAATTCGAAAAATCTCACTAATTACTAAACTAAAAATCGTGATACAACCCTTAAAATTCATGGTTTAGCATCACGAATTCAATTAGGTAATCAAAACTTAAAATTGTTTTGATAAATTTTCGACTCAAATTAAGAATTTACTGTAAATTTAAAAATTCTGAACACAAGATTCATTTTATATACCTATAACTATTTTTAGATGAAAGATTACATGATTTCCAACATCTTTTATTACAAATCATAAGAAAATTCGCATTCAAAATTTAGTTATTGAATTTATTATAAAATTGAGACCTGTAATAAACACACAGAGTATATGTTTAAACTACCCAGGCATTCAAAATTTACTTAATTCAAACATGCATCCAATTTTTAATTCAAGTGTTCAGATAACATCAAGATATTCATTCACAAGAACAAGATGAAATCCAAGATTTAAACTGCTTTTAAAATTCATTTACTCCCAGATTCTCAAGCACTAGATTCAAAGAAAGGGTTTTAAAAGTTGAAGTTGCTCGCCTTTGATTTTAAGAAAAAGAAACAGAGCTTTCTGTTTGAAACAGGTTTGAAATGGCAGTTTGAATTCCCTGCTTTTGATCTCTGATCTTCGAAGTTGATTGTTGCCATTGATGTAAATTTGTTTTGGTTTTGAGTTTTATTTACTTCAGATTTTAACTTAGTTTGATGGAAGAAACTGAGATGAAGAGGCTGATGTATAGAAAAGGAATGCACAGGGATATAACTTGGTACAGGGTGATGTATGGTTTGATGAACGAAAAGAAAATTTACAGGCTTGTATTCTTTGCTGGTACAATGCTAAGCATGCTGAAGTGATCTTTTCCATGCTGAAGGGTAGACAGCATTTATTGCTCGTGCCTCCATCTTAGTTTACATACAATCTTACTTTAATTCTTACAAGTACTAAGTCTTGTTTTGTACTTTGTTTTGCCTCTTCTCATTCGGCTGGTAAGTTGTATATTTTTTTTCTTTTGTTTTGTTTACTTGCATCATTTTAAAGTTGAAACTTTGTTGTTAAATTTTTGTCATGTGTTGTTTATTCCTTTTTGTTTTATTTACTTTACAATGTAACAATTCTTACTTTGCTGGTACAATGTACCAAATGTAACGTCCCAGATTTTCGCGTTCGAAAATCGACATCCATACTTTACATCGTACTCGAATGTCGTAGATTCGAGCGTTCAAATCCGAGTCGCCGGAGCTTATAACACAGTTAAGTAAATATCACAGTGGAATAAAAAGAATATAGATATACTACATCTGATACAATATCCAGATACAATGATGATACAATGAATATCTATATACATCAGAGATATGATACAACAAATAGCAGCGGAAAAGAAAACGATAACATCAGCAGCGGATAATCTCCATCTTCAAAGCACTAATCCAGAAATAGCTTGAACTCCCAATAACGATACACCAAGATAAGCAAGTGCAGTCCGATCCAAAGACTGAACTAGCTCCAGATAACCTACTAATCTGACTATCTGAAAAACCAAACTCTAGACTGCTCGTGTAGAAAAATTTTGAGCATCCAGAGTTTAGGAAAGAAACAATAAACTCCGGATCAGTCATGGGACTGGTGTGAGCAACAAAAACAGTTTATCTTTAAAACAAATAGCAGAGAATTTTAAAGTCAATTCGCAATGCTTTTGGAAAATGAAACTACCATAAGACCTCCCACCACACACACAATGCAAACGCAGAATTGGAGGAGATTTCTTCTTATGATAGTCAAAGATGCTTACTACGCAAAATCAAATCATTTGATATTATTACTAGTGCATAGTGTAGAAAACAATTTCGAAAGTAGAATATAAATCTTAGCCAGCATAGACATTTCGCACTTATGCCTACTATAGCTACCATGTTCAATAGCAGGTTACCACCACATTCCATGGCAGGTAATACAACTAAAACCGTACAGGGCTCGTATTGTTTTGTTTGGATTTCCAACAAATGGTCAGGCTAAGGAACTTCCTATTCCACGAAAGAAACGCCTCTGGCGGGACGTTCCGAGAACCAACTGTTCTCTGCCAAACAAGGCCGGCAACCCCTTTTCCCAAGGGATAAAAGAAACCTCAGATATGCCACCCCCGGTCCTTTGGGACCTTTATCCGAGCTCGGTATCCAACATCACACATCATAAAGAAAGTGTATCCACATGAGTAAGTATCTGGGCTCCATACCATGATACTACCCTTTTCCAGAAGGAATGGTCATACCCTAGGGGAGCTACCCCTGAAAACCTTGCCGCACGATTCCTGTTTCGACCATTACCGGGTTGTGAGGCTCGACGAAGTCTCGTCCACAAAGCTACGCTTTTTCAAAAAGCCACGCTTTGGGTCAACAGATGATCAACCTATGATCACAAAGATAAATGATCAAACAAAAGATCATATCACAAATGATCAAACATTGACCATCACACAGCAACACTCAGCATGCCACATTACCAAATTGGGATATATCGCTGATAACTTCAACTACATAACCTCTGAGCTCGTACATCTCAGAGAAGGGTGTTAAGCTAAGAGAATAAATTCTCCGCCACCAAACAGATATGTATTTGAAAGAAATCGGCTTTATATCTCAAAGTGTAATGTCAGACATACAATCCATACAAGTCTGTTCCGGGATCGAACAGAACCGAAGGCACTTCTCACGAAGCCCTTGCAATTCCGGATAACTTTCAATCACGTCCGGACTTCCCGTCACAAAAGAGTGATATAAATCTCTATACCGGCGCGACTCAGTGCAGAGACATTCGACAGGTTGTCCTTTCATTTTCGAAAAATATCCGGTCTTCAACACCGGTCTTCAAATGCTATCCATATACGACGTATCACTATTCGGAATGAGTTATACGACCCAAAGGTCCTTTCCCGGTTAACCCGAATAGTGAGCGTAATATTCGAAAACATATGGATATTGGGATTTAAATTAAGTCACAACTTAAACCCAAACTTTCTTTACAAATGGTTTATCAAATTACCATTTTAATCTTTTTAAACAAAAAAGATTCAATTCATAAAGTTCACTTAATTTCACAAAGATTCATTCATAGATTTTCCAAATCAATTTCCCTTTTCAATTTGATTAATTCGTTAAATCTTTAAATCAAAGATTTAACTAATAGCTTTCAAAACAATTTCATTTTTCGAATGGTTTAAACAAATCATCACTTTAAATCTGTTAAAAATAGACAGATTTAATTCATAGCTTTCTAAAAGAATTCATTCATAGTTTGGAAAATCTATTTTTCAATTCAATCTTGAAATTCCTTTAATTTAAACTGGAATTTCTTTTCTTATCTAAAAGCTTTTATCATTTGAAAACAACAGTTTTCAATTTGGAAATCTGATTCATTTATACGAGTTGAAATCCTTGGGTTAAATTCAAATTCCCAAAATTTTACTTTTAATGGTTTAATTCATACAAACACATTTATATCATCTTTTATCCCTAGTTTCCAAATCATAGATTTAATTTCAAACTTGAATTCAAATTTAAATCTAATTATTTAAATTTTCAAAACTCGATTAAGTTATTCAAAATAACTTTGATCTTTGAAATTCCATTTCAAAAGCTTTGCATTTTAAACCCAAATTTCCAATTTCAAAATCAATTGAAATTAAAACTTCCATTTTCAATCAGATTTAAATTATCTGTGACTTAACCGATTTCCACGTGAAATCCATTTTTGTGTGTGTATAAGTGTGGTCTAGGGGTTTAACACAATAGTGCAACATGATGAATCATCACAGATCAAAATATAGGATATAGTTGATAAACGATATAAACTATATCGCTTATCTTTTATTCACAGATCACAGATATATATATATATATAAATTTCAGATAAACAAACTACAGTAAAGATTTCACACAAATCAGAATATATCACGAAGCATCACAGATCAGGAAATATCAACAATTCAATCATCCAAATCAAATCCAAATATTCATAAGGTCAGTTAATTATCTGATTTATTCAAATTAGATTAATTACTTATGAATTTCAAATCCGGGTTAATTAACATTAATAAATTACAAATCATCTTGATAAATTATTCTTTAACCATCTATTAATTAACCGTTAATAATAAATTAATTAACCTTTAATTAAAATTCATCAACCTTTAAGTATTTAATTTACCATTTAATTATTTATCTTTAGTTAATAAATTAACCTTTAATTAATAAAATTTCAATGAGTGATCATTCCTAACCTCTTACATTGATTAATAAATCTTTAATTAATTATCATTAATTATTTCTTAACAAATCACATTAATTTAATTAACCTTTAATAAATTGATTATCCTTAATTAATTGATAAATCAACTTAAATCATTAATTAATTTATCATTAATTATTTCTTAATCACATTTATTATTTTTAAAAGGTTAAGATTTAGTTTAAATGACTTTTTACCTTAATTCTATTTTAAATTCTCATTAATCACTTTGAAATCAAGTTGTTACTAACTTAAGAGGCTTTAAGGTTAATCAAATTTAAAAATTGTCTTACAACATTAACTATCAAATTGAAGTATTAATTAGATTTAAAAATATTGTTAAGTATTTACTTAATTCATTAAACTTGAAATAATTCCTTAACCTACTTTGTTAAACGTTAATTAAGTCATTAATATTCAGAATTATTTATGGTGATATGACTTCAAAAATTTATTTAGGCTAAAAGTTTTTGAAAGCTACACCCGAGAAAACCCATCCATTTACTCGAGCAAAAACTCGCGTGTCCCTTTCTATTTCCCGAGCCTCCTCTCCTCCTCGTCCCTTCTTCTTCTTTCTTTTTTTCTTTTCTTTCATTCCAGTTAGTTTGAGTTAGTTTAAATTCAAACTTTAATATCAAGCGAACATGCTCTCGTGCTCAGGTTAGAACTCGAAGCCATCGACCACTTTACTCGAGTAACGACTCGAGTTGCTTACCCCCACCAGTTTTCTGATATCAACGATATCGTGCACGTGCACGTGTACGGCGCCGCCGTGACCTCTGGTCGACTCCAGATCATCGAGTCTAGTCAACGATCGACTACAAACCACTCCCTGATCATCTAAACTCCTCCATCTTCTCGCATTCAAAATCGAGACAAAGTCGAAACCTGGAAACAGCGAGACCACATCAACCCAAACCTGGCATCGCTTCGCACTCGTCCCTCCGACCACCGTAACCCCTAGAACTCCGGCATTGACTTCAACCAGGGACAAGCTTCCACTCCCCAAAAATCTGAGACACTCGGTCAATTGTAGAAGATGTGATGATCGACTACTTAGGGGTAACTAAAACTAGGGTTCTAAAAAGGATTTCACTACCGCAACCTCTCTGAAGAATCTTATCACCATTACCCATTTTTCTTAGCATCTACTAACACTCCTCTACCACCCGCCACGATCCCGGTCACCAGAACTTCGTAGATCATCAAAGATCGACGATAGAACGAATTTTAACAAAACTCGAACTGCTCTTAGCATCTAACTCTAAAATTTTTGATTCAAGCTTTAAAAATCAAATTAAAGTATACGCATTCGGTTTACATGCCTGAAAACAAAATTTAAGAAATTTAAATTTCGACTTATATAAAGCTTTGCTCCGTTCTTTCAATTTCTAGAGGAAATGCTAAGTTGTTTTAGCTTGAATACATTTTTAGATTAAAGCTTATACTAAAACAAACGATTCTTGTTATAACATTAAATCCAATCATCAGGTAAATCAGGTAAAAAAAAATGATTTTTAAATCAAAGTCTGATATCTGCAAATATTAGAACAGAACATGTATAGCAATAACCTGTACACCAGATTTTTCCAGTTTTCCAAATATATTCAAAGGATATATGTATATAGCAACAGACACCTATATGCAATCAATTCAACTTTTAAATTTTTAAAACATAAGTTACTCACCTTTCATTTTGAAGAACAGAGCCTGCTCCAATATATTGAAAAACTGCAGGCTACAATCTTCTTCCTTGGTTTGTATTGATTTGTTTTGATGTTTTAATTGAAGCTTTGTTTTTAAGTTTTTAGATGATATCATTTCAGATTTATTTTCTTACCGAACGAAATAGAATAGGTGAATATATGGAGAAGGCAGTGTTGTACAGGGTAATAAATGCTTGTACAGAAATAAGCATGGCTAAAGATATAGCTGTGGCATGCCTTAATGCTGCTGTACAAACAAATATATAAGTGTATTTGTTTTCCTTCAATTCGGCTGAGATGGATTGCTATAGGGTGGCTAAAGATCCAAGCATTTATTGCTTTGTATTTAAGTGTTGATTGTTTTCAACTTTGTTTTACTATTTTGCTTTGCTTAATACTGTGCAGGTGATATTGTTTATATACTTGAGTGTATTAACTTGATATTTTTCTTGTATTTTCCTATATATATATATATTTATTTTAAAAATCCATTTACTTGAAATTCAAATGACATTCTAAAATAATACGTTGTTATAATTTATTTTATACTTATGCTTTAATATTTATAAGGTTTATCCTATTTCAAACATTTACTTCTATTTTAACTTAAATTATTTATTAAACCATTTATCAAAGATTCAAATCACCTATATATACAAATATATATTATTTCAAATTTACTCACATATACACTATTTACAATATTTTAATCTCAAATGATTTATACAGAATATACTTGGATATCGGGGAAACTCGCTCTCAATTTATCAATTAAATTTACAAATTTTTATCTAAAATTTATTTAATCATAAATTTAACTCAAGAATTCATTTAATTATAAATTTAAATAAATTTAAATTTCGGGGTCGTGACATATATATTATATACATATTATATATATATATATATATATTTATTTTTATTTCACATTGTGATGTGAAATTTACAATAGTAGTTAAACACTTGACAATGTCTGGAAATTCTTTTGTCCGGTCATCCTCATATGTTAATTGGAATTCCTACCGGAGAGTAAACTTTTGTTATCACTTCATATTAAAATTTCACATGGATTATTGATATTCTTAGCTAGCTAGCAATGCCACCAATGTTACCTCATTTGTTTATCTTCAAATATTAGGAATAACACCCTAAATCTATGTAAACGATGAGATTAAACATCATGCTAAACAAACAGATCTAAGAATGTACCAAATAAGTCCAAATGCATATATTTTGCTTAAAGTCGATTATAGATCTAAGTTTTATTTTTTAAATAGAAAGTTGTATAAGGAATATTAAGATAGATTCTATGTTAACCAATGTATATATGTTTGACCCAAACGGTTAATTTATCTTCTTCACTAATCATTTCATTTTCAATATCTACCCATCACAAAAGTAAAACAAAAAGGGAAAAATCCTAGATTTTTCACCAATTCTTCACAAAAATTGTTTGCAATTCATAACACAATCATAGTTCTAGAAAAAAGTCACAATTATTCCATAGTATTGGCAAAATTAATATATAATTAAAAAACATATACAGAGAGAAAAAGAAACTTACATAATTATCTCAACTTCAAAGATTCAATCTTAGCTTTGGATGTGGATCTAAAATTTTCTTTTCCACGATCGATTTGATTGATGATAAGTTTGGATGTAGATCTATAATTTTCTTTGTAATTGATTCAAAAGGGAAGATTGCTTAAAACAAGAGGGGGATTATAAAGGGATTCCAATCCTGAACAATGTATACACAAAATTAAGAAATAATTTTTTCATAGTGGGACCCATATAAAAGATAGAAATAAATATCCTTCCATTTCTTTTAATTTTCTTTTCACTAATTTTTACAAAAATCAGGCACTTTAGATGGAAAGAATTTATATTTCCAACAGAAGTTCAAATAATTTGAAACTTGTAAAAAGTTTGAAAATAGGAAAACTTGAATTTTTACTAAATCATTTTGTTTTTAAATTAGAAACGAAAAAGGTTGAAAAGGTAAAAGAAAATTCTTTTTAATATAAATCTTCAAAACAATACTTTCAAATAGCAAGAAAAGAGTTACAGGTCCCTATTTTTGATATTGTTATAAGAAAAGTCCCTGTATAAATAATTATATAAATTTGATCCCTATTTTTGAAAAACAAAAAACGCAAGATGCCTTGCACTTTTCTGATAGAAAATGCAAGGTAACTTGCACTTTCTAATTTTGAAATTTCCTGGAAACTTTTGAAAATTTT
Organism: Allium fistulosum; assembly: GCA_030737815.1. Classification (NCBI taxonomy): domain Eukaryota; kingdom Viridiplantae; phylum Streptophyta; class Magnoliopsida; order Asparagales; family Amaryllidaceae; genus Allium; species Allium fistulosum. The sequence goes on from CM060902.1 coordinate 102,624,866, forward strand.
GAAATTTTTGGAAAGTGCAAGTTAACTTGCGCAACTTCTATCAGGAAAACACAATCTAGTTTGCGTTTTCTAATTCTGAAATTTTTGGAATTTTTGAAAATTTTGAAATTCTTGAACATCATAAATTAACTTGCGCTTTCTATCAGGAAAGCACAAACTACTTTGCGCTTTCTAATTTATAAAAAACAGGGACCTAATTTACATACTCGTTGCTACATGAAATTCTCTTATAACAACATAAGAAATATAGAACTTCTGTGCAAAGCCCCTTTAAAAAATACTAGCAGTACATTGAAAATTTCAATATCTCAAATGAACTTATGGTTTTAGTTTTCATTTTAATTTTAATTTTGTAGCTTTTTTAAACTTTTCTAGTTTTATTTATCTAAAAATACTTGAAGAGACTTTTGTTCTCTATATTATCATCTTTAAACATTTGATCGGTTTTTTAAATTTTAACTCTCCTTGAATTGTTCAAAATTCCAAAAAATATCAAAAGATTGAAATGTTTGTATTTTTGGTTATCTTGTTATTCGCTAATTTTTTTAGTTTGGGTGACATGCATTACTTTGTGAAGGGTCACTTCTTTACAATTTATCTTAGTTAGGGTTACGTAATGTACAAAAAATTGAATATCTACTTACACTTATATCGATAATAGCTTAGTCGTAACCAAATTAGTTTCATTCACATAGATCGATGAAGCATTAGATAAAAATAAAATATCGATTATGCAGAAATTGTATGGAGGGATTTTGATTACGTTATTTGAAGAGAGTGAGTAGAAGTCGAGTTATCATTTTGAGTATACAAAAAAAATATGAAAATATGGATGGGTTTGTGAAGTATTTGATCAGATAAGAGGATAAATATGCGAGAGAAGGTGTTTAGGCTTGTGTAAACTATATCATACTTCCCAAAGTTGGAGTTATGTTTATTGCAAATCTTTAGCGTCATTGATACATAAAATATCGCATAGTGGGAATATAAAAGTATCTTTGTAACAGTCCTAGCAATGGTAGTCACACATTTGCACATGCTAGTAGCTATTTTATATTCTTTCTAAATAACAAAATTAGTTACGTGGTTGAGTTTATTACCTTGATTACTGCCACATGGTGGTCACTGGATGGCTAGGATATTCAATATAATTTGCACTTTGTTTGGACATGGTTTAAAGCTAAAGTAACAAGCACTTGATCATCAGTTGCATATGATTTCTTCCTTAATTTACTAATGATCAAATACCTACTGTTGAATAGATTGGTTATTGAGATTCATTATGGAAGCTCAATACATGCAGCCCATTTATCTGTTTGTCTTTGGACCTACATATAAGATCTTTTCGAGGAATCCGACAAATGATTTGTTTGATTTTATAATTGAAATATAATTTTTTTAAGGAGAGCTAGTAAAATGAATCCAATGACAGATTATTCTCTAATTTAAAGGATATTTCCTGTTTTGTAGTTTAAACTAATAGTATTTTCCCCCACCAAACACGTCCTACGGTTAACTAGGTACCTAATAAAAGTAATGATAGCCTATGTAAATCATAGTGATTTGTAATTGAAACATTTATTAATCATAATTTCTATCATTTTAAACCCCTAAGAGTGTAGTTTGAGTTACATGAATGCTTGATGTAAATTATGTTGTAACACACCCCGATTCAATAATAAGTCATCTAAATAAATGCTTAGGACCCCAAAATGTCAAGGCATAATGTTTAGGAGTCATAAAAATGTGTGAGGTTTAAGACCTATGCATAGTTTTATGTACGAAGGAAATTTCGGGAATAGAGAAAAAAAACTTTTAGGATTGGAAGAAAAAGATAAATAGAGGAAATTTGATAAATCCGCTGCAAGGACCCATTTCCTCGACCCTCGAAAATCGATATTAATACATCCTCGGTATTCACATGCCGCAAATCCAAGTGCCGGAGAGGCGGATTCTCAAGGGTAAGACAGATAATAAAAGCAGAACAGAATCTCACACAAATGGAATAACATATATTATTTCAATATATAATCTTTACAGTGGAAATTCAAATACATTTGTCAGAATTAAACATGAACGGTTATAAATATGTAGCCCTACAAATGCGGAATACAATAGTAAATAAGTGTGGTAGAAATGGATAAAAATCTTCAGAGGAATCTTCTAACTCCATGCTTTGAGCTCTTCCAGATTTCTTTTAACTAAACCTAACTACTAGGCTGCTCGGGAAAATTAAGGCACCCAGAATTTAACGGAAAAAGAAAATAAACTCCAGGTCAGTCACGGGACTAATGTGAGAAACTCAAAATACGCATTTTAAAAAGTAAAGGTATCTCATAAGACCACGCCAAACATAAACACGGAACGGGTTTTTACCTTATGATAACCAAAACATTAGCTATGCAAAAATCATTTGATATTATTTTTAATGACATTCCTTTGAAAATATTTGAAAGTAAACTTATTAATCTTAGCTGAAATTGTTACCACTATTAAATTCCGGATACGGTAGGCTCTACAAACAAAACTCTTACAAGGCTTGTTCGGAGAATGGATTCGATACAATGGCAGGTAAGGGATACCTTTTGTATAGTAAATCTCTAAAGGAATGTACCGAGGATACATAAAAAATCCTCCGCATTTGGCAAGACAGGTCTATCCCTATTCAGCATTCATACATGGCCTGGATAGAAACCGAATATGACATCACCCTGGTCGTTACCGACCTATCCGAGAGCTCTCTTAGCATACACAACATACCCGATATATAAAGAGTTATCTAGAAAGGCGATGATAATACCCTAATAGGTGTGACCCACTTAGCCTTACGGCGTACCCTATTTAACCCATTACTAGGTGATGTGGCCCGAGGTAGCGATTACCTTTCACATAGCACATCTCACTTTGAATGCCACATTACCATTTCATGGTCACATAACTAATTTCTACAAATGTATAACTCCTGAGCTCTAACATCTTTGGAAAGGGTGTTAAGCTAAGAGAAGTTGCCTTCTCCACCACTAAACAGATGATATGTTCATAGAGATCAATTTTATGCAATTAGAAATGCAACATCAGACATTCGTTCATACAAGTTGTCCAAGAATAAGACAATCTGAAAGCACTCTCCTACCATATCCTGTTGGGAATTATCCCTAGGATTAGTAGCGAGAAGTCCTTGTATTGAAGATTTCAAATGAAGAACTCACATAAATATGATATAAGAAATTTACTTCGAGGATCAGTAACAAGCAACCCTAAATTTTCATCTTCCAAATCATTTCCACGTCTTCACTTCGAATACGTAAATTGGTTCGAAGTGGTCTTCGGATAGGAATCACCCAAATCCAACCCCGGTTCCTTCGATCTAATCATCGATAAAAAGATGTTAAGTGAATAGGGAATTATTCTTTGATTGATTAATTTCTTTTTATCAACATATCTTCTAGAGACAATTTTTTTTCAAACATTCTTTCCGGTACTACGGAATTATTAAACCTCTCTTATCAAATCCTTTGATTATTTAAAACCTTTTTTAATCTTGAAATAATTCTAAATCATTTCATTTTCACTTAGGAAAATATTTCCAAATCATTTCATTTAAATCTTAACAAAGATTTTTAATTCAAAACTCAAAATTTTGATTGAGTTCAAACCATGTTATCTAGGATGTTAATCCAAATCCAGTAAATATTAAATGAGCAGAATCTATAGAAATCATCTAATTCTACTAAATAACAATTCTTGTATTCAACAAGTACTATGGGCGGAATAACGGTGAAATCACCTTTTAAATTCCACGTATAGTACGAGTTCCCTCTTCGGGCTTTAACACTAAGTATAAGAAGATTATCCCCATAAAATCCAAGTTATTTTATTTGGAAAATCATATCCTTTATACTTCGGAAAATTTTAAGGCGGTTAAGTTATTTGATCAACTTTAAATCATTTAAAATTTATTTAACCATTCCATAAATACTACAAATCACCTTTAAAATACTAATCATTCAAAAATATTTACTAAAGATTTGAAAAACAATGGTTGCATTTATAACTATATTCAATAGAAAAAGTGCTGCGGAAAGTGCTTTTAAAGCCATAATGATCAAACGACTTTCTATCATTTGGAAATTTGTTTTTATAACTCAAATCATTTTTTAATTTTAAAGGATTTTAATAATTTATTTTATATTTTTAAACAATTTTAACATATAATTTTCAAAGAAATCCTTTAATGGATTTCGAACTGCAAAACCGCGATTTTCCAAAAACTTGTTTTACTCATATTTCAAAGTCTGCTTATCGAAATCTCAATTTTCTTTCTTTGTTTGAAAATTATGGATATAATAGTTCAGAAAATTCTTATCTCGAAGAATTCCGAGCTATATTCCACTCTATATACCCATTTTACGTTTATAGCGTGAAATCGCGAACTACCGTTTTACGACGCGCCTATTTTTGACTCAATTTTCTTCATTTAACCTTTTCCAAAATACTTTTAAATGTTATAAAAAATTTCTAAATCATATTTTACCATTTTTAATAGGTTTAAACATTCCATATACACCATTTCATTCAACAAAGGAAAGTGATTTCCTTTGTACTTATCGATATGTATTTAAACATGACTTGTATATATATTCAACAACAATATTAAACAACAAAACTTGACAATCAAATCCTACTAAAAATCCATTGCAATCATCATGTCTTCATCTAAAAATATAATATAAGTAAGAGTTTCTCACCTCGGATTAGACGATTAACCTAAAAATGGCTATAGCTCTACTATCTCGAAATCTAAGCTCACGAATACTTGGATTATCACCCCTAGAAGGTTCGGCCTTAACCATTGAATGCTTGGGTACTCACGACCTTGGCTTTGGAGGTGGCAAAAGCTCGGCCATGATGGGAAATTGTGGTGGCCATGTGTAGGAAATGCGGATTATGGATCATAAGGCAGAATTAACACTAGAGGGGGGTGAATAGTGTTTAATGGATTTTATGGAATTTTTGAAATCTTTTGAAATTAAACATAGACAGATGCAATTCACAAACACAGAGACAATCACAGAATCACACACAGATGCAAATAGTAAATAAAAAACTGTAAAGGGAAGAACACATCGGAATTTTATACTGGTTCAGAGTTACCCTATATCCAGTCCCACACAATTTCTTGTGTAGATTTCTATTCAAATATAATTTCGATATTAAAATCCCGATTTCAAGGCTACGAGATACACCCTCCTGTCTTCGAGTCCAGGGAAAACTCTCTTTATTTACCTAGGCTAGATGATCACCTAATTGATTTACGGGCTACAATCATATCCAATTGATTTACAGGCCACAATCACACCTTTTTCAATATTACTTTGATAGATAGAGAGACTCCATGCACTTCTTTAATTACAAATGATCCTATAATTCTGAATAGCACTAAGATCTTTGAGAGAGTGGCAAAAAATCAAACTATAGATAATCGAGTTTGATTCATATAGGATTTTGGTAGAGTTTTGTTAAGATATTAGAGAATATTTGAGCAGAGAAGAAGGACTGAAGAAATGAATAAAATTCTGTTAAATTCATTCAAAACATCAGGTATTTATAGACGAACAACAGTCGTGTCCATTCACGAAAGGTTATAACGAATAGACACTTCTTTTGAAAATTTAAATTTTGAAATAAACGGCAACCATATCGACATAGGGGGATGGGGTATGTCGACATGGCCCTTTGAGTTTTGAAAATTGATTTTTCCTTTAAAAAGTGATTTCTATTCTACAAGTTGACAAAACAATTTCTGAAGTTTATAAATCATTCTGAATACAGTTTAAACTTATAAAATAAATTTAAAAATAAACTTAAAAAATATATAATTCTATAATATAAAGTAATATTAAAAACGAAGTATAGAATATATTTTGAGATTTTAAAACTTATAATACTAAAATTAGGAGATAGTTTTAAAACAAGAGATGATTTTGAAATCAAAATAAAAAAATGATAAAAATAGTTTAAGGCTAAAATATTTAAACCGAGAGAGATGACTTTTAAACAGTTTTTGAAAAATATTTAAAATAAATCATTTTGAAAATTTCGTGGATTCCATTCCATTTGAGAAGGTCGTGGGTTCCATCCCACTATTAAAATCCGAATAAAGATTTTATTGCTATTATGAAGTTTTAACATAAATCTAGACTAAATTACTTATCTTGATATCTTGAATTCTTGAAATCTTGAAATCTTGAACTCTTGATACTCATGAGTCTTCAGTCTTCAGTTTTGATTACTTCGATCTTGAATTCGTCAATCTTGAATCTTTATACTGTACAGTCTTCAATCTTCAGTACCAGCATATATATCCTGCATATACATATATATCAAGACATGAATATTAGTATTTATATTTTATAACAAGTCCTAAGGTTGTTTTCATTAAAACCATCATATCAAGGACTAACAATCTCCACCTTTTTTATGATGACAACCTATGTTTATAAAATTTACTCCACCAAACTCTGATTCTACTCCGACTCCCCCATAATCCGACAACTACTCCTTAATCTACTAACTCCCCCTTAACCTAAACCTATCTAACCTATTTTATAATTCTCCCCCTTTGGCATCAACAAAAACTAATCCTAAACTATATAACTCCCTCTTAAACTAATACTATGGAACTAAATACCGATGACGAAGTTTAATAAGCAAAACGTAAATATAATTTTATTATATACATTTTTATATTACACATATAAACACAAATATATACAAATACACAGAATATATAAAAACATTATCATAAAGATTATCTAATAAGAGTCTTTGATAATTGGTGCCTTGTGAATCGAACAATTTGGGTAATGTTTGTACCAAAATTAGGCACAACACTTTTCGGAAGAGTTTGAAGAGATAAAAATGAAGAAATTAAATGGAAAAAGAAGATAATCTTACAAACACTTCAAAAACAAATGATAAAAGTGCGCAGAAACACGGGAATTTAGAGTGGTTCGGCGTATTGCCTACGTCCACTATGAAATTGATGACTTTATTGATGTTTCTTTGATGGTTACAACTGATTTCAGCGGAAAATAGCAGATTACAATGGATTATAGTAGTGAAATTCGAGTATATCAGTAGCCTTGAAGTGCAAAGGTGTTTCCGGCAGAGTCTGGATGTCAAAATGCCAAAAGATAATTCTTCTGTAGGCCCTGGGGCTTTATTTATAGGCGTAGGTGGCTGATATTTCACTCAGATCTTGGGAGACTTCTTCTGGCATGTGGGTGGGCCCATGCGACCGATCCTATGAAGTTTCGATTTGATCCGTGATCAATACGAACGTAATTCGTATCGATCAAGATTTTTTCCAATGGAGTCGAAACTTGGTGTGAACATTCTTTAGCTTGTACGTAAGCTCCTATGAAAATTTCATAGCATTTGGACTTGTGGATTGCGAGATATGATTGATACGAGTTGGCGTTCTTCGGCTGGCCATTTGGTTCGAATCGATGGTTTCAAATCGATCTGTTCGAATCGATGGTTGCACGTGCCCAGGTGATGACGTGGCGTGCACTATTCGGATCGATCCACTTTTTATGCCAAGTTGACCGAGTTGTCCCTAAATTCTCGCCTTGTTCGTATCAAAGGCTATTGCGTAGCTCGAATCGATCAATAGCGTGCTCTTTGTATCGATTTGTAGTATGCTCAGTTCGAACTGATGGAGATGGTTTAGTTCGTATCGATGAAGGCGGCGTAGTTCGTATCGTTGGAGGTGGCCCTTATTCGTATCGATCAAAGTTGCTTCCACTTGATGGATACGAACAAGCAATATCATGATGGATACGAATAGTGATTACTCAATGGATACGAAATAGTGATTGTTTGATGGATACGAACTAAGGTCGCATGATGGATACGAACCAAGATTATCCGATGGATTCGAACAAATGTGATTTGATGGACACAGACAAGGGAGTTTGGTTGATCGATACGAACAAGGTATAATCCCCTGATGGATATGAATTGTGTAGTCCGGATGGATTCGAACCAAGGCTCTCAGATGGGTGCGAAGCAGTGTGGTCTTATCGATGCAAATACGATCGATACGAACTGAGGCTCGATGATGGATACGAAATGGGGTTATTCCCTTCAATTTGCATCGATCATAACTTGAGCATACGAACTCGGATTGACTTGAAATTTGGAACGCTGGATTTCTTGGCTTCGCTTGTCGTGTCTTGTCGATTATAGCCTGATCCGGACTCGGAAAAAATGTAACGACCTTGAAATTTTGACATTGGAAATTAGAATATTTAATTGATTTTAAATATCTGGAAGTTAGTTTAATTTGAAATTCAAATATCAGAATGAATTTGACAATTTAATTATTGAATTTAATTTACTGAAGTTGGGTAAAAATTTGAATCTTCAGTTTTAAGCCTGTTAAAAATATTTTAAAGGCTTAGAAAATTCATATTGATTATACTGAAAATAATGGAAGCTTTAGAATTGAATTTGAAACTGTTTTGTTTAGTTTTGAATTTTATCGTTTAAATTGAATTTAAAAATAGCCTTCCGAGGCACAGTCTCGGAATTCGACGAAATCAGTTCCATTGGATCCGTAATATTGTATTATTATCAGATTTCAATTTTTGTAGAGTCTGGAGTTGGTGTGTGAGCGTACGATATATAAACGCGCTGAAATTTATATCAAAAATTCAATATTATAGCTGGGTCCAAAAAGCTATTTTCTCCACACGATCAAATTAGGACTCGAAACCTTTTCTATTGCGTTCGGAATAGGCGTATAACATTATAAACGCCTAGCGGCACGCCTTGATAGGAAGTCAAAATTTTTAGTTGACTTTATCGGAACGATTTGGATTTGAATTTAAATTGAATATTTATACTAGTCAACTGCAGTTGAAATTATTTCACATCAACTTTTCTTTTCCATCAGTTTTATCACTGTAGGCTTCTCTCGTACGCTTCTTTCCTTATCACTTCCTGCTTTCTTTTACATCAACAGTCGAGAGATATTTCAGTTCAAATCAAAATAATGGCCTCTGAAAGGAATCGCGAAAATCATTTCCTAAAGCAAAATAGAAATTAACCGCCTCGTTTGAAAATCGATACTACCCTCTGTTTAATCGAGTCTTCGATTCTCTCTCGTTCTATTAGCTAGGGCTCGATGTCGAGCATCGCGAGTGGCTCGCGGAAATCATGGCAGCTGGGGAGAGCTTGCGAGGAAGGGGTTGCGCGAGGGCTTGGTGGTGGCGTTAGGCAAAGCTAAGGAAGTGGTATTGCTCGCGACTTCGAACGGCGACAACTCGATGTGGTTTGTCGTGTCGATTTGGGAAATTGGTGATGAGATGCATGCGATTGTGTGGATCCGGGTGGTCTCGATCTGAAGCGGCTGCAGCAGCTCGCGTGCGCACTTGCGATGGTCGACGGCGACGAATGTCGATCTTGGGTTTGGTTCTCGTCTGAAGCATTGTTTCAGATTTCGATGTTCACGATCTTGAAGCATCTACGATTTGAGGGTGAGTATTCTCTGAATATTGAATTAATCGTGAATTCAGTAAAATATTTTGTGAAGATGAAAACTGAAAATAATTTATTAAAGAGGAAATTTAGTTTTAAATTAATTTTTTGTTAAATAGATTTATTAAAAGAAACTGGGTTAAAATAAAATCATTGGATAATTAAAATTACCAAACGAAAATTGGTTATTCGATTATTTCAAATATTAATGAATTTTATAAATGTTTATACAAGGTCTATAAATCGAGAAAACAAACTGGAATGGAAATGGATTGCAAAACAAAAGCAAAGGTGAGATCTTCTCACTCAAATTAAAATTGGAATTTCAGTTATTGATTGATTGATTGATTGTTTGGATGCGATAGTATATATGATAGTAGTATGTATGTGTGTGTGTGTGTATATATATATATATATATATATATATATATTTGGTGATTGATTTCCCGCATTATATAGCGGATGAGACCCTATGCGCCGCATAATAGCGGATGATGTTTTATAAATCCCATATACTGCGATATTCCACCTCGAAGTGGAATGGGTATTTAATTGTTGTGCTAACATCTGTGGATGCAGGGAAATAGGTTGGAGGGATCCAATTGGATTCCTCAAATTGTATGAATTTGTTTCATATGTTGTGTGTTGATTTATTTATAATCTGTGAATGAATTTATTGATGATTGAATTTGTTGAAGGTTATAATTTAGCCGAATGTATTTTTGGTATCGTTGGATACCAGAAATAAATAAAATTGGATTTTTGAAAATTAAAGTAGAAAACTTTAAGTAAATTAATTTTTAAGAGTTGAATAAACTTGAAAGAAGGAATTTAACAGTAAAAAATTGATTTTCGAAACCTTATCGAATTATTTCCAAAATATGGGAAAAGATAATAATAAAGGAGTTTTGAATAATATTGTTTAAAAGTGGAAGAATTTATTGGAAATGGAATTTTGAATAATTTGGAAAGAATAAAGGGATTTGTTTAAAAGGTGATAAATTTGTTTGAAACCCATTTGACAATTAATCTGGTATTGGAAAATAAATCTTTGGGAAATTAATAAGATAATTGATTTGGTGTTTGAATGAAAATTTATTTTGTGCTGAAATAAACTTAGAAATCAATTTATAAGTGCTTTGTTATTTGAAATAAACTTAGAAATCAATTTGAAATTAATTTAGTGTTTGAAAAATAAATTTGGAAATCGATTTGTAAAAATTGATTTGGTATTTGAAATAAATGGAAGAATCAATTTGAAATTGATTTGGTGTTGAAATAAAATTAGAAATCAATTTGGAATTTGATTTTGGGGTTGAAAGTGAATATTTGGAATTTAAATTCACAATGGAATTTATAAAGGAAAAGGGAAATAAATAATATTGGGAATTTTATTCCGCGAGTGAAAAGTAATTTGAAATTTGTTTTCAAAATGTTGAAGTGTGGAAAAAATATATATCTTGTGAAGATATTTTGAAATTTAATAATTTGGGAAAATTATTTAAATCCGATGATTGTTGTGAATGTTGTTTGATAGTTAAATAACCGACTATCAATATTTGCCTTTGAAATGGCACTTGAATTTGTTTTTAAAACAAGCGCTCATTATTCGGTTTAGCCGGGAGAGGACTTTGTGTCATATAACCCATTCCGAATAATGGTACGTCGTTATGGATTTCAATTGAAGACCGGATTGCAAGGGCTTCTTTGGAAATATCTTCGGTTCTGTTCGAACCCGAAACAGACTTATATGGTTGTATGTCTGACACTACACTTTGAGATATAAAGCTGATTCCTTTCAAATACATTTCTGTTTGGTGGTGGAGAATTTATTCTCTTAGCTTAACACCCTTCTCTGAGACGTACGAGCTCAGAGATTATGTAGTTGAAGGTTATCAGTGATATACTCCCATTTTGGTAGTGTGGCATGCTGAGTGCTGCAGTGTGTTGCTGATCATTTGTTGATCAAAGCATGGCTTTCGTGTAAAGCGTAGCTTTGTGGACGAGACCTCATCGGACCTCACACCCCGGAAATGGTCGAAACAAGAAAATGCGGCAAGGTTATGAGGGTCGCTCCCTTTAGGTTATGTCATTTCCTTCTGGAAAAAGGTGGTATCATGGTATGGACCCCAGATGCTTTACCTATGTGGTGGCATCAATCTTATTTACTGTGTGATTGTTGCTTTGTGATCGAGGCGCCTCAGATAAAGGTCGCAAACGACCGGGGGGTGGCATACTCATGTAGTAGTTACCTAGTAAGAGGTAACCTGGCCTTGTGTTGGTAGAGAGCAGTTGTCTCTCGGGACGTCCCTCCAGAGGCGTTTCCATGTGGCATAGGAAGTTCCTTAGCCTGACCATTTGTTGGAAATCCAAAGAAACAATACGAACCTTGTACGGTTTTAGTTGTAGAACCTTCCATTTAACATGGCAGCTATAGCAGGCATAATATAATGGTACCTATGTTGGCTAAGATTAATATTATACTTTCGAAATGTTTTCCACACTAGGCACTAATGATAATATTAAAAAGAGTTTTCTCGTATTAAGCATGTTTGACTATCATAAGGAGAAATCTCCCCCATGTGTGCGATTGCATTGTGTGTGTGACGGGAGGCCTTATGGTAGTTTCATTTTCCAAAAGCATTGCAAATTTCTTTTATTTTCTTTGTGAAAATAACTGTTTTAAGATCTCACACCAGTCCCACGACTGACCTGGAGTTTATTTTTTCCTTTCTAATTTCTGGGTGCCCATAATTTTCCACATGGGCAGCCTAGAGTCAGGTTATTAGGTCATTCTGGAATTCAGAAGTTACTGTAGAGATCTAGAGGCGAGCTGGATGGCGAGACGTATCACTCATATTATGTATTATTCCGATGTGTATTGTGTTATGTGGACAAGTTTATATAACTGTCCAGTGATGTGTGTTGTTGTTGTAAACTCTGATGATGTATTGTATAAACTGATATAGTTTTTGTTTAAAGATTATTCATTTATCTGTTTATATATTGTTCCGCTGCGAATGTGAGATTCTGTTGTTGTTTCTGTTTCTTTTCTTCTGTCTTCTTCTACCTCTTCTTTTTAACCTGAAGATTCGTACTTTTGTTCCACTTTGAGCTAAATCGTGGTGGAATTTTGTCAGCTTAACGGGGTACGGATTTACGGGTCTTCACACAAAATTCCTCGACATCCATGGTGAACCTGTGTGTCCTCGATATTCTGGACGAGCGATCCTTGGCTTTCAGTCAATTCCTTGATATCTCGGCCTTGTCAAAAGGCGGGATAACATTTGCCCCCCAAAGTACGTCTTGTGGAAACTTGATGTGCTTTGAAAAGCTGCAATCTTCATTCTGAACAGTTATCGTCTTTTCCCTGAAAGTTGTAATCTTTGTCTGACTTCCTCAGGAATGTGAACTGTCGATTATCAACTGTTGTACCCTGTATTGTTGTAACTGATTGCTGTATGATAGTGATTAGTTGTTTGTCATCGTAATCGTTATCAGATGAGTATCCAATTCCTGTGGTTGTTGAAATTGAATATTAGTCCGACATATATGCATATATATTACTCTGACTCTCATTGACATTGCACGTTCACGAGTCGTTGTTGGTTCTCTCGTATCGAATCCCGTATCGACCCTCTCCTGAACCGATGTGAAATTCGAATTGTAACAATGCTTGATGGTTGTTTTGTTTTTTTACTTTTTTTTTGAATGTTCCTTCATATCGATCCTCTCCTGAATCGATGTAAAAGGTGGAAAGATCATTCTTGCATCGATATACTTCATATTAATGGATACGAAATAAACATTTCGTATCGATGGACATGTGCTTCGATGGAGTCCAATGCAGTGGACTTCATTTCGTATCGCTGAACTCATGCTTTTGTGGGTCGAGTGCCGATGGATACGAAATAAGCATTTCGTATCGATGGAGTTCAATGCCTTCAGTACAGCCCTCATTGTGTATTTCGAATCGATGGACCCTGTGTCGTTGGATACGAAAAGACAATTCGCATCGATGGGTACCGGCTTTTGGGAGCTGTGATTTGATGGACTTGAAAGGCGTAGTTCATATCGATGCATTGTGGATGGATACGAAACCGACCGGTACGAACAACAGTTTCGTACCGATAGACCCTGGTGACTCAGAAAAAATCCCTGTTGACAATTTTGTATCGATCACACTCGAGTAGATGGATACAAATAGTTCATTCGTATCGATGGAATGGTGGACTTGCTGTAACCGGTTGCTTTGACTGGGAGGCGACTCGTCTTTTCCCTCTGCACTCGGGTCCATATAAATACCGTGGACTTAGTCATTTTTTATTTTCTACCTTTTTATTACCTTCTACTTTCGCATCGATAGGAAGACCGAGAATTAGAAATCGCCTTCGTCTCCAAATCAATACAGCACTTTAAACTCTCGAACCTACACCTTGATTTAGGTAATTGATTGAACAGTTTGTTCGCAACAACAACGAGACTCGATCCCTTGCCATCCCGCTCGTGTTCGCAGCCGACTCTGGCGAAGTAGTGGCCGCGAATGGTCAGAAAGAGGTGGTCGACATAAGGTCGAGGAGGAAGAAGATGGCGTCTGAGTTGTTTTTGGAGAAGATGAAGAATGGATGGTAGCAAAGTCTCAGTTTCGAATCGATGAAAGGAAGGAGAAAATTTGTATTCGTATCAACTTGGGGAGTATGTTCGCATCGATTCGAACTTCACAAGCCCCTGATCGATACGAAGTCGAACTTTTCGGATCGATGAGAGCGAACTCTTCTGGTGATCGATTTGAAACATGCTCTTATGATCGATATGAAACGTATCGATTCGAACAGGATCGATACGATATACACTACTGTCATTGATATGAAACGTATCGCTTTGAATCTTGATCGATACGAACTGAGGCATCTTCAACCGATACGAACTTGAACTTTGGCGATCAAATCCAAACCGAAATTAGATGAATTTGGAAAACTTTTGCATATTTGAGACACTTGACTCCGGCAAGCTTCGTTCCTGCATATCTGGATTTAACTGTAGAACAACATATTTGACTGCCTTTTGAAGCTCGTCGATGGAACTGTAACTTGACAAACTTAAACGAACCTTAACTTGAATTGGTCTCTGAAGTCTAGATGGCACGGTTGTGATGGTCAGCGATGACGATCATTCCGGTTGAATTTTGAAGCCTCGTCGTTTAGACATTTTCTCTAACTTTTAAAAACTTCTCGAGTATTATGTAGCACTGCACTTGCACAACACATTCACACACTCTACACTGGGGTAAGCACGAGTATTATTATCATCTAACGATGATTTCTCATAAGTTAGTTAATTATGGAACCTTCAAGCTCACAACAACAAGAGGTTCAGGATTCATCTTCTTCTGTCCTAGAGATTCCGGCCATCGCGGCCGAAGTTATAAATCCTGCTCCAGACGAGCTGCCTGGGGCTAGGTTCATTGGAAATCCACAGGATTCAGTTCCGTCCAATTTTTTGGAAGACATACTGGGATGGATATGCCTGAGGCATGGTTTGTCGTTTGATGACGTATTATTGCTGGGACCAAGCGATAGACCGCATGCTCCCCCAGAAGGTTTTACTGCTTCCAATAGACATGCGTGCGCAGCGGGAAAACTACCCCCCTTTAACCAATACATTAGGGAAGTGCTATCTTTTCTCAGTATCGCCCTGTCCCAGCTACACCTTAATGGATATGCTCTGCTGAACAGCCTATATATCGTATTCATGGAGCATCTCTTCCGACCACACTACTACAAAACAGGCCATTTGCATCGGTTGTTTACCCCCCTTTTGCATCAGTTCAACAACCGATGCATATGCAACCGATGCAACAGGCTTAACACTTTTGCATCAGTTCTGAAACCGATGCAAAAAGGTCCTTTTTGCATCGGTTGTTACTAACAACTGATGCAAAATATCATGTTTGGTTGCTTGGACACAGCCCCCATGTTGCATCGGTTGTAATGAAAACCAATGCAACAAGGGAACTTGTTGCATAGGTTGTTGTTGAAAACCGATGCAAAAAAGCCATTCTCATAAACCATTATTACAGTACTCAAATAGACTATATATATATATTATTGATTATAACAAACAATTATTGCATGCAATATTACAATCATTCAAAATTAAATTTGATGGCAAATACATAATCAGATTTAATAATTCTACAAAAGAATGAAAAACAATATTTTCAGTATATCACTGTCATACATACATACAACCACTTGCATCCCCTACAACCTACCGCCACACCATTACAGCTACAACCTGCTCCTACTATCGTCCTTCCTCCTTCATCACCTTCCAATTCATCCACTTCTGCCATACATCACCAACCTATGCTCCAATTCATCCACTTCTGCCACTGTCACCATCCTCCTTCCAACTACCTTCCCTCTATCGAACAACACAACTGTCTGCAACTCCACTGAACCTACGTATAAATACACACATCCATAAAATTGCTGCCTGCACCATCTACACCTCACCTCATTTCAACTTCCATCATCACTGTTGCAACAGCATAACCAAAATCATTCATTCCTTCACAAACTCAACCCACAACCCACTGTCCACCACAACACTTCATCTTCCCTCTCCAATCACAACCTGCAACATAAGCAACTATCTCCCCAATCTCCATTAAAAGTCCTCACCAAAACCAATTCACCAACAAATCCTTCCAACTGCGACCGTTCATCATCATAACAACCCATAACCAGAACTCCACTTCAACTTCACCCACTGAGTTACAAACCACGGTCAATCACCTCACCAGCATATCCCCATACCAACTGAACTACAACCAACTACCCACAATTAAAGTGCAACTCCTCCACCACTTAACTGGCAGCATCTCATCTCATCCATCACCCTCCTGCATATTTAATATTGCACACATCCTACTCCTAGAACCACACCACCATCCTCTACTAGCAGCAAACCACCTAACTGCCTTTCTCTAATTCAACACAGCACTTCATCCAATCCAACAATCACCACGCCACTGCAAATCTTCAAACCAAAGAAAAAAGAACAAACTTAATTTCATATACATGCTAAACCATATAAAATACAATAAGTTTTAACTCAAAGTAATAATAGTTGTTCAGTTTGACAATCTTTGGAGCTGCCGGCCGGCCGAATGAAACACCATTTCATCTACTGACCACATGGGCTTTTTTAAGCCCTGGACCCTCAAGAGGCCAGTAAATTATACAATATTCACATATAAAGTAGAGTGTCTCCTCTTGCAAAAAAAACTTTCTACTTAGAACAATTTCTACAAACTAATTAATAGCTCTAAGGATACACCGAAATTTAAGAACTTGATGAATCATATGTGAAAAAGAGATATCTGATGTATACATGAAATTTGTATCGTAATTATATGAGTATGCGGGGGAAAAAGAGTGAAGTTAATACATAAAAATGGGTAATTTGGACCAATTAGTATTTTAATCATGACTAAAGTCACTGAATACTCAAGAAAGAAAGAAATGATTAACATGAAACAAATTACTGGGTACCATTTCCTCCATATATCTGGTGCCTTTCTCAAAGTTCCATCACCACTGCATGGAACATCACATAACACTCGATCAAACAGTAAAGCATTCTGTCTCAAATTTTCTTTTTCTTCTTCCAATTTCTCTACACTTCCCTTTAGAGAGCAGCTAGGAAAATGTTGTGCCTCATGATTTGTAACTATTAAATTAGCAGTACTCATCCGCTTAGTCTGATGGATGAGAAGATTGCATCTTTGAACATCAACATCATTTGCACCTACCTAAATTGTAAATATTTGTAAATTTGTTCTCCAAAAAAACATTAAACAAGGTATCTAGTACATTATCAATGTATAAATGAATACCAATCCTTCTGGAAGCACTAATGGTTCATTTGACAGGTGTATTAACTCAAGCAATTGGAAGTTTTTCGATCCTGGAGCTGCGCACACTACAAAGATAAAATACCATATCGTTAATATGTGATACGTGAACATGGTCAATTAGCATTGAGACGTACAAGCTTCAATTTTTACGAGAAAGTTTAAATATTATTTGTTTTAAAATAATATCTTTGCCCCTTGGAGCTGTGTTTCTTTTATAAAATTTCAAACAAGTTTGCTTGGAATGCTTAAATTTTTTCCCTTAATGCATGCAAGTAGAATAAAGTAACTAGCTAAAGTGACACGTATCAATAAATTATAAGCGAACCGCTTACTGTCAAGAATATGGTGATGTGTACATCCAAAAACAATGGAGGAACCTGCATTATAAGGCAAACATTTGATATTATCTTTCCGCTTTAGGTGTAAATATAATTAAAGTGAGCAGCCTCATACTACAGGCAATGAAACTTCATGATATATGAGCAATCGAATTTAGCAATAACATAGCAAAGAATTATGTAAATAATCACCCTAGAGGCGGCTATTGAATTATAAAGCAAACTCAGCAACTAAATGAGTAGCAAATTACCCTACTTATAATTACAACAAGAAAACATGTACATGTTGCCAGGTTATACTTCATTGTCTTTTGATTACTTGCTACACAACTCAGCATGTAACAAAACATATATAGCAAGAGATCATGCCTTAGGGTCCTTCACTATTCAGAGAGTAACAAATGGTCCAATATTAATCTGTAATGCTTTTTAGTGAATAGTGTATAGAGAAATATCAACAGCAACTTAATTATGTCTCAGGCCATTAATGTTACAGCTAACAGAGTTTGAACAAATTACAGAGCAAACCATTGGACTGCAGAATGAATACAGTAAGGAAATATCACTTGAGTCACAAGCTGGGGTATACAGTTAACTTTAAGTGTGTAGCATAGTGTACTAATTAACTAAAACAATGGCATCACATGCTTTTCATTTCCTTTATGTGTATAATTCAACATTAAAACAACGTCAATTCTTTTAATGTTGCTGGCGGCTATTAATGTTTAATAGCAAAATATAAACTACTAAGCATTAATTATAGTTCAACGTCAACATGAAACTCAGGCCACACAGCAGATAGTAGCTTAGACATGTATAATAATGCATATAAGGCAAACAAATCTCACCATGCTAACAGCCTCTTGCCTAGTAATGTTGCTAACCTCATTTTCTAACTTCAAAAACTCATGGAACCTGTTATTGAACAATGTGGAAAATCTTGTGAGAGATGCACCAGATTCATGACTTTGAGTACTGAATAATTTACTGTCACAAAAAAGAAAGTTCATGCAAATTTAATATAGCAACACTCATACCTCAAGTACTGAATTACTCATTATTTTGCAATAATCTAGGTAGATAGAAGATTAAAAAGAAGTTGAAACTAACAAGGAAAAAAAAGACAGATTATATTTTCATCGGCATGCATCATTTGGGAGCTAAAAAGAACAGTTTTAAAATTGAGAATATCCAGAAAACAATTCCAACATATTGTAATAAAATTACTTTTCAAGCGTTTGATTCTTCCTCAGCTCCATTTTAGAAAAGTTTTAATGCCAAGCAAGATTACCAAGATACTAAGGCAGTGGTCTGATGGCTTCAGTTTCCTGCTCATTGTTGGTCTGTTTATATAATAGAATTCCATAAAAAAAAGAATGTAGTTTAGACAGAAGGCAACATGTGGTTAAAAGCATGACATAATACCTCAGACTTTAGAGTTTTCATGAAGTCGTCTTCCATCTGCATCTGTAGGTCTTGAAAAAATTGAGTACTATAAACCAAACAGGATATTATTAGGAAAATCAGCATCAGTATATTATATAGCACAACATGGACCTTGATAAGCATACTAGTAATAATATTACAATACTACAACATACCATCAAAAAAAGGGGGCCAAAATGATAATAACAAATAAATTGACCATGTATAGTGCAGTGAATTAATGAACTGCCAAAAAAAGCTGCCTATTTTCAGTACAACTTATAATGTCAACAGAGCAAGAAATACCTACAAAAATATTACAACAGAAATTTTTAAGCATCTAAGTGTAATGGTGTAAAATATCAAAATCTTGTAACCCAATGCTAAAATATATTAAAATGATAGGAATAAGTTTGAATCATTTCCACATAGAGTTTCACTAACTGTTTTGAGAATACTTTACTGTCAAACTCAAGTGCAAGCTTAAATAAAGTGCCCTTGAATATAACCCAGTGCTAAAATATATTAATGGCAGGGCTATTGTAAGGCCACATTCAAGTGCAAGCTAAAATAAAGTGCGTTAAGATACTATTTAAAATTCAAGTGTTGTAAATAAATGTTTAGTAAAGTTTGTAATATACCACTAACCAATATCAATACAAAAATCCTACAAGGATGAAGGGGTTGTAGTTTTATTCCGGTGCAATAGTAAAGCACCTGCAAGGATGATTAAACCCATCTACATTCCGATCTCAAGTGCATATGAAGATATTACTAAACTGATTATATATTAGAGCATTCATTCATAGAATAGATAATCTATGAGAAAAACCTCAACACCAGAATTTTAGTAATAGAACCTACCATGGTAAACAAATATGATATACAACAATGTACAAACAAAACTCAATTTGATGGCTCGACAGTTAAATTAAATAATATTAAAACCCAAAAATAAAAACATCCTCTATATACGGTGAATAATACTATATGGATCAGAGACTAAGCAGCAAATTGTAACATACTAGCAATTGACCTAAAGTTCAAAAATTTTAAGACCAACTGATGCATTAAATTAGACGAATCAAAAGAATTATGCAAAAGTATTTTGGAAAATTAACTATATGGCAGTAATTGTAGGAAATTAGGGAAAATAACAGTGGTAGATTTGAAGCGGCATAGAGGAAAAGTTAAAATTTTGAATATTCAGTCCGTATAATTAATTAGGTTTAAAGATAGGAATACCTGGAAATCCAATACAGCAATTGAACTGCGAAATCTCAAATGAGATCTTGTGGTAGAAGTGGAATCCAAGTTGTTCAATCTAAGAATGAAGGGAAAAATATTTGGGATATAAATCAAGTCCTGTTAAATAGTACTGAGCGAAATCCATGTCCATTGAAGAACGAGCAGGTATGAATCTATCGCCCTGTAAATTCATCAATATTTATGGATGAGCACATAGATCAAAAGAGGGATTTGCGCCGTGTAACTTTAGGGTTTTTTTTTGTTTTGAAGCAGGCGAATTATTTGGGGAAAAGAAAGGGAGCGGTGAAAAAAATTTGGAAAGGCGGGATGTAACAGGTGAGCAACGAATACCCTAAATAATTTGCAATTGCATCGCCTCCGCTAGGGAACCGAGGCAAAAATTATTATTTTGGACATAGTTGCATCGGTTCACTTTAAAACCGATGCGACTAAAACTATTTGTATCGACGTATTTGCATCGGTTGTTGGTGACAACTGATGCAAATTTGATTTTTTATTACCTATTGCTTTCCACGTGCCAGTTGCGTCGGTTATTAAGACAGAACTGATGCAAATAGTTCTATTTGCATCAGTTTTTACTTCAACCAATTCAAATGAGGCGATGCAAATGGCCTGTTTTGTAGTAGTGCCACCAATGCTGACTGAGATTAGATACCTTTTTAACTTCAAGAGTAGGGAAGATAGTCCGTCTTTCACTTTCCTGGAGTCAGTCAGGAACTGCCAAGTAGTAACCGGTTCCTGGGTAAGGCTGAGTTACTTCAAAACATAATGGTTTTATGTCCGGTGCCCCAGGGTTTGCTAGTCAATGGCTAGTCAGACGTAAGTGTTACAGTATCCTTCAAGAGTTAACTAGATGATATTTGTTGATATAAATTGACATCTTCTTTTCTTTTTACAGCGGTAATCTCACGACCCGAAGGCAGGTATTTCAAAGAGATAGTAAGGGTCCTTCAAGAAGTTTCGAGCGAAATGAGGGACATTGATTCGGTTCTAACCGACAGAAATTTGAGAATCGTCGGGCTGATTGAGCGGAATAAAAGCATAAGGCTTGAAGGGATACTGAGGGCAGTCTCGAAGAAGCGGGTGAAACACAAAGTGCCCGGTGTCGTAATAGCTGAAGGGGTTGATCCGGAGAGAACACCCATTGATGACGAACTTATAGGTGGGCCTTCTTGAAGTTTTCAGGACTCAGAGGGAAGGAGAAAAGGCAAGGCAGTTGCTCATAAGCGTTCTAAATCCATGAGATTGAAATCTGTGGTTGTGTGTTTGCCTGTTCCTGGAATTAGAATTTTGGAGGCTCCTCCCCCGCAAGTAGAGAATCCTTTCAAAGGGCTTGCTGATATTCCGATTTCGGATTATGTGTCGTTTCAACATGACACCGGGTTGGAGGAGCTTGACAGTGCTCTTTATCTGAGCAAGTCGCTTGCTATAAGTGCGGCCGACATTTCCGGTTGGTCAGGGGGTTGCACATACATACACTTCATGGCTCTACATGATTCACAATTGTAAATTGTCCAATTCAAGATATCACTAACTTTTCTTTCGTTTCTCACTTACAGGTACGATGTCCGGGAGAGGATCGATGTTAGGGAGCCTTCGTTCGGCTCGAAAGTCTTCTACTTACTACGAGTCCCGTAGGAGAGATTCGGATAGAGACCGCGATCGCGGGTACTCTAATCAAGAGAGGTGCGAGCGGGATAGGGATAGAGACTATAAATACCGATCTAGGTCCCGTTCTCCACCTCCTAGAATTCCATCACCACCTCCTATTCACGCTTCACATCCATCAGAGCCTCCACAACAAAGACCGTCTTCTCAAATTTCTAGGCCCGAAACTCATTGCCAGAGAGCTTAAACTATGGCCCCCATAATTGTAGAGCAGGTCATAACCGAGCCCACGGGGGAAGGGGCTATTAAAATCGCTCAGTTGAGGAAATAGTTGCCAAACATATGCTTCGACGGCTACGCCTTTCCACCTCATTTAAAGAGAATCCCTCTGGAAGCTGAAAATACAATGCATGATTACATTCATGACATATACACCCAGTATAGAGAGTGGGTGAAGGCTAAAGAAAAAGCTTCCAAGGTGGCCTTTGAGCGAGCCAAAGCTATTGAAAAGATGGAGTCTGATCTTGCCCAAAGGGACCGAATCATCCAAGTGCTCAATACCGAGGCCGAGTCTTCTCGAAAATCTGAAATTTAGGCCACCAAAAAAGCTGATGAGGCGAATGTAGGGATGGAGAGATTGAGGCACACACATGTTGCCTTGGTGGAAGAGATGGGCTACCGAAATACCACTGTTATGGCCGAACGGGATGCGGCGATTAAGGAACTCAACGAGCTAAAAGCTAAATTATCTGACATTGCCAAGGAAAGGGACGATGCCAACAACGCAGCCCAAGAGGCGTGCGAACAGGCTATCTTGCTTTGGGGTAAACGGGATGCAGCCGTGGCTAAAGTCTGCGAGGTGGAGAATAAGGTTGAGGAGGAGGTGAAATCGGCTGAGTCCAGGCTAGAAGCCGATATTGAAGATCTCCTTGTCGTTTACAATGCTAACGTGTTGAGGCACAAAGGTCTAGCCTAGCTCGATGACTACCCGACACACTTACACAACGCCTGGGGCCGATTGGTTGAGGAGGAGAAGGCGGTGCATCTAGGTGAGTCAGTCGATGAGTTTGAGCTCGAGAATCGTTTGGTGAATGAAGATGAACGGAGGATTCACCATGAGTCGATGATTCTGCACGAAAAGGAGAGGCTTGGCACCCAACACTTGGAAGTAGGAGAAGGCTCAGGGGTTGAACATCACGACGCAAGCCTTGAAATTCCTGCATCAACCCAACCTGGACCCTCACCTGCGGTTGACCGCCAAGCTGTCCCCATCTACAATCCAGATCAGCCGCAGATATCTTCGGCTATAAAGCAAGCTGCTAAAGTCGTTCATCCATCCACAAGCCAAATTGAGGAAGGTACTCTGAACATCCTATATGTCTAAGATCGAAAGCTTTATTCGATTTGTTTACTAACAGTCTTCCTTTTCTTTTGTCCAGTGGCCAAAGTCACACCGATCGTGCCTCCTGCAACTCAAGAATCACATCAAACGCAGGAGGCTATCGTCACTAAAGCGGCCACCGTAACTACAACTGCACCACTTGATGAAATGCAGGGGAGCACACTTGTTTTTGATGAGCAGATGATGGAGGAACTCCTTAGTCATCATAGCGATCCTTTTTGCGGACCTACCATTTGTTATGGGTGGAGGCGGCCCCGCTACTGGCTCTTCAATGCCAGCCACTGATGCTCCCAGCGAGGCCCAAGCAATTCATGAAGAAGAAATATTGGCCGAAATTGACGCTGAAATGGAAGCAGCGGCTCGTAGTGGAAGTTTTGAAGGTGGGATGGCGGCACCTGGTCCAGCTCCACTCGGAATGATATCGCCTGGTGGTACAGTTTTTGACACTAGTGTGCCCATTCCGCCTCCTACAATTGATCATGTTCCTCCGACTCCGTCCGCGGGAAGCATCCCTATACATTCAAGCTCGGAGGAGGATGTCGAGATCATGCCCCCGCTTGGAAACCGACCACTGAAAGGTAAAGGCTCGAAGAGGAAAGTTAGTGGCGGGTCTACATCGAGGAAGAAGCTAAGAGAGAAGAAGAAATAGATAGGCCTCTTCAGTTTGTTCTGATTAGATAGAGATTTATTTTGGTTTTCTTTTCGTAGGCCGTGTATAGACGCGGGTTCGGCTCCTACTAGTAGGAATTTTTTGGAATAAACTGGTATATGAATTTATTTCACAGACGGTACAAATGAAACTCTTCTTTTTTGGCTTCTTCTCAGTTATTGTGTATTTACTTAAGTATTTCAATATTTGAAGTGCACTTGCGAAGTTTCAGCTTCCGAGTCAAGTTTGTTTTTATTCATCAGGTCCAGAAATTGCGGACATGATTCATGATCGGAAAGTGAGTTGAACTTTGACGTCGCACTACTTCAGTCAATGGTCAACACTTAAGTTCTGCCCCCTAGTCTTGGGGATGAGTTGTAGAACATCAGCCAGCAATTGCATCTCACTTATAACATGTTAAGTTTAGTGCCACTGAATGGATGTTTGAGACAAGCGGAGATTGAGTGGTTCAACCACACTCGTTTGATTATCGATGATCACATTCACACTCCGGGGATTTACACTCCTTTACTTGCAGTCGGTTATGCCGGTTTAAGTTTTAATTATGCATCCATGCTCTGGGTACTTGGAGTCGACATTCATACTCTAACTCGCACTTTGGGAGTTTGGTTGGTGTTTATACTCCAATTCGCACTCTGGGAATTCGGAGTTGATGTTTATACTCCAGTTCTCACTCCGGGAATTTGGAGTTGAAGTTTATACTCCGTTTCGCACTCTGGGAATTCGTAGTTGAAGTTTATACTCCGTTTTGCACTCTGGGAATTCGGAGTTGGAGTGTATACTCCGTTTCGCACTCTGGGAATTCGGAGTTGAAGTTTATACTCCGTTTCACACTTTGGGAATTCGTAGTTGATAAACAGACGGTCAGTCACATATGTTGCATGGTTTTTTGGATTTCGCTCGCACTCTGGGAACGAAAGGTGTATCAGGATCGTGGATGGTCGGATCACATCCACCCTGAGTTAAGAAGTGAGGTCGTTAGATGGACGGATCCACCCTCCTCAAACTTGGTTCGGATACGGGCGAAGTCGTTAGGTGGACGGATCCACCCTCTTCGCAAACGTATATGTAAGTTTATACTCCAGTTCGCACTCTGGGAAACTGGAGTTAGGTGAAGGATTGTCATGTATCAATCCCTTTTTTGACTTGGGTGTGATGGATTGTCCCCGAGCTCGGGTTTCACTTAGCGAGTGACCGGTTGCATCACAGTCACTCCCTATTTGAATAAATCCCACCATATGATGGAACTTAGCTCTCCGTGCATGGTGATGATTATACGAAGTATTTCAAGTAAATCACAGCTCTGGCTCGAAGAGATTGCATTTTATTGCTGAAATAAGAAAATATGGCAAAGCCAGTTGCCTTGTTACAAATTCTAATTTCATAATGCAGAAACAAATTGCAAATGGAAAATAAACTGAATGAATAAACAGAGCCTGTTATGTGTAGTAGCGACGAAGACTCTCGCTGTTCCAGGCTCTCGGTAGAGTAAGACCGTTAACGGTCGATAATTTGAATGTGCCATCCCCGAGCTTTCGTTCAATAACATACGGCCCTTCCCATGTTGGCTTCATATACGAGGGAACCGGATAGATTCTTTCCAGGACGAGATCGCCGAGTTCAAAGGTTCGCGGGCGGACCTTGGCGTTGTACAATCGGGCGACTCGACTTCGATATGCGGCTGCCCTCAAATCAGCCTCTTCACGTTTCTCATCTAGTAAATCGAGAGATTCAGAAAGTAATATGGCATTTGTCTTCGGATCATAGTATGTCACACGATGAGAAGGCACTTCTAGCTCGATTGGAATAACAGCTTCTGAACCATAAGAGAGAGAGAATGGAGTGTGACTGGTCACGGACTTGTGGGTTGTACGATAGGCCCATAAGTCCATATGAAGTTCATCGACCCATTTGCCCCCGGCCTTTTCTAGTCGTTTTTTCAAAATAGACTTTATAACTTTATTGACTGCTTTGACCTGTCCATTCGCTTGAGGGTGCGCAACTGCAGAGAATTTCATTCGAATGCGAAACCGTTGGCAGAAATCTTTAAATTCAACACTGTCGAATTGGGTTCCGTTATCAGTGATGATGGTGTGTGGGAGACCGAATCGACAAATAAAGTTGCGGACTACAAAGTTGATCACTTTTTTCATCGTTATGGTAGCAAGAGGTTCAACTTCAGCCCACTTTGTAAAGTAATCAACTGCAACGATGGCGTACTTCGCACCACCTTTTGCCAGAGGTAGAGAACCAATGATGTCGATGCCCCATACTGAAAACGGCCATGGGCTGACCATTTGAGTTATCTCGGTAGGTGGGGCTCTAGGAATTCGAGCATGCTTTTGACATTTATCACATTTCTTGGCATAATCCAACGCATCGCGATTTACAGTCGGCCAAAAATATCTGTATCGAAGTACATTCTTGGCAAGTGCTTGCCCCCCGGTGTGATCGCCACATTCTCCCTCATGCACATCGCGTAATACTCGTTTAATTTCATCGTGAGCGATACACCTGAGTAAAGGAACATAGTACCCTCTTCTGTACATGACTCCATTCTGGATGGTGAATCGTGAAGCTTTCCGAAGTACTTGACTTTTTTCACTCCTACGCTCCGGCAGGATTCCATGCTCAAGGTAATTTCTGAGTGGAGTTATCCACGACTCCATATCGAGAGTGGCTTCACATACCCAATCTATTTCTCCCCGGTCAATACTTGGGGAAGATAACGTCTCTACAGGAACAAGCCCCATTTGCTGCACTTCACCAGTGCTGGCTAACTTCGCCAATGAATCGGCCTTCTGATTGCGTTCTCGAGGTATACAATAAATGGCATAATAGTTAAATTGATTCAGTGTTTCCTGAACTCGAGCTAAGTAAGCGGCCAGTCTTCGATCTCTCGCTTGATATTCTCCCCGAACTTGACACACAACTAATTGTGAATCGTAATAAATTTCCACAGCGATAATTCTCAAATCCCTAGCAAGTCTCAATCCAGCTAAGAGGGCTTCATATTCAGCTTCATTATTGGTCGCACGCAAATCGAACTTTAAAGCATAACATATAGATCGACCTTCGGGGGTTTCGAGTACAACTCCAGCCCCGAGCACCGGTCGTTTGATGCACCATCAGTGTACAACTTCCAGACGTACTCGGGAGATCCACTAGTTTCGGGAAAGTCCTTTGGGGTAGTAAATTCAGCTATGAAATCTGCTAGGACTTGTCCTTGAATAGCTCGCCTCGGAGTATAAGTTACATCAAACTGGCTCAGTTCGATATTCCACTTGAGTAACCTACCAGACGTCTCAGGGCGCGTAAGGACCTGCATAACGGCTGGTCGGTGTAAATAATAATAGGATGGGCCTGGAAATCTGGACGGAGCTTCCTTGATGCAATAACAAGACAATAAGCCAGCTTCTCTAGTTTCAGATAATTCCTTTCAGCTCCAGTCAATCGTTTGCTGATGTAATATACGGGCTTCTGTATTTTGTCTTCTTCCCGAACTAAGGTAGCGCTAATTGCGTTTTCCGATACCGCCAAGTAAACATACAACTTCTCATGATCAATAGGTTTTGACAGGATAGGCGGTGTGGATAGATGCTGAATTAATGCTCGGAATACGCCCTCACACTCTGTGGTCCATTCAAAGTTTCATTTTCATTTTCGAATCAGATTGAAGAAGGGAATGCATTTGTCAGTGGACTTTGAAATGAACCTACTCAGTGCTGCCACTTTCCCGTTAAGACTCTGTACTTGCTTTATAGTTTTTGGGGTTTCAAGATTTCTTATTGCCAAGATTTTTTCAGGATTGGCTTCGATTCCTCGAGCATTGACGATAAACCCAAGGAATTTTCCGGATGCAACTCCAAAGTGACATTTCAGTGGGTTGAGCTTCATTCTGTATTCTCGAAGTATGTTGAACATTGATTCCAGGTCTTTA
Organism: Allium fistulosum; assembly: GCA_030737815.1. Classification (NCBI taxonomy): domain Eukaryota; kingdom Viridiplantae; phylum Streptophyta; class Magnoliopsida; order Asparagales; family Amaryllidaceae; genus Allium; species Allium fistulosum. The sequence goes on from CM060902.1 coordinate 102,652,988, forward strand.
ATATGGTCAGTGGAAAAACGTGATTTCACAAGCATATCGTCTACATATACTTCCATGGTCTTTCCAATCTGATTGGCGAACATCTGATTGACCAATCGTTGATAAGTAGCACCGGCATTTTTGAGTCCGAATGGCATGACCTTGTAACAATAAAGTCCCAGATTAGTTATGAAGCTGGTATGTTCCTGATCAGGTAAGTGCATGGGTATCTGGTTGTAGCCAGAATACACATCCATGAAGGATAAGAGTTCATGTCCGGCTGTTGAGTCCACAAGGTGATCAATTCTGGGAAGTGGGAAACTGTCTTTAGGACAGGCTTTATTCAGAACAGAGTAATCGACACATGTTCTCCATTTTCCGTTTGATTTTCGGACAAGCATGGGATTCGATACCCATTCGGGATATAGCGCATCTCGAATAAACCCATTCGTTTTAAGCTTTTCTACCTTTTCTTTAAGGGCGGCAGATCTCTCTAGATCCATACCACGCCTTTTCTGTTTGACCGTGATATATCGCGGGTCAATATTCAAGGTGTGGCTCGCGATGTCCAGCGAGATCCCTCACATGTCAGAGTGTGTCTAGGCAAACACGTCGAGGTTTGCCCGGAGAAATTCAACGAATTCCTCTTGCATTTGTTGGCTTAACTGAGACCCAATCTTTAACATTCTAGAATCAGCGTTGTCATCGATCGGAGCATCGATCGTCAGTTCAGCCGGGGAAGCTTGACTATCTTTACTTTAACCTTCATTTTCATTATCTCTCGGATCAAGATCTCTTTGGAATTGGTTGGGGTGCCTAGGCCTGGGCCCAGGCACCAATTGTCAATTATCAGCGAAACAGACGTAGAGAGATTCCTCCATGCCCTTTCCTTTCTCCCTTCGCTGCGCGTCTCACAGCTCAGCAACATAACAGGCTCTCCCAGCAGCCTGATCTCCTTGAATGACTCCCATTCCATGATCAGTGGGAAACTTCAGAGTCAAACACCACGGGGCAATAGATGCCCTGAATTTAGCAAGGGCCGGTCGACCCAAGAAAGCATTGTAAGGGTAGTCTATGTCCAACACAACGAACTGCAATATCCGGACTCTCCGTCGTTCTCGAACCCCCAACTCCACTGGTAGTTCCACTACTCTAGTGGGTATGGTAGCGCTTCCGTTGAAACCATGGATTTGGGACTGACAAGGTTTCAAATCTTTGGCTTCCATCTTCATTTGGTCGTAAGCTCGTTTAAACAAAATATTCACAGAGCTTCCACTGTCAACTAAGATCCTCTTAATCCAAGCAGGAACTACTTGAGCCGAGTTGACTAATGGATCGATAGTGGGGGCTTCGACTTTATCAGCATCTCTATTTCTGAATACGATGTCATCAGTCATCGTCTTCTGTTGTTTGGCCGAAGCCCCTTCATCAAAACTACTACAACACTCGAAGTCCGCATGCCTAATAGAGCTGGCATACGACTCCATTTCCTTCCATCTTCGGTCTGTTGGATGAAGACCACCACAAACAGTGTTTATCACTAACCTCCCGCCGGCACGAGCGGGTTCCTCCTGCCTTTCCTGGTTTGGTGCACGATTTTGATTCGATGGGCCCGCACCCCCTGACTGCGGCGCCCGCACAAACTGATCCAACTTGCGTTCACGTATCAGCTTTTCAATGAGATCTTGTAAATGACGACACTCATTTGTATTATGGCCATAACTTTCATGGAATCTACAAAACTTCCCTGTTTGGATTTGTCTTTCCGTTGACGGCTTTGGAGCGGGTTTCTTGTATTGCATGGTATTGTAGGTCTGCAAATACACATTTTCCAGCAACGTATTCAATGGAGTATAATTGTCAAACATGGGAGCTCTTCGTCGTGGACCACGATTTTGATCTCGTTTTTTCCCTTGATTTTCACTGTCCCTCTGCTGGTTTTGTTTGTTTTGTATATTCAACTGAACTTTTCTAGAACTCTCCCCGGATTGTTTAACTGCGATGTTACTCTAAATTCCTTCTATGCTGGGCCCTGCGTCATCCTGCTTCCTAGACTATTTCGCATCCTCCCTCCTCAAGAATTGGGCTGCCTTGGAATAGAAACAGTCCAATGACGCAGGCGGCTTCCCAGCTAACCAATTTCCGAATTCGGAATCAGGATCAATCCCCTTAGTTAATGCCATCAAGATAGAGTTGTCATTGGGATTGCTTATTTCTGCACACGCAGCATGAAATCGCTCCAAGTAACGTCTGAGTGTCTCTCCGGGAGCTTGAGTGACATTAGATAGAGTATTAACATCTTTAGGTCTCGCTACATGCATACAGAACTATTCCACAAACTTGGTGGCCATCTGGTCGAAGTTAGAAATGGATCGTGGCGGCAAATGAGTAAACCACATAGTAGCAATGCCCCCTAAGGAAATGGGGAAACTACGGCACTTAACTGCATCATCAGCTCTCGCAGCATTCATTAGCCATTCATACTTCAGGATGTGTTGATTGGGATTAGAATTTCCTTCATAGACTGGCAAAGTTGGCATCCTGAAGCGCCGAGGTGGTTCATCATATAATATGTCATCAGTGAAAGGGGTATGACTCCGGGAAATCCCCCAATCGTCATTAGTAAGACCCTGACTTTCACGGATCATCTGACGAATCATCGTCGGTATATCCGGCATTTGGATATTTGGAGCATGCTATGCTAAGGTGTGGTCGGGTTCCACAATGCGAGGCTGGACCGGGCGCGGTCGACGGTCCATGTCTCGCCTCTTTGGTTCAAGATTTTTAGGAACATAAGGTTCTGGAGTGTGCTCTCGTCGGCGACGAAGTGGATCCGCTTGATTTCTAGCATCAACTCCTTGTTCGGTAGTGGTGGTGGTAGCGAGGTTGCCTGTGACATGGTAAGGAGCAGCACCCCCTCGGGAGGATGGTCCGGTCTGATGACTGGTGGATGGTCCAATCCTGGTTTGTCCAAGATTTAGGGCAGGTTGATGTCCTGTGGCCTTGGTGTAGCTTACGTCTAATCGTGGGCATGTAGATTGGTGATGATCATCAGAAGAGGCTGAGCTCTCGGTGGAAGAGTAGGAAGCTTGATCTCTCCTGGATCTCCTTCGCCGCTGACGCTGCAGCTGGTTGGTCAGTTCCGTGTTAGCACGGAGTTGCTGAGTAAGTTGCTGACGGCTCTGAGTTAGCTCTTGCATAAGCATTTGCAATTATTCCCTGGTAACAGGTCCAGTCGGATCCGATGGTCCGGCAGCATTCTGTTTGGATGGAGGCAGTTGTACGGGATTCTATCTATCTCGTCCTTCCTGATCAGTAGCTGTGGAAGCAGTTCGTGTGCTCACCATGATGAATTGACGAAGTCCTTTCCAAGATCTGATGCAAATCTGAATAGAATGGAAGGGCCTTAAGGCTTGAGATCTGGATCTTCTTCTTGGATTTATGCAATCCGGTATCGATAGCAGATCCAAAAAGCAGGAGAAAAATTTGGTTTTTCTCGGTGAAAGCACCAAAGTGTTTGTACAAAAATTGGGCACAACACTCTTCGGAAGAGTTTGAAGGGATAAAAATGAAGAAATTAAATGGAAAAGGAGGATTATCTAACAAACACTTCAAAAACAAATGATAGAAGTGCGCAGAAACACAGGAATTTAGAGTGGTTCGGCATATTGCCTACGTCCACTATGAAATTGATGACTTTATTGATGTTTCTTTGATGGTTACAACTGATTTCAGCAGATAATAACAGATTACAATGGATTACAGTAGTGAAATTCGAGTATAGCAGCAGCCTTGAAGTGCAAAGGTGTTTCCGGCAGAGTATGGACGTCAAAGAGCCAAAAGATCCTTCTTCTGTAGGCCCTGGGGCTCAATTTATAGGCGTAGGAGGCTGATATTTCGCTCAGATCTCAGGTGACTTCTTCTGGCACGTGGGTGGGCCCACGCGACCGATCCCATGAAGTATCGACTTGATCCGTGATCGATACGAACATAATTCGTGTCGATCTAGATTTTGTCCAATGGAGTCGAAACTTGGTGTGAACATTCTTTAGCTTGTATGAAAGGAAGGAGAAAATGGGTTTCAGGAGAGGATCGATACGAGAGAACTGACGCTTCCGAAGAGTGTTGTGCCCAATTTTGGTACAAACAGGTAATGGAGATAAAAGTTTCCACGTTGTTTGACTAAATTACCATTTTTATCAAAACGAACTTCTCCAACATAAATAACTTTATCGTCTTCGTCCGTTTGCGCTTCTTCTTCTTCTTCGTCATTTTCTTCTTCTAATGGATTGTGAATATGAATATTAGAGGAGTCATCTTCAATCACGATCGGATCTGCATGATTATCCATTAGAAATTTTTGCAAATTTCTAAGGGTCTTGCATTGTTTCTCTTGTTCCTTAGCCATCTTTATTTGCATGACTTGCAACTCAGTCATCATTTGCAGAGAGTCCTTCAAAGTTTCCTCTATCTTCAAGACTCGGGCCAGTGTAGTTCATTGAAATGGACCAATATTAGGAGAAGGGAAAGAAAAGGTCGCATTTTGTTTTGATTTGGAAGAGGAGGCCATTATTTTATGTTTTTAGAAGTTTATTACAGAGAGAAATGAAGTGGAAGACAGAAGAATTCGAATTATAGAGAATATATTACACCAAACTAATTTTAGAGGGAATATCAAAATTCCAATTTTTACCATTGTATGTCGACATGGGGGGCGGGGGTGTCAATATCCTTAAGAAAATTTTGGACAATTTTATTTTTCTTTATTTATTTAAGTATAAATGTTACTATATCTATATTCTATATCTCAGTTATAGAGCAAATGCCTAGTTCTCTTCTAAATTTAGTAAAGGTTTATTGATTCAAAGGTTTGGTCAGAATATCAGCTATTTGATTCTCGGTATTGATAAATTCAAGAGAAATAATCTCTTTACTTATATTATCTCTGAGAAAATGATGTCTGATATCAATATGTTTGGTCCTAGCATGGTGAGTAGGATTTTTGGACAAATTTATTGCGCTTGTATTGTCACAATAAATTGGAGATTTAGAAATATTTAACCCAAAATCCTTTAGGGTCTGTTGCATATAGATAACTTGAGAACAAGCCAAAGCAACAGAGATATATTCTGATTCAGTTATTAATAGAGAGACAGTATTTTGCTTTTTATTAAACTAGAAGACCAGAGAATGTCCTAGAAAGTGACAAGTTCCACTTGTACTTTTTCGGTCTGATTTACAACCGGCATAGTCAGTATCACAATATAAAATTAAATCAAATGAATCATTTTTAGGGTAAAATAGGCCATAGTCTAAAGTGTATTTAACATATCTTAAGATACGTTTAACAGCTTTTAAATGGGTCTCTTTAAGTTGATATTGGTATCTTGCACAAAGACATTATGCATGATATCAAGCCTACTCGTAGTTATATAGGTAGTGATCCAACCATTCCCCTACATAGTTTTTGATCAACATCTTTTGACATGTCTTCTTTATTTAAGGCTACATTAGTTGCCATGGGAGTGGGTTTTCCACTCGCAGTAGTCATACCAAATTTACTAATAAGATCCCTAGCATACTTTTCTTGACTAATGAAAATACCACTATTTAATTGTTTTATTTGCAATCCTAAAAAGAATGTAAGTTCACCCATATGACTCATCTCAAACTCTTTTGTCATTATTTCAGAGAACTCTTTGTTCATTTCATTGTTTGTTGATCCAAAAATTATATCATCTACATATGTCTGTACTAATTGAATATCATGTTTGTTTCTAAAAGAGTATTATCTACTTTACCAATGTAACAACCCTGGTTTTGGAGATTACGTGTTAATATTAAATTATAACAGTATAATTTAATATTGTAAATTAAAATAAAATTGGAAATTTGAGTTGTTTATTCGGAATAAACAATGAATTTTGAAAATAAAATGAGAAAAATAAAGTTTGGAACTTTATTTTATTTATTTGGGTTAATAATGATTGGAAAATTGGTTTTATTTGGAGAAAATGCAATAATTGTATTCATTATTGCCAATTACTTCTTTTAATAATTTTTAAAAAGAAGTATGAGATTTTTAAAAGTTGTTTATTTAATAAAAAGGTGAAATTTGGTTTAAAATTAAGTTTTGATTATAAAAATAAGGTTTGGATGATTTATTGCATTTTTTTCTATGCAAGAAAATATTTTTTATAAAATTATTAGAGATAAAAATGGTGATTTAAGCATTTATTTGTGTAAATTGGGTTATTTGTTTAAATAAGGGTTTTTATTAATAAAAATGTTTTAAAATTTAAAATAATCTTTTTATATGATGGAAAATATTTTATTTTATCATGTAGATGTATTTGTATGATTTATTATAGAGAAAACTTGAAGAATGTGTTGTTTTGTTTTAATAACATTAGTGTATGCATTTTTTTTAAGTGTTGAATAAATTAACCTAGGATAAATTAATTCTCTTTATTACTTGGGTCCAAAGCCCATTAGCCAGCTAAAGTCATAAATAAGAAAGGAGGAAGTAACCTGTACGTATTTTATTTTCTTCTTCCTTCTAAGAAATCAGAAAAGAAACCATCTCCACCATTTTCTTCAAACCAAGCTTTCAATCCTCAAATTAATTCAAGCAAACTAAGATTTTTATCAATCTAGAGTAAAAAAATTAAAAGGTAATCCTTTCCAAAACTCTTTATCTCATCAAAATCTGAATTTTAGTGGTGATTGTCTGTTAACTGTAAGTTTTCAACTTGCATGTCTCTGTCCAAGGTTTTTACAGGATATTGAAGCCAATTCCTCCTCAAAGCTTCAACCTTTCAGCTACAAATCTGGTATTTGCTCTTCAAAAGCAAGGTGAGTTGAATAGCTCACAATTCTAGCTGAAGCCAATGCTTCAAACTGCTCAAATCTGTGAAAAATTTGCTCTTTAATTTGTTTTTACTTTCAATTTTGTTTCTGTGTCAAAACCTTCTCTGGTTGGTACTTTGCATGCTAATATCTTTCAATTCCGACAATGAAATGCTGCCAGATTTTCTGTTGATGATAGTTCAGATGTGTAGTATATGCTTGCAAAATTCCTTTGCAAAATATTGTCTTTTGATAGCTGAAAAATGAACCTGAAAATCAATCCAAGGCAAGAATTCAACCTGAGAAAATTCCTGTAACCAAGGTCGACAGGCATGTCGACCAGGCACCCATCTAGGTCGACCGTGCGGTCGACTTAGGGGCTTGAATGGTCGACCAGCATGTCGACCTTCTGGTTGACCTGATGAGCCCATTTTGCCTTGTGATTTCCTATGCTTTGTGCTGCTTATTTCAATCCCTTTTACTTGTTCTCTTTGCCTGCTTGGTGATATTTCTGATTGTGTTTGAAGGCTATGATGTTTATCAATGGGCTAGGCAAATTTTGAAATTAAAATTTGAATTGATTTTGAGTTGAGTTTGAATTGAATTTGAATTGAATTTGAGTTATCGATTTTGAGGTATTTTCTTTGTTTTTCATGGTTTTCGAGCACGGTTTTCTCCAAACGATTTTGAAATAATTTTTAAAATAAATCGACATTTTAAATAATTATTATATAATATTTTTAATGTATTTTTGGAGCTATACAATCTATTTATTTTCTATAATAAGGGAATCTTAAAATATTGATATCGAAATTGATTTCGGGAAAATGGTTTTAAAAGTTTGTTTTCTCAAGTAAATCATTTTATATATATATTACACGTTTTTGCACTATTCGAACGAATGAGAAGGAGAATTAAATAGTTTGGTAAAACACGTGGTATGGGACACGTGCGTTTATCTTATTGGTTAATTCTCAACCGTCCATTTGATTGTTTTGATCTTCGGGTCGAGTTTACCGATGAGATGAGGTAAACTTTTTACTGTTTTGAGTGTGAAATTTACTAGCGTTTAGTAAACCGTTTAGTACGAATGTGTGGTATGGGACACACGTTAACACTTCGGGTTCCTATCCGAGAGTTTGTGACACATTTGTCTAACAGACGTATTTGCCAGTACGGGACCTTCGGGTCATTTGTCCTTCGGGATGTTTGTCTAAGAGATGTTTGTCATTGCAACGTATTTGTCCTTAGAGATGTTGTCCTTTAGGATGTTTGTCTAAGAGATGTATTTATTTGTCCTTCGGGACGTTTTTCTAAGAGACGTGGCACCTTATTTTGGGAGAACAGTACTTGGCGAGCTTTGGCCAAAAGCACATGCTATATCTTTGAAATGATTTCTTTGACTATTTTCCCTAGTGTATCACACCTTTCCAGAATTGGTCCTTTGAACCATTCGATATATATATGTGGCGATTACCTTTCGAGAATTTGAACTCTTAGGAGTTCTATCTTTGAGATTTGAGTTGCCTACATTGGTGTTATTTGAGATTTGCCTTTTGGTGTTATTATTGAGATTTTCCCATTGGCGTTATTACATGAGATTTGCCTTGAAATGACCCTCCTATTTCCACCCTAATTTCATAAGGATTTTTTTTTTGCTAAGAGATGATATATAGATATATCATTCATTACAAATATATTTTCCAAGGTCATTTTCCTTTTTTCCAATAAACAAAATATATCCAGGATCAAAATAACTTACCAATATAAATATATCAGTGTATATCTAATAACATACACATACATATGAAGATGTATGTGTTCTTCTTGTTTAAATTCAGAGTATATACTTTATTTTTTTGTATAAGAACATTCTGTTTGATTTAGATTTTTAGCAATTAAGATAAATTATTGTATTCAGATTTTTGGCCATAAAATCCACTAGAATCATGTACTTTAGTCTGTCATTAGGATTAAGAAATGATCAAGTAATAATCAGTGGTAAACAAGCTTTTAATATAGATGGTTGTGTTAAAGTCTGGATAGTATCAAATTCAGTATAAAAGAAAGTGGATCCTAAGTGAACACAAGCAACATCTAGGCGTAATGGAAACGCGCCTAACTTATACATGAAAGGTCACGAGTTCGAGTGCTATGCTGGTCAGTTCAAACACAATTTTTGTAATTTTTGTTTTTCCTCTTTTTTTTTTCTGTATGGTTTGAAATCTGATACCTACCTATCTTTGTACATATATATCTAATGTTTGCCTATAACCTATCATACAAAACAATTCTTCTTACTTTACCATTTTTGTATCCCATTCCTACAACTGATCTAGGAATTATAATCATATTTTTGCCCAATTATCAACATGTACACAGGTATACATGTACATGTCAATATCTTTGCTCAGTTTCCAGAAAACTGAGTGAAACAATTGCTAAATGTACCAAGCTTTGAAATGCATCTTTATTTTCAAGATACAGTCTATCATGATCAACCAATACTTCATTTAGTTGAAGCTGGTTAACCCATGAGTCCTGTATATGCTACACACTAGTTCAAAACAATGGAGATACCTTTCATTGCATTCTGTCTGAAGTTTTTAGAAAAACATTTTACTTTTCTCAATACAATTCAGAAATGAATTCAAACTTATTTACAAAGCATTTCAGTAAAAAGATAATAAAATCTTTTTAAGTTTACTTCTTGTTAAATCCAGATTTTTTTCTAAAACTCAGTGCTCTGTTATGTCTCAAGATTAGCTAATACATATATATAAATTATGCAAAACACTAGCTCACATAATTGTGTATTTCTTACCAGATTTTTATAGTTGATACTTGAGCATATTTCTCTTGTTTATGTTTCAGACCCTACTTCAAAACAAATCAAACCTTAACACACAACAATTTCAACAGACCAACAAATTTAATCTGACTCTTTACAGAATATAAGGGCAACATGATCACTATCCATAAGATATTTAATACATGACTGGAAATCTTAGAAACATAAAATTTTTCCTGAATACATGCAGATATAATCAATTTAAGCTCTTATTGAAACTAGCTAGCATGTTCATTCACTCCTCCATAATAGCCATAACTTCATTTTACTTAGTGCCTGGGTTACCTGAAAGAGCATGAGTAGCTGCCTCATTTTAAAATGAGACACCCCAGATGCCATGAGCAAACAAGGGTCAGATCTATGATCTGGTATGAGTAACATCAATTCATTCATGATATTAAGCAATAGAGAATATAAGGGTACTAACTTGTTATTTAAGCAAATTTCTGCTATCAATTACTTTTACATAGTATAATTAAGTTGATTCAGGTATGATATATTCATCTATCATTCCTTCACTTGCATACATAATCATACAAACATAATTATCTACTGGCAACAATTTCATTCACTGGAATCATCTTGGTTCCATACCATTCAACCTAAGAAATATCCACATTCCTATTTCTTCATTTACAGGTTGTAATATTCAATTTAAATCCCTGCCTCATCTGCTATTAAGGAATCACTGGGACACATTGCAATGATCTAATTCACATCATTGCACAAAGATCTCAGGGCTTAAACAAACCATGTGCCAACTTGCATACTTCAAATATGACAAGCATTCCAGCAGTCTTCTTGGCCTTCCCTTCCCTAGTTTATTTACTAGTGTATTGTCTTAAGTTCTATCATCAAATATGCTAAGTGAACATGTCACTGCAAACATGGAAACATCCATAATTTTTTTCCTAGCATAATTCTCCCCAGAAATAAGCAGACAGTTATTTCCTAAATGGGGTCAATATGTCTTGATCTTAGTAAAATATAAGAACATTTTCAACTGTAAAAGAGACATGGCATGTTATATTGATCTGCAAGCCTTTATGATTGATTCAGATTCAAGATCTGGTTCAATCATAATTTTAGCTTGTGGGTTTTTTTTCTTTTTTTTTTTGATTTGATTAAGGGCTCAGCACTTAGAAAATTTCTATTGCACCCTTAACGTTTTTCTTTTCAAGCCTCAGCACTTATACCAAGTATAATGCAGCTCCAATCATTTTCATAAAGTTTTCATGCCATAGATCTATAACAGCTGAGAGTATTCTCTATATAATTATTAAGATCCTAAACTTTAACATTTATGAGTATAAATAAAACAGTATGACACTCATCCAAAAGCAAATGTCTCAACCAATCAAAGATCATCAAAATCATCCATATTAAATCATATCAGATTTAAAATAAGACATCCAAAAAGCATTGATGAAATCATATACATCAAAACCAAAAATACATAAATGGCAATATAAAAGTGGCTGCCTCAACTCAGGTCTTAATGCCATGAACTCAGTGAGATTACTCACCTAAATGTTTCTTCTTATTAATCCAGAAAATTCTTGTTTGAGTGTTTTCTCCTTCCTTTCAATATTTTCTTCTTTTCTTATTTTTGTGCAGCCCGGGGTAAAGACAATTCTACTGCCTATTTATATGCATTTTTCCTCTAGGGTTTTGTTGAAACAGAATTCCATTTCTGCCCTGGCTATCATCATGCATTTTTCATTCATAATACCCCGGCCATATTAACCAATTTAAAGGCTGCATTTTCTTTCTTTTACTTTTCAGAAAATGGCCACTCACCTAGTCATATTAAAAGTGTGACTATCCTATTTTATATTTTAATTATTTCTGAAAATCCCCTTTGCTATTTTTGCCTATACAAGCTTATTACTTGTATCACATTTCATGTCATTTTAATGTCATAGTTTTACTTGCTTATATATATATATACTTTTCAGTGCTTAAAAATATATATATATTTGTACACATATCTTATCTAGGCTTATTTAACTTCTCTTTAATTTCAGAAGCATATGCACCTATATGTATACAGGTTTACAAATATACATAATTTTTTTTTTCTTCTGGGTTTTAAATAAAATTTGTTTACTGATTTAAAGTAAAACTTACTTTTCTTATTTTCTAAGATGATCCATATAATTCCAGGAATCAAATATCCATGTTGCAAAATCATGTCTGTATTGCTTTTTAATTCTTGTTTTAAATCCAAGAAATCTGGAGTTCTTCCTTGTGCCATTTCAGTGTGCACGTGCACACATATACTTGCACACTATTTATTCCATAAATTTCACCATATTTAAATCTAAATATTTTAAAAATTAAATCATTTTTCAAAAATGATTTTTCACAAAATTTTGGGGTATTACATTCACCCCTCCTTTTAGGAATTGTGTCCTCACAATTTTTCTAACATTTATAACAAGCATCATTCTCTTTTCTGAAAACTTATCAAACATATGCATAAGCAAACAAATTCAACCATATCAACCATGCATAACAAATTTTTCTAGAAAAAAAAAATTACCTTTTAATTTACAAAAAGCTTAGGATAGTACCTTCTAATCTTATCCTCTAACTCCCATGTGCAGTCATTAGGATCACTACTCCACTGGATCTTAACTAGTTTCAAAGTTTTGCTCCTTAATTTCTTTTCTTCCTTGGCTATAATCCCCACTGGTTCTTTTTCATAAACCAAGTCAGGGTTTATTTGAATTTTGGTAGGCTCTTCCAAAATGTCTTCTTTATCATGTACCCATTTTCTAAGTTGGGACACATGAAAAACATTATGCATTGCTTTCATTTCCTCTGGTAGTTCTAATTTGTAAGCCAATGAACCAATTCTTTCCAGAATTTTATAGGGTCCAACATACCTTGGTGTAAGCTTACCTTGCTTGCCAAACCTCATGACTTTCTTCATAGGTGAAATCTTGATGAAAACAAAGTCTCCCACTTCATATTCCACTTGCTTTCTCTTCCTATCTGCAAATTTCTTTTGCCTATCTTGAGCTGCTGCTATTCTTTTTCTTATTAACCCAATTTTCTCTGTAGTTTCTTTAACATATTCAGGTCCAAGAATAGCCCTTTCTCCAGCCTCTACCCAGCATATAGGTGATAAACATGGCTTGCCATATAAGGCTTCAAATGGTGCCATCCCTATGGTGCTTGGGTAACTGTTATTGTATGTGAATTCAGCTAAATGGAGGTGGTCTTCCCAGTTGCCTCCAAAGTCCAGTGTACATGCTCTCAACAAATCCTCTAAGACTTTGTTCACCACCTCAGTTTGACCATCTGATTGTGGATGGTAGGCAGTGCTTAAGCACAATTCACTCCCCAAAGCCTCTTGAAAACTTTTCCAAAACCTTGAGGTGAAGATGGTATCCCTATCACTCACAATGGTTTGGGGTATGCCATGCAACCTTACTACCTCTTTCATGAATATTTGAGCCAATTTTGGAGCATTTCTTTCTGTTTTAACTGGGATAAAATGTGCTACTTTAGTTAGCCTATCCACTATCACCCATATACTTGTGTTTCCCTTCTTAGATCTAGGCAGACCATCTATGAAATCCATAGATATATCCTCCCACTTCCACTGTGGTATGCTAAGGGGTTGCAATAGTCCTGATGGCCTTTGTGTCTCTGCCTTGACTTGTTGGCAAGTCATGCACCTTGCAACATATCTGGCCACATCTGACTTCATCCCCTTCCACCAAAGATTTCTTTTCAAATTTTGATACATCTTGGTGCTACCTGGGTGTATGGAGTATTTACTCCTATGGTACTCATTTAATATTTCCTCTTTCAATTCTATATTTTCTGGAACACATATCCTATTTTTATTCCTCAAATAACCATTTTTGTCAACTCGATAATTTATTACTTCCTCCCCTCTTGATATGAGCATTTTCTTTTCCATTATGTTTAGGTCTTGTTCCTGCATTTTCCCAATCTTAAGAAGTAAATCTGATTGCAGAGATATCATACTTAACTTCCCTTTACCTTCACCTTCTTCAATGGGCATCATTTGTTCCTCACTGTTTTCCTCAATTTCCAAATCAGTAAGTATAGACAAATCCCTAAACTCTTCCATCATCAACATGGCTACTTTGGCATGTTGTCTACTCAAGGCATCTGCAACTTTATTTGCCTTGCCTGGTGTATATAGTATATCCAGATCATAGGCAGCTAGGAACTCTACCCATCTATGTTGCCTCATGTTCAAATCTTTTTGTGAGAATAAATATTTCAGTGCCTTATGATCAGTGTACAAAATGAATTTGGCACCTAACAAATAATGTCTCCAAAGTTTCAAAGCATACACAACTGCTGCTAATTCAAGATCATGGGTTGCATACCTGGTTTCATGTGGCTTTAATTGTCTAGATGCATAGGCTACCACCTGGTCTTGCTGCATCAACACAGCCCCTAACCCAGAGCCACTTGCATCAGTGTACACAACCAAATTTTCATTTCCTTCTGGCACTCTCAATACTGGTGCATTAATCAGGGCTTCTTTTATTTTGATAAAAGCTTGCTCACATTTTTCTGTCCATACAAAGGCTTGGTTCTTTCTAGTTAAATTGGTAAGTGGTGATGATATTTTTGAGAAATCTTTTATGAATCTCCTATAATATCTTGCCATCCCCATAAATGATCTAATCTCACTGATGGTGCTAGGCCTTTTCCATGCTTGGATTGCCACTACCTTGTTAGGGTTTACTGATATTCCTTTGGCAGAGATAACATGCCCAAGGAAATGCACTTCTTCTTTCCAAAATGCACATTTTGAAAATTTTGCCTTTAAATCATTTTCCCTTAGCCTTGACAAAACTAAATGCAAATGATTTTTATGCTCTTCCACTGTCTTGGAATAAATCAAAATGTCATCAATAAAAATCAGTACAAACTTGTCTAAATAATCTCTAAATATTCTATTCATCAAATCAACAAAATATGAAGGAGCATTTGTCAAACCAAATGGCATAACCAAAAATTCATATAAGCCATATCTTGTGTTAAATGCAGTATACTTAACACTTGAGTCTTCAACCTTCATTTGATGGAATCCTGATGCTAAGTCTAATCTAGAAAATATTTTAGCTTCACTGAGTTGGTCAAAGAGATCATCTATTCTAGGCAATGGGTATTTATTCTTGATGGTTACTTTATTTAGTTCCCTGTAATCTATGCACATTCTCAAGGTACCATCATGTTTTCTTACAAACACTACTGGAGAACCCCAGCAGGAATTGCTTGGCCTTATAAATCCCTTGCCTTCTAATTCTTCCAACTGATTTTTCAATTCTTTCAGTTCACTTGGCCCCATCCTATAGGGTTTCTTGATTATTGGACTTGCTCCTGGAATGAGATTAATTTGGAACTCAACTGGTCTGTGGTGTGGAACACCCTTAACTTCCCCAAACACATCCAAGTATTCATTAACTATGGGAATTTCTTCAATGGTTAGTTCACTCAGATCTTTTTCTAAGTCAACTAAATGATACAATTTCCCTTCCTTAGCTATTTCACATAGAACTGTGATTCTCTGGCCTCTAGAATTTTGCAATGATATGGTGGATGAGTCTAAATTAATTATGGCTTTAAATTGCCTTAACCAATCTACCCCCAATATAACTCCTATATTTGGGTAATTTAAAACATATAAATTGGAAATAAAAATATTTCCTCCTATGTTTAACTCCACATCCACACAATTCATGTTCAAAACATTAGAACTCCCTAGGGGACTTTGTACAAGCAATGGGGTTTCAACCAATATGCAGTTTAATTTTAACACTTTAACTAATTCATAGGAAATCAAAGAGTGTGTTGCCCCAGTATCATATACTACTGGTATGGGTATGGCACAAATGAGTAATGTACCTTCCACTTGGCCATGATATTTAGCATCAATTTTCACTGCAGATTTGCCTTTTCCTTCCAAAGTTGCCAATTTCCCTTGCTGTTTATTCTCAGGACAGTTCCTCTTCATATGCCCCTCTTTCCCACATAGGTAGCATTTGAAGGCTCCTCCTTTTAACTCTGGGCACCTTGGTTTGATGTGTCCTTCTTTTCCACAATGATGGCAAACCAATTTCTTCTTAGTATCATTGGCTTTTGCGTCTTTACTCTTCCTGTTGTCTGCCTCCTCCTTCTTTTTATCATAAGGGTGATATCTTCCCTTATCCTTCTTGTTGTTGCTCTTAAAATTCCTATATTTCTCTCTTTCTTTGTCATGTTGTTCCAGTTTCAAAGCCAGATCAATTACTTGATCAAATGTTCTATCTGCATATGGTAGCATAGCTCTGCTAAGTCCTGGGTTCAGTCCTTTTATATACCTATCATTTTTGGATGCTTCATCTGCCACTAGCATTGCTCCATAGTTGGATAGCCCCTCAAACTTTTGAGTGTATTCAGTGACATTCAAAGTTCCCTGCCTAAGTTTGATAAATTCTTCAAGCAAAATGGTCTTGGCTGATGCTGGTACAAATCTTGCCTCCAACATCTCCTTGAACTGATTCCAAGTAATTTCATTTTCATTTCTTCCAGCTATGATCACCTCCCACCAGCTTAAAGCTACCCCTTTCAGTTGTCTAGAAGCTACTTGCCTCTTCCTTTGGTCATCCAACTGCATGTCATTGAAAATCCTATCAAGTGTTCTCAACCATGCTTGAATTTCCATCACACTCTCAGTTCCTTCAAAACTCTTGCCTCCCAAATTGGAATAAGTCTTCAGTAGTTTTGAAAGCTCTTCATGTGGGTTCTCAGGCCTATGCCCAATTCCATCTCTTAAAACCCTCACAAATTCTTGCATATCAAGCATTTGAGGTGCACTGGGTCCTGCATTGTGATGAGATCCTCTTCCTACCATGGTCTGCTAACTAAATTCTAGGTAAATGGTATTAGTATATTATGAGTACTTCTATGATTTCTAATTTCTTATCTAAATTATTTCATCCAAAACAAACAGACATTATACATTTCTATAATACTTAACAATCAATGCAACCAAGTGCTCTGATACCAAACTGAAATGACCCTCCTATTTCCACCCTAATTTCATAAGGATTTTTTTTTTGCTAAGAGATGATATATAGATATATCATTCATTACAAATATATTTTCCAAGGTCATTTTCCTTTTTTCCAATAAACAAAATATATCCAGGATCAAAATAACTTACCAATATAAATATATCAGTGTATATCTAATAACATACACATACATATGAAGATGTATGTGTTCTTCTTGTTTAAATTCAGAGTATATACTTTATTTTTTTGTATAAGAACATTCTGTTTGATTTAGATTTTTAGCAATTCAGATAAATTATTGTATTCAGATTTTTGGCCATAAAATCCACTAGAATCATGTACTTTAGTCTGTCATTAGGATTAAGAAATGATCAAGTAATAATCAGTGGTAAACAAGCTTTTAATATAGATGGTTGTGTTAAAGTCTGGATAGTATCAAATTCAGTATAAAAGAAAGTGGATCCTAAGTGAACACAAGCAACATCTAGGCGTAATGGAAACGCGCCTAACTTATACATGAAAGGTCACAAGTTCGAGTGCTATGCTGGTCGGTTCAAACACAATTTTTGTAATTTTTGTTTTTCCTCTTCTTTTTTTTTCTGTATGGTTTGAAATCTGATACCTACCTATCTTTGTACATATATATCTAATGTTTGCCTATAACCTATCATACAAAACAATTCTTCTTACTTTACCATTTTTGTATCCCATTCCTACAACTGATCTAGGAATTATAATCATATTTTTGCCCAATTATCAACATGTACATAGGTATACATGTACATGTCAATATCTTTGCTCAGTTTCCAGAAAACTGAGTGAAACAATTGCTAAATGTACCAAGCTTTGAAATGCATCTTTATTTTCAAGATACAGTCTATCATGATCAACCAATACTTCATTTAGTTGAAGCTGGTTAACCCATGAGTCCTGTATATGCTACACACTAGTTCAAAACAATGGAGATACCTTTCATTGCATTCTGTCTGAAGTTTTTAGAAAAACATTTTACTTTTCTCAATACAATTCAGAAATGAATTCAAACTTATTTACAAAGCATTTCAGTAAAAAGATAATAAAATCTTTTTAAGTTTACTTCTTGTTAAATCCAGATTTTGTTCTAAAACTCAGTGCTCTGTTATGTCTCAAGATTAGCTAATACATATATATAAATTATGCAAAACAGTAGCTCACATAATTGTGTATTTCTTACCAGATTTTTATAGTTGATACTTGAGCATATTTCTCTTGTTTATGTTTCAGACCCTACTTCAAAACAAATCAAACCTTAACACACAACAATTTCAACAGACCAACAAATTTAATCTGACTCTTTACAGAATATAAGGGCAACATGATCACTATCCATAAGATATTTAATACATGACTGGAAATCTTAGAAACATAAAATTTTTCCTGAATACATGCAGATATAATCAATTTAAGCTCTTATTGAAACTAGCTAGCATGTTCATTCACTCCTCCATAATAGCCATAACTTCATTTTACTTAGTGCCTGGGTTACCTGAAAGAGCATGAGTGGCTGCCTCATTTTAAAATGAGACACCCCAGATGCCATGAGCAAACAAGGGTCAGATCTATGATCTGGTATGAGTAACATCAATTCATTCATGATATTAAGCAATAGAGAATATAAGAGTACTAACTTGTTATTTAAGCAAATTTCTGCTATCAATTACTTTAACATAGTATAATTAAGTTGATTCAGGTATGATATATTCATCTATCATTCCTTCACTTGCATACATAATCATACAAACATAATTATCTACTGGCAACAATTTCATTCACTGGAATCATCTTGGTTCCATACCATTCAACCTAAGAAATATCCACATTCCTATTTCTTCATTTACAGGTTGTAATATTCAATTTAAATCCCTGCCTCATCTGCTATTAAGGAATCACTGGGACACATTGCAATGATCTAATTCACATCATTGCACAAAGATCTCAGGGCTTAAACAAACCATGTGCCAACTTGCATACTTCAAATATGACAAGCATTCCAGCAGTCTTCTTGGCCTTCCCTTCCCTAGTTTATTTACTAGTGTATTGTCTTAAGTTCTATCATCAATTATGCTAAGTGAACATGTCACTGCAAACATGGAAACATCCATAATTTTTTTCCTAGCATAATTCTCCCCAGAAATAAGCAGACAGTTATTTCCTAAATGGGGTCAATATGTCTTGATCTTAGTAAAATATAAGAACATTTTCAACTGTAAAAGAGACATGGCATATTATATTGATCTGCAAGCCTTTATGATTGATTCAGATTCAAGATCTGGTTCAATCATAATTTTAGCTTGTGGGTTTTTTTTTCTTTTTTTTTGATTTGATTAAGGGCTCAGCACTTAGAAAATTTCTATTGCACCCTTAACATTTTTCTTTTCAAGCCTCAGCACTTATACCAAGTATAATGCAGCTCCAATCATTTTCATAAAGTTTCCATGCCATAGATCTATAACAGCTGAGAGTATTCTCTATATAATTATTAAGATCCTAAACTTTAACATTTATGAGTATAAATAAAACAGTATGACACTCATCCAAAAGCAAATGTCTCAACCAATCAAAGATCATCAAAATCATCCATATTAAATCATATCAGATTTAAAATAAGACATCCAAAAAGCATTGATGAAATCATATACATCAAAACCAAAAATACATAAATGGCAATATAAAAGTGGCTGCCTCAACTCAGGTCTTAATGCCATGAACTCAGTGAGATTACTCACCTAAATGTTTCTTCTTATTAATCCAGAAAATTCTTGTTTGAGTGTTTTCTCCTTCCTTTCAATATTTTCTTCTTTTCTTATTTTTGTGCAGCCCGGGGTAAAGACAATTCTACTGCCTATTTATATGCATTTTTCCTCTAGGGTTTTGTTGAAACAGAATTCCATTTCTGCCCTGGCTATCATCATGCATTTTTCATTCATAATACCCCGGCCATATTAACCAATTTAAAGGCTGCATTTTCTTTCTTTTACTTTTCAGAAAATGGCCACTCACCTAGTCATATTAAAAGTGTGACTATCCTATTTTATATTTTAATTATTTCTGAAAATCCCCTTTGCTATTTTTGCCTATACAAGCTTATTAACTTGTATCACATTTCATGTCATTTTAATGTCATAGTTTTACTTGCTTATATATATATATATATATATATATACTTTTCAGTGCTTAAAAATATATATATATTTGTACACATATCTTATCTAGGCTTATTTAACTTCTCTTTAATTTCAGAAGCATATGCACCTATATGTATACAGGTTTACAAATATACATAATTTTTTTTTTCTTCTGGGTTTTAAATAAAATTTGTTTACTGATTTAAAGTAAAACTTACTTTTCTTATTTTCTAAGATGATCCATATAATTCCAGGAATCAAATATCCATGTTGCAAAATCATATCTGTATTGCTTTTTAATTCTTGTTTTAAATCCAAGAAATCTGGAGTTCTTCCTTGTGCCATTTCAGTGTGCACGTGCACACATATACTTGCACACTATTTATTCCATAAATTTCACCATATTTAAATCTAAATATTTTAAAAATTAAATCATTTTTCAAAAATGATTTTTCACAAAATTTTGGGGTATTACATGCCTTTTGGCATTTATTTGGGATTATATTCTCCTATGTTGGAGAATTATGTTTGATTGCCTTATGGCGTATTTTAAGATGGTGATTTCTTTGAGATTTCTTTAAGTTTTCCGATATGGCGGGTTTGGGATTTCCCCATTTTAGGAGTTATATTTTCCTTAAACCACTATTAATGACTTGTGATATGCCGATGATATGAGGCTTGCTATCTTTTGAGATTATATGTTGGTGTAAGTGATATCATCCCATCACTTAAAGGAACCATACCATACTTATACTCATGCTTATACTCAGTATTGTTCCTTCTTGTTTAAGAAGCACATTACCCTTACCCTTATGCATCTATTACTGCTTATCCTTATAAACTGATATGTTTAACTAGACTGACCAGTATATTTTATACTCAGGTCAGACCGAGTTGTTTCAGGTTAGATACCTGCTTTCGTACTTTACTTGATGCTTCCGCCTTGGATATCAGCTCATCTCTTTTTGTAGTTTTATAGTCGTTCTTTGTGACTCTGATATGTATTTCTCATTTTGACTCGTGTGTATATTGTGGTTTCATACCACTTATGATGTATTATTTGTATTGTATTGGGGTGTATCAGTATATATTTATATATATATCTGTTTGTTGTTCTGTGATGTGTTATGCATTTAGGTTATTGTATTTTGTTCAGATAGATCCTATAGCCACCTATAGTTTTGTATTAAGCATTTATTGGATATGTCGATCCAGTTGAGAAAGAAAAATAATATAGAGCACTAATCAACGTATTCAATAGATGTTTAAGACAAAGCTATGGATGGTCGCTCCTAACCTGTAACGTCCCAGATTTTCGCGTTCGAAAATCGACATCCATACTTTACATCGTACTCGAATGTCGTAGATTCGAGCGTTCAAATCCGAGTCGCCGGAGCTTATAACACAGTTAAGTAAATAACACAGCGGAAGAAATGAATAATACATTGATATACAATATCTGATACAACAGAATGATACAATGAATATCAATATACATCAGAGATATGATACAACAAATAGCAGCGGAAAAGAAAACGATAACATCAGCAGCGGATAATCTCCATCTTCAAAGCACTAATCCAGAAATAGCTTGAACTCCCAATAACGATACACCAAGATAAGCAAGTGCAGTCTGATCCAAAGACTGAACTAGCTCCAGATAACCTACTAATCTGACTATCTGAAAAACCAAACTCTAGACTGCTCGTGTAGAAAAATTTTGAGCATCCAGAGTTTAGGAAAGAAACAATAAACTCCGGATCAGTCATGGGACTGGTGTGAGCAACAAAAACAGTTTATCTTTAAAACAAATAGCAGAGAATTTTAAAGTCAATTCGCAATGCTTTTGGAAAATGAAACTACCATAAGACCTCCTGCCACACACACAATGCAAACGCAGAATTGGAGGATATTTCTTCTTATGATAGTCAAAGATGCTTACTACGCAAAATCAAATCATTTTTGATATTATTATTAGTGCATAGTGTAGAAATTTTTTTCGAAAGTAGAATATAAATCTTAGCCAGCATAGACATTTCGCACTTATGCCTACTATAGCTACCATGTTCAATAGCAGGTTACCACCACATTCCATGGCAGGTAATACAACTAAAACCGTACAGGGCTCGTATTGTTTTGTTTGGATTTCCAACAAATGGTCATGCTAAGGAACTTCCTATTCCACGAAAGAAACGCCTCTGGCGGGACGTTCCGAGAACCAACTGTTCTCTGCCAAACAAGGCCGGCAACCCCTTTTCCCAAGGGATAAAAGAAACCTCAGATATGCCACCCCCGGTCCTTTGGGACCTTTAACCGAGGTACCTCTAATCCAACATCACACGTCATAAATAAAGTGTGTCCACATGAGTAAGTATCTGGGCTCCATACCATGATACTACCCTTTTCCAGAAGGAATGGTCATACCCTAGGGGAGCTACCCCTGAAAACCTTGCCGCACAATTACTGTTTCGACCATTACCAGGTTGTGAGGCTCGACGAAGTCTCGTCCACAAAGCTACGCTTTTTTAAAAAGCCACGCTTTGGGTCAACAGATGATCAACCTATGATCATAAAGATAAATGATCAAACAAATGATCATATCACAAATGATCAAACACTGATCATCACACAGCAACACTCAGCATGCCACATTACCAAATTGGGATATATCGCTGATAACTTCAACTACATAACCTCTGAGCTCGTATGTCTCAGAGAAGGGTGTTAAGCTAAGAGAATAAATTCTCCGCCACCAAACAGAAATGTATTTGAAAGAAATCGGCTTTATATCTCAAAGTGTAATGTCAGACATGTAACCATACAAGTCTGTTCCGGGTTCGAACAGAACCGAAGGCACTTCTCACGAAGCCCTTGCAAATCCGGATAATTCTCAATCACGTCCGGACTTCCTGTCACAAAAGAGTGATATAAATCTCTATACCGGCGCGACTCAGTGCAGAGACATTCGACAGGTTGTCCTTTCATTTTCGAAAAATATCCGGTCTTCAACACCGGTCTTCAAATGCTATCCATATACGACGTATCACTATTCGGAATGGGTTATATGACACAAATGTCTTTTCCCGGCTAACCCGAATAGTGAGCGCAATATTCAAAAACAAATGGATAATGGGATTTCAATTAAGTCACAACTTATTACCCAAACTTTCTTTTCAAATGGTTTAACAAATTACCATTTTAATCTTTTAAACAAAAAGATTCAATTCACAAAGTTCACTTAATTTCACAAAGATTCATTCATAGATTTTCCAAATCAATTTCCCTTTTAATTTGATTAATTCGTTAAATCTTTAAATCAAAGATTTAACAAATAGCTTTCAAAACAATTTCATTTCGAATGGTTTAACAAAACATCATTTTAAACCTGTTAAAAATAAATAGATTTAATTCATAGCTTTCGAAAAGAATTCATTCATAACTTGGAAAATCCATTTTTCAATTCACTTGAAATTCCTTTAATTTAAAATGGAATTTCTTTTCTTATCTAAAAGCTTTTATCATTTGAAAACAACAGTTTTCAATTTGGAAATCTGATTCATTCATACGAGTTGAAATCCTTGGTTTAAATTCAAATTCCCAAATTAATACTTTAAAATGGTTTAATTCATACAAACACATTTTATATCATCTTTAGTCCCTAGTTTCAATCATAGATTTAATTTCAAACTTGAATTCAAATTTAAATCAAATTATTTAAATTTTCACAACTCAATTAAGTTATTCAAAATAACTTTTATCTTTGAGATTCCATTTCAAAAGCTTTTCATTTTAAAACCCCAGATTTTCAATTTTCAAAATCAATTGAAATTAAAATTTCAATTTCAAAAAGAAACATCAAATTTAAATTATCTGTGACTTAATCGATTTCCACGTGAAATCCATATTTGTGTGTGTATAAGTGTAGTCCAGGGGTTTCACACAGTAGTGCAACATCATTCAATCATCACAGATTCAATCATATCAATATCGATAAGCGGTATAATCTATAACGCTTATTGTTCATTCACAGATCATAGATATATATATCGCAGATAATCAATTACAGATCACAACATAAATCAGGATGTATCACAAAGCATAATATATTAGGGATATCAAACAATTTAACCATTCAAAGAAATCCAACATCCATAAGTAGATCAGTTAATTGTCTGATTAATTCAGATCAGATTAATTTCTTATGAATTACTAATCCTGATTTATCAACATTAATTAATTACAAATCATTCTGATTAATTATCCTTTAATCATTTAATTAATCGGTTTTAATTATTTAATTACTTTTAATTGAGTAATTATCTTCACGTAATTAATTACCTTTTAATAACTTATATTAATTAATCTTAATTAATAAATCAACCTTTAATAAATCACATAAATTAATTACTTCTTAATTAATTGTCCTTGAATTAATTACCTTAATTTATCAATCAACATTAATCATGTAATTAACTTAACCTTAATCAATCTTTAATTAACCTTTAATTAATCACATAATAAATTAATCTTTAATTCCTCAAGGTCTTAATAAACTTAAGATAAACCATTTATCTTACTTTAATTATTATTTAAACTTTTTTAAAAAAATCATTCCAATACCATTTTTTTTCAAACTCAAACCAAATTTAAACATACTTTAACTTAAAGATCAAATCTTTAAAAATCTTGATTTAAACTGAAATTCGAAACTTGTTTAAACACTTTGTTCTTTACCATAAACTCGATTTCTTTGCTTTATAAAACTGTTTCATATTTTTACTTTACTAAAAAAACAGTTTAGCTATCAAAACAAACCCGAGCCTACTTTTAAAACTTTTTCCCGAGCCAAACGCACTTGTTCCCGAGCAACTACTCGAGAAACTCACGAACTTTCTTTACTTCGAGAAAAACACACCCTGGCTTCGAGCTGTGACCCGAGCCACCTTCATCTTCCCAAACTCAACAACCCAGACATCCCAAAATGGCACGCGTGCACGTGCACGAACGTTCTGCCTTTCTCCGTCCATCTTTGCCGTTCCCACCAAGTCGCTACTCTACCCCCTGACTCAGTTACCCATCACTGACGCCAGAAAACGCCTCTGATCGAAAAAACGACCTTCAGCTTCACCTAATTTCCAAAACCAGAAACTGCAACCACCCCAAATCGAACTACCACGTCAATGTCCGGCCACTACCTCATGCGCCACTTACCTTGATCGAAAGCCCATACCTACGTTCACCTCCGTGCCAAGATCTATACGTTCCGATCCTGCCACGCTCTCCCTAATTTATCGCGACTCCACCACAACCGAAGCCAACACTAAACCCTAAAGACACGTCGCCTGATCACCACACCGCACTGGAATTTCTTTCCCCATTTTTCCACTGGTCCTTGACCTGCAAGCTACCTCCAGCGACGTTTTTAACTTACCACTCATCGTCGTTTATCAGATATGGATGAAAGTACCCAAATTGATAAACTCGAGAATTCCCCTTTTATACGAATTTAAAAACCCTGAAACCATTACCTAAATTCATCTTTTTTCCATACAATTTAGTTTACGAAATCCAAATTCAAAATTAACATGGTTGATTTTTATCATTTCCAAAGGTGTTTCCTGTATATTCTAAGTTTCAAGTTAGTTATTTACTAAAACTTCTTGAAATTATCTTTTTTAAAATTCAAGTCAAGTAATTATCAATATTTTCCTTTTAAAGGTCATCACCTAAATTCCTTTTGGTTCTGAGATATAAAAATTTCTTGAATTTAGTTAACCTGTTTCTAAACAGAGGAATATCCAGACATATACGGGCATACACAAATACTTGCAAAATATATTCGTATGCATGCAGAACATGCTTACCCATATTCAACCATAAATCATCACATCAAGACAGAGATTAGATCAAGAGTAAGTTTGCTCACCAGAGATTGAATCAGAGAAGAACAGAGGATACGGGGAAGCTTGTTGAACTGATTGAAACTTTTGTTCTCAGGCTTGGAAAACTACAAGCTGAAATCTCTCTTTTTTTTTCTTCTTGATTCTTTGGTTCGACTTTATTTGTTTTGATTTGCATGATATTACTTTAGATTTCTTTTCCAGTCTGAAGATCTTCTTTGATTTCTCTGGTTTTGTTTGATGATGACATTACTTAGTTTTTCTTTTACTCAGTTTTTTTTTCTAAAAAAGGGTGAACGAATTTGAAATGAAGTAGTTGGAGATATAGAAATGAGTTGTACAGAATGATGATATATTTGTTTATACAAATAGGCACGGCTAAAGGTTGCATTTATGACTTGTACATACCCATGCTTTTGCATTAATTGCCTGGTACTTGGTTTCCATGCTCAGCCATGTTTTCGGCTGAGGTGATTTTGGTGGCTAATGCTTGAGTACTTGTTGTATATTATAATTCTTTTTGTACAATACAAGATGACATTTCTTCTTTTGTTTTATAACATATTATAAAAGTTGTTTTAGTTATGTGTGTACAGTTTTGGTTTCACACTTGTATACCTTTGTTTTGTATATATATTTTATAATTATTTTTAAACTATTTACTTGAAACTCAAATTCAACGTATACAATATTTAAATTCAAATGATCATTCAAATATAATTGGGATTCGGGGAAACTCGAATCACTTAATCAATTTATTTCACAGTTTTATTCAAAAATTCATTTAATTATCAATTTAAATAAATTTAAATTTCGGGGTCGTTACAAACTTCCCCCCTTAAAAGAATTTCGTCCTCGAAATTGCTAGGGAGACACAAAGATAGATGAAGGATATTTCATCAATTCAAACTGAATATTAATTCTGCATTTGGCTTACCAAATCAGAATATCACGAACGAATCTGTTTAACACTTCACAAGATACTCGGGTTATCCAGATCTACGAAGCATGGAGTGGCATCGGTCAGTTCGAAATGATAACTTACCATTCGTAGAATATATCCGGACCCAAAGAATAGATAGATATATGGATACGATTTCAAAACTTTTTAGTTTAGAAACTAAATTATACCTATCAACTATAACAATCAAAGCAACCAATGCAATCAATTCATCCATACAAACAAGTCTGGCCTATCTGGAGTTTATGTCCCATTTTAATATATATCGAATCTTCTTCCTGGATCTACCAGAAATCATCGAAGAATTGAGAAAAGATGTTGAACAAAAGAGATTGATAGAAAAAAGATTACTTCCTTGTTGTTACAGAGTATTGACCATTTATAGTCGTATTTCCCTGTCCCCTATCTCGTCCTCTTCTTGCACTCATACTTACTATCAGTGGATAGTAAGATAATTTACTGAGACGTTCAGACGGATATCTGAGAATACTCATTCTAGAGTTTACTTCACTCTATCTCTAGCTACTTAACGTGTTATACTCCTGAGCTAAAGTTCAACCTTAGCTCTGATACCAAATGTAACGTCCCAGATTTTCGCGTTCGAAAATCGACATCCATACTTTACATCATACTCGAATGTCGTAGATTCGAGCGTTCAAATCCGAGTCGCCGGAGCTTATAACATAGTTAAGTAAATAACACAGCGGAAGAAATGAATAATACATTGATATACAATATCTGATACAACAGAATGATACAATGAATATCAATATACATCGGAGATATGATACAACAAATAGCAGCGGAAAAGAAAACGATAACATCAGCAGCGGATATCTCCATCTTCAAAGCACTAATCCAGAAATAGCTTGAACTCCCAATAACGATACACCAAGATAAGCAAGTGTAGTCCGATCCAAAGACTGAACTAGCTCCAGATAACCTACTAATCTGACTATCTGAAAAACCAAACTCTAGACTGCTCGTGTAGAAAAATTTTGAGCATCCAGAGTTTAGGAAAGAAACAATAAACTCCGGATCAGTCATGGGACTGGTGTGAGCAACAAAAACAGTTTATCTTTAAAACAAATAGCAGAGAATTTTAAAGTCAATTCGCAATGCTTTTGGAAAATGAAACTACCATAAGACCTCCCACCACACACACAATGCAAACGCAGAATTGGAGGAGATTTCTTCTTATGATAGTCAAAGATGCTTACTACGCAAAATCAAATCATTTTTGATATTATTATTAGTGCATAGTGTAGAAATTTTTTTCGAAAGTAGAATATAAATCTTAGCCAGCATAGACATTTCGCACTTATGCCTACTATAGCTACCATGTTCAATAGCAGGTTACCACCACATTCCATGGCAGGTAATACAACTAAAACCGTACAGGGCTCGTATTGTTTTGTTTGGATTTCCAACAAATGGTCAGGCTAAGGAACTTCCTATTCCACGAAAGAAACGCCTCTGGCGGGATGTTCCGAGAACCAACTGTTCTCTGCCAAACAAGGCCGGCAACCCCTTTTCCCAAGGGATAAAAGAAACCTCAGATATGCCACCCCCGGTCCTTTGGGACCTTTAACCGAGGTACCTCTAATCCAACATCACACGTCATAAATAAAGTGTGTCCACATGAGTAAGTATCTGGGCTCCATACCATGATACTACCCTTTTCCAGAAGGAATGGTCATACCCTAGGGGAGCTACCCCTGAAAACCTTGCCGCACAATTCCTGTTTCGACCATTACCGGGTTGTGAGGCTCGACGAAGTCTCGCCACAAAGCTACGCTTTTTCAAAAAGCCAGGTTTTGGGTCAACAGATGATCAACCTATGATCACAAAGATAAATGATCAAACAAATGATCATATCACAAATGATCAAACACTGATCATCACACAGCAACACTCAGCATGCCACATTACCAAATTGGGATATATCGCTGATAACTTCAACTACATAACCTCTGAGCTCGTATGTCTCAGAGAAGGGTGTTAAGCTAAGAGAATAAATTCTCCGCCACCAAACAGAAATGTATTTGAAAGAAATCGGCTTTATATCTCAAAGTGTAATGTCAGACATGTAACCATACAAGTCTGTTACGGGTTCGAACAGAACCGAAGGCACTTCTCACGAAGCCCTTGCAAATCCGGATAATTCTCAATCACGTCCGGACTTCCCATCACAAAAGAGTGATATAAATCTCTATACCGGCGCGACTCAGTGCAGAGACATTCGACAGGTTGTCCTTTCATTTTCGAAAAATATCCGGTCTTCAACACCGGTCTTCAAATGCTATCCATATACGACGTATCACTATTCGGAATGGGTTATATGACACAAATGTCTTTTCCCGGCTAACCCGAATAGTGAGCGCAATATTCAAAAACAAATGGATAATGGGATTTCAATTAAGTCACAACTTATTACCCAAACTTTCTTTTCAAATGGTTTAACAAATTACCATTTTAATCTTTTAAACAAAAAGATTCAATTCACAAAGTTCACTTAATTTCACAAAGATTCATTCATAGATTTTCCAAATCAATTTCCCTTTTAATTTGATTAATTCGTTAAATCTTTAAATCAAAGATTTAACAAATAGCTTTCAAAACAATTTCATTTCGAATGGTTTAACAAAACATCATTTTAAACCTGTTAAAAATAAACAGATTTAATTCATAGCTTTCGAAAAGAATTCATTCATAACTTGGAAAATCCATTTTTCAATTCACTTGAAATTCCTTTAATTTAAACTGGAATTTCTTTTCTTATCTAAAAGCTTTTATCATTTGAAAACAACAGTTTTCAATTTGGAAATCTGATTCATTCATACGAGTTGAAATCCTTGGTTTAAATTCAAATTCCCAAATTAATACTTTAAAATGGTTTAATTCATACAAACACATTTTATATCATCTTTAGTCCCTAGTTTCAATCATAGATTTAATTTCAAACTTGAATTCAAATTTAAATCAAATTATTTAAATTTTCACAACTCAATTAAGTTATTCAAAATAACTTTTATCTTTGAGATTCCATTTCAAAAGCTTTTCATTTTAAAACCCCAGATTTTCAATTTTCAAAATCAATTAAAATTAAAATTTCAATTTCAAAAACAAACATCAAATTTAAATTATCTGTGACTTAATCGATTTCCACGTGAAATCCATATTTGTGTGTGTATAAGTGTAGTCCAGGGGTTTCACACAGTAGTGCAACATCATTCAATCATCACAGATTCAATGTAACGACCACGACTTTCTCTCCATAGAAAGTCGCATCGCTAATAAGAAAGAAAGGGGTGAGAAGTAGAAAAGA
Organism: Allium fistulosum; assembly: GCA_030737815.1. NCBI lineage: Eukaryota > Viridiplantae > Streptophyta > Magnoliopsida > Asparagales > Amaryllidaceae > Allium > Allium fistulosum. The sequence continues at coordinate 102,683,075 of CM060902.1, forward strand.
AAAGAAGAGAAAGAAAACAAACACAAATACTCACAGCGGAAACGGAATAAAATACAATATATCACATAACTATTACATAGTATCATATACATCATCTATCAGAGTTACACAGATTACACATCACATACTAGACAGTTATAAACATCTGTCTAGTTATTACAACTCAATACAAAACAAAGATCTAAACAAGATCATGACAGCGGAAACTACTATCTATATCTACAACGCTGAAGCCTCCTGCTCCATTGCTCCTCCACAATTCGTCAAGGCTAACCTGAATTCCCTTGGCTACTCGTAAAAATTTGAGTACCCAAGAGTTTATAAAACAGAAATAAACAACTTGGGTCAGACATGGGTCTGGTGTGAGTAACAGGTTAAACTTGTTTAACTTCAAAACCTTTTGAAAGAAAAAGTATCACGTAAGGCTTCCCACACATAAACATGGGTAAGTTTTTACCTTACGCTAACCAAAACATTTGATAGGAAATCTGATTTTATTATAATAGGGTCTAGGGTTTTCAAGTAAAATATAGAAATAGCTGAAATGCTTACATCTCACATTCCAACATAGTTGGGCACATCTAATACGTACGGCACTTATTGGAGTTTGGATTCCATACAATGGCAGGGCTACCGGGGTACCGCCCGTCACAGTACGTGGCCTAGATCACCGTACCGAGGATCACTCCCAATCCCCTGCAACACAAGGTCGGAACATCCCTTACTGGATAATTCCCGCACAAGATACCTCACGGTTGGGATCAGCAACCGCACCACTAAGTCGAAAATAGAAAGGGACATCTAGACAGAGGTAACCTTGTCCTACTTGGGTGCTACCCACTAACCTTGCTGCACCTCCCCTGTTTTAGCCATTCCCGGTTTGTGAGGCTTGAGGTCACGATTACCTTAGAAAAGAACACATCACTTAGAATGCTCATCGTCCACCTGACGATGTTCTGAAAGCATTCAATCCATACAAGTTCGTTCCGGGTTCGAACGAAACCGAAGGCATTATCTCGTTACACTCGTTTTGGAATCACCCTCAGAGTTAACGACAATAACCCTTGCACTCTGAATCTTCATCTTCACTTGATTCACGACCTATCGTTAATTTGGATCGATGTGGTATTCGGGTCTCCAGACCTGGAAATCCGGTATACGGAAACCCGATCCCGGTCTCATCGAAATCCAAAGCGTATCTTTTAAGGCCAAGTTGTTTTAAAGTTAAAACAATTCAATTCAATTATCTATATACACATAGATAGATAATTCACAATATCACAATAGATAATCTACATTATCATCACAATTAGATAATTCATATTATCATCATACTTCAACCAAAGCATCCATATCACACAACATCACTTATCTCATATCTGAGATTACATCCATTCAAGACAATCAATGTCATCCATTCATACATAAGCAATGATTTACTTAATCACAACATAATTAATTTAAAATGAATTAAATTAACTATCTCTATCTTTAATTAATTTAAAGTGAATTAAACTAATTACCTCATCTCTTAATTAATTTAAAATAAATTAAATTAATTACTTCATTATAAATCTTACTTATATAATCATTAATTAATTACAAATAAATTAATTAATCTTTCTCTAATTATCCACTTAATTAATCACTTTGATTAATTATCCTTTAATTACATTCAAGTAATTTATCCTTTAATTAATTACTCCAATTAATTATCCTTAACCATTTATAGTAATTTACCTTTAATTACTTCATTAATTAATTAATTACATTAATCCTTAATTAATTACATTAATTAATTACTCTTTAATCACTTATTATTGATTAATTAGTTTTAATTAATCAACCCTTAATTACATCATTAATTATTAATTAATGATTTCTAATTACTCTTAATTAATTATCCTAATTAAATTAATTACATTAAGTAATTAATCTTTAATTAAACCACATTTATTAATCACCTTTGATTTATCTCATCCAGTAATTAACTTCCCTTAATTACTTCATTACATAAATTAATTACTCCTTAATTAATTATCTTTAATTAATCCCTTGATTAATTACAAAAAGTAATTAAACTCAAATTACTTCTATTCTTAAATCATCTTCCATTAATTACATCCAGTAATTACCATTAATTACTTTACTAAGTAATTACAAATCCATTACTTAAATTAAGTAATTATTTATCAAATCATCAAGTGTTTAAATTAATTAAACTTAATTAATTAACTTATCAATTACATTTAAACTTAATTAATTACATTAAGTAATTAATTCCTTAATTACTTCCATTAAGAAATTAACCTTTTATTACTTCCATTAATTAACCTCTAATTACTTTCATAAGTAATTATCCTTTTATTAATTACATTCATTAATTAACCATTAATTACTTATACTAAGTAATTATACTTTATTAATTATATTAAGTAATTATACTCAATTTTAAAGTAATTATCCTTAATTAATTAAACTAATTAATTATCTTAAATTAATTACATTAATTAATTATCTTTAATTAATTAAGTAATTATACTTTAATTACTTTTATTAATAAGACCTTAATTAATTAAGATAAACCATTTACTTTAATTAAACCCTTACTTACCATTTAATTTCTTCTATTAACTAACTATCCTTTGGTTACTTATTTCCTTAATCACAACTTAAATCAAACATCATCTTATTTTATTTGAAAATACATAGGAATTTTAATTACATAAATAATCTAATATATAATTACTTTAAAACAAAACAATTTTTAAATCATTTAACTTAACATTTAAAATCTTTGAAAACCTGTTCAATCTTGTTAAATAAATTTAAATAATTTCTTATTCTTAGAAAACTTAATTATCAATTACTTTTTAAAACTTATTCAGTTTTTAAACATATTTAAACTTGGTTAAACATTTCTTTGAATACCAAATTATCTTAATATCCTTTTAAAACTTAACTCGTTAAACATTTACTTTTATACAACTGAAATTATATTTTCTTTAAAATTTTGAAATCTGTTTTCTTATCAACAATCAAACCCGAGCTAGCTACACTATTTTCCCGGGCAAATCACGAGATTCTCTCGTCCTATATTTACTTCGAGTTCCACAAAAGCCTACGCGATGAAAAACCCGAGACTCGCATCATCTTCTCCAAACTTAACAACCCAGATTCACGAATGTGCATCGTGCACGTGCACACACCATCGCCAGAGCTCCGACCATCCCTCCGTCCCTCGCCAACCCACAATCGACCTCGACAAACACCATAACTAAGCAGAACAACGAAAATCGAAGGCAAACCAAAAATCGATATCTCGATCAAACTGGAGACGAACGCGATCGGAAAACCTCCTCTGGCTGTCGATCTGGACCACGAGATCCCTCGCCATCTCTACTAGTGAATCCCCTCAACCTCCAGTGCCGACCCCCTCCATCGCGCATCATTCCGATCCACCACAACCACCGCACGAATCCTATCAACATCGACTACACATCTGAGCACAAAAACCCTACTTCCTCTTTCTCCGGCTACCACGGCCAACAGAAAAATCAATCGCTATTTTTCCAGTGACCCCTGACACCCTGGCAACCACCATGCCTTACCACGATCATCCTATCGCCGCCGAATGACAGAAGTCGACCGTAAACCCAAAAACGATCTACTTACAAATTCACAGCACATACCATTCTAAAAATTACCAAATTCATATCTAAATTCGTGATTTGCTTGTACGAATCATATTCTATAATTCAAAGATGAAAACATACACATTGATTTTCAACTTTTATTTTGATTTTTACTGTAAACTTCAATTCTAGAATATTAAGTAAATATAAACACTTAAGATATTTAAAAAAAAAACAAGATTACGTTGTTATTATCATTTTCTTTTCATTAATCAAAGTCTAATATTGATTATTTAGGAAGTTAGGAATTATTTTGTGATGAAGTTGAACCTGTTACTAATAACAGAGCACCAATATAAATGTACAGAGACAATATACAGACATGTTATACTTATATACGCACATTTATATTCAAAACTCATGCAAGCATTATAGACTATATTTCTACACATGCAACAAGATTTCATCACAGATTTATAAACTGTTTTTAAATAAAAGGTTTACTCACTAAAAAAAACAGAGACCAGGTTTATATATATATAGATCTGCTCACACTACATATATATATATGTCAACACCATTTATATTCAACTGAAAACATCATGCAAACAAATGTTATCCACAGATTTATCACATGCAGTAAAAGTTTAGTTCCAGATTTAAACTGTTTTTAAAAGAAAAAGGCTTACTCACCAGATTTGAATGGAACAGAGAGCAGAGCACCATTTTGACAAGCTTATGATACTTTTAAACTAGATATGCTTTTGCCTTTGAAAACTGCATGCATGCTTGTTTGAAAAAGATGTAGACTTCTTTAATTTCCAGGTTTGAAAAGAAACAGGCTTGATTTATGACTTCCAGATTTGAATGCAGACTTATGGTTAACTTTTTCTTTTGAAAATGAATTATAGGTTGAAGAATTTAGTTCAGGCTCTTGAATTGATTTCTGGTTTGAGGAGGAACTGATCTTAGATTTTGTTTTTGAAGAAGAATGTTGGCTGATCTGATTTGCTTCAGATTTGTATTGGAGAATTGGTTTGGGTTTTCTTGGTTTTGAAATGAAGATTTAAAAAGAAAATGAAGTGAAGATATGCAAATGTATATATGTATGTAAATTATGATAAATAGAAATAAAAGAAAAAGAAAATAAATAAGACACTTGTCACAAAGATTTGTTACTTAAATTACACATGTTAACATGAAGCCTAATATGATGACATTTGTATTTTTGCTAACTTTTATTTATTTTAAAAGTAAATTAAACCTTTTCTTTATTTATTTAAATGCTTATCTATATATATATCTTTTTAAAGAGAAACAAAAACTAATTATATTTTATACATAAAAGTTATACAAATATTCTAAATCCAAATCAATTTAAATATTTATTCTTTTGAATTTCAAAACTTTAAATTCAAATTAAATCTAAATTTCCAATTTACCAAAGCTTTTCTATTTACAATATATACAAATAAATATATATATTACAGATAGAAAATATCTTATTAACTTTTAAAAGATAAGATTCACCAATTAAATACTTATTTAATTAGATTATTAAATTAAATTCAAATTTTATTATCAAAGATCATCAATATCAATTTAATTATTTAACAGATTATTAAATTGATATTGTTAAAATTTCCGGGATATTACATTCAATCATATCAATATCGATAAGCGGTGTAATCTATAACGCTTATTGTTCATTCACAGATCATAGATATATATATCGCAGATAATCAATTACAGATCACAACATAAATCAGGATGTATCACAAAGCATAATATATTAGGGATATCAAACAATTTAACCATTCAAAGAAATCCAACATCCATAAGTAGATCAGTTAATTGTCTGATTAATTCAGATCAGATTAATTTCTTATGAATTACTAATCCTGATTTATCAACATTAATTAATTACAAATCATTCTGATTAATTATCCTTTAATCATTTAATTAATCGGTTTTAATTATTTAATTACTTTTAATTGAGTAATTATCTTCACGTAATTAATTACCTTTAATTACTTATATTAATTAATCTTAATTAATAAATCAACCTTTAATAAATCACATAAATTAATTACTTCTTAATTAATTGTCCTTGAATTAATTACCTTAATTTATCAATCAACTTTAATCATGTAATTAACTTAACCTTAATCAACCTTTAATTAATCACATAACAAATTAATCTTTAATTCCTCAAGGTCTTAATAAACTTAAGATAAACCATTTATCTTACTTTAATTATTATTTAAACTTTTTAAAAATAATCATTCCAATACCATTTTTTTTCAAACTCAAACAAAATTTAAACATACTTTAACTTAAAGATCAAATCTTTAAAAATCTTGATTTAAACTGAAATTCGAAACTTGTTTAAACACTTTGTTCTTTACCATAAACTCGATTTCTTTGCTTTATAAAACTGTTTCATATTTTTACTTTACTAAAAAAACAGTTTAGCTATCAAAACAAACCCGAGCCTACTTTTAAAACTTTTTCCCGAGCCAAACGCACTTGTTCCCGAGCAACTACTCGAGAAACTCACGAACTTTCTTTACTTCGAGAAAAACACACCCTGGCTTCGAGCTGTGACCCGAGCCACCTTCATCTTCCCAAACTCAACAACCCAGACATCCCAAAATGGCACGCGTGCACGTGCACGAACGTTCTGCCTTGCTCCGTCCATCTTTGCCGTTCCCACCAAGTCGCTACTCTACCCCCTGACTCAGTTACCCATCACTGACGCCAGAAAACGCCTCTGATCGAAAAAACGACCTTCAGCTTCACCTAATTTCCAAAACCAGAAACCGCAACCACCCCAAATCGAACTACCACGTCCACGTCCGGCCACTACCTCATGCGCCACTTACCTCGATCGAAAGCCCATACCTACGTTCACCTCCGTGCCAAGATCTATACGTTCCGATCCTGCCACGCTCTCCCTAATTTATCACGACTCCACCACAACCGAAGCCAACACTAAACCCTAAAGACACGTCGCCTGATCACCACACTGCACTGTAATTTCTTTCCCCATTTTTTGAAGTGACCCACTTCTTTTGGATTGTTATTTTTCAGTGATTTACTGTTGAGATTTTTTTTTTTTCAAACCAAGTGATCACTTCTTTAATTTCATTTTCCCCAAGATCCAAATTCTTACCAATATAAAAATATTAGTATATAAGTCAATTCAAGTCATTTATATATATGAAGATATATAAATGTTTCCTTGCTTATCAGAGTATTAAAAATTAACAAGGAAAATTCAATCACACAATATTTCTCATTTTTCAGAGAATTGGTGTCACATAGCCATTTCTATTTTTTTTTACATTCTTCTTTTTGATCTCAAGCTTGATTAATAATAAATTCGAATATTACCACTTATAATTTTCTTGCTTACTTCTCAAATTAATTGGTTTCTTGGTTTACAAGCCATACATTTAAATTCCGGGATTCTTTTGTGATTTGGTACTTATCATATGAATTATGAGGTGATAAACTAGGTTGAAGTCTAAGCAGAGAAAAACAACACATGTGATCAAGGTTTTGACACAACAAGCACAAACCAATCATGACAGACAAAATACATATTTCCTGGTGATCTGAGCAGATAGTCATCACATGAGTGATGGTGTTGTGATCTACTTTATAAGTCGCACAACTTCTTATATCTGGAGCTAGAAAAGTGTTGAATCTGGTGTCTTACCACTTAGTATCAGTTTTGAAGCTATAGTATCAGATTTTCCCAACCTAGTATTAGATCAGTAGTTATAGTATCAGAAATTTCCTACCTAGTATCAGTTTTATAGTATCAGATTTCTCCTACTTAGTATCAGTTTTATAGTATCAGATCTCTCCTACTTAGTATCAGTTTTATCAGTTCTATAGTATCAGATCTCTCCTAATTAGTATCAGTTTTATAGTATCAGATTTCTCCTACTTAGTATCAGTTTTATAGTATCAGATCTCTCCTACTTAGTATCAGTTTTATCAGTTCTATAGTATCAGATCTCTCCTAATTAGTATCAGTTTTAATTTCATAACTGAAGTACCTCAAGACTGTCTAGAAAAATATGTTCACATATCAGATTAAATGGTATCTTCTCCTTCAGCATTATCTACTAAAACTATTTCAGAACTTGTTACTTAAGTCCACAGCTCACAAACACATATAACATTTAAGTTTCTTTTTCTTCTTACATACTGTTTTCCAGATATCAAAGTAAAAGACACTCATTAAAATACTTAGAACATATTAGAGTTTTCCTAACTTAATTATTACAAAGACACTGCTACTTCTCTTAAACACTTTAAATTCCTCAAGATCTCCAAATATCCATGCAAGCAAGCAAGCAATTCATGCATCTTTCCCTGCAGCAAAACCTTGAACTGCCTCAATAAAATGAGACACCCCAAGTATTGCAAAGGCAACAAATAGGGTCAGAAATAAATTCTGGTGTGAGTGAAATCAAGTATGCAAAATATCTTGTAAATTCTTAAGGCTGTATAGAGAACTTTTCTATTAAATGCTATTCAAATCCCAATTAAAATCTGAGAATGTGTATATTTAAGTTTATCTATAAACATACACCCAAGCATTCATCCATTCACTTCATTCAGTTGTACAAGTACAAAACTCCTATGGATTAACTCCTTAAATTCCATAGCATCATTTCTCTTTCTCATCTTTTCATTTTGTTTGGTCTGAACTCTTGCCATTGAACACCATGTGTGCATTGCAAAGGGGCTCAGTTCTGTTAACCCTTTACACAGAGGCCTACAGGACTTGAACAAGTCATGCACATACCCATCAACCACCTGCTGATGAGTAGATCAAGGCACTACTCCTAAATTATTTTATAATTTAGAGACCATGCTTATTTATTTCTTTCTGGGGAATTTTTCTTTTGATTCCAGAGATACTCGTATTCTTTCCTTCCTTATATAGGTCAAGAATTATTAAAATCACCCAAAGATCATATCCAGACATACAAAGCATTCATGTAAAATTGCACACCTTATTTCAAGGTCATTTTTGCTTTAATCACCTTTTTCTAAAAACCTACTTATATTTTTATTTCTAGAAATTTTCCATTGCTTACACAAATATGAAGAAGTCATTTGCAAAACTATATTTATTCTTTTACTGTGAACATAGGGAATGGTTTTTGAGAAAAACCCATAAAAACTTATTGGTTTATGATCTGAACAAATCAGCACATATTTGTAATATTGCATTGTTCATATCATTTTTAATATAGACTAGACATAAGCATGAATCTCAATATTCACACTGCCTACTTCTTTTCTTTCATTGATACCCTATTCCACAGTAAAACATTTGATTCATTTTTCATATCAAAACTAGCATATATAAAATCTATTTCTGTGATTAGTATATTTGTTTGATTATCTATATTTTAAAAATTAACAAAAAAAATGAAACCATCACAACAAGTCAAAACAGATTAAAACCTCATCCAAAAACTCAACCAGAATACCATCCATGATCAACATATTTTCATCCAGAAAATAAAATCAAATAGGAAAAACATAATGTAATGTTTATATAAAATAACTTGGCTGCCCTTAACATGGGTCTTAATGCCTTACAGATCATAAGTGATTAATCACTCACCTTCCTCCTCTCTTCCCCGAGAATGCCTAAACTTGAAAACAGGGTGAGCTCTCCTTTCTATTTTTCTTTTGTGTGTTTCTGTTTTCCCTCAGAGAAAACCTCTGCTTCCCTCTTGATTTAAATCATTTTGCTAGGGTTTTACTAAAGGGAAAAACCCATTTTATCCTCACATTACTCAGAGAATTATGTGTGTGTTGTTATGGCTAAATGTGCCATTTTCTCTTGATTTCTATTTCTAGTAAAAGCAGTTGCTTCTCTGCTTTTCTGTGCACATGCTATTTGCATGATCCATCTACACATCATCTTTGTGTGACTCAGATACATTGTATATCTTGTTAGGCCTGAATGGTTCTCTTATATTATTTCAAACCATTTATTTCCTGATTTACTTTTAAGAAGGTATTTATGCACAATAGTACTAAACTGGTTTTCATGCAATTTAGTTATCAAAAGGACTTTATCATTTTATACTTCTTTGGCTACTCACATCTAATACATATATATTTATATATATGTGTATATATATATACAGGAGATATCTGTATATAAAATCTCACTTATATTTGATTATTTTCTTCCCATTATATTTTATTGAAAAATCTCTATCCTCTTATTTATTCATTTCACTTACTCCTAATATTATTATTGTCAGACTATATTTTCTTTTCTTAAATATTCTCATTTTAAAATTATTTTTATCTCAATAATTTGGGTCTTCACATACTCTCCTCCTAAAAGGAATTGTGTCCCACAATTATCCTCTCATACATTTCCATCCAAATGTATACAAAGCATAATTTCAATTGAATGAAATTTCAGAAACTCATTCATTCCAAATCAATCAAACATAAATAAATAATTTTAAGGTCTCATCATAATTTTTAAACATACCTTTAAGTAGAAAACAGATTAGGATATTTATCCTTTATCCTCTCTTCAGCCTCCCAAGTGCAATCATTCCCATCCAAACTCCATTGGATTTTAACTAGTTTAATTATTTTATTTCTCAGCTTCTTTTCTTCTCTAGCCACAATGCCCACTGGTTCCTTTTTATAAACCAGATTTTCTTGAATTTCAACATGTGTAGGAGATTCAAGAATGGACTCTTTATCATGCACCCATTTTCTCAATTGGGATACATGAAATACATCATGTATTTTGCTCAATTCCTCTGGTAACTTCAACCTATAAGCTAAAGTCCCTATTCTTTGAACAATTTCATATGGTCCTACATACCTTGGTGACAGTTTCCCTGCTTTTCCAAATCTCAATATTTTCCTCATTGGTGAAACTTTGAGAAACACATAGTCTCCCACCTCAAATTCTACTGGCCTTCTCTTTTTATCTGCATAAGCTTTCTGTCTCTCTTGAGCTACTCTCATTCTTTGCCTCACTAATTCAATTCTTGCAGAAGTTTCCTTCACATTGTCTGGACCAAGCAACACCCTTTCACCAGCCTCCATCCAACATGCAGGAGATAAACAAGGCTTTCCATACAAAGCCTCAAATGGAGCCATTCCTATAGTGGACTGGTAGCTATTATTATAAGCAAACTCAGCTAAATAAATATGATCCTCCCAGTTGCCTCCAAAATCAAGTATGCATGCTCTCAGCAAATCCTCTAAAATTTTATTAACAATCTCAGTTTGCCCATCTGTTTGTGGGTGGTAGGATGTGCTTAGGCTTAATTCTGTCCCCATAGCTTCTTGAAAGCTACTCCAAAACCTTGAAGTAAACAAAGTATCTCTATCACTAATGATAGTCTTGGGGATGCCATGCAATCTCACTATTTCCTTCACAAATAATTGAGCTAGCTTGTGAGCATTTCTGTTTGAACTTATTGGGATAAAGTGTGCTGTTTTTGTGAGTCTATCAACCACTACCCAAATACTATCATTTCCCTTCCTTGTTCTTGGCAAACCATCCACAAAATCCATTGATATACTCTCCCATTTCCAAGTAGGCACTTCCAAAGGTTGCAATAGGCCTGAGGGTCTTTGATAGTCTGCCTTTACTTGTTGGCATGTCAAGCAATTTGCCACATATTTTGCTACTGCTCCTTTCATTCCTGGCCACCAATAATTTCTCTTGAGATCATGGTACATTTTTGTACCACCTGGATGGATAGTATACTTTGTTTTGTGATGCTCATCCATAACTTCTTGCTTTAGTTCCTCTACATTTGGTATGCAGAGTTTCCCCTTTTTCCTTAAGTATCCTTTACCATCTACCTCATAGTTTTCCACTGTCATGCCTTGGGATATCATGTTCTTTTTCTCCTTCAAATTTATATCTTGATTTTGCATTTGTCCTATTTTATCAACCAGTGTTGATTTTAAGGATAAGAGGCTTAATCTACCATATTCAATCATCTTACTGTGTGTCTTATCTGATACACTAGCTTCTTCTTTCACTTCCACCTCACTAAGAATTATCAAATCCTTGAATTCTGCCATCATTAAGCTTGCCAATTTAGCTTGATGTCTACTTAATGCATCTGCTACTTTATTAGCTTTTCCAGGGGTATACAATATATCAAGATCATAGGCAGCTAGAAATTCTACCCACCTATGTTGCCTCATGTTCAAGTCTTTTTGGGAAAACAAATATTTAAGTGACTTGTGATCAGTAAACAATTCAAACTTAGCACCCAATAAATAATGTCTCCATAGTTTCAATGCATACACCACAGCAGCTAGTTCTAAGTCATGTGTAGCATACCTAGTTTCATTTGGCTTGAGTTGCCTTGATGCATAAGCTATGACTCTACCATGTTGCATAAGCACTGCCCCCAATCCAGATCCACTAGCATCTGTGTAAACTACTAATTCTTCATTACCCTCTGGCACTTGTAAAACTGGAGCTTCTACCAGTGCCTTCTTTAGTGATATAAAAGCTTGTTCACACTTCTCTGTCCACACATATGGTTGCTCCTTTTTAGTTAACTTGGTCAATGGGATAGCTATCCTTGCAAAATCTTTTATAAATCTCCTATAATAGCCTGCCATTCCCAAAAATGACCTCACCTCAGTTACTGATTTGGGTCTACTCCAAGATTGCACTGCTATCACCTTATTTGGGTCTACACTAACCCCTTGTTGTGATACAATGTGCCCCAAAAATTTTACTTCCTTCTGCCAAAATGTACATTTAGAGAATTTGGCCTTTAAATCATGTGCCCTTAGTCTAGACAAAACCAGATGCAAGTGCTTTGCATGATCTTCTTCTGATTTTGAATATACTAATATGTCATCAATAAAGACAACCACAAATTTGTCTAGAAAATCTCTAAATGTTCTATTCATTAAATCTACAAAATATGATGGTGCATTTGTCAATCCAAAAGGCATCACCAAAAATTCATATAATCCATACCTTGTGTTGAAGGCAGTATACTTAATACTCTCTTCCTCCACCTTCATCTGATGAAACCCAGAGGCTAAATCTAGCCTTGAAAAGACCCTTGCTCCATTTAATTGATCGAATAGATCATCAATTCTAGGAAGTGGATATTTGTTTTTAATGGTGACTTTGTTTAATTCCCTATAATCAATGCACATTCTCAAAGTACCATCTTGCTTCTTCACAAATACAATTGGAGAACCCCAGTTTGAACTACTAGGCCTTATGAAGCCTTTCTGCTCCAGTTCTTCCAACTGATGTTTCAATTCCACAAGTTCTTTAGGACCCATTCTAGTTGGCTTCTTGATGATTGGGCTGGCTCCTGGGATTAGCCTTATTTGAAATTCTACTTGCCTATTTTCTGGAACACCTATGACTTCACCAAAGACATCTGGGTATTCATTTATAATTTTTATGTCCTCCAGTGTTAATTCTTTCTCAGTCATGCTACATATGTGGTTACAATAATTGTTTTTAGCAATTTCACTCATAACTATAATATTTTTACCATTTTCTGTTTTCAGAGAAATAGTAAGATTTTCCAAGTTTAAAATTGCTTTGTATTTTCTTAGCCAATCTACTCCTAGAATAATTCCTATTCCAGGATATTTTAGCACAAACAAATCAGAACTAAACATATCTCCACCTATGTTTAACTCTACTCCCAAACATTTAATCCCTAGCATGCAAGAATTACCTAGTGGGCTCTGAATAAACAAGGGATTATCAACTAAATAGCATGTGAGAGTTAATTTATTCACTATGTCTTGGGATATTAGTGAATGTGTTGCTCCAGTGTCATATATAACTGAGATGGGGTGATCTTTAATTAGAAGTATACCTTCCAATTGTCCAGAACTTCCCACTGCAGTTGCTTTTGCTTTGCCCTCAAGTGCTCCTACCTTTGCTCCCTTTTTGAACTCTGGGCAGTTTCTTTTAATATGGCCTTCCTTCCCACAGTTATAGCAGCTAAACAATGCCTTCTTGGCTGCTTGACACCTATTACTCATGTGTCCTTCTTTGCCACAATGATAACAAGTAACCTTCTTCTTAGCTTCCCCAGTGGCTGCTCCCTCCATTTTCTTATCCATACTCTTTTTGTCATAGGGATGTGCTCTATTTTTCCCCTTCTTTTGATTGGTAGCCCTCATGCTCCTAAATTTTTCCCTTGCATTGTCATGTTGTTCAAAAGAAAGAGCAAGGTCTATGACTTGATCAAATGTTTTATCCTTGTATGGTAACATTGCTCTACTCAGACCTGCATTTAATCCTTGGATAAATCTTGAATTCTTTGATTCTTCATCTCCTATGAGCATAGTTCCATACTTGGACAAACTCTCAAATTTTTGAGTGTATTCAGTCACACTCATTGGTCCTTGCCTCAGCCTTATGAATTCTTCAAGCAATGTTGCCTTAGCTGTTGCTGGAACAAACCTTGCTTCAAGCATTTCCTTGAATTGATCCCATGTTATCTCATTTTCTGGCCTTCCCGTGATGATCACCTCCCACCAATCTAAGGCTGCTCCTTTGAGTCTCCTTGAAGCTATCTGCCTCTTTCTTTGGTCATTAATTTGCATATCTGCAAATATCCTTTCCAAAGTTCTCAACCATGTCTGCACTCCCATAACTCCCTCAGTGCCTTCAAAATCCTTGCCTCCCAAATTTGAAAATGTCTTCAATAACTTAGCTAATTCCTCATGAGGATTCTCTTCCCTCTGCACTGCTCCTTCTCTAAATGCCCTCACCAAATCTTGCAAGTTAACCATTGGTGTTGCATTGGAGGGTCCTGCTCCATGACTTGGTGGTCTTCCTACCATGATTCACTATTCAATTGCATAGCTAGTCAGTCATATTTCTAATTTAGTTATTTTCTGAAATTTATTTCTACTGTGGATATTTATTTCTATCATTACTATTTTTTTTTGAATTTTTATCCATACAAGAAAATTGGATAATAAATTTATGCTATGTTTTAATAACATAGCTCTGATACCAACTGAAGTGACCCACTTCTTTTGGATTGTTATTTTTCAGTGATTTACTGTTGAGATTTTTTTTTTTTCAAACCAAGTGATCACTTCTTTAATTTCATTTTCCCCAAGATCCAAATTCTTACCAATATAAAAATATTAGTATATAAGTCAATTCAAGTCATTTATATATATGAAGATATATAAATGTTTCCTTGCTTATCAGAGTATTAAAAATTAACAAGGAAAATTCAATCACACAATATTTCTCATTTTTCAGAGAATTGGTGTCACATAGCCATTTCTATTTTTTTTTACATTCTTCTTTTTGATCTCAAGCTTGATTAATAATAAATTCGAATATTACCACTTATAATTTTCTTGCTTACTTCTCAAATTAATTGGTTTCTTGGTTTACAAGCCATACATTTAAATTCCGGGATTCTTTTGTGATTTGGTACTTATCATATGAATTATGAGGTGATAAACTAGGTTGAAGTCTAAGCAGAGAAAAACAACACATGTGATCAAGGTTTTGACACAACAAGCACAAACCAATCATGACAGACAAAATACATATTTCCTGGTGATCTGAGCAGATAGTCATCACATGAGTGATGGTGTTGTGATCTACTTTATAAGTCGCACAACTTCTTATATCTGGAGCTAGAAAAGTGTTGAATCTGGTGTCTTACCACTTAGTATCAGTTTTGAAGCTATAGTATCAGATTTTCCCAACCTAGTATTAGATCAGTAGTTATAGTATCAGAAATTTCCTACCTAGTATCAGTTTTATAGTATCAGATTTCTCCTACTTAGTATCAGTTTTATAGTATCAGATCTCTCCTACTTAGTATCAGTTTTATCAGTTCTATAGTATCAGATCTCTCCTAATTAGTATCAGTTTTATAGTATCAGATTTCTCCTACTTAGTATCAGTTTTATAGTATCAGATCTCTCCTACTTAGTATCAGTTTTATCAGTTCTATAGTATCAGATCTCTCCTAATTAGTATCAGTTTTAATTTCATAACTGAAGTACCTCAAGACTGTCTAGAAAAATATGTTCACATATCAGATTAAATGGTATCTTCTCCTTCAGCATTATCTACTAAAACTATTTCAGAACTTGTTACTTAAGTCCACAGCTCACAAACACATATAACATTTAAGTTTCTTTTTCTTCTTACATACTGTTTTCCAGATATCAAAGTAAAAGACACTCATTAAAATACTTAGAACATATTAGAGTTTTCCTAACTTAATTATTACAAAGACACTGCTACTTCTCTTAAACACTTTAAATTCCTCAAGATCTCCAAATATCCATGCAAGCAAGCAAGCAATTCATGCATCTTTCCCTGCAGCAAAACCTTGAACTGCCTCAATAAAATGAGACACCCCAAGTATTGCAAAGGCAACAAATAGGGTCAGAAATAAATTCTGGTGTGAGTGAAATCAAGTATGCAAAATATCTTGTAAATTCTTAAGGCTGTATAGAGAACTTTTCTATTAAATGCTATTCAAATCCCAATTAAAATCTGAGAATGTGTATATTTAAGTTTATCTATAAACATACACCCAAGCATTCATCCATTCACTTCATTCAGTTGTACAAGTACAAAACTCCTATGGATTAACTCCTTAAATTCCATAGCATCATTTCTCTTTCTCATCTTTTCATTTTGTTTGGTCTGAACTCTTGCCATTGAACACCATGTGTGCATTGCAAAGGGGCTCAGTTCTGTTAACCCTTTACACAGAGGCCTACAGGACTTGAACAAGTCATGCACATACCCATCAACCACCTGCTGATGAGTAGATCAAGGCACTACTCCTAAATTATTTTATAATTTAGAGACCATGCTTATTTATTTCTTTCTGGGGAATTTTTCTTTTGATTCCAGAGATACTCGTATTCTTTCCTTCCTTATATAGGTCAAGAATTATTAAAATCACCCAAAGATCATATCCAGACATACAAAGCATTCATGTAAAATTGCACACCTTATTTCAAGGTCATTTTTGCTTTAATCACCTTTTTCTAAAAACCTACTTATATTTTTATTTCTAGAAATTTTCCATTGCTTACACAAATATGAAGAAGTCATTTGCAAAACTATATTTATTCTTTTACTGTGAACATAGGGAATGGTTTTTGAGAAAAACCCATAAAAACTTATTGGTTTATGATCTGAACAAATCAGCACATATTTGTAATATTGCATTGTTCATATCATTTTTAATATAGACTAGACATAAGCATGAATCTCAATATTCACACTGCCTACTTCTTTTCTTTCATTGATACCCTATTCCACAGTAAAACATTTGATTCATTTTTCATATCAAAACTAGCATATATAAAATCTATTTCTGTGATTAGTATATTTGTTTGATTATCTATATTTTAAAAATTAACAAAAAAAATGAAACCATCACAACAAGTCAAAACAGATTAAAACCTCATCCAAAAACTCAACCAGAATACCATCCATGATCAACATATTTTCATCCAGAAAATAAAATCAAATAGGAAAAACATAATGTAATGTTTATATAAAATAACTTGGCTGCCCTTAACATGGGTCTTAATGCCTTACAGATCATAAGTGATTAATCACTCACCTTCCTCCTCTCTTCCCCGAGAATGCCTAAACTTGAAAACAGGGTGAGCTCTCCTTTCTATTTTTCTTTTGTGTGTTTCTGTTTTCCCTCAGAGAAAACCTCTGCTTCCCTCTTGATTTAAATCATTTTGCTAGGGTTTTACTAAAGGGAAAAACCCATTTTATCCTCACATTACTCAGAGAATTATGTGTGTGTTGTTATGGCTAAATGTGCCATTTTCTCTTGATTTCTATTTCTAGTAAAAGCAGTTGCTTCTCTGCTTTTCTGTGCACATGCTATTTGCATGATCCATCTACACATCATCTTTGTGTGACTCAGATACATTGTATATCTTGTTAGGCCTGAATGGTTCTCTTATATTATTTCAAACCATTTATTTCCTGATTTACTTTTAAGAAGGTATTTATGCACAATAGTACTAAACTGGTTTTCATGCAATTTAGTTATCAAAAGGACTTTATCATTTTATACTTCTTTGGCTACTCACATCTAATACATATATATTTATATATATGTGTATATATATATACAGGAGATATCTGTATATAAAATCTCACTTATATTTGATTATTTTCTTCCCATTATATTTTATTGAAAAATCTCTATCCTCTTATTTATTCATTTCACTTACTCCTAATATTATTATTGTCAGACTATATTTTCTTTTCTTAAATATTCTCATTTTAAAATTATTTTTATCTCAATAATTTGGGTCTTCACATTTTTCCACTGGTCCTTGACCTGCAAGCTACCTCCAGCGATGTTTTTAACTTACCACTCATCGTCGTTTATTAGATATGGATGAAAGTACCCAAATTGATAAACTCGAGAATTCCCCTTTTATACGAATTTAAAAACCCTGAAACCATTACCTAAATTCATCTTTTTTCCATACAATTTAGTTTACGAAATCCAAATTCAAAATTAACATGGTTGATTTTTATCATTTCCAAAGGTGTTTCCTGTATATTCTAAGTTTCCAGTTAGTTATTTACTAAAACTTCTTGAAATTATCTTTTTTAAAATTCAAGTCCAGTAATTATCAATATTTTCCTTTTAAAGGTCATCACCTAAATTCCTTTTGGTTCTGAGATATAAAAATTTCTTGAATTTAGTTAACCTGTTTCTAAACAGAGGAATATCCAGACATATACGGGCATGCACAAATACTTGCAAAATATATTCGTATGCATGCAGAACATGCTTACCCATATTCAACCATAAATCATCACATCAAGACAGAGATTAGATCAAGAGTAAGTTTGCTCACCAGAGATTGAATCAGAGAAGAACAGAGGATACAGGGAAGCTTGTTGAACTGATTGAAACTTTTGTTCTCAGGCTTGGAAAACTACAAGCTGAAATCTCTTTTTTTTTCTTCTTCTTGATTCTTTGGTTCGACTTTATTTGTTTTGATTTGCATGATATTACTTTAGATTTCTTTTCCAGTCTGAAGATCTTCTTTGATTTCTCTGGTTTTGTTTGATGATGACATTACTTAGTTTTTCTTTTACTCAGTTTTTTTTTCTAAAAAAGGGTGAACGAATTTGAAATGAAGAAGGAGTTGGAGATATAGAAATGAGTTGTACAGAATGATGATATATTTGTTTATACAAATAGGCACGGCTAAAGGTTGTATTTATGACTTGTACATACCCATGCTTTTGCATTAATTGCCTGGTACTTGGTTTCCATGCTCAGCCATGTTTTCGGCTGAGGTGATTTTGGTGGCTAATGCTTGAGTACTTGTTGTATATTATAATTCTTTTTGTACAACACAAGATGACATTTCTTCTTTTGTTTTATAACATATTATAAAAGTTGTTTTAGTTATGTGTGTACAGTTTTGGTTTCACACTTGTATACCTTTGTTTTGTATATATATTTTATAATTATTTTTAAACTATTTACTTGAAACTCAAATTCAACGTATACAATATTTAAATTCAAATGATCGTTTAAATATAATTGGGATTCGGGGAAACTCGAATCACTTAATCAATTTATTTCACAGTTTTATTCAAAAATTCATTTAATTATCAATTTAAATAAATTTAAATTTCGGGGTCGTTACAAACTTCCCCCCTTAAAAGAATTTCGTCCTCGAAATTGCTAGGGAGACACAAAGATAGATGAAGGATATTTCATCAATTCAAACTGAATATCAATTCTGCATTTGGCTTACCAAATCAGAATATCACGAACGAATCTGTTTAACACTTCACAAGATACTCGGGTTATCCAGATCTACGAAGCATGGAGTGGCATCGGTCAGTTCGAAATGATAACTAACCATTCGTAGAATATATCCGGACCCAAAGAATAGATAGATATATGGATACGATTTCAAAACTTTTTAGTTTAGAAACTAAATTATACCTATCAACTATAACAATCAAAGCAACCAATGCAATCAATTCATCCATACAAACAAGTCTGGCCTATCTGGAGTTTATGTCCCATTTTAATATATATCGAATCTTCTTCCTGGATCTACCAGAAATCATCGAAGAATTGAGAAAAGATGTTGAACAAAAGAGATTGATAGAAAAAAGATTACTTCCTTGTTGTTACAGAGTATTGACCATTTATAGTCGTATTTCCCTGTCCCCTATCTCGTCCTCTTCTTGCACTCATACTTACTATCAGTGGATAGTAAGAGAATTTACTGAGACGTTCAGACGGATATCTGAGAATAATCATTCTAGAGTTTACTTCACTCTATCTCTAATGAGCTACTTAACGTGTTATACTCCTGAGCTAAAGTTCAACCTTAGCTCTGATACCAAATGTAACGTCCCAGATTTTCGCGTTCGAAAATCGACATCCATACTTTACATCGTACTCGAATGTCGTAGATTCGAGCGTTCAAATCCGAGTCGCCGGAGCTTATAACACAGTTAAGTAAATAACACAGCGGAAGAAATGAATAATACATTGATATACAATATCTGATACAACAGAATGATACAATGAATATCAATATACATCAGAGATATGATACAACAAATAGCAGCGGAAAAGAAAACGATAACATCAGCAGCGGAAAATCTTCATCTTCAAAGCACTAATCCAGAAATAGCTTGAACTCCCAATAACGATACACCAAGATAAGCAAGTGCAGTCCGATCCAAAGACTGAACTAGCTCCAGATAACCTACTAATCTGACTATCTGAAACACCAAACTCTAGACTGCTCGTGTAGAAAAATTTTGAGCATCCAGAGTTTAGGAAAGAAACAATAAACTCCGGATCAGTCATGGGACTGGTGTGAGCAACAAAAACAGTTTATCTTTAAAACAAATAGCAGAGAATTTTAAAGTCAATTCGCAATGCTTTTGGAAAATGAAACTACCATAAGACCTCCCGCCACACACACAATGCAAACGTAGAATTGGAGGAGATTTCTTCTTATGATAGTCAAAGATGCTTACTACGCAAAATCAAATCATTTTTGATATTATTATTAGTGCATAGTGTAGAAATTTTTTTCGAAAGTAGAATATAAATCTTAGCCAGCATAGACATTTCGCACTTATGCCTACTATAGCTACCATGTTCAATAGCAGGTTACCACCACATTCCATGGCAGGTAATACAACTAAAACCGTACAGGGCTCGTATTGTTTTGTTTGGATTTCCAACAAATGGTCAGGCTAAGGAACTTCCTATTCCACGAAAGAAACGCCTCTGGCGGGACGTTCCGAGAACCAACTGTTCTCTGCCAAACAAGGCCGGCAACCCCTTTTCCCAAGGGATAAAAGAAACCTCAGATATGCCACCCCCGGTCCTTTGGGACCTTTAACCGAGGTACCTCTAATCCAACATCACACGTCATAAATAAAGTGTGTCCACATGAGTAAGTATCTGGGCTCCATACCATGATACTACCCTTTTCCAGAAGGAATGGTCATACCCTAGGGGAGCTACCCCTGAAAACCTTGCCGCACAATTCCTGTTTCGACCATTACCGGGTTGTGAGGCTCGACGAAGTCTCGTCCACAAAGCTACGCTTTTTCAAAAAGCCACGTTTTGGGTCAACAGATGATCAACCTATGATCACAAAGATAAATGATCAAACAAATGATCATATCACAAATGATCAAACACTGATCATCACACAGCAACACTCAGCATGCCACATTACCAAATTGGGATATATCGTTGATAACTTCAACTACATAACCTCTGAGCTCGTATGTCTCAGAGAAGGATGTTAAGCTAAGAGAATAAATTCTCCTCCACCAAACAGAAATGTATTTGAAAGAAATCGGCTTTATATCTCAAAGTGTAATGTCAGACATGTAACCATACAAGTCTGTTCCGGGTTCGAACAGAACCGAAGGCACTTCTCACGAAGCCCTTGCAAATCCAGATAATTCTCAATCACGTCCGGACTTCCCGTCACAAAAGAGTGATATAAATCTCTATACCGGCGCGACTCAGTGCAGAGACATTCGACAGGTTGTCCTTTCATTTTCGAAAAATATCCGGTCTTCAACACCGGTCTTCAAATGCTATCCATATACGACGTATCACTATTCGGAATGGGTTATATGACACAAATGTCTTTTCCCGGCTAACCCGAATAGTGAGCGCAATATTCAAAAACAAATGGATAATGGGATTTCAATTAAGTCACAACTTATTACCCAAACTTTCTTTTCAAATGGTTTAACAAATTACCATTTTAATCTTTTAAACAAAAAGATTCAATTCACAAAGTTCACTTAATTTCACAAAGATTCATTCATAGATTTTCCAAATCAATTTCCCTTTTAATTTGATTAATTCGTTAAATCTTTAAATCAAAGATTTAACAAATAGCTTCCAAAACAATTTCATTTCGAATGGTTTAACAAAACATCATTTTAAACCTGTTAAAAATAAACAGATTTAATTCATAGCTTTCGAAAAGAATTCATTCATAACTTGGAAAATCCATTTTTCAATTCCCTTGAAATTCCTTTAATTTAAACTGGAATTTCTTTTCTTATCTAAAAGCTTTTATCATTTGAAAACAACAGTTTTCAATTTGGAAATCTGATTCATTCATACGAGTTGAAATCCTTGGTTTAAATTCAAATTCCCAAATTAATACTTTAAAATGGTTTAATTCATACAAACACATTTTATATCATCTTTAGTCCCTAGTTTCAATCATAGATTTAATTTCAAACTTGAATTCAAATTTAAATCAAATTATTTAAATTTTCACAACTCAATTAAGTTATTCAAAATAACTTTTATCTTTGAGATTCCATTTCAAAAGCTTTTCATTTTAAAACCCCAGATTTTCAATTTTCAAAATCAATTGAAATTAAAATTTCAATTTCAAAAACAAACATCAAATTTAAATTATCTGTGACTTAATCGATTTCCACGTGAAATCCATATTTGTGTGTGTATAAGTGTAGTCCAGGGGTTTCACACAGTAGTGCAACATCATTCAATCATCACAGATTCAATCATATCAATATCGATAAGCGGTGTAATCTATAACGCTTATTGTTCATTCACAGATCATAGATATATATATCGCAGATAATCAATTACAGATCACAACATAAATCAGGATGTATCACAAAGCATAATATATTAGGGATATCAAACAATTTAACCATTCAAAGAAATCCAACATCCATAAGTAGATCAGTTAATTGTCTGATTAATTCAGATCAGATTAATTTCTTATGAATTACTAATCCTGATTTATCAACATTAATTAATTACAAATCATTCTGATTAATTATCCTTTAATCATTTAATTAATCGGTTTTAATTATTTAATTACTTTTAATTGAGTAATTATCTTCACGTAATTAATTACCTTTAATTACTTATATTAATTAATCTTAATTAATAAATCAACCTTTAATAAATCACATAAATTAATTACTTCTTAATTAATTGTCCTTGAATTAATTACCTTAATTTATCAATCAACATTAATCATGTAATTAACTTAACCTTAATCAACCTTTAATTAATCACATAATAAATTAATCTTTAATTCCTCAAGGTCTTAATAAACTTAAGATAAACCATTTATCTTACTTTAATTATTATTTAAACTTTTTAAAAATAATCATTCCAATACCATTTTTTTCAAACTCAAACCAAATTTAAACATACTTTAACTTAAAGATCAAATCTTTAAAAATCTTGATTTAAACTGAAATTCGAAACTTGTTTAAACACTTTGTTCTTTACCATAAACTCGATTTCTTTGCTTTATAAAACTGCTTCATATTTTTACTTTACTAAAAAAACAGTTTAGCTATCAAAACAAACCCGAGCCTACTTTTAAAACTTTTTCCCGAGCCAAACGCACTTGTTCCCGAGCAACTACTCGAGAAACTCACGAACTTTCTTTACTTCGAGAAAAACACACCCTGGCTTCGAGCTGTGACCCGAGCCACCTTCATCTTCCCAAAATGGCACGCGTGCACGTGCACGAACGTTCTGCCTTGCTCCGTCCATCTTTGCCGTTCCCACCAAGTCGCTACTCTACCCCCTGACTCAGTTACCCATCACTGACGCCAGAAAACGCCTCTGATCGAAAAAACGACCTTCAACTTCACCTAATTTCCAAAACCAGAAACTGCAACCACCCCAAATCGAACTACCACGTCCACGTCCGGCCACTACATCATGCGCCACTTACCTCGATCGAAAGCCCATACCTACGTTCACCTCCGTGCCAAGATCTATACATTCCGATCCTGCCACGCTCTCCCTAATTTATCGCGACTCCACCACAACCGAAGCCAACACTAAACCCTAAAGACACGTCGCCTGATCACCACACTGCACTGGAATTTCTTTCCCCATTTTTCCACTGGTCCTTGACCTGCAAGCTACCTCCAGCGACGTTTTTAACTTACCACTCATCGTCGTTTATCAGATATGGATGAAAGTACCCAAATTGATAAACTCGAGAATTCCCCTTTTATACGAATTTAAAAACCCTGAAACCATTACCTAAATTCATCTTTTTTCCATACAATTTAGTTTACGAAATCCAAATTCAAAATTAACATGGTTGATTTTTATCATTTCCAAAGGTGTTTCCTGTATATTCTAAGTTTCTAGTTAGTTATTTACTAAAACTTCTTGAAATTATCTTTTTTAAAATTCAAGTCAAGTAATTATCAATATTTTCCTTTTAAAGGTCATCACCTAAATTCCTTTTGGTTCTGAGATATAAAAATTTCTTGAATTTAGTTAACCTGTTTCTAAACAGAGGAATATCCAGACATATACGGGCATGCACAAATACTTGCAAAATATATTCGTATGCATGCAGAACATGCTTACCCATATTCAACCATAAATCATCACATCAAGACAGAGATTAGATCAAGAGTAAGTTTGCTCACCAGAGATTGAATCAGAGAAGAACAGAGGATACAGGGAAGCTTGTTGAACTGATTGAAACTTTTGTTCTCAGGCTTGGAAAACTACAAGCTGAAATCTCTTTTTTTTCTTCTTCTTGATTCTTTGGTTCGACTTTATTTGTTTTGATTTGCATGATATTACTTTAGATTTCTTTTCCAGTCTGAAGATCTTCTTTGATTTCTTGGTTTTGTTTGATGATGACATTACTTAGTTTTTCTTTTACTCAGTTTTTTTTTCTAAAAAAGGGTGAACGAATTTGAAATGAAGGAGTTGGAGATATAGAAATGAGTTGTACAGAATGATGATATATTTGTTTATACAAATAGGCACGGCTAAAGGTTGCATTTATGACTTGTACATACCTATGCTTTTGCATTAATTGCCTGGTACTTGGTTTCCATGCTCAGCCATGTTTTCGGCTGAGGTGATTTTGGTGGCTAATGCTTGAGTACTTGTTGTATATTATAATTCTTTTTGTACAATACAAGATGACATTTCTTCTTTTGTTTTATAACATATTATAAAAGTTGTTTTAGTTATGTGTGTACAGTTTTGGTTTCACACTTGTATACCTTTGTTTTGTATATATATTTTATAATTATTTTTAAACTATTTACTTGAAACTCAAATTCAACGTATACAATATTTAAATTCAAATGATCGTTCAAATATAATTGGGAATCGGGGAAACTCGAATCACTTAATCAATTTATTTCACAGTTTTATTCAAAAATTCATTTAATTATCAATTTAAATAAATTTAAATTTCGGGGTCGTTACATAACCCGCCCTATACTCTGCATTAGCGGATAGTATTACCCAATAATTCTCTTTGTTAATGTGGGTCTCGGGGTGGGGCGCCACAACCAATTTCAAAATTTGATTGTAATAGATAAGATCTTAGTCTGTCATACCAGGCTTTAGGAGCTTGTTTCAGACCATATAAAGCTTTCTTTAATTTGTAAACGTAATTTGGAAACTTTTCTTCTTCAAAAAGTGGGGGTTGTTCAACATAAACATCTTCTTTAACAAAACCATTTAAAAATGCACTTTTGAAAGTCATTTGAAATTGTTGTGGTTTGCGAAAGCAAGTAGAATTCTAATAGCTTCTAATTTTGCTACAGGTGCAAAGGTTTCATCATAGTCTATTCCTTCCTCTTGACAATAACCTTGCACGACTAACCGAGCTTTATTTCTAATGACCTCACCTTGTTCATTAATTTTATTTTTATAAACCTATTTAGTTCCTATTATAGTTTTGTCCTCGGGTCTAGGAACAAGTTCCCATACATCATTTCTGGTGAATTGTTTCATTTCTTCTTGCATGAGAAGAATCCATTAATCATTAGATGATGCTTCCTTTGGATTTTTATGTTTAATAGTTGATATAAGCTACATTACTCATTTTTTAATTGATTTCTAGTTCTAACAACATATTCAATATTTCCTAGTATAGATTCTACAAGATGATCTTTTAAAAGCATGATTCTTTTATTAGGATGAACAATTTGACAATTTGTTTCATTTGATTCATTATTTAAAGTAACAAAATCATCTTCATCATTTATTTGAACAAAATCTTTGAAATTTTCATCAAAAGATACATGCATTGTTTCTTCAATAGTGTTAGTTTGTAGATTGAAAACTCTGTATGCTTTACTTCTATTAGAATATCCGATAAAGATTCCTTTGTCGGATTTATGATCAAATTTATCCAAATTGTCTTTTGTATTTAGAATAAAACATTTGCTTCCAAAAACTTTAAAATAAGATACCTTTGGTTTCTTATTGAAAAGAAGTTTATATGGTGTTTTATTGGTTGGTGGTCTAATTAAAATCCTATTCAAAATGTAACAAGCTGTAGCGACTGCTTCAGCCCAAAAATTTCTTAGTAATTTACTATCTGAAAGCATTGTTCTTGCACTCTCTTGAATCGTCCTATTTTTATGCTCTACCACTCTGTTTTTTCTGGAGTTCTTGGAAATGAAAAATTATGAGTTATTCCTTTTTTATTACAAAAATTCTCAAAATTTTCATTTTCAAATTCTCCACTGTGATCACTAAAAATTCTTTTGATTTTTAAAGAAAGTTGATTTTGAATTCTTTTTGCAAAAGTTTTAAATAAATCAAAAGCATCACTTTTAAGTTTTAGAAAAATTGTCCATTGTAAATCTAGAATAATCATCTACAATTACAAAAACATATTTACTGTGATTTATTGACTGAATTTGAGATGGCCAAACAGATCTAAATGGAGTAACTCAAGGGGTTTTGAAGTTGAAATCAAATCTTTCAATTTAAATGAACTATTCCTAAGTTTTCCTAATTGACAAGCATCACATATACTATCTACTTTAAAATCAATTTTAGGGAGACCTCATACTAAATCAAGTTTTGAAAGTCTAGATAAAAGTTTGAAATTCAAATGCCCAAATCTTTTATGCCAAATCCAAGGGTCACTTGTATTAGCCAAAAGACATAGGTTATTGTTTGAGATTCTCATACTGAGGATATAAATGTTTTTCTTCCTAATTCCTTCAAAGATAATATTTAATTTATTATCTTCGATGTGACACTTATCTTTTTAAAATTTAATTTTGTAGCCCTTATCACAAAGTTGACTTATACTAAGCAAATTGTGTGTAACGACCCGGAAATTTCGAACCCGAAATTTCCAGATAGTTAGAAGAAAAAGAAAAGAGATAGAAGAAAGAAACAGAACAAGACACAGATTCTCACATTCGCAGCG
Source organism: Allium fistulosum (assembly GCA_030737815.1). Classification (NCBI taxonomy): domain Eukaryota; kingdom Viridiplantae; phylum Streptophyta; class Magnoliopsida; order Asparagales; family Amaryllidaceae; genus Allium; species Allium fistulosum. The sequence goes on from CM060902.1 coordinate 102,710,515, forward strand.
GATCAAAATACAATATCAAATAATAATATCAGTTATACAAAGAAAACTGTATTTGTTAATTACATTTTACTATATCAGAGTTACAACATTTCACAATCACTGAACAGTTAAAATAACTCGTCCCAATAAATAACAATATATCACTCTCCATACGTTCCTGCCATCCAGCTCGCCTCCTGAGCTCCAGAACGTCCTTACCTGGAAATCTGTAATACTCGGTCTGACCCGAGCATTACATCAAAGTAACACCCGGGTCAGGCTGGAAACCAGCGTGAGTAAACTCATCTAACAAGAAATTCCAATCTATAGAACTTATTTAAAACCCGGGGTAACTCGTACATTATTACAAGTAAACAACTTATATAGTCAACACTTATTTTCACAAAACAATATCTAAGTATCCAACTTAGTTTAAATGGTTCATTTTATCCCAATCAGCCTATTGGTTTCACATATCAATCTATAAAGAATTTTAGATGATTTCAAATCGAAGTGGTTTCGGGTATTAACTAATACCCGACTCCTGTCTCTTCGAATTCAATGTCATCTTAACCCAAATTATTCAAATGAAATACAATTCAAACTTTAAATACAGGGAGTCACTATTTTAACCCAACATATTATATCACGCAACAGAGATATCAACTAATCCAAGACATACAATTATCATTTAATCATTCATAGCAAGATTAATCAACCATATGATCTCTAATTAATTTAATTAACCTTAAATGAATTAAGTTAATTACTTCAATTACTTTAAACCTTGCTTACAAACCAATTATAATCATCCTTGATTAATTTTACTTTAATTACATTAAGTAATTAACCTTTAATTAATTTCACAAAATTAATTATTCTTAACCATTTACAGTAATTATCCTTAATTAATCACTTAAATTAATTATTTCATAATCACTTATATCAATTAATTATCTTTTAATTAATCATATTCATTAATTAACTAACCCTTAATAAGTTTCCTTAATTAATCAAACTTTTAATTACTTAGTTTAATTAACTATCATTTAATTACTTACCTTAAGTAATTTTAATTTCCTTCATTAATTAATTACATTAATTAATCATTACATTAAGTAATTAATTCTCTAATTAATTACATAAATTAATTATCCTTTAACCATTAATTAATCCTTAATTACTCTCATTAATTAATTATACCATAATTAATTACTTTAAATTAATCACATTCACTAATAATTTATTAATTAATTACCTTAATTTATGTAATTAAGAAATTAACTCTTAATTATCATTTAAATCTTTATTTAATAATTTTTTTTAAATAAATTATCATTAACCAATTAACTTACTCTTTAAAAACATTAAATCTTCTTAATTTACCACTTAATTACATTATTAAGTTTATGTAAAATAAACTTTAAAATAAAGGTTATACATATTAACCCACTTTTAACTTAATTGATTTAAAATAATTCATTTTAAAACCGTTATTAAATCTTAACTTAAATAAGACATTTATTTTATAATTTAAAACCTGGTCAGTTACCAGAAAACAACTCGAGACAAACGAATGAACACTCGAGCCATTCCTACGAAATTCCCGAGCTAGTTACTATCCTCATTTCTTCGAGTCTTCTAGCGATTTACTTCGAGTCTGACCCGAGTTACCCTTGTCTTCCCCAACTCCACAACTTCAACTGATACCAGAGTCTCGCGTGCACATGCACATCGATTCCATCCACTACCGAACGAAGTTAAGATCACCATCACGTCGGCGATGACCCCACGAACACCCACGTTCACCCAGCAATCGAAGTTTATGGTGAAAACGAAATCGAGCAATACAACCCAACTGGAACCAAAAACAATCTTCAAAGAAACGCCTCGCCCCGAATCCCTAGGTCACCAGAGATGACGATACTCTGGTCAGTGCTTCTCCAACTCCTCCTCTTTCGATTGCCATGGGTGCGAGCTGGTCCGGTCAACTGAGAACAACGCATCACTTAGAATTCGACACCATACACAAACACAAGCTAAAACCCTATATCGACATAGTCCGGCCTCTATCACGATTAAAAAACTCGTCAGACATTTTTGCTGAGGTCGTCAGATCCTCCTCCACCTTCGAGCATAATCCCGACCCCAGAAAGTATCCCGATCGCCAGAATTTGCCACTATACCCAATTTCGATCAACTTACAATATCTCCTAATTTACAAACCTAAAATTCGTGATCTTCCTTTTAAAAATCAAATTTTTGAACGACGATTTAAGTGGTGAATTCAAATCAACATTTTAAAATGTTTGGGTTTTTCATACTTAAAGAAAATCTACTATATTTTCAAACTTCCCTTAAAATTTTAAACCAATAACACTTGAAATATTGTTAAGGTTACGATCTGGATGATTCAAACAACTTTTGTCAAATCCTGAAAGGGTTTAGGAGATGAATATTTGATTCCTTAAATTGTTAAGGCCTGTAGACTTCTTTTAAACAGAGAAGTATAAACATTTACACTAAACTGTATACACCGAACCTCCCTACATAAAGATATACAACAAGATTTACATCCATAACCTCAAAGATTATCTCTTATATCAAGATTTACACCAGATTAAGTTTTCTTAAACAGTAGCTTACTCACCTGCAACCCTTTGAACAAAGAATACTTGATGTTTTGAGAAAACTGTAGTTGAATCTGCCCTTGAATACTTTCTGTTCTTGTTTGTTTTTGTTTGAGTTTGAGTTTAAGCTTTGAAAAATAAAAATAAAATAAAGATGTTTGAATTTTGGACTTGATTTAAGAATCTGTAACCAAGAACAGAGTCATATATTCATATGTACAGACATACACACTCTAACATTTATATGTATATATATATATAACCTATCTATATCCATGCAACCACTTTACTTCACGCATAAATCACAGAAATCAAGTTATAGGTCAGACTAAGTATTTTTAAGATAGTAGTTTACTCACCAGAAAAGATGAACAGAGAAAACTGGAAAAAACTTTGCCTTTGAACTGGAAATTTGAACAGCTACTATGATTTGAATTCTAACGTCAATCTGATGTTGTTGAGTTGATCTTTATATTTGCTTTGCTCTTGCTCAGGTTAAAAGCTTGAAAGAAGCTGTTGTTTGATTTCAGTCTTGCTTTGCTCTGAACTTGATTGTTATGAGCTGAAGCTTGTTTGATTCTAGTTTGATTACTAGGTTTTGGATTGTTGTTGAGTTCCTTTGATTTTGATTTTGTTTACTGGATTTTTGTTACAGATTTCTTCTTGTTTCTTAGTTTAGTCTTGGAAAAATATATCAGAGAATGAAATGAAGGAAAGAATTGAAAATGTTAATATAAGCTATTCTATTTTTTTTAAATAAATATTTTTTCCAATAAAAAGAAAATGGGACACTTGTCATTATTCTTATCTAATTTGTTAACACTTGTTAATTAGATAATGTTATTAGCTAACATGTGTATTAATAGATTTTAAATTTAGTTATATATTTATAAATGTCTTTAATAGGTATTATATTTTTGTTTTAGGTTTTTATATTATACTTTGTATTTTTTATTTATACATTTCTTCTCTTTTTTTTTACTTATATGAATATAACTCAAAGAAAACAATATAAAACTTATTAATTTATACTTACCTTAAGCCTAAGCTATTTATACTAGTGCTTTAAAAATGTAGAATTTGAATCTAACTTATTTTCAAGATATTCATATAGAATTTCAAATCATAGTTTTATTTATAATCTACATATATATATATATATAAACAATAGAAAACATATTTAATTGATTTGAAAATATAATTCTTGTAAATTTTAAATTATGTAAGAAGATTATTAGATTAATACGTATATCCAAATATATGTATTCATCATAATTCTATTTGTTCAGCTTATAAAATAGTTAAAATCAGTTAATTACCAATTAACAGATGTTCTGAAATCCGGGTTATCACATTCCTCCCCCCTTTAAATCTTTTCGTCCCCGAAAAGGAAAGTAACCAGAATTTTAATTACAACAGCTTATTACCAGTTAAATTATTCTTTGAGTATTTTCATCTAAAAACTCTTTAATTAATAAATTTTAAAATACTTCAAAAATCAATATAATATCACCAAAATAGTTTTTTTTTAAAAAAATACTTTTTATAACTCGATGTCTCAACCAGTCCATCCTCATTCTCATAGAAATTTGGTCATACGTTGATCAGGCGTAAGACTGAAAATCTATAAGTACTTAGCAGACCCGGTTTCAACACCCAGTGAAAATATTTGGAAAATAATTTATTGAAAATATAGAGAACAGTTTTGAAAATAGAGAAAATATCTTTGGTGAGAATGCTTTGGAAATCATCACCCCCATCCATGGTCGCAGTTAACCAGATGGTTACGTTGCCGTCCCGGCAAAATCCACAGATAACTGTAGGTCTCCGCGCTCCTCGATTACGCCATGGAACCCGCTACAGATCGCAGTTATACCCGGGCCTTACGTTGCTATCACAGCACAAACCCATATAACTGTAGGCATCAGTGCCACCGAATTTCGCTGCCAAATAATGAAACTTCTCCCACATAGGTCGCAGTCTACCGATATAAAATCAAACGCAGACTGTTGGCTCTCAGCGGCACAAACGACTTTCGCTATGTTACCATAGTGTCACAGTCTACCGATATAAAATCAAACGTAGACAGTTGGCTCTCAGCGGCACACATGACTTTCGCTATGGTCTGCAGTAGATCGCAGTGACATCGAGTTAAACTGTCGTCACAGCATAACCCAAATGCCTCTGTGGGCACCAGCCCCTCGACTTTCGCTACACAAATAATCCTCAGGAACTAGTTTGTCCGGACTCCTCACAGGATCAACTTTAGAATCCCCCCTTGGGGTTCAAGGCAGTACCACCAAGTGGCAATCCTAAGAAGTTCATTTCAAGGAAGCGCCTTTTTCCCCAGAGCTATTCACAAAACACTTTATACTATACTTATAGTATCTTCAAATCATATCCTTTATGATTTATACCAAAATCTTCTTTACACAAATCGATATCCAAAATCGATAATTCTCAAACTAGGCTTTCCAAATTCCTAAAATTGATTTTCCCAAAAATCAAAAGCCTTTTCCAAATTATATAGGTTCCCAAAACCTTTTCCAAAATCATTCTCATAAAACCCTTTATATATATATATATATAGATATATATAACTTTGAAAATCTTTGGATCACTTCCACTTGTATAAAACCTCTTTTATACTTCAAATACTTCCAAAATCCCTTTTTATTCTGGCTAGATTCAATAAGGGAAGTTTATCATATTACAAAATATAACTTTATTTATTGCCAAATCAAATATTCAAGTTTGATTTCTTTATAAAGTTATTTACCATATTACTTATCTCCATAAAGTAAATTTCAACCAAAGAAATATCCAATTCCATTATATTTCACATAATATACCTTTCATTTCGAAAACCATTTCAAATTTCTTATCCACAAATTTTCAATGCCAATTTCATTCAAACCCGTACGATGTACATATATCATCCGTACGCTATACCAATTTAATCGCTCACTCGATCACACAATTTCACTTCCGAACTAGTATCGTCCACCCGACTTCCTAGTGCGGACTCAGATCTAATTTCTTGATCAGAAACCGTCATTCTCCTTGCATAGTCGTAGCTATGATAGAGAATATCCAGAACCAATCAAAATTCCATATCCAGGTTCGCCGTCGAAAATCAAGCGAAAAATCCCAACTCGGATCGATAATACTATCTCGAAATTCTATGTTCGAATCTGGATCAAATCACTTATGCGAATAGAATAATATACGTATATCCTACGTATTTATCTTTATTGATTAGTAGCTAAATCAATTTCTCCTTTCTATCCACTTTTCCTTTAATTCTATTCTCTTATTCTCAATCGCTTCCATTTACAATTGAGTTATTACTTTAATTACAAACAGTTTGAACTCTGACCTATTTAAATTTAAAAATAGCTTGAAAAAAATTTAAAATAGATAAGGAGTTGAAAAATAGTTATTAGTTTGTAAAATAGCTGTAAAATAGTTAAGTAGGTATAAAATAGTTAGATAATTGCAAAAATAGTTTTTAAAATAGTGATTAGATATAAGTAACTGAAAAATAGTAATTAGTTTATAAGACAGTTTCAAAATAGTTAAATAGTTCCAAATAATTGTAAAATAAGTATAAAATAGTTTAGAGTTTAAGAATAAAGATTGTATAGTAAATAGTTTGGAAAAATATATTTGTACTAAAATAATTTATTTTGAAAATAAACCAGAGTCAAACTGTTCAATTCTCATCAATTCAATTTAAATTTCCATTTCCATTTAAATTGACTCAATACTTCAATTTCCATTGAATTTTATTCAATCTCAATTCAAGTTGAATTAATCTTAATTCCTTTCCAAATTTCAAATCAAATTCCATTTAATTTTAAACATATTCACTTTAATTACAATTTCAAATTATTCAAACTAATTTCAAATTGAATTTACTTAAATTTCAAATCATTTCAATTTCTATATGAATTAATCCCAATTCCCATTTGAATTTTAAACTTATCTATCTTAAATCACAATTCCCATTTATTCAAATCAATTTCAGTTTAAACTAATTCAATTTAAATCTCAATTTAAACTATCTCGAATTATATAAATTTGAGTTAAATTTTTAAATGTTGATTTAATTCCTTAAATCAAATTAACCCTTATTTTTTTTAACCAACAACCTAAATCTTTAAACCATTTAATTCTGAATCCGAATTCCAAAATTCCATTTTAAAATTATCTTTACTTAACTTATTATAAAGTTCAAATAAGGATTCGAAAACAATTAAATTCTTCAGATTCCAATTTATTATCCATTTTCAATTTTCAAAACCAATTCTCAATTTCATTGATTATTTATAACAATAGAATAATATCAGGATAAATAAACATCTAAATTTATCCTAACACCAATTTACAGTATCCATTTTAAATTTCCAGATCTCAACCCCATTTTGAGATTACTCATAACTCCCATTTAAATTAACCATTTAACTACCCAAGTTAAATTTAAATTTCATCTTGAAATTTCCAATTCAAGTTATTCATTCAAACTTATTTAACTTCCTCCAAGTTAAATTAAATTTACTTAATCCGGTCAACTTTTCACAATTTGAATTCCCATTCAAATTTTAAACTTCAGATTAATAATCTTTCCCCTTTTAAGTTTTAAAACCTACTTTACTTTGGGTTTCACATCACATTCCAATTTAAAACTCAACACTAAGTGTTTATTTCAAATCATCATTGGTATTATGTATATTTCTCATATATACATTTTCTTTACACACCAAGTTATACTTTAAATTTTTAAACCACCTTTGGTTTTAATTCAAAACAAACTTCTTTAAAACAATTTCAAGTTTTCTGGAATTAGATTTAAAATTTCACAATTTAAAACCCACTTCAATTTACAAGTCATACTTGCCTAAATGTTTTACTCCCCTAAAACATTTTATTTTGCTTAATTATTAACAACATTCATTATTAAACACAATTACCATTTATGATAATAACCAAGATTATCATATCTGGAAACCAATTCATTGTTATCTTTATTCTTGATAACATTTCTACAAATTCAAGATTTTAATTTTAGTTTGGATTCATTTCAAACTTATCTTCATTCAATTTCAAATTTGGTTGTATTACCACTTAATTCTTATTATATTAACAACCAATTACCTTAATATTTATTAGAAAGAAATATCATTTTATATATATAAAAAGATAAACTTATATTAAAATCATTAAATTTTAAAATCATTTTAAAATTTTTATATAAGTAAATAACAAGTACGCTCTCATATATATATATATATACACTCAACTCATTCTAGGGTACCATTGAACCTATCCTTAATGAGTATACCCACCAGAGCCAAGGTTCTCACTTAACCTTTGCTCTGATACCAAATGTAACGACCCGGAAATTTCGAACCCGAAATTTCCAGATAGTTAGAAGAAAAAGAAAAGAGATAGAAGAAAGAAACAGAACAAGACACAGATTCTCACATTCGCAGCGGATCAAAATACAATATCAAATAATAATATCAGTTATACAAAGAAAACTGTATTTGTTAATTACATTTTACTATATCAGAGTTACAACATTTCACAACCACTGAACAGTTAAAATAACTCGTCCCAATAAATAACAATATATCACTCTCCATACGTTCCTGCCATCCAGCTCGCCTCCTGAGCTCCAGAACGTCCTTACCTGGAAATCTGTAATACTCGGTCTGACCCGAGCATTACATCAAAGTAACACCCGGGTCAGGCTGGAAACCAGCGTGAGTAAACTCATCTAACAAGAAATTCCAATCTATAGAACTTATTTAAAACCCGGGGTAACTCGTACATTATTACAAGTAAACAACTTATATAGTCAACACTTATTTTCACAAAACAATATCTAAGTATCCAACTTAGTTTAAATGGTTCATTTTATCCCAACCAGCCTATTGGTTTCACATATCAATCTATAAAGAATTTTAGATGATTTCAAATCGAAGTGGTTTCGGGTATTAACTAATACCCGACTCCTGTCTCTTCGAATTCAATGTCATCTTAACCCAAATTATTCAAATGAAATACAATTCAAACTTTAAATACAGGGAGTCACTATTTTAACCCAACATATTATATCACGTAACAGAGATATCAACTAATCCAAGACATACAATTATCATTTAATCATTCATAGCAAGATTAATCAACCATATGATCTCTAATTAATTTAATTAACCTTAAATGAATTAAGTTAATTACTTCAATTACTTTAAACCTTGCTTACAAACCAATTATAATCATCCTTGATTAATTTTACTTTAATTACATTAAGTAATTAACCTTTAATTAATTTCACAAAATTAATTATTCTTAACCATTTACAGTAATTATCCTTAATTAATCACTTAAATTAATTATTTCATAATCACTTATATCAATTAATTATCTTTTAATTAATCATATTCATTAATTAACTAACCCTTAATAAGTTTCCTTAATTAATCAAACTTTTAATTACTTAGTTTAATTAACTATCATTTAATTACTTACCTTAAGTAATTTTAATTTCCTTCATTAATTAATTACATTAATTAATCATTACATTAAGTAATTAATTCTCTAATTAATTACATAAATTAATTATCCTTTAACCATTAATTAATCCTTAATTACTCTCATTAATTAATTATACCATAATTAATTACTTTAAATTAATCACATTCACTAATAATTTATTAATTAATTACCTTAATTTATGTAATTAAGAAATTAACTCTTAATTATCATTTAAATCTTTATTTAATAATTTTTTTTAAATAAATTATCATTAACCAATTAACTTACTCTTTAAAAACATTAAATCTTCTTAATTTACCACTTAATTACATTATTAAGTTTATGTAAAATAAACTTTAAAATAAAGGTTATACATATTAACCCACTTTTAACTTAATTGATTTAAAATAATTCATTTTAAAACCGTTATTAAATCTTAACTTAAATAAGACATTTATTTTATAATTTAAAACCTGGTCAGTTACCAGAAAACAACTCGAGACAAACGAATGAACACCCGAGCCATTCCTACGAAATTCCCGAGCTAGTTACTATCCTCATTTCTTCGAGTCTTCTAGCGATTTACTTCGAGTCTGACCCGAGTTACCCTTGTCTTCCCCAACTCCACAACTTCAACTGATACCAGAGTCTCGCGTGCACATGCACATCGATTCCATCCACTACCGAACGAAGTTAAGATCACCATCACGTCGGCGATGACCCCACGAACACCCACGTTGTAATATCCCGGAAATTTTGACAATATCAATTTAATAATCTGTTGAATAATTAAATTGATATTGATGATCTTTGATAATAAGATTTGAATTAAATTTAATAATCTGATTAAATTAGTATTAATTGATGATTTTATCTTTTAAAAATCTAATAAGATATTTTCTATTTGAATATATATATATTTATTTGTATATATTTTAAATAGAAGCTTTGGTAAATTGGAAATTTAGATTTAATTTAATCTGGACTTTTCAAAGTTATTTAAATAAATAATATTTTAGTTTTAAATATACTTTGGATAAATGTTTAAATTTGTTAAGATATATTTTAACTTAAGTTTAAATAAATAAGATTTATAAAAATGGTTTGTTTTATTTCTTTTTAAATATTTCTTGATAATATGATCTCTTATATAATCTCTTGTTTAAATTATAAAATATGTTATTTTCAAATAACAAGTATAATGTATTATATTTGTATGTATGAATACGAGATGATTAGTTGTGTATGTCTGTGTAAATGGTTGAACATGTTCTGTTATTTTACAGGCTCCACTTTCAAATAATAAAGAAAAATTGTATCTTCCTCTGCAATCAATTTTAGGCTAAGATATATATATACATTTAGATAAGAATGTATAAATTAAGTATAAAAGTTATTATTAACATTTAAAATATATACTCATTAATTAAAAAGACACATGTTATTTTCCTAAGGCATCATTTTTACATGTGTTAGATAATTAATATGATATAGGACAAGTGTCATGTTTTACTATCATTTTCCTTGATTTTTAACAAACCATAAATTAATTAATAAAGCTTATTTTTCATTTCTCCCATTTCCTTTCAGCTGTAACAAAAAGAAGATTTCAAAACTAAAATCTTGTAAAAATTTCTCAAACCACAATTCCCAAAACAAAATCTGTAAATTCACTTCCACAAATCTAAAATCAATTCACTCTTCAAATACAAAATCAAACCCCTCATTATCAAAAAGGCCCGCATCATATTTATAAAATCTGGAAATGATTTCTGCATGCACCTGGAAATGAAGCAAATCTGCATCATTTTTCTCTGCAACCTGGAAGCATGCAGCAGTGTTAAATCAAGCATAAGCAAACCTGCATGTATTCTTCAAATCTGAGATAAATCAAGACAAGCAAATCAAGATTTTAAAACAACATGCATTCCAGTTTTTAAAATCAAAGAAGCTAAGGAATTCAAGTTTTTCAAAAACAAATCTGGAGGCTCTGTTCTTCATATTAAATCAAGTGAGTAACATTTTTATTAAAATAACTTAAGTTTAATATAGTTGCATGATTGATTTTATCTGGATATATATGAATTGCTTTGATTATACGTGAATATATCTGTATAAATATAAACTGCTCCCCTGTTCTAGTTTTCCAGTGAGTAAACTTTTAAATTAAAAGCTTAAGTAAATTATAGCTTGTTGCATGTGAAAATTTCTGTGATAATTGATGCTGGCTTGAGGATATTTATGTGATTTTCTGTATGAAAGTTGAAGTGTGTGATTAAGATATAGATGTGCATGTTCTGTGCTACCCTGTTCCTGATATAGGATTTAAATTTTGAAACAAAATTCCAATTCTTTTTATCTGATCATTGTTAAACTTGGACTTCAAACAAATTAGTTAAGTTTTTAACTTGATCTAAGATTTAAAAATATGTACAAATGTTTTTAATTTAAAAATATGCTTAATCTGGAAATACTGTAGAAATCATAATAACTTGATAAAACCAAATGTTAAATTTTATTGATTCAAGTTTATATCTTGAATCATCACTGAAAATCAGGATTTTTAAAACAAAAATCAAGGTTTTTAGTAATAGGATGGAAGAGCATTTCAGTGTTGACTGGAAAGTGGTTTTAGGGGAGTTTCTGGTGGTCAGGGAATCTGTGGTGATCAGGAATTGGTCTGGAGATAGGGGAAGGTACGGGGAGGCTAGGAAAAATGGGTGGAGGCAGTAATGATCGCCGTGGCGTCGACGGCGAAGAGAATTTGTTTATAACCCTAGTTTTGGTCTGTCACATACCGAAGTTTTCGACTTTCGAAAATTCGACATCGATACTCACTTTATCGACTGTCGAGCAATCGAGTGCCGGAAACTCCAATAGTGAGGGTTTTAAATAGAAGAAAAGGGTAGAAGAAGAAGAAAGCAGAAGAAGGAAGAACAACATCAGAAACAGAAAACAATATCAGAATCTCACATATCGCAGCGGAACAATATACAATAGATAATTACTAGTCTTTTAAAACAAAGAACTATATCATTTTATACATACATCAATCATTAGAGTCAATATACAACAATGGACAGTTTTATAACTTGTCCTCATACAGAATACACAGCGGAATAAATACTATCAGATACAAATACTACGTCTCGTCATCCAGCTTATCTCCAAAGCTCCAGAATATCCTGATAACATAACTCTAGGCTGCCCGTGTGAAAAATTTGTGGGCACCCAGAGTTTAGAAGGGAACAATAAACTCCGAGTCAGTCATGGTGACTGGTGTGAGATCGTAAAACAGTTATTTTTCACAAAGAAAATAAAACAAATTCGCAATGCTTTTGGAAAATGAAACTACCATAAGACCTCCCGCCACACACACAATGCAAACGCAGAATTGGAGGAGATTTCTTCTTATGATAGTCAAAGATGCTTACTACGCAAAAATCAAATTCTTTTTGATATTATTATTAGTGCATAGTGTAGAAAACATTTCGAAAGTAGAATATAAATCTTAGCCAGCATAGGTACCATTATAGTATGCTTGCTATAGCTACCATATTAAATGGCAGGTTCTACAACTAAAACCGTACAAGGCTCGTATTGTTTCTTTGGATTTCCAACAAATGGTCAGGCTAAGGAACTTCCTTTTCCACGATGGGTACGTCCCTGGAATAGACGACCCGAGAACCTAACCGGATCTCTGCCAACACAAGGCCGGGTTACCTCTGCAAAAATAGGTAACTACTGACACGCGTATGCCATCCCCCGATCGTCACCGATCTTCCCGAGGATCCCCGATTCGCAACAACCACAAAGTAATAAATTTGCAGCAACCACAGAGGTTAAGTATCTGGGCTCCATACCATGATACCACCTTTATCCAGAAGGAATGACATACACTAAGGGGCGCTACTCCCTAGAACCTTGCCGCATCCTTCCTGTTTCGACCATTTCCGGGGTGTGAGGCTCGACGAAGTCTCGTCCACAAAGCTACGCTTTCTACAAAGCCCTGCTTCGGGTCAAACAAATGATCAACCTATGATCACCAAGATATAAGATCAAACAAATGATCATATCACAAATGATCAAACACTGATCATTTCACAGCAACACTCAGTATGCCACGTTACCAAATTGGGAGTATATCGCTGATAAATTTCAACTACATAACCTCTGAGCTCGTACGTCTCAGAGAAGGGTGTTAAGCTAAGAGAATAAATTCTCCGCCACCAACAGAAATGTATTTGAAAGAAATCAGCTTTATATCTCAAATTGTAACGTCAGACACACAATCCATACAAGTCTGTTCCGGGATCGAACAGAACCGAAGGCACTTCTCACGAAGCCCTTGCATATCCGGATAATTTTCAATCACGTCAGGACTTCCCGTCACTAAAGGTGATAAAACCTCTAAATCGGAGATCAGCCGATGTAGAGTAACTCGACGGTAATCCTTCCGTTTTCAAAAATATCCGGTCTTCAACACCGGTCTTCAAATGCAATTCATAACGACGTATCACATATTCGGAATGGGTTATACGACCCCATGGTCCTTTCCCGGCTAACCCGAATAGTGAGCGCTTATTTAAAAATAAGTGTGGCATTCAAATTCATCCAATTCACAACAAATACCTATCTCAAGGTAATTATTGATAGTCGGTTATTTAACTATCAATAAAGATGCGCAACATCATCAGATTCCAAATAATTTTCCAAATTATTTTATCTCCAAAAATATCTTTACTAGATATAAAATTTCCACACTTCAAAAATAAATCAACATTTATTTTTAAACAACTTCCCTTTCTTTTATAAATTCCATAGTGAATTTATATTTCAAAAATATCCACTGATATACGATTTTCAAATCGATTCCAATATTCATTTTCAATTTATCTTTAAGAAGATAAAATCTCAAAACGTTTCATTTCATTTTGGAAAAGCATTTCCATTCTTATTAATAATAAGAAATTCACAAGTCTATTTATTTTCAACATTTGAAAATATTCGATATACTTAAATCAAAATTAAGTATAATTTCATTCTTTAAGGAAATCACTTACTATAACAACATTTATTTGAGTCAAAACGAATGTTGCGTAAAACATCGTTACGACGACTCAAAATCACTAGTATAGGGATTTGGATTTTTGATAGATATATAAATCCCAATACTACATCAAAACATTTCCTTTCGGAAATCATTTACTATAACAACAGTGTTATAATCCATCATTTCCTTATTACTTGAAAACGTCTATTTCAACAATGAATGTTGAAATCTATGGTTTCGATATTTCACACGTTTTTTAAAACATCTTTTAAAACAATTAACTTCATTTATAATATCGCTTTCCCAAACATAACCATTTTTTTCTTCAATAATATATTCACTGTCCAAAATCGTGAATATACTTCAATAACCAAGTTTCAATCCCTTTTTTTACACATTTATTTCAAGAATTATCCACTGTCCAAAATCGTGGATAAAATTCCCTTAATAATCTCTATATTTAAAATCAATCAAATTTGATTTATTTTCGAATTTATAAAAACAACGTTTATAAATTCCATTTCTATAACAACTCCGGTTTATAAATCTCATTTTATTAACTTCTATAATTCACTTATAAAAATAAGTGATTTCGGATTTATAAACAATGTTTATAAATCGCATTTGTACTTTATAACGATTTCAACTTTAAAAAGAATCATTTATGAACAAATTCGATCAATATTCCATTTAAAGGCAAAAATCCAATTTATAAGTAAATTACTTATAAATCCTTTATTCTACAACTTCATTCATTTTTAACTTCACAATATAAATCTATTAATTTCATTCACTTATGAAATCCATTTATACTTCTTTTTAACACTTATAAAAATTCGTTTTATAAGTCCAATATTTTAAATTTATAAATATCAACTTTTTAAATCTTTTTATACAAATCGTTTATAGTTATTCAAAAATCCTAACTTAAACCATTTTATAAATAAATCAACTATTTATTTCAAACATCACACTTTGGTTAAATTTCACCAAAAATATTAACTTTTATAACTTTAAATTTTTAGACGCTTATTTATTTGAAATAAATCAATTCAAAAATTCAATAAACCATCTACTTTCAAAAATCACTTTAAAAACCCTTTTAAAGTAAAAGATGTTATTTTAAAACTTCAAAACTGAATCCGATGATGCAACGCATCAATTAGTTCATCACAACAACAACATCATATATCAACATATGATAACAGAATATACATCAATATCTGTAAATAAATAACTACTGGTGAGGAATCCAGTTGGATCCCTCCAACCTGTTTCCCTGCATCCAAAGACGTTAGCACAATACCAATTCCGTTCCAGTACGGAATTATCGCGGTATATGGGTTTTATAAAAATAATCCGCTTACTAACGGCGCAATAGGGTCTCATCCGCTATACGAGGCGGGAAATCAATCAATCCAATATATACATATGCCAATATGTATATATTGCTATATATAGATATATATCCTACTATATCTAATATCACATCCAATAGCAAACATATCAATCAAAACTGCAATTAATTTTGAGTGAGAAAAATCTCACCTTGATTTCAATTCCGATTTCAGCATTTATTTCGAATAAAATTAAACGCGCGTTTAATTTTACCCGAAATTCAAACTAGTTCCAAACGACTCCAATCCAGTTGCATCGCGTAGTGCTCATCGAAACGGTTCCAACGCAAAAAATTTCGTCGAATTCCGACCTCGTATGAAAAAGTTATGATTTTTAGAATTTTATACGATTTTAAATAAACAATTTCAGCTTTTTTTTATTATTTTTCTAACCCTAGAATTCATCTCAGCCATTGATTCCATCAGCCCTAGATCCTGGCCGTGCTCCCCTTTCTTCCCAGCAAAGTGAAAACTCACGTACACAATAACCCATGCCGCCACTTAACCCTAGATAGCCGCGACCTCCTCGATGCGTTTGAAGTCGATCGGTGACCACCACCTTTTAGCCCATCCCCTATGCTACACTCGGCCCAAACAAGGTGGAGCTCGGCCTCCCCCATGGCCAGAATTTCGTGCTCGAGCTGATGGTAAACGCGCCCCCCTAGCGATCAATCTACAGCTCCAATTCCGATCATGACCGTTGATCTGATAGTACTCGACATTCTCTACAAGTTTGTAGTTGATAACTTTTTGTAATTGCTGATGGATTTGATGAAAAATGAGGGAGAAGAAGAACGATTTTCAGCCATCGTTTTCTGAAAGTGGCGGCTGGGCATAGAAGATGAAACCCTAGTTTTATTGTTTGCAAATGAAGACAGTGAAGTGCTTTTATAGAAAATTGCCCAATTTACTATTCATCAAAATTTTTCGAACTCCAAACGAAGCGTGCTGGCTGGCGTTTCTAAGGTTTACCCCACATTCCGAACGCAATGGAACGTGTTCCGAAGGCTAATTCGGTCGTATGTGTGAGATATGGCAATAAACGATCGATTTAAATTAAACCGATTTAAATCGATTTCGAGGCGTTTTAATTCGTACCGGACAAATGGTAAATCCAAAAATTACGAAATTTGAAACCATGCAATAATATCACATTACGGATCCGATGAAACTGGTTTCGTCGAAATCCGAGACCTTTTGAAAAATGACTATTTTTAACTCGACGATTTAAAATTAAAACGATATCGATGCGTTTCGAGCTGTCACGGTCAATCGACAACTCCGATTGATATGAAAATTGAAATCCGATAATAACTAACTATTACGGATCCAATGGAACTGGTCTCGTTCAATTCTGAGACTGTTCGAAAATTGGCTATTTTTCAATCGATAATTAAATATTAAAATATTCGATTTTCACAAATTAACTCCAAATTCGATTCTGAAAGTTCTATAACCTTTCTATAACTCCAGTATGATTAAATAAAATTTTCAAAATTATTTTCAATCATTTTAAACTCGATTTTCAATTATCTCTGGAATTTCAATTATTAATTTATCGATTTAATTATCAAATTAAATCCAATATTCGAAAAATAAATTATTCGACTTATTAAATTCATTTATTAATATTTAAAATCAATTAAATATTCGAATTTTAATTATCAAAAATTCTGGGTCGTTACAGACTCTCCTCCTTAAAAGAATTTCGTCCTCGAAATTACCAAGTAAGGAAAAATGGTCCTTAACTCGTCTACTATTTTTCACAATCTAATAGTTTTATCAATTTATCAAAACAAATCTTTCTATTAAAGATTCGTTATCATTCAACTCGTTTTCCAACTTCAATTATAAGTTTCAAACAACATTGTTTAACTTCTCAATTCAAATTCGAGTTTAAATTCAATCATTCAAAATTTTCTCAAAAATTTTCTAACGCCCTAAATTTTCGAAAAATTTCGCCATCGTCTCCTTTGCGCGGCTAATACGGTACGACTACAAAACGTCCCTACGGACTCTCAGATTTCAAAAAGAAAAAGAAAAAGCCAAGCGGCTAGACAAGAAATCATCAAAATCTCATATTATAATTCAAATACTTACCTTTTTATCGAGCAATTCAAATTGATCTTTGCAATCAAAATCCCAATTCATTTACACCTGTATATCCTACTAACCATAATATCTAGTTACAATATTCAAACTATTTTGCAAATTCTATTACAAAATTTTCAATATAACTGCTTATACATTTTTACTTCACTGTTGAAGTTATACATATTCATATCCATTCAATTTTGCATTTCAAATTTCATTTATTTGTTCACAAATTCTTTTATTTCAATTTGAACTCTCATTTCTATCCAATTTCAAATGTTTTATAAGTTATCAACTTATTTACATTTCGATTTATATAATCACTTATATATTCATATTACAAATTCATTTCATTAATGAATTTTAAATTTTCCAATATCTATCTGGAATTCCATTTTAAATTATAAGTCACATTTATAATTTACATTCTTAAATTTCATTTGTATGTGAATTTATTTCTTTATGCTTCAATTCGCATTTATAAATTTCATTTGTTAATTGAATTTATCTCCACATCCTTGGTTATTATTTTAATTTCTGGTTCAATTTCAATATAACAATGATAACATTTCAATGTTATTACTTCCTAACAACCAAACATCCATATACTATGATAATTCATAGAAAATCATTTCCTTTCTGTACAAAAATAGTTTCGGGCAAAATTATTTCATTTACCCTATTTAAAACAATATTGTGTCGGTTTATCTTGTTTAGAGTTTAGAAACCCCTATCGATTACAGTTAGCTAGACTGTTCCGACCAGAATCTATAAACAATCAACCGATAAGTCAACACAATACAAAACAATTTCATATTCACTAACAAATACGCACTCGTATCTATTATTACACTCAAACTCATTCTAGAGTACTGCTGACTCTATCTCTAATGAGTAACACCCAACAGAGCAGGGTTGTCGCTTAACCGTATGCTCTGATACCACTCTGTCACATACCGAAGTTTTCGACTTTCGAAAATTCGACATCGATACTCACTTTATCGACTGTCGAGCAATCGAGTGCCGGAAACTCCAATAGTGAGGGTTTTAAATAGAAGAAAAGGGTAGAAGAAGAAGAAAGCAGAAGAAGGAAGAACAACATCAGAAACAGAAAACAATATCAGAATCTCACATATCGCAGCGGAACAATATACAATAGATAATTACTAGTCTTTTAAAACAAAGAACTATATCATTTTATACATACATCAATCATTAGAGTCAATATACAACAATGGACAGTTTTATAACTTGTCCTCATACAGAATACACAGCGGAATAAATACTATCAGATACAAATACTACGTCTCGTCATCCAGCTTATCTCCAAAGCTCCAGAATATCCTGATAACATAACTCTAGGCTGCCCGTGTGAAAAATTTGTGGGCACCCAGAGTTTAGAAGGGAACAATAAACTCCGAGTCAGTCATGGTGACTGGTGTGAGATCGTAAAACAGTTATTTTTCACAAAGAAAATAAAACAAATTCGCAATGCTTTTGGAAAATGAAACTACCATAAGACCTCCCGCCACACACACAATGCAAACGCAGAATTGGAGGAGATTTCTTCTTATGATAGTCAAAGATGCTTACTACGCAAAAATCAAATTCTTTTTGATATTATTATTAGTGCATAGTGTAGAAAACATTTCGAAAGTAGAATATAAATCTTAGCCAGCATAGGTACCATTATAGTATGCTTGCTATAGCTACCATATTAAATGGCAGGTTCTACAACTAAAACCGTACAAGGCTCGTATTGTTTCTTTGGATTTCCAACAAATGGTCAGGCTAAGGAACTTCCTTTTCCACGATGGGTACGTCCCTGGAATAGACGACCCGAGAACCTAACCGGATCTCTGCCAACACAAGGCCGGGTTACCTCTGCAAAAATAGGTAACTACTGACACGCGTATGCCATCCCCCGATCGTCACCGATCTTCCCGAGGATCCCCGATTCGCAACAACCACAAAGTAATAAATTTGCAGCAACCACAGAGGTTAAGTATCTGGGCTCCATACCATGATACCACCTTTATCCAGAAGGAATGACATACACTAAGGGGCGCTACTCCCTAGAACCTTGCCGCATCCTTCCTGTTTCGACCATTTCCGGGGTGTGAGGCTCGACGAAGTCTCGTCCACAAAGCTACGCTTTCTACAAAGCCCTGCTTCGGGTCAAACAAATGATCAACCTATGATCACCAAGATATAAGATCAAACAAATGATCATATCACAAATGATCAAACACTGATCATTTCACAGCAACACTCAGTATGCCACGTTACCAAATTGGGAGTATATCGCTGATAAATTTCAACTACATAACCTCTGAGCTCGTACGTCTCAGAGAAGGGTGTTAAGCTAAGAGAATAAATTCTCCGCCACCAACAGAAATATATTTGAAAGAAATCAGCTTTATATCTCAAATTGTAACGTCAGACACACAATCCATACAAGTCTGTTCCGGGATCGAACAGAACCGAAGGCACTTCTCACGAAGCCCTTGCATATCCGGATAATTTTCAATCACGTCAGGACTTCCCGTCACTAAAGGTGATAAAACCTCTAAATCGGAGATCAGCCGATGTAGAGTAACTCGACGGTAATCCTTCCGTTTTCAAAAATATCCGGTCTTCAACACCGGTCTTCAAATGCAATTCATAACGACGTATCACATATTCGGAATGGGTTATACGACCCCATGGTCCTTTCCCGGCTAACCCGAATAGTGAGCGCTTATTTAAAAATAAGTGTGGCATTCAAATTCATCCAATTCACAACAAATACCTATCTCAAGGTAATTATTGATAGTCGGTTATTTAACTATCAATAAAGATGCGCAACATCATCAGATTCCAAATAATTTTCCAAATTATTTTATCTCCAAAAATATCTTTACTAGATATAAAATTTCCACACTTCAAAAATAAATCAACATTTATTTTTAAACAACTTCCCTTTCTTTTATAAATTCCATAGTGAATTTATATTTCAAAAATATCCACTGATATACGATTTTCAAATCGATTCCAATATTCATTTTCAATTTATCTTTAAGAAGATAAAATCTCAAAACGTTTCATTTCATTTTGGAAAAGCATTTCCATTCTTATTAATAATAAGAAATTCACAAGTCTATTTATTTTCAACATTTGAAAATATTCGATATACTTAAATCAAAATTAAGTATAATTTCATTCTTTAAGGAAATCACTTACTATAACAACATTTATTTGAGTCAAAACGAATGTTGCGTAAAACATCGTTACGACGACTCAAAATCACTAGTATAGGGATTTGGATTTTTGATAGATATATAAATCCCAATACTACATCAAAACATTTCCTTTCGGAAATCATTTACTATAACAACAGTGTTATAATCCATCATTTCCTTATTACTTGAAAACGTCTATTTCAACAATGAATGTTGAAATCTATGGTTTCGATATTTCACACGTTTTTTAAAACATCTTTTAAAACAATTAACTTCATTTATAATATCGCTTTCCCAAACATAACCATTTTTTTCTTCAATAATATATTCACTGTCCAAAATCGTGAATATACTTCAATAACCAAGTTTCAATCCCTTTTTTTACACATTTATTTCAAGAATTATCCACTGTCCAAAATCGTGGATAAAATTCCCTTAATAATCTCTATATTTAAAATCAATCAAATTTGATTTATTTTCGAATTTATAAAAACAACGTTTATAAATTCCATTTCTATAACAACTCCGGTTTATAAATCTCATTTTATTAACTTCTATAATTCACTTATAAAAATAAGTGATTTCGGATTTATAAACAATGTTTATAAATCGCATTTGTACTTTATAACGATTTCAACTTTAAAAAGAATCATTTATGAACAAATTCGATCAATATTCCATTTAAAGGCAAAAATCCAATTTATAAGTAAATTACTTATAAATCCTTTATTCTACAACTTCATTCATTTTTAACTTCACAATATAAATCTATTAATTTCATTCACTTATGAAATCCATTTATACTTCTTTTTAACACTTATAAAAATTCGTTTTATAAGTCCAATATTTTAAATTTATAAATATCAACTTTTTAAATCTTTTTATACAAATCGTTTATAGTTATTCAAAAATCCTAACTTAAACCATTTTATAAATAAATCAACTATTTATTTCAAACATCACACTTTGGTTAAATTTCACCAAAAATATTAACTTTTATAACTTTAAATTTTTAGACGCTTATTTATTTGAAATAAATCAATTCAAAAATTCAATAAACCATCTACTTTCAAAAATCACTTTAAAAACCCTTTTAAAGTAAAAGATGTTATTTTAAAACTTCAAAACTGAATCCGATGATGCAACGCATCAATTAGTTCATCACAACAACAACATCATATATCAACATATGATAACAGAATATACATCAATATCTGTAAATAAATAACTACTGGTGAGGAATCCAGTTGGATCCCTCCAACCTGTTTCCCTGCATCCAAAGACGTTAGCACAATACCAATTCCGTTCCAGTACGGAATTATCGCGGTATATGGGTTTTATAAAAATAATCCGCTTACTAACGGCGCAATAGGGTCTCATCCGCTATACGAGGCGGGAAATCAATCAATCCAATATATACATATGCCAATATGTATATATTGCTATATATAGATATATATCCTACTATATCTAATATCACATCCAATAGCAAACATATCAATCAAAACTGCAATTAATTTTGAGTGAGAAAAATCTCACCTTGATTTCAATTCCGATTTCAGCATTTATTTCGAATAAAATTAAACGCGCGTTTAATTTTACCCGAAATTCAAACTAGTTCCAAACGACTCCAATCTAGTTGCATCGCGTAGTGCTCATCGAAACGGTTCCAACGCAAAAAATTTCGTCGAATTCCGACCTCGTATGAAAAAGTTATGATTTTTAGAATTTTATACGATTTTAAATAAACAATTTCAGCTTTTTTTTATTATTTTTCTAACCCTAGAATTCATCTCAGCCATTGATTCCATCAGCCCTAGATCCTGGCCGTGCTCCCCTTTCTTCCCAGCAAAGTGAAAACTCACGTACACAATAACCCATGCCGCCACTTAACCCTAGATAGCCGCGACCTCCTCGATGCGTTTGAAGTCGATCGGTGACCACCACCTTTTAGCCCATCCCCTATGCTACACTCGGCCCAAACAAGGTGGAGCTCGGCCTCCCCCATGGCCAGAATTTCGTGCTCGAGCTGATGGTAAACGCGCCCCCCTAGCGATCAATCTACAGCTCCAATTCCGATCATGACCGTTGATCTGATAGTACTCGACATTCTCTACAAGTTTGTAGTTGATAACTTTTTGTAATTGCTGATGGATTTGATGAAAAATGAGGGAGAAGAAGAACGATTTTCAGCCATCGTTTTCTGAAAGTGGCGGCTGGGCATAGAAGATGAAACCCTAGTTTTATTGTTTGCAAATGAAGACAGTGAAGTGCTTTTATAGAAAATTGCCCAATTTACTATTCATCAAAATTTTTCGAACTCCAAACGAAGCGTGCTGGCTGGCGTTTCTAAGGTTTACCCCACATTCCGAACGCAATGGAACGTGTTCCGAAGGCTAATTCGGTCGTATGTGTGAGATATGGCAATAAACGATCGATTTAAATTAAACCGATTTAAATCGATTTCGAGGCGTTTTAATTCGTACCGGACAAATGGTAAATCCAAAAATTACGAAATTTGAAACCATGCAATAATATCACATTACGGATCCGATGAAACTGGTTTCGTCGAAATCCGAGACCTTTTGAAAAATGACTATTTTTAACTCGACGATTTAAAATTAAAACGATATCGATGCGTTTCGAGCTGCCACGGTCAATCGACAACTCCGATTGATATGAAAATTGAAATCCGATAATAACTAACTATTACGGATCCAATGGAACTGGTCTCGTTCAATTCTGAGACTGTTCGAAAATTGGCTATTTTTCAATCGATAATTAAATATTAAAATATTCGATTTTCACAAATTAACTCCAAATTCGATTCTGAAAGTTCTATAACCTTTCTATAACTCCAGTATGATTAAATAAAATTTTCAAAATTATTTTCAATCATTTTAAACTCGATTTTCAATTATCTCTGGAATTTCAATTATTAATTTATCGATTTAATTATCAAATTAAATCCAATATTCGAAAAATAAATTATTCGACTTATTAAATTCATTTATTAATATTTAAAATCAATTAAATATTCGAATTTTAATTATCAAAAATTCTGGGTCGTTACAGACTCTCCTCCTTAAAAGAATTTCGTCCTCGAAATTACCAAGTAAGGAAAAATGGTCCTTAACTCGTCTACTATTTTTCACAATCTAATAGTTTTATCAATTTATCAAAACAAATCTTTCTATTAAAGATTCGTTATCATTCAACTCGTTTTCCAACTTCAATTATAAGTTTCAAACAACATTGTTTAACTTCTCAATTCAAATTCGAGTTTAAATTCAATCATTCAAAATTTTCTCAAAAATTTTCTAACGCCCTAAATTTTCGAAAAATTTCGCCAGCGTCTCCTTTGCGCGGCTAATACGGTACGACTACAAAACGTCCCTACGGACTCTCAGATTTCAAAAAGAAAAAGAAAAAGCCAAGCGGCTAGACAAGAAATCATCAAAATCTCATATTATAATTCAAATACTTACCTTTTTATCGAGCAATTCAAATTGATCTTTGCAATCAAAATCCCAATTCATTTACACCTGTATATCCTACTAGCCATAATATCTAGTTACAATATTCAAACTATTTTGCAAATTCTATTACAAAATTTTCAATATAACTGCTTATACATTTTTACTTCACTGTTGAAGTTATACATATTCATATCCATTCAATTTTGCATTTCAAATTTCATTTATTTGTTCACAAATTCTTTTATTTCAATTTGAACTCTCATTTCTATCCAATTTCAAATGTTTTATAAGTTATCAACTTATTTACATTTCGATTTATATAATCACTTATATATTCATATTACAAATTCATTTCATTAATGAATTTTAAATTTTCCAATATCTATCTGGAATTCCATTTTAAATTATAAGTCACATTTATAATTTACATTCTTAAATTTCATTTGTATGTGAATTTATTTCTTTATGCTTCAATTCGCATTTATAAATTTCATTTGTTAATTGAATTTATCTCCACATCCTTGGTTATTATTTTAATTTCTGGTTCAATTTCAATATAACAATGATAACATTTCAATGTTATTACTTCCTAACAACCAAACATCCATATACTATGATAATTCATAGAAAATCATTTCCTTTCTGTACAAAAATAGTTTCGGGCAAAATTATTTCATTTACCCTATTTAAAACAATATTGTGTCGGTTTATCTTGTTTAGAGTTTAGAAACCCCTATCGATTACAGTTAGCTAGACTGTTCCGACCAGAATCTATAAACAATCAACCGATAAGTCAACACAATACAAAACAATTTCATATTCACTAACAAATACGCACTCGTATCTATTATTACACTCAAACTCATTCTAGAGTACTGCTGACTCTATCTCTAATGAGTAACACCCAACAGAGCAGGGTTGTCGCTTAACCGTATGCTCTGATACCACTCTGTCACATACCGAAGTTTTCGACTTTCGAAAATTCGACATCGATACTCACTTTATCGACTGTCGAGCAATCGAGTGCCGGAAACTCCAATAGTGAGGGTTTTAAATAGAAGAAAAGGGTAGAAGAAGAAGAAAGCAGAAGAAGGAAGAACAACATCAGAAATAGAAAACAATATCAGAATCTCACATATCGCAGCGGAACAATATACAATAGATAATTACTAGTCTTTTAAAACAAAGAACTATATCATTTTATACATACATCAATCATTAGAGTCAATATACAACAATGGACAGTTTTATAACTTGTCCTCATACAGAATACACAGCGGAATAAATACTATCAGATACAAATACTACGTCTCGTCATCCAGCTTATCTCCAAAGCTCCAGAATATCCTGATAACATAACTCTAGGCTGCCCGTGTGAAAAATTTGTGGGCACCCAGAGTTTAGAAGGGAACAATAAACTCCGAGTCAGTCATGGTGACTGGTGTGAGATCGTAAAACAGTTATTTTTCACAAAGAAAATAAAACAAATTCGCAATGCTTTTGGAAAATGAAACTACCATAAGACCTCCCGCCACACACACAATGCAAACGCAGAATTGGAGGAGATTTCTTCTTATGATAGTCAAAGATGCTTACTACGCAAAAATCAAATTCTTTTTGATATTATTATTAGTGCATAGTGTAGAAAACATTTCGAAAGTAGAATATAAATCTTAGCCAGCATAGGTACCATTATAGTATGCTTGCTATAGCTACCATATTAAATGGCAGGTTCTACAACTAAAACCGTACAAGGCTCGTATTGTTTCTTTGGATTTCCAACAAATGGTCAGGCTAAGGAACTTCCTTTTCCACGATGGGTACGTCCCTGGAATAGACGACCCGAGAACCTAACCGGATCTCTGCCAACACAAGGCCGGGTTACCTCTGCAAAAATAGGTAACTACTGACACGCGTATGCCATCCCCCGATCGTCACCGATCTTCCCGAGGATCCCCGATTCGCAACAACCACAAAGTAATAAATTTGCAGCAACCACAGAGGTTAAGTATCTGGGCTCCATACCATGATACCACCTTTATCCAGAAGGAATGACATACACTAAGGGGCGCTACTCCCTAGAACCTTGCCGCATCCTTCCTGTTTCGACCATTTCCGGGGTGTGAGGCTCGACGAAGTCTCGTCCACAAAGCTACGCTTTCTACAAAGCCCTGCTTCGGGTCAAACAAATGATCAACCTATGATCACCAAGATATAAGATCAAACAAATGATCATATCACAAATGATCAAACACTGATCATTTCACAGCAACACTCAGTATGCCACGTTACCAAATTGGGAGTATATCGCTGATAAATTTCAACTACATAACCTCTGAGCTCGTACGTCTCAGAGAAGGGTGTTAAGCTAAGAGAATAAATTCTCCGCCACCAACAGAAATATATTTGAAAGAAATCAGCTTTATATCTCAAATTGTAACGTCAGACACACAATTCATACAAGTCTGTTCCGGGATCGAACAGAACCGAAGGCACTTCTCACGAAGCCCTTGCATATCCGGATAATTTTCAATCACGTCAGGACTTCCCGTCACTAAAGGTGATAAAACCTCTAAATCGGAGATCAGCCGATGTAGAGTAACTCGACGGTAATCCTTCCGTTTTCAAAAATATCCGGTCTTCAACACCGGTCTTCAAATGCAATTCATAACGACGTATCACATATTCGGAATGGGTTATACGACCCCATGGTCCTTTCCCGGCTAACCCGAATAGTGAGCGCTTATTTAAAAATAAGTGTGGCATTCAAATTCATCCAATTCACAACAAATACCTATCTCAAGGTAATTATTGATAGTCGGTTATTTAACTATCAATAAAGATGCGCAACATCATCAGATTCCAAATAATTTTCCAAATTATTTTATCTCCAAAAATATCTTTACTAGATATAAAATTTCCACACTTCAAAAATAAATCAACATTTATTTTTAAACAACTTCCCTTTCTTTTATAAATTCCATAGTGAATTTATATTTCAAAAATATCCACTGATATACGATTTTCAAATCGATTCCAATATTCATTTTCAATTTATCTTTAAGAAGATAAAATCTCAAAACGTTTCATTTCATTTTGGAAAAGCATTTCCATTCTTATTAATAATAAGAAATTCACAAGTCTATTTATTTTCAACATTTGAAAATATTCGATATACTTAAATCAAAATTAAGTATAATTTCATTCTTTAAGGAAATCACTTACTATAACAACATTTATTTGAGTCAAAACGAATGTTGCGTAAAACATCGTTACGACGACTCAAAATCACTAGTATAGGGATTTGGATTTTTGATAGATATATAAATCCCAATACTACATCAAAACATTTCCTTTCGGAAATCATTTACTATAACAACAGTGTTATAATCCATCATTTCCTTATTACTTGAAAACGTCTATTTCAACAATGAATGTTGAAATCTATGGTTTCGATATTTCACACGTTTTTTAAAACATCTTTTAAAACAATTAACTTCATTTATAATATCGCTTTCCCAAACATAACCATTTTTTTCTTCAATAATATATTCACTGTCCAAAATCGTGAATATACTTCAATAACCAAGTTTCAATCCCTTTTTTTTACACATTTATTTCAAGAATTATCCACTGTCCAAAATCGTGGATAAAATTCCCTTAATAATCTCTATATTTAAAATCAATCAAATTTGATTTATTTTCGAATTTATAAAAACAACGTTTATAAATTCCATTTCTATAACAACTCCGGTTTATAAATCTCATTTTATTAACTTCTATAATTCACTTATAAAAATAAGTGATTTCGGATTTATAAACAATGTTTATAAATCGCATTTGTACTTTATAACGATTTCAACTTTAAAAAGAATCATTTATGAACAAATTCGATCAATATTCCATTTAAAGGCAAAAATCCAATTTATAAGTAAATTACTTATAAATCCTTTATTCTACAACTTCATTCATTTTTAACTTCACAATATAAATCTATTAATTTCATTCACTTATGAAATCCATTTATACTTCTTTTTAACACTTATAAAAATTCGTTTTATAAGTCCAATATTTTAAATTTATAAATATCAACTTTTTAAATCTTTTTATACAAATCGTTTATAGTTATTCAAAAATCCTAACTTAAACCATTTTATAAATAAATCAACTATTTATTTCAAACATCACACTTTGGTTAAATTTCACCAAAAATATTAACTTTTATAACTTTAAATTTTTAGACGCTTATTTATTTGAAATAAATCAATTCAAAAATTCAATAAACCATCTACTTTCAAAAATCACTTTAAAAACCCTTTTAAAGTAAAAGATGTTATTTTAAAACTTCAAAACTGAATCCGATGATGCAACGCATCAATTAGTTCATCACAACAACAACATCATATATCAACATATGATAACAGAATATACATCAATATCTGTAAATAAATAACTACTGGTGAGGAATCCAGTTGGATCCCTCCAACCTGTTTCCCTGCATCCAAAGACGTTAGCACAATACCAATTCCGTTCCAGTACGGAATTATCGCGGTATATGGGTTTTATAAAAATAATCCGCTTACTAACGGCGCAATAGGGTCTCATCCGCTATACGAGGCGGGAAATCAATCAATCCAATATATACATATGCCAATATGTATATATTGCTATATATAGATATATATCCTACTATATCTAATATCACATCCAATAGCAAACATATCAATCAAAACTGCAATTAATTTTGAGTGAGAAAAATCTCACCTTGATTTCAATTCCGATTTCAGCATTTATTTCGAATAAAATTAAACGCGCGTTTAATTTTACCCGAAATTCAAACTAGTTCCAAACGACTCCAATCCAGTTGCATCGCGTAGTGCTCATCGAAACGGTTCCAACGCAAAAAATTTCGTCGAATTCCGACCTCGTATGAAAAAGTTATGATTTTTAGAATTTTATACGATTTTAAATAAACAATTTCAGCTTTTTTTTATTATTTTTCTAACCCTAGAATTCATCTCAGCCATTGATTCCATCAGCCCTAGATCCTGGCCGTGCTCCCCTTTCTTCCCAGCAAAGTGAAAACTCACGTACACAATAACCCATGCCGCCACTTAACCCTAGATAGCCGCGACCTCCTCGATGCGTTTGAAGTCGATCGGTGACCACCACCTTTTAGCCCATCCCCTATGCTACACTCGGCCCAAACAAGGTGGAGCTCGGCCTCCCCCATGGCCAGAATTTCGTGCTCGAGCTGATGGTAAACGCGCCCCCCTAGCGATCAATCTACAGCTCCAATTCCGATCATGACCGTTGATCTGATAGTACTCGACATTCTCTACAAGTTTGTAGTTGATAACTTTTTGTAATTGCTGATGGATTTGATGAAAAATGAGGGAGAAGAAGAACGATTTTCAGCCATCGTTTTCTGAAAGTGGCGGCTGGGCATAGAAGATGAAACCCTAGTTTTATTGTTTGCAAATGAAGACAGTGAAGTGCTTTTATAGAAAATTGCCCAATTTACTATTCATCAAAATTTTTCGAACTCCAAACGAAGCGTGCTGGCTGGCGTTTCTAAGGTTTACCCCACATTCCGAACGCAATGGAACGTGTTCCGAAGGCTAATTCGGTCGTATGTGTGAGATATGGCAATAAACGATCGATTTAAATTAAACCGATTTAAATCGATTTCGAGGCGTTTTAATTCGTACCGGACAAATGGTAAATCCAAAAATTACGAAATTTGAAACCATGCAATAATATCACATTACGGATCCGATGAAACTGGTTTCGTCGAAATCCGAGACCTTTTGAAAAATGACTATTTTTAACTCGACGATTTAAAATTAAAACGATATCGATGCGTTTCGAGCTGCCACGGTCAATCGACAACTCCGATTGATATGAAAATTGAAATCCGATAATAACTAACTATTACGGATCCAATGGAACTGGTCTCGTTCAATTCTGAGACTGTTCGAAAATTGGCTATTTTTCAATCGATAATTAAATATTAAAATATTCGATTTTCACAAATTAACTCCAAATTCGATTCTGAAAGTTCTATAACCTTTCTATAACTCCAGTATGATTAAATAAAATTTTCAAAATTATTTTCAATCATATTAAACTCGATTTTCAATTATCTCTGGAATTTCAATTATTAATTTATCGATTTAATTATCAAATTAAATCCAATATTCGAAAAATAAATTATTCGACTTATTAAATTCATTTATTAATATTTAAAATCAATTAAATATTCGAATTTTAATTATCAAAAATTCTGGGTCGTTACATGGTCGAACTGGAAGATTTGATCTCTTTTTTTTTTTCTCTGATGCCTCGAGTTCAATGGAACCTTGGGAATGGGATCGTGGAGGACTGGCAAAGACGTGACTGAAGTCACAGTAGTTCCGGTGGTCGGAGGAAGGTGATCGAGGCATTTTCTGATGAGGATTTGGAATTCCAGTTTCAACTGCCTAGCTCGATTTTGAATTGAGGCTTGTGTATGTGTTTGGAGGATCGGGAATTGATGTATGGGAGGTGGTCGTGGTATCGGAGCCTACGGCGATGGTCACCGTCGTCGAAGTGGGTTGTGCAGGTGCACAGGGAAGTTTGGGTATCTGTGTTTGGGATTGGTATTTTGACTCAAAAAAAAGATCGAGTATTTGGGAAAGAGACTCGAGTTTGAACTCGAGTAAAATTGCGGAGTTTAGACCTGTAAGTTTAAAACTTAAAATTTAGGCTAAGTTTAAAAAAAAAATGGGTAGAAAAGTGATTAACTCGGGTATAGGCCCGTGTGGACTTCGGGTAAAACCCGAAGCAATTGTTTAAACAGTTTTTAAAATGATTTAAATCAAATTGTTTTTGAAATTTAAAGTTAAATCTAGTTTATACTTCTATATAAACTTACTTTATATATAATAATTATTTCTTAAACAATTGGTTATGAAGTTTTAAAAGTTGTTTAAATTAAATTTTGTTAAATGAAATTTAAAGTAATTTTAAAACATTATTTTAAAATGAAAATTTAAGATTTTTATAAAAGTAGTTTTTAAAATAAAAATTGTAAGTAGTTTAAAACCTCTACTTGATAATATTTAAGTTATTTAGGGAAGTTAAGTTTTGTTAAATTTAAATTATCAAGTTAAATGGTTATCTTATTTCTAATCTTAATTAAAGGATTTAATTAAGTTTAGTTGATTATAATGTTAAAAAAAATGTTAATGGAAATTAAGGTATTTGCAAGATAATGTTTTATCTTAAGATAATGAAGGTTTAATGCCTTGAGATTAACTAAGTTAATTGTGGAAATTAAGTATAATTAATTAATTTGATTAATTAATTATAAAGGATTAATTAAGTGATTAATTAAGAGTAATTAATTGGTTTAATTAATAATTAATTAAGGGTTATTATTTAAATTAATTTAAGGCTAATTAATTATAATTAAGGATTATTAATTAAAGATTGTTAATCAATGATCGGAGATAAATTAATTGAGTAATTAAGAATTAATTAATCAAGTAAATAAGATTGATTAATTTGTTAATTAGAGAATTGTTAATTAAGTAATTAGAGGTTATTAATTAATAATTAAGGAGTACTTAATATGTAATTAAGTTTTATTAATTAATAATAGTTAGGTTTTATTAATTAATACTTAAAGGATGATTAATCTATAATTAAAGATTAATTAATTAAGGATTAATCAAACGTTGAGATAGTAGTTTCCGCTGTGTTGATCTTGTTTAGATCTTTGTTTTG
The DNA here is from genome assembly GCA_030737815.1 of Allium fistulosum. Lineage (NCBI taxonomy): Eukaryota > Viridiplantae > Streptophyta > Magnoliopsida > Asparagales > Amaryllidaceae > Allium > Allium fistulosum. The sequence goes on from CM060902.1 coordinate 102,742,681, forward strand.
TATTGAGATGTAATAACTAGACAGATGTTTATAACTGTCTAGTATATGAGATGTAATCTGTGTAACTCTGATAAGTGTTGTATATGATACTATGTAATAGTTATGTGATATATTATATTTTGTTTCGTTCCGCTGTGAGATTCTGATATTGTTTAGTTCTTTCTTTCTCTTCTTTTCTCTTTTCTATCCCTTTCTTTCTTATTAGCGATACGACTTTCTATGGAGAGAAAGTCGTGGTCGTTACAGTGGTATCAGAGCCTTATATTTTGAAAACTTGAAACAGTTTTGAACTTAAGACCGGAATGCCTTGCTTTGAAACTTTAACTTGAATGCTTCTTTAAATCTGATTCTAAACTTGAGTTGTTGAAGCTTTAAATTGATTTAAACTACATGCATGCTTCCAGACATAAAATCGAATGATGTAATTTCGAGTTTTAATTATATACTGTAACGACCACGACTTTCTCTCCATAGAAAGTCGTATCGCTAATAAGAAAGAAAGGGATAGAAAAGAGAAAAGAAGAGAAAGAAAGAACTAAACAATATCAGAATCTCACAGCGGAACGAAACAAAATATAATATATCACATAACTATTACATAGTATCATATACAACACTTATCAGAGTTACACAGATTACATCTCATATACTAGACAGTTATAAACATCTGTCTAGTTATTACATCTCAATACAAAACAAAGATCTAAACAAGATCAACACAGCGGAAACTACTATCTATATCTACAACGCTGAAGCCTCCTGCTCCATTGCTCCTCCACAATTCGTCAAGGCTAACCTGAATCCCTTGGCTACTCGTAAAAATTTGAGTACCCAAGAGTTTATAAAACAGAAATAAACAACTTGAGTCAGACATGGGTCTGGTGTGAGTAACAGGTTAAACTTGTTTAACTTCAAAACCTTTTGAAAGAAAAAGTATCACGTAAGACTTCCCACAAATAAACATGGGTATGTTTTTACCTTACGCTAACCAAAACATTTGATAGGAAATTCGATTGTATTATAATAGGGTCTAGGGTTTTCAAGTAAAATACAGAAATAGCTGAAATGCTTACATCTCACATTCCAACATAGTTGGGCACAACTAATACGTACGGCACTTATTGGAGTTTGGATTCCATACAATGGCAGGGCTACCGGGGTACCGCCCGTCCCAGTACGTGGCCTAGATCACCGTACCGAGGATCACTCCCAATCCCCTGCAACACAAGGTCGGAACATCCCTTACTGGATAATTCCCGCACAAGATACCTCATGGTTGGGATCAGCAACCGCACACACTAAGCCGAAATAAGAAGGGACTTCTAGACAGAGGTAATCGTGACCTTAAGCCTCACAAACCGGGAATGGCTAAAATAGGGGAGGTGCAGCAAGGTTAGTGGGTAGCACCCAAGTAGGACAAGATTACCGTTTTATAAACACTTGGGTACTCAAATTTTTACGAGTAGCCAAGGGATTCAGGTTTAGCTTTGACGAATATTTCTGGAGGAGCAATGGAGCAGGAGGCTTCGGCGTTCGTAGATATAGTATTCCGCTGTGTTGATATCTGTGATAGTGTCTTGTCTTGTATTTGAGTTGTAATGTCTAGACAGATGTTTATAACTGTCTAGTAAGTGATGTATATGCTGTGTAACTCTGTAAATTGTTGTATACTATGTAATAGTTTATGTTATTAATATAATTTATTCGTTCCGCTGTGAGATCATTGTTGTTGTTTCTTTCTTCTCTTCTTTTCTATTTTCTACCCCTTTCTTTCTTCATAATGATGCGACTTTCTGTGGAGAAAAAGTCGGGTTGTTACATTTTGGAATGTGATATCCCGGGATTTCAAGGAATTTAAAATGTGATAATCTTGTAAATTAATTATTTAAAAACTGTAAAATTGTTATTTTCAAACAAATTAATAATGAGTTGTTTTTAAATATAGTTATGAGTAGATTCTTAAATGGAATAATTAGTTAAAAATTAAATTTTTGTTATTTAGAAATAGATTTTTAATTAGACATATTATTCCAAATTTAATAAGAGTTGTTAAAGTGTATATATATGTATTTAAATTGATTTTAGATAGAATAATTATTTAGTATTAATAATGTGCTTGTTAAAATTTAATATATATATATTTATTTGAATTGATTTTTAATTTGGATTTTTAAATTGACTTTGAATTTGGATTTAAGAATTGAATTTAAAGAAATATATATATCTTAAAATAAAAATAATAACATAGTTTGGATTTAAATATATAAATAAGTTTTTATTTAAAATAAGATTTGTCTTATATTATTTTCCTTAAAGAGTTTTATTTATATAAATTAAGATAGTGTTTATTAAATAGTAATAAATACAAAAGTTTTATATTATCATTTAAAAATGGACTAAATATACTATATATAATTTTATTTAAGATATGATTGGTTTTTATTTTATTTTCTTTTAAAGGTTTTATTTTTATAAATTGAGAAAAGCATTTTTTAATAAGATATGTATTTATCTATTTAGAAAATGTAATTTAAAAGCTTTAAAAATCATTTAAAATTTATTTATGCATGAAAAATTACAAGTGTTAACATATTAAACCATCTAAGCATATGTGTTAAGTAATTAGACAAGGTAAGAGACAAGTGTCACATTTATTATAATTTTGTTTTATTTTTAATAAAATCTAAATTTACTTATATAAACATATATCTTTCCCCTTCATTTTTTTTTCTCTATCTTCTCAATTCTAAACTCAAGAAACTCAACCTGTAAGCTACTTTTCTAAAACTAGAAAATGATCGAGTATCAAACCTGAAGCATTTCCAAACTCTAGTTCAAAACTAAACCTGTAATTCATTTTCAAACCAAGAATCAAAACACTGAAATCATTCCTCAAAACAAACTCTCAAACTCAAAGGCAAAAGCCTGTAGTCTAAAACCCTGTAACCAAAGTGCAAATCAAAGCTGCAATGTTTATTTTCCTGTAACCTCTTTATACCCAAAACCATTCTGTTATCAAAAGCCTGTTTTTTTTCAAAATCTGGAATCAAACTCCAGTCTGCATGCAACTACATTTTTAAATCAAAGAAGAAAATCAAGTTTAAAGTTTAAAATTCAAAGCAAGTTGAATCTGGAAATCAATGAAGTTGTCTGCAAGTTTCAAATGCAAACTGGATTTTCAACATTCAGCAGCAAATTAAAGCTCCAGCCTGCATAAATCAATGTCTCAAAACATCTCAGTTTAAAGAATTCAAAACTAATTCAAAGGCTTCAACCCAGTTTTCAAAGTTTCATCTCAGTTTAAATCATCTCTGCATTTTGTTAAAAGGTGAGTAAACCCAACTTGTTTGTTTTAAATCTGGTTGCTTAAATAAATTATCAATGTTGAAATATATATTGTTTGCATGATGATGAAGTAGATGTCTGAATAATTGAAATATGCATGTTATATAAACTGTTAGCTCTGTTAATCTTTTAAAAACTGTGAGTAAATTAAAGTTTAAACAGTTTTAATTAGCTTTATGTGATAGATGTTTGAAGTAAAAGTGTGATGCATGTTGAATATATAAATGCATGTTGTTGTGAATATGAATATATGTGTATATGGATATAGAACTGTGTGCATGTATGGATGTATCAGAGTGTACCTCTGTTTAAATTTCAGAGTTCAAATATTTGATCAAAATTCCAATTCTCCTTATCTATTCACTGTTAGGCTTAGGAATTTAGTCAAATTGTGTTTGTTTAGTCATAAGTAAAAGTTAGGATTTTTAAATTTATTTTAATGAAGTAAATGATTTGAGTAAATATTTAATATAAATGTAAGGTTTATTCTTAATTAGTTAAGTAGAGATTAATTAAGAACAATTAATTAATAAAATAAATTTAAGCTTAATTACTATTTGTAATTAAGAATAATTACTTAATGAAGTAATTAGTGGATGGTTAATGGATTAATTTAGGAATTAATGTTAGGTTAATTAATTAGTCTAATTAATTAAAGATAAATTACTTATTGATTAATTGAATATAATTACTTAGTAAAGTAATTAATGAATAATTACTATATGTAATTAAGAAAAGAGAAATTAATTATGAAAAGAATTAAATGGAAGTGATTAAGGGTTAATCACTTGATGTTATTAATTTCAGAATAAATTAATATAATTGAATTAAAGTTAATTAATTAAAGAGTAATTAATTGATTAAAGGATTAAGGTTAATTAATTAAGGTAATTAATTAAGGAAGTAATTAAGAATCATTTATTTATATAATAAATAATGTAATTAAGGATTGATTAATTAAGATTAATTAATCAATAATAACTGATTAAAGAGTAGTTAATTAATATAATTAATTAAGGAGTTAATTAATTAAGGTAAGTAATTACAAGATGGTTAATTACTGTTTAAGATTAATTAAGGTTAATTAATGAATGTAGTTAATTAAAAATTAATTAATTAAAGGTTAAGTAATTAATAAAGTTATTAGAGGATTATTAATTAATATAATTAATAAAATTAATCAAGGTTGATTAATAAAAGTAATTAATTTAAATATGATTAATTAATTGTAATTAATTGAGGATTAATAAAATTAATTATAGTTAATTGATTAATGAAGGTTCATTAATTATTATAATTAATGATAGTAATTAAATGTTAATTACTGAATATGGTTAAGGATAATTACTTGAATGTAATTAAAGTATAATTAATCAAGGAAGATTAATTAAGGAAGATCATTAAGATGTTTAATTAATTAATTTATAATTAATTAATGATAGTAAGCAGGATTATGGTAATCCAAGTAATTAAAGGGTAGTAATTAATTTAATTAAAGGTTAATTAAATTGATTTGGAGTTAATCAATTCTGCTTATAGATGATTGATATTGGGTGATTGGTTGATATTGGATGATTTGTATGTCTCTGATATATATATGATATATGCTGCTTTGTGAGATGAATGTTGATATGAATTATCTATTGTGATAATGTTATTTATCTATCTGTTTATATCATTCAGAATATAAGTTTAAATGTTTAAACCTTTAAACAACTTGGCCTTAAAAGATACGTTTTGGATTTCGATGAGACCGGGATCGGGTTTCCGTATACCGGAATTCCAGGTCTGGAGACCCGAATACCACATCGATCCAAATTAACGATAGGTCGTGAATCTAAAGTGAAGATGAAGATTTAGAGTGCAAGGGTTATTGTCATTAACTCTGAGGGTGATTCCAAAACGAGTGTAACGAGATAATGCCTTCGGTTTCGTTCGAACCCGAAACGAACTTGTATGGATTGAATGCTTTCAGCACATCGTCAGGCGGACGATGAGCATTCTAAGTGATATGTTCTGATTAAAGGTAATCGTAACCTCAAGCCTCATCAACCGGGAATGGCTAAAACAGGGGAGGTGTGTGAAGACCCAAAATTATTGAGATAAGAATAATTTAAATAAAGTCAGAAAAAGGAGAATTTTCAAGGGAAAAAAAAAAGAAATAATACAGCCTGAAAATAAATAGTGAGAATAAGTTAAAAATATAATGAAGGGAATAGTTGTTTTCAGTAAAACAAAAATGAAAATGGTAATTAAATATATGAATACATTTGTACATCAAGAGAAAATAAATAGCTTGAAGTATTAACAAGGAATCAATTCATAAAAGGATATACATGTATACATTACGGTTTAGCATAAAGAAAATAAACAATGCAAGAAAGTCACATGAGAATAAGGTGTGTGTATGAAACATGCAAATAGCATGCAAATCAGAAAAGAAAAGAAAAGTTAAAGCAACTGAAAATACCCGAATTGGAAATCAGAAAGAAAATGGCATTTCTAGCCATGACATTATATGTAAAATTCTCTCAACTGTATGGGGATAAGATTGGTTTTTCACTCTACTAAAACCCTAAACAATGTTTTAAAAATTAAAGGGGAAGCAGCAGTCTCACTGCAGAAAAACAGAAAATATTAAGAAAAGAAAGGAGAGCAATCCAAAGCCATAGTTCAAGTTAAAGAATTCTCAGGGAAAAGAGGCAGGAAGGTGAGTGATTAATCAATCTATGAGGCTTAAGGCATTAAGACCCAAGTTAAGGGCAGCCATATTATTTTATAAAAACCATATCCTGTTTGTGCTTGATCTATTTTTCAGTATAAATGAATGCTGAATATGGTAAGTGTTATGATAAATCTTTGGTTGATGCTTTGGTTTGCTCTGTTTGATTGTTTGATAAGAAAAAAATACCATGATCACTGAAATAGATCCAGCACCTTAAAACACCAGTTTATAAATATGGTTAGTAAGATAAATACATTTTTATTGTGAAGTAGGGTATTACTGAAAAATGAACTAGGCAGTGTGAATAAAGGAGGTTCATGCTCATGTCTGGATTGTTTTAAACTTAAGGTGAACAATGCAATAAATCATTTATGTGCTGATTTGTTCAGATCTTAAGCTAAAATGTTTTATGGGTTTTTCTCAAAAACCTTACCCTATGTTCACAGTAGAATTGAGTATAAGAATTTCTATTTAGCCTTGCAGGATTTGTTTAAGTGATCATGATATTCCTGAATATAGAAGATAAGCAGTGTTAAAACAAATTTTGAATAAAACAACTGGAAAATGAGGTGTGGTATTCTTTTCATGAATGTTTACTATGGTTAGCTGAAATTCCTGAGTGAGTTAACCCTCTCTGATTAAAAATAAGAAAGAGGAGAAAAGAATATAGCAGCATTTCAAGAGTTAATAAATTTTCTGAAAGAAAATGAGAATGGTCTCTAGATTATAAAAACTAATCTAGGAGTAAAGCCTTGATCTATCCATCATAAGGGGGATGATGGGTATGTGCATGACTTGTTTAAGTCCTATAGGCCTTTGTGCAAGGGTTAACAGAATTGAGTCCCTTGCAATGCACACATGGTGTTCAATGGCAAAGAGTTAAGACCAAATTGAATTTTTAAATTGAGATTGAGAGCTGAGCTATGGAAATTAAAATGAGTTAATTCCATAGGAATAGGTGTACATGTATACTGTATTGGATGGATGAATGGATGCTTGTGTGCATATGTGTTAGTAGTGGTTTATACATGTTCATAAACCCAGTTTACATTATGAATCCAGATAAGCATCAAGCACATAAACCCTCTACACAATAATTTAAATGTCAAATTATTATATTTTGATTTCACTCATACCAGAATTTTATTCTGACCCTATTTGTTGCCTTGCAATAATTGGGGTGTCTCATTTTTATGGAGGCAGTCCAAGGTATTGCTGCAGGAAAAGATGTATAAGTGGCTTGCTTGCATGGATATTTGAAGATCTTCATGAATTAAGGAAAAATGAATGCTTAAGGGAGTAGCAGTATAATCTGTAATAGATAATCTAGGCAAACTTCCTTTTATTTTGTGTATTCTCAGCAATGATGCTTATTTTGTTCACTTGAAAAGAACATGTAAAAACTTAAGTATTCTGTGGGGTTTGTGAGTTACTGATTTAAGCAACTTATTTATATGACTTCTGGTGGAAAAAGTGATGAAGGAAGTATGCCATATAATATGATATGTGGACATACATCCCTTGGCAAGGTTTAAGTGATTTAAAATTATAAAGATAAGGCTGTTATTGAAAAGTATGCTATGAATTTTGTTAAGTGGATAGGTTGAATCTGGTCCTGGCTAACCAGTAAGGCTTGACCATGACTTATAATTGATATAGGTCCATGCAAAGGCTGGAAGGCATAGCCTGTAATCTGGTTTTGGGCATTTGATTTTTCCCCCAGCAAAAACTTGTATTGCTTGGTGTAATAAGCTCATATGTATGCTAGATACTTGTAGGCATCACTGCAAATTAGACTTATCCAATTCTTGTTATCTGGATACTTAATTCAAACCTGGTAATATTGAGTCTTAGTCAAAACCAGTAATAATTTGTAGAGGCATGTGGTCTTGTTTGTAATGAGCATCTCCACCATTCAATAGAATAATGACCATTAACATTTGTTATCTTTCCTAGAAAATCATCAGTTGTTTTCATTATAAGTCACCAGGAAGTCTTGCATTTTGTCAGGTCATTTTGCCTTTAGGCACACTGTCTGCACACATGTTCTTAGTCTCCATTTAGCATGATAGTTTGAGTTAGCACTCTAGTCTGACTGTATTGTTTTCCTCTGCTTAGCCTTTAAAATCAGTTTGTAATTTCAATGATCACCTGATTATTGCTACTTAGTAAATTAAAGCATGGGTATTTCATCTGATATAAAGATTGTTTGAAGATGAAATGAGTAACACAAGCTAAACTAAATAGCATGGGTTAGGTTGAACACATTTTACTTATTATAGAACAAATAGTATCATATTACAAAAATCCCAGGATTAAATTGTATGGCTTATAGATTCAGGGATCGATTAATGGGTGAGATAGGATAAGAAAATAAGAGAACTAGTGGTATCTAATCCTAAGGTTAATCAGGCTGGAGTTCTAAAAAGAAAAAAAAATGGAAAAAAACAAAAATTGGGTTTGAACCGACCAGCATAGCACTCGAACTCGTGACCTTGTATGTATAAGTTAGGCGCGTTTCCATTACGCCTAGATGTTGCTTGTGTTTCCTTAGGATCCACTTTATTTTATACTGATTTTGACACTATTCAGAACTTAACATAAACATCTATATTAAAAGCTTGTTTACTAGTGATTATTTCTTGATCACTTCAGTATTGAGTTGCTTTGCTATTATAATCACTCTGATAAGCAAAGAACCATTTATATATCTTCACATATATAAATGATAGGATTTATTTTAAATACTGATATATTTATATTAGTAAAATTCAGGATCTTGGGAAGAATTAGATTAAGGATAGTGATCCATTGACATGTATATATATGTATATACAGTGTGAAAAAAAAAAAACTCAACAGAAAATTCACTAAAAATAAATCATAAAGAAATGGGTCACTACAGTTGGTACCAGAGCTATGTTGTTAAAACATAGCATAAATATATAGTAATGATAGAAATAAATATTTTCAGTAGAAATAAATTGCAGAAAATAATTGAAATAGAAATATGACTAATTAGCTATGCAATTGAATAGTGAATCATGGTAGGAAGACCACCAAGTCATGGAGCAGGATCCTCCAATGCAACACCAATGGTCAATTTGCAAGATTTGGTGAGGGCATTTAGAGAAGGAGCAGTGCATAGAGAAGAAAATCCTCATGAGGAATTATCTAAGCTATTGAAGACATTTTCAAATTTAGGAGGCAAGGATTTTGAAGGCACTGAGGGAGTTATGGGAGTGCAGACATGGTTGAGAACTTTGGATAGGATATTTGCAGATATGCAAATAAATGATCAAAGGAAGAGGCAAATTGCTTCTAGAAGACTCAAGGGAGCAGCACTTGATTGGTGGGAGGTCATTATCACAGGGAGGCCAGAAGATGAGATAACCTGGGATCAATTCAAGGAGATGCTTGAGGCAAGATTTGTCCCAGCAACAGCCAAGGCAACACTGCTGGAGGAATTTATAAGGCTGAGGCAAGGGCCAATGAGTGTAACTGAATACATACAAAAATTTGAGAGCTTATCCAAGTATGGAACCATGCTCATAGGGAATGAAGAATTAAAGAATTCCAGATTTATTCAAGGACTTAATGCTAATTTAAGTAGAGCAATGCTACCCTACAAAGACAAAACCTTTGATCAAGTCATAGATCTTACTCTCTCTTTTGAACAACATGATAATGCCAGAGAAAAATTCAGGAGCATGAGGGCTAACAACAACAATAAAAAAGGGAAAAATAGAACTCACCCTTATGATAAGAGAAATTCAAATCAGAAGGTTGAAGGAGCAACCAGTGGAGAAGTCAAGAAGAAGATTATTTGCTACAATTGTGGTAAAGAAGGACACATGAGTAATAGGTGTCAGGCAGCTAAGAAAACCCCATTCAGTTGCTACAACTGTGGGAAAGAGGGTCATATTAAAAAGAATTGCCCAGAATTCAAAAAGGGAGCAAAGGTAGGAGCACTTGAGGGAAAAGCAACTGCAGTGGGAAGTTCTGGACAATTGGAAGGTATACTTCTAATTAAAGATCACCCCATCTCAGTTATATATGACACTGGAGCAACACATTCACTAATATCCCAAGACATAGTGAATAAATTAACTCTCACATGCTATTTAGTTGATAATCCCTTGTCTATTCAAAGTCCCCTGGGTAGCTCTTGTTTGCTAGGATTGAAATGTTTGGGAGTAGAATTAAACATAGGAGGAAATGTGTTTAAATCTGATTTGTTTGTATTAAAATACCCTGGAATAGGAATTATTTTAGGGGTAGATTGGTTGAGCAAATTCAAAGCAATTTTGAATTTGGAAAATTTTACTATTTCTCTGAAAACAGAAAATGGTAAAAATATTATAGTCATGAGTGAAATTGCTAAAATCAATTACCTTAACCAAATATGTAGCATGACTGAGAAAGAATTAACACTTGAAGACATAAAAATTATAAATGAATACCCAGATGTCTTTGGTGAAGTCATAGGTGTTCCAGAAAATAGGCAAGTAGAATTTCAAATAAGGCTAATCCCAGGAGCAAGCCCAATCATCAAGAAGCCTACTAGGATGGGTCCTAAAGAATTAGTGGAATTGAAACATCAGTTGGAAGAACTGGAGCAGAAAGGCTTCATAAGGCCTAGTAGTTCAAACTGGGGTTCTCCAGTTGTATTTGTGAAAAAGCATGATGGTACTTTGAGAATGTGCATAGATTATAGGGAATTAAACAAAGTCACCATTAAAAATAAATATCCACTTCCCAGAATTGATGATTTGTTTGATCAATTAAATGGAGCAAGGATTTTCTCAAGGCTAGACTTAGCCTCTGGATTTCACCAAATGAAGGTTGAAGAGGAAAGTATTAAATACACAGCATTCAACACAAGGTATGGGCTATATGAATATTTAGTAATGCCTTTTGGATTGACAAATGCACCATCATATTTTGTAGATTTAATGAATAGAACATTTAGAGATTTTCTAGATAAATTTGTGGTTGTCTTTATTGATGACATATTAGTGTATTCAAAATCAGAAGAAGAACATGCAAAACACTTGCATCTGGTTTTGTCTAGACTGAGGGCACATGATTTAAAAGCCAAATTCTCTAAGTGCACATTTTGGCAGAAGGAAGTAAAATTTTTGGGGCACATAGTATCACAACAAGGGGTTAGTGTAGACCCAAATAAGGTGATGGCAGTGCAATCTTGGAGCAGACCCAAATCAGTAACTGAGGTGAGGTCATTTTTGGGAATGGCAGGCTATTATAGGAGATTTATAAAAGATTTTGCAAGGATAGCTATCCCATTGACCAAGCTAACTAAAAAGGAGCAACCCTATGTGTGGACAGAGAAGTGTGAACAAGCTTTCATATCACTAAAGAAGGCACTGGTAGAAGCTCCAGTTTTACAAGTGCCAGAAGGCAATGAAGAATTAGTAGTTTACACAGATGCTAGTGGATCTGGATTGGGGGCAGTGCTTATGCAACATGGTAGAGTCATAGCTTATGCATCAAGGCAACTCAAGCCAAATGAAACTAGGTATGCTACACATGACTTAGAACTAGCTGCTGTGGTGTATGCATTGAAACTATGGAGACATTATTTATTGGGTGCTAAGTTTGAATTGTTTACTGATCACAAGTCACTTAAATATTTGTTTTCCCAAAAAGACTTGAACATGAGACAACATAGGTGGGTAGAATTTCTAGCTGCCTATGATCTTGATATATTGTATACCCCTGGAAAAGCTAATAAAGTAGCAGATGCATTAAGTAGACATCAAGCTAAATTGGCAAGCTTAATGATGGCAGAGTTCAAGGATTTGACAATTCTTAGTGAGGTGGAAGTGAAAGAAGAAACTAGTGTATCAGATAAGACACACAGTAAGATGATTGAATATGGTAAATTAAGCCTCATATCCTTAAATTCAACACTGGTTGATAAAATAGGACAAATGCAGAATCAAGATATAAATTTGAAGGAGAAAAAGAACATGATATCCCAAGGCATGACAGTGGAAAACTATGAGGTAGATGGTAAAGGATACTTAAGGAAAAAGGGGAAACTCTGCATACCAAATGTAGAGGAACTAAAGCAAGAAGTTATGGATGAGCATCACAAAACAAAGTACACTATCCATCCTGGTGGTACAAAAATGTACCATGATCTCAAGAGAAATTATTGGTGGCCAGGGATGAAAGGGGCAGTAGCAAAATATGTGGCAAATTGCTCAACATGCCAACAAGTAAAGGCAGACTATCAAAGACCCTCAGGCCTATTGCAACCATTGGAAGTGCCTACCTGGAAATGGGAGAGTATATCAATGGATTTTGTGGATGGTTTGCCAAGAACAAGAAGGGGAAATGATAGTATTTGGGTAGTGGTTGATAGACTCACAAAAACAGCACACTTCATCCCAATAAGTTCAAACAGAAATGCTCACAAGCTAGCTCAATTGTTTGTAAAGGAGATAGTAAGATTGCATGGCATCCCCAAGACTATCATTAGTGATAGAGATACTTTGTTTACTTCAAGATTTTGGAGTAGCTTTCAAGAAGCTATGGGGACAGAATTAAGCTTAAGCACATCCTACCATCCACAAACTGATGGACAAACTGAGATTGTTAATAAAGTTTTAGAGGATTTGTTGAGAGCATGCATACTTGATTTTGGAGGCAACTGGGAAGATCATATTTATTTAGCTGAGTTTGCTTATAATAACAGCTACCAGTCCACTATAGGAATGGCTCCATTTGAGGCTTTATATGGGAAGCCTTGTTTATCTCCTGCATGTTGGATGGAGGCTGGTGAAAGGGTGTTGCTTGGACCAGACCAGGTAAAAGAAACTTCTGCAAGAATTGAATTAGTGAGGCAAAGAATGAGAGTGGCTCAAGAGAGACAGAAAGCTTATGCAGATAAAAAGAGAAGGCCAGTAGAGTTTGAGGTGGGAGACTATGTGTTTCTCAAAGTTTCACCAATGAGGAAAATATTGAGATTTGGAAAAGCAGGGAAACTGTCACCAAGGTATGTAGGACCATATGAAATTGTTCAAAGAATAGGGACTTTAGCATATAGGTTGAAGTTACCAGAGGAATTGTGCAAAATACATGATGTATTTCATGTATCTCAATTAAGAAAGTGGGTGCATGATAAGAAAACTATTCTTGAATCCCCTACACATGTTGAAATTCAAGAAAACCTGGTTTATACAAAGGAACCAGTGGGCATAGTGGCTAGAGAAGAGAGGAAATTAAGAAACAAAATAATTAAATTGGTAAAAATTCAGTGGAGTCTGGATGAGAATGATTGTACATGGGAGGCTGAAGATAGAATGAGGGATAAATATCCTAATCTATTTTCTGCTTAAAAGGTATGTTTAAAACTATGATGAAACCTTAAAAAAAATTTTTTTATGTGTGTTTGATTGATTTAAAATGAATGAGTTTCTGAAAATTCATTCAATTGAAATTGTGCTTTGTATACATTTGGATGGAAATGTATGAGAGAATAATTGTGGGACACAATTCCTTTTAGGAGGAGAGTATGTGAAGACCCAAAATTATTGAGATAAGAATAATTTAAATAAAGTCAGAAAAAGGAGAATTTTCAAGGGGAAAAAAAAAGAAATAATACAGCCTGAAAATAAATAGTGAGAATAAGTTAAAAATATAATGAAGGGAATAGTTGTTTTCAGTAAAACAAAAATGAAAATGGTAATTAAATATATGAATACATTTGTACATCAAGAGAAAATAAATAGCTTGAAGTATTAACAAGGAATCAATTCATAAAAGGATATACATGTATACATTACGGTTTAGCATAAAGAAAATAAACAATGCAAGAAAGTCACATGAGAATAAGGTGTGTGTATGAAACATGCAAATAGCATGCAAATCAGAAAAGAAAAGAAAAGTTAAAGCAACTGAAAATACCCGAATTGGAAATCAGAAAGAAAATGGCATTTCTAGCCATGACATTATATGTAAAATTCTCTCAACTGTATGGGGATAAGATGGGTTTTTCACTCTACTAAAACCCTAAACAATGTTTTAAAAATTAAAGGGGAAGCAGCAGTCTCACTGCAGAAAAACAAAAAATATTAAGAAAAGAAAGGAGAGCAATCCAAAGCCATAGTTCAAGTTAAAGAATTCTCAGGGAAAAGAGGCAGGAAGGTGAGTGATTAATCAATCTATGAGGCTTAAGGCATTAAGACCCAAGTTAAGGGCAGCCATATTATTTTATAAAAACCATATCCTGTTTGTGCTTGATCTATTTTTCAGTATAAATGAATGCTGAATATGGTAAGTGTTATGATAAATCTTTGGTTGATGCTTTGGTTTGCTCTGTTTGATTGTTTGATAAGAAAAAAATACCATGATCACTGAAATAGATCCAGCACCTTAAAACACCAGTTTATAAATATGGTTAGTAAGATAAATACATTTTTATTGTGAAGTAGGGTATTACTGAAAAATGAACTAGGCAGTGTGAATAAAGGAGGTTCATGCTCATGTCTGGATTGTTTTAAACTTAAGGTGAACAATGCAATAAATCATTTATGTGCTGATTTGTTCAGATCTTAAGCTAAAATGTTTTATGGGTTTTTCTCAAAAACCTTACCCTATGTTCACAGTAGAATTGAGTATAAGAATTTCTATTTAGCCTTGCAGGATTTGTTTAAGTGATCATGATATTCCTGAATATAGAAGATAAGCAGTGTTAAAACAAATTTTGAATAAAACAACTGGAAAATGAGGTGTGGTATTCTTTTCATGAATGTTTACTATGGTTAGCTGAAATTCCTGAGTGAGTTAACCCTCTCTGATTAAAAATAAGAAAGAGGAGAAAAGAATATAGCAGCATTTCAAGAGTTAATAAATTTTCTGAAAGAAAATGAGAATGGTCTCTAGATTATAAAAACTAATCTAGGAGTAAAGCCTTGATCTATCCATCATAAGGGGGATGATGGGTATGTGCATGACTTGTTTAAGTCCTATAGGCCTTTGTGCAAGGGTTAACAGAATTGAGTCCCTTGCAATGCACACATGGTGTTCAATGGCAAAGAGTTAAGACCAAATTGAATTTTTAAATTGAGATTGAGAGCTGAGCTATGGAAATTAAAATGAGTTAATTCCATAGGAATAGGTGTACATGTATACTGTATTGGATGGATGAATGGATGCTTGTGTGCATATGTGTTAGTAGTGGTTTATACATGTTCATAAACCCAGTTTACATTATGAATCCAGATAAGCATCAAGCACATAAACCCTCTGCACAATAATTTAAATGTCAAATTATTATATTTTGATTTCACTCATACCAGAATTTTATTCTGACCCTATTTGTTGCCTTGCAATAATTGGGGTGTCTCATTTTTATGGAGGCAGTCCAAGGTATTGCTGCAGGAAAAGATGTATAAGTGGCTTGCTTGCATGGATATTTGAAGATCTTCATGAATTAAGGAAAAATGAATGCTTAAGGGAGTAGCAGTATAATCTGTAATAGATAATCTAGGCAAACTTCCTTTTATTTTGTGTATTCTCAGCAATGATGCTTATTTTGTTCACTTGAAAAGAACATGTAAAAACTTAAGTATTCTGTGGGGTTTGTGAGTTACTGATTTAAGCAACTTATTTATATGACTTCTGGTGGAAAAAGTGATGAAGGAAGTATGCCATATAATATGATATGTGGACATACATCCCTTGGCAAGGTTTAAGTGATTTAAAATTATAAAGATAAGGCTGTTATTGAAAAGTATGCTATGAATTTTGTTAAGTGGATAGGTTGAATCTGGTCCTGGCTAACCAGTAAGGCTTGACCATGACTTATAATTGATATAGGTCCATGCAAAGGCTGGAAGGCATAGCCTGTAATCTGGTTTTGGGCATTTGATTTTTCCCCCAGCAAAAACTTGTATTGCTTGGTGTAATAAGCTCATATGTATGCTAGATACTTGTAGGCATCACTGCAAATTAGACTTATCCAATTCTTGTTATCTGGATACTTAATTCAAACCTGGTAATATTGAGTCTTAGTCAAAACCAGTAATAATTTGTAGAGGCATGTGGTCTTGTTTGTAATGAGCATCTCCACCATTCAATAGAATAATGACCATTAACATTTGTTATCTTTCCTAGAAAATCATCAGTTGTTTTCATTATAAGTCACCAGGAAGTCTTGCATTTTGTCAGGTCATTTTGCCTTTAGGCACACTGTCTGCACACATGTTCTTAGTCTCCATTTAGCATGATAGTTTGAGTTAGCACTCTAGTCTGACTGTATTGTTTTCCTCTGCTTAGCCTTTAAAATCAGTTTGTAATTTCAATGATCACCTGATTATTGCTACTTAGTAAATTAAAGCATGGGTATTTCATCTGATATAAAGATTGTTTGAAGATGAAATGAGTAACACAAGCTAAACTAAATAGCATGGGTTAGGTTGAACACATTTTACTTATTATAGAACAAATAGTATCATATTACAAAAATCCCAGGATTAAATTGTATGGCTTATAGATTCAGGGATCGATTAATGGGTGAGATAGGATAAGAAAATAAGAGAACTAGTGGTATCTAATCCTAAGGTTAATCAGGCTGGAGTTCTAAAAAGAAAAAAAAAATGGAAAAAAACAAAAATTGGGTTTGAACCGACCAGCATAGCACTCGAACTCGTGACCTTGTATGTATAAGTTAGGCGCGTTTCCATTACGCCTAGATGTTGCTTGTGTTTCCTTAGGATCCACTTTATTTTATACTGATTTTGACACTATTCAGAACTTAACATAAACATCTATATTAAAAGCTTGTTTACTAGTGATTATTTCTTGATCACTTCAGTATTGAGTTGCTTTGCTATTATAATCACTCTGATAAGCAAAGAACCATTTATATATCTTCACATATATAAATGATAGGATTTATTTTAAATACTGATATATTTATATTAGTAAAATTCAGGATCTTGGGAAGAATTAGATTAAGGATAGTGATCCATTGACATGTATATATATGTATATACAGTGTGAAAAAAAAAAACTCAACAGAAAATTCACTAAAAATAAATCATAAAGAAATGGGTCACTACAAGGTGCAGCAAGGCTTCGTGGGTAGCACCCACTGAGAGCAAGATAGATCCCTGTCTAGAGGTCCCTTTTCTTTTCATTCGGCTTAGTGTGTGGTTGGTCGCGCCAACTACGGGATTATCTTGTTCGGGATTATCCAGTAAGGGATGGTTCCGGCTTTGTGTTGCAGGGGAGCGGGCGTACTCCTCGGTACGGTGATCTAGGCCACGTACTGTGACGGGCGGTACCCCAGTAGCCCTGCCATTGTATGGAATCCAAACTCCAATAAGTGTCGTACGTATTAGTTGTGCCCAACTATGTTGGAATGTGAGATGTAAGCATTTCAGCTATTTCTGTATTTTACTTGAAAACCCTAGACCCTATTATAATACAATCAGATTTCCTATCAAACGTTTTAGTTAGCGTAAGGTAAAAACTTACCCATGTTTATTTGTGGGGAGTCTTACGTGATACTTTTGTTTTCAAAAGTTTTCAAAATTAAGCAATCTAACCGTTTACTCACACCAGACCCATGTCTGACCCAAGTGTTTATTTTCTGTTTTATTAAACTCTTGGGTACTCAATTTTGTATTGAGTAGTCGAGGGATTCAGGTTAGCTTTGACGAATTCTGAAGGAGATTTGGAGCAGGTGGCTTCAGCGTGTAGATATATTATGGTGTTTCCGCTGTGTTTGTATTGAGTCTGTATCTCTGTGATGTTTGAGATGTATGATAGACAGGTGTTTATAACTGTCTAATATGAGATGTATAAGTTGTATAACTCTGATGTATATGATACTATGTAATATTTAATGTGATATATTATATTTCATTCGTTCCGTTGTGAGTATCTGATGTTGTTGTTCTTTCTTCTTTTCTTTCTTTTCTTCTTCTATCCCTTTCTTTCTTAATTCATGATACGTCTTTCTGGTGGTAGAAAGCCGGGTCGTGACAGTTGGTAAAAGATAATTAAATTGAAATGTTAATATAAAGATTTTCATACTTACTTTATTAATAAATAACACTTATCTTAATATATGTATATATAAACTATTTTAAAGAAACATATTATAAAACAAATAAAATCTTATATATTTTTAAATCCAATTTAATTATCTTTTAAGAGTCTAAAAAAAATTTATTTTTCAACCTGAGCAAGGAACAACTCAACAAGTAAACCAACCTGCAACAATTCAAGTTACAGATTCAACATAAATAAGGCATGCAAGGATTTCAAATTTCAATAACAAACAAAATCAAAAGCTTTTGCCAGATCAAAGTTTAAAAGCCTGGAAAATGCTCTGCCCTGTTCTCTGCTCTGTTTATTTGTGAGTAAATCTTCATTTTAAAAACAGTTTTTAATAAATCTGTAGTGGGATGTTGATGCATGTGTTAAATTTGTTATGATATTGAATGCATGTTTGGTTTAGAATGCCTGTAAACAAGAAAATAGGTTCTGTTGTTAACAGTTTTGGTTTTTCTCTCTTTAAATTCAATATCTCATTCTTTATTCATTGTTAATCTGTAATTTGCAAACAATAGATGATTGAGATCATGTAACTTCACTACAAAAATCATTCCAGATGTTTAAAATAAATATTCATATTGAAATGTTTAAAATAACAATGAAAACTAAGTTTTTGTTAAAAATCAACTACTTTAATTTCCAAATTGGACTACATGCATGTAATCACGATAGGAAATCGTGAATTTTGATATGCATATTGTAAATTTTAGTTGAGAAAATCTTATGAATTTGGGTTTTGTTCAATTTGGGAACTTTGGTGAATTGCCGAAGATTCAGGTGATGATTGAAGCTAGATTTTTGATTGAAGCTTGCTTGAATGTTATGGATTAGGGGAAAAATACAATTGAAATTTTCAAATGTCTGAATTGTTCGAATTCGATTGGAGTAGGGTTTTAGCTTGAATTTTTGCTTGGCTCGAATGTCGTGACTTTTCGACGTGGGTGAAGGACCGAGTGTGAAGAATGGTGAAGTAGGATGCTACGGTGCTCTGGAGGGAATACTGGAGCTTCCAGTCAACATGATCGACGGCGGCGAAGTGATTTTTTTTCGATACTGGAGTTGGGTTCCAGTTTTAACTCGTGCTCGAGGGGCTCGTTTTTGTTTCGTAGAGATTCTCATCGATCTGGGTTGTGGGACAGGTTGTCGGAGTCATATGGGGTTGGTCGGCGATCAGTTGGATGGTCGGAGGGGAGAGGTTTGGTTGCGCACGTGCACAGTGCACGTACGTGTGCACGTTTGGGTTGTCTGGTTCGAAAGCAGATTGGGGAAGACGAGTTGAACTCGGGGAAATCTCGAGTTGTTTTGCAGTTCGACTCGAAGCAAGTAAAGGTCGCGAGTGACTCGAAGCTAGCTCGGGGTTTTAGTGTAGTTTGCTCGGGGAAGAAATGAAGTTGCTCGGGTTGTCTTATTTAAGTAATCTGGTCTTGAAATTTTAAACAAATTTATATCTTGGTTTTAAAATTTAAAGCATAAACAAGTTTTTAAGTATTAAAACAAGTTTTAAAATATATTTAAAATGAAATAGGTTTCAAAAGAAATGTTTAACCAAGTTTTAAATTATATTTTAAAATAGATAAGTTTAAAGGATATGGTAATTAGGATTTCAAAAATAAATAATTGTTTAATTTGATTAAACATGTTTGAAATGGTTTTCAAAGATATTGAAATTAAATGTTTGTATAGCTTTGTTTAAAAGTAAATTATATTTCAAAATTGATTTCTAAATTTTGTTTTAATGAAGTAATTAATGGAAATAAATGTAATTAATAAATAAATTAATTAAAGATTAAGTGAGGATTAATTGAATAATTAATTAATGTAATTAATTTTAGGTTAATTAATCAGTCTAATTAATTAAAGATAATCACTTATGATTAATTAAGTGTAATTACTTAGTAAAGTAATTAATGGATAATTACTAATGTAATTAAGAAAAGAGAAATTACTTATGGAAGTAAATTAAAGGGAAGTAATTAAGAGTTAATCACTTGATGTTATTTAATTATGGATTAATTAAGTGTAATTTCTTAAAGAAGTAATTAATGGTTAATTATTGAATTTAATTACTTATGGAAGTAATTAATGGAAAATTACTCATGGAAGTAATTAGTTGGAGTGATTAATGGGTAATCACTTGTTGTAATCAATTAAGGAATTAATTAATATAATTATTTTGAAGTTAATTAATTATGAAGTACTTAATTAATTAAGAATTATTTAATGATGGAATTAATTGTTGGTTAAGTAATTAATTAAGAAAGTAATCAAAGTTTTTAATGGAAGTAATTAGAAGATAATTACTTATGTAAGTAATTAAGAGTTAATTACTTAATTATTTTAGTTAATTAATTAATGTGATTAATTAAATGTGTTTAATTTAAGATTAATTGCTAAGTGTAATTAATCAAAAAGTAATTAATTAATAAAGTAATTAATTAAGAATTATTTGTTAATTTAAATTGATTAATAATTACTTAATGAAGTAATTAAAGATTAATTAATTAGATTAATTAATCAAGGTTAATATAATTAATTAAGAAGAAATTAATTAAGGTTAAGTAATTACAAGATGGTTAATTGCTGTTTATAATTAATTAAAGTTAATTAAGGAATGTAGTTAATTAAAGATTAATTATTTAATTTACTAGAAGGTAATTAATTAATGAAATAATTAGAGGGTTATTAATTAATCAAGGTTGATTAATAAAAGTAATTAATTAAAGTAAGATTAATTAATTATGATTAATTAAGGATTAATTTATTAATAAATTAATGAAGGATCATTAATTATTGTAATTAATGATAGTAATTAAAGGTTAATTACTGTATATGATTAAGAATAATTACTTGAATATAATTAAAGTATAATTAATCAAGGAAGATTAATTAGGGAAGATCATTAAGAGATGATTAATTAATTAATTTGTAATTAATTAATGCTAGTAAGTAGGATTAAGGTAATCCAATTAATTAAAGGATAGTAATTAATTTAATTAAAGGTTAATTAAATTGATTTGGAATTAATCAATTCTGCTTTTGAATGATTGGTTAATATTGGATGATTGATATTGGGTGATTGGTTGATATTGGATGATTTGGATATCTCTGATATATGTGATAGGCTGCTTTGTGAAATGAATGTTGATATGAATTATCTATTGTGATAATGTGATTAATTTATCTGTTTTTATATCATTATGTATATAAGTTTAAATGTTTAAACCTTTAAACAACTTGGCCTTAAAAGATACGTTTTGGATTTCGATGAGACCGGGATTGGGTTTCCGTATACCGGATTTCCAGGTCTGGAGACCCGAATACCACATCGATCCAAATTTACGATAGGTCGTGAATCAAGTGAAGATGAAGATTCAGAGTGCAAGGGTTATTGTCGTTAACTCTGAGGGTGATTCCAAAACGAGTGTAACGAGATAATGCCTTCGGTTTCGTTCGAACCCGGAACGAACTTATATGGATTGAATGCTTTCAGCACATCGTCAGGCGGACGATGAGCATTCTAAGTGATATGTTCTGATTAAAGGTAATCGTAACCTCAAGCCTCATCAACCGGGAATGGCTAAAACAGGGGAGGTGCAGCAAGGTTTCGTGGGTAGCACCCACTGAGAGCAAGATAGATCCCTGTCTAGAGGTCCCTTTTCTTTTATTTGGCTTAGTGTGTGGTTGGTCGCGCCAACTACGGGATTGTCTTGTTCGGAATTATCCAGTAAGGGATGGTTCCGGCTTTGTGTTGCAGGGGAGCGGGCGTACTCCTCGGTACGGTGATCTAGGCCACGTACTGTAACGGGCGGTACCCCAGTAGCCCTGCCATTGTATGGAATCCAAACTCCAATAAGTGCCGTACGTATTAGTTGTGCCCAACTATGTTGGAATGTGAGATGTAAGCATTTCAGCTATTTCTGTATTTTACTTGAAAACCCTAGACCCTATTATAATACAATCAGATTTCCTATCAAACGTTTTAGTTAGCGTAAGGTAAAAACTTACCCATGTTTATTTGTGGGGAGTCTTACGTGATACTTTTGTTTTCAAAAGTTTTCAAAGTTAAGCAATCTAACCGTTTACTCACACCAGACCCATGTCTGACCCAAGTGTTTATTTCTGTTTTATAAACTCTTGGGTACTCAATATTGTATTGAGTAGTCAAGGGATTCAGGTTTAGCTTTGACGAATATTCTGGAGGAGCAATGGAGCAGGAGGCTTCGGCGTTCGTAGATATAGTTTTCCGCTGTGTTGATATCTGTGATAGTGTCTTGTCTTGTATTTGAGTTGTACTGTCTAGACAGATGTTTATAACTGTCTAGTAAGTGATGTATATGCTGTGTAACTCTGTAATTGTTGTATACTATGTAATAGTTTATGTTATTAATATAATTTATTCGTTCCGCTGTGAGATCGTTGTTGTTGTTTCTTTCTTTCTTCTCTTCTTTTCTCTTTCTATCCCTTTCTTTCTTATTAACGATGCGACTTTAAAATTTTAAATTGATAATATTGTTATTTCAAATATAAATAACCAAATAATAATAATATGATGTTTTAATTATGGTATAGATTGATTTTAATAAGAATAATAATTTAAATTGTATTATTTTATAAATTTGATTTTTAAATAGATTTATCATTTCCAAAATTAATAAGTATTGTTTATATATATATATATATATTGTCTTGAGTTGTTTTATATCAATTTCAAACTTAATAATGTGTTTATTTAAAAATATAAATGTTGAGTTGATTTTTAAATTGGATTTTAAAAGTAAAATTTGAATTTGAATCTGGATTTAAATTTGAATCTTTAAAAGATAATTATTTTAATATATTTCTATATGAAATGTATGAATAAAGTTTTTATTTAAATTAAGATTTGTTTTACAATATTTTCTTTAAAAGGAATTTATTCGTATAAATTTAGGAAGTGTTTATTTAATAGTAAATAAATATAAAAGTTTATATTTTTACACTTAAAAATGAATGAAGATACTCGAGCGTTCTCGGGGAGGATCTCGCGTAGATGTTGTTTCTGCTCGAAGTCGTTTAAGGTAGTACGTGAGTTTCGAGTGAAACTGTTAAAGTTTTAACAGTTTAAAATTTTAACAAAACAGTTTTTTTAAAATTTTACTCGAGGAGGTCTCGTGAAAATAAGGGTTTGGCTCGGGTTGGTTTCCGGGATTGTACGCGAGAGATTTTTTTTAAGTAAACTGTTAAATTCAAAACAGTTTTAAAATCTAAAATTAAATCTCTGTTTTAAATAAAGATGCTGATGTATTGGCTTAGATTCAAATACACATGGGTTAAAACCCAAAGTAAGATGTTTAAGTCAGTTTTTAAATTTAAATAAAGGTAAGATTTAAATTTAAAATAATCAAGTTAAAACAATTGTTTTGAAAATTCTTTTCTTTGCAATAAATGTTTTGACTAGATTTAATTTGTATAGTGGTTAACTTAAATAATATTAAGTTAAATTTTAAGTTATTTTCAAACTTAATTTGAAAATAAGGTTAATTAATAAGGAAAAGTTTCATTTTAAAACTTAATTAAAGTTTGATAGTTAATGAGATAAATAAAGAGTGATTTCTTAAATTAATTGATGATTAATAATTAGAGATAAGTAATGGATGATTATTGATTTTAAAACTTAATTAATGATTTTAATTAAGTAAGTTAATTATTAAGATCAAATGTTTTTAATGATAATGTTTTATCTTAAGATTAATTAAGATTTTTCTAAATGAGTTAAAATTAATTTATTTAATTAAGAAATTAAGATTAAATTATTTATTTAATTAATTATTGGTAAGGATTAATTAAATGATTAAGGATTAATTAAAATGGTAATTAAGAAGTACTTAATAAGTTTTGTTAAGTAATAATTAAGTTTTCTTAATTAATAATTAAGAAATTATTAATTTATAATTAAAGTTAATTAAGGATTAATTTACTGTTATTAAGGTTAGTTAATTATCATTAAAGATTGATTAATAGATAATTATGGATTAATTAAATTGGTAATTAAGGTTGTTAATTAATAATTAAGTTTTATTAATTAATAATTAAGAAGTAATTAATTAGTTAATTAAGTTTAAGTAATTAATTATAAAAGTAATTAAGGATTGATTACTTTGTATTAAAGAATATTGATTAATAATTAAGGTTTATTAATTAATAGTTAAAGAATAATTAATCAAGGATTAATTAAATTGTTTAAAGGGTAATTAAGGATGAGTTACTCAGTTATGATTTAAGAAATTAATGTGATTTATTTAAGTTAATTAATTTGATAATTAATTAAAAATAGTCACTCGATAATTGATTAAGTATAATTACTTAATAATCTTGGTTAAGTGTAATTACTTGGTATAAGTAATTGATAATTGAATTACTGTATGTAGTTAGTGTAATTAATCAAAAAGGATTTATAAAAGAAATTAAAGTAATTAAGAAATAAATTAAGAATAGTTAATTACTCTTAATGATCATTTAAGATGGATTAATGAGATTAATTAATTATAGTATGATTGATTAATGTGATTAATTAAGGAATAATGTAATTAATTATAGTTAATTAATTTATGAAAGTAATTAATTAAGGATCATTAATTATTGGAATTAATGAAAGTAATTAAAGGTTAATTACTATAAATGATTAAGAATAATTAATTTGTGAAATTAATAAAAGGGTAATTACTTTATGTAATTAATAATTAATCAAGAGTGATTAATATTTAATGATTAATTAATTAAATGGATTGAAATTAATTAATGGTTGATTAAGCAAGGATAGGAATTAATTCTTAAGTAATTAATTTAATTTAAGTTGATTAAATTAATTATAATATGGATTAATAAATGGTTGCTTTTGAATGATGGTTGAGTAGAATGTCTGATTGGGTTGATATCTATTGGATGATATACTATGATATTCTGTGATATGATATTGGATATATCTGTGATAAATGTGTGATATTTATCTAAGTTAATGCTATGTGAATTCAAGTATTGAATTGAATTGTTTAAACCTTTAAACAACTTGGCCTTAAAAGATACGTTTTGGATTTCGATGAGACCGGGATCGGGTTTCCGTATACCGGATTTCCAGGTCTGGAGACCCGAATACCACATCGATCCAAATTACGATAGGTCGTGAATCTTAAGTGAAGATGAAGATTCAGAGTGCAAGGGTTATTGTCGTTAACTCTGAGGGTGATTCCAAAACGAGTGTAACGAGATAATGCCTTCGGTTTCGTTCGAACCCGGAACGAACTTGTATGGATCGAATGCTTTCAGCACATCGTCAGGTGGACGATGAGCATTCTAAGTGAAGTGTTCTGATTAAAGGTAATCGTGACCTCAAGCCTCATCAACCGGGAATGGCTAAAACAGGGGAGGTGCAGCAAGGCTTCGTGGGTAGCGCCCACTGAGAGTAAGGTCATCCCTGTCTAGATGTCCCTTTCTATTTTCGACTTAGTGGTGCGGTTGATGTACACAACCGTGGGGTGATTTTATTCGGAATTATCCAGTAAGGGATGGTTCCGGCCTTGTGTTGCAGGGGAGCGGGCGTACTCCTCGGTACGGTGATCTAGGCCACGTACTGTGACGGGCGGTACCCCAGTAGCCCTGCCATTGTATGGAATCCAAACTCCAATAAGTGCCGTACGTGTTAGTTGTGCCCAACTATGTTGGAACGTGAGATGTAAGCATTCCAGCTATTTCTGTATTTTACTTGAAAATCCTAGACCCTATTATAATATAACTGGATTTCCTATCAAATGTTTTGGTTATCGTAAGGTAAAAACTTTTCCGTGTTTATGTGCGGGAAGTCTTACGAGATACTTTTGATTTCAAAGGTTTTGAAGTTAAGCAAGTTTAAACCGTTTACTCACACCAGACCCATGTCTGACCCAAGTGTTTATTTCTGTTTTATATAAACTCTTGGGTACTCAAATTTTTACGAGTAGCCAAGGGAGTCAAGTTTGCTTTGACGAATATTCTGGAGGAGCAATGGAGCAGGAGGCTTCGGCGTTCGTAGATATAGAATTCCACTGTGTAGATCTCTGTGATAGTGTTTGTATTGTATTTGAGTTGTAATGTCTAGACAGATGTTTATAACTGTCAAGTATGTGATGTATATGTTGTATAACTCTGATAAGTGTTGTATATTGTGTAATACTTTTGTTATTAATATAATTTATTCGTTCCGCTGTGTGAGATTCTGATGTTGTTTCTTTCTTTCTTCTCTTCTTTTCTCTTTCTATCCCTTTCTTTCTTATCGACGATACGACTTTCTGGTAAATGAAAGCCGGGTCGTCACATTTAAAGTATTCAAGTTTAAAAGTTTTAAAGATCAAAAGGGGATCTCGGTTTAAAAGCATTCAAAGGCTTTTCAAATGCAGTTTCAAAGAGGCTCTGTTCATTTTAAAATTTGTGAGTAACTCCTCTTTTTAAAATTTAAATAGGTAAAGGTTGATTTCAGGATTTAATCTGAAATGAATATATTTTATGAAATTTGCAGTGAATATTTATATGTATGAATATATGTGTGCATGCTTGTTTACCTGTACATTTTTGTTTCAAAGAATAAGCTCTGTTCTTCATTTTAATCTATGAGTAACATCTTTCTCAAACTTAAGTTTAGAGATATCTGTATGCATGTAAATTTCTGGAATAAATGTTTATTTAGTATATGTACATGATTGAATTTCTGTATATATATTTGGATGTATAAATGCATGTTGCTGTTTACCAGTTCTTACCTGTTCTTACCTTTAGAAGTTAAATCATGATCAAATTTAATTATATAAAATACTTAAGGACAAGTGTTAAGATAATACACATGCTGGTAACATGTGTAGAGAAATTAAATAGCATAGTTGACAAATGTAAAAACTTAAACAAGTGTCATCATTTCAAATTTTATTTTAATAAACCATAAATTAATTCATAAAGCTTATTTTTCATCTCTCCCATTTCTTTTCTCTTCTCAGCTGTAACAAAAAGAAGATTTCGAAACTAAATCTTGTAAAAATTTCTCACAAACAGAATTTCCAAAACCTGTAAACATTTTCTCAAAATCCTGTAATAAATTCTCAAAGCAAATTTCCAAAGCTGTAACAAGTTCAAGCAAAGTTTTCAAACAAGCAATTGCAAGCTTCTCTGGTTTAGACCAGTTTCAAAATTCAACAAACAAACTTAATATGAATTCAACTCAAGGATCCAAGCACTACAGTTTCAAGGATCTGATTCAAACCAAATTAAGCAAGCTTCAGATCATTTCAAAATATAAAGTGCCAGAAACAAAATCAAATACAAAGTTCCAGGAAATAAAACAAAACTGTCTCTCTGCTTTAAACTGGTGAGTAAATTATTTTAAAAACAGTTTGCTATGGATTTTTACTACCATGCATGAGTTGATATTGACTTGTATTATAGTTCTTTAGTTTGAATTTATATGAATCAGTATGTATATGTTGGGTGAACTTGTCTGTTTATATATATGTATATGCAAATGTGTTCTCTGTTGATCTGCTGTGAATGCTCTGCTAAAAGAAAAAAATTCAATACTAACAAATCAAATCCATATTAGGCTTAAGTATGTAAATGAAAATTATTTGTAATTGTATGATGAAGATTACAAAATAGTTCCAGGATTTTTAAATACCACAAATCATGTTTAAAATAAAATTAACAGTGAAACCCAAATTTATGTTAAAAATCAACAATCTTAATTTTTGATTTGGATTACATAAATGAACTCGTGATTGCAAATCACGAATTTTAATATACTTTTCATGATTTTCAGATTGTTAAACAATGGGAATTTTTGAGTTGTTCGTTTTGGGTATTTTTGGTGATAACTGATGATCGGCGACGTTGGGGTGCTTGATATTTGGGCTGGAGATGGTCTGAGGGATGGGGGTCTCAGGAAAAATACTGGTAGTATTTATCGTTGGTCGAGGCGGTGGGATTTTGGCGAAGTAGGGTTTCCGGTCAGTTTTGTTGGCTGATGGGTTTGTGAGTTTGCGTTGCCATGGAGATGACTGGGTGCGATCGCGATAGGGGGAAAAGGTTGCTGGAGAACGAGGCGATGTTTCGGTGAGGTCGGAGGGGCTTCTCGAGGCGGAGTTCGTCGACGATAGGAGAATTCCGGCAATGGTGTTTCCAGATTTTTGGTTGTTGGGTTCGATTTTGATGACGAAGTGATATCGTCGTTCTGGGTGGACGTATGGGTAGTGGAGGTCAGCGTGGATCGGTCGATGGTCGGGGAGATCGCCAGAGGTGGTCGGAGTGATGTGCAACGTGCACACGTGCACGTCGTATCTGGTTGGTGGTGTAGTTCGGTGACGAGCTCGTGAGAAATGAAGTTCGACTCGAAGCAGCCATGGTACGCGAGTGACACGAGTTAGGGCTCGGGAAAATGAGAGTTTGTCTCGGGTGTTGCTCGAGTTTTGTGAGAGTAGGCTCGGTTTGTTTTTAAGCAATCAAGTTTAGACTGTACAATAAGTTATTCAAAGCAAATGAAGGTCAAAGATTTTAAGGGTGTTTTAATCTAATATATTTTCAAATTGAAAAGTCTAAAAATATTTGATTTAATGTGATAACCCGGGATTTTGGGCAATATGAATTTAATAATCTTTATTAATAATTTAATTGGATTGATAATTTTCCCTTATAATTTTAATTTAAATTGTTAATTTAATCTTTTAAAGGCTAATAAATATTTAATCTGGCAATATTTAATTTGGTAATATTAGATCTAGTCTGACAATTTAAATTTTGTAAGATTTATCTTCCAAAGCTAATAAAATTTTATTCTATTTATAATATATATATTAGTATATATATATATTGTGAATATGAAATCTTTTGTTTCAAATAAAAGATGTGTTTTCAAATTGTAATATATATGTATGTATATGTTATGATTTGAAGTTGTTTCAAATTTAAATATTAGATAAAATTTTAAGAAACTCAATCAAGTTTAAATAAAGATGTTTTATGTTGAAAGGATACATTCAAAGTAACGTTTAAACTATATTTCAAATTTATATTTTTAAATAGATAAGATTAAAGAATATGATAATTGAGTTTCCAAAGATTAATATTGGTTTAATTCAATTAAATATGATTGAAAAGGGTTTTCAAAGATTTTGAGTATATTAAAATTAAGTGTTTGAATTGTTTTATTTTAAAAGTAAAAATCATATTGATTTTTAATTTTATTTTAATGAAGTAAATGATTTGAGTAAATATTTAATATAAATGTAAGGTTTATTCTTAATTAGTTAAGTAGAGATTAATTAAGAACAATTAATTAATAAAATAAATTTAAGCTTAATTACTATTTGTAATTAAGAATAATTACTTAATGAAGTAATTAGTGGATGGTTAATGGATTAATTTAGGAATTAATTTTAGGTTAATTAATTAGTCTAATTAATTAAAGATAAATTACTTATTGATTAATTGAATATAATTACTTAGTAAAGTAATTAATGAATAATTACTATATGTAATTAAGAAAAGAGAAATTAATTATGAAAATAATTAAATGGAAGTGATTAAGGGTTAATCACTTGATGTTATTAATTTAAGAATAAATTAATATAATTGAATTAAAGTTAATTAATTAAAGAGTAATTAATTGATTAAAGGATTAAGGTTAATTAATTAAGGTAATTAATTAAGGAAGTAATTAAGAATCATTTATTTATATAATAAATAATGTAATTAAGGATTGATTAATTAAGATTAATTAATCAATAATAACTGATTAAAGAGTAGTTAATTAATATAATTAATTAAGGAGTTAATTAATTAAGGTAAGTAATTACAAGATGGTTAATTACTGTTTAAGATTAATTAAGGTTAATTAATGAATGTAGTTAATTAAAAATTAATTAATTAAAGGTTAAGTAATTAATAAAGTTATTAGAGGTTTATTCTTAATATAATTAATAAAATTAATCAAGGTTGATTAATAAAAGTAATTAATTTAAATATGATTAATTAATTGTAATTAATTGAGGATTAATAAAATTAATTATAGTTAATTGATTAATGAAGGTTCATTAATTATTATAATTAATGATAGTAATTAAATGTTAATTACTGAATATGGTTAAGGATAATTACTTGAATGTAATTAAAGTATAATTAATCAAGGAAGATTAATTAAGGAAGATCATTAAGATGTTTAATTAATTAATTTATAATTAATTAATGATAGTAAGCAGGATTATGGTAATCCAAGTAATTAAAGGGTAGTAATTAATTTAATTAAAGGTTAATTAAATTGATTTGGAGTTAATCAATTCTGCTTATAGATGATTGATATTGGGTGATTGGTTGATATTGGATGATTTGTATGTCTCTGATATATATATGATATATGCTGCTTTGTGAGATGAATGTTGATATGAATTATCTATTGTGATAATGTTATTTATCTATCTGTTTATATCATTCAGAATATAAGTTTAAATGTTTAAACCTTTAAACAACTTGGCCTTAAAAGATACGTTTTGGATTTCGATGAGACCGGGATCGGGTTTCCGTATACCGGAATTCCAGGTCTGGAGACCCGAATACCACATCGATCCAAATTAACGATAGGTCGTGAATCTAAAGTGAAGATGAAGATTTAGAGTGCAAGGGTTATTGTCGTTAACTCTGAGGGTGATTCCAAAACGAGTGTAACGAGATAATGCCTTCGGTTTCGTTCGAACCCGGAACGAACTTGTATGGATTGAATGCTTTCAGCACATCGTCAGGCGGACGATGAGCATTCTAAGTGATATGTTCTGATTAAAGGTAATCGTAACCTCAAGCCTCATCAACCGGGAATGGCTAAAACAGGGGAGGTGCAGCAAGGCTTCGTGGGTAGCACCCACTGAGAGCAAGATAGATCCCTGTCTAGAGGTCCCTTTTCTTTTCATTCGGCTTAGTGTGTGGTTGGTCGCGCCAACTACGGGATTATCTTGTTCGGGATTATCCAGTAAGGGATGGTTCCGGCTTTGTGTTGCAGGGGAGCGGGCGTACTCCTCGGTACGGTGATCTAGGCCACGTACTGTGACGGGCGGTACCCCAGTAGCCCTGCCATTGTATGGAATCCAAACTCCAATAAGTGCCGTACGTATTAGTTGTGCCCAACTATGTTGGAATGTGAGATGTAAGCATTTCAGCTATTTCTGTATTTTACTTGAAAACGCTAGACCCTATTATAATACAATCAGATTTCCTATCAAACGTTTTAGTTAGCGTAAGGTAAAAACTTACCCATGTTTATTTGTGGGGAGTCTTACGTGATACTTTTGTTTTCAAAAGTTTTCAAAATTAAGCAATCTAACCGTTTACTCACACCAGACCCATGTCTGACCCAAGTGTTTATTTTCTGTTTTATTAAACTCTTGGGTACTCAATATTGTATTGAGTAGTCGAGGGATTCAGGTTAGCTTTGACGAATTCTGAAGGAGATTTGGAGCAGGTGGCTTCAGCGTGTAGATATATTATGGTGTTTCCGCTGTGTTTGTATTGAGTCTGTATCTCTGTGATGTTTGAGATGTATGATAGACAGGTGTTTATAACTGTCTAATATGAGATGTATAAGTTGTATAACTCTGATGTATATGATACTATGTAATATTTAATGTGATATATTATATTTCATTCGTTCCGTTGTGAGTATCTGATGTTGTTGTTCTTTCTTCTTTTCTTTCTTTTCTTCTTCTATCCCTTTCTTTCTTAATTCATGATACGTCTTTCTGGTGGTAGAAAGCCGGGTCGTGACAGTTGGTATCAGAGCTGTAGGTTGAGTGAATACCTAGGCTCTGAAGTGGTGTCTATCTTGAGAGCGCGTAATTGTTAGTTATATAAAAATGGTTTTATATTGTGTTAATTGATCGGTTGAGTGGTATATGGATTCTGGTCAATACGAGTAGCTAACGTTATTGATAGGGATCTCTAAACACTTGAACCAGGCCAACGGACACAATATTGTTTTAAAGAGGTAAATGAAATAATTTTACCCAGAAATAATTTCTATATAAAAAGTATCATTTTAAATATATATATTTCTACCTATTTGTTGGGTTACCTGTTCGGGTTTTCCAATATAAGTTATAAAGGTAGATAAGGTGGTAGTGTGTGTAACACAATTACCAATAGTTGGAGTTTGAATGTTTGAGGTTGGAAGTATATATCGAGACTGTAAACCCAATATCGTCTCGAGTAAGTTGGCAGTATGGAGTAAGGATGTCTCGGATCACTGAAGAAAATCCTTTTCAAGATTCGGAGTCCATTATTGGAATGTAAGATTGGTTGAGCACGGGTGAGCAGATTTTCTAGAGTTGAATCTATCAGTTGTGCAGAAGTAAGTGATGGTAGCTTGGCGACTTCAGGAAGGAGCAGTTGTGTGATAAGACGCAGTATCTATGGACGTTCCCTGTAACGACCACGACTTTCTCTCCATAGAAAGTCGTATCATTAATAAGAAAGAAAGGGGTAGAAAATAGAAAAGAAGAGAAGAAAGAAAGAAACAACAACAACGATCTCACAACGGAACGAATAAATTATATTAATAACATATACTATTACATAGTATACAACACTTTACAGAGTTACACAGCATATACATCACTTACTAGACAGTTATAACATCTGTCTAGACATTACAACTCAATACACTACAGAGATACAGACACAGCGGAACTACTATATATATCTACAACGCTGAAGCCTCCTGCTCCATTGCTCCTCCACAATTCGTCAAAGCTAAACCTGAATCCCTTGGCTACTCGTAAAAATTTGAGTACCCAAGAGTTTATAAAAACAGAAATAAACAACTTGGGTCAGACATGGGTCTGGTGTGAGTAACAGGTTAAACTTGCTTAACTTCAAAACCTTTAGAAAGAAAAGGTATCACGTAAGACTCCCCACAAATAAACATGGGTAAGTTTTTACCTTACGCTAACCAAAACATTTGATAGGAAATCTGATTTTATTATAATAGGGTCTAGGGTTTTCAAGTAAAATATAGAAATAGCTGAAATGCTTACATCTCACATTCCAACATAGTTGGGCACAACTAATACGTACGGCACTTATTGGAGTTTGAATTCCATACAATGGCAGGGCTACTGGGGTACCGCCCGTCACAGTACGTGGCCTAGATCACCGTACCGAGGAGTACGCCCGCTCCTCTGCAACACAAAGCCGGAACCATCCCTTACTGGATAATTCCGAACAAGATAACCCCGTAGTTGGCGCGACCAACCACACACTAAGCCGAATAAAAAGAAAAGGGACCTCTAGACAGGGATCTATCTTGCTCTCAGTGGGTGCTACCCACGAAGCCTTGCTGCACCTCCCCTGTTTTAGCCATTCCCGGTTGATGAGGCTTGAGGTTACGATTACCTTTAATCAGAACATATCACTTAGAATGCTCATCGTCCGCCTGACGATGTGCTGAAAGCATTCAATCCATACAAGTTCGTTCTGGGTTCGAACGAAACCGAAGGCATTATCTCGTTACACTCGTTTTGGAATCACCCTCAGAGTTAACGACAATAATCCTTGCACTCTGAATCTTCATCTTCACTTGATTCACGACCTATCGTTAATTTGGATCGATGTGGTATTCGGGTCTCCAGACCTGGAAATCCGGTATACGGAAACCCGATCCCGGTCTCATCGAAATCCAAAGCGTATCTTTTAAGGCCAAGTTGTTTTAAAGTTAAAACAATTCAATTCTATTATCTATTTACATACAGATAGATAATTCACAATAGATAATCGACATTATCATTAAAAGTAGATAAACCATATCATCATCATTATGCAACCAAAGCATCCAAATCATACAGTATCAATTATCTCATCTCTGAGAAACCATTCAAGGTAAATCAGTATCATTCAATATCCTTAAACCATGATTTATTAATTACCATCTATAATTAATTTAAAATGAATTAAATTAATTACTTCCATCATTAACAATCTTACTTAAGTCACTATTAATTAATTATCAATTAATTAATCATTCACCATCCAATTATTCATTTTAATCAATCATCCTTGATTAATTAACATTAAAATACATTCAAGTAATTAATACTTAAATTAATTTCACAAATTAATTATTCTTAACCTCTTATAGTAATTAACCTTTAATTACTTTATAAATTAATTAACTAAAATTAATTACATTAATCCTTAATTAATTATATTAATTAATCACTCAGTTATTAATTATTCCTTAATTAATCAATTCTCAATTACATCATTAATTATATTAATTAATGATCCTTAATTACATTTTATCATTACTTAATTACATTAAGTAATTAATCTTTAATTAAACCATAATTTATTAATCACTATTGATTAATCACATTCAGTAATTAACTACCCTTAATTACTTCTTAAAATAAATTAATTATTCCTTAATTAATTTCTTAATTAATCCCTTGATTAATTTCCATTAAGTAATTATATTTAATTAAACAATTTCACAAACGATTAACCTTAATTAATTAATATATTTAATTATCAAAATTAATTACATTAATTAATTACTTATTTAATCCCAAGTTAATGATCTACATTAACTATTAACTATTCTTTAATTATTTTCTTAAATAATTAAACTTTAATTATCCAATTTTAATTACAAAATAATTAATTCTAATTACCAATAAATTTATCTCTAATTACTTAATTAATTAAGTACCTAATAATAACTTAATTAATTCTTAATTACTTGATTAATTTATTCCTAACCATTAATTTATAATCAAATTAATGATCCTAAATTTCAAATTAATTAACCTTAATTAATTTAATCAAACCTTAATAATTTATTTTATCCCAAATTATTAAATCTTAATTATCTTTAAGATAAACTTATCTCTTATTAATGATTAAATTATCATTCATAAAACATTTAAAACAATTTACTTTTAAATTTACTTTTAAATTTCATTTTAAATTTAAGATTTAAAATGAATTCAAATTTAACTTTAACAAAGTTTTTAAAACCATTTAAATTTTTTTTTAAACACATGTTAAAGAAATATTTACTTAATTAAAGAAATTTAAAACCAAATTCATTTTAAATTCAAATCAATTTAAAATACACTTTAACATTAAAATTGTTTAAAACATTTTAAATTTAAAAACTTCTTTTATTCCAAAAACTAGAATTCAAACTAAACTTAAATCCTGATTTTAAATTTTAGATTTAAACTTTGTTTAAATCTTTGCTTAACAATCTAGACTTCAGATTTAAATTTTTAAACAAACAGATTTCTTTTTAAACCTGTAACACAAACATTAACCCGAGCCTCTCCTTCCAAAAACCTGAGAATTACTTCGAGTCTCTAACCAAAATTCACGAGAACCTACCCGAGTCGCTCCTCCTTCTTCCCTAAAACACATCAGATACTCAGATGTGCACGTGCACGTGCACTGGGCAAACACCATCCTCTGACCATCCACGATGATTCTTACAAATCGACGATCATCATCTCACCCTCATCTGACCAACAGAATTACACTAGCAACTCGACATCAAAATCGAGTGTTACTGCTCAAATCTGGAACAAAATCTACTTCATAAACCCAAAACCTGGCAACGCCTAATTCTCAAACCGCCGATCACCAGGGAAGTTGCTACTCCGGCCACGACCTCGCCTACGACCAATCTTCCATCTCCCAAAATCCCATACAGCTCGATTTACCATAGATGCCGTGGTAACCCATATTTCGATCTAGTCTAAAACTAGGTTTAAGAACGACATCGACCTCCTACTGTCGCCACCATACTTCGATCATCCACCTGACATTTTTCCCAAGCTCCTTGCCACACAAACCACCTTCAGGCCAAAGCTCGACCAACCACTAGTCGCCGTTTGTCAGAAATCAACAAAACTTTCAATTCTGATCAACTAAGCATAACTCTCTGAATACTTTTCTAAAAATCATGAATTTACTGTCTAAATTCATCATTCCCAGCTACAAACCAAATTATGAAGTTAAAACTAAAAATTAAGATCTTTTATTTCCTGACTTTAATTTACCTTCACTGTAATTTCTTATTTTTGGAAATAATTCCTTAATATCAACACTTGAATTTATTTTTAAAAATAGTATTACAGCCTTATCAGTATTTTCTATTTAGAAATCAAAACCTAAAACTAAATGTATGAAGAGAAATGAATTTTTCTTAAGGGGAATTAAGCTTGTAATATAAACAGAGCTTATATATACACATTATTCACAATCATTCACAGGTATTTCATTCATACACACATACATTCACATAAATATATATACACATATGCAAATCATATTCTACAAAAACATATTGATCACATCAATAACATGCAACCCATAATTATACTTTAAGTTTTATAAATGAAGTTACTCACAGATTTGAAGAAGAATAGAGCCTCTAGTTTGAAATAGCTTTTGAATTTGAGTGCTGGAAAATGTCTTTTGCTTATGAAAACTTTTAAACTTTGAATACTTCTTTGATTTAAAAAAACTTGAGTTGCTTGATTTAATAATGCTGCATGTTTCCAGGTTGCAGAGAAAATGATGCAGATTTGCTTCCTTTCCAGGTGCATGCAGAAATCAAATATGATGCAGGCCTTGTTTATTTGCTTCAGAATGCATTATGAAGAGGTTACAGATTTGCTTTCAAAACAGAGAGGATTGTTTTGAGGATCTCTGTTTTGATTTTGAACTAATCCACATGTTTTTGATCTGAGGATGACAGATTTGTTTTCTGGAAATTTGAAAGTGGATTTGCAAATATGATTTTTTTTAGATATGTTTTGGTTTAGAGATGATTTCAGATTTGAGGATTACTGATTTGGTTTTGAGAGGAGTTGTTTACCGATTGTTGTTTTGAGAAATTTGTTTGAGAAGTTGATTTCAGATTTTGTTAGAGCAAATTATTCAACTGAAATCTTTAAGTTTTGAGAAAGAAATAGTAAAAGAATGGAAAAGAGAAGGCATTGTTTATAAGCTGAAAATTATTTAGTAAAATAAAAGAAAAGAAAAATGGAAATAAAATGACACTTGTCTCATTGTTTAATTCATGTCTTAACACATGTTATATTAGGTCCTTATAGATGTACACTTGTAATTTAAGTAGTCTTTTCTTATTTTTAAATGTAAATAAAAGCTTTTATATTAATTTGCTATTTATAAATACTTACCTAAATGTATATATGCATTTCTCTTTTAAAGAAAATGTAAATAAACAAATTATATAAAATTAAAAGCTTATTCAAATATTTTTAAAATGTTTATTCTTTTAATTTCTATTATAAATCCAATTTCATATTTTAAATCCAAATTAAAATCAAGTTATATATATGCATATATAACTACCATTTAAATTTAAAATAACCATTCTATTTTATTAAAGTCTGTTTATATTTATAAAATCAAAGTATTATAATTATTATTCGAAAATATCAAATTTGACTATTTTAAATAATTTATAAAAGAGATTGTAAATTACTTATATTATTCAAAGAATTAATACCATATGTAAATTGTATTTAAACTTCTATGTTTAAATCATATATATCAAATAATATTTAAAAAGAAATAAAATAAACCTTTTATTTAAATTTGAACTTAAGCTAAAAATCTATTTTAACAATTAAACATTTATATTATGTATTTTAAAACCATATAGTTATTTATTAAAAAGCTTAAAATTAAATTAAATCATGATTTCCAAATTACCCAAAATATATTAGAAAACAAGATTTATTTATTTATTCCATTTCAAAACCAAAGCTCATCTATTTACAATATATATACAATTATATATATATGCATTATAAATATAAATCATTTTATTAACTTTTTAAAAGATAAATCATTAATTAAATATTTATTTAGTTAAATTATTAAATTAATTCAAATTTATTACAAAGATCATCAAATCAATTTAATTTTAAATACAGATTATTAAATTGATATTGTCCAAAATTCCGGGTTATCACATTCCTTCCCCCTTAAAATAATTTCGTCCCCGAAATTTAAAACAAAGGTAATTTAATAATCTACTTAAATCACAAGCATATACTATCATCCATATGCTAACAACCATAGCAAACAATCATTCAATCAAACAATTCTAATTATCCAGACAAAATTCTGGATAAAATTTCCTCGAGTTTCCCCAAGTATATATATATATACCGGGACACTCGCTCTACAAACAATCTAAACTACGAAGCTACAAAACTCCTACTCATCTAGATCTACAGAACTAGACAGGATATCAGACTACAGACGAGTCTGACTCAACTACCAAACTTCTTGAACTGCTGGTTCCAAAACCAATGATAGATCAAATACGTACTCCCTCAGAGATACGTAAAACACAACGAATCCCAGTTGTCCAAACTGACAATTTAATCCGGAAGACCAAATACTTATCCAAATCAAAACAAGGAAGAGATCCACAACTTTACTCCTCAAACATCAGAAGACTGAACTTACTTCTCCTATCCAGAGATACACTCCAAACTGCTTTCGCTGCTCAACTCTGATCTGAGGTAGAACACAAGCACAGACTGGACAACTCATTCCAGAAATAAGATTCACTGATCCATAAATAAAACTCAGATATTCCAGCAAAACTTGAGCTGTTTCACCAATTCCATCTCTAGGAAATATCCCTCCACTAGCTGAACCACTGGTATCACTCCTGGAATTCAGTCGATAAGAAAACTCAACCTTCAGATGCGGACAAACTTCTGACTTCTCTGAAGACACCCAGAAAAATTCTGACAACCCAAGAGAACACTCAGACAATCGCAAGTCGCTTTTGCGATCAACCCATCCCAATTCCAAACAGACTGTTCTCTCTTTACCAATCAGAACAGCTTACACTTATTTATCCAATTTATCGAAGAAATGGATCCACTCTGCTGCTTCTGAACTTCACTTCCAGAAAAACTGCTCAGCTAGAAAACTTCTTGCCATCACAGAACACTCCGAGTAGCACTGCTGACACTGATGCTCCTATCCAAAGCTCTTCGAGAAACTCGAACTCCAAACCAAAGCAGAAACACCATGCTGAACTCAGCGACAACACCGAAACAGACACACTTCCTAAATCTTGTTCCAAAGAAAACATCTTCAGGAACATCCATAGTCACTGCATCTCATCATACAGCTACTATTACCTGAGGTATTCAGGTACCATTACTCACTTCTGCCTCATCGACAGATCCAACCTTACTCATCCAAACTTCAAAGATAAACTCCGAACCTTTAAAAGGTTTCCTTCAGAGATCGATGAAATCCTTTACCATAGCAAAGCTTACTCGAGACGGTATTAGGTCTACAGTCTCGACAGATACACTTCCAACCTCAATACTCAGACTCCAACCATTGGTAGTCGTGTTACACACACCACTACCCTATCTACCTTTATATCCTATATTGGAAAACCCGAACAGGTAACCCAACAAATAGGTAGAAATATATATATATATATTTAAAATGGTACTTTTTATATAGAAATTATTTCTGGGTAAAATTATTTCATTTACCTCTTTAAAACAATATTGTGTCCGTTGGCCTAGTTCAAGTGTTTAGAGATCCCTATCAATAACGTTAGCTACTCGTATTGACCAGAATCCATATACCACTCAACCGATCAATTAACACAATATAAAATCATTTTTATATAACTAACAATTACGCGCTCTCAAGATAGACACCACTTCAGAGCCTAGGTATTCACTCTACCTACTGCTCTGATATTCACTTAACCAAAAGCTTAGGCATTCGCTCAACCTATGCTCTGATACCACTGTAATGACCACGACTTTCTCTCCATAGAAAGTCGTATCATTAATAAGAAAGAAAGGGGTAGAAAATAGAAAAGAAGAGAAGAAAGAAAGAAACAAAACCAACGATCTCACAGCGGAACGAATAAATTATATTAATAACATATACTATTACATAGTATACAACACTTTACAGAGTTACACAGCATATACATCACTTACTAGACAGTTATAACATTTGTCTAGACATTACAACTCAATACACTACAGAGATACAGACACAGCGGAACTACTATATATATCTACAACGCTGAAGCCTCCTGCTCCATTGCTCCTCCACAATTCGTCAAAGCTAAACCTAAATCCCTTGGCTACTCATAAAAATTTGAGTACCCAAGAGTTTATAAAAACAGAAATAAACAACTTGGGTCAGACATGGGTCTGGTGTGAGTAACAGGTTAAACTTGCTTAACTTCAAAACCTTTAGAAAGAAAAGGTATCACGTAAGACTCCCCACAAATAAACATGGGTAAGTTTTTACCTTACGCTAACCAAAACATTTGATAGGAAATCTGATTTTATTATAATAGGGTCTAGGGTTTTCAAGTAAAATATAGAAATAGCTGAAATGCTTACATCTCACATTCCAACATAGTTGGGCACAACTAATACGTACGGCACTTATTGGAGTTTGAATTCCATACAATGGCAGGGCTACTGGGGTACCGCCCGTCACAGTACGTGGCCTAGATCACCGTACCGAGGAGTACGCCCGCTCCTCTGCAACACAAAGCCGGAACCATCCCTTACTGGATAATTCCGAACAAGATAACCCCGTAGTTGGCGCGACCAACCACACACTAAGCCGAATAAAAAGAAAAGGGACCTCTAGACAGGGATCTATCTTGCTCTCAGTGGGTGCTACCCACAAAGCCTTGCTGCACCTCCCCTGTTTTAGCCATTCCCGGTTGATGAGGCTTGAGGTTACGATTACCTTTAATCAGAACATATCACTTAGAATGCTCATCGTCCGCCTGACGATGTGCTGAAAGCATTCAATCCATACAAGTTCGTTCCGGGTTCGAACGAAACCGAAGGCATTATCTCGTTACACTCGTTTTGGAATCACCCTCAGAGTTAACGACAATAATCCTTGCACTCTGAATCTTCATCTTCACTTGATTCACGACCTATCGTTAATTTGGATCGATGTGGTATTCGGGTCTCCAGACCTGGAAATCCGGTATACGGAAACCCGATCCCGGTCTCATCGAAATCCAAAGCGTATCTTTTAAGGCCAAGTTGTTTTAAAGTTAAAACAATTCAATTCTATTATCTATTTACATACAGATAGATAATTCACAATAGATAATCGACATTATCATTAAAAGCAGATAATCCATATCATCATCATTATGCAACCAAAGCATCCAAATCATACAGTATCAATTATCTCATCTCTGAGAAACCATTCAAGGTAAATCAGTATCATTCAATATCCTTAAACCATGATTTATTAATTACCATCTATAATTAATTTAAAATGAATTAAATTAATTACTTCCATCATTAACAATCTTACTTAAGTCACTATTAATTAATTATCAATTAATTAATCATTCACCATCCAATTATTCATTTTAATCAATCACCCTTGATTAATTAACATTAAAATACATTCAAGTAATTAATACTTAAATTAATTTCACAAATTAATTATTCTTAACCTCTTATAGTAATTAACCTTTAATTACTTTATAAATTAATTAACTAAAATTAATTACATTAATCCTTAATTAATTATATTAATTAATCACTCAGTTATTAATTATTCCTTAATTAATCAATTCTCAATTACATCATTAATTATATTAATTAATGATCCTTAATTACATTTTATCATTACTTAATTACATTAAGTAATTAATCTTTAATTAAACCATAATTTATTAATCACTATTGATTAATCACATTCAGTAATTAACTACCCTTAATTACTTCTTAAAATAAATTAATTATTCCTTAATTAATTTCTTAATTAATCCCTTGATTAATTTCCATTAAGTAATTATATTTAATTAAACAATTTCACAAACGATTAACCTTAATTAATTAATATATTTAATTATCAAAATTAATTACATTAATTAATTACTTATTTAATCCCAAGTTAATGATCTACATTAACTATTAACTATTCTTTAATTATTTTCTTAAATAATTAAACTTTAATTATCCAATTTTAATTACAAATTAATTAATTCTAATTACCAATAAATTTATCTCTAATTACTTAATTAATTAAGTACCTAATAATAACTTAATTAATTCTTAATTACTTGATTAATTTATTCCTAACCATTAATTTATAATCAAATTAATGATCCTAAATTTCAAATTAATTAACCTTAATTAATTTAATCAAACCTTAATAATTTATTTTATCCCAAATTATTAAATCTTAATTATCTTTAAGATAAACCTATCTCTTATTAATGATTAAATTATCATTCATAAAACATTTAAAACAATTTACTTTTAAATTTACTTTTAAATTTCATTTTAAATTTAAGATTTAAAATGAATTCAAATTTAACTTTAACAAAGTTTTTAAAACCATTTAAATTTTTTTTTTAAACACATGTTAAAGAAATATTTACTTAATTAAAGAAATTTAAAACCAAATTCATTTTAAATTCAAATCAATTTAAAATACACTTTAACATTAAAATTGTTTAAAACATTTTAAATTTAAAAACTTCTTTTATTCCAAAAACTAGAATTCAAACTAAACTTAAATCCTGATTTTAAATTTTAGATTTAAACTTTGTTTAAATCTTTGCTTAACAATCTAGACTTCAGATTTAAATTTTTAAACAAACAGATTTCTTTTTAAACCTGTAACACAAACATTAACCCGAGCCTCTCCTTCCAAAAACCTGAGAATTACTTCGAGTCTCTAACCAAAATTCACGAGAACCTACCCGAGTCGCTCCTCCTTCTTCCCTAAAACACATCAGATACTCAGATGTGCACGTGCACGTGCACTGGGCAAACACCATCCTCTGACCATCCACGATGATTCTTACAAATCGACGATCATCATCTCACCCTCATCTGACCAACAGAATTACACTAGCAACTCGACATCAAAATCGAGTGTTACTGCTCAAATCTGGAACAAAATCTACTTCATAAACCCAAAACCTGGCAACGCCTAATTCTCAAACCGCCGATCACCAGGGAAGTTGCTACTCCGGCAACGACCTCGCCTACGACCAATCTTCCATCTCCCAAAATCCCATACAGCTCGATTTACCATAGATGCCGTGGTAACCCATATTTCGATCTAGTCTAAAACTAGGTTTAAGAACGACATCGACCTCCTACTGTCGCCACCATACTTCGATCATCCACCTGACATTTTTCCCAAGCTCCTTGCCACACAAACCACCTTCAGGCCAAAGCTCGACCAACCACTAGTCGCCGTTTGTCAGAAATCAACAAAACTTTCAATTCTGATCAACTAAGCATAACTCTCTGAATACTTTTCTAAAAATCATGAATTTACTGTCTAAATTCATCATTCCCAGCTACAAACCAAATTATGAAGTTAAAACTAAAAATTAAGATCTTTTATTTCCTGACTTTAATTTACCTTCACTGTAATTTCTTATTTTTGGAAATAATTCCTTAATATCAACACTTGAATTTATTTTTAAAAATAGTATTACAGCCTTATCAGTATTTTCTATTTAGAAATCAAAACCTAAAACTAAATGTATGAAGAGAAATGAATTTTTCTTAAGGGGAATTAAGCTTGTAATATAAACAGAGCTTATATATACACATTATTCACAATCATTCACAGGTATTTCATTCATACACACATACATT
Source organism: Allium fistulosum (assembly GCA_030737815.1). NCBI lineage: Eukaryota > Viridiplantae > Streptophyta > Magnoliopsida > Asparagales > Amaryllidaceae > Allium > Allium fistulosum. Next base: position 102,786,580 of record CM060902.1, read on the forward strand.
CACATAAATATATATACACATATGCAAATCATATTCTACAAAAACATATTGATCACATCAATAACATGCAACCCATAATTATACTTTAAGTTTTATAAATGAAGTTACTCACAGATTTGAAGAAGAATAGAGCCTCTAGTTTGAAATAGCTTTTGAATTTGAGTGCTGGAAAATGTCTTTTGCTTATGAAAACTTTTAAACTTTGAATACTTCTTTGATTTAAAAAAACTTGAGTTGCTTGATTTAATAATGCTGCATGTTTCCAGGTTGCAGAGAAAATGATGCAGATTTGCTTCCTTTCCAGGTGCATGCAGAAATCAAATATGATGCAGGCCTTGTTTATTTGCTTCAGAATGCATTATGAAGAGGTTACAGATTTGCTTTCAAAACAGAGAGGATTGTTTTGAGGATCTCTGTTTTGATTTTGAACTGATCCACATGTTTTTGATCTGAGGATGACAGATTTGTTTTCTGGAAATTTGAAAGTGGATTTGCAAATATGATTTTTTTTAGATATGTTTTGGTTTAGAGATGATTTCAGATTTGAGGATTACTGATTTGGTTTTGAGAGGAGTTGTTTACCGATTGTTGTTTTGAGAAATTTGTTTGAGAAGTTGATTTCAGATTTTGTTAGAGCAAATTATTCAACTGAAATCTTTAAGTTTTGAGAAAGAAATAGTAAAAGAATGGAAAAGAGAAGGCATTGTTTATGTGAAGACCCAAAAGTTGGCCTTCGAAAATCGGCACCCGTACTCCACTTGTACTCAAAATGCCGTAGATTCAAATGCCAAATCTGGTTCTCCGGAGCTTATAACACAGTTAAGTAAATAACACAGCGGAATAAAAAGAATAATACATTGATATACAATATCTGATACAACAGAGCGATACAATGAATATCAATATACATCAGAGATATGATACAACAAATAGCAGCGGAAAAGAAAAATAGATAACTAATATCAGCAGCGGAACAAATAACTCTAAGATAGTCTTCAAGAGAGAACTCCAGCAGTAGCTCGAACTCCCAATAACGATACACCAAGAATAAGCAAGTGCAGTCCGATCCAAAGACTGAACTAGCTCCAGAAAATCTACTGAATCTGACTATCTGAAAAACCCAACTCTAGACTGCTCGTGTAGAAAATTATGAGCACCCAGAGTTTAGGAAATGAACAATAAACTCCGAGTCAGTCGTGGGACTGGTGTGAGCAACAAAAACAGTTTATCTTTAAAAACAAATAGTAGAGAATTTTAAAGTCAATTCGTAATGCTTTTGGAAAATGAAACTACCATAAGACCTCCCACCACACACACAATGCAAACGCAGACTTGGAGGAGATTTCTTCTTATGTTAGTCAAAGATGCTTACTACGCAAAATCAAATCATTTTTGATATTATTATTAGTGCATAGTGGAAAACATTTTGAAAGTAGAATATAAATCTTAGCCAACATACAACCATTATTGTATGTCTACTATAGCTACTATGTTCAATAGCAGGTTACCGCCACATTCCATAGCAGGTAATACAACTAAAACCGTACAAGTCTCGTATTGTTTCTTTGGATTTCCAACAAATGGTCAGGCTAAGGAACTTCCTATCCACGATGGGTACGTCCCTGGAATAGACGACCCGAGAACCTAACCGGATCTCTGCCAACACAAGGCCGGGTTACCTCTGCAAAAATAGGTAACTACTGACACGCGTATGCCATCCCCCGATCGTCACCGATCTTCCCGAGGATCCCCGATTTCCAACAAACCACATAGAAAAATAATGCAGTAACCACAGAGGTTAAGTATCTGGGCTCCATACCATGATACCACCTTTATCCAGAAGGAATGACATACACTAAGGGGCGCTACTCCCTAGAACCTTGCTGCATCCTTCCTGTTTTGACCATTTCCGGGGTGTGAGGTTCGACGAAGTCTCGTCCACAAAGCTACGCTTTGTCACAAAGCCATGCTTCGGGTCAAACAAATGATCAACCTATGATCACAAAGATATAAGATCAAACAAATGATCATATCACAAATGATCAAACACTGATCATCACACAGCAACACTCAGCATGCCACATTACCAAATTGGGATATATCGCTGATAAATTTCAACTACATAACCTCTGAGCTCGTACGTCTCAGAGAAGGGTGTTAAGCTAAGAGAATAAATTCTCCGCCACCAACAGAAATGTATTTGAAAGAAATCGGCTTTATATCTCAAAGTGTAATGTCAGACATGTATCCATACAAGTCTGTTCCGGGTTCGAACAGAACCGAAGGCACTTCTTACGAAGCCCTTGCATTTCCGGGTATTCACAATCCCGTCCGGACTTCCCATCACAAAGGGTGATAAAATCTCTATACCGGGGACCAGTCGGTGCAGAGACATTCGACGAGTTGTCCTTTCGTTTTCGTAAATATCCGGTCTTCAACACCGGTCTTCAAATGCTATCCATATACGACGTATCATTATTCGGAATGGGTTATATGACACAAATGTCTTTTCCTGGCTAACCCGAATAACGAGCGCAATATTCCAAAACATATGGATATGTTATTTCAATTAAGTCACAACTTAATAATTCAATTTCTTTTTAAATGGTTTCAATCGATTACCATTTCAAATCTTTTAAACAAAAAGATTTATTTCACAAAGTTCACTCAGTTTTCACAAAGATTCATTCACAGTTTTTCCAAAACAATTTCTGTTTCAATTGGATTAACTCGTTAAATCTTTAAAATAAAGATTCAACTTATAGCTTTCAAAACAATTTCATTTCGAATGGTTTAAACAAAACATCATTCTAAATCTGTTAAAAATAAACAGTTTCAATTCATAGTTTTCAAAAAGAATTCATTCATACTTGGAAAACCATCTTTCAATTCATACTTGAAATTCCTTTAAATTGGAATTTTATTTCTTATATATACGAAAGCTTTTATCATTTGAAAACAAACAGTTTTCATTTAAGAACAATCCAATTTTATTTGCATGGGTTAAAGTCCTTGAATTATATTCATATTTCAAAATCAATACTTTTAAAATGGTTTAACCCATATATAACGGTTATAACATCTTTAATCCCTAATTCCAAAATTATAGGATTCGATTTCAAATCTTGAATTTAAGTTTTAAATCAAATTATTTAAACTTCCAAAACTTCATCAAGTTATTCAAAATTAAATTTCATCTTTGAAATTCCATTTCAAAAGCTTTTCACTTTAAACCTAAATTTCTAATTTCAAAATCAATTGAAATTAAAATTTCAATTTCAAAACATCAAATTTAAATTATCTGTGACTTAACCGATTTCCACGTGAAATCCATATTCGTGTGTGTATGGTGTAGTCCAGGGGTTTTACACACAATAGTGCAACATCAATCATCACAGATATATCGATAAGCGGTAAAATCGATAACGCTTATCTTCATTCACAGATTCATAGATAAAATAAATTTATCGGTCACAAAGATTCACTATTTCAATTCGATGTGGGTTTCGGATAACCAACTGGAATCCGACTCCCTGTCGCATCGAAATTCAAGTACCGTTTTACGGGTCAAGGGTTTCATATTCACATAACAATATATATACATCACAGATAAGTAAATTACAGATCATAACAAAATCAGGATATATCACAAAGTATCACAATCAGGGGTATCAAACAATCAAATCAATAGAATCCAAATATTCATAAGTAAGGTCAGTTAATATCTGATTAATTCCAATCAGATTAATTTCTTATGAATAAATTTCTAATCCTGGTTAATTAACTTCAAAAATTTACAAATCATCTTGGTAAATTACTCTTTAATCATTTATTTATTAACCGTTAACAATAAATTAATTAACCTTTAATTATAGTTCATCAATCTTTAATTATTTAAATAATTAATTTTTAATTATAAATTTCACCATTTAATTGATTGTCTTCAATTAATAATTTAACCTTTAATTAATTACCATTTAATTAATTATCCTTAATTATAAATTAATCAGCTTTAAGTTAATAATTTTTCTTTAGCTAATTATAAATCATAAATCAATATATATTTAACTTACTTTTAAGTTAATAAATTTAAACATTAAATCCACTTCTCAATTACTTAATTAAGTTTTCTTTAAAATAAATCCCTTTCGAATATAAGTTTAAAACATTTTAATTAACTTAATTAACTTCCGAAATATTGTTATTTCAAAACCTTTCAAAACACATTCATATTTGTACTTAACAACAATCTTTATTTTTAAGAAAAATAAGTTTAGAAATTAAATTGTCTTAAATTTGTTCAAATTACAAAAACTGGAAATCAACAACTAACCCGAGGCAAATAGAAACTGCTTCGAGTCATCCTCCCTCCTGCTTCGAGTCAAACGTTCAAATTACCCGAGTCAATTTACGTTTCCCCGAGCCTATTGCCCAATCACTCGCGAATCACCCAGCTGCTTCGAGCAATTTCATGAATTCCCCCAGTCGCCCCCGAGTTCCAGCTCGTCTTCATCTTCCCCAAATTCTCGAACGCACAGATACGCCACTCCAAACGTGCACGTGCACGTGCACCTTCCCTCCGTTCGACTCCAGTCCGTGTCGAGACCTCCAGCACGTCGCCACGGCCACACTCAAACGTCCCCACCAACTGGAACCCATTGATTCACTGGCCATCGAAATCGAGGCCACTCGATCAAACTAGAACGAGACCTCCGATCGGAAATCCCCTCGCACACCATCCTCCGACCACAAACGCGCCACCTCCTCCGACTACGTCTCCGTCCAACCCCACACTAGCCTTCCCCTGAGTGCTGTAACACTCGATCATCTCAGCAAGCCTCATCGATCAAAATTCTAACACCCTCCAAAACTAGGTTACCAGAATTAGATTACCTTCTGCCGCCACCCCAACACTTCGTTCAACCACCCAGTATTTTTCCCGTGACTATCGTAGGCTCCTCCACCTCCCCTAGCAACGCCGACACTTCCGGTGCATCTCGTTGCCAGAACTTGGTCGAAAACCAATTTGCAAGCAAAAACGAACTGCTCTCGAAATACCAATCTAAGAATCTTGATTTTCATTTTAAAATTCATATTTTTATAGGTTGTTTCAGATCCTAATTCTGAAACAAAAATTTATGAAGTTTAATTTTTCCACTATTTCTAAGTTGATTCCTCTGTTAATAATTTTCAGAGTCATTCATATTTTAATTTCAACTTAAGTATGATTTTAAAACTAGAGTTTATGATCAAGCAAACAAGTTTCATTTGAACTTAAAATTTAAACAAAGACAACATCACAAGGTTTGAATTATTTTGAACCAAACTTGAATACTGGGAGGTATAGGCAGAGAATACTCTGAAGCAACATGTATACCATGCATGAATATGTACACAGCAAATATCATATAACTCGTATTTGTTTTAGATTAAATAGTAGGCAAACAAATTTTCCTACTTAAATTTCTTTGAAAGTGAAGTTACTCACTTGTTTCCTGAAAGATCAAAGAAGAACAGAAGATAGGAATGAAATCTGGAACTTGTATTTTCATTTTTTTTAAATCTGCATCTTTGTTTTAAGTTGCACTGCCTTTTGATCCTTGATTGCAGTTGATTGCTTGCTGTTTTTAAGTCGAATTTTTTATTCAACTTGAAGATGATATTCACTTTCAATTTGCACAGCTTTTAGAAAAGAAACTGAGGTGAAGTGAATGTTTATATGGAGATGAAGTATACAGGGTGTATCTTTGTTTATAAAATAGGGTATGAATTATTGTTTATACAGGATGAGCACGGCTAAAGGTTGCATTTATGACTTGTACATACCCATGCTTTTGCATTAATTGCCTGGTACTTGGTTTCCATGCTTAGCCCATATTTTTATAAACTAACATTTCCCATTTACTTGCATTGTTTCACTCGGCTGAAGATAATTTTAGTGGCTTGCCTGCCCATGCTTTGTACATATACAGGTTTGCATTTCTTTTTTCTTGTTTTATACTTTGTTTTACAAGCTTGTCTCGGCTGTACATGTATATTTCTTGTTTTCTTTTTTACAAGTTAATTCATACTTATTTTTGTTTGTTTTGTTACTTTTTCTTTTTCTTATTTTTTTGCAAGTGTATATATATTTACTTATTTGTTTTGTTTTCAAGTGTACATGCTTATTTGGTTTGCTTCCCTTTTAACTTGCATTTTATTTTATTACTTTATAAAAAAATTTCTATTTTAACATTGTTGTTAAAAGCTTACTTTGTATTAATTTACTTAGATATGTAATAAAAATCTAATCTGTATAAAACTATATATACATTCAATATACACCCATATATTCACATATACACTATTTACAATTTTTTAATTTAAAATGATTTATACATAATATACTTGGATATCGGGGAAACTCGCTCCATTTAATCAATTTAATTTCACAATTTTCATTCAAAAATTTATTAAATCATAAATTTAACTCAAAATTTCATTTAATTATTAATTTAAATAAATTCAAAATTTCAGGGTCGTGACAAATTTCCCTCCTTAAAAGAATTTCCTCCTCGAAATTCGCAGGCACGAAACAACACAGAGATAGATAGATTCGATCTACTATAATCCCTCAAACTAAAGATATGAATTCCAAACTCAAGTCGGAATATTTTAGAATACATACCAATTTATCCCTCTTCGGACTTTGGTATTCACAGAAATTATAATAGGATTTCAAAATTTGGTTTCAAACGATATCGTTTTATTGATTTAATTCAATTTTATCCTTCATATTCTATTGATCAATTTACCTCAAATTAAAATTTCCAATTCCAAATTCATTAAGGTTTAAATCGAAAAGCTGATAAGAAACCGATGAAAATACTAAGTAAGAATTTTCTACAACGATTCGTAGAGCATCATCACACCGAAACTTCTTCTTATAGCTGATACGAAGAAATCAAAGAATTTGGAAACGAATCAAAGAAGATTGATAAGAAGGTTATTTCCACTGTTGCAGGGTATTGACCATTTATAGTCGTATTCCCTTGTCCCCTATCTCGTCCTCTTCTTGTACTCATACTCACTATCAGTGGATAGCAAGAGAATTTACTGAGACGTTCGAACGGATATCTTAAGGATACACTCATTCTAGAGTTTACTTCACTCTATCTCTAATGAGCTACTTAACGTGTTACACTCCTGAGCTAAAGTTCAACCTTAGCTCTGATACCAAATGTGAAGACCCAAAAGTTGGCCTTCGAAAATCGGCACCCGTACTCCACTTGTACTCAAAATGCCGTAGATTCAAATGCCAAATCTGGTTCTCCGGAGCTTATAACACAGTTAAGTAAATAACATAGCGGAATAAAAAGAATAATACATTGATATACAATATCTGATACAACAGAGCGATACAATGAATATCAATATACATCAGAGATATGATACAACAAATAGCAGCGGAAAAGAAAAATAGATAACTAATATCAGCAGCGGAACAAATAACTCTAAGATAGTCTTCAAGAGAGAACTCCAGCAGTAGCTCGAACTCCCAATAACGATACACCAAGAATAAGCAAGTGCAGTCCGATCCAAAGACTGAACTAGCTCCAGAAAATCTACTGAATCTGACTATCTGAAAAACCCAACTCTAGACTGCTCGTGTAGAAAATTATGAGCACCCAGAGTTTAGGAAATGAACAATAAACTCCGAGTCAGTCGTGGGACTGGTGTGAGCAACAAAAACAGTTTATCTTTAAAAACAAATAGTAGAGAATTTTAAAGTCAATTCGTAATGCTTTTGGAAAATGAAACTACCATAAGACCTCCCACCACACACACAATGCAAACGCAGACTTGGAGGAGATTTCTTCTTATGTTAGTCAAAGATGCTTACTACGCAAAATCAAATCATTTTTGATATTATTATTAGTGCATAGTGGAAAACATTTTGAAAGTAGAATATAAATCTTAGCCAACATACAACCATTATTGTATGTCTACTATAGCTACTATGTTCAATAGCAGGTTACCGCCACATTCCATAGCAGGTAATACAACTAAAACCGTACAAGTCTCGTATTGTTTCTTTGGATTTCCAACAAATGGTCAGGCTAAGGAACTTCCTATCCACGATGGGTACGTCCCTGGAATAGACGACCCGAGAACCTAACCGGATCTCTGCCAACACAAGGCCGGGTTACCTCTGCAAAAATAGGTAACTACTGACACGCGTATGCCATCCCCCGATCGTCACCGATCTTCCCGAGGATCCCCGATTTCCAACAAACCACATAGAAAAATAATGCAGTAACCACAGAGGTTAAGTATCTGGGCTCCATACCATGATACCACCTTTATCCAGAAGGAATGACATACACTAAGGGGCGCTACTCCCTAGAACCTTGCTGCATCCTTCCTGTTTTGACCATTTCCGGGGTGTGAGGTTCGACGAAGTCTCGTCCACAAAGCTACGCTTTGTCACAAAGCCATGCTTCGGGTCAAACAAATGATCAACCTATGATCACAAAGATATAAGATCAAACAAATGATCATATCACAAATGATCAAACACTGATCATCACACAGCAACACTCAACATGCCACATTACCAAATTGGGATATATCGCTGATAAATTTCAACTACATAACCTCTGAGCTCGTACGTCTCAGAGAAGGGTGTTAAGCTAAAAGAATAAATTCTCCGCCACCAACAGAAATGTATTTGAAAGAAATCGGCTTTATATCTCAAAGTGTAATGTCAGACATGTATCCATACAAGTCTGTTCCGGGTTCGAACAGAACCGAAGGCACTTCTTACGAAGCCCTTGCATTTCCGGGTATTCACAATCCCGTCCGGACTTCCCATCACAAAGGGTGATAAAATCTCTATACCGGGGACCAGTCGGTGCAGAGACATTCGACGAGTTGTCCTTTCGTTTTCGTAAATATCCGGTCTTCAACACCGGTCTTCAAATGCTATCCATATACGACGTATCATTATTCGGAATGGGTTATATGACACAAATGTCTTTTCCCGGCTAACCCGAATAACGAGCGCAATATTCCAAAACATATGGATATGTTATTTCAATTAAGTCACAACTTAATAATTCAATTTCTTTTTAAATGGTTTCAATCGATTACCATTTCAAATCTTTTAAACAAAAAGATTTATTTCACAAAGTTCACTCAGTTTTCACAAAGATTCATTCACAGTTTTTCCAAAACAATTTCTGTTTCAATTGGATTAACTCGTTAAATCTTTAAAATAAAGATTCAACTTATAGCTTTCAAAACAATTTCATTTCGAATGGTTTAAACAAAACATCATTCTAAATCTGTTAAAAATAAACAGTTTCAATTCATAGTTTTCAAAAAGAATTCATTCATACTTGGAAAACCATCTTTCAATTCATACTTGAAATTCCTTTAAATTGGAATTTCATTTCTTATATATACGAAAGCTTTTATCATTTGAAAACAAACAGTTTTCATTTAAGAACAATCCAATTTTATTTGCATGGGTTAAAGTCCTTGAATTATATTCATATTTCAAAATCAATACTTTTAAAATGGTTTAACCCATATATAACAGTTATAACATCTTTAATCCCTAATTCCAAAATTATAGGATTCGATTTCAAATCTTGAATTTAAGTTTTAAATCAAATTATTTAAACTTCCAAAACTTCATCAAGTTATTCAAAATTAAATTTCATCTTTGAAATTCCATTTCAAAAGCTTTTCACTTTAAACCTAAATTTCTAATTTCAAAATCAATTGAAATTAAAATTTCAATTTCAAAACATCAAATTTAAATTATCTGTGACTTAACCGATTTCCACGTGAAATCCATATTCGTGTGTGTATGGTGTAGTCCAGGGGTTTTACACACAATAGTGCAACATCAATCATCACAGATATATCGATAAGCGGTAAAATCGATAACGCTTACCTTCATTCACAGATTCATAGATAAAATAAATTTATCGGTCACAAAGATTCACTATTTCAATTCGATGTGGGTTTCGGATAACCAACTGGAATCCGACTCCCTGTCGCATCGAAATTCAAGTACCGTTTTACGGGTCAAGGGTTTCATATTCACATAACAATATATATACATCACAGATAAGTAAATTACAGATCATAACAAAATCAGGATATATCACAAAGTATCACAATCAGGGGTATCAAACAATCAAATCAATAGAATCCAAATATTCATAAGTAAGGTCAGTTAATATCTGATTAATTCCAATCAGATTAATTTCTTATGAATAAATTTCTAATCCTGGTTAATTAACTTCAAAAATTTACAAATCATCTTGGTAAATTACTCTTTAATCATTTATTTATTAACCGTTAACAATAAATTAATTAACCTTTAATTATAGTTCATCAATCTTTAATTATTTAAATAATTAATTTTTAATTATAAATTTCACCATTTAATTGATTGTCTTCAATTAATAATTTAACCTTTAATTAATTACCATTTAATTAATTATCCTTAATTATAAATTAATCAGCTTTAAGTTAATAATTTTTCTTTAGCTAATTATAAATCATAAATCAATATATATTTAACTTACTTTTAAGTTAATAAATTTAAACATTAAATCCACTTCTCAATTACTTAATTAAGTTTTCTTTAAAATAAATCCCTTTCGAATATAAGTTTAAAACATTTTAATTAACTTAATTAACTTCCGAAATATTGTTATTTCAAAACCTTTCAAAACACATTCATATTTGTACTTAACAACAATCTTTATTTTTAAGAAAAATAAGTTTAGAAATTAAATTGTCTTAAATTTGTTCAAATTACAAAAACTGGAAATCAACAACTAACCCGAGGCAAATAGAAACTGCTTCGAGTCATCCTCCCTCCTGCTTCGAGTCAAACGTTCAAATTACCCGAGTCAATTTACGTTTCCCCGAGCCTATTGCCCAATCACTCGCGAATCACCCAGCTGCTTCGAGCAATTTCATGAATTCCCCCAGTCGCCCCCGAGTTCCAGCTCGTCTTCATCTTCCCCAAATTCTCGAACGCACAGATACGCCACTCCAAACGTGCACGTGCACGTGCACCTTCCCTCCGTTCGACTCCAGTCCGTGTCGAGACCTCCAGCACGTCGCCACGGCCACACTCAAACGTCCCCACCAACTGGAACCCATTGATTCACTGGCCATCGAAATCGAGGCCACTCGATCAAACTAGAACGAGACCTCCGATCGGAAATCCCCTCGCACACCATCCTCCGACCACAAACGCGCCACCTCCTCCGACTACGTCTCCGTCCAACCCCACACTAGCCTTCCCCTGAGTGCTGTAACACTCGATCATCTCAGCAAGCCTCATCGATCAAAATTCTAACACCCTCCAAAACTAGGTTACCAGAATTAGATTACCTTCTGCCGCCACCCCAACACTTCGTTCAACCACCCAGTATTTTTCCCGTGACTATCGTAGGCTCCTCCACCTCCCCTAGCAACGCCGACACTTCCGGTGCATCTCGTCGCCAGAACTTGGTCGAAAACCAATTTGCAAGCAAAAACGAACTGCTCTCGAAATACCAATCTAAGAATCTTGATTTTCATTTTAAAATTCATATTTTTATAGGTTGTTTCAGATCCTAATTCTGAAACAAAAATTTATGAAGTTTAATTTTTCCACTATTTCTAAGTTGATTCCTCTGTTAATAATTTTCAGAGTCATTCATATTTTAATTTCAACTTAAGTATGATTTTAAAACTAGAGTTTATGATCAAGCAAACAAGTTTCATTTGAACTTAAAATTTAAACAAAGACAACATCACAAGGTTTGAATTGTTTTGAACCAAACTTGAATACTGGGAGGTATAGGCAGAGAATACTCTGAAGCAACATGTATACCATGCATGAATATGTACACAGCAAATATCATATAACTCGTATTTGTTTTAGATTAAATAGTAGGCAAACAAATTTTCCTACTTAAATTTCTTTGAAAGTGAAGTTACTCACTTGTTTCCTGAAAGATCAAAGAAGAACAGAAGATAGGAATGAAATCTGGAACTTGTATTTTCATTTTTTTTAAATCTGCATCTTTGTTTTAAGTTGCACTGCCTTTTGATCCTTGATTGCAGTTGATTGCTTGCTGTTTTTAAGTCGAATTTTTTATTCAACTTGAAGATGATATTCACTTTCAATTTGCACAGCTTTTAGAAAAGAAACTGAGGTGAAGTGAATGTTTATATGGAGATGAAGTATACAGGGTGTATCTTTGTTTATAAAATAGGGTATGAATTATTGTTTATACAGGATGAGCACGGCTAAAGGTTGCATTTATGACTTGTACATACCCATGCTTTTGCATTAATTGCCTGGTACTTGGTTTCCATGCTTAGCCCATATTTTTATAAACTAACATTTCCCATTTACTTGCATTGTTTCACTCGGCTGAAGATAATTTTAGTGGCTTGCCTGCCCATGCTTTGTACATATACAGGTTTGCATTTCTTTTGTCTTGTTTTATACTTTGTTTTACAAGCTTGTCTCGGCTGTACATGTATATTTCTTGTTTTCTTTTTTACAAGTTAATTCATACTTATTTTTGTTTGTTTTGTTACTTTTTCTTTTTCTTATTTTTTTGCAAGTGTATATATATTTACTTATTTGTTTTGTTTTCAAGTGTACATGCTTATTTGGTTTGCTTCCCTTTTAACTTGCATTTTATTTTATTACTTTATAAAAAATTTTCTATTTTAACATTGTTGTTAAAAGCTTACTTTGTATTAATTTACTTAGATATGTAATAAAAATCTAATCTGTATAAAACTATATATACATTCAATATACACCCATATATTCACATATACACTATTTACAATTTTTTAATTTAAAATGATTTATACATAATATACTTGGATATCGGGGAAACTCGCTCCATTTAATCAATTTAATTTCACAATTTTTATTCAAAAATTTATTAAATCATAAATTTAACTCAAAATTTCATTTAATTATTAATTTAAATAAATTCAAAATTTCAGGGTCGTGACAGTTTATAAGCTGAAAATTATTTAGTAAAATAAAAGAAAAGAAAAATGGAAATAAAATGACACTTGTCTCATTGTTTAATTCATGTCTTAACACATGTTATATTAGGTCCTTATAGATGTACACTTGTAATTTAAGTAGTCTTTTCTTATTTTTAAATGTAAATAAAAGCTTTTATATTAATTTGCTATTTATAAATACTTACCTAAATGTATATATGCATTTCTCTTTTAAAGAAAATGTAAATAAACAAATTATATAAAATTAAAAGCTTATTCAAATATTTTTAAAATGTTTATTCTTTTAATTTCTATTATAAATCCAATTTCATATTTTAAATCCAAATTAAAATCAAGTTATATATATGCATATATAACTACCATTTAAATTTAAAATAACCATTCTATTTTATTAAAGTCTATTTATATTTATAAAATCAAAGTATTATAATTATTATTCGAAAATATCAAATTTGACTATTTTAAATAATTTATAAAAGAGATTGTAAATTACTTATATTATTCAAAGAATTAATACCATATGTAAATTGTATTTAAACTTCTATGTTTAAATCATATATATCAAATAATATTTAAAAAGAAATAAAATAAACCTTTTATTTAAATTTGAACTTAAGCTAAAAATCTATTTTAACAATTAAACATTTATATTATGTATTTTAAATCCATATAGTTATTTATTAAAAAGCTTAAAATTAAATTAAATCATGATTTCCAAATTACCCAAAATATATTAGAAAACAAGATTTATTTATTTATTCCATTTCAAAACCAAAGCTCATCTATTTACAATATATATACAATTATATATATATGCATTATAAATATAAATCATTTTATTAACTTTTTAAAAGATAAATCATTAATTAAATATTTATTTAGTTAAATTATTAAATTAATTCAAATTTATTACAAAGATCATCAAATCAATTTAATTTTAAATACAGATTATTAAATTGATATTGTCCAAAATTCCGGGTTATCACATTCCCGAAGGAGATTTTCTTTTTGGAACAAGATTAAGAAGGTATTGGAGGAACAGTTGATGTCTACCGCAGGAAAGACTCGACTGTATAGGAATTCTCTGATATCGAGTAAGAGAGTTTTATCTGTTTGGAAGTATGGGACTAAGGTCGATTAGTTGTTCTTCGGACATGGTCTCATTGTTTTCCTTAAGAAGAGTAAGTTATTGGCGTTTGGTTTGGAGCCGAGTTTTCTTTTGGAATGTCTGCCATCTCGGAGGTCCGTTGTGAAGTTAGTTGATGGTTTTAGTTGAGAAGCCTTTGGATTAGAAGTTCTTGGTTAGCTGTGATAGCAGTGCAACTCGGAGTGTTCGGTGTGCTGTCGAGATAAAGTTCAGAAGCAGTAGAGTGAATCCATTTCTTCGATGGATTGGTTAGTCAAATATAAGCTGTTCTGATTAGTGAAGAGAGAACAGTTATCTTTGGAAATTAGGCCGAGCTGATCGCAAAAGTGACTTGCGATTGTTTAAGTATTCTCTTGGGATTATTGGAGATTGAGATTCCGTATCGACTTGATTCGTGGAGTTACCAGAAGTTCAGCTTAGTAGAAGGATGTCTCCTAGAGAATAATTTGGTGAAGCAGCTCAGGATTCTTTGGAGAGGGATTGACCACACCTAATTTTCTGGTGAGGATTCTGTTAAGGTGTTTTAACCAAGTAGAATGGTTCACTAAGATTTTATAGATATGGTGAACTGTGGATGATCAAGTTTGTGCTCGAGTTTCTCCGATGGCATTCTCATCTGTTCAAGATCAGAATTGTGCAGCGAAAGCAAGATAGCAGCTATTCTAGAGTGGAAGCAACCGAGAGTTGTAATTTTCTTCGAGTAGAGGATTTCTATAGGAAATTCAAGTGTATCTCTAAGTGTGAAGAAATTTTCGGGATTTGGAGGTAAAGTTGTCAAGTGCAACTGTTTTGACTATTTCAGATAGGAGAGGTAGTTCGAAGTTCTCTAATGTTTGTAGAGTAGAGTTGTGTTTTGGATTTTGGCATATTTTTGAGAAACCATTTTGTTGAGTAGGATCCGGAAATTGGTTTGATGTTGGTCTAATCTGTTTCAAGAAGCATCAGCAAGGGTTAAGCTGATCAGGAAGAATGAAGTGACTCAGGATCGTCAAAGGAGTTATGCAGTTAAGAATTGATGGAATTTGGAAATTGATGTTGAAATTGGATATTGTTTAAGTTTTTCTCCGATCAAAGGAGATATCAGATTTGGTAAGTTTGGAAAGCTAGCTACGAAGTATTTTGGATTTTCCTGTGTTCTCGAGAAGAGTAGTTCTTTGATTTACAGGATTGAATAGCCAGTTTGGATAGCTGGAATTCATTGTATTTCACGTATCTCTGAGGGAGTACGTGTATGATTCATCCCTGGTTGTAGGATCTGCGGTTCAGATAGATTTAGTAGTTGAGCTAGACTTCAGAATGGTCTGATATTTTGTTCAGATTAGTGGATCTAGAGAGGAGAGGAGCTCTGGATCATAGTGGTATTGTTAATTTAGATTCTGTAGAGCGAGTATTCCAGTGATTTATACCTGGGAAACTCTGGATAGTGTTATGAAGTCTATCCTGATTTGTATCAGAATAGTTAATTAAGTTTGATTGTTTGATTGGTTGCTTTGGTTGTTAGTAACTGGATGGTAGGTATGCTTTGCTGATTAAGATTAAAATCTTTGCTGGGTTATTAAATTATCTTTGCTTTTAATTTCGGGGACGAAATTCTTTTAAGGGGGGAGGAATGTGATAACCCGGGATTTTGGGCAATATGAATTTAATAATCTTTATTAATAATTTAATTGGATTGATAATTTTCCCTTATAATTTTAATTTAAATTGGTAATTTAATCTTTTAAAGGCTAATAAATATTTAATCTGGCAATATTTAATTTGGTAATATTAGATCTAGTCTGACAATTTAAATTTTGTAAGATTTATCTTCCAAAGCTAATAAAATTTTATTCTATTTATAATATATATATATTAGTGTATATATATATATTGTGAATATGAAATCTTTTGTTTCAAATAAAAGATGTGTTTTCAAATTGTAATATATATGTATGTATATGTTATGATTTGAAGTTGTTTGAAATTTAATATAATACTTTTCAAAGGGTATTTAGAATTTTAACTTTTATCTCTTTTGAATAAAGATAATTATTTCGGATTTAAAAATATTTGATTTTAAAAAATTAAACTAAATTATTTTTAAAATCAAATATTTTTAGACTTTTCAATTTGAAAATATATTAGATTAAAACACCCTTAAAATCTTTGACCTTCATTTGCTTTGAATAACTTATTGTAGAGTCTAAACTTGATTGCTTAAAAACAAACCGAGCCTACTCTCACAAAACTCGAGCAACACCCGAGACAAACTCTCATTTTCCCGAGCCCTAACTCGTGTCACTCGCGTACCATGGCTGCTTCGAGTCGAACTTCATTTCTCACGAGCTCGTCACCGAACTTAAAATTGAATTTAAAGGTATTTTCAAATTTAAATATTAGATAAAATTTTAAGAAACTCAATCAAGTTTAAATAAAGATGTTTTATGTTGAAAGGATACATTCAAAGTAACGTTTAAACTATATTTCAAATTTATATTTTTAAATAGATAAGATTAAAGAATATGATAATTGAGTTTCCAAAGATTAATATTGGTTTAATTCAATTAAATATGATTGAAAAGGGTTTTCAAAGATTTTGAGTATATTAAAATTAAGTGTTTGAATTGTTTTATTTTAAAAGTAAAAATCATATTGATTTTTAAATTTATTTTAATGAAGTAAATGATTTGAGTAAATATTTAATATAAATGTAAGGTTTATTCTTAATTAGTTAAGTAGAGATTAATTAAGAACAATTAATTAATAAAATAAATTTAAGCTTAATTACTATTTGTAATTAAGAATAATTACTTAATGAAGTAATTAGTGGATGGTTAATGGATTAATTTAGGAATTAATTTTAGGTTAATTAATTAGTCTAATTAATTAAAGATAAATTACTTATTGATTAATTGAATATAATTACTTAGTAAAGTAATTAATGAATAATCACTATATGTAATTAAGAAAAGAGAAATTAATTATGAAAATAATTAAATGGAAGTGATTAAGGGTTAATCACTTGATGTTATTAATTTAAGAATAAATTAATATAATTGAATTAAAGTTAATTAATTAAAGAGTAATTAATTGATTAAAGGATTAAGGTTAATTAATTAAGGTAATTAATTAAGGAAGTAATTAAGAATCATTTATTTATATAATAAATAATGTAATTAAGGATTGATTAATTAAGATTAATTAATCAATAATAACTGATTAAAGAGTAGTTAATTAATATAATTAATTAAGGAGTTAATTAAAACACAAGGTCGGAACATCCCTTACTGGATAATTCCCGCACAAGATACCTCACGGTTGGGATCAGCAACCGCACCACTAAGTCGAAAATAGAAAGGGACATCTAGACAGAGGTAACCTTGTCCTACTTGGGTGCTACCCACTAACCTTGCTGCACCTCCCCTGTTTTAGCCATTCCCGGTTTGTGAGGCTTGAGGTCACGATTACCTTAGAAAAGAACACATCACTTAGAATGCTCATCGTCCACCTGACGATGTTCTGAAAGCATTCAATCCATACAAGTTCGTTCCGGGTTCGAACGAAACCGAAGGTATTATCTCGTTACACTCGTTTTGGAATCCCCCTCAGAGTTAACGACAATAACCCTTGCACTCTGAATCTTCATCTTCACTTGATTCACGACCTATCGTTAATTTGGATCGATGTGGTATTCGGGTCTCCAGACCTGGAAATCCGGTATACGGAAACCCGATCCCGGTCTCATCGAAATCCAAAGCGTATCTTTTAAGGCCAAGTTGTTTTAAAGTTAAAACAATTCAATTCAATTATCTTTATACACATAGAAGGATAATTCACAATAGATAATCAACATTATCAGATAATCCATATTATCATCACAATTCAACTAAACATCTATATCACACAGCATATATCTCATCAGAGATATCAATCAATGCAAAGCATTCAATATTATCATCCATTCTTAAGTAATGATTTATACCATTTCTAATTAATTTAAAATGAATTAAATTAATTACTTCATTCTATAAATCCTGCTTACTTAATCATTAATTAATTACAAATTAATTAATTATCCTTTAATTACCCTTTAATTCCATTCAGGTAATTTATCTTTAATTAATTACTTAAATTAATTATCCTTAACCACTTATAGTAATTAACCTTTAATTACTTCATTAATTAATTAACTATAATATAATTAAATTAATCAACTAAAATTAATTACATTAATCCTTAATTAATTACATTAATTAATCACTTCAATTATTAATTATTACTTAATTAATCAATCTTAGTTACATCATTAATTATATTAATTTATGATCCTTACTTACAACTTAATTATTAATTACTCAATTAAATTCATTACATTAAGTAATTAATCTTTAATTAAACAACATTTATTAATCACCTTGATTAATCTTTAATCAGTAATTAACTACCCTTAATTACTTTCACTAACTAAATTAATTACTTCCTTAATTAATTATCTTTAATTAATCCCTTGATTAATTACAAAAAGTAATTAAACTCAAATTACTTCCATTCATAAATCATTTACCATTAATTACTTCCAGTAATTATCATTAATTACTTAACTAAGTAATTACAGTCCATTAATTAATCACATTAATTAATTAGTCTTAATTAATCTTATTTATTAATTAACTTTAATTAATCACATTAATTAATTAACTATTTAATTAACCCTTAATTACCTTTCATTAATTTCTTCCATAAGTAATTATCTTAAAATAATTAAACCAATTAATTACCTTAATTAGTTATTCCTAACCACTAGTTAATGATCTCATCATTAACTACCCATTGACTTCCCATTAATTAATTACCATAAGTAATTTTAATTAATCTCATCATTTATTTATTAAGTGATTAATCTTTTAATTAATCTTACTAATTAGTTACCCTTAATTAATCACAACTTAAATTAAATTTAAAGATAAATTCTTTATCTTTATTAAATTCTTAATTACATCATTAAATTTCCATTTGAAAATATTGTTGAAAACTTATTTTATAATTGAAAGATTTGAAAACATTTTATAAATCAATTATATAATTGAAATTATATAATTTTCTTTAACCCAAAACAATTTAAACATTAAATTTTAAAACTAAAAAAAACATTCATTTAAAAACATTTTCACTTTAAATTTACTTTAAAATTTAGTTAAACATTTTCTTTACTAACAATGCTTGATTTTCTTTTAAAATTTAAACCTGGTAACTAAAATTCTCTTCACAACTTAAAATTAGTTAATATTCAAAAATCCCGAGCCACCCAAACAGAAACCCCGAGCAGCACTCACAAAAACACCGAGCAGCCCACGAACATACTCAACTTCGAGAAAATCGCCTTCAAACCCGAGCCTGACCCGAGTATTTCCCTTCTTCCCCAAACTCCCCTAACAACCCCAGATATCACGTACACACGTGCACGTGCACGTTGAACTACTCAACTCTGACCATCTCTCCGATCATTGCCAAACTGCCCACGACCTCGACAATCAATACGTCCACCCATAACTGAATTCGATAGCAAATCGAATTCGAACCAAACGAGAAACGCCTGGAACCCACCCTGATCGATAAAAACTCACGCCGACGACGATCTCGTCCGCCGAAACTCTTGTCCTTCCGACCATAGCAACGCCTCGACTTCCAGTTTCGTTCCCCACTCACGCGATCACCTCCGATTTTCCCAAGGCTGTGCAATCGCCTCGAGAATGATGACGACCCATTCAGGTCGTAGAACCCTAATTCGATGTCGTATGGTCATCACCACGTTCGAGAACTCCTCCTTGTATTTTTTACCATGACCGACACCATCCAAACTTCCTCCAGCCTCGATCACGATGACCATCTCCCCTCCGGTCACCAGAAAATGCCAGAAAACCCAATCCCGTTCAACAACGAATTTCTCATTCCATACTATACTAAAAACCCTGAATTTATTTTTAAAAATCAAGTTTTTCGAAGTCAAACCAGATGATGTAAGTGCAACCTTTAATCATGACACTTGAATTTGTCATGCTTTTAAGTTTCCACTGTAAATTTTAAATTTCCAGATAATCTTAAACTAATTGTTCTTAGAAATATTTTTAAAACTCAAATCATATTAATTCAAACACTTTTTGTTTAAATACTAAGACCTATTAGAGAATGGGTGAGGAGATTTTCGATTTTTGAATTTGGTTAAACTCTGTGTACCTGGAACAGAGCCTTATGTTCTTGAATCTAGACATGCACATATCATTTACATTCAATTCTACTTAAAACATACATGCAAACCATAATACAACATTTCTATACAAATGCATCTATATAATCATAGATTAAAACTGCTACTCACTATAAAATGTTGAACAGAGGAACAACATATACACCTGCATATCTATTTCTACAGTCTCATCTATAAATATATGCATGCATTCATATCTAACCATATAACATTTGAACTAAATTACTACTACATTTATTACTGACAATAATTATAGAATCATGTTAAGAACTGTTTTTAAATAAAAATTTACTCACCAGTTTATAGAAGAACAGAGCCTCTATTTTGAAAAACCTTTGATAACTTTTGAACTTTAAAAACTGGAAAATGCTCTGATCTTTTTAAAACTTGAAATTGAAATGCTTTAAATCCCAGAAGCTTTTCATGCTACTGAAACTTGTTGAGACTGCTTTGATTCCATTTTGGGTTTGCTTGCAATTTTGTCTCAGATTGAAAGAATGCCCAGGTTTTTGTTTTGATTTTGCAAATGATTTACAAGCTAATATCTTTGATAAATTTCTGTTTTGAGGAAGATGTTTATAGTTTTGACTCGAATTTCTGGTTTAGTGAATGTTGATTACCAGATTTTAGTTTACAGAAAAAAAGAGGAGAAAATATTTGAACTTGTAAAATTTTTTTAAACTGGATAACAAAAATCAGGTTTTCTCCTCTAAGACTAATTTATTTAATTTAAACTTTAGAGAAAAATGTATCTTGCCACTTGTTTTATTGCATGATACTTAAGGGACAAATGTATTATTCATAAGTTCCTTAATTGACAAGTGTTTATACTTGTTATTAAATATTTATTA
Organism: Allium fistulosum; assembly: GCA_030737815.1. NCBI lineage: Eukaryota > Viridiplantae > Streptophyta > Magnoliopsida > Asparagales > Amaryllidaceae > Allium > Allium fistulosum. The sequence goes on from CM060902.1 coordinate 102,807,875, forward strand.
TTATTATAAATATTAAATGAAAGCTTTTATATATATATTGGTTTATAAATACTTATTTCTATATATATATTATTTTAAAGAAATACAACCAATTATATTTATAAATAAAAGTTTATACCAATATTTTAAAATCCAAAACAATTTAAATATCTATCTTTGAATTTCAAAACTTTAAATTTAAATTCAAATCAAATTCTAAAATTCAATTTAAAATCAAGTTATATACATACATATATAACTACCCAAGTTCAATTTGAAATAATAATTCTATTTCTAAAAAAAATCTATTTGTAAAAACAATACATTGTTAATATTATTTGAAAATAACATATTTATCAATTTTAAATAATTATAATAGAAGTTATCCCTTAATATAAATTACTTATTTTACTTATCTTACCAAATGAATTAATGTTCCATTTGTAAAATTGTATTTTAAACTTATATATACATGATTCAAATCATATTTAGCAAGCTATATTCAAAAATAAAATAACACAAACCTTTTTGTTAATTCATTTCTATTTTAAACTTAAGCTAAAATAAATTTAAACAATTAACATTTATCTTGATTATTTAAAAACCATATAATTTATTTATTTAATAACTTTTGAAAAGTTTTATATTAAATTTAATCAAAATTCCTAAATTACCAAAATATATTAGAATTTGAAAATTATGTTTTTATTTGTTAAATTCAATCCAAAGCTTTTCTATTTACAATATATACAATTACATATACATTATAAATAGAAAACAATTTAATTAGCTTTTAAAAGATAAATATTCGTGTGACGACCCGCCACTCATTCCACAGAATGACGCATCGTTAATAAGAAAGAAAGGGATAGAAAAGAGAAAAGAAGAGAAAGAAAGAACTAAACAATATCAGAATCTCACAGCGGAACGAAACAAATATAATATATCACATAACTATTACATAGTCTTTACATAATCAGAGTTACACAACTTATACAACACAAAATAGACAGTTATAAATTCTGTCTAATATACAACTCAAGATACAATTCAGACAATAAGACTCAGAGAAACCAACACAGCGGAGAACTATCTATCTACGAATGCTGAAGCCTCCTGCTCCATATCTCCTCCATAGATTCATCAAAGCTAACCTGAATCCCTTGGCTACTCGTAAAAATTTGAGTACCCAAGAGTTTAATAAAACATAAAATAAACACTTGGGTTAGACATGGGTCTAGTGTGAGTAAACGGGTTAAAATTGTTTAACTTCAAAACCTTTTGAAAGAAAAAGTATCACGTAAGACTTCTGTGACGCCCCACCTCTATACCCACGCTAACCAAGAACACTACGGTGTAGTGCTGTCAATTAGCACGGAGAATAAGGCTATTGAGGAGCGACCATCCATGTAACTTCTTTGTGCGAGCACCGATATGTCAGATAGAATAGGATGCATATCTTTTAAGGAGGAAATCCGACATACCGATACAAACACAAAGCTATCACATGGTGGCTATATATAATCCTCGGAAACAAATATAGAAATAATCGTAACATAAATCAGTCACAGACAATTCATATCACAAAGACGGAAATAGATATGAATATAACACATGAAAGTGTACATCAGAGTAGTGGTCAAATAAGATCCACAATAACACGAATGAATAGATACAAGTGCAAGATAATGGAATATGTATACATCAAGGAGTCTCATCTCAAATGTATACAAACAAAAACTACTAAACCAGAGTAGTTAGCCAAAAGTCAGAGTAGCAAATCCCGGGAGGAAGTCAAGCAGAAGCACCTGTAACATCTCGGTCTGACCCGAGTATTATTTATAAGAAAATAATAAACGGATCAGTCTAACTATAAATATCAGATGATATGGTATACAGTAAAAGGCATGACATGAACATGTAATAACCATAGCGACATACTACTATAAGTACGTAAATGATAATCAACAAAAGATTTATCAATATCGCAAGAATCTTCTCAAAGATAAAATAGGGTATCATACCCTAAACTTGTATTCATAACAAGTCAATAACACATGAATTCACCAATGCACAAAAACTGATATCATATCAATGAAAATCATGAAAATTGGTGAAGCACAAAATTCCAGAAATCATCATCAGAAATCCAGAAAACACATAAAGGGGGGGAGGCCTAACACATGAATGGGAGCATTAAAACTCACCTACGCGTAAACACATGACGAGAAGCTATCTCATGGAAGCTATCCATTAAATTTTTACACAAGAATGGCCCGAAGACCGTAGGGTGCTACCCTAGAAATGTGATGCCGAAACATCACATGATCGGGGTATAGTCTCCCACGTAGACAAAGAGACATCGCTCAATCGCTAGTCTAAATCACAAAAATGATCGTCATGATCATAAGGAAGTGTCAATCACACCAAGCTAGTAAATATATGAGTTTAGCTTCATGTCCCATAACCACTTGCTTAACTTAAATATTTACGAACAAGCTGTAAATCTTCACTAGGAAATTGTCACAAAAAGGGTTCAATCGAACAAGTCCAAGAGCTAACCGACGAAGTGAACGCAAGTGTTTCATACCACCCGTTTTACTAAGTCGTTTAAGTCGATTTCTCATTCGAGTGAAGTAAAGGCTTGTATATACTAGTAGATTGAAAATCGGTTTGAGAAAACGAACTTTTGATATTTAAAATAGTGTTGAAATCGCTTTGATGAAAGAGTTTTGATATTTACTATTAGTATTGAAACCTTCATATATCTTTAAAGTGACAGGTCATAAAACGATGGTAGAAACAAATCAATTCACGTTCGAAGACGTGAGTAAAGTCCAAAGAAGTCAATCCCAAAACCATCAAAGTAGAAATTCTGATAAATGTTTTTCAGAAGAGATTGCCTACGCAGAGTAATACGGGGTTCGACCTGCCCGGTCAGGTCGCGGGGGTCCAGGGGGCAGCGCCCACGGCGGGGTGCGGGGCAGCGCCCCGTCACGGTACGACCTAGTGAAGGCAAGCGGTCTCGAGAAGCCAAACCGGTCAAATGACCAAGTACTAACTCGCGAACGACCTAGGGGAAAAATAGGTCAAACGACCAAGTACTAACTCGCGAACGACTTACGACTTAAGGGAGGCAAGCGACCTACGACTTAAGGGAGGCAAGCGACTTACGACTTAAGGGAGGCAAGCGACCTACGACTTAAGGGAGGCAAGTGACTTACGACTTAAGGGATAAGGTCATACGACCTAAGTGGAGAATGCCACGCGACTTAGCAGAAGAACAGGTCGAACGACCAAGTACTAACTCGCGAACGACTTACGACTCAAGCCTTGAACGACTTAGTGGAACAAACGACTTAACGACTTAAGCTTCAATTCGAGCTACGAGCTAAGGCTGGAACGACCTAGTGGAGTTAGGTCGGGGACGACCTACGACTTAAGGTCATACGACTTAACAGTTGCGAGCTAGCGGAGTTGGCGAGGCCTAGCGACTTAGTAGAAGCAGCGACCTACGACTTAACGATTTAAAAGCCAACGACCTAGGACTTAAGAGCCATACGAGCTACGAGCTAAGGTCTATACGACCTAACGACTTATCCCAGTACGACCTAACTCTTAACTCGCGAACGACTTAGCACTTAACTCGCGAACGACCTAGCGAAGGCAGAACACCTAGAACGACTTAACACTTTAACTCGCGAACGACTCAAGCCAGTAACTCGTGAACGACTCATCACTTTGACTCGTGAATGACTCATCACTTTGACTCGTGAACGACTCAAGCCAGGCGAACAGAAATGCACGCGCGCGACTTAAGCCCTTAACTCGTGAACGACTCACGACTTAGGCTTAACTCGTGGACGACTCAGCGAAGGCCAGAAACGACTTAAGGCCAGAAAAATCACCAAAACGCTGAAAATTAAAGTTTTTCGCCAATCCAATCCAAACCAAATGCAAATGTTGATGCAAATACAATAGGGGATCATTCCCAACAGTCCAAGATAGATATAGGCAAGATGTGAGATCAAAAATCTCACCTTTTCCACGAAATTGATGAAGATGAAGATTGAAAGCAAGGAGAAGCAATCCAAAGCTTGAATCCACAATCTTCTACTTGAATTTGGAGTTGAATCTCGGATTTGCAATAGAATTGGAGTTTGGAGTTTTAATTTCCACTTCCCACCACCATTTTTGATGAAGCTTGAATGTTAAAACAAAGGGTGAATGAAGTGAGGAAGAGGGTTGGGCTGAACTAAGGAAGTGCAGTCCAAACCAAAGTCTCAAGCGGGAAAAGTGTCGAAAATTTCACTATCTCCAAACATATCGAAGTTTACACTCAAAAAGATCGCAAACGTCATTTTGAACTCAATGGGGGTGGTCTCGAGTCCTAATTTGACCGTATGCAAAAAGTAGCTTTTCGGACTAACATCCGACTAACGATAAAATATTTAAATATAGAATCGATAGATATGCGGGTTGTTACAACTTCCCACAAATAAACATGGGTAAGTTTTTACCTTACGCTAACCAAAACATTTGATAGGAAATTCGATTGTATTATAATAGGGTCTAGGGTTTTCAAGTAAAATACAGAAATAGCTGAAATGCTTACATCTCACATTCCAACATAGTTGGGCACAACTAATACGTACGGCACTTATTGGATTTTGGATTCCATACAATGGCAGGGCTACCGGGGTACCGCCCGTCACAGTACGTGGCCTAGATCACCTACCGAGGATCACTCCCAATCCCCTGCAACACAAGGTCGGAACATCCCTTACTGGATAATTCCCGCACAAGATACCTCACGGTTGGGATCAGCAACCGCACCACTAAGTCGAAAATAGAAAGGGACATCTAGACAGAGGTAACCTTGTCCTACTTGGGTGCTACCCACTAACCTTGCTGCACCTCCCCTGTTTTAGCCATTCCCGGTTTGTGAGGCTTGAGGTCACGATTACCTTAGAAAAGAACACATCACTTAGAATGCTCATCGTCCACCTGACGATGTTCTGAAAGCATTCAATCCATACAAGTTCGTTCCGGGTTCGAACGAAACCGAAGGCATTCTCTCGTTACACTCGTTTTGGAATCACCCTCAGAGTTAACGACAATAACCCTTGCACTCTGAATCTTCATCTTCACTTGATTCACGACCTATCGTTAATTTGGATCGATGTGGTATTCGGGTCTCCAGACCTGGAAATCCGGTATACGAAAACCCGATCCCGGTCTCATCGAAATCCAAAGCGTATCTTTTAAGGCCAAGTTGTTTTAAAGTTAAAACAATTCAATTCAATTATCTTTATACACATAGAAGGATAATTCACAATAGATAATCAACATTATCAGATAATCCATATTATCATCACAATTCAACTAAACATCTATATCACACAGCATATATCTCATCAGAGATATCAATCAATGCAAAGCATTCAATATTATCATCCATTCTTAAGTAATGATTTATACCATTTCTAATTAATTTAAAATGAATTAAATTAATTACTTCATTCTATAAATCCTGCTTACTTAATCATTAATTAATTACAAATTAATTAATTATCCTTTAATTACCCTTTAATTCCATTCAGGTAATTTATCTTTAATTAATTACTTAAATTAATTATCCTTAACCACTTATAGTAATTAACCTTTAATTACTTCATTAATTAATTAACTATAATATAATTAAATTAATCAACTAAAATTAATTACATTAATCCTTAATTAATTACATTAATTAATCACTTCAATTATTAATTATTACTTAATTAATCAATCTTAGTTACATCATTAATTATATTAATTTAGGATCCTTACTTACAACTTAATTATTAATTACTCAATTAAATTAATTACATTAAGTAATTAATCTTTAATTAAACAACATTTATTAATCACCTTGATTAATCTTTAATCAGTAATTAACTACCCTTAATTACTTTCACTAACTAAATTAATTACTTCCTTAATTAATTATCTTTAATTAATCCCTTGATTAATTACAAAAAGTAATTAAACTCAAATTACTTCCATTCATAAATCATTTACCATTAATTACTTCCAGTAATTATCATTAATTACTTAACTAAGTAATTACAGTCCATTAATTAATCACATTAATTAATTAGTCTTAATTAATCTTATTTATTAATTAACTTTAATTAATCACATTAATTAATTAACTATTTAATTAACCCTTAATTACCTTTCATTAATTTCTTCCATAAGTAATTATCTTAAAATAATTAAACCAATTAATTACCTTAATTAGTTATTCCTAACCACTAGTTAATGATCTCATCATTAACTACCCATTGACTTCCCATTAATTAATTACCATAAGTAATTTTAATTAATCTCATCATTTATTTATTAAGTGATTAATCTTTTAATTAATCTTACTAATTAGTTACCCTTAATTAATCACAACTTAAATTAAATTTAAAGATAAATTCTTTATCTTTATTAAATTCTTAATTACATCATTAAATTTCCATTTGAAAATATTGTTGAAAACTTATTTTATAATTGAAAGATTTGAAAACATTTTATAAATCAATTATATAATTGAAATTATATAATTTTCTTTAACCCAAAACAATTTAAACATTAAATTTTAAAACTAAAAAAAACATTCATTTAAAAACATTTTCACTTTAAATTTACTTTAAAATTTAGTTAAACATTTTCTTTACTAACAATGCTTGATTTTCTTTTAAAATTTAAACCTGGTAACTAAAATTCTCTTCACAACTTAAAATTAGTTAATATTCAAAAATCCCGAGTCACCCAAACAAAAACCCCGAGCAGCACTCACAAAAACACCGAGCAGCCCACGAACATACTCAACTTCGAGAAAATCGCCTTCAAACCCGAGCCTGACCCGAGTATTTCCCTTCTTCCCCAAACTCCCCTAACAACCCCAGATATCACGTACACACGTGCACGTGCACGTTGAACTACTCAACTCCGACCATCTCTCCGATTATTGCCAAACTGCCCACGACCTCGACAATCAATACGTCCACCCATAACTGAATTCGATAGCAAATCGAATTCGAACCAAACGAGAAACGCCTGGAACCCACCCTGATCGATAAAAACTCACGCCGACGACGATCTCGTCCACCGAAACTCTTGTCCTTCCGACCATAGCAACGCCTCGACTTCCAGCTTCGTTCCCCACTCACGCGATCACCTCCGATTTTCCCAAGGCTGTGCAATCGCCTCGAGAATGATGACGACCCATTCAGGTCGTAGAACCCTAATTCGATGTCGTATGGTCATCACCACATTCGAGAACTCCTCCTTGTATTTTTTACCATGACCGACACCATCCAAACTTCCTCCAGCCTCGATCACGATGACCATCTCCCCTCCGGTCACCAGAAAATGCCAGAAAACCCAATCTCGTTCAACAACGAATTTCTCATTCCATACTATACTAAAAACCCTGAATTTATTTTTAAAAATCAAGTTTTTCGAAGTCAAACCAGATGACGTAAGTGCAACCTTTAATCATGACACTTGAATTTGTCATGCTTTTAAGTTTCCACTGTAAATTTTAAATTTCCAGATAATCTTAAACTAATTGTTCTTAGAAATATTTTTAAAACTCAAATCATATTAATTCAAACACTTTTTGTTTAAATACTAAGACCTATTAGAGAATGGGTGAGGAGATTTTCGATTTTTGAATTTGGTTAAACTCTGTGTACCTGGAACAGAGCCTTATGTTCTTGAATCTAGACATGCACATATCATTTACATTCAATTCTACTTAAAACATACATGCAAACCATAATACAACATTTCTATACAAATGCATCTATATAATCATAGATTAAAACTGCTACTCACTATAAAATGTTGAACAGAGGAACAACATATACACCTGCATATCTATTTCTACAGTCTCATCTATAAATATATGCATGCATTCATATCTAACCATATAACATTTGAACTAAATTACTACTACATTTATTACTGACAATAATTATAGAATCATGTTAAGAACTGTTTTTAAATAAAAATTTACTCACCAGTTTACAGAAGAACAGAGCCTCTATTTTGAAAAACCTTTGATAACTTTTGAACTTTAAAAACTGGAAAATGCTATGATCTTTTTAAAACTTGAAACTGAAATGCTTTAAATCCCAGAAGCTTTTCATGCTACTGAAACTTGTTGAGACTGCTTTGATTCCATTTTGGGTTTGCTTGCAATTTTGTCTCAGATTGAAAGAATGCCCAGGTTTTTGTTTTGATTTTGCAAATGATTTACAAGCTAATATCTTTGATAAATTTCTGTTTTGAGGAAGATGTTTATAGTTTTGACTCGAATTTCTGGTTTAGTGAATGTTGATTACCAGATTTTAGTTTACAGAAAAAAAGAGGAGAAAATATTTGAACTTGTAAAAATTTTTTAAACTGGATAACAAAAATCAGGTTTTCTCCTCTAAGACTAATTTATTTAATTTAAACTTTAGAGAAAAATGTATCTTGCCACTTGTTTTATTGCATGATACTTAAGGGACAAATGTATTATTCATAAGTTCCTTAATTGACAAGTGTTTATACTTGTTATTAAATATTTATTATTATTATAAATATTAAATGAAAGCTTTTATATATATATTGGTTTATAAATACTTATTTCTATATATATATTATTTTAAAGAAATACAACCAATTATATTTATAAATAAAAGTTTATACCAATATTTTAAAATCCAAAACAGTTTAAATATCTATCTTTGAATTTCAAAACTTTAAATTTAAATTCAAATCAAATTCTAAAATTCAATTTAAAATCAAGTTATATACATACATATATAACTACCCAAGTTCAATTTGAAATAATAATTCTATTTCTAAAAAAAATCTATTTGTAAAAACAATACATTGTTAATATTATTTGAAAATAACATATTTATCAATTTTAAATAATTATAATAGAAGTTATCCCTTAATATAAATTACTTATTTTACTTATCTTACCAAATGAATTAATGTTCCATTTGTAAAATTGTATTTTAAACTTATATATACATGATTCAAATCATATTTAGCAAGCTATATTCAAAAATAAAATAACACAAACCTTTTTGTTAATTAATTTCTATTTTAAACTTAAGCTAAAATAAATTTAAACAATTAACATTTATCTTGAGTATTTAAAAACCATATAATTTATTTATTTAATAACTTTTGAAAAGTTTTATATTAAATTTAATCAAAATTCCTAAATTACCAAAATATATTAGAATTTGAAAATTATGTTTTTATTTGTTAAATTCAATCCAAAGCTTTTCTATTTACAATATATACAATTACATATACATTATAAATAGAAAACAATTTAATTAGCTTTTAAAAGATAAATATTTACCAATCATATATTTATTAAAAGAAGTTTATTAAACCAATTTAAATCTTTATTAACAAAGATTATTAAATCAATTTGATTTTTAAATAGATTATCAAATTGATATTGCCCAAAATTTCCGGGATATCACATTCCTTCCCCCTTAAAATAATTTCGTCCCCGAAATTTAAAACAAAGGTAATTTAATAATCTATTTAAGATTTAATTTTAAAACACAATCATATATTTTCAACCATAGCAAACAATCATCCAAACAAACAATTCTAACTATTCAGACAAAATTCTGGATAGAATTTACTCGAGTTTCCCCAAGTATATATATATACCGGAATACTCGCTCTACAAACAATCTAAACTACGAAGCTACAGAGCTCCTACTCATCTAGATCTACAAAACTAAACAGGATATCAAACTACAGACGAGTCTGACTCAACTACCAAACTTCCCAAACTGCAGATTCTAAAACCAGAGATAGATCAAATACGTACTCTCTCAGAGATACGTAAAACACAATGAATTCCAGTTATCCAAACTGACAATTCAATTCAGAAGTCCAAATACTTATCCAAATCAGAACACAGACGAGATCCAAACACAACTCTACTTCACAACATCAGTAGATTCTAAACTTACTTCTCCCATCCAGAGATACACTCCAAACTACTTTCGCTGCTCAACTCTGATCTGAGGTAGAACACAAGCACAGACTGGACAACTCACTTTTAGAAATAAGGTTCACTGATCCATACATAAAACTCAGATATTCCAGCAAAACTTGAGCTGCTTCACCAATTCCATCTCTAGGAAACATCCTTCCACTAGACTGAACCACCGGTATCACTCCTGGAATCCAGTCGATAAGAAAACTCACCCTTCAGATGCGGACAAACTTCTGACTTCTCTGAAGACATCCAGAAAACTCTGACAACACAAGAGAACACTCAGCAATCACAAGTCACTTTTGCGATCAACCCAACCTATTTCCAAAGAAAAACTGTTCCTCTTTACACAATCCGAACAGCTCATACTTAACTATCCAATCCATCGAAGAAATGGATTTACTCTTACTACTTCTGAACTTCACCTTCAGAAAAACTGCTCATCCAGAAAACTTCCTGCCATCACAGAATACTCTGAGCTACACTGCTGACACTGATGCCAAGGACTTCCTATTCCAAAGATCTTCGAGAAACTCGAACTCCAAACCAAACAGAAACACCATGCTGAACTCAGCCACAACACCGAAGCATACACACTTCCTTAATCTTGTTCCAAAGAAAACATCTTCGGGAACATCCATCGTCACTGTATCTCATCATACAGCTACTATTACCTGAGGTATCAAGGTACCATCACTCGCTTCTGTTCAACCGACAGATCCAACCTTACTCATCCAAACTTCAAAGATAAACTCCGAACCTTTAAAAGGTTTCCTTCAGAGATCGATGAAATCCTTTACCATAGCAAAGCTTACTCAAGATGGCATTAGGTCTACAGTCTCGACAGATACACTTCCAACCTCAATACTTAGACTCCAACCATTGGTGGTCGTGTTACACACACCACTACCCTATCTACCTTTATATCCTATATTGGAAAACCCGAACAGGTAACCCAACAAATAGGTAGAAATATATATATATATATTTAAAATGGTACTTTTTATATAGAAATTATTTCTGGGTAAAATTATTTCATTTACCTCTTTAAAACTGTAACGACCCGTATTTTTCACGGATCGAAAAGTTCGTCAAATCTGGAATTTTTGCATTTTTAAGTCATTTCAGATTTTTGGGGAAATTTGTCTAAGTCCTAGGTCGTGGACGACCTAAGAGCTAAGTCGTGACCGAGTTAAGGACTTGCGAGTTAGTGTTAGGTCGTGGGTTAGTTGGAGCGACCTATAAAATTGTGCAACCTAGGATTTAGTTAAGTAATTAGGTCGGCAGGGCGAGTTAACGACCTAAAGACTGACCGACTTAAGGATATGGCGACTCAAGGGTAGGCAGACCTAGTGGTTCCGGGTTAGCGACTTAGTAATTAAGTTGTTAGGTCGGTTGGGACGACCTATAGAAGTTAGCAGTGTAGTTAGGTCGGCAACGACCTAAGTAGTAGTGAGCGACTTAAGGAGTTAAGTCGTAAGTCTGGGTAGAGTTAGGTCGCATCCCAGTTGTTCGCGACTTATGTTAGGTCGCGTGGAGGCTTAAGGAATTAGGTCGTAACCTGTTAAGTCGTAGGTCGCTGGGTTTCGTCTAAGTGTTAGGTCGTAACCTGTTAAGTCGTAGGTCGCTGGGTTTCGTCTAAGTGTTAGGTCGTAACCTGTTAAGTCGTAGGTCGCTGGGTTTCGTCTAAGTGTTAGGTCGAAGTATGTGTTAAGTCGTAGGTTGACTTAATAGTTAGGTCGTATGCGCAGAAGTGTTAGATCGTAGGAGTTGAGGCGCGCGTATCTGTTAGGTCGGAGTTGTTGGCTAAGGGTTAGGTCGGAGGCTCTGTTAAGTCGTGGGGGTTTTTAGGTCGTAGGTCGGCATATGTTAGGTCGGCAACGACTTAAGGAGATAGCCGAGTTACGACTCAGGCAGTTTTCAGCTATAAATAGGAGGGGTTGTTCTCACTTTTTGGGATCCGGATTTTGAAGCGACGAAGTGCTGCCATTTTGAGAGCTCGACTTCTACACTTCTTCACTTCTTTTCTCCACTCTAATCTAGTGCTTCCATCCATCCAAATCGAAGATCGAGATTGAAGATTCAAAAGCTTGGATTGAAGATCTTCATCTTTTCAAGAGAGATTTCTTCATTTGAAGCGGATTTGTGATAGATCTAGCTTCATCCTTCGCTGTCCAGATCTGAAGTGTGTTGATTTGAGGTTGTTTAGGTGATTTGGTGAGTGGTGATTATCTCTCACACGGATCCAAAGGAGTATATCGGATTGTTGGCTCGTTTTGGTGTTAAAATAGAGATTTCCATGCATTTTCTTCATCCTATGTGTAGATCCATATAGATCCATTGTTCATGATGATGTTGCATCCATTTTATCATATGTTAACCTATGCAAGTTCATTCATCAAGTTTGTAGAGATATAATACATGTTTTCATGCTTATTGGACTTTCAACTCTTTAATTACGAAAATGCCATTATTGTTATAATTGTCTACTTAGATCATTTTTGAATGCTTGATTGCTTGGATTGATGTTTGATTTGATTGATTGTTATGAACTAGATGATTGATGACTAGATTTAGATCGAAGGTGATTCAAAAGCTAAGGGAAAGGCTCTTGAATTGGAAAAGCTGCTCGTGGCATATGTAGCGGGATGATGAAGCTCTTATGCATAGATTTGATGATGTGAAGTTGAGATGAAGCTTTGCAAGGGTGTAATGAAGAGAGGCATCATATGATGAAGACTTGGTCTAATCCAGACGGGATCATTCCAAGCATGTTGATAACTCGGTGATATGATTCGAGTTGAAGATAATGAATGGATATGAGAATAGTCGTCGAGGAGGATGACTAGGAGGCTTGGATAGCATCGTTGTTGAAGGTTCTAGCATGCTCTAAGCAAGAGTACGTTTGGGCAGATTCGATAGTCCCAACGGCCAACTGTTGATGGTCGAGTACTCTGGGCAGATTCGATAGTCCTAGGCACGGGCTGCGACGACGTGCGGGAGTTATGTCTAGAACCGGGGTTTCCATTAGCCCTTGACGGACGGCTGAAAGAATGTGCCGGTCATTCAATTAACGGTGATATCGAAGCAATGATAACAGTGATAGCCAGAGTCATGGATGTGTGGTTGTATCGTCATTCGGACTCAAGAGCGGTATTTTCTGGGTGCTTATCTGATTTAGGCCTTGGTACTTGGAAAACATCGCCCTTGACTCGAGTGATAGTAGCTTTACTTTAAATTGTATGCTCTGCTATGTTTGCTTCTGCTTAGTGTGTGTCTGGGGGCTATCACTGTAGAATGAGGTTGGAGTGGGAGGGTTGTATTCCTATTCCTTTTCCTTTATGCTCTTTTGGTATGTTGTTAGTTAATTTACTGCTCACTAAGACTGTTGTCTGACTCAAGGCTTTTTGTTTTAAATTCTTATTGCCTTGGGCTGTTCGTCCATTTTGGGACGGGCAGACTAGGTAGCAGGTGACAGGTGCTGTTCTCTTCTCACGATGCTGATATCGAAGACGAGCTAGAGGGTTGCATATTATTTTCTTATATGTACTGGATATTCCGCTGTTTTGTATTCTCTGAGAGATTTGTAGTGAGGCTGGATGTATTGACTATGTGGATGCTTGTATTCAACTATTATGGAGTTTTATATGATGTCATTTTGTTCTGTAAAGCTTCACTATACATATGTTCTATTGTATTTTGTCCATGCGCTGTGAGTAATACGATAGATCCTTTTGTTTTAAATCTTACCTTGACAATCGTCTATGGTCGCCTGGCACACTTTACAGCGCACTATCTCTAGATTCGGTGCAGGGGTCATGGGCGGTCGTCACATTTGGTATCAGAGCATTGGTTAATCGGTTTTACCCAACGCTCGTTGTCATAACTACGTATGAGAGACGTAATTGTATTTTGATGGATGATTACTATATATAATATAGTAGCTTAGTAGAGTTTGAGTCCTTTATGCAGTTGTTTCTCTAGATGTTCTAATCATTCCTTTTTATAGATATTGAGAATGAGTCGAAGAGGGAGACCAGCTGCTAGGGGAGGTCGTGCTACTGAAGAGACTGCTGATTATGCAGCCATGTTCGAAGCTATGATGACTTCAATCATGAGAAGGATACCAGTTCCGGGGGCGGCAGTTGATGTTGGAGTTCAAGTCCAAACTTCGAAACCAGTGGATTTTGCTAAGCTGTGCAAGGATTATACTGCTCTTGGAGGGAAGGTTTTCTTGGGAACAGAATCTACCATTGAAGTCCAGAGGTGGATAGATGCTTGTAGAAGGATCTTTGGTGATTTGGGAATTGATGATGCAACTAAGAGGAAGTTGGCATCGAGGCAGCTTCAAGGGAGAGCTTCTGATTGGTGGAACTCTATTACCATCACTACTCCGGAAGAAGAGATTACTTGGGAGCAATTCCAAGTCAGATTTGAAGCTAAGTTCATTTCTACAGCTCAGAAGTCTGTTCTGTTCAAGAAGTTTGTAGAGCTCAAGCAGGGTGGAAGATCTGTTCTTGAGTATGTTTCTGAGTTCGAAGCTTTGTCCAAGTATGCTCGGTCATATATTGAATCTGCTTATCAGAAGAATGAGAAGTTTGTGACCGGCTTGGATAGTTATCTTGGGAGACAGTTGGTGGATCATTTGGACGATTCATTTGAGAAGCTTGTGGAGAAAGCTCTTAGGCATGAGAGTCTGTTTCCTAAGGAAGGACCTGTTGTTGCTGTTACCAAGGGAGAATCTAAACCACAGCAGGGTGGAAACCAGAAGAGGAAGCAGCAGCAGCAGAAAGGTAAGGATGGCCAGAAGAAGCCGAAAGGCGAGGTGACTTGCTACAATTGTCAACAGAAGGGCCATTTCTCTAAGGATTGTAAGAATCCGAAGGCACCGATGAAGTGTCACAACTGTGACAAGCCGGGGCATTTCAGGAAGAATTGTCCAGAACCAAGGAAGGACAGGCAGATTGTGCAAGCCTATGCTTTAGGAGCTGTTCCGTCGTCTTCGAAAGCTCCTACTGCTGAAGAGAAGGGAAAGAGTGTGGTTGTTCAAGGTACTCTTTTCCTATGTGGTGTTCCAGTTAGAGTTTTGTTTGATACTGGAGCTTCGCATTCGTTTGTTTGTAATGAACTAGTAGGCCGGTTAAATTTGAAGCCGGATATTGTTGATAGGCCACTGGTTGTGACTAATCCAGTTGGGGGTTCGTCTTGTTTGTGTATGTTATGCCGTGGTCTAGTTGTATCGAGTCATGGTTGCTCTTTTGTTTGTGATTGCTTTGTTCTGAACTTTGCGGGGTTCGGAATTATCTTGGGTATGGACTGGCTTAGGAAGTATGCGGCTAAGGTTGATTGTGAGAGGCTGGAGGTGACAGTCGAGAATGTGGAGGGGCGAAAGATTGTGATACGATGTAAGCATGAAGAAGGCGTCTTCATGAGCTTCATGTATTCGCTAGTTGTTCCACGGGATGGACTGTCTTTAGTGCCGATCGCAAATAGATTCGAGGATGTCTTTGACGAAGTCAAAGGGTTGCCGCCGCATAGAGAAATCGAGTTTCGTATAGATCTAGTTGAAGGAGCCAGACCTGTTGTGATGCCTCTTAGGCGGATGGCGCCTAGGGAACAGCAGGAGTTGAGGGTGCAAGTTGATGACCTTTTACAGAAAGGATTCATTCGGCGTAGTGTGTCCGAGTGGGGTGCACCAGTTGTGTTTGCAACCAAGGCAGATGGATCATTGAGATTGTGTGTCGATTATCGTGAGCTGAACAAGGTGACTAAGAAGAACAAGTATCCATTGCCAAGGATAGACGACTTGTTTGATCAGCTTCACGAAGCTAAGGTGTTTTCTCAGATGGATTTGGCAACGGGATTTCACCAGTTGAGAGTGGCTAAGGATAGTATGCCGAAGACTGCTTTTAGGACACCATCCGGTTTCTTTGAGTGGCTGGTAATGCCGTTTGGATTGACTAACGCGCCAGCATATTTTGTGGATCTTATGAATAGAGTGTTCAGAGATCAGTTGAACAAGTTCGTACTTGTGTTCGTGGATGATATTCTGATTTATTCCAGAACGGAAGAAGAGCACAAGACGCACTTGCGTATCGTTTTGGAGATCTTGCGAAAACATCAGCTGAAGGCTAAGTTTTCGAAGTGTCACTTCTGGAAGAGTGAAGTGAGGTTCTTAGGCCACGTGATTTCTGGAAGTGGAATAGCGGTTGATCCCGCTAAGGTGGCAGCAATCCAGGATTGGGTTAGACCTAAGAATGCATTAGATGTGAGAAGTTTTCTTGGATTAGCAGGATATTATCGACGGTTTATCAAAGACTTCTCCAAGATAGCTGCACCATTAACAGGATTGACGAAGAAGAACCAAGTGTTCAGTTGGGATGCTAAGTGTGAGCAAGCTTTCGGAATCCTGAAAGAGAGACTGACGAGTGCTCCTGTTTTGACTATTCCAAGTGGGAATGATGAGATGGTGGTTTACACCGATGCATGTGGTACTGGACTTGGAGCAGTGCTGATGCAGAAGGATAAAGTTGTTGCGTATGCCAGTCGACAACTGAAGCCGCATGAAAGGAATTACCCAACTCATGATTTGGAATTAGCGGCGATTGTATTTGCTCTGAAGATGTGGAGACATTATCTGTTGGGAGTTCGATTCGAGTTGTTTACGGATCATAAGTCGTTAAAGTATCTTTTCTCCCAGAAGGATTTGAATCTTCGGCAGCAACGTTGGTTAGAGTTTTTGGCATCGTATGATTTTGGTATAGCTTATACTCCGGGAAAAGGTAACGCAGTGGCAGATGCGTTAAGTCGAAGACATGCAGGATTGGGAGCCATGTTTTCAGAATGGAAGAGTCTCGAGTATTTAGCTGGATTTGACTTCAGGCCTAGATGTGAATTGGAACCTGAGATGTTGGAAAACTTATCGATAAGACCCACTCTTGTGGAAAGGATTGGTGAGAGCCAAAAGCGAGATGATAAGCTTGTCAAGATTATCCGTGAGTTGGAATCTGGATTGGATCCAGAAAAGGATAAAGGATTCGAGGTCGATCAAGAGGGTTGGCTTCGGAAGCAAGGACGACTAGTTGTTCCCGATATAGATGAATTGAGGAGTGAAGTTCTGAAGGAAAGTCATCACTCGAAGTTGACAATTCATCCAGGTGGAAATAAGATGTATCGGGATATGAAGAGAACCTACTATTGGGAAGGTATGAAGAAGGATGTTGGAAATTTTATTTCCAAGTGTATGAACTGCCAGTTGGTTAAAGCTGAACAGAAGAAGCCAAGTGGATTGCTTCAGCCATTAGAAGTTCCTACATGGAAGTGGGAACAAGTGTCGATGGATTTCATCGATGGATTGCCTAGAACCAGAACGGGAAATGAAGGGATTTGGGTCATTGTGGATCGTCTGACTAAGAGTGCACGATTCATTCCTGTTCGATCGACTAGGACTGCATCAAAGTTGGCTGAGTTGTATATTAAGTGGATAGTTCGATTCCATGGTATTCCGAAGAGCATAGTGAGCGATCGAGACCCATTGTTCACTAGTGGATTTTGGAAGAGCTTCCAGGAAGTTTTGGGAACCGAGTTGTGTTTGAGTACAGCTTATCATCCCCAAACAGATGGTCAGACCGAGAGAGTCAACCGAGTTTTGGAAGATCTTCTCAGAGCATGTGTTTTGGACTTCGGAGGATCATGGGAAGATCACCTTCATTTGGTGGAGTTTGCGTACAACAACAGTTACCAGTCAAGCATTAGTATGGCACCGTATGAGGCGTTGTATGGAAGACCGTGTAACTCTCCGACATGTTGGTTGGAAACTGGAGAAAAGCTGATACTTGGGCCAGAGATGATTCGTCAGACCTCAGATTGCATAGAGATCATTCGGCAACGAATGAAGGCAGCCCAAGACCGTCAGAAGAGTTATGCCGATAAGCGTCGAAAGGATTTGGAATTCGACGTAGGGGATATGGTTTTTGTGAAGATTTCTCCACTGAAGAATGTTATTAGATTCGGGAAGAAAGGAAAATTGACTCCGAGATTTGTTGGACCATTCCCGATCATCGAGCGAATTGGAAAGCTCGCTTATAGATTGGAGTTACCGGAGAAGATGTCGGGTGTGCACAATGTTTTTCACGTATCGTATCTACGGAAGTATGTGCATGACTCGAATGCAGTGGTTTCTGCTGATAGCTATGAAGACTTTGAAGTTGATCCAGTTGATAGAAGACCTCGTAAGCCACTTCGTGTTGTGGAAACCGACACGAAACAGCTTAGGAGGAAGGTAGTTAAGTTGCTCAAGATACAATGGAGTGATGATGATAACGACTGTACGTGGGAGGTGGAAGAGAGGATGAAAGCAGCTCATCCTGAACTCTTCAAGGTATGGCCCTAAGGTGTCGTGTCATCTCACGATATTGTAACTTGTTCTAATTTTAGAATTCTGTACGCTAAGTTAGAATTGGATGCATGGTTTGTTGATTGCTATGGATGGTAGGCGTACAGAATAGTCTTTGATTGCTTTGTTTGCTTGGAATTTCGGGGGCGAAATTCCTAAGGGGGAGAGAATGTAACGACCCGTATTTTTCACGGATCGAAAAGTTCGTCAAATCTGGAATTTTTGCATTTTTAAGTCATTTCAGATTTTTGGGGAAATTTGTCTAAGTCCTAGGTCGTGGACGACCTAAGAGCTAAGTCGTGACCGAGTTAAGGACTTGCGAGTTAGTGTTAGGTCGTGGGTTAGTTGGAGCGACCTATAAAATTGTGCAACCTAGGATTTAGTTAAGTAATTAGGTCGGCAGGGCGAGTTAACGACCTAAAGACTGACCGACTTAAGGATATGGCGACTCAAGGGTAGGCAGACCTAGTGGTTCCGGGTTAGCGACTTAGTAATTAAGTTGTTAGGTCGGTTGGGACGACCTATAGAAGTTAGCAGTGTAGTTAGGTCGGCAACGACCTAAGTAGTAGTGAGCGACTTAAGGAGTTAAGTCGTAAGTCTGGGTAGAGTTAGGTCGCATCCCAGTTGTTCGCGACTTATGTTAGGTCGCGTGGAGGCTTAAGGAATTAGGTCGTAACCTGTTAAGTCGTAGGTCGCTGGGTTTCGTCTAAGTGTTAGGTCGTAACCTGTTAAGTCGTAGGTCGCTGGGTTTCGTCTAAGTGTTAGGTCGTAACCTGTTAAGTCGTAGGTCGCTGGGTTTCGTCTAAGTGTTAGGTCGAAGTATGTGTTAAGTCGTAGGTTGACTTAATAGTTAGGTCGTATGCGCAGAAGTGTTAGATCGTAGGAGTTGAGGCGCGCGTATCTGTTAGGTCGGAGTTGTTGGCTAAGGGTTAGGTCGGAGGCTCTGTTAAGTCGTGGGGGTTTTTAGGTCGTAGGTCGGCATATGTTAGGTCGGCAACGACTTAAGGAGATAGCCGAGTTACGACTCAGGCAGTTTTCAGCTATAAATAGGAGGGGTTGTTCTCACTTTTTGGGATCCGGATTTTGAAGCGACGAAGTGCTGCCATTTTGAGAGCTCGACTTCTACACTTCTTCACTTCTTTTCTCCACTCTAATCTAGTGCTTCCATCCATCCAAATCGAAGATCGAGATTGAAGATTCAAAAGCTTGGATTGAAGATCTTCATCTTTTCAAGAGAGATTTCTTCATTTGAAGCGGATTTGTGATAGATCTAGCTTCATCCTTCGCTGTCCAGATCTGAAGTGTGTTGATTTGAGGTTGTTTAGGTGATTTGGTGAGTGGTGATTATCTCTCACACGGATCCAAAGGAGTATATCGGATTGTTGGCTCGTTTTGGTGTTAAAATAGAGATTTCCATGCATTTTCTTCATCCTATGTGTAGATCCATATAGATCCATTGTTCATGATGATGTTGCATCCATTTTATCATATGTTAACCTATGCAAGTTCATTCATCAAGTTTGTAGAGATATAATACATGTTTTCATGCTTATTGGACTTTCAACTCTTTAATTACGAAAATGCCATTATTGTTATAATTGTCTACTTAGATCATTTTTGAATGCTTGATTGCTTGGATTGATGTTTGATTTGATTGATTGTTATGAACTAGATGATTGATGACTAGATTTAGATCGAAGGTGATTCAAAAGCTAAGGGAAAGGCTCTTGAATTGGAAAAGCTGCTCGTGGCATATGTAGCGGGATGATGAAGCTCTTATGCATAGATTTGATGATGTGAAGTTGAGATGAAGCTTTGCAAGGGTGTAATGAAGAGAGGCATCATATGATGAAGACTTGGTCTAATCCAGACGGGATCATTCCAAGCATGTTGATAACTCGGTGATATGATTCGAGTTGAAGATAATGAATGGATATGAGAATAGTCGTCGAGGAGGATGACTAGGAGGCTTGGATAGCATCGTTGTTGAAGGTTCTAGCATGCTCTAAGCAAGAGTACGTTTGGGCAGATTCGATAGTCCCAACGGCCAACTGTTGATGGTCGAGTACTCTGGGCAGATTCGATAGTCCTAGGCACGGGCTGCGACGACGTGCGGGAGTTATGTCTAGAACCGGGGTTTCCATTAGCCCTTGACGGACGGCTGAAAGAATGTGCCGGTCATTCAATTAACGGTGATATCGAAGCAATGATAACAGTGATAGCCAGAGTCATGGATGTGTGGTTGTATCGTCATTCGGACTCAAGAGCGGTATTTTCTGGGTGCTTATCTGATTTAGGCCTTGGTACTTGGAAAACATCGCCCTTGACTCGAGTGATAGTAGCTTTACTTTAAATTGTATGCTCTGCTATGTTTGCTTCTGCTTAGTGTGTGTCTGGGGGCTATCACTGTAGAATGAGGTTGGAGTGGGAGGGTTGTATTCCTATTCCTTTTCCTTTATGCTCTTTTGGTATGTTGTTAGTTAATTTACTGCTCACTAAGACTGTTGTCTGACTCAAGGCTTTTTGTTTTAAATTCTTATTGCCTTGGGCTGTTCGTCCATTTTGGGACGGGCAGACTAGGTAGCAGGTGACAGGTGCTGTTCTCTTCTCACGATGCTGATATCGAAGACGAGCTAGAGGGTTGCATATTATTTTCTTATATGTACTGGATATTCCGCTGTTTTGTATTCTCTGAGAGATTTGTAGTGAGGCTGGATGTATTGACTATGTGGATGCTTGTATTCAACTATTATGGAGTTTTATATGATGTCATTTTGTTCTGTAAAGCTTCACTATACATATGTTCTATTGTATTTTGTCCATGCGCTGTGAGTAATACGATAGATCCTTTTGTTTTAAATCTTACCTTGACAATCGTCTATGGTCGCCTGGCACACTTTACAGCGCACTATCTCTAGATTCGGTGCAGGGGTCATGGGCGGTCGTCACAAAAACAATATTGTGTCCGTTGGCCTGGTTCAAGTGTTTAGAGATCCCTATCAATAACGTTAGCTACTCGTATTGACCAGAATCCATATACCACTCAACCGATCAATTAACACAATATAAAATCATTTTTATATAACTAACAATTACGCGCTCTCAAGATAGACACCACTTCAGAGCCTAGGTATTCACTCTACCTACTGCTCTGATATTCACTTAACCAAAAGCTTAGGCATTCGCTCAACCTATGCTCTGATACCACGTGTGACGACCCGCCACTCATTCCACAGAATGACGCATCGTTAATAAGAAAGAAAGGGATAGAAAAGAGAAAAGAAGAGAAAGAAAGAACTAAACAATATCAGAATCTCACAGCGGAACGAAACAAATATAATATATCACATAACTATTACATAGTCTTTACATAATCAGAGTTACACAACTTATACAACACAAAATAGACAGTTATAAATTCTGTCTATTATACAACTCAAGATACAATTCAGACAATAAGACTCAGAGAAACCAACACAGCGGAGAACTATCTATCTACGAATGCTGAAGCCTCCTGCTCCATATCTCCTCCATAGATTCGTCAAAGCTAACCTGAATCCCTTGGCTACTCGTAAAAATTTGAGTACCCAAGAGTTTAATAAAACAGAAAATAAACACTTGGGTCAGACATGGGTCTGGTGTGAGTAAACGGGTTAAAATTGTTTAACTTCAAAACCTTTTGAAAGAAAAAGTATCACGTAAGACTTCCCACAAATAAACATGGGTAAGTTTTTACCTTACGCTAACCAAAACATTTGATAGGAAATTCGATTGTATTATAATAGGGTCTAGGGTTTTCAAGTAAAATACAGAAATAGCTGAAATGCTTACATCTCACATTCCAACATAGTTGGGCACAACTAATACGTACGGCACTTATTGGATTTTGGATTCCATACAATGGCAGGGCTACCGGGGTACCGCCCGTCACAGTACGTGGCCTAGATCACCGTACCGAGGATCACTCCCAATCCCCTGCAACACAAGGTCGGAACATCCCTTACTGGATAATTCCCGCACAAGATACCTCACGGTTGGGATCAGCAACCGCACCACTAAGTCGAAAATAGAAAGGGACATCTAGACAGAGGTAACCTTGTCCTACTTGGGTGCTACCCACTAACATTGCTGCACCTCCCCTGTTTTAGCCATTCCCGGTTTGTGAGGCTTGAGGTCACGATTACCTTAGAAAAGAACACATCACTTAGAATGCCCATCGTCCACCTGACGATGTTCTGAAAGCATTCAATCCATACAAGTTCGTTCCGTGTTCGAACGAAACCGAAGGCATTCTCTCGTTACACTCGTTTTGGAATCACCCTCAGAGTTAACGACAATAACCCTTGCACTCTGAATCTTCATCTTCACTTGATTCACGACCTATCGTTAATTTGGATCGATGTGGTATTCGGGTCTCCAGACCTGGAAATCCGGTATACGGAAACCCGATCCCGGTCTCATCGAAATCCAAAGCGTATCTTTTAAGGCCAAGTTGTTTTAAAGTTAAAACAATTCAATTCAATTATCTTTATACACATAGAAGGATAATTCACAATAGATAATCAACATTATCAGATAATCCATATTATCATCACAATTCAACTAAACATCTATATCACACAGCATATATCTCATCAGAGATATCAATCAATGCAAAGCATTCAATATTATCATCCATTCTTAAGTAATGATTTATACCATTTCTAATTAATTTAAAATGAATTAAATTAATTACTTCATTCTATAAATCCTGCTTACTTAATCATTAATTAATTACAAATTAATTAATTATCCTTTAATTACCCTTTAATTCCATTCAGGTAATTTATCTTTAATTAATTACTTAAATTAATTATCCTTAACCACTTATAGTAATTAACCTTTAATTACTTCATTAATTAATTAACTATAATATAATTAAATTAATCAACTAAAATTAATTACATTAATCCTTAATTAATTACATTAATTAATCACTTCAATTATTAATTATTACTTAATTAATCAATCTTAGTTACATCATTAATTATATTAATTTATGATCCTTACTTACAACTTAATTATTAATTACTCAATTAAATTAATTACATTAAGTAATTAATCTTTAATTAAACAACATTTATTAATCACCTTGATTAATCTTTAATCAGTAATTAACTACCCTTAATTACTTTCACTAACTAAATTAATTACTTCCTTAATTAATTATCTTTAATTAATCCCTTGATTAATTACAAAAAGTAATTAAACTCAAATTACTTCCATTCATAAATCATTTACCATTAATTACTTCCAGTAATTATCATTAATTACTTAACTAAGTAATTACAGTCCATTAATTAATCACATTAATTAATTAGTCTTAATTAATCTTATTTATTAATTAACTTTAATTAATCACATTAATTAATTAACTATTTAATTAACCCTTAATTACCTTTCATTAATTTCTTCCATAAGTAATTATCTTAAAATAATTAAACCAATTAATTACCTTAATTAGTTATTCCTAACCACTAGTTAATGATCTCATCATATGTAACGACCCGACTTTCTATGCCCAGAAAGTCGCATCATTATGAAGAAAGAAAGGAGTAGAAAATAGAAAAGAAGAGAAGAAAGAAAGAAACAACAACAACGATCTCACAGCGGAACGAATAAATTATATTAATAACATAAACTATTACATAGTATACAACAATTTACAGAGTTACACAACATATACATCACTTACTAGACAGTTATAAACATCTGTCTAGACATTACAACTCAATACAAGACAAGACACTATCACAGATATCAACACAGCGGAATACTATATCTACGAACGCCGAAGCCTCCTGCTCCATTGCTCCTCCAGAATATTCGTCAAAGCTAAACCTGAATCCCTTGGCTACTCGTAAAAATTTGAGTACCCAAGAGTTTATAAAACAGAAATAAACACTTGGGTCAGACATGGGTCTGGTGTGAGTAACAAGTTAAACTTGCTTAACTTCAAAACCTTTAGAAAGAAAAGGTATCACGTAAGACTCCCCACAAATAAACATGGGTAAGTTTTTACCTTACGCTAACCAAAACATTTGATAGGAAATCTGATTTTATTATAATAGGGTCTAGGGTTTTCAAGTAAAATATAGAAATAGCTGAAATGCTTACATCTCACATTCCAACATAGTTGGGCACATCTAATACGTACGGCACTTATTGGAGTTTGGATTCCATATAATGGCAGGGCTACTGGGGTACCGCCCGTCACAGTACGTGGCCTAGATCACCGTACCGAGGAGTACGCCCGCTCCCCTGCAACACAAAGCCGGAACCATCCCTTACTGGATAATCCCGAACAAGATAACCCCGTAGTTGGCGCGACCAACCACACACTAAGCCGAATAAAAAGAAAAGGGACCTCTAGACAGGGATCTATCTTGCTCTCAGTGGGTGCTACCCACGAAGCCTTGCTGCACCTCCCCTGTTTTAGCCATTCCCGGTTGATGAGGCTTGAGGTTACGATTACCTCTAATCAGAACATATCACTTAGAATGCTCATCGTCCGCCTGACGATGTGCTGAAAGCATTCAATCCATACAAGTTCGTTCCGGGTTCGAACGAAACCGAAGGCATTATCTCGTTACACTCGTTTTGGAATCACCCTCAGAGTTAACGACAATAACCCTTGCACTCTGAATCTTCATCTTCACTTGATTCACGACCTATCGTTAATTTGGATCGATGTGGTATTCGGGTCTCCAGACCTGGAAATCCGGTATACGGAAACCCGATCCCGGTCTCATCGAAATCCAAAACGTATCTTTTAAGGCCAAGTTATTTTTAAAGTTAAACCAATTCAATTATATTATCTATTTACATACAGATAGATAATTCACAGATTCACAATAGATAATCAACATTATCATTAAAAGCAGATAATCCATATCATCAGCATTATGCAACCAAAGCATCCAAATCATACAGTATCAATTATCTCATCTTTGAGATCTCAAACCATTCAAGGTAAATCAATATCATTCAATATCCTTAAGCAATGATTTATTAATCACCATATATAGTTAATTTAAAATGAATTAAATTAAATACTTCATCTCTAATTAATTTAAAATAAATTAAATTAATTACTTTCATCATTAACAATCTTGCTTAAGTCACTATTAATTAATTATCAATTAATTAATCAACTCTTATCCAATTATTCATTTTAATTAATCATCCTTGATTAATTACATTTAATTACATTCAAGTAATTAGCACTTAAATTAATTTCACAAATTAATTATTCTTAACCACTTATAGTAATTAACCTTTAATTACTACATTTATTAATTAATTATAATTAATTTCATTACTCCTTAATTAATTACATTAATTAATCACTTCATTTATTAATTATTTCTTAATTGATCAATTCTTAATTACATCATTAATTATATTAATTAATGATCCTTAATTACATTTCATCATTAATTACTTTATTTAAATTAATTACATTAAGTAATTAATCTTAATTAAACCACAATTATTAATCACTATTGATTAATCACATTCAGTAATTAACTACCCTTAATTACTTCTTAAAATAAATTAATTATTCCTTAATTAATTTCTTAATTAATCCCTTGATTAATTCCATTAAGTAATTAACTACCCTTAATTACTCCATTAATTACATCAGTAATTATCTATTAATTACTTTCCTAAGTAATTATACCTCATTAAATTACATTAAGTAATTATACAAATCTTAAATTAATTAAACTTAATTAATTAACTTAACTAATCAAAATAAACTCAATTAATTACAATGGGTAATTAATTTATTAATTACTTCCATTAAGTAATTTAATTAAACAATTTCACAAATGATTAACCTTAATTAATTAATCTATTTAATTACTAAAATTAATCACATTAATTAATTATTTAATAATCCTTAATTAATGATCTACGTTAACCATTAACTATTCTTTAATTATCTTTCTTAAATAATTAAACATTAATTTACCATTATTAATTACAACTTAATTCATTCTAATTATCAATAAATTAATCTCTAATTACTTAATTAATTAAGTACTTAACAATAACTTAATTAAACCTTAATTACTTTAATAATTTTATTCCTAACCATTAATTTATAATCTTAACTTATAAAATTAATGATCCTTAATTCAAATTAATTAAGCTTTAAATTAATTTAATTAATCCTTCATTAATCAATTTTAAACCCTTAATTACTAATTTATTAACCCAAGTCATAAATTAATTAAATTGATTAATTAACTTTTAATTACCTTAATAATTTATTTTATCCTAAATTATTAAATCTCAATTATCTTTAAGATAACATTTTATTCTTATTAATGATTAAAATATCATTAATAAAGTATTTAAAATAATTTACCTTTAAATTTACTTGTAAATTTCATTTTAAAATTTAAGATTTAAAATGAAGACAAATTTAACTTTAACAAAGTTTTATAAACCATTCTTTTAAATCACATGTTAAAGAAATATTTACTTAATTAAAAGAAATCTAAAACCAAATTCAATTTAAATTCAAATCAATTTAAAATATACTTTAACATTCAAATATTTTTAAATTTAAAAACTTCTTTTCATTTCAAAATTTAAATGCATATTAACTTTGATTCCAGATAAACCTTTCGATTTAGAAACCTATTTACAATTTAAACTTCATTTTTAAAATTCAAACTTCTTAACCCCTTTTAAAATAGTTAAATCAATTCAAATTTTAAAAACATTATCTTGTTTGAAAACTGAGATTTTAAACTTATACTCCAGATTTAAAAACTAGATTTAAAACTTATTTTGAACTTTACTTTTATATTTAAACTCAGCTTTTAAATTTATTTTAAAATTTAAAAACTGGAAACAGGTCTCTGGTAAAACCTGTACAATATTTAACTCGAGACTCCCCTTCAAAACCATGAGAGCTACTTCGAGTCTCCACCCAGAATTCACGAGTACCGCTTCGAGTTGCCCTTCTTCCCCAAAACACACAGCCAACCCAGACGTACGTACACGCGTGCAAGTGTACGATCAAACTACGCCACTCCGACCATCAACGTTGATCTCTCCATATCGGCGATCACACTCACGTCCAAAATCGATCAACAAAAGAACCAATACGAACTTGAAAACGAAATCGAACCTTCAACCCAACCTGGAACACTGAATCCCTCTCGAACCCAAACCTGTCAACAGCTCGCCTCTGCTCCTCCGACCACCAGAGAGCCACCACCACCGGCCACGCCTTCGCCTACCATCCCTCTATGCATTCCCAAACACCCGTTGAACTCGATGCTTCGTGGCATTCGAACAGACCCAAAACTCCACTCAGCCAAAACTAGGTTTCTAAACAAAAACCCACAGCTGCTATTCCCCTGATGAAATGTATCACCATCAAGTATTTTTCCCATCAACTACATTCATTCCTCCATTATTACCCAAAGTGCCGATCTCTCCTAACACTTGGATCACCAGAATTTGCTTAAAATCCATTTTCAGTTCAATATCCAACCGCAACCTTAACTTATTCCTAAAAATCCTAATTCTTGATTTAAAAATCAAGCTTTAGTTAATGCTTTTGATTTATGAAACTGAATTACAAAATTAACATGTTTGGATTTTGATAAAAATTATCATGCACTGATTGTTTTTAAATTCCAGAGATAACATATTTTATTTTGACTATCTTAAATTCTTAAAAATTACACCAGGTTAAATCAAACAATATTTGTTTGATAATCAAGTCCTGACAAGAATTAGATCATGGGGTAAGGATTTTAAATAAAAATTTAACTTGAGAAAAATAAGACAGGACAGAGCAAATTTTTAAACAGGATGCACACAGATAACATTCACATCAAACATCCACTTATATATACATGCAATACACATTTATATTCATTCAACCAATTATATTTTAAATTTTATAGTTACTCACCTGTTCAAAGATGAACAGAGCCTATTTTATTTTGAAAAGCTTTTGAAACTGGGAAACTTGCATGCTCCTTTGAATTTGATTTTTAACTTGAGTTGTTGAAGCTTAAATTGCTTTAATCTACATGCATGCTTGTTTCCATGTTGAAGAATGAATGCAGACAGTTTGAACTGATTCCAGATTGAAAAGAATGCAGACTGGCTGCTTTGAGATGATTCCAGGATTGCTTCCAGACTAAAGAAAATGCAGTCTGAACTTTGTTTTGATTTTAAACTTGAAAATCTAATCTTGAAATCAAGGATGATGATGCTTTGAAAATCTCAGATTAAAAGAAAAATGCATGCAGGCTTTGAATTTGAAACCTGATTCTGGTTTGAGGAATTTGATTACAAATCTTTGATTTGTATAAGTTTTGATTTAGAAGATGAATGATAGGTTGTTGAATCTGGTTTTTGTGAGGAGTTCTAGATTACTGATTGTAGATTAGAGAATTATTTTGAAAAGTGGTACTGATTTTGTTTCAGATTTGAATTAGAGGAAAATTTTGATTTTATAAAATAAAAGAAAATGAAATTAATTAAGACACTTGTCACAAAGATTGGTTACTTAAATTACACATGTTAACATGAAGCTTAATATGATGACATTTGTATTTTTGCTTATTTTTATTTATTTTAAAAGTAAATTAAACCTTTTTCTTTCTTTATTTAAATGTTTATCTATATATATTTCTTTTTAAAGAGAAATAAAAACTAGTTATACTTTATAAATATAAGTTTATACAAATATGATAATATCCAAACAATTTAAATATTTATTCTTTTGAATTTCAAAACTTAAATTAAATTCAAATCAAATTAAATCCTAGATTCAATTTTAAAAGTTATGTTATACGTATATACAACTACTTATCAATTTAAAAATAACAATTCCATATTCTTTAAAATCCATTCATATTTATAAAAATAATACATTATACTTATTATCTGGAAATAACATATTTGATACTTATTTAATTAGATTATTAAATTAAATTCAAATTTTATTATCAAAGATCATCAATATCAATTTAATTATTTAACAGATTATTCAATTGATATTGCTCAAATTTCTGGGATATTACATTCCTCCCCCCTTAAAATAATTTCGTCCCCGAAATTTAAACAAAGGTAATTTAATAATCTTATTAAAGATTTTAATTTAAAACACAAGCATATATTATCAATCATATGCTAGCAACCATAACAACCAATCATCCAATCAAACAATTCTAATCATCTAGACAAAAATTCTGGATAGAATTCCTCGAGTTTCCCCAAGTATATATATATACCGGGATACTCGCTCTACAAACAATCTAAACAATCAATACTACTAAGCTATAGATCTCTTACTCATCTAGATCTACAGAACTAAACAGAATATCAGACTACAGACGAGTCTGACTCAACAACCAAATACTCCAGAACTGCTGGTTTTAAAACCAGAGATAGATCAAACACGTACTCCCTCAGAGATACGTAAAATACATTGAATTCTAGTTATCCAAACTGTCAAGACCCAAAAATCGACCTTCGAAAATCGGCACCCGTACTTCACTCGTACTCAAAATGCCGTAGATTCAAATGCCGAATCTGGTTCTCGGGAGCTTATAACACCATTAAGTATAACAACACAGCGGAAGAAAAAGAATAATACAGATATACAACATCTGATACAATATCCAGATACAATGATGATACCATGAATATCTATATACATCAGAGATATGATACAACAAATAGCAGCGGAATAGAAAACGATAACATCAGCAGCGGAATAGAATGTCTCCAATAGAATGCTCCAAGATAAGCAACGTCAGTCCATGAACTCCAAGAACTGAACTAGCTCCAGATAATCTACTAAACCTGAATATCTGAGAACCCCAACTCTAGACTGCTCGTGTAGGAAATTATGAGCACCCAGAGTTTAGGAAAAGAACAATAAACTCCGGATCAGTCATGGGACTGGTGTGAGCAACAAAAACAGTTTATCTTTTTAAAAACAACTAGCAGAGAATTTTAAAGTCAATTCGCAATGCTTTTAGAAAATGAAACTACCATAAGACCTCTCGCCACACACACAATGCAAACGCAGAATTGGAGGAGATTTCTTCTTATGATAGTCAAAGATGCTTACTACGCAAAATCAAATCATTTTTGATATTATTATTAGTGCATAGTGTAGAAAACATTTCGAAAGTAGAATATAAATCTTAGCCAACATACGACCAGTATCGTATGCCTACTATAGCTACCATCTAAACAGTGGTGACCACCGTACGTAAATGGCAGGTTCTACAACTAATACCGTACAAAGTTCGTATTGAAAGATGGATTTCCAACAAATGGTCAGGCTAAGGAACTTCCTATCCACGATGGGTACGTCCCTGGAATAGACGACCCGAGAACCTAACCGAATCTCTGCCAACACAAGGCCGGGTTACCTCTGCAAAAATAGGTAACTACTGACACGCGTATGCCATTCCCCGATCGTCACCGATCTTCCCGAGGATCCCCGATTTCCAACAAACCACAAAGTAATAAATTTGCAGCAACCACAGAGGTTAAGTATCTGGGCTCCATACCATGATACCACCTTTATCCAGAAGGAATGACATACACTAAGGGGCGCTACTCCCTAGAACCTTGCTGCATCCTTCCTGTTTTGACCATTTCCGGGGTGTGAGGTTCGACGAAGTCTCGTCCACAAAGCTACGCTTTGTCACAAAGCCATGCTTCGGGTCAAACAGATGATCAACCTATGATCACAAAGATATAAGATCAAACAAATGATCCTATCACAAATGATCAAACACTGATCATCACACAGCAACACTCAGCATGCCACATTACCAAATTGGGATATATCGCTGATAAATTTCAACTACATAACCTCTGAGCTCGTACGTCTCAGAGAAGGGTGTTAAGCTAAGAGAATAAATTCTCCGCCACCAACAGATATGTATTTGAAAGAAATCGGCTTTATATCTCAAAGTGTAATGTTAGACATGTATCCATATAAGTCTGTTCCGGGTTCGAACAGAACCGAAGGCACTTCTCACGAAGCCCTTGCAATTCCGGATAACTTTCAATCACGTCCGGACTTCCCGTCACAAAAAGAGTGATATAAATCTCTATACCGGCGCGACTCAGTGCAGAGACATTCGACAGGTTGTCCTTTCATTTTCAAAAAATATCCGGTCTTCAACACCGGTCTTCAAATGCTATCCATATACGACGTATCACTATTCGGAATGAGTTATACGACCCAAAGGTCCTTTCCCGGCTAACCCGAATAGTGAGCGAAATATTTAAAAACATATGGATATTGGGATTTCAATTAAGTCACAACTTAAACCCAAATTTTCTTTACAAATGGTTTAACAAATTACCATTTTAATCTTTTTAAACAAAAAGATTCATTTTAACAACCTTCAATGGTTTAAAACAATTTCCACACTTTAATCTTTTGAAACAAAAGATTCATTCATAGATTTTCCAAATCAATTTCCATTTCAGTTCAACTCATTAAATCTTTAAATCAAAGATTTAACTAATAGCTTTCAAAACAATTCCATTTCAAATGGTTTAAACAAAACATCAATTTAAATCTGTTAAAAATAAACAGATTTAATTCATAGCTTTCAAAAAGAATTCATTCATAACTTGGAAAACCATTTTTCAATTCACTTGAAATTCCTTTAATTTAAAATGGAATTTCTTTTCTTATCTAAAAGCTTTTATCATTTGAAAACAACAGTTTTCAATTTGGAAATCTGATTCATTCATACGAGTTGAAATCCTTGGTTTAAATTCAAATTCCCAAATTAATACTTTAAAATGGTTTAATTCATACAAACACATTTATATCATCTTTTATCCCTAGTTTCCAAATCATAGATTTAATTTCAAACTTGAATTCAAATTTAAACCAAATTATTTAAATTTCCAAAACTCGATTAAGTTATTCAAAATAACTTTTATCTTTGAAATTCCCTTTCAAAAGCTTTTCACTTTAAAACCCAAATTCTAATTTCAAAATCAATTGAAATTAAAATTTCAATTTCAAAAACATCAAATTTAAATTATCTGTGACTTAACCGATTTCCACGTGAAATCCATATTTGTGTGTGTAAAAGTGTAGTCCAGGGGTTTTACACACAATAGTGCAACATCAATCATCACATAACAAAATACAGGATATAGTTGATAAGCGATATAAACTATAACGCTTATCGTTCATTCACAGATCACAGATATATATCACAGGTAAGTAAACTACAGATCACAACATAAATCAGGGTATATCACAAAGCATCATATATCAGGGATATCAAACGATTTAACATTCAATAGAATCCAAACATTCATAAGTAAGGTCAGTTAATTGTCTGATTAATTCAAATCAGATTAATAAATTACTAATCCTGGTTAATTAACATTAATAAATTACAAATTATTTTGATTAATTTTTCTTTAATCATTTATAAATTAATCATTAATAATGAATTAATTAACCTTAAATTATTCAATTCACTATTAAATTAATTATCTTCAATAGATAAATTAACCCTTAATTACTCACCATTTAATTTATTATTTTAAATTTTAAATTAATTAGTTTTAAATTAAAAATTTATTGATCTTAGTTAATTATAAAATCAATATAAATTAACTTAACTTTTAAGTTAACAAATTAAAATATCAAATCAACTCTTAATTACTTAATTAAGTTTTATTTAAAATAACCTTCTTTTTCCATGAGTTTAAAACATTTTAGTTTAAACTTAATTAATTTTAAAAGAATATTGTTATTACAAAATCTCTCAACACAAATTGATATTCGTTCTTAACAAAAATTATTTAAGGAAAAATAAGTTTACAAATTTAACTGATTTCAATTTGTTCAATTTTTATAAAATCTGGAAATTAAAGACCCGAGGTCTACTTCGAGTCATACCCGAGAAAAACTGACCTTTTCTTCGAGTTTTTCCAGAAATCTACCCGAGTGCCCTTTTTTTTCGACTTAAAATTTGTTTAAGTGTTTTCGACCCGGCGCACCCCCAAATTCACTCGAGTTCGACTTCGAGTCGAATGCCTGTTTCCCCATACTTGAACGCGAGTTCCATCTTCCTCCCCAAAACATCTCAAACCCAAATGAACCAGCATGCACGTGCACGTGCACGCTCCCATCAGCCACCTCCGGTCGACCACGACCATCCCCACATCACGACAACCACCCCGACATTCTATACCTAGCCTCCAATCATCTCTCCAGCCTCGAATTCGAAATCGAGTATTCGAACTAAACCTGGAACATAACTACATCATCACCACAACCCTGTCATTGTCTCGTGCTCGACGCTCTGATCGTCTGAACACGCAAAACTTCGGCCTGACACTCCTTGACACCTCCTCCACCATCTCCTCGAAGTGCGTCGAACTCGATAGCACATCGACGATGAACGAACCCAAAATCCTCGGCCTCCCAAAACTAGGTTTTAAAACTTGAAATGAACGCCACCGCCACCACAATGCTCCGGCCACCTCCAGACCATTTTTCCCCGACCCACTGCAGTCTCCTCCACCTCCAGACCAATCGCCGACCTCCCCTGTCAACTCAGTCGACCCCAGAGACTCGAAAACCCAAAAACAAAGAATCACGAACTGCTCTTCAATCAGATCGCTAAAAATTATGATATGAACCTTAAAATTCACGTCATCCCCTAAGTATTCAAGCTATGTAATTGAATTCGTAAATGGCGATATTCGAATTTTGTCAAAAACGAAGTTGTACTCAAAATATTTATTTCCAGAGATAATGTCAAATGATTTCTATTCAAATTTATTTTTAAAATTAAATTCAAAGTTAAACAAACAGAAACTCTTTTGATTCCCAGTCCAAATATCAAATGGTTTGGGAAGAAATGATTTTTGAATTCAAACTTGATTCCCAGATTATCAGAGTACAAGTTGATAATCACTTCCAGTATTATGTTTATTCTGAGGCTCTATATATATATGTACCAGTTATCCATCCATATATGTATATATGTATATCTCCTTCAATCAACAAAGTATCAGACTTTCCCATACAACTAAATTTAAGTTTTAAAAAGAAGCTACTCACAGATAAAAGAATAAAGAGGTCTAAAAAAAACAATTAAAGTTGCTCACCTGGATCTTGAATAAGGCAGAGAACAAGAAAACAGGGAAAGAACAGAGAACCAAAGCTTGAACTTGCATGCTTGATTTAGTTGAAATGATTTTGATTTATCATTTTCCAGGTTGAACTTGTATGCTTTTAAATCTTTTATTATTTGCCTGCAGCTTGATATGTTTTACTTTGTTTGTTTTAGAGGAGATGACATACTTTAGTGTTTTTTTTCTTTTCACAGTTTTTAACTGGACGAAACTAAATGAGGAAGGTTGAGGTATAAAGAAGATTATAGGGTAATATTTTGTTTGTACTTGGTGATAAAATATTGTACAAGTTTTTAGCAGTGATATTTTCGTTTGGGGGCTATGCAGATTTGTTGTAGTAGCTGAAGTGATGTTGTTATTAATTGCCTTGTACAACATCACCTTATTTTATTTCTTCTTTGTTTCTTCTATTTGCTTTGTCTCGGCTGTAGCATGTTTTGAAGATGATAATGATAGCTTTCTTTTGTTTATTACTTTATCTACTATCTACTTTCCTTTACTTATATTTACTTATTTGTTTTGTTTCAAGTGTACATGCTTATTTGGCTTGCTTTCCTTTTAACTTGTATTTTATTTTATTACTTTATAAATAATTTTCTATTTTAACATTGTTGTTTAAAGTTTACTTTGTATTGATTTACTTAGATATGTAATAAAAATCTAATTTTATAAAACTATATATATATATATATACACACACAATTATTCATTTTAATCTCAAATGATTTATACAGTATATACTTAGATATCGGGGAAACTCGCTCTCAACTTATCAATTAAATTTACAAATTTTTATCAAAAATTTATTTAATTACCCCCTTTAATTAAAAAATTCAATAAATTATAAATTTAAATAAATTTAAATTTCGGGGTCGTTACAAACTTCCCCCCTTAAAAGAATTTCGTCCTCGAAATTCGCAGGCACGAAAATAACACAGAGATAGATAGAGGTGATCTCCTATAATTCCTCAAACTAAGGATACGAATTCCAAACTCAAGTCGGAATATTCCAGAATACATACCAATTTGTCCCTCTTCGGACTTCGGTGTTCAAAAGAAATTACAATAGAATTTCAAAATTCGGTTTTCAAACGAAATCGTTTTAATTGATTCAATTCAATTTACCCTCATATTTTATTAGTCAATTTAATTCAATTTAAAATTCCAATTTCAAAATCATTAAGGTTTAAATCAAAAAACTGATAAGAAACCGATGAAATACGAAGTAAGGATTTTCTACAACTTCTTCTTGTAGCTGATACGAAGCAATGAAAAGAATTTGGAAACGAATCAAAGAAAATTGATAGAGAAAGATTGTTTCCACTGTCGCAGGGTATTGACCATTTATAGTCGTATTTCCTGTCCCCTATCTCGTCTTCTTCTTGCACTCATACTCACTAACAGTGGATAGCAAGAGAATTTACTGAGACGTTCAGACAGATATCTTAGGAATTACTCATTCTAGAGTTTACTTCACTCTATCTCTAATGAGCTACTTAACGTGTTATACTCCTGAGCTAAAGTTCAACCTTAGCTTTGATACCACTTGTCAAGACCCAAAAATCGACCTTCGAAAATCGGCACCCGTACTTCACTCGTACTCAAAATGCCGTAGATTCAAATGCCGAATCTGGTTCTCGGGAGCTTATAACACCATTAAGTATAACAACACAGCGGAAGAAAAAGAATAATACAGATATACAACATCTGATACAATATCCAGATACAATGATGATACCATGAATATCTATATACATCAGAGATATGATACAACAAATAGCAGCGGAATAGAAAACGATAACATCAGCAGCGGAATAGAATGTCTCCAATAGAATGCTCCAAGATAAGCAACGTCAGTCCATGAACTCCAAGAACTGAACTAGCTCCAGATAATCTACTAAACCTGAATATCTGAGAACCCCAACTCTAGACTGCTCGTGTAGGAAATTATGAGCACCCAGAGTTTAGGAAAAGAACAATAAACTCCGGATCAGTCATGGGACTGGTGTGAGCAACAAAAACAGTTTATCTTTTTAAAAACAACTAGCAGAGAATTTTAAAGTCAATTCGCAATGCTTTTAGAAAATGAAACTACCATAAGACCTCCCGCCACACACACAATGCAAACGCAGAATTGGAGGAGATTTCTTCTTATGATAGTCAAAGATGCTTACTACGCAAAATCAAATCATTTTTGATATTATTATTAGTGCATAGTGTAGAAAACATTTCGAAAGTAGAATATAAATCTTAGCCAACATACGACCAGTATCGTATGCCTACTATAACTACCATCTAAACAGTGGTGACCACCGTACGTAAATGGCAGGTTCTACAACTAATACCGTACAAAGTTCGTATTGAAAGATGGATTTCCAACAAATGGTCAGGCTAAGGAACTTCCTATCCACGATGGGTACGTCCCTGGAATAGACGACCCGAGAACCTAACCGGATCTCTGCCAACACAAGGCCGGGTTACCTCTGCAAAAATAGGTAACTACTGACACGCGTATGCCATTCCCCAATCGTCACCGATCTTCCCGAGGATCCCCGATTTCCAACAAACCACAAAGTAATAAATTTGCAGCAACCATAGAGGTTAAGTATCTAGGCTCCATACCATGATACCACCTTTATCCAGAAGGAATGACATACACTAAGGGGCGCTACTCCCTAGAACCTTGCTGCATCCTTCCTGTTTTGACCATTTCCGGGGTGTGAGGTTCGACGAAGTCTCGTCCACAAAGCTACGCTTTGTCACAAAGCCATGCTTCGGGTCAAACAGATGATCAACCTATGATCACAAAGATATAAGATCAAACAAATGATCCTATCACAAATGATCAAACACTGATCATCACACAGCAACACTCAGCATGCCACATTACCAAATTGGGATATATCGCTGATAAATTTCAACTACATAACCTCTGAGCTCGTACGTCTCAGAGAAGGGTGTTAAGCTAAGAGAATAAATTCTCCGCCACCAACAGATATGTATTTGAAAGAAATCGGCTTTATATCTCAAAGTGTAATGTCAGACATGTATCCATATAAGTCTGTTCCGGGTTCGAACAGAACCGAAGGCACTTCTCACGAAGCCCTTGCAATTCCGGATAACTTTCAATCACGTCCGGACTTCCCGTCACAAAAAGAGTGATATAAATCTCTATACCGGCGCGACTCAGTGCAGAGACATTCGACAGGTTGTCCTTTCATTTTCAAAAAATATCCGGTCTTCAACACCGGTCTTCAAATGCTATCCATATACGACGTATCACTATTCGGAATGAGTTATACGACCCAAAGGTCCTTTCCCGGCTAACCCGAATAGTGAGCGAAATATTTAAAAACATATGGATATTGGGATTTCAATTAAGTCACAACTTAAACCCAAATTTTCTTTACAAATGGTTTAACAAATTACCATTTTAATCTTTTTAAACAAAAAGATTCATTTTAACAACCTTCAATGGTTTAAAACAATTTCCACACTTTAATCTTTTGAAACAAAAGATTCATTCATAGATTTTCCAAATCAATTTCCATTTCAGTTCAACTCATTAAATCTTTAAATCAAAGATTTAACTCATAGCTTTCAAAACAATTCCATTTCAAATGGTTTAAACAAAACATCAATTTAAATCTGTTAAAAATAAACAGATTTAATTCATAGCTTTCAAAAAGAATTCATTCATAACTTGGAAAACCATTTTTCAATTCACTTGAAATTCCTTTAATTTAAACTGGAATTTCTTTTCTTATCTAAAAGCTTTTATCATTTGAAAACAACAGTTTTCAATTTGGAAATCTGATTCATTCATACGAGTTGAAATCCTTGGTTTAAATTCAAATTCCCAAATTAATACTTTAAAATGGTTTAATTCATACAAACACATTTATATCATCTTTTATCGCTAGTTTCCAAATCATAGATTTAATTTCAAACTTGAATTCAAATTTAAACCAAATTATTTAAATTTCCAAAACTCGATTAAGTTATTCAAAATAACTTTTATCTTTGAAATTCCCTTTCAAAAGCTTTTCACTTTAAAACCCAAATTCTAATTTCAAAATCAATTGAAATTAAAATTTCAATTTCAAAAACATCAAATTTAAATTATCTGTGACATAACCGATTTCCACGTGAAATCCATATTTGTGTGTGTAAAAGTGTAGTCCAGGGGTTTTACACACAATAGTGCAACATCAATCATCACATAACAAAATACAGGATATAGTTGATAAGCGATATAAACTATAACGCTTATCGTTCATTCACAGATCACAGATATATATCACAGGTAAGTAAACTACAGATCACAACATAAATCAGGGTATATCACAAAGCATCATATATCAGGGATATCAAACGATTTAACATTCAATAGAATCCAAACATTCATAAGTAAGGTCAGTTAATTGTCTGATTAATTCAAATCAGATTAATAAATTACTAATCCTGGTTAATTAACATTAATAAATTACAAATTATTTTG
Source organism: Allium fistulosum (assembly GCA_030737815.1). NCBI lineage: Eukaryota > Viridiplantae > Streptophyta > Magnoliopsida > Asparagales > Amaryllidaceae > Allium > Allium fistulosum. The sequence goes on from CM060902.1 coordinate 102,847,037, forward strand.
ATTAATTTTTCTTTAATCATTTATAAATTAATCATTAATAATGAATTAATTAACCTTAAATTATTCAATTCACTATTAAATTAATTATCTTCAATAGATAAATTAACCCTTAATTACTCACCATTTAATTTATTATTTTAAATTTTAAATTAATTAGTTTTAAATTAAAAATTTATTGATCTTAGTTAATTATAAAACCAATATAAATTAACTTAACTTTTAAGTTAACAAATTAAAATTTCAAATCAACTCTTAATTACTTAATTAAGTTTTATTTAAAATAACCTTCTTTTTCCATGAGTTTAAAACATTTTAGTTTAAACTTAATTAATTTTAAAAGAATATTGTTATTACAAAATCTCTCAACACAAATTGATATTCGTTCTTAACAAAAATTATTTAAGGAAAAATAAGTTTACAAATTTAACTGATTTCAATTTGTTCAATTTTTATAAAATCTGGAAATTAAAGACCCGAGGTCTGCTTCGAGTCATACCCGAGAAAAACTGACCTTTTCTTCGAGTTTTTCCAGAAATCTACCCGAGTGCCCTTTTTTTCGACTTAAAATTTGTTTAAGTGTTTTCGACCCGGCGCACCCCCAAATTCACTCGAGTTCGACTTCGAGTCGAATGCCTGTTTCCCCATACTTGAACGCGAGTTCCATCTTCCTCCCCAAAACATCTCAAACCCAAACGAACCAGCATGCACGTGCACGTGCACGCTCCCATCAGCCACCTCCGGTCGACCACGACCATCCCCACATCACGACAACCACCCCGACATTCTATACCTAGCCTCCAATCATCTCTCCAGCCTCGAATTCGAAATCGAGTATTCGAACTAAACCTGGAACATAACTACATCATCACCACAACCCTGTCATTGTCTCGTGCTCGACGCTCTGATCGTCTGAACACGCAAAACTTCGGCCTGACACTCCTTGACACCTCCTCCACCATCTCCTCGAAGTGCGTCGAACTCGATCGCACATCGACGATGAACGAACCCAAAATCCTCGGCCTCCCAAAACTAGGTTTTAAAACTTGAAATGAACGCCACCGCCACCACAATGCTCCGGCCACCTCCAGACCATTTTTCCCCGACCCACTGCAGTCTCCTCCACCTCTAGACCAATCGCCGACCTCCCCTGTCAACTCAGCCGACCCCAGAGACTCGAAAACCCAAAAACAAAGAATCACGAACTGCTCTTCAATCAGATCGCTAAAAATTATGATATGAACCTTAAAATTCACGTCATCCCCTAAGTATTCAAGCTATGTAATTGAATTCGTAAATGGCGATATTCGAATTTTGTCAAAAACGAAGTTGTACTCGAAATATTTATTTCCAGAGATAATGTCAAATGATTTCTATTCAAATTTATTTTTAAAATTAAATTCAAAGTTAAACAAACAGAAACTCTTTTGATTCCCAGTCCAAATATCAAATGGTTTGGGAAGAAATGATTTTTGAATTCAAACTTGATTCCCAGATTATCAGAGTACAAGTTGATAATCACTTCCAGTATTATGTTTATTCTGAGGCTCTATATATATATGTACCAGTTATCCATCCATATATGTATATATGTATATCTCCTTCAATCAACAAAGTATCAGACTTTCCCATACAACTAAATTTAAGTTTTAAAAAGAAGCTACTCACAGATAAAAGAATAAAGAGGTCTAAAAAAAACAATTAAAGTTGCTCACCTGGATCTTGAATAAGGCAGAGAACAAGAAAACAGGGAAAGAACAGAGAACCAAAGCTTGAACTTGCATGCTTGATTTAGTTGAAATGATTTTGATTTATCATTTTCCAGGTTGAACTTGTATGCTTTTAAATCTTTTATTATTTGCCTGCAGCTTGATATGTTTTACTTTGTTTGTTTTAGAGGAGATGACATACTTTAGTTTTTTTTTTCTTTTCACAGTTTTTAACTGGACGAAACTAAATGAGGAAGGTTGAGGTATAAAGAAGATTATAGGGTAATATTTTGTTTGTACTTGGTGATAAAATATTGTACAAGTTTTTAGCAGTGATATTTTCGTTTGGGGGCTATGCAGATTTGTTGTAGTGGCTGAAGTGATGTTGTTATTAATTGCCTTGTACAACATCACCTTATTTTATTTCTTCTTTGTTTCTTCTATTTGCTTTGTCTCGGCTGTAGCATGTTTTGAAGATGATAATGATAGCTTTCTTTTGTTTATTACTTTATCTACTATCTACTTTCCTTTACTTATATTTACTTATTTTTTTTGTTTCAAGTGTACATGCTTATTTGGCTTGCTTTCCTTTTAACTTGTATTTTATTTTATTACTTTATAAATAATTTTCTATTTTAACATTGTTGTTTAAAGTTTACTTTGTATTGATTTACTTAGATATGTAATAAAAATCTAATTTTATAAAACTATATATATATATATACACACACAATTATTCATTTTAATCTCAAATGATTTATACAGTATATACTTAGATATCGGGGAAACTCGCTCTCAACTTATCAATTAAATTTACAAATTTTTATCAAAAATTTATTTAATTACCCCCTTTAATTCAAAAATTCAATAAATTATAAATTTAAATAAATTTAAATTTCGGGGTCGTTACACAAACTGACAATTCAACCTTGTAGATCAAAGTACTTATCCAAATTAGATCACAGAAAAGATCCAAAATAACTCAGAGCTAACTTCCCATACTTACCCAATCTTATAGCTCCCTTTAACTAGAGAAAAACTTCACAACAACGAAGTCTCCAACTTCAAATTTCAAATTCCTTCGTCTCTTATCCACAAAATCTTCAGACGATCTCGGGCTACCTACAAATTCTTCCTGATCAACTCAACCTTCGCCGATGCTTCTAGAAACAAACAGGACCAAAAATAACTCAACCAATGATCCTCTCAAGATCTACCCAATCCAAAACACAACTCTACTACCATCAGTAAACTGAACTAACTTCTCCTATCTGGAAAAGACAAACAGGAGCACTCGCCAAACTGTTTCCGCTACACCACTTTGATCTGGAACAGAATGAAAATGCTGATGAAGAACACGAGCACAAACTGGACAACTCATCTCAGAAAATCTCAGATAACTCAAGAGAATACTCAAACTATCGCAAGTCACTTTTGCGATCAACCCAGTCAACATGCAAAGAAACTGCTCTCTCTTTACCAATCAGAACATCTTACACTTATCTATCCTATCTGTCGAAGAAATGAATCCACTCTGCTGCTTCTGAACTCCACCTTCAGAAAACTGCTCAGCCAGAAAACTTCCTGCCAATGCACAGAATACTCCGAGCTGCACTACTGCCACAGGTGCCAAAGACTTCTCAATCCAAAGTTCTTCGAGAAACTCGAAACCCAAACCAAACAGAAACACCCTGCTGAACTCAGCCACAACACCGAAACAGACACACTTCATTAACTTGTTCCAAAGAAAACATCTTTGGGAACATCCATAGTCACTGCATCTCATCACACAGCTACTGTTACCTGAGGTATCAAGATACCATTACTCACTTCTGCCTAACTGACAGATCCAACTCTACTCATCCAACTTCAAAGATAAACTCCGAACCTTAATAGGTTTCCTTCAGAGATTGTGAAATCCTTACACAACTGTAAAGTGCACTCGAGACGGTATTAGGTCTACAGTCTCGTCAGATATACTTCCAACCTCAATACTCAAACTCCAACCATTGGTAGTCGTCGTGTTACACACACCACTACCTATCTACCTTTATAACTTATATTGGAAAACCCGAACAGGTAACCCAATAAATAGATAGAAATACATAAATATATATTTAAAATGATATATTTTTTTATATAGAAATTATTTCTGGGTAAAATTATTTCATCTACCTCTTTAAAACAATATTGTGTCCGTTGGCCTGGTTCAAGTGTTTAGAGATCCCTATCAATAACGTTAGCTACTCGTATTGACCAGAATCCATATACCACTCAACCGATCAATTAACACAATATAAAACCATTTTATATAACTAACAAATACGCGCTCTCGTATATATATATACTCAGACTCAAATAGGTTGCTACAGATCCTATCTCTAATGAACAACCCTTCCGAACCTAGGTATTCACTCAACCTAGTGTTCTGATATTCACTTAACCAAAAGCTTAGGCATTCGCTCAACCTATGCTCTGATACCAAAACATTTGATAGGAAATCTGGTTTTATTATAATAGGGTCTAGGGTTTTCAAGTAAAATATAGAAATAGCTGATATGCTTACATCTCACATTCCAACATAGTTGGGCACAACTAATACGTACGGCACTTATTGGAGTTTGGATTCCATACAATGGCAGGGCTACTGGGGTACCGCCCGTCACAGTACGTGGCCTAGATCACCGTACCGAGGATCACTCCCAATCCCCTGCAACACAAGGTCGGAACATCCCTTACTGGATAATTCCCGCACAAGATACCTCACGGTTGGGATCAGCAACCGCACCACTAAGTCGAAAATAGAAAGGGACATCTAGACAGAGGTAACCTTGTCCTACTTGGGTGCTACCCACTAACCTTGCTGCACCTCCCCTGTTTTAGCCATTCCCGGTTTGTGAGGCTTGAGGTCACGATTACCTTTAAAAAGAACACATCTATCTTAGAATGCTCATCGTCCACCTGACGATGTGCTGAAAGCATTCAATCCATACAAGTTCGTTCCGGGTTCGAACGAAACCGAAGGCATTATCTCGTTACACTCGTTTTGGAATCACCCTCAGAGTTAACGACAATAACCCTTGCACTCTGAATCTTCATCTTCACTTGATTCACGACCTATCGTTAATTTGGATCGATGTGGTATTCGGGTCTCCAGACCTGGAAATCCGGTATACGGAAACCCGATCCCGGTCTCAGCGAAATCCAAAGCGTATCTTTTAAGGCCAAGTTGTTTTAAAGGTTAAAACAAATTCAATTCATTATCTTTATACACATAGAAAGATAATTCATAATAGATAATCAACATTATCAATATAACAGATAATCCATATTATCATCACAATTCAACTAACATCCATATCACACAGCATATATCTCATCAGAGATATCAATCAATGCAAAGCATTCCAATTCTAACACCTATTCATAAGTAATGATTTATATCATCTTAAATTAATTTAAATTGAATTAAATTAATTACTTCATTTTATAAATCCATCTTACTTAACCATTAATTAATTACAATCAATTAATTAATTATCCTCTAATAATTCATTTCAATTAATCATCTTTGATTAATTACCTTTTAATTATATCCAAGTAATTTATCCTTTAATTAATTACTTAAATTAATTAACCTTAACCACTTATAATAATTAACCTTTAATTACTTCATTAATTAATTAACTATAATTAATTAAATTAATCAACTATAATTAATTACATTAATCCTTAATTAATTACATTAATTAATCACTTCATTTATAATTATTCTTTAATTATTTTTCTTAAATAATTAAACTTTAATTATAAATGAAGTGATTAATTAATGTAATTAATTAAGGATTAATGTAATTAATTATAGTTGATTAATTTAATTAATTATAGTTAATTAATTAATGAAGTAATTAAAGGTTAATTATTATAAGTAGTTAAGAGTAATTAATTTGAGAAATTAATTTAATGCTAATTACTTGAATGTAATTAAATGTAATTAATCAAGGATGATTAATTAAAATGAATAAACATGGGTAAGTTTTTACCTTACGCTAACCAAAACATTTGATAGGAAATCTGGTTTTATTATAATAGGGTCTAGGGTTTTCAAGTAAAATATAGAAATAGCTGAAATGCTTACATCTCACATTCCAACATAGTTGGGCACAACTAATACGTACGGCACTTATTGGAGTTTGGATTCCATACAATGGCAGGGCTACCGGGGTACCGCCCGTCACAGTACGTGGCCTAGATCACCGTACCGAGGATCACTCCCAATCCCCTGCAACACAAGGTCGGAACATCCCTTACTGGATAATTCCCGCACAAGATACCTCACGGTTGGGATCAGCAACCGCACCACTAAGTCGAAAATAGAAAGGGACATCTAGATAGAGGTAACCTTGTCCTACTTGGGTGCTACCCACTAACCTTGCTGCACCTCCCCTGTTTTAGCCATTCCCGGTTGATGAGGCTTGAGGTCACGATTACCTTGGGTGGACGAGGTTACCTCTATCTAGATGTCCCTTTCTATTTTCGACTTAGTGGTGCGGTTGCTGATCCCAACCGTGAGGTATCTTGTGCGGGAATTATCCAGTAAGGGATGTTCCGACCTTGTGTTGCAGGGGATTGGGAGTGATCCTCGGTACGGTGATCTAGGCCACGTACTGTGACGGGCGGTACCTCGGTAGCCCTGCCATTGTATGGAATCCAAACTCCAATAAGTGCCGTACGTATTAGTTGTGCCCAACTATGTTGGAATGTGAGATGTAAGCATTTCAGCTATTTCTATATTTTACTTGAAAACCCTAGACCCTATTATAATAAAACCAGATTTCCTATCAAATGTTTTGGTTAGCGTAAGGTAAAAACTTACCCATGTTTATTTGTGGGGAGTCTTACGTGATACCTTTTCTTTCTAAAGGTTTTGAAGTTAAGCAAGTTTAACCTGTTACTCACACCAGACCCATGTCTGACCCAAGTGTTTATTTCTGTTTTATAAACTCTTGGGTACTCAAATTTTTACGAGTAGACAAGGGATTCAAGTTTAGCTTTGACGAATTCTGGAGGAGATTTGGAGCAGGAGGCTTCACCGTGTAGATATATGATGATTCCACTGTGTATATGTTGTGTCTGTATCTGTGATACTTGAGTTGTATGAATTAGACAGATGTTTATAACTGTCTAATATCTGTGTATATGTTGTGTAACTATGATAAGTGTTGTATACTATGTAATAGTTTATGTTATTAATATAATTTATTCGTTCCGCTGTGAGATCGTTGTTGTTGTTTCTTTCTTTCTTCTCTTCTTTTCTCTTTTCTCACCCCTTTCTTTCTTATTAGCGATACGACTTTCTATGGAGAGAAAGTCGTGGTCGTTACAGTGGTATTTAATTATCACAATTAATCACATTAATTAATTACTTGTTAAACCCAAGTTAAAGTTCTACGTTAGCTATTAATTATTCTTTAATTATTTTTCTTAAATAATTAAACTTTAATTAAACATTATTTAAATATAATTACTTAATTGAAGTAATTAAGAAATTTATTACTCATTGTAATTAATTGAGTTTCTTTTGATTAGTTAAGTTAATTAACTAAGTTTAATTAATTTAAGATAATCACTTATTGATTTGTGAAGTATAAATTACTTAATGTAATTTAATGAAGAATAATTACTTAGGAAAGTAATTAATGGATAATTATTTATGTAATTAGTGAATGTCTGATATTTGTGTGCATGCTGGTTATAAGTGATCTGTTCATCATTTGTTTTTAGGTGAGTAACATCACATTTTAAATGCTTTAAATTGTTTTAGATGTATGTTAAGTTTTGGAAATGTATGTGTTTGGTATGAATATGAGTATATGTATATCTCCTCTATCATCTCTGTTACCAGTTTATTTTTAGCTCAAGATTTAAATCAAAAATCTTTTTCTCTTGAACCAATTGCTGTTAGGATTTAGTCTATAAACAAAAGCTATTTGTTTTATACTAGATTAGAGGTTAAAAATTTAAGTAAACAAAAACAAGTAGGATATGGCTCTGGAAAATTAAAAGAACAGAGATGATCAAGCTAAGTCAAAAATCCAAATTTCATAATTTATAAATTCAGGATGATATATCAAATCTCTAATCAAAATCATGAATTTTAATACAAATTTTGTGATTTTTAATCTAGTATTGGAAGAGAATTTGGATGTGGTTCGAATTTGGGTTTAGGTTGATTTGCGGGTGATCGCGAGATAGATGAAGGCCGTGGTTAAGGATGGAGGATGGTGGATGGTCAGGCATCATTGGAAAAATGGTGTGGTATTTTTAAATTAACTAGGATGTATCAAAGATCATCTCTGTTTAAGTTACAGAGTTCAAATATTTGTTCAAAAATTCCAATTCTCCTTATCTAGGCTCTGTTAGGCTTAGTAATTCAAACGAATCATGTTTGTATGTTTCAGATTTAACTTAAACTAAATCTAAGTTGTTAAATTTAAATAAAAGTAAGTTTTAAAGTAAAAATAAAATCTAGTTTTAAACTATTTCTTAAATCAATTCTTTATAAAATAAATGTTTTTAAGTAATTGATTTAAGGAAGTTATATAATTTGTTAACTTTAATTTGTTAAGTTAAATGTTTATTTTATTTCAAAACTTAATTAAATGATTTAATTAAGGAATTTAATTTTAAAGATAAAAATGTTTTTAATGATAATTAAGTCATTAATTAAGATAATGGTTTACCTTAAAAAGGATAATTAAGGTTTTAATAATTTGAGGTTAATAAAGTTAATAAAGTAAATTAAGTATGATTAATTAATTAGATTAATTAATGATTAGAGATTAATTAATTTAGTAAGTAAAGATTAATTAATTTGTAATTAGAGGTAAATTAATTGGTAATTAAGAGTACTTAATTTGTAATTAAGTTTTATTAATTAATAATTAGGTTTTATTAATTATTAATTAAGGGGTGATTAATTTGTAATTAAAGATTAATTAAGGATTAATCAAATGGTAATTAAGGATTAATTAACTGGTAATTAAGGATTAATTAACTGATAATTAAAGATTAATTAATTTGTTATTAAGTTTTATTAATTGATAATTAAGGTTTATTAATTAATAATTAAAGAATAATTAATTTGTAATTAAGGTTAATTAATCTGTTTAAGAGTAATTAAGGGTAGTTAATTACTGATTAAAGATTAATCAAGAGTGATTAATAAATGTTGTTTAATTAAAGATTAATTACTTAATGTAATTAATTTAATTAAGTAATTAATAATTAAGTTGTAATTAAGGATCATTAATTAATATAATTAATGATGTAATTAAGATTGGTTAATTAAGTAATAATTAATAAATGAAGTAATTAATCAATGAAATTAATTAAGGATTAATGTAATTAATTATAGTTGATTAAGTTAATTAATTTTAGTAAATTAATTAATGAAGTAATTAAAGGTTAATTACTATAAGTGGTTAAGAATAATCAATTTAAGTAATTAATTGAGGATAAATTACTTGGATGTAATTAAAAGATAATTAATCAAAGATGATTAATTGAAATGAATTATTAGAGGATAATTAATTAATTGATTGTAATTAATTAATGGTTAAGTAAGATGGATTTATAAAATGAAGTAATTAATTTAATTCAATTTAAATTAATTTAAGATGATATAAATCATTACTTATGAATGGGTGTTAGTATTGGATACTTGACTTTGATTGATATCTCTGATGAGATATATGCTGTGTGATATGGATGTTAGTTGAATTGTATGGATTATCTGATAATGTTGATTATCTGTTGTGAATTATCTTTCTATGTGTATAAAGATAATAAATTGGATTGTTTTAACCTTTAAAACAACTTGGCCTTAAAAGATACGCTTTGGATTTCGATGAGACCGGGATCGGGTTTCCGTATACCGGATTTCCAGGTCTGGAGACCCGAATACCACATCGATCCAAATTAACGATAGGTCGTGAATCAAGTGAAGATGAAGATTCAGAGTGCAAGGGTTATTGTCGTTAACTCTGAGGGTGATTCCAAAACGAGTGTAACGAGATAATGCCTTCGGTTTCGTTCGAACCCGGAACGAACTTGTATGGACTGAATGCTTTCAGAACATCGTCAGGTGGACGATGAGCATTCTAAGTGATGTGTTCTTTTCTAAGGTAATCGTGACCTCAAGCCTCACAAACCGGGAATGGCTAAAACAGGGGAGGTGCAGCAAGGTTAGTGGGTAGCACCCAAGTAGGACAAGGTTACCTCTGTCTAGATGTCCCTTTCTATTTTCGACTTAGTGGTGCGGTTGCTGATCCCAACCGTGAGGTATCTTGTGCGGGAATTATCCAGTAAGGGATGTTCCGACCTTGTGTTGCAGGGGATTGGGAGTGATCCTCGGTACGGTGATCTAGGCCACGTACTGTGACGGGCGGTACCCCGGTAGCCCTGCCATTGTATGGAATCCAAACTCCAATAAGTGTCGTACGTATTAGTTGTGCCCAACTATGTTGGAATGTGAGATGTAAGCATTTCAGCTATTTCTGTATTTTACTTGAAAACCCTAGACCCTATTATAATACAATCGAATTTCCTATCAAATGTTTTGGTTAGCGTAAGGTAAAAACTTACCCATGTTTATTTGTGGGGAGTCTTACGTGATACCTTTTCTTTCAAAAGGTTTTGAAGTTAAACAAGTTTAACCTGTTACTCACACCAGACCCATGTCTGACCCAAGTTGTTTATTTCTGTTTTATAAACTCTTGGGTACTCAAATTTTTACGAGTAGCCAAGGGATTCAGGTTAGCCTTGACGAATTGTGGAGGAGCAATGGAGCAGGAGGCTTCAGCGTTGTAGATATAGATAGTAGTTTCCGCTGTGTTGATTTTGTATTGATCTCTGTATTGTATTGAGATGTAATAACTAGACAGATGTTTATAACTTTCTAGTATATGATATGTAATCTATGTAACTCTGATAAGTGTTGTATATGATACTATGTAATATTTATGTGATATAATATATTTTGTTCGTTTCCGCTGTGAGTATTTGTGTTTGTTTTCTTTCTCTTCTTTTCTTTTCTACTTCTCACCCCTTTCTTTCTTACTGTCGATGCGACTTTCTATGGAGAGAAAGTCGTGGTCGTTACAGTACCACTGTAACGACCACGACTTTCTCTCCACAGAAAGTCGCATCGTTAATAAGAAAGAAAGGGGTAGAAAATAGAAAAGAAGAGAAGAAAGAAAGAAACAACAACAACGATCTCACAGCGGAACGAATAAATTATGTTAATAACATAAACTATTACATAGTATACAACACTTATCAGAGTTTACACAACTATACAACACATACTAGACAGTTATAAACATCTGTCTAGATATTACAACTCAAATACAATACAAGACTCTAACTATCCATCTTAATTAATCATTCCTGATTAATAATCCTTTAATTACTTTAAGTAATTAATACTTAATTAATTTCACAAATTAATTATCTTAAACCATTCAGTAATTAATCTTTAATTACTTCATTAATTAATTAACTATATTTAATTACATTAATCCTTAATTAATTACAATTAATTAATTACTTCATTTATTAATTATTCCTTAATTAATCAATTCTTAATTACATCATTAATTATATTAATTAATGATCCTTAATTACATTTTATTATTAATTACTCTAATTAAATTAATTACATTAAGTAATTAATTAAATCATAATTATTAATCATTCTCGATTAATCACATTCAGTAATTAACTACCCTTAATTACTTCTTAAAATAAATTAATTATTCCTTAATTAACTTCTTAATTAATCCCTTGATTAATTCCATTAAGTAATTATATTTAATTAAACAATTTCACAAATGATAAACCTTAATTAATTAATTTATTTAATTTATAAAATTAATCACATTCATTAATTATTTAATAATCCTTAGTTAATGATCTACATTAACTATTAACTATTCTTTAATTATCCTTCTTAAATAATTAAACATTTACTAACCATTATTAATTACAACTTAATTAATAAATTAATCTCTAATTACTTAATTAATTAATAACTTAATTAAACCTTAATTACTTGATTAATTTATTCCTAACCATTAATTTATAATCTTAACTTATCAAATTAATGATCCTTAATTTAAATTAATTAGCCTTTAAATTAATTTAATTAATTCTTCATTAATAAATTTTAAACCCTTAATTACTAATTTATTAACCCAAATCATAAATTAATTAAATTGATTAATTAACTTTTAATTACCTTAATAATTTATTTTACCCCAAATTATTAAATCTTAATTATATTTAACATAACACTTTATTCTTATTAATGATTAAAATATCATTAATAAAACATTTAAAACAATTTACCTTTAAATTTACTTTTAAATTTCATTTTAAATTTAAGATTTAAAATGAAGACAAATTTAACTTTAACAAAGTTTTTAAACCATTTAAACCCTTTTTAAATCATATGTTAAAGAAATATTTACTTAATTAAAGAAATTTAAACCAAATTCATTTTAGATTTAAATCAATTTAAGAAAAATACATTTAAACATTCAAATTGTTTAAAACATTTTAGATTTTAAAAACTTCCTTTTTATTTCAAAATTTGAAACACATATTAACTTTGACTCCATATAAATCTTTAGATTTAGAACCTATCTGAAATTTAAAACTTCATTTTTAAATTCAAACTACTTAACACTTTTTAAAGTAGTTAAATCAATTTAATTTTAAAAAAAAACTTAATATTATTTAAAACTGAGATTTTAAAATTACTCCAGATTTAAGAACTAGATTTAAATCTTCTTTTAAAACTTACCTTCAATTTAAACTCAGCTTTTAAATTTTACTTTAAAATTTAAACTGAGTACCAGGTTTCTGTTGAAACCTGTTAGATTAACTAACCCGAGACACTCCCCTATATGCTTCGAGTCCACAACCCATTTTCCCCGAACAAATCAATAGGCTACTTCGAGTAAACTCCAGCAACCCAAAACTCTGACATGTACACTGCCGTGCACATGCACAACCCAACGCGGCGACTCCGATCATCGCTGCTGACGCCTAGGTATTCACTCAAACAGGTTGCTACAGATCCTATCTCTAATGAACAACCCTTCCGAACCTAGGTATTCACTCAACCTAGTGTTCTGATATTCACTTAACCAAAAGCTTAGGCATTCGCTCAACCTATGCTCTGATACCACTGTAACGACCACGACTTTCTCTCCATAGAAAGTCGTATCGCTAATAAGAAAGAAAGGGGTAGAAAATAGAAAAGAAGAGAAGAAAGAAAGAAACAACAACAACGATCTCACAGCGGAACGAATAAATTATATTAATAACATAAACTATTACATAGTATACAACACTTTACAGAGTTACACAGCATATACATCACTTACTAGACAGTTATAAACATCTGTCTAGACATTACAACTCAAATACAAGACAAGACACTATCACAGATATCAACACAGCGGAATACTATATCTACGAACGCCGAAGCCTCCTGCTCCATTGCTCCTCCAGAATATTCGTCAAAGCTAAACCTGAATCCCTTGGCTACTCGTAAAAATTTGAGTACCCAAGAGTTTATAAAACAGAAATAAACACTTGGGTCAGACATGGGTCTGGTGTGAGTAACAGGTTAAACTTGCTTAACTTCAAAACCTTTAGAAAGAAAAGGTATCACGTAAGACTCCCCACAAATAAACATGGGTAAGTTTTTACCTTACGCTAACCAAAACATTTGATAGGAAATCTGATTTTATTATAATAGGGTCTAGGGTTTTCAAGTAAAATATAGAAATAGCTGAAATGCTTACATCTCACATTCCAACATAGTTGGGCACAACTAATACGTACGGCACTTATTGGAGTTTGGATTCCATACAATGGCAGGGCTACTGGGGTACCGCCCGTCACAGTACGTGGCCTAGATCACCGTACCGAGGATCACTCCCAATCCCCTGCAACACAAGGTCGGAACATCCCTTACTGGATAATTCCCGCACAAGATACCTCACGGTTGGGATCAGCAACCGCACCACTAAGTCGAAAATAGAAAGGGACATCTAGACAGAGGTAACCTTGTCCTACTTGGGTGCTACCCACTAACCTTGCTGCACCTCCCCTGTTTTAGCCATTCCCGGTTTGTGAGGCTTGAGGTCACGATTACCTTTAAAAAGAACACATCTATCTTAGAATGCTCATCGTCCACCTGACGATGTGCTGAAAGCATTCAATCCATACAAGTTCGTTCCGGGTTCAAACGAAACCGAAGGCATTATCTCGTTACACTCGTTTTGGAATCACCCTCAGAGTTAACGACAATAACCCTTGCACTCTGAATCTTCATCTTCACTTGATTCACGACCTATCGTTAATTTGGATCGATGTGGTATTCGGGTCTCCAGACCTGGAAATCCGGTATACGGAAACCCGATCCCGGTCTCATCGAAATCCAAAGCGTATCTTTTAAGTCCAAGTTGTTTTAAAGGTTTAAACAATTCAATTCAATTCAATTTAATATATTGAATTCACACAGCATTTAACATAGATAAATATCACACATTTATCATTGATATATCCAATATCATATCACAGAATATCACAACATATCATCCAATAGATATCACCCAATAGATATCATCAAATAAACATTCTACACAAGCAATCATCCATAAACAGGAATTATTAATCCATGTTATAATTAATTTAATCAACTTAAATTAATTTAATTACTTAAGAATTAATCACCTAATCCTGCTCAAACAATCATTAATTAATTACAAACTTTTAATTAATTAATCACTCCTTGATTATCTTATCAATCAATTAATTAATCTCTAATCATAGATTTATTATCCATTAATAAACCTCAATTATTTATTAATCTTCTTCAATACAAAGTAATCAACCCTTAATTACTTTTATAATCAATTAATTAACCTTTAATTAACTAATTAATTATCCGTTAACTATTAATTAATAACCTTAATTATTAATCAATATATCTTGATTAATAATTAAGGTTATTAATTAATAGTTAACGGATAATTAATTAGTTAATTAAAGGTTAATTAATTGATTATAAAAGTAATTAAGGGTTGATTACTTTGTATTGAAGAAGATTAATAAATAATTGAGGTTTATTAATGGATAATAAATCTATGATTAGAGATTAATTAATTGATTGATAAGATAATCAAGGAGTGATTAATTAATTAAAAGTTTGTAATTAATTAATGATTGTTTGAGCAGGATTAGGTGATTAATTCTTAAGTAATTAAATTAATTTAAGTTGATTAAATTAATTATAACATGGATTAATAATTCCTGTTTATGGATGATTGCTTGTGTAGAATGTTTATTTGATGATATCTATTGGGTGATATCTATTGGATGATATGTTGTGATATTCTGTGATATGATATTGGATATATCAATGATAAATGTGTGATATTTATCTATGTTAAATGCTGTGTGAATTCAATATATTAAATTGAATTGAATTGAATTGTTTAAACCTTTAAAACAACTTGGACTTAAAAGATACGCTTTGGATTTCGATGAGACCGGGATCGGGTTTCCGTATACCGGATTTCCTGGTCTGGAGACCCGAATACCACATCGATCCAAATTAACGATAGGTCGTGAATCAAGTGAAGATGAAGATTCAGAGTGCAAGGGTTATTGTCGTTAACTCTGAGGGTGATTCCAAAACGAGTGTAACGAGATAATGCCTTCGGTTTCGTTCGAACCCGGAACGAACTTGTATGGATTGAATGCTTTCAGCACATCGTCAGGTGGACGATGAGCATTCTAAGATAGATGTGTTCTTTTTAAAGGTAATCGTGACCTCAAGCCTCACAAACCGGGAATGGCTAAAACAGGGGAGGTGCAGCAAGGTTAGTGGGTAGCACCCAAGTAGGACAAGGTTACCTCTGTCTAGATGTCCCTTTCTATTTTCGACTTAGTGGTGCGGTTGCTGATCCCAACCGTGAGTTATCTTGTGCGGGAATTATCCAGTAAGGGATGTTCCGACCTTGTGTTGCAGGGGATTGGGAGTGATCCTCGGTACGGTGATCTAGGCCACGTACTGTGACGGGCGGTACCCCAGTAGCCCTGCCATTGTATGGAATCCAAACTCCAATAAGTGCCGTACGTATTAGTTGTGCCCAACTATGTTGGAATGTGAGATGTAAGCATTTCAGCTATTTCTATATTTTACTTGAAAACCCTAGACCCTATTATAATAAAATCAGATTTCCTATCAAATGTTTTGGTTAGCGTAAGGTAAAAACTTACCCATGTTTATTTGTGGGGAGTCTTACGTGATACCTTTTCTTTCTAAAGGTTTTGAAGTTAAGCAAGTTTAACCTGTTACTCACACCAGACCCATGTCTGACCCAAGTGTTTATTTCTGTTTTATAAACTCTTGGGTACTCAAATTTTTACGAGTAGCCAAGGGATTCAGGTTTAGCTTTGACGAATATTCTGGAGGAGCAATGGAGCAGGAGGCTTCGGCGTTCGTAGATATAGTATTCCGCTGTGTTGATATCTGTGATAGTGTCTTGTCTTGTATTTGAGTTGTAATGTCTAGACAGATGTTTATAACTGTCTAGTAAGTGATGTATATGCTGTGTAACTCTGTAAAGTGTTGTATACTATGTAATAGTTTATGTTATTAATATAATTTATTCGTTCCGCTGTGAGATCGTTGTTGTTGTTTCTTTCTTTCTTCTCTTCTTTTCTATTTTCTACCCCTTTCTTTCTTATTAGCGATACGACTTTCTATGGAGAGAAAGTCGTGGTCGTTACAGTGGTATCAGAGCATAGGTTGAGCGAATGCCTAAGCTTTTGGTTAAGTGAATATCAGAACACTAGGTTGAGTGAATACCTAGGTTCGGAAGGGTTGTTCATTAGAGATAGGATCTGTAGCAACCTGTTTGAGTGTATATATATATATACGAGAGCGCGTATTTGTTAGTTATATAAAATGATTTTATATTGTGTTAATTGATCGGTTGGGTGGTATATGGATTCTGGTCAATACGAGTAGCTAACGTTATTGATAGGGATCTCTAAACACTTGGACCAGGCCAACAGACACAATATTGTTTTAAAAAGGTAGATGAAATAATTTTACCCAAATATAATTTCTATATAAAAAGTATCATTTTAAATGTATATGGTATTTGTAATGATTGGTTGAGATGATAATAATTTATCATCTAGGATTAGGAGTCTGAGTGTTGAGGTTGGAAGTGTATCTGTCGAGATTGTAGACCTAATACCGTCTCGAGTGAACTTTGCAATTGTGAGGATTTCATCGATCTTTGAAGAAAACCTGTTAAGGTTCGGAGTTCATCTTTGAAGTTTGGATGGGTAGAGTTGGATCTGTCGGAGAACAGAAGTAAGTGATGGTAGCTTGGCGACTTCAGGAAGGAGCAGTGTGTGATAAGACGCAGTATCTATGGATGTTCCCGAAGGAGATTTTCTTTTTGGAACAAGATTAAGAAGGTATTGGAGGAACAGTTGATGTCTACCGCAGGAAAGACTCGACTGTATAGGAATTCTCTGATATCAAGTAAGAGAGTTTTGTCTATTTTGAAGTATGGGACTAAGGTCGATTAGTTGTTCTTCGGACATGGTCTCATTGTTCCCTTAAGAAGAGTAAGTTATTGGCGATTGGTTTGGAGCCCGAGTTTCTTTTGGATGTCTGCCATCTCGGAGATTCGTTGAGAGGTTTGTTGATGGTTTTAGTTTTGAGAAGCCATTGGATTAGAAGTTCTTGGTTAGCTGTGATAGCAGTGCAGCTCGGAGTGTTCGGTGTGCTGTCGAGATAGAGTTTGGAAGCAGCAGTGTGGTTCGTTTCTTCGATGGTTCCGGAATCTTTGTGGTTCTTCTATCAGCAGTCCGGGAAGATGGTGAATGTTTTCTTGAAGGGTTAACCTTGTTTGGAAAAGTTTAAGGCTGTTTTGATTGGTAAAGAGAGAACAGTCTGTTTGGAATTAGGATGGGTTGATCGCAAAAGCGACTTGCGATTGTCTGAGTGTTCTCTTGGGTTGTCAGAATTTTTCTGGATGTCTTCAGAGAAGTCAGAAGTTTGTCCGCATCTGAAGGTTGAGTTTTCGTATCGACTGGATTCCAGGAGTGATACCGGTGGTTCAGTCTAGTGGAAGGATGTTTCCTAGAGATAGAGTTTGGTGAAGCAGCTCAGATTTTGCTGGAGTATCTGAGTTTTCTTTATGGATCAGTGAACCTTATTTCTAGAATAAGTTGTCCAGTCTGTGCTTGTGTTCTACCTCAGATCAGAGTTGAGCAGCGAAAGCAGTTTGGAGTGTATCTCTGATGGGAGAAGTAAGTTTGGAATCTACTGATAGTTGTGAAGTAGAGTTGTGTTTTGGATCTCTTCTGTGTTCTGACCTGGATAAGTATTTGGTCTTCTGAATTGAATTGTCAGTTTGGATAACTGAATTTCATTGTGTTTTACGTATCTCTGAGGGAGTACGTATTTGATCTATCTCTGGTTTTAGAATCTACAGTTTGGGAAGTTTAGTAGTTGAGTCAGACTCGTCTGTAGTCTGATATTCTGTTTAGTTCTATAAATTTAGATGAGTAGGAGATCTATAGCTTATTAGTTTAAATTGTTTATAGAGCGAGTATCCCGGTATATATATACTTGGGGAAACTCGAGGTATTTTATCTAGAATTTAGTCTAGATAGTTAGAATTGTTTGATTGGATGAATTGGTTGCTATGGTTGTTAGCATATGGATGATAGTATATGCTTGTGTTTTAAAATTTAAAATCTTTAATAAGATTATTAAATTACCTTTGTTTAAATTTCGGGGACGAAATTATTTTAAGGAGGGAGGAATGTAATATCCCGGAAATTTTGACAATATCAATTTAATAATCTGTTGAATAATTAAATTGATATTGATGATCTTTGATAATAAGATTTGAATTTAATTTAATAATCTGATTAAATTAGTATTAATTGATGATTTTATCTTTTAAAAATCTAATAAGATATTTTCTATTTGAATATATATATATTTATTTGTATATATTTTAAATAGAAGCTTTGGTAAATTGGAAATTTAGATTTAATTTAATCTGGACTTTTCAAAGTTATTTAAATAAATAATATTTTAGTTTTAAATATACTTTGGATAAATGTTTAAATTTGTTAAGATATATTTTAACTTAAGTTTAAATAAATAAGATTTACAAAAATGGTTTGTTTTATTTCTTTTTAAATATTTCTTGATAATATGATCTCTTATATAATCTCTTGTTTAAATTATAAAATATGTTATTTTCAAATAACAAGTATAATGTATTATATTTGTATGTATGAATACGAGATGATTAGTTGTGTATGTCTGTGTAAATGGTTGAACATGTTCTGTTATTTTACAGGCTCCACTTTCAAATAATAAAGAAAAATTGTATCTTCCTCTGCAATCAATTTTAGGCTAAGATATATATATACATTTAGATAAGAATGTATAAATTAAGTATAAAAGTTATTATTAACATTTAAAATATATACTCATTAATTAAAAAGACACATGTTATTTTCCTAAGGCATCATTTTTACATGTGTTAGATAATTAATATGATATAGGACAAGTGTCATGTTTTACTATCATTTTCCTTGATTTTTAACAAACCATAAATTAATTAATAAAGCTTATTTTTCATTTCTCCCATTTCCTTTCAGCTGTAACAAAAAGAAGATTTCAAAACTAAAATCTTGTAAAAATTTCTCAAACCAAAATTCCCAAAACAAAATCTGTAAATTCACTTCCACAAATCTAAAATCAATTCACTCTTCAAATACAAAATCAAACCCCTCATTATCAAAAAGGCCCGCATCATATTTATAAAATCTGGAAATGATTTCTGCATGCACCTGGAAATGAAGCAAATCTGCATCATTTTTCTGTAACAACCCGTGATTGCGGTTACCAAATAATAAATTAAAATTGGGATTTTAATTTAATTGGAGCTATTAATGAATTTTTAATATGGCTAATTTGTTCAAAATTTAGTCATTTTGAATAAATTAATATTTTGGGCTTAAGTGTAAAATGGAGCATTTCAAGGAAATTAATTAGGGAAATTTGTAATTTATATTATTGCAAAATTTTATATGTGTAAAATAGTGCAATATTTGATTTGGGAAATTAATTTGCAATCTATTTGCAAAATGGTGATTTTGGCTAATATTAACTATAAACGGTGATTGAGAAAAATTTAAATAGATTCCACCTTTCGACGTATTCGG
Source organism: Allium fistulosum (assembly GCA_030737815.1). Classification (NCBI taxonomy): domain Eukaryota; kingdom Viridiplantae; phylum Streptophyta; class Magnoliopsida; order Asparagales; family Amaryllidaceae; genus Allium; species Allium fistulosum. Next base: position 102,867,097 of record CM060902.1, read on the forward strand.
TAGATAGTTATAGCTTGATTACATATGGTCGCTTCCACTATACTCTATTCTCCGCTTTAACAGACAGTATTACTCCCGTAATACTCTTTGTTACAGTGGGTCTCGGAGTGGGGCGTTACAGCTTGGTATCAGAGCCTGGTTTCAGGAATAAGCATAATAAACACAGAACAGATACACTTAGTACAATACATCTTAATTAGATCCGAATTAAATCAAATCCCTTCCTTATGTTTATTGATAGATAAGTTAGGAATATGTTTAGGAATCCATTATATTCCGTAGTATTCCTTAACTAATTATCTATCATTGAATCATGTCTAACTCTAATTCCCGTTTGACCAATTGAGCGGTGCGAAGGTCTTCTCTCAACTTGACCTGCCACCGGATTCCATCATCTACGAGTCGCAGAAGACAGCATTCCTCTTACAGCATTTCGCACTCGTCATGGTTCTTTTGAGTGGTTGGTCATGCCGTTCGGCTTGACGAACGCTCCGGCTTTCTTCGTCGATCTCATGAATCGAGTATTCCGGGAATACATCAATAGATTCGTTCTGGATTTCATCGACGATATTCTTGAGACTCTTTCTATGTGTGATATTCGAAATCGAGCTCCGTCTTCTGTATTCCTTTTGTGGATTAGATGTTATAGACGACTTCTATATTTAAGGAATTGCGGGGACGCAATTTTCTTAAGGGGGGGAGTCTGTAACAACCCGTGATTGCGGTTACCAAATAATAAATTAAAATTGGGATTTTAATTTAATTGGAGCTATTAATGAATTTTTAATATGGCTAATTTGTTCAAAATTTAGTCATTTTGAATAAATTAATATTTTGGGCTTAAGTGTAAAATGGAGCATTTCAAGGAAATTAATTAGGGAAATTTGTAATTTATATTATTGCAAAATTTTATATGTGTAAAATAGTGCAATATTTGATTTGGGAAATTAATTTGCAATCTATTTGCAAAATGGTGATTTTGGCTAATATTAACTATAAACGGTGATTGAGAAAAATTTAAATAGATTCCACCTTTCGACGTATTCGGTAGATAGTTATAGCTTGATTACATATGGTCGCTTCCACTATACTCTATTCTCCGCTTTAACAGACAGTATTACTCCCGTAATACTCTTTGTTACAGTGGGTCTCGGAGTGGGGCGTTACATTTTCTCTGCAACCTGGAAGCATGCAGCAGTGTTAAATCAAGCATAAGCAAACCTGCATGTATTCTTCAAATCTGAGATAAATCAAGACAAGCAAATCAAGATTTTAAAACAACATGCATTCCAGTTTTTAAAATCAAAGAAGCTAAGGAATTCAAGTTTTTCAAAAACAAATCTGGAGGCTCTGTTCTTCATATTAAATCAAGTGAGTAACATTTTTATTAAAATAACTTAAGTTTAATATAGTTGCATGATTGATTTTATCTGGATATATATGAATTGCTTTGATTATATGTGAATATATCTGTATAAATATAAACTGCTCCCCTGTTCTAGTTTTCCAGTGAGTAAACTTTTAAATTAAAAGCTTAAGTAAATTATAGCTTGTTGCATGTGAAAATTTCTGTGATAATTGATGCTGGCTTGAGGATATTTATGTGATTTTCTGTATGAAAGTTGAAGTGTGTGATTAAGATATAGATGTGCATGTTCTGTGCTACCCTGTTTCTGATATAGGATTTAAATTTTGAAACAAAATTCCAATTCTTTTTATCTGATCATTGTTAAACTTGGACTTCAAACAAATTAGTTAAGTTTTTAACTTGATCTAAGATTTAAAAATATGTACAAATGTTTTTAATTTAAAAATATGCTTAATCTGGAAATACTGTAGAAATCATAATAACTTGATAAAACCAAATGTTAAATTTTATTGATTCAAGTTTATATCTTGAATCATCACTAAAAATCAGGATTTTTAAAACAAAAAACAAGGTTTTTAGTAATAGGATGGAAGAGCATTTCAGTGTTGACTGGAAAGTGGTTTTAGGGGAGTTTCTGGTGGTCAGGGAATCTGTGGTGATCAGGAATTGGTCTGGAGATAGGGGAAGGTACGGGGAGGCTAGGAAAAATGGGTGGAGGCAGTAATGATCGCCGTGGCGTCGACGGCGAAGAGAATTTGTTTATAACCCTAGTTTTGGTCGAACTGGAAGATTTGATCTCTTTTTTTTTTTTCTCTGATGCATCGAGTTCAATGGAACCTTGGGAATGGGATCGTGGAGGACTGGCAAAGACGTGACTGAAGTCACAGTAGTTCCGGTGGTCGGAGGAAGGTGATCGAGGCATTTTCTGATGAGGATTTGGAATTCCAGTTTCAACTGCCTAGCTCGATTTTGAATTGAGGCTTGTGTATGTGTTTGGAGGATCGGGAATTGATGTATGGGAGGTGGTCGTGGTATCGGAGCCTACGGCGATGGTCACCGTCGTCGAAGTGGGTTGTGTAGGTGCACAGGGAAGTTTGGGTATCTGTGTTTGGGATTGGTATTTTGACTCGAAAAAAAGATCGAGTATTTGGGAAAGAGACTCGAGTTTGAACTCGAGTAAAATTGCGGAGTTTAGACCTGTAAGTTTAAAACTTAAAATTTAGGCTAAGTTTAAAAAAAAAATGGGTAGAAAAGTGATTAACTCGGGTATAGGCCCGTGTGGACTTCGGGTAAAACCCGAAGCAACTGTTTAAACAGTTTTTAAAATGATTTAAATCAAATTGTTTTGAAATTTAAAGTTAAATCTAGTTTATACTTCTATATAAACTTACTTTATATATAATAATTATTTCTTAAACAATTGGTTATGAAGTTTTAAAAGTTGTTTAAATTAAATTTTGTTAAATGAAATTTAAAGTAATTTTAAAACATTATTTTAAAATGAAAATTTAAGATTTTTATAAAAGTAGTTTTTAAAATAAAAATTGTAAGTAGTTTAAAACCTCTACTTGATAATATTTAAGTTATTTAGGGAAGTTAAGTTTTGTTAAATTTAAATTATCAAGTTAAATGGTTATCTTATTTCTAATCTTAATTAAAGGATTTAATTAAGTTTAGTTGATTATAATGTTAAAAAAAAATGTTAATGGAAATTAAGGTATTTGCAAGATAATGTTTTATCTTAAGATAATGAAGGTTTAATGCCTTGAGATTAACTAAGTTAATTGTGGAAATTAAGTATAATTAATTAATTTGATTAATTAATTATAAAGGATTAATTAAGTGATTAATTAAGAGTAATTAATTGGTTTAATTAATAATTAATTAAGGGTTATTATTTAAATTAATTTAAGGCTAATTAATTATAATTAAGGATTATTAATTAAAGATTGTTAATCAATGATCGGAGATAAATTAATTGAGTAATTAAGAATTAATTAATCAAGTAAATAAGATTGATTAATTTGTTAATTAGAGAATTGTTAATTAAGTAATTAGAGGTTATTAATTAATAATTAAGGAGTACTTAATATGTAATTAAGTTTTATTAATTAATAATAGTTAGGTTTTATTAATTAATACTTAAAGGATGATTAATATTTAATTAAAGATTAATTAATTAAGGATTAATCAAAGGTAATTAAGGATTAATCAAAGGTAATTAAGGAATAATCAATGTTAATTAAGGGTTGATTAACTAATAATTATGGATTAATTAATTTGTAATTAAGGTTGTTAATTAATAATTAAGTTTTATTAATTAATAATTAAGAGATAATTAATTATTTAATGATTAATTAATTAATTATAAGAGTAATTATGGATAAATTAATTTATATTAATTTATATTGATTAATAATTAAGGTTATTAATTAATAGTTAACGGATAATTAATTAGTTAATTAAAGGTTAATTAATTGATTATAAAAGTAATTAAGGGTTGATTACTTTGTATTGAAGAAGATTAATAAATAATTGAGGTTTATTAATGGATAATAAATCTATGATTAGAGATTAATTAATTGATTGATAAGATAATCAAGGAGTGATTAATTAATTAAAAGTTTGTAATTAATTAATGATTGTTTGAGCAGGATTAGGTGATTAATTCTTAAGTAATTAAATTAATTTAAGTTGATTAAATTAATTATAACATGGATTAATAATTCCTGTTTATGGATGATTGCTTGTGTAGAATGTTTATTTGATGATATCTATTGGGTGATATCTATTGGATGATATGTTGTGATATTCTGTGATATGATATTGGATATATCAATGATAAATGTGTGATATTTATCTATGTTAAATGCTGTGTGAATTCAATATATTAAATTGAATTGAATTGAATTGTTTAAACCTTTAAAACAACTTGGACTTAAAAGATACGCTTTGGATTTCGATGAGACCGGGATCGGGTTTCCGTATACCGGATTTCCAGGTCTGGAGACCCGAATACCACATCGATCCAAATTAACGATAGGTCGTGAATCAAGTGAAGATGAAGATTCAGAGTGCAAGGGTTATTGTCGTTAACTCTGAGGGTGATTCCAAAACGAGTGTAACGAGATAATGCCTTCGGTTTCGTTCGAACCCGGAACGAACTTGTATGGATTGAATGCTTTCAGCACATCGTCAGGTGGACGATGAGCATTCTAAGATAGATGTGTTCTTTTTAAAGGTAATCATGACCTCAAGCCTCACAAACCGGGAATGGCTAAAACAGGGGAGGTGCAGCAAGGTTAGTGGGTAGCTCCCAAGTAGGACAAGGTTACCTCTGTCTAGATGTCCCTTTCTATTTTCGACTTAGTGGTGCGGTTGCTGATCCCAACCGTGAGGTATCTTGTGCGGGAATTATCCAGTAAGGGATGTTCCGACCTTGTGTTGCAGGGGATTGGGAGTGATCCTCGGTACGGTGATCTAGGCCACGTACTGTGACGGGCGGTACCCCAGTAGCCCTGCCATTGTATGGAATCCAAACTCCAATAAGTGCCGTACGTATTAGTTGTGCCCAACTATGTTGGAATGTGAGATGTAAGCATTTCAGCTATTTCTATATTTTACTTGAAAACCCTAGACCCTATTATAATAAAATCAGATTTCCTATCAAATGTTTTGGTTAGCGTAAGGTAAAAACTTACCCATGTTTATTTGTGGGGAGTCTTACGTGATACCTTTTCTTTCTAAAGGTTTTGAAGTTAAGCAAGTTTAACCTGTTACTCACACCAGACCCATGTCTGACCCAAGTGTTTATTTCTGTTTTATAAACTCTTGGGTACTCAAATTTTTACGAGTAGCCAAGGGATTCAGGTTTAGCTTTGACGAATATTCTGGAGGAGCAATGGAGCAGGAGGCTTCGGCGTTCGTAGATATAGTATTCCGCTGTGTTGATATCTGTGATAGTGTCTTGTCTTGTATTTGAGTTGTAATGTCTAGACAGATGTTTATAACTGTCTAGTAAGTGATGTATATGCTGTGTAACTCTGTAAAGTGTTGTATACTATGTAATAGTTTATGTTATTAATATAATTTATTCGTTCCGCTGTGAGATCGTTGTTGTTGTTTCTTTCTTTCTTCTCTTCTTTTCTATTTTCTGCCCCTTTCTTTCTTATTAGCGATACGACTTTCTATGGAGAGAAAGTCGTGGTCGTTACACACGTTCACCCAGCAATCGAAGTTTATGGTGAAAACGAAATCGAGCAATACAACCCAACTGGAACCAAAAACAATCTTCAAAGAAACGCCTCGCCCCGAATCCCTAGGTCACCAGAGATGAAGATACTCTGGTCAGTGCTTCTCCAACTCCTCCTCTTTCGATTGCCATGGGTGCGAACTGGTCCGGTCAACTGAGAACAACGCATCACTTAGAATTCGACACCATACACAAACACAAGCTAAAACCCTATATCGACATAGTCCGGCCTCTATCACGATTGATAAACTCGTCAGACATTTTTGCTGAGGTCGTCAGATCCTCCTCCACCTTCGAGCATAATCCCGACCCCAGAAAGTATCCCGATCGCCAGAATTTGCCACTATACCCAATTTCGATCAACTTACAATATCTCCTAATTTACAAACCTAAAATTCGTGATCTTCCTTTTAAAAATCAAATTTTTGAACGACGATTTAAGTGGTGAATTCAAATCAACATTTTAAAATGTTTGGGTTTTTCATACTTAAAGAAAATCTACTATATTTTCAAACTTCCCTTAAAATTTTAAACCAATAACACTTGAAATATTGTTAAGGTTACGATCTGGATGATTCAAACAACTTTTGTCAAATCCTGAAAGGGTTTAGGAGATGAATATTTGATTCCTTAAATTGTTAAGGCCTGTAGACTTCTTTTAAACAGAGAAGTATAAACATTTACACTAAACTGTATACACTGAACCTCCCTACATAAAGATATACAACAAGATTTACATCCATAACCTCAAAGATTATCTCTTATATCAAGATTTACACCAGATTAAGTTTTCTTAAACAGTAGCTTACTCACCTGCAACCCTTTGAACAAAGAATACTTGATGTTTTTAGAAAACTGTAGTTGAATCTGCCCTTGAATACTTTCTGTTCTTGTTTGTTTTTGTTTGAGTTTGAGTTTAAGCTTTGAAAAATAAAAATAAAATAAAGATGTTTGAATTTTGGACTTGATTTAAGAATCTGTAACCAAGAACAGAGTCATATATTCATATGTACAGACATACACACTCTAACATTTATTTGTATATATATATAACCTATCTATATCCATGCAACCACTTTACTTCACGCATAAATCACAGAAATCAAGTTATAGGTCAGACTAAGTATTTTTAAGATAGTAGTTTACTCACCAGAAAAGATGAACAGAGAAAACTGGAAAAAACTTTGCCTTTGAACTGGAAATTTGAACAGCTACTATGATTTGAATTCTAGCGTCAATCTGATGTTGTTGAGTTGATCTTTATATTTGCTTTGCTCTTGCTCAGGTTAAAAGCTTGAAAGAAGCTGTTGTTTGATTTCAGTCTTGCTTTGCTCTGAACTTGATTGTTATGAGCTGAAGCTTGTTTGATTCTAGTTTGATTACTAGGTTTTGGATTGTTGTTGAGTTCCTTTGATTTTGATTTTGTTTACTGGATTTTTGTTATAGATTTCTTCTTGTTTCTTAGTTTAGTCTTGGAAAAATATATCAGAGAATGAAATGAAGGAAAGAATTGAAAATGTTAATATAAGCTATTCTATTTTTTTTAAATAAATATTTTTTTCCAATAAAAAGAAAATGGGACACTTGTCATTATTCTTATCTAATTTGTTAACACTTGTTAATTAGATAATGTTATTAGCTAACATGTGTATTAATAGATTTTAAATTTAGTTATATATTTATAAATGTCTTTAATAGGTATTATATTTTTGTTTTAGGTTTTTATATTATACTTTGTATTTTTTATTTATACATTTCTTCTCTTTTTTTTTTACTTATATGAATATAACTCAAAGAAAACAATATAAAACTTATTAATTTATACTTACCTTAAGCCTAAGCTATTTATACTAGTGCTTTAAAAATGTAGAATTTGAATCTAACTTATTTTCAAGATATTCATATAGAATTTCAAATCATAGTTTTATTTATAATCTACATATATATATATAAACAATAGAAAACATATTTAATTGATTTGAAAATATAATTCTTGTAAATTTTAAATTATGTAAGAAGATTATTAGATTAATACGTATATCCAAATATATGTATTCATCATAATTCTATTTGTTCAGCTTATAAAATAGTTAAAATCAGTTAATTACCAATTAACAGATGTTCTGAAATCCGGGTTATCACATTGTGTTTTAGATTCCTAACTAACAAAACATCAGAAATAGTAGGAATTTTAGAGTTACCCACATTGCCGATGCCAATCACATATCTTTTTGAGTTGTCTCCAAAGTTGACCAGTCCTCCGCCTTCATAAATTATGTCATTTAGTACCTCCGGATTTCTAGTCATGTGTCTCGAACATCCACTATCAAGTATCCATTTTTTTTCTTGATTTGCACCATTTGTCCATTGAGTATTGATTCATCAAAAGCCATATAACACATCTATTCCTGCACAACACACCAATTCGGTAGAAAACTTGATTTTCTATAATAACAATATGCAGACTTATGAGACAATGATGATTTGGATAGTTTTGAACTAGTGTTAACATAAGTTCCAAAAATTTCCATTTTAAACTTCTTCAAAAATCAAATTATGAAAGCTTTGAAAACCAATGCTCTGATACCAAATGTTGGAAATGCATATTACGGATTTTAAGGCAGAATTAACACTAGAGGGGGGTGAATAGTGTTTAATGGACTTTATGGAATTCTTGAAATCTTTTGAAATTAAACACAGACAGATGCAATTCACAAACACAGATACAATCATGGAATCACACAGATGCAAATAGTAAATAAAAAGCAGTAAAGGAAAGAACACACCAGAATTTTATGCTGGTTCAGAGTTAACCTACATCCAGTCCCACACAATTTCTTATGCAGATTTCTTTTCAAATATAATGTTGATATTACAATCCTGATTTCAAGGCTACGATATACACCCTCCTTTCATCAAGTCTAGGGCAAACTCTCTTGATTTAACCAGGCTACAAGATCACCTAATTGATTTACGGGCTACAATCACACGCAATTGATTTATAGGCCACAATCACACCTTTTCTAATATCAATTTGATAAATAGAGTGACTCGATACGCTTCTTTGGTTACAAATGATCCTATAACTCTGAATAGTAATGAGATCTTTGAGAGAGAGTGGAAGAGAATCAAAATAGAGATAATCGAGTTTGACTCACTTAGGATTTCGGCAGATTTTTGTTAAGATATTAGAGAATATTTGAGTGGAGAAGAAGGAGTGAAGAAATGAAAAAAATTCTATCAAAATTCGTTTAAAACATCAGGTATTTATAGACGAACGATAGTCATGTCCATTCACGAAAGGTTATGACGAATAGACACTTCTTTTGAAAATTTAAATTTTGAAATAAACGACTACCATGTCGACATGGGGGGATGGGGTATGTCGACATGCCCCTTTGAATTTTGAAAATTGATTTTTCTCTTAAAAGGTGATTTCTATTCTACAACTTGTCAAAACAATTTCTGAAGTTTATAAACCATTTGGAATATAGTTTTAACTTATAAAAGAGATTTAAAAATAAACTTAAAAATATATAATCTATAATATAAAGTAATATTAAAAACGAAGTATATAATATATTTTGAGATTTTAAAACTTATAATATTAAAATCAGGAGATAGTTTTAAGAAAAGAGATGATTTTGAAATCAGATTATAAAAATGATAAAAATAGTTTAGGGCTAAAATATTTAAATCAAGAGAGATGACTTTTAAACAGTTTTTGAAAAATATTTAAAATAAATCATTTTCAAAATTTTGTGGATTCCATTCCACTAGAGAAGGTTGTGGGTTCCATTCCACTAAAGTGTTCGTGGGTTCCATCCCACTATTAAAATCTGAATAAAGATTTTAGTGCTATTATGAAGTTTTAACATAAATCTAGACTCAATTACTTATCTTGGTATCTTGAACTCTTGAAATCTTTAACTCTTGATACTCATGAGTCTTCAGTCTCCAGTCTTGATTACTTCGATCTTGAATTCGTCAATCTTGAATCTTTATACTGTACAGTCTTCATTCTTCAGTACCCACATATATATCCTACATATACATACATACATACATATATATATATATATATCAAGACATGAATATCAGTATTTATATTTTATAACAAGTCCTATGGTTGTTGTCATCAAAACCATCATCTCAGGAACTAACACCATGGTCTTTTAAGGTGGAGAGGAGGAGATTGGTTATTGTTTTGAGGTGTTTGAATATATATTTACTATATGATTTTAAATTTCTTTTTGCACTATCTTTTTCCATTAATTTCCTAAGGTTAAAAGCCATTAAAGCAAAGAGTAAGAAGTGAAGAAAGGTTAGGAATTTTTGAGGGGAGAAAGTGTGAAATAAAGCAAAGAGAGTGATGTGTATTTATAGGCAAAAATGGTGTGACGACCCGAAATTTTTGAGCATTTGAAATAAGAATATTTAATTAATTTTAAATATTCAAAAGATAATTATTAACTTTAATTTCAAATATCATTAATTATTGGATAATTAATTGTTGAATTTAATTATCGGAATAGGGTAAAATAGAGAATCCTGAGTTTTTAGCCTGTTAAAAATAGTTTAAAGGTTCAGAAAATTTATATTGTTAATATTGAAGGTGATGAAACTTTTAAAATAGAATTTCAAAGCGTTTTGTTCAGTTTTGAAATTTTAACGTTTAAATTTAATTTAAAAATAGTCGTCCGGGGCACAGTCTCGGAATTCGACGAAACCAGTTCCATTGGATCCATAATATTGTATTATTACTGGATTTCAATTCTCGTAGTGATTGGAGTTGTTGTGTGTGCGTACGATATATAAACGCGCTGAAATTTTTATTCAAAATTCAATTTAATTAATGAATATAAATTAGTTGACTGGTCAAGCATTTCACATCAGTTGCTTTCTTTAGCACCTTAAGTCAACATCCTATACCTATGCAGCCACCCTACCTCCCTCTGTTAAATCACGTTTCCTTCCTCTGGAAGACAACGATTTCTTTCCTTTTAAAATACAATGGCCGAGCAATCGACATAATGAAATTCATATTTTCGTTCGAAAATTAAAATGAGCGAACTCAATTCGATTAGAACACGAGCCATTTCCCTTAAATCCCTCAATCCCATTCGCAAATTCAAACCCTTCAAACAGTTAATGCCCGTGCTCTATTTCTTTTACATTCATCCTCGTTCCAGAAAGAAATAAAAATAAATCGCGGTTCAAAACCAAAATCATAGCCAAGCATTCGAATTTAAAATCGAGACCGAGCCTCTTCGCGAAATCGAGCAGATTCTTTCATAGTTTTTAAATGTGTTCATTCGTCGTGAATCGAAGATACTTCCCAGTTCGAGTTCTTTTTGTCAAGCAGAGAAGGGGGTTAGTCGAATCGGAGCCTAAGGGTTGGAAGGAGGGGATCGAATCGTTCATGGGGAAATGGCGATCGAGTTATGTGTGGGATTGTCGTCGTCTGGTCAGGATGGGGCGTTCGATTTCGAGCTCGCGTTAGGGTTTCGGTCGCGAAACTGTCAGGGTTGCGCGAGTTCGTTAGTGGGTCGCCTGCGAGGCAGAGTTGATCGAGCTCGGGTTGATTGGAAGCTAGGGTTCGTAAGCAAGGTGGTGACCTTTGCGACTTTGCACACGTGCGAGTTGCTGTTGGGGTTGTCAGAGGTATAGCTTCTTTTGTTTATTTATTTTATAAGGAATATATAGATTATATATATATATGTATAATACATCTATTTACTGTTTAAGAATTAAGAATATGCAGAAAACCAATATATATATTATCACAGTAAGACATGTTTTAATTTAAAATATGTATATAGTTAAACTGCAACAATATCTTTTCTAAGCGGCATGTTCTTATTTTAAATGTATATATGGAAATAGGAAATTATTTTCATATAGATAAAGTTTGGGAATTTGAATAAACAGAGATGATAATATAAATATATACACATATACTTTTTATTTCATTTACTAGTTAAAATTTTAAATGATGGAGATTAATTTGTTAAATTAACTAATTTAATTATTTTGGTTACTAAGAAATTTTTAAAGGAAAATATTAGTTTAAATTTAAATTATTAGGTTTAAAAATTTATTACATGGAAATTGATTTATTAAATTAATTCAAATATTAATAAACTATATATTGATATTCAAGGTCAAAATCTGGAAAGAAACAAGATGGTCTGGAATGGATTGCAAACAATAAATCAAAGGTGAGTTAATCTCACTCAGTTAAATTATAATTTAAATTTAATTGGTTAAATTTAAATAATTGGTTGAATGATTGATTTGGTTTGATGTGATACTATATATATAGTAGTATATAGCAATATATACATATTGGCATATGTATATATTGGAGTTGTTGATATTCCCGCATTTATATAGCGGATGAGACCCTATGCGCCGCATAATAGCGGATGATATTATATAAAACCCATATACCGCGATATTCCACTTTGAAGTGAAATTGGTATTGTGCTAACATCTGTGGATGCAGGGAAACAGGTTGGAGGGATCCAACTGGATTCCTCAAAATATTTAATTTTGTTTAAATATTCTGTGATATGATTGTTGATATCCTGTGATGATTTATATTGGATAATCTGGTTGGATTAAATTTCCCAGTATAATGAGTTATCAAAAGAAATTGAATTGGATTTTTGGAAAGAAATATAAGAGTAAAATTCAAGTTAAATAATTCTAGTGAATTCGAATAAATTAAATAAGGAATTGTAAAAGAAATAAAGAAATTTCTTAATTCGAACAAATATGGGGAAAGAGGATTTTGAATTTAACAGGGAAGAAATAAATCTTTAACTAAAGTGATATTATCTAAAATATAAAAGGATTGATTTTATTGAATTTAAAGATTTAATTTAATTAAAATATTAATTGAAGAAGTTTGGAAATCCGAAATTGGTATTTTAGTTAAAAGGGTTTTAACTCATAATAAATAAATAAAATATGAAAGTTAATGTATTTGAAATAATTGAAGTAAATAAGGAAATTTATTTCAAAGTGAAGAAAAATGGAAATCAATTGGAAATTGATTTAAGTGTTTAAAACTTGGATTTTTAAAAGAGAATGAGGTTTTAAAATTTATAAACTGGGTTTATGAAGTGAAATGAAATATCGGTGGATATTTTAAATATAAATTCAAGGTGGGAATTTATTGAGGAATGTAAATGTGTTTAAAAATAAATGGTGATTTATTTTTAAAAGATATGGAAGAAAGAGTATTCCCTGGATAGCCAAGTACGATTTCAAAGAAAATTCTTAAATATAAGTTAAAAGTTTTCATGTTGTTTAGAAAGGGATGTTTAGAAATTTATTGTTTCTAATATTTAAATTCTAAAGTAAATATTTTCCAAATCTATTATCGTAATAATTATTTAAAGGGTGATTAGTATTTTATTTAAAAAGTGGAAACTTAGTTTTATATTTTATAAAGTAACCTTATTTTAAATATTCACAAAAGTATATATTTTTAATAAAGTATTAAAGTAGTTTAATTTCAAGGTTATAAAGTATATTTAAATAAAGTGTTTTTAAATTATTTTAAAATTAAAAGTATTTTGTACTTGGCGTTTCAGTGGAAATAAATATTTGGGAATGTATTCCGTAAGCGGAAACTGTTTTGAAATTGTTTCAAATGAGCTTTGAAAATTTGGAAATATATCTTGGAAAGATATTTGGACAAATAAATAATGTGGAAAATTATTTATTGTGTGATGGTTGCTTGTGGATGTTAATTGATAGTTAAATAACCGACTATCAATATTGGCCAAATGCGCTGATCGTTTCGAAGAGACCGGGATCGAGTTTCCGTATACCGGGATTCTAGGTCTGGAGACTCGAATACCACTTCGATCCGGTTTGTACGTTTCGTGTAACGTGTTCGGAGTCGAAGATGGAGCAGTGGAGTGCAAGGGCTAGTCGCTACTAATCCTGAGGATATTTCCAAATGGATGTAGTAGGAATAGTGCCTTCGGTTCCGTTCGAACCCGGGACGGACTTGTATGGACGAATGCTTGCGAAACATCGTCAGGTGGACGATGGGCATTCTAAGGGATATGTGCTATAAAGGTATCGTTTAGCCTCGAGCCTCATCAACCGGGAATGACTGAAAATCAGGGGTTATGCAGCAAGGCTTCGTGGGTAGCCCCCACTTGAGAGTAAGGTCATCCCTGTCTAGATGTCCCTTTTATTTCGGCTTAGTGGTGCGGTTGCTGATCCCAACCGTGGGGTGATCTTATTTGGAATTATCCAGTAAGGGATGATTCCGGCCTTGTGTTGCAGGGGAGCGGGCGTACTCCTCGGTACTGTGATCTAGGCCACGTACTGTGACAGGTGGTACCCCAGTGCCTAGTCATTCGTTGGAAATCCATTCTCCCTACGTGCCTTGTACGAGTTTTGTTTGTATTACCCACTTTGTGGCTAGTATGCCGGAATTTAATAGATGTAACAATTTCGGCTATTTTAATAAGTATTTGTGAATAGACACTATTATAATATCAGAGGATTTTGATAAAAAGTGTTTTAGCTATCGTAAGGTAAAAACCCGACATGTTTATTTGTGGCGTGGTCTTACGAGATGCTTTTTGTTTTCAAAGGATTTTGAAACTTTAATAATCAATTTGAGTGTGATTTTCTCACGCTGGTTTTCCAGACTGACTCGGGTATTGTTTTATATGATGCTCGGGTCAGACCGAGATAAACAGGTTTAGGATATGATGCTGTGGAGCTCAGGAGACGAGCTGGATGCCGATACGTACTTCCGTACTTGCTATTATTTTTCCGCTGTGTATTCAGTTGTATGTTATGGATGTTAATGTACTCTGATGATGTATTCTGATGATGAACTGTATAAACAGATATAGTTTTTGATTTGTGTAAAGATCTATTGATATATATATTATATTTTATTCCGCTGCGATGGTTAGATTCTGATGTTGTCTTCTATTTTTCTTCTTCTACCTCTTCTTCTTAACTAAAATGGTTCGATTTTCTGGGTCTGGAAAGTCGGGTCGTTACAGTGGTATCAGAGCTTAGGCTGGCGATAACCTCGGCTCTGTTGGGAATTTTGAGTGTACTAATAGATATGAGCGCGTATTTGTTAGTGAATATAAAATGATTTTATATTGTGTTGGTTGATTTATTGAGTGGCATATGAACCTTCGTCGGCACAGTCTGGACAACTGTATCGAAGGGGTTTCTAAACACTTGAATAGAACAGTTCGACACAATATTGTTTTAAATAGGGTGAATGAAATAATTTTGCCCAAATTATTTTTATATATATAAAAGGATAACTTTTGTAAATTATATATTTGGTTGCTTGGTTGTTAGGAAGCGATGATATTAGATTATTATCATCATTGTGTAAAAATTGAATCAGAAATTGAAAACTTATAACCTAAGTTGAAGAATAAATTTATATAACAAAATGGAATTTGAAATATAGACTATAAATGAAATTATAAATTGAGATAAACTTTATATACAAATGTGAATTACAAATGTGATTTATAATCAAATGAGATAAATTCATAAACAAATGAAATTTGTAAATGTGACTTATAACTTGAAATAAAATGTGATAGGATTCCAGAGAGATGTTTGGATATAAAATTGAATGGATTTTGAATTTGAAGTTTTGGGAAAGGTTTAAATTCCTTTGGATTTAAGATAGTTTTTAAAGGTTTTGGGGAAATAATGGTGATATTATTTCATGAATATTTTTGAAATTGAATTGAAATCTGGTGGGATTTGGGATTTAAAAATGTTTGAAATGTTTTAAAGTGACAAAAGCACTTAACTCTCTTTCGGTCACTGGAAAATAACTTCGGTGATGACTGCAGCATCATCGATGTTCATTTTCGAGTTTCTAGGAGAGAAATTGTCACCGAGTTGTTTGAAATGGGATTTGTTTGCGAACTGGATTTGGTTTTGAAAATTCAAAGGAATAGTTGAATTGCCAAAGAATTTTGGGATATAGTTGATTTCAAAGGGAATTTTGAAATTTTGAAAATTTGTAAAGCTCTGGAACCTTATTTAAAATGATTATGGGATAATAAATAAAGTTTGGATACTTACAAAAGGTTGAAGTAAAAAAAATATATATATATATATATATATAATAAGTTAGAGTATAAGCCAATTAATTGAAGTAAAATAAAATTGATTTCGAGATCAATTGGATTGAATATGAGCTTGTTTTATTAAAAATGAATAAATCCAAACTGGAATTATAAAATAATATTGAACTCAAGGAAAGATGATGTAGTAGTTTTTATTGAGATAAAACCAAATATTGGTTTAAAAATTAAAAGTAAGCTGTTTATCTAAATAAATTATTTGATAAGTATGTTAATGAAACTTAACTCGATTATATGAATTGTGAGTTAATAAAAATTGGATGGTGAATTAAAGGTAAATAGTAGAATCAGAACTTGAGTTATCAAATAAAAATTCGACTTGGGATATCAACGCATTAAATATATGTGGAAATGTGTTAAACAAAATGGAAATTTGATTAAGGTAATAATGGTTTGTATTGCAAATGAAATCCAAGTAAGTATGAATGAATAATGGCTTTGAATACTATTCAATTAACAAAATATTGAATTCAGAGTTAAAGGGGCTAATTGAATAAATTAATGCGAACTGCAATATAAATGAACTTTAGTTGTTAACTCAAGTAAATATTGAATGAAGGTGAGCTCAAATTGAAATGGTTTAAATAATTTGAGAATTGATGATTGAATGAAATAGTCTGATTTGTTTCGAGCTAAATAAATGGTTGTAAATAAATTGAAAAGAAAGGAATTAAATGTAAATTGAGAGGAATCAATTTAAATGGTTATTAATATGTAATTGAAATAGGTGTCGAAACCCTCTAAATTGCTTTTGAAAGTTATTTTGGGTATATTGCCTATGTTGTACTTGTGTTTAGCTATTGTAATTAAGTAAAATGTTAATAAACTTTGTATATTTGGCACTTACATGTTGTAATTGAGTTAGTACAGGTTCAGGGAAGTCGGTTGGCTGAATCTGATGGCACAACATGCTAAAATAAATAACCGCTTTGCTTTAAAAATGCTAAAAATAAGGTACGCTTACGCAAAAATTCAAAATAGGAAATATGAACTGCTTATGTTGATATATTGTGATTTCCGGCCTGAGGCCGATGTGTATATATATATTTGTGCATCCTGCGATATCGCAGAAGTCCCTCCGTACAAGGGAGACTCTGCCAAAATTTTCCGTAAATTTTGGGAGTTAGAAAATTTTTGAAAATTTTTGGAAATTTTCACTAACAACAAATGAATTAAAATTTGTTAAACAAATAAGGTTGAAACTGAGTATTGAAATCTATTTAAAATGTGAAAGTAAAGTAAGTGAAATCAAAGGAACTAAAGGAAGTAAAGTTCGTAAATAAACTGTTATTTGAGGTTTAAATTTAATAGTAAGTGAAACTAATCCATATTCAAAATGGAAGCCAATTTGAGTTTAAATGAAATTGTAAGGGCTAAGTAAATAGTAATGAAAATAAACTTCAATGGGAAAGTGAAAATAAATATAAACTTCAAAAAAATGAAGTAAAACAAATCCAAGAAGTATATAAAATGTTTATATTGGACTTAAGAAATGAATGGTGAATTCTTAAGTAAATTTGGTATGGAGGAAAATTATTCTAGGTGAATAGTTGAATGAGGACTAAAACTGAAGTTGTGAAATGGGATAGTTGTGAATAAGGGGATAACAATCAAAAATGAATGTGAATAAAAGAGAATTGATGTAATTGATAATCAATAGGAATTTATACGTAAGATGTACGTATATTATTTTATTCGCATAGCTATTTGATCCGAATTCGAGCACAAAATTTCGAGATAGTTATATCGATCCGAGTTAGGATTTTTCACTCGATTTTCGACGGCGAACCTGGATATGGATTGTTGATTGATTCTGGATATTCTCTATCATAGTTGATGGCTATGCAAGGAGAATAACGGTTTCTGATCAAGAAACCAGATCTGAGTCCGCACTAGGAAGTCGGGTGGACGATACTAGTTCGGAAGTGAAATTGTGTGATCGATTGAGCGATCGAATGTGATATTGCGTACGGATGATATATGTGCATCGTACGGGCTTAAGTAAAACAAATATTGTAAATTTGTAAAGAAAAGTATAAAATGACTTTGGAACTGTGATGGAATATTATTGCTTGGTAGGATATACAGGTGTATAAAAGCAATGGATAATTGGGATTTTTGATTTTAGAAGATAAATTTAATGGCCCGACAAAAGGTATGTATTTGAATTTCTATATGAAATTTGATTGGGTTTTTGATCCAGCCACTTGGCTTTTTGTTTTCTTTTTGAGATTGGGAGGCCGTAGAGCCATTTTGTAGTTGTACCGAGCTAGCCGCGCAAAGGAGACGCTGGCGAAATTTTTCGGAAATTTAGGGAGTTAGAAAATTTTGGAAAATTTTGATAATTCAAAAATTTGAATTCAAATTTAAATTTGAATGGATAAGTAGGTGGTATGGGTTGAACTTATGAATAAGTTTGGAGAGTTAAAAGATGATTAGTGTATCATTAATAAAAGATTGTTTGGGTATTGTTAAAACTGTTTGAATTTGGAAAATAGTTAACGGGGATTGAATCATTCTTCCTAACTAGTAATTTCGGGGACGAAATTCTTTTAACGGGAGAGGAATGTGACGACCCGAAATTTTTGAGCATTTGAAATAGGAATATTTAATTAATTTTAAATATTCAAAAGATAATTATTAACTTTAATTTCAAATATCATTAATTATTGGATAATTAATTGTTGAATTTAATTATCGGAATAGGGTAAAATAGAGAATCCTGAGTTTTTAGCCTGTTAAAAATAGTTTAAAGGTTCAGAAAATTTATATTGTTAATATTGAAGGTGATGAAACTTTTAAAATAGAATTTCAAAGCGTTTTGTTCAGTTTTGAAATTTTAACGTTTAAATTTAATTTAAAAATAGTCGTCCGGGGCACAGTCTCGGAATTCGACGAAAACAGTTCCATTGGATCCATAATATTGTATTATTACTGGATTTCAATTCTCGTAGTGATTGGAGTTGTTGTGTGTGCGTACGATATATAAACGCGCTGAAATTTTTATTCAAAATTCAATTTAATTAATGAATATAAATTAGTTGACTGGTCAAGCATTTCACATCAGTTGCTTTCTTTAGCACCTTAAGTCAACATCCTATACCTATGCAGCCACCCTACCTCCCTCTGTTAAATCACGTTTCCTTCCTCTGGAAGACAACGATTTCTTTCCTTTTAAAATACAATGGCCGAGCAATCGACATAATGAAATTCATATTTTCGTTCGAAAATTAAAATGAGCGAACTCAATTCGATTAGAACACGAGCCATTTCCCTTAAATCCCTCAATCCCATTCGCAAATTCAAACCCTTCAAACAGTTAATGCCCGTGCTCTATTTCTTTTACATTCATCCTCGTTCCAGAAAGAAATAAAAATAAATCGCGGTTCAAAACCAAAATCATAGCCAAGCATTCGAATTTAAAATCGAGACCGAGCCTCTTCGCGAAATCGAGCAGATTCTTTCATAGTTTTTAAATGTGTTCATTCGTCGTGAATCGAAGATACTTCCCAGTTCGAGTTCTTTTTGTCAAGCAGAGAAGGGGGTTAGTCGAATCGGAGCCTAACGGTTGGAAGGAGGGGATCGAATCGTTCATGGGGAAATGGCGATCGAGTTATGTGTGGGATTGTCGTCGTCTGGTCAGGATGGGGCGTTCGATTTCGAGCTCGCGTTAGGGTTTCGGTCGCGAAACTGTCAGGGTTGCGCGAGTTCGTTAGTGGGTCGCCTGCGAGGCAGAGTTGATCGAGCTCGGGTTGATTGGAAGCTAGGGTTCGTAAGCAAGGTGGTGACCTTTGCGACTTTGCACACGTGCGAGTTGCTGTTGGGGTTGTCAGAGGTATAGCTTCTTTTGTTTATTTATTTTATAAGGAATATATAGATTATATATATATATGTATAATACATCTATTTACTGTTTAAGAATTAAGAATATGCAGAAAACCAATATATATATTATCACAGTAAGACATGTTTTAATTTAAAATATGTATATAGTTAAACTGCAGCAATATCTTTTCTAAGCGGCATGTTCTTATTTTAAATGTATATATGGAAATAGGAAATTATTTTCATATAGATAAAGTTTGGGAATTTGAATAAACAGAGATGATAATATAAATATATACACATATACTTTTTATTTCATTTACTAGGTAAAATTTTAAATGATGGAGATTAATTTGTTAAATTAACTAATTTAATTATTTTGGTTACTAAGAAATTTTTAAAGGAAAATATTAGTTTAAATTTAAATTATTAGGTTTAAAAATTTATTACATGGAAATTGATTTATTAAATTAATTCAAATATTAATAAACTATATATTGATATTCAAGGTCAAAATCTGGAAAGAAACAAGATGGTCTGGAATGGATTGCAAACAATAAATCAAAGGTGAGTTAATCTCACTCAGTTAAATTATAATTTAAATTTAATTGGTTAAATTTAAATAATTGGTTGAATGATTGATTTGGTTTGATGTGATACTATATATATAGTAGTATATAGCAATATATACATATTGGCATATGTATATATTGGAGTTGTTGATATTCCCGCATTTATATAGCGGATGAGACCCTATGCGCCGCATAATAGCGGATGATATTATATAAAACCCATATACCGCGATATTCCACTTTGAAGTGAAATTGGTATTGTGCTAACATCTGTGGATGCAGGGAAACAGGTTGGAGGGATCCAACTGGATTCCTCAAAATATTTAATTTTGTTTAAATATTCTGTGATATGATTGTTGATATCCTGTGATGATTTATATTGGATAATCTGGTTGGATTGAATTTCCCAGTATAATGAGTTATCAAAAGAAATTGAATTGGATTTTTGGAAAGAAATATAAGAGTAAAATTCAAGTTAAATAATTCTAGTGAATTCGAATAAATTAAATAAGGAATTGTAAAAGAAATAAAGAAATTTCTTAATTCGAACAAATATGGGGAAAGAGGATTTTGAATTTAACAGGGAAGAAATAAATCTTTAACTAAAGTGATATTATCTAAAATATAAAAGGATTGATTTTATTGAATTTAAAGATTTAATTTAATTAAAATATTAATTGAAGAAGTTTGGAAATCCGAAATTGGTATTTTAGTTAAAAGGGTTTTAACTCATAATAAATAAATAAAATATGAAAGTTAATGTATTTGAAATAATTGAAGTAAATAAGGAAATTTATTTCAAAGTGAAGAAAAATGGAAATCAATTGGAAATTGATTTAAGTGTTTAAAACTTGGATTTTTAAAAGAGAATGAGGTTTTAAAATTTATAAACTGGGTTTATGAAGTGAAATGAAATATCGGTGGATATTTTAAATATAAATTCAAGGTGGGAATTTATTGAGGAATGTAAATGTGTTTAAAAATAAATGGTGATTTATTTTTAAAAGATATGGAAGAAAGAGTATTCCCTGGATAGCCAAGTACGATTTCAAAGAAAATTCTTAAATATAAGTTAAAAGTTTTCATGTTGTTTAGAAAGGGATGTTTAGAAATTTATTGTTTCTAATATTTAAATTCTAAAGTAAATATTTTCCAAATCTATTATCGTAATAATTATTTAAAGGGTGATTAGTATTTTATTTAAAAAGTGGAAACTTAGTTTTATATTTTATAAAGTAACCTTATTTTAAATATTCACAAAAGTATATATTTTTAATAAAGTATTAAAGTAGTTTAATTTCAAGGTTATAAAGTATATTTAAATAAAGTGTTTTTAAATTATTTTAAAATTAAAAGTATTTTGTACTTGGCGTTTCAGTGGAAATAAATATTTGGGAATGTATTCCGTAAGCGGAAACTGTTTTGAAATTATTTCAAATGAGCTTTGAAAATTTGGAAATATATCTTGGAAAGATATTTGGACAAATAAATAATGTGGAAAATTATTTATTGTGTGATGGTTGCTTGTGGATGTTAATTGATAGTTAAATAACCGACTATCAATATTGGCCAAATGCGCTGATCGTTTCGAAGAGACCGGGATCGAGTTTCCGTATACCGGGATTCTAGGTCTGGAGACTCGAATACCACTTCGATCCGGTTTGTACGTTTCGTGTAACGTGTTCGGAGTCGAAGATGGAGCAGTGGAGTGCAAGGGCTAGTCGCTACTAATCCTGAGGATATTTCCAAATGGATGTAGTAGGAATAGTGCCTTCGGTTCCGTTCGAACCCGGGACGGACTTGTATGGACGAATGCTTGCGAAACATCGTCAGGTGGACGATGGGCATTCTAAGGGATATGTGCTATAAAGGTATCGTTTAGCCTCGAGCCTCATCAACCGGGAATGACTGAAAATCAGGGGTTATGCAGCAAGGCTTCGTGGGTAGCCCCCACTTGAGAGTAAGGTCATCCCTGTCTAGATGTCCCTTTTATTTCGGCTTAGTGGTGCGGTTGCTGATCCCAACCGTGGGGTGATCTTATTTGGAATTATCCAGTAAGGGATGATTCCGGCCTTGTGTTGCAGGGGAGCGGGCGTACTCCTCGGTACTGTGATCTAGGCCACGTACTGTGACAGGTGGTACCCCAGTGCCTAGTCATTCGTTGGAAATCCATTCTCCCTACGTGCCTTGTACGAGTTTTGTTTGTATTACCCACTTTGTGGCTAGTATGCCGGAATTTAATAGATGTAACAATTTCGGCTATTTTAATAAGTATTTGTGAATAGACACTATTATAATATCAGAGGATTTTGATAAAAAGTGTTTTAGCTATCGTAAGGTAAAAACCCGACATGTTTATTTGTGGCGTGGTCTTACGAGATGCTTTTTGTTTTCAAAGGATTTTGAAACTTTAATAATCAATTTGAGTGTGATTTTCTCACGCTGGTTTTCCAGACTGACTCGGGTATTGTTTTATATGATGCTCGGGTCAGACCGAGATAAACAGGTTTAGGATATGATGCTGTGGAGCTCAGGAGACGAGCTGGATGCCGATACGTACTTCCGTACTTGCTATTATTTTTCCGCTGTGTATTCAGTTGTATGTTATGGATGTTAATGTACTCTGATGATGTATTCTGATGATGAACTGTATAAACAGATATAGTTTTTGATTTGTGTAAAGATCTATTGATATATATATTATATTTTATTCCGCTGCGATGGTTAGATTCTGATGTTGTCTTCTATTTTTCTTCTTCTACCTCTTCTTCTTAACTAAAATGGTTCGATTTTCTGGGTCTGGAAAGTCGGGTCGTTACAAATGGAGATGAAAATATCTAGATATTTTCACACATTTACATCACCACTTCATCATCACCCCACCCCTCCTACATCATATAGCATGGCCACATCCCCCTCCCCCATGTGACATCACTTCCATCACTTTAAGCCATGCATATGTTGACTTTTGCATACTTAAGTAGTAAGAAAACTAAAATATCTTGGATATGTATATAAGTATGTTAAGTGTATTTATATGTTCATATGTGCACATGACAAGTTTGGGCATGTATATGTATGACTAAATATGTGTACATAATAATAAATAAGGTTGCAATAACCTTTGAACGATTTCCATTCGTTAAACCCTTAAAAATCGATAAACCGATTACCGGTTACGTTTTCACTTATATTTTAAATAACATAAATGTAAAAAAAAATTGAAAATAATATTCTCAGCATTATTAATTAATTAAAATTATTTTATTTTATTTATAAAACCGTATAAATTTATAGTAACAAATATTTTACAAAAATCACTATTATATAAATAAAGCGCTACAAATTTTCCTTATATTTTCAAATCAATTATAAACCTTCAAAAATTATTATAAATGATTTATCACTTTATAAATATTTAAAATGAATTATCATCATTTAAAAACAATTATTTGAATAATATAAATCATTAAATCTCAACTGAATTTAATAAATCAATTTAAATATATGGGCATCACTGATGATGTCGTAAATACATTTTATTTTCCTATAAAAAATTAATCTTATTTCATATTCATGTTAAATTATAAAAATAAGTGTGACGCCCCACCTCGTGACCCACATTAACAAAGAGTATTACTGATTAGTACTGTCTACTAATGCGGAGAATAGGGCTGGTTAGGAGTGACCATCCATAGCTTTGTCTTAAACGTCTATTGAATACATCGATTGAGTGCTCTAATTTTTTTTCTTTTTATCTTTCTCAAGTGGATCGACATACTCAATAAATGCTTAATAAAAAACTACAGTGGCTAAGGATCTATTAGAACAAAATATAACAACAAACACAATAGATCACAAAACAGTAGTCAAACATATATATACATATACACAGATAAATTATAGTATAATACAATGTGATACAACACCGGTGGTACATAAACCACCATATATACATCGAACCAAATGAATAAGTACAAATCAGAGTTTACAAAATGACTACAAGACTATACAGAAGATAATTCGGTCTGACCCGAGTATATAAAAATACACGGGTCAGTCTAGCTTTAACAAAATGATTAGCATATGATAGATGAAATGTAAAGACAAGTGGAATATTTCTTCTTGAAAGAGAAGAAGTAACATAAATACATGTCAACTATCACATAAGAGATAATATCACTCAAGTACTTCTTATAGAAGTTTCTCAAAAGAGGCAAATTCAACAATAATCAAATAATCTCAAATATTTGCCTCATATCATCGACATATACAAAATCCAATATAATGGTTTTTATTAACCATAACTCCTAAATAGGAGATCACAAGACTCAAAACTGCCAAAAGATGGCAATCTCAACTAATTCCTAAAATAGGAAATTACAAATCTAAACAATACGCCAAAAGATGGAAAACACAAATAACTCATGGAACTCAGTTAAGAGTTCAAAAATCAGAAATGAAATCACCACATATGTATAAATTCTCATATAGCTCCAAGCTATAAAATATATAAAACAATCATCTAGAAATGGTGAAATCAAAAATAAAACTCATAACTTAGAAAAATGCCCGGATTGGATCCAAATCCACGATTGCAAGCCGAAGCTATGCTACACGTGCAAATCTCGTGTCCAGTACTAATATAAGGTACCAATCTCGTGGACTCGAAGGTCATAAATATCTCATGGTGACCGAAGTCACATATGTTTCGTGGTGACCCAAGTCATATATGTCTCGTGGTGACCCAAGTCACATATGTCTTGTAGTGACCGAAATCACATATGTCTCATGGTGACCGAAGTCACATATATCTCGTGATGATCTGAAGGTCTAGTACTGGCAATAACTCGTGAATGTGTTACAAACTCTCAGATAGGGACCCATAAAATGTTAACGGTGCGTCCTATACTGCATGTTCTCACTTAACGGTTTGCTAGCTGTAAGTCAATACCACACTAGAAAACAAAATAATTTAAATCACAAATCTCAGAAATCTCTTAACTCTTAGAACTCAATTAATAGCTCAAAACTCAGAAATCTCATAACTTGTGGAATTCGATTAAAAGTTCAAAATTAAGAAATCTCATAAATCGTGGAACTCGAATAAGAGTTCAAAACTCTGAAATGTAATCACCATATAATAAACAATATGATAGCGCTCAGGCTATATAAATAAACAAACAGGGGAAACCATGGTGAAAATATTCGCAAATCATCTAAATTCTAGAAATAAACGTAAAGAAATCTAGAAAAGTTACAATGTACAGAATAGGACCCAACGGTACAAATACTAGAAATAACAACCCGCAGGTCCATAGATTCAAATGAACAAGTCCGGAATTAACCAAAAAAATAACACATGTGTCCTATACGACGTGTTTTACTAAATCATTTAATTCTCTTTCTCATACACTCGAAGAGTGCAAAAATAGTGTATTTTATATAGAAAATAATTTTTGTTGAGAAAACTAGTTTTAAAAACAATTTTCGAAATCATTTGGAAAACATTCCTTTGAAATTTCTCTTTATTATAGAGAATAAATATATTTTTAATAGCTTAAAATTAATTTATAAATATTGTAAAATATTTATATCAAAGCCATTTTATTTATAAAAATCATTCAAAATTGTTTTAGAAAACCTCGTGCACAAAAACATCAAAAATCACCAAAAACACTGAAAATCAGCATATGAAATCATCTCCAAAAACTCGCCAATTCAAATTACGAATTAACTAAATGTTGGCTTACCTATTGATAGGTTTTATGCCCTTCAAAACATCTCAAAGGAGTGCAGAAATTGATCACAATAGGTGCTGGAATAAGCAAAACAAGAGAAACGAGTGCACAGAATAAAAGAAAGGAAGCGGCAAAATTTAGCAAGCCCGGGTCGACCTAAGCATTGCTAGGTCGACCCTAGGGTCGACCCTTGGGACTTCTGGTTCGACCTCTGGGTCGCAATCTCTTCTGGCAATTTCTGCCTTGTTCGTTACAACTTTGAGTAACAAATTCAAGCCTTTCCCAAATGATTTAGACAATGAAATTTTGCATGCACAAACAACAAAACTCAAACAATCAACCGAAAAAGATGTCATTCAAATCCTGTATGAAATCAAAGAGATATGGGTTCTCAAATTTAACCACAGACAAAGTTTTCACTATAACTAGAGATTGTGAAATACAGTTTACAGTAAACTAAATAACAACGTAAATTTGCATCCAGATTTTTACCAACAGTTTATTTTTGCTAGAGATGTGAGTTTTTACCCACCTTTAAAAAAAATTGAGCAATTAAACTTGCAAGCTAAAGACTTTATGGCCAGGAGAGCTCTAAAAACCTATTACCGATAAGCAAGAAAAACCTGGAGCAAGAGAGAAATGAATTACAGACAACATCTTCTCAAAACAGAAAATTGATGAAATGATTTGTGATTTTGGTTTTTGATTAATTATTAGGAATGTAATTTATTGATTTTCTTAGATTTATCTTTTGATTTCTCTTAAATATTGAAGCTGGAGTTGAAGATTAGAAGAAAGTAAGCATTTTTTTGTTTTTCTTAAGTTTTTTTACAGAAGAATACTAATTGAGAGAGAAGAGAATGAACGTATAGTTCATTCCAATCTCTCTTGCTCATGGGTTTGGGCTTAAACCCATTACCCAATAACTAATAAATGAATACTTAGTTAATTTTTAACTAAGTTATCTTATGTTAACACTGTATTTCATATATTTACACATATTCTCATAACTTTGTATGTTTATATTTACAAAGATGTTTTACAACGTCTAAAAGATATTTTACCCATTTAAAAATTATTTCCATCATTAAATTCTTATTTTTTAACTAAATGCTACAATTTACACCTTTAATTACATAAAACACTATTTTTAACTCCAAAATTCACACAAAAATCATTTTCTTGTCAATTTAAATATAATAAACCTTATTAACATCATTTTACATCCAAATATTAATTTAGAATAAAATTCCTCCTTTTTATTTACATTATTTACCATATAAAATTTTAATACTTCATTAAAATTTACAAATTCAACATTTGGCAATAATTTGCAAAATTATTGTATTTATCAAATTAAAACCATGTATTGCTCATTTTTGTTACAAACTAACATAATAAAGTCTTAAAACTTTATTTTCAACATTATATATTTATTTCCAACATTATTTATTTATATACCTCAAATGATATTGAATTAAATTATTTTACTTCACTAATTTAATTCAATTAATCTCCAAATCAACAAAATGCCATCATTCAACTCAATTTCCAACCAAATTAACTTAATTCCATTTTATTTATTCAAAACCCCTTATTTATTTAAAATAACCAATTTTTACAGATTTTATATGTCTAAATTATTTTATTTTAATTCAGATTCAAGCCAACTCACAGTTTAAATCTATTTTCCTCAAGTTTTCTCCAAACTAAATGTATTTTCCCCCAAAACTCCATATTTAATCATTTTCAATAACCTAACATCCTTTTTCTCAAATTTTCCCCAAGTAAATTCCAAAACCTAAATTTTAGATTTTACTTAGATAATTTATTTAAATTATCCATCCCAAATTATATTTATCTCTTGATTAATAAATTATAATCTCATCATAATTTATTATTATTATAATTATTATTAACAGGTAATCACTAAACCATGGTTGTTACAGACTCGCCCTTATAAAAATTGTGTCCTCACAATTTCTAGAGAAGAGCTGTATTTAATACGATTTATTTCATCAAGCAAAATAAAATAGATAAGCTTGAGTTTAAAATTCTCACCCTTAACACAAGATGATAGAAAACTAGAATAAGGTCGCTCGATAAATTCTATGGTTTCCCATGAGTAGTTATTGGGATTAGCGAACCATTAAATCTTTTATGAGCTGTACATCCCTATTTCGAAGGCGTTTCACCTTCAAAGCAAGAACACGGGTAGGATGCTACATTATAGATAAATCGAGTGAGATTGCTTCTTCAGAAGCTAAACGAATAGAGTCGGGACTTAGCACAATTTTATCCCGGACTCCAACCAACAAAATGGTGATCAATAGGATCTTCTGTATAACGCTATAGAAAGAGCCATACCGATTTTAGATTGACAACTATTATGGAAAGAAAACCCAACAAGAGGTAGGTGGTTTCTCGAAACACCACCAAACTCATACAACTACATAAATGCAGGTCGCTAGATAATTGCACAAAGGCAAGTTAAACAATGGAATGTCTTTTATATTTCTTTTACAAATCAATTGTTCTTAGAGCTTTCAAACTCATTATCTTCATAATCAAATTCTCAATTTTCAATACTTGAAAATTTTCAAAACCTCTTATTTAAATTCTAATTTACGCTCATTACTCTTTATTTAGAGTAAATAAAAATTTAAGTTATCTATTCTCTAGTTCTTTCATAAATATAATTTAATTTGAAACATATTTCCACAACAATAATCAATTTGGCTACATTCATACACTTGGAAGAATTACATTTGATCATTAAAGGAACAAATCATTTTCAATTTCAAACCTGCTGCTTAAGTTTTGACACATCACATATCAAAATCCGAGGAAACTTATAATATGAAAGTTGTTCTACTAAGTCTATTCTTTCTAGCAATATTAAGATCATCAAAATAGGATTCACGGTTTGAAAGTTATGCTAGATTTACTTTCAGCCTAAAATTTAGAAATTTTTAAAAGGACAAAAATGTCCATCCACCTTCAAACCCATTTTAGACTGAAATAAGTGAAAAATCTTCCAAAATGGAAGAAGATTTATAGCTTACCGAAAGCACTTTCAATTGCAAAAAGATTGAGTTCATTTGGAGTTATAAATCTCAAGTTATCGCTGTTTTAGTACCGCACTTTTTCCAAATGAAATTCAGCTTTTAAAAATCAATTTAAAATTTGAAATTTCCAATCCATTCTAATTTCAAACCACATTTTCAGAAAAAACTATTTATGCTAAATCATTTATTACATGATCCTCTTTTCGAAAAGCTAAGATATTCAAAATTATAATTAACCTCATGTAGTTATCTAAAAATATAATTCATTAATTGGAAATATTTTCGTCACTTTACATAATCAATTTTTTCAAACAATTAACTTTTTAAAATTGTTCTCATAATTTAAAATGATTGAATCTCATGCCTTATTCATTTATTATACCTAGCATTCCTTAATATAGCATTCTATAATAAATGAACAGTTTAAATTCATATTTGTCACAAAATTAAATTTCCAATTATTATCAACATAAAGATATCTAAAGTTGATAATTAACTTAAACTTGTTTTCAAAAGAATTTTAAAAATTCATACCAACAAGTTTTAATTCAATCAAAGTTTAAAACAAAAGCTTTCTTACAAATTCATGCTAAAAATATAAAATTAGCATTTCTTTAATTTCCTTAAGATAGAGTTTTAAATCTTATACTCTATTACTATTCAAACAACCAAGTGTCAAAACAATTTTTTTTCCCATCATCATTTATAACTTTGAACTTAAACATTCAATTGATATTTTAGTTTTCTAACCAATGCTTTTTCTTATCTTGAATACATCATTTATTTTATTAATCAAAGCATCACATGATATTTTCTTCCAATTAAGACATCTCCTTAATTAGAATAATTTACTTTACTTACTCAAAATTTCCATGTGATATCATTATTTAGATTCCTACAGGTTCTACTTACATAACAAATTAAAAGCATAATCATATTTAATTTCACAAATTTCAAATAATATAATGGCTTTACCTCGCCATTGATTTTAGTGAGTGACCCTATCAATTGGCTGTAGAGTTGACCAATTGATCAAAACTGCCTCGCCACTTATTCAACAACCATTATGGTTCAATGGCTGCATTTTTTACTTAAAATAAAAATTAATACTCAAACCCATATTTATTTATTTTTCAAACTCTTACTTATTACAACTCAATTTACTGCATCTGACCGTCTCATCATAGTGCTTCAGAAATTCCTATCGATAACGTTGATCAGACGCATCGACTAGAATTCTTAAAGCACTTGATGGACAGTCCAATACAAAAATCATTTTTTATATGACAAACATGCCTCTTATATAATTTTACAAAATATTCTTTGGTAGTCTCAATAAAAAGAATCCATTTATACTCATAAGTATATCTTTCACTAGAAAGATTTCCAATTTAAATTGTTGCTTTTACTCATCATTAATCATGAATACAAGGACGAACTAATCGCGATATTCCCAAAATACTCAATTCATAAGATCGACGAAATAAGCTGGAGAATTCGTCAAACCAAACGGCATAACGAGCCACTCATAAGAACCATGATGAGTGCGGAATGCGGTAAAAGGAACGCTATCCTCCGCAACTCGTAGGTGATGCAAACCGGTGCAAGGTCAAGCTGAGGAAAGACCCTAGCACCACACAATTGATCCAACATGTCATCGATCTTAGGCAATGGATATTTATTTTAATGGTTAACTCGTTAAGCTTGCTACAATTGATGCGAAGCCTAAGAGTACCATCAGATTTCCTAACAAAGACAATTGCGGCACCCAACGATGAAGATCAGACTGAATGAATTGCTTGGCTTCATTCCTCATTTTCTTTAGTAGTCATCCTCCTAGGAGGACGACTAACAGGCCGAGTACCAGGAACGAGGTCAATACAAAACTCAATTGCCCGCTTGGGTGGCGAACCCGAAATGGACTCAAAAACATCTACAAAGTCACAAACAACTGGAATTCGAGATACATCATCATCATCCCGAAACTTTGGAGAAAATATAGATACTTCGGAATAACCATCAACATTCCGAAGAACAAGAGACAACTAATTAGCCAAATTAGGATGTCTAAAATATAGGATCCTTTCAGAACATAGGATTGGGGCTTGATAACAAGCAAGCCAATTCATCCCTAAATCACATTAAACCCAAGATAATGAATAACGTGCAGATTTGCATGGAAAGAAAAACTACAAAGAGTAATCTCAACTTTCTCTCACAACAAGCTAAGTGTTGCGGATGCCTCACTAGGATTCGCAATCCTCAAAGAAGTGACAAGATAAGGAACATTCAACGGCATCAACAAAGGCCTTCGATACGAATGAGTGCCAAACATCTGTATCAAAGAGAACTCGAATAGAACAATCACGATTAGGATTACTCATAGGGTAAGATATTATTAATTCAATTATGGAATACTATGGAATTGTAATGCATTCCTAGATGTATTCCCAACTTACGACTACCTCAAAAGACACAAAATGGTTAAGGACACGGTGATTAAGGAATATGTAATACTAATACTGTTCTAGGATGTACCGTAATATATGTTATGTTCTGTGTTTATCATATTTTGTTCTGAACTCAGCACTGATACTAAGCTGTGACGCACCACCCCGAGACCCACGTTAACAAAGATTATTGCTGAGTAATACTATCCACTAATGCGGAGAATAGGGCTGGTTAGGAGCGACCATTCATAGCTTTGTCTTAAACGTCTATTGAATACGTCGATTGAGTGCTCTGTTTTTTTTTCTTTTTATCTTTCTCAAGTGGATCGACATACTCAATAAATGCTTAATACAAAACTACAGTGGCTAAGGATCTATCAGAACAAAATATAACAATAAACACAATAGATCACAAAACAGTAGTCAAACATATATATACATATACATAGATACATCATAGTACAATACAATGTGATACAACACTGGTGGTACATAAACCACCATATATACATCGAGTCAAATGAATAAGTAGAAATCAAAATTTACAAAATGACTACAAGACTATACAGAAGATAACTAGCAGATGATCCAATAATAAAGCAGCATAGAAGAAATCAACAGCACGTAACTAACCTGAAATAACTCGGTCTGACCCGAGTATATAAAAGTACATGGGTCAGTCTAGCTTAAACAAACTGATTAGCATATGATAGATGAAATATAAGGATAAGGGGAATATTTATTCTCGAAAGAGCAGAAGTAACATAAATTTATGTCAACTATCACATAAGAGATAATATCACTCAAATAATTTTTATAGAAGTTTCTCGAAAGAGGCAAATTCAACAATAATCAAATAATCTCAAATATTTGCCTCATATCATCGGCATATACAAAATCCAATATAATGGTTTTTATTAACCATAACTCCTAAATAGGATATCACAAGACTCAAAATCCACCAAAGGATGACAATCTCAACTAATTTCCAAAATAGGAAATTACAAAACTCAAAAATACGCCAAAAGATGGCAAACATAAATAACTTGTGACGACCGCCCATGACCCCTGCACTGAACCTAGAAATAGTGCGCTGTAAAGTGTGCTAGGCAGCCATGGACGATTGCCAAGGTAAGTTACAACAGCAGAATCTATCGTATTACTCACAGCGCATGGATAAAATACAATAGAGAATATATATAGTGAAGCTTCACAAAATAGAATCTGATCAATTAAACTTCATAATAGTTGAATACAAACATCTGAATAGTCAATACATCAAGCCTCACTACATATCACTCAGAGAATTACACAAGTAGCGGAACATCCAGTACATATAGTAAGAAAATAATATGCAAGCCTCCAGCTCGTCTTTGTCATCAACATCGTTGGAAACTAAGAACAGCACCTGTCACCTGCTACCTAGTCTGCCCATCCCAAAATGGATGAACAGCCCAAGGTAATAAGAGTTGAACATAAAACCTTGAGTCAGACAACAGTCTTAGTAAGCGGTAAATTAACTAACAACATACCAAAAGAACATAAAGGTAAAAGGAATAGGAATCCAACCCTCCCACTCCACCTCTTTCTACAGTGATAGCCCCCAGACACACTAAGCAGAAATAAACATAGCAAAGCAGACATTTTAAAGTAAAGCAATTATCACTCGAGTCAAGGTTGATGTTTTGCAAGCACAAACCCCCAAGGCCTAAACCAAGATCAGATAAGCACCCAGAAAATATCGTTCTTGAGACCGAATGACGATACAACCAAACATCCATGACTATGACTATCACTGTTATCATTGCTTTGATACCACCGTTAATTGAATGACCGGCACATTCTTTCAGCCGTCCGTCAAGGGTTAATGGCAAACCCAGTTCTAGACAGAACTCCGCACATCGTTGCAGCCCGTGCCTAGGACTATCGAATCTGCCCAGAGTACTCGACTACAATCATAGTCTTTAGGGACTATCGAATCTGCCCAGCATACTCTTGCTTTGAGTCTGCTAGAACCTTCAATAACGATGAAACCTCAGCCTTCTAGTCATCCTCCTCGACGACTATTTCCATACTAGCTCAAGCGCCTCTCGAGCAAACCATTATCCTCAAACCCGAACCATTTCACCGAGTTATCAACATGCTTGGAATGATCCCGTCTGGATTAAACCAAGGCTATCTCATACCATGCCTCCCTTCATCTCATCATAGCAAAGCCTCATCTCAACATCAATATCATCAAATCTATCCATATGAGCTTCATCATCCGCCACATATGCCACGAGCAACTTTTCCAATTCAAGAGCCTTTCCCTTAGCTTTTGAATCATCTTCGACCTTCTTGTCCAAATCAAATCATCAATCAACTAATTTATAACAATCAATCAAGTCAATCATTAATCCAAATAATCAAGCATTCAAACATGATCTAATAAACAATTATAACAATAATGGCAATCTTGTAAATAAAGAGTCTAAATCTAACAAGCATGAATCATGAACAATATCTCTACAACTTGATGAATGAACTTGCATAGATTAACATGTAGTAAAATGGATGTCAAATCATCATGAATAATGGATCTATACTTAGGTTTATGAAAATGCATGGAAATCACTATTTTAACACATAATCAAGCCATCAATCCGATATACTCCTTTGGATCCGTGTGAGAGATAACCACCACTCACGAAATCACCTAAACACCTTAAAAGCAACACACTTTAGATCTGGACAGCGAAGGATCTAACTCGATCAACCAAAATTCCGCTTCAAACGAAGAAATCTCTCTTCGATGGATGAAGATCTTCAATCTAAGCTCTTGGATCTTCGATTTGATCTTCGATTTGGATGGAAGGAATCACAAGATTAGAGTGGAGAAAAGAAGTGAAGAAGTGTAGAACTCGAGCTCTCAAAATGGCAGGACTTCATCGCTTCAAAATCCGGATCCCAAAAAGTGAGGAAATGGACGTGTATTTATAGGCTGAATTCCCTAAGTCGTTCGCCCCTTAAGTCGTCCACGACTTAACAAACCCCACGACTTACGACTCAACCAATCCTACGACCTAGCAGATCATACGACTTAACCATCCCCTTCGACCTATGACTTAACAAACCTTCCGACCTAGCACGTGCGCGACTTAACACTTACGCACGACCTAACGACTTATCAACAGTCGCGACCTAACACTCAATACCTTCGCGACTTAGCTGGGTTATGACTTAACACCTCACGACCTAACTACACCCAGCATACTATCATAGGTCGTCTACGACCTAACTAAACATGCCATAGCGACTCAACGACTTATCTTAACTCGTACACGACCTAAGAAAACCCTACGACTTAACTGCCTCCGACCTAAGACTTAACGGTACAACATCCTAAGCCATAACACACGACCTAACCTTAGCTCGCTCCTAAGTTGCTCACGACCTATCTCCTTAAGTCGTTAGCTCGCCCAGTTTCCTAGGTCGCTATCCCTATGCCGCTAACTCTTAAGTCGTCGACTCTCTTAAGTCGCCAATTCCTTAAGTCACTTACTAACTTAAGTATGCAAATCCTATAAGTCGCTCCAATCCTTAAGTCGTCTACCCTCCTAAGTCGCCAACTCCTTAAGTCGCTAACTACTAGGTCGTTCACTTCTAATACTAACTTCCATAGGTCGCTGTCCTTCCTTAAGTCGCCCCAATACTTAAGTCGTTAACTCTTAAGTCGTTCACTCGACCTAAGCCACCACACGACCTAACTTCTACACGACTTATCCCATAATCCTTAAGTCACCAACTTTCTTAGGTCGCCAACTCCCTTAAGTCGCTCCACCGACCTAACTACTATACGACCTAAGCTCCGAACGTTCTAACAATAATTTTACGATGTTTCGATCCGTAAAAATACGGGTCGTTACATAACTCATGGAACTCAGTTAAGAGTTCAAAAATCAAAAATGAAATCACCATATATGTATAAATTCTCATATAGCTCCAAGCTATAAAATATATAAAACAGTCATCTAGAGATGGTGAAATCATAAATAAAACTCATAACTCAGAAAAATGCCTAGATTGGATCCAAATCCCCGATTGCAAGCCGAAGTTATGCTGCACATGCAAATCTCGTGTCCAGTACTAATATAAGGTACCTATTTCGTCCAAATCCCCGATTGCAAGCCAAAGTCATTTTGTTTATAAAAATCATTCAAAATTGTTTTA
Source organism: Allium fistulosum (assembly GCA_030737815.1). Classification (NCBI taxonomy): domain Eukaryota; kingdom Viridiplantae; phylum Streptophyta; class Magnoliopsida; order Asparagales; family Amaryllidaceae; genus Allium; species Allium fistulosum. The sequence goes on from CM060902.1 coordinate 102,902,755, forward strand.
GAAGACCCCGTGCTCAAAAACATCAAAAATCACCGAAAACACTGAAAATCAACATATGAAATTATCTCCAAACACTCGTCAATTCGAATTACGAATTAACTAAAATGTTTGCTTACCTATTGATAGGTTTTATGCTCTTCAAAACATCTCAAAATTGTGCAAAAATCGATCACAATAGGTGTTGTAATAAGCAGAACAAGAGAAAAGAGTGCACAGAACAAAAGAAAGGAAGCAGCAAAAATTAGCAAGCCTAGGTCAACCTAAGCATTGCTAGGTCGACCCTAGGGTCGACCACCAGAACTTCTGGGTCGTGATCTCTTTAGGAAATTTCTGCCTTGTTCGTTACAACTTTGAGCAACAAATTCAAGCCTTTCCCAAATGATTTAGACAATGAAATTTTTCATGCACAAACAACAAAATTCAGACAATAATCCGTAAAAGATCTCATTCAAATTCGGTATGAAATCAAAGAGATATGGGTTCTCAAAGTTGAACCCAGACATAGTTTTCACTGTAACTACAGATTGTGAAATACAGCTTACAGTAAACTAAATAAAAACGTAAATTTGCATCCATATTTTTACCAACAGTTTATTTTTGCTAGAGATGTGAGTTTTTACTCACCTTAACAAGAATTTGAACAATTAAACTTGCAAGATGAAGACTTTATGGCCATGAGAGCTCTAAAATCCTGTTACTGACAAGCAAGAATAACATGCAGCAAGAGAGAAATGAATTACAGACAACATCTTCTCAAAACAAAAAATTGATGAAAGGATTTGTGATTTTGGTTTTTGATTACCTATTAGGAATGTAATTTACTGATTTCCTTAGATTTCTCTTTTGATTTCTCTTTAATTTTGAAGCTATATTACAAGAAGGTATCCATTTTTTGTTTTTCTCAAGTTTTTTTTACAAAAGAATACTAATTGAGAGAGAAGAGAATGAACGTACAGTTCATTCCAATCTTTCTTGCTCATGGGTTTGGGCTTAAACCCATTACCCAATAACTAATAAATGAATACTTAGTTAATTTTTAACTAAGTTATCTTATGTTAACACTATATTTCATATGTTTACACATATTCTCATTATTTAATCAAAATAACTTATCATAACTTCATATGTTTATGTTTACAAAGATGTTTTACAACATCTAAAAGATATTTTACCCATTTAAAAATTATTTTCATCATTAAATTCTTATTTTTAATTAAATGCGACAATTTACACCTTTAATTACATAAAACACTATTTTTAACTCCAAAATTCACACAAAAATCATTTTCTTGTCAATTCAGATACAACAAGCCTTATTAACATCATTTTACATCCAAATATTAATTTAGAATAAAATTCCTCCTTTTTATTTACACTATTTACCATACAAAATTTTAATACTTCATTAAAATTTACAAAACTCAACATTTGGCTATAATTTGCAAAATTATTGCATTTTATCAAATTAAAACCATGTATTTCTCATTTTTGTTACAAACTAACATAATAAAGTCTTAAAACATTATTTCCAACATTATATATTTATTTCCAACATTATTTATTCATATACCATAAATGATATTGAATTAAATTATTTTACTTCACTAATTTAATTCAATTAATCTCCAAATCAACAAAATGCCATCATTCAACTTAATTTCCAACCAAATTAACTTAATTCCATTTTATTTATTCAAAACCCTTTGTTTATTTAAAATAACCAATTTTTACAGATTTTATATCTCTAAATTATTTTATTTTAATTCAGATTCAACCCAACTCATAGTTTAAATCTATTTTCCTCAATTTTTCTCCAGACTAAATGTATTTTCCCAGAACTCCATATTTAATCATTTTCAATAATCTAACATCCTTTTTCTCAAATTTTTCCCAAGTAAATTCCAAAACCCAAATTTTAGATTTTACTTAGATAATTTATTTAAATTATCTATCCCAAATTATATTTATCTCTTGATTAATAAATTATAATCTCATCATAATTTATTATTATTATTATTAAGAGGTAATCACAAAACTAGAGTTGTTACAATAAGTGTATGTATCCAGCTCCGTACGCAATGTCTCACGATTATAGAGCCAGTTATCGATAAAAGGGTTTTAAGCTATTTATCAATTTAAATCCAAAGGAAATTATTTTTATAAATATTTATTCCAAATAAGATTACTATTATTTATTATCACTCCAAACAGTAATATTTGTATTATCAACTTTTTAATTGAATAATTATCAAAGTCACAAATTTGTGGATTGTTACAAACTTCCCCCTTAAAAGAATTTCGTCTTTGAAATTACAACGCATAACCGAAAGGTCTTTGCCCAAAATATTTTTTTTATACTTTCACCCTACTGATGTATATAGATCATCCATATGCAATATCTGATTCGATCTTCTCTTTGAATTCACAACTTTATTTCCAAACTAATATTGATCCCCCGACCTTCTAGTACAGACTCAGAACAGGTTTTCTGATAAGAACTTTAGTTTTTCCTTGCATAGCACTCAAATATGATAGAAAATTGAATTATCTAACCATCCTCATCTAGGGCTGTCAATGGGTACCCGAAAAATCCGATATCCTTCTGAATTCATATCAAAAAATATGAAAAATATGCGTTATCCGAAAAGCGGATACAAATATCCGATATTCGAAAAGCTTTCCGGATACAGATATGGTTATTGTGGTATCTATATCCGAAAAATATCTGTCCGATTAACCGATGCATATATATATATTTCATTAAAATTATATTTACTTAATATATGATTTTCCAACTATTTCCTAACCATTGGATGTTACTACGATATGGTTTTTTTGCTCATTTTAAGTGAAAACATATAGTTTTAGTATTTAATTTTTGAATTGGACATGCATACGAATATTAGTATAAAACAATGTTTTATCATCACATTTTTTATTTCTTGGTTCTTTATGAACATTAGTACAAAAACTGTTTTATGTTCATCCAAACCATTTCATTTATACTTTTAAATTTATTGATAATGGACGGAGCAGATAAATATCCGATATCCATCTGTATCTGAAAATTAAGCGGATACTGATATCCGATATCCGAAAATTAAGCAGATACAGATATCCGATATCCGAAAATGATTTTGGATACGGATACGGATATGGCACTATCCGTATCTGAAAGTATCCGTTGACAGCCTTACCCTCATCAATGTTTGTCGTTAATAATCGAGTGATGAATCCTTTTTCAGACACGTGTCAAACACGTCAAGTTCTGTACTCAAATCTTAGATTAAATCATGCGACGAAATAATCCACATACTTCGTATGAATTTAATAGTCTTTAAAAAAAATTTATGAAAACATTTCATAGAACTCTCATTATTTAGACTTTTATAAAGATACTTCTTTATATATAACCAAAATTTCCGTCTTCTTTCCAAGGAAACCATTTCAATTTTAAACACATTGAAAACCCTCTATATACTTAAATCTATAAAAATCTTTGATGAAACTTTCATAATTTCCAAAACACGTTTTATCGGGTCAAAACAAATGTTGCGTAAAATATCGTTACGACAACCCAAAACACTAGTATAGGGATTCGACTATTTATATTTATATAAATCACGTATACTAAATAAAATACTTCCTTTCGGAAATCACTTACTATAACAACATACTCTACGCCTTTCTTACTTTCTCGAAAACATTTATTACAACAAAAAACGTTGAAATCTATTTTTTCATCACTAGCACATTTATTTAATTTCATTTTTCTTCATTTGAAAGATATTTCTTTCAAAACATTTCTTTAAAAGATTATTTCAACTTTTAAAACATGACTGTAGTTTCTCTATAAAATCCATACCTAAATTTCAGCACAAATCATCTCCATATTTATAAAACTTTTTTTAATTAATTATCCACTTATACCAGTTTTAATACTTAAAAGTATTTATATACTTATTCAATGTTTTAAGTATATCCACAATTTACTTAACAAGTTTTACTTACTTTAAAATATAACCAAAGAGATTGAAACAATTACTACCATAACATTGTTATAATGAACTTCTATTTTCATATCATGTTAATTATAGTATTTTCAATCTTTTTATAAAAGATCCAATGCTTGTTATTATCTTTAAAACCCCATTATTAAATATCTAAATACACCCATAAGATTTCTTCCAAAGTGTCACTCAAGGGATTAAAAACAAAATTTGCTAAAACATCATTTACTGCAAACCCAAAACCATTCATTAATAACTTTAACCATTTCTTTTAAAGATCAAAGCACCCATGCTTATTAATTAAGATAATACACTTTGATAAAAATTAACAACAATCAATTAATTTATCAATTAATGATTCACATTATCCTTTTTAACTTCTAGAAAATTATATATATCGAATAACTCAAAAATGATACCAAAGAACTGGGTACCACCAATAGTATCGCATATTTCCTAAATAAGAAGGGGAATGCTTAAGAGTAGTGTTTGCCATCCAAACACATAGTGTGTCCATTTTTATTTACTTTTGAGCCACTCAAATCAATTAATTATAAGGTTGTTTTCCATTTTCAAAATCCTATTTAGAAATAATATTATTATTATTCCTTTTCCAAAAATCATTTGAAATTCCTTTAAAAAATACCGTAATTTGAATTGTCAAAAATTCCTTTATAAAGCACGTTTTATAAATCCAGTTTATAAAATCATTTATATAAAACATATACATAAGATTTATTTATCTTACATAAATTTCTTTAATCTTAAACTAACATTATTATTTATCGAATACCCCATAGTCAAATTGTGAAACTACATTCATGAGGTGTTTGTATTTTAAATTTTAAATTAAACAACTAATTAATCAATAATAATAACTGAGTATTATCATTTCCTTAATCAAATAACTATATTAAATAATATTCTTTGTATAGAAAATATAATCCTAGGTAAAATTATTTCATTTACAAATTTTCAAAACCAAAATTATTTTCCGATATCATTAACAAATACGCACTAATATATAATACTCTCAAACTCATTCTAGGGTGTTGTAACCCAATCTCTAATGAGTAACTCATCCTAGAGCATTACTAACCCAATATCTGATAAGACTTTACCTCACTAAAGCCAAGGTGTTCGCTCAACCTAAGCTCTGATACCAATTGTGAGGACCCGGGCCTGAGACCCGTTATCGGCAGTGGGTACAACCACTGTGGCACACACTAGTACCTCACTGTTTTCTTTTATGGCCAGCTTCTCGACTGCACCAACCCATTCCTGGGACATTTAGGAGTAAGAGTCATCCTGTAACGACCCGGAATTTTGAACGAATTAAATTGAGAATATTTAATTTATTTTAAATATTTGAACGATAATTTAGTTTGAATCCCCAATATAACTTTGGGATTTGCGATTAAACTATAAAATTTAATCTAGAGAATGTTGAATAAAAATTTTTTTGATTCTACGATTTTAAGCCGAAGAAAAATATTTCGAAAGCTTTTAAAATTCGTATTGATAACACTGAAGATAATAGAAGCTTTAGAATTGAAGTTTACAGTTATTCGTTCAGTTTTGAAATTATATTGTTCGAATCGATATTTAAAAGTAGTCATTTTTCAAACAGTCTCGGAATTCGACGAAACCAGTTCCATTGGGTCCGTAATATTGAATTATTGTCGGATTTCAAATTTCGTATTTTTCGGAGTTGTTATGTAACCATACGATGGGAAAACGCATTGAATTTTTATCGAAATTCAATTTAAATTTAAATTGTAATTTGTCAAACCTCAGCACGTTTCGTTCCATTTATCACGCCATCGATCACGGGGAGGGAATCGCGCTGAGCATGTCGTTCGTTTTCAAATATCTCGTTCGCCCTCTGTTCAAACATTTCAAACGAAAGAGAAATAAAATCAAAACGAAAATAAAAATGGCGACATCTCTCCCCTCTGTTTAATTCTTCAGTTCGAAACCACTCTCCTTCATTTTAAACCCTAGGGATCGACACTTCAAATTAAAACAAAACGAGAATCTGAAGTTCCTTCTTCCTAAAATCACTCGAGGCAGCATCCACATGGTATCGGGGAGGGTGCGCGCGTGCGCTCAGGCAGTGGCAAGCGAGCGATGAAGGCGAGCTCGACTTCGAGCTTTGGGGATGTACGATGGGGCGATGGCGATCAAGCGGAAGCGGCGACGTCAGGTTGGAGGGTCGCGATTCCCAGTATTGGCGAACGAGGGTCGCAGGCAAGCGAACTGGCGCGCGCGTGGGTTCTCGAGCGCGTTAGGGTATGGCGGCGACGTGGTTGCTGGCGTGGTCGTGATCGACAGTGTTTTAGGGTTTCGCGATTTGGGGATAGGAGTCGAACATTTCTGTTGGTGGCGATTGAATCGCGGGCGACGACGAAGTGGGAACGGCAGTGATATCTCGAGTTCGTCAGTGCTGGGGTTCCGATTGTTCGAAGGTTTCGAGCGAAAAATTCAAATAGGCAGTAAGGTATAAATTTATCTTTAACTCAATTTAATGGATTTGAAATATATATGCAGTTTTAAACTCTTATAGGCGTACAGAGAAAAAAATATATCGATTACTGCAAAGTATAAAACATTATTGTTTTAATATATATATATGTTTGAAGAAGTATAATTTCGAATTCAAATTGCAGTAAGGTTTAAAACAAAATTTTATTTCAGTTTAAAAGATTCTGTATATATGTATATATATATGCAGAAAAATATAAGTAAGATTTTGAAAAGTTTTAAATTCATATAAATTATCGTTTTAATATAGGTATATATAGTTCAAGTAAGAAAGAAATAAAAATAAATCATCAGTTAAAATTTAATTTTTAGATTAACATAAATTTATTTAAACGATAAATAATTGTTCGATTTTATTTCGAATATTGATAAACTGTATAAAATTGTTATACCAGGTTAAAAATCGAGAAAACAAAACTGAAATGGAAAATGGATTGCAAATAAAAGCTAAGGTGAGATTTTTCTCACTCGATTTAAAAGTGGAATTTTCAGTTATTGATTGATGATATGATTGCTATGTTGATGTGATATTAGATATGATAGGATATATCTATATATATAGCAGTATATACATATTGGCATATGTATATATTGGATTGATGATTTCCCGCCTCGTATAGCGGATGAGACCCTATTGCGCCGTTAGTAAGCGGATTTATAAAAACCTATATACCGCGATAATTCCGTACTGGAGCGGAATTGGTATTGTGCTGACGTCTTTGGATGCAGGGAAACAGGTTGGAGGGATCCAACTGGACCCCTCACATTGATTGATTTTATTTATACTGTGGTATAAATCTGTGAATGATTATATTGATGTTATTGATCATATCGATGTCTGGAAATTGATTGAAAGCTAAAAATTTAGCTGAATGGATGTTTGATATCATTGGATTTCAAAAATAAATGAAATCGGATTTTTGAAATCAAAATAGAAATTTTTAAGTAAATAAATTTTTAGAAATTGAATAAATTCGAAGAAAGGAATTTTAAAGTATAAAAAGGTTAATTTTTATATTCTTATCGAATTGATTCCAGAATCAAGTGAAAACGTTAAATGAATGAATTTCGTATAATAGTGATTTTAAATTGAAGAATTTAATTAAAATTTGGATTTCTAAATAGTTGGAAAAAGATAAAAGGGATTTATTTTCTTTAAGAGGAATTTGTTTAAAATGAAATAAGTTGGAAGTGCCATTATAAATTTAATTGGCAAATTGAAACAAGTTTAGAAAAAATCAATATAAAATGATTTGGGATGGGAAATTAATTTAGAAATGAATATTGAAATTGATTTGGTATTGAAGTAAAATTAGAAATCAATTTGGGATTTGATTTTGGGGTTAAAAGTGAATATTTGGGAATGTGGATTTAAAAATGGAAATGATGTTAAAATGGGTTTATTTACAGTTTGTAAAGTTTAAAAGAACTATTTCTTTTAAAATAAATAAATTATAAGTATTTAACTTATAATATGGATTTTTGATGTATACGTTGAGTTATAAAATTGAATGGGTCATTAAAGGAAATTTGTAAATCGAAGTTGTTAGAAAATATAAAGTTGAATTTATAAACGTTGTTTTATAAATTCGAAATCAATTGGATTTGATAAATTGAATATAGAAGGTTGTTAAAGGAGATATATTCGCGATTTTGGATAGCGAATTATTATTGAAATAAAATGTGCAGAAAACAGTGAAATGTAATTAGTGGAGATATATTCACGATTTTGGATAGTGAATATATCGTTAAGTAAAATGGATAGTTTTGGGAAAAGTGACATTGAAAATGAAGTTAAACATTTTAGAGATGTTTTTAAAATGTATTATGATATCGAATACATAGATTTCAACATTTATTGTTGAAATAGACGTTTTCGAGAAACTTAAGGAAATGGTGAACTATAACACTGTTGTTATAGTAAATGATTTCCGGAAGGAAATGTTTTATATAGTATTGGGATTTATATATCTATCGTAATTTCGAATCCCTATACTAGTGATTTCGAGTCGTCGTAACGATGTTTTACGTAACATTCGTTTTGACTCAAATAAAGGTGTTAAAAGAATATTTTCCTTAAAGAATGAAATTATACTTAATTTGATTTAAGTATATCGAATATTTTCAAATGTTGAAAATAAATGATTTGTGAAATACTTATTATTAAATAAGTATGGAATTGCTTTTCCAATATGAAATGAACTGTTTTGAGATTTTATCTTCAAAGATAAAATGAAATGTGGAAATTGATTTGAAATTGTTTTCAAACGGTTAAGTGTGGAAATTTTATATCTAGTAAAGATATTTTTGAAGATAAATAATTTGGGAAAATTATTTGGAATCTGATGATGTTGCGCATCTTTATTGATAGTTAAATAACCGACTATCAATAATTACCTTTAGATAGGTATTTGTTATGAATTGATTGAATTTGAATGCCACACTTATTTTTAAAATAATCGCTCACTATTCGGGTTAGCCGGGAAAGGACCATGGGGTCGTATAACCCATTCCGAATATGTGATACGTCGTTATGAATCGCATTTGAAGACCGGTGTTGAAGACCGGATATTTTTGAAAACGGAAGGATTACCGTCGAGTTACTCTACATCGACTGATCTTCGATTTAGAGGTTTTATCACCCTTAGTGACGGGAAGTCCGGACGTGATTAGAAAATTATCCGGAAATGCAAGGGCTTCGTGAGAAGTGCCTTCGGTTTCTGTTCGATCCCGGAACAGACTTATATGGATTGTGTGTCTGACGTTACAATTTGAGATATAAAGCTGATTTCTTTCAAATACATATCTGTTGGTGGCGGAGAATTTATTCTCTTAGCTTAACACCCTTCTCTGAGACGTACGAGCTCAGAGGTTATGTAGTTGAAATTTATCAGCGATATATCCCAATTTGGTAACGTGGCATACTGAGTGTTGCTGTGAAATGATCAGTGTTTGATCATTTGTGATATGATCATTTGTTTGATCTTATATCTTTGTGATCATAGGTTGATCATTTTGTTTGACCCGAAGCAGGGCTTTTTGAGAAAGCGTAGCTTTGTGGACGAGACTTCGTCGAGCCTCACACCCCGGAAATGGTCGAAACAGGACGAATGCAGCAAGGTTCTAGGGAGTAGCGCCCCTTAGTGTATGTCATTCCTTCTGGATAAAGGTGGTATCATGGTATGGAGCCCAGATACTTAACCTCTGTGGTTGCTGCAAAATTTATTTCTTTGTGGTTGTTGCGAATCGGGGATCCTCGGGAAGATCGGTGACGATCGGGGGATGGCATACGCGTGTCAGTAGTTACCTATTTTTGCAGAGGTAACCCGGCCTTGTGTTGGCAGAGATCCGGTTAGGTTCTCGGGTCGTCTATTCCAGGGACGTACCCATCGTGGATAGGAAGTTCCTTAGCCTGACCATTTGTTGGAAATCCAAAGAAACAATACGTGATGTGTACGGTTTTAGTTGTATTACCTGCTATGGAATGTGGCGGTAACCTGCTATTGAACATAGTAGCTATAGTAGGCATACGATACTGGTCGTATGTTGGCTAAGATTAATATTATACTTTCGAAATGTTTTCTACACTATGCACTAATAATAATATCAAAAATGATTTGATTTTGCGTAGTAAGCATCTTTGACTATCATAAGAAGAAATATCCTCCAATTCTGCGTTTGCATTGTGTGTGTGGTGGGAGGTCTTATGGTAGTTTCATTTTCCAAAAGCATTGCGAATTGACTTTAAAATTCTCTGCTGTTTATTTTTAAAGAATAACTGTTTTACGATCTCACACCAGTCACCATGACTGACTCGGAGTTTATTGTTCCCTTCTAAACTCTGGGTGCCCACCAATTTCCACACGGGCAGTCTAGAGTTAGATTATCAGGATATTCTGGATATTCTGGAGCTTTGGAGATGAGCTGGAGGACGAGACGTAGTATTTGTATCTGATAGTATTTATTTCGCTGTGTATTCTGTATGAGGACGAGTTTATATAACTGTCCATTGTTGTATATTGACTCTGATGATTGATGTATGTATAAACTGATATAGTTCTTTGTTTTAAAAGACTAGTGTTTATCTATTATATATTGTTCCGCTGCGATGTGTAAGATTCTGATATTGTTTTCTGTCTGATGTTGTTCAGTTGTTCTTTCTTTCTCTTCTTCTTCTCTTTTTCTTCTATTTCTTCTTTCTAAAACCCTCACTATTGGAGTTTCCGGCACTCGATTGCTCGACAGTCGATAAAGTGAGTATCGATGTTGAATTTTCGAAAGTCGAAAATCCCGGTCTTGACACATCCACTCGCCACCAAACACGTAGCTAGATCCAACTATCATACCAGACCACAAGCAAATTCAATCCTGGTTCCTTCGAACCAATCATTGATAAAAAGATGTTAAGTGAATAGGGAATTATTCTTTGATTGATTTATTTATTTTCATCAAAACATCTTCTAGATATATATATTTTTAAACATTGTTTTTGGTATATACGGAATCATTAAACCTTTCTTATCAAATCCTCTGATTACTTAAAATCTTTTTAAATCTTGGAATAATTTTAAATCATTTCAATTTTCTCTTAGGAAAATATTCCCAAAACATTTCATTTAAACCTCATCAAAGATTTCTTAATTCAAAACTCAAAATAATGATTGAGTTAAAACCATGTTATCCATGATGTTAATCCAAACCCAGTAAATATTAAGTGAGCAAAATCTATGGAAATCATCTAACTCTACTCAATATCAATTCCATATTCAACAAGAACTATGGGTGGAATAATAATGAAATCACTTTTCCATTAATAGTACGAGTTCCCTCTTCGGGCTTTAACACTAAGTGTAAGAAAATTATCTCCATAAAATCCAAGTCATTTATATTTGGGAAATCATATCCTTTATATTGTGGAAATTTTGATCCGAGTAAATCAAATTTACTATACCTCCATCGGCCCAGTTCGGATAGCTAGGAAGAGCAGGTAACTGGTTTTTCAAACTCAAGGCTAGACACTATCTCTCTATCACCCATAAAGCGGTTAAGTTATTTGATCCACTCTAAATCATTTAAATTTTATTTAACCATTCCATAAATTCTTAAAATCACCTTTAAAATATTTTATTAATCATTTAAAACTATACTTTAAAAGTTATAAAAAAAGTGCTGTGAAAAAGTGCCGTGGAAAGTGCTTTTAAAGCTATATTGATCAAACGACTTTCTGTCATTTGAAAATTTATTTCATAAGTCAAATCACTTTTTAAGACATTTTAAAGGATTTTTATAATTTATTTCATATTTTTAAACAATTTTAAAAAATCATTTTCAAAGAAATCCTTCAATGAATTCCAAACTATAAAACCGCGATTTTTCCAAAAACTTGTTTTACTCATATTTCAAAATCTACTTATTGAACTCTTGATTTTCTTTCTTTTTTGATAACTATGGATATAATGGTTCATAAATTCTTATCTTATAGAATTCTGAGCTATATCTGTTCTATATACATTTTTGACTTTTGTGGCATGAAATCACGAAGTGCCATTTCACGATGCGCCTATTTTTGACTCAATTTTCAATATTCATTTAAAAATTTCAAAACACTTTCAATATTTATAAAACATTTCCAAATATTATTAAATAATTTTTAGGAGGTTTAAACATTCCATATACACCATTTCATTCAATAAAGGATAGTGATTTCCTTTGTGCTTATCGACGTGTATTTAAACGTGACTTGTATATATTTTCAACAACAATATTAAACAACCAAACTTGATGATTAAAGCATATTAATAATCCATTGTAAATGTCATATCATCATCCAAAAATATAATATAAGTAAGAGTTTCTCACCTCGAATTAAACGATTAACCTAAAAATGGATATAGCTCCGCTATCTCGAAATCTGAGCTCACAAACAATTTGATTATCACCATTAGATGATTCGGCCTTAACCCTTGGATGCTTGCTACTCATGGCCTTGGCTTCGGAGGTAGGAAAGGCTCGGCCTTGATGGGAAATGGTAGTGACCATGTTCTTTTAAGGTGGAGAGTAGGAGATTGGTTATTGTTTTAAGGTGTTTGAATATATATTTACTATATGATTTTAAAATTCTTTTTGTATTATCTTTTGCCATTAATTTCCTAAGGATAGAAGCCATTAAAGTATAGAGTAAAAAGTGAAGAAAGCTTAGGAATTTTGAGAGGATAAAGTGTGAAATGAAGAGAAGGGAATGATGGGTATTTATAGGCAAAAATGGAGATGAAAATTTCTAGATATTTTTACACATTTACATCACCACTTCATCATTACCCCACCCACCCCCTCCTACACCATGTAGCATGGCCATATGTCCCTGTTAGTCCATGAGTTGATGGTTTTGATGATAACAATCTTAGAATAAGATTATAAAATATAAATACTAACATTAGTTTAGATATATATGTATATGCAGGATTTAACCATGCAGGTACCAAGAATGAAGACTGTACAGTATAGAGATTCAAGATATCAAGATTGAAGACTCATGAGTATCAAGAATATCAAGATTATCAAGAGTTCAAGATTTCAAGATAAGTATTGGGTCTAGAATTATGTTAAAACTTCACAATAGCACTGAAATCTTCATTCCGTATTTTCATTTGGGATGGAATCCATTTCTACCTTTTTAGTGGCTACAAACCCACAACAAGTAGCTTACAAACCTACGACAAGTGGCTTACAAACCCACAAACATCCTGGTTTTGTACAAGTTCTCAAGCCCTGATATGATGAGATATTCTACAGGAAGAAGCTTGCAAAACTACTTCAAAATGATTTTCAAAACTGCTTTTCAAAATGTTTTAGCCTTAAAAATTATCTTTTCAAATGATTTTCAAAAAGATGTTTTAGCCTTAAAAAAATATTCTTTGATTTTGTTCTTAAATAAATTCTTGTTTTAAACTTCGTTTGTTTTAAACTATCTTTTAATATATTTAACTTTTAATATTTACTTAGATTTAAATATAAAATTATAGTAAAATTATATATATATATATATTATTCTCTATATTTATCTATGTATTTTATCTATAGTCAAGTATATTAATAAAGTTTAAAATAGTTTTAATATAAGATAAAGGTTATTTTCAAAGAAAAACAAAACATCAAAATTTCCTTTGGGATGTCGACATGCCCTAGTACCCCATGTCGACATAGTGTTAGTTAGGAACAAAATTTTGAATTTCAAAAGAAGTGTATATTCGCCATAACTTTCATGAATAGGCATGGCTGTTGTTATTCTATAAATAGGGGTTGGTTTCAATGAATTTTTGATCAGATTTTCTGGTTTTTCACTTCTCTTCTTCTTCCACATTTTCTTATTCAAAATCCTATCATCACTCTACCGAAATCAACATTGAATCTAACTAGATCATCTCTGGTTTGATTCTCTATCACTATCTCAACAAGATCCCAGTGCTATTCAGAGTTATAGGCTTCTTTGTAATCTATCTAGCGAGAAAAGGTGTGATTGTAGCCTTGGAAATCAATCAAGCAAGAAAAGGTGTGATTGTAGCCTTGGAAATCAATTGGGTGAACTTGTTGCCCCGGAAATCAAGTATCTCTACCCAGAGGATTGTGATTCTGGAGGGTGTACCTCGTAGCCTTGAAACCGAGGGTGTAATTGTATAATTGCTTTTGAAAGGAAATCTGTACTTAGTTGTGCGGGACTGGATGTAGGGTAACTCCGAACCAGTATAAAATCCGGTGTGTTCTTTCCTTTACTGCATTTACTTTATTTCTACATCTGTGTTTGATTCTGTGATTATATCTGTGTCTGAATATTGCATACATTTGTGTACAAATCAACAGTAACTCAAAAAGATTTAGTAATTTCTTATAAACACTATTCACCGCCCTTAGTGTTCATTCTAGCCTTAAGATCCATATTCCACATTCCTCATTGTCCCTTCCCCATGTGCACTTCACTCCCATCACTTTAAGGCATGCATATGCTGACTTTTGCACACTTAAGTAGTAATAAAACAAAAATATCTAGGATATGTATATATATGAGTGTATATATGTATGTTATGTGTATTTATATGTTCATATGTGCACATGACAAGTTTTTGCATGTATATGTTTGGTTAAATATGTGTACATAACGGTAAATAAGGTTGTAAAAACTTTTGAACGACTTCCATTCGTTAAACTGTTGATAATTGGGAAACTGATTACCTGTCAAGTTTTCACTTAGATTTTAAATTACATATAAATGTGAACAAAATTTGAAAATAATTTTCTCATCGTTAATAAAGTGATCTTATTTTATCTATAAACCTCGATATTATATCGATAAAGTGATACGAATTTTTCTTTTATTTTCAAATCAAATATATATCTTCATAAAATTATTACAAATGATTTCTTATCACTTTATAACTATTTACAATTAATTATCATCGTTTAAAAACAATTATTTGAATAATTATAATAATTATTAAATCATTAAACCTCAATTGAATTTAATAAATCAATTTAAATATAAAGGCGTCACTAACGATGTCTTAAATACATTTTATTTTCCCAAAAAAATAATTAATATTATTTCACATTCCTATTTAGTTATAAAAAATAAGTATGTATCCAGCTCCATACGCGACATCTTACGATTATAGAGTTGTTTATCGATAAAATAGTTTTTGGCTATTTTATCGATTTAAAATTAGAGAAAAATTTTTTTGTAAATATTTATTCAAAATAAGAGTACTATTATTTATTATTATTCCAAAACATAATATTTGTATTATCAAATTTTGGTTTGACTAATTTTTAAAAATAAAAATAATTTATCAAAGTGATAAATTTACGGGTTATTACAACCGCCTACTTCATTTTTATCATTTAGTTCCTCTAAATAGAGAAGTTTGCTACAATCTAGTGTCTCATAATTTGCCATATGGCAATGAATTTATAAAGCACAACAAATTTGTAAAATCATAACAAATTTGTATAGAAGGAACAGACTGAGTGGTGACACTGCCCTAGATTGAGTGGTGACACTGCCCTAGATAAACACATATACAGATTATATGCAATGTAACTGAGAGGACGATTATGGTTTCCCACATGCAATAGTGGGTTCCTAACTTCATTTAAAAGATTTCGTGCATGATTATTTATTTTTTTTTAATTTCTGTGTTATTGTACACTTACACTAGCACTAATGTGGAAAATCTATAGCATCCGACGAACGTTGACATGTGTCGACCCATTAGGTTTCATACATCGACTAGGGGTAGTATTCGTGTCCTACACAATTTGTGTATCTTGTTCCTTTTGCACGGTGTACATATGCATTCTATGTAGATGCCTGCTCACGCTAAAAAATGATCCTTGACACACGACGGAATAGTGCATCGATATTATTTGCTAATGTAAGAATAATGTTAACAACATTGGATTATGCCGGCGCAGACTAGTTATTGAACTCTCAACTAAGGAATCCTTGAGTGACAATGAAATCATCAATAAATTCATGATTCTTAAAGCTAAATGTTAATGGGATTCATGCTTTTAGACATATCAACACTTGATATCATTGAAGAATGAATGAGATTCCTTAGAATCAACTCAACCAATGGCTATTTCAATTGCTATTTCACTTGAGTTGGATTTTTTAATATAAGAATGTTAATCCTGACTCGAGTGTCTTGTGTTTTTGCTTTACGCTCGGGTCAGACTGAGTGTACCAGTATTCGAGACTCACCTTTGGAGTTGGAGCTTTGCTTGAAGATCCAGCCATCTATTCTGTTTTCAGCATTCGATGATCCCAGTGATGTATTCTGATTTGTATCTGATGTATCGTATTACTCTTCTGTTGTAAACTCTGATGTATTTTATATATTCATATAGTAGCTTCATGAACTACTATCTCTTTTATTTCCGCTGCAAATTATTACTCTGTGTCTGTGTTCTGTGATTATTTAGTTACTGTATATGTTCAGTTTTGCCAAATTTAAATTAACAACGCGGTATTTTGAGCAATTCAACTCCGGCATGAGTGTCTACTTATACACTTATAATGGATGCGAATAGTCCAAAATATCGGGTCGTTACAATCTTGTTCCTTTTGCACGGTGTACATATGCATTCTATGTAGATGCCTGCTCACGCTAAAAAATGATCCTTGACACACGACGGAATAGTGCATCGATATTATTTGCTAATGTAAGAATAATGTTAACAACATTGGATTATGCCGGCGCAGACTAGTTATTGAACTCTCAACTAAGGAATCCTTGAGTGACAATGAAATCATCAATAAATTCATGATTCTTAAAGCTAAATGTTAATGGGATTCATGCTTTTAGACATATCAACACTTGATATCATTGAAGAATGAATGAGATTCCTTAGAATCAACTCAACCAATGGCCAAACACCACACATAAACCCACCTTCACCCACAGCTATTGCTGATTCAACCTAATGTTGACCCACTTAGCCTTGCCGCTGCCTTTCTCTTAATCAACCTTGACTAAATCGATCATTGTTGATTAGTCGAATGAAGTGGTGGCAGGTTTAATAGAGATGTCGATTAATGCTTGAGCAAAACCAAGGGATAGCGGAGATGGCAGTGGCACTGTAGGACGAAGTGGGGTGATGGATCAGCAATCCTAGAATGAAATCCTAGTTTGGAAATTCCAGAATGAAAGGAAGTCGGATGCTAAGAGAGTGAAGATGAAGAAGAAAAAATTTGAAGTGTCTACTTTTATATCGAGGCAAGAGAACGGATCAATATCAAACCATCTAGAATTTGAAAAAAGTTGAAAATAAAAAAAGAATGATATTTACCTAACCATGCATTAGGGAAATACCTACATAATTCTTAGTGATGAGTGGAATGAATGATGTCTCTGGATAGCAAACTACAATATATTTACTGCGAAGACGTTGCTCGACTATTGTTTGGAAAAGAAGCATATGTGTTCCCAGTAACGACCACACGTTCCATGGAAACAACTCAAGTAGTAGAAGTATCTATAGAGATTTGGATGTCATCGCTTGTCTCGATTCAAAGTATTCTTTGTGTTTATTGCAACATACTTTGGGGGCAAGTGTTATCCGATATTTTTCCAAATTGACATTCGATGGAATTGGATTATGAAGTAATGAAGTGATGGACTCTAGGTTTGAAGACGATCGACAAAGAAGAGCAAAAAAAGTCGGGGAGAAAACTGAAAGTTCACGAATCAGTACGAACCCATGAATTGATCGGAACTGATACATCCAAATGACCATTTTGCCGCTGCATTACATGGAAATGGATCTCCAGCATATTGAAGGAAAAGGATAAGTATTGAGCAAGGGTAAAGGATCGGTATCAATCCATTCCTAAGACAATTTTGTCCCTCTAATGCTTAGAAGACCATGTAGATGCCAAGATATGAAGAAAAGTGCAAGGTTGGACCAAGGCCATGGATCGATACTGATTTATGGATGGATCAGTACCGATCCATCATGCTTTGAGATTTGGTCCAACTTTGACTTGATCTCTTTCCTAATATACTAGACTAATTGATAGACGAATTCAAATGCGATCTAATGGATCTAAATGCCAGAAATAACTCGATTCATCTATATAAATGAGGCTATCTCCAGCAGAGAAAGGATCTGGACTAAACTTATCAAGAAGTAGGGAAAATCTGCCATTTTTGTTGCCCGAAATTGAACATCGAAATTCCGTTGCAAATTTGGTAGAACCAATGATAAACAAAAGCAGTAAAATTGATAAATTGGATGTAAGCTAAGGATTTTTCAATCCATTAAAAAAATCTTATCTTTTCTCTCTTTTACTATTTGTTTCTTACTATTTTTAATTTTATATCATTTCGGAATATTGGATAAAATTATTAGATAATAATTTATATTTGTTCATGTAAAATAATATTCTTATGTTTTGCTCGCAACCTTTGTATATAAATATTATACAAATGTATGTGTATATAAATAAAGTTATATTATTTTTGGTTTTTTAATAATAATAAAAAACTATTCTCGGGTTTTCAATATATACACATATTTCTTTTCCTTTTGGTTTTCCAAATATTATGTATTTACATAATATTTTTGGTTTTAAGGACCTCTAGCTCAAATGGTTAGAGGTATGACTATTTAATAAAGGTTCTAAAGGTCATGGGTTCAAGCCCTTGAGATATCATAATTGGTGCTCGCTTGAATAAAGTATCACTCTTGTTATAAAAAAAATTTACGAATATACATACTATTTTTCATTTTGGACTTTTAAAATAATTGGTATATGGTATGAATCAGTCAAACTTAGATTTTGTTAGAACCTCCATTTTTAGTTTCGATGGCAACAATTATACAAACACACATATACAATATAAACATCATCAATATGCAGGTACTTGCAACATGACCATGGTTAGAAGACAAGCAAGGAGAAACTTTTACTAGTAAGGTCATATTTAGTCCTAGATAAAATATGTAAAATCTCCTTGAGTGATTCATAAAATAAAAATTAACGTTTTCAACTGAAAAGGCACTTGTCTTAAGAAAATAGAATTCATAGACGTATGTGAAAAACCACAGACGTCTATGACATTACACGAGAAAATTAATCCCTATAATGACAAACGTTTGTGATTTTCCATAGACGTCTATGACATTATTTCGGAAACATAACGGCTTTTTTTATGAAAGGTTGCTTCTTTCTAAAATTTTCAATATACTCAAATTACTCAAACATTGCAACTCTTTGAAAAAAATGGTTGCTTCTCTTTGAGAAACAACTCTTGATTCTTATAAATACAACTAACTGATTGAGGCTAAAACCTCACCTTGATTTCTATACTCTTATTCTATATTCTTACTTCTGTGTTTTCACCGATTCAATTTTCTCAATCATTCAAATAACCATAATTTATAGTTTGGGTTATATTGCTTCCAAAAAATCAAAGTACTCATAAATAATATCGCTCAAAGAAGATTATAGGAAGAAATTGCATTGTACAGTCAATATCTGTGTTATTCAGAACACACAATTATCAACAACATACTTTTGTATTAAGCCCATTCCTCCAGGTGGATTTAGGGTTTCTGGTTAGTAAATACCGAAGGGGAGCTTTGGGACTGGACGTAGGACGAAAGGTCTGAACCGGTAAAAAAGCGGTTGTATGCACGCTTTTTATACTTTACTATTTATTGCCTACTATATCATTAGCTCATACACTGCATATTATACACATGTCAGATAATATACGATGCACTAGATTTTTAATTGGTATCAGAGCAAGGTTACTTCAATCTATAGTAATACGTAATTGAAATCATTAAAATGGCAAGAACATTTCAAGAAGGTAAATCAACTACTCATCCTCCACTATTTACTAGTTCTAATTATGCTTATTGGTCAACATGCATGCGAATTTTTATGGAAGCAAATGGGTTAGAAATATGCCTAGTGTTCGACGACGGATTTTCTATTGGTTTAGAAAACCGTCGAACGAATTTAGAAATAAAAATATAACCGCAAGCGCACGGCGTACACTTGTAGTACGTGGCGAATACGGGTCGATCCGCAGGGAATCGATGATTTTAAAAATCTATTCGATCAAATTAAACCAAAGTCGACTGAAAGTTAAGCTAGAGAATTAGAGAATTAACTAACTAACTAAAAGAAAAGAGAAGCAAATTTAATAGTTAAGTGACAATTTAGAGAATAAATCCACTCCCTAGATCATGTAGTTCAACACATATGAAATCATAATCTCGCTTTTATAGTCATTAGTGCTTTAATTGATGTGCTTATCATAAGTATGGCATATTTGTGCTATTGACTAGCCAACATAAGCCATCAAACTATAACACACCCCTTAAACCACTTACTAACTTCCATGAAATTTGACAATGAAAATGAAATCTATTTTAAGTATGGCCTATTAACTATTGATTAGAAATATAGACCATCAAGTTTTAATTTCAAATCACTTTCTTTTACCATAATCATATTTTGATGAATAGGCAATTAGTGTTAGTGATTGTTTAAGCATAGCCTATTTGATGTCAACAATATAGGCTATCAAATTCAAAGCAAAAACAACTAGTAAACCATTTTTATCATCATCATTAAGCACAAAAAGAGAGCATGAATTAACAAATAGTTGAAGCTACATAATTAGAGAGCTTCATTACCCCTAAATTGAGAGGGGTTTTGTGATAACCCAGATTTTTGGACATTTGTTAATTGATAATTAACTTTATTGAATTAATAAAATATTGATTTATAAATGAACAAATAAATTTTGTTAAATAAAAATATCTGGATGTATATAAGTGGATTTGAAAACTATAATAAATGTTGAATTAAATATCTGGAAATGATGAATCTTATAGTAAATTAATAAATATATAAATAGATATGTGTAAACTTTATATTTTCAAAACATGAGATGAACATTTAAATATATGATAAGCTTAAAAAGAATTTAATAAAAAGGTTTAAGTTCTTCTTTTAAGTTTATATATGATAAGTATGGATTGTAAATATATTTATTAATATAAAAGCACATTAATCTAAATATAATAAAAATTAATATATATATATATATATATGTATACAAACTAAATGATAATCATAACATAAATCTTTATGTAAACATGTAAAAGGCATAAAATATACATATTTACAAGTGTAAGTCAATCTTGTCATCAATTTAACATTTGTAAGAATAATATTATGCATAGTAAACAAGTGTCAATTTTCTTTTATTTCCAAAAATAAGAATTAAAATTAAAACAAAGTTTTATATATACATCACCATTTCTTCTTCTATTCTCTTTTCCTCATATTCAAACTAAACAAAATAAAATGTAAGCTATAAATCTGAGATACAAAACCAGAAAAGAAGTAGAATCTGTAAACAAAAACAAAGATGAAAATCAAGTTCAATTCATCTCAACAATCAAGATTTCAAATCAGATCGATTCAAATTCAAAACAGCAAGCAACCTCTTTTCAAGTTCAACCTGAAGCAAACTAAGCTACAAATCAATTCAACTCAGTTTCAAATAGGAAATCAGATCAAAATCAGGGAGCCTGTTCTCTGCTTTTACAAGACAAGTGAGTAAACTAAAAGCTTTAAACATTTTTAAGTCTAATGCATGTGATAAATGTTGAAGTAAAATTTGTGATGCATGTTTGAATTTATGTTGCATGTTTGTTTTAAGCTGAATGTATGTAAATAAGTACATAGAAAGTGCATGCATGTCTGGAACCTGGAATGTCTCTGTTTATATTTTTAACAGGGTAAAGATTTAAACAAAATCAATTTTTTTTTTACAATCTCTAATAGGCTGAAGAATTTAAACAAGATATCTTTGTTTAAGTAAAATCAAGATTTTTAAAATTTATTTATGTGAAATAAATTTAGGAATTTTCTGGAAATCAAGAAAAACAGTGGAAGTTAAAAATATGTTAAAAATCAATTATCACGATTTGTTGATTCATGTATATAACCTGAATCCCCTTTTAAAACTAGGATTTTTAACATGAAAATCAAAATTTTTAAGTTGAATTTCGAATGAGATATTCGAAGTTGATCAGGAAATACGTTTCGAGTTTTTTCTGATGATCGCGTAGGATGGAAGGTTAGGGATTGAGGCAGGAGATAGGTTGATGGTCAACGATGGTAGGAAAAATGGTCGGAGTATTTTTCATCAGACATGGTAGCTGGATGAATTGATTGTAGGGTTTAAAGACCTGGGTGGGTCGTCGTTGTTTTTAGGCTCGTCGCGAGGGCTGGGGTACATCGGACTTGGTCAGGAAGAGGGGAAAAGGAGTGTTAGTCGTAGGCGAAGTTCGAGACAGGGTGTTGGGGTTTTCTGGTGGTGTATTTCGTCGACGGCGAGGAATTCAGTGTATTGGGTTTGGACCCTATTCTGGTTCGATCGAGTCGAATTTGTTCTCGTGGCCGATTTGGAGATCTGGGTGGTTGAGGAATATGTCGAGCTTGATGTCGATTGGTTGAAGGCCAGAATGATGATCGGAGTGGCGAAGTCCAGGCGTGCACGTGCACGAGTTCCTATTGTATCTGTGGCCATTGCTGTGATGTTGAGTTTGGGAAGGAGGGTTGCGACTCGGAGTTGACCTCGGGTTTTTGGTTGATGGCCTCGAAGTTATACTCGGGGATTTCTAGGGAAAATTTAGTAGTGGCTCTGGTTGTTTATTTTAAGTTACCAGGTTATAAAATTCAAAAAGGAAATCAGGTTTTAAAATCTGAAGCAAATCATACCAGGTTTCAAATGTTTAATAGAAAACCAGATTTGAAAGTAAAAACAAAAGGAAAATTTGCAACCAGTTTTCAAAGTAAATAGAATGAACAAGTTTTCAAAACCATTATCAAACAGGTTTCAAAATATAAGTATATTAAAAACTTTAATTATGAGATGTTTGAATGAATTAATTTCAAACTTTTGAATTCAAATAAGTAATGATGAAACTAAGTAATTAATTAAAGTATATGGTTTATCTTAATTGTTTAAGATTTACAAATTGAAATAAAATTTCTTAATGTAATAAATGGATAGTTAATTACTTAGTATAAGTGATTAAAGAGTAATTACTGAATGTAATTAATTATAGGATAGTTAATGACTTAATGTGATTAATTAAAGTTTAATAAATGAATGAAATTAGTTAAAGGTAATTAACTAATGGAAGTGATTAAGGGTTAATCACTTGATGATATTAATTAAAGGATAATTAATATAATTGAATTGAAGTTAATTAATTAAAGATTAATTAATTAAAGGATTAAGGTTAATTAATAATGTGATTAATTACTAATTAAGGTAATTAATTAAAAGAGAGTAATTAATTAAGGAAGTAATTAAGGATCATTAATTTATATAATAAATAATTAAGGGTTCATTAATTAAGATTAATTAATGAATATGGTTAATTAAAGATTAATTATTTAATGATAGTAATTTAATGATAATAATTAAAAGTAAATTATTGTGTATGGTTTAGGATAATTACTTGAATGTAATTAAAGATAATTAATCAAAGGAGATTAATTAAGGAAGATCATTAAGAGATAATTTATTTATTTGTAATTAATTAGGATTAAGGTAATCCAAGTAATTAAAGGATAGTAATTAATTTAATTAAAGGTTAATTAAATTGATTAAGAGTTAATCAAACTTGCTTATGGATGATTGATTGATATTAATACTGGATGTTTTGGGTATGATATCTATTATATATGCTGCTTTGTGAGATGAATGTTTGATATGAATTATTTATTGTGATATTGTGATTTATCTATCTGTTTATATCATCCTGAATATAAGTTTAAATGTTTAAACCCTTAAACAACTTGGACATTTAAAAATGATGACATTTGAATTCGAAGAGACCGGGGTCGGGTATTAGTAAATACCCGAAACCACTTCGATTTGAAATCTTCTAAAACTCTTTATAGATTGATATGTGAAATCAATAGGCCGGTTTAGGATAATATGGACCATTTAAACTAAATTGGATACTTAGATATTGTTCTGTGAAAATAAGTGTTAACTATATAAGTTGTTTACTTATAGTAAAGTACGAGTTACCCCGGGTTTAAATAAGTTCTATGGATTGGTATTTCATGTTAGATGAGTTTACTCACGCTGGTTTCCAGCCTGACCCGGGTGTTACTTTGATGTAATGCTCGGGTCAGACCGAGTATTACAGATTTCAGGTAAGGACGTTCTAGAGCTCAGGAGGCGAGCTGGATGGCAGGAACGTATGGAGTATATTCCGCTGTGATATTATAGTTGTCTGAGACATGTTAATTTTAACTGTCTAGTACATTTGTGAATGTTGTAACTCTGATGTGTTAAAATGTAATTAACAAATACAGTTTTCTTTGTATAACTGATATTATTATTTGTTATTATATTTAATCCGCTGCGAATGTGAGATGTTGTGTTCTCTGTTCTTCTTTCTTCTTTCTGTTTCTTTCTTCTAGCTCTTTCTTTTTCTTCTAACTATCTGGAATTTTCGGGTTCGAAAATTCCGGGTCGTTACAGTTGGTATCAGAGCGAAGGTTAAGCGAGAACCTTGGCTCTGTTGGGATTACTCGTTAAGGATAGGGTCAATGGTACCCTAGAACGAGTTGAGTGTAAATATATATATGAGAGCGTAATTGTTATTTTCTTATATAAGGATTTTAAATGATTTTATATAAAAATATATTTTGATATATAAAATGATATTTCTTTCTAATAAATATTAAGGTAATTGGTTGTTAAAATATTGGAATTAAATTAAGTGGTAATAGAAATACAACCAAATTAAAATTGAATGAAGATAAATTTGAAATGAATCCAAAATGAAATTTAAATCTTGAATTTGTAGAAATAAAGATAATAATGAATTGATTTCCATATATGATAATCTTGGGTATTATCATAGATGGTTGATAATGAAATGTTTTAGGGAAGTAAACTTTTAGATGAATATGAATTATAAATTGGAATTGAAGATAATTTGAAATTGTGAAATTTTAAATCTAAACCCAGAAAACTGGAAATTGTTTTAAGGGAATTTGTTTTGAAATTAAAAACCAAGAATGGTTTAAAATTTTAAGTATGACTTAAAGTGTAAAGGAAATAAATATGGTATATACATAATATCAAAGATAATTTGAAATAAACTCTAAGTGTTGAGTTTTAAATTTTTCCTTGGAATGTGATATGAAAACCCAAAGTGATAAGTTTTTGAACTTATAAGTGGAAAGATTATTAAATATAAAATTTAAAATTTTAAATGGAAATACAAATTGGGTAAAGTTGACTGGATTAAATTGAATTTAACTTAAGGAAAGTTAAATGAGTTTAGAGTGAACAACTTGAATTAGAAATTTCAAGATGAAATTTAAATTTAACTCGGGAAGTTAAAAGGTTGATTTTAAATAAGAATTATGAGTGATCTCAAAATTGGTTTTGAAGTTAGAAATGGATAATAAATTAGAATCTGAAGGTTAAATTGTTTTTGAATTATTATTTGAACTTTATAATGGAATTTGAAATTTGGATTTAGAATTAAATGGTTTAAAGATTTAAGTTGTTAAATAAATAAATAAAAATAAAGATTGATTTGATTTTAAGGTAAGGGTTAATTTGATTTAAAGGATTTAATCAACATTTAAAATGTTTAACTCGAATTTATATAATTCAAGATGGTTTTAAGTTGAGATTTGAATAAAATTTGTTCAAATGGAATTTGATTTGAATTTGGAAAGGAATTAAGGTTAATTCAACTTGAATTGGGGTTAAATCAATTTCAATGGAAATTGAAGTATTGAGTCAATTTAAATGGAAGTGGAAATTTAAATTTAATTGATGGAAAAATAATTGGAAATGGAGATTGGAAAATTAAACAGTTTGGCTCTGGATTATTTTCAAAATAAATTGTTTAAATACAAATCTATTTTTCCAAACAATTTACTATATAATCTTTCTTCTTAAACCCCAAACTATCTTATACTTATTGTACAATTATTTTGGAACTATTTTGAAACTGACTTATAAACTAATTACTATTTTTCAGTTACTTATATCTAATCACTATTTAAAAAAAAAAAACTATTTTGCAATTATCTAACTATTTTATACCTACTTAACTATTTTACAGCTATTTTACAAACTAATAACTATTTTTCAACTACTTATATATTTTAAACTTTTTCAAGCTATTTTTAAATTTAAATAGGTCAGAGTTCAAACTGTTTATAATTGAAGTAATAACTCAATTGGTAATGAAGCAATTGAGAATAAGTGAATGGAATTAAAGGAAATGTGAATAGAAAAGAGAATTGATTTGGCTAATAACCAATAAAGATAAATACGTAGGATGTACATATATTATTCTATTCGCATAGTGATTTGACCCAGATTCGAACACAGAATTTCGAGATAGTATTATCGATCCGAGTTGGGATTTTTCGCTCGATTTTCGACGGCGAACCTGGATATGGATTTTTGATTGATTCTGGATATTCTCTATCATAGTTGTGACTATGCAAGGAGAATGACGGTTTCTGACCAAGAAACCAGATCTGAGTCCGCACTAGGAAGTCGGGTGGACGATACTAGTTCGGAAGTGAAATTGTGTGATCGATTGAGCGATCAGATTGATATTGTGTACGGATGATATGTGTACATCATACGGATTTGAATGAAATTGATATTGAAGATTTCTGGATAAGACATCTAAAATGGTTTTTGAAAAGAAATATGGTTAATAACTTTATAAAAGATTTATCAAATGTGAATATTTGATTTAGAATAAAATAAAGTTATATATCCTTGTTATATAAGGTAAATCTTCCCTTGTTGAATCTATTGCTAAAAGAAAAGGGTTTTGAAATATTTGAAGTATAAAAGAGGTTTTATACAAAGTTTGAAATGATCCAAAGATTTTCAAAGTTATATATATCTATATCTATATATATATATAAAGGATCTTATGAGAATGATTTTGGAAAAGGTTTTGGAAACCTATGGATTTTGGAAAGGGCTTTTGATTTTTGGGAAAATCAATTTTGGATTTTGGAAAGCCTAGTTTGAGAAGTATCGATTTTGATAATCGATTTTGTGTAAAGGAGATTTTGATATAAATCATAAAGGGTATGATTTGAAGATACTATAAGTGTATAGTATAAAGTGTTTTGTGAATAGCTCTGGGGAAAAAGGCGCTCCCTTGAAATGAACTTCTCAGGAGTGCCACTGGGTGGTACTGCCTTGAGCCCCAAGGGGGGTTTCTAAAGTTAATCCTGTGAGGAGTCCGGAATAAACTAGTTCCTGAGGATTATTTGTGTAGCGAAAATCGAGGGGCTGGTGCCCACAGAGGCATTTGGGTTATGCTGTGACGACAATGTAACTCGATGTCACTGCGATCTACTGCAGACCATAGCGAAAGTCGTGTGAGCCGCTGAGAGCCAACAGTCTATGTTTGATTTTATATCGATAGACTGCGACACTATGGTAACATAGCGAAAGTCTTGTGTGCCGCTGAGAGCCAACAGTCTGCGTTTGATTCTATATCGGTAGACTGAGACCTATGTTGGAGAAGTTTTATTTTGACAGCGAAATCGTGTGTGCCGCTGAGAGCCAAC
This sequence comes from Allium fistulosum, assembly GCA_030737815.1. Taxonomy (NCBI): domain Eukaryota; kingdom Viridiplantae; phylum Streptophyta; class Magnoliopsida; order Asparagales; family Amaryllidaceae; genus Allium; species Allium fistulosum. Next base: position 102,930,490 of record CM060902.1, read on the forward strand.
AGTTACATGGACTTTTGCTGCGATGGCAACGTAACCCTGGAATGTAACTGCGATCTGTTGTGGGTTCCATGCTATCATCAGTTACATGGACTTTTGCTGCGATGGCAACGTAACCCGTGATGTAACTGTGACCATGGACGGGGGTGATGATTTCCAGAGCATTCTTACCAAAGATATTTCCTCGATTTCAAAAATGTTTTCTATATTTCAATAAATTATTTTCCAAGTATTTTCACTGGGTGTTGAAAACGGGTCTGCTAAGTGCTTATAGATTTTCAGTCCTACGTCTGATCAACGTATGACCGAATTTCTGTGAGAACAAGGATGGACTTGTTAAGACATTGAGTTATAAAAGTATTTTTATAAAAAAAAAACTATTTTTGTAATATTATATAGATTTTAAAGTATTTTAAAAATTTAATATAAAGGGAGTTTATAGTTTAAAATGTTCAACAAGAAATTTATCTGATAATAAGTAAATAAATAAATTTTGGCTTCGTTCCTTTTCGAGGACGAAAAGATTTAAAGGGGGGAGGAATGTGATAACCCAGATTTTTGGACATTTGTTAATTGATAATTAACTTTATTGAATTAATAAAATATTGATTTATAAATGAACAAATAAATTTTGTTAAATAAAAATATCTGGATGTATATAAGTGGATTTGAAAACTATAATAAATGTTGAATTAAATATCTGGAAATGATGAATCTTATAGTAAATTAATAAATATATAAATAGATATGTGTAAACTTTATATTTTCAAAACATGAGATGAACATTTAAATATATGATAAGCTTAAAAAGAATTTAATAAAAAGGTTTAAGTTCTTCTTTTAAGTTTATATATGATAAGTATGGATTGTAAATATATTTATTAATATAAAAGCACATTAATCTAAATATAATAAAAATTAATATATATATATATATGTATACAAACTAAATGATAATCATAACATAAATCTTTATGTAAACATGTAAAAGGCATAAAATATACATATTTACAAGTGTAAGTCAATCTTGTCATCAATTTAACATTTGTAAGAATAATATTATGCATAGTAAACAAGTGTCAATTTTCTTTTATTTCCAAAAATAAGAATTAAAATTAAAACAAAGTTTTATATATACATCACCATTTCTTCTTCTATTCTCTTTTCCTCATATTCAAACTAAACAAAATAAAATGCAAGCTATAAATCTGAGATACAAAACCAGAAAAGAAGTAGAATCTGTAAACAAAAACAAAGATGAAAATCAAGTTCAATTCATCTCAACAATCAAGATTTCAAATCAGATCGAATCAAATTCAAAACAGCAAGCAACCTCTTTTCAAGTTCAACCTGAAGCAAACTAAGCTACAAATCAATTCAACTCAGTTTCAAATAGGAAATCAGATCAAAATCAGGGAGCCTGTTCTCTGCTTTTACAAGACAAGTGAGTAAACTAAAAGCTTTAAACATTTTTAAGTCTAATGCATGTGATAAATGTTGAAGTAAAATTTGTGATGCATGTTTGAATTTATGTTGCATGTTTGTTTTAAGCTGAATGTATGTAAATAAGTACATAGAAAGTGCATGCATGTCTGGAACCTGGAATGTCTCTGTTTATATTTTTAACAGGGTAAAGATTTAAACAAAATCAATTTTTTTTTTACAATCTCTAATAGGCTGAAGAATTTAAACAAGATATCTTTGTTTAAGTAAAATCAAGATTTTTAAAATTTATTTATGTGAAATAAATTTAGGAATTTTCTGGAAATCAAGAAAAACAGTGGAAGTTAAAAATATGTTAAAAATCAATTATCACGATTTGTTGATTCATGTATATAACCTGAATCCCCTTTTAAAACTAGGATTTTTAACATGAAAATCAAAATTTTTAAGTTGAATTTCGAATGAGATATTCGAAGTTGATCAAGAAATACGTTTCGAGTTTTTTCTGATGATCGCGTAGGATGGAAGGTTAGGGATTGAGGCAGGAGATAGGTTGATGGTCAACGATGGTAGGAAAAATGGTCGGAGTATTTTTCATCAGACATGGTAGCTGGATGAATTGATTGTAGGGTTTAAAGACCTGGGTGGGTCGTCGTTGTTTTTAGGCTCGTCGCGAGGGCTGGGGTACATCGGACTTGGTCAGGAAGAGGGGAAAAGGAGTGTTAGTCGTAGGCGAAGTTCGAGACAGGGTGTTGGGGTTTTCTGGTGGTGTAGTTCGTCGACGGCGAGGAATTCAGTGTATTGGGTTTGGACCCTATTCTGGTTCGATCGAGTCGAATTTGTTCTCGTGGCCGATTTGGAGATCTGGGTGGTTGAGGAATATGTCGAGCTTGATGTCGATTGGTTGAAGGCAAGAATGATGATCGGAGTGGCGAAGTCCAGGCGTGCACGTGCACGAGTTCCTATTGTATTTGTGGCCATTGCTGTGATGTTGAGTTTGGGAAGGAGGGTTGCGACTCGGAGTTGACCTCGGGTTTTTGGTTGATGGCCTCGAAGTTATACTCGGGGATTTCTAGGGAAAATTTAGTAGTGGCTCTGGTTGTTTATTTTAAGTTACCAGGTTATAAAATTCAAAAAGGAAATCAGGTTTTAAAATCTGAAGCAAATCATACCAGGTTTCAAATGTTTAATAGAAAACCAGATTTGAAAGTAAAAACAAAAGGAAAATTTGCAACCAGTTTTCAAAGTAAATAGAATGAACAAGTTTTCAAAACCATTATCAAACAGGTTTCAAAATATAAGTATATTAAAAACTTTAATTATGAGATGTTTGAATGAATTAATTTCAAACTTTTGAATTCAAATAAGTAATGATGAAACTAAGTAATTAATTAAAGTATATGGTTTATCTTAATTGTTTAAGATTTACAAATTGAAATAAAATTTCTTAATGTAATAAATGGATAGTTAATTACTTAGTATAAGTGATTAAAGAGTAATTACTGAATGTAATTAATTATAGGATAGTTAATGACTTAATGTGATTAATTAAAGTTTAATAAATGAATGAAATTAGTTAAAGGTAATTAACTAATGGAAGTGATTAAGGGTTAATCACTTGATGATATTAATTAAAGGATAATTAATATAATTGAATTGAAGTTAATTAATTAAAGATTAATTAATTAAAGGATTAAGGTTAATTAATAATGTGATTAATTACTAATTAAGGTAATTAATTAAAAGAGAGTAATTAATTAAGGAAGTAATTAAGGATCATTAATTTATATAATAAATAATTAAGGGTTCATTAATTAAGATTAATTAATGAATATGGTTAATTAAAGATTAATTATTTAATGATAGTAATTTAATGATAATAATTAAAAGTAAATTATTGTGTATGGTTTAGGATAATTACTTGAATGTAATTAAAGATAATTAATCAAAGGAGATTAATTAAGGAAGATCATTAAGAGATAATTTATTTATTTGTAATTAATTAGGATTAAGGTAATCCAAGTAATTAAAGGATAGTAATTAATTTAATTAAAGGTTAATTAAATTGATTAAGAGTTAATCAAACTTGCTTATGGATGATTGATTGATATTAATACTGGATGTTTTGGGTATGATATCTATTATATATGCTGCTTTGTGAGATGAATGTTTGATATGAATTATTTATTGTGATATTGTGATTTATCTATCTGTTTATATCATCCTGAATATAAGTTTAAATGTTTAAACCCTTAAACAACTTGGACATTTAAAAATGATGACATTTGAATTCGAAGAGACCGGGGTCGGGTATTAGTAAATACCCGAAACCACTTCGATTTGAAATCTTCTAAAACTCTTTATAGATTGATATGTGAAATCAATAGGCCGGTTTAGGATAATATGGACCATTTAAACTAAATTGGATACTTAGATATTGTTCTGTGAAAATAAGTGTTAACTATATAAGTTGTTTACTTATAGTAAAGTACGAGTTACCCCGGGTTTAAATAAGTTCTATGGATTGGTATTTCATGTTAGATGAGTTTACTCACGCTGGTTTCCAGCCTGACCCGGGTGTTACTTTGATGTAATGCTCGGGTCAGACCGAGTATTACAGATTTCAGGTAAGGACGTTCTAGAGCTCAGGAGGCGAGCTGGATGGCAGGAACGTATGGAGTATATTCCGCTGTGATATTATAGTTGTCTGAGACATGTTAATTTTAACTGTCTAGTACATTTGTGAATGTTGTAACTCTGATGTGTTAAAATGTAATTAACAAATACAGTTTTCTTTGTATAACTGATATTATTATTTGTTATTATATTTAATCCGCTGCGAATGTGAGATGTTGTGTTCTCTGTTCTTCTTTCTTCTTTCTGTTTCTTTCTTCTAGCTCTTTCTTTTTCTTCTAACTATCTGGAATTTTCGGGTTCGAAAATTCCGGGTCGTTACAGGTTTGGCCTCTCATATTTGTCATTTTATTAACAAATGTAGCTTGCAACATGAATGAAAAAAGAGAGCAAAATGAAAGCTAAATGAAAGAAAACTATTCTAATTGCATAAAAGAAAATCTACACTACTAGCATGAAAGGAAATGAACATGTAATTAAAAGGAAACAATAATTACATTGCATAAAAAAGGAAAAGTACATGAAATAAAAATGGCTAAGTAGCCATGAAAAGAGAAAGGGAAGAACTTGTTTATTTGTGAGCCTAACTAAACTAAGAGAGACTAAGTGGGAGGAGGGGTTACATGAAGATATGGGGTATTTATACAAGTGTTAAACTCTAATTCATATTTTTGGGGAATGCCCAAATTGCCCTTGAGGTAGTGTGGTGCCCAAGTAATCATTAACATCCACTAATCCCCCACTTAAATGTATATGAAGCTTTAATGTCCTTTTATCATGTGCTTAGCTCCTAATTTGAAAATCAAGGTAAGTGGGTGGGGTCCTCCATGATCTTCACTTTGAATTATTTCCATCTTCATTCCTTTGTGTTCTATTTGATCATGCATATCTTCTTCATCAAACCACTTGTAATTGAAATCAAATTCCTACAAAATTGTATGGAAATTTATAATTAAATTTTCTCAAGTTAATTTATGCACAAAAATGTCTATTTTGACCTTGGATGAAGATGAATATGTGACAATTTGGAATTATTTGAATTTTGTTTTAAACAGGTTAAAATACCCGATATGATCATTTATTTAATTTAAATAGATTAAATATGGTGGTAAAAATATGCACATTTACGTGCACATCAAATATCCCCACACTTATCTTTTTATTCGTCCTCGAATAAAGGAAAACTAAGATAAATCCGTTTTCGTAGGGAGCACGATTGCATTGAGTGTATGCAACAAGCCGTTAAACCTCTGGGTGTCCCTAGTAGAACGAGTGTTGTCTCGTGAGGGTTTTCAGCGGATACAACCCACAAAATCCAAATGCAGGATGACAATATTTACAAAATGCAAGATTTATTTACAAAGATGTGAATGCAAGTTTTTGAAAATATTTACGAATGAAGGATTTACTTTTAAATTAACACAAATAAGTTAAATATAGGTTTCGTCATTATCTTGAAATTTAAGTCATTTACTCATCAAAATTTCCAATAAAAATTAAGTTATCATAATAAATAGACAATAGTTTAACTCGTTGTTTCAATTGATAACAAAGTGTACCCATGAAATACGTCCTTAGTTGATTATCAGAGTTTATTAAAGTGGTATTTCATTTCATTTCATTTCAATAACAAATCAAATCAAATAATTTAAAATAGTGCTTGGATTTCATTTGCTTACTCTCTCCATTTTTTGAAAATTTTATTGATATTTACAATATTTACATATGCCTAACTCAGATAAACTGAGGCCATATATATTACCCATGCACTGCCTTGTGGACTGATGTGAGGGGAATACAGAGTGTGGCGACTGAACAAACGTATGTGTGAACACCTATTGACTGTAGGCGTTATTAAAAAGAATTTATATATATATACACCTAGCTCAGATAAACTGAGGCCAGATATACCGATCATGCACTGTCTTTCGGGCTTAGGTGAGAAAGGTACAGAGCATGGCAAGTGTACACACAAGTGTGCACACCTGTCGACCGTAGATGTTAATAGAAAATATTTACATATATACAAATGTTTTTTTCTTTTTCAGATTTTTTTTATAGAAAGAGAGAGTTTTTTTGCAATATCATCTTAGCACCACTTAACTTAGAAGGCAAAAAAAATGTTATATAATTTACTTTAAATCAACCACTTTTTTAAAACAACGATTTTCAATTAGGATATATTTCATAATTATCACGTATGAATCTTCCTATATACTAGTTAAACCATTATTATTTGTAATCAAACTTCATTTTTATTTTAGTTAAGACGAATAAATTTTCAAAAATTTCAATTTAATAAACCAAAACCATATATTTATCTTATAGTGTTTCTTTAAAAATAAATTAAATTGCTAAAAAAAATTTGTTTGTTTTTTTAGTTTTTGAGATTTTTTTTTAAATTTTGGAAAAATTGAAAATGATGGTTAGTCTCCCCCCACACTTGATTTTTACTGTGTCCCCATAATCAACCCAAGTGGAAGGAGAAAAATAAAAATAAAAACATGACCTTTATTTAAATGCAAATTAACGGTATTTACACGAGATCAGAAAGTATATCGTCAAAAAGTAAATGAAACGGTCTTCCAAAGACCGATTCATTTGTCTCATCAAGTATACAAAACACAACTCAAGCTCGAAAAACCAAATCGTAAAAGATTTCAAAGTTGAATGTTGATTTGGAAAAACGAATGTCGTTTTATTGAAAATCGTACGAGTTGTTTTATTTTCGATGATTTTTGGGGTCGATAAAACAATTGATTGAAATTCAAGTTTGTTTTCACCAAATTGAAATTCAAATTTATCATTGAAAACTTCTTCAAAATTATTGATTTCAAAATCAGAATGGTGATGTAACTCTTCCCAATCAGAGTTTGACAACTCGTTTTCAAAAAGTCCAAAGAAATCGTGTTCGTTAAAGTCGTCTTCCTTTGTTGGATTGTCAACAACTTCATTGTGTATCTCAAGTTCAAAATCCAAAGTTGTTGTATTCAAATTTTCAAAATTGAGAAAAGGAAGATCGAATTTTAAATTTTGTTCCACACCCTCAAATGAATTGAAATCCAACTCAATTACCGTGTTTTCAACAACTTCATTAAGATTATTATTTTCAATTTCAAAAGTTGTTATTTGAAAATCGTCGATTTGGGTAAAAGATGGATTATCGCTTGACTCATCACATGTTGGGATTTGAGTATGTTTTTCACGTTGTTTCATATATGTTTCAAACAGCGAATCCGCGTGATCATCGTAAATTTCGTTCATTTGCTCAACAAAATCCAATTTATAGTTATTAGCATAAGGATTTTCACTTTGAAATTGTTGAGGATAAAAGTTTTCAATTGTAACGTGGTTAAGATTATTCCCATTGCCAAATTCGTTTGAAAAGTTGTTTCAATTTTCATTTTGAGTTTGAAATTCATCTTGGAGTTCAAAATTGAATTGGCATGGGTTATCATCGAAATCGTTTAAATTTTGAATTGAATTCAAATTTGGATTATTTTGAAAACTTTGATTTGAATCATTTCCCAAATATGAATTACACAAATCATTTATCATTTGATTTTGTTGTGTAGAGATTTCAAGTAAAGACGAAATGCTCTTTTCAAGATTTGAGGGTTGGTCATCATTTTGAAAATTCTGTGGTTCAAAATTTGAAGCATTTGAACAATAGTTATTGTTAAAATATCCATACGAATTTAGAGTGAAATCATATGGATTATATTGATTTTCACAACTATTGTAAAATTCAAGTGAATATGGAAATTCGGACATTTTCAAAAATGTTTTTGGTTTTTTTTTATAAAGGAAAAATATTTACAAATAAAATTTATTTTTCAAAAGGGAAATTGATTTTTTTTTGTTTTTTGGTTTTTCAATTTTTTTTTTGTTTTTGAAAAGGTTTTATATTTTTTTTGGATTTTTGATTTTCTAAAAAAAACTAAGTAAATTTTGATTTGAAAATTTTCAAAGGAAAAGGAAAAAAAACTAAGTTAAGAAATATTTACAATTTTTTTTAGTTTTGGATTTTGAATTTTTTTTTAAATATGCATGAGCTAATGCAATTAAATGAATGCAAAGTTAATTACAAATCATTTATCCTAAGTTAACCCAAAATTGTATAATCACACTTTGTCTTAAATCAACAAGATAGTTCTCAGCCAGGTAACGGGCAGGAGTTATCGGTGCACCATGAATCACCGTAGCAATGCAGCCGAAGGTTTAAGTACCTTCAGAGGAACAACCACTATAATATTTACGAATCACCGTAATATTTATAAATGGTTATTACTCTGCCGTAGCCTAGACACCAAGAAATTAAATTGTTCAAAGAAGACAACTTGCCAATATACAATTAAAAGTTATCGATGTCTAATCGTTATTATTAATCAAAATCTAGGATGAAATGCAAAGTAGAAAATAAACGTGTATTAACAATGCAACTACGAATGTAATTTTTATGTTTTTTAATTTTTGAATTTTTTTTAAAATATATATATATATATATATATATGCAAATGCAAGCAATCAACAATGCAACTAAAATAAAAACAAGAGATATATACAATGCAAGGCAAATAAAGAGAAAATTATAAATAAGCAAGCAGTTTTTTTTGGCAAGCTCAGCACGCAAGCAATTTATTTTAGCAAGCACTTCTGCTCCTTCTGCAATTCTGCTTTGACAACCTGAAATAAAAACAATATATATATATATATACAGTTTTTTTTTGAAAAGGAAACTTAAAAGTGAAGTTTTACTTAAAAAAAATTTTAAGACAAAACAATACTAAAAACAAATCGACAAAACAAGTTAAACAAAGGAAAACAAATTAAGTAAATTCTTTTTTTTAGTGCAAAACAAATCACACACACTCAAAACTTAAAAAAAAAATTAAAACAAATCTAAACTGAAATGAAGACACACAAACTCAAAATGATTTAAAACAAAATAAAGTATAATAAAAACAAATTCACACTTTAAAGAAAAAAAGGGGGCCACTTCACAAACCCGGCCCAAAAAGCTAAGTAATCCCTACCTCAAAACGATTATCATTGAACACACTTGATTTTTTTAAATTAAATAGCGAAGTTAATTCACAAAAGCAATTAAATAACGAACGTGCTAATTCATGAACTCAAATTCTCAATTCATAATGCCCACCGCGAAGTCAATTCGAGGATGTCGATTTTGGGAAAGATGTGGATTCAAGGATGTTTGAAGTTTGAAGTTTGAAGTTTTTGGTATTGGGGTAGTCGCGACTTTGGTGGTGTTCGATTGGTGAAGTCGAGGAGTTGCGGTAAGATTTTGGGTTCAAGGCAATTGGGTGGCGGTCGAGATGTCACGATGAGTGGTTCGCCACAGTTTGCAGTGGGTTCAAAGTGGTTCGCGAGTTGCTTGTCGATGCTTGATTTGAAATCTCGAGTGGTCTTGGTGGCGTTCGGAAGAAGTTTGACGATTAGGGCTTTCGTGTAGAGGTGGATTCGAGGCGACTGAAGAAGTGGTTGGTCTGGAAGTGGTATGGAGTAAAGTAGGGGACTACGTGATTGAGTATGGTGGCTGGTGATAAGAAGGGGGTGGGAACATGTAGTTGGCCAGAGGTACTTGCAGAGGATGGTACTGTACAGTGATGATCGAATGATGGTTTGGGTTGAGGCAGTGGATACTTGATGTTGGCTGAAGAGTGTGGGTGGTGATTATTTGTGGTCAGGTAGAGATGGTTCGGTAAGATGATGTGGTTGGTTTGAAGGTGATATGCACTGGAGGTTATGTAGAGAGTAGTCGTGATGTTTTTCTGCAGGTAGTTTATGGTTGATGGCTGAAGGGTAGTGGAGATGAGGCTTGTAGATGATGATAGTGAAATGATAGTGATTGCAAGTAATTCGATGGTTTGTATGCTGCAGGTGAGATAGGCAATTTTGTGAAATGTGATTGTTGTCTGGATTTGTATGTAGGCGGTGAATGCAGTGGTGGGACAGTGAATGCAGTCGAGACAGTGAACTGCTGATTGTTATGGCATAGTTTTTTTTATGGACAGTGGAATGCTAATTGTGTTGTAGCAGTGAAGGCAGTGGTGACAAGTCAGTAGTACTGTGGTGGAGCTGTAGTTCAGGCTAGTTGCACAGGTAAGCAATTGAAATGGTAAGGAGTTGTGTCGTTTGGAGGGGTATGAAGGTCTGATGTGTATGTCAGTAGGGGTTTGAAACGTGTGTAGTGGAGATGTAGGTAGAAGTCTAGATGTTGAATGTATGTAGTTGTTGAGTGATATTAGAAGGTGATATGAAACAGGGCAGTGCACTGGTTGGTGAGATGAAATGATGTTTCAGTGGTTGGAGGAATATGTGTCAAGACATTGGTGATTGGGAAGGTTGTCAGATGTGTTGTTTCAATTCAGGGGAGTATTGACAAGGCTGGGTGGAATGAAGAAGTGGTAACTATTTGATGTTTTTTAACTGTGATGAAGGATGGCTGATGAAATGGATGAAATGCAAATTAGATGACTGGTAGTGGTTGAAACTAACAGTTGAATGAAGTCAGGGTAAGTGGTTGGGTGGGAGATTGTACAATATTGTGTTGCCGTTTGATGGCGATGTAGTGTAATACCCCAAAATTTTGGGAAAAATCATTTTTATAAAATGATTTAATTTTTGAAATATTTAGATTTAAATATGGTGAAATTTTTGGGAATAAATAGTGTGCAAGGATATGTGGGCACATGCACACTGGAAATGGCACAAGGGAAAGATTCAAAAATTTCTGGAAAAAAAAATCATGATAATAAAATAAATAAACTGAGCAAGGAAGCATTTCAAATGTGATTTTGAAATGTAGATTATTAATCAAATTAAAGACGTTTTTTTTATGCAAGAAAATTAAATATTCCCAGTAAAAAAAAAATATGTACACTTATGCACCTGTATATTTTCTGTGAGTAGAAAGTGTTAAAGCAAAACAATAAAAAGGAAACATTAAAATGACATGAAATGTAATACAAGTCAATGTGCTTGTATAGGAAAAAATAGCAAAGGGGATTCTCAAAAATAATTAAAATATAAAATATGGTAGTCACACTTTTAACATGACTAGGTGAGTGGCCATTTTCTGAAAAAGTAAAGAAAAGAAAATGCAGCCTTTAATTGGTTAATATGACCGGGGTAATTAGGGATAAAGAATGAGAAAATTCAAACACACAATGCATGATGTTAGCCAGGACATAAATGGAATTTTGTCTTGAGAAAAACCCTAGTAAAAATATGCTTATAAATAAGTGGTTATGGCCAGAGAAATTGTTTTACCCGAGCTACTTATAATAGGAAAAGAAGAAAACATTTTAAAAGAAGGGAAAATATACTCAGGGATTTTCTGGATTAGTAGGAAGAAATATCTAGGTGAGTAACCTCACTAAGTTCATGGCATTAAGACCTGAGATGAGGCAGCCACTTTTTATATTGCCATTTATATATTGCTGGTTTTGATGTATATGATTTCATCAATGCTTTTTGGATGTCTTATTTTAAATCTGATATGATTTAATATGGATGTTTTTGGTGATCTTTGATTTGTTGAGACATTTGTCTTTGGATGTGTATCATACTGTTTTATTTTTACTCAAAAATGTTAAAGTCCAGAATCTTAAAATTATATAGAGAATACTCTCAACTGTTATAGATCTATGGCATGGAAACTTTACAAAAAATGTTGGGAGCTGCATTATACTTGGTATAAGTGCTGAGGCTTGAGAAGAAAGATGTTAAGGGTGCAATATAAATTTTCTAAGTGCTGAGCCCTTAATCAAATCAAAAAAAAACTCATAAGCTAAAATTATGATTGAACCAGATCATGAATCTGAATCAATCATAAAGGCTTGCAGATCAATATAATAAGAACATGCCATGCCTCTTTTACAGTTGAAAATATTCTTATATTTTACTGAGATCAAGACATATTGACCTCATTTAGGAAATAACTGTCTGCTTATTTCTGAGTAGAATTATGCTAGGAAAGATTATGGATGTTTCCATGTTTGCAGTGACATGTTCACTTAGCATATTTGATGATAGGATTTAAGTCAATACACTAGTAAATAAACTAGGGAAAGGAAGGCCAAGAAGGCTGCTGGAATGCTTGTCATATTTGAAGTATGCTAGTTGGCACATGGTTTGTTTAAGCCCTGAGATATTTGTGCAATGATGTGAATTAGTTCATTGCAATGTGTCCCTGTGATTCCTTAATAGCAGATGAGGCAGGATTTTAAATTGAATTATACAACCTGTAAATGAAGAAATAGGAATATGAATATTTCTTAGGTTGGTTGGTATAGAACCATGATGGTTCCAGTGAATGCAAATGTTGCAAATAGATAATTATTTTTGCTTGATTAAGTATGCAAGTGTAAGAATGATAGATGAATATATCATACTTGAATCAACTTATTTATACCATGTTAAAGTAATTGATTGCAGAAATTTGCTTAAATAACTAGTTGGTACTCTTACATTCTCTGTTGCTTAAAATCATGAATGTATTGATGTTACTCATACCAGATCTTAGATCTGACCCTTGTTTGCTCATGGCATATGGGGTGTCTCATTTTAAAATGAGGCAGCCACTCATGCTCTTTTAGGGAATGCAGGCACTAAGTAGAAAATGAAGTTATGGCTATTATGGAGGAGTGAATGAACATGCTAGCTAGTTTCAATAAGAACTTAAATTGATTATATCTGCATGTATTCAGGAAAAATTATGTTTCTAAGATTTCCAGTCATGTAATGAATATTCTATGGTTAGTGATCAAGTTGCTCTTATGTCCTGTAAAGAGTCAGATTAAATTAGTTGTTCTGTCGAGATTGTTGTGTGTTAAGGTTTGATTTGTTTTTGAAGTAGTGTTTGGAACATAAATAAGAAAAATATGCTCAAGTATTAGCTATGAAAATCTGGTAAAGAAATATACAGTTATGTGAGCAATTGCTTTGCAATTATATTATGTATTAGACAATCATTAGTCATTTTAAAACACTGAGTTTTGGAGTAAATTCAGAATTTACCTTGAAGTATACCTTTAAGTATCTAATTGTTTTTCCTCTGAATTATGTCTACAAATGGTTCAAGTCTACTTTCTAAATTGTTTTGAGAAAAGTAATTGTATGGGAAGGCTACAGGTATGATGCAAATGACTGGCATTTCAATTGCCATGATCAGGTACCTGGAATGACACTGGCACAAGAGTTAACCAGCTTCAAATAAGTGAAGTTTTGGTTGATTATGTTTGGTGGTGTTTTGACAGTAAAATGCCTTTCAAAAAGCTTTAGGTCATTTAGCAAATGTTTTACCATAACCAATTTTCAAAGTCATAACAGATATACAATCTGGACAGGCTTGCACAAGCAAACCTGGAAATTATTCTTATGAATATTTTTAAGTTCAAATTATTGACATAGCAAATCTTATGCAATTACACAACTCACTATGTGTCATGTGGGCTAAGATTAAGTCAAACAAGTCACATAGATTGAATCTTAAATAAGAAAGTTTTTAGAAAATACATAAGTGGAAAATGATAAGTGAATATATCATTTCTGGCCTTAGCCAAATATCAATACCTTTGATCCATGATCTGAAATATAAATCTCAAGAATCTTGAGATTTAACTGTCATGGTAAATTGATATTTAAAACTATCAATTAGAATGAGCAAGTTCATATAAATTAAATATGCATAGGATTTACTGACTTGTTACAAATATTCAAAAGTATACAGTAATTAACTTTAGTCAGAATTGCTAGAATCCAAATTAAACAGAATGCTCTTGTTTAACAAAAAAAAAATATACTCTGAATCTAAACAAGAGAAACACGTACATCTTCATATGTATGTGTATATAATTAGGGATATACTGATATATTTATATTGGTAATGAGTTTTGAATCCTGGTTGAATTGTTTGAAAGGAAAATGACCCAGGAAAATATATTTGTAATGAATGATATATATATATATATATATATATATATCACTTTGTAAAAAAAAAATCCTTATGAAATTAAGGTAGAAATAGGAGGGTCATTTCAGTTGGTATCAGAGCACTTGGTTGCATTGATTGTTAAGTATTATAGAAATGTATTATGTCTGTTTGTTTTGGATGAAATAATTTAGATAAGAAAATAGTAATTATAGAAGTACTCATAATATACTAATACCATTTGCCCAGAACTTAGTTAGCAGACCATGGTAGGAAGAGGATCTCATCACAATGCAGGGCCCAGTGCACCTCAAATGCTTGATATGCAAGAATTTGTGAGGGCTTTAAGATATGGAATTGGGCATAGGCCTGAGAACCCACATGAAGAGCTTTCAAAACTACTGAAGACTTATTCCAATTTGGGAGGCAGGAGTTTTGAAGGAACTGAGAATGTGATGGAAATTCAAGCCTGGTTGAGAACACTTGATAGGATTTTCAATGACATGCAGTTAGATGACCAAAGGAAGAGGCAAGTAGCTTCAAGACAACTGAAAGGGGTAGCTTTAAGCTGGTGGGAGGTGATCATAGCTGGAAGAAATGAAAATGAAATCACTTGGAATCAGTTCAAGGAGATGTTGGAGGCAAGGTTTGTACCAGCATCAGCCAAGACCACTTTGCTTGAAAATTTTATCAAACTTAGGCAGGGAACTTTGAATGTCACTGAATATACTCAAAAGTTTGAGGGGCTATCTAATTATGGAGCAATGCTAGTGGCAGATGAAGCATCCAAAAATGATAGGTATATAAAAGGTTTGAACCCAGGACTTAGCAGAGCTATGCTACCATATGCAGATAGAACTTTTGATCAAGTAATTGATCTGGCCTTGAAACTGGAACAACATGACAAAGAAAGAGAGAAATATAGGAATTTTAAGAGCAACAACAAGAAGGATAAGGGAAGATATCACCCTTATGATAAAAAGAAGGAGGAGGCAGACAACAGGAAGAGTAAAGATACAAAAGCCAATGATATTAAGAAGAAATTGGTTTGCCATCATTGTGGAAAAGAAGGACACATCAAACCAAGGTGCCCAGAGTTAAAAGGAGGAGCCTTCAAATGCTACCTATGTGGGAAAGAGGGGCATATGAAGAGGAACTGTCCTGAGAATAAACAGCAAGGGAAATTGGCAACTTTGGAAGGTAAAGGCAAATCTGCAGTGAAAATTGATGCTGAAAATCATGGCCAAGTGGAAGGTACATTACTCATTTGTGCCATACCCATAGCAGTAGTATATGATACTGGAGCAACACACTCCTTGATTTCCTATGAATTAGTTAAAATGCTAAAATTAAATTGCATATTGGTTAAAACCCCACTGCTTATACAAAGTCCCCTAGGGAGTTCTAATGTTTTGAATATGAATTGTGTAGATGTGGAGTTAAACATAGGAGGAAATATTTTTATTTCTAATTTATATGTTTTAAATTACCCAGATATAGGACTTATATTGGGGGTAGATTGGTTAAGGTAATTTAAAGCCATAATTAATTTAGACTCATCCACCGTATCATTGCAAAATTCTAGAGGCCAGAGGATCACAGTTCTATGTGAAGTGGCTAAGAAAGGGAAATTATATCATTTAGATGACTTAGAAAAAGATCTCAGTGAACTAACCATAGAAGAAATTCCCATAGTTAATGAATACTTGGATGTGTTTGGGGAAGTTAAGGGTGTTCCACACCACAGACCAGTTGAGTTTCAAATTAATCTCATTCCAGGGGCAAGTCCAATAATCAAGAAACCTTATAGAATGGGGCCAAGTGAACTGAAAGAATTGAAAAATCAGTTGGAAGAATTAGAAGGCAAGGGATTTATAAGGCCAAGCAATTCCTACTGGGGTTCTCCAGTAGTGTTTGTAAGAAAACATGATGGTACCTTGAGAATGTGCATAGATTACAGAGAACTAAATAAAGTAACCATCAAGAACAAATACCCATTGCCTAGAATAGATGATCTCTTTGACCAACTCAGTGAAGCTAAAATATTTTCTAGGCTAGACTTAGCATCAGGATTCCATCAAATGAAGGTTGAAGATTCAAGTGTTAAGTATATTGCATTTAACACAAGATATGGCTTATATGAATTTATGGTTATGCCATTTGGCTTGACAAATGCTCCTTCATATTTTGTTGATTTAATGAATAGAATATTTAGAGATTATTTAGACAAGTTTGTACTGATTTTTATTGATGACATTTTGATTTATTCCAAGACAGTGGAAGAGCATAAAAATCATTTTCATTTAGTTTTGTCAAGACTAAGGGAAAATGATTTAAAGGCAAAATTTTCAAAATGTGCATTTTGGAAAGAAGAAGTGCATTTTCTTGGGCATGTTATCTCTGCCAAAGGAATATAAGTAAACCCCAATAAGGTAGTGGCAATCCAAGCATGGAAAAGGCCTAGTACCATTAGTGAGATTAGATCATTTATGGGGATGGCAGGGTATTATAGGAGATTTATAAAAGATTTCTCAAAAATATCATCACCACTTACCAATTTAACTAGAAAGAACCAAGCCTTTTTATGGACAGAAAAATGTGAGCAAGCTTTTATCAAAATAAAAGAAGCTCTGATTAATGCACCAGTATTGAGAGTGCCAGAAGGAAATGAAAACTTAGTTGTGTACACTGATGCAAGTGGCTCTGGGTTAGGGGCTGTGTTGATGCAACAGGACCAGGTGGTAGCCTATGCACCTAGGCAATTAAAGCCATATGAAACAAGATATGCAACCCATGATCTTTAACTAGCAGCAGTTGTGTATGCTTTGAAACTTTGGAGACATTATTTGTTAGGTGCCAAATTCATTTTGTGCACTGATCATAAGGCATTGAAATATTTATTCTCACAAAAAGATTTGAACATGAGGCAACACAGATGGGTAGAGTTCCTAGCTGCCTATGATCTACATATACTTTATACACCAGGCAAGGCAAATAAAGTTGCAGATGCCTTGAGTAGACAACATGCCAAGGTAGCCATGTTGATGATGGAAGAGTTTAAGGATTTGTCTATACTTACTGATTTGGAAATTGAGGAAAACAGTGAGGTACAAATGATGCCCATTGAAGAAGATGAAGGTAAAGGGAAATTAAGTATGATATCTCTGCAATCAGATTTACTTCTTAAGGTTGGGAAAATGCAGGAACAAGACCTAAACATGGTGGAAAAGAAAATGCTCATATCAAAAGGGGAGGAAGTAATAAATTATCAAGTTGATAAAAATGGTTATTTAAGGAATAAAAATAGGATATGTGTTCCAGAAAATATAGAATTGAAGGCGGAAATATTAAATGAGTACCATAGGAGTAAGTACTCCATACACCCGGGTAGCACTAAGATGTATCAAAATTTGAAAAGAAATCTTTGGTGGAAGGGGATGAAGTCAGATGTGGCCAGACATGTTGCAAGGTGCATGACTTGCCAACAAGTCAAGGCAGAGACACAAAGGCCATCGGGACTATTGCAACCCCTTAGTATACCACAGTGGAAGTGGGAGGATATATCTATGGATTTCATAGATGGTCTGCCTAGATCTAAGAGGGGAAACACAAGTATATGGGTAATAGTGGATAGGCTAACTAAGGTAGCACATTTTATCCCAGTTAAAACAGAAAGAAATGCTCCAAAATTGGCTCAAATATTCATGAAAGAGGTAGTAAGGTTGCATGGCATACCCAAAACCATTGTGAGTGATAGGGATACCATCTTCACCTCAAGGTTTTGGAAAAGTTTTCAAGAGGCCATGGGGAGTGAATTGTGCTTAAGCACTGCCTACCATCCACAATCAGATGGTCAAACTGAGGTGGTGAACAAAGTCTTAGAGGATTTGTTGAGAGCATGTACACTGGACTTTGGAGGAAATTGGGAAGACCACCTCCATTTAGCTGAATTCACATACAATAACAGTTACCAAAGCACCATAGGGATGGCACCATTTGAAGCCTTATATGGCAAGCCATTTTTATCACCTATATGCTGGGTAGAGACTGGAGAAAGGGCTGTTCTAGGACCTGAATATGTTAAAGAAACTACAGAGAAAATTGGGTTAATAAGAAAAAGAATAGCAGCAGCTCAAGATAGGCAAAAGAGATTTGCAGACAGGAAGAGAAAACAGGTGGAATATGAAGCGGGAGACTTTGTTTTTATCAAAGTTTCACCTATGAAAAAGGTTTTGAGATTTGGCAAGCAAGGTAAGCTCACACCAAGGTATGTTGGACCCTATAAAATTCTGGAAAGAATTGGTTCATTGGCTTACAAATTAGAATTACCAGAGGAAATGAAAGCAATGCATAATGTTTTTCATGTGTCCTAACTTAGAAGATGGGTACATGATAAAGAAGACATTTTGGAAAAGCCTACCAAAAGTCAAATAAATCCTAACTTGGTTTATGAAAAAGAGCCAGTGGGGATTATAGCCAAGGAAGAAAAGAAATTAAGGAGCAAAACCTTGAAACTAGTTAAGGTCCAGTGGAGTAGTGATCCTAATGACTGCACATGGGAGCTAGAGGATAAGATTAGGATGGATTATCCTAAGCTTTTTGCAAATTAAAAGGTAATTTTTTTTTCTGGAAAAATTTGTTATTCATGGTTGATATGATTGAATATGTTTTGTTTATGCATATGCTTGATAGATTTTCATAAGGTCAGTGAATGCTTGTTACAAATACTAGGAAAAATTGTGAGGACACAATTCCTAAAAGGAGGGGTGAATGTAATACCCCAAAATTTTGGGAAAAATCATTTTTATAAAATGATTTAATTTTTGAAATATTTAGATTTAAATATGGTGAAATTTTTGGGAATAAATAGTGTGCAAGGATATGTGGGCACATGCACACTGGAAATGGCACAAGGAAAAGATTCAAAAATTTCTGGAAAAAAAAATGATGATAATAAAATAAATAAACTGAGCAAGGAAGCATTTCAAATGTGATTTTGAAATGTAGATTATTAATCAAATTAAAGATGTTTTTTTTATGCAAGAAAATTAAATATTCCCAGTAAAAAAAAATATGTACACTTATGCACCTGTATATTTTCTGTGAGCAGAAAGTGTTAAAGCAAAACAATAAAAAGGAAACATTAAAATGACATCAAATGTAATACAAGTCAATATGCTTGTATAGGCAAAAATAGCAAAGGGGATTCTCAGAAATAATTAAAATATAAAATATGGTAGTCACACTTTTAACATGACTAGGTGAGTGGCCATTTTCTGAAAAAGTAAAGAAAAGAAAATGCAGCCTTTAATTGGTTAATATGACAGGGGTAATTAGGGATAAAGAATGAGAAAATGCAAACACACAATGCATGATGTTAGCCAGGACAGAAATGGAATTTTGTCTTGAGAAAAACCCTAGTAAAAATATGCTTATAAATAAGTGGTTATGGCCAGAGAAATTGTTTTACCCGAGCTACTTATAATAGGAAAAGAAGAAAACATTTTAAAAGAAGGGAAAATATACTCAGGGATTTTCTGGATTAGTAGGAAGAAATATCTAGGTGAGTAACCTCACTAAGTTCATGGCATTAAGACCTGAGATGAGGCAGCCACTTTTTATATTGCCATTTATATATTGCTGGTTTTGATGTATATGATTTCATCAATGCTTTTTGGATGTCTTATTTTAAATCTGATATGATTTAATATGGATGTTTTTGGTGATCTTTGATTTGTTGAGACATTTGTCTTTGGATGTGTATCATACTGTTTTATTTTTACTCAAAAATGTTAAAGTCCAGAATCTTAAAATTATATAGAGAATACTCTCAACTGTTATAGATCTATGGCATGGAAACTTTACAAAAAATGTTGGGAGCTGCATTATACTTGGTATAAGTGCTGAGGCTTGAGAAGAAAGATGTTAAGGGTGCAATAGAAATTTTCTAAGTGCTGAGCCCTTAATCAAATCAAAAAAATACTCATAAGCTAAAAATATGATTGAACCAGATCATGAATCTGAATCAATCATAAAGGCTTGCAGATCAATATAATAAGAACATGCCATGCCTCTTTTACAGTTGAAAATATTCTTATATTTTACTGAGATCAAGACATATTGACCCCATTTAGGAAATAACTGTCTGCTTATTTCTGAGTAGAATTATGCTAGGAAAGATTATGGATGTTTCCATGTTTGCAGTGACATGTTCACTTAGCATATTTGATGATAGGATTTAAGTCAATACACTAGTAAATAAACTAGGGAAAGGAAGGCCAAGAAGGCTGCTGGAATGCTTGTCATATTTGAAATATGCAAGTTGGCACATGGTTTGTTTAAGCCCTGAGATCTTTGTGCAATGATGTGAATTAGTTCATTGCAATGTGTCCCTGTGATTCCTTAATAGCAGATGAGGCAGGATTTTAAATTGAATTATACAATCTGTAAATGAAGAAATAGGAATATGAATATTTCTAAGGTTGGTTGGTATGGAACCATGATGGTTCCAGTGAATGCAAATGTTGTAAATAGATAATTATGTTTGCATGATTAAGTATGCAAGTGTAAGAATGATAGATGAATATATCATACTTGAATCAACTTATTTATACCATGTTAAAGTAATTGATTGAAAAAATTTGCTTAAATAACTAGTTGGTACTCTTACATTCTCTGTTGCTTAAAATCATGAATGTATTGATGTTACTCATACCAGATCTTAGATCTGACCCTTGTTTGCTCATGGCATATGGGGTGTCTCATTTTAAAATGAGGCAGCCACTCATGCTCTTTCAAGGAACGCGGGCACTAAGTAGAAAATGAAGTTATGGCTATTATGGAGGAGTGAATGAACATGCTAGCTAGTTTCAATAAGAACTTAAATTGATTATATCTGCATGTATTCAGGAAAAATTATGTTTCTAAGATTTCCAGTCATGTAATGAATATTCTATGGTTAGTGATCAAGTTGCTCTTATGTCCTGTAAAGAGTCAGATTAAATTAGTTGTTCTGTCGAGATTGTTGTGTGTTAAGGTTTGATTTGTTTTTGAAGTGGTGTCTGGAACATAAATAAGAAAAATATGCTCAAGTATTAGCTATGAAAATCTGGTAAAGAAATATACAGTTATGTGAGCAATTGCTTTGCAATTATATTATGTATTAGACAATCATTAGTCATTTTAAAACACTGAGTTTTGGAGTAAATTCAGAATTTACCTTGAAGTATACCTTTAAGTATCTAATTGTTTTTCCTCTGAATTATGTCTACAAATGGTTCAAGTCTACTTTCTAAATTGTTTTGAGAAAAGTAATTGTATGGGAAGGCTACAGGTATGATGCAAATGACTGGCATTTCAATTGCCATGATCAGGTACCTGGAATGACACTAGGCACAAGAGTTAACCAGCTTCAAATAAGTGAAGTTTTGGTTGATTATGTTTGGTGGTGTTTTGACAGTAAAATGCCTTTCAAAAAGCTTTAGGTCATTTAGCAAATGTTTTACCATAACCAATTTTCAAAGTCATAACAGATATACAATCTGGACAGGCTTGCACAAGCAAACCTGGAAATTATTCTTATGTATATTTTTAAGTTCAAATTCTTGACATAGCAAATCTTATGCAATTACACAACTCACTATGTGTCACGTGGGCTAAGATTAAGTCAAACAAGTCACATAGATTGAATCTTAAATAAGAAAGTTTTTAGAAAATACATAAGTGGAAAATGATAAGTGAATATATCATTTCTGGCCTTAGCCAAATATCAATACCTTTGATCCATGATCTGAAATAAAAATCTCAAGAATCTTGAGATTTAACTGTCGTGGTAAATTGATATTAAAAACTACCAATTAGAATGAGCAAGTTCATATAAATTAAATATGCATAGGATTTACTGACTTGTTACAAATATTCAAAAGTATACAGTAATTAACTTTAGTCAGAATTGCTAGAATCCAAATTAAATAGAATGCTCTTGTTTAACAAAAAAAAATATACTCTGAATCTAAACAATAGAAACACGTACATCTTCATATGTATGTGTATATAATTAGGGATATACTGATATATTTATATTGGTAATGAGTTTTGAATCCTGGTTGAATTGTTTGAAAGGAAAATGACCCGGGAAAATATATTTGTAATGAATGATATATATATATATATATATATATATATCACTTTGTAAAAAAAATCCTTATGAAATTAAGGTAGAAATAGGAGGTTCATTTCATGTAGTGAAGGTCAGAGAGATATGGAATGGCAATGTAGTCGTTTGATGGGTTGAAGGAGCAGTGGTTTTGTAGTGAATTGATGTGTGTCTGTATTGACAGTGTTCAGGCAGTCTGAAAGATGGTCAGGGATTGTTTGATGTGGCCACTGTTTGAATAGTATTGGGTGGCTGTGCTTTGTTGATAGCAAGAAGACAGTTGAATGGTTATGGCAGGGGAGAATATTGCTCAATTAGTAGAGGAGGGAGCACTGATGGTTGCACAGTGAACTGATGATGGACATGAGGATCAGAGGTCGGATGATGGCTCTGTAACAGGAATTAGTGAATACTGTTTGAAGATGAAGTTTTCTTTATGTATGGTAGTGGCAGCAACACAGTAGAAGTTTGGTTGTGGTGATTGAATTGTGAGTGTGGTAGGTTGGTGTTGTGACTGGTATGGCTGAAAATGCACAGTGAAGTATGTTTGGTTGATGAAATATGAGAATGGAAAAATGTGGCAATGTTTGTTTAACTGTATGCACAGTGTGCATAGAAGTTTGTAAAATGTAGTGCAAATGAAATTTGTAAAATTAAAAATTGAAATGGGATTTTTTTTCAAATGAAATAGTGTATGTTTTTTTTAAATATACGCAAATGCAAATGAAAATTGTAAACAAACTACAACAAGCACACAAACAAAAAGCACACAACAAACACAGAATATTTTTTTTAAAACACACACAAAATAACACACGCAAAGTTCAAACGAAAATAATTCGAAGAATAGAAAATCAAAATCAAAACAAATCCACGGCAACGGCGCCAAAAACTAGTTCGACGATGGATTTTCTATTTGTTTAGAAAACCGTCGAACGAATTTAGAAATAAAAATATAACCGCAAGCGCATGGCGTACACTTGAAGTACATAGCGAATACGGGTCGATCCGCAGGGAATCGATGATTTTAAAAATCTATTCAATCAAATTAAACCAAAGTCGAGTGAAAGTTAAGCTAGAGAATTAGAGAATTAACTAACTAACTAAAAGAAAAGAGAAGCAAATATAACAGTTAAGTGACAATTTAGAGAATAAATCCACTCCCTAAATCATGTAGTTCAACACATATGAAATCATAATCTTGCTTTTATAGTCATTAGTGCTTTAATTGATGTGCTTATCATAAGTATGGCATATTTGTGCTATTGACTAGCCAACATAAGCCATCAAACTATAACACACCCCTTAAACCACTTACTAACTTCCATGAAATTTGACAATGAAAATGAAATATATTTTAAGTATGGCCTATTAACTATTGATTAGAAATATAGACCATCAAATATTAATTTCAAATCACTTTCTTTTGCCATAATCATATTTTGATGAAGAGGCAATTAGTGTTAGTGATTGTTTAAGCATAGCCTATTTGATGTCAACAATATAGGCTATCAAATTCAAAGAAAAACTAGTAAACCATTTCTGTCATCATCATTAAGCACAAAAAGAGAGAATGAATTAACAAATAGTTGAAGCTACATAATTAGAGAGCTTCATTACTCCTAAATTGAAGAGGTTTAGCCTCTCACATTTGTCATTTTATTAACAAATGTAGCTTGCAACATGAAAGAAAAAAGAGAGCAAAATGAAAGCTAAATGAAAGAAAACTATTCTTATTGCATAAAAGAAAATCTACACTACTAGCATGAAAGGAAATGAACATGTAATTAAAAGGAAACAATAATTACATTGCATAAAAAAAAGGAAAAGTACATGAAATAAAAATGGCTATGTAGCCATGAAAAGAGAAAGAGAAGAGCTTGTTTATTTGTGAGCCTAAACTAAACTAAGAGAGACTAAAGGGGAGGAGGGGTTACATGAAGATATGGGGTATTTATACAAGTGTTAAACCCTAATTCATATTTTTGGGGAATGCCTAAATCACCCTTGAGGTAGTGTGGTGGCCAAGTAATCATTAACATCCACTAATCCTCCACTCAAATGTACATGAAGCTTTAATGTCCTTTTATCATGTGCTTAGCTCCTAATTTGAAAATCAAGGTAAGTGGGTGGGGTCCTCCATGATCTTCACTTTGAATTATTTCCATCTTCATTCCTTTGTGTTCTATTTGTGCATGCATATCTTCTTCATCAAACCACTTGTAATTGAAATCAAATTCCTACAAAATAGTACGGAAATTTATAATTAAATTTTCTCAAGTTAATTTATGCACAAAAATGTCTATTTTGACCTTGGATGAAGATGAATATGTGACAATTTGGAATTATTTGAATTTTGGTTTAAACAAGTTAAAATACCCGATATGATCATTTATTTAATTTAAATAGATTAAATATGGTGGTAAAAATATGCATATTTACGTGCACATCACCTAGCAACTCAAAACAAATATGAAGCACCTGACATGGATATTGGCACATGGATCGATGCACAAAAAGTAGAGACATCTAACAATGCCAAAGCTATGAATGTATTATTTTGGTCACTCGATAAAAATGAATTTTCATGAGTAATGCTTTGCACCACTGCTTATGATATATGGCGTACATTACAAATTACCCATGAAGGCACAAATAAAGATAAGAAAAAAATAATTTCTATTCTACAAAATCAATTTTCGTCTTTTAAAATGAAATCAAATGAATCAATCATTGAAATGTATGCTAGATTTCAAACTATACAACATAATCTTATGGCACTAGGAGTTAAATTCACTGATTTTGACTTAGTCACACGAATTTTGTACCCTCTGACAAACGAATGGGAAATAAAAGTTTTAGCCTTTGAAGAAGCTAAAAATTATTCCCAACTCAAAGTCAAAGATTTAATAGAAAATCTGATGTCGTACGAAGCTAATTTACAGGCAAGAAAAGAATAAAATCAAGAATATTAAAACATCGCATTTCGGGCAAATAATGACAACTCCAACTTGGAAGAAGATGAGATTGTTTTAATCGCCAAAAATTACAACAAGTTAAAGAGATTCAAAAAGATGACGAAATTTCAAAAGAATAGCAACACAAATTACTTAAATCAAACATCAATAAAATGCTTCGGGTGTAATAAATTTGGCCATATGAAGAAGGACTGTCCACTACTCAATAATGATAAAAAGAAAAATAAATTCAAAAATTTCAAGAAAAAAAGTAGAGCATTTAAAGTAACTTGGGATAACTCCGACTCTTCCTCTTCATCCGATAGCGACGGTGATTCAGAACAGGAAAATGTTTGCTTATTGGCTAGTACAGATGAAATACATCTTGAATTAATACATGATGAAATTATTGAAATTAGTATAGAATTAGATGACAAGTATAGGGAGTTAAAAAACATAAATAAAGAAAATGTGGGAAAATTAAATGGAGCAGAATTATTGAAAGTGGATTGTTAAAAGATGAGAAAACTATTTTAGAAGAAGAATTAGAATTAGCACAAAAAGAATGTAAAAAATTATCATCTCAAAATGCTACTCTAACATATGATATAGAGAATAACAGAATAGAGAAATATAAACTTGAAAAAGAAAAATATGAATTGAAACAAAATTTAGAATTAGCTAATATAGAAATTTCTGATCTCAGAAATAAATTAGATAAAATTACTAACAATGTTTCAAAATTTAATAAACGAAAGAAAAATCTGGAAAATTTAATAAAAATTTCAAAACCATCAGGAAATAGGAAGTAATTAGGATTTAATAGAAAAAATCATAAACTATGAAGAAATAATTTGGTTTCTAATAATAATCAAGGATCTAAGAAGTATAGTACATTATATACTAATTTTAGAAAAACAAAATCTAAATATGAAAATAAGTGAACAAAAATGATTAAAATATGGATTCCTAAAACAAATAACAAATTGATTAGACAAAAACACATAGATGTCTATTTAAAAGATATAGTTCATAATGAAAATTACATCTCTAAAGGTCCCAAATCCTCATGGCTATGGCTACCTTCTTCTACTAATACATAGGACCATAATAGAGGAAGTGGGTAACCATTAAAACTTTTTATTATTTTGCAGGTACCTAAAAACAAAATTAACAATAAAGAGAAATGGATACTCGATAGGGGATGCTCCAAACATATGATGGAAAATGCATACATGCTATCAAACATCACTTACATAGACGGTGGAACGGTCACTTTTGGGGATAATTCCAAAGTATATGTTATTTGGATTAGGAACATCATCAATGTCGGTATGTCTATTTCTCCTATTATTTCAAATGTATTATTAGTTAAAAACTTAAAACAAAATTTACTAAATATAAGTCAATTATGTGATAAGGGATTTAGAATTGCTTTTGAAAAAGACAAATGCAATATCTTTGATCAAAATAAAAATTCAATTTTTAAAGGAACAAGAAATCAAAATATTTATGTTCTAACATGAATATTAATCATAATAATGATTTATGCTTAGCCGCAAATCATGATGATTCATGGATATGGCATAAAAGATTTTGTCATAAATTTCAAATATATAAACAAATTAGCTAAAAAAATTGGAAAGAGGATCCCCCAAAATAAACATCAAAGTGAAAAATCTATGTGATGCATTTCAACTTGGAAAAGTAAAGAAAAGCTCATTTAAGTCTAAAAAGGAAATTTCTACTAATTGACCTCTTGAATTACTTCATTTGGACTTATTTGATCCAACTCAAGTACGTTCGACAAATCATAATAAATATGTTTTTTGTAATTATAGAAGATATTTCAAGATATACTTGGACACTATTTTTAAAACATAAAAGTGATATATTCAAAATGTTTCAAAATTTTGTTGGACGAATTAAGACTCTAATGGATTTAAAAATCAAAAGTATAAGAAGTGATCACAGTGGAGAATTTGAAAATGAACTATTTACAAATTTTTGTAATAAAAAGGGAATTAATCATAATTTTTCATTTCCATGAACACCACAACAAAATGAAGTAGCTGAAAAAAAATCGCACCTTATAAGAATGTGCTCGAACTCTCCTAAATGGCAGTGGCTTACCAAAGAATTTTTTGGCCAAAGCAGTTGCTACTACATGTTATGTATTAAATATTGTAACTCACCTATGACTAAAAATACATGTTATGAAATGTTCTACAAAAAGAAACCAAAAGTATCATACTTTCAAATATTTGGATCAAAATGCTTTTTTCTAAATACCAAAGACAATCTTGGTAAATTCAATCCAAAGGACGATGAAGGATTTTTTTGTTCGTTATTTCGATCGAAGTAAAGCATACAGAAATTTTAACAAACGAACAAATGTTATAGAGGAAAGTCTTCATGTCTCGTTTGATGAAGACTTTAAAGATATAAATAAAAACGACGAAGAAATTTTTGACACTAATCAAAATAAAAATATTGATATTATAGTTGAAAATAATAATGATAATTAAAAGAACAAAGTTTTGAAATCACCACCCTGTATTTTAAAAGATCGTCATGTTGAAGCCTTTTGGACCTCCATTCTTAGTTTTGATAACAACAACTATACAAAAACACATATATAATATAAACATCATCAATATGAAAGTACATGCAACAAGATCATAGCTAGAAGACAAGCAAGGATAAACTTTTACTAGTAAGGTCGTATTTAGTCTAAGGTAAAATATGTAAAATCTCCTTGAGTGATTCATAAAACAAAATTTCACTTTTCAACTGAAAAAGAACTTGTGTTAAGAAAACTGAATTCACATACGTCTGTGAAAAACCATAGACGTCTGTGACATTACGTTAGAAAATTTATCCCTGTAATGACAGACGTTTGTGATTTTCCACAGATGTTTGTGACGTTATTTCTGAAACATAACAACTCTTTTTTATGAAAGGTTGCTTCTTTCTGAAATTTTCAATACACTCAAATTACTCAAACATCACATCTCTTTGAAAAGAAATGGTTGCTTCTCTTCGAGAAACAGCTCTTGAATCTTATAAATACAACTAAATGATTGAGGCTAAAACCTCACCTTGATTTCTATACTTTTATTCTATATTCTTACTTCTATGTTTTCATTGATTTAATTTTCTCAATCATTCAAATAACCAGAATTTATTCTTTAAGTTATATTGCTTCCTAAAATCAAAATACTCATAAACAATATCACTCAAAGGAGATTATAGGAAGAAATTGTATTGTACAGTCAATATCTGTGTTATTCAAAACACACAATTGTCAACAAAATACTTTGTATTAAGCCTGTTCCTCCGGGTGAAGTGAGGGTTTTTGGTTAGTAAATACCGAAGGGGTGCTTTGGGACTGGATGTAGGACGGGAGGTTCGAACTAGTATAAAAACTCTGCTTTGCACGCTTTTTATACTTTACTATTTATTGTCTACTATAGCATTTACACATGCATATTATACACAAGTTAGATAATATACGATCCACTAGATTTTCATATTTAAATTTCAAACTTTAAATATAATTGCTATATCTTGAAAAATATATTATTTAAATTTATATATATTTTGGCAATTATATATATATATATGATTTCATAGATATATAAACATTTGTATAAATTTTATAGCCAAAAGGACATTTTTTACATTTCCAAAAAAACATTCTATAAATGTACAATAGCCGAAAACAACATTCTTATATATACAATCACCTATCTTTATAAAACCATAAAATATATTATTGAGATATTTTTGATATTGTTTTTTCCCTTATGACCATAAATCACAATGGTTACACAAATATATTCTATATTGATATTCACATAACTATACTAATTTAGTTTGTAACATTTATGATGTTCACATTACGAATGTGAATTATAACAAATAAAATATAATAACATAAAATTATATTGAACTAATATTGCAGTACATATATAAACAGCTGTAAATCATAACATACATACATACATACGTACATGCATGCATATATATTGAAGTTTTAAAGATATATTAAAATAATAAACTCCATTTTACTACAATTCACTAAATATGATATATTGTAAATAAATTATTTATTTAAATATGTAATATGGTATAGTGCAAAATTAGTGAAAGGAATTTTTATGAAATTTCCTTTTTTTGCCCCATTCCCAACTCACCTAGTCCAAAAGTGGTAGTAGATCCCATATTGTGTTAACAAGGATAATTAACCAATATATAGAGTAATCGCTTGAAAAATCCAATTAGATGGGTGTCTAGAGCAATGGTTTAAAACTAAGGAGAAGGTTACTCTAGTTAAGTATCGTTCTTCTAAACAGAATACCTCTAGTTTCCTAACCTTTACCCAGCTCATCGATGTGGTATGCTTCAATTCCCTTAGCGAAAGGCATTTAGTCCTTAGGTTGATTAAAATATGCTTATTTGAATATTGTAAATTTATATTACAACTATTTTGAATTGAAATAAAATATAATAAATTTTATAAAGGGTTATAAAATACAAATTTAAAATTGTTTTAATTATTATATAAATATATATGTTATATTTTTGTTATGTAAAAGGTTAAATTATAAATGAATTCACACACATATATTTATGTAACTTAATGAATTATAAATGTCATAAGAAATTAATATATATATATATATATATGTCATATGTGTAAGAAAAGGGAGATCAAAATGATTTAAAACCTATATAGATTTATGGGAGTATATATAAGATGCAGAGATATATGTTGTCATGAAATATTATACTCATCTTCTTAGAATGCTTATAGTGCTCAGTTGTTATTATTTTAAGATATGAAATTAAAATAATATTGCACTCCATCATTTTTAATATAAATAGAGTACTCTACATACTTATGATTGTTGAGCATCTCAAGCCATAGAATATTTATAGTGATGTTCATATTGTCCCTAGATTGAAAATAATATTGTGTTACTTTGTTGATCTCCCTCAAAGGCTATAAAATTATCCTTGGGCTATCAAGAAATGATGGGACTAGAGTATCTAGTGTACCTTTTGTTTTGCTGAGCACCCTTAATGTCACAAAGATGATTAAGAGCAAATGAATATATGGTTAGGAATTATATATGTTATATAATTTATTAAGCATTACTTATTATTTATGGGAACTGCAATTTGTTAAGCACTCTTAAGGTTGTAGCAACGTGATAAATGTATCCTAATACCCATTGGAGGAATTTGAGAAAGTCCTATATCTCTTTTAGTGTTTCTGAGAGATATTGAGTCTTTATTAAACTAATGTGATAAGCAATTTAGCAAGTATCATAACATATTTGAAGTTGTCTAATTTACTTTAATAAAATTTGCATGGATTGAATGGCAATAATGAAGCGATTTTAGAGAAAAACACTCTAACTGACATGATCTATATAGACTGGTTAAGAAATGTAGAAATCATACTCACCTACAAAAATATCTAGCACGTAAATAATCCTAAGGCTAAACCCGAAAAAGATTCTACGCCTGAACAAATAGCACCCAATGAGTCATAATGCAAAGGTCTGTACCTCACTAACATATATATTGTCCCCAACTTAGTCATCTCCACATCAAGTGCTAAGCCATGTTGTGGGGTTTTGTTTCTCAAAAGGCCCCTTAATGGAATCTCTAGCGCATAGTTTTGAATGTTGCTAAGAGCACTATTTCACATTAGTCTCCCTGGAAACCATAAGGGTCCAAGTTCGATTCCGATATAGAGCATTATTTGAAGGATGTTAGATTCTCCCCCCAAGATCCCAACATCCTTGGTGGCTCTAGAATACATACTTCACCTAGGCTTTATGGTTTTAACACACACCAATGTGTCCACAATCTGCAAAACCAACCGAGAATAGGCTCTGATACCAAATGTTATTGTCCGTACTTCACTAATGCAAATATTGTCCCTGACTTAGTTGCCTCTACCTAATAGGCCAAGCCAAGATATGATTTTTTTTGTTTCTTAAAGGCCTTGACATTATGATAGCTTGAAGACTTGGTATATAAGCACTTCATCTAGAGTTTTTATCGCAACATGGGATTATAGCCTTCTAATGGAACCTCTACCGCACATTTTTGAATCCTACTAAGAGTAGTATTTCACATTAGTCTACATAGGAACCATGAGGGCCCAAGTTCAATTTTTGCAAGGAGGATTATTTAATGGCTGTTGCATTCTCCCTTTAGGAGTCCAACATCCTCGTTGGTTTTTGAACACATACTCCACGTAGGCATTATGGTTGTGACACGTTCATGTGTATCCATAATCTACAATTCCTACTGGGAATAGGCTCTAATACAAAAAGTAACTATATGTACCTTACCAATGCAAATATTGTTTCCAACTTAGTCACCTTCGCCTCAAGGTCCAAGCTAAGGAGTGGGCTTTTGTTTCTCAAAAGGGCTCGACATTGTTATAAGGTGAAGACTTCGTTTATAAGCACCTCTTCTAGATTTTTTCTCAAAATGTGGGACTATAGACTCCAAACGTAACCTCTAGCATACACGTTCGAGTCCCACCAAGAGTATTATTAGTCTCATTGGCAACCATGTGGGCCCAAGTTTGATTCTCGCATGGAGCTCTATTTTAGAGGTGTTACCCATGGCTTATAGACCATGAACTTTCTCAATGTTATATGTTGTCGACCATGAGCACCAAGCCCCATAGATGTCATGAGTTGATGTTTGATCCATATTTTAGCAACTACAAAAGTTGTATATCGAATAGTATCATACCAAAAGGTACAAGATCTCATGAAAATTGTTTTATACGAAAATGAGCAAAGGAACATGAGTCCAAGATCACGAACTCAATATGGTTGGGTGAATTGAGTGGCTAAGTTGGGAACGACTCTTTACACATGGTTATGTGCCGACATAATTCATGGATTAGTGACTCCTTATTTGATCCATTTATTTTGAATTTCAATGTATACTCGCTGAAATTTATTATCGTGGATCTCCGTAATATGGTTAGAACAATTGAGAGTATGTTCAAGAAAGAACCGGGTGTTGTACTCATAGTTAAGAGGGCATCTTCTTCGAATAGTTCAAAGAAGAGAAAGTGTAGGTCTAAGGGCCATCTAAGGCCAAAGAGAATGGTGAATGTCACTATTGCTCTAAGAAGTGACACTAGAAAAGGAATTGTCTAGATTATTTGAAGATGCTCAAGGGGAAGGAAATTGATTTTACTTATAAAGGTATTTTCCTTATATTAAGTTGTTTATCTATAGGTGCTTCATCTTAGGTATTAAATACTGGATTTGAAACTCATATATGTAATTTTTTTACAAGGAATTAGGAGCAAGAGTAATGTAATAAGAGAGACAATGGAATTCCAAGTTGCAAAGATAACTATTGTAGCTGTTGCGATATTGGGAGATTACCACTATGAACCTTACTAGTGGACATAATTTAATTTATATAATTGTTACTCTATATCGAACTTTATTACTAGAATAATTTATGTTTCGATAGAAAATGGATATTGTTTTATTTATAATGACAATGCTTAAAATATTTGTTATGATAATAAATCCATTTGCTTTAATACTTTTAAAAATGGTATTTATATATTTAATTATTATCATGTATTTACTATTTAAAATAATAATGCATGAAAAATAAATGACAGCTATCTTTAGCACTATAGAGTAGGCCTTATAAATAAGAAATGATTAAATAAATTAAGGAACCAAGCGGCTCTACCATCTTTGGATTTTGAATCATTTAATATTTGTGTATTGTGTCTTGAAGGTAAATTGGCCAAGCTAATGACTTATTTGTGAATCATTTAATTGAATCATTTTATATTTGTGAACCATTTAATAAAAAAGTTATAGAATTCTTAGGATTAGCATATATAGCTACATGTGGGTCTATGCCTATAGCTACCAAAGTTGGGCCCTCATACTTTGTTACATTAACTAATGACTTATCTAGATACCAATATGTGCATCTCATGGAACACAAATCATACATCTATGATAAATTCATAAAATATAAGAACATAGTTGGAAATCAGACATGTAATAAAATTGAATACTTCGATCAAAGTAAGAAGGTAAGTGCATTAGATATGGACCCAAGGGTACTTAAAAAAGAATGAATTCTCTCTCAAACCAGTCCTCCCTATAATCCTCAACACAATGGTGCTTTGGAAAGGAAAAAATCAAACTCTATTAGATATGGTTTGATTAGTGATGAGTGACACTAGGTTGCTTCTTTTCTTCTGGGGATATATGCTTGAAATAGTGATATATATATATATATATCTAATTCCATATCATCTAAATATATGCCTAGTACCCCATACGAATTACAGACTGGTAGTAAACCTTGACTTAATTATCAAAAGGTATGGGGCTGTTTGATTTATGTGAAGAATGTAAACACTAGTAAGCTTGAGGCAAGATCAGTTTTATGTAAGTTTATGGGGTATCCCAGGAATTTTCATGCATACATATTCTATCTTATTGGGGAACAAAATGTATTTGTTGTAAGACATGCCACCTTTTTAGAAAAGGAAGTGTAATCCTCAAAAATAAGTGGTGGTAAGATAGATTTGGATGAAACCTAAGAAATATAAGTAGAAAAAGAACATTTAGATAATAACTCAGCACCGGTATAAGACATAAAACTTATTAAAAGGTCCAGTAGAGAATCTTGTGCGCTAGAGAAATACTATGGGCCTCTCATTGATGGAAAGTAAGAGGATTGCATCCACTGTGACGATGATCCCCTTACATACCGACAAGCCTTGGAGAGTAAATACTCTGGCTTATGGCTTGATGCGATGAATTACGAATAGGATACCATGTACAAGAATAAAGTTTGGAATTTGAAAAATATACCCGAAGGGGTAAAATCCATCAGTTGTAAATGGATTTTTAAGAAAATATCGGTGTAAATGGAAAGGCCGAAACCTATAAAGCAAGTTTGGTGGTGAAAAATTTATATTAAATTCAAGGTGTTGAATATGAGCAATGTTTTCACCAGTTGTCATGCTTAAATCAATTCAGATTCTACTTTCATTTGCTGCTTATTATGACTATGAAATATGGCAGATGGACATTAATAAAACGTTTTAAAATGGTGATTTAAAAGAGTGTTTATATTTCATAGCCATATGGTTTCAAAGTTAGTGGAAACGGCGATAAGGCATATAGATCCTTAAGATTAATTTATGGTTTATGCAAGCATCAAGGAGTTAGAGTAAAGTTTTGACAAGGTAATCAAACAATTTGGTTTCATTCAAAATTGTTAAAGCGAAAAATGGCACAAAAACCCAATAGATCTAGTAGAGAACAAAAAGTGAAGAAAATAAATGAAAAAATGAGCAAGAAATAGAACACACAAGATTCATAGTGTTTTGGCATACTCCGGCCTACGTCCACTTCAAGTTTTCTTTTTATTATACTGTGTTTTTCAAGTACAGTCCTTACAGATTGGTATAAGTCCATTCTGGATCGATATAAATCATTGCGTGATTACAAGAAATTAGAGTAGAGAACAAGAGCTGAGAAAAAATCCTTAAAAATTAGCATTGTCCTCCTCCTATTTATAGAGGTAGAAAGCCTAAAATCTCGCCTAAAGATCTCCACCACGTTCTCCATGCCCAGGACCACTTCTCCTTGACAAATGTATGCCACCTCATCAATTTGTATGGATTGGTACCGATCTAAAGGCTTGAATCGACACTGATCCGTAAGATGGCCAAAATGGTCATCCTGAACTCTTAGTGTTGGCTCATCTCGTGGTTAGCTTTAAGATTCCAAACTTGTTTACATCTTATTAGCTTGTTTCTGAGCCCAAATGATGGATAGGCAGAGAAGTAGAGTTGCTGATTTTGAGCGCTCGTGGAGATCAACAGAGAATTGCATGGGATCGACAAAATAACACTTGGAATATGCTTTCATCATCGAGTAGGAGAAACCAAGGCAGCTTTGGAAGAAGGAATGTGGATCGATACTGATCCTGAAGGTTGGATCGGTATCAATCCAAAACATGTTGGATTTGACTCCTCGAATTCTTGTGTCGGGTTGATCTTCATCTTGCTGTTCTATTTGCACTTAGTTTCTTGACTCTTGATCTATCTCTTTGGGCTGCATGCCTTGATAACTCTAAGTTTGACTTGTCAAGTTTGTCCGTATATTTCCTGGTCAAAAGGCGGGATGACAAAGCCCTCCAAAGCACACCTTGCTAATGGAAGGCGTGCTTGGCTCAAGAACAAATGTTGAAGCCGAAGGAACATTAGTAGTGGGATTCCTGGTTATCAGCCGATAAAGCCATTACAAATCATCATGTTCCTTTAGATTCTCTTGTCAATCACGGGTTATTCTAGACCTATTATAGCCTAAGATTCTAGACTCTGCCTAAGTGTATTCTATACATCATCACCATCCTGATTACGTTCGAAGTTATTACATCACATATAAAAATCGTCCCATGTTCATTCGGGATTTGTCGGTTCTTCTCTAATTACAAGACATTCAGATCTTTTATCAAATATGTATATGTTCTAAGGTTCAATCTCTCTAGGTTACTAATTGAATTCATGGTCGTTCAGAGCAAATAATTAAATCCATGGTCTCTCCGAATCACTAATCAAATCCATGGCCATTCGGGACGATAATAAAATCCATGGTCTCTTCGGACCCTTGTTGAGCCCAATCTGCTCTCTCCTCGATGAGGGGACTCAATGACAAAAAACCCATCCACTCATGTTCTGGGGAGATGACTTACTTCTTACACTCCGGTCCCAGCTTTTCGACTGGGACTTAAAACGATTAATATCATAAAAATCCATATGCTTGCTCTCCGACGAGGTGACTTGCACCTTGCACTTCAGTTCATCTCTCCGAACGGGAGTTTAAAGCAATCAATTTTAGTCATCACATTCAATGTGGTTTTTTCAAAAATCCGAATATTCAAGTCAAATCAAAGCAAACAAGTAGAAATTTTTAGCACTAATCCTAGACATCCGACTTAGAGTGTTCCTAGAGACCAATCAAGGTCTCGTACACGTGTAAGCGGTCCGAGGTTATTACCGTCCTAAGTAGTCATCTTAGGCATCCAACTTAGAGAGTGCCTAGGGACCGTTCGGGATCCCATACACATGTAAGTCCTAAGGTTATTATTACCTTTATTGCTTAATACGAAAAGCAGAATGCAAGAAAAGAAATGAAGAAACAAGGTTGGAGAATCAGATTTTGCTCCCGTCCATTTCGATCATGCGATGACTATACTCAACCTCGATCCAAGGTGTTTCCATTCGCTATGGATGATGGTTGTTCCTGCTCCACCACCGTAGTTCAGTTCCTCACATATTCTTGCAATTGGTTGTTTTTAACCTGTTCCTCCATCAAATCGTGCAAATGTCTGCCGTCATTTGTGTAATATGCAATATTTTTCAAACATCCTTTCATGGTCTGGGGGCTCTATCCTTGCTGGTTTCCGATAGGGGATCTGTCCCCTAGTATCCTGGTTAATCCGCTATGAGATCTCATTCAATCTGTATAAGAAGAGAATTTTGATTCCCTTCTTTGCCACTTTGATCCTTCAAAATCATCATCCATCTTCCGTTCTCCTTTGTCTTTGCAGAATCTTCCTCAAAGTAGTCTTCCGCTATCCACTGCATTAATCTCTTCCTCTTTAACTTCTGCATCCTCCTAATGCAAATGCCTTTCAGCTTCATGATAAAATTCTACGAGGTCCATCAATAGATCTCGCTTCAAAGCAACCTTAAAATCTGTCTTACTAGCCACTCTAGAAACTGCTGTCATCAAAACCACTGATGGATCCGACATATCTACTGTGGCAACCACCACATAAAATCTCAGCAAAATACTCCTAAGGGGCTCTTCGGCCCTTTGCTTCACACTTGACAATGTCATTACGTTCTTGGGTCGTGAGATATTAACCCAAAACTATCTCATAAATCTATCCACTAACTCGGTCCATATGCTTATAGAATAATTTTCCAACTGTCTAAACCACAATGCTGCCAAATCCTCAAGTACAATAGGAAGCACCATCCCATCACTTCTTTAGATGCATCCAACATCTCAATGTGCTGGATGTACCTCATCAGATGAAATATTGGATCTATCTTCCCATCATAGATTTCCATTGTAGGTAACTTAAAATCATATGGATTCCTAGCGCACCAAATGTTTAAAGTGAACGTACTCCTTTTCACATCCTCTATGCTCCAGTTGGGCAATCCACCTCTCATTTCTCTTATCACAATCTCGACAAGTATGTCATTGTCATTCAAAGGAATACTCAAGTTAGCATTCTTAGCTTACCCCCGACTCTGCGGAGGAATTCTGGCACATACTCCCCTGGTCGTGCTTCCCCATTGTGATCCACATTCAAACTCCTAGCATCATTTTTAGGATGCACGTCATTTCTTCATAGGCCAGCATGACCCATGCCCTCGACTCCATGTGGATCGGTACTGATTCGAACCTGTGGGTCGGTACCGATCCATGAAATTTGCTCGGGATTCACTCCGGCTTTCTCCACTCTGCTTCTAGGTGCCTAAGCTCTGGCTATAGGTCTTTGGTTCTCGTTTGCAGCTGCTTCGACTGTTCTTATTTGTTCCGTTCTTCTGAAGAAATTCTCCATCATCTCTTCTTGGTGGGCAATCATTCTTTCTTACAATCCATTCATCATAGTCTCTATTTAATCCAGAGTTATATAGATGGATGGGGCTTAGCTCTAAAGGAAGCCTCTTCGCTACCCACTTGTTTATTTTCTCAAGTAACGACCATCTTGGTCGATTGTCTTGTCATTTTGAATCTTTTCAAGTTCCAAATCACCGAATTCAAGTGGTTCTCAATGAAAGCACCAAAATGTTTGAGCCAAAAATGGCACAAATGCCTAATAGATTTAGTAGAATAAAAAATGAAGAAAGTAACTAAAACAACGAGTAAGAGATAGAAAACACAAGATTTATACCGGTTTGATGTACTCCAGCCTACGTCAACTTCAAGTTTCCTTTTTATTATACCATGTTTTTCAAGTACAGTTTTTATGGATCAATATAAATCCATTTTGGATCGGTATAAATCCATGTTGATTAGAAGAAATTAGAGTAGAGAACATGACTTGAAAAAAGATTCTTAAAAATGAGCCATGCCCTCCTATTTATATAGGTAGGAAGCCTAAAATCTCGCCTGAAATCTCCACCTTGTACTCCACGCCCAACACCACTTCACTAGGACGAATGGATGCCACCTCATCAATTTTTATGGATCGATACCGATCCAAGGGCTAGGATCAGTACCAATCTGTAAGATGGCCAAGCTAGTTATCTAGAAATCATAGCATCGGCTCGTCTCATGGTTAGCTTCTCGATTCCAAACTTGTTTGCATCTTTATTAGCTTATTCTAAGTCTAAATGATGGATCAGTGGAGAAGTGGAGTTGTTGATTTTGAGTGCTCATGGAGGTCGATTAAGAGTTGCATGGGATCAACAAAATAACACCTGGAATAGGCTTTCGTCATCGACTAGAGTGGGTAGAAGGTGCTAGAGCAACTTTGGAAGAAGCAACGTGGATCAATACTGATCCAAGAGGTTGGATCGATACTGATCCAAAACATGTTGGATTCGAGTCCTTGAATTCTTGTGTCGGGTTGATCTTCATCTTGCGGTTTTGTTTGTGCTTAGTTCATCGACTCTTAGGCTATCTCTCTGGGCTGCCTACCTCGATAACCCCAAGTTTGTCTTATCAAGTTTATTCGTACACTGTCCAATCAAAAGGAAAGATAACACTAGCCCCCCAATGCAGGCCCAGTGAATGGAAGGTGTGCTTTGCTCAAGAGCAAATGTTTAAGCCAACAGAACATTAGTAGTGGAATTTTTTGGTTATCAGCCGATCAAGCAGTTGCAATTCGTCATATTCCTTTGGATTCTCTATTCAATAATGGGTCGTTCTAGACCCATTGCAGCCTAAGATTCTAGACTTTGCCTAAGTGTTATCTATATATCCTCATAATTTTGATTTTATTTAGAGTTATTACATCACATATCAAAATCGTTCCGTGTTCATCCAGGATTTTTTAGTTCTACTCTAATTAAAAGGCATTTAAATCCTTTTGTCAAATCTATATCTGTTCTAAGGCTTGATCTCTCTGGTTATTAGTTGAATTTGTAGCCATTCAGGGTTGATAATTAAATCCACGATTTGTTTAGACCTCTAACCAAGTCCATGGATATTTGAGGCCGATAATAAAATCCATGGTCTCTTCGGACCCTTACTGAGCCTAATCCGCTTGCTCTCCATGAGGCGACTTAACGACAAGCAAGCCCATCTACTCATGCTTCGATGAGGTGACTTACTTCTT
This sequence comes from Allium fistulosum, assembly GCA_030737815.1. Classification (NCBI taxonomy): domain Eukaryota; kingdom Viridiplantae; phylum Streptophyta; class Magnoliopsida; order Asparagales; family Amaryllidaceae; genus Allium; species Allium fistulosum. Next base: position 102,970,034 of record CM060902.1, read on the forward strand.
GCACTCCGATCCCTACTCTTTGACTGAGACTTAAAGCAATCAATATCATACAAATCAATCTGCTCACTCTCCGATGAGGAGACTTGCATCTTGCACTCTGATCTCGTCTCTTTGGATAGGACTTTAAAGCAATCATTTTCGGTCATCACATTCAATGTGGTTTTTCAAAAATCCAAATATTCAAATCAAATCAAAGCAAACAAGCAGAAATCTTAAGATTTCATCCCGAACATCTAACTCAGAGCATGCCTAGAGACCAATTTAGGTTTCGTACATGTGTAAGCGGACTAAGGTTATTACCGTCCTAAGTAGTTATCTCAGGCATCCAATTTAGAGTATGCCTAGGGACCATTCGAGATCCTGTACACATGTAAGAAGCCTGAGGTTATTATTATCTTTATTTCTTAATAAAAAATGCAAAATGCAAGAAAACAAACCAAGAAACAAAGTGTAGAAATTAGATTCGACTCCCATCTATCCCGATCATGCGATGAATTTCCTCGACCTCGATCCAAGGCCATTTTCATTCACTTGCATCGTCTTGTGTATGTTTGGATTGTTCATGTCTTCATCTTCTTATTTCACTTGCATCGTTTAGGGCATCGATCCGAGAGGATTTCTTATTCTGTGGATTGGACAAGAGTGTTTGACTTATGTGTTGACGATAATTATTGATGTGAACTCGTGGACCATCCTTGATAACATGTAATTGGTCGCGAATGATCTAACTTAACAAAGCAAGAGGCAGATGCCCATTTGAAGGAATTTTCAAGTATCGGTACCGACCTTATTCAGGGATCTGTACCATTCCGTACACTTCGCTTCTTAACCTTTGGATCTGTTACCCAGGAGATGATAGGCGTAAAGGACCATGCTTGGAGACTATTTGCTTTCAACAAGATGTGCTTTTGAACAAGATAAGATAAATTTACTGTGTCTAATTTCAATTTTTCACTTTGTATAGATGTCACCTTTTTTTCGACCTGTTTCAGTGAAGCGTAACATCTTTTGTCAATCATTGTAATGCTTTGTTTGGCTTAAGCCTGCTAGTTTCCTGTAGTATAAAAGCTGAACACTATTATCCAAGTTCACTATTCCAAATTCATAAATCTTTCAACGATTCTCCTATCTATATTTTATAGGTTTGACTCTGTTCTCTTAGAGCTTCAACAACTTAATGTTATATACATGTACATACATACATTTATTCATCTGTTGCTCAAATGTTCGTATGCATACCTGCCTTCCTGGGCGTACATAAACATATATATCATATATGTATACATGTTTCTTTCTTATGGTTTATTATTATTATTATTATTATTATTATTATTTTATATTAGGATTCGGTACCGATCCTTGATCAGGGATCGTGAATCGTTACCAATCGCTACCTTGTTGAATCTAGGCAAGAAAGTCGCCTAAGCTTCTGGGTCGAGTGGTATTAAAGTGCCAGGCCCACACTTCGTTCTTTACTTTACATTCATTTGCTTCGCACTTTGAATCCTCTCTTCTTCGAGCTTCCAAATCACCATTGCTATTTGAGATTGCATTTGTAAAACCAAGCCCAAACCACTGCCCCAAATTGCCACTGTATACTACCACTCCACCAATGTCGTTAAACGCATTTTTTTTGAATCTGAGCTTGGATCGATCGACATGCACGAACGATTCAGATCCCCAACTCGAATCTTCTTGAAGTCTACAACCTCGTTCACGTTGGCTAGGTAGTGGCGGCCCCGAAGGTTGAAGTTGATCACCATCCATGTTTTTGAATATGCACGGATCAAGGATACAAGAGTAAAACTTCTCATATTTTCTCTAGGGGTCGTCACTGATCTCACAGTTAGGGACTTCTCACTTGAGCAATTCAATTGATTGAATGCATTTTGCACCAATGACTACCGATCCCACACTTGGGGATTTCAACTTGAGAGATTTTAGTAATTAGATGCATTTTGCATGCTACAGAATTGAACTCTTAAGTAAAAACTTCCCAGGTGTTGCTGTGAGATGACCAACACGTGGTCGATGATGCAAGTTCCCACATCAGATATTGAGTTAGCTTTTGAATGAATTTTTCTTGTCAATTCTATTTAATAAATGTCAAACCTGAACCATATTATTTAAAATGCACGCATTGTACACTTTAACTGCACTACACTGCCTCGCGTCGATGTATGAAATTCGACAAGCTGACATACGTCTATCTTTGTCGGGGTTTGCACATCGATCGTAGAAGGTTTTCTACTATCAGTATGAAGAATATAGCATTTAAAGTGCTTGATATTACTTGTGTATTGAGTTTTGATAGTTATGGATCGTAGATGCTCCTCATATCTCTCTACAATGGTTGCAGATCCTTTGAATTATAGTACACAAAATCTGACATAGAATCCAGTTTTATTATAGTTCCCATAGCAAGACATACTCCTCAATCGACTAGCCATTAAGCAGTGCAGCATTTAGATATTATTCCCTTTGTCCTCATCGAGGGGCCTGTAGTTAAGGCTGCCCCTGATGTCAACAGGCATGATGCTATTATTTCAGATGATGCTTAGGACTCTCCAGCATCGAAATTGATGTGACATCACTTCAAAGAATATTTTGAGAGACAAGGCATCATATATGACGAGGTGTTGGTTCCGTTACGCCATCAACGGGCGTATCTCCCACCAGTAGGATGCACAGCTTGTAACTAATATATGTGTAGGGCTAGTTGTTTCCCGCCATTCAGCAACTTCATCCTCACGATTTCGCAGTTTCTAAAATAAGCTCTAGCCCAAAGGTACTCCAATAGCTATGCTTTTCTGAACAACATTTACATTATTTCACCCGCCATCCGAATCGCAAGCCCACCGCTCGGGTGATCCACTACCTGTATAGCTTCAAACATCGGAAAGGATCTCCTTTGCTTACATATCTTGAGTCTTCTATGGGTTGTCATATTTAACGAGCCTATTGAACAAATTAACCTATTTTAAAGATGAATTCTACTTTGTGCGCTGCCCGCTTGGTTTTTCACAAAGGTGGTTATCCGTACATAAGTCTTAATTTCATCCTTTTTTGTGTGGACAATATAACTTTTGTTACCTCGTACAATTATTCCTTGTTCTTACAGATAGCTCAAGAAGGCCTAGTGGCACAGCCTTGGAAAGCACTCTTGCATCCCTATATCAAGTCCCGTCTAGGAAAGGGATATGAGGGCACCTCATCGATGAGAATTTAATAGCTTACAATCTCTTGGAAGGGGATCGCAGCATTGGCCACGTTCCCAAAGCTGGTGATGTAGATGATGAAAGTTCTTTGTCGAAGGATGGCGATAACAACTAGGAATTACCCCCAATCCCGAGTCCTATTACGGGGATTGGAAAGATTCACAAGCACGTAGAGGAAGGAAGAAGTGGAGGAGGGGATAATGATGATGTCGATATGGGTCGTGAGCTCTCTAGCGATGAAGGAGACGATGACCAGGCTATCCGCCTAAAGAAGCGACCTAAGATAAAGATCATCTTAATGTGGGCTCCGTCATAACCTCCACTAACCACTATAATAGAGGAAAACCCTATTCCACCTTCTAAAGACATCATTAGGGACCTCAGTCCAATCCCCAATGAGTTTGATTCTTTTGGTTTTGATAACATCAGTATTTGGGACATTAGAACCATTATCCATCTGCCCGATGAAGTTCTAGTAACTCATGCTAGGAAGATTACCTCTTTTAGCAAATTCAAAGTTGATGATCCATAGGGGGACACTAGGACCCATTCACACACTTACATGATACTACATTCAGCTTAATTTACACTACACTCTAGTTTCATTATTTTTAATCCGTTTGTGCCTCATTTACATGTATAATGGAATGCAAGAGCATGTATGATACCCTCGAAAGCCAACATAAGAAGTATATGAGGCATGGATCACACACCCATTCCCATGGTTCCACTTACGACCCTGATACTAGTAGGCGCTTCGGCCGAGATCAAGGGAGCCGAGATAGGGGTTATCGATCTCAAGAATTGCCTTGTAGCATCGGTATCGGTCACCTCTACCTCAGTGCATGGAAAGATCCTTAATGAGACCTGATGATGTTCCACTTGTCGGGGTTCCCCGTCCCCCAGTTTCGGTCACCCTTACAGCATAGTAGACAGTATCCCATCTTGAGCCCCATCGCTCCAAGCAATTTTCTAGGCCGTTTATTCCTAGTTCTTCCCATGGGCTAGAAAAGGGCCAACCGGAAAGACCAGTACTACCATCAAGATGGAAAATCGCCTCCAACCCCCACTTGGAGGATCTAAAATGCAAATTCCCAAAAGTATTTGTTGAGGATGTCATATTTGCTCATAATTTAAAAGTCATTCCTCCACATTTTAGAACAAACACTATGGCCAATGTTGATGACGTATACGACCAGTACTTCAAATGGGGATGCAAAACTGAGATCATCTCCGAGGGTTCTTATAAAAGAAAGATGGAGCTTGAAAGAATGAAATTCGAGAGAGGGCATAATAAGCGCATTATAACCAACCTTGACGTGAAAGTTGAGAAGCCTAAATTATTAGAAGAGGCTAAGAAAAAGGCTAACAATTTGACTAATTCACCCGAACTAGAGGAACTAAACCATAAGAAATAGATTGAGGTCACCCACCATAGAAGTCTCATCCCGTTCGAAGAGAATGATCATCTCACAAAGGAGGCAGCAGAATTGAAAATACTGCAAGAGATCGAAAAGAAAGAGAAGGATGAAGCCCTTTCACAAGCTCAGGGCTACTATGAGGAGATAGTGGAAACTCGCATAACAAGAGGTGATGTAGAAGCTTGGGCAAAAGATGTTGAAAAGCATGTTGAAGCTGTTGAAAAATGGGTCAAGGACAATTTTGACCCTATAATCATCAATTACAATGCGAATGTTATCAAGTTTGAGAACTTGAATTGGCTAGATGACAAATAGCCCATGGCGTTGGCCTTGGTGTGCGAAGAGATTATCAAATAGGAGCAAGAGCTCTGTGGTGGCGCTGAAGTTGTTATGGAGCGACTAAAGCTCGAGCTCATGGATGAAGAGGAATTAGAGGCACTTAAAGCTGATGAGCTTGATATACATTCCGAACTGGCCTCCAAGTTTTGAAAATATTAGGCTGAGAGTTCTAAACCTACTTTTCACGACCCGATAGTGAATATCATCAATCCTTTGACCCCAGCACCATTAGTTATTGAAAGCGATGCAATTCCTCTTGGCGCAACAATCGTTTCTACAGCTGGGGTCGCTTCTGGAGTTTCCATGGTTTCAATATTTGTGATAGATGCTGGATGCAATCCTGAGCTACCTCTTTTTTTGAGGCCTCTCATGATATCTCCCATTGTGGAAAGGGGCTCAGGTGGCATGCCAAATCATGTTTCATCTGTATTTCCTAGAGGTATTTCAGTAACATTACCTATGTTTTAGATGGCTCATATGACATCAGTCGACGTCACTAATCTCTGCTTTTATGTTTCTCAATTTTTAGATCAGCCTCCGATTGTTGCCTTACCCGAAACAAACTTGTCAGTGGGGAAACAAGCTATAGTTACAAAATCAGTCTTTGTATCTACCTTCTAAACGCTCCCAAACATTGCAGTCGGTAAGACTCTAAGACCTGGGGATGAAATGATTCATGCATTATAAGAAGAGGTAACATGACACTTTCATGGGACAGAGAAGGAAGAGGACCTCATCATAACTGTAGCTTCTGATCCTTGCCCAAGATGCACCATGGAGCAGACTCTTCGAATTTAAGCCTTACTGGCTAAGGAGATCAAGAAGGAGAAAGACATCGATATACCTGTTCCCTTGTCCATCTCATTGCTAGGCCAGTCCGTCTTTGTGCCCTTTGAGACTTTGGCGAGCGATCCTCCGAAGAGTCATAAAGATAAAGACAGAAGCTAGAGGAAACTTGGTGAGTCTAGAACACCCATTTCCGAAGAGAAGAAAAATGAGACAAAGAGGAGAAAGAAAGTTTAGTGCGCCCTTCTTTTTTTGGTCACCTTCTGTTTTGATTTGAAAAATCATGCAAATAGATGAACTTGTGTGACCGTAGCCCTCGCTTTTGTTTTAAGCGTTATGTTAATAAAATTAGACTTGTTTTTTGTCCAAGCCTCGTGTCAATATATATAAGCACTGTGAGATATGTTTATTATTTTTGCTTAGTTGAGTGTGAATCATTTCTTTATCCTTAGTTAATTAACTCAATAGAATACTTTGCTATCCTTTAGTCGAGTTCTGTCCAACTAGTGATAATGATGAAATTACATTATCTATATTCTTGGAGAGCAATGGCCTGGATGCTTGTCTTTGAGCATCCCTATCGGGGCAAGGCTAGCCTAGCGTCTTGGCTGTAATTTGTTGTTCAGAGCTATAGTCGAAACATTCATTTCGTGAATGCTTTCCTCTGATCTCACCTAACTCCAAGCATTGGTCGGGTTTACTACCTAAAACGGTGGCTATAGTGTTCATACCTAAGGGAATCGCGAAAGCTCCTACCTTGCTACGGTAGTGGATCTTTGACCTCACCATACTCTGGGTGAGGATTTTGAGCCCCGCCAAAATCCAAACGAGAGCTTTGTCACAAGATAAATAATTTGTTTTTTCAACTCCAAACAGATGTTCTTAGGATGAACTATCTCATTTGAATTCCCATGTATTTCATACTCTAATGTCTAAGTCATGGGTCAGAGGAGTTATTTGGTATCTACTCTGGATGCCCGAAACAATTATGTTCCTTAGGTCCAATCATGGACTGCAAAGTTTAATCGGCACCTATATCCAGGCACCAACAATTAAGTATTATATAAGCATGTATCCTTCAATCATGCTATTATTTATAGTGCTAAAATTATTTAATGACAATGTAAATTCATCAATCCCCAAAGCCAATTCATTCCATACCCTTAGGAATGGCAATCATGCCTCTTTACATTGAGATTAATAAAATATGTTTAAAGATAGCTCTAAGGAAAATAGCATCGTAAATGTTCGCTATTCCAATCCCTTGGAAGTGAAATTCCGTTTGTAGTCGCTAGCTTCAAAGTTCCATCTCTAGCTTATATTCGATCACATATGGACCTTCCTAGCTCGAGCCCATATTCATGGGACTAGAGAAGATACTTTTTTGTACAAGTCATAATGATTTTTTCAATGAGAAGGTACATCAAATTCAATTTGAATCATAGCCACTGATCCATAGGCTAAAGTGAATGGAGTATGACCGGGTGTGGACTTATGGGTCGTTCAGTAAGCCTAAAGCGCTAGTCGTAATTCATCAACTCACTTGTCCTTGGCCTTCTCCAGCCGCTTCTTTAGAATGGACCAAGTTTTCTTATTCACGTCTTCCACCTGTCCATTTTCTTGTTGGTGTGCAACCACCGCAAACCTCTTCTCAATGTGATGCTAGATGCAAAAGGTTTTAAACTCGACACTGTCGAATTGGGTCTCATTGTCAAAGATAATCACTCTTGGACCACCAGAATGATAGATTATATTCTTAACCATGAGGTTGATCGCCTTCTTCATGGTGATCGTGGCTGGCGGTTCTGCTTCCACCCATTTCATGAAATAATCAACATCAATGATGGTGTACTTCGCACCACCTCTAGTCATCGGCAATACACCAATGATGTCAATTCCCTAGATTGCAAACTGCCACAGACCAACTATTTGTATGATCTCCGTTGGCGAAGATCTAGGAATCCATATAAACCTCTAGCACTTATCGCACCTCTTGGTGTAATAAACTACATCTCAGTTGACGGCTTGCCAGAAATATCAACAGTGAAGGATTTTCTTGGCCAAGGTCAGGCCACCAGTATAGTCATCACAATCCCCTTCATGCATATCTACGAGGACCCTTTTGGTCACTATTAATGCATTACAACAAGCGGATAGAGAATCCTTTCCTGTACATAACTCCTTTTTGAATAACAAATTGTAAAGCTTTACAGAGGAGTCTCGTCATTTATTCCTTCCATCACAAAGGGTTCCTTTTAGCAGGTAATACTTGATCGGAGTCATCGATGACTCCCTTTTACATTCAGCCTCCAAGATCCAATCGGCATCGGTCTGGTCGATGCTCAAGGCTCATAGCTCTTCCACTAGTACCATGCCCATGAGTTCAGCATCCCTTAAACTAGCTAATTTAGCTAGTGAATCGGTCTTTGCATTTTCCTTTCTGGGAATACACATTATCGTGTAATATTCGATGTTAGCCAGCAACTCCAGGGCCTTGGTTAGATAAGGAGCTAGCCTTTCTCCTTATGCTTGAAACTCCTTATTCACTTGGGGTACCACCAGTTTGGAGTCACAAAAGATGTGTAAAGTTTGATTTTTAACTCCTTTGCAATCTTGAGTCCCATGATCAACGATTCATATTTCGCTTCGTGATTCATCGTGGGAAACTCAAGCTTCAAGGCTTAGCAAATCGAATAATCTTGAGGATTTGCCATGACAACATCTGCTACCGAATGCTTGTTGGATGCTTCGTTAGTATACATCTTTCATCTTACATTCTGCTCTACACTACTACCGGGGAATTTATCCGGAGCTATGCATTCTGGATAGAATCTGCCAACACCTGGCTTTGAATTGCTCTCCGTGGACGATACAATATATTATGTGGTTTAATGTTCCACTTGAATAATCTTCCAGAGGTCTCGGGTCATTACAGAACTTGTCTCAAAGGTTGGTTAGTCAATACTTTAATTAAGTGAGCCTGGAAATACGGACAGAGTTTTCTCGAAGCAATCAACTTGTAATATGCTAGCTTCTCTAGCTTTGGGTAGTTCCTCTCTGCCCTTGTCGATAATTTTCTAATGTAGTACACTGACCTTTGAATTCGAAACTCCTCATGTACAAATGCGGCACTCAAAGCGTGCTCAGAAACTGATAGATAAATAAAAAGTCCTCTCCCTCTATCTGGTTTAACAAGATGGTAGGTCTTTCCAAGTGATTTACCAAAGCCTGAAAAGCATCCTTGCACTCCTATATCCATGCGAAGTTCCCCTTTCCTTTCTTGAGAATGTCGGAGAAAGGTATGGACTTATCTTAGCTCTTGAAATAAACCAGCTCAGGGCAACAACCTTACCATTCAAACTTTGAACCTCTTCCATCGACTTTGGGGCTTCGATGTTCCTCAATGTCGAAATCTTCTCCGGGTTAGCTTCTATTCCTCTCGAGTTCACTATGAAACCCAAGAACTTCCCTGTCGGAACTCCAAATGAACATTTCAACTAGTTAAGCTTCATCTCGTATCTCTAGAGCATACTGAACACACCTTCCAAGTCCTAATTTGTTTCATTAACTGATGTGACTTCACAAGCATATCGTCCATGTAGACCTCCACTATTCATCTGATCTATTCTTTGAACATTGAGTTCACTAGTCTCTGGTAAGTTGCTCATGCATTCTTCAAACCAAAGGGCATAACAAGATAATAATACAGTCTTATGACGGTTATGAAGCTAGTGTGCTCTTGATTTGGGTCATGCATTGGAATTTGGTTATACCTAAAGTAAGCATCCATAAATGATAATAGCTCATGCTAGCAGTTAAGTCTACCAACTAGTTGATCTTCGACAATGGGAAACTATCCATTGGGAATATTCAGATTAGAATAGTCAATGCTTATAATTCAATTCTCGTTGGAATTTTTGACTAGAATTGGATTGGATACCCACTTCAGGTGTAGAATATCATGGATGAAGCCATTATCTTTTAGCTTGTCTACTTTCTCTTTCAGTGCAGCGGATCACTCCGAACCTAGGTTGTGTTGCTTTTGCTTTATGGTAACATATTTAGGGTTCACATTCAATGCATGACACACTATTTCGACAATATTCCACACCTGTTAGAATGCGTCAAAGCAAACACATCCAGATCCACCGAAGAAAACCCATCAACTCTTTTATCATCCTTAAAGTATGTTGAGATCCGATCTTCAAGGCCCATATAGGATCATCCTGACTGACTGTGATATTGATCATCAACTCGACAGGGGCCACCCTCTCATCCTCTGGCTCTTTTCTTGGATCCATATCCTTATCGAATCGACTATGCTACCTAAGCTAGGGCTTAAACAATGGTTACTATGCATCTACTGACTTGACGCAGAACATATTCTCTATGTGCTTTACCTTCTCATGTCACTTTGCTTCCTTTAGTTCTGTGACGTAACATTCTTGCCCAAGACTTTGGTCTCCTTAGATAACTCCCACATCATTATCCATAGGAAATTTCATCGTCAGGCACCATGGGGCATTGGCCACTTGAAAGCTAGCCGGGGTTGGTCAGCCTAAGAACGTATTATAAATAGAAAAATGTCCAACACCAAGAAGGTCATAACCCGCACTCGCTTGCGGTCACTGTTCGGACGGCTAAATGTCTATAGAGTTAGAAAATAGCCGAACGAATTTTGAAATAAAAAAAACGCAAGCGCACGGCGTACACTTGTAGTATGTGGCGAATACGGGTCGATCCGTAGGGAATTGATTATTTTAGAAATTCTATTCAATCAGATTAACCAAAGTTGAAAGTGTGATTAGCTAAAAATGTAAGAAACTAACAAAAACTAGCAAAACAAATAGTTAAAAATATGAGAGTTAAATGACAATTTAGAGATAAATCCACTCTCTAGATCATATAATTCAACAATTAATGAAATTAAGATCTCTTTTTTGGTCATAAGTGAGTTTAAATGATGTGTTTATCATAAGTATGGCTTATTTGTGCTATTAATTAGCTCAACATAAGCCATTAAACTATAACACACACCTTAAACCACTTACCAACTCTCATGAAAACAACAACAAAGTTGAAAATGAAATCTATTTTAAGCATGACCTATTAAATATTGTTTAGAAATATAGGCCATCAAAATTTAATTTGACATTCACTTCATTACCATCATCATATGTAGATGAAGAGGTAATTATTGCTTGTGATTGTTTAAGCATAGCATATTTGTTATGAACAACATAGACTATCAAATTCAACATGAAACAATAAATCACATAAAAATTCCTTTAAGCACAAAAGAGATCAATATTATCAAAATGTTTAAGCTACATGATTAGAGGCTTCATTACCCCTAAATTGAAGGGGTTAAGCTCTCATTTTTGTTATCATATAAACAAATGTAGCTAGCAACATGAAAGCAAAAAGAAAGGAAAATGAAAGCTAATGGAAAAGAGAAGCTAATTATCAAGAATTAAAACTAATCTACTTTGCATGAATGTAAACTACACTACTAACATAAGAAGAGAATAAGCATGTAAATAAAAGAGAAATAACATTGCATAGAAGAAATAAAAATTACATGAAATAAAATGGCTAAGTAGCCATGGAAGAAGAAGAGAGAAAAGCCTTGATTTATTTTCTAAGCTAAAAACTAAGTAAGAGAGACTAAGAGGAAGAGGGTTACATGAAGATATGGGGTATTTATACAAGTGTTAAACCCTAATTTATATTTTTGGGGAATGCCCAAATTGCCCTTGAGGTAGTGTGGTGGCCAAGTAATCAATAACATCCACTAATCCCCCACTTAAATGTACATGAAGCTTTAATGTCCTTTTATCATGTGCTTAGCTCCTAATTGAAAAATCAAGGTAAGTGGGTAGGGTCCTCCATTATCATGCCTTTGAATTATTTCTATCTTCATTTCTTTATCTTCACTCTTGTGCATACATACATCTTCATGAAACCACTTGTATATGAAGCCAAATTCCTATAAAATAATATAGAAATTTCCAATTAAATTTTCTCAATTTAATTTATGACCAAAAATGACCATTTTGCCCTTGGATGAATATGTGACGATTTGAAAATAATATGAATTTTGATTCAAACAAGTTAAAAATCCCGATATAATCATTTATTTAATTTAAATAGATTAAATATGGTGGTAAAAATATGCACCTTTATGTGCACATCAAATACCCCCACACTTATCTTTTTATTCGTCCTCGAATAAAGGAAAAAAACTAATGTAAATTAGTTTTCGTAGGAAGCACGATTGCATTGAGCGTATGCAACAAGCCGTTGAACCTTTGGGTGTCCCCAGTAGGATGAGTGTTGTCTCGTGAGGGTTTTCAGCGGATACTACCAACAAAATCCAAATGCAGGATGAAAATATTTACAAAATGCAAGATTTATTTACAAAGAGATGAATGCGAGTTTTTAAAATATTTACAATGAAGGATTTACTTTTAAATTAACACACATAAGTTAAATATAGGTTTTGGTTATTATATTGAAAATTTAAGTCATTTACTCGTCAAAATTTCCAACAAAAATTAAGTTATCATAACAAATAGACTATAGTTTAACTCATTGTTTCGGTTGATAACAAAGTGTAATTATAAAATGGATCCTTAGTTGATTATCAAAGTTTATCAAAGTGGTATTTGCATTTCTTTTCAATAACAAGTCAAATCAAATAAGTTAAAAATAACGCTAGGATTTTATTTGCTTACTCTCTCTTATTTGAAAATTTTATTGATATTAACAATATTTACATATGCCTAACACAGATAAACTGAGGCCAGATATATTCCCCATGCACTTCCTTGTGGACTGATGTGAGGGGAATACAGAGCGTGGCGAGTGAACACACAAGTGTGAACACTTATTGACTATAGGCGTTATTAGTAAAAGAATTTTTTATATACACACCTAACTCGGATAAATTGAGGCCAGATATACCGATCGTGCCCTGCCTTTCGGGCTTACGTGAGAAGGGTACAGAGCATGGCGAGTGAACACACGAGTGTGAACACATGACTCTAGGTGTTTATTAAAAATATATACACATATACAAGAAATATTTTTTTATATGTTTTTTTATGTTTTTTTAAAGAGAGTTTTGCAAAATCATCTTAGCACCATTTAACTTAGAAGACAAAAAAAATGTTATATCATTTACTTTAAATTCACCACTCTTTTAAACAATGATTTTCAATTAGGATATATTTCATAATTAACACATATGAATGTTCCTTTATACTAGTTATACCATTGTTATTTGTAATCAAACTTCATTTTTATTTTCGTTAAGACAAATAAATTTTCAAAAATTTCAATTTAATTAACCAAAACCATATATTTATCTTATAGTGTTTCTTTAAAAATAATCAAAATGCTTAAAAAAATTGTCTTTTGTTTTTGAGATTTTTTTTTAATTTTGGAAAGAAAAATAAAAATAAAGATGGGTCTCCCCCCACACTTGATTTTGACTGTGTCCCCACAGTCAACTCAAGTGGAAGGAGAAAAAAATGACCTATATTTACATAAAGGTGAACGGTATTTACACGAGATCAGAAAGTATATCATCAAAGCGTAAATGAAACGGTCTTCCAAAAACCGATTCATTTGCCTCGTCAAGTATACGAGACACAGCTTAAGCTTGAAAAACCAAATCGTAAAAGATTTTGAAGTTGAACGTTGATTTGGAAAAAACGAATGTCGTTTTATTAAAAATCGTACGAGTTGTTTCCTTTTCGATGATTTTTGGGGTTGATAAAAGATTGATTGAAGTTCAAGTTTATTTTCACCAAATTGAAATTCAAATTTATCATTGAAAACTTCTTCAAAATTATTGATTTCAAAATCAAAACGGTGATTTAAATTTTCCCCATCAGAATTTGACACCTCGTTTTCGAAAAATCCAAAGAATTCCTGTTTATTAAATTCGTCTTCCTTTGTTGGATTATCAACAACTTCATTGCGTATCTCAAGTTCAAAATCCAAAGTTGTTGTATTCAAATTTTCGAAATCGAGAAAAGGAAGATCGAATTTTAAATTTGGTTCCACACCCTCAAAAGAATTGATATCCAACTCAATTACCGTGTTTTCAACAACTTTACTAAGATTGTTATTTTCAATTTCAAAAGTTGTTATTTGGAAATCGTCGATTTGGGTAAAAGATGGATTATTGTTTGACTCGTCACACGTTGGAATTTGATTTTGTTTTCACATTGTTTCATATATGTTTCAAACAACAAATCCGTGTGAACGTCATAAATTTCATTCATTTGCTCAACAAAATCCAATTTATATTATTAACATGAGGATTTTCACTTGGAAATTGTTGAGAACAAGGATTTTCAATCGTAACGTGGTTAAGATTATTCTCGTTGCCAATTTCGTTTGAAAAGTTGTTTCCATTTCCATTTTGAGTTTGAAATTCATTTTGGAGTTCTAAATTGAATTGGCATGGGTTATAATCAAAATCATTTGAATATTGAATTAAATTCAATTTTGATCACTTTGAAAACTTGGTCTTGAATCATTGCACAAATATGAATTACACAAATCATTTATCTCTCGATTTTGTTGTGTAGAGAGTTCGAGTAAAGATGAAACCATTTCAATGCTATTTTCGAGATTCGAGGGTTGTTCGTCATTTTGAAAAATTTGTGGTTCAAAATTCGAATCGTTTAAACAATAGTTGTTGTTGAAATATCCATAAAAATTTGAAGTGAAATTAGGTGGATTATATTGATTTTCCCAACTATCGTAAAATTCAAGTGAGTGGGGAAACTCGAACATTTTCAAGAATGGTTTTAGTTTTTTTTATATAAAAGAAAAATATTTACAAAAAGAATTTATTTTTCAAAATGGAAAATTGATTTTTGTTTTGTTTTTTTGGGTTTTCAAATTTTTTTCATTGTTTTTGAAAATGTTTTATAATTTTTTTTCTTCTGAATTTTGCTTTTTTCTAAATTTTTTTGGATTTTTGAAATTTCAAAGAAAAAGGATTTAAAAATTTCAAAGGAAATGGAATATTTACAATTTTTTTTAGTTTTGGATTATGAATTTTTTTTTTAAATATGCATGAACTAATGCATTTAAATGAATTCAAGGGTTAAATACAAATGATTTATCCTAAGTTAACCTAAAATTGTATAATCAGACATTGTCTTAAATCAACAAGATAGTTCTCAGCCAGGAGTTATCGGTGCACCACGAATCACAGTAGCAATGCAGCCAAAGGTTTAAGTACCTTCAGAGGAACAACCACTATAATATTTACGAATCACCATAATATTTATAAATGGTTATTACTCTACCGTAGCCTAGACACCAAGAAATTAAATTGTTCAAAGAAGACAGCTTGTAAATACACAATTTAGTGTTACCGATGACTAAACGTTACCATTAATCAAAAATGAGATGCAAAACTGAAATTAAACGTGTATTAACAATGCAACTACGAATGAATTTTTGTTTTTGGTTTTTGAATTTTTTTGATTTTTTGATTTTTTTTAAATGCAAGCAATCAATAATGCAAAGCAATAAAACAATAGATAAGGGTGCAAATTTTTTTTCATAAGCAAGCAAGTAGTTTTTTATTTTTTGCCAAGCTTAGTAGTGCAATCCCCTTATTCTTCCTTATCTGCTTCTGCAACCTGAAAATAAAAACATGATATATACAAATTTATTATATATATATCAAAGAAAAATGAAAAACTAGAACAAACTAAGTGAAAATAAATTCAAAACAACCCCCTTTTTTTTGAAATTGTAAACTTTTTTGGCAAGGAAAAACAAACCAAAATTTAAAAACGAAACAACTTGTTTTTTTTATTAAGAAATAAAACAAATGAAACAAAAAAAAACTTTTTTTAGGGAGAGACTCTTTGTTTTTTTTTTGAAAAGGAAACTTAAAAGTGAAGTTTTACTTAAAAAAAATTTCTGAAAGGAAACAAACTAAAACAACTAAATCTACACAAAAGAAAACACTTTTTATCAAATGAACTAAAACTAAACAAAAGAAACACTCAACCTTAAAACCCGGCCGAAAGAAAATAACTATTCATTGCCTCGTTTAATTAACACACTAATTTACACAACAATTATACAGCCACTCTACTCACGCAATCAAGTTAAACAGCAATTTAAACGAACGCACGAAATCTAATTCTTAATTCCAGATGCCACTCAATTAATTTAAACCGCGAGTTCGATGAGAACGATTGTGAGCAATTCGGTTTAGTGAATTGGGCGATGTGGCATTTGATTGCACTTGTTGCTGTGGGGATTTGGGGATTTGCTGGTGACTGTTTGAGGCGGTGGTAGGTCGCAGTTGTGATCAGTGGGATTATTGAAGTGGTTCTCAGCCACAGGGAGTTTGAGTGCTTGATGGCGAGGTGGCAATGAATTCGTGATTTTGTAGAGATGATTGCGGCAGCTGATTTGGTTTCGGTGGAGTACTGTTGGTTTTGGGTTGTAGAAGAGGGTTACTACTTTGGGAGGAAGTGTTGTATGGCTGCCGTTCAGTGGATGACGGGGTTTCAAGCGAGGATGCGTTACTGGTAGCAAGCAGATGAAGTGTAAGTCGACTGTGAAGTGTGATGACTGTGTTGTGGTGAGTAGTTTATGGTGTGGCAGATGATGTGGAGGAGATGGAGCAGCTATGTCTTGACAGTGGTAGGAAGTGTTGAGTTTGCAGTTTTTACAGGCAGTGAAGGTCTGTGGTCGAGGAGTGTGTCGCAATATTAGGTGAATGGTGGGTTCAAGGAGTATGATTGGTCAGTTGGCTGTGGAGTTAAACTTTGATATTTGTGGTGACAACAGCAGTAGAGTGTGTCAATTTTGAAATGGTTAATGAAATGGTGGCTGCAGTTTGCAGTGTTTGGTGGTAGCAGATATGAGATGTAGTGATGTATATGAAGAGAAGACTGTATGTATTGCCGAATTAGAAGCAGAAATGGATTGGCAGCAGTGTGGTGGAGCTTGTGTTGATAGCTGGTATTTTGTGGAAGGAGATGAAGCAAGGAAGAGCAGTGTATTTGATGTGTGTGTGCACTGATATACGTGCACAGTTGCACTGTTTTGGGGGAAATGTGAATGCAGGCTGTGTATGGGAGTATGGTAGCAAGGACGACTAGGCAGTTTGCAGTGGGGAAATTTGATGAGGAGGTGGGTTTTTGGTTATGTAGCAGTAGTGAGATGGACGGCAGTGATGGGAGGTGATTGAGCAGGGGGTAGTATATGACAGTGTAGTGAGAGTGGGAGGAAGTGGTATGGTGGAAGCTACTTGATGGTCAGGGCAGAAGGGAATGAGTAGTTGTGGTGATTTGTAGTGATGACTATTGTGGTGGGTAATGCAGTAGTGAAGATGGTGATTGTGTGCACTGATTTTGTAGTGATCAAGTGGCTTGTTGGCAGTGGATGAATGTGTTGACAGTGTGCAGAGATGTAGGGTAATGACAGTTAACAAAGCAACTGTAAAATGTGACTAGGAATGCAAAACAGTGTTCAATTTGAAATGAAAATGAATTTTTTTTTCTTTTTGAGCTGTGTATGTTTTTTTAATAATGAAAAGGCAAATGGAAGAGGAAACTAGCAAACAGCAACAAATCAAAATGCACACAAAAACACTCAACTCAACAATTTTTTTTTTCTTTTTGAATGCAACACACAGAAAACAAACACACACACTAAAATTAAACACAAATAATTCTAAGAATAGAAAATTAAAATCAAAGCAACTACCCGGCAACGGCGCCAAAAACCTGTTCGGATGGCTAAATGTCTATCGAGTTAGAAAATAGCCGAACGAATTTTGAAATAAAAATAACCGCAAGCGCACGACTTACACTTGTAGTACGTGGCGAATACGGGTCGATCCGCAGGGAATTAATGATTTTAAAAATTATAATCAATCAAATTAACCAAAGTTGAAAGTGTGATTAGCTAAAAATGTAAGAAACTAACAAAAACTAGCAAAAGAAAAATTGATAAAAATATGAGAGTTAAATGACAATTTAGAGATAAATCCACTCTCTAGATCATATAATTCAACAATTAATGAAATTATGATCTCTTTTTTGGTCATAAGTGAGTTTAAATGATGGGTTTATCATAAATTTGTCTTATTTGTGCTATTAATTAGCTCAACATAAGCCATTAAACTATAACACACCCCGTAAACCACTTACTAACTCTCATGAAAACAACAAAAAAGTTGAAAATGAAATCTATTTTAAGAATGACCTATTAACTATTGTTTAGAAATATAGGCCATCAAATTTTAATTTCACATTCACTTCATTACCATCATCATATGTAGATGAAGAGGTAATTATTGCTTCTGATTGTTTAAGCATAGCCTATTTGTTATGAACAACATAGACTATCAAATTCAACATGAAACAATAAATCACATCAACATTCTTTTAAGCACAAAAGAGATCAAAATTATCAAAATGTTGAAGCTACATGATCAGAGTCTTCATTACGCCTAAATTGAAGGGGTTAAGCTCTGATTTTTGTTATCATATGAACAAATGTAGCTAGCAACATGAAAGCAAAAAGAAAGGAAAATGAAAGCTAATGGAAAAGAGAAGCTAATTAACAAGAATTAAAACTAATCTACTTTGCATGAATGTAAACTACACTACTAACATAAGAAGAGAAGAAGCATGTAAATAAAAGAGAATTAACATTGCATAAAAGAAAGAAAAATTACATGAAATAAAATGGCTAAGTAGCCATGGAAAAAGAAGAGAGAAAAGCTTTGATTTATTTTCTAAGCTAAAAACTAAGTAAGAGAGACTAAAAAGAAGAGGGTTACATGAAGATATGGGGTATTTATACAAGTGTTAAACCCTAATTCATATTTTTGGGGAATGCCCAAATTGCCCTTGAGGTAGTGTGGTGGCCAAGTAATCATTAACATCCACTAATCCCCCACTTAAATGTACATGAAGCTTTAATGTGCTTTTATCATGTGCTTAGCTCCTAATTGAAAAATCAAGGTAAGTGGGTGGGGTCCTCCATTATCATGCCTTTGAATTATTTCTATCTTCACTCTTATGCATGCATAAATATTCACGAAACCACTTGTATATGAAGCCAAATTCCTATAAAATAATATAGAAATTTCCAATTAAATTTTCTCAATTTAATATATGCACAAAAATGACCATTTTGCCCTTGGATGAAGATGAATATGTGACGATTTGAAAATAATATGAATTTTTATTTAAACAAGTTAAAGTGCCCGATATGATCATTTATTTAATTTAAATAGATTAAATATGGTGGTAAAAATATGCACATTTACGTGCACATCAGTCACCTTCACCTAAAACCTCTGGCAGATCCACATAAGCCACAGGTTCCATTGCCACTCTATTAAATAACTGGATCAAGGATTTTCATGGCTTCAGTTCCTGACTATCCATCTTTATCTAGTCATATGCTCTTTTAAACAAAATATTTACTAAGCCACTACAATCGACTAACATTTTCTTCACAATTGCTGGACCAATCATTGCTGAAATCACTAATGGATCAAGCGTAGGTGCTTTAATCCTGTCCGCATACCAATTTCTGAATACAATTTCATCGGTCGTCATTCTAAGTTGCTTTGCCAGAGCTTTGTCTTCGACGACCAAACAGCTCTCATTCACCATATGCTTCAAAGAATTCCCATACCTCTTTATCTCATTCAAGCTCTTTACAGCTAGATGAGGTCAACTAGAGATCGTGTGTATGACAAATCATTTTCCAAGCTGCTTATATTTGTCATCACTGGGCCAAATGTGGCCCCGTTGGAACTATAGTCCTTGGGGATGAGCATTTCCTTGCTCGCCATCCTTTGGGACTTTAACAAACTATTGCAACTTCTTCTTTCTAAACATGTCTTCTAACACATCACAAAAGTGTCGACACTCGTTCATGTTATGACCGTGGATATCTTGAAAGTGGCAGTACTTATAGGATCTCTTTTAATTCTCTATCGACTCCCTTGGAGGCGGTTTCTTCTAATGCTCTGTACCCTACGTTGCAAGGTGGATATTTTCAACCAATTTATTTATCAGAGTGAACTCTTCATACTTCGTACACCTAGGACATTTCCTGGAATTTGATTTTCGATCTCCACCTCTTCGGCCGTCTCTTTTCTGACTACTGCCTTTATTTTCAACTTTCACATCTCCATTGCCAGAGCTCCCTCCGGTTTGTTTCACCGCAAAATTACTTTGTACCATATAATCTGATGATCCATCACCGTCTTTTCTGGCAGTCGAACTTGCCTCTTCCAAGTACAAGAATCGGTTCGCCTTCCTATAGAAAGTGGAGGTTTCATTTTTAACAATCTTCCAAAATCAATATCATGATGTATCACTCGACCAATGCCATCAACACAATATCTTCCCTTGCATTACTTACCATTATCGTTGTCGGATTGAATCTTCCTACGAAATCTTTTAATGACTCAATGTCTACCTGTAAGAGATTCAACATTGACATTGCATCTTTTGAATGAGTTGTGTGCAAACGAAACTGCTTGACATACTTACTTGCCAGTTAATCAAATGATAATATGGATCTCGATGGAAGCCGAGTGAACCACATCATTACTATGCCTTCCATAAAAATTCAAAAACATCGACATCTGCTGGAATTAGGTGCTCTAGCAGTCTCCGTGTGCCATTTTACTTCAACAAGTGCTGCCTTGGATCTATCGTATCACCATAGGATGGCATCTCACGATCGTGACCCTTCGACGGTATTCCTCATGTAAAATTTCTTCAATAAATGAGTTCCTACCGGGAGAAATACCCTATTCATCGTTACTTCTATGCTTGGTCTCATTTACTAGCTTCTTTCTTATCTACGCTAAAGAATCCGGCTCAGCCTGATCCACTGGATGGCGAAAGTCATGACCTATCCTGAGTGTTTTACTCCACAAACATTCTCGATGAGTTCCATGATATCTGGGTTCCCTTAATTCCGAGAGGACCATTTGTCTAGTTGATGCATTGTTATAATTTATATGAGGTAGACCAGCAATAGCCGCCTGAACTCCAACATTCTGGCCGTTAGCACAATGACCTACTTTACCACCAATATCATCCTCCAAGACATCAACACGTTCATTAACCAACTCAATGATAGAGGGTACAGTACAGATCCCTCCTTTTGGTTTGGCACTGATCCTCAACTCTCCACTTCGAACAACATCCAACCTCTCTTCTGAAGCACCTATCTCTTTTCTTTTCTTTTTTCTTTCCATCTCGATGTCTTTCAGCAGATGAAGAGGAACTATCTTTAGAGTCAAAAGGTGCTAAATCTCTCCTACTCCTTCTACGACTACAGGCTAACTGATTTAGCATATTAAGGCTCTCCTCCAACTTACTATTCATCTCATACCAACTCTCCTATAGTTTTTCATTCATTTCCTTCGCCATCCAGTCCATCTCAACTCTTGTTATCATATATGAAGGTTTTTGGATTGCAACAACATTCGACCATTCGACTTCTTCAACATGTTGGGAGTCGGTGTTCTTGGTATTCCTAGCAGGCCTGGAAGTAGTGAATTTCTCTTTTCGTGGAGCCATAAGTCAAACTAATCTTTCGATAGATTCTGCTAGAATCTAAATAGTCTTAGGTTGCAACAATAAAACTAAAGGATCTACATCATGGATTTAAGCTATCCAAAAGTAGAAAATAGATCCTATTAGACTGAGATTAATGTTCTCAATGAAAGCACCAAAAATTTTACACCAAAATATGGTACAAACACAAAGATATGAACAGTAGAGAATTAAATGAAGAAAATAATACAAAAATGAGGAAAATTAGAACACATAATAGTTATAGTGGTTTGGCTAATTATTCGCCTATAACCACTTAAACTTTGTTGATAATTTCTAATGAGTTCTCACAAAGCTGTTTTTTGGGATCGGTGATGATCCTTGGAGTACCAAAGGAATGCAAGAATTTTGTTAAACAACCCCTAAACAATGTCCATATCCCTATATTTATAGCTCCAGGTCACCAGAAAGCTCTTGCCCATGTTCTAACCCACATTTCTCACGTTTAGAAGATGTAATTGGAAAGATCATGGCCAAGTCATCAACATTTAGGGATCGGTACCAATCCATGGTCGGAGATTGGTACTGACCTATGAAGTTGCCTTCTGGATCTTTACTTTTCTTTTGTGTATGGTTTGTTCGTGTCTTCGTCTTCCTTATTTCACTTACATCGTTTAGGGAATGGATCTGAGTGAATTTCTTATTCCAAGGATAAGACAAGAGTGTTTGACTTATGTGTTGATGGTAATTCTTGATGTGAACTCATGGACCATACTTCATAGCATGAAGTGTTCACAAACGATCTAACTTGACAAAGCATGAGGCAGATAACCATCTAGGGGAATTTTTGGGGATCGGTATGCTTCTTGGCCTTTAGATCTATTACTTAGGAGATGGTTGGTGTGCAGGACCTTTCTTGTAGACTATTTGTTATGTTATGGGTTTGATCCCTTGATTGCACTTGGCATATAAGTTTGAAAATTATAACTCTGGACTTTTTCTACGATAATTCTCTAATTTGACCAATTTGATTTGTTTATATACGGCTTGGTCATAAGGCTAGGTAATAGGTGCTATGTAATTTACTATGGATATTGTATTTGATTATTTATCAGAACTTAGATACCTTAGTGATATAGCGATGATGAAAAACATGCACAAAATATCATTATAAAGGTGTAGCTTAATAAATACTAGAAATTGTATTTCGCATAAATAGTCTATAAGAGATAAACGCATGGCCGATATTGTACTTCAACAAATTTGATATAGGCTTTAGTATTTACGTTATTTACATATTACTGAGGACCGAGTTCACAGCATGAAGTCGGCAAAATAGTGTAGTTAGCAACTTTCCAAGTTCAATTAATTTAAATTTAGAAATTTGATATACTAATAACAAAAATTAATAAAATTTTCATCTGAACACCCAAAGAACCAAGCCTTTCTTGTAAACTCTAAGGAAGTATGCATTGTGTCCCTAACCCATACTTTGGGCACTTTCACATATATAGTGAACTTAGTGAGGATCGAACTCTTGGTTCTCGCCAGTTGAAGCTCATTAACTCAACTGACTATGTTAAAAAACTTGATATAAATTTTGCATTAAATTTTTATATAAGGCAAGAAAATTAATCAATATAATGTAATTGTTGTGTATTAGTTAGTGAAATATATGGCCTTAATAAATTTGTTAATTATTTAACTAATATATGGTATGTTAATTAAGCCCAACACCATGGAAGACCATGACAAGGGAGACAACCATACAAGGAGAGAAGTGGAGAGCTTTGACCAACTCTTTTGATATATATCAGAATTTGATTTAAAAGAGATAAAAAGATGGAGATCTAGATCATATTTTTAAGAGATGAAAAGTTGGAGATATTATATTTTTCAATGGCTATACATAGCCCCACCTTCTCCCATTCAAAACACAGAAAAAAT
Organism: Allium fistulosum; assembly: GCA_030737815.1. NCBI lineage: Eukaryota > Viridiplantae > Streptophyta > Magnoliopsida > Asparagales > Amaryllidaceae > Allium > Allium fistulosum. The sequence continues at coordinate 102,993,335 of CM060902.1, forward strand.
TAGACAACCGTAACATCCACTAAAATTAGTTGAACCTTAAAGCTAGGATTTGCACACCAAGCTTGTAAAGAAAAGGGTACAGTTATTCGAGAAGGAATATTTAGCATGCAACATGTCGACAACCAAGAGACCTAAGGTACATGCTACATTTTTAAATATTGCATAACTACACATGCACATATATTATGTTTTATTTTAAACCAATTTGCTTCTTCTTAATTTTGTAATATAAATAAATACTTATATTTATATAAAATAATATATATTAATATATAACTATACATTATACATAAAGATATGTATAAATATATGTATGTATGTATGTATGTATAAAAAATATATACTTATGTGTTTCCCGTGGCATATGTAACGACTTCGAATAATTCATATTTTAATTTTGAATTATTTGAATCTTATATTTAATCTGATTTAATGGATTTTATAACCTTGCAACCCACTTTTAATTAATAACTAATGATAAGAAATTTGTTTTTGAAAAGTGTTTACAAAAGTAAATAGTTCAAAGAAATCTCAATAATGTGATCAAAAATCGTTTTATCAATAAACATATTTTTATACTCAATAGAAGTTATTCAAACTTATTTTGTTTGTCTAATTAATTAATGTTTCATTAATTAGCAACTAAAAGTAATTAAAACTTCTAGAAGGAATTTAAAGATATTTTGGGAGAGGTGTGGTTTGGGAATTTACTACATGAGAGTAAGAAGATGTTTTGGTAAGTGAAGTGGAAAGGAGAATTGATGTGCACATGGAGGGGGATGTTTGGATGGCCACTTAAGGGGTCAGGGGAGTCATTTTGCTTCCTTTAAAATTTTCCTTACACACTTCATTTGATTCATAATATGTTTGCCTAAGTTTTGTGCAAAAATCCTAAGTATACATACCTCTTCTTCAATCTTCGTTTTTCCTATACAAATCAACTGCAATCCCTCTCAAACTTTGGAAAAGGCTCTAAATCATCTTGTCATCATAGTATAGCAACTCAAAAGAGTAAGAAATGGAGAAAAATGGGCAACCCACCCTAGGCCGTGAGCAAAATGAGGAAGGGGGAGTTGAACTTGTGAAGGCTATAGATGGAAGCTTTGGATGTTTCGTGATTGTAGGAAGTATTCATATGTTCTTGTGTGCTTATGCTTATATTAGCTTGGTTATAGGGTGATTTTACTCACTATTTGATAGTATGTATTGTGTTATATTTGTTATGCTTGAAATATAAAGTAATTGAACTAATTAAAATTATAACTTTGGACCATACTTGCTTTTGAAAGCAAATGACAACTCTATATCATATATCATCACTTATATTATCATCTACTACATGTAACATGGCCTTTACTTTGCGTTTACATGTTTGATTTGGTTATGTGTGCTATTGAAGTGTGTTTGATTTTGTTCGAAGCGAGAACAGTCTCAATAAGTGCACTGTGAACCCTTTATTATTTTAACTTGTGTTAAATGGTTATTTGTGAATATATTATGAAATAATATAATTTGGTTATTATTTACACTTATAATAGTGTATAGATAGTAAGGAATTGGTTTGGTAAATTAGAGAAATGATATAACAAAATTGAAAAAGGTAGGAGTGAATTTGTCGCTAGGAATGCACTTTTATAATGCCTTGCGTCTAGCGAATTTTAAAGTTAATTTTGAAAGGCATCCTTAGGGATTTATTTCCATGCTTATTATCTACTTTTGGTGTACTTATTACTACAAAAAACATTTAAGCAAGAAAATAGGGTGCCGAGCGGGCGGTAGCGACGGTGGAGAAGATGGTACGGGACGTGGTTGAGGCAAGGGACCGGGTGGAAAAGGAGGCGGTGGATTACAAGGATACTTGGAAAAGGCTGAGAGGGACCTCACCTAGCGTAATAGGGAATGCAAGTCAACCGTGATTGTAAAGGGTACCTGGAAGCTAGAAGAGGATTTATGGTAGAACCGACTGACCAACATGAACAAGGCCCTATTAAGGGAAAATCATGATATGCATATTTCTATAAGCCACCTAGATGTTGAGACTCTTGCAGCGACCCAAGCTAAAGTTGCTCCTAAGATGGAGGCAACTGGGGAGGCCATGCCGACCATCTTGACCGAAGAGCAAACTGAATCTTAGAGTCGGCTAGCTAAAGAGTCGTCCTTATAAATAATTTTATTCCCTCTTTTCTTTTTGTAAGCTTAGAATGATGGGCTATCTGCCCTCGCATTTTTAAAAATGAATAGAGTTGCTCTTGTTGAAATTTCTTTAAGTATTTGATAGTTGTATCTGCCTTGATTTTCATGTGCATGATTTATAGGGTAGCATACTTTAAGTAGCTGGTAGCCCGTTGACCTAAAATAAACATGTGGTTAATAGACTTGGCTGATTAATGGACTCAGAAGCAAGCATTCACCATGCAACTTGATTGCTTGTTTAAGCACCAAGGCCAACAAACCTTAGCCGTGCTTTTCCATATTATTTTGTTGTTGGACGATCTCGGTACGAACCTAAGCATTGAGAAGCTTGAAGGTGAAAAAATGGAGGGTGAGTGGTCTCGAGATGAACCTAAGGGCAGAGTGGTTCGAAGGTTACTCTTGGGTGACACACTGCAAAATAGAGGGCAGGCGGTCCCAACATTAACCTAAGTGTGAGTGGTTTGAAGGTTACCCTCGGTTGACATGCTGCAAGAATGTAGGGAAGGAAATCCTAACATAAACCCAAGCACTAAGTGGCTTGAAGGTTACTCTTAGGCGACACACTGCAAGGATAGAAGGAAGGCGGTCCTGGCATGAACCAAAGCACCGAGTGGTTTAAAGGTTACTCTGGGGTGACATGCTTCAAGAATGGTGGGCAAGCAGTCCCGACACGAACCTAAGAATTGAGTGGCTTAAAGGTTACTCTTAGGTGACATGCTGCAAGAATGGAGAGAAGGCAGTCATAGCACGAAAAAAGTGCTAAGTGACTTGAAAGTTACTCTCGAATGACATGTTGCAAGAATGAGGTTGGGTTGTTCAAAGACTCCGAAGGGTGATAAGATGCCAGTTGAAAGTGGCAGACGGGCTGAGCATGAACATAAATGCTAGGTGGTAGGCCCCAATAAGGAAGTAAATGCATGATAATTCTTCCTCGTGGACACCCAGCCGGCAAGGATGGGAGCATGGCTTGCAAGTATTTGGAAACGAAGGTTGGCAGTCCCCAAAAATTTAATGAGCCCAAGATAACTCATCTTTCGTTAGATATCTTGGGTTGTTCAAATTTTCTCCAGGGTGACATGTTGCTGTTAAGAATGGTAGACAGGCCCGCCATGAACCTGAATGCTGGGTGGTAGTCCCTGGCAAAGAAGTGAATATACGATAACTCATTCTCGTCTATTGCGAATCAGCAAGGAAAGGAGCATGGCTTGAAAGTCCTGTGTAGCAGAGGTCACAATTCCCTAATTACATAATAAGCATACGATAACTTATCCTTAGTTGGATAGCCTGGGCTGTTCGAATGTTCTCCAAGCTAATGAATTATTTAGTTGATAATGGCAGATGGGCCTGGCACGAACCTGAACATTAGCTGGTAGTCCCTGATAATGAAGTAAATGCTCGGTAACTCATCCTCATGTATATCCAAGAAGCAAGGAAGGAAACATAGCTCGCAAGTCCTTGGCTAGAGAGTTCGGTCGGTCATTCTCAATAAGGTAATGAGCACATGATAACTCATCCTTTGTTGTATAGACTTGGGAAATGTGTTGAGCAATTTTGTCTCTAGAGACTTCGATGGATTCTTCACAAAAGATATTTACACAACCTTATCATTGTGGCCTGCTCTTATATATAATTGGCCCGGAGGTGCATTGAGTTCCAAGTGCAAAAAATGTGGGTTCCATTTGGGTGAGAGAGGCGGTAAGCACCCTTTGTTAAGGCAGTGCTTATGACATATGGCCCATCTTAGTTTGGGTTAAGCACTCCTTCGATCGGGTTCTTTATGATGGCGAAACCTAGCACAGGACAAAATCATCGACAATGAATTTCCAGAGCTTTACTCTTAAGGTGTAGTGCTTGGTGATATTTCTTTCATAGGATTCGGTATGGAGTTTAAATTTGGTTCTTTATCCTTCTATAGTGTAGAGTCCGAGCTTGAGTAGCTCGTTGTTTAGCTCAGACTTGAAGGTTAGACATCGAGGTGATGTGACGACTACTCCATGGGCAGCATGGCTTTATATCCATAGGATAGCGAAAAAGGAGTACGGTTAGTTGAAGTGCGGTTAGAAGTGCGATAGGACCAAAGAACGAGCGGTGATTCCTCAGTCTAGTTCCCTTTAGCTTTTGTGATGTGTTTATTAAGTGTTGACTTGATGGTTTCTTTGAGGGCCTCAACTTTTCCATTGGCTTGACGATGGGTGTAAAAATGTATTATTGAAAAAATAAGACATGTTTTCTATACTTCTCTTCAACTCTAAAGTAGTTTAGTTCTTATTTGATAAGAATAGTTGAAGTGGATTCTCCTAAGAGAGGATAGATGGATCATGGGAGTGTGTGACTTGATTCACCAAATATGACATTATTGTATACTCTTTGATATATATGGCACAACCCAATCATTGTTTTCCAAGTTTATAATTGAATTTGGGCACTTCCCATTTTGAATCCAAAAAATATATACCTAAATTTATTAGTTTCTTCATTATTTATAACAATTCTTTACTTAGGCAGGTGGAACTTCTCTATTCCATATATATCTATTCCTGAATTTTTTGGACCGCTATAGACGGTTCTGCGCTTAACAAACGAATATCTCCTCTTAATGGGAGGAGATCTTCTTTTAAAACTAATTTGGTACCATCTTCTATAGCTTGAAGAAATCCCAATGGATCGGCATACCTAAATGCTTATTTTTTATTTTATCTTTTTATCTATTTTATATATGACTGATGTTGAAGAATCAGTGGATGAGTTATGGTTAGGGGTAAAATGCCACTCAATGGAAGAGAAGCACTTCTTAATACCATTCCTAGAGCAGAAGTCTTGAAATAGGCTGCTCTTAAATTGAATACCATTATCGATGATGATCTTCTTTGGCAAGCCGAAACGGTGGACAATGTTCTTGATCACAAAGTTCAGAATCTTGGAGGCAGTGATCCAGTGAGGGACTTGACCTTGAACAATTTGGTTAAGTATTTGAGGGCGACTATAGAGTGATTGTACCCTCCATTGGCATTAGGCGACTTTTCAATTAGATCGAAAACCAACATGTTGAATGGACATGAGGAAGTCAGAGGATTAAGGAGAGTGAGAGATGCTCTGGGGGTTTTGATGAACAACTAACATCTGCTGTATTTCTTCACATAGGCCATGGAATCTTTTATCATATTAGACCAATAGTAGCCTTATCGGGTGGCATTTTTTCCTCGGCTTTTACCCCATCGTGATCCTTATAAAATCCTTTACGCAGCTCTTCCAGGATCTAGCTGGCTTTGTCTTTAAGCACACACCGATGAAGCGGTATGGAGTACCACTATTTGTAGAGCTTCACATCCATGATTGTGTAATGTGGAGCCCGATAGAGGATCTTCTTGGCTTCCTTTCTGTCGGTAGGAAGGTTCTCGCCATGGTCATTACTCCCGGCTCATAGCAGAAGGTGCCATGAATCTCTAATGGAATTTAGGGAGTGACTTCTTCTAGGTTGTTTACTACCTTGGCCAATTGATCAGCCTTGGTGTTCTTCTCCATGGGTATCTGCTCCAACTTGAACTTGGAAAAGTTGTAAATTATGTTCTTTGCCTTTGCAATGTACTAGGCCAGTGCCTTACCCTTCACCTGAAAGTGCTTGCTAATCTGACTAATGACCAGTGATGAGTCACTAAATATATAGATAGACTCCATATACAGTTATCTTGCCATCCTGAGGCCAACCAGGACAACTTCATACTCTGCTCATTATTGTTCGCCTTGAAAGTAAAGGGGACCACAAAATATCGCTTTCTTCCTTTGTGTGTGATAAGAACCATGTTGGCCCAATCCCCTTCTCATTTGAGCTTCATCCACATATAGGTTCCAAGCTTGTTGTGTAATGATGTCTCTTCTTCAACGTTGTTTAGGCTTGAGCATTGACAATGAAATCTGTCATGGCTTGGCTCTTGATAGAAGTGCTAGGCTGAAAAGAGATGTGATGTTGTCCAAGCTCGACAGACCACTTTAATAGTCAGCATAATGTATCAGGCTAGCTAAGGGCTTGCTTCAGAGATTAATTGGTTAGGACTTTGATAGGATGAGCCTAAAAGCATGACCAGAGTTTTCGAGCTGTAATGAGCACATAGAAAGCAAGCTTCTCTGGTCTTGTATACCTTTTTCCAGCCCGACTAACATTTTTCTAAAATAATATATTGGTAGTTGAACCTTTTCATCTACATTGATCAAGGAAGTACTGATCGCATGACCAAACAATGCTAATTATATGTCCAAATCCACCCCGTCGATAGGCTTAGACAATATCGAGGGAGTGGCTAAATTCTGCTTCATCCCCTTTAATGCCTTGGTCCATTTATCATTCTAGGTGAACGACTTTTCCTTATTGATGAGGTTGAAGAAAGGGAGACATCGGTCGGTTGACTTTGATACAAATCACTTAATGCTGCAACCATCTCATTCAAGCTTTGCACTTGCTTTGCAGTTCCGGGGACCTGCATTTCCTTAGTGGCTTGGATCTTATTAGGGCCGGCTTCATTGCCTTTGGTACTCACAACATATCTTAGGAATTTACCGAACTGGACGGCAAAGGAGCACTTCTTTGGATTTAGCTTCATGGTATTAACGTAGTATACTGAAAGTCTTGTTTAAGTTATGTACATGCCCTTGGCCTTTTCAAACTTCACCAACATGTTGTCATACAAACTTCTATGGATTGATCAATCTGTTCAGATAACATAAGGCTGACGAGATGATGATAGGTGGGGCCAGTATTTCTCTAACCAATAGGCATGTGCAGTAGTAGTACGGGCCAACAATTGTGATGAAGGAGGTGTGCTCTTGGTCAGGATCATGCAAGGAAATCAGATTGTACCCCGAATAGGCATCCATGAAGTTGAGGAGCTCGTGTCTATTGGTCGCATACAAAAGCTTATCAAGGAGAGGCAAAGGTAAACTATTATTGGGGTAAGATTTGTTGAGGTCAGAGAAGTCAATGCAAGTTCTCCAAGTCCCTTTTGGCTTTTTGACAAGTACAGGGTTAGTTACCTAGACCGGATATTCTGCCTTCTGAATGATGTTGTTTGCTAACAACTTCTTCACCTCTTCATTGAGAAGTTAGTAGTTTTTTGGGTTGAGTGATCGGTGTTTTTAATGGATAGAGTGGCTTGAAGATCGATGTTGAGTGCATGGAAAATGATTTTAGGATCAATGCCACTCATATCAACGTGCCCCCATGTGAAGATGTCTTTACACTACCATAAGAATCTTATCAGATCCTCCCTTATTTCTGAGTTAAGCTCTATGATGATTTAAGCTACTTTTATTGCGTCTGCACAATCTATAGAGATCGATTCCATGGGAGTGGTTGAGCCGCCATTAATGTTTGAGTCGCCTATGCGAGGATCTAGCTGATCATCGTCTAGATCTGAGCTTGTTTCCAACTCGCACTGATCAAGAACTTAAATCATGTACTCTATGATATCCTCGGCTAGGATGGACATCCATCCCCAAGTTAGGGTAATGATGTTGCCTTTGGCTCTAACAAATGAGTCTGTCTACATTGCAAAAGTGAGAGTTGCGGTGTTGGTAACCGCGCTTGCCAAAGGGGACAGACTTATTCATCACATATTCTGATGAACTCTCTGGTTTTTTGGGGAGTGGCCAAGGATATAGGATTCCTGCCATCCATGTCTTCATTGTAGCTAACGGTCCTAGCATGAACCTGAGTGCTGTTGGGCTTGAGGGTACTCATGAGTGACATGAAGCTAGTTGATGCAGCTTTGAGGATAAGGGTGGTCACGGTATGACCATGAGCATTGCTTGGCTCAAAGGTACTATCAGGTGACACTTCATCAGTGGTTGTATCATCAATGGCAAGGACGGTCCCGGCACAACGTTGAGTGTTGTCCAACTTGACGGTACTCTTGGGTAAAACATCATTGCTTACCACAGCTTGCTCAGGTGGATTATTTTTGGCAAGAGGGGTGGATGTTGACGCTTCAGAATTGAGGGTAGTCTCGGCACATACCAGAGTGCTGACCGGCTCAATAGCCCTCTCAGGTGACTCACAGCTGAGTGTTGCAAGTTCCTGTTGGAGCATGAGAACAATCTTGTTTCTTGTTTAAGGGAGGTTCCATAATACGCATTGCCTTGGATCTTGTCGATCCCACCCTGTATAGGGAATTTCATAATGAGTCGATTGTAGGAGACAATGGCATCTAGTTCAACAAGTGTTGGTCGTCCTATCTGAAGATTGTAAGAGATAGGGAAATTAACCATAACAAAATTTACTTGAGCCTTTCCAGCAACGGTTTCCCGGCTGAAAATTGTCATAGGCAAGGTGGTGATCATAGTAATAATGCCCATACCTCCAAAACTATAAATTGGCATAGCGTAAGGGGTGACGCTGGATGTAGGAAGCTTGAAAGCTTTGAAAACATGCTTTAACATGACACTGACTGAGATGCCCCCATCCACAAAGGCTCGATTCTCATTTAAGTGTGCCATTGCAAGAGTGATGACTATTGGATCATAATGTGGGTATGAGACTACCTCACAGTCCTCCACCGTGAAAGTGATGGGCTGATCTGATTCCAACCTGGGTGCTTTGGATGTTTGGTTCTCTAAGGAATATACTGGCATGTTGAGTCCACTTCCCTCTGATATCGGGATTATGCTTCATGGATGCTGCCGGCAACAAGTGGGCCATTGCATATGGTCAAAATGTGATTGATTGTACTGACGTTGTTGTTGGGTGCTAGAACGGAGCTGGTTGATTTTCAAGGTTGTCCCTTTGTTCTACTTGATTATAAACAAGCACTAGAAGGATTCCTTCCCAGATAAGTCTTTTAATTTCATATTTGAGCACCTGACACTCATAGGTAGCATGGCTGTTGATTTGGTAAAGCCGACAGTATTTGTTGTTGTTGTGAGGCTCTTCCCTTCTTCCATTTATGGCGATGTTTGGTCTTTGAAGTTACACCCAGTCTCAGGTTATGAGATATATATTTTTTGATATCCCTGTTCAAATCAACATAGTTAGCATATCTAGACCTATACTGATGTTGGGTTTAACTCACCATTTAATGTCGTTTTTTCGACCATTGGGTCAACGATCATTGTTATTGCAAGGATCAGGCTAGATGGTACACAATTCAGTGTCACTATCAGATTTATCTGCATCTTCCATTCTCATTATGTCATTACCCGTTGATAGAAGTCAGTTAGGGATGTAGCATCGTAGTTAGTTTCTTTTGAAGCTCATCCCACATTTTGGACTTATACTTGACCACTAAGAAGAGGACCGTGACTAGGTTATTCATGTCGGCACTCCTAGCTCGAGTGGACTCCTTGTTGAAGCCATTGACATACAATCACAAGTTTTCAATTGGCCCCCATCTGATGTTACCTAGCTTACTAGCTATCATAACATGAGACTTAGAAGTGAAGAACCTGGTTATGAAATCTACACATAGCTAGGCCCAAGAACTAGTGTTGCCTGGTTGTAGATGCAAGAACCAGTGGGAGGCTGGTCCTTTGAGAGTTGATAAAAAGAGTGGGCATTATGTTGGGCTGAAAAGTTGACTAAGATATGTGATGGAGTTAAATGCAATGATGTGACTAGATTGGTTAGAACTCCCATCACACTTGTCAGCTGATGGGAAGGCATATCTCCTGTGAATGTTGGTATTCAATATTCCCTCAGAAATTGGCTTGACGTTCTCATCATCCGGAAACACATTGCCCCCAGTATTTTGGGCTTGCATTCTATTGAGCCGCCGACGAAGGATGTTCATTTTCTCCATAAGGCCAACATCTGCTTGTTGTAGGATGGTCTAGCTAACTACCGTTGTAGGCTCAACCGGCACGTTGGCGGAGTACATGGATCAATGGGGGGAAGGGGAGTGACGACGACGACAAGCTGGAGTGGGTAACCTTCTCTTCCTATGCACAAAGGGTGACCGTGAGTGACCTGCCTACCCTTTCCTTGACCTGTTCCTGGCCACACCCCTATAAGATCTGGAGTGTGTCATGGGAGCCATATGCTCCCTACCGATGACAAGACCATCATCGTTAATATGTTCGAAAGCAAACATTCGTAGATGCTCAAATGTAGATAGTCGTTCTGTTGAAGGGGAATGCTGATGTCTTGGCTATCTATGCTTGGCTATCTATGCTTGGCTACATCTGGAGCAATATCAACATGGCTTGGTATGCGTGCAACATACCTCCTTGGATGAGCATGAACATACATGAGTGGGTGTAACATCCCTTATCTGGAGGCGAAAAGCTAAGCGCTATGGATGCTGTAGTCATCCACAATATTAACTTCTGGTGGCGAAATACGGCAATGTTAATGGTATCCATAATATCAGAAGCACTTGAATATGAGCAATCATAGATTTTCAAAAAAACAACAATTTTCAATGATTACATTTCAACAAATCATATCCAAGTTACAAAAATCTCAAACGTATTCCCAGGCATTGATCAAATATAATTTACAATAATACGCCAAGAGTGACATACGAAGATGCCCCCGTGGATGATCAAAGCAACATAGACATAATTGTCCTAATACACAGAGGAAACAATTTTAAAACAGAATCCTTAAGTTAGCTATCTGTTAGCCACCTGCTCATCTTCGGATGCTTTATTCGCCAAAATCTACTAAAACCTGAAAACCTAAACCCTCATCCTACTCAAATCAAATTTTGAGCACCAGAGAGTTTAAGGGGAAATAAAAACTTCGAGTCAGACTTAAAGCCTGGTATGAATAATTTTTGTTATATCCCAGTTTACTGATAACTAGTGAGACCACGCCGCTTAGCAGAGCGGGTTTCCTCTCACTAATATTTCTTTTCAAAACATATATTTTGCAAATCCTTTGCTACAACAAAACTGGTTAATCAACTGATTATAATAATATTATAGCAATATCCATTATGCTATACAGGAAATAAAATAGACTATCTGTCTAAAATTTGAACCGTCTATTCTAAATTTGAAGTTATCTGCTCTTTTCTGGACAATCTATCCTAAAACTAGTTATACCAAAATAGCAATTTCTTCTGTGCTGGGTAATGAGCTATCTGCCCAAAACAGGTAAAAAGGGGGTGGACTAACTATCCTTAAAAATTTAGCAAGGTCCATTATGCTAATAAATGAACTATCTGTTTATATCAGAGCGGACTGCTCTTTCTGGACTAACTATCCTGGACTAACTGTCCCATGGGCTGATTGCTCTCAAAATGGACCAACTGTCCGAATTTAAAATGCGCTAAGTGCCCGAATTTAAAATGAGCCGACTGCCCGTATTTTTCTTTTCGGTCAACTACCCTTCAAAATATTTGAGCTAACTGCTCTACACAATATCTAAGCTAACTGCTCTTCAAAATTTTCCTTGAAAACCTTTTTAAAATGATTTAGTCCGTCAAATCATATATATACAAGGAAAATATCTTTAGCTTTACTCTAAGCTATTTTTGCCATGTTATATATAATTTGCTCCAAATAATGTAAATGATGTTCAAAAAAGATTATCTATCCTAAGTTAAAGTCCTTTATAACTTAAACACTTAAGCTATCTGCTTAATTCATTTATTCGAAACCTTTGTTTAAAACCGTTAAACAACCTTTCCAAAACATAGAAGGTAACTCCTTCAAAACCATTTATAAAGCCCTTTGGAAGTATTGAAGGTAACTCCTTCTTATTCTTTAATAAACCTTTTGAAATCATTGAAGGTGTCTCCTTCAAAACCATTTATAAGCCTTTCTTTTACAAGCTTTTAAAACATCTGACATCCGCCTTTTAAAACCTTTAAACCTTAGCCTTTCGAGAATAGTAAAACCATACCTTTCGATCTTGCCGAAAGATTCAACCTTTCGACATTGACAGAGGGTTTCCTTTTGGCCTAGCCGAAAGGTTTCACCTTTCGACTTTGTCGAAAGCCTAGGGTACCTTCCCTTTCAAATCATTTTTAAACCTTTCGAAAGTATGAAATTCAAAACCTTTCGAAGACTTTGGGTTCAATTTAAAACATGTGGAAAACCTTTCGAAACCAATCAAAGTTAACTACTTTGAAACCTTTAAAAACATTTCGACTTAAAATATTTGGATTATGCAATAGGATAAAAAAAATTAGTATCGAAACCAATTGCTTTGAAACCTAAAACCTTTCGAAATCAAACTTTTCGAAATCAAACCTTTCGAAAACAAACCTTTCAAAAACAGTGAAGCGTTAGTATTGAAACCAACCCTTCAAAATCATTGGAGAGAGGCGGCGGGTTTTAGAAAAACAAAATATAACCTTTGATTCCATTTGTGCCGAAAGGTTAGAAAGCAGCAAATATGCTTCCGACCTGGCCAAAAGCTATACCTTTCGACTTTGCCAAAAGGTTTCAATTAAAATAAGAGAGCAAACCAATTGAAACCTTTTCCTTTTAAACCTTTTGACAATTTTGAAAGCTCTTTGTCGAAAGCTAGCTGGTGTATTTTTCTTTAAAACCAAAACAAAACTTCATCTCTTCCGAAAGCGATAACCTTTCGTCCCCAACCTCTTGACTTCCTCCAATTCACTACGTACCAGTTTCCTGATACAATATGCATTGGTATTTAATCTAAACGGAAGGTTTGATACCTTTCAACCTTGTCGGAAGGTCTGGAATGAAGATGGAAGCTCTTGCCGAAAGAGTTGAAACAGTGAAAATACTGTTTAAAATAGTTCTTCTGTACTCCACCTGCCTTGTTTGTCTAAATCTGATTGGTTGCAAGAATTTTATATTCGAAAATTGCTGCCGATCTTCCATATTTGGAAATTTGAATAATTTTAAAAAAGCCTCTTTCTCCTTTATAATTATATAAAACATTTAAGTCCCATACCTTAAATAATTTTATATAATCATCAAAATACCTTGAAAAATTTTGGAAAAATTCCAAAAAGTAAATTAATATGTTCTCTTCAACATATAAAAATTTCGGATCCAAAAAATAATTATTTTACCCGTAAATAATTTTTATAATCCAAATTAACCTTTTTTCTTTAGAAAATAATAACAAATCCACAAAAATTCTGAAAATCCGAAAATTGAAATCCATCTCTAAAATAACGTTTTAGATCATCAAAAAAATTCGCTAGTCTAACGGATTTCATTTAATAAGGTTTTCATCTTAAAACATGTCATAAATTCTATATGAACATACATAAATCATCAACATGTATATATAATCTTTTATCATTCGAAAACATGGCAAATATTTGCAAAATCATTCGGGATTAACCTTAAAACCGAAACCATAAAAATTTAGAGATGTAAACATTATTCACCTTTGCTTTAATTATTAAGGAGCTTGAGATTTGAATGAGTTTGTTTTGAATTTGCTTTCCTTAAGCTTCTCTTTTGTTTCCTCTTCTTCTTCCTTCGTTAATGGTAGCCGACCAAGCTTTTTAATTTTGAAAATGGGAATGAACGTGTGTTTGGAATACACGGCCTAACGAAGATAATATAGGAATGGTCTCTTTCCCATAATACCCCTCCTCTAATTCATTTTAACCCTTTATTAGGTTTATTAGTTTAAAAAGGCATGGCTACCTTAATTAAATCAAATCTCAATCCCCTTATCAACGCATTATTTTATTTAGTTTATCTAACTAAATCTCCTAAATAATGTTATTAAAAAACTGTGGTGTTATAGTGGGGTTTTAGGCATTAATCTATCCTAGGCCTCAGCGATGTTCATGAGGTCTTAGGCATTGAGAAGGGTGGGTTGGTGAATAGGCGGGTCAACACGGTCGAATGTAGGATGAGCCGGTGGGACATAGTTTACAATAGCTTGGGAAGTTAACCTCATCCTCATACTTTGCACTCAATGGGCCATAAGGAACATGTTTGTTAACTGTTGCAACATGGTGCCTCATATATCATTGTTGAGCCCAGGAATGGGCAAGCAGCATTGGCGATGGTAGTGCCATTGGTTTCATGCTCATTGGAGTTGTTACTGTTATTCTCAAGAACTAGGTCCATAATAATAATTTAGATAAGGATTTTGTGAAAAATAAAAGTGATGAAAGCATATAGCTTTAAGGAAAGGAGCCTCCTTCTAGCATCAAAATGTTTGTTAAAGATTTAGCTAACGTTGAAATTAGTCTAATACGTTGTGAAAGAAAAGTTAGCTGCTAATCACTATGCCAAAAAACAAAAAACAAGGATGAAAGCAAGAAAAGCAAAGTAAATAGCAACAAATATAGAGTGATTTGGCAAGCTTGCCTACATCCACTATGAAGACTTATTATATAGCTTTCCTACAGATACAAGGAATTATAAGAGAATAATAAGAAATAAAGCACTTAAGACTGAGAAATAGCTAATCTTAGGGCTTAAGGCTTTAATTTGCTATGTAAAGAGCTCTGGAAAGGAGATAATAACTAGAATTATAATAACTTCTAACCCCTTAGTAGTGGCAATGCATGGGGTATTTATGGTGGTTGAAATGGACGATGAATGGTTGTGGAGTAAAACAGGCGGAAAGCATGCCTAGCCTTTGATCTAGTCGGTGAGAACCATGCTGATTGTCTCCTATATTAGGCACAAACTTTGCATTTAATGAATATTAAATGCTGACGGCTTGCTACAATAGTAGGTATGCTTCTAGCTCCTTTGCTACAGTACCTTGTACAGTTAGTTGCATGGCTTATTATTTACTTTTTCACGACTATGTGGCAAGATAGATGAGTGAATTCAACCGGGCTACAAGTGATAGTGGAAGTTGAATATAGCTAAGGACCAAGGTGTAAAGAACATGCGGGGTCAGTTTTGATATGATAGGATGAGCTCTGATGATGTCGGGCCAAAGAAGGGTCATGTTGAGCCAATCTTGACAGATGAGTCGGCCATTGAAGCCATCTTGATCGTGCCAGCCGGCAATTAAGCTGATCTCAATATGCTAGCCTAGAGCCAGGTTGGATGTAGACAGCCATGAGCAGGCTCATTGCTTAATGCCTAAGATTGCTTAGTTAAATGCTGTTAGGTGCTAAGTTACAAAAGAGGCATCCGAACGGTTGTGAGATGATGAGATGGGCTATTTAGGGCTGGTCGAAGAGGGCTGTGATGGAGTCGGCCAAAAGAGAGGTCACGCTTAAGTTGATCCTGTATAATGGGCTGGCTGGTAATTAACATGGAATAATGCTAAGTATGGGCTGACATGAGAGGGCCGGTAGCATATGAAACAGGCCGGTTTTGATCGAGCTAGGCGGTGCAAATTTATCTTGTCCTTGTCAGATGGGTTGGTTGTTGAAGCCGCTTAGGGAGAGTCGGTCGGCTATCAATTTGAAGTGCTATTGTGTAACGACCCTGAATTTTTGACATTTGAAATGTGAATATTTAATTGAGTTTAAATATTCGAATGATTGTTTAATTCGAAATTCAAATATCCGAATGGATTTAGCGATTAAATTATTGAATTTAATTATTGAAACTGGGTAAAAAAATTTGAATCTTCAATTTTAAGCTGATTAAAAATAATCTGAAGGCTTTGAAAATTTATCTTGATAATTCTGAAGGTAATCGAACTTTCAGAATTGAATTTGACACTGTTTTGTTCAGTTTTGAATTTATATCGTTTAAATTGAATTTAAAAATAGCGTTCCGGGGCATAGTCTCGGAATTCAGCGAAACCAGTTCCATTGGATCCGTAATATTGTATTAATATCGGATTTCAATTTTCGTAATGTTTGGAGTTGTTGTGGGAGCGTACGTTAAGTAAACGCGTTGAAACCTATATCGAATTCAATTTAAATTTAAAATTGTATTTGGTCTACATCAGTACTTTGCCTTCCCATCAAAAACACTGTAGCCAGGTAATGCAAGCACGTTGATATCAAAGACTTTCTCTGCAAAGTCACGTACTCATGTCTCCTCTTTTTCTAACATCTCGTTCTTATCCATTCTTTTAGAGTAAACGAAAACTATCTTTCGTTCAAAAAATAAAATAAAATAAAATCAGCCTTCATTTTTTTATCTTCTCAAAGCCCCTCAAGTATATTCTTCCCCTTTCAATTCGAGTCGCACCGATCGAATCACGCTTATCGTTGACTACGCGTGAAGGAAGAATGTGGCAGTAGGATGGTGGAGTCGTTCGAGCATCGCGATTCCCTTTCCTCGATCGATCGAATCGACCAAGGCTAGTGTTCGCCGTACATCAGTGGAATGAAGGAGTGGTGCGACTCTGCCTGTTCGTCGATGGCATCGAGGTGGTGGTCGCGATTTCTGGAACGAGGGAAATCAATCGAGGCTTTTGAGGGGTAGCGGCGCTCACGAGTGAGGTCGGAAAGGCGATCGAGGGAGGCTCGGCAGCAAATTAAGTGTCGAGGCACACGCGAAGCGGAGAAGAGGAGGCTCGCGTTCGATGGTTCGAAATCGTGAGGATGTGAAGTCGCGCATCTGTGAGCCTGGAGGAGACATTCGCGAGCAAGGCAGAGGTGAGTTTGCTTGGTAATTTAAATTCACTGAAGTTATTTTCTCAATTCCAAATTTAGTAAAAGGAAAAAAAAATTAATTATAGTGAAGATTTTAAATGTAGATTATATATATTATAAAGATAGTTTTATTTAATGAAACTTATTTAAATTTTTACAACAGGTTATTTTACTCAATTTAGTTCTGAAAGTAAATTTTTAGTTAAATATTTTATTAAAGAAAAATTAGTTTGAAACGAAAGCATTAGTTAATTAAGTTATTAAATGGTAAGTGATTTTTCACTTAGTCTAAATATTTTATTTAAAAGGAAATTTATTTATAACAAATTTAATAGTTAAAACCAATGTATTAGGAATTAATTGATCGATTAATTCAAATATTAATAAATCATATAAATTGTTTATTCAAGGTCAAAAAAATCAAGAAACCAAGGCAATATTGGAATGGATTGCAAAATAAAGAAAAGGTGAGATCTTCTCACTCGAATGTAAAGTTGATTTTTGATTGATTGATTGATGTTTGGATGTGATATTAGATATAGTAGGATATATCTATATATAGCAATATATATATATTGGCATATGTATATATTGCACTAGTTGATTTCCCGCACTATATAGCGGATGAGACCCTATTGCGCCGCATAATAGCGGATTGATATTTTTATAAATCCCATATACCGCGATATTCCACCTCGAAGTGGAATTGGTATTGTGCTAACATCTGTGGATGCAGGGAAACAGGTTGGAGGGATCCAACTGGATTCCTCAAATTATATGAAATTGTTTCATATGTTATGTGTTGATTATTTATAATCTGTGTATGATTATATCTGTAATTGTATTGTTGAAGGCTAAATTTAGCCGAATGTATTTTTGGTATCGTTGGATACCGGAAATAAATGAAATTGGATTTTTGAAATTAAAATTGGAAATTTTAAGTAAATTCCTTTTGAAAGAATTGAATAAATTTAAAAGAAGTAATTTTAAAAGCATAAAGTTGATTTTTGAAATGTTATCGAATTATTTCAAAACTATGGGAAAAGATATTAGTAAACGAGTTTTGAATAATATTGTTTCAAAAGTTGAATAATTCATTAAAAAAATGGGATTTTGAAAAATTTGGAAGGAACAAAGGAATTTATTTAAAAGTGATAAACTTTTAGAAATCAATTTGAAATTGATTTGGTATTGGAAAATGAACCTTTGAGAAATCGATTTGGAAATTTATTTGGTGTTGAAAATAAATTTAGAAATCAAGTTTGTAATTAATTTGATAATGGAAAATAAATCATTGGAAAATTTATTTGAAATTGATTTAGTGTTTGAAAAATAAATTTGGAAATCGATTTGCAAATGGTTTGTTATTTGGAGATAAACTTAGAAATAAATTGAAATGTTTTGTTCTATTGAAATAAAACTTAGACTCAATTGGTAATTGATTTGATATTGAGATAAAATTAGAAATCAATCTGGAATTTGATTTTGGGGTTAAAAGTGAATATTTGGGAATACAAATTCAAAATGGAGTTTATGAAATGAAAGGGAAGTTTGTTTTAAAAATAAACATTGATTTATTTTAAAGTGTGGAAAAAAAATTATGATTTGAAATTTGGTTTTCAAAGTGATGAAGTGTGGGAATAAATTTACTGATTGGGATGTAAATTTGAAATAAATCGATAGGGATTTATTTAAGTGGTTTAGATGAATGTGATTTGGAATTTGTTTTCAAATGGTTGAAGTATAAACCATATATCGGGAAGATATTTGAAATTTAATAATTTGGGAAAATTATTTAAATCTGATGATGGTTGTGAATATTGTTGATAGTTAAATCACCGACTATCAATATTGCCTTTGAAATGGCATTTGAATTTGTTTTTAAAATAAACGCTTATTATTCGGTTTAGCCGGGAAAGGACCTTTGGGTCAGATAACCCATTCCGAATAATAATACGACGATATGAATCGTATTGAAGACCGGTGATGAAGACTGGATATTTGTGAAAACGATAGGATGACCTATCGATTGTCTCTGCACCGTTAGCTACGGTATTGAGATTTCCTTTGTGATGGGAAGTTTTATCGGGATTGTGAATATCCGGATGTGCAAGGACTTCTTTTGGAAGTGCCTTTGGTTCTGTTCGAACCCGAAACAGACTTGTATGGTTACGTGTCTGACATTACAATTTGAGATATAAAGCTGATTTCTTTCAAATACATTTCTGTTGGTGGTGGAGAATTTATTCTCTTAGCTTAACACCCTTCTCTGAGACATACGAGCTCAGAGGTTATGTAGTTGAAATTTATCAGCGATATATTCCTAATTTTGTAATGTGGCATGTTGAGTGTTGTTGTACTGATGATCATTTATTGATCATTTGTGATCAAAGCTTAGCTTTGTGAAAAAGCGTAGCTTTGTGGACGAGACTTCGTCAGAGTCTCAACAACCCGGAAATGGTCGAAACAGGAATGTTGCGGCAAGTGTAACGACCCGTAAATTTTAACTGTTTTAAATACGTATTAATTGAATTTTTGTGAAATTTTAAATAATAATATTTTGAAATATAAATTTGATATTTGGAATACGTCTAATTAAACATAGCAATTGGTAAATTTTCATCTGATAATATGGAAGTGTAACGATACGGATTTTCGCGTTCGAAAATCGACATTCATACTTTACATCGTACTCGAATGCCGTAGATTCGACCGTTCAAATCCGAGTCGCCGGAGCTTATAACACAGTTAAGTAAATAACACAGCGGAATAAAAGATAATACATTGATATACAATATCTGATACAACAGAGTGATACAATGAATATCAATATACATCAGAGATATGATACAACAAATAGCAGCGGAATAGAAAACGATAACATCAGCAGCGGATAATCTTCATCTTCAAAACGCCAATCCAAAAATAGCTCGAACTCCCAATAACGAGGCACAAAGATAAGCAAGTGCAGTCTGATCCAAAGACCGAACTAACTCCAGATAATCTACTAAATCTGAATATCTGAAAGACCCAACCCTAGACTGCTCGTGTAGAAAAATTTTGAGCATCCAGAGTTTAGGAAAGAAACAATAAACTCCGGATCAGTCATGGGACTGGTGTGAGCAACAAAAACAGTTTATCTTTAAACAACACAAAAGAATTTAAACATTGAAAACCGCAATGCTTTTGGAAAATGAAACTACCATAAGACCTCCCACCACACACACAATGCAAACGCAGACTTGGAGGAGATTTCTTCTTATGTTAGTCAAAGATGCTTACTACGCAAAATCAAATCATTTTTGATATTATTATTAGTGCATAGTGTAGAAAACATTTCGAAAGTATAATATTAATCTTAGCCAGCATAGGTACCATTATATTATGCCTGCTATAGCTGCCTCCTGAGGAGACAGGTTATACAATTGAAATCGTAAAGGCTCGTATTGTTTCTTTGGATTTCCAACAAATGATCAGGCTAAGGAACTTCCTTTTCCACGATGGGTACGTCCCTGGAATAGACGACCCGAGAACCTAACGTTACGGTTAGATCTCTGCCAACACAAGGCCGGGTTACCTCTGCAAAAATAGGTAACTACTGACACGCGTATGCCATCCCCCGATCGTCACCGATCTTGCCGAGGATCCCCGATTTCCAACAAACCACAAAGTAATAAATTTGCAGCAACCACAGAGGTTAAGTATCTGGGCTCCATACCATGATACCACCTTTATCCAGAAGGAATGACATACACTAAGGGGCGCTACTCCCTAGAACCTTGCTGCATCCTTCCTGTTTTGACCATTTCCGGGGTGTGAGGTTCGACGAAGTCTCGTCCACAAAGCTACGCTTTCTACAAAGCCATGCTTCGGGTCAAACAAATGATCAACCTATGATCACAAAGATATAAGATCAAACAAATGATCATATCGCAAATGATCAAACACTGATCATCACACAGCAACACTCAGCATGTCACATTACCAAATTGGGATATATCACTGATAAATTTCAACTACATAACCTCTGAGCTCATATGTCTCAGAGAAGGGTGTTAAGCTAAGAGAATAAATTCTCCGCCACCAAACAGAAATGTATTTGAAAGAAATCGGCTTTATATCTCAAAGTGTAATGTCAGACATGTAACCATACAAGTCTGTTCCGGGTTCGAACAGAACCGAAGGCACTTCTCACGAAGCCCTTGCAATTCCGGATAACTTTCAATCACGTCCGGACTTCCCGTCACAAAAGAGTGATATAAATCTCTATACCGGCGCGACTCAGTGTAGAGACATTCGACGGGTTGTCCTTTCATTTTCGAAAAATATCCGGTCTTCAACACCGGTCTTCAAATGCTATCCATATATGACGTATCACTATTCGGAATGGGTTATATGACACAATTGTCTTTTCCCGGCTAACCCGAATAGTGAGCGTAATATTCAAAACAAATGGATAATGGGATTTCAATTAAGTCACAAGTTTAACCCAAACTTTCTTTTCAAATGGTTTTATAAATTACCATTTTAATCTTTTTAAACAAAAAGATTCAATTCACAAAGTTCACTTAATTTCACAAAGATTCATTCACAGATTTTCCAAATCGATTTCCATTTCAATTGGATTAATTCCTTAAATCTTGGAAACAAAGATTTAATTGATAGTTTTCAAAAACACGTTTCAAAAATTTATTCGTAATTTGGAAAGTCATCTTCAATTCAAACTTAAGAATCCTTTTTATTCAAATTGGAAATCCCTTTCTTATATAAGAGCTTTTATTAGTTGAAAACAATTAGTTTTCCAAATCATTGAATTCAATTCTAAATATTGAATTCAAATCTAAATCAAATTATTTAAATTTCAAATTTTATTAAGTTATTTAAAAATAACTTTTACATTCAAAACTCATTCTCAAAGCTCTTAATTTCAAATTTCCAAAACCAATTAGATTCAAAAATTCGATCTTTAAAATTATCGAAAATCTGCGACTTAACTGATTTCCACGTGAAATCCATATTTGTGTGTGTAAAGGTGTAGTCCAGGGGTTTTACACAGTAGTGCAACATCATACAATCATCACAGATCAAAATACAGGATATAGTTGATAAGCGATATAAACTATAACGCTTATCGTCCATTTACAGATCATAGATCCCAGATATATAAGCTACAGGTAATAATTTACATTTATCCACATAAATAACTACAGTACAGGTCACACACAATATCAGGATATATCATAAAACATCACAAATCAGAATATCAAACAGTTCAACCATTCAGTTAAATCCAAAAATTCACAAGTGAATTTATTAATCAACTGATTAATTTAAATCAGATGTATCAATTTTTTAATCCGGGTTAATTATCAAAATTTAATTACAAATTATTTGAAATAAATCTTCTTTCAAATTTATTAGTTAACCCTGTAATTATTAACTAATCATTTCTTAATTAATGAACCGATTAATTTTTAATTATTAAATACATCTTAATTAATCACCATTATTAAATTTATCACATTAATTATTCAAATAATCTTAGTTAATGATTTCATTAACTATTAAATTTCTTTAATTACTTTTCTAAAGAAATTTCTTATATTAATTATTGTTAATTAAAGTAAACTCATCTATATTTATGATTAATGATTATTACCATATATTGAAACATTGTTTCAAATTCCTTTTCATTTCAAATTTTGATTTAAAAATCTAAAATAAATCCTTATTTACTTTTAATAATTAAATAAATTCAAAGATAGATCATTTATCTTAATTTATCACTTTATTATCATTAAATTCTTTAATTAATAAAATTCATAATTAATTATCATTAACACATAATTTATTCAAAAGATTAAGGTTAATTTAAACAACATTTCGTTTTTTATTTACTTACATTATTTATTTAATTTAAATCAAATTATTTAATTAATAAATAATGTCACAAAAATAGATTAATTAAACTTAATCACTTTTAAAATAATTTATTTTTTTGAACTTCAAAACTAATCCCATGTTTAAAACAAAATACTTTCTCAAAAGAAAATTTTTTAACCTGTTAAAATTTGAATTAGTTTAAACTTTGAAAACTGGTTTATCACAAACCCGAGTCCTCCCTGAATGCTCCCCGAGACAAAAGCCAGTTTACTTCGAGTTTCTTATCTTCTTCCCCTACTTCCATTTTCCTCAAAAACTTAGATTTATTCTTCAGTTAAAAACTGAAGCCTGCCATCTCCAAACACTCGAGCACGAACTCGTGTCGAAACCCCAATACCCCGAGCTTCTCTTCGAGGAAACTCCCCAGATTCTCGAGCAAAACCACGAGCAGCTCGTCTTCCCCAATGCTTCACCTAAATACGTACACAATCACGTACACGTACACGTGCACGAACTTCGCGACTAACTCCGGTCAACGCTGTAGCCCTACCCAAGTCATCAACAACCATCCCAATCGTTTCGAGCCATCCACGATACAAAATCATCACTGAGTAAAAATCGAGGTATTCAAACCAAAACAAAACCCACCATGGCCAGAAAGTTCACCATACCGACGCCACAGGCCTCGAGAAACGTCGCCATCCATAACGCGCCTTCGCTTCGACCACCGGCTCTTCCAACAAGCCACGCGATCGATTCCGTTCACGCCTCGTTGCCGCAAAACCCATTGAAGCGTCGACTTTAGTAACAGCATATTAAACCCTACTGCGAACGATCCTGATCATCTCGGTCATAGGAAAAATTTGAGACTATTTTTCCCTTCATCATCGATACTACAGCTCTCTTCGAGCAAAATTACAACATCAAATCTTCCTTTGATCGCTGGGATTTAGGGAAAAGGCATTTTCGGTTCATCACAGCAATGCCAACTCGATTTTTTCACAAAAAAAATATGATTCAAGTTTTAAAAATCCTAATTTCAGGCAACAATTCAAGTTGTAAACTTGAATTAATATTTTTAAAATGTTTGAGGATTTGCTTATAATGATTATTGCTTGTTCTTCAAGTTTTACAGAGCCCGGCTACCTGATGAACTCGAATTTCAAATTTAAAAATTTGTTTTGTGATCTAACAGACATGTTTTGTTCAAATACTATGTACAAATAATCAATAGATGAAACAGGTTGATCTTGTTTTGAACCTGAGCTTCAAGTTTTTATCACAGAGATGGTTTCCAGACCATAAACAGACAGGTATCAACACATATAAAGAATTCCATAAATATGTTCATACAAACACTTTTTTTCTAGACATAAGAACATAACAAATATACTTAATAGGTTTCAGATTTAAGTTACTCACAAACATCAGATCACTAAACCATGTTAAGAGTTTTTAAAGGAGACAATTTGCACACCTATTTATCTGGAAAACAGAGAACACAAACATGCATAGTTGTATATAGTGTAATTAAAACTAAAGTTTAGTTGAAATCATCCATGCAAACCAATATTCACAACAATACTTGACAGATTTATCACAGGCATCAAGAAAAACAGTTTTAGGCTTTTAAAAATAAAAGTTTACTCACTTGAACTGAAGGCTTGAAACTGGAAAGTAATTTGATCACTGGAAGATGATTTCGATATCTTGAACTAAATGTTTGCTGAGATGATCTTAGGCTTCAAGTTGTATTTTATTTTGAAATTGCCTTAAGATTTCAGATTTGCTTTTGTTGAATGATGTCTTCATATATATATATATATATATATATATATTTCTTTTCTTTTAATCTCAGATTTTAGTTGAGGTACTTTGAATTCCTTTTTCTGGTTTGTTTGGTTTTGCCTTTGAACAAATTGGAATCAATACCCATAGATAAAGAAGACGTGCAGGTTTGAAAGCATTTAATGCTCATGTTCTTCCCATACTTGTAGTTGTATGTTTACAGCCTATGCTGTTTAAATTTGTACTTGTTTATTTTTGTTGAGATGTAAGCATTCAATGCTTAAGTCCTTTATGCTTTTCAAGTCTACACTTATTATTTTTTTTTTCTTGGTAGTTCTTTTGCCATACTTACTTCGGGTGGAGATATTTTGTTTTGTTTTTATACATTATTTGCATACATAAAGTTGTTTTATTATTTCTTTAGATACATAGATATCTTCTTTACTTTGATTTACTTTCTAAACTTCCCATACCAGATTCTATTTACCTAATTTGTTTTTAATGTTTATTTCTTGTCTGCATAACATTTGTCTTGCTTATGTACTTTATAAATTTCCATTGTCTTACCTCATTAGCTTATACTTTGTTATTTTATTTCTTTATTTTACATTTCTTTTACAGGCATACTCTATTTTGTTTTGTCTTTACTTTTGTTCCGTTACTTTGTATTGTAAATAAATTTCTATTTTAATTATGTTGTTTGAATTTAACTAATTTATTTAATGTGCTTTATTTTTTTGTTTGTACCTATCATTCATTTATTTATTAAACCATTTACTTGCGATTTAAATTCAAATCAAAATATATATCTATATATTTATTATTTTCAAATTCACTAATAAATGCCCAAATACATATATACACATATATGTACATTATTTACAATATTATTAAATTTAAATGATTTAACAAATTTTAATGACGATTCGGGGAAACTCGCTCCAATTATCTAATTAATTTTACAAATTTTTATCCAAAAATTTATTTAATTACTCTATTTAATTCAAAAATTCATTTAATTATTAATTTAAATAAATTAAAATCTGGGGTCGTTACAGGAAGTTTATTTTCTTGTGTAATTCTATTTCAATTTAAATCAGTTAAAATTGATGATAATAAAATGTTTTTCAAACCTGAATATTTTTCTATAGAAAATTTGTAAATTATCTTTTGAGTGAGACGTCATAATTCGTTTCTCCAAATTTGGATTTCTATTCCTCTGTTTATCTTATTTCTGACAAATTTGCAGCATTTTCGGTACCGATTATCGACTTTCGATCGGATGATCGTACCACTTATATCTGTATACCGTTCTGTTCGTCTCATCGTGGTGATCTTCGCAGTATATTTATTAATGTATTTCGGAGTCCGGTACACGGCAGAATCAACCAAAACGGTAACCGTATCGGTCCCCGTTTCGTACCTTTTGGGTTCCCTTTGTCCTTTCGATTTCCACCGTATTATACTAATAGCCTCTAACCTTTTCAATTCCCAGAATTTAACTTACCTGACCCTTGCCATTTCCACCTTTTCAATTTATTTTGTTTTTCTCATTTATATTTCCGGTTCACTTCTTTCTGTTCGTTCCCTCTCAGCCTTTGCTCTTTCTTTTCATCTCTGTTGTTTGAGTGCCTCTCTCTCACGCATGTCACCTTCAATCAAGGCATCTACTTCCAAACTCCACTTTTGGCCTTGCTCTCCTCCGTCTTCCACCTCCACCTTATTGACAACCGAGAACAACGGACCCGCCATGACAAACAGCCTCAGCCCACCACTTCGGCCTCTTCCGTTCACCCAGCTCATTCTCCCCTCGCCCTCGCACTTGAACCAAGCTTCCACACACCAGCAATTCACGCAACTCCCCTATCTCCTCCCTGGCAGCCACTTCGGCCTCACGCCCATAGCCGAGACGCTTATCATCACCACTGCCCCGTTCCTCTCCCCTCACGTACGCCACCCGACCCAACTACCGGCCTCCACCTCCTCCACGTGAGCACACCAAGAGCCGACCCACCAAAGCAGCAGCCACCTCGTTCACCAACCTCCCTGAACTCGAGTTCCTCCCCTTCCTCCTATCGCCGAGTGGCCCGAGGCAGCCACCCCACCACCCAGGTTTTCATATATTCATCTGATATGGGTTTGCATATGTCAGTATATAATTTTTTTTGTTTTACGTGCATATATACGTGTGTCTAGTAAGTTATATAATATAATATATATAGTCTGTTTTTATAAGTATATATAAACCAGTTTATTTATGTTTAAGTCATATAGGATGTGGCCTATATATATATTGTGTATAAATAATCTGTTGTAATATGTTATTGTACATATACTTTAATAAAATATATTTCTAAATTTTATAATATGTAGTAGCTTATATAGGTTATCTTCATATGTTGGTTCATGTAAATCCTATACTCTGTTAGTTTATACAAGTTTATGACAGTGTTATCTGGTACAGTATATATTTTATATAGATCTGTTATATTGAAATGAGATGAGTTGGTATGTATAGATTTTAGTTTTAATCTGTTAAGTTTTATGTATGAGTTTAAATATATATATTATACTTTAATAGTAAATAAATGTAAGATCTGTAAAGTCCATGTTTATATATACAATCGGTCTGACATCATATATATATATTTATTTTATATAGGCTATATGTATAACCTGTTGTTCATATAGTACATAAGTTATAAATTGGTATTATACTGGTTTAATAAAGTGGTATATATAACTATTTGTTTACTTGTCTAGTTTTGTAAGTTTGGGTTGGTTCTAAATTTATATATATTATATTGAGTATATAAATAAATGTATATTTATCTGTTATATAAAGTTTTTATATTTTATATATATAGTTTATATAGTTTAATTTCATATTAGTTGCTAAGTATAATAGGTTCTGTTTTGCTTTATACATATGTAAGTTATATTATATATGATTTCAAATATGTTATGTATTATACTATGTATAATATATTTATTGATAAACAGTAAAGAACAGTTTTGTTCCTTTGGTTCGTATATTATAAAATACATACATTTTAGTACATGAGTTGGTTTCAAGTATATAGGAAGGTTTTATTTTATACACGTGTCTAAATGTAAACAATGATTTTTATTTTATAAATATATATATATACATATATAATTTTTATATTCGTCTTAAATTAATATTGATTTCATGGGAAAAATATAATATATATTTGGCCCCTATCTTGATGTTTTGATTTGTTCTCATCAATTCTATTTATCAGCTTGTCCGTCGAAATCGTGTCTATCGTGCTTTGCTTCGCAATTCGTGCTTGGATTCGTAATTCGGTATCAGTGTGTGTATTCGTGTCATCTCATGTTTTCTCTAGCCTCGAAAGGTGAGTAATCACTCATGATTAATGTTCTTATATTTGTTAAATTTGATTTCAATAGAAACGACAATTGAAATATGCTACTGTTAGTTATTTATATTGCTATATCTATGCCATCATCTGTATCTGTTCACCTGTGACACCTGACATCATTATCTGTTATTTATATTGATATATATATATATATATGCCATCATCTGTATCTGTTCACCTTTGACATCTGACACTCTTATCTGTTATTTATACTGATGATATATGTCTGTTACCGTTGTTATATTATTATCATATCTGTTATCACTCTGCAAGTTCCCTGTTAGTATAGAATCACTATGGGTTGAAATGATACATACCCGAACGGACTTTAGAATAGGAGAAAATCGTTATGGGTTGAAATGATAAACCCAAGCGATTTTCAAATTAAATTGAATTTGGGATTTCGGGTTGAAAAGATATATACCCTAATATATTTTAAATTGCGGATTGAAATGATAAATATCTGTATCACATGACCATAGGATAGAAAATTATATACAGAGACCGTTGGTCTATATATAAATGCTTTTGAAAAACATTTCTACGGTTTGAAAGAAATATATGGTTTTAATAAATAACGATTTTAAAGATTTATTAAAGTTGATTTGAATCAATATGAAATATGTTTAAGTATTTATGTAAAATTTATATTTTTAAATATAGAATTTATAATGTTTCAGGTTGAAAGATAAATTTGAATTGATTTGGAATTCTTAATTATTTAAGAATTATACTTAAATAAGTTGATTTGAAACCTATTAAATTTGAAATTTTAAGATATGTTTTATAACTTGAATTAATTAAGAAGTGGCTTAAATGAATATTTCAACTTATATAAATTTAAATGGGATATTTTGTCTATATAAATTTGTAAATTGAAGTTGTATTTTGATATATTGAAATGATTAAAGAAATATTTCCGAAACTAAATGTAATGAAATTAAATTGGGACATAAATTGAATTATCGAATTTAGTTTAGAAATGTCGAATATTTAATCTTTGAAATATATTGAAATTGAAATGGTTTATTTATGGTTCAAATAGGCATTTGAAATCGATAATTTGAAAAGGTTTATTGAGAAACTAAATTGAATTGAAATTGATGATTTGAGATTTAATTAAATTTTAATTTTGGAATTCGAGTTTATGTGAATTGATTTGTGAAATTTGAGGAAGCTATTTTATATAAAGTATTTAAACTATATCTAAAACTATTTATATTTTACTTTATAAATTTTAATATAAATTAATTTAATATAAATCGTTTTCAATATAAATTATTTTATTTTAACTTATAACTATTTTATATAAACTATTTTATTTTATAAACTATTTTTCTATATATACAAATTTTAATATCTAAACTGTTTAAGAGGAAAGTGTTAGGATTTCAAAGTGTTATGAATTTCAAGTTTTGATTTCCAAAGTGTTATGATTTTAAAGGACTTATGATTTCGAAAGCAATATAACTTTGGAAAGTGATATGATTTTGGAAATGGATTTATTTGAAGTAAAATTGTTATCGTATGAATATGGTTTTGAAATGGAAATGATATTTCGGTTTGAAATATAACTATTTTGAAAGTTTACTAAATGACCATCGGTGTAATTAATACGTAGTTATTAAATAGACCGGGATCAGATATGGACATACTCTCTGTCGATACCAAAAACCACTTTAATAACTAATATACGCGGAGTGTTGATCCAGAACGAAGTGGATGGTTTTGATGAACGCGTTGACTGAAGAAAGAGAACGATATTGGATGACCCCTGACATGACTAAAACAGGAGCCATGCCGGGCCATTGAGGATCCCCATCTCTAGCGGACACACTTCTTCGATACCTTATCTATTACTTATGTGATTTGATTTGGGTGCACCCCTTGATTTGGGAGTGTTGTTTCGCGGTGTTGGGGTAGTAGCTGCTATGCCCAACATCAGTCCGAATCAGGCAACTACTAGTATCCTAGTTGGTATCGCCTCATGTACCTTGTCATACTGATTATCCTATTCGCGACCACTACGATTTTGGTTTGTACCTTTAGTATATGGATTGCCCTCTGGTGACTTCCGGTTTTGGGGAAACTACGGTCTTGTATATGCTCTTGGGAATAAAAATGTGTTAAGGGTGGAATGGGCCATGACTTAACGCTATTTTGATATCGTACTTTACTAATTAGACATTATCTACTTAGCGTACACTACTACATAGTAGATAGTTTAACGGATCCTTAGAGGATGGTTATCCCAAACATCCTTGGAGTTACTTGTATTTCAGTTGTTATTTCACTTGAGTTGGATTTATTGATATAAGAATGTTAATCCTGACTCAAGTGTTTTGTTTTTCTTTACGCTCGGGTCAGACTGAGTGTACCAGTATTCGAAACTCACCTTTGGAGTTGGAGCTTCGCTTGGAGATCTAGCTATCTATCCAGCTTTCCGTTATTCAGTTGATTCCAGTGATGTATTCAGATCTTGTATTTGACTATTGTATTGAGATATCTATGTATTCGTGACCTCTGTTGTATCTTGTTTAACTCTGTTATATATATATGGTAGCTTCATGAACTACTATTCTTTTGTTTCCGCTGCATTATTGTTATATTACTCTGTGTCTGTGATCTGTGATTATTTATTTATTGTATATGCTAAGTTTTGCCAAATTTAAATTAACAATCTATTATTTTGAATTATTCAAGTCTGACATGTGTGGATTATTGTCGATTTGAATGGTCCAAAATAGTGGGTCGTTAAAAGTGGTATCAGAGCTCTGGTTTTAGGCAAAACTCAGCATATGTAGTGAATTCAATTACAGAATCACGTTCGTTCGAGCTTGAATTCCTTCTTCTTTGACTCGGTTTCTTTGAATTTTGGAACGTTCCCTTCGGTTCCAAAGTCCATTCGTGTCTTCCCTATTCGTGTCTTTTTAATTCTGGAGTATCCCATAACTCCACTCCGAATGATCTCTATAATAAATCGGAGGTCTCGCCAATATCTGAATAATTTGTAAAAGAGTGAAACTCCTGTACAACCAGCATTGATTCACCGAAGATTTCTATATCCTCGGTTTACGATGCTGTTATCTTTTGTTATACCTGAATTCTATCTTTGGCGATCGAATGTCAATTTGTCGTAAAATTCTACATCGAATTCATTCTTGGAATCACGGTTGACTCGGTTAAGGTTACCCGCGATTTATATAAGTTTGTCCATCTTCTGTTTGAAAACTCAATTATCTTATCTCCCTATCGGGTCTACCGTTTAGTTGAATTCTTTTAGTTAGAGTTTCTCTAATCTGAATCTCTATCTTTGTTTTGAAATCCATTCGAGGATATTTGAGTGAGGGAGTGTATTTGTAATTAATATTAAAATGTTTTATATATTGTGTTGTTTGAGTTGTTGATGTTGATTTGGGTTTTCGATCGATTCGTCTGATCAACGCTATCGATAGGATTTCCAAAACACTTGAATAGAGCAAACTGACACAATATTATTTCAAATTTGGTAAATTGAATAGATTCGTATGATTATATTATATATATATAAGTATAGGATTTTCTGGAATTAAATAGTTAATTAAATTGGTTGTTGAATGATAATATTTGATTATCATTTATTGTTCTAAATGAATTTATAAACATGGTTTATAAATTGATTTGGAATCGAAATGAATTTTAAAAATCAGGAATTTGAGAATTTGATTTCTGGTGATTTCAACTTTGGTTTTAAAGTGTATATTATTAAAGGTATTTTCGAATAGAAACCGTTTTCAAAGAATTTTAAAATGCTAAAATCAGTACTCTTCTCTTTTGTCGCTGGAAAATAATTTTGGTGATGACTGCAGCGTCATCGACATTCATTTTCGAGTTTCGAAGTAGAGAGACCATTCTGTAGCTTTGCTACGGTTTTGTTTTGGAAAAATATTTTGATTTGAATTATATATATATGGGTATATTATTTAAAATTTAATTTGAATTAATATATATAGTATACACATAATTATCTCTAAAAGGTTTTGAAATTAGACGGAAATTTAATTATTAAAATTTTGTTAAAAGGATGTTTTCAATTATAAATAAAGCTAAATTTTGGATAAATATTTAAACTTGAGATAATTGAATTTGAAAATTTTATTTGTATAGTACTAAATTGCATTTCAATATAACTCACCTAAATTATTCAGAAGTTAAAATGTAATTGGATAATATACAATATAAAATGATTTCATAAATAAAATTTGAGTGGTTATAATAAAGGTGATACACTTAAATTTTAATTATCAAATGTTAATAGAGATAAATAGAATAATAAGATAATTGAAAAATAAAATTTGTTTTGAAGGAAATCATAAATTGAAATTAGATTAACCTATGGAAATACCTTGAACTTAAAATAAATTAATGAATATAAATTAATTTAAATTGAAATTTGTATGGTTTAAATTTATTTATATGGTTTAAAATATATGTGATAAGATATATTAAGTGGAATAAAGTTAATAATAATTTGGAATAAAAGAATTAAATTTGTTGAATAAAATATGAGTATAATAAACGATTATACAAATTGATGATTTAGAAATTTTAATTGAGGATGACTAGACAATAAGGTAATGAATTTAGAAATAGATAGATTAATTTAACTTAGGTAAACAAATGGATTAAACCAGACTTTTGAATATTAATTAGTTTAATTTGAAATTTATAGGGTTTTAAAATTTATTGTCTTATGTTGTCTTCAAATTTTTTTCTATTTTCCTTTCTGGTTGTTTCTATTCTCCTACCTTCTTCCTTTAAGGGGACGAAAAGTTTTGAGTGGGGGAGAGTGTAACGACCCGTAAATTTTAACTGTTTTAAATACGTATTAATTGAATTTTTGTGAAATTTTAAATAATAAAATTTTGAAATATAAATTTGATATTTGGAATACGTCTAATTAAACATAGCAATTGGTAAATTTTCATCTGATATTATGGAAGTTTATTTTCTTGTGTAATTCTATTTCAATTTAAATCAGTTAAAATTGATGATAATAAGATGTTTTTCAAACCTGAATATTTTTTTATAGAAAATTTGTAAATTATCTTCTGAGTGAGACGTCATAATTCGTTTCTCCAAATTTGGATTTCTATTCCTCCATTTATCTTATTTCTGACAAATTTGCAGCATTTTCGGTACTGATTATCGACTTTCGATCGGATGATCGTACCACTTATATCTGTATACTGTTCTGTTCGTCTCATCGTGGTGATCTTCGCAGTATATTTATTAATGTATTTCGGAGTCCGGTACACGGCGGAATCAACCAAAACGGTAACCGTATCGGTCCCCGTTTCGTACCTTTTGGGTTCCCTTTGTCCTTTCGATTTCCACCGTATTATACTAATAGCCTCTAACCTTTTCAATTCCCAGAATTTAACTTACCTGACCCTTGCCATTTCCACCTTTTCAATTTATTTTGTTTTTCTCATTTATATTTCCGGTTCACTTCTTTCTGTTCGTTCCCTCTCAGCCTTTGCTCTTTCTTTTCATCTCTGTTGTTTGAGTGCCTCTCTCTCACGCATGTCACCTTCCATCAAGGCATCTACTTCCAAACTCCACTTTCGGCCTTGCTCTCCTCCGTCTTCCACCTCCACCTTATTGACAACCGAGAACACCGGACCCGTCATGACAAACAGCCTCAGCCCACCACTTCGACCTCTTCCGTTCACCCAGCTCATTCTCCCCTCGCCCTCGCACTTGAACCAAGCTTCCACACACCAGCAATTCACGCAATTCCCCTATCTCCTCCCTGGAAGCCACTTCGGCCTTACGCCCATAGCCGAGACGCTTATCATCACCACTGCCCCGTTCCTCTCCCCTCACGTACGCCACCCGACCCAACTACCGGCCTCCACCTCCTCCACGTGAGCACACCAGGAGCCGGCCCACCAAAGCAGCAGCCACCTTGTTCACCAACCTCCCTGAACTCGAGTTCCTCCCCTTCCTCCTATCGCCGAGCGGCCCGAGGCAGCCACCCCACCACCCAGGTTTTCATATATTCATTTGATATGGGTTTGCATATGTCAGTATATAAATTTTTTTGTTTTACGTGCATATATACGTGTGTCTAGTAAGTTATATAATATAATATATATAGTCTGTTTTTATAAGTATATATAAACCAGTTTATTTATGTTTAAATCATATAGGCTGTGGCCTATATATATATATTGTGTATAAATAATCTGTTGTAATATGTTATTGTACATATACTTTAATAAAATATATTTCTAAATTTTATAATATGTAGTAGCTTATATAGGTTATCTTCATATGTTGGTTCATGTAAATCCTATACTCTGTTAGTTTATACAAGTTTATGACAGTGTTATCTGGTACAGTATATATTTTATATAGATCTGTTATATTGAAATGAGATGAGTTGGTATGTATAGATTTTAGTTTTAATCTGTTAAGTTTTATGTATGAGTTTAAATATATATATTATACATTAATAGTAAATAAATGTAATAGAATGAACTTCCCTCTCCCCTTTCTAGCTTGGATACACACCTGCATATCCACTGTTAAAGTATCTTTATCTATTAACGGTGAATGCTTTGGATATTTCAAAACTGAAAAAGGAATTAGACAAGGGGATCCCATCTCCTGCTCTATTTTTGTCATCGTTGTGGAAGTGCTAACTCAATTACTTTGCAGGGAAAACATTAATAAAAATATTGATTTCCATCCTAAATGCAAAATACAAAAAATCTCTTCCTTAATGTTTGCTGATGACCTGCTCCTATTCTCCAAACCAAATATCAAATCTATTTCTAATATTTTTGCTACCTTAGATATTTTCAAAACCATGACTGGCTTGCAAATTAACAAACACAAATCTCACATAAGTATCGCGGGTGTGACTGATTCCTTGATCACTAACATTCTTCATCTTTCTGGTCTTCAAATCATGGATATAAATGCTTCCTACTTAGGTGTACCTTTATGTAACGACCCGACTTTCCAGACCCGGAAAATCGAACCATTTAGGTTAAGAAGAAGAGGTAGAAGAAGAAAAATAGAAAACAAAATCAGAATCTAACCATCGCAGCGGAATAAAATATAATATATATTAACAGATCTTTACACAAATCAAAAACTATATCAGTTTTATATAATATAGCATCAGAGTATACACCAGAGAACACATAACATACAACTGGACAATAACCATATCATGTCCTCAATACAACAGAGTACAACAATCAACACAGCGAAATATATATATATAAACAAGTACGGGAGATACGTCTCGCCATCCAGCTCATCTCCTGAGCTCCACAGCATCATATCCTGTAACCTATAATACTCGGTCTGACCCGAGCATCATATAAAACAATACCCGAGTCAGTCTGGAATACCAGCGTGAGAAAATCACACTCAAATTGATTATTAAAGTTTCAAAAATCCTTTGAAATCAAAAGCATCTCGTAAGACCACGCCACAAATAACATGTCGGGTTTTTACCTTACGATAGCTAAAACACTTTTTATAAAAATCCTCTGATATTATAATAGTGTCTATTCACAAATACTTATTAAAATAGCTGAAATTGTTACATTCATTAAATTCCAGCATACTAGGTATACAAACAAAACTCGTACAAGGCACGTAGGGAAAATGGATTTCCAACGAATGACTAGGCACTGGGGTACCACCTGTCACAGTACCTGGTCTAGATCAGCGTACCGAGGACCCACCCTAAGTCCCCTGCAACACAAGGCCGGAATCACCTATGGGCAATTCCGAATATGATCACCCCACGGTTGGGATCAGCAACCACACCACTAAGCCGAAATATAAGGGACATCTAGACAGGGATGACCACACTCTCCAGTGGGCGCTACCCACGAAGCCTTGCTGCATAACCCCTGATTTTCAGTCATTCCCGGTTGATGAGGCTTGAGGCTAAACGATACCTTATAGAACATATCCCTTAGAATGCCCATCGTCCACCTGACGATGTCACGAAAGCATTCGTCCATACAAGTCCGTTCCGGGTCCGAACGGAACCGAAGGCACTATTCCTACTACATCCATTTTGGAAATATCCTCAGGATTAGTAGCGACTAGCCCTTGCACTTCATTGCTCCATCTTCGACTCTGAACACGTTACACGAAACGTACAAACCGGATCGAAGTGGTTTTCGAGTCTCCAGACCTAGAATCCCGGTATACGGAAACCCGATCCCGGTCTCTTCGAAACGATCAGCGCATTTGGCCAATATTGATAGTCGGTTATTAAACTATCAATTAACATCCACAAGCAACCATCACACAATAAATAATTTCCCACATTATTTATTTGCCCAAATATCTTTCCAAGATATATTTCCAAATTTACAAAGCTCATTTGAAAACAAATTTCAAACAGTTTCCGCTTACGGAATACATTTCCCACCATTTATTTTCTCCGAATCACCAAGTACAAAACACTTTATTTTAAATATATTATAACATTGAAATCAAACTAGCTTAATACTTTATTAAAATATATACTTTAAAATAAACCACTTTATAAATATAAACTAAATTTCTTCTTTTAAAACATAATAGCAAATCACTTTTATATAATTACTACAATAATAGATTTTTGAAAATACTTACTTAGGAAATTAACATTTAGAAATAATCAATTTTCTAAAACATGCTTTTAAAAGCACAATTAGAACTTTTAACTTATATTAAAAATTACTTTGAAACGTACTTGGCTATCCAGAGAAATACTCTTCTCATTTCCATCTTTTAAAAATAAATCAACATTTATTTTTAAACCAAACCATATCCTTTTATAAATTCCCATCTTGAATTTATATTCTCAAATATCCACTGATATTTTATTTTACTTTATAACCCAGTTTATAAATTTCAAAATCTCATTTCTCTTCTAAAATTCCAATTTTAAATAACTAAATCAATTTCCAATTGATTTCCCAATTTACTCTACTTACTTTGAAATAAATTTCCTTTACTACTTCATTTATTCCAAAATACATTAACTTTTAGATTTTTATTCCTTATTACGAGTTAAACCCCTTTTACCAATATCAATTACAGATTTCCAAAACTCCTTATTTATTCTTTAATTAATTTTAATCCTTAATTTCAAAAATAACTTCTTTTATTCTTCAAATAAAATCACTTAAGTATAAAATTTATTATCCCTTGTAAATTAAAAATCCCCTTATTTCATATTTGTTAAAATTCCAAATCACTTTATTTTTATTTCAATTCGTTATAATATTTATCCCAATTCCTCGAATTATTTTACTTAAACTTTTATTCCTTTATTTCTTTTCAAAAATTCAATTCCATAGATTTTATAATTTATTATTCTGGACAATCCAAATCAACCACATCATCCAATATAAAATCATCACATGATATCAAATATTCAGAACACAGAATATTAAATAATTTAATAATTTTGAGGAATCCAGTTGGATCCCTCCAACTTGTTTCCCTGCATCCACAGACGTTAGCACAATATAAAATACCAATTCCACTTCAAGGTGGAATATCGCGGTATATGGGTTTTATGTAAAATCATCCGCTATTATGCGGCGCATAGGGTCTCATCCGCTATATAATGTGCTAATATCAACAACTCCAATATATACATATGCCAATATGTATATATTGCTATATACTACTATATATAATATAACACATCAATCAATGCAATCATCCAATCAATTATTTAAATTTAACCATTTAAATTTTAAATTAAAAATTGAGCTGAGTGAGATTAACTCACCTTTGACTTAAGATTGCCATCCACTTCAATCTCGACTTATTTCTTCATAATTAGACCTTGTAAAAACATTATATGGATTTGTTAACATTTGTAACAACCGGACCAATTATCTTATTTTATGGTTTATAAATATTATGAACTAATCGAAAATCAATTACCATTTAATACATTTTGACTCAACTTAATAATTTCACTTGAATTAATCTTCCTATAATAAATTATTTCCAGTAACCAAGGTAAATTAAGTAAGTTTATTAAATACATTATTTTTAAATTTTACAGTAAGTTACATAGGTGTATATATCTACCTACTTTTATAAACATTAACACTTAACTGTAATATGAAACTAGCTGTAAATTCCAAATCTATATGTTTAGATTAAAATTGATGTGAATAAAATGTTTATACCTCACAACGATTCCGAGCTCCTTCCCCAGGCAGTCGCTATCGCCATCAAACATCACCAGAGATCGTCGCCGACTTCGCTCCCACATCGACCGACTACGAACTTCCCAACGAGATCGCGAACTGAGCCCTAGCCGCCTCGCGATCCACCTCCACGCCATCAGTCCTCAACCCTCACATCCTATCGCGATTGACGCGTCGACTATAAGATGCTGCCCGACACCCAAACCAGGCGACTCGAGATTCGAATCTCCTCGTCACCTCAACATGTGCGTGAGCTCGAGCTGCTCCTAGCCGCTTTAAACTGCCACGTTTTCGAAGGAAGGAGACTCGGCTAAACGATTTGAAAAGGAAGAGATGTCGATTTTTGAGATTGAGGAAGTTTAGAGGTGAGCAGCGATTTTATCTCGATTTGGCTTTATTTTATTCTTTTAAGTGCCGAGAGTTTGAACAGAGAAGACGCGAGGCACATTAAATTTCTCTTCGTTCGTTTCCTTCTGATGGAAGCCACTATTTTTTTTTCGATCGTTCGTTTAGCTTTGAACGAAACAAAAAGAAAGGAATCTCGTGATAAAAGGGGAAGAAAGAAAATAAACGTGATAAGGTTGAGTGATGGCGTATTAGAGAAGCTGACATTTATTTTTAATTAAAATCGATTAATTTTAGTCTAAGCGTTTATATACCGCACGCTCACATAATAACTCTGATTGCTACGGAAATTGAAATCCGGTAATAATTCAATATTACGGATTCAATGGAACGGGTTTCGTCGAATTCCGAGACTGTGCCTCGGAAGGCTATTTTTAAATATCGATTCAAACGATATAATTTCAAAACATAACAAACCATTTTTAAAGCTGATTCCAACACTTCTATCCATTTCAGTATTATCTATATAAATTTTATAAGTCTTCAAATTATTTTTAACAGGCTTAAAGCTCCAGATTCAGTAATTTACCAATTTTAATAATTTAAATTCAACAATTACTTGTCTAATCAATAATGATATTTGAAATTAAAGGTAATAATTATCTTTTGAATATTTTAAATTAATTAAATATTCCTATTTCAAATGCTCAAAAATTCCGGGTCGTCACACTTTATGTAAAGCTAGAATAAACACTTCTCAATGTCTCCCTATGTTCGAAAAAATAACTCAAAAGCTTAATTCTATGAACTCTTCTAACATATCTCAAGCTGGTAGACTTATGATCATTAAAAGCATTGCTACTGCCATGTGCACTTATTATTTTTGTTTATTTATCATACCTGCTAAACTTATAAACATGCTTAATCGCACTTTTAATCACTTTATTTGGCATGGAAATATCTATTCAAACAAACTCATTCCTATTGCATATAAAAAAATCATCACACCTT
Organism: Allium fistulosum; assembly: GCA_030737815.1. NCBI lineage: Eukaryota > Viridiplantae > Streptophyta > Magnoliopsida > Asparagales > Amaryllidaceae > Allium > Allium fistulosum. Next base: position 103,032,650 of record CM060902.1, read on the forward strand.
TTAAAATGGGTGGTCTTGGTATTATCAATCTCAAAATATGGAATATTGCTGCTAACTCTAATCATGTCAATAAACTTCTCACTGATAAGCTTGGTTTATGAGCTGCCTGGAACAGACACTACAATCTCAAAAATAATAACTTTTGGACTATGAATTCCGATACCAATGCTAGTTACCAGTGGAAAAAAAAATTACAGCATAGGCAGCAATATTTACCTATGGTTCAATGTGATAAATTCAATACCTTTTGGTTCTCTCCGTGGTGCTCTCCAGGTATGATTCTATCTTCTCTTGTCGACTACAATCTTATCTCTAACTCAGGTATCCCTCTTCAAGCGACTGCTAATGACTATATCTCTGAAGATGGTATATAATTGCCCCATGTTTCCTCGACCACTCTGACTTCTATTTGGAGCCTAATCAGAAGAAAATACACTAAACCTAATATAGAAGCTCTGACTTGGTGTGATAAACCCCACAACATCTCTAATGTTTACAATTCGATCATTTGCAACATGACCAATTCAAACTTTGCCTGGCACTCCAGAATCTGGCATACTGGATCAAAACCAAAGCATAATTTACTTCTATGGAAATGCCTTAGTAATGCCCTGCATACTCAAGACAACTTAGTGAGGAGGAATTTCATCGAACACTCTAAATGCATTCTTTGTAATTGTGCTCCTGAAAATGTAGGCCATCTACGTTTCAACTGCCTCTTCTCGTTCCATCTCTAGCGTCGTACTCTCCTTCATATCCATGAACATCCTCCTGCTCGTAAGTACAAAATCGAATGGATTTGTATTTTTAAAGCAACTCGATGGAAATCGCAATCTTCATTCCGTCTTCTCAAGTTCCTCAAGTTAACGGTGGCTGCCATATGGGAAGAGAGAAATAATCGTAGATTTGCCAATAAACACTCATCCATATCTGCTGTATTGTGTAAAATTATAAGATGATTTGTTACATATATATTTACGCAATATGCTTGCGTTAATGCCTATGTATCATCCCTTAGCCCTTTTGTTTAATCTTCTCTAAGCTTTGTACCTATTTTCTTTTATTTTAATATAAGTGGACTGTCCACTCAAAAAATAGGTTGACTTTGCCAAAAAAATAAATAAATGTAAGATCTGTAAAGTCCATGTTTATATATACAATCGGTCTGACATCATATATATATATTTATTTTATATAGGCTATATGTATAACCTGTTGTTCATATAGTACATAAGTTATAAATTAGTATTATACTGGTTTCATAAAGTGGTATATATAACTATTTGTTTACTTGTCTAGTTTTGTAAGTTTGGGTTGGTTCTAAATTTATATATATTATATTGAGTATATAAATAAATGTATATTTATCTGTTATATAAAGTTTTTATATTATATATATATAGTTTATATAGTTTGATTTCATATTAGTTGCTAAGTATAATAGGTTTTGTTTTGCTTTATACATATGTAAGTTATATTATATATGATTTCAAATCTGTTATGTATTATACTATGTATAATATATTTATTGATAAACAGTAAAGAACAGTTTTGTTCCTTTGGTTCGTATATTATAAAATACATACATTTTAGTACATGAGTTGGTTTCAAGTATATAGGAAGGTTTTATTTTATATACGTGTCTAAATGTAAACAATGATTTTTATTTTATAAATATATATATATATACATATATAATTTTTATATTCGTCTTAAATTAATATTGATTTCATGGGAAAAATATAATATATATTTCGCCCCTATCTTGATGTTTTGGTTTGTTCTCATCAATTCTATTTATCAGCTTGTCCGTCGAAATCATGTCTATCGTGCTTTGCTCCGCAATTCGTGCTTGGATTCGTAATTCGGTATCAGTGTGTGTATCCGTGTCATCTCATGTTTTCTCTAGCCTCGAAAGGTGAGTAATCACTCATGATTAATGTTCTTATATTTATTAAATTTGATTTCAATTGAAACGACAATTGAAATATGCTGCTGTTAGTTATTTATATTGCTATATCTATGCCATCATCTGTATCTGTTCACCTGTGACACCTGACATCATTATCTGTTATTTATATTGATATATATATATATATATATATGCCATCATCTGTATCTGTTCACCTTTGACATCTGACACCCTTATCTGTTATCTATACTGATGATATATGCCTGTTACCGTTGTTATATTATTATCATATCTGTTATCACTCTACAAGTTCCATGTTAGTATAGAATCACTATGGGTTGAAATGATACATACCCGAACGGACTTTAGAATAGGAGAAAATTGTTATGGGTTGTAATGATAAACCCAAGCGATTTTCAAATTAAATTGAATTTGGGATTTCGGGTTGAAAAGATATATACCCGAATATATTTTAAATTGCGGATTGAAATGATAAATATTTGTATCACATGACCATAGGATAGAAAATTATATACAGACACCGTTGGTCTATATATAAATGCTTTTGAAAAACATTTCTACGGTTTGAAAGAAATATATGGTTTTAATAAATAACGATTTTAAAGATTTATTAAAGTTGATTTAATAAAGTTGATTTGAATCAATATGAAATATGTTTAAGTATTTATGTAAAATTTATATTTTTAAATATAGAATTTATAATGTTTAAGGTTGAAAGATAAATTTGAATTGATTTGGAATTCTTAATTATTTAAGAATTATACTTAAATAAGTTGATTTGAAACCTATTAAATTTGAAATTTTAAGATATGTTTTATAACTTGAATTAATTAAGAAGTGGCTTAAATGAATATTTCAACTTATATAAATTTAAATGGGATATTTTGTCTATATAAATTTGTAAATTGAAGTTGTATTTTGATGTATTGAAATGATTAAAGAAATATTTAAATGTAATGAAATTAAATTGGGACATAAATTGAATTATCGAATTTAGTTTAGAAATGTCGAATATTTAATCTTTGAAATATATTGAAATTGAAATGGTTTATTTATGGTTCAAATAGACATTTGAAATCTATAATTTGAAAGGGTTTATTGAGAAACTAAATTGAATTGAAATTGATGATTTGAGATTTAATTAAATTTTAATTTTGGAATTCGAGTTTATGTGAATTGATTTGTGAAATTTGAGGAATCTATTTTATATAAAGTATTTAAACTATATCTAAAACTATTTATATTTTACTTTATAAATTTTAATATAAATTAATTTAATATAAATCATTTTCAATATAAATTATTTTATTTTAACTTATAACTATTTTATATAAACTATTTTATTTTATAAACTATTTTTCTATATATACAAATTTTAATATCTAAACTGTTTAAGAGGAAAGTTTTAGGATTTCAAAGTGTTATGAATTTCAAGTTTTGATTTCCAAAGTGTTATGATTTTAAAGGACTTATGATTTCGAAAGCAATATAACTTTGGAAAGTGATATGATTTTGGAAATGGATTTATTTGAAGTAAAATTGTTATCGTATGAATATGGTTTTGAAAGATATTTCGGTTTGAAATATAAATATTTTGAAAGTTTACTAAATGACCATCGGTGTAATTAATACGTAGTTATTAAAGAGACCGGGATCGGATATGGACATACTCTCTGTCGATACCAAAAACCACTTTAATAACTAATATACGTAGAGTGTTGATCCAGAACGAAGTGGATGGTTTTGATGAACGCGTTGACTGAAGAAAGAGAACGATATTGGATGACCCCTGACATGACTAAAACAGGAGCCGCGTTGGGCCATTGAGGATCGCCATCTCTAGCGGACACACTTCTTCGATACCTTATCTATTACTTATGTGATTCGATTTGGGTGCACCCCTTGATTTGGGAGTGTTGTTTCACGGTGTTGGGGTAGTAGCTGCTATGCCCATCATTAGTCCGGATCAGGCAACTACTAGTATCCTAGTTGGTATCGCCTCATGTACCTTGTCATACTGATTATCCTATTCGTGACCACTACGATTTTGGTTTGTACCTTTAGTATATGGATTGCCCTCTGGTGACATCCGGTTTTGGGGAAACTACGGTCTTGTATATGCTCTTGGGAATAAAAATGTGTTAAGGGTGGAATGGGCCATGACTTAACGCTATTTTGGTATCGTACTTTACTGATTAGACATTATCTACTTAGCGTACACTACTACATAGTAGATAGTTTAACGGATCCTTAGAGGATGGTTATCCCAAACATCCTTGGAGTTACTTGTATTTCAGTTGTTATTTCACTTGAGTTAGATTTATTGATATAAGAATGTTAATCCTGACTCGAGTGTTTTGTTTTTCTTTACGCTCGGGTCTGACTGAGTGTACCAGTATTCGAGACTCACCTTTGGAGTTGGAGCTTCGCTTGGAGATCCAGCTATCTATCCAGCTTTCAGTTATTCAGTTGATTCCAGTGATGTATTCAGATCTTGTATTTGACTATTGTATTGAGATATCTATGTATTCGTGACCTCTGTTGTATCTTGTTTAACTCTGTTATATATATATGGTAGCTTCATGAAATACTATTCTTTTGTTTCCGCTGCATTATTGTTATATTACTCTGTGTCTGTGATCTATGATTATTTATTTATTGTATATGCTAAGTTTTGCCAAATTTAAATTAACAATCTATTATTTTGAATTATTCAAGTCTGACATGTGTGGATTATTGTCGATTTGAATGGTCCAAAATAGTGGGTCGTTAGAAGTGGTATCAGAGCTCTGGTTTTAGGCAAAACTCAGCATATGTAGTGAATTCAATTACGAATCACGTTCGTTCGAGCTTGAATTACTTCTTCTTTGACTCGGTTTCTTTGAATTTTGGAACGTTCCCTTCGGTTCCAAAGTCCATTCGTGTCTTCCCTATTCGTGTCTTTTTAATTCTAGAGTATCCCATAACTCCACTCCGAATGATCTCTATAATAAATCGGAGGTCTCGCCAATATCTGAATAATTTGTAAAAGAGTGAAACTCCTGTACAATTTGGTAATGTGGCATGTTGAGTGTTGTTGTACTGATGATCATTTATTGATCATTTGTGATCAAAGCGTGGCTTTGTGAAAAAGCGTAGCTTTGTGGACGAGACTTCGTCAGAGTCTCAACAACCCGTAAATGGTCGAAACAGGAATATTGCGGCAAGGTTATGCGGGTCGTGCCCTTTAGGGTATGTCATTTCCTTCTGGAAAAGGGTGGTATCATGGTATGGAGCCCAGATACTTACTCATGTGGACACACTTTATTTATTATGTGTGATGTTGGTTATCGAGCGCTCGGATAAAGGTCCCAAAGGACCGGGGGATGACATATTCGTGAGTTACCTAGTTACAGGGGTAACCCGGCCTTGTTTGGCAGAGAGCAGTTTGTCTCTCGGGACGTCCAGCCAGAGGAGATCCCATTCGGTAGTAGGAAAGGAAGTTCCTTAGCCTGATCATTTGTTGGAAATCCAATTCCCAATACGAAATTGTACGGTATAGTTGTAGAACCTGCCATTTACTTATGGTGGCGCCCCACTGTTTAGATGGTAACTATAGTAGGCATAGTTCGAAATGTCTATGCTGGCTAAGATTAATATTATACTTTCGAAATGTTTTCTACACTAGACATTAATAATAATAATCCAATGATTGGCATAGTAAGCATCTTTGACTATCATAAGAAGAAATCCCCTCCAATTCTGCGTTTGCATTATGTGTGTGGCAGGAGGTCTTATGGTAGTTTCATTTTCCAAAAGCATTGTGAATTAATTTCATTTTCTTTGTGAAAATAACTGTTTTACGATCTCACACCAGTCACCATGACTGACTCGGAGTTTATTGTTCCCTTCTAAACTCTGGGTGCCCATAATTTTCCACACGGGCAGCCTAGAGTTATGTTATCAGGATATTCTGGATATTCTGGAGCTTTGGAAGCAAGATGGATGGTGAAGCGTACTTCCGTACTTGTTATTTATTCCGCTGTGTATTCTGTATGAGGACAAGTTTATATAACTGTCCATTGTTGTATTGAGTTGTATATTGACTCTGATTGATGTATGTATAAACTGATATAGTTCTTTGTTTTAAAAGACTAGTGATTAGCTATTATATATTATTCCGCTGCGAATGTGAGATTCTGATATTGTTTTTGTTTCTGTGTTTTTCTGTTCTTTCTTTTCTTCTGTCTTCTTCTACCTCTTCTTTTAACCCTAATGGTTCGGTTTTTCGGCATTCGATTGCGCGGCATTTGATACAGTGGACGTATTAATGTCGACTTTCGAGCGTCAAAAAATCGTGATCGTTACAAGTGGTATCAGAGCATCCGGTTAAGCGACAACCCTGCTCTGTTGGGTGTTACTCAATAGAGATAGTGTAAGTAGTACTCTAGGATGAGTTGATTGTAATAATAGATATGAGCGCGTATTTGTTAGTGAATATAAAATTTGTTTTGTATTGTGTTGACTTATCGGTTGATTGTTTATAGATTCTGGTCGATGCAGTCTGGCCAACTATAATCGATAGGAGTTTTTAAACTCTTAAACAAGATAAACTGACACAGTATTGTTTTAAAATAGGGTAAATGAAATAATTTTACCCAAAACTATTTTTTGTATGGAAAAGAAATGATTTTCTATGAATTATTATAGTATATGGATGCTTGGTTGTTAGGAGGTAATAACATTGAAATATTATCATTGTTATGTTGAAAATGAATAAGAAATAAAATGATATAACCAAAGATTTGAAGATAAATTCATTTAACAAATGAAATGTATAAATATGAATTGAAAGTATAATAAAATAAAATCCATATACGAATGAGATTTGGGAATGTGAATTGTAAATGTAATTTACAAATTGAAATGGGATTCCAGAGAAATAATTGAAAATAAAATTCATTAATGGAATGTAAAATAAGTTGATAACTTATAAAATATTTAAAGTTCGATTGAAATAAGATTTAAAGTGAAAATGAATGAATCTATGAATGAACAAATGAGTTTACATTTGTAAATAAATGAATTAAAGAAATGGAATGAAATTTGATTTGAATAAAAATCCAAACTTGGGAAAATAAAATAAAATAAAATGGATTGAGTTTAAGTAAACTGATTTGATAATTTATTATATCACGAAATAATGAATTGGAGATTGAATTTGTTAAACTAAAGTTGAGTTGTAAGCTAAATTTAAAATGGTTTGAATTTGTATATAAATTCAAGTGGATAGTAGAAATAAATTGAAAATTTCCTTGTTATTGATAAAATGAATTCACGATGAATTGAATATGGAAATGTGAAACTTAAAAAGAATAAGTGAATATACTAATTGAATTAAATTAGTAAATGGAATAAATTTGATAAATGAAAATCAAATCAAGAATTGAAATTGGAAATTGTTTATAAGGAAATGAACTTGAGTTTTGAAGTGAAATAGCTTGAGTAAATATTGAATAAATGCTCGACTTAAGAAAATTTTTGTGAAATGGTTCAAATGAAATGAATGAGAATATGGAATGTAAATTTAATTGAAATGGAATCAATTTAAATGATTGTTAGCTTAGGTAATCATTTAGTTGCATGAATATTAACAAATCTGAATAGAAAGAATTATCGTTTGACAAAAACGAGACTATATAAATTCTATGAGTTAATAAAAGCAAATAGAAATTGATTTTTGTATCAATTGAAATAGATATGAGTTAGATTCACTTAGAAATGAATTTAATGTAAGAAAGTGAGTTGTTAATCACTTGAATTGAATAGAAATTGAATGTGAATTAGATGGAAGCGATTTAAGTTGAATTGAAACCTTATGAATTGCTAATGGAATTTATTTTGGATGTATGGCTAATGAAATCTATATATTTGTTATTGAAATAAGTGAATTGTTAAATAGATTTCCTATATTTGTCACTTACCTGTTTAAATTGAGTAAGTACAGGTTTTTGAAGCCGTTTAGCTGCATTTTGGTTACGTAAATGCTAATAAAAATAACCGCTTTCCTTTAAAATGCTAAAAGGTACGCCTATGCAATAAAAATAGGAAATATGAACTGTTTTTCTGCTTTTCCGACCGAGTGGGTCGATGTATATATATTTATATCTTCTGTCATATTGCAAAAGCTCCTCCGTACAAAGGAGACTCCGCCAAAATTTTCCGAAAATTTTGGGAGTTAGAAAAATTTGGAATTTTTGAAAATTTTTCACTTAACGACAAGTGATTTCAAATTGAATTTGAGATAAAGGTGAATAAAACTCAATATTCGAAATTAGAAGATGAATCGAATTGAAGTAAAATTCGAAATGAAAATCTGAATGAAAAATTTGGAAATATAAGTATTGAGATTTGAAATGAATTCAAATAGGGTTGAAATTGTAAATTGAATTCAAATGAAATTGAAAATGCAAAGTATAAGGAAATGAATATACAACTTTGTTCGTGAAGTGAAAACGAATATAAGAAATACTTATATTGCACTTAAGAAATGAATGAATGAAATTCTTAAGTAAAATCGATAATGGAAATCCAATAAGTAAATTTGGATATTGCTGTTAAGTAAAATATACAGGAATTGTAAAGGCTAAAGAAAATGGAATTGGATTTTGATTTCGAAGGTAAATTTGAAATTGCTCAACAATAAGGTATGTGTTTGAATTTTAGTATGAAATTTGATGAGATTCTGATTTTGCCTCTTGGCATTTTGTTTTCTATTGGGATTTGAGAGTCCGTAGGGACGTTTTGTAGTTGTACCGTGTTAGCCGCGCAAAGGAGACGCTGGCGAAATATTTCGAAAATTTCGAGAGTTAGAAAATTTTTTAGAAACTTTTTAGTTCAAAAATTTGAATTTAAATTTGAATTGTTAAGAAAACCATATTATTTGGAACTTATGGTTGATTGTGGAAAGTTAGTTAAAGTGATAACGAATCTTTAATGAAAAGATTTGGGTTGAAAATTTAATAAAACCGTTTGGTTTTGGGAAAATAGTTAATGGGAATTGGAGCATTTTTCCTAACTTGTAATTTCGGGACAAAATTCTTTTAAGGAGGGAAGATTGTAACGACCCTGAATTTTTGACATTTGAAATGTGAATATTTAATTGAGTTTAAATATTCGAATGATTGTTTAATTCGAAATTCAAATATCCGAATGGATTTAGCGATTAAATTATTGAATTTAATTATTGAAACTGGGTAAAAAAATTTGAATCTTCAGTTTTAAGCTGATTAAAAATAATCTGAAGGCTTTGAAAATTTATCTTGATAATTCTGAAGGTAATCGAACTTTCAGAATTGAATTTGAAACTGTTTTGTTCAGTTTTGAATTTATATCGTTTAAATTGAATTTAAAAATAGCGTTCCGGGGCACAGTCTCGGAATTCAGCGAAACCAGTTCCATTGGATCCGTAATATTGTATTATTATCGGATTTCAATTTTCGTAATGTTTGGAGTTGTTGTGGGAGCGTACGTTAAGTAAACGCGTTGAAACCTATATCGAATTCAATTTAAATTTAAAATTGTATTTGGTCTACATCAGTACTTTTCCTTCCCATCAAAAACACTGTAGCCAGGTAATGCAAGCACGTTGATATCAAAGAGTTTCTCTGCAAAGTCACGTACTCATGTCTCCTCTTTTTCTAACATCTCGTTCTTATCCATTCTTTTAGAGTAAACGAAAACTATCTTTCGTTCAAAAAATAAAATAAAATAAAATCAGCCTTCATTTTTTTATCTGCTCAAAGCCCCTCAAGTATATTCTTCCCCTTTCAATTCGAGTCGCACCGATCAAATCACGCTTATCGTTGACTACGCGTGAAGGAAGAAGGCGGCAGTGGATGGTGGAGTCGTTCGAACATCGCGATTCCCTTTCCTCGATCGATCGAATCGACCAAGGCTAGGGTTCGCCGTACATCAGTGGAATGAAGGAGTGGTGGGACTCTGCCTGTTCGTCGATGGCATCGAGGTGGTGGTCGTGATTTCTAGAACGAGGGAAATCAATCTAGGCTTTTGAGGGGTAGCAGCGCTCACGAGTGAGGTCGGAAAGGCGATCGAGGGAGGCTCGGTGGAGAATTAAGTGTCGAGGCGCACGCGAAGCGGAGCAGAGGAGGCTCGCGTTCGATGGTTCGAAATCGTGAGGATGTGAAGTCGCGCATCGGTGAGCCTGGAGGAGACATTCGCGAGCAAGGCAGAGGTGAGTTTGCCTGGTAATTTAAATTCACTTAAGTTATTTTCTCAATTCCAAATTTAGTAAAAAGAAAAGAAAAAAAATTAATTATAGTGAAGATTTTAAATGTAGATTATATATATTATAAAGATAGTTTTATTTAATGAAACTTATTTAAATTTTTACAAGAGGTTATTTTACTCAATTTAGTTCTGAAAGTAAATTTTTAGTTAAATATTTTATTAAAGAAAAATTAGTTTGAAACGAAAGCATTAGTTAATTAAGTTATTAAATGGTAAGTGATTTTTCACTTAGTCCAAATATTTTATTTAAAAGGAAATTTATTTATAACAAATTTAATAGTTAAAACCAATGTATTAGGAATTAATTGATCGATTAATTCAAATATTAATAAATCATATAAATTGTTTATTCAAGGTCAAAAAAATCAAGAAACCAAGGCAATATTGGAATGGATTGCAAAATAAAGAAAAGGTGAGATCTTCTCACTCGAATGTAAAGTTGATTTTTGATTGATTGATTGATGTTTGGATGTGATATTAGATACAGTAGGATATATCTATATATATATATATATATTGGCATATGTATATATTGCAGTAGTTGATTTCCCGCACTATATAGCGGATGAGACCCTATTGCGCCGCATAATAGCGGATTGATATTTTTATAAATCCCATATACCGCGATATTCCACCTCGAAGTGGAATTGGTATTGTGCTAACATCTGTGGATGCAGGGAAACAGGTTGGAGGGATCCAACTGGATTCCTCAAATTATATGAAATTGTTTCATATGTTATGTGTTGATTATTTATAATCTGTGTATGATTATATCTGTTATTGTATTGTTGAAGGCTAAATTTAGCCGAATGTATTTTTGGTATCGTTGGATACCAGAAATAAATGAAATTGGATTTTTGAAATTAAAATTGGAAATTTTAAGTAAATTCCTTTTGAAAGAATTGAATAAATTTAAAAGAAGTAATTTTAAAAGCATAAAGTTGATTTTTGAAATGTTATCGAATTATTTCAAAAATATGGGAAAAGATATTAGTAAACGAGTTTTGAATAATATTGTTTCAAAAGTTGAAGAATTCATTAAAAAAATGGGATTTTGAAAAATTTGGAAGGAACAAAGGAATTTATTTAAAAGTGATAAACTTTTAGAAATCAATTTGAAATTGATTTGGTATTGGAAAATGAACCTTTGAGAAATCGATTTGGAAATTTATTTGGTGTTGAAAATAAATTTAGAAATCAAGTTTGTAATTAATTTGATAATGGAAAATAAATCATTGGAAAATTTATTTGAAATTGATTTAGTGTTTGAAAAATAAATTTGGAAATCGATTTGCAAATGGTTTGTTATTTGGAGATAAACTTAGAAATAAATTGAAATGTTTTGTTCTATTGAAATAAAACTTAGAAATCAATTGGTAATTGATTCGATATTGAGATAAAATTAGAAATCAATCTGGAATTTGATTTTGGGGTTAAAAGTGAATATTTGGGAATACAAATTCAAAATGGAGTTTATGAAATGAAAGGGAAGTTTGTTTTAAAAATAAACATTGATTTATTTTAAAGTGTGGAAAAAAAATTATGATTTGAAATTTGGTTTTCAAAGTGATGAAGTGTGGGAATAAATTTACTGATTGGGATGTAAATTTGAAATAAATCGATAGGGATTTATTTAAGTGGTTTTGATGAATGTGATTTGGAATTTGTTTTCAAATGGTTGAAGTATAAACCATATATCGGGAAGATATTTGAAATTTAATAATTTGGGAAAATTATTTAAATCTGATGATGGTTGTGAATATTGTTGATAGTTAAATCACCGACTATCAATATTGCCTTTGAAATGGCATTTGAATTTGTTTTTAAAATAAACGCTTATTATTCGGTTTAGCCGGGAAAGGACCTTTGGGTCAGATAACCCATTCCGAATAATAATACGACGATATGAATCGTATTGAAGACCGGTGATGAAGACCGGATATTTGTGAAAACGATAGGATGACCTATCGATTGTCTCTGCACCGTTAGCTACGGTATTGAGATTTCCTTTGTGATGGGAAGTTTTATCGGGATTGTGAATATCCGGATGTGCAAGGACTTCTTTTGGAAGTGCCTTTGGTTCTGTTCGAACCCGAAACAGACTTGTATGGTTACGTGTCTGACATTACAATTTGAGATATAAAGCTGATTTCTTTCAAATACATTTCTGTTGGTGGTGGAGAATTTATTCTCTTAGCTTAACACCCTTCTCTGAGACATACGAGCTCAGAGGTTATGTAGTTAAAATTTATCAGCGATATATTCCTAATTTTGTAATGTGGCATGTTGAGTGTTGTTGTACTGATGATCATTTATTGATCATTTGTGATCAAAGCTTGGCTTTGTGAAAAAGCGTAGCTTTGTGGACGAGACTTCGTCAGAGTCTCAACAACCCGGAAATGGTCGAAACAGGAATGTTGCGGCAAGGTTATGAGGGTCGCGCCCTTTAGGGTATGTCCTTTCCTTCTGGAAAGGGGTGGTATCATGGTATGGAGCCCAGATACTTACTCATGTGGACACACTTTATTAATTATGTGTGATGTTGGTTATCGAGCGCTCGGATAAAGGTCCCAAAGGACCGGGGGATGACATATTCGTGAGTTACCTAGTTACAGGGTTAACCCGGCCTTGTTTGGCAGAGAGCAGTTTGTCTCTCGGGACGTCCAGCCAGAGGCGATCCCATTCGGTAGTAGGAAAGGAAGTTCCTTAGCCTGATCATTTGTTGGAAATCCAATTCCCAATACGAAATTGTACGGTTTTAGTTGTAGAACCTGCCATTTACTTATGGTGGCGCCCAACTGTTTAGATGGTAACTATAGTAGGCATAGTTCGAAATGTCTATGCTGGCTAAGATTAATATTATACTTTCAAAATGTTGTCTACACTAGACATTAATAATAATAATCCAATGATTGGCGTAGTAAGCATCTTTGACTATCATAAGAAGAAATCTCCTCCAATTCTGCGTTTGCATTGTGTGTGTGGCGGGAGGTCTTATGGTAGTTTCATTTTCCAAAAGCATTGCGAATTAATTTCATTTTCTTTGTGAAAATAACTGTTTTACGATCTCACACCAGTCACCATGACTGACTCGGAGTTTATTGTTCCCTTCTAAACTCTGGGTGCCTATAATTTTCCACACGGGCAGCCTGGAGTTATGTTATCAGGATATTCTGGATATTCTGGAGCTTTGGAAGCAAGCTGGATGGCGAAGTGTACTTCCGTACTTGTTATTTATTCCGATGTGTATTCTGTATGAGGACAAGTTTATATAACTGTCCATTGTTGTATTGAGTTGTATATTGACTCTGATTGATGTATGTATAAACTGATATAGTTCTTTGTTTTAAAAGACTAGTGATTACCTATTATATATTATTCCGCTGCGAATGTGAGATTCTGATATTGTTTTTGTTTCTGTGTTTTTCTGTTCTTTCTTTTCTTCTGTCTTCTTCTACCTCTTCTTTTAACCCTAATGGTTCGGTTTTCCGGCATTCGATTGCGCGACATTTGATATAGTGGAAGTATTAATGTCGACTTTCGAGCTTCGAAAAATCGCGATCGTTACATATTGAGTGGATAGGCTAGTTCGGAACTAGCTTGATTTTGGGCCGATATGAGTAGATCGATTGAAGATTAGTTGGGCCGGCTTTGATTGAGACGGGCTATTATTTAATCGACTTGTTAATTCTTGCGAGAAAATTGAGCAACACATGACTTGCCTTCGACTGATATGTTCCCTTTCCAACTACGTTGACTTCTTTTATTTGTCATTTTAGCATAGAAAAAGGAAGTAGCCTCATCACCCAAGAGCAGCCAGTCGCATTTTTCTTTCTATTTATTGCCTATCCACTATTGTTGAATTGCTTTCTCCGACTTAAATTTCATTTCTTTTATTCTATTCCTATCCCCTCTTCAAAGCTTATCTCTAGTTCCTTTTGCAACTAAGCATATTTTTCCCTGTAAGACTACTTCCTTCGTAGTACAATTTTTAACCCTACTCCATTTTCTAAGAATCTCCTTTACTACTTTCTATTTATGAATTAATTGATATAGCAGTTTACCGTGAACCTGAACATTCCTTCCCTCTTAAAATTTATTCTGATTATCCTCAAATAGGCTACAATGGTTCATGAATTTAAATGCCTTTGCAAATGTATGTTGTTCTTCTACAATAGAGAATGCAAAATTGTTTTTCATATGGTATATACAGTAGCTATGACAAGAATTTGGAAACAGCTTTCAAATAGAAGATAATAGTTTGATGTCTATCTAATATAAAACCATTAGTTGATGCTGCATATGTTTCTACTCATTCAAAATTTGAAGTAGCACTGAAACTATTTATAGATTTTGGAGGTAACGTAGCTGCTAAATTTATGATCAGAGCTAAATTTGAACACTTTGCAAATGCTTTCTTTCCTGGTAAAAGATACAGTAAAATTGCATCCAGCTGAAAGTTTTAATTCATGGGTTATTAAGGAAATACATCTTCCAATAACTTCTTATTTGGACTCTGTTAGAATTGAAATTATGGATAAAATTTCAAAACGTTGATAACTGAGTCAAACATGGAAATCTGAAATATATCCAATAATGGAAAAGCATTTAAATTATTTTATTAGTATGGGCCATGGTTGAATTGTTAAGAAGTCAAATGAATTTTTTTTGAAGCATTGCCTTAAGAGTCACAACATGTTAATCTCTTACATCATTGGTGCAGCTGTAATATGTTGACTATTAATGGATTTCCTTGTCCATATGCTATTCGGGCTATTAGATCTCAAAGTTGGAATGTTTATGTGTATATTGATTAGTATTTTTCTACTTCATATGTTCATGCATCATGTTGTTTTTATATATCTCATGTTCCATATACTAGTAAGCTTGAAATTCCTTTAGAAAATCCCAACATTTGTCCTCAAATTCCTAAACGCGGCCCTGGTTGTCCACCTATAAAATTGAAACCTTTTATTGGTGAAGTTAAGAAGAAATGAAGATGTAGAAAATGTCAAAAGTAAGGTCATAACAAGATCACTTGTCCTTTAGTTAACAATTTAATTGTTTTAAGTTGAAGGTGTCAAAAGATTTATCAAGTGTTGTAATGTTTTGAATATGAATTTTTTTTATATTTGGTATTGTCATGTTAATAGTTGTTTTTAATTTGTTATTGTTATGCTTCGTATTCAGACTTCAGTGTGTTCTGTATTGAAATTATTTTTCTAATCGATCCACTGGTCGTTATGTTTTAGTGATAATTATCTACTAAATCCATTCTACATTGATTTTTATCTATTTGATTTTTTGCATGCGTATAGATTTAGTTGTAAAAATGGTAAATCCTATTTGATTAGTTTCGTTTAAACTGAGTTATATTGAAATGTTTTTTTGTATTTTTTCTTTTTTAATTTCAAAGTTTGAGTTTAAAGTAATATGGCTTAAATGGGGTATTGAAACTCAATACAGTATTTAAGTTTGTTGTGTATTTTGATATCTTTTAAAATGTGGATTGGTTTGAAATGGGTTGGAAATTTGTATTATGATAACTAAAGTTTGTGTGTCAAATGATTTGTGTATGAATATTATGTTTTTATTTGCAGGTCATGTTGCCTGTATAGATATAAATTAGTGTAGTGACTACACCACATGTTGCATAAAATTTAACTCGGAGAACGTGGAGGGCTCAATGTGGTATATAGGGGTTGAGCTAACAGTGTTGTTACAATAGACGATAGTGATAGCTATCGTTTGAGTACAGTAAACATGATCATGATCAGTTAATCATGTATATGTGTGCATATTTGTTTCATTGTGCATATCAGTTTTATTTTTAGGGGTTGATGTTCTATGTGCAATAGAACGAAACTTAAGTAAATAAGGAGCATTGAGAATCATCCCAGTGTAGTGTTTGCTGTTTGTTAATGAAGAGGGCAGTGAAGCATCGGCTTGTGATATATTTGCAAATCCTCACAAGATTTTGATCTACGAAGAGATGATGCATGGTTCCTAAGATGTCACAACAAAATCACTCTAGCATTTTAATATTGCATGACTTAAGTGAGCAAATTCTTATTCTCTGAAGTTTGAAGAGTATTTTGCAATTGGAATTTAGTAGTAGTAACTTTCCCATAGTCTGAAAAACTAATAATTAATATGTTGTTTAGAATTAACAAGCAATGTTAGTTATTCAGAATCAAGGGTGATAATAGAGGCGATTCGTCATGCATTAAGTCAAGGATCAAATGACTTAAAGCATATGCAGCTTGGTACCTATTAGAAGTAAAGAAGGAAATAAACACAGCTGAATGAAATGAGCAGAGTAGAAAAAAATAGGATACTTAACTTAGAAATATGGGCTCGGATTATATTTGAATAAGCCCAATAACCCATAGTTTATTATTACTGCAAAATCATTATAAATAGCAGTGTATTGTATCTTCCAAACTGTATTATTGATTAACTCAATATATTTTCTCATTTTGCAAATATTCATACTCCAATATCGTCATCTCATTTTCGAATATGGTATCAGAGCACTTCAAAACTGTTTAACCAACATAACAGTGCCTGGCCAATACTCATCAAAGTTCTTTTCATCATCTGAATAGGCTGCATCTACCATAGATCATCAAAGATTTCACTCATCATCTAAAACTGCTAAAGTTTCAGTTTCTAAAATTTTAATTCATCAAGACCATCATTAAGCCGTGCCAAGAAGAGTTGTCATAAAACATTCATCATTCAACTCTTTGGCATCTTTCAGTTATATAAAAAAATATTCAAAAAACTGAAACAAGGATCATCACTAAGCCATGCTAGCAATCAAGATCACTGGCTGCTTTTTGATATCATTCAAGATATTTGTCTAATTTCACCTGAATAATTAGCATTTACTCAGATTCTTGTCTACGAAATCAAGTTCTTGATTCTTCTTCTCATTTGAATAAGTTGTCTTTCATTCTTTCTTGAATCTTAATCATGGCTGAAGGAGACATAGACAACAATTCATCAACATCATCAAGCCCAAGATCAAATCATGCACCATCAAATACTACAGAGAATGTATCAGAAAATATAGTAAGTCCACAAGCTCAGTTAATAAAAACTCAGTTAGATGAAACAAATTATCTGCTATGGCAGTTTCAAGTTCAAATAGCAGTAAGAGGATATGGCTTAGAAGAATATATTCATGGAACAAAACAAGGGATAGAGCAACATATATCAAATACTGAAGGAAATTCAGTTGTAAGCAAAGAATACACAATTTATCAAAGGCAAGACAGTTTATTATGTTCACGGATACTGTCTACAATAAGTGCTAATTTATCACCACAAATAATAGGATGCAAGAATGCTCATGAAATCTGGTCTACTATAGAGCAAGTGCTCAATTCTCAATCAGCAGCAAGGGTCAGGAATTATAAGAGACAATTGCAAAATTTAAAGAAGAATGGCATGTCTATGAGTAAGTATCTATCAAAAATTAAAACACCGTGTGACTTACTTGGAGCAGCAGGATATGCAGTGACCGACACTGGACAAATTTTGTTAATCTTGGGTGGATTAGATGATGAATACGAAGCCATTGTGGGTGTGACATCATCAAAGGATATTACACCATCTTTATCATATGTGCACTCTACTCCCCTATCTCATAAAGGCAGATTAGAGCAAAGAAAACCAACTATTTCTGATCTATCAGTCAATTATGTTACAAACAAAGGCAGAAATCAAGAAAGAACTCAATCAAGAATTGAGTCAAACAATAATAGTCAACAAGGAAATCAATCATATAGATACATAGGCAAAGGTGGTAGATGGAGTAACAACAGTGGTGGTAGACCTAAATGTCAGATTTGTGCGAGGTTTGGACACACAACAAACAAGAGCTATTTCAGATTTGATGTGAATTGCACACCTGGACAACGAAGCAATCAAAAACCAAGTACAAATTTGGCTAACATATAACACGAAACCAGAAATCAAACCGATTTCACTAAAAGCAGTTATAACGGTACGGCCAAAATAGAACATATTCAAGATGATTCATGGTATCCAGATTCAGGAGCTACAAATCATGTTACCAATAATCTAAGCATTCTAAATCCGGGAAACAAATAGTACAAAGGTAAACAGTGTATACACATGGGTAATGGTGAATTTACTAAAATTACTCATATTGGTAATGGTTATATACAAGGTGAAAGGGTACTCTATCTTAATAATCTTTTAAGGGTTCCACAAATTAAGAAGAATTTGCTCAGTGTATCTGAATTTGCTTGTGATAACCATGTATATTTTTAATTTTATCAAAGACATTTTTTAATAAGAGATATACTAAGAAATAAAATTCTCTTGCTTGTGATCAGGCAGGGTAAAATAATTTTATCAAAGACATTGTTTAAAAAGAGACATTGTTTATCCAAGTGTAGATGTTGTAAAAAAAATATTGAATAACAATAAAATTTATTTTGACAAGTATCCATTCCATATGTCTGTACATACTGTCAATTAGGAAAAAATCATAAACCACCATTTCAAGATTCTGAAACCAAATATAATAAACCATTAGAACTTGTTGCTACAGATTTATGTGGACCAGCTCCCATTGATACTAAATACGGTTTTAAATATTATATATCATTTATGGATGCATATTCAAGATATGTATGGATATATTTTTTGAAAGCAAAATCTGAAACATATTTTGCAGTTTTGCAATTTATAGCACAGGCAGAAAAACAAACTGGCAATGAAGTCAAAGTCATGCAAACTGATGGTGGTGTAGAATTCAAATCACTTAAGGAGTATTTTTAAAAGAGGGATAATAAAGAGAACTACTTGTCCTTACACATCCGAGTAGAATGGCTTAATAGAAAGAAAGCACAGACATATAGTTGAGACAGGACTGACCATGTTAGCGCAAGCATCTCTACCCTTGAAATTCTGGCCAGATGCCTTTGGTACAGTAGTATATTTGATTAGCTAATTGCCAACCAAGGTACTACAAGGAAAAAGTCCAACTAAGATGTTGTTCAATGTACAACCTGATTACAAAAGTCTAAAAGTATTTGGCTGCTTATGCTTTCCATGTTTAAGACCATATAATAACCACAAGCTAAGCTTTAGATACTTTCCCTGTACCTTTCTAGGATATGCCAATAATGTAAAAGGATATAAATATCTGGACAACAAAGGAAGAATCTTCATTTCAAGACATGTTGTCTTAAATGAAGATGTATTTCCATTTAATGAAAATGAGATTAAGACAACTCAGAAAATTTATAATTTAAATTTCTCAATACCTCCCTTACCACACAATCAAGAAATGTATGTAGAGGAACAATCAAGTGATTCTTGACCACAATACACAATACCCAATATTGGATCAGGTCTTGACTTAGGAAAATCACCCATAAGTCTTCATTATGCAACCCATCAGGATATCAGTTATCAATCAGTTGATCAACAAATGAGTGATCAAGCATGAATATTAAGTTCACAGTCTGAATCTGAGGATAGATCCAATCATCAACCTTCTGCACCTGCAACAACTGGTCATCATATGATCACTGGGGAAAATATTGGAATTTTCAAACCAAAAATTTACACTGCAAATCTAGATACTAAAGAACCATATAACTATCAGCGAGCTATGCAAAGTGAAAAATGGAAAGCAACTATGGATGAAGAGTATACATCACTCATGAAAAACAATACATGGAGGCTAGTAACCATACCAAGTCATAAAAATGTCATTGGTTGTAAGTGGACCTACAGGTTGAAAAGAAATGCAAATGGATCAATATCTAAGTACAAAGCTACACTTGTAGCAAAAGGTTACTCTCAACAACAAGGATTTGATTTCAATGAAACTTTCTCACCAGTTGTTAAACCAACATCAATTAAGATCATTCTCATAATTTCTTTACATAGAAACTAGAAAATAAAGCAACTGGATGTCAACAATGCATTTCTAAAAGGAATTCTTCAAGAAGAAGTATATATAGAGCAGGCTGATGGTTATAAACAAGTTGGAAGTAAACTGGTTTGCAAACTGGTTTGCAAACTCAACAAAGCAATTTATGGACTCAAACAAGCACCAAGAGTGTGGTTTGAGAAATTAAAGACAACATCAATCAATCTTGGCTTCAATCATACGAAATTAGATAACTCTTTATTCATTAAATTTAGAAAAAATACAATCATATATGTACTAATATATGTAGATGGTGTTATTGTTACAAGAAACAACAATAGTGAAATTAGAAATCTCATTATAAATTGAATAAAGAGTTCTCTATCAAAGATCTTGAGACCTACATTATTTTCTGAGTATAGAAGTCAAAAGGTTACCAAACTCAGCTATTCAATTAAGTCAGAAGAAATACATATCTGAAATTCTGATCAAAACCAAAATGGATCAGGCAAATAGTCTACCTACACCAATGAAAACCAATCTACATTTATAAAAGAGTAGAGGTGAACCAATCACTGGTGCTAAACAATACAGAAGTACAGTTGAAGCATTACAATATGCAACAATTACAAGGTCAGAAATTGCATACAGTTTGAATAAAGTTAGCTACTTCATGCAAAATCCTCTAGATGAGCACTGAAGGGCAGTAAAAAGGATTTTGAGATATTTAAAGGGTACAGTAGATAATGGTTTAACTTTAAGAAACTGTGCTAATCTAAATTTATTTGGTTTTGCAGATGCAAATTGGACAACTGACCCAAATGATTGTAGATCAACATCTGGTTACTACATTTACATAGGAAAGAATCTAGTGTCATGGTGTTCTAAAAAGCCAACAACCATCTCAAGATATAGTACTGAAGCTGAATGCAGGAGTGTCGCAAATGTTCTAAAAAGCAAACAAGCATCTCGGTTATAGATTAGCTTCAACACGTACCCAGTTTGGTTATGCATCCGGTTAGGTTTAGCATCCATATGTACCAAATTAGGCTATGCATCCAAATAGCATTTTCATCCATATGAACCCGATGAGCTTGTCCATCCGGTTAGCTTTTGCGTTTAGTGGCAAGATTTGTTAGCCAATCTATCTCGGTTACAGATTGGTTTTCATACATACCTAATTAGGTTGTGCACCTAGTCAACTTTTGCATCCATATGTACCTGATTAGGTTGTGCATCTAGTTAGCTTTTTCATCCATATGTACCCGATTAGGTTGTGCATCTAGTTAGCATTTGCATTCATTAGAAAGCTTGGTTAACCAATTTATCTCGGTTATAGATTGGTTTCCATTTGTACCCGATTAGGTTATGCATTTCGCTAGCTTTTTCACCCATACTTAATAGATTAGGTCGTACATCTGATTAACTTTTACATCCATACGTACCCGATTAAGTTGTGCATCCAGTTAGCATTTGCATCTGTATGTACCCAATTATGTTGTGCATCCGATTAGCTTTTACATACAGTGGTAAGCTAAGTTAACTTATCTATCTCGTTTATAGATTGGTTTCCATACATTTCCAATTAGGTTGTGCATCCGGTTAGCTTTCACATCCATACATAACCAACTAGGTTGTGCGTCTGATTAGCTTTTGCATCCATATGTACCCGATTAGGTTTTGCATCCAGTTAGCTTTAACATCCATATTGAGGCTAATCGGATGAGAATGAAGCAAAAGGTATAGAAACCTAATTGGGTACGTATGGATGCAAAAGCTAACTAGTTAAGGATATATATGTATGCTAAGGGTTATGGCGCTTGGAATATTACATAAAAGGAATACACCGTAACTACCACTGATTATGTAGAATGGTCAAACACCCAAAAACTAGATGCTACTCATAACGCTAAAGCTATGAACATGTTATTTCGTTCTCTAGCCAATAATGAACTCGATAGAGTTAGTGTGTATACATCTGCCTATGAAATTTTGTGTACTTTGAATGTAACTCATGAAGGAACAAACAAAGTTAAACAAAGTTAAACAAAGTAAAATTTCAGTGTTGAAAAAAAAAATTCTAAATTTCAAAATAAAGAAAAATGAAAATATTGGTAATACATATTCACAATTTCAAGACATCCAACACTCTCTTGTAGCACTAGGAGAGACATTTACAGATTTCAATATAGCTACAAAAATCCTTAACTCTTTAATGGATGAACGAGAACGAAATCTTAGTTATCGAAGAAGCTAATGATCTTCCTACCATAAATCCCGAAGAGTTAGTAGGAAATCACATGTCATATGAAGTGAATTTATAGGCAAAAAGAGTTCAGGCTTAATAAAGGAAAACCATATCATTTCAAGTAGAAAAGGAAGAATCCAATGTCGATGACGATGGTTTTGATCTTCTAGGCAAAAATTTCAGGAAATTCCTAAAACTCAAAAGGAATAGATGTTTCAGAAACAACAATGGCAATAAATCATTGTCATCACTCAAATGCCACAAATGTCACAAATTTGGCCTCATAAAGAAGGACTATTCGAATCTCAAAAAGGAGAAGAATAGCTTCAAAAACAAAAATGAAAGATTCTTCAAGAAGAAGAAGCAAGCCTTTCAAGTTACATTGGATGATTCGGACTCATCTTCATCTTCAGAAAGGGAAAGCAATTCTGAACAAGTAAATGTTTGTTTCATGGCCTCAATGACAATGTAAGTGATATTTCCTTTGATGATCTTGTGATATTAATTCTAAATTATTAGATAAATTGAAAGATCTTAAAATAATATATAAAGAAACCTTAAGAAAATTAAATAGAACTGAATTAGAAATAGATTTATTAAAAGATGAATAGACAATTCTAGAGGAAGAACTAGTTAAATTAGAGAGTGATCGGCATCAGAGAGTGATCGGCATCAGAGAGTGACCGACATCAGAGAGTGACCGGCATCAGAGAGTGTCCGGCATCAGAGAGTGTCCGGCATCCAGGAGTGTTCGGCGAAGCGTTTGGCATCCAGGAGCACTCGGCATCCCAATGGAACTCGGCGTCAACTGGCACTCGGCGACAACCAATGCTCGGCGCTAGCGTTCGGCATACAATGGTGCTCGGCATCGAGACTACTCAGCACACAAGGGTGCTCGGCATCAAGGCTGCTCGGCATACAAGAACGCTCGGCATCGAGACTACTCGGTGTCAAGACTGCTCGGCATAACAGGGCACTCGGCGTCAAGACTGCTCGGCATAACAAGCTACTCGGCGTCAAGGAGAGCACTCGGCAACAACCTATGCTCAGCGTCGACTAGTGTCCGGCATCCCGCGGTACTCGGCGTCAGTGGAGCTCGGCGGTAGGATAACTCGGCAACGAGAACGTTCGAACTACGTACATTGGTTGGTCAAAAGCTTCAAAGGGAGATACGCTCGGCTTCACTGCAATCACCCCACACTTCCCATACACCAGGAGCACCGTTCGGCATGGGAAGGACCGTTCGGCATGGGAAGGACCGTTCGGCACAGAAGCGTTCGGCGTACCTGGTTCGGCACACAGCGCCTGGGCTCGAACGTTCGGCTAACAAGCCCGCTTGGGAAGTCCAGCCCATATTTGCCTATAAATAGAGGGGCAGGGTCACAGTGAAATGGATCCTTTTTTTTGGAGAGAAAATACGGGGAGACTCTGCCATTTTCAAGACTCATCTTCTCTACTCAAACAACTTCATTCAAGCATTTGATTCACGAATTGTATTTGTAATCAACCATAAAGGAAATCAATAAAGTTGAGCAAAGTGGACGTAGGCAATTACGCCGAACCACTATAAATTTGGTGTTCTTACTTTCTGCACTTGAATTAGGATTGTCTTCTCTGTTTAATTTTCTTTCATCACTTATATCTCTACACAATCTTTCTGAATGAGGTTAGTGACCAATTTTGGTGCTAACACTTTGGTGCTTTCACTGAGAATCGAATTCTCAGACCTCAAGGATCTGCTTTGAAGCTACTGGGTTGAGCAAATCCCCCAAAGAAGATCCGACTTACTGATAGAACATCCGTTGATTCTACTCAGAGTTCATACCAATAACTCTACAATGGCAAGACCACGTACCAGGTCAGCTTCTCTTAATGCGGATGCCCGAGAAACTGCTAGCGTGCAACAAACAGGACCTAGCAATCAACCAGCGATCCCGAGTGCAGGGATTGCCGCTCAAGAACAGACTCCAGTTGTCACCAGAGTGGAGTTCAACGACTTGATGAGAGAACTTAGGGAAAGCAGGAGACAACTGGGAGAACAGATGCAAACTAATGCCAACCTGATGGCACAACTCACTCAACAGCAGCAACAGAATGCTGGGGGCAATCCAGCTGCTTATTCCTCTTCTGACAGCTCAACTTCTTCTGATGAGCCACCCAGGCGCAGACGCCGTAAGACTGAAGCTGCAAGGGCAGATGCTGCTGCTCGAACAGCGGGAGACCGCGACCAAGCCAGAACTGGAAACTTCCGAACCGGAGTACAGATGGAGGAGGGAGCTCCAGATCATCAAGATGTTAACAATGTTGAACCTCATGACGCACGATTGGCAGATCGCCAGGAAAGGAGGCATCAGCATGGACAGGCACGTAGAACTGACTCCAACCTCCCAGCTTCCATACAGACGCCCGATCTGACAGCCATGATCAGGCAACTGATGAAAGAAAATCAGGGCTTATCAAATGACGATTGGGGAGTGTCAAGAAGTCATACTCCATTCACTGATGTTGTGCTGCAAGCGTCCTACCCCAAGAAATTTAGCATGCCAACCATTCCTGCATACGAAGGAAAGACTGACCCCAGACAACATGTAATGAGGTATGAATGGATGATGGATTCAGCCAGAGCAAATGACGCCACCAAGTGTAGGTGCTTTCCGATTACTCTATCTGGGATCGCTACTATGTGGTTCACCCGATTTCCTCCGCGATCCGTATCAAATTTCGAGGAGTTGGCAAAGAGGTTTATTGAGCAATTCAGGATACACACTACACGCCCGAAGGACGTGATGTCTCTGTCAAGTGTAATCCAAAATCCCGGAGAGTCGCTGAAGGAGTACTTACAAAGATTCCACGTTGCGGCAACTGAAGTCAGTAATCCCAACGACCATGCAATTCTAATGGCTGTGATGAGAGGTGTAGATCCGGATTCTGAGTTCGGAGATTGGCTGGCAGGAAAACCTCCGACTACGCTAGAGCGTTTCTACTCCAAGGCGCACCAGTTCATAAGAAGAGAGGAAGCTAGGTGGGTACGACGAGACAAGGCACCGGGACCTGCCCAAGAGTCAATTAAGAGCAACATTGCTGTGAAGCAATCTGGAGACAATTCAGGAAAGGTCCAAGTCAACGTCCAGAATAAGCCTGTGCAGCCCAAAGAGTCCGGAGGAAGGAGCCAAGGAAAGAGGAAAGAAGCGGGAAAGTGGAAGTCAAGAATTCCAAGCTACAGCGAGTACACTCCGCTAAACGCCCCGCTTGAGAACATTTACCTATCCACATGCAATACTTTTCAATACAGAAAACCACGTCCGAAAGAATCAACTGAAGAACAGAAACGGACTGGGAAATATTGCCGATTCCATGAAACCTATGGACACAACACGGAAGAATGCAGACACCTGCATGACGCTATCGAGAAATTGATCAGACAAAAGAAGTTGCAAGAATTTGTAAAGGATCCACAGGAAGGAGGACATGGAACGTCCGACCCAGGTCGTGCACCGGCCCCACGTCATCCAGAGGAACCTGCCCGGACTGTTGGAAGACTGGTTATAAATACGATTATCGGCGGACCTCATCCCGCAGATAAGAACTGGCAAGAGATGGAACGATATGCGAGCTCCTTGAAGCATGCAGATTTTGAGTGCTGTTCGAACGTAGAGGACGGGGCCCCTGCTAAGCAGCATCGCGTGATGACAGACGATATTGTGTTCAGAAACAGAGACGCTGATCAGGTGGAGGCTCCGACCATCGATCCCATGGTCATATCTGCAACAATCGGACCAGCATATGTAAAAAGAATTTTGATTGATTGTGGAAGTTCAGTCAACATCATCTTCAAGAAGGCCTATAATCAGACGAAGCTAGAGACAAAAGACTTGAAACCATCCAAAGCTCGTATCCACGGCTTTAACGGCGCTGCGACTGATGCGGTAGGATATGTCGAGTTACCAGTTGAACTGGGACAAGGCGAACGTCGGAGGGTACGAATTCTACCCTTTGTAGTTTTGGATGTGGACTCTCCGTATAATGTTTTCTTGGGCCGGCCGGCCCTGGCTGAATTCAGGGCGGCACTAGCCCCGTGGTGCTTGACTTTGAAGTTTCCGACTGACAAAGGAGTAGGCATTGTTCACGGTGACCAAGCAGCTGGTCGTTCTTGTTATGTGGCCGAGCTCCGAGAAGCCCACCGGAGGGAGAAAGGAAAGGGTGCGGACAATCCTGTCTGCATCCTCAACCCGAATAATTGACAAGTAGTGCCCGAGCCCTGGCTCGGGCATAGTTCTCGGATCTACGGAGATATAGATCCGAGAGACGACGATGAGAAACCCAGGGAAGAGAAGGCGGCACCGGCTGAATTAACAATTGACATTTCGGTTAGCCGTGACGACCCTTCGCGAATACTGAAGATCGGATCACAGTTAGGCCCCGCAATGACAGAAGACCTTAGCGACTTCCTCCGAGCAAACCTTGATGTTTTTGCCTGGACGCATTCTGATATGTGTGGGATTTCTCCCGCCATCACAAGTCATATGTTGAACGTAGACCCGAAATACGTCCCAGTCAAGCAAAAAAGGAGAGGAATGGATCCAGAGAGATCCGCCGCTCTTGGAGAGGAGGTGGACAAACTCAAAGCAAATGGGTTCGTCCGCGACGCCCTCTACCCGGAGTGGGTCTCCAACCCCGTGCTAGTAAAGAAGGCAAATGGGAAATGGAGGACTTGCATAGATTATTCCGACTTGAACAAAGCATGCCCTAAGGACAGTTTCCCGTTGCCTAGGATCGATCAGTTGGTCGATTCCACAGCAGGACACGAATTATTGTCATTCATGGATGCGTACTCGGGATACAACCAAATCCCAATGCATATTCCGGACCAAGAACACACCATCTTCGTTACAAATGTTGGGCTGTATTGCTATGTAGTGATGCCCTTTGGATTAAAGAATGCTGGAGAAACTTACCAACGTCTGGTGAATCGAATGTTCAAGGACCAGCTGGGCAAAACCATGGAAGTCTATGTGGATGACATGCTCGTGAAGTCACGGCAGTCAAACAACCACATTCAAGACTTAGCGGAAATGTTTAACATACTCAGGTCCTATGGAATGATGATCAACCCGCTGAAGTGTTCTTTCGGCGTTGCATCAGGGAAGTTTTTAGGATTCATCGTCAACGCTAGGGGAATCGAAGCCAACCCAGAAAAGATCCAAGCCATTCGAGATGTACAAGCACCCAGGACTATAAAGCAGGTACAGAGCTTGAACGGAAAAGTGGCTGCGCTGAGTCGATTTATATCCAAGGCAACTGACAAGTGCATCCCATTCTTCGACATAATAAAGAAAGGAAAGAGGAATTTTGAATGGACGTCTAGCTGCGAGGAAGCTTTCCAGAACCTGGTAAGGCATCTGGAGAGCCCACCAATGCTATCTAAACCAGTTGACCATGAGATGTTGTACATTTACTTGGCTATATCCCCTCATGCGATAAGCGCAGCTTTGGTCCGTGAGGAGGATCGAGTCCAGAAGCCGGTATATTATGTTAGCAAGCGTTTAACGGGGGCAGAGAAGAATTATCCTAAAATTGAGAAATTGGCTTATTGCTTGGTGATTGCATCACGCAAGCTACGCCCGTACTTTCAAGCGCATTCAATCGGCGTTTATACCGATCAACCCCTGAGGCAGGTACTTCAACGACCGGAAACTTCTGGAAGATTGCTAAAATGGAACATCGAGTTGAGCCAATTCGATATCGCGTACCTACCACGGAGAGCTATTCGAGGGCAAGCGTTAGCAGACTTCATCGCTGAATTTACCATACCCATCAAACCGGACGATCACGACATCATTCCCCCCATTCGATGGAAATTATACACTGACGGTGCATCAAACGACCGTTGCTCCGGCGCGGGCGTAGTTCTTATGACTCCGGAAAACCGATCAATCTGTTATGCCCTGAAGCTCGATTTTCCGGCTACGAACAACGAAGCTGAATATGAAGCATTGATCGCTGGCTTGAAGCTTATCAAAGAACTCGGAATCAAATCAGTCGAAATCTTTTGCGACTCGCAGTTAGTGGTTTACCAAGTACGAGGAGACTACCAAGCAAAAGGACGAAAGCTTGCTCCGTACCTCGTTCAGGTCCAGGAACTACTATCAAATCTTGAGCGTTATGACATTTCACACATCCCGCGAGAACAAAACAAAGAAGCCGACTTGTTGGCTAAGTTCGCAAGTACCAACGATGTTCAACAAATGGGATTGTATCCCGTGGAAGTCTTGCATGCCCCGAGTGCGGACGAGATGAAAATCGATCTTGTGTTGGAAACAGAGATCGAGAAGGACTCGTGGATAACCCCATTCAAACTGTACCTGACAACCGGGGCTTTACCAGAAAGGAGAAGCGAAAGACGACAGGTCCTTCGAAAGGTTGCGCGGTACGTAATGCAGGATGGATCCATGTACCGGAAAGGATTCTCAGTCCCATTGTTACGGTGCATCGCTCATGATGAAACAAAGCGAGTCTTGAGGGAAGTCCACGAAGGGGAATGCGGCGACCATACTGGGGGCCAAACGCTAGCAAAGAAGATCCTCCGCTATGGGTATTACTGGCCTACCGTAAACCGGGATGCCGCGGACTACGCAAGAAAATGCGACAAGTGTCAAAGATATGCAAAAATCCCGAGGGCTCCGTCAACGGAACTCACACAAATGATCAGCCCTTGGCCATTCGCGATCTGGGGAATCGACATAATCGGCTCTTTGCCTCTATCCAAAGGTGGTGCGAAATACGCGATAGTTGCAGTCGACTATTTCACGAAATGGGCTGAGGCAGAACCTTTGGCCACTATCACCTCTAAGAAAGTCATTAACTTCGTTGTACGAAACATTATATGCCGCTTTGGCCTTCCACGCACCATCATTACAGACAACGGAACGCAATTCGAAAGTAGAGAGTTCAAAGAGTTCTGTTTAAAGTACGGCATCGAGAAAAAGTTCGCTGCCGTTGCACACCCAAAAGCTAACGGACAAGTCGAGGCCATTAACAAAATAATCAAGTCCATACTAAAGAAGCGTCTGGAGAAGGTTGGAGGCAAGTGGGTAGATGAACTCCCGACAGCATTATGGGCATATAGAACTACCCACAAGTCCGCGACCGGCCACACTCCGTTCGCCTTGGCATACGGCTCTGAAGCCGTAATACCCGTGGAACTTGAAGTTCCATCGCACCGAGTGACATACTATGACCCCAAGACCAACCAAAACCTCTTGCTGGAATCACTGGACTGCATCGACGAAAAACGTGAAGAAGCTGAGTTAAGGGCGGCGGCGCACAAACATCGAGTCAAGCGCTACTACGATGGCAGAGTCCGCCCAAGAATCTTTGATGTGGGTGATCTCGTTCTGAAACGAGTCTTCCCAGTACCATCACGCATGAATCCCAGCTGGGAAGGTCCATACGCCATTGAACGGAAGCTTGGAGAAGGAACATTCAAGCTAGCGACCGTTGATGGCGCGACACTCCCCCGAGCATGGAAAAGTGAACATTTGCGGCACTATTACATTTAGCATGTTTCCCTTTCTTGTTATAGGCACTATTGTTTTCTGCATGTTTCCATTCAATAATGACTTAGTTTCATTTTGAAGTTGTAATCGAGCAATTTAGTTGATTTTCATTAATAAAGGCTTGAAGCCACATTTTCTATGAAGTTTCTGTATCTCTTAATTGGATGACAAATTACATTATTCTGTGCGGCGTACAGACTAGTATAAACGATTTCCAATCTCCGAGTCCCCAGAGTGCGGAGCGGAGTACTCTAAGTCCCCAGAGCGCGGACTAGAGTATAAACGATTTCCAATCTCCGAGTCCCCAGAGTGCGGAGCGGAGTACTCTAAGTCCCCAGAGCGCGGACTAGAGTATAAACGATTTCCAATCTCCGAGTTCCCAGAGTGCGGAGCGGAGTACTCTAAGTCCCCAGAGTGCGGACTAGAGTATAAACGGTTTCCAATCTCCGAGTCCCCAGAGTGCGGAGCGGAGTACTCTAAGTCCCCAGAGCGCGGACTAGAGTATAAACGGTTTCCAATCTCCGAGTCCCCAGAGTGCGGAGCGGAGTACTCTAAGTCCCCAGAGTGCGGACTAGAGTATAAACGATTTCCAATCTCCGAGTCCCCAGAGTGCGGAGCGGAGTACTCTAAGTCCCCAGAGCGTGGACTAGAGTATAAACGATGTCCAATCTCCGAGTCCCCAGAGTGCGGAGCGGAGTACTCTAAGTCCCCAGAGCGCGGACTAGAGTATGAACAGTCTCAAGTCTCCAAGTCCCCGGAGCACAGTGTCAGCAAACCGAATAAAGACAAGAGAATCATTCAAACAAGAAGAAACTAAAATTTTATTCGATAAGTCCAAAATAGGGATACAAGATCACTCCTACAAAATTCGGGCCTATACAAACTACAAGTTATGAAAGATAGAAACTGTTACAAACTTAAGCAAAAACTTATTGAACAAGTGCATCGATCATTTCTTCGACTTCTTCTTCTTGTCTGCCTTCGGTGTTTCCGACGACTCCTCTCCCTCACGTTTCTTCTTGGACTTTTTGCTTGCTAGAGAGACGGAGTCAGGAGTAGGAGACGGAACATCTAATGGTTTGGACCTGCCCGGGAGAATGATTTTCAAAGGTCTATTCCGCGGGTCAGTAAGTTCCAGGACTTCAGATTCAACTTTGACTTTGACCTTTCTCTTCTCCTCGTCGGCAAGACGATCCTTCATGCTCATCTCTGAAGTATGTTCAGAGGCGCCAGTGATTTTAACTTCGTCGCTTCCTTCGGCAGGAGACGAGGTATCAAGTTTGTCATCGTCAAGCGCCCCGATCACTTGAGCGTCTGGGCCGGGAGTTACCCCTGCGTGAGCAACGTCGCTTGTTTTCCCTGCTTCCTCCTTGGCGTCATCGCTCCTCGGAGTTAGCTCAGTGTCAGAACAACCTGTGAGAAATACAAGAAGTGGGCATTAGAATGAATAACCACTGCTAAAAAATGACGGATCACTTCGACTTCTAGAGAAAGAAGAATCTCCTACCAGGATCAGGTTGGCTGTCGGTGGCGCGCGGGGTTTCACCCTCCAGGATAGGTGATAGCACATGAACGCCGAGCTCGGGATCTTCGGGGTTGTAGCTGGCATGCTGCTCGAATGGATCAAGCGTCGACCGACCAGCCGATTGGGCAGCATAAGGAGCAGCAATGTGAGGAGTAGTAGTGTCGGCCTCTGACGGGCCAGCCTCGTTATTCTTCTCTTTCGAAGGGGAAGAGCCTTTGCCATAGAGAGCCAATGCTACGGATAAATCCGATGGCTCATTCCCCCTCAGGAACTCCTTCACCAGTGCATCCTCGTCGATTTCTTCGGAGCCTGATTCGACTTTCTTGATCTTTATCAGAGTCTCCCATGCCTCAGCCAGGGATTCATGGTAGCCGTCGCCCAAGAATGTTAGGTCGCGGTGCATAAGGACGCGGGCTCCGTACTCGGCGATCAACGGGTCAAACATACTTTTGACTTCTTCCCTGCCGGTCTCTGCGGCCGCCTCCAGGCGAGAATCAAGCTCCTCCTCAGCCATTCTTTTGCCCTCCTCACGGGCCTCATCCTTCATTTTCTCGACCCCGGCAAGTTCACCGTCAAGCTTTGCCTTCAGGAGCCGGGTAGCCACAATCTCATCACAATACCGCTGTGATTCTTCCTGAGCGGCTATTTTGTCTTCTTTCTCTTTGGAGAGTTGTTCTTTCAGCTCTTTGACTTGAGTAGCGAGCGCGTCCCTTTCTTTTTGGACAGAGTCTTTTTCTAGGGCAAGGGCGCCGCTGCGCTGAACTGCTTCGTCAAGCTCCTTTTTGTGAGCCACCTCTAAGCGAGTAACTGCCTCGGCAGTATCTTTTGCACCTTGTTCAGCGGCTTCTAGCTTTAACTTATAAGAGGCGAGTTCTTCATCTTGGAGTTTGATGATTTTCTTATCGCTGTCAGCCTCCAGAGTCAGACGGTCAATCTCGTGTTGACGCTCAACAGATACTTCTGATATCTTCTCCACCAAGTGCACGAATGCGTCATGTTGAACATAGACGTCATTGTTGCATGCAATGGCACTTTGCTTCATGTGCCCAGGAATGTGATGGATGGCCGGGAGGAATTTCAAACCGTCAAAACAAATTTTCGGAAACTTGGCCTTAAGGTCGACCATCTTTTCTGCAACAGTCGGGTCCACGGCAGGAGCAGGAGGAGGAGGCTTAGAGAATTCCGTTCTTTTACGCGGCTCTCGAACTTGCCTCGTACTCGATGAACTGGAATGTTGTTCTCGAGCAGCATCAGACTGATAACCCTTCTGCAAAGACTTCTCTTTATCCGGCTCAGCAGTAGGAGGAAGATCACGGGACTGGGAAGATTGATAGTGCGCTTTCTTGCGGTGAGACGACTCGCGAGGGCGATTGTCCCTATCTTCGTAATCACCTCGGTCCCGGCGTCTGCCTAAACCGGAATCCCGTCCGGAGTGATGAAATATTGAAGACCCATGAAGGCGATCAAGTCCGTGGGAGCGGCCCATATCACCTGCATAGAAGGAAGATAACAACGAATTAAGGAGAATTCACGAATTAAAAAGACTTGAAGTATGTTATGGAATGCGCATGTGCGTGTGTGTCCTAAGTGTTCCCCCCGACGGACCCGTTCGTTTGTCTTTGCTAATCGGAGTATTGTCTCTGTGAGCCGGGAGTTGAACTCCTACATTGCCTCTAGCGGGCGAGGAGAATTTGAGAGCTTCAGGATCATCGAACCCGTAATTAAGTATGTCTTCGGGAATAGAGAGGTTCGAGAGACCCCTCAGAGAACTCTCCAGACGCTGCGAAGAAGCCTCTTTTCCAGGAGGGATAGGCGTAGATTTTGAGGTGTCGCCAACTTTCTCTTTCTGAACCGTATATTTCAGCTTTTTCTTTCCCTTCGAAGGGGAGGATGACGTCTCAATGTCCTGAACTTCGATTGTCGGATTCCAAGCAGGACCCACGTTCTCGCCCTGAGTGTCGGGTGCATCATCCTCTCTACGCTCGCCTTCTTCGTGCGCGTCGGGAGCGCGACGCGACGACGGGCCGGCAAGTTTTTTCCCTTTACCAGATGGAGGTCTGGGAATTGTAACACCTTCTGGAAGGCTGACCCGACGATCAGGAGCTAGCAAGCCGAACCCCGACAGCGATTCATTTGAAATGATAGCTCGAATATCTCGATCCTCGGCCAGAAGAGCTCTAATCGCGTCGACAGCATCAGAATATCCTCGGCCTTCCGGACGCGGGTTAATACCTGAAAAGAGTAAATGAAGAGTTAAGAAAAACGTGACTCCCATTAAGTACGAGTAACGGTTCAGCAGAGAGACTTACTGCCTTCAACCCATCGCCTAGCAAAACCAGACGGGCATCGCACATAGAACCATTCCTGTTTGTATAGGGCGAACTTGCTACAGGCCCCTGTCAAGATCTGGCACTTGTGATACGGCTCGAGGAAAATGAAGGAAGGGCTATCTTTCTGTCTCTTGAACATGTAAATGTATCGAATATCACCGGGGGTTGGAGGTCTGGAGAAGACAGCCATGAAGAGTAAGTAAGTCCCATATAGGAACGCATGACCATTCGGGTGCAGCTGCGACGGAGCGATGTCTATATACTGCAGCACATCCCGGAGAAATAGGTTAAACGGAGGCACGCTGCCCATCCAGCACATGAACTTGTTGCAGGCCGTGTACCCGACTGGGGGCAAATGAGGACGGTCGTGTCTCGAAGGAACTAACACGTCAGTAAAGGGAATTCCGTGAATGGAACATATCCGTCGCAGAGCGGCCTCATTGATCCTCGAGGCTTGAGAATCGACCGGATTGTCCAGTAAGATGGTTGACTCCAGAGCATCGGGCGCCAGATTATGAGCGGGAGAGATTGACGGGTTGGAAGCATCTGCGGCTCCTTGCTTTGCTGACGGCCCAGGCCTGTCAGATATGGTGGCAGAACTAGATTTTCCTGACATCCCGAATAAATAATGAACCTGGCTAAATGCTTGAGAAAGCTATACTTGAAAAACGTTGAGCGTTAGAATTAGCAACACGAGTTTTCCCCCCACGTGGTGTGTGAACTAGTGCAAGCAATTGTGTACAAACAATAAGAAGGTTTTTAAGATATAATAATTAGCTTCGAATCATCGCCTTCGAAGACCGTCATCGCTGACCGTCTCAAAAAGCTTGCCTTGAGGTGATTACAGTTCAAGATTCAGAAAACATGTAATTTATGAAGTATTCGGCTTAAGTCTAATTTGAAATTTATATCGTTCGGCATTTAAATGTCGTTCGGCGGTTACATTGTTCGTCCCGAGAAGAGTTCGGTGTGTATCTTGGTTCGGTTGAGTCATTGTCAAGTGTTCGGCATTGAAATTGTTCGGCATATATATGTTTGTTCGGCATCTGAATGTTGTTCGGCTTGAGTTATTGTGCGACAATGGTGTTGTTCATCCTAAGTATAGTTCGGCACGTATATTGTTCAGCCTAGGTATTTATATTGTTCGGCATTTTTGATGTTCGGCGAATATAATGTTCGGCACGTATATTGTTCGGCCTAGGTATTTATATTGTTCGGCATTTTTGATGTTCGGCGAATATAATGTTCGGCGGTTGTATTGTTCGGCAGGTATGTAACTGTTCGGCATTAGTTCGTTTGGCTAAGGCAGTGCTCCGCCCTCGACCATAACTCCGCCCTGCTCTCCCTCCATTTACGACGAACGACAGAGACAAGATCGCCCGGCGAAGGTTACGCCGTTCGACACCCCATCTCCTTTTTTCTTCCAATCTTGATCAGCACAGGGGAGCTAGGTCTAACTACCATGCACCGTTCGGCGACTCCGAACGTGCGAACCACTTCTACTAGTGAACCTAAAGTTGAAGTAATGTAATCGTGGAGGGAATGATACCTAGTTCGACGATCGAGGTTGAGGAAGGATCAACTAGACTTTATATCTGATAGAGTGGCAAGAATTGCAAATCTTTGGGAATAACAGAAGAGAAAGCGTAAAGGGAAAATGGTGGAAGGGCGCCTGGTTATATAGAGGGAGGTAGAAGTCGAAAAGGCCATGACCGGTAGAACCGGTCAAGGTCATAGCGTTCGGCGCATAACGGTTCGGCACTGAAGCATCGCTCGGCAAGGAAGCACCATTCGAACGCGCATGTCTCGTTCGGCATTTGGAACACGTCCGGCACACATCGATCCCACAAAAGGGGCGTCTCCGTTCGAGGTTAGCCAAGGGTTTAAGACATGACGAAAAGGTTGCACGGTTCAAAGCGTACCACGTTCGGCTACGCGATACACTTTGGGGGGCAAGTGTTTCCTGGAGATTTGACCAGGCAACTAGTACTCGGCATCCAGTTCAACTCGGCATCAGAGAGTGATCGGCATCAGAGAGTGATCGGCATCAGAGAGTGACCGGCATCAGAGAGTGTCCGGCATCAGAGAGTGTCCGGCATCAGAGTGTGACCGGCATCAGAGAGTGTCCGGCATCAGAGAGTGACCGGCATCAGAGAGTGTCCGGCATCAGAGAGTGTCCGGCATCCAGGAGTGTTCGGCGAAGCGTTTGGCATCCAGGAGCACTCGGCATCCCAATGGAACTCGGCGTCAACTGGCACTCGGCGACAACCAATGCTCGGCGCTAGCGTTCGGCATACAATGGTGCTCGGCATCGAGACTACTCAGCACACAAGGGTGCTCGGCATCAAGGCTGCTCGGCATACAAGAACGCTCGGCATCGAGACTACTCGGTGTCAAGACTGCTCGGCATAACAGGGCACTCGGCGTCAAGACTGCTCGGCATAACAAGCTACTCGGCGTCAAGGAGAGCACTCGGCAACAACCTATGCTCGGCGTCGACTAGTGTCCGGCATCCCGCGGTACTCGGCGTCAGTGGAGCTCGGCGGTAGGATAACTCGGCAACGAGAACGTTCGAACTACATACATTGGTTGGTCAAAAGCTTCAAAGGGAGATACGCTCGGCTTCACTGCAATCACCCCACACTTCCCATACACCAGGAGCACCGTTCGGCATGGGAAGGACCGTTCGGCATGGGAAGGACCGTTCGGCACAGAAGCGTTCGGCGTACCTGGTTCGGCACACAGCGCCTGGGCTCGAACGTTCGACTAACAAGCCCGCTTGGGAAGTCCAGCCCATATTTGCCTATAAATAGAGGGGCAGGGTCACAGTGAAATGGATCCTTTTTTTTGGAGAGAAAATACGGGGAGACTCTGCCATTTTCAAGACTCATCTTCTCTACTCAAACAACTTCATTCAAGCATTTGATTCACGAATTGTATTTGTAATCAACCATAAAGGAAATCAATAAAGTTGAGCAAAGTGGACGTAGGCAATTACGCCGAACCACTATAAATTTGGTGTTCTTACTTTCTGCACTTGAATTAGGATTGTCTTCTCTGTTTAATTTGCTTTCATCACTTATATCTCTACACAATCTTTCTGAACGAGGTTAGTGACCAATTTTGGTGCTAACACCCACACAATTAGATTTTAGAAGAGATAAGAAGTGAAGACATAACAATGGTAAAAAATTCCTCCAAACAAAATCTTTATTAATTCACCAAATGATTACATAAAGAAAAAACCTAAATATTGAGAAGACATCTCAATCCCCAAAACCCAGAAAAATAACATTCCCCCTTCCCCACACATCTAATAAACCATATACATACCTATTTATAATAGCCTTGATAAAATGCATTATTTAATCAACCATTGATTATTTTCAACTCCCAAAATAAATCCTTTCCATGTAAATAATTCTTTGTCTTCTTTAATGCAATAAAAGAAGCAACTCCTCATCTTTAAAATCTATAAAAGTGCAATGATTTGAGTCACAATTCCACATCAACTCAACTATCTCTAAAATCTACTTAAATATGGAATATAATGTTTCCAGAATCTAACAGCTGATATTTATAAACATGAGAATGTTAAATTAGTCAAAGAGAATTGTAATTTAAGTTCTAATATTTATTCACTTAGTATGGAGACAAAAGAGCTTAGAAATAATTTTTAAAATCTATTTACAAATGTTTTAAATTTTAATAAAGGAAGAGAGAATTTATCTAGAATCGTAAAAAACTCATAATCTTCTACAAATAAAAATGGTTTAGGTTTTAAAAATATAAATAAATCAAAATCAGTCGTAAACACTATAGTTCGCTATATACTAATTGTAGAAAGGAAAAGAAAGTTAGTCAACCAAAACCTATTTATAAAAGTGATAAATCTATCAAGATATTGGTTCTAACACTTTTCTCATTAGAAATAAGTATATAGAAACATAT
Organism: Allium fistulosum; assembly: GCA_030737815.1. NCBI lineage: Eukaryota > Viridiplantae > Streptophyta > Magnoliopsida > Asparagales > Amaryllidaceae > Allium > Allium fistulosum. The sequence goes on from CM060902.1 coordinate 103,070,401, forward strand.
ATATCTAGTGTACATAAAAATTTTGATTTTATTTTTAAAGGGAACTCCAAATCCTTTTGGGTATGGTATCCTAATACCTAACTCTTAGAACACTCTAACTTAGGAAATGGATACAAATTCAAATTAGTATATTTTCCAAGTACCAAATAACCAAAAAGGTAAATGGATACTCGACAGCGGTTGCTCTAAGCACATGACAGGAAACAAAATAATGTTACCAAACATTACCTACTCAAATGGAGGAACCATAACTTTTGAAGATAACTTCAAAGGATACGTCATTGGAAAAGGCAATGTGAGCAACGACATCATATCTAATTCACCCCTTATTACAACTGTCGTATTAGTTAAGAAACACAATCTACTTAGCATTTGTCAACTTTGTGACAAAGGTTTAATATTTCTTTTGGAAAAAGATAAATGTAATAATTTTGACTAAAATAAAATTTTAATTTTTAAGGAATTAAAAAAGGAAATATTTATGTTTTAAATAAGGAAATAAATCATAATACCGATATATACCTATTGGCTAAAAATAACGATCCTTGGCTTCGGCACAAAAGATTTTGTCACATCAACTTTAAATCCATAAATAAACTATCTAAAAATGATTTAGTAAAAGGGTTATCGAAAATGAATTTTAAAGTTAATAATTTATGTGATGCTTGTCAGCTAAGAAAATCAACAAAGTCGCCATTTAAATATAACAAAGTAGTATCTACATTACAACATTTAGAACTACTTCATATGGATCCTTTTGGTCTGAGACAAGTACAATCTATAAACCATAGCAAATGTGTTTTTATTATAGTAGATGATTTCTATCGATATATTTGGACCTTTTTTTAAAACATAAAAGTGATACTTTTGAAGTTTTTAAAAATTTAGCAAAAAGCATTCAAAATTTAAAGAATCTAAAAACTATAAATATTAGTAGTGATCACGGTGGCGAATTTCAAAACTAACTATTTAATAATTTTTGTGATAAAAAAGGATTAGCCACAATTTCTCCTTTTCTAAAACTCCACAAGAAATGGCGTTGTAGAATAAAATAAAGAATGCTACATGAATGCGCTAGAACCTTACTGAGTAGTAGCCAATTACCAGAGAACTTTTGTTAATCGTGTCATTATAAGACCTCTAACAAAACACACATCATATGAATTATTTAATGGTAGAAAACCAAATAATGCCTACTTTAGAATTTTTGGTTCAAAATGTTTATCTTAAATACAAAAGATCAATTAGAAAAATTTGATCTGAAATCCAATGAAAGCAGATTTATTGGATATTTGAAACAAAGTAAAGCTTACAGAATTTTTAATAAAAGATCAAAAATAATAGAAGAAACTTTACATGTATCTTTTGATAAAAACTTTAGAAATAGAAAGCATGATGAAGTAGAAATCAAAATTAATAATTCACTAACATTAGATAATCCTCCTCAAGAAACTCAAATTATAAATGACCTTAAATCTCCTCTACGTATATTAAAAGATCATCTTTTACAAAGTATAATTGGTGAAGTATATATTAACATTAAAACTAATAGTCAAGTAAATCAAATGGGTCGCGTAGCTTTTATGTTAAATATTGAACCTAAAATTATAAAGAAGCATCAAACGATGATTTTTTGATCGTTGCAATGCAAGAAGAATTCAATCAATTCGAACGTAATAATGTTTGGGAATTGGTCCCAAGACCAAATGATCAAAATGTCATTGGAATGAAATGGGTTTGCAAAAATAAAGTTGATGAAAACGAAGATATAACTAAAAATAAAGATAGGCTTATTGCACAGGAATATAATCAAGAAGAAGGTATGGATAATGAAGAAACGTTTGCTCCTGTAGTAAAATTAGATGCAATACGTATTCTATTAGCTTTCTCTTGTTACCATAACTTTAAGTTATATCAAATGAACTTTAAAAGCGCATTTTTAAATGGCTTTACAAAAGAGAATATGTTTGTAGAACAATACCCTTTATTTATGTATGAAAAATTCTCTAATCATATCTATAAGTATGTAATGAATTTGCAAATATTATGAAAAGTGAATTTGAGATGTCTCATTTGGAAGAACGTTCATATTTTATTGGTTTACAAATTAAATGGTATTTTTATTAATCAAGAAAAATATTGTAATAGTCTACTCATATATTTTGGTATAGAAAATATTCTAGCAAACCGACATCAATGAGTAATATGATACATCAAGATAAAGATGAAAATGGTAAGAAACTGGATAAAAAATAATATAGAAGTATGATTGGCTTATTGTTACATCTAACCGTCAGTCATCTCGACATTATGGTTAGTGTTTGTCTATGTGCAGGCTAACAAAACAAGTTCTGAAGAATCACATTTTTGAGCATAAAAACGAATTTTGCACTACTTAACCAACACTAGAGACTACTGAATCTTTTACCCGAAAGAATGTCCTTTCGAGTTAGTATTATATAGTGACGCTGAGTTCAGGGGATGTAGGATAGACAAAAGGAGTACTAGCGATACTTGTCATTTCATTTGATAGTCTCCAGTATCATGGTTTAGTAAGAAACATAATTGTGTTTCACTTTCGACTTGTGAAGCGGAATATATTTCTGCTGCTTTGGCATGAGCTCAGATAATATATATACAACAAACTCTTCAAGATTTTGGATATTTTTACAAGAACTGTAACGACCCCGAATTTTATATAAATTTAAATTGATAATTAATTGAATTTTTAAAGACAATTTGTAAAATTAATCAATTAAAGTGATGCGAGTTTCCCCGAATTCAAATATATTCTGTATAAATCATTTAAATTTAAATATTGTATATATGTGTGTATATGTGAATGTGTATATATTTGGGTATATATGAGTCAATTTGAAATTATAAATATATGTATATATATTTGATTTGAATTTAAATTGTAAGAAAATGGTTTAAGAAATGAAAATATATAAGATATAGAAATATAAAGTAAATACATTAGATAAGATCTAATGAAAAATTAGAATATAGAAATTCACTTATATTACCAAATGAATATTAAAAACAATTAGTATTAAATCTAGAAATAAATAATTGAGATGGAGATAAATATAAAAATACATAAGATAAATTTTAGAAATATATATATAGTAAAACAAATTAGTTAAATTTAAACAATATATTCATTTATATTACAAGATTATAAATTTTAAAACAAAATAAATTATAACACAATAAATAAATTATAACCACAACAAAACAAAAGAAAACACATTCAAATAAGAAAAGAAAATGTGTATGCAAACAAAAGAAAGAAACAAGTGTGAAAGCTTGTAAAAGAAGCACATCAAACTATCTCATATTGTATAGCCGAAGTCAACAAGTATAAACAAATGAAGACATCAAAAATATATTCAAGTTTGAACAAAGACTTTAGGAAATAAAATAAGCAAAGTTGTACAACAACAATTAAATGCAATATCATGTTAGCACACAAAGCATATTATCTAAGCACCAAAACAAAGGCATATCATCTCAGCCGAAAAAAAAAAAATCTATGTACAAATCAAATAAAATAAGTGTAATTGTACAAGGCAATAAATGAAGCCATCACAACATTTTTTATCAGCCACCAAGCAATGAATAAATATCACTGCTATGATGTACTAAAAGAAGTATTACCCTGTACAATTTTATATCACCTGTAAACTTCTTTTATATGTCAACTTCTTCATTTTTGTTCGTTCATCCAAAACTTGAGAAAAAACTGAAGTTATTCCATCTCAAACTTAAACAAAATTTAACTTAAAAGCATCAAACAAAGATCAGGATCCTATGTAGATTTAAACCAAAAAAAAAACAAATTCCAGGATTTCAAATTTTTGGCTTGCTCTCTGTTCTTCTTCCTTTGGAAACAAGGTGAGTAACTTAAATTTAAAAATGCTTAAGTATATTCACATAGGTTGCTTATGTCTGAAATGAGTATGTTTATATGTATATATATTTATGCAATTCTGTGTATATATGATGCCTGCATGTTTAGTGATTTGGAAATATCTCTGTTTATAAAATTTCAAGCTCAGATTCAGAACAAAAAAAAATCATCTCTGCTTAATCTATTGGTTGATAGGACTCAGTATTCAAACAAATGTGTTTGTTTGATCATAAAGCAAATTTTAAAATTTGTATTTTAGTTAAATAAAGTAGAACTGTTCTGTAAAAAAAAACCTAAGGACAGTTAATGATTAACATGAGTGAAATTTCAATCATCTTAAATTATTAATACAGGTTTATATCTTGAATTATTATCTGAAATTTGGATTTTTAAAACTAATTTCACATTTTTTTAGTTGAGTCTGGAGTAGGCATTTCTGTGTTGATTGTTTTGGGGATTTTTTGGTTGTCTCTGGCAATCCTATTGATCTAGAAGGCTGGGATTCTTTCTGGAGGTAGGAGTGTGACCGGAGGTAATGTGAAAATTGACTGGTGGTTGGTCCGAGCATGGTGGTGGCAATGATTGACATTTGGATTTTCTAAACCTAGTTTTTGCCTGGATTGGAATTTGGGTCAGTTTGAACTCCATAGTGCATCGAGTTCAACGTGCTTTTGGGGATTAGTAGAGGGGTAGTAGTTGAAGCTATGGCCGGTGGTGATGGCTCTCAGGTGGTAGAAATTTGGAGTACGATGAAGTTTCCAGGTTTTGGAAGTTGGTTGGCAGTCTGTGTTCCAGGTTTGGAAATTTTCTTCTCGATTTTGATTCGAGCAACTATGGTGGATTTGGAAGGCCGTGATGGTGTCAGGTGATGGTCGTTGATGGGATGGAGGTCTGGTGGTTGGCCGGAGTTAGCCAGAGCCACGGTGTATGTGCACCGTGCATTATTTTTCTTCTGGTGAACTATTGTTTGTGCAGAAGATTTGCACTCGGGATTTACTCGAGTTATTCAAGTGATTTCTCAAAGCAATAGGGGTTTGAACTCGAAGTTTAGATAGTTGCCTTGGGTTGTTTTTATCTTGCTACCGGTTATAGTAAACCTGATTGTAAAATTTGAATTTAAAGAAAATTTAAATAGAATTTAAATTATGAGATAGATTAAAAAAATAAGTTTAAATCTAGATGAAGTTAGATTCAAAATGGCTTTGAAATCTTAAAGTTTTAAAATATTTAAAAGAGGGTTTCAGGTTTTTAAAAACTTGACAGTTTTCGAGATTTTAAAATTTAATTTAAAATCTGAAACCAGAATTTAAGTCGGGTTTAAATTCAAAAGTTAAGTTTAGTTTTCAAATAAACTTTTGAATATTAAGCTTTTAAAATGAATTCGGATTTTAAATCAAGAATTTAAAATCAAGGTTTTAAAAGCAAGTTTAAATCAAAGTTTTAAATCAAATTTTAAAGCCAAGTTTAAATCAAATGTTTAGATATGGATTCAAGTTTCTTGAATTCAAATCTGTGATTTAAATAAGTTGTTAAATCTGAATGTTTTAAACAAGTTTAAATCAAATAGTTTTCTAAAGTAATTTTTTTTCAAATAAATATTTTAATTGGATTTTGATTAAATTCTTTTATAAAAAAGATTTTGAGTGAAAAGTTAAATAAATTGTTTTAACTTGAATTTTTAAGATTAAATGTAATGTATTTTAAAGCTTAAATTTTAAATAAAAATTTAAGTAATTTAGTTAGAACTTTCTTATATAGGTTTATAAGTGGATATTTAAATTTGATAAATGTTTAAATATATAATCATTTTGGAATCTTAAATTCAAAATGGAATTTGAATTTAAATTTAAAGTGTAATGTTTAAAATACACTTAAATGTTAATGAAATCATTAATAAAGAAATTAATTATCTTAGGGATAATTAAGGTAATAAAATGATTTAAATTAATAAGGTAATTAAAGAATGATTTATTTAATTTATAAATAAATAATTTAGATTAATTTATAATTAGAAATGATTAATAATGAATTAATCTAAGATAATTTCTCAAGAAAGTAATTAAAGAAATGTTATTAGTTAATGAAGATAATTAACTAGAAATTATTAGGTAATTAAATTAATGTGATTAATTTTGATAATTAATTAGATTAATTAATGAAGATAATCAATTGTAAATTGTTAATTACTTAGTGAAAGCAATTAAAGGGTTAATTAATTATGTAATTGGTTTAAAGGTTAATTAATTAATATGAATTATTAATTAAGGTAATTAATTTGAGGATAATTAATTAATTAAAGGTCAATTAATAAATGATTAAAGGTCAATTAATTAAAATGGTTTATCATTAATTAATGATTAATTAACCAAGATTTGTAGTTATTCATAAGTAATTAATCTGGTATAAATTAATTATAATCAGATATTAATTGATCCTACTTGTGAATGTTTGGACAAGACTGAATAATTGGATTGTTTGATATCTCTGAATTTTGATGCTTTGTGACATATTACGATTTGTGTGTGATCTGTAATGTAGTTAATTATCTGTGATATAATTTATTGTTTGTGATATATATCTGTGATCTGTGAATGAACGATAAGCGTTATAGTTTATATCGCTTATCAACTATATTTCTGTATTCTGATCTGTGATAATTGGATGATGTTGCACTACTGTGTAAAACCCTTGGACTACACCATACACACACAAATATGGATTTCACGTGGAAATCGGTTAAGTCGCAGATTTTTGACAATTTTAAAGATTGAATTCTTGAATCCAAATAGTTTTGGAAATTGAATTTAAGAGCTTTGTAAATGAATTTCAAATGTAAAAGTTATTATAAATAACTTAATAAAACATGAAATCTTAATAATTTGATTTAAAATTTGAATTCAATACTTGAAATTGAATTCAATGATTTGGAAAACTAATTGTTTTCAACTGATAAAAGCTCTTATATAAGAAATGGATTTCCAATTTGTGTTAAAAGGAATTTCAAGTTTCAATTGAAAATGGATTTCCAAATTACGAATAAATCTTTGAAAACGTGTTTTTGAAAACTATCAGTTAAATCTTTGTTTTCGAGATTTAATGAGTTAATCCAATTAAAATGGAAATTAATTTGGAAAATCTGTGAATGAATCTTTTGTTTAAAAGATTAAAGTGTGGAAATTGTTTAAACCATTGAAGGTTGTTAAAATGAATCTTTTTGTTTAAAGATTTGAAAATGGTAATTTGTTAAACCATTTGAAAAGAAAGTTTGGGTTTAAGTTGTGACTTAACTGAAATTCCATTATCCATATGTTTTTAAATATTGCGCTCATTATTCGGTTTAGCCAGGAAAGGACCTTTGTGTCACATAACCCATTTCGAATAATGATACGTCGTATATGGATAGCATTTGAAGACCGTTGTTGAAGACCGGGTATTTGCGAGAACGATAGGATAACCTATCGATTGTCTCTGCACTGAGTTGCTCCGGTATAGAGATTTCCTAAGTGATGGGAAGTCCGATCGAGATTGTGAATACCCGGATTGCAAGGGCTTCTTCGAAAGTGCCTTCGGTTCTGTTCGAACCCGGAACAGACTTGTATGGTTACAAGTCTGACATTACATTTTGAGATATAAAGCAGATTTCTTTCAAATACATTTCTGTTGGTGGCGGAGAATTTATTCTCTTAGCTTAACACCCATCTCTGAGACGTACGAGCTCAGAGGTTATGTAGTTGAAGGTTATCAGCGATATACTCCCAATTTGGTAATGTGGCATGCTGAGTGTTGCTGTGTGTTGATGGTCATTTGCTGATCATTTGTGATCGAAGCATGAATTTGTGAAAAAAGCGTAGCTTTGTGAACGAGACCTCGTCAGACCTCACAGACCGGAAATGGTCGAAACAAGAATGATGCGGCAAGGTTATGAGGGTCGCACCCTTTAGGGTATGTCATTTCCTACTGGAAAAGGGTGGTATCATGGTATGGAGCCCAGATACTTACTCATGTGGACACACTTTATTTATTACTGTGTGATGTTGGTTACCGAGGCCTCGGATAAAGGTCCCAAAGGACCGGGGGGTGGCATATTCGTGAGTTACCTAGTTACAGAGGTAACCCGGCCTTGTGTTAGCAGAGAGCAGTTGTCTCTCGGGACGTCCAGCCAGAGGCGTACCCATGTGGCAGTAGGAAGTTCCTTAGCCTGACCATTTGTTGGAAATCCAATTCCCAATACGAAACTTGTACGAGTTTAGTTGTAGAACCTGCCATTTATTTATGGTGGTCACCACTATTTAGATGGTAGCTATAGTAGGCATACAATAATGGTTGTATGCTGGCTAAGATTAATATTATACTTTCGAAATGTTTTCCACACTAGACATTAATAATAACAATCCAATGGTTTTGCATAGTAAGCATCTTTAACTATCATAAGAAGAAATCTCCTCCAATTCTGCCTTTGCATTGTGTGTGTGGTGGGAGGTCTTATGGTAGTTTCATTTTCCAAAAGCATTGCGAAATTCAATTTTACTTTGTTTTAAAAATAAACTGTTTTTGTTGCTGACACCAGTCCCACGACTGACTCGGAGTTTACTATTCCCTTCCTAAACTCTGGGTGCCCACAATTTTCCGCACGGGCAGTCTAGAGTTGGGTTTCTCAGATAATCAGGTTCAGTTGACATTAGAGCTAGTTCAGTTTTGGAGATCATGACTGACATTGCTTATCATTGTGCATTTTGATGGTGGTTCGAGCTAGATGTTGGAGCCGTTTGGACTCATTATCTCCAACTGATCATTTGGAGTTATCACTTATATTTTTCCGCCGTATCATTATTTATCTCTGATATTGTTGTATCATATGGATATCATTGTTGTATATCATACTGAATATGGTATTCATTGGAGTTGTATATGATATCATTGTTTTCTTTCTTCCGCTGTGTTGTTATACTTAATGGTGTTATAAGCTCCGGTGAACCAGATTCGGCGTTTGAATCTACGGCATTCGAGTACAAGTGAAGTACGGGTGCCGATTTTCGAAGGCTGAATTAAGGGTCATCACATTTGGTATCAGAGCGAGGGTAAAACTTTAGCTTAGGAGTATAACACATTAAGTAGCTCATTAGAGATAGGGTGAAGTATACCCTAGAATGAGTAATTCTCAGATATTCGTCCGTATGCCTTAGTAAATTCTCTGACTGTCCACTGATAGTGAGTATGAGTGCAAGAAGAGGATGAGATAGGGGACATGGGAATATGACTATAAATGATCAATACCCTGTAACAACAAGGAAAGAAATTTTCTCTACTAATCTCTTTTGTTCAAACATCTTTTCTCGATTCTTCGATGATTTCTGGTAGATCCAGGAAGAAAAATTCGATATATTAATATGGGACATAAACTCCAAATAGGTCAGAATTGTTTGTTTGGATGAATTGGTTGCCTTGTTGCATTGGTTGCTATGGTTGATAGGTATACTTTAGTTTCTAAACTTATAATTTTGAAATTGTATCTGTATAGCTGTCTATTCTTTGGGTCCTAATATATTCTACGAATGGTTAGTTATCCCTTCGAACTAACCGATGCCACTGCATATTTCGTAGATCCGGATAACCCGAGTATCTTGTTGATTGTTAAATAGGTTCGTTCTTATATCTATTATTGATATTCTGACTTGGTTAGTTATCCCTTCGAACTAAACGATGCCACTGCATATTTCGTAGATCCGGATAACCCGAGTATCTTGTTGATTGTTAAATAGGTTCGTTCTTATATCTATTATTGATATTCTGACTTGGTGAGCCAAATGCAGAATAAATGTTCATTTGATTTGATGAAACAGTTTTCATCTATCCTTGTGTCTCTCTGACAATTTCGAGGACGAAATTCTTTTAAGGGGGAAGGTTGTAACGACCCCGAATTTTATATAAATTGAAATTGATAATTAATTGAATTTTTAAAGACAATTTGTAAAATTAATCAATTAAAGTGATGCGAGTTTCCCCGAATTCAAATATATTCTGTATAAATCATTTAAATTTAAATATTGTATATATGTGTGTATATGTGAATGTGTATATATTTGGGTATATATGAGTCAATTTGAAATTATAAATATATGTATATATATTTGATTGAATTTAAATTGTAAGAAAATGGTTTAAGAAATGAAAATATATAAGATATAGAAATATAAAGTAAATACATTAGATAAGATCTAATGCAAAATTAGAATATAGAAATTCACTTATATTACCAAATGAATATTAAAAACAATTAGTATTAAATCTAGAAATAAATAATTGAGATGGAGATAAATATAAAAATACATAAGATAAATTTTAGAAATATATATATAGTAAAAAAAATTAGTTAAATTTAAATAATATATTCATTTATATTACAAGATTATAAATTTTAAAACAAAATAAATTATAACCACAACAAAACAAAAGAAAACACATTCAAATAAGAAAAGAAAATGTGTATGTAAACAAAAGAAAGAAACAAGTGTGAAAGCTTGTAAAAGAAGCACATCAAACTATCTCATATTGTACAGCAGAAGTCAAAAAGTATAAACAAATGAAGACATCAAAAATATATTCAAGTTTGAACAAAGACTTTAGGAAATAAAATAAGCAAAGTTGTACAGCAACAATTAAATGCAATATCATGTTAGCACACAAAGCATATTATCTAAGCACCAAAGCAAAGACATATCATCTCAGCCGAAAAAGAAAAAAATCTATTTACAAATCAAATAAAATAAGTGTAATTGTACAAGGCAATAAATGAAGCCATCACAACATTTTTATATCATCCACCAAGCAATGAAAAAATATCACTGCTATGATGTACTAAAAGAAGTATTACCTTGGAAAATTTTATATCACCTGTAAACTTCTTTTATATGTCAACTTCTTCTTTTTTGTTTGTTCATCCAAAACTTGAGAAAAAACTGAAGTCATTCCATCTCAAACTAAAACAAAATTTAACTTAAAAGCATCAAACAAAGATCAGGATCCTATGTAGATTTAAATAAAAATAAAAACAAATTCCAGGATTTCAAATTTTTGGCTTGCTCTCTGTTCTTCTTCCTCTGGAAACAAGGTGAGTAACTTAAATTTAAAAATGCTTAAGTATATTCACATATGTTGCTTATGTCTAAAATGAGTATGTTTATATGTATATATATTTATGCAATTCTGTGTATATATGATGCCTGCATGTTTAGTGATCTGGAAACATCTCTGTTTATAAAATTTCAAGCTCAGATTCAAAACAAAAAATCATCTATGCTTAATCTATTGGTTGATAGGACTCAGTATTCAAACAAATGTGTTTGTTTGATCATAAAGCAAATTTTAAAATTTGTATTTTAGTTAAACAATGTAGAACTGTTCTGTAAAAAAAAACCTAAGGACAGTTAATGATTAACATGAGTGAAATTTCAATCATCTTAAATTATTAATACAGGTTTATATCTTGAATTATTATCTGAAATTTGGATTTTTAAAACTAATTTCACATTTCTTTAGTTGAGTCTGGAGTAGGCATTTCTGTGTGGATTGTTTTGGGGATTTTTTGGTTGCCTCTGGCAATCCTATTGATCTGGAAGGCTGGGATTCTGTCTGAAGGTAGGAGTGTGACCGGAGGTAATGGGAAAATTGACTGGTGGTTGGTCTGAGCATGGTGGTGGCAATGATTGACATTTGGATTTTCTAAACCTAGTTTTTGCCTGGATTGGAATTTGGGTCAGTTTGAACTCCATAGTGCATCGAGTTCAACGTGCTTTTGGGGATTAGTAGAGAGGTGGTAGTCGAAGCTATGGCCGGTGGTGATGGCTCTCAGGTGGTCGGAATTTGGAGTACGATGAAGTTTCCAGGTTTTGGAAGTTGGTTGGCAGTCTGTGTTCCAGGTTTGGGAATTTTCTTCTCGATTTTGATTCGAGCAACTATGGTGGATCTAGAAGGCCGTGATGGTGTCAGGTGATGGTCGTTGATGGGATGGAGGTCTGGTGGTTGGCCGGAGTTGGCCAGAGCCACGGTGTATGTGCACCGTGCATTTTTTTTCTTCTGGTGAACTATTGTTTGTGCAGAAGATTTGCACTTGGGATTTACTCGAGTTATTCTTGTGATTTCTCATAGCAATAGGGGTTTGAACTCGAAGTTTAGATAGTTGCCTCGGGTTGTTTTTGTCTTGCTATAGGTTTTAGTAAACCTGACTGTAAAATTTGAATTTGAAGCAAATTTAAACAGAATTTAAATTATGAGGTAGATTAAAAAAATAAGTTTAAATCTAGATGATGTTAGATTCAAAATGGCTTTGAAATCTTAAAGTTTTAAAATATTTAAAAGAGGGTTTCAGGTTTTTAAAAACCTGATAGTTTTCAAGATTTTAAAATTTAATTTAAAATCTGAAACCAGAATTTAAGCCGGGTTTAAATTCAAAATTTAAGTTTAGTTTTCAAATAAACTTTTGAATCTTAAGCTTTTAAAATGAATTTGGATTTTAAATCAAGAATTTAAAATCAAGGTTTTAAAAGCTAGTTTAAATCAAAGTTTTAAATCAAAGTTTAAAGCCAAGTTTAAATCAAATGTTTAGATATGGATTCAAGTTTCTTTAATTCAAATCTGTGATTTAAATCAGTTTTTAAATCTGAATGTTTTAAACAAGTTTAAATCAAATAGCTTTCTAAAGTAATTTGTTTTCAAATAAATATTTGAATTGGATTTTGATTAAATTATTTTATAAGAAAGATTTTGAGTGAAAAGTTAAATAAATTGTTTTAGCTTGAATTTTCATGATTAAATGTAATGTATTTTAAAGCTTAAATTTTAAATAAAAATTTAAGTAATTTAGTTTGAACTTTCTTATATAGGTTTATAAGTGGATATTTAAATTTGGTAAATGTTTAAATATATAATCATTTTGGAATCTTAAATTCAAAATGGAATTTGAATTTAAATTTAAAGTGTAATGTTTAAAATACACTTAAATGTTAATGAAATTATTAATAAAGACCTTAATTATCTTAGAGATAATTAAGGTAATAAAATGATTTAAATTAATAAGGTAATTAAAGAATGATTTATTTAATTTATAAATAAATAATTTAGATTAATTTATAATTAGAAATGATTAATAATGAATTAATCTAAGATAATTTCTCAAGAAAGCAATTAAAGAAATGTTATTAGTTAATGAAGATAATTAACTAGAAATTATTAGGTAATTAAATTAATGTGATTAATTTTGATAATTAATTAGATTAATTAATTAAGATAATCAATTGTAAATTGTTATTTACTTAGTGAAAGCAATTAAGGGGTTAATTAATTATGTAATTGGTTTAAAGGTTAATTAATTAATATGATTTATTAATTAAGGTAATTAATTTGAGGATAATTAATTAATTAAAGGTCAATTAATAAATGATTAAAAGTCAATTAATTAAAATGGTTTATCATTAATTAATGATTAATTAACCAAGATTTGTAGTTATTCATAAGTAATTAATCTGGTATAAATTAGTTATAATCAAATATTAATTGATCCTACTTGTGAATGTTTGGACTTGACTGAATAATTGGATTGTTTGATATCTCTGAATTGTGATGCTTTGTGACATATTACGATTTGTGTGTGATCTGTAATGTAGTTAATTATCTGTGATATAATTTATTGTCTGTGATATATATCTGTGATCTGTGAATGAACGATAAGCGTTATAGTTTATATCGCTTATCAACTATAGTTCTGTATTCTGATCTCTGATAATTGGATGATGTTGCACTACTATGTAAAATTCTGGACTACACCATACACACACAAATATGGATTTCACGTGGAAATCAGTTAAGTCGCAGATTTTTGACAATTTTAAAGATTGAATTCTTGTATCCAAATAGTTTTGGAAATTGAATTTAAGAGCTTTGTAAATGAATTTCAAATGTAAAAGTTATTTTAAATAACTTAATAAAACTTGAAATCTTAATAATTTGATTTAAAATTTGAATTCAATACTTGAAATTGAATTCAGTGATTTGGAAAACTAATTGTTTTCAACTGGTAAAAGCTCTTATATAAGAAATGAATTTCCAATTTGTGTTAAAAGGAATTTCAAGTTTCAATTGAAAATGGATTTCCAAATTACGAATAAATCTTTGAAAACGTGTTTTTGAACACTATCAGTTAAATCTTTGTTTTCGAGATTTAATGAGTTAATCCAATTAAAATGGAAATTAATTTGGAAAATCTGTGAATGAATCTTTTGTATAAAAGATTAAAGTGTGGAAATTGTTTAAACCGTTGAAGGTTGTTATAATGAATCTTTTTGTTTAAAGATTTGAAAATGGTAATTTGTTAAACCATTTGAAAAGAAAGTTTGGGTTTAAGTTGTGACTTAACTGAAATTCCATTATCCATATGTTTTTAAATATTGCGCTCATTATTTGGTTTAGCCGGGAAAGGACCTTTGTGTCACATAACCCATTTCGAATAATGATACGTCGTATATGGATAGCATTTGAAGACCGGTGTTGAAGACTGGGTATTTGCGAGAACGATAGGATAACCTATCGATTGTCTCTGCACTGAGTTGCTCCGGTATAGAGATTTCCTAAGTGATTGGAAGTCCGATCAGGATTGTGAATACCCGGATTGCAAGGGCTTCTTCGTAAGTGCCTTCGGTTTTGTTCGAACCCGGAACATACTTGTATGGTTACATGTCTGACATTACATTTTGAGATATAAAGCAGATTTCTTTCAAATACATTTCTATTGGTAGCGGAGAATTTATTCTCTTAGCTTAACACCCTTCTCTGAGACGTACGAGCTCCGAGGTTATGTAGTTGAAGGTTATCAGCGATATACTCCCAATTTGGTAATGTGGCATGCTGAGTGTTGCTGTGTGTTGATGGTCATTTGCTGATCATTTGTGATCGAAGCATGGCTTTGTGAAAAAAGCGTAGCTTTGTGGACGAGACCTCGTTGGACCTCACAGACCGGAAATGGTCGAAACAGGAATGATGCGGCAAGGTTATGAGGGTCGCGCCCTTTAGGGTATGTCATTTCCTTCTGGAAAAGGGTGGTATCATGGTATGGAGCCTAGATACTTACTCATGTGGACACACTTTATTTATTACTGTGTGATGTTGGTTACCGAGGCCTCGGAAAAAGGTCCCAAAGGACCGGGGGGTGGCATATTCGTGAGTTACCTAGTTACAGAGGTAACCCAGCCTTGTGTTGGCAGAGAGCAGTTGTCTCTCGGGACGTCCAGCCAGAGGCGTACCCATGTGGCAGTAGGAAGTTCCTTAGCCTGACCATTTGTTGGAAATCCAATTCCCAATACGAAACTTGTACGATTTTAGTTGTAGAACCTGCCATTTACTTATGGTGGTCACCACTATTTAGATGGTAGCTATAGTAGGCATACAATAATGGTTGTATGCTGGCTAAGATTAATATTATACTTTCGAAATGTTTTCCACACTAGATGTCACGACCCGCCCTTCTCTCCATAGAAAGACGTATCGTGAATTAAGAAAGAAAGGGATAGAAGAAGAAAAGAAAGAAAAGAAGAAAGAACAACAACATCAGAAACTCACAGCGGAACGAATGAAATATAATATATCATATAAAATATTACATAGTATCATATACATCAGAGTTACACAACTTATACAACACATATTAGACAGTTATAAACATCTGTCTAATTCATACAACTCAAGTATCACAGATACAGACACAACATATACACAGCGGAATCATCATATATCTACACGGTGAAGCCTCCTGCTCCAAATCTCCTCCAGAATTCGTCAAAGCTAACCTGAATCCCTCGACTACTCAATACAATATTGAGTACCCAAGAGTTTAATAAAATAGAAAATAAACACTTGGGTCAGACATGGGTCTGGTGTGAGTAAACGGTTAGATTGCTTAACTTTGAAAACTTTTGAAAACAAAAGTATCACGTAAGACTCCCCACAAATAAACATGGGTAAGTTTTTACCTTACGCTAACTAAAACGTTTGATAGGAAATCTGTTTGTATTATAATAGGGTCTAGGGTTTTCAAGTAAAATACAGAAATAGCTGAAATGCTTACATCTCACATTCCAACATAGTTGGGCACAACTAATACGTACGGCACTTATTGGAGTTTGGATTCCATACAATGGCAGGGCTACTAGGGTACCGCCCGTCACAGTACGTGGCCTAGATCACCGTACCGAGGAGTACGCCCGCTCCCCTGCAACACAAAGCCGGAACCATCCCTTACTGGATAATTCCGAACAAGATAACCCCGTAGTTGGCGCGACCAACCACACACTAAGCTGAATAAAAAGAAAAGGGACCTCTAGACAGGGATCTATCTTGCTCTCAGTGGGTGCTACCCACGAAGCCTTGTTGCACCTCCCCTGTTTTAGCCATTCCCGGTTGATGAGGCTTGAGGTTACGATTACCTTTAATCAGAACATATCACTTAGACTGCTCATCGTCCGCCTGACGATGTGCTGAAAGCATTCAATCCATACAAGTTCGTTCCGGGTTCGAACGAAACCGAAGGCATTATCTCGTTACACTCGTTTTGGAATCACCCTCAGAGTTAACGACAATAACCCTTGCACTCTAAATCTTCATCTTCACTTGAGATTCACGACCTATCGTTAATTTGGATCGATGTGGTATTCGGGTCTCCAGACCTGGAATCCCGGTATACGGAAACCCGATCCCGGTCTCATCGAAATCCAAAACGTATCTTTTAAGGCCAAGTTGTTTAAAGGTTTAAACATTTAAACTTATATTCTGAATGATATAAACAGATAGATAAATAACATTATCACAATAGATAATTCATATCAACATTTATTTCACAAAGCAGCATATCACATATATCAGAGATATCCAAATCATCCAATATCAACCAATCACCCAATATCAATCATTCAAAACAGAATTGATTAACTCTTAATCAATTTAATTAACCTTTAATTAAATTAATTATTATCCTTCAATTACTTGGGTTATCGAAATCCTGCTTACTATCATTAATTAATTACAAATTAATTAACTAATCATCTCCTAATGATCTTTCCTAATTAATCTTCCTTAATTAATTTATACTTTAATTACATTCAAGTAATTATCCTTAACCATTTACAGTAATTAATCTTTAATTACTATCATTAAATAATTAATGATCCTTCATTAATTAATAAACTATAATTAATTACATTAAAACTTAATTAATTATAATCAATTAATCATACTTTAATTAATTATTTTTATTTATCAATCTTGATTAATTCATTACTTAAATAATCCTTATTAATTAATTAACATTTTAATTAATTAAATAATTAATTTATAATTAATCATCTCATTAATCATAAACAGTAATTAATAACTTTTAATTACTTATCTTAATTAATTAATTTGTTAATTTATTTTATTAATCCTTAATTAATTAATTACTCATTTAATTAATTACCTTATTAAGTAATTAATCACATTATTAATTAACCTTAACTCTTTAATTAATTAATTACACTTTAATTAATTAACTTCAAATCAATTATATATATTAATTAATTCTTTAATTAATAATATCAAGTGATTAACCCTTAATCAATTACATTTAATTACTTTCATAAGTAATTTCTCTTTTCTTAATTACATTCAGTAATTATCTATTAATTACTTTACTAAGTAATTATACTTAATTAATCATAATTGATTATCTTAATTAATTAGACTAATTAATTTATCTAAAATTAATTACAATAATTAATTAATCAATTAATCATCACTTAATCTTTAATTAATTTATTTCTCAATTACCTTTATTTCCACTAATTACTTCATTTAGTAATTATCCTTAATTACAAATAAGTAATTAACTTTTAATTTAATTTATTAATTAATTATTCTTAATTAATCTCAACATAACAAATTAAGAATAAACCTGTATTTATATTAAATACTTACTCAAATCATTTACTTCATTAAAACCAAATTTAGAAATCAATTTTGAAATAAATTTATTTTAACAAAACAATTCAAACATTTAATTTTAATATACTTAAATATTTGAAAGCCATTTTCAAACATGTTTAATCAAATTGAACAATTATTTATTTAAAACTTGTTTTAATACTTAAAAATTTGTTTATGCCTTAAATTTTAAAACCCAGATATGATTTTTGCTTTAAAATCTCAAAACCTGTTACTTAAGTAAAACAACCCGAGTAAACTCCACTAAAACCCCGAGTCACTCGCGAGAAAAACTCTCGAACATCACTACTTCGAGTCGAACTGCAAATAACACGAGACTTTCCCCGAGTTGCTCCCTTCTTTCCCAAAGCCCTCAAATCCTAGATATCCCAAACGTGCACGTGCACGTGCACGGCAACTCCGCTCTTCTCCGATCAACTTCCCGATCATCAACACGTCATCGACCATCTCATTGACCCATACGAGAACCCATATCACTGGAAACGTCATCAATTCAAAATCGACCCAAACGATCAGAAACTGGAACCCACATCGATCAGAAAACCACCCATCATCGACGAAGTCCGCCTCGAGAAGCCATGCCGACCTGACCGAAGCTTCGCCTCGAACCCCTCCATCGATTCCACCCCTCGCGTTCGACAACAACGAGCCATCGATGCCACCATTCTCCTCGTCGACAACGATGAACCAAACACAGTTTAAACCCTAGTTCACCGTCCCCCCGACCACCACAGCTATCTAAAAATTCATCGAGCATTTTTCCTATGACCCTCAACTCATCGGCTACCTTCACGCCAAAACTCGACAAACATTACCACTCCAATTGCCAGAAAATGCCAAAATTCCCAATATTGATCAACTCGTCAATTACCATCAATTTCAAGTTTAAAAATTCCAATATTATTACTAAAATTCATAGATTTCAGATACGAATTCAAATATATAACTGAAGCTAGAAATTGTAATACTTGAATTTCTGATATAAAATGTTTACCACTGTAATTTCCTATTTTTAAATATAATTGCTAAATTTAAATACTGGTAACTATTTTTAAAATCTATATTACATTGTTATGATTATTCCTTCTTCAGTAATCATAGCCTGAATATGATTATTTGGGTAGATATGAATTTTCTTATGAAATTGGAAACTAGGATAAGAACAGAGAAGAAGATATGAACATATAAACATTTCACCAGTATATCATTCTATCCACATGCATTCATCCTAATCATTCATGTAAACAATGCATACCATATTACCACAACATTAATCTCACATAACAAACATAGAAATAGATTTTAACTGTTTTTAAAATGGTGTTTACTCACCTTAAAACAGAGGACAGTTTTATTACTTCCAGGCTTGAATATTTTTGATCTGGCAAACAAGCTTTTGATTTTCTGTATCTTGTCTTTAAATTTGAAATCAGTGAAGTTGTAGATCTGCTTTTGCTTAAAAGTGTTGAACTGCAGATGACTTGCAGTTGAACTTCATTTGGAAAGCAGGTTGAAGATTGAAAACTGATGTTGTATTGAATTTATTCTACTGCTTGTTTCTTTTGATTTTTCTTTGATTTTGAGTTTGGTTTTCAGTTTATATTTTAGAAGAAGAGAGGAAATATGTTTGAACTGAGAAAAATGAAGACCCGATTTCTTCTTCAACTACATTATTTATAAATTAAATTTTAAATGAAGATAATGTTGCCACTTGTTTTATTGCATGCATATACAAATGTTGATGCATGTTTCATTATCTTACAAATGTTGTTAAGATGGCTAATATGGTTACACATGTTACTTAAGTATTTTTAATAAATTTTTATTTAATTTAAATGTAAAGATAAACTTACATACTTTAATTCTCTTAATAAATAAAATTTACATATGTATAAATAAATTACTTTTAAAAGAAATTATTCTAAAACTAATTATAATTCAAATATATCTTATACATGTATTTTTATAACCTTTTAAATTTAAACACTTTAAAGAACACAAAATAAAACTTTATTTAAACTATCATTTTTAAAATAAACAATTATCTTATATTTTGAAAACAATTGAATTAATCTAAACTAACCTTTGAAAAAAATTAATTTTAAAACAAAGCTTTAAATCACAATTCATACATATATAAATTATCAATAGATTAAATTAAATTCAAAACAATCCAAATTATAACATATACATACATATATATTACAATTTGAAAATTCATCTTTTATTTAAACAAAAGATTCTCTATTCACAATATATATATCAATATATACATTATAAATAGAATCTATTTTTATTAGCTTTGAAAGATAAATTTTATCCATTTTAAATTATTAGAAAAGATCTAATATTACCAAATTAAATATTTATTAGCGTATAAAGGATTAAATTACCAATTTAAATTAAAATTATAAGGGAAAATTATCAATCCAATTAAATTATTAATACTGATTATTAAATTGATATTGCCCAAAAATCCCGGGATATCACATTCCTCCTCCCTTAAAATAATTTCGTCCCCAAAATTAAAAGCAAAGATAATTTAATAACCCAGCAAAGATTTTTAATTTTAAACACAAACCTATCATCCAATTCCTATCAATCAAAGCAACCAATCAAACAATCTAATCTAACTAACTATTCTGACATAAATCAGAATAGACTTCATAATACTATCTCGAGTTTTCCCGAGTAAAAATCACCGGGAGACTCGCTCTACAGAAGCTAAACAAACTACACCACCATGATCCAGAGCTCCTCTCTTCTTTAGATTCACCAATTTGAACAAAATATCAGATCATACCCAAGTCCAACTCAACTTCCAAATCCATCTGAACTGCAGATTCTACAATCAGTAATAGATCATACATGTACTCCCTCAGAGATACGTGAAATAGTGTAACGACCCGACTTCCTATGCCCAGAAAGTCGCATCATTATGAAGAAAGAAAGGGGTAGAAAATAGAAAAGAAGAGAAGAAAAAAAGAAACAACAACAACGATCTCACAGCGGAACGAATATATATTATATCACATAAGATATTACATAGTATCATATACATCAGAGTATACAATTTATACAACACAGAATAGACAGTTATAAACTTCTGTCTATTATACATCACAAGTACATCAGTACAATACAACATACACAGCGGAAACTCTATATATCTACACGCTGAAGCCTCCTGCTCCTCAGCTCCTCCAGTATTCGTCAAGACTAACCTGAATCCCTCGACTACTCAATACAATATTGAGTACCCAAGAGTTTAATAAAACAGAAAATAAACACTTGGGTCAGACATGGGTCTGGTGTGAGTAAACGGTTTAAATTGCTTAACTTTGAAAACCTTTGAAAACAAAAGTATCACGTAAGACTCCCCACACATAAACATGGGTAAGTTTTTACCTTACGCTAACTAAAACATTTGATAGGAAATCCAGTTATATTATAATAGGGTTTAGGGTTTCCAAGTAAATATGAAATAGCTGAAATTGTTACATTATTAAATTCCAGCATACTAGCCACAAAGTGGGTTATACAATCAAATCCGATGGCACTTATTGGAATTTGGATTCCATACAATGGCAGGGCTACTGGGGTACCGCCCGTCACAGTACGTGGCCTAGATCACCGTACCGAGGAGTACGCCCGCTCCCCTGCAACACAAAGCCGGAACCATCCCTTACTGGATAATTCCGAACAAGACAACCCCGTAGTTGGCGCGACCAACCACACACTAAGCCGAATAAAAGAAAAGGGACATCTAGACAGGGATCTATCTTGCTCTCAGTGGGTGCTACCCACGAAACCTTGCTGCACCTCCCCTGTTTTAGCCATTCTCGGTTGATGAGGCTTGAGGTTACGATTACCTTTAATCAGAACATATCACTTAGAATGCTCATCGTCCGCCTGACGATGTGCTGAAAGCATTCAATCCATACAAGTTCGTTCCGGGTTCGAATGAAACCGAAGGCATTATCTCGTTACACTCGTTTTGGAATCACCCTCAGAGTTAACGACAATAACCCTTGCACTCTAAATCTTCATCTTCACTTGAGATTCACGACCTATCGTTAATTTGGATCGATGTGGTATTCGGGTCTCCAGACCTGGAATACCGGTATACGGAAACCCGATCCCGGTCTCATCGAAATCCAAAACGTATCTTTTAAGGCCAAGTTTGTAACAACCCGCATATCTATCGATTTTATATTTAAATATTTTATCGTTAGTCGGATGTTAGTCCGAAAAGCTACTTTTTGCATACGGTCAAATTGGGACTCGAGACCACCCCCATTGAGTTCAAAATGACGTTTGCGATCTTTTTGAGTGTAAACTTCGATATGTTTGGAGATAGTGAAATTTTCGTCACTTTTCCCGCTTGAGACTTTGGTTTGGACTGCACTTCCTTAGTTCAGCCCAACCCCCTTCCTCACTTCATTCACCCTTTGTTTTAACATTCAAGCTTCATCAAAAATGGTGGTGGGAAGTGGAAATTAAAACTCCAAACTCCAATTCTATTGCAAATCCGTGATTCAACTCCAAATTCAAGTAGAAGATAGTGGATTCAAGCTTAGGATTGCTTCTCCTTGCTTTCAATCTCCATCTTCATCAATTTCGTGGAAAAGGTGAGATTTTTGATCTCACATCTTGCCTATATCTATCTTGGACTGTTGGGAATGGTTCCCTATCATTTTAGCATCAGCATTTGCATTTGGTTTGGATTGGATTGGTGAAAAACCCAAAATTCTAGTGTTTTTGGTGAAAAACTGCACTTAGGTCGTTTCTGCCTTCGCTAGGTCGTTCGCGAGATAAGCCTAAGTCGTAGGTCGTTCGTGTCGAAAAGCCACACGGAGCATAAGTCGTTCTGGCCATTTTTAGCTCGTTCGGAGTTAGGTCGCGCGTCCTTATGTCGTAGGTCGTATTCGCCCTTAAGTCGTAGGTCGTTGCCGACCTATAATCTCCAGGAAAAAGGCATAAGTCGTTCAGGAGCTAAGTGTTAGGTCGTTCGCGAGTTAACTCCTTGAGTCGTTCAAAGCTTAAGTCGTTAGGTCGCGTGCCTTGCTAATTCGTTAGGTCGCATGCCCAGTTAAGTCGTTAGGTCGCGTGCCTAGCCAAGTTGTTAGGTCGTAAGACCTTAAGTCGTGCACCTTTAAGTCGAAGCATTTTAGGTCGCTTCCCCTGGACCTCGTTAGGTCGTTCACCTCTAGGTCGCGTGCCTTTAGGTCGCAAGCCTTTAGGTCGCGTATCCTTAGGTCGCCAGTTTTAGGTCGCTGGTTCCCATGCCTCTTAAGTCGCTCGACTTTTGTTAAGTCGTAGGTCGTTGCCGACCTATAACTCCCCAGGTAAACTTTAAGTCGCGAGTCTTAGGTCGCGAACCATGTTAGGTCGCGTACCCTTAGGTCGCGAATCACCTTAGGTCACGCCTCACTGTTAGGTCGTGCACTTCGATAGGTCGCTCGCATTTAGGTCGCAGACCTTAGGTCGTTCGCGAGTTAGTACTTGGTCGTTTGACCTGTTTTTCCCCTAGGTCGTTCGCGAGTTAGTACTTGGTCGTTTGACCGGTTTGGCTTCTAGAGACAGCTTGCCTTCACTAAGTCGTACCGTGACGGGTCGAACCCCGTATTACTCTGCGTAGGCAATCTCATCTGAAAAACATTTATCAGAATTTCTACTTTGATGGTTATGGGATTGACTTCATTGGACTTTACTCACGTCTTCGAACGTGAATTGATTTGTTTCTACAATCGTTTCATGACTTGTCACTTTAAAGATATATGAAGGTTTCAATACTAATAGTAAATATCAAAACTCTTTCATCAAAGCGATTTCAACACTATTTTAAATATCAAAAGTTCGTTTTCTCAAACCGATTTTCAATCTACTAGTATATACAAGCCTTTACTTCACTCGAATGAGAAATCGACTTAAACGACTTAGTAAAACGAGTGGTATGAAACGCTTGCGTTCACTTCGTCGGTTATCTCTTGGACTTGTTCGATTGAACCCTTTTGTGACAATTTCCTAGTGAAGATCTACAGTTTGTTCGTAAATATTTAAGTTAAGCAAGTGGTTATGGGACATGAAGCTAAACTCATATATTTACTAGCTTAGTGTGATTGACACTTCTTTATGATCGATGATGATCATTTTATGGTTTAGACTAGCAATGTGCGATGTCTCTTCGTCCGTGTGTCGGACTTGCCTTCGGGCCATCCGTGTGTTCGGAAAAATTTAAATGGATAGCTTCCATGAGATAACTTCTCGTCCGTGTGTCGGACTTCCCCCTTTTAGTGATTTCTGGATTTCGTGTGTTGATTTCTGGGATTTGTTCTGGATTTCGTATGTTGATTTCTGGATTTAGTTCTTCACCAACTTTTGTGGTTTTCACTGATATGATATCAGTTTTTGAGTATTGGTGAATTTGTGTGTCATTACCTTTTTATGTGTTTGGATCTTTGAGAAGATTCCTGTGACATTGATTAATCCCTTGTTGATTATCATTTTCATACTTATAGTAGTATGCCATCATGGTTATTATATGTTTATGCCATACCTCTTATCCTATATCATGTCACCTGATATTTATAGTTAGACTGATCCGTTTATTATTTTCTTATAAATAATACTCGGGTCAGACCGAGATGTTACAGGTGCTTCTGCTTGACTTCTCTTCAGGATTATTCTGACTTTTGGCTAACTACCTAGATTAGTAGTTTTTGGATGTACACCTTTGAGATATAGACTCTATGTTGTGTACTTATTCTTTTGTATAGCACGTGATGCTATTCTTTTGTATTATCGTGGATCTTTCCGACCACTACTCTGATGTACACTTTCATGTGATATATATATTTATTCATATCTTCTTCCGCCTTTGTGATATGGATGTCTGTGACTGATTTATGTTATGCATACTTCTATATTTGTTTTCGAAGATTATATATAGCCACCGTGTGATAGCTTTGTGTTTGTATCGGTATGTCGGATTTCCTCCTTAAAAGATATGCATTCTATACTATCTGACATATCGGTTCTCGCACAAAGAAATTTCATGGATGGTCGCTCCTCAACAGCCTTATTCTCCGTGCTAATTGACAGCACTACCCCGTAGTGTTCTTGGTTAGCGTGGGTATAGAGGTGGGGCGTCACAAAGTTGTTTAAAGGTTTAAACATTTTAACTTATCTATATTCATACAGATAGATAATTCACAAGTCACAATTGATAATCACATTATCAAATAAACAAATGATCCATAACAAAATAGGTAATCCATATCAACATCACAATAGTTAATCTATATTACCATCATAATGCAACCAAGCATTTATACCACACAACATTACTTATCTCATTTCTGAGATTACATCCATTCAAGACAATCAATGTCATCCATTCATACATAAGCAATGATTTACTTAATCACAACATAATTAATTTAAAATGAATTAAATTAACTATCTCTATCTTTAATTAATTTAAAGTGAATTAAATTAATTACTTCACCTCTTAATTAATTTAAAATAAATTAAATTAATTACTTATCATTATAAATCTTACTTATATAATCATTAATTAATTACAAATAAATTAATTAATCATTCTCTAATTATCCATTTCAATTAATCACCCTGATTAATTATACTTTAATTATATTTAAGTAATTATCTTTAATTAATTTCACAAATTAATTATCCTTAATCAAATATAGTAATTAACTTTTAATTACTTCATTAATTAATTAATTAATTATAATCAATTACTTTAATCCTTAATTAATTACAATTACTTAGTTATTCTATAATCTCTTATCATTTGATTAATTAATCTTAATTAATCAATCCTTAATTACATCATTAATTAATTATAAACTAATGATCTCTAATTACATCTTTAATTATTTATTCTATTTAAATTAATTACATTAAGTAATTAATCTTAATTAAACCATAATTATTAATCATCTTTGATTAATCTAATCCAGTAATTAACTTCCCTTAATTACTTCCATTTATTTAATTACTTTTTAATTAATTACCTTATTAATTAACCTTAATCCTTTAATTAACTTTATTAACTAAATTATTTAATTAATAACACTAGGTAATTAACTCTTAATTACTTCCATTAAATTACTTTCATAAAATAATTATCTTCTAATTTCTTTATTAAATAATTTCCCTTACTTAATTACATTCAGTAATTATTCCTTAATTACTTCATCAAGTAATTATACTTGATTAATTTATAAGTGATTATCTTAATTAATCACTAATTAATTACTTAGTTAATTATTTAACTAATTATTTAAATTAAACTAACTAATTTCTTAATCCTTATGTTTAAGAGATCTTAATTAAGAAAAACCATTTATCTTAATTAAATTATTCACAAAGACCAACTATTCTTTAATCATTAATAATAATTGAATTACCCTTATTATTTTCATATTTTTAAATATCTTAAATTAATCAAAATCTCTTAATTATTTAAAGATAACTCCTTATTATAATTAAACAATTACAACATTAAATTTTAACCTTTAAAATCTTTGAAACCTTTCAAAGTTATTAAATAAATTTTAATACAAAGATCAATTTGAAATCCACTTTCCTATTCTTTAAAAAACTTATTTATTTAAATTATTAAAACTTGTTAAAACAATTATTCTAGAAAACAATTTAATTTAATAGTTAAAATCTTGTTTTAACCTTGCTTTTAAAATTCAGAAACACTACAGAAACAAAATTTCTTTTGTTTTAAAACTTAAAGCATTTCCTTTCAAATTCTTAATGCCTGTTAATTCCCAAACCCGAGTAAAACGTTCAGAAACCCGAAGTAACCCTCGAGACCAAACCACGTTACGACTTACTTCGAGTAAAACTCGATTCTTCCCGATATAAACCCGAGCATTTTGCTTTCTTCCCCAAAACAAAACCCAGATGCACGATAACGTGCTCATGCACGTGCACACACCCACTGATCGACGACGAACTTCGTTTTGGCCTCCGGCAACTCGACTTCGACCACATCTTCACGATCGATCACCCCAACATTCTTGATACGAACGAAAATCGAGTTCGAGCTTTCTAACCCATCACCTGGAAAATGACATCACCAGAAACCCCTCCCCTCCGATGATCCCTGCCTTGAGACACCTTGCCACCTTCACCGTAGCTCCGCCACGTCTCCCCTCAACTCCAGAACAATACGCGATCACCTCTGTCTTCATCACGACGTCGCGAAAACCCCTATGATCACCCACGATAAACACAGGAACAAAACCCTATTTTGGCTTCGAATGATCATCACAATGGATTATAAAATCCACGATCATTTTTCTGATGATCATCGTATTCCCCTCGACCTTCACACCCAACCACGATGATCAATTCGACTTTGATCGATGGGAATCGACCAAAACAACCCAAATGTTCATCTCGACAATACTCAACTATTTCAAAACTAAAAATCGTGATATAGCCATTAAAATTCATGGTTTCCTATCACGAATTCAACCATGTAATTCAATCTTAAAATTTAATTCATTAAATTTTGACCCAAATTACATTTTCACTGTTATTTATAGATTTTCCAGACAAATTATTTATATAAATTTCAGAACTTATTTTCAATAGTGATATTATATGATTTCACACATCTTTCATTTACAAATCAAAAGCTATTAGAGATTAAATGATGAGATATTGGTTTTTTTATAAGTAATCAAAACTGTTATCACTATACAGAGACTATATTATAACTATACAGGCATTCAAACATTCCTATACAAACATGCATATAATTCAATTCAAGTATTTCAGATAACAGCATGATATTCATTCAAAATAACAAGATGAAATTCAGGTTTTAAACTGTTTTTAAAAATAAGTTTACTCACCAGAAATTATAAAACAGAGAACAGATTTTGTCCCAGGCTTGTTCCAGACTGATATTGATTTTGAACTTGCATTTCTATTTGCTTTGTTGAATTTAAACTTGCTGTTGATCTTTGAAACTGATTTGTATTTGAGAAAATTTGAAACTGATGTTGCCTTTGATCTCCTTTTGCTTTGCATGTTCAGATTTACATTTCTTTTGAATTTGATTTCCAGGTTTTCATTCTTCTTTGATTCCAGGTTTTATTTTTTTTTCTTTAGATTCGAATTATTTTTAGTACAGAATGAAGAAGTGAAGATAGTTTAGAGCTGAAGAAAGAAAATTGCAGATCTTTCTTCCATTTTTAAAATTTTAAAACTTTAATTATCAAAAAGAAAACAAGATAAAGCCACTTGTCTTTTAAGTATATTATCTAGCTTACACCTATGCATACAAATTTACAAATATCTTTAGACCTCCTTAATATGCTAACAAGTGTTACTCTTGTTTTAATTAATTTATTTAAGTTATACATATGTATTTATGAAATATTTACATATATATAATGTATTTACCTTTTATAAATAAGCTTTTAGATCCTATATAAATATACAAATATGAATTCATGTAAAAATTTATTTATAATAACTTATGCTTTGATCAAATAAATATAACATATTTTTATATGCTTGAGAAACTTATTTTAACTTTATATATATTTTTACAAATCAATTTATCTTATGTTTGAATTTTATAACATAACTCCAATCACAATATATATACATATATATTATAATTTGAAAACATATCCTTTATTAAATTAAAGACTCCCTATTTATAATATATACATCAATATATATACATTATAAATAGAAAACATTTATATAAGCTTTGGAAGATAAATCTTACCAATTTTAAATTGTTTAGAAAAGATATTAATAAATATTGCCAATTTAAAATATTATTAACTTTTAAAAGAATTAAACTTGTCAATTTATAAAATAAAATCAACAAATCAATTTAATTATTAATAAAGATTATTAAATTGATATTGCCAGAATTCCGGGATATCACATTCCTTCCCCCTTAAAATAATTTCGTCCCCGAAATTTAAAAGCAAAGATAATTTAATAACCCAGCAAAATTTTAATTTTAATTTCAAACAGCAACCATACATATCAATCATATTCTAACAATCATAGCAAACAATTTAATCAAACAAATTTAACTATCCAGACAAATTCTGGATAGAATTTCTTCGAGTTTTTCCCAAGTATATATATATACCGGGATACTCGTTCTACAGAATCTTAACTAACTATCTACAATAATCTAGAACTCCTTCTCATCTAGATTACAAATCTGAACAAGATATCAGACTAAACTCAAAACCATCTCAACTTCCATATCCATCTGAACTGCTGTAACGACCCGGAATTTTGAACGAATTAAATTGAGAATATTTAATTAATTTTAAATATTTGAACGATAATTTAATTTGTATCCCGAATATACCTTTGAATTTGGCGATTAAATGGTATAATTTAATCTATTGAAGTTGAGTAAAAATTTGTATCTTCAGTTTTAAGCTGAAGAAAAATATTTCAAAAACTTTTAAAATTCGTATTGACAACACTGAAGATAATAAAAGCTTCAGAATTTAAATTTAAACTGTTCTGCTCAGTTTTGAATTTATATCGTTCGTATCGATATTTAAAAATAGCCGTCCGAGGCACAGTCTCGGAATTCGACGAAACCAGTTCCATTGGATCCGTAATATTGTATTATTACCGGATTTCAATTTTCGTGTTTTTCGGAGTTATTCTGTGAGCACATGACACGTAAACGCGTTAAGATTCGTATCGAAGACAAATTTTTAATATAGTCAACAAACACCACGTTGTCTCCCTTAACTCACGCCGAGAAACGCGCCAGGAATCACGAACAAAAGATCGTGTGAAACATGCCGTCTTTGATTTTAAAATAGCCTTCTCCCTCCTCAGTTCAAAAAGAAATCAAACAAAAGAAATTCACGAACGAAATCGAATGGCCGGCCACTCAAAAAAACTTTTCCCCCCTTTCAGTTTTGATTCCCAGGCAAGTCATTAAACCGCGATTTCGTGCATAGCGTAGCGAAGTGAAGAGGAAGTCGCGAGGCTATCAAATTGCGACGAGTTCGAGTCGCACTCGAATCTGAGTTCTCGGCGATAGAGGCGATAGGAGGATTTAGGGTTTCGATGTCGAGGCAACGTTGATTTAGGGGTTTCGTGATGTTTTCGAATGGATTTGTGGTGGGTTGCGACTGACGGCAGGCGGCTCCATCACGTCGCGAAGGCGAACTCGAAGTTCGAGGGCGTGGGCAGGGCGCGAGGGAGGCGCGATGTTGTGGTGGTCGAGTGTTGAAGCAGGCGGCAGTGATTCGCGAGGCCAGTGCGAATCGAGGCGAACTCAAGATGGGGTTCGCGAGGAGCGATGGCGTTTTCAGTCAAGGCAGTTGAACTCGGTTAGGGTTTCGTTCATTTTCGAGCTTGGCAGTAAGGTCAAGAACTGTTGGTCGATCGTTTGGTGAGGTATTATTATTATTTTTCTTAAATTTCTATATACAGGAATTTTTACAGTAAAGGAAAAAAAATGTATATAAACATTTTTCAGTAAGCTATAGATGAAGTTGAGAAGAAAAATAGATTTTTAAAATCTATATAGATGATTTTCAGAGAAAATTTTGTTGGTATGTCCAATAAAAAGAAATTGATTTTTATCAATAAAAATAATAATATATTAAAGAAAATTTAGTTTTAAATTTTATTTGTAGTCAAATAAATTTATTAAAAGGAGAAAATTTGTTTAAAATATAATTCTTTGTTTAAAATGAAATCACGTGTTAATAAAATTTATTAAACGGAAATTTATTGATCAGTTAATTCGAATATTAATGAATTTGTATAATTATTTATACAAGGTTTAAAACCCCGAAGAAAACAAACTAGAATGGAAATGTCAATCTGCTTTCATTAAAGGAAGACACATTTCTGAAAATTCATTACTAGCTCATGAACTGATTAGGAAATTCAATAAACCTGGAGCTGATAAGATGTGTCTAAAAATAGATCTTCATAAGGCCTATGACAAAATTAACAGACATTTTATCATCCATGTTTTACAATGTATGGAATTCCCTACATCACTGATTAATCTTATTGAGGAATGCATCTCTACCCCCACATATTCCATTATCATTAATGGTACACCTAAAGGATACATATCTAGTAATAGGGGTTTAAGACAAGGTGACCCCCTATCCCCCTACCTATTTACAGTTGCCATGGAATATTTCTCATTACAAATGGAATTAGCATGTAATAACTCATTGGTTCAACCTCTTTTTAAACTTGATCCTATTGTCAATCATTTGATATATGCTGATGATTTGATTATTGCTGTAAGAGCCACCCCAACTGCTGCTCAGTGTTTAATTCAGATTTTCAAGCTAATGCATTTATATGTGGGTCTAGAGTTAAATACTACAAAGTCCAAATGCTATTTTAGCAAATACTGTACTTCCAAAACAGCAATTTTGGAGATTTTGAAAATCAAGGAGGGTCTACTTCCTGTCAAGTACCTTGGGGTTCCTCTCTCAACTAATGTCATTACTGACAGAGAATGTGGTGAACTTGTTGGAAAGATCAGAGACAAACTTAATGGCTGGAGTTCTAAATTACTCTCATTTGCTGGTCGAATTGAATTGGTTCATACAGTTATTACTGCTAAAGTTAGATTCTGGCTTCAAACTTTTCATATCCCTGACAGCTCCATTGAGAAAATTAATTCAGCTTGTGCTAACTTCATTTGGAGGGGGGGATTACATAAAGTTAGTTATGATATACTTTCCAGACCAAAAGCTGAAGGAGGTGTTGGACTTATCAACCTGAAAGATCTACGGAAGACATATCAAGTGAAACATGGGTGGAAAATTATTACCTCTAACACTCTCTGGGCTAGGTGGATGAGGAGTAGATATTTAAAAGGGAGTTTTTGGACCATGCATGAGGATATTAACTCATCTGGGGTTTGGAAATGCATTTTAAGAAGCAGAGACAGTTTGAAAACATGCATCTCAAGGAAAATAGCAAATGGCAGGGATACTTACCTCTGGAGGGATCCTTGGATAAATGGTAATTCACTTGCTGTCAAATATGGCTGGGGTATGGTTTCATGTATTGGTGAATATGATGATCTGGTAGCATCCATTATTCAGCATAATAAATGGATACCGGATCAGAAAGGCCTCCATGTTATTACCGAGGATGTTAAGTTTGTTCCTATCTACTCTTCTGAATCTAATGATATTTGGGCCTGGAACTTCACTAAAGATGGTACCTTTACTACTAATAGTGCTTGGGAAGCTCTGCGTACTAAGCATACTATCAGATTTTGGGCGGATCCTATATGGTCTCGATCTAACAACCCAAAGATGGCGTTTACGACTTATAAAGCCACTAATCTCAGACTCCCCACGGCTGACAGACTTTCCAGATGGGGTATGGAAGTCAACCTCAACTGTCAACTATGTAATACCCACCCTGAATCTCACAAACACCTTTTTTTTGAATGCGAATACTCTACTCGTGTTTTAAGTCAAATTAAGAATAAAAATCAAGTCTTGCATGCTACTTCTTCCCTAGAAGATGAATTATTATACCTGAGTTCCAGCAAGAAAGAAGATTTGTTGACCCAACTGCAGCTTATTTGCCTCACAACTACTGTTCATCATCTCTGGAAAGAAAGGAATCGACGTGTCTTCCAGAAAACTGCTAAGAACCATCACCAGATTCAGATTGCAATTGAACAGGATGTTAGGATTCTTGTAAAAAGAATTAAAGGAAAGCTTTTTACCTGTGCGACAGAGCTGGAGAGAAGCATCCTTCTAAACTGGAAAGTGGATCCGCCATGATTTTTGTCACTGAGCTTTCGTGGATGAGTTTGAAGTTGAGCCTACCTTTAGCTTTATTTGTTTTATTTTTGCCGGTTAGGCTTCTTGTTCTTGTCTTTGTCTTGTTTCAAGACTTTGTATGTTTGGATCAGCCTTTAGGGCATCAATAAAATTCACCTTTTTTTCAAAAAAAAAAAAAGCTAAGGTGAGATTTTCTCACTCGAAGGAAAATTTAATTTTGCAGTTATTGATTGATGATTGATTTGTTTGAATGTGCTATTAGATATGATAGGATATATCTATATATATAGCAGTATATACATATTGGCATATGTATATATTGGATTGATTGATTCCCGCCTCGTATAGCGGATGAGACCCTATTGCGCCGTTAGTAAGCGGATTTATAAAAACCTATATACCGCGATAATTCCGTACTGGAGCGGAATTGGTATTGTGCTGACGTCTTTGGATGCAGGGAAACAGGTTGGAGGGATCCAACTGGACCCCTCAATATTGTTGTGAATTTATTATATTGTGATATGATAATTCTGTGAATGATTATATTGATACGATCGATGATATTGATGATTGGGAATTCTTTGAAAACAAAAAAAATTGGCCGAATGGATGTTTGATATCATTGGATTCCAAAATATACGAAATTGGATTTTTGAAATCAAAATAGAAATTTTTAAATGAATCAATTTTAGAAATTTAATAATTTTGAAGAAAGAAATTTTTAAAGTATAAAAAGTTAATTTTTATAATCTTATGGAATAAATTTCAGAATGAAGTGAAATTGCTAAATAAATGAATTTCATAAAACAGTGATTATAAATTGAAGAATTTAATTTAAATTTGGGTTTTTTTTTATAGATTGAAAGAGACAAAGAAATTTATTCTCTTCAAAAAGGAATTTATTTAAAATGGAATAAGTTGGAAGTCCAATTAGAAATTAAATTTATGAATTGAAATAACTTGGGAAATCAATGTAAAAATGATTTCAAATTGAAGAATTCTTTTAAAGATAGAATATTGAATAAATTGGAAAGAATAAGGAAATTATTTAGAAATGATAAAATTTTGGAAATCAATCTGTAATTGATGTAGTATTTGGAAATGATGTTAAAATGGGTCTATAAAAGGGTAAACTTTACAGTTGTAAAGTTTTAAAAGAATGATCTTTGTAAATAAATGAAATTATAAGTATTTAACTTATAATATGGATTGTGGTATATAAATTGAATTGTGAATTGAATTGGTAAATAAAGAAGATTTATAAATTGAAGTTTTTATAAATAGAAATAGAATTTATAACCGTGTTTATAAATTCGAAATCGATTGAATTTGATAAATTAAATATAGAAGATTTTCAAAGAAGATATATTCGCGATTTTGAATAGCGAATTTTTATTGAAATAAAAATGTGTGGAAAAGATTGATATTGGGTTAAGTAAATTATATTCACGATTTTGGACAGTGAATATATTGTTAAATAAAATAGATATGGTTTTGGGAAAGTGATATTTGAAATGAAGTAATTGTTTTAAAAGATGTTTTAAAACGTGTATGAACCGAAAGCATAGATTTCAACATTTCTTGTTGAAATAGACGTTTTCGAGGAATTTAAGGAAATGATGGACTATAACACTGTTGTTATAGTAAATGATTTTCGAAAGGAAATGTTTTGATGTAGTATTGGGATTTATATATCTATTTTAATTTCGAATCCCTATACTAGTGATTTTGAGTCGTCGTAACGATGTTTTACGTAACATTCGTTTTGACTCAAATAAAATGTGTTTAAAGAATGATTTCCTTAAAGAATGAAATGTATACTTAATATTGATTTAAGTATATCGAATATTTTCTAAGTGTTGAAAATAAATGATTTGGGAATTACTTATTTTTAAATAAGTATGGAAATGCTTTTCCAATGTGAAATGAACTGTTTGAGTTTTTATCTTTTAAAGATAAATTGAAAAGTGAATAATTTGAAATTGTTTTCAAATGATTAAGTGTGGAAATTTTATATCTAGTAAAAGATATTTTGGAAGATAAAATAATTTGGGAAAATAATTTGGAATCTGATGATGTTGCGCATCTTTATTGATAGTTAAATAACCGACTATCAATAATTACCTTTAGATAGGTATTTGTTGTGAATTGGATGAATTTGAATGCCACACTTATTTTTGAATAAGCGCTCACTATTCGGGTTAGCCGGGAAAGGACCATGGGGTCGTATAACCCATTCCGAATATGTGATACGTCGTTATGAATCGCATTTGAAGACCGGTGTTGAAGACCGGATATTTTTGAAAACGGAAGGATTACCGTCGAGTTACTCTACATCGACTGATCTTCGATTTAGAGGTTTTATCACCCTTAGTGACGGGAAGTCCTGACGTGATTGAAAATTATCCGGATATGCAAGGGCTTCGTGAGAAGTGCCTTCGGTTCTGTTCGATCCCGGAACAGACTTGTATGGATTGTGTGTCTGACGTTACAATTTGAGATATAAAGCTGATTTCTTTCAAATACATTTCTGTTGGTGGCGGAGAATTTATTCTCTTAGCTTAACACCCTTCTCTGAGACGTACGAGCTCAGAGGTTATGTAGTTGAAATTTATCAGCGATATATCCCAATTTGGTAACGTGGCATACTGAGTGTTGCTGTGAAATGATCAGTGTTTGATCGTTTGCGATATGATCATTTGTTTGATCTTATATCTTTGTGATCATAGGTTGATCATTTTGTTTGACCCGAAGCAGGGCTTTTTGAGAAAGCGTAGCTTTGTGGACGAGACTTCATCGAGCCTCACACCCCGGAAATGGTCGAAACAGGACGAATGCGGCAAGGTTCTAGGGAGTAGCGCCCCTTAGTGTATGTCATTCCTTCTGGATAAAGGTGGTATCATGGTATGGAGCCCAGATACTTAACCTCTGTGGTTGCTGCACAGTTATTATTACTTTGTGGTTTGTTGGAAATCGGGGATCCTCGGGAAGATCGGTGACGATCGGGGGATGGCATACGCGTGTCAGTAGTTACCTATTTTTGCAGAGGTAACCCGGCCTTGTGTTGGCAGAGATCCGGTTAGGTTCTCGGGTCGTCTATTCCAGGGACGTACCCATCGTGGATAGGAAGTTCCTTAGCCTGACCATTTGTTGGAAATCCAAAGAAACAATACGCGACTTGTACGGTATTAGTTGTAGAACCTGCCATTTAATATGGTAGCTATAGCAAGCATACTATAATGGTACCTATGCTGGCTAAGATTTATATTCTACTTTCGAAATGTTTTCTACACTATGCACTAAAAATAATAATATCAAAAAGAATTTGATTTTTGCGTAGTAAGCATCTTTGACTATCATAAGAAGAAATCTCCTCCAAGTCTGCGTTTGCATTGTGTGTGTGGCGGGAGGTCTTATGGTATTTTCATTTTCCAAAAGCATTGCGAATTGACTTAAAAAAATGTTTCTGTTGTTTAATTTAAAGAATAACTATTTTACGATCTCACACCAGTCACCATGACTGACTCGGAGTTTATTGTTTCCCTTCTAAACTCTGGGTGCCCACCAATTTCTACACGGGCAGTCTAGAGTTAGATTATCAGGATATTCTGGAGCTTTGGAGATAAGCTGGATGGCGAGACGTAGTATTTGTATCTGATAGTATTTATTCCGCTGTGTATTCTGTATGAGGACAAGTTATATAACTGTCCATTGTTGTACTGAGTTGTATATTGACTCTGATGATTGATGTATGTATAAAATGATATAGTTCTTTGTTTTAAAGATTATTCATTTATCTATTATATATTGTTCCGCTGCGATGTGTA
Source organism: Allium fistulosum (assembly GCA_030737815.1). Lineage (NCBI taxonomy): Eukaryota > Viridiplantae > Streptophyta > Magnoliopsida > Asparagales > Amaryllidaceae > Allium > Allium fistulosum. Next base: position 103,107,000 of record CM060902.1, read on the forward strand.
AGATTCTGATATTGTTTTCTATTCTGATGTTGATGTGTTGTTCTTCTTTTCTTTTTCTCTTCTTTTCTTCTATCTCCTTCTTCTTCTACTTTTTCTTTCTTAAAACCATAACTTTCCGGGTTTCCGGCATTCGATGTCTCGGCAGTCGATAAAGTGAGTATCGATGTTGAATTTTCGAAAGTCGAAAATTTCGGGATGTTACATTTGGTATCAGAGCATATGGTTAAGCGACAACCCTGCTCTGTTGGGTGTTACTCATTAGAGATAGAGTCAGTAGTACTCTAGAATGAGTTGAGTGTAATAATAGATATGAGCGCGTATTTGTTAGTGAATATAAAAAAATTGTTTTATATTGTGATGATTGATTTGTTGAGTGGTATATGGATTCTGGTCAATACGAGTAATTAACGATCATTGATAGGGATCTCTAAACACTCGAATAGAACAATTCGGCACAGTATTGTTTTAAAATAGGGTGAATGAAATAATTTTGCCCAAAACTATCTTTGTATGGAAAAGAAATGATTTTCTATGAATTATCATAGTATATGGTTGCATGGTTGTTAGAAGTGATAATATTAATCTATTATCATTGAAATTGAATAAGAAATTAAAAATCGTAACTCCAAAGTTAAGAAATTAATTCACATATAAATGAAATTTAAGAATGTAAATTATAAATGTGAATTGTAATTTAAAACGGAATTCCAGAGAAGTTTTGGAAATGTTTTGAAAAGAATTTGAAAATTTTGGAGATTTGGAAAGTTTAATTCTTTTTGAAGTTGGAAATGAATTTCAAAGGTTTTGAAAAGTATTTTGGAGAGTTAAAAGCTCTAAACTCTTTTCGGTCGCTGGAAAATAATTCCGATGATGATCGCGACATCACCGGTGTTCATTTTCGGGTTTCCAAAAGAGGAAATTGCTGCCAAATTATTTTAAACGGAAAGTGTTTGGAAAATTTGAGGTTTTGTTTTGGAAATTCAAATGAAATTTGAATTGTTTTCAAAATGGTTTTGAAAGGTTGAAAAGACTCTGGAATACTGTATAAGAATATTTATGGAATATGATTGAATTTATAACTTATACAAATAGAAATTGTTAATGTAAATTATGTAATTGTGATTGGAATTAAAGTTCATTAACAAATGAAATCTATAAATGTGAATAGAAGGTATAAGGAAATAAATTCATATATGAACAAAAATTTTGAATATGAATTGTAAATATGATTCATAAATGAAAATAGAATTCCAAAAGAGATAATTGAAAATAAAATTCCTTAATGAAATGGAATTGTGAATGTGAATGTATAAATGATTGTATAAATCAAGATGTAAATAAGTTGATAACTTATAGAATATTTGAAATCTGATTGGAATGAAATTCAAATTGAAGACGAATGAATTAGTAATTGGAACTAATTTAAGGTAGTGCAGTTGTAAATGGCAGATAATTGATAAAATTCAATATTTCAAAATTGAAAGTAAATTGAATCCAAATTTAATTGAAATGTGAAATTGAATTCAAATAAAATTTGAAATGTAAAATTGAAGATAATGAATATAACTTCAATAGTGAACTAAAGATGATATAAGTAGTTTATATTAAAATTTTGTAATAGAATTTGCAAAATGGTTTGAATATATGCAACTAGATATTATGGCTAGTAGGATATACAGGTGTATAAAGGGATTGGAAAATTTATTTCACAGATAATTTGAATTGCTCGACAAAAGGTATGTATTTGAGTTTTAATATGAGTTTTTGATGATTTCTCTCTAGCCGCTTGGCTTTTTCTTTTTCTTTTTGAAATCTGAGAGTCCGTAGGGTCGTTTTGTAGTCGTACCGTATTAGCCGCGCAAAGGAGACGCTGGCGAAATTTTTCGAAAATTTAGGGCGTTAGAAAATTTTTGAGAAAAATTGAAAGTTTAAAATTTGAATTTGAATTTGAATTGTTAAGCAAACAATGTTGTTTTGAACTTAGAGTTGAAGTTGAAAATTTAGTATGAATAATAACGAATCTTTAGTAGAAAGATTTGTTTTGATAAATTTGATAAAACTATTGGATTGTAAAAAAAATAGTAGACGAGTTAAGGACGTTTTTTCCTAACTTGTAATTTCGAGGACGAAATTCTTTTAAGGAGGGAAGTCTGTAACGACCCGGAATTTTGAACGAATTAAATTGAGAATATTTAATTAATTTTAAATATTTGAACGATAATTTAATTTGTATCCCGAATATACCTTTGAATTTGGCGATTAAATGGTATAATTTAATCTATTGAAGTTGAGTAAAAATTTGTATCTTCAGTTTTAAGCTGAAGAAAAATATTTCAAAAACTTTTAAAATTCGTATTGACAACACTGAAGATAATAAAAGCTTCAGAATTTAAATTTAAACTGTTCTGCTCAGTTTTGAATTTATATCGTTCGTATCGATATTTAAAAATAGCCGTCCGAGGCACAGTCTCGGAATTCGACGAAACCAGTTCCATTGGATCCGTAATATTGTATTATTACCGGATTTCAATTTTCGTGTTTTTCGGAGTTATTCTGTGAGCACATGACACGTAAACGCGTTAAGATTCGTATCGAAGACAAATTTTTAATATAGTCAACAAACACCACGTTGTCTCCCTTAACTCACGCCGAGAAACGCGCCAGGAATCACGAACAAAAGATCGTGTGAAACATGCCGTCTTTGATTTTAAAATAGCCTTCTCCCTCCTCAGTTCAAAAAGAAATCAAACAAAAGAAATTCACGAACGAAATCGAATGGCCGGCCACTCAAAAAAACTTTTCCCCCCTTTCAGTTTTGATTCCCAGGCAAGTCATTAAACCGCGATTTCGTGCATAGCGTAGCGAAGTGAAGAGGAAGTCGCGAGGCTATCAAATTGCGACGAGTTCGAGTCGCACTCGAATCTGAGTTCTCGGCGATAGAGGCGATAGGAGGATTTAGGGTTTCGATGTCGAGGCAACGTTGATTTAGGGGTTTCGTGATGTTTTCGAATGGATTTGTGGTGGGTTGCGACTGACGGCAGGCGGCTCCATCACGTCGCGAAGGCGAACTCGAAGTTCGAGGGCGTGGGCAGGGCGCGAGGGAGGCGCGATGTTGTGGTGGTCGAGTGTTGAAGCAGGCGGCAGTGATTCGCGAGGCCAGTGCGAATCGAGGCGAACTCACGATGGGGTTCGCGAGGAGCGATGGCGTTTTCAGTCAAGGCAGTTGAACTCGGTTAGGGTTTCGTTCATTTTCGAGCTTGGCAGTAAGGTCAAGAACTGTTGGTCGATCGTTTGGTGAGGTATTATTATTATTTTTCTTAAATTTCTATATACAGGAATTTTTACAGTAAAGGAAAAAAAATGTATATAAACATTTTTCAGTAAGCTATAGATGAAGTTGAGAAGAAAAATAGATTTTTAAAATCTATATAGATGATTTTCAGAGAAAATTTTGTTGGTATGTCCAATAAAAAGAAATTGATTTTTATCAATAAAAATAATAATATATTAAAGAAAATTTAGTTTTAAATTTTATTTGTAGTCAAATAAATTTATTAAAAGGAGAAAATTTGTTTAAAATATAATTCTTTGTTTAAAATGAAATCACGTGTTAATAAAATTTATTAAACGGAAATTTATTGATCAGTTAATTCGAATATTAATGAATTTGTATAATTATTTATACAAGGTTTAAAACCCCGAAGAAAACAAACTAGAATGGAAATGGATGGCAAATTAAAAGCTAAGGTGAGATTTTCTCACTCGAAGGAAAATTTAATTTTGCAGTTATTGATTGATGATTGATTTGTTTGAATGTGCTATTAGATATGATAGGATATATATATATATATAGCAGTATATACATATTGGCATATGTATATATTGGATTGATTGATTCCCGCCTCGTATAGCGGATGAGACCCTATTGCGCCGTTAGTAAGCGGATTTATAAAAACCTATATACCGCGATAATTCCGTACTGGAGCGGAATTGGTATTGTGCTGACGTCTTTGGATGCAGGGAAACAGGTTGGAGGGATCCAACTGGACCCCTCAATATTGTTGTGAATTTATTATATTGTGATATGATAATTCTGTGAATGATTATATTGATACGATCGATGATATTGATGATTGGGAATTGTTTGAAAACAAAAAAAATTGGCCGAATGGATGTTTGATATCATTGGATTCCAAAATATACGAAATTGGATTTTTGAAATCAAAATAGAAATTTTTAAATGAATCAATTTTAGAAATTTAATAATTTTGAAGAAAGAAATTTTTAAAGTATAAAAAGTTAATTTTTATAATCTTATGGAATAAATTTCAGAATGAAGTGAAATTGCTAAATAAATGAATTTCATAAAACAGTGATTATAAATTGAAGAATTTAATTTAAATTTGGGTTTTTTTTATAGATTGAAAGAGACAAAGAAATTTATTCTCTTCAAAAAGGAATTTATTTAAAATGGAATAAGTTGGAAGTCCAATTAGAAATTAAATTTATGAATTGAAATAACTTGGGAAATCAATGTAAAAATGATTTCAAATTGAAGAATTCTTTTAAAGATAGAATATTGAATAAATTGGAAAGAATAAGGAAATTATTTAGAAATGATAAAATTTTGGAAATCAATCTGTAATTGATGTAGTATTTGGAAATGATGTTAAAATGGGTCTATAAAAGGGTAAACTTTACAGTTGTAAAGTTTTAAAAGAATGATCTTTGTAAATAAATGAAATTATAAGTATTTAACTTATAATATGGATTGTGGTATATAAATTGAATTGTGAATTGAATTGGTAAATAAAGAAGATTTATAAATTGAAGTTTTTATAAATAGAAATAGAATTTATAACCGTGTTTATAAATTCGAAATCGATTGAATTTGATAAATTAAATATAGAAGATTTTCAAAGAAGATATATTCGCGATTTTGAATAGCGAATTTTTATTGAAATAAAAATGTGTGGAAAAGATTGATATTGGGTTAAGTAAATTATATTCACGATTTTGGACAGTGAATATATTGTTAAATAAAATAGATATGGTTTTGGGAAAGTGATATTTGAAATGAAGTAATTGTTTTAAAAGATGTTTTAAAACGTGTATGAACCGAAAGCATAGATTTCAACATTTCTTGTTGAAATAGACGTTTTCGAGGAATTTAAGGAAATGATGGACTATAACACTGTTGTTATAGTAAATGATTTTCGAAAGGAAATGTTTTGATGTAGTATTGGGATTTATATATCTATTTTAATTTCGAATCCCTATACTAGTGATTTTGAGTCGTCGTAACGATGTTTTACGTAACATTCGTTTTGACTCAAATAAAATGTGTTTAAAGAATGATTTCCTTAAAGAATGAAATGTATACTTAATATTGATTTAAGTATATCGAATATTTTCTAAGTGTTGAAAATAAATGATTTGGGAATTACTTATTTTTAAATAAGTATGGAAATGCTTTTCCAATGTGAAATGAACTGTTTGAGTTTTTATCTTTTAAAGATAAATTGAAAAGTGAATAATTTGAAATTGTTTTCAAATGATTAAGTGTGGAAATTTTATATCTAGTAAAAGATATTTTGGAAGATAAAATAATTTGGGAAAATAATTTGGAATCTGATGATGTTGCGCATCTTTATTGATAGTTAAATAACCGACTATCAATAATTACCTTTAGATAGGTATTTGTTGTGAATTGGATGAATTTGAATGCCACACTTATTTTTGAATAAGCGCTCACTATTCGGGTTAGCCGGGAAAGGACCATGGGGTCGTATAACCCATTCCGAATATGTGATACGTCGTTATGAATCGCATTTGAAGACCGGTGTTGAAGACCGGATATTTTTGAAAACGGAAGGATTACCGTCGAGTTACTCTACATCGACTGATCTTCGATTTAGAGGTTTTATCACCCTTAGTGACGGGAAGTCCTGACGTGATTGAAAATTATCCGGATATGCAAGGGCTTCGTGAGAAGTGCCTTCGGTTCTGTTCGATCCCGGAACAGACTTGTATGGATTGTGTGTCTGACGTTACAATTTGAGATATAAAGCTGATTTCTTTCAAATACATTTCTGTTGGTGGCGGAGAATTTATTCTCTTAGCTTAACACCCTTCTCTGAGACGTACGAGCTCAGAGGTTATGTAGTTGAAATTTATCAGCGATATATCCCAATTTGGTAACGTGGCATACTGAGTGTTGCTGTGAAATGATCAGTGTTTGATCGTTTGCGATATGATCATTTGTTTGATCTTATATCTTTGTGATCATAGGTTGATCATTTTGTTTGACCCGAAGCAGGGCTTTTTGAGAAAGCGTAGCTTTGTGGACGAGACTTCATCGAGCCTCACACCCCGGAAATGGTCGAAACAGGACGAATGCGGCAAGGTTCTAGGGAGTAGCGCCCCTTAGTGTATGTCATTCCTTCTGGATAAAGGTGGTATCATGGTATGGAGCCCAGATACTTAACCTCTGTGGTTGCTGCACAGTTATTATTACTTTGTGGTTTGTTGGAAATCGGGGATCCTCGGGAAGATCGGTGACGATCGGGGGATGGCATACGCGTGTCAGTAGTTACCTATTTTTGCAGAGGTAACCCGGCCTTGTGTTGGCAGAGATCCGGTTAGGTACTCGGGTCGTCTATTCCAGGGACGTACCCATCGTGGATAGGAAGTTCCTTAGCCTGACCATTTGTTGGAAATCCAAAGAAACAATACGCGACTTGTACGGTATTAGTTGTAGAACCTGCCATTTAATATGGTAGCTATAGCAAGCATACTATAATGGTACCTATGCTGGCTAAGATTTATATTCTACTTTCGAAATGTTTTCTACACTATGCACTAAAAATAATAATATCAAAAAGAATTTGATTTTTGCGTAGTAAGCATCTTTGACTATCATAAGAAGAAATCTCCTCCAAGTCTGCGTTTGCATTGTGTGTGTGGCGGGAGGTCTTATGGTATTTTCATTTTCCAAAAGCATTGCGAATTGACTTAAAAAAATGTTTCTGTTGTTTAATTTAAAGAATAACTGTTTTACGATCTCACACCAGTCACCATGACTGACTCGGAGTTTATTGTTTCCCTTCTAAACTCTGGGTGCCCACCAATTTCTACATGGGCAGTCTAGAGTTAGATTATCAGGATATTCTGGAGCTTTGGAGATAAGCTGGATGGCGAGACGTAGTATTTGTATCTGATAGTATTTATTCCGCTGTGTATTCTGTATGAGGACAAGTTATATAACTGTCCATTGTTGTACTGAGTTGTATATTGACTCTGATGATTGATGTATGTATAAAATGATATAGTTCTTTGTTTTAAAGATTATTCATTTATCTATTATATATTGTTCCGCTGCGATGTGTAAGATTCTGATATTGTTTTCTATTCTGATGTTGATGTGTTGTTCTTCTTTTCTTTTTCTCTTCTTTTCTTCTATCTCCTTCTTCTTCTACTTTTTCTTTCTTAAAACCATAACTTTCCGGGTTTCCGGCATTCGATGTCTCGGCAGTCGATAAAGTGAGTATCGATGTTGAATTTTCGAAAGTCGAAAATTTCGGGATGTTACAACTGCTGATCCCACAACCAGATGAATCACACACGTATTCCCTCAAAGATACGTGAAATACAATGAATTCTAGTTATTCGAACTGGCAACTCAATCCTGTAGATCAAAGAACTAATCCTTTTGAGAACATAGAAAAATCTCATAATACTTCCAGAGCTAGCTCTCCAGTCTTACCAAATCTTATATCTCCTTTGATCGGAGAAAACTTAAACAATATCCAAATTTCAACTTCAAATTCCAAATTCCATCCATTCTTAACTGCATAACTCACCTGACGATCCTGAGTCACTTCATCCTTCCTGATTAGCTTAACTCTTGCTGATGCCTCTTGAAACAGATTAGACCAACATCAAACCAATTTCCGGATCCTACACAACAAAATGGTTTCTCAAAAATATGCCGAAATCCAAAACACAACTCTACTCTACAAACATTAGAGAACTTCGCACTACCTCTCCTATCTGAAATAGTCAAAACAGTTGCACTTGACAACTTTACCTCCAAATCTCGAAAATTTCTTCACACTTAGAGATACACTTGAATTTCCTATAGAAATCCTCTACTCGAAGAAAATTACAACTCTCGGTTGCTTCCACTCTAGAATAGCTGCTATCTTGCTTTCGCTGCACAATTCTGATCTTGAACAGATGAGAATGCCATCGGAGAAACTCGAGCACAAACTTGATCATCCACAGTTCACCATATCTATAAAATCTTAGTGAACCATTCTACTTGGTCAAAACACCTTAACAGAATCCTCACCAGAAAATTAGGTGTGGTCAATCCCTCTCCAAAGAATCCTGAGCTGCTTCACCAAATTATTCTCTAGGAGACATCCTTCTACTAAGCTGAACTTCTGGTAACTCCACGAATCAAGTCGATACGGAATCTCAATCTCCAATAATCCCAAGAGAACACTCAAACAATCGCAAGTCTCTTTTGCGATCAACTCGACCTAACTTCCACAGATACTGTTCTCTCTTCACAAATTAGAACAGCTCATACTTAACTATCCAATTCATCGAAGAAATGGATTCACTCAGCTGCTTCTGGACTCCAACTTCAGAAAAACTACTCAGCCAGAAACTTCCTGCTAACACACAGAACACTCCGAGCCGCACTGCTGTCACAGATACCAAAGACTTCTTATCCGAAACTCTTTGAGAAACTCGGACTTCAAAGCAAAAAGAAACACCCCGCTGGACCCAGCCACAACACCGAAACAGATCTACTTCCTTAAACTTGCTTCAGAAGAAACATCTTCAGAAACGTCCATAGTCACCGCGTCTCACCACACAGCTACTACTTCCTGAAGTTGCCAAGATACCATCACTTGCTTCAGCTCATCCAATAGATCTAACTCTATTCATCCAACTTCAAAGACAAACTCCGAACCTTAACAGGTTTCCTTCAGAGATTATGAAATCCTTACACAACTGTAAAGTTCACTCGAGACGGTATTAGGTTTACAGTCTCGACAAATACACTTCCAACCTCAACACTCAGACTCCTAATCCTAGATGATAAATTATTATCATCTCAACCAATCATCACAAATACCATATACATTTAAAATGATATTTTTTTATATAGAAATTATATCTGGGTAAAATTATTTCATCTACTTTTTTTAAAACAATATTGTGTCCGTTGGCCTGGTCTAAGTGTTTAGAGATCCCTATCAATAACGTTAGCTACTCGTATTGACCAGAATCCATATACCACTCAACCGATCAATTAACACAATATAAAACCATTTTATATAACTAACAAATACGCGCTCTCATATATATATATATACACTCGGACTCAATCAGGTTGCTACAGATCCTATTTCTAATGAACAATCCTTCCGAACCTAGGTATTCACTCAACCTAGTGTTCTGATATTCACTTAACCAATAGCTTAGGTATTCGCTCAACCTATGCTCTGATACCACTGTAACGACCTGACTTCCTATGCCCAGAAAGTTGCATCATTATGAAGAAAGAAAGGGGTAGAAAATAGAAAAGAAGAGAAGAAAAAAAGAAACAACAACAACGATCTCACAGCGGAACGAATATATATTATATCACATAAGATATTACATAGTATCATATACATCAGAGTATACAATTTATACAACACAGAATAGACAGTTATAAACTTCTGTCTATTATACATCACAAGTACATCAGTACAATACAACATACAGAGCGGAAACTCTATATATCTACACGCTGAAGCCTCCTGCTCCTCAGCTCCTCCAGTATTCGTCAAGACTAACCTGAATCCCTCGACTACTCAATACAATATTGAGTACCCAAGAGTTTAATAAAACAGAAAATAAACACTTGGGTCAGACATGGGTCTGGTGTGAGTAAACGGTTTAAATTGCTTAACTTTGAAAACCTTTGAAAACAAAAGTATCACGTAAGACTCCCCACATATAAACATGGGTAAGTTTTTACCTTACGCTAACTAAAACATTTGATAGGAAATCCAGTTATATTATAATAGGGTTTAGGGTTTCCAAGTAAATATGAAATAGCTGAAATTGTTACATTATTAAATTCCAGCATACTAGCCACAAAGTGGGTTATACAATCAAATCCGATGGCACTTATTGGAAGTTGGATTCCATACAATGGCAGGGCTACTGGGGTACCGCCCGTCACAGTACGTGGCCTAGATCACCGTACCGAGGAGTACGCCCGCTCCCCTGCAACACAAAGCCGGAACCATCCCTTACTGGATAATTCCGAACAAGACAACCCCGTAGTTGGCGCGACCAACCACACACTAAGCCGAATAAAAGAAAAGGGACCTCTAGACAGGGATCTATCTTGCTCTCAGTGGGTGCTACCCACGAAACCTTGCTGCACCTCCCCTGTTTTAGCCATTCCCGGTTGATGAGGCTTGAGGTTACGATTACCTTTAATCAGAACATATCACTTAGAATGCTCATCGTCCGCCTGAGATGTGCTGAAAGCATTCAATCCATACAAGTTCGTTCCGGGTTCGAACGAAACCGAAGGCATTATCTCGTTACACTCGTTTTGGAATCACCCTCAGAGTTAACGACAATAACCCTTGCACTATAAATCTTCATCTTCACTTGAGATTCACGACCTATCGTTAATTTGGATCGATGTGGTATTCGGGTCTCCAGACCTGGAATACCGGTATACGGAAACCCGATCCCGGTCTCATCGAAATCCAAAACGTATCTTTTAAGGCCAAGTTGTTTAAAGGTTTAAACATTTTAACTTATCTATATTCATACAGATAGATAATTCACAAGTCACAATTGATAATCACATTATCAAATAAACAAATGATCCATAACAAAATAGGTAATCCATATCAACATCACAATAGTTAATTTATATTACCATCATAATGCAACCAAGCATTTATACCACACAACATTACTTATCTCATTTCTGAGATTACATCCATTCAAGACAATCAATGTCATCCATTCATACATAAGCAATGATTTACTTAATCACAACATAATTAATTTAAAATGAATTAAATTAACTATCTCTATCTTTAATTAATTTAAAGTGAATTAAATTAATTACTTCACCTCTTAATTAATTTAAAATAAATTAAATTAATTACTTATCATTATAAATCTTACTTATATAATCATTAATTAATTACAAATAAATTAATTAATCATTCTCTAATTATCCATTTCAATTAATCACCCTGATTAATTATACTTTAATTACATTTAAGTAATTATCTTTAATTAATTTCACAAATTAATTATCCTTAATCAAATATAGTAATTAACTTTTAATTACTTCATTAATTAATTAATTAATTATAATCAATCACTTTAATCCTTAATTAATTACAATTACTTAGTTATTCTATAATCTCTTATCATTTGATTAATTAATCTTAATTAATCAATCCTTAATTACATCATTAATTAATTATAAACTAATGATCTCTAATTACATCTTTAATTATTTATTCTATTTAAATTAATTACATTAAGTAATTAATCTTAATTAAACCACAATTATTAATCATCTTTGATTAATCTAATCCAGTAATTAACTTCCCTTAATTACTTCCATTTATTTAATTACTTTTTAATTAATTACCTTATTAATTAACCTTAATCCTTTAATTAACTTTATTAACTAAATTATTTAATTAATAACACTAGGTAATTAACTCTTAATTACTTCCATTAAATTACTTTCATAAAATAATTATCTTCTAATTTCTTTATTAAATAATTTCCCTTACTTAATTACATTCAGTAATTATTCCTTAATTACTTCATCAAGTAATTATACTTGATTAATTTATAAGTGATTATCTTAATTAATCACTAATTAATTACTTAGTTAATTATTTAACTAATTATTTAAATTAAACTAACTAATTTCTTAATCCTTATGTTTAAGAGATCTTAATTAAGAAAAACCATTTATCTTAATTAAATTATTCACAAAGACCAACTATTCTTTAATCATTAATAATAATTGAATTACCCTTATTATTTTCATATTTTTAAATATCTTAAATTAATCAAAATCTCTTAATTATTTAAAGATAACTCCTTATTATAATTAAACAATTACAACATTAAATTTTAACCTTTAAAATCTTTGAAACCTTTCAAAGTTATTAAATAAATTTTAATACAAAGATCAATTTGAAATCCACTTTCCTATTCTTTAAAAAACTTATTTATTTAAATTATTAAAACTTGTTAAAACAATTATTCTAGAAAACAATTTAATTTAATAGTTAAAATCTTGTTTTAACCTTGCTTTTAAAATTCAGAAACACTACAGAAACAAAATTTCTTTTGTTTTAAAACTTAAAGCATTTCCTTTCAAATTCTTAATGCCTGTTAATTCCCAAACCCGAGTAAAACGTTCAGAAACCCGAAGTAACCCTCGAGACCAAACCACGTCTGTCTTCATCACGACGTCGCGAAAACCCCTATGATCACCCACGATAAACACAGGAACAAAACCCTATTTTGGCTTCGAATGATCATCACAATGGATTATAAAATCCACGATCATTTTTCTGATGATCATCGTATTCCCCTCGACCTTCACACCCAACCACGATGATCAATTCGACTTTGATCGATGGGAATCGACCAAAACAACCCAAATGTTCATCTCGACAATACTCAACTATTTCAAAACTAAAAATCGTGATATAGCCATTAAAATTCATGGTTTCCTATCACGAATTCAACCATGTAATTCAATCTTAAAATTTAATTCATTAAATTTTGACCCAAATTACATTTTCACTGTTATTTATAGATTTTCCAGACAAATTATTTATATAAATTTCAGAACTTATTTTCAATAGTGATATTATATGATTTCACACATCTTTCATTTACAAATCAAAAGCTATTAGAGATTAAATGATGAGATATTGGTTTTTTTATAAGTAATCAAAACTGTTATCACTATACAGAGACTATATTATAACTATACAGGCATTCAAACATTCCTATACAAACATGCATATAATTCAATTCAAGTATTTCAGATAACAGCATGATATTCATTCAAAATAACAAGATGAAATTCAGGTTTTAAACTGTTTTTAAAAATAAGTTTACTCACCAGAAATTATAAAACAGAGAACAGAGAACAGATTTTTTCCCAGGCTTGTTCCAGACTGATATTGATTTTGAACTTGCATTTCTATTTGCTTTGTTGAATTTAAACTTGCTGTTGATCTTTGAAACTGATTTGTATTTGAGAAAATTTGAAACTGATGTTGCCTTTGATCTCCTTTTGCTTTGCATGTTCAGATTTACATTTCTTTTGAATTTGATTTCCAGGTTTTCATTCTTCTTTGATTCCAGGTTTTATTTTTTTTTCTTTAGATTCGAATTATTTTTAGTAGAGAATGAAGAAGTGAAGATAGTTTAGAGCTAAAGAAAGAAAATTGCAGATCTTTCTTCCATTTTTAAAATTTTAAAACTTTAATTATCAAAAAGAAAACAAGATAAAGCCACTTGTCTTTTAAGTATATTATCTAGCTTACACCTATGCATACAAATTTACAAATATCTTTAGACCTCCTTAATATGCTAACAAGTGTTACTCTTGTTTTAATTAATTTATTTAAGTTATACATATGTATTTATGAAATATTTACATATATATAATGTATTTACCTTTTATAAATAAGCTTTTAGATCCTATATAAATATACAAATATGAATTCATGTAAAAATTTATTTATAATAACTTATGCTTTGATCAAATAAATATAACATATTTTTATATGCTTGAGAAACTTATTTTAACTTTATATATATTTTTACAAATCAATTTATCTTATGTTTGAATTTTATAACATAACTCCAATCACAATATATATACATATATATTATAATTTGAAAACATATCCTTTATTAAATTAAAGACTCCCTATTTATAATATATACATCAATATATATACATTATAAATAGAAAACATTTATATAAGCTTTGGAAGATAAATCTTACCAATTTTAAATTGTTTAGAAAAGATATTAATAAATATTGCCAATTTAAAATATTATTAACTTTTAAAAGAATTAAACTTGTCAATTTATAAAATAAAATCAACAAATCAATTTAATTATTAATAAAGATTATTAAATTGATATTGCCAAAATTCCGGGATATCACAAATAGAATGGATTCCAGATATCCAAACTGGCCATTCAACCCTGTAGACAAAGAATTACTTCTCTCGAGAACACCAGAAAATTCCAAAATATTTTGGAGCTAGCTTCCAGACTTACCAAATCTTATAGTTCTTATAATCGAGGAAAATTTTAAACAGTTTCCAATTTCCAACTCCGAATTCCAAACTCTGACTCATATCTGCATAGCTCACCAGACGATCTCGAGCTACCTCATCTCTTCCCGATCAACTTAACCTTTGCTGATGCTTCTTGAAACAACTGGACCAAGAACAAAATGATTTCCAGATCCTATCAACAAGATGATATTCCAAAATCTACTGAAATCCACAAACTCTACTCCACAAGCAATAGAAGACTGAACTTCCTTCTTCCAGATTCCAGAAAATTCTATACACACTTAGAAATTCACATAAACTTCTTGTAGAAATCTGAGGTTACTTCCTTTCTTGCACAGCTACTACCTTTGCTTCCGCTGCACAACTCTGATTTTGAAATAGATGAGAATGTCGATGAACTCGAGCACAAACTAGATCCACAAACAAGCGGAAACATTGGTTATCTTAAAGACATAACCAACTTCTAAAAGAATAGACGAGTCCTCGGTCAAGGGTACTGTCTTCAGCTATCCTTGGCTAGAGGAAACTCGAAACTAGAAGCAGAAGAGAAAACACAGATACTCCATAAAATTCTAAGATACTTCACCAAATCCTTCTCTAGGAACCAAATCGATATAAACTAAATCTTTGACCTCTTCGATAACTTTTACTTCCTCTTGAGATGTCTCAATTTCATACAAAAGATTACTCAAGATGAACTCTCAAAATAATCGCAATTCACTTTTGCGATCCTACCTAGTTCGGATTCCAAAGAAACTGTTCTCTCTTTACTAATTAAAACAGCCTTAAACTTTTCCGAACAAGGTTAACCCTTCAAGAAAACATTCACCATCTTCCCGGACTGCTGATAGAAGAATCACAAAGATTCCGGTACCATCGAAGAAACGAACCACACTGCTGCTTCCAAACTCTATCTCGACAGCACACCGAACACTCCGAGCTGCACTGCTATCACAGCTAACCAAGAACTTCTAATCCAAAGGCTTCTCAAAACTAAAACCATCAACAAACCTCTCAACGAATCTCCGAGATGGCAGACATCCAAAAGAAACTCGGGCTCCAAATTAATCGCCAATAACTTACTCTTCTTAAGGGAACAATGAGACCATGTCCGAAGAACAACTAATCGACCTTAGTCCCATACTTCAAAATAGACAAAACTCTCTTACTTGATATCAGAGAATTCCTATACAGTCGAGTCTTTCCTGCGGTAGACATCAACTGTTCCTCTAATACCTTCTTAATCTTGTTCCAAAAGAAAATCTCCTTCGGGAACATCCATAGATACTGCGTCTTATCACACAACTGCTCCTTCCTGAAGTCGCCAAGCTACCATCACTTACTTCTGCACAACTGATAGATTCAACTCTAGAAAATCTGCTCACCCGAGCTCAACCAATCTTACATTCCAATAATGGACTCCGAATCTTGAAAAGGATTTTCTTCAGAGATCCGAGACATCCTTACTCCATACTGCCAACTTACTCGAGACGATATTGGGTTTACAGTCTCGATATATACTTCCAACCTCAAACATTCAAACTCCAACTATTGGTAATTGTGTTACACACACTACCACCTTATCTACCTTTATAACTTATATTGGAAAACCCGAACAGGTAACCCAATAAATAGGTAGAAATACATAAATATATATATTTAAAATGATTTTTTTTATATAGAAATTATTTCTGGGTAAAATTATTTCATCTACCTCTTTAAAACAATATTGTGTCTGTTGGCCTGGTTCAAGTGTTTAGAGATCCCTATCAATAACGTTAGCTACTCGTATTGACCAGAATCCATATACCACTCAACCGATCAATTAACACAATATAAAACCATTTTTATATAACTAACAATTACGCGCTCTCAAGATAGACACCACTTCAGAGCCTAGGTATTCACTCAACCTACTGCTCTGATACCAACTGTCACGACCCGCCCTTCTCTCCATAGAAAGACGTATCGTGAATTAAGAAAGAAAGGGATAGAAGAAGAAAAGAAAGAAAAGAAGAAAGAACAACAACATCAGAAACTCACAGCGGAACGAATGAAATATAATATATCATATAAAATATTACATAGTATCATATACATCAGAGTTACACAACTTATACAACACATATTAGACAGTTATAAACATCTGTCTAATTCATACAACTCAAGTATCACAGATACAGACACAACATATACACAGCGGAATCATCATATATCTACACGGTGAAGCCTCCTGCTCCAAATCTCCTCCAGAATTCGTCAAAGCTAACCTGAATCCCTCGACTACTCAATACAATATTGAGTACCCAAGAGTTTAATAAAACAGAAAATAAACACTTGGGTCAGACATGGGTCTGGTGTGAGTAAACGGTTAGATTTCTTAACTTTGAAAACTTTTGAAAACAAAAGTATCACGTAAGACTCCCCACAAATAAACATGGGTAAGTTTTTACCTTACGCTAACTAAAACGTTTGATAGGAAATCTGATTGTATTATAATAGGGTCTAGGGTTTTCAAGTAAAATACAGAAATAGCTGAAATGCTTACATCTCACATTCCAACATAGTTGGGCACAACTAATACGTACGGCACTTATTGGAGTTTGGATTCCATACAATGGCAGGGCTACTGGGGTACCGCCCGTCATAGTACGTGGCCTAGATCACCGTACCGAGGAGTACGCCCGCTCCCCTGCAACACAAAGCCGGAACCATCCCTTACTGGATAATTCCGAACAAGATAACCCCGTAGTTGGCGCGACCAACCACACACTAAGCCGAATAAAAAGAAAAGGGACCTCTAGACAGGGATCTATCTTGCTCTCAGTGGGTGCTACCCACGAAGCCTTGCTGCACCTCCCCTGTTTTAGCCATTCCCGGTTGATGAGGCTTGAGGTTACGATTACCTTTAATCAGAACATATCACTTAGAATGCTCATCGTCCGCCTGACGATGTGCTGAAAGCATTCAATCCATACAAGTTCGTTCCGGGTTCGAACGAAACCGAAGGCATTATCTCGTTACACTCGTTTTGGAATCACCCTCAGAGTTAACGACAATAACCCTTGCACTCTAAATCTTCATCTTCACTTGAGATTCACGACCTATCGTTAATTTGGATCGATGTGGTATTCGGGTCTCCAGACCTGGAATCCCGGTATACGGAAACCCGATCCCGGTCTCATCGAAATCCAAAACGTATCTTTTAAGGCCAAGTTGTTTAAAGGTTTAAACATTTAAACTTATATTCTGAATGATATAAACAGATAGATAAATAACATTATCACAATAGATAATTCATATCAACATTTATTTCACAAAGCAGCATATCACATATATCAGAGATATCCAAATCATCCAATATCAACCAATCACCCAATATCAATCATTCAAAACAGAATTGATTAACTCTTAATCAATTTAATTAACCTTTAATTAAATTAATTACTATCCTTTAATTACTTGGGTTATCGAAATCCTGCTTACTATCATTAATTAATTACAAATTAATTAACTAATCATCTCCTAATGATCTTTCCTAATTAATCTTCCTTGATTAATTTATACTTTAATTACATTCAAGTAATTATCCTTAACCATTTACAGTAATTAATCTTTAATTACTATCATTAAATAATTAATGATCCTTCATTAATTAATAAACTATAATTAATTACATTAAAACTTAATTAATTATAATCAATTAATCATACTTTAATTAATTATTTTTATTTATCAATCTTGATTAATTCATTACTTAAATAATCCTTATTAATTAATTAACATTTTAATTAATTAAATAATTAATTTATAATTAATCATCTCATTAATCATAAACAGTAATTAATAACTTTTAATTACTTATCTTAATTAATTAATTTGTTAATTTATTTTATTAATCCTTAATTAATTAATTACTCATTTAATTAATTACCTTATTAAGTAATTAATCACATTATTAATTAACCTTAACTCTTTAATTAATTAATTACACTTTAATTAATTAACTTCAAATCAATTATATATATTAATTAATTCTTTAATTAATAATATCAAGTGATTAACCCTTAATCAATTACATTTAATTACTTTCATAAGTAATTTCTCTTTTCTTAATTACATTCAGTAATTATCCATTAATTACTTTACTAAGTAATTATACTTAATTAATCATAATTGATTATCTTAATTAATTAGACTAATTAATTTATCTAAAATTAATTACAATAATTAATTAATCAATTAATCATCACTTAATCTTTAATTAATTTATTTCTCAATTACCTTTATTTCCACTAATTACTTCATTTATTAATTATCCTTAATTACAAATAAGTAATTAACTTTTAATTTAATTTATTAATTAATTATTCTTAATTAATCTCAACATAACAAATTAAGAATAAACCTGTATTTATATTAAATACTTACTCAAATCATTTACTTCATTAAAACCAAATTTAGAAATCAATTTTGAAATAAATTTATTTTAACAAAACAATTCAAACATTTAATTTTAATATACTTAAATATTTGAAAGCCATTTTCAAACATGTTTAATCAAATTGAACAATTATTTATTTAAAACTTGTTTTAATACTTAAAAATTTGTTTATGCCTTAAATTTTAAAACCCAGATATGATTTTTGCTTTAAAATCTCAAAACCTGTTACTTAAGTAAAACAACCCGAGTAAACTCCACTAAAACCCCGAGTCACTCGCGAGAAAAACTCTCGAACATCACTACTTCGAGTCGAACTGCAAATAACACGAGACTTTCCCCGAGTTGCTCCCTTCTTTCCCAAAGCCCTCAAATCCTAGATATCCCAAACGTGCACGTGCACGTGCACGGTAACTCCGCTCTTCTCCGATCAACTTCCCGATCATCAACACGTCATCGACCATCTCATTGACCCATACGAGAACCCATATCACTGGAAACGTCATCAATTCAAAATCGACCCAAACGATCAGAAACTGGAACCCACATCGATCAGAAAACCACCCATCATCGACGAACTCCGCCTCGAGAAGCCATGCCGACCTGACCGAAGCTTCGCCTCGAACCCCTCCATCGATTCCACCCCTCGCGTTCGACAACAACGAGCCATCGATGCCACCATTCTCCTCGTCGACAACGATGAACCAAACACAGTTTAAACCCTAGTTCACCGTCCCCCCGACCACCACAGCTATCTAAAAATTCATCGAGCATTTTTCATATGACCCTCAACTCATCGGCTACCTTCACGCCAAAACTCGACAAACATTACCACTCCAATTGCCAGAAAATGCCAAAATTCCCAATATTGATCAACTCGACAATTACCATCAATTTCAAGTTTAAAAATTCCAATATTATTACTAAAATTCATAGATTTCAGATACGAATTCAAATATATAACTGAAGCTAGAAATTGTAATACTTGAATTTCTGATATAAAATGTTTACCACTGTAATTTCCTATTTTTAAATATAATTGCTAAATTTAAATACTGGTAACTATTTTTAAAATCTATATTACATTGTTATGATTATTCCTTCTTCAGTAATCATAGCCTGAATATGATTATTTGGGTAGATATGAATTTTCTTATGAAATTGGAAACTAGGATAAGAACAGAGAAGAAGATATGAACATATAAACATTTCACCAGTATATCATTCTATCCACATGCATTCATCCTAATCATTCATGTAAACAATGCATACCATATTACCACAACATTAATCTCACATAACAAACATAGAAATAGATTTTAACTGTTTTTAAAATGGTGTTTACTCACCTTAAAACAGAGGACAGTTTTATTACTTCCAGGCTTGAATATTTTTGATCTGGCAAACAAGCTTTTGATTTTCTGTATCTTGTCTTTAAATTTGAAATTAGTGAAGTTGTAGATCTGCTTTTGCTTAAAAGTGTTGAACTGCAGATGACTTGCAGTTGAACTTCATTTGGAAAGCAGGTTGAAGATTGAAAACTGATGTTGTATTGAATTTATTCTACTGCTTGTTTCTTTTGATTTTTCTTTGATTTTGAGTTTGGTTTTCAGTTTATATTTTAGAAGAAGAGAGGAAATATGTTTGAACTGAGAAAAATGAAGACCCGATTTCTTCTTCAACTACATTATTTATAAATTAAATTTTAAATGAAGATAATGTTGCCACTTGTTTTATTGCATGCATATACAAATGTTAATGCATGTTTCATTATCTTACAAATGTTGTTAAGATGGCTAATATGGTTACACATGTTACTTAAGTATTTTTAATAAATTTTTATTTAATTTAAATGTAAAGATAAACTTACATACTTTAATTCTCTTAATAAATAAAATTTACATATGTATAAATAAATTACTTTTAAAAGAAATTATTCTAAAACTAATTATAATTCAAATATATCTTATACATGTATTTTTATAACCTTTTAAATTTAAACACTTTAAAGAACACAAAATAAAACTTTATTTAAACTATCATTTTTAAAATAAACAATTATCTTATATTTTGAAAACAATTGAATTAATCTAAACTAACCTTTGAAAAATATTAATTTTAAAACAAAGCTTTAAATCACAATTCATACATATATAAATTATCAATAGATTAAATTAAATTCAAAACAATCCAAATTATAACATATACATACATATATATTACAATTTGAAAATTCATCTTTTATTTAAACAAAAGATTCTCTATTCACAATATATATATCAATATATACATTATAAATAGAATCTATTTTTATTAGCTTTGAAAGATAAATTTTATCCATTTTAAATTATTAGAAAAGATCTAATATTACCAAATTAAATATTTATTAGCCTATAAAGGATTAAATTACCAATTTAAATTAAAATTATAAGGGAAAATTATCAGTCCAATTAAATTATTAATACTGATTATTAAATTGATATTGCCCAAAAATCCCGGGATATCACACTAGACATTAATAATAACAATCCAATGGTTTTGCATAGTAAGCATCTTTAACTATCATAAGAAGAAATCTCCTCCAATTCTGCGATTGCATTGTATGTGTGGTGGGAGGTCTTATGGTAGTTTCATTTTCCAAAAGCATTGCGAAATTCAATTTTACTTTGTTTTAAAAATAAACTGTTTTTGTTGCTCACACCAGTCCCACGACTGACTCGGAGTTTATTGTTCCCTTCCTAAACTCTGGGTGCCCACAATTTTCCACACGGGCAGTCTAGAGTTGGGTTTTTCAGATAATCAGGTTCAGTTGACATTGGAGCTAGTTCAGTTTTGGAGATCATGACTGACATTGCTTATCATTGTGCATTCTGATGGTGGTTCGAGCTAGATGTTGGAGTCGTTTGGACTCATTCTCTCCGACTGATCATTTGGAGTTATCACTTATATTTTTCAGTTGTATCGTTATTTATCTCTGATATTGTTGTATCATATGGATATCATTGTTGTATATCATACTGGATATTGTATTCATTGGAGTTGTATATGATATCATTGTTTTCTTTCTTCCGCTGTGTTGTTATACTTAATGGTGTTATAAGCTCCGGTGAACCAGATTCGGCGTTTGAATCTACGGCATTCGAGTACAAGTAATGTATGGGTGCCGATTTTTGAAGGCCGAATTAAGGGTCATCACAAAAACCATCAATATTTTGTGTTAACACAACTGCTACAAACTTATCAAAAAACTCAACCAATCATTCTCATACAAAACATATAGACATTCGTCATCAATTTTTATGAGATGGCATAGAATGGGAAATAATTTCGCTGGAATTCATTACTTTCGAAAATCAAATGCTGACATCCTTTCAAAATCGTTAAATGAAAATAAATCCATTAAACTTCAAACAGAACTAGGAATTTGTTCGTTACAAGAAATAATATAATATTCTAATACGTAATAAAGTATGATTGCTAGCAACACAAGAGAGCTAATATAAGAAGATGTCAGAAAATAAAACTAAACTTTTAGTGGTTAAATATTAAAACAAAATTCTCTATGTACTCAATTTAGAATGTTTAAATTTATCGAACTTATAAATACTTACTCAAATTCATCCTTTCTCTTATTGATATATGTTTCCTTTTTGTCGATGATAATGGAGGAGAAAACTACATGGTCATATCGATAGAGTGAGTATATAATAAGAGTGAGAACTTTTATTTTCATAAAAATTTATTTTATAGCTTGTATAATTGTTATCGTCAAAAAGGGGGAGAATGTTAGAACCTCATAGTTTGATATTTTGATGATGACTACTACACAAGAAATATTTCTATATATACTCAAATTCGTAGGAAAATATATCATAAAGTTTTATAAGATGTTAAAAGAAATAGACACAATGATAAAGACAAGACGAAGATGACAAAGACGATGAAGATAAGACGAAGATGACAACAAAGTTATATGAGTCATAGTGTATTGTGTCTAGTAGTATATGATTGTTAAATCTCTTCAACGTGGTATGCGCACACGCACAAATCATCAAAGTTGCATTTCCATTTTAAAAATAGAAATATGCAGAACTAGTAGATTAAAACCACTCAACCAGTCGACTAATACAATATCAGTTGACTAGTCAAACTTGTTTAGTGGATAGAAATAATTGTGTATTTTGTTTTTTATAAGATAACATAACCAATCAACAAAACCATAGAAACCTTCAACTGATGACTCAACCAGTCAACTGATTCCGCAGTTTTAGTCAACTAAAAAGAGGCAAAATGAACTGTTTTCTTTCTATTTGAAAACCCACTTTTTCGACTGTAACCAGTTGACTAACTGGTGCACTACCAGTCGACCGGTTACATATAACTGCTGTATTTTTTCAAATTTCTAAAGAATCTTCTTCCCCAAGCAAAAGGACATTTCCTTCCATGAAGAGTTGCTCTTATCTCTGATAATAGCTACTTCTCATGAATGCATATGACTCTTCAATCATTATATATAGCACTTTGATTCAGGATTCAAATATGTAATTTCATTTGCTTTTCTCCCAAAATCTCTTGAAATCTATTCTTGCATTCAAAGGCTTTCATTT
The DNA here is from genome assembly GCA_030737815.1 of Allium fistulosum. NCBI lineage: Eukaryota > Viridiplantae > Streptophyta > Magnoliopsida > Asparagales > Amaryllidaceae > Allium > Allium fistulosum. Next base: position 103,130,444 of record CM060902.1, read on the forward strand.
ACAATATTGATCATTTGAACATTCAAAAATATTATTTAAGTGATCATTTACTTCCATTCTTCGACATATACATGATATACCATTTACAAAGAAGATCATAGGAAGGGTGTACTCTAACGATTCATTCATGTTATTTAGAACACACGAAGTCAACATTTTCTTCTTTTGTAGTTGAAGACCCGTTAGAGATCTTTAGGCATGAGTCTATAACGATCTTCCTTTCTTACACCTAAAGACGATACTAAATACATCCACAGTATTCATGTGCCGATCATATAAGTGTCCAAAAAACAGGTCATTTGGGATGAACAGAAAAGAAGGCAGAACAGAATCTTACATCGTGACGAGAAAATATATAATATACATAAGATCTTTACAAAAAGAAATCATCTTTATTATATACAACATCAAAGTACACTAACTTATTATCAGCTTGGGCAGTTATAACAGGCTATCCTTATAATTTCTGATAAATACAGATAGAAAACAATATAACCAAAATAGTGGAAGAATATAAGATATGTGAATATGTCTTGGAGAATCCGGCTCGTCTTCTGAAAGCCCTAAAGAATCTAGCTAAATTTAGAAAATATATTCGTGCTAACCCGAGCATTTTAGAAAAACAACCTTCGAGCCAGTCTGGTAAAATCAGAGTGAGAAACTTAAATCACAAGGGATTTTATTTATTTAACTTGTAAAACCTTATAAAATCTAAGGTATCTCGTAAGACCACGCCGCCCATAAACACGGATGAGTTTACCTTACGATAACCAAACCATTTTTATATGAAATCCAATGATATTATGATAATATCTAGAATACAAATACATATTAGTCATTGTAATAACCCGCATATTTTACGATTATATATTTAAATGTTTTATTTAAATATAGCATCGTTTGTTGAATTTAAAGTCCAAAATGTGACTTTTTGTAAACAGTCGAATTCGTACTCGAGACCACTTCCATTGAGTTCAAAACGACGTTTACAACTTTTTTGAGTATAAACATGACATGTTTGGAGTTGTTTAGGATTTTGGTATTTTGTTTGGGCTTTGGTTTGTGTTCTAGCCCACTAGCCCAATAAGAGAACCCAAACCTTCTACCAAATACCTCCCACTTCACTCCTCTTCATTCATTCATTCAACTTTCTAAATTCCTAACACTCAAGCCCTAGAAAAATGGGGGAAAATAAAAGAGATTAGAAATTCCTAAGCCCTAATTCTCTTAGGAAATTCAACTTCAAGTTATAAATCAAAGAGGAGCTTAGGCAAGCATCCTCTTCATCTTCTCCATCTCAATCTCTCTTCAACTTTTCAGAAATTTCTCTAACCTAACTTAGGAAATTCATTTCATTTGGTAATAGATTGAAGATTCTTGAGGTGTTGTTGAAGAGAAACCGATCTTGCTTTGTTTTAGAGCTTCTCATTTCTTGTTTTAGGGTTTAAAGGTGAGTTTTTGAACTCACATCTATGTCTATAGCTTTCATTGTTGTTAGGTATGAATTCGTAACATCTATTTCATGTCTGAATTCTTTTGAATTGGGTTGGTTTGGTGAATTTTCCTTTTTTTTATTTTGAAGTCAAAATCTATGAAAATCCTACTATGGATGTTTGGACATGTTGTTTGGAGTGTATTGATGAGCCTATAGGGCCGGGTTGTTGCTTCATAAATCCCTAGCCATCGTCGCTCCTTCGATCGCTTCCAAGTTGAATTGGCCATCAATGGCCTAGGCTAATTTTTGCCCTGAGCTTCAGCTCAGACGTTAGGTAAACTCTCAAACGTCTGGGTAGTCGGAATAAAAATTCCAGACTTACAGCTCAGACGTCTGAGGTTATTCACAGACGTCTAGGCGATCTGGAAGAAAATTTCTAGACCTTCAGCTAAGATGTCTGGGAAAACCACCAAACGTCTATCACTGTTAAATTCAAGGAAATTGCCTATTTTTATGTGGCTTTCCATTTATATTGATTTTTGGTTGATCCGATTTGTTGTTATCACTATTTATCAACTTTGATGACTTCTTTTCTAGATTTTTGGGAATATCCATTTGATGGATTTGATATCGATTTCTATGGTTTTGATTCACGTCGTCGAATGTGAATTTTTGGTGATAGATTGTTTTTACAATCGTTTCTTTGATTTGTCACTTTAAAATACAAAGGTTTCTAAACTAGTAGTAAATACACAAACTCTTTCGCAAAAATGATTTCAACACTACTTTTAAATACAAAGCTAGCTTTTAAAACCGTTTCCAAATCTATTAGTATATACAAACCTTTACCTCATTCGTATGAGAAATCTAATTAAATGACTTAGCAAAACAAGTGGTATGAAACGCTTGCGTTTACTTCGTCGATTAATTCTTGGACATGTTCGATTGAACTCTTGTGACAATTTTCGAGTGGAAATCTACAATCTGTTCGGAAATTTTTTAGTTAAGCTAGTGGTTATGGGACATGAAGCTAAACTCATCTATTTACTAGCTTAGTGTAATTTACACTTCTTTTTGATCAATGATGATCATTTGGTATTTTCGAGTGGAAATCTACAATTTGTTCGTAAATATTTAAGTTAAGCTAGTGGTTATGGGACATGAAGCTAAACTCATTTATTTACTAGCTTGGTGTAATTTACACTTATTCTATGGAGCTTTGGCTCAATTTTGGAGGGTAGCGACCCATGGTCTTTAGACCGTTCGCGGAGCAATCAGCTTAATGATTCGGTGCATGGGGCGTATCTTTTTGGGTGCGTCGATGTTCGGCTCAATTAGTCTATGCATGGGGCGTATCTTTTTAGGTGCGTCGATGTTCGGCTATGCATGGGGCGTATCTTTTTAGGTGCGTCGATGTTCGACTCATTTTATGGGTTAGCGACCTATGGGATAACGTCTCATTTATGATACACGTGTTGATGAGTTTTTGTGCTCCCGTTTATGATAGGCCTCCTCCTTTGTGTTTTTTGGATTTTCAATTATGGATTTCTGGAATTTATGTTTCACCAATTTTTTGCAATTTGCATTGATATGTTTTGTCAATATTTGAGGTTTGGTGAATAAGCTAAAGAATATGACATTCTTTTTGGTGTTTGAGAAAACTTGAGATATTGTATGATTTTTGTTGTTATCATATATATTTCTTATATCTCTTATCCTATCTCATCTTACATGATAAATATAGCTAGACTGATCCGTTTATTATTTTTCTTCTTAAATAATACTAGGGTCAGACCGAGGTGTTTCAGGTGCTTCCACTTGACTTCTTAGCAGGGACTAGCTTCTGACTTTTGGCTAACTACTTTAGCTTAGTAGTTTTTGTTTTATACATTCGAGATAGAGACTCCTTGATGTATACATATTATTTTGTCTAGCACTTGTACCTATTCTTTTGTGATGTAGTGGATCTTGTATGACCATTACTTTGATGTACACTTCTATGTGTTATATTCATATCTGTTTCCGCCTTAGTGATATGAATATTTGTAACTGATTTATGTTATGATTATTTTATATTTGTTTCCGAAGACCACATAGCAACTCTGTAGTAGCTTTGAGTTTGTATTTGATATGTCAAATTTCCTCTTGAAATGAAATGCATGACATACTATCTGACATATCGGTACTTGCACAAAGCAATTACACAGATGGTCACTCCTCAACAGCATTATTCTTCATACTAATTGACGGCATTACTCAGTAGTGTGCTTGGTTAGTGTGAGTATAGAGGTGGGGCATCACAGCTTGGTATCAGAGCCAAACTTCGGAACAATGTAAAATAATCTTGCAAGGATCATTGTCCTAAGTCTCTCTTGGCAATCATGCCTTAGGATTTAATTCGAGTCTTAATACTCGTTTTATCCTATTTTCTTTTATGATGCCTTGTTTTATCAATCAAGTTTATTTGATATTCATTCCGAGAATAACTTTTTTCCTCTTCTTTCTTTCTTTCTTTCATAAAGAAGAGAAATGGTTAGACCTCGTCGTCCCGGTGCCGGTCAATCCAGTGCCACTCCTCAGGATGGCGTATTCATGTATGCTCAACAGCTTTTGGATCTTGTAAAGAATGCCCAAGCTGCCAGTCCCATTCCCGAGCCTACTCATCCTAAATCCGGGTTTGCATGCTTGTCCGGTCATTATACCAATTTGGGTGGAAGGCCATTCAAGGGTTCCGAAAGCGTTATAGAAGTCCAAGCTTGGCTTAGAACATGCGATCGCATCTTTTCTCGCATGAATCTTGTGGATCTACATCGAGTCCAAGTGGCTACTTGCATAGTCCAGGAAAGAGCATTAGATTGGTATAAGCTTTTGATTTCAGAAATAATTGAAGCGGATCTTACTTGGGAGCAATTCCGAGAAAGGTTCGAATTGAAGTTTGTGCCGGAAGCTGAAAAGGTAACTTTAGCACGATGCTTTATTGACCTTGTTCAAGGTTAATCTTCTGTGACAGATTATGTCGCATCTTTTGAATCCTTCTCTAATTATGGGGTCGAGTATATTAATACCCCATTGAAGAAAAATCAGAGGTTTGTCTATGGGTTGAGTAAGAATCTCAAAAAGCCTATACTTCTGGAACTAGAAGTTTCATTCGATCAGCTTGTAGATATTGCTCTTCGACCTGAAGAGGCGGACAAAGAAAGTGATGTTGAAGTTGTGGGTGCTAAACAGAACTTCAACAACATCAAGAAGAGGCATATTAAGTTCAAGCCTAATCCCAACAAGAAAGGGAAGCAAGCAACTTTGATAGCAAAGACTCCTACCCCTAATCATGGAGAATGCTACAATTGTGGTTCTAAGGACCACTATGCGAATAGGTGTCCGAAACCACTTTATTGCCGCTATTGCAAAAGTTCGGGACATCATATATCTTTATGTCCCAAACTTCAAAGCAAGAAAGAGGGAAAGCAAAATGTTATGCAAGCCCTAGTAATACTTCTCTTGGTCAAGGTATTTCTCATTCCATCCTTGATGGCATTATTATGTTATGTGGTCATCCTATTCGAGTTCTTTTTGATACGGGTGCATCTCACTCTTTTATATCAAAGGAACATGTTGATACTTTGTCTTTAAATGTTATGGGCTTGATGACTTCACTAAGAATTGCGAATCCGGTTGGTGGATCCGCAACACTCAGTTTATTTTGTAAAGATGTCGAGATTATTTTATGTGATTATGCTTTCCATGCCGATTTGCATGTTATGCGTTACTTAGGTTTCGGAATGATTTTGGGAATGGATTGGCTTAATCGTTATGAAGCTTACATCCTATGTCCCGAGAGGACTATCCATCTTCGACATCCCTAATCTGTTAAGCAGATTACTATTGTTCTTAAAGATCCAGATTCCAATTCGATGGCATCCCTATATTCTCTAAATCCTCATGATGACGATAATGATGATGAGGAAGATGTCATTTCTCTCATTCATGTTGTTCGTGAATTTCCCGATATATTTGAGCCCGTTTTAGGATTACCACCTAAGCGAGCAATTGAGTTCAGAATTAATCTAATCCCTGGAGCTCTACCTATCACTCGTCCTCCTTTTCGTATATCCAATAAGGAAAATGAGGAGATGCGTAAACAATTATCCGAATTGGAAGCAAAACAGTTTATTCGTTATAGTTCCTCCCTATAGGGAGATTCAGCTATCTTTGTAAAGAAATCCGATGGTACACTTAGGCTTTGCGTTGACTACCGCAAGCTTAATGATCTCACCATCAAGAATAAATGTCCCTTATCTCGGATTGATGATCTATTCGATCAACTTAGTGGTGCTAGAGTCTTTTCACTGTAAGACTTAGCAACCGGTTTTCATCAGCTTCGAATTGCAGAGGATAGTATTCCTTTGACATCATTCCGTACTCGTTATGGATCTTACGAATGGCTTGTTATGCCATTTGGTTTAACGAATGCTCCAGCTTATTTCATTGGCCGTATGAATCAAGTTTTCAAAGACTTCCTCGATCGATTTGTTCTCATCTTCATAGATGATATTCTTGTTTATTTTAAAATTGAGGAAGAGCATGAAAAACATCTTTGGATTGTGTTGGAAACTCTTAGGAGCAATCAATTGAGAGAAAAAATTTCTAAATGCCACTTTTGGCAATCTCGTCTGAAATTATTGGGGCGTATCTTTTTAGGTGCATCGATGTTCATCTATGCATGGGCCGTATCTTTTTAGGTTCGTCGATGTTCGCCTGTGCATGGGGCGTATCTTTTTAGGTGTGTCGATGTTCAACTTATCAGTCCCCAAGGGGGGACTATACCCCGTATTTTTATGGGATAGCATCCCGTTTGTGATACACGTGTTTAGTGAGTTTTCATGCTCCCTTTCATGATAGGCCTCCCCCTTTTATGTTTACTGGATTTCTAATTATTGACTTCTAGAATTTGTGTTTCACCAATTTTTGTGATTTGTATTGATAAGCCCTATCAATATTTGTGGTTTGGTGAATAAAAATAAAGAATATGACATTTTTTTTGGTGTTGAGGATATTTGAGATATTGTAAGATATTTGTTGTCATCGTATATATTTGTTACATCTCTTATCCTGTCGCATCTTACTAGATAATTAAAGCTAGACTGATCCGTTTATTATTTTTCTTCTTAAATAATACTCGGGTCAGACCGAGGTGTTTCAAGTGCTTCCACTTGACTGCTTAGCGGGGACTAGCTTTTGACTTTTGGCTAACTACTTTAGCTTAGTAGTTTTTGTTTTATACATTCGAGATAGAGACTCCTTGATGTATACATATTCTTTTGTCTAGCACTTGTACCTATTCTTTTGTGATGTAGTGGATCTTGTATAACCCTTACTTTGATGTACACTTCTATGTGTTATATTCATATCTGTTTTCGCCTAAGTGATATAAATATCTGTGACTGATTTATGTTATGCTTATTTTATATTTGTTTCTGAAGACCACATAGCCACTGTGTAGTAGCTTTGAGTTTGTATTTGATATGTCAAATTTCCTCTTAAAATGAAATGCATGACATACTATCTGACATATCGGTACTTGCACAAAGCAATTACACAGATGGTCGCTCGTCCACAGCCTTATTCTGCGTACTAATTGACGGTATTACCCAGTAGTGTCCTTAGTTAGTGTGAGTATAGAGGTGGGGTGTCATAGCTTGGTATCAGAGCCAAACTTCGGAACAATGTAGAATAATCTAGCAAGGATCATTGACCTAAGTCTCTCTTGGGAATCGTGCCTTAGGATTTAATTCGAGTCTTAATACCCGTTCTATCCTATTTTCTTTTATGATGCCTTGTTTTATCAATCAAGTTTATTTGGTATTCATTTCGAGAATAACCTTTTTCCTCTTCTTTCTTTATTTCTTAAAGAAAAGAAATGGTTAGACCTGGTCGTCCCAGTGCCGGTCAATCCAGTTCCACTCCTCAGGATGGTGTATTCATGTCTGCTCAACAGCTTTTGGATCTTGTGAAGAATGCCCAAGCTGCCGGTCCCATTCCTGGGCCTACTCATCCTAAATCCGAGTTTGCACGCTTGTGTGGTGATTAAACCAATTTGGGTGGAAGGCCATTCAAGGGTTCCGAAAGCGTTATAGAAGTCAAAGCTTGGCTTAGAACATGCGATCGCATCTTTTCTCGCATGAATCTTGTGGATCTACATCGAGTCCAAGTGGCTTCTAGCATGCTCCAGGAAAGAGCGTTAGATTGGTATGAGCTTTTGATTTCAGAAATTATTGAAGTAGATCTTACTTGGGAGCAATTCCGAGAAAGGTTCGATTTGAAGTTTGTGCCGGAAGATGAAAAAGTAACTTTAGCCCGACACTTTATTGACCTTGTTCAAGGTGAATCTTCTGTGACAGATTATGTCGCATCTTTTCAATCCCTCTCTAATTATGGGGTCGAGTATATTAATACCCCATTGAAGAAAACTCAGAGGTTTGTCTATGGGTTGAATAAGAATCTAAAAACGCCTTTACTTTTGAAACTAGAAGTTTCATTCGATAAGCTTGTAGATATCGCTCTTCGACTTGAAGAGGCTGACAAAGAAAGTGATGTTGAAGTTGTGGGTGCTAAACAGAACTTCAACAACAACAAGAAGAGGCATATTAAGTTCAAGCCTAATCCCAACAAGAAAGGGAAGGAAGCAACTTCGGTAGCAAGGACTCCTACCCCTAATCATGGAGAATGCTACAGTTATGGTTCTAAGGACCACTATGCGAACAGGTGTCCGAAACCTCTTTATTGCCGCTATTGCAAAAGTTTAGGTCATCATATATCTTCGTGTCCTAAACTTTAAAGCAAGAAAGAGGGAAAGCTAAATGTTGTGCAAGCCCCCAGTAATACTTCTCTTGTTCAAGGTATTTCACATTCTATCCTTGATGGCATTATTATGTTCCGTGGTCATCCTATTCGAGTTCTTTTTGATACGGGTGCATCTCACTCTTTTATATCAAAGGAACTTGTTGGTACTTTGTCTTTAAATGTTAAGGGCTTGATGACTTCACTAAGAATTGCGAATCCGGTTGGTGGATCCGCAACACTCGGTTTATTTTGTAAAGATGTCGAGATTATTTTATGTGATTATGCTTTCCGTTCCGATTTGCATGTTATGCGTTACTTAGGTTTCGGAATGATTTTGGGAATGGATTGGCTTAATCGTTATGAAGCTTACATCCTATGTCCCGAGAGGACTATCCATCTTCGACATCCCTAATCTGTTAAGCAGATTACTATTGTTCTTAAAGATCCAGATTCCAATATGATGGCATCCCTATATTCTCTAAATCCTCATGATGACGATAATGATGATGAGGAAGATGTCATTTCTCTCATTCATGTTGTTCTTGAATTTCGCGATATATTTGAGCCCGTTTTAGGATTACCACCTAAGCGAGCAATTGAGTTCAGAATTAATCTAATCCCTGGAGCTCTACCTATCACTCGTCCTCCTTTTCGTATATCCAATAAGGAAAATGAGGAGATGCGTAAACAATTATCCGAATTGGAAGAAAAATAGTTTATTCGTTATAGTTCCTCCATATAGGTAGATTCAGCTATCTTTGTAAAGAAATCCGATGGTACACTTAGGCTTTGCGTTGACTACCGCAAGCTTAATGATCTCACCATCAAGAATAAATGTCCCTTATCTCAGATTGATGGTCCATTCGTCAACTTAGTGGTGCTAGAGTCTTTTCACTGTTAGACTTAGCAACCGGTTTTCATCAGCTTCGAATTGTAGAGGATAGTATTCCTATGACATCGTTCCGTACTCGTTATGGATCTTACGAATGGCTTGTTATGCCATTTGGTTTAACGAATGCTCCAGCTTATTTCGTTGACCTTGTGAATCAAGTTTTCAAAGACTTCCTCGATCAATTTGTTCTCATCTTCATAGATGATATTCTTGTTTATTTTAAAATTGAGGAAGAGCATGAAGAACATCTTTGGATTGTGTTGGAAACTCTTAGGAGCAATCAATTGAAAGCAAAATTTTCTAAGTGCCACTTTTGGCAATCTCGTGTGAAATTATTGGGGCGTATCTTTTTAGGTGTGTCGATGTTCGCCTGTGCATAGGGCGTAACTTTTTAGGTGCGTCGAATTTCGCCTGTGCATGGGGCGTATCTTTTTAGGTGCGTCGATGTTCAACTTATCAGTCCCCAAGGGGGGACTGTACCCCGTATTTTTATGGGATAGCATCCCGTTTGCGATACACGTGTTCGGTGAGTTTTCATGCTCCCTTTCATGATAGGCCTCCCCCTTTTATGTTTACTAGATTTCTAATTATTGACTTCTAGAATTTGTGTTTCACCAATTTTTGTGATTTGTATTGATAAGCCCTATCAATATTTGTGGTTTGGTGAATAAAAATAAAGAATATGACATTTTTTGGTGTTTGAGGATATTTGAGATATTGTCAGATTTTTGTTGTCATCGCATATATTTGTTACATCTCTTATCCTATCGCATCTTACTTGATAATTAAAGCTAGACTGATCTGTTTATTATTTTTCTTCTTAAATAATACTCGGGTCAGACCGAGGTGTTTCAGGTGCTTCCACTTGACTGCTTAGCGGGGACTAGCTTTTGACTTTTGGCTAACTACTTTAGCTTAGTAGTTTTTGTTTTATACATTCGAGATAGAGACTCCTTGATGTATACATATTCTTTTGTCTAGCACTTGTACCTATTCTTTTGTGATGTAGTGGATCTTGTATGACCCTTACTTTGATGTACAATTCTATGTGTTATATTCATATATGTTTCTGCCTAAGTGATATAAATATCTGTGACTGATTTATGTTATGCTTATTTTATATTTGTTTCCGAAGACCACATAGCCACTGTGTAGTAGCTTTGAGTTTGTATTTGATATGTCAAATTTCCTCTTAAAATGAAATGCATGACATACTATCTGACATATCGGTACTTGCACAAAGCAATTACACAGATGGTCGCTCGTCAGCCTTATTCTTCGTACTAATTGACGGTATTACCCAGTAGTGTCCTTGGTTAGTGTGAGTATAGAGGTGGGGCGTCATAGCTTGGTATCAGAGCCAAACTTCGGAACAATGTAGAATAATCTAGCAAGGTTCATTGACCTAAGTCTCTCTTGGGAATCGTGCCTTAGGATTTAATTCGAGTCTTAATACCCGTTCTATCCTATTTTCTCTTATGATGCCTTGTTTTATCAATCAAGTTTATTTGGTATTCATTTCGAGAATAACCTTTTTCCTCTTCTTTCTTTATTTCTTAAAGAAAAGAAATGGTTAGACCTGGTCGTTCCAGTGCCGGTCAATCCAGTGCCACTCCTCAGGATGGTGTATTCATGTCTGCTCAACAGCTTTTGGATCTTGTGAAGAATGCCCAAGCTGCCGGTCCCATTCCTGGGCCTACTCATCCTAAATCCGAGTTTGCACGCTTGTGTGGTGATTAAACCAATTTGGGTGGAAGGCCATTCAAGGGTTCCGAAAGCGTTATAGAAGTCCAAGCTTGGCTTAGAACATGCGATCGCATCTTTTCTCGCATGAATCTTGTGGATCTACATCGAGTCCAAGTGGCTTCTAGCATGCTCCGGAAATTATTGAAGCAGATCTTACTTGGGAGCAATTCCGGGAAAGGTTCGATTTGAAGCTTGTGCCGGAAGATGAAAAAGTAACTTTAACACGATGCTTTATTGACCTTGTTCAAGGTGAATCTTCTGTGACAGATTATGTCGCATTTATTCAATCCCTCTCTAATTATGGGGTCGAGTATATTAATACCCAATTGAAGAAAAATTAGAGGTTTGTCTATGAGTTGAATAAGAATCTAAAAACGCCTTTACTTTTGAAACTAGAAGTTTCATTCGATAAGCTTGTAGATATCGCTCTTCGACTTGAAGAGGCTGACAAAGAAAGTGATGTTGAAGTTGTGGGTGCTAAACAGAACTTCAATAACAACAAGAAGAGGCATATTAAGTTCAAGCCTAATCCCAACAAGAAAGGGAAGGAAGCAACTTCGGTAGCAAGGACTCCTACCCTTAATCATGGAGAATGCTACAGTTATGGTTCTAAGGACCAATATGCGAACAGGTGTCTGAAACCTCTTTATTGTCGCTATTGCAAAAGTTTAGGTCATCATATATCTTCGTGTCCCAAACTTCAAAGCAAGAAAGAGGGAAAGCTAAATGTTGTGCAAGCCCCCAATAATATTTCTCTTGTTCAAGGTATTTCACATTCTATCCTTTATGGAATTATTATGTTCCGTGGTCATCCTATTCGAGTTCTTTTTGATACGTGTGCATCTCACTCTTTTATATCAAAGGAACTTGTTGATACTTTGTCTTTAAATGTTATGGACTTGATGACTTCACTGAGAATTGCGAATCCGGTTGGTGGATCGGCAACACTCAGTTTATTTTGTAAAGATGTCGAGATTATTTTATGTGATTATGCTTTCCGTGCCGATTTGCATGTTATGCGTTACTTAGGTTTCGAAATCATTTTGGGAATGGATTGGCTTAATCGTTAGGAAGCCTACATCCTATGTCCCAAGAGGACTATCTATCTTTGACATCCCCAATCTTTTAAGAAGATTACTATTGTTCTTAAAGATCCAGATTCCAGCTCGGTGGCATCCCTATATTCTATAAATCCTCATGATGACGATAATGATGATGAGGAGGATGTCATTTCTATCATTCACGTTGTTCGTGAATTTCCTGATATATTCGAGCCCGTTTTAGGATAACTACCTAAGCGAGAAATTGAGTTCAGAATTAGTCTAATCCCTGGAGATCTACCTATCACCCGTCCTCCTTATCGTATGTCCAATAAGGAAAATGAGGAGATGCGTAAACAATTATCCGATTTGGAAGCAAAATAGTTTATTAGGTCTAGTTCCTCCCTTTAAGGAGATTCAGCTATCTTTGTAAAGAAATCCGATGGTACACTTAGGCTTTGCGTTGACTACCGCAAGCTTAATGATCTCACCATCAAGAATAAATGTCCCTTGCCTCGGATTGATGATCTATTCGATCAACTTAGTGGTGCTAGAGTCTTTTCACTATTAGACTTAGGAACTGGTTTTCATCATCTTTGAATTGTAGAGGATAGTAAGCCTTTGACATCCTTCCATACTCGTTACGGATCTTATGAATGGCTTATTATGCCATTTTGTTTAATGAATGCTCCAACTTATTTCGTTGACCTTATGAATCGAGTTTTCAAAGACTTCCTTGATCAATTTGTCCTCATCTTCATAGATGATATTCTAGTTTATTCAAAAACCGAGGAAGAGCATGAAAAACATCTTTGGATTGTGTTGGAAACTCTTAGGAGCAATCAATTGAAAGCAAAATTTTCTAAGTGCCACTTTTGGCAATCTCGTGTGAAATTATTGGGGCGTATCCTTTTAGGTGCGTCGATGTTCGCCTGTGCATAGGGCGTATCTTTTTAGGTGCATCGAAGTTTGCCTGTGCATGGGGCGTATCTTTTTAGGTGCGTCGATGTTCAGCTTATTAGTCCCCAAGGGGGGACTGTACCCCGTATTTTTATGGGATAGCATCCCGTTTGCGATACACGTGTTCGGTGAGTTTTCATGCTCCCTTTTATGATAGGCCTCCCCCTTTTATGTTTACTGGATTTCTAATTATTTACTTCTAGAATTTGTATTTCACCAATTTTTGTGATTTGTATTGATAAGCCCTATCAATATTTGTGGTTTGGTGAATAAAAATAAAGAATATGACATTCTTTTTGGTGTTTGAGGAGATTTGAGATATTGTATGATTTTTGTTGTCATCATATATATTTGTTATATCTCTTATCCTATCTCATCTTACTAGATAATTAAATCTAGACTGATCTGTTTATTATTTTTTTCTTAAATAATACTTGGGTCAGACCGAGGTGTTTCAGGTGCTTCCACTTGACTACTTAGCGGGGACTAGCTTTTGACTTTTGGCTTACTACTTTAGCTTAGTAGTTTTTGTTTTATACATTCGAGATAGAGACTCCTTAATGTATACATATTCTTTTGTCTAGACTTGCACCTATTCTTTTGTGATGTAGTGGATCTTGTATGACCATTACTTTGATGTACACTTCTATGTGTTATATTCATATCTGTTTCCGCCTTAGTGATATGAATATCTGTGACTGATTTATGTTATGCTTATTTTATATTTGTTTCCAAAGACCACATAGCCACTGTGTAGTAGCTTTTAGTTTGTATTTGATATGTCAAATTTCCTCATGAAATGAAATTCATGACATACTATCTGAAATATCGGTACTTGCACAAAGCAATTACACAGATGGTCGCTAGTCAACAGCCTTATTCTTCGTACTAATTGACGGCATTACCCAGTAGTGTCCTTGATTAGTGTGAGTATAGAGGTGGGCGTCAGAGCTTGGTATCAGAGTGAAACTTCGGAACAATGTAGAATAATCTAGCAAGGATCATTGTCCTAAGTCTCTCTTGGGAATCATGCCTTAGGATTTAATTTGAATCTTAATACCCATTCTATCCAATTTTCTTTTATGATGCCTTGTTTTATCAATCAAGTTTATTTGATATTCATTCCGAGAATAACCTTTTTCCTCTTCTTTCTTTCTTTCTTAAAGAAGAGAAATGGTTAGACCTGGTCGTCCCAGTGCCGGTCAATCCAGTGCTACTCCTCAGGATGGCGTATTCATGTCTGCTCAATAGCTTTTAGATCTTGTAAAGAATACCCAAGTTGCCGGTCCAATTCCTAAGCCTACTCATCCTAAATCCGGGTTTGCACTCTTATGAAGTGATTATACCAATTTGGGCTGAAGGCCATTCAAGGGTTCCGAAAGAGTTATAGAAGCCCATGCTTGGCTTAAAACATGCGATCTCATCTTTTCTCGCATGAATCTTGTGGATCTACATCGAGTCCAAGTGGCTACTGGCATGCTCTAGGAAAGAGCGTTAGATTGGTATGAGCTTTTGATTTCGAAAATTAATGAAGCGGATCTTACTTGGGAGCAATTCCGGGAACGGTTTGATTTGAAGTTTGTGTCGGAAGCTGAAAAAGTAACTTTAGCCCGACGCTTTATTGACCTTGTTCAAGGTGAATCTTCTGTGACAGATTATGTCGCATCTTTTCAATCCCTCTCTGAATATGGGGTCAAGTATATTAATACCCCGTTGAAGAAAAATCAGAGGTTTGTCTATGGGTTGAATAAGAATCTAAAAAAGCCTTTACTTCTGAAACTTGAAGTTTCATTAAATCAGCTTGTAGAGATCGCTCTTCGACTTGAAGAGGCGGACAAAGAAAGTGATGTTGAAATTGTGGGTGCTAAACAGAACTTCAACAATAACAAGAAGAGGCATATTAAGTTCAAGCCTAATCCCAACAAGAAAGGGAAGGAAGCAACTTCGGTAGCAAAGACTCCTACCCCTAATCATGGAGAATTCTACAATTGTGGTTCTAAGGACCACTATGCGAACAGGTGTCCGAAACCTCTTTATTTCCACTATTGCAAAAGTTCAGGTCATCATATATCTTCGTGTCCCAAACTTCAAAGCAAGAAAGAGGGAAAGCTTAATGTTGTGCAAGCCCCCAGTAATACTTCTCTTGGTCAAGGTATTTCTCATTCTATCCTTGATGGCATTATTATGTTCCGTGGTCATCCTATTCGAGTTCATTTTGATACGGGTGCATCTCACTCTTTTATATCAAAGGAACTTGTTGATACTTTGTCTTTAAATGTTATGGACTTGATGACTTCACTGAGAATTGCGAATCCGGTTGGTGGATCCGCAACACTCAGTTTATTTTGTAAAGATGTCGAGATTATTTTATGTGATTATGCTTTCCGTGCGGATTTGCATGTTTTGCATTACTTATGTTTCGGAATGATTTTGGGAATGGATTGGCTTAATCGTTATGAAGCCTACATCCTATGTCCCGAGAGGACTATCCATCTTCGATATACCCAATCTGTTAAGCAGATTACTATTGTTCTTAAAGATCCAGATTCCAATTCGGTAGCATTCCTATATTCTCTAAATCCTCACGGTGACGATAATGATGATGAGAAAGATGTCATTTCTCTCATTCATGTTGTTCGTGAATTCCCGATATATTTGAGTCCGTTTTAGGATTACCATCTAAGCGAACTATTGAGTTCATAATTAATCTAATCCCTGGAGCTCTACCTATCACTCGTCCTCCTTATCGTATGTCCAATAAGAAAAACGAGGAGATGCGTAAACAATTATCCAAATTGGAAGCAAAACAGTTTATTCGTTCTAGTTCCTCTCTATGGGGAACATCAGCTATCTTTGTGAAGAAATCTGATGGTACACTTAGGCTTTGCGTTGACTACCGCAAGCTTAATGATCTCACCATCAAAAATAAATGTCCCTTACCTCGGATTGATGATCTATTCGATCAACTTAGTGGTGCTAGAATCTTTTCGCTGTTAGACTTAGCAACCGGTTTTCATCAGCTTCGAATTGCAGAGGATAGTATTCCTTTGACATCGTTCCGTACTCGTTATGGATCTTACGAATGGCTTGTTATGCCATTTTGTTTAATGAATGCTCCATCTTATTTCGTTGACCTTATGAATCGAATTTTCAAAGACTTCCTCGATCGATTTGTTCTCATCTTCATAGATGATATTCTTGTTTATTCTAAAACCGAGGAAGAGCATAAAAACATCTACGGATTGTGTCGGAAACTCTTAGGAGCAATCAATTGAAAGCAAAATTTTCTAAGTGCCACTTTTGGCAATCTCGTGTGAAATTATTGGGGCGTACCTTTTTAGGTGCATCTATGTTCGCATGTGCATGGGGCGTGTCTTTTTAGGTGCGTCGATGTTCGCCTTTGCATGGGGCGTATCTTTTTAGGTGCATCGATGTTCAGCTTATCAGTCCCCAAAGGGGGACTGTACCCCGTATTTTTATGGGATAACATCCCGTTTGTGATACACGTGTTTGGTGAGTTTTCATGCTCCCTTTTATGATAGACCTCCCCCTTTTATGTTTTCTGGATTTCTAATTATTGACTTCTAGAATTTATGTTTCACCAATTTTTGTGATTTGTATTGATAAGCCCTATCAATACTTGTGGTTTGGTGAATAAAAATAAAGAATATGACATTCTTTTTGGTGTTTGAGGAGATTTGAGATATTGTATGATTTTTGTTGTCATCGTATATATTTGTTATATCTCTTATCCTATCGCATCGTACTAGATAATTAAAGCTAGAATGATCCGTTTAATATTTTTCTTCTTAAATAATACTCGGGTCAGACCGAGGTGTTTCAAGTGCTTCCACTTGACTGCTTAGCGGGGACTAGCTTTTGACTTTTGGCTAACTACTGTAGCTTAGTAGTTTTTGTTTTATACATTCGAGATAGAGACTCCTTGATGTATACATATTCTTTTGTCTAGCACTTGTACCTATTCTTTTGTGATGTAGTGGATCTTGTATGACCCTTACTTTGATGTACACTTCTATGTGTTATATTCATATCTGTTTCCCCCTAAGTGATATAAATATCTGTGACTGATTTATGTTATGCTTATTTTATATTTGTTTCCAAAGACTACATAGCCACTGTGTAGTAGCTTTGAGTTTGTATTTGATATGTCAAATTTCCTCTTAAAATGAAATGCATGACATACTATCTGACATATCGGTACTTGCACAAAGCAATTACACGGATGGTCGCTCGTCAACAGCCTTATTCTTTGTACTAATTGACCGTATTACCCAGTAGTGTCCTTGGTTAGTGTGAGTATAGAGGTGGGGCGTCATAGCTTGGTATCAGAGCCAAACATCGGAACAATGTAGAATAATCTAGCAAGGATCATTGACCTAAGTCTCTCTTGGGAATCGTGCCTTAGGATTTAATTCGAGTCTAAATACCCGTTCTATCCTATTTTCTTTTATGATGCCTTGTTTTATCAATCAAGTTTATTTGGTATTCATTTCGAGAATAATCTTTTTCCTCTTCTTTCTTTCTTTCTTAAAGAAAAGAAATGGTTAGACCTAGTCGTCCCAGTGCCGGTCAATCCAGTGCCACTGCTCGGGATAGTGTATTCATGTCTGCTCAACAGCTTTTGGATCTTGTGAAGAATGCCCAAGCTGCCGGTCCCATTCCTAGGCCTACTCATCCTAAATCCGAGTTTGCACGCTTGTGTGGTGATTAAACCAATTTGGGTGGAAGGCCATTCATGAGTTCCGAAAGCGTTATAGAAGTCCAAGCTTGGCTTAGAACATGCGATCGCATCTTTTCTTGCATGAATCTTGTGGATCTACATCGAGTCCAAGTGGCTTCTAGCATGCTCCAGGAAAGAGCGTTAGATTGGTGTGACATTCCGGATTTTTGGCAGTATTATTCTAATAAATATTTAATTGAATTAATTAAAATACAGCTTATTATTTTAAAACAAATATATATGTATATATGTATTTTTGGGATAACTATAATCTGGAAAAAAAAGAAGAGAAAAAAAAAAGATATATGATAAAATAAAATAAAAATAAATATATATTACCACTAGGAACTATGAAATGAACATAAGAATTTGGTAGTTAAGTTTAAAAATAAAAATAAATATCTTATAGGTTATAGTGGTGTAAAATATTATATGAACATACAAGAAAATTCTAGAACACATCTATGGGTGGATACAAGTAATATGAAATAAACAAGACTAACATGCATATGTATGTATGCTCAAGGTATAGTAACTTTATAAAAGCTTATAATATACATGAAAAGCAAACTAGGCATGTGATAAGAAATAGGACAAAGAAAATGAGCTGAATACATAAAGTATGGAAATAAAATAGTAATTTATTAACTTTAAAAAGTAATAAACATTATTGTAAACTCTAGAACACATATGCACTTAGGCAAGTAGTAATATAATGGTGATAAGTATAGATAAGATGTATATACGAATATGCTCACCAGAGAAACAAATCAGGCTAATAATTCATACTATCACCATTTGTATATGCAAAGTAATTAGTCAAAACCAAGACAAAGATATATAAGATGTACAAAGTAAAATAAAGATATATGTACTATAGCAATGAAGATTCTCAGGCAAGAAATAAAGTGAAGGAAACATAAGTACCATACGAATTAAACGAAGAGGATAAGTATGACAAAGAAATAAATGCTTGTGTACAAAATGCTTCATTTCAGCCTCCATACCAACAAAAATCTCTGATCAAATAAATATAAAAATCTTGTACAATTACAACTTAGCCTCTGCATCGTTTTCTTTATATTAAGCTCCTTTCCTTTTCGTTCATTTAAAACAATGCTAAGCAAAACAACAAACCCTGTTATCATTTTTCAAAAGCCTGAGCAAGGCTATTCTCAAGCTGCAAACCTGAAACCAAGCAAAGCTTTCAGTTTTAAGCTCAAGCAAGTATTAGTTCAAACTTAAGCAACAATTCAAATTCAAACAACAATACAACCATCTCAACCAGGGATTAAAGGGAGACTTCAGTTTGAAATTCAAGCCTGTATTAAAAAGGGAAGAAGCTCTGTTCACTTTAAAATTAAGGTGAGTAAACTACCCTTTAAAAATATGGAATTTGTTATATCTGGGTTTGCATGTTATGATCTGTAAATGTGTGATATAAATTATGCTTGCACGTATATGGATTCCTGATATATCAATAAGTTGAGATGTACAGGTCTGTTATGTTTATGTTCATCTCTGTTTATAGTTACAGAGTTTAAATTTAAATCAAATTCCTAAGCTCCTTATCTATTCACTGATAAGCTTTAGTTTTCAAACCAAGAATGTTTGTTTAAAACAATTATTAAGGTTTAAAAATATATTTAAGTAAATTAAGTTGGAATTTTTTTGAAAATTTTAGAAAGAGCAGGGAAATCCAAAAATATGAAAATTTCAATTATCAAAATCCTTTGTTTTATTTATATAATCTGAATCCCCATCTGAAAACATGATTTTTAAAAGATAAATCTCAAATTTTAGATTGGGATCGAGAGAGAAATTTGGGTTTGAACAGATTTTAGTTTTTGGGAAATTTCCGATGATCGGCGAGGATGGGTGGCTCGGGGTTGTGGCTAAAGGAGGATGGTAGGCTGGCGAACTCGAGAAAAATACCGATTTAAATTCTAGAGTATCGTGGTGGCCAGGCGATAAGGAATTATGGTTTAAGCGCCTGTTTTTGCTTATCGTGGGATTGTGGTAATCGCGTGGCGATCGACAGCTGGAAGTGATCGCGAGTGGGGGAGAAGTAGCAGGGATCGATGACGAAGCTTTGGACGAAGTGGTGATGTCTCAGGCGGTCGGTGGTGATGGTGCAGGAAGGATTATCGTTCGAAGTTTGGGTCTGATGGTTTGAGCTTGCTCGATTTTGATTCCCAGGTGGTTTCGAAAATCTGAATGGTCAGAAGGCATGGGGGAATCGTCGGTGATGTGTTGATAACGGCAGGGTTGGTCGGCGACAATCTGATCGACCGTGCATGTGCACGCGTCGATGTGCATGTCTGTGTTGTTTGGGATGATGGGGAAGATAGAGTTTCCTCGGTACTGTCTCGTGGAATGGGTGTAATAACTGGAAGATGGGTCGATGTGAAAATTCTCGAGGTTTACTCGGGAATTCTACGGGTTCGACCCGGGTTTTTATACATTGTTGTTTCCAGTCTTTGGAACTTATCAAAATGTATAAATTCAAGAATGTAAACCAAGTATACAAAGTATTAACAAGTAAAAGAAAAAATATATATATATATAATGAATGAGTTTCCAGAATTTTAAATGTTTCAATTTATGGAAATTAGGTACTTATAAAATGGATTAATCCTTTATGTTTTTCAAAGAAAATTAAAGAATAACAATTTAATAAAGCATAAATTATTTAATGTAAGGATATTAAATTGATTAATGTAGTCAACTAGGGAAATAATTAATTAATTAATTTAATCTTTAGATTAATAATAGGGTTAAGAAATTGGTGAAATCAATATAAAGGATTTATTTAATAATGTGATTAATTAATTAAGGTAATTAATTTAAAGATGATTAAGTAAGATTTACACCTTAACGAAATTGATTTAATAATAATTAAATGAATTAAAGAATAATTGCTTAATGACATTTATTAAGGAGGGTAATAATGAGTCATTACAGAAGGGTTAATTACTGATTTTGATTGGTTAAGGCTGGTTGAAGGAAAAAAATTAAGGATCGTTAATTAATGTAATTAATGGGGGCAAGTAAAGTAATTAGGGTAAATGGATTAAAGATAATTAATTTGTGTAATCAATTAAAGGAAAATTACCTTATGTGATTGAAGATAATAAATCAAGGATGATTAATTAAAATGGATAATTTAAGAATGATTAATTAATTTGTTTATAATTAATTAATGTTAAATAAGCAGGATTAAGGGTGATTTAAGAGATTAAATCAATTTTTTTAAATTAATCAGGAATGGTATGACTCATTTATCTTGCTTATGAATGATTAAATAAAATTGTATGCCTAGATTGATTGATAACTCGGACATGTGATTTTGTGATGCTACATGATATGATATGTTGGATTTAAACTGCGAATGTGGTTATCTATTGATGATGGATTATTGTGTATAGGTGACACCCTGTATTTGAAGTTTGAATTGTGTTTACTTGAATAATTTGGATAAGATGATATTGAATTCGAAGAGACCGGGGTCGGGTATCAGTAAATACCCGAAACCACTTCGATTTGTAATCTACAATAATTCTTTATAGATTGATATGTGAAATCAATAAGCCTGAATGAAATGATCTAAGTGAACCATAATTTGATTTAAATTTGGTACTTAGAAGGAATTTGATGTGAAAAATAAGTGATGTCTATAACAATTGTGAATGTGTAAATTGCTATGAGTTACCCCGGGTTTGTATGAGTTGTATGCTATATATTCTATGTTAGATGGGTTTACTCACGCTGGTTTCCAGCCTGACCCGGGTGTTACTTTGATGTAATGCTCGGGTCAGACCGAGTATTACATATTTTCAGGTAAGGACGTTCTGGAGCTCAGGAGGCGAGCTGGATGGCAGGAACGTATGGAGTGTTTCCGCTATGATATTTTGTTGTATATTGGGACATGTTGATTATATATGTCCAGTGATTGTATATACGTGGTAACTCTGATGTATTAAAGTGTAATTTAACTGATACAGTTTCTTTGTATAAATGGTATTATATGATATTATATTTTGATCCGCTGCGAATGTGAGATTCTGTGACTTGTTTTCTGTTTTTCTTTCTTCTATCTCTTTCTTCTTTACTAACTATCTGGAATTTTCGGGATCGAAATTCCGGGTCGTTACATTTGGTATCAGAGCGAAGGTTAAGCGAAAACCTTGGCTCTGGTGGGTATACTCATAAGGATAGGGTCAATAGTACCCTAAATGAGTTGAGTGTATATATATATGAGAGCGTACTTGTTATTTTCATATATAAAGATTTTTAAATGATTTTATATAAGAATATATTTTGATATATATAAAGCAATATTCCTTAACCAATAAATGTTAAGGTAATTGGTTGTTAAATTATTGAAATTTAATTAAGTGGTAATAGTAATACGACCAAATTGAAATTAAATCTGGAATTTGGAAAAGTTTCAGAATAAGTTAATAATGAAATGTTTTAGATAAGTATGACTTATAAATTGTAATTGGATGAACATAAATTGTAATGGATCCAAACTGAAATTAAAATCCTGAATTTGTAGAAATGATTTCAGGATAAAGATGATAATGAATTGGTTTCCAGATATGACAATCTTGGTTATTATCATAAATGGTTATGGAATGTGTGTTAATAAAATGTGTTAAGGATATAAACTTAGATGAGTATAACTTGTAAATTAGAACGGATTTAAATTGTGAAGTTTAAACTTAAGTTTAGAAATATTTGAATTATTTCAAAGTGTTAAAAGAAAAGAATAAATAATATTGTTCAGAATATACTTGAATGTGATCTTATTTTAAAATAAGAAGTTGTTTGAAAACTTAAAAAGAGATCTGTCTTAAATTAAAACCAAGGGTGGTTTAAATTTTAAGGTATAGCCTGGTGGGCTAAGAAATAAATATGTATATTTGAAATAAACTCTAAGATTGAGTTTTGAATAATCCTTGGAAAGTGATGTGAAATCCAAAGTGATATAAGTTTGAACTAATGAGTAAGAATGAATATTATTAGAAATTTGAAATTTTGAAGTAGAAATTCAAATTTGAGTAAGGTTGACTGAATGAATGAATGGATTGAATTTAACTTAGGGGAAATGAAATAAGAACAACCTAAATGGGAAATTTCAAGATGAAATTAAAATTTTACTTAGTGAAGAAATGGGTTGTTTTGAAATGGGAGTATGTGAGATCTCAAACGGATTTGAGATCTGGAAATGGGAAATGTGTGTTATTGATGGATGCTGTTTTAAATAATCTGGATGTTTATTTACTTTGGCTTATCCCGATATCATCCTTTTGTTATTAATAATCCATGAAACTATGAATTAGATTATTCTAATTAAATTAAGAAATGGATTGAGGTAATATACATCCATTGCAGAAATTTAATGGAATCACTTTGAACTTAAGAATTAAATGTGTAAATTAAAATTGTTTAAGAACTGGTTTCAAAGTGAAAGATAAAATTTGGGTGATAAATTGAGTTTTTAAAGATAAAATTGTTTTGAACTCTTATTTGAACTTTGAAATAAGTTAAGTAAAGAAGATTTAAATGGAATTTTGAGAATTGGACTCAGAATTAAATTGTTTAAAAATTCGGATTATTGATAAAGGTAAATTTGATTTAAGGGGTTAAATCAACATTTGGAAATTTAACTCGAATTTATATAATTCGAGATGGTTTAAAATTGAGATTTAAATTGAGTTAGTTCAAACTGAATTTGATTTGAATTAATGGGAAAATTTGAATTGGATTAATTTGAAATAAAATTAAAGATTGAATGAGTTCAAATTCAAAATGGGAATTGGGATTAATTCATATAGAAATTGAAATGATTTGAAATTGAGGTGGATTTAATTTGAAATTAGTCTAAATTAATTTGAATAATTTGGGATTTGTAGTTAAAGTGAATATATTTAAATCAAATGGAATTTGATTTGAAGTTGGAAAGAAATTGAAAATGAATTTAACTTGAATCGAGAATAAATCAAGTCCAATGGAAATTGGAGTTATTTAAATTGGGATTGAGTCAATTTAAATGAAAGTGGAAATTTAAATTGAATTGATGGAAATGGAGATGGGGTATTAAACAGTTTGGCTCTGGACTATTTTTTTTTAAATAAATCATTTTGATAAGAACTGTTCTAAATCTATTTTCCTAACTATCACTATACAATTTTTCTTTAACAATTCCAGAACTATCTTATACTTATTTATAACTACTTTTGAAACTATTTAGCGATTTTACAACCATCTTATTTACTAATTACTATCTTTTTAGCTACTTTATAACTAGTTACCATTTTACAACTAATTTGAAATTGTTTTACTATTTTTCAACTATCTTACAACTACTTAACTATTTTACCATCTATTTTTCAACTAATAATTATTTTTCAACTACTTATCTATTCTTCAAAAAAAAAATTCAAGCTATTTTCTAAAAATAAACTGGTTGGAGTTCAAACTGTTATTGTTTAAATACCCAACTGAGATAAGAATTGAAGTGATAATCCAAATGGGGATTAAGGTAAATGTGGATAAGTGAATAAAAATCAAAGTGAAGGTGAATAGAAAGGGAATTGATTTAACAGATAATCAATGAAGATAAATACGTAGGATGTACGTATATTATTCTATTCGCATAGTGATTTGATCCAGATTCGAGCACAGAATTTCGAGATAATATTGTCGATCCGAGTTGGGATTTTTCGCTCGATTTTCGACGGCGAACCTGGGTATGGATTTTTGATTGGTTCTGGATATTCTCTATCATAGCTACGACTATGCAAGGAGAATGACGGTTTCTGATCAAGAAACCAGATCTGAGTCCGCACTAGGAAGTCGGGTGGACAATACTAGTTCGGAAGTGAAATTGTGTGATCGAGTGAGCGATCAGATTGATATTGCGTACGGATGGTATGGGTACATCGTACGGGTTTCAATAAAATTTATATTGAAAATTGGTGGATAAGCACTGTAAATGATTTTTGAAATTGAAAGGATATTTTGAGAAATATATGATGAAGTAAAGTGGAGATTGAATATCTCTATGATTAAAATTTACTTTATAAAAGTAAGAAATTTGGCAAGTGACTTTATAAAGTAATCAAATTTGAATATTTGATTTGGAATAAACAAAGTTACACATCTTTATTATATATGTGATAAAACTTCCCTTGTTGGATCTATTGCCAGAAGAAAATCATTTTTGAAAGTATTTGAAGTATAAAAGTGAATTTATACAAGTACAAATTGATTCAAAGATTTTTCAAAACTTTTATATATATGTATTTATAAAAAGGATTTGTGAAAATGATTTTGAGGAAAGGGTTTTTGGAACCTTTGAATTTTGGGAAAGGCTTTTGATTTTGGGAAAAATCAATATTTGAATTTGGAAAGCCTAATTTGAGAATTATCGATTTTGAGAATCGATTTTGTAAGGGAGATATATGAGATTCATACTTGGTGTATGATTTGGAAAATACTATATGTGTATAGTATAAAGTATTTTGAAAGTGGCTCTGGGGAAAAAGGCGCTCCCTTGAATGAACTTCTCAGGAGTGCCACTGAGTGGTACTGCCTTGAGCCTCTAAAGGGGAGGTTCTAAAGTTGATCCTGTGAGGAGTCCGGACAAACTAGTTCCTGAGGATTATTTGGTAGCGAAAGTCGATGGCGCCGATGCCTACAGGGGCATTTGGGTTATGCTGTGACGACAGTGTAACTCGATGTCGTTGCGATCTACTATGGGGACCATAGTGAAAATCGTGTGGAGGATGAGTGCCAACAGTCTACACTTGATTCTGTCGGGATGGCAGCGCAACATCGGTAGACTGCGATCTATGGTCAAGTGGAGGAGTTTCATTCTTTTGGCAGCGAAATTCGGTGGCGCTGATGCCTACAGTTATATGGGTTTGTGCCGTGATAGCAACGTAAGGCCCGGGTATAACTGCGATCTGTAGCGGGTTCCATGGCGTAATTGAGGGGCGTGGATGCCTACAGTTATCTGTGAATTTTGCCGGGACGGCAACGTAACCATCGGGTTAACTGCGACCATGGATGGGGGTGATGATTTCTAGAGCATTTTTACCAAAGAGATTTCCTCTACTTTCGAAACTGTTTTCTATATTTTCAATAAAATTATTTTCCAAAGTATTTTCACTGGGTGTTGGAAACGGGTTTACCGAGTACTTATAGATTTTCAGTCCTACGCCTGATCAACGTATGACCGAATCTCTATGAGAACGAGGATGGACTTGTCGAAACATCGAGTTATAAAAGTATTTTATAAAAACTATTTTAGTGATATTATATAGATTTTTAAAGTGATATTATATAAATTTTTAAAGTGATTTAAAAATGATTAATGAATATTTGTCTAATTGTAAATATTTTCATAAATTCTGGCTTCGTTCCTTTTCGAGGACGAAAAGTTTTAAGGGGGAAGGGATGTGACATTCCGGATTTTTGGCAGTATTATTCTAATAAATATTTAATTGAATTAATTAAAATACAGCTTATTATTTTAAAACAAATATATATGTATATATGTATTTTTGGGACAACTATAATCTGGAAAAAAAAAGAAGAGAAAAAAAAAGATATATGATAAAATAAAATAAAAATAAATATATATTACCACTAGGAACTATGAAATGAACATAAGAATTTGGTAGTTAAGTTTAAAAATAAAAATAAATATCTTATAGGTTATAGTGGTGTAAAATATTATATGAACATACAAGAAAATTCTAGAACACATCTATGGGTGGATACAAGTAATATGAAATAAACAAGACTAACATGCATATGTATGTATGCTCAAGGTATAGTAACTTTATAAAATCTTATAATATACATGAAAAGCAAACTAGGCATGTGATAAGAAATAGGACAAAGAAAATGAGCTGAATACATAAAGTATGGAAATAAAATAGTAATTTATTAACTTTAAAAAGTAATAAACATTATTGTAAACTCTAGAACACATATGCACTTAGGCAAGTAGTAATATAATGGTGATAAGTATAGATAAGATGTATATACGAATATGCTCACCAGAGAAACAAATCAGGCTAATAATTCATACTATCACCATTTGTATATGCAAAGTAATTAGTCAAAACCAAGACAAAGATATATAAGATGTACAAAGTAAAATAAAGATATATGTACTATAGCAATGAAGATTCTCAGGCAAGAAATAAGGTGAAGGAAACATAAGTACCATACGAATTAAACGAAGAGGATAAGTATGACAAAGAAATAAATGCTTGTGTACAAAATGCTTCATTTCAGCCTCCATACCAACAAAAATCTCTGATCAAATAAATATAAAAATCTTGTACAATTACAACTTAGCCTCTGCATCGTTTTCTTTATATTAAGCTCCTTTCCTTTTCGTTCATTTAAAACAATGCTAAGCAAAACAACAAACCCTGTTATCATTTTTCAAAAGCCTGAGCAAGGCTATTCTCAAGCTGCAAACCTGAAACCAAGCAAAGCTTTCAGTTTTAAGCTCAAGCAAGTATTAGTTCAAACTTAAGCAACAATTCAAATTCAAACAACAATACAACCATCTCAACCAGGGATTAAAGGGAGACTTCAGTTTGAAATTCAAGCCTGTATTAAAAAGGGAAGAAGCTCTGTTCACTTTAAAATTAAGGTGAGTAAACTACCCTTTAAAAATATGGAATTTGTTATATCTGGGTTTGCATGTTATGATCTGTAAATGTGTGATATAAATTATGCTTGCACGTATATGGATTCCTGATATATCAATAAGTTGAGATGTACAGGTCTGTTATGTTTATGTTCATCTCTGTTTATAGTTACAGAGTTTAAATTTAAATCAAATTCCTAAGCTCCTTATCTATTCACTGATAAGCTTTAGTTTTCAAACCAAGAATGTTTGTTTAAAACATATATTAAGGTTTAAAAATATATTTAAGTAAATTAAGTTGGAATTTTTTTGAAAATTTTAGAAAGAGCAGGGAAATCCAAAAATATGAAAATTTCAATTATCAAAATCCTTTGTTTTATTTATATAATCTGAATCCCCATCTGAAAACATGATTTTTAAAAGATAAATCTCAAATTTTAGATTGGGATCGAGAGAGAAATTTGGGTTTGAACAGATTTTAGTTTTTGGGAAATTTCCGATGATCGGCGAGGATGGGTGGCTCGGGGTTGTGGCTAAAGGAGGATGGTAGGCTGGCGAACTCGAGAAAAATACCGATTTAAATTCTAGAGTATCGTGGTGGCCAGGCGATAAGGAATTATGGTTTAAGCGCCTGTTTTTGCTTATCGTGGGATTGTGGTAATCGCGTGGCGATCGACAGCTGGAAGTGATCGCGAGTGGGGGAGAAGTAGCAGGGATCGATGACGAAGCTTTGGACGAAGTGGTGATGTCTCAGGCGGTCGGTGGTGATGGTGCAGGAAGGATTATCGTTCGAAGTTAGGGTCTGATGGTTCGAGCTTGCTCGATTTTGATTCCCAGGTGGTTTCGAAAATCTGAATGGTCAGAAGGCATGGGGGAATCGTCGGTGATGTGTTGATAACGGCAGGGTTGGTCGGCGACAATCTGATCGACCGTGCATGTGCACGCGTCGATGTGCATGTCTGTGTTGTTTGGGATGATGGGGAAGATAGAGTTTCCTCGGTACTGTCTCGTGGAATGGGTGTAATAATTGGAAGATGGGTCGATGTGAAAATTCTCGAGGTTTACTCGGGAATTCTACGGGTTCGACCCGGGTTTTTATACATTGTTGTTTCCAGTCTTTGGAACTTATCAAAATGTATAAATTCAAGAATGTAAACCAAGTATACAAAGTATTAACAAGTAAAAGAAAAAATATATATATATATATAATGAATGAGTTTCCAGAATTTTAAATGTTTCAATTTATGGAAATTAGGTACTTATAAAATGGATTAATCCTTTATGTTTTTCAAAGAAAATTAAAGAATAACAATTTAATAAAGCATAAATTATTTAATGTAAGGATATTAAATTGATTAATGTAGTCAACTAGGGAAATAATTAATTAATTAATTTAATCTTTAGATTAATAATAGGGTTAAGAAATTGGTGAAATCAATATAAAGGATTTATTTAATAATGTGATTAATTAATTAAGGTAATTAATTTAAAGATGATTAAGTAAGATTTACACCTTAACGAAATTGATTTAATAATAATTAAATGAATTAAAGAATAATTGCTTAATGACATTTATTAAGGAGGGTAATAATGAGTCATTACAGAAGGGTTAATTACTGATTTTGATTGGTTAAGGCTGGTTAAAGGAAAAAAATTAAGGATCGTTAATTAATGTAATTAATGGGGGCAAGTAAAGTAATTAGGGTAAATGGATTAAAGATAATTAATTTGTGTAATCAATTAAAGGAAAATTACCTTATGTGATTGAAGATAATAAATCAAGGATGATTAATTAAAATGGATAATTTAAGAATGATTAATTAATTTGTTTATAATTAATTAATGTTAAATAAGCAGGATTAAGGGTGATTTAAGAGATTAAATCAATTTTTTTAAATTAATCAGGAATGGTATGACTCATTTATCTTGCTTATGAATGATTAAATAAAATTGTATGCCTAGATTGATTGATAACTCGGACATGTGATTTTGTGATGCTACATGATATGATATGTTGGATTTAAACTGCGAATGTGGTTATCTATTGATGATGGATTATTGTGTATAGGTGACACCCTGTATTTGAAGTTTGAATTGTGTTTACTTGAATAATTTGGATAAGATGATATTGAATTCGAAGAGACCGGGGTCGGGTATCAGTAAATACCCGAAACCACTTCGATTTGTAATCTACAATAATTCTTTATAGATTGATATGTGAAATCAATAAGCCTGAATGAAATGATCTAAGTGAACCATAATTTGATTTAAATTTGGTACTTAGAAGGAATTTGATGTGAAAAATAAGTGATGTCTATAACAATTGTGAATGTGTAAATTGCTATGAGTTACCCCGGGTTTGTATGAGTTGTATGCTATGTATTCTATGTTAGATGGGTTTACTCACGCTGGTTTCCAGCCTGACCCGAGTGTTACTTTGATGTAATGCTCGGGTCAGACCGAGTATTACATATTTTCAGGTAAGGACGTTCTGGAGCTCAGGAGGCGAGCTGGATGGCAGGAACGTATGGAGTGTTTCCGCTATGATATTTTGTTGTATATTGGGACATGTTGATTATATATGTCCAGTGATTGTATATACGTGGTAACTCTGATGTATTAAAGTGTAATTTAACTGATACAGTTTCTTTGTATAAATGGTATTATATGATATTATATTTTGATCCGCTGTGAATGTGAGATTCTGTGACTTGTTTTTTGTTTTTCTTTCTTCTATCTCTTTCTTCTTTACTAACTATCTGGAATTTTCGGGATCGAAATTCCGGGTCGTTACAATTGGTATGAGCTTTTGATTTCGGAAATTATTGAAGCGGATCTTACTTGGGAGCAATTCCGGGAAAGGTTCGATTTGAAGTTTGTGCCAGAAGATGAAAAATTAACTTTAGCCCGACGCTTTATTGACCTTGTTCAAGGTGAATCTTCTGTGACAGATTATGTCGCATCTTTTCAATCCCTCTCTAATTATGGGGTCGAGTATATTAATACCCCATTGAAGAAAAATCAGAGGTTTGTCTATGGGTTGAATAAGAATCTAAAAACGCCTTTACTTTTGAAACTAGAAGTTTCATTCGATTAGCTTGTAGATATCGCTCTTCGACTTGAAGAGGCTGACAAAGAAAGTGATGTTGAAGTTGTGGGTGCTAAACAGAACTTCAACAACAACAAGAAGAGGCATATTAAGTTCAAGCCTAATCCCAACAAGAAGGGAAGGAAGCAACTTCGGTAGCAAGGACTTCTACCCCTAATCATGGAGAATGCTACAATTATGGTTCTAAGGACCACTATGCGAACAGGTGTTTGAAACCTCTTTATTGCCGCTATTGCAAAAGTTTAGGTCATCATATATCTTCGTGTCCCAAACTTCAAAGCAAGAAAGAGGGAAAGCTAAATGTTGTGTAAGCCCCCAGTAATACTTCTCTTGTTCAAGGTATTTCACATTCTATCCTTGATGGCATTATTATGTTCCGTGGTCATCCTATTCAAGTTCTTTTTGATACGGGTGCATCTCACTCTTTTATATCAAAGGAACTTGTTGATACTTTGTCTTTAAATGTTATGGACTTGATGACTTCACTGAGAATTGCGAATCCGGTTGGTGGTTCGGCAACACTCAGTTTATTTTGTAAAGATGTCAAGATTATTTTATGTGATTATGCTTTCCGTGCCGATTTGCATGTTATGCGTTACTTAGGTTTCGAAATCATTTTGGGAATGGATTGGCTTAATCGTTAGGAAGCCTACATCCTATGTCCCAAGAGGACTATCTATCTTTGACTTCCCCAATCTTTTAAGCAAATTACTATTGTTCTTAAAGATCCAGATTCCAGCTCGGTGGCATCCCTATATTCTATAAATCCTCATGATGATGATAATGATGATGAGGAGGATGTCATTTCTATCATTCACGTTGTTCGTGAATTTCCCGATATATTCGAGCCCGTTTTAGGATAACTACCTAAGCGAGAAATTGAGTTCAGAATTAATCTAATCCCTGGAGCTCTACCTATCACCCGTCCTCTTTATCGTATGTCCAATAAGGAAAATGAGGGGATGCGTAAACAATTATCCGATTTGGAAGCAAAATAGTTTATTCATTCTAGTTCTTCCCTATAGGGAGATTCAACTATCTTTGTAAAGAAATCCGATGGTACACTTAGGCTTTGCGTTGACTACCGCAAGCTTAATGATCTCACCATCAAGAATAAATGTCCCTTTCCTCGGAT
Source organism: Allium fistulosum (assembly GCA_030737815.1). Classification (NCBI taxonomy): domain Eukaryota; kingdom Viridiplantae; phylum Streptophyta; class Magnoliopsida; order Asparagales; family Amaryllidaceae; genus Allium; species Allium fistulosum. The sequence goes on from CM060902.1 coordinate 103,162,024, forward strand.
TGATGATCTATTCGATCAACTTAGTGGTGCTAGAGTCTTTTCACTGTTAGACTTAGGAACTGGTTTTCATCAGCTTTGAATTGTAGAGGATAGTAATCCTTTGACATCGTTCCATACTCGTTATGGATCTTATGAATGGCTTATTATGCCATTTGGTTTAACGAATTCTCCAACTTATTTCGTTGATCTTATGAGTCGAGTTTTCAAAGACTTCCTTGATCAATTTGTCCTCATCTTCATAGATGATATTCTTGTTTATTCAAAAACCGAGGAAGGGCATGAAAAACATCTTTGGATTTTGTTGGAAACTCTTAGGAGCAATCAATTGAAAGCAAAATTTTCTAAGTCCCACTTTTGGCAATCTCGTGTGAAATTATTGGGGCGTATCTTTTTAGGTGCGTCGATGTTCGCCTGTGCATAGGGCGTATCTTTTTAGGTGCGTCGAAGTTCGCCTATGCATGGGGCGTATCTTTTTAGGTGCGTCGATGTTCAGCTTATCAGTCCCCAAGGGGGGACTGTACCCCGTATTTTTATGGGATAGCATCTCGTTTGCGATACACGTGTTCGGTGAGTTTTCGTGCTCCCTTTTAAGATAGGCCTCCCCCTTTTATGTTTACTGGATTTCTAATTATTTACTTCTAGAATTTGTGTTTCACCAATTTTTGTGATTTGTATTGATAAGCCCTATCAATATTTGTGGTTTGGTGAATAAAAATAAAGAATATGACATTCTTTTTGGTGTTTGAGGAGATTTGAGATATTGTATGATTTTTGTTGTCATTATATATATTTGTTATATCTCTTATCCTATCTCATCTTACTAGATAATTAAACCTAGACTGATCTGTTTATTATTTTTTTCTTAAATAATACTCGGGTCAGACCGAGGTGTTTCAGGTGCTTCCACTTGACTACTTAGCGGGGACTAGCTTTTGACTTTTGGCTTACTACTTCAGCTTAGTAGTTTTTGTTTTATACATTCGAGATAGAGACTCCTTAATGTATACATATTCTATTGTCTAGACTTGCACCTATTCTTTTGTGATGTAGTGGATCTTGTATGACCATTACTTTGATGTACACTTCTATGTGTTATATTCATATCTGTTTCCGCCTTAGTGATATGAATATCTATGACTGATTTATGTTATGCTTATTTTATATTTGTTTCCGAAGACCACATAGCCACTGTGTAGTAGCTTTTAGTTTGTATTTGATATGTCAAATTTCCTCTTGAAATGAAATTCATGACATACTATCTGAAATATCGGTACTTACACAAAGCAATTACACAGATGGTCGCTAGTCAACAGCCTTATTCTTCGTACTAATTGACGGCATTACCCAGTAGTGTCCTTGATTAGTGTGAGTATAGAGGTGGGGCGTCACAGCTTGGTATCAGAGCGAAACTTCGGAACAATGTAGAATAATCTAGCAAGGATCATTGTCCTAAGTCTCTCTTGGGAATCATGCCTTAGGATTTAATTCGAATCTTAATACCCATTCTATCTTATTTTCTTTTATGATGCCTTGTTTTATCAATCAAGTTTATTTGATATTTATTCCAAGAATAACCTTTTTCCTCTTCTTTCTTTCTTTCATAAAGAAGAGAAATGGTTAGACCTGGTCGTCCCAGTGCCGGTCAATCCAGTGCTACTCCTCAGGATGGCGTATTCATGTCTGCTCAACAGCTTTTGGATCTTGTAAAGAATACCCCAGTTGCCGGTCCCATTCCTAAGCCTACTCATCCTAAATCCGGGTTTGCACGCTTATGCAGTGATTATACCAATTTGGGCTGAAGGCCATTCAAGGGTTTCGAAAGAGTTATAGAAGCCTACGCTTGGCTTAAAACATGCGATCTCATCTTTTCTCGCATGAATCTTGTGGATCTACATCGAGTCCAAGTGGCTACTAGCATGCTCTAGGAAAGAGTGTTAGATTGGTATGAGCTTTTGATTTCAGAAATTAATGAAGCGGATCTTACTTGGGAGCAATTCCGGGAACGGTTCGATTTGAAGTCTGTGCCGAAAGTTGAAAAAGTAACTTTAGCCCGACGCTTTATTGACCTTGTTCAAGGTGAATCTTCTGTGACAAATTATGTCGCATCTTTTCAATCCCTCTCTGAATATGGGGTCAAGTATATTAATACCCCATTGAAGAAAAATCAGAGGTTTGTCTATGGGTTGAATAAGAATCTGAAAAAGCCTTTACTTCTGAAACTTGAAGTTTCATTAAATCAGCTTGTAGAGATCGCTCTTTGACTTGAGGAGGCGGACAAAGAAAGTGATGTTGAAGTTGTGGGTGCTAAACAGAACTTCAACAATAACAAGAAGAGGCATATTAAGTTCAAGCCTAATCCCAACAAGAAAGGGAAGGAAGCAACTTCGGTAGCAAAGACTCCTACCCCTAATCATGGAGAATGCTACAATTGTGGTTCTAAGGACCACTATGCGAACAGGTGTCCGAAACCCCTTTATTGCCACTATTGCAAAAGTTCAGGTCATCATATATCTTCGTGTCCCAAACTTCAAAGCAAGAAAGAGGGAAAGCTTAATGTTGTGCAAGCCCCCAGTAATACTTCTCTTGGTCAAGGTATTTCTCATTCTATCCTTGATGGCATTATTATGTTCCGTGGTCATCCTATTCGAGTTCGTTTTGATACGGGTGCATCTCACTCTTTTATATCAAAGGAACTTGTTGATACTTTGTCTTTAAATGTTATAGACTTGATGACTTCACTGAGAATTGCGAATCCGGTTGGTGGATCCGCAACACTCAGTTTATTTTGTAAAGATGTCGAGATTATTTTATGTGATTATGCTTTTCGTGCCGATTTGCATGTTTTGCATTACTTATGTTTTGGAATGATTTTGGGAATGGATTGGCTTAATCGTTATGAAGCCTACATCCTATGTCCCGAGAGGACTATCCATCTTCGACGTACCCAATCTGTTAAGCAGATTACTATTGTTCTTAAAGATCCAGATTCCAATTCCGTAGCATTCCTATATTCTCTAAATCCTCATGGTGACGATAATGATGATGAGGAAGATGTCATTTCTCTCATTCACGTTGTTCGAGAATTCCCGATATATTTGAGCCCGTTTTAGGATTACCATCTAAGCGAACTATTGAGTTCATAATTAATCTAATCCCTGGAGCTCTACCTATCACTCGTCCTCCTTATCGTATGTCCAATAAGAAAAATGAGGAGATGCGTAAACAATTATCCAAATTGGAAGCAAAACAGTTTATTCGTTCTAGTTCCTCTCTATGGGGAACATCAGCTATCTTTGTGAAGAAATCTGATGGTACACTTAGGCTTTGCATTGACTACCGCAAGCTTAATGATCTCACCATCAAAAATAAATGTCCCTTACCTCGGATTGATGATCTATTCGATCAACTTAGTGGTGCTAGAATCTTTTCGCTGTTAGACTTAGCAACCGGTTTTCATCAGCTTAGAATTGCTGAGGATAGTATTCCTTTGACATCGTTCCGTACTCGTTAAGGATCTTATGAATGGCTTGTTATGCCATTTGGTTTAATGAATGCTCCAGCTTATTTCGTTGACCTTATGAATCGAATTTTCAAAGACTTCCTCGATCGATTTGTTCTCATCTTCATAGATGATATTCTTGTTTATTCTAAAACCAAGGAAGAGCATAAAAACATCTACGGATTGTGTCGGAAACTCTTAGGAGCAATCAATTGAAAGCAAAATTTTCTAAGTGCCACTTTTGGCAATCTCGTGTGAAATTATTAGGGCGTATCTTTTTCGGTGCGTCTATGTTCGCCTGTGCATGGGTCGTGTCTTTTTAGGTGCGTCGATGTTCGCCTGTGCATGGGGCGTATCTTTTTAGGTGCGTCGATGTTCAGCTTATCAGTCCCCAAGGGGGGACTGTATCCCCGTATTTTATGGGATAGCATCCCGTTTGTGATACACGTGTTTGGTGAGTTTTCATGCTCCCTTTTATGATAGACCTCCCCATTTATGTTTTCTGGATTTCTAATTATTGACTTCTAGAATTTGTGTTTCACCAATTTTTGTGATTTGTATTGATAAGCCCTATCAATACTTGTGGTTTGGTGAATAAAAATAAAGAATATGACATTCTTTTTGTTGTTTGACGAGATTTGAGATATTGTATGATTTTTGTTGTCATCATATATATTTGTTATATCTCTTATCCTATCGCATCTTAGTAGATAATTAAAGCTAGACTGTTCCGTTTATTTTTTTTCCTCTTAAATAATACTCGGGTCAGACCGAGGTGTTTCAGGTGCTTCCACTTGACTGCTTAGCGGGGACTAGCTTCTGACTTTTGGCCAACTACTTTAGCTTAGTAGTTTTTGTTTTATACATTCGAGATAGAGACTCCTTGATGTATACATATTCTTTTGTCTAGCACTTGTACCTATTCTTTTGTGATGTAGTGGATCTTGTATGACCATTACTTTGATGCACACTTCTATCTGTTATATTCATATCTGTTTCCGCCTTAGTGATATGAATATATGTGACTAATTTATGTTATGCTTATTTTATATTTGTTTCCGAAGTCCACATAGCCACTGTGTAGTAGCTTTGAGTTTGTATTTGATATGTCAAATTTCCTCTTGAAATGAAATGCATGACATACTATCCGACATATCGGTACTTGCATAAAGCAATTACACAAATGGTCACTCCTCAATAGCCTTATTCTTCGTACTAATTGACGGCATTACCCAGTAGTGTCCTTGGTTAGTGTGAGTATAAAGGTGGGCGTCACACTTATAGCCGAAATTGTTACATTATTAAATTCCAGCATAATAGGTATACAATCAAGTCCAAAGGCACTTATTGAAGAATTGATTCCAACTATAAAAGAGTAAGGATCTACCCACCGAATCCGTATACCTCTAGTTAAAAGGTACGGGAGGCTACTATATTTTACATCTCTGATACTCATGACCGGCCCTACCCCATACTGGATAGCGCCGAATATGATCACTCCTTGGTTGCGATCAAATAGCCATAATGGGCCTCGAAGCATACATATAGATATCAACACTAGTTCTTAAGATGATCATACCCTAATGGAAGCGACCCAGATAGCCCTGTCGCATGTCCCTGCTTTAGTCATTTTCCCAATTTATGAGGCTTGAGGATACAATTACCTTTTGTATAGCAACTATCTTGGAATGCTAACACTATCCTCCAAGAAGCAATCCAGTGCCAGTATTCATTCATACAAGTTCGTTCTGGATCTGAATGAAACCAAAGGCACTACCTCTACTATATCCATTTTGGAATCACCCTCAGGAGTAGTAGCAAGTAGCTCTTGCACTTCAAAAGATCCACCTTCAATCATCTTCAAGATACCTTCAATTCGAGATGCTTGAGTAGGATCGAAGTGGTTACTTGACAAATTACACTTATCTGATTCCAGTCTCTTCGAAACAACATTCGATAGTTCCGATAAAATCAACCTTGGTTCTTTTGTAAATAATCAAACAATACATAGGAGCGAGGATCACTCCTAACCATTTAAGTGCATGGATCTCCCTATCGTTTGTCCTATGAGAACAAAACGAGATTTATATGCACAGTACAACATCATCGAAGATGATTGTGCCATATAATTCACGTGTTTCTTATATATATCTCCAGATTTATATTTTGGTCCAGATTTGATAATCGGTTTTTTAACTATCAAATAAACAAACAACAAAAATTTAGAGGCTTAATTACTCATATCAACCACTAAGCCTCAAACTAAATCTTTACTTTATTGAAACTCTTTTCAAAAGTGTTTATCAAAAACATTCATATCCTTATCTCACCGAAATATGTATATTCACAAAACATTTGTGAAAGATTTCACATTTCCAAAAATATATTAAAGGATCAAAACAAAATATTATTTAAATTATTGATAAAGATAACCTCAAACAATATTCCTTCAGTGTTAAATATGGAACGAATATCCATACCACCAGAATTAAGAAGGTCGGTTGAATAAATCCAAATCTCAAATTCTATTATAAACTTTCTTTAATAATTTCTTTTAATAAATCTCTTTAATTTATGAATCTCCTTTACTTAAATTTCAAACCCATTTACAAAACTCTATATAAATCACCAAGTTAAATTTACAAAACTCTTTTATAAATATCAAAACAATTTACATATCTCTTTATAAATCTCCAAAATTATTTATAAAACTTCTTTTATAAATACCCAAAATCATTTATAAAAATTTGTCTTAAATATTCCTTATTTAACACAAAACTTCTTTAATAAACTCATTTAATAAAGTCCTTTTGAGAAACAATACGATTACCTCAAACACCTTCACTAAAATCATTACTTAACTTGAAACCATTATTAAAAGTATGATTAACCTTGAAAATAAGAAAGAAGCTTAGTGAACACAATGGTTCTCATATAACTTATTTTACTTTTCAAATTACAACATGGGTATTTACAGAACAAGCAGATATGTATAAAGGAATCAGCCGATAACAATTAATCACATAAGTAAATGTTCAAGTTACCAAAATAGCAGACAGGGAGTTGTTATGCTAAACACATGTCTAAGTTAATATAATGGCAGAATAAGTTTTTATTCTACCTAATGGATGTCAACATAATCTACTTCGTGAACTGTGGTAGAATGGTGATTTATTCCACCAAACAGATGTCAAATATAAGTTAATTAGCAGAACGGTGATTTATTCTGCTAAACAGATGTCAAATACAAGTTAATTAGCAGAATGGTAATTTATTCCACTAAACGGCTGTCATTGGGTTTCATATTCAATTGGGGTTACTTAAGGATCATTGACGAAGAATCCCTTGGATTTAAAATATTCTTTTAAAAGAAAGTTACTTTAAAATAAAACCTATCTTCAAAAATAAAGTGGTTTAAACTTTCAAATTTAATTTATTTAATAATTAAATAATATTTAAACTCTTTATTAAATCATAATTAAACCTTTAAAAATAAAAAGTAAAGTTAACTATTGAATAAATAATTGTTAACCCTTGAATAAATAATTGAACCATAATTAATCCTTAATTAATTATTAAATAATAATTTAAACTTTTAAATAATAATTAAATATTAAATAATCTTAATTAATTGATTAAATAATATTTAATTAAAACTTAACAATAAATTAAACCTTTATTTAAAATAATTTATTCATAATTAATTCTTAATTAAATCTTTACTTAAATTTAACTTGATTAGAAATAAATTAATATTTAAACCCTTTCTTAAATAAATAATTTAATTAATCTTAATCGAATAATAGTTAAATCTTAATTAATTAATTAATTAATAATTTACCTTTTATTTATTAGCACATTATAATTTACTTACTTAAAAATAATTAAGTGCTAATTACCTTAACTTAATTACTTACTAAGTACTAATTACCTTATTTAATTACTTAATTAAATAATCATTAAGTAAATAAATAAATAATATTTATTTTTAAATACTTAAAATATGTTTGAAAACACTTTTCAAAAAGATACTTAAGTTAAAACATTTGAAATTCAAAAAGAGTTCATTTTTCACGAACTGCATTTATAGCGACTATCGGTATATGACCCGAAATTTTCAAAAGTTGTTTAATATATCAAAAGGCTTTAAAATACTTAGCTTTCATATACTAACTACTTTTATAACTTAATATAACATTTGAAAAAAAGTAAGGTTTTGGGAACTAAATCAATTTAAAACTTGAAATTTTTCAATAAAAAATTCTTAAGTAAAACTAGTTTTCAAAACAAAGGATTTCTATTTCGCTGTCTTACAATTTCAAGTGTTAACTTTTCTTAATGTACGACATCATAATAAAATGTACCAACATATATCCATGACATAATCAACATAGGCAAGCAAAGGCATTAACTTGTTATTAATTAACAAAATTTCATTTTCAAGTTTACTACAGCATATCTAAGCACATACATATGCTTACATAAGCAAAACAACTACAACTTTTTTTGAACCAAACATCCAACATACTTAACAACTAAATAACAATATTTATTATCAAAGTAAGCATCATATTTAAAGTTCAAAATTTTTAAGAAAAAGGCGAACTTTTTCCCACCATTAAGCCTGCAACTTATCCAAAGCGACCCGAGATGCTCCTGACTAACAACAACAGTAAGACACACCTTCTCTTCATTTTATTGCCAAATGGCTTGGCCTAAGATATGGTGCACATGGCCCAACGGTGGTAGAGCTTGACCTTGAAAGGTGGAGGGACTTCGGATCATTATAGAATTTACAAAAATTTAACCTAAAAATGGGTCATCTGCCAACTGATTTTTGGACAAGTTACTCACTGGATTTCAAAAGGTAGTTAAAAGTAAAGTTCTTGGAAATTCATCTCTATATAATTTTGGAAAAGGAATCACTCAATTTGGATCATTTTTTAGGGAAATATGGTCAAAAGATGATGAGATATTTTTGGACTTGAAAATTTAGGTCCGAAAATGCTCTGCAAATAAATGAGATTTGGACATGGTTAAACTTAAAATTTGAAGAAGTGTTACGAATAAAAGTTGTAGCAGCAAGAATTTTACATGGTTTGAATAAAAGAAAACCTCCATTTGGTTAAGATATGTGAAAGACATGGTAGAAGGAAGAGGAGGCAAAATTGAAGAAATGAAAGTGGTATTTATAAGCAAGAAACAAAGTAAATTACCTTAATGTTTTTGGTCCTTTACCCTCCATCTTCCCTTGCCACATCACCGTGCTACCTCACTTTCATGTACCTCAGCCCACACTTATGTCCCCCTCCTTTTCCAAGCTCTAACATGAAGTTAATGCATGTGTACTTTGTGTTTACAAATGTTTTCCTAAGGCATCTTGTGATGCCCTACCCCAAGACCCAAATTAACAAAGGGTATTACTGAGTAATACTATCTACTAATGCAGAGAGTAGGGTTGGTTAGGAATGACCATCCATAGCTTTGTCTTAAACATCTATTGAATACATCGACTGGTTGCTCTAAATTTTTTTCTTTCTCAAGTGGATCGACATACTTGATAAATATTTAATACAAAACTACGGTGGCTAATGGATCTATCAGAACAAAATACAACAACAAACAAATATAACCAATCACAAAATAACAATCAAACATATATATACATATACACAGATACATCACGGTACAATACAGAGTGATACAACAGGAGTGGGACAAGGACCACAATATATACATCGAGTCAAAATGAATAGATACATATTAGAGTTTACAAAACTAAAAAAGGTGACTAGTAGAAAGTCCAAAGCAGAAGCAATATAGCAAAGTCCTACGGCAGGTGACTAAACGAAATAACTCGGTCTTACCCGACTATATAAAAATACACGGGTCAGTCTAGCTTAAATAAACTGATTAGCAAGTGATAAATGAAGTATAAGGGTAAAGGATAATGATTCTTCTCAAATGAAAAGAAGTAACACTAATGTATGTTAACACTTCATGTGAGATAATACCAAAAAAAATATCAACTACTAAGTATCATAAGAGGTTGTCTCGGAAGAGGCAAAATCGACAATATCAATTAAACACATTAAATCGCCTCATATCATCGGCATATTCAAAAGACAATATAATGGTTACTGTAAACCATAACTCCTAAATAGGAGATCACAAGACCCAAAATTCGCCAAATAATGGCAATCACAAATAATTCCCAAAAATAGGAAATTCCCAAATCTCGAAAATATGCCAAAAGATGGCAATCACAATGCTTCTAAAAAGGAGAATATAAATCTCAAAATAGACGCCAAAAGATGGTAATCACAATAGCTCCTGAAAAGGAGATTATAATCTCTAAATAAACGCCAAAAGATGGCAATCACAATAGCTCCTAAAAAGGAGATTATAAATCTCTAAATAAATGCCAAAAGATGGCAATCACAAATCATAATATGAAGAACTCGATAAGAGTTCAAACTCCAAAAATGTAATCGCCACATAATAATGTCTCAAACGACTCAAAAGGCCAAATAATCTCGTAATGGAGATACATTTGGAAAATCATAAATAAATCATGAAAACATCACAAAAGATAGCACGTGCTTATAGAAAAATGGCTGAAGCCTGCCAAGTACTGTCACTCAAAATAAGGCGCCAAATACATCCCGAAGGACCACATTCCGAAGGACAAAACATCCCGAAGGACAACATCCCAAGGACAAATGACATGAAGGTCCAGTACTGGCAGTAACTCGTGAATGTGTCACAAACTCTCAGATGGTAACCCGAATAGTGGTAACCGTGCATCCCATACCACACGTTCTCACTTGTCGGTTTACTAACTATTAACCAATGCCACACTAGAAAACAAAATCATTTAAATCACAAATATTCGCCCCAAACGAACAAGTCCGGAATTAACCAAAAAAGTAAACGCATGTGTCCCATACCACATGTTTTACTAAATCGTTTAATTCACTCTCTCGTACGCTCAAAGAGTGCAAAAATGTGTATTTTATATAGAAAATAATTTGTTTGAGAAAACTAATTTTAAAACATTTTTTGAAATCGTTTGGGAAACCAACTTTTGAAATTTCCCTTTATTATAGAGAATATATAAATTTTAATAGCTTTAAAATTAATTATAAATATTGTAGAATATTTATTTCAAAAGCCATTTTATTATAAAAATCTTTTCAAAATTGTTTTAGAAAAATCCATGCTCGAAAACAAAAGAAATCACCGAAAACACCAAAAATCGACACAAGAAATCATCTCAAAAATGAGCCAATCCGAATTAGGAATTTACTAAAATGTTGGCTTGCCTATTGATAGGCTTCATGCCCTTCAAAAACAGTTCAAAATGGCACAAAACAAATTGCAAAACTCGCTGCAACAAGCTGGAAAACACAGCATAACAAAAGTAAGAACACATGGGAGAAAAACACCCCCAGGTCGACCTAGAGGTCGACCTTCAAGAGACATAGGTCGACCCTAAGGTCGACCTATGTACTGTCTGGGTCGACCTTAAGGTCGACCCATATGGTCTTTTGGTCGACCCTTCTATCGTGAATTTCTACAGGTTGTTTTGCTGCTTTGATTCAACTTTTGAGCGATTGTTTCAGGCAGTAACAATATGAATCAGGTTGTGAAAATTGAGATGCTTAAACTGCAACACAAAGACTACAATCCGGAAAAATCTGGTATGATTTCATGGAAAGAACAAAAAGATGTGAACACAAAAAGAAGCACCCAGAACAGATTTTACTGTAAACTATCAAACACACAAAATCATTTACAGTAAGCAATTTTAAGCAGTTTTCAACTTGCAAACTTTTATTTCTGCTAGATTTTGTGAGCTTACAACTCACCTTAGCAAAATGTAGATCAAACTTGAGCAAACTTGTATGAATTGGAGGAAGATAGGAGTTTTGGCCAAGTTTCAGCTGAAAGAACCTGTAAACAAAAATTATACAGACATGCAAATAGGAAAAATGAAATTATGGACCACACAAGTTTTCAAAATCAGAAATTCAAGAAATTATCTTTGATTTTGGATTGATTACCTGAGTTTAATAACTTCAATCCGATTAAATTCAGTAAAGAGACAGAGAAATTTATGGATTTTGATTTAGGTTTTGAAGAGGAAAGTTTGTTTCTAAATTTTCTTCTGTTTTATACTCTAAAAGCTTACTGTACGTACTAAATTAAGTCGAAGCGGTTTTCTTTTGGTTAGAGTAGCAAATGGGCTTAGACCCAATAAGAAAATAATTAGCATAACACTTAATTAACAATAAAACACTTACATTATTAACCAAAACAATTCATACTTACATGCTTTCAACTTTATAAAACCAAACATTAATATTTTAATGTTTAACAAAATATTTTATCAACAAATAAAAGACAATTTAGGCATAAAAATTATTTTTCCATCATTAAAACTCTTATTTTACTTAAATGCACAATTTACACAATAATTTGCATAAAACGCAATTTTAACAACCAACATTTACACAAAAATATTTTCTTGTATAATTAAATACAACAAACCATATTAACATCATTTTTACTTCCAAAAATCATTTTTAAACAAAATTCCACCTTTTTATTGACATTTTACAACATAAAATCCAAATACTTCATATTTAATTAATAAAAATCAATAGTTTACAATAACTTCCAAAATTATTGCATTTTATCAAATTAAAATCATAAAATGTTCATTTTTATCACAAACAACCAAAATAAAATTTTTAAAACCTTATTTTCAACATTTTACATTTAAATCCATTGTTTATTTAAAATAAACAATTTTAACAAATTTACCATCTCCAATTATTATTTTATTTCTCCAGTATTAAATTATAACCATCGTTATAATTTAATATTACAGATAATCACCAAAACCAGGGTTGTTAAAGACTCCCCCTTTATAAAATTTCATCCTCGCAATTTCTAGAGAAGAGCTGTATTCAACACGATTATTTCATCTAGCAAAGGAAGATGGATAAGCTTGAGTTTAAAAAAATTCTCACTCTCAACACAATAAGATAGAAAACCAAGATAAGATTGCTCGATAAATTCTATGGTTTTCAAGTACAGTCATTGGGATTAGCAGACCATTGAATCTTTACGAGCATTACATCCCTATTTCAAAGGAGTTTCACCTTCGAAGCAAGAACACAGATAGGATGTTACTTAATAAATAAGTCGGGTGAGATCAATTCCTCAGAAGATTCTCGACTAGAGTCGGAACTTAGGACAACTTTATCCCAAATTCGAAACAACACGATGGTGATCGACAGGATCTTCCATATAACGCTACGGAAAGAGCCTTACCGATATTAGATTGACAACTAATATGGAAAGAAAACTCAACAAGAGGTATATGGTTTCTCCAAATACCACCAAACTCATACGACTGCATAAATGCAAGTCGCTAGATAATTGCACAAAGGCAAGTTAAATACAGGAATAGGTTTTATATTTTCTTTTACAAATCAATTGTTCTTAGATCTTTCAAACCCATTATCTTCGTAATCAAATTCTCGATTTTCAATACTTGAAAATTTTCAAAGCTTCTTATTTAAATTCTAATTTAAGCTCATTGCTCTTTATTTAGAGTAAATAAAAATTTGAGATGTCTATTCTCTAATTCTTCCATAAATATACTTCAATTTATAACCTATTTTCCACACTAATGATTAATTAGGTTACATTCATCAAATAGGAAGTATTTTATTTGACTACTTGAGGAAACAAATCATTTCAATTTTTGACCTGCTGTAAAGAACTCAAGTTTCGACTTAGCAAACCTCAAAATCTAAAGAAACTTATAAAATGAAAGTTATTCTACTAAGTCTAAGCTTTCCATCAATATAAAGATCATTAAATTAGGATTCATGGTTTGAAAGTTATGTTAAATTTACTTTCCGCTTAAAACTTAGAAATCTTATAATAGGACAGATTGTCCATCTATGTTCAAACCCATTTTAGAATAAATAAAAAGCAAAATCTTCCAAAGTGGTAATGAAAATTTATAGCTTACCGAAAGCTCTTTTATTTACAAAAAGATTGAAGTTATTTGGAGTTATAAATCTCAAGTTATCGCTGTTGTAGTACAGCACTTTTCCAAATAAAATTTCAGCTTTTAAAATCAATTTAAAATTTGAAATTCCCAAACCATTTTAATTTCAAACTACATTTTCAAAACAAGCTTTTTATTCTAAATCATTTATTACATGATCTTCTGTTCCGAAAAGCTAAGACATTTAAAATCATGATTAACACTATGTAATCATTTTAAAAGAAATAATTCACTAATTGGAAACATTTTCATCACTTTACAAAATCAAGATTTTCAAACAATTAATTTTAGAAGACTCATTTTGAAAGAGATAACTAATCTCTTCCATTATCAAGACGTAATTATCCATCCAAAATAAATTTTGGATTAACATATTAATTATTATTTTTATAAATTGTTCTCATAATTTTAAAATGATTGTATTTCAAGATTTATTCATTTATTATACCTTGCACTTCTTAATATAGCATTTTTTAATAAACGAACAATTCAAGTTTATATATTCTCTTGCCATAAAATTAAATTTCCATATTATTATCAACATAAAACTATCTAAAGTTGATCATTAACTTAAACTTGTTTCCAAAAGAATTTCACAAATTCATACCAACAAATCTTTTATACTACCAAAATTTGAAACAAAGGCATGCTCACAAATTCAGGCTAAAGGTTTAAATTTAGCATTTCTTTATTTTCCTTGAACATAGAGTTTTAAATCTTACCATCTATTATTACTCAAACAACCAAGTGTCAAAACAAATTTTTAAAGTCATAATTTATAACTTTGTACAAAAATATTCAATTGATATTTTAATTTTCTAACCAAAGTATTCTTTATCTTGAATAGATCATTTTATTAATCAAAGCATCAAATGATATTTTCTTCCAATTAAGACATTTCCTTAATTAGAATTATTTACCTTTCTTGCTCAAATTACCATATGGTATCATTATATAGATTCCTATATGTTATACTTACATAACCAATTAAAATATAACTATATTCAATTTCACAAATTTCTAATCGTATAATGGCATTGCCTCGCCATTGATTTTAGTGAATGACCTTATCAATTGGCTACAGTGTTGACCAACTGATCAAACTTGCCTCGCCACTTATCCAACAATCACTATGGTTCAGTGGCTACATTTATCATCTATGGCTTGATCAAACTTTACTTATTACAACTCAATTTACCGTGTCTGACTGTCTCATCATAGTGTTTAGCAAATTCTTATCAATAACGTTGATCAGGTGCACCGACCAGAATTCTTAAAGTACTCGATGGACAATCCAACACAAAATCATTTCTATGAGATAAAAATGCATCTTATATAATTTTACAAAGTATTCTTTACTTGTCTCAATAAACAAATTAGAATTGTACTTTTAAGTATCTCTTCTATTAGAAAGAATTGCAATTTAAATTTGAAGTTTTCACTCATCATCAATCATGAATACAAGGATGAACTCATCGAGATATTCCCAGAATACTCGATTCATAAGATCGAAGAAATAAGCTGGAGCGTTCGTCAAACTGAACGGCATAACAAGCCACTCATAAAAATCATAACGAGTGCAGAATGCAAAAAGAGTAACGCTATCCTTCGCAACTTGTAGCTGATGAAAACCAGTGCAAAGTCAAGCTAAGAAAAGACCCTAGGACCACTCAACTGATTGAACATGTCATCGACCTTAGGCAATGGATACTCGTTCTAGAGGTTAACTCGTTAAGCTTGAGGTAATCGATGCAAAGCCTAAGAGTACCATCAAATTTCCAAACAAATTCTACCGTGGAACCCACGGTGAAGAATTGGACTGAATGAATTGCTTGGCTTCAAGCCCTAGCAACTGCTTTTTGAGTTCCTCATTTCCTTAGGGGACATCCTCATGGCAGGATGACAAACAAGCTGAGCACCAGGAATAAGGTCAATACGGAACTCAATTGCCCACTTGGGTGGCGAACTCAAAACGGACTAAAACACATCTGCAAAATCACAAACAACTGAAATTCGAGATACATCGTCATCATCTCAAAACTTAGGAGCAAATAAAGATACTTCAGAATTACCATCAACATTCCGAAGAACAAGAGATAACTAATTAGCCAAATTAGGATGCCTAAAATATAAGATCCTTTCAGAACATAGGATTGGGGCTTGATAACAAGCAAGCCAATCCATCCCCAAATCACATTAAACCCAAGGTAATGAATAACGTGCAGATTTTCATGAAAAGAAAAAATACAAAGAGTAATCTCAACTTTCTCTCACAACAAGCTATGTGTTGCGGATCCCTCAATAGGATTCACAATCCTCAAAGAAGTGACAAGATAGGAAAAAATCAATGGCATCAACAAGCTCCTTTGATAGAATGAGTGTCAAACACCCGTATCAAAGAGAACTCGAATAGAACAATCACGACTAGGATTACTCATACGATAAGATATTATTAATTCAATTATAGCATACTACGGAATTAAAATGCATCCATAGATGTATTCACAACTTATATCTACCCCAAAGGACACGAAAAGGTTAAGGACACGATAACTAGAGAATATGTCACACTTATACTGTACTTTGATGTACCGTATTATATATTCTGTTCTGTGTTTATCATATTTTGTTATGAACTCAGCTCTGATACCAAGCTGTGACGCTCCACCCCGAGACCCACGTTAACAAAGGGTATTACTGAGTAATACTATCTGCTAATGCGGAGAATAGAGCTAGTTAGGAGTGACCATCTATAGCTTTGTCTTAAACATCTATTGAATACGTCGATTGGGTGCTTTAACTTTTTTCTTTCTCAAATGGATCGACATACTCAATAAATATTTAATTCAAAACTACGGTGGCTAAAGATCTATCAGAATAAAATACAACAATGAACAAATATAATGGATCACAGAACAACAATCAAACATATATATACATATACACAGATACGTTATAGTACCATGCAGAGTGATACAAAAGGAGTGGTACAAGGACCACAATATATACATCGAGTCAAAATGAATAGATACATATCAGAGTTTACAAAACGACTACAAAACTACAAAAAGGTGACTAGTAGAAAGTCCAAAGCAGAAGTAGCATAGCAAAGTCCTACGGCAGTTGACTAACCTGAAATAACTCGGTCTAACCTGAGTATATAAAAATACACGGGTCGGTCTAGCATAAATAAACTGATTAGCAAGTGATAAATGAAGTATAAGGGTAAAAGATAATGATTCTTCTCGAATGAGAAGAAGTAACACTAATGTATGTTAACACTTCATGTGAGATAATATCACAAAAATATATCAACAACTAAGTATCATAAGAGGTTGTCACGGAAGAGGCAAGATCGACAATATCAATTAAACACATTTAATCGCCTCATATCATCGGCATATTCAAAAGACAATATAATGGTTTCTATAAACCATAACTCCTAAATAAGAGATCACAAGACCCAAAATTCGCTAAAAATGGCAATCACAAATAATTACCAAAAATAGGAAATTCCCAAATCTCGATAATACGCCAAAAGATGGCAATCACAATAGCTACTAAAAAGGAGATTATAAATCTCATAATAAACGCCAAAAGATGGCAATCACAATAGCTCCTAAAAAGATGATTATAAATATCAAATTTAACGCTAAAAGATGGCAATCACAAATCATAATATGAAGAGCTCGATAAGAGTTCAAACTCCAAAAATGTAATCGCCACATAATAATGTCTCAAATGACTCAACAGGCGAAATAATCTCGAAATGGCGATACATTTGGAAAATAAAAAATAAATCATGAAAACATCACAAAAGATAGCACATGCTTATAAAAAATGGCCGAAGCCCGCCAAGTACTGTCTCTCAAAATAAGGTGCCAAATACATCCCGAAGGACAAACATCCCAAAGGACCACATCCCGAAGGACAAATCATCCCGAAGGACAAACATCCCGAAGGACAAAACATCCCGAAGGATAAAACATCCCCAAGGACAACATCCCGAAGGAAAATGACTCGAAGGTCCAGTACTGGCAATAATTCATGAATGCGTCACAAACTCTCACATAGTAAGCCGAATAGTGGTAACTGTGCGTTCCATACCACACGTTCTCACTTGTCGGTTTACTAACTGTTAGCCAATGCCACAATAGAAAACAAAATCATTTATATCACAAATATTCGCCTCAAACGGACAAGTCCGGAATTAACTGAAAAAGTAAACACATGTGTACCATACCACATGTTTTACTAAATTGTTTAATTTTCTTTTTCATACGCTCGAAGAGTGCAAAAATGTGTAATTTATATAGAAAATAATTTGTTTGAGAAAACTAGTTTTATAACAATTTTTGAAATCGTTTGAAAATCCAACTTTTGAAATTTCTCTTTATTATAGAGAATATATAAATTTTAATGGCTTTAAAATTAATTATAAATATTGTAAAATATTTATTTCAAAAGCCATTTTATTATAAACATCTTTTCAAAAAAAATTTAGAAAATCCATGCTCGAAAACAAAAGAAATCATCGAAAACACCAAAAATCGACACAAGAAATCATCTAAAAAATGAGTCAATTCGAATTATGAATTTACTAATTTGTTGGCTTAGCTATTGGTAGGCTTCATGACCTTTAAAAATAGTAAAAAATAGCACAAAAAAGATTGCAAAACTCATTGGAAACCACTGCAGAACAAAAGGAAGAACACAAGGAAAAAAACACCCCCAAGGTCGACCTTCAAGAGACATAAGTCGACCCTATGGTCGACCTATGTACTGTCTGGGTCGACCCTAAGGTCGACCCATATGGTCTTTTGGTCGACCCTTCTATCGCGAATTTCTACAGGTTGTTTTGCTGCTTTGATTCAACTTTTGAGCGATTGTTTCAGGCAGTAACAATATGAATCCGGTTGTGAAAATTGACATGCTTAAACTACAACACAATGACTACAATCTGGAAAAATTCCAGAATGATTTCATGGCAAGAACAAAAATGTTATCCCGTCTTTTGTCGGCCGTGACACCTAAAAGTTGACTGGAAATCAAGAACAGTTTGTCCCAAAGATTGGTTATACACTGTTTCACTATAGATATCCGTAAATTTTGTCCAAGTCTAGATTGAGCTGCAATTGACAAGACATGACAAGCAAAGCTATAAAAGCTGACATTTCAAGTTTCAAGTCAATCCGAGTTCGTATGCTCAAGATATGATCGATGCAAACTTGGGAATCAACTGTTCGTATCCATTAATCCTCTACTGTTCGTATCCATCATGCCTCAACTGTTCGTATCCATCAATCCGCTACTATTCATATCCATCAGCCATCAACTGTTCGTATCCATCAATCCTCTACTGTTCGTATCCATCAATCATCTATTGTTCGTATCCATCATTCTTCTGTTTGTATCCATCATTCTTCTGTTTTTCGTATCCATTAAGTGCAACATCGATGGAATACGATCAATGTAACATCGATGGAGTACGAACAGTGCAACACCGATGGAGTATGAACAGTGCAACATCGATCGATACGAATAGTGCAACACTGATGGAGTACGAACAGTGCAAAAGCGATCGATACGAACAGTGCAGCAGCGATCGATACGAACAGTGCAGCAGCGATCGATACGAACGGTGTAGCATCGATCGATACGAACGGTGCAGCATCGATCGATACGAACTGTGCACCATGGATGGAGTACGAACAGTGCACCATCGATGGAGTACGAACAGTGCAACATCGATCGAGTATGAACAGTGCAACATCGATCGAGTATGAAGAATGCAACATCGATCGAGTACGTACAATGCAACATCGATCGAGTACAAACAATGTAACAGCGATCGAGTACGAACAGTGCAACAACGATCGATACGAAGGAGACAACCTTCGAAAAACACAAACTTGCATCGATCATATCTCACAATCTACAAGTCCAAATGCTACGAAATTTTCACGGGAGCTTACGTACAACCTAAAGAATGTTAATGCTCGATTTTGACTCGATTGGGAAAAATATTGATCGATACGAAATTCGTTCGTATCGATCACGGATCGAGTGCAAACCGCATGGGATCGATCGCGTGGGTCCGCCCACGTGCCAGAAGAGGTCCCCCGAGATCTAAGCAAGATATTTGCAGCCTACGCCTATAAATAGCATCCTAAAACCTACAGAAAAGTGACTTTTGGCTCTTCTACGTCCAGACTCTGCCGGATTCATCATTGTACTCAGATTTTGCTGTTGTAGTCAGTTATAACTCGTTGTAATCAGCAAGCAAACTTCAATAAAATTATCAACTTCAAAGTGGAAGTAGGCCGGATTGCCGAACCACTATAAACCTTGTGTTCTTTACTGCTTTCATCTAAATTTTCTAAGTGTTCTTCATTTTTAATTCTCTACATACTTGTTATCTGTGATTGTGAACTTGTGCTTTCATTGCCAATTGGGTGTTTGTGACAAATTTTGGCACAAACATTTTGGTGCTTTCACTGAGAACGGCAAATTATTCAGGGATTCTAAAGTTTGGAGTTCAGATTTGGAGAGCTAGAGAATCGAATCTAGGAGGAACTATGGCAAAGCAATCAACAAGAAGACAAAGAGCTGAAAGGAGTCAGCATGAAGGGAGTCAGGAATCTTCCTCAGGAGCGAATCAGGCCTCGGTCTTCATCACCTGAGATGAGATTGAGATGATGATGGGAGCCATGCAAGAGGGAATGCTGAAAAGGAAAGAAGAGATGATGCAGAATCTACTTCGAAAAGTTGGTCAAGTTGGAGTGCAAAACCAACGGAATGCAACTGCAGGAGATGCTATGGATAGGGATCAGGAGCATGGAGAAACCAGAATTCAGAATAGAGCGGAACCATCAGGAGCAGCACTAGAGCTAGGGGCACTCACCCGGAGCATGTCGATCCAACCGCTGGCAGGACACTTGGTGGAGTTGTGGAACACGACGTTGATAGAGAGATGGATGCTCGGCCAAGAGAGCAGACTCCAGGAATCCCTCGTGAACTCGGGGGGCAAATAAGAGGCAACGGACAAGGCCATAGCTTGGCGAAAGTGACAGATTAGCGGAGATGGTTAGACGAGCCATGAAAGGCGGACTCGTTAATAGAGATTTGGAAGACGTGAATAGGAGCCCCTTCGCTCCCGCAATTAGACAGGCCAGGAATCCACCAGAATTCAAGCTACCAACACTGGAGACATACGATGGGAGGACGGATCCTGCAGTTCATCTGGCACGGTATATGAGGCATATGGAGGTACTGGGGGCATCAGAGGAGGTCATAGCCTGGTGTTTCCCATTGTATTTGACAGACATTGCAGCATTATGGTTTAGACAGCTGGGAAGCGGCTCCATTAGAACATGGACCGATTTGACTGAGAAGTTTATGAGGCAGTTCAGAGTTCACATTTCGAGACCCAAGAATGTGATGAGTTTAGCAGCACTAAAGCAAAGAACGGAGGAATCTTTGAGGAATTTTCTGATGCGGTTCAATGCGACGGCAACATCGGTGGATCGACCAAATACATCCATGGTTTTGATGGCAGCCGTATCTGGCATAGCTGATGGAATAGAATTTGAAAATTCACTGACAAGGGAGCCGCCTATGGATCTATGAGAATTTTATCATGAGGCCGAAGGATTCCTGTGATTAGAGGACGCAAATGTTGAAAGAGTGGAAGGAGAGGGAACATAAGTTTATGCAGTCAAAGGCGGAAATCCTCCCAAAAGAGATTCAGGCAAGGATAAAGGAAAACGAAAAGCCGAGGATAGCGATAATGGACCAAAGCGATCACGAAAAGAACCGAGATTTACTTCCTATTCAGAGCTGAGCGAAACCTTGGAATGGATCTACTAGGACACCAGGGGGAAGATTCCTTATAGGAAGCCAATGAGAAGGGACCCGTCTAGCAATGAGAGGAAATCAGACAAGTATTGCTTATTCCATGAGCTGAGCGGCCATAGTACCAATGATTGCATGCACTTGAGGGATGAAATAGAGGGACATATCCGGAATGGCCTACTATCGCAATATGTAAGGAGGCGAGCCATAACGGTGGAGCAAGAACAACCACCACCTGCACCAACTGGGAACGGCACAGGATCGAGGCATCAGCTTATCATCAACTGATTGAAATAATGATGAATAAGTAGCAAACTCCACACCAACATGATTAAATCATTTACACATGTACATGATCACGAACGATCCTCAGGTATGCTCTGCTACGACTGCCAATCGCGTCAGTGTAGGTGTTTGCACTTTAACGTCTCTGTTTTACTTTTGTTTTCTATTTCGCACGTTTGAACTTGATTTTGTTGAACATTTCTGTTGAAATACTTATTTTGAATTAAAATCCGCTATTTGTGATTCCATAACGGCTAAGCTACTTACAAATGTACGGGATCGCGAACGATCCTCGGGCATGCTCTGAGATGTCGATAAACCGCCATAACAAGCAACTTAGATACTCACTCGAACGTGAAATCTAACGTTAATGATACCAAGTCCCACCAGACACACATAATTCGCCGCGAACGGCATCCGACCCCGAACGATCACAATTCGCCTCGAACGGCACCCCACCACGAACGGTCACAACACGCCGCGAACGACATCCGATCGTGAACGGTCACAATTCAGCTCGAATGGCACAGAACTGCGAATGGTCACAATTCGCCTCGAACGGCATAGAACCGCGAACGGTAACAATTCACCTCAAACGGCACCCGACCGCAAACGGTCACAATTCGCCTCGAACATTACCCGACCGCGAACGGTCACATACCGCCCCGAACGGCATACGATCGCGAATGGTCACTTTCATAGTCAAATAAGATTATCAATTTCTTTGTAGGTCATTAATAGGATACGAACATCTAGCTTATCGAACTACAAAACACACCTTCCTATCGCAAGGCATGTTTTGGGGTGCAAGTGTTATCCCGTCTTTTGGCAAGGCCGTGACACCAAAAAGTTGACTGGAAATCAAGAACAGTTCGTCCCAAAGATTGGTTATACACAGTTTCACTATGGATATCGGTGGATTTTGTCCAAGTCCAGATTGAGTTGCAATTGACAAGACATGACAAGCAAAGCTATAAAAGCCGACGTTTCAAGTTTCAAGTCAATCCGAGTTCGTATGCTCAAGATATGATCGGTGCAAACTCGGGAATTAACTGCTCGTATCCATCAATCCTCTATTGTTCGTATCCATCAGGCCTCAACTGTTCATATCCATCAATTCTCTATTGTTCGTATCCATCAGGCCTCAACTGTTCATATCCATCAATCCTATACTGATCGTATCCATCAATCCTCTACTGTTTGTATCCATCAATCCTCTACTGTTCGTATCCATCATTCTTCTGTTGTTCGTATCCATCATTCTTCTATTGTTCGTATCCATCAAGTGCAACATCGATGGAGTACGAACAGTGCAACATCGATGGAGTACGAACAGCGCAACAATAATGGAGTACGAAAGTGCAACAACGATGGAGTACGAACAGTGCAGCACCGATTGATACGAACAGTGCAGCATCGATCGATACGAACAGTGCAGCATCGATCGATACGAACAGTGCAGCAGCGATCGATACGAACAGTGCAGCATCGATTGGTACGAACAGTGCAGCATCGATCGATACGAACAGTGCAGCAGTGATGGAGTACGAACAGTGCAACATCGATGGAGTATGAACAGTGCAACATCGATCGAGTACGTACAGTGCAACATCGATCGAGTACAAACAGTGCAACAGCGATCGAGTACGAACAGTGCAACAACGATCGATACGAAGGAGACAACCTTCGAAAAACACAAACTTGCATTGATCATATCTCACAATCTACAAGTCCAAATGCTACGAAATTTTCACTGGAGCTTACGTACGACCTAAAGAATGTTCATGCTCGATTTCGACTCGATTGGGAAAAATCTTGATCGATATGAAATTCGTTCGTATCGATCACGGATCGAGTGCAAACCGCATGGGATCGATCGCGTGGGTCCGCCCACGTGCCAAAAGAGGTCTCCCGAGATCTAAGCGAGATATTTGCAGCCTATGCCTATAAATAGCATCCTAAAACCTACAGAAAAGGGACTTTTGGCTCTTCTACATCCAGACTCTGCCGGATTCATCATTGTACTCGGATTTTGTTGTTGTAGTCAATTGTAACTCGTTGTAATCAGCAAGCAAACTTCAATAAAATTATCAAATTCAAAGTGGACGTAGTCCGGATTGCCGAACCACTATAAACCCTGTGTTCTTTACAGCTTTCATCTAAATTTTCTGTGTGTTCTTCATTTTTAATTCTTTACATACTTGTTATCTGTGATTGTAAACTGGTGCTTTCATTGGCAATTGGGTGTTTGTGACAAATTTTGGCGCAAACAAAAAAGATATGAACACAAAAAGAAGCAACCCAGAACAGGTTTTACCGTAAACTATCAAACATAGAAAATCGTTTACAGTAAGTAATTTTAAGCAGTTTTCAACTTGCAAACTTTTATTTCAGCTAGATTTTGTGAGCTTACAACTCACCTTAGCAAAATGTAGATCAACCTTGAGCTAACTTGTATGAATTGGAGGAAGATAGGAGCTTTGACCAAGTTTCAGCTGAAAGAACCTGTAAACAGAAATTATACAGACATGCAAATAGGAAAAATGAAATTACGGACCATACAAGTTTTCAAAATCAGAAATTGAAGAAATTATCTTTGATTTTGGATTGATTACCTAAGTTTAATAGCTTTAATTTGATTAAATTTAGTAAAGAAATGGAGAAATTTGTAGATTTTGATTTAGGTTTTGAAGTGGAAAGTTTGTTCCTCAATTTTCTTTTGTTTTCTGCTCTAAAAACTCGCTGTACGTACTAAATTAAGAAGAAGCAGTTTTCTTCTGGTTAGAGTAGTAAATGGGCTTAGACCCAATAATAAAATAATTAGCATAACACATAATTAACACTAAAGCACTTACATTATTAACCAAAACAATTCATACTTACATGCTTTCAACTTTATAAAATCAAACATTCATATTTTAATGTTTAACAAAATAGTTTATCAACAAATAAAAGGCAATTTAGCCATAAAAATTATTTTTCATAATTAGAACTCTTATTTTACTTAAATGCACAATTTACACAATAATTTACATAAAACACTATTTTAACAACCAAAATTTACACAAAAATTATTCTTGTATAATTAAATACAATAAACCATATTAACATCATTTTTACTTCCAAAAATCATTTTTAAACAAAATTCCACCTTTCTATTTACATTATAAAACATATTAAATCCAAATACTTCATATTTAATTAAAAAAGTCAATATTTGACAACAATTTCCAAAATTATTGCATTTTATCAAATTAAAATCATAAAATGTTCATTTTTACCATAAACAACCAAAATAAAGTTTTTAAAACCTTCTTTTCAACATTTTACATTTAAATCCATTGTTTATTTAAAATAAACAATTTTAACAAATTTACCATCTCTAATTTTTTATTTCTCCAATATTAAATTATAATCACCGTTATAATTTAATATTACAAGTAATCACCAAAACCGGGGTTGTTACACATCTTCCCTTTTTAACATTTTTAAATATTAATTCTTATTTTCATAAAATGTCACATTACTTGTATATATATACATTTCAGTATATATAAACCAATGTCTATCCTGACTTAAATATAAATGTATGTGTTACATTATATAATAGAGTTCACAATGTTGTCGATAACTTTTAGCCGACGAAAAGTCGAAAATTCTGAAAATGAATCTGGTCGCATTTTTTATTTTTCTTCGAATTAATTATTTTTGTAAACAAATTTGGAAAACTATTTCACCATCATTATTCAATATTTGAAAGGGCTTTTATTTTCATTTTAAAATCTATTATTTGAATATATAAAATTAATAAAATATTTTCAAATCAAAGTGGTGAGATTTCAGGTTGTTACAAAGTCATGTTCGACAGCTTTGTAAGATACCCATTCCTCTAGGTTAAGTGTGGGTTATTATTTAAATCCAAAATGAGTCTGGGACAGGATATAGGATGGGAAGTCTAAAGCAGTATAAAAATATTTGGTACACTTTAATTTAGAACATTTTTATTTAAACTATTGTTGTATTAGTTTTAATTTAGTAGAAAAATTTATATTACTCGATCATAGTGACAAATCTACCACATACGGTAGATATGACCACTTCAAGTCAAAATTGCTACATTTAAAGTATGTTAATGTTTACTAGCACCACTGTATTAGTGGTTAAGTGCTTCGACTTTGGTGCGAGATGTCATAAGTTCGAAACTTACATAAGGTGATTCAAACATATATTAACATGTTGTATGTTGTATACTACCTAAGACTTGTAGTACTAATATGTACATCCATCTATGTACCCAATTTCAAAAAAAAAATGTTAATGTTAGTTAATATAATGCTAAATTATTGAAATAGTTTTTAAAGTATAAAGTAATTGTATTGCCTAAGAAGAAATATGTGCAAACGAGATGCATTATATTAAATCTAACAACTTCCTCATAGCTTCTTTGTATTCTGCTTTAGTGTTGTGTGTGTATCTTTTGTACCACCTTTTTGTTTATCTTTTCATTCTCTAACAAATGTTTCTTAAGAAATTTTTGGCAAATTGGTGGTAAATACTTCATTTTCCTTTGTGGTAAAGATGTTATTACTTTTCATTCTGTGTAAATACCAAATATATTTTTTATTTGCAGTTTATCAAAATCCAATAATTGTTTACTTATTTCAGAAAATTTTCTGAATAAGACATATATGTTTGTATTACTGCATCTAAACTATTTGAATTCTTTTACTATCTTTTTTCATTAGCACCTTTTCAATAAATTTTTTTATAAAGTTCTCCAATGGAGTAGCACTCATTATATTCAAATGTTCTAGTTTTAAATATTTTGGTACTTTATTTATAAATTTCATAAAACTTCCTAGATTATTCTAATAACTTTGAGTTTCCTTTCTTTTATATCTGAATCAGTTTTAGAATCATTTTGTTCTAAAATAGGATTTATTTTCTAACACTTGTCGTTTGTTTTTCTCATTCACTATGCCTACCGTGTTAGACTCATCACAAGAATTATTTGATGAGTCTTTCTTTACTGATTTTTCTTTATCTTGTAAGAAATTAATGTTAGCTTGAAATTCATCAATTGGGTAAAAAAAATGAAGTATAATATAATACGAAGAATGCATGAATTATATTGCTACTTTTTCAACATTAGATTGTAGTTGAACAATAAATAAAACATGGAAGTGCAAGCATGAAGAACTAAAATTTGAACAAGTCTCAATTCATGCATGTGTGTGATTATTTTAATCAACTTAGACCTTAATTGTAACGACCCGATATTTTGGACCATTTGCATCCATTATAAGTGTATAGGTAGACACTCATGCCGGAATTGAATTGCTCAAAATACCGCGTTGTTAATTTAAATTTCGCAAAACTGAACATATATACAGTAAATAAATATAATCACAGATCACAGACACAGAGTAATAAATGCAGCGGAAATAAAGGAGATAGTAGTTCATGAAGCTACTATATAAATGTATAAGTTACATCAGAGTTAAACTAGATACAACGGAAGAGTAATACGATACATCAGATACAAATCAGAATACATCACTGGAATCATCGAATACTGAAAGCAGAATAGATGGCTGGATCTTCAAGCAAAGCTCCAACTTCAAAGGTGAGTCTCGAATACTGGTACACTCAGTCTGACCCGAGCGTAAACCAAAAACACAAGACACTGGAGTCAGGATTAACATTCTTATATTAATAAATCCAACTCAAGTGAAATAGCAATTGAAATACAAGTAACTCAAAGGATGTTGGAATAACCATCCTTTAAGGATTCGTTAAACTATCTACTATGTAGTAGTGTACGATAAGTAGATAATGCCTATCAGTAATATAAAATATCAAAATAGTGTTAAGTCATGGCCCATTCCACCCTTAACACATTTTTATTCCCAAGAGCATGTACAAGACCGTAGTTTCCCCAAAACCGGAAGTCACCAGAGGGTAATCCATATACTAAAGGTACAAAACAAATCATAGTGGTCGCGTATAGGGATACAAGTATGACAAGGCACATGAGGCAATACCCAAGGTAGTGAAACTACCGTTTTCCTGATCCGGACTGGTGAGAATGCATCGCCGCAGTGACCGCAACACCGCGAAACAACACTCCCAAAATCAAGGGTGCACCAATCGACAACAAGTAATGAATAATTCGAAGAAGTGTGTTCGCTTGAGGTAGCTGACCTCCATTTGGCCCGGCACGGCTCCTGTTTTAGTCATTTCCAATTTGACACAAGTGTCAAGGCTATCCATTATCATTCTCTTTCTTCAGTCATCACGTACATCATTCCAACCACTTTATTCTGGATCACACTCCGCGTATAGTTATTAAAGTGGTTTTCGGTTTAGACAGAGAGTATGTCCCTAACTGATTCCGGTCTCTTTAATAACTTCGTAATTATTACCGCGATTGGTCATTTATTTATTTCAAAACCAAATCAAATTCAATTCCAATTAGAATTTATAAACCAACATTTCATTTGTCTTTCCAAATCAATTTCCATAATTTACGTTTCAAAACTTCCAAATTACCATTCCAAAATCTTATAATTCAATTTCAATTTCTATTTAAAACAATTCAAGTATTCATTTACATTCATAAATAAGTTTCATTCTGAAATCATTTAAAATGATTTAATTTAACCTTCAAATCAATTTAACTTCATTTATCAATTTCATTCAATATCCCTTGAGTAAATTTATCATTCAAAACAATTTCTATTTAATTTCCAATTCATTAAATCAATTACTTAAGTTCAATGCCATTATATCAAAACTTACAAATTTGAATTAAATTAAATTCATCAAATCAAATTCTTTAAATTACAAGTCTTACATTAATTTCAAAAATATCACATTTTATTTCTTTTAAAGAAATTCAATTTCACTTATTTACTTACTTAAATAATTTTCCAAAACTTAATTAATAAAGAAAACTCAATTTCAATTATTTACGAAGTAAATTCACTTATTCAAAAGTTCAATTTCACTTATTAAAGAATTCAATTCAATTTGATCATTAAATTATTCAATCTTATTTAATTATTAAATAATTCAAAACTTAATTATTAAATAATTTCAAAGTTTACTAATTTCAAACTTAATTATAATTTCAAACTTAATTATTAAATCATTTCAAAGTTTAATAATTTCAAACTTAATTATAATTTCAAACTTAATTCAATCATTTCTCAAATTAAACAACATTCTTTCATCAATTACATTGTTAATATTTTGTTTCATATTATTAAATATTAACATTTTCCTTTCATAAAAATTCAAATTTCAACTTCATTTCAAAACCATATTATTTATTCAAATAAAATCTTCGTTTATTTTTAAATCAAATTATTTGACCAATCGGTTTATTTAATTCTCTATCCTAGGTCCAGGTTCAATTTGGGTATTTATCATTTCAACCCGATTCCAATTCAATTCAAATCAAAGCATAGCAAAGGGAACTTGCAGTGTGATAACTGGGATGGTGTCAAAGTAAATCAACAAGCAATAACAACAACCAATATCAATCTAAAATCAAATCAATAATCCCGAAATAATCGTATTAATTCGCATTGTTGTTTGTGCGAATTAATATAATTATTTCTAGAATCTACACTATCATTTCATGTAGATTAAAGATTATTACACTAATATTAATATGGTTCTTCACTTGTCATTCGATTTCAATTTTAATACTACAACAATTAATCCAATATACGTTCAACAGTTCAAAGTGTAATTATCACTATTCTACATGTCAATTAATTTAACAATTAAAAGGGGTCATATTCAACTAATCAAATTCAACATATATGTCGATTCAAATTTTAATTATCCTACGTCAAATTTATTTGCATAATATTTATCACTCTATCCATTACAATTTAACATCCAATATAAACAACAAACAATCAATCATTTAACAATCAAACTGGATTATCATTGCATATATAACAGATAATGGTGTTAGATGTCACAGGTGAACTGATACAGGTAATAACAGTGTAAATATCTAACAGCAGCCTATTTCAATTGTCGTTTCAATTGAAATCAAATTTAATAAATAAAAGAACGTTAATCGTGAGTGATTGCTCACCTTTTGAGGCTAGCGAGAATAGACACTGAAATTGAGTTACGAAATCCAGGAAGAAACTCAAACAGGGCAAGATTTGAACTCGAATCGACGAACGAAGCTGATAATAAAGAATCGACGAAATCAAGTCAAAACCGGATCGATGATGATAAATTGTATAAGTGAATTCATATAACTATATAAAATAAAATTTTAAATGTATATTTATTACGAAATACATTGTTTCAAATTAAAACACACATAAAAAAATTTAAACATATATACATTATAATTAAAAAAAGTTATATTTTAAACAAATATAAATATAACCCAGACAACGAACAAAAGATATGTCAACAAAATATATTTTGAAATAATAACAATATATATATATACACTTTACCCATAAAATATTCCCATAAATTTCAAGAAAATATATGGATGCAACTAATCAGATGTGAAAACGAGTTATGTTAATCTACTGCACTATTTACTTTACAAAAATCATTTTAAACATATATAATTTAACACCGAAACACGCATCTATAGGTCACATTTTAAACAAATTATATAAACTTGTATAAACTCATACATAACTGACATACGTTTAAACATACATAGTATATCATCTTCAGTATAAGCAAATATACATGCAGACCCACTTTAGAAATGTGACCGAACATATACAATGTATATAACCATATATAACTACAGTAAACTATTATATTTTAAACTTCTCTAAGATCACCAGATTATAAACTAATATATATTTTCTTTTTAAAAATCAAAATTTTCATTAAATCACTTATCAAATAAACTCTATGTATATTTTTACTGCAAACAAAATAAGAACTAATAAAATTTATACAAGACACTATAATATATATAAATATAATGCAAGTAGATACGAACCAATACTATAATATACATACATAAGCAAACTAACAAAAAAAATGCAACTGACATATATATACTATACTGACAGTAATCGATTTATGTAACTCTTTATATATAAAAGAACATACACCTGTTCACTAATTTTCATACATCTAAAAGCTCCTATATATATATAACAGTACTTACATATAATCACCTATATATATATTACTGTATGCAAACTTGTATATACAATACACATCTTACCCAAATGCATATAACATAACATAGTACGTAAGATATCAAGGATCAAAATATATTTATATAAACAATTATTATTCGCCATCACATATAAACAACAAACATGCTCACAAATTGGAAGAGCCTGGAGCCGCGAGGTGGACAAATGGTGATTGACGTGGAGACTTGAGGTGGAGGCGTTGCACTTGGAGATGGATTAGCTGAGGACGAGCAAGGTCCGAGGCAATGTGGGTGGGTGTGTGGTATTGGACAGGGCGCGGGGGATAACCAGGTGGAGGTGGAGCGACTTGTAAGGTGTGGTCAGGTCGGTGTGGTCGGAGATGCTGTAGGCTGCGGTCTTCGGTGGAAAGAAATAGGTGGAGCACGGGTTGCGTGGAGGGAGAATGATGTTGCGTTGAGGCGGAGATCGGCAAGGCACGGTGATGGGTGGAGCAAGGAGAAGAGGGCAGTGTCGGGTACGATCTGACGGCGTCGAACTAGACTTGAGGCAACGA
The DNA here is from genome assembly GCA_030737815.1 of Allium fistulosum. Lineage (NCBI taxonomy): Eukaryota > Viridiplantae > Streptophyta > Magnoliopsida > Asparagales > Amaryllidaceae > Allium > Allium fistulosum. Next base: position 103,193,475 of record CM060902.1, read on the forward strand.
CGTGGGGATGTCAGGTGGTATAGGCGGCTAAGGTGGAAGGCAGTGGAAAAGTGGTGACAGTTTCAAGGGTGGGGATGAAGGCTTTGAGCATAGGAAAGGAACAAAATCAACTTTGTAAATAAGGAGGAGGGATAGTTCTAGTTCCAGATTTACAGATTGGCTTTGCTTCATTTTTTTCATTTTCATTTTTTTTCAAAGAAAGGAGAACAAAGAAAAGAGAGAGTGCGGAAGAGAAAGGAACCTATCTATAATAAATTGAAATGTTATGAATAGCAAAGGCCACGACTTAAATTATTATGGAAATAATAAACAAGTGGCTATTGATTTTTTTTTTGAACGGTTCCAAATGAATGCACACGTACCAACTTATGTTACCTTCCAAAGTCTTTGGAAAATGGAGAATCAAGCTCACGAATTCAGGACGTATTAAAGGAAAATGACTGTTTGATTTCCACAGTTGAGTAGATGGAAAGCCAGGAATTTAAAACATTTAAAACGGATACCGATACAGAATCATTTTCCGTGGATTCTACTACAAACCGGACTTCACAACACAGAATTTAATATACCGTAGAGATCAGCATGACGAGACGATCAAAACGGTGTACAGATATTAGTGGTACGATCGAATTATAAAAATTCGAATTTTCTAATAGCGGAAAATGCAAGAAAAACGCTAAAAAATAAGATCGACGGAGCCAAAGATGTCCGAATTTGGAAAAACGACAAACTGACATTTTGCTCAGAAGATGGTTTAGAATTTTTCTATGTACAAATATTTAGGTTTCGGAAACATTTTATTTTTATCGCTTTTTAACTGATTAAATTGAAGTAAATTTACGCGCGAAATAAACTTTCATATTTTCGGACGAAAAATTACCAGTTGCTATGTTTAACTAAACGCATTCCAAATATCAAATTTATATTTCAAAATTTTATCGTTTAAAGTTTTACAAAATTTCAACTAATTTCATTATTAAAACAGTTGAAATTTACGGGTCGTTACATTAATCATTAAATTTTTATTACCTATCTACATACGTGTTTTTATAAATGACAATGATATGTTTTATGGATTAATATTAGAAACCATTACTGAATAGGTTGTGTATAAGTTTTTATCATGTGCATGGATTGGAACCTTATTACTCAAGAACATTCATCAAAATTGTTAAGCAAAAAGAGGTATGGGATTTTTAGTTGTCAACTTGACTTTAAGAAGAATATAATTCTTTATGAATTCTTAATGGCAACTGAAAGAAGGAAAAGTATAACATATAAAGAAAAGAGTATCTATTCATCAATGATATCAAGTATATTAAGATAGTATATAGTATGATAATTTTCCAGTTTTATCCATGATATTCCATTAGTTCGATTTCATAAGACAACAAAGCATAAGCATTCAGTTGAACATATATCATCTTTAATAATTCTATAGATGTATATGTGATAAATTATTATTTTATATTTGGTGTGTTTAATGTAGAGAACATATAACAAATAATTATTTATGCTAAAACCATTTCATGTTATAGATTAACTAAACTTATAAATTAGAGTAAACTTTCATAAAATTAGTAATATACAATGTATGAGGGCAAAATTTAAAAGGTACTATGTTTTCCTTTTCATGGGCAAGAACTATCACAAATTATTGCTACATATAGAAATTTTAATTTAAGAATATTCTGTAACATTATACCTATACATAGATAAACTAATACTATGAATAGCACTATCATTCTAGAAGGGAATATTTTATACATACCATGTACCCCAAAAAACATACCTATAATATATCCAATTATTGAACTAATATTGGTTTACCAATAGAAGGTCATTATCAAACTGCTAAATCCCTATCTTTAAGCATGGATAAAAATAAAATGCAATAGGCTATATAAATAGGAGGAAGCACTACAAAATTATCAGAGAGAATCAGTCCTAAACAAAGAACTAGCTCAACAAATGACAAAAGAAAGGCTATATTCAATCATATGCAACTTGAATAAGAAAACAAATAATTGGAACCAACATAATTTAATTTGAAGCTATCTTCACTGGAAACAACTTGAACAATAAATGTAAACTTTAGATAATTAGGCAATATTTAATAATAACTTAACTAATTTTATGACTTTCTATTACCAAGGTTATATGGTCATAAGTGACTTTCCACTTTGCACTAAAGGTTACTAAATAGTAAAAATTCAATTATGATCATTACTGAACAAGCTTTTAGTATACCGACCTCTCATCCAACTTAATTCTAAAATCCTTAGAAATACAAATTTTCCATAGCCAATCTTGACTTGTCATCATGCATGTGATCTAAGTTATGCCTAATGTTATTATCATTTTTGTATTATAAGAAACGACATCCAAGTTCAATAAGTAATATAAATTCACATATCTGCAACAAGAAGAATTGAGAACTAACATAAATTGCACGTTCATGCATCCAATAGCTATAGGTGTTTACTTTTTATTTAACAAAAAATTAATGGATGGTTATGAGTGCAGAAATTTTGGTAGTCACAACAATTTTATTTCAAGGGGTTTGGTTAGAGGTGTCAGTTGCAAATTGATAATGAAATTAAATTAACCGATGGTTTGGAAGTGGATGGTGAAGGTTGTAAATCGATGGTGACATTCTGTTGATGGATGTAGGGTATTTTCAAAATTTCAGAAAGACTGGTTGTAAATCTTATTCATTAGTTATTAGTAGTATATATGAAAAATGCAATAAGATGTGCACTATTGGAAAATTAAGTTGCTCGTTTGTAAAATTTATGCTATGATTTTCTTAATGGTGTTTAATTTTCTTAAAACTTAAGAAATATTTCTAGATTAAAAATTTAGTTATCTATATTAAAAAGAAACTAAAGTTCAAATATATGAAAACCGCGGGCATGCATGTAATTTTCGAAAATTTAGTTGCAGCTTCGTAAAACATAAGCCATGGCTTTATTATTGTTTTAAAACCTTCTTAAAACTTAAGAATATATATGTATGTGTGTGTATATTAAAATTTTACTTTCACATGATAAACATAAATTAAAATATACAATATATTAAAACCGTAATCAAGTATGCACTTCAAAAAATTAAGTTGCACATTCTGAAAATTTAGACTAAAATAATATATAATTTAATTTTCTTCAAACTTAAGAAACTGTATTTATAATAAAAATTTACATTATCATGTTAATGGTAAATTAAATTTTGAAATGTATGAAAAACACGAGCAAGTGTGTACTTGCTAAACTTAAGAAAAAAAATTCAGTTAAAAATTTACTTTTCCATGTTAAAGGGCTATTATAATTTGTAATGCATTAAACCACAAACAGTGTGCACTTTATATAGGGGGAATTAATTTAAAGGACAACAATTTGTATATTTTTAGCCTCAAGGACACGACCTCGATATTTTAACCGCAAGGACAAACATTCTCATAAAAAATATTCATAAGTACAAACATTCTTTCAAAATTATTTATAAGGACAAACATTCTTCCAAAACTGCTACCGAACTAAAAACTGATACATAAAAACTGCTACCGATAACTACAAATTGATACCTAAAAACTGAAAAACTGATAACTAAAGAAAGTTGTCCTTCAGGCTAAAATACCGAAGGTCTGTCCTTGAGGCTAAAATGCTGAGAAATTTTGTCCTTGACAATAATTTCCTGCTTTTGTATAATTCTCATGTACCCAAAACAAATAATTATTTCATTCCATGAATTAGGTTGACAAACAATTCAATTTCTATGCAAAACAACAAAGCTCACTCTCCGCTAAACCAAAATAAAAAAACAAAGTTCTAACCTTCTCACAATTATCAACGGTTTTAGCCAATTGCAAGAAGCCTATTAAATTGAAGTGCTTGATTCATTTTAAAATGCAGAAATGAAGACCCCCACTTCGTGGAAAAAAATGAATCCCCACTCGACAATGGACATCCAACGACAAATCATAACAATATCACAAGAATTTTTAGGCTGAATCCACTAAACCAGTTCTGTTGTAACCTTAGTTCAATCCATTCACTTCATCCAAAACCACAAAGAAACCACCATGTTTTCACCACTTAACTCACAATTAGCACCAGAAAAAGAAACTTGTGTGCTTGAAATTATCCACATTGTAAGTACAATAAATCGAATTATCGTCCCCAACAACCTATTATTCCCCATCCTCTACACTACAACCAACTCAACTCAAGCAGTTGAGCTATCCATGTTTCTACAATGATATTGGAGAAATATAACCTTAAAAAGACATAGTTCATCTAATGACATAAGGAAGTGCAACTTTAACAATTCAACAGCAGTTTTACACAATATGAATATGATAATCAGAAAATTCTAATGGTAGAAACTTAAATCAAATAAGCCCAAATAGCGAAATAGTAGAAACATAGTCGATTAAATCATAACAGCATATTTTTGAGAAAATCAATGAACCCTAAATAAATCAATTAAACCTAAAATAAATTAATTGTAATAAAGTCAAGAATTAATGTTATAGCTTATTTTTCCTTATTGATTTTGATTTTGATTTTTCTTCTTTGGTGTCGTTTCAAACTTACGTTGATTTGATGGTATTTTGTTTCATTTTGAATTTTAGATGAATGATAGTGTTTTCCATGTCTATGATGACCGATCAACTGGTCAGTACCTGGAGCGCATACGCTAGGTGCTTCCTCCCTCATTGTGTTGTTTGCTCCTCGTGTTTTGGTTGATGCTTCTTAATTCTTGAATGCTGCTTTCTCCCTGCTCCTTTTTCCTGGATTTGAATTCCTATTTTAATGATGTTGTATGCCATGGAGTTATAATTTATGGAAGTATTTATATGTATCTATTATATATACTAAATCTACGAATTGTTTACAAAGAAGTATTCCTCAAAGAAAGTTATTCAAAAATCTATTGTATTCCAATTACATTTAGAAAATTAATTTAGCTTTAAACAACTTTCGAAAATAAGTTTTTAAACTATACATATATAGAATACTTTTCATTTATTAACTGCTAGTTACCTGTATAGTAACTTAAAAGATTTCAAAGAAGTATTTTCCAATATAAAACTATTACTTCACTTGGATGAGGAATCTAATTGAACAATTTAGCAATACAAGTGGTATGGAACATGTATATTACTTTATTGGTTAATTTTTGGACTTTTCAATTGAATATTTTATTCGAGTGGGATTTACAATCATTTAGTAAATATTTAAAAATTCTAAGTGGTTATGGGACATTGGGCGACACTCTTCTAATTACTAATTAATAGTATATTACACTTATGGATCGGTAAATGATCATTTCGGCTTAGCGTTCGTGCTTATCTTCTGGTTTGGAATAGCGATGTGCTCGTCTTTTGTGTTGACTTACGATGTGCTCGTCTTTTGCACTGACCAGCAATGTGCTCATCTTTGTGTTGACTTGCAATGTGCTCGTTTATTATAGCGACTTGCGGTGTGCTACTCCATTGTGTTGACTTGCGAAGTGCTTGTCTATTATTGTAACTTGCAAAGTTCTTGCCATTTTACCGACTTGCGATGTGCTTGTCTATTATTCACTTTCATGCTTATGAATCGATATGATTTTAATGGTATGATATTATGATTTTGGTGTTTACCGTCGATGGGCATAGTTTAACTTTATAATATAAAGTTTTATAAGAATGCGTTATTGTGTTTAATGTAGCACACTATATGGATATTTCTATATCCTTGATGTATATGCATGTTCATTATGTAATCTCACCTTTTAAGTTATTTAGAGATAGTCTAACCCTATTATTATTTTCCTAATACTCGGGTCAGACCGAGACTTGACAGGTTCAAGGACTTAATGACTTTGGATGTGGGCTAGCTTATGTAGAAGTAAATGCTAGGTTATCTATATGTTATGGGTTTATTTTGGGATGCTAGTCTTATATGTATATTGAACAATTTGATATGAGATATAGACTTATTTTGTTGGTGAGATTTGGAGGACAATCTTAGTCTATGTGTATATATTTATGTGAGTCCTGTATACTTCATGTTGACGGACTCACTTTATGTTGTGTGCTCTGATCTGCATTATATTTCCATTACGATATGTGTTTCTATGTTGTATATTATGTGATATTTTATTCTGTTCTAATTTAGCCAATGTATTTATTGCTTTGTGTCGAGAGTATTGACACACACACACATATACATATATATGGAGCTATGAGGTAAAATATGACGTGATAGTGTTAGCCCAAGGGGATAGACACGGGTGGTCACTCCTATCCAACCTTATCCTCCATATTACTGGATAATATTACTTGTAATATTCTTAGATAGTATGGATATAAAGGTGGAGCATTACATCTTGGTATTAGAGTAAAGGTTCAAACAACATAGAATGTAAGCAACACGAATCCTGGCCTAGACAGACTTATAGTCCCGTCTTGGGTGCCTAGGGTAAATTTCATCCCTTTCCTAGTATTATATATATATATTATTAAGGAGTAATCATGGGAATGTACTTGTATAGTTTCTTTCTTATATATTGATGATTATTATTATTGGTGAATTGTTTTGTAGATATATCTCATGTGTGGTAGGATCGAGATATGGTTGGAGGTAGGAATACTCATTCTGAGTCGGGGCTGTAACATCTCTAATTTTTGATAACATTATTTATAAAATTTAATTAGATAAATTAAATAGAATAATGATGATAAGGAGATTGAGATTTGAATAAATTACATAATGGGCCGTGCTCGTTAACTAGTAAATGGGCTTTAATTTGATTTATGAGATAATATAGTTACACATGGGCATATTAGTAAACTAGTCTCCTTATTATTTTACACGGCTATTACTTCTCATTTGTGCCCATTCACGTTTCAATTTACTCACGGCCACAAAATCTAAAACCTAAATCAAAGCCGGCCATTACCAAGAAAGAAGAAGGAGAAATTTTAATCTAAAGCTAAGAATCAAGCCAGGAAGGATTAAACAACATCAAATCTCAAGTTCCTTATCAAGTTTGAGGTGAATAATAGTTCTTGCCATCTCTTTTTGGTTTTATAATCATGTGATTTCAGATTTGAATATTTATTTTGTTTCCATGATATGCTGGATGATGATATGCTCGAATTTATGGAGTGTTTTATTTAAACCATTAAAGTTTATATGAAATTCATATGGTTTTAAGGGTAAAACCATGAGATATTGAATCTGAAATGCCATGGAAATATTTTATGTTAAGTATAACATGATTTTGGAGATTGGTTTTAATTTTCGGAATTTTCCAAGTTATGGAAATTTTATTATGAATTTTGATGGAAAACATGATAAAATTGGGTTAAATATTTATTTTGTGAATTTCAAGAAGAAATTGGATTAAATTTTTTTAATATATTTGACTACATGATAAATTCAATTTTTTTGATTTTTGGGGATTTTTCCCAGTTGATTTATTTTGGGAAATAAATTATTATAAAAGATGGGCTTTTCTGAAAATTGTCGGTTTTAGGCTATATATAAAGGTTTTAACATTTAATTCCTTAAATTTAGGATCTGAATAAATGTTGCAGTTTTATAAGCATAGTAACGGAAAAGTTTTATGGCAACCAATCAGTGTTCTACAACTAGGCAAGTTGTTAAAAAGAAATTTCTTAAAGTTGCAATGATCCAGCCTTTAAATCAGAAAAATGTGTTTCGCCTTTAATAGAAGGGACCTTCCGACCCCTTTGATTCCGCCCCATCATGGTCGAAAGCATCATAGTTGAAACCTTCATAATTGAAAGCAATACACATGGTATCTCCTAGAAGGTACGTAGTGGATTAGAAGATACGCAGAAGCATTGGTGTCGAAGGGTAGGCCTCCGATGGGGTCGAAACCCTATTTTGTTTTCATTAGTTAAACCCTTGCCTTGTTTGCTTAAAGTTTTCGACTTAGTCAAAACGTATTGTTTTTGGAAGGGTGTGTGTTTAGCTTTCAAAAGATGGTTGCCATGTTAATACTAAAGAACTAGCTTTCGAAGGAGGTACTTTTTCTCTAAATAAAAGATTTCGAAAGGGTTTGGTTTTGACCTAGTCGAAGCATAGCCACCATACCTTTCGACCATGTCGTCCAATAATGCTTTCAAAGAGTTACCTTTGTTTTTACCTTAACCAAGCTTTTTCCTAATTGCTTTCGAAATGGGTTGGGGTTTCGAAGGAAATGGAGTCGAAAAGGGTTTTCGACCCAGACCTTTGAAGTTTTTATTTTTTAGTCTTGTGCTTTCGAATTGAATAGCTCCGATGTCACGTACCGAAATTTTCGACTTTCGAAAATTCGACATCGATACTCACTTTATCGACTGCCGAGCAATCGAGTGCCGGAAACTCCAATAGTGAGGGTTTTAGAAAGAAAGAAAAGGTAAAAGAAGAAGAAAGCAGAGTAGAAGAAGAAGAGAAGAAGAAAATAGAGAAGAACAACAGAACAACATCAGAAGCAGAAAACAATATCAGAATCTTACACATCGCAGCGGAACAATATACAATAGATAATTACTAGTCTTTTAAAACAAAGAACTATATCATTTTATTCATACATCAATCAGAGTAAATATACAACAATGGACAGTTATATAAACTTGTCCTCATACAGAATACACAGCGAAATAAATATATCAGATACAAATACAACAATGGACAGTTATATAAACTTGTCCTCATACAGAATACACAGCGGAATAAATATATCAGATACAAATACTACGTCTCGTCATCCAGCTTATCTCCAAGCTCCAGAATATCCATAATATCCTGATAACCTAACTCTAGACTGCCCGTGTGGAAATTTGTGGGCACCCAGAGTTTAGAAGGGAACAATAAACTCCGAGTCAGTCATGGTGACTGGTGTGAGATCGTAAAACAGTTATTCTTTATAACAACAAAATAATTTTTAAAGTCAATTCGAAATGCTTTTGGAAAATGAAACTACCATAAGACCTCCCACCACACACACAATGCAAACGCAGAATTGGAGGAGATTTCTTCTTATGATAGTCAAAGATGCTTGATACGAAAAATCAAATCATTTTTGATATTATTATTAGTGCATAGTGTAGAAAACATTTCGAAAGTATAATATTAATCTTAGCCAGCATAGGCATTCCGCACTTATGCCTACTATAGCTACCATCCAAACATTGGTGACCACCATAAGTGAATGATAGGTTCTACAACTAAAACCGTACAAGATCGTATTGTTTCTTTGGATTTCCAACAAATGGTCAGGCTAAGGAACTTCCTATCCACGATGAGTACGTCCCTGGAATAGACGACCCGAGAACCTAACCGGATCTCTGCCAACACAAGGCCGGGTTACCTCTGCAAAAATAGGTAACTACTGACACGCGTATGCCATCCCCCGATCGTCACCGATCTTCCCGAGGATCCCCGATTTCCAACAAACCACATAGATAATAATGCAGCAACCACATAGGTTAAGTATCTGGGCTCCATACCATGATACCACCTCTATCCAGAAGGAATGACATACACTAAGGGGCGCTACTCCCTAGAACCTTGCTGCATCCTTCCTGTTTCGACCATTTCCGGGGTGTGAGGCTCGACGAAGTCTCGTCCACAAAGCTACGCTTTCTACAAAGCCATGCTTCGGGTCAAACAAAATGATCAACCTATGATCACAAAGATATAAGATCAAACAAATGATCATATCACAAATGATCAAACACTGATCATTTCACAGCAACACTCAGTATGCCACGTTACCAAATTGGGAATATATCGCTGATGAATTTCAACTACATAACCTCTGAGCTCGTACGTCTCAGAGAAGGGTGTTAAGCTAAGAGAATAAATTCTCCGCCACCAACAGAAATGTATTTGGAAGAAATCAGCTTTATATCTCAAATTGTAACGTCAGACACACAATCCATACAAGTCTGTTCCGGGATCGAACAGAACCGAAGGCACTTCTCACGAAGCCCTTGCATATCCGGATAATTTTCAATCACGTCAGGACTTCCCGTCACTAAGGGTGATAAAACCTCTAAATCGGAGATCAGCCGATGTAGAGTAACTCGACGGTAATCCTTCCGTTTTCAAAAAATATCCGGTCTTCAACACCGGTCTTCGAATGCAATTCATAACGACGTATCACATACTCGGAATGGGTTATACGACCCCATGGTCCTTTCCCGGCTAACCCGAATAGTGAGTGATTATTCAAAAATAAGTGTGGCATTCAAATTCATCCAATTCACAACAAATACCTATCTAAAGGTAATTATTGATAGTCGGTTATTTAACTATCAATAAAGATGCGCAACATCATCAGATTCCAAATAATTTTCCAAATTATTTATCTTCAAAAATATCTTTACTAGATATAAAATTTCCACACTTCAAAAAAAAAATCAACATTTATTTTTAAAAACCTTCCCTTTCTTTTATAAATTCCATATTGAATTTATATTTCAAAATATCTACTGATATACGATTTTCAAATCGTTTTCAATATTCAATTTCAATTTATCTTTTCAAAGATAATTTCTCAAAAAAAAAAACATTTCATTTCATTTTTGGAAAAGCAATTCCATACTTATTTTAAAAATAAGTGTTTCCCAAATCTATTTATTTTCAACACTTGAAAAATATTCGATATACTTAAATCAATATTAAGTTTATATTTCATTCTTTAAGGAAGTCATTAATTTTAACAACATCTATTTGAGTCAAAACGAATGTTGCGTAAAACATCGTTACGACGACTCGAAATCAATAGTATAGGGATTCAGAATTAAGATAGATATATAAATCCCAATACTACATAAAAACATTTCCTTTCAGGAATCATTTACTATAACAATAGTGTGTTATAGTCCGCCATTTCCTTATTTTTCGAAAACGTCTATTTCAACAATAAAAATGTTGAAATCCATGTTTTCGCTTCATAATACATTTTAAAACATCTTTAAAATGTTTAACTTCATTTTTAATATCACTTTTTCAAAAATGAATCCATTTTATTCAATAATACATTCACTGTCCAAGATCGTGAATATATCCTTTTTAATAATCTTCTATATTCAATTTATCAAATTCAATTGATTTTGAATTTATAAAACAACGTTTATAAATTCTATTTCTGTTCTAATAACAACTTCAACTTATAAATCTTCTTTTTATTAACTTCTATATTTTACTTATCAAAATAAGTGATTTCGGATTTTTAAACAACTTTTATAAATTTCAATTCTATTTATAAAAACTTCAATATCAATTCAATTTCAATATTGATTTCTGAATTTATTTTCAACATTAAATAAAAGATTCCATACTGATTTCTCAAAAGTTCTTTTCCAAATATTAAATTAATTATAGATTGATTTCAAATTTTATTTATCTCTACTAAAATAAATTCCTTATTTTCCTTCAAATCATTCAATATCCTGTTTTTTTTAAATGGATTCTTTAAATTTAACTCATTTTACATTGATTTCCCAAATCATTTCAATTTACCAATTAAATTTCTAATTGGATTTCCAACTTATCTCCTTTTAAATAAATTTCTTTTTTCAAAATTTCTTCAATTTCAAAATTTGATTCACTTAGAAATTTTCTACTTGAATTTCAAAAATTCAATTTCGTTTATCTTTGGAATCCAATGATGTCAAAACATCCATTCAGCTAAATTTTAGCTTTCAAACAATTTCCAGATATCAATATGATTAATAGCATCACTATAATCATTCACAGATTCATATCACAATAGAAATAAATTCAATCAATGTGAGGGGTCCAGTTGGATCCCTCCAACCTGTTTCCCTGCATCCAAAGATGTTAGCACAATACCAATTCCGCTCCAGTACGGAATTATCGCGGTATATGGGTTTTATAAAAATCCACTTACTAACGGCGCAATAGGGTCTCATCCGCTATACGAGGCGGGAAATCATCAATCCAATATATACATATGCCAATATGTATATATTGCTATATATAATAGATATATCCTACTATATCTAATATCACACATCAATAGCAATCATCAATCAATAAATAACTGAAAATTCCACTTCAATTTTGAGTGAGAAAAATCTCACCTTTGCATTTAAATTTGCTATCCACTTCCATTGCAGTTTTGTTTTCTTTACAGATTTTGACCTAGTATAAACATTTTACAATTTATTAATATTCAATATAAATCGAATAATCAACTTTTCGTTTTGATAGTTTTAATTAACCATTTTCTCTTTTAAATAATTTTATTTAATAAAACATTAAATTTAAAAACTACATCTCCTTTAATAAATTTAATTTTCTAACCATTTTAATTTAAGCAAATGTTTTCTTTTCAAACTAATTTCTTTTAAAACTGCATATGTCAGAATAGTATATATATATACATCTTAAAAATCCAACTTTTATATAAATTCATGTTTTATCCGTATATTAACTTTCTGTAAATCTATAAATCTACATCTAAATTCTTTGCTGCTTCTTAATTTCAAATCAAAATGTAAAAATTTAAATACTTGGATTTTTACATTTTATAAAATAAACAATACCTCACTGTACAAGAAAATCACGACCCCGCCCAAATGCAAGCAGCCGCCATCGAGAAACATCGCCTTCCAGTTTTCACGCGACTTGCCCGTGCTTCCTCGAGTTGCCAACCAAATGCTTGAATGCGCCACCTCCACGATTCCTGCTCGTCTCCAACTTTCCCACGCACGTCGACCTGGCGCGAGCTTCGCGAACACCACAGCCTCGCGATCGAACTCGAGTTCGATACTTCCAAAACCCTAGCACGCTGTGATCTCGAACTCGCGAATGCCTTCACTCAACCACTCGCGTGGACTAACTGTCGAAGAAGAAGAGGGGGGTGGCCGCGATTCGAACCCAGGCAGAAGAATGAGCTCGCGAATTCGAATGAAATCGATTTTGATTATTGATTTAAATCTGAGGAGGGAACTCGCGATTTACAGACAACGTCACGCGCTCTACTCTGAGATCGAAGTCGTCGTTCCCATTTCATTTTGATTTGTTTTCTGTGGTTCGAATGGAAGGAGAAAGGTTCGATTTTTATTCGAATTGAAGTCGACTTGGTTTAAAACAGAAGAGGATCTGTTGCGTTATGAAGAAGCGGCCATTATAAATTTTTCTTCTGAAATTTTGATTTCTGCTTCGTATGGGAGACAAAGGGTACGAGATATTATGAGGCAGAGGGAACACGATTTGAAATAAAGGCGTCTCGATTTTTTTTTTTTCACAGGTGACGGTATACCTGAAATGATGTAAGATATTTTAAATTGAAAACGATTAATTTTCGTTTAGACGTTTCTACCTCGTACGCTCACACGAAGACTCCGAAAATTACGAAATTTGAAATCCGGTAATAATTCAATATTACGGACCCAATGGAACTAGTTTCGTCGAATCCCGAGACTGTGCCTTGGAATGCTATTTTTAAATGTCGATTCGAACAATATAATTTCAAAACTGAACAAAACAGTTTACAATTCAATTCTGAAAGTTTCTATCATCTTCAGTGTTATCAATAAGAATTTTAAAAGCTTTCAAAATATTTTTCTTCAACTGTAAATTGAAGATTTAAATTTCTATTCAACTTTCAATCGATTAAATTTTAAAGTTTAATCGCAAATTTCAAAGTTATATCGGGGATTCAAATTAAATCATCGTTCAAATATTTAAAATTAATTAAATATTCTCAATTTAATTTGTTCAAAATTCTGGGTCGTTACAGACTTCCCCCCTTAAAAGAATTTCGTCCTCGAAATTACAAGTTAGGAAAAATGGTCCTTAATTCGTCTACTATTTTTCACAATCCAATAGTTTTATCAAATTTCAAAATAAATCTTTCTACTAAAGATTCGTTATTAATCTCAACTAACTTTCCAAACACTTTCATAGTTTTCAAACAATATTGTTTACTTCAAAATTCAAATTCGAGTTTAAATTCAAATTTTAAACTTTCAAAATTTTCTCAAAAATTTTCTAACGCCCTAAATTTAAAAAAAATTTCGCCAACGTCTCCTTTGCGCGGCTAATACGGTACGACTACAAAACGTCCCTACGGACTCTCAGATTTCAAAAAGAAAAGAAAAAGCCAAGCGGCTAGAGAAGAAATTAGCAAAAACTCATATTATAATTCAAATACTTACCTTTTTGTCGAGCAATTCAATTTATCTTCAAAAATTAAAATTCCAATTCCTCTTATCACACCTGTATATCCTACTAGCCATAATATCTAGTTACAACATTCAAACCATTTTGCACATTCTATTACAAAATTTTCAATATAAACTGCTTATACATTTACTATTGAAGTTACACATATTCATTTTCACTCCATTTTACATTTCACATTCATTTGAATTTTTAATTCACAATTTCAATTCTAATTTGGATCCAATTCAACTTCTGAATATTGAATTTCATTTTCTTGCACTTGCAATTGCAAATTTATTCACAAATTCATTCATTTACAATTTGAATCTCATTTCTATCAAATTTCAAATATTTTTATAAGTCTTTGACTTACTTACATTTTGATTTATAAAATCATTTATCCATTCACATTATTAATTCCCTTATGAATTTTATCTTCAATTATCCTCTTTGAATTCTATTTTCATTTATGAATCATATTTACAATTCATATTCATAATTTTTATTCATATATGAATTTATTTCCTTATACTTTCAATTCACATTTATAGATTTCATTTGTTAATGAACTTTAATTCCAATCACATTTACATATTTCACATTAACAATTTCTATTTGTATAAGTTATCAATTCAATTTTATTCCATAAATATTCTTATAAAGTATTCCAGAGTCTTACCAACATTCCCAAAATAATTTTTGAAAACAATTCAAATTATCCTTTGAATTTTCTAAACCAAAATCCAAATTTTCAAACAACTCCTATTTAAAACAATTTGGCAGCAATTCCTCTTTTGGAAACCCGAAAATGAACATCAGTGATGCTGCAGTCATTACCGAAGTTATTTTCCAGCGACCGAAAAGAGTTTAGAGCTTTTCATTCCTTCAAAATACTTTTCAAAACCCTTGAAATTCATTTTCAAATCAAACAGGAATTTAAACTTTCCAAATCCCCAAAATTTTCAAATTCTTTTCAAAACATTTCCAAAAACTTCTCTGGAATCCCGTTTTAAATTACAATTCACATTTAAAATTTACATTCTTTAAATTTCATTAGTATATGGATTTATTTCTTAACTTTGGAGTTATGATTCCAATTTCTTATTCAATTTCAGTGATGATAATTCACTATTATTACTTCCTAACATCCATGCAACCATATACTATAGTACTTTATAGAAAACATTTCTTTTCTATATAAAAATAGTTTTGGGCAAATTATTTCATTCACCCTATTTAAAACAATACTGTGTCGGTTTATCTTGTTTAAGAGTTTAGAAAACCCTATCGATTACAGTTAGCTAGACTGCACCGACCAAAATCCATAAACAATCAACCGATAAGTCAACACAATACAAAACAATTTCATATTCACTAACAAATACGCACTCGTATCTATTATTACACTCAACTCATTCTAGAGTACTGCTAACTCTATCTCTAATGAGTATTACCCAACAGAGCAGGGTTGTCGCTTAACCATATGCTCTGATACCACGCTGTCACGTACCGAAATTTTCGACTTTCGAAAATTCGACATCGATACTCACTTTATCGACTGCCGAGCAATCGAGTGCCGGAAACTCCAATAGTGAGGGTTTTAGAAAGAAAGAAAAGGTAAAAGAAGAAGAAAGCAGAGTAGAAGAAGAAGAGAAGAAGAAAATAGAGAAGAACAACAGAACAACATCAGAAGCAGAAAACAATATCAGAATCTTACACATCGCAGCGGAACAATATACAATAGATAATTACTAGTCTTTTAAAACAAAGAACTATATCATTTTATTCATACATCAATCAGAGTAAATATACAACAATGGACAGTTATATAAACTTGTCCTCATATAGAATACACAGCGAAATAAATATATCAGATACAAATACAACAATGGACAGTTATATAAACTTGTCCTCATACAGAATACACAGCGGAATAAATATATCAGATACAAATACTACGTCTCGTCATCCAGCTTATCTCCAAGCTCCAGAATATCCAGAATATCCTGATAACCTAACTCTAGACTGCCCGTGTGGAAATTTGTGGGCACCCAGAGTTTAGAAGGGAACAATAAACTCCGAGTCAGTCATGGTGACTGGTGTGAGATCGTAAAACAGTTATTCTTTATAACAACAAAATAATTTTTAAAGTCAATTCGAAATGCTTTTGGAAAATGAAACTACCATAAGACCTCCCACCACACACACAATGCAAACGCAGAATTGGAGGAGATTTCTTCTTATGATAGTCAAAGATGCTTGATATGCAAAATCAAATCATTTTTGATATTATTATTAGTGCATAGTGTAGAAAACATTTCGAAAGTATAATATTAATCTTAGCCAGCATAGGCATCCGCACTTATGCCTACTATAGCTACCATCCAAACAGTGGTGACCACCATAAGTGAATGATAGGTTCTACAACTAAAACCGTACAAGATCGTATTGTTTCTTTGGATTTCCAACAAATGGTCAGGCTAAGGAACTTCCTATCCACGATGGGTACGTCCCTGGAATAGACGACCCGAGAACCTAACCGGATCTCTGCCAACACAAGGCCGGGTTACCTCTGCAAAAATAGGTAACTACTGACACGCGTATGCCATCCCCCGATCGTCACCGATCTTCCCGAGGATCCCCGATTTCCAACAAACCACATAGATAATAATGCAGCAACCACATAGGTTAAGTATCTGGGCTCCATACCATGATACCACCTCTATCCAGAAGGAATGACATACACTAAGGGGCGCTACTCCCTAGAACCTTGCTGCATCCTTCCTGTTTCGACCATTTCCGGGGTGTGAGGCTCGACGAAGTCTCGTCCACAAAGCTACGCTTTCTACAAAGCCATGCTTCGGGTCAAACAAAATGATCAACCTATGATCACAAAGATATAAGATCAAACAAATGATTATATCACAAATGATCAAACACTGATCATTTCACAGCAACACTCAGTATGCCACGTTACCAAATTGGGAATATATCGCTGATGAATTTCAACTACATAACCTCTGAGCTCGTACGTCTCAGAGAAGGGTGTTAAGCTAAGAGAATAAATTCTCCGCCACCAACAAAAATGTATTTGAAAGAAATCAGCTTTATATCTCAAATTGTAACGTCAGACACACAATCCATACAAGTCTGTTCCGGGATCGAACAGAACCGAAGGCACTTCTCACGAAGCCCTTGCATATCCGGATAATTTTCAATCACGTCAGGACTTCCTGTCACTAAGGGTGATAAAACCTCTAAATCGGAGATCAGCCGATGTAGAGTAACTCGACGGTAATCCTTCCGTTTTCAAAAAATATCCGGTCTTCAACACCGGTCTTCGAATGCAATTCATAACGACGTATCACATACTCGGAATGGGTTATACGACCCCATGGTCCTTTCCCGGCTAACCCGAATAGTGAGCGATTATTCAAAAATAAGTGTGGCATTCAAATTCATCCAATTCACAACAAATACCTATCTAAAGGTAATTATTGATAGTCGGTTATTTAACTATCAATAAAGATGCGCAACATCATCAGATTCCAAATAATTTTCCAAATTATTTATCTTCAAAAATATCTTTACTAGATATAAAATTTCCACACTTCAAAAAAAAAAATCAACATTTATTTTTAAACAACTTCCCTTTCTTTTATAAATTCCATATTGAATTTATATTTCAAAATATCTACTGATATACGATTTTCAAATCGTTTTCAATATTCAATTTCAATTTATCTTTTCAAAGATAATTTCTCAAAAAAAACATTTCATTTCATTTTTGGAAAAGCAATTCCATACTTATTTTAAAAATAAGTGTTTCCCAAATCTATTTATTTTCAACGCTTGAAAAATATTCAATATACTTAAATCAATATTAAGTTTATATTTCATTCTTTAAGGAAGTCATTAATTTTAACAACATCTATTTGAGTCAAAACGAATGTTGCGTAAAACATCGTTACGACGACTCGAAATCAATAGTATAGGGATTCGGAATTAAGATAGATATATAAATCCCAATACTACATAAAAACATTTCCTTTCGGGAATCATTTACTATAACAACAGTGTGTTATAGTCCGCCATTTCCTTATTTTTCGAAAACGTCTATTTCAACAATAAAAATGTTGAAATCCATGTTTTCGCTTCATAATACATTTTAAAACATCTTTAAAATGTTTAACTTCATTTTTAATATCACTTTTTCAAAAATGAATCCATTTTATTCAATAATACATTCACTGTCCAAAATCGTGAATATATCCTTTTTAATAATCTTCTATATTCAATTTATCAAATTCAATTGATTTTGAATTTATAAAACAACGTTTATAAATTCTATTTCTGTTCTAATAACAACTTCAACTTATAAATCTTCTTTTTATTAACTTCTATATTTTACTTATCAAAATAAGTGATTTCGGATTTTTAAACAACTTTTATAAATTTCAATTCTATTTATAAAAACTTCAATATCAATTCAATTTCAATATTGATTTCTAAATTTATTTTCAACATTAAATAAAAGATTCCATACTGATTTCTCAAAAGTTCTTTTCCAAATATTAAATTAATTACAGATTGATTTCAAATTTTATTTATCTCTACTAAAATAAATTCCTTATTTTCCTTCAAATCATTCAATATCCTGTTTTTTTTAAATGGATTCTTTAAATTTAACTCATTTTACATTGATTTCCCAAATCATTTCAATTTACCAATTAAATTTCTAATTGGATTTCCAACTTATCTCCTTTTAAATAAATTTCTTTTTTCAAAATTTCTACAATTTCAAAAATTGATTCACATAGAAATTTTCTACTTGAATTTTAAAAATTCAATTTCGTTTATCTTTGGAATCCAATGATGTCAAAACATCCATTCAGCTAAATTTTAGCTTTCAAACAATTTCTAGATATCAATATGATTAATAGCATCACTATAATCATTCACAGATTCATATCACAATAGAAATAAATTCAATCAATGTGAGGGGTCCAGTTGGATCCCTCCAACCTGTTTCCCTGCATCCAAAGATGTTAGCACAATACCAATTCCGCTCCAGTACAGAATTATCGCGGTATATGGGTTTTATAAAAATCCGCTTACTAACGGCGCAATAGGGTCTCATCCGCTATACGAGGCGGGAAATCATCAATCCAATATATACATATGCCAATATGTATATATTGCTATATATAATAGATATATCCTACTATATCTAATATCACACATCAATAGCAATCATCAATCAATAAATAACTGAAAATTCCACTTCAATTTTGAGTGAGAAAAATCTCACCTTTGCATTTAAATTTGCTATCCACTTCCATTGCAGTTTTCTTTTCTTTACAGATTTTGACCTAGTATAAACATTTTACAATTTATTAATATTCAATATAAATCGAATAATCAACTTTTCGTTTTGATAGTTTTAATTAACCATTTTCTCTTTTAAATAATTTTATTTAATAAAACATTAAATTTAAAAACTACATCTCCTTTAATAAATTTAATTTTCTAACCATTTAAATTTAAGCAAATGTTTTCTTTTCAAACTAATTTCTTTTAAAACTGCATATGTCAGAATAGTATATATATATACATCTTAAAATCCAACTTTTATATAAATTCATGTTTTATCCGTATATTAACTTTCTGTAAATCTATAAATCTACATCTAAATTCTTTGCTGCTTCTTAATTTCAAATCAAAATGTAAAAATTTAAATACTGGGATTTTTACATTTTATAAAATAAACAATACCTCACTGTACAAGAAAATCACGACCCCGCCCAAATGCAAGCAGCCGCCATCGAGAAACATCGCCTTCCAGTTTTCACGCGACTTGCCCGTGCTTCCTCGAGTTGCCAACCAACTGCTTGAATGCGCCACCTCCACGATTCCTGCTCGTCTCCAACTTTCCCTCGCACGTCGACCTGGCGCGAGCTTCGCGAACACCACAGCCTCGCGATCGAACTCGAGTTCGATACTTCCAAAACCCTAGGACGCTGCGATATCGAACTCGCGAATGCCTTCACTCAACCACTCGCGTGGACTAACTGTCGAAGAAGAAGAGGGGGGTGGCCGCGATTCGAACCCAGGCAGAAGAATGAGCTCGCGAATTCGAATGAAATCGATTTTGATTATTGATTTAAATCTGAGGAGGGAACTCGCGATTTACAGACAACGTCACGCGCTCTACTCTGAGATCGAAGTCGTCGTTCCCATTTCATTTTGATTTGTTTTCTGTGGTTCGAATGGAAGGAGAAAGGTTCGATTTTTATTCGAATTGAAGTCGACTTGGTTTAAAACAGAAGAGGATATGTTGCGTTATGAAGAAGCGGCCATTATAAATTTTTCTTCTGAAATTTTGATTTCTGCTTCGTATGGGAGACAAAGGGTACGAGATATTATGAGGCAGAGGGAACACGATTTGAAATAAAGGCGTCTCGGTTTTTTTTTTCACAGGTGACGGTATACCTGAAATGATGTAAGATATTTTAAATTGAAAACGATTAATTTTCGTTTAGACGTTTCTACCTCGTACGCTCACACGAAGACTCCGAAAATTACGAAATTTGAAATCCGGTAATAATTCAATATTACGGACCCAATGGAACTGGTTTCGTCGAATCCCGAGACTGTGCCTCGGAACGCTATTTTTAAATGTCGATTCGAACAATATAATTTCAAAACTGAACAAAACAGTTTACAATTCAATTCTGAAAGTTTCTATCATCTTCAGTGTTATCAATACGAATTTTAAAAGCTTTCAAAATATTTTTCTTCAACTGTAAATTGAAGATTTAAATTTCTATTCAACTTTCAATCGATTAAATTTTAAAGTTTAATCGCAAATTTCAAAGTTATATCGGGGATTCAAATTAAATCATCGTTCAAATATTTAAAATTAATTAAATATTCTCAATTTAATTTGTTCAAAATTCTGGGTCGTTACATCCGACACCATCAATCTTTCCCAAACTAATTTTTGTTGGTTTCGAAAGAGATACTTTCATATACAACCATCTTGACCTAAAAGAGGTTTTAAGAGTAAACCTAATGATTTTGAAAGGGTATTTCATTTGTTTCGAAACCTATGTTTTAAAGAACGTTTTCTTATTACCATCAAAAGGTCTTCTTGCTTCGAAAGGTATATATATTTAGAGTTTTGGAAAGAGGTTTTCTATGCTTTTGAAGGAGGTCACCCAGGGGTTTCGAAAGTGATGTTTTAAGGTTTCAAAACCAACGACCCATTCTTATTTTTAAGAAAAACCATGACATAAATAAATAAAATATTTTGGAAATAATATTCACATTGTTTTCGACCCATAACTGTATTTTGGGAAAAGGGTAGAATAACCAGTAAGGTTAACCCAGTGGTGAATATAACTTAACAGATGTTAAACTCTTAATTTAAAGATATTGGCAGGGGCCAATAGGTTTACAATAAGCCCATGAAAACTGTATGATATTGGCAGGGGCCAATAGGTTCATAGTCAGCTCATGAAAACTATGATTTGATACTGGCAGGAGCCAGTAGGTTTGTAGTCAGCCCATGAAAACTATATCCAGATTAAGATATTGGCAGTTAGCCAATAGGTTCATAGTTAGACCATGAAAACTAGGATAAGAGATATGATATTGGAGTTACCAATAGGTTCTTAGTGATCCCATGAAAACTAAGTAATTGTACAGATAGTCCATAAACATTCAATAGGTTAATAGTAACTTTAAAAACTATAATTGAGACAGATAGTCAGAATGAATGAGGAAGGGTAATCCAAAATTTATTTATTTGTATTACATATCACCATAAAGTTTTGAAGTGCTATGTTTTAACCATTGTGGATGCAGGTAGCACAGTATATGGCTTTGTAAAAAATTTAGGATACTAGTGAGGGTAAAACCAGTTCCGCTAAGCAGTGTGGTCTCACTAGATATCTAAATGGTTTGAGATGGTAGATTATTATTCATACTAGGCTTTATGTCTAGCTCGAAGTTTTTGTTTTCTCCTTAAACTCTCGGGTACTCAATTGATTTTGAGTCGGTTGAGAGTTAAAGGTTTTCAGGTTTTCTCTTTAGACGAATAATGCTTCTGAAGGTGTGCAGGAGGCAGATAGTTATCTAAAGCTATTTTATTTCTGCTCTATGTTTGGTTGTAAAGGCAAACTATTTTACCACCTTAGTATATACTCTGGTCAACCAAGGGGGTATCTTCATATATCGCTCTTGGCGTATTTTGTTATTATATGTTATCTGAATGTGGTCTGCGAATGGGATTATGTAAACAATTTGAAATATCTTGAAATGGAATGTGGTTTTTATTTGCTATTTAATAATCTTTTCCATATTCTTATGTTTCTGTGTATCAATGCATCTAATAACGCCGTATTTGGTCGCCGGGAATTAATAACTATAGATGACTGCATCATCCATACCCGTTAGTTATGGGCCTCCAAGTAGGAGGATGTTACAGGGGTCGTACAGTATTCCCAGACATAAGGGAGTATTGATGACTACTCGATAGGTTTTAGGGTTAGTTTGAACTATTCAGTCTTCTAGCATAGCCCCTACCCAACCTCCTATTCACCAGTCATGTTTCGTCCGTATATTCAGTGATTATCTTCATCTATGAAGGAGGCAGTTTACAGGTACATAAGGAGTTGTAGGAGTTCAACCATGGTTGAAGACATGCAAGAAGATTTTTACTCGCACGGAATTGTTGGGTTTTCATAGAGTTGAAGTGGCATCAAGTCAGCTATAAGAAAGGGCTTTGGGTTGGTATGATTTGCTTGTTGCAGAGATTGATGAGACGAGTTATCCTGGGAATAGTTCGGATCCTGTTTTAAGCTAAACTTCATGCCTGAGGTAGAAAAAGCAACTTTAACTTGGAGATTTATAGACCTTAAGCAAGGAGGTTCCTTAGTTTCAAAGTAATAGTGACATTTGAGTCGTTGTCCACGTATGGATAGGAGCTTATTAGTACGCCTCTGAACAAGAATCTAAAATTTGTTTTTGAACTGAAGAAGACTTTAAGGAAAGCACTCTTGCCTTAACTCCAGGTCATATGCGAGAAGTTAGTGGATACAATACTCCTTTTAGAGGAGACAGAGAAGGATAGATGTAATGAGGGTCCTCAACCGAAGAAGGAGTTCAACCAAAAAACGAAGGCATCATTCGATAGATTCAAGCCCAAATTTCTTAATAAGGAGGCGAAGAAGCAGGATTCCAATTCCAGTAATCAAATGCATGCGCCAGGTGGATGCTTCAACTGTAGTGAGAAAGATCACTTCATTAAAGACTGTCCAAGCCCTAAGATTTGTCTTTATTGCAAGAAGGAAGGTCATCTGGTTTCCTCTTGTCCTTTAACACCACAGAAATCAGAAGGAGAGAGGCTTAATGTAGTTGAGTCCTCAAGAGGGCCAAGCCAGCATTAGGTAGCATATCTTTTTCTTCATCAATTCTAAGGGTTCTTTCTTTGATTTAGGATCACTCTATTTAGGTTGGTCAACATGGTTGCCTCTCATTCACCCATGTTGAAAGGGATCGTTAATGCTAATTCCTTGGATGTTGTTTATTTAGTCTCTTTCCTTAGGATCTTATGGTAACTAGTGTAGCATAGCAGAAATTAGCAGATAGTTTCTACTGGAGGCCATTGGTTGCTTAATTGTGATGAATGTGTGTTTTACCATATTAGTAATTTTATTTATTTATTTATTAAAATTAGGTTGGTTTGGAATAGGGGAATCGAGAGGGTATTACCACTCGAAAATCTATAAACCCACTTGAGTCCAGATGTACCTAAATATCAATGTAAGCAAGCGATTTCTTTAAACTAAATCATTGAGGAATAATAATTCTATTTAAAATAATTAAAATATATGCATCGTATATAATCAAAATGAGGAATGGTAAATAAAAATGAAAAAAAATGAATATAAGTAGTTTAATGCATACCAACTATTAAAGATGGATGAATGAAGCTTCTTGGTTGCTAACAATTGATAAGTTGAGTGTATGTATAATTTCCAAGAATATATATTTTCATTCAAAAAATATATGATTTTGGGAGGAAATTTGATTATGATAATTATTTCATAAAGTGATTAAAAAGATTTGAGCGTCTAATTTGGTGTTGATTTATTCGTCGAGTCCTTTAAGAATTACAGTCGATGGGGGTGCACACGTATCGATAGGAATTCCTAAATGCTTGAATGAGGCATTAAGCCATGGTAAAAAAATTAATTATACATATAGCAGATATATTATTTTATAAAGTAATAAGTAGTTTTAGAGAAAATGTTTCTCTATGTTTCAAATATATAAGTTAAACACTTTAGTTCATTAAGAAGAGTTTATGGTATAATTATGAATATGTTATAATACCTAAAGCATGCATTGGAAACATGGATTAGTTACTTTAAGAGAGTATTTAAAATGGACTATGAAAATAAAATTTCCTTAGAATATATTTTTATGTATTTTTTTATATTTTATAAGGCAAGACATATGTATGAAGTATTTTAAAACTATACATTAATTCAATTTCTATGTGTATAGTTTATTAATGAAAAATCAAAATTTCATAACTTTTGGCATTTTGGAAAAATAAAACTTCAAAGTATACAGCTTTTGTAAAGAATTTTATTAAGAAGACTAGCATTTTCAAAATTTTATTTTGTTTGGAAGAAAAGATTATAAATAAACATGTTGCTGAAAAGTCATCTTTAAGAAGTGTTAAAGTAAAAGTAACATATATTTCGATTACTTAATCCAATTTTAGTGAATCGTTTTGGGGTGAAAAGATATTTCACTAAGGAAGAACTTTTATTTAGATCATCTTTTCAAATTTTGTAGTTTTCTTGGTCTAAGTTATGTTTTAAACAAGGATATAAATTTTGACATGTTATGTATTTTCGAGCTAAAACATTAACTTGTTTTAATCATAACTTTCAAACCATTAATCCGATTTTGGTAAACTTGAGCTTTTTCGAAAGCTAAGTCTAGAAAGATAACTTTTGTTTTACAAGTTTTGCCAAATTATGATAATTGCTATTTGAAAACTACTGATTTGTAAAGAGGACTGAAAGTTGAAGAGGTTTTCAAATTGGGAAATTTGAAGTTTAAGAATAATAGTTAAGCATACATTATATTTTCTTAAGCTAATAATGTTACAATGATCTAATAAACAACTTGCAACACTATCTTGATTTAGTTAATAGCAAATTTTTGTAGTTAGATGCAAATAGCACTTATGAAAATAAAATGTATAATTATATGCATTGATGACTTTTGTATTTTGAGAAATGCTTGAGCTTTGAGTTTTAGAAAAGATGTACTAGTAAACATTTAAAAGCATTATAGACTTCTCTAAACAAGAATTTCAAGGATGTAATTTTTTAAGGAGGAGTTCATAACAACCCTAGTTTAAGTGCAACATGAAATAAAATTTAGCTGTTGAAGTTTTAAAATTTAATAAAGAATTTAAGTTCATTAAGGAATGATATTGCAATTAAATAATAATCAGAATTTAAGATATGAAATAAATATCTAAGAAATCTTTGAAGAAGCCTATTTTTATGAAGAGTGGAGACTTTGTTTTGTCAAAGTTTTAATTATTTATAAAGTGGTATAGGAAGTATATTTAATAAACAAGCATTTTTGATATATTGGGATTTTATTTATAACATTGTATTGAAAAGATAACAGAACTTTTCAAAAGATTTATGTGAAACTTTACAGTGTAAGTTTAGGGGAAAACATCAATTAATTTATAGCTTCTATTTTAAATAAAAAATAAATTTGAGAAGAAATAAACCATTTAAAATAGAAGGATTTCTAGATTTAAAATAAAAGATTGAGCAATTCTCATTTTGTGGGTTCGATTGATATTATAGACATTTAAGAAATTATATTATAAAACCATTTATATGAATTGACTAGAATAAGTAATTTATTTCCTTTGTAAATTGCTATGTTATAGCAAGGCCTAAGATAATTTACTAAAGGAAATGATAGCAAAAAACAAAGTCTATACGTTTACTATTATCTCATAACTTAAGAAAAAGAAAACCAACACATTTCCATCTTTTGAAACCTAATTCCAATCTCCTAAAAACTCTCATTAGTAGGTTAATTTAATTAGCTAAGGAAGTTAATAATTTCAGGTAAGGATATCTCAAACCAATATACTTCTTATTAGGTCTTTGTTTCAGTTTTATAGTTCATTGAATTGGGTTTCTTTTTGCTATTTGATTGAGCACCATTAGGGTTTCTGATTGAGAAGCAATATGCTGTAGTAGTTATTTAACAACTAAATTAAGGAAGAAAGGTGAGTAATCCTCAAATCTAACCCTATTAGACTTGCATATTAAAAAAGTTTGGTTGATTAATTGTGAATTTTTGGATGAACTATGGATGCTTGATTGTTTGTGTATTTACTGTAAACAAAGATAGTAAACTGTCAAAACTTCTTACTATAACTCTGTTTTCAATGTCTTCATAATATAGAGCGTCTCCAAGTGCATCCATTTGTAAATTTAGGGTGGTAAATACAAGTTTAAATGTTGGAATATAGAGAAATCAAGTCAGAAATTATAGAAGTCGGCAGTGGGGAGGAAACGCCAAGAGCACGTTCGTTCTAGGCATCCCACTGGTCGATCGATTTATAATGATTAATCGCCAGTCAGAACCTGGAGTGCGTGCTCCAAGTTCTTCCTTCCCCTATTTTGCTGTTTGCTCCTCATGTTTTGGCTGCTACTTCTTAATTCTTGAATGCTGCTTTTACCCTGCTACTTTTTACTAGATTTGAATTCCTATTTTGATAATTTTATATGCTATGGAATTATACTTTATGGAAGTATTTATACATATCTGTTATATATGCTAAATCTATAAATTGTTTACAAAGAAGTATTTTTCAAAAAAAGTTATTCAAAAATATGTTGTATTCAAATTACATTTATTAATTTAATTTAGCTTCAAACTACTTCTGAAAATAAGTGTTTAAACTGTACATATAAAATCATACTTTTCATTCATTAACTACTAATTACCCGACTAGTAACTTAAAAGAGTTCAAAGAAGTATTTTCCAATATAAAACTATTACTTCAGTAGAATGAGGAATCTAATTAAATAATTTAGCAATACAAGTGGTATGGAACATTTGTATTACTTTATCAGTTAATTTTTGGACTTGTTCAATTGAATATTTTATTCGAGTGAAATTTACAATCTTTAAGTGAATATTTTAGTATCGCTAAGTGGTTATAAGACATTAGGTGGCACTCTTTTAATTACTAATTGAGAGTATATTACACTTATGGATCGGCAATGATCACTTCGATGTAGCCTTCGTGCTCGTCATCTTGTTTGGTGTAGCGATGTGCTCGTATTCTGTGTTGACTTGCGATGTGCTCGTCTTTTGTGTTAACCTGTGATGTGCTCATCTTTGTCTTGACTTGGGATGTGCTCATCTACTCTACCGGCTTGCGATGTGCTCGTCCAATGTGTTGACTTGCGAAGTTCTTGTCTATT
The DNA here is from genome assembly GCA_030737815.1 of Allium fistulosum. NCBI lineage: Eukaryota > Viridiplantae > Streptophyta > Magnoliopsida > Asparagales > Amaryllidaceae > Allium > Allium fistulosum. The sequence continues at coordinate 103,221,229 of CM060902.1, forward strand.
ATTGTAGCTTGCGAAGTGCTTGCCATTATACCGACTTGCGATGTGGTTGTCTATTGTTCACTTTCTTGCTTGTGAATTAATATGATTTTAATGGGGTGTTATTATGATTTTGGTGTTTTCCCTTGATGGGCATAGTTTAACTCTATAATATGAAGTTTTATAAAGATGCCTTATTATGTTTGGTGCAGTACACTATATGGATCTCTATATCCTTGATGTATATGCATGCTCATTATGTAATCTTACCTTCTATGATGTTTAGAGATAGTTTGACTTGGTTATTATTTTCATAATACTCGGATCAAACTAAGACATGACAGGTACATGTACTCAATGTTTGGATAAGGGCAAACTTGTGTAGATACAAATGCTATGTTATCTATATGTTATGGGTTCATTTTGGGATGCTTGTCTTATATATATATATATATTGATGTATTTGATGTGAGATGTAGATTCATTTTGTTGGAGAGTGTAACATCCCGTAAATTTTCGACTTTCGATTATTCAACATCGATACTCACTTTATCGACTGCTGAGTCATCGAATGCCGGAAACCCGAAAAGTTATGGTTTTAAGAAAGAAGAAAAAGGTAGAAGAAGAGGATAGAAGAAAAAGAAAGAAGAACAACAACAGAGCAAGAGAACAGCAACAGAAACAGAACAGAGACAATATCAGAATCTCACATATCGCAGCGGAACAATATATAATAAATAAACACTAGTCTTTTAAAACAAAGAACTATATCATTTTATACATACATCAATCATCAGAGTCAATATACAACAATGGACAGTTATATAACTTGTCCTCATACAGAATACACAGCGGAATAAATACTATCAGATACAAATACTACGTCTTGCCATCCAGCTTATCTCCAAAGCTCCAGAATATCCAGATAACCTAATAATCTAACTCTAGACTTCCCGTGTGGAAATTGGTGGGCACCTAGAGTTTAGAAGGGAAACAATAAACTCCGAGTCAGTCATGGTGACTGGTGTGAGATCGTAAAACAGTTATATCTTTAAAAACAACACGATAATTTTTAAGTCAATTCGAAATGCTTTTGGAAAATGAAACTACCATAAGACCTCCCACCACACACACAATGCAAACGCAGACTTGGAGGAGATTTCTTCTTATGATAGTCAAAGATGCTTACTACGCAAAAATCAAATCCTTTTTGATATTATTATTAGTGCATAGTGTAGAAAACATTTCGAAAGTATAATATAAATCTTAGCCAGCATAGGTACCATTATATTATGCCTGCTATAGCTGCCTCCTGAGGAGACAGGTTATACAATTGAAATCGTAAAGGCTCGTATTGTTTCTTTGGATTTCCAACAAATGGTCAGGCTAAGGAACTTCCTATCCACGATGGGTACGTCCCTGGAATAGACGACCCGAGAACCTAACCGGATCTCTGCCAACACAAGGCCGGGTTACCTCTGCAAAAATAGGTAACTACTGACACGCGTATGCCATCCCCCGATCGTCACCGATCTTCCCGAGGATCCCCGATTCGCAACAAACCACATAGATAATAATAATGCAGTAACCACAGAGGTTAAGTATCTGGGCTCCATACCATGATACCACCTTTATCCAGAAGGAATGACATACACTAAGGGGCGCTACTCCCTAGAACCTTGCCGCATTCGTCCTGTTTCGACCATTTCCGGGGTGTGAGGCTCGACGAAGTCTCGTCCACAAAGCTACGCTTTCTCAAAAAGCCCTGCTTCGGGTCAAACAAAATGATCAACCTATGATCACAAAGATATAAGATCAAACAAATGATCATATCACAAATGATCAAACACTGACCATTTCACAGCAACACTCAGTATGCCACGTTACCAAATTGGGATATATCGCTGATAAATTTCAACTACATAACCTCTGAGCTCGTACGTCTCAGAGAGGGGTGTTAAGCTAAGAGAATAAATTCTCCGCCACCAACAGAAATGTATTTGAAAGAAATCAGCTTTATATCTCAAATTGTAACGTCAGACACACAATCCATATAAGTCTGTTCCGGGATCGAACAGAACCGAAGGCACTTCTCACGAAGCCCTTGCATTTCCGGATAATTTTCTAATCACGTCCGGACTTCCCGTCACTAAGGGTGATAAAACCTCTAAATCGAAGATCAGTCGATGTAGAGTAACTCGACGGTAATCCTTCCGTTTTCAAAAATATCCGGTCTTCAACACCGATCTTCGAATGAAATTCATATCGACGTATCACATATTCGGAATGGGTTATACGACCCCATGGTCCTTTCCCGGCTAACCCGAATAGTGAGTGATTATTCAAAAATAAGTGTGGCATTCAAATTCATCCAATTCGCAACAAATACCTATCTAAAGGTAATTATTGATAGTCGGTTATTTAACTATCAATAAAGATGCAACATCATCAGATTCCAAATAATTTTCCCAAATTATTTATCTTCAAAAAATATCTTTACTAGATATAAAATTTCCACACTTCAAAAATAAATCAACGTTTATTTTCCTAAACAGTTTCCCTTTCTTTTATAAATTCCCTATGAATTTATATTTCAAAAATATCTACTGATATACGATTTTCGAATCGATGTCAATATTCACATTCGATTTATCTTTACAAAGATAAATCTCAAAATGTTCATTTCATATTGGAAAAGTAATTCCATACCTATTAAATAATAAGTAATTCACAAATCATTTATTTTCAACATTGAAAATATTCCTTATACTTAAATCAAAATTAAGTATACATTTCATTCTTTAAGGAAATCATTCTCTTTCACAACTTTTATTTGAGTCAAAACGAATGTTGCGTAAAACATCGTTACGACGACTCGAAATCAATAGTGTAGGGATTCGGAATTAAAATAGATATATAAATCCCAATACTATATAAAACATTTTCCTTTTGGAAATCATTTACTATAACAACAGTGTTATAGTCCACCATTTCCTTGTATTTCTCGAAAACGTCTATTTCAACAATAAATGTTGAAATCTATGATTTCGATAGTTCACACGTTTTAAAACATCTTTTAAAACAATTAACTTCACTTCAAATATCACTTTTCCAAAATTATATCCATTTTACTTAACAATATATTCACTGTCCAAAATCGTGAATATACTTCACTAATTACATTTCACTATTTTCTACACGTTTTATTTCAATGATAATTCGCTATCCAAAATCGCGAATATATCTCCTTTAAAAATCTTCTATATTTAATTTATCAAATCCAATTGATTTCGAATTTATAAAACAACGTTTATAAATTCTATTTCCATTTTGATACCAACTTCGACTTATAAATCTTCTTTTATCAACTTCTATATTTAACTTATCAAAATAAGCGACTTTGGGTTTATAAACAACTTTTATAAATCCCAATTCTATTTATAAAAACTTCAATACCAAATCAATCTCAATATTGATTTCTAATTTTATTTATCACTACTAAGTGAATTCCTTATTTTTCTCAAATTATTCAATATTAGGTTTTTAAAATGGATTCTTCAAATTGAAATCACTTTACTTCAATTTACCAATTAAATTTCTAATTGGTTTTCCAACTTATCTTCTTTTAAATAAATTCCTTTTTAAGGAAATAAATTTCAATCGTTTCTTTCAATCTATTTAAAAAATCCAAATTTTAAATTAAATTCTTCAATTTAAAATCACTATTTTACGAAATCCATTTATTTAACATTTTCACTTTATTCTAGAATAAATTCGATAATACTATAAAAATCAACTTTTATACCTTTAAATTCTTTTCTTCAAATTTATTAAATTTCTAAAATTAATTCACTTAGAAATTTTCTACTTGCATTTCAAAAATTCAATTTCGTTTATCCTTGGAATCCAATGATGTCAAACATCCATTCAGCTAAATTTTAGCTTTCAACAATTTCCAGATATCAATATGATTAATAGCATCACTATAATCATTCACAGATTCATATCACAATAGAAATAAATTCAATCAATGTGAGGGGTCCAGATGGATCCCTCCAACCTGTTTCCCTGCATCCAAAGATGTTAGCACAATACCAATTCCGCTCCAGTACGGAATTATCGCGGTATATAGGTTTTTATAAATCCGCTTACTAACGGCGCAATAGGGTCTCATCCGCTATACGAAGCGGGAAATCATCAATCCAATATATACATATGCCAATATGTATATATTGCTATATATAATAGATATATCCTATTATATCTAATATCACACATCAATAGCAATCAATAACTGCAATAATTCCACTTTCAATCGAGTGAGAAAAATCTCACCTTTTTATATTTGCAATCCAATTTCAATCCCAGTTTGTTTCCTTGATTTCACAAGTTTTGACCTAGTATAAATAATTATACAATTCGTTAATATTCGAAATAAATCGAACAATTCAATTTGCCATTTACAGATTTTAATTCGACTGATAGTTTTATTTTATTTCATCATTTCATTTTTTTTTCTTTTCAACTTAACTATAAATATAGCCATTTACAGTTCAATATAATTTTTTTAAACTCACGATACGCTGTTAAAACAAAAGGAAAAATATTTTTCATTGAAACTAAAATTTTAATTCAACTAAAAATTTAGTTTTAAACAACTTTCTTTACTGTAAACTGCATATAACATTTATTAACTAAATTAAAAATGGAATACCTCACTGATAACTCGCTGCCACAAACCCAAGCAAGATTTGGATCGGCGAAACCATCGAGTGCCCCAAGTCATGCTCGCGAGCTCCACCACTCCACAATCCCAAAACTGCTAAATACCTCACCTCGAACCACTGTACCACCAAGCTTCGATCGACTGGACGACAAGCATTCCAGCCTTCCTTCCCATACCGCTGCCTCGTCTATCGCGACGAACAGCCTGCCCAAAATTCCAAGCTCGAACCATAATTCGCTGCCTTCACTTCGACGAACCAAAAATCGCTGCCTCTGGAATCACAGCGCTGCCCTCCTCTTGCGAGTGCGTACTCTCCCCTCCAGTCGAACGTCGCGACCACTGGTGATGCCCTAGTCGCGAGCGCTGCCTCGCGGTTGAAATCGCGATTATTTCCATCGCCGAAGACGCCGCCATGTTGAAGCCCTAAATTGCCATCGCGACCAAATCGCGACCACCACGCGCCTCGAGAACCTCTGCCAGCGACCCATCGCCGTGCGCCTATTCGCGAAGTTCGCCACACTTGTCGTCGCGCTCACGAGAAACTCCTCACCACGAAACCCTCGTCCCTGCTCGTGCTCGCCTCCCCTATTATCGAACGCGAGACGCTCGGTTGCCATTTGTAAACGAGAATGACTCGTTCGTTTATTTTATTTAGAAGAGAAAAGGGCTTCGGCCATTTATTTTTTTTTTTGTTTCGTTCTGAGGTTTTTTGAACAGGTGAGGGGGAGATTGTTATTTAAAAATGAATGAGCATGGGTTGCACGATTTTCCCTTCGTGATTCACTGCGTTAACTTAGGCATGATTTAAGGAGATGAACGTGTGGATGTCGGCAAGTTTAAATTTAAATTTTAAAATTGAATTCCCTTTTGTTTTAACGCGTTTCCATGTCGTACGGTTACACGGCAACTCCGTTAAATACGAAGTTGGAAGTCCGACAATAATTCAATATTACGGACCCAATGGAACTGGTTTCGTCGAATTCCGAGACTGTTTGAAAAATGACTATTTTATAAATATCGGTTCAAACAATTAAATTCAAACCGAACACTTCACTCCCAAATTCGATTTCTGAAGCTTCTGTTATCTTCAGTAATATAAATACGAATTTTAAAAGCTTTCGAAATATTCCTCTTCAACTTAAAATTGAAGATATAAATTTTTATTCGACTATCAATAGATTAGATTTTATAATTTAATCGTCAAATTCAAAGTTATATCGGGGATTCAAATTAAATTATCGTTCAAATATTTAAAATTAATTAAATATTTCCAATTTAATTCGTTCAAAATTCTGGGTCGTTACAGATTTCCCCCCTTAAAAGAATTTCGTCCTCGAAATTACAAGTTAGGAAAAGTGGTCCTTAACTCGTCTATCATTTTTCTCAAATTCAATAATTTCATCAATTTTTCAAAGCAAATCTTTCTACTAAAGATTCGTTATTATTTCAACTAGTTTTCCAACTTCAATTACATATTTCAAACAACATTGTTTTCTTAACAACTCAAATTTAAATTCAAATTCAAATTTTAAACTTTCAAATTTTCTCAAAAATTTTCTAACACCCGAAATTTTCGAAAAATTTCGCCAGCGTCTCCTTTGCGCGGCTAATACGGTACGACTACAAAACGTCCCTACGGACTCTCAGATTTCAAAAAGAAAAAGAAAAAGCCAAGCGGCTAGACCAGAAATCATTAAAAACTCATATTATAATTCAAATACGTACCTTTTTCGAGCAATTCGAATTATCTGTGAAATAAATTTTCCAATCTCTTTATACACCTGTATATCCTACTAGCCATTATATCTAGTTACAGCATTCAAATCATTTTGCAAATTCAATTACAAATTTCCAATATAAACTACTTATATCATCTTTTAGTTCACTATTGAAGTTATATCCATTATCTTCAATTTTACATTTCAAATTTTATTTGAATTCAATTTCACATTTCAATTTCTCATTTGAGTTCAATTCACAATTCCAATCTAATTTGGATTCAATTTACTTTCAATTCTGAAATATTGAATTTTATCAATTATCTGTCATTTACAACTGCACTATCTTAAATTAGTTCCAATTACTAATTCATTCGTCTTCAATTTGAATTCCACTCCAATCAGATTTCAAATATTCTATAAGTTAACAACTTATTTACATCTTGATTTATACAATTATTTATACATACACCTTCACAATTCCATTTTATTAAGGAATTTTATTTTCAATTATCTTTTTTGGAATTCTATTTTCATTTATGAATCATATTTACAATTCGTATTCATAGTTTTCGTTCATATATGAATTTATTTCCTTATACTTTCAATTCACATTTATATATTTCATTTGTTAATGAACTTTAATTCCAATCACAATTACATAATTTACATTAACAATTTCTATTTGTATAAGTTATAAATTCAATCATATTCCATAAATATTCTTATACAGTATTCCAGAGTCCTTTCAACCTTTCAAAACCATTTTGAAAACAATTCAAATTTATCTTTTGAATTTTCAAAACAAAACTCAATTTTCCAAACAACTTTCATTTAAAACAATTTGGCAGCAATTCCTCTTTTGGAAACCCGAAAATGAACACCGGTGATGCCGCGGTCATCATCGAAGTTATTTTCCAGCGACCTAAAAGAGTTTAGAGCTTTCAACTCTCCAAAATACTTTCAATTACATTTCCAAAAACTTCTCTGGAATTCCGTTTTAAATTATAAGTCACATTTATAATTTATAATCTCAAATTTCATTTGTAAATCACATTTACAATTCATATCCATAATTTTATTCTTATATGAATTTATTTCCAAATCTTTGGTTGTTATTTTTAATTTCTTATTCGATTTCAGATAACAATGATAATGTTTCAATGTTATTACTTCCTAACAACCAAACATCCATATACTATAGTATTTCATAGAAAAATCATTTCTTTTTTCTATACAAAAATAGTTTTGGGTAAAATTATTTCATTTACCCTATTTTAAAACAATACTGTGTCGTCTTGCCTCGTTTAAGTGTTTAGAAATCCCTATCGATAATATGGCGTCCCACATACCGACCGAAATTCACAAACATCTCAACGGATAAGCAAACACAATATAAAACATTTTTATATTCACTAACAAATACGCACTCGTATCTATTATTACACTCAACTCATTCTAGAGTACTACTGACTCTATCTCTAATGAGTAACACCCAACAGAGCAGGGTTGTCGCTTAACCATATGCTCTGATACCAAATGTAACATCCCATAAATTTTCGACTTTCGAAAATTCAACATCGATACTCACTTTATCGACTGCTGAGCCATCGAATGCCGGAAACCCGAAAAGTTATGGTTTTAAGAAAGAAGAAAAAGGTAGAAGAAGAGGATAGAAGAAAAAGAAAGAAGAACAACAACAGAGCAAGAGAACAGCAACAGAAACAGAACAGAGACAATATCAGAATCTCACATATCGCAGCGGAACAATATATAATAAATAAACACTAGTCTTTTAAAACAAAGAACTATATCATTTTATACATACATCAATCATCAGAGTCAATATACAACAATGGACAGTTATATAACTTGTCCTCATACAGAATACACAGCGGAATAAATACTATCAGATACAAATACTACGTCTCGCCATCCAGCTTATCTCCAAAGCTCCAGAATATCCAGATAACCTAATAATCTAACTCTAGACTGCCCGTGTGGAAATTGGTGGGCACCCAGAGTTTAGAAGGGAAACAATAAACTCCGAGTCAGTCATGGTGACTGGTGTGAGATCGTAAAACAGTTATATCTTTAAAAACAACAAGATAATTTTTAAGTCAATTCGAAATGCTTTTGGAAAATGAAACTACCATAAGACCTCCCACCACACACACAATGCAAACGCAGACTTGGAGGAGATTTCTTCTTATGATAGTCAAAGATGCTTACTACGCAAAAATCAAATCCTTTTTGATATTATTATTAGTGCATAGTGTAGAAAACATTTCGAAAGTATAATATAAATCTTAGCCAGCATAGGTACCATTATATTATGCCTGCTATAGCTGCCTCCTGAGGAGACAGGTTATACAATTGAAATCGTAAAGGCTCGTATTGTTTCTTTGGATTTCCAACAAATGGTCAGGCTAAGGAACTTCCTATCCACGATGGGTACGTCCCTGGAATAGACGACCCGAGAACCTAACCGGATCTCTGCCAACACAAGGCCGGGTTACCTCTGCAAAAATAGGTAACTACTGACACGCGTATGCCATCCCCCGATCGTCACCGATCTTCCCGAGGATCCCCGATTCGCAACAAACCACATAGATAATAATAATGCAGTAACCACAGAGGTTAAGTATCTGGGCTCCATACCATGATACCACCTTTATCCAGAAGGAATGACATACACTAAGGGGCGCTACTCCCTAGAACCTTGCCGCATTCGTCCTGTTTCGACCATTTCCGGGGTGTGAGGCTCGACGAAGTCTCGTCCACAAAGCTACGCTTTCTCAAAAAGCCCTGCTTCGGGTCAAACAAAATGATCAACCTATGATCACAAAGATATAAGATCAAACAAATGATCATATCACAAATGATCAAACACTGACCATTTCACAGCAACACTCAGTATGCCACGTTACCAAATTGGGATATATCGCTGATAAATTTCAACTACATAACCTCTGAGCTCGTACGTCTCAGAGAGGGGTGTTAAGCTAAGAGAATAAATTCTCCGCCACCAACAGAAATGTATTTGAAAGAAATCAGCTTTATATCTCAAATTGTAACGTCAGACACACAATCCATATAAGTCTGTTCCGGGATCGAACAGAACCGAAGGCACTTCTCACGAAGCCCTTGCATTTCCGGATAATTTTCTAATCACGTCCGGACTTCCCGTCACTAAGGGTGATAAAACCTCTAAATCGAAGATCAGTCGATGTAGAGTAACTCGACGGTAATCCTTCCGTTTTCAAAAATATCCGGTCTTCAACACCGGTCTTCGAATGAAATTCATATCGACGTATCACATATTCGGAATGGGTTATACGACCCCATGGTCCTTTCCCGGCTAACCAGAATAGTGAGTGATTATTCAAAAATAAGTGTGGCATTCAAATTCATCCAATTCGCAACAAATACCTATCTAAAGGTAATTATTGATAGTCGGTTATTTAACTATCAATAAAGATGCAACATCATCAGATTCCAAATAATTTTCCCAAATTATTTATCTTCAAAAAATATCTTTACTAGATATAAAATTTCCACACTTCAAAAATAAATCAACGTTTATTTTCCTAAACAGTTTCCCTTTCTTTTATAAATTCCCTGTGAATTTATATTTCAAAAATATCTACTGATATTCGATTTTCGAATCGATGTCAATATTCACTTTCGATTTATCTTTACAAAGATAAATCTCAAAATGTTCATTTCATATTGGAAAAGTAATTCCATACCTATTAAATAATAAGTAATTCACAAATCATTTATTTTCAACATTGAAAATATTCGTTATACTTAAATCAAAATTAAGTATACATTTCATTCTTTAAGGAAATCATTCTCTTTCACAACTTTTATTTGAGTCAAAACGAATGTTGCGTAAAACATCGTTACGACGACTCGAAATCAATAGTGTAGGGATTCGGAATTAAAATAGATATATAAATCCCAATACTATATAAAACATTTTCCTTTTGGAAATCATTTACTATAACAACAGTGTTATAGTCCACCATTTCCTTGTATTTCTCGAAAACGTCTATTTCAACAATAAATGTTGAAATCTATGATTTCGATAGTTCACACGTTTTAAAACATCTTTTAAAACAATTAACTTCACTTCAAATATCACTTTTCCAAAATTATATCCATTTTACTTAACAATATATTCACTGTCCAAAATCGTGAATATACTTCACTAATTACATTTCACTATTTTCTACACGTTTTATTTCAATGATAATTCGCTATCCAAAATCGCGAATATATCTCCTTTAAAAATCTTCTATATTTAATTTATCAAATCCAATTGATTTCGAATTTATAAAACAACGTTTATAAATTCTATTTCCATTTTGATACCAACTTCGACTTATAAATCTTCTTTTATCAACTTCTATATTTAACTTATCAAAATAAGCGACTTTGGGTTTATAAACAACTTTTATAAATCCCAATTCTATTTATAAAAACTTCAATACCAAATCAATCTCAATATTGATTTCTAATTTTATTTATCACTACTAAGTGAATTCCTTATTTTTCTCAAATTATTCAATATTAGGTTTTTAAAATGGATTCTTCAAATTGAAATCACTTTACTTCAATTTACCAATTAAATTTCTAATTGGTTTTCCAACTTATCTTCTTTTAAATAAATTCCTTTTTAAGGAAATAAATTTCAATCGTTTCTTTCAATCTATTTAAAAAAATCCAAATTTTAAATTAAATTCTTCAATTTAAAATCACTATTTTACGAAATCCATTTATTTAACATTTTCACTTTATTCTAGAATAAATTCGATAATACTATAAAAATCAACTTTTATACCTTTAAATTCTTTTCTTCAAATTTATTAAATTTCTAAAATTAATTCACTTAGAAATTTTCTACTTGCATTTCAAAAATTCAATTTCGTTTATCCTTGGAATCCAATGATGTCAAACATCCATTCAGCTAAATTTTAGCTTTCAACAATTTCCAGATATCAATATGATTAATAGCATCACTATAATCATTCACAGATCCATATCACAATAGAAATAAATTCAATCAATGTGAGGGGTCCAGTTGGATCCCTCCAACCTGTTTCCCTGCATCCAAAGATGTTAGCACAATACCAATTCCGCTCCAGTACGGAATTATCGCGGTATATAGGTTTTTATAAATCCGCTTACTAACGGCGCAATAGGGTCTCATCCGCTATACGAGGCGGGAAATCATCAATCCAATATATACATATGCCAATATGTATATATTGCTATATATAATAGATATATCCTATTATATCTAATATCACACATCAATAGCAATCAATAACTGCAATAATTCCACTTTCAATCGAGTGAGAAAAATCTCACCTTTTTATATTTGCAATCCAATTTCAATCCCAGTTTGTTTCCTTGATTTCACAAGTTTTGACCTAGTATAAATAATTATACAATTCGTTAATATTCGAAATAAATCGAACAATTCAATTTGCCATTTACAGATTTTAATTCGACTGATAGTTTTATTTTATTTCATCATTTCATTTTTTTTTCTTTTCAACTTAACTATAAATATAGCCATTTACAGTTCAATATAATTTTTTTAAACTCACGATACGCTGTTAAAACAAAAGGAAAAATATTTTTCATTGAAACTAAAATTTTAATTCAACTAAAAATTTAGTTTTAAACAACTTTCTTTACTGTAAACTGCATATAACATTTATTAACTAAATTAAAAATGGAATACCTCACTGATAACTCGCTGCCACAAACCCAAGCAAGATTTGGATCGGCGAAACCATCGAGTGCCCCAAGTCATGCTCGCGAGCTCCACCACTCCACAATCCCAAAACTGCTAAATACCTCACCTCGAACCACTGTACCACCAAGCTTCGATCGACTGGACGACAAGCATTCCAGCCTTCCTTCCCATACCGCTGCCTCGTCTATCGCGACGAACAGCCTGCCCAAAATTCCAAGCTCGAACCATAATTCGCTGCCTTCACTTCGACGAACCAAAAATCGCTGCCTCTGGAATCACAGCGCTGCCCTCCTCTTGCGAGTGCGTACTCTCCCCTCCAGTCGAACGTCGCGACCACTGGTGATGCCCTAGTCGCGAGCGCTGCCTCGCGGTTGAAATCGCGATTATTTCCATCGCCGAAGACGCCGCCATGTTGAAGCCCTAAATTGCCATCGCGACCAAATCGCGACCACCACGCGCCTCGAGAACCTCTGCCAGCGACCCATCGCCGTGCGCCTATTCGCGAAGTTCGCCACACTTGTCGTCGCGCTCGCGAGAAACTCCTCACCACGAAACCCTCATCCCTGCTCATGCTCGCCTCCCCTATTATCGAACGCGAGACGCTCGGTTGCCATTTGTAAACGAGAATGACTCGTTCGTTTATTTTATTTAGAAGAGAAAAGGGCTTCGGCCATTTATTTTTTTCTTTGTTTCGTTCTGAGGTTTTTTGAACAGGTGAGGGGGAGATTGTTATTTAAAAATGAATGAGCATGGGTTGCACGATTTTCCCTTCGTGATTCACTGTGTTAACTTAGGCATGATTTAAGGAGATGAACGTGTGGATGTCGGCAAGTTTAAATTTAAATTTTAAAATTGAATTCCCTTTTGTTTTAACGCGTTTCCATGTCGTACGGTTACACGGCAACTCCGTTAAATACGAAATTGGAAGTCCGACAATAATTCAATATTACGGACCCAATGGAACTGGTTTCGTCGAATTCCGAGACTGTTTGAAAAATGACTATTTTATAAATATCGGTTCAAACAATTAAATTCAAACTGAACACTTCACTCCCAAATTCGATTTCTCAAGCTTCTGTTATCTTCAGTAATATAAATACGAATTTTAAAAGCTTTCGAAATATTCCTCTTCAACTTAAAATTGAAGATATAAATTTTTATTCGACTATCAATAGATTAGATTTTATAATTTAATCGTCAAATTCAAAGTTATATCGGGGATTCAAATTAAATTATCGTTCAAATATTTAAAATTAATTAAATATTTCCAATTTAATTCGTTCAAAATTCTGGGTCGTTACCGAGAGATTTGGATAACAATCTTAGTCTATATTTGTATGTATGTATTTATGTGAGTCAGTACACTTCATGTTGATTTAGTTCATATCATGTGATTTGATATGTACTATATTTCTGTTGTGATATGTGAGACTATGTTGTATATTATGTGATATATTATTTTGTTCTAATGCAAGCAACATGTTTATTGCTTTTTTCCAAGACTACTCAAGTTGTATATGGGGATAAGAGGTAAAAAAACGACATGATAATGTTAACCCAAGGGAATAGACATGAATGGTCGCTTCTATATAACCTTATCCTACGTATTGCTTGAAAATATTACTTGTAATATTCTTGTGTAATATGAGTATAAAGGTAGGGCATTATAGGATGTTTTATGAATGGGCTTTAAAATAAGGGCTATTGATTGAAAGCCCCACAACTAGAAATGGCTCTCTTCAATTATTTTACGTTCGAGTCCATATAAATATTTTATTAGAAAGTTATATTTCAATATGGATAATATATATTTTATAATACATTTAATAATAGTAAATTAATAAAATTCTACTTTATTTTTGTTAATTCTCTCCAATTAAAGTAAAGTCCTTATAGTTTAAAATTTTCACTCAAATTACCACCTTTACATTAAATTTTTGGTAATTTATTTTCTAAAGATTATTATAAACATAAATAATAATTTTACATTTACAATTAGTACTCTTCACTGTAAGAGGACCACTCTTACTTATAAAAACCACTTACCAACGCGTATATTGAGATTTGGCTAATTCTAATTAAACCCGTAGGGTTGTTGAGTAGCCACTTAAATATTTTAATTTTTTTAGACAAAGTTGTCCTTACATCATTGACCCATCTTTTTACCTCTCATCTTTTTCCCCTCTTCTATATCTCTTATCCAATAAACCCAAATAATATAAGTCTAGGTATTCTCAAATGTTGTGCTTGTGTCAACGAATTGTGTTGATGATAATACAAATCTAATGGAATCAAAAAAAGTTTGGAATTTTATAGTTTGATTTTTTTAATTCGAAAATGCGAAACTTGCAAAAGATCGACTGATTGATTGAGTGGAAAACCAGTAGTAGAAGTGCATAATATATAGAACAACTACGCATATTTGATGCTTGGATTTAAAAAATTTATCGATGGGTAGGGTTGCTTTTTTAAATAGTGAATTTTTTTATCCATGTTTTTCTTAGGTAAGGTTGTAAAAGGAATTTTTTTATAATAAGTTGGTTATAATTGGCAAAAACATGAGTACAGTGGTTTTTTTAGTTTTGTGGTGGGCTACTCAGCAACTTTACGTGTTCAAAAATATGTTGGAATTTTAAGCGAATTAGTTTAAAAAAATTTGTAATAAATGACATATAACGGTAATATATTTATGAGCTATTATTACTAAGCCGTTGCATAAATTAATGGTAATAAAATTCCTAATGAATGACATTGTATGATTGTAGTATATTTATAAGCTATTATTATTGAGCCCTTGCAAAAACTAACGGTAATATAATTTGTAATGAATGACAATAATTTCAGATCCGTTAACAATCTCTCGTTTCAATAACGCATATAATTATCATTCTGCCTATTTAGATGATATAGGCAGAAGGAATAATAGAAGGCAAAGGGCAATTTTATTTTTCTTCTTCTCCCTCTACCATTTCTCTTCTTGTAGAATTCTTCCAAGCAATTAAACTAGAATGTGCTAAATTCAGAACGATTTGCTGAAGTGCAAACCCCAAATTGACCAAATTTTAGATGCTATTTTATCATGAGGACAAATCGGTTGATAGCTACCCTTACACCTTAAGGCTAAGCTGCAAATCATCTTAAAGAAAGTGACGAAGTATGCAACTCAGCAATTTCCGACAGTCAGATCCAATAATTTAAGACGATTCCACCTGCTATAAATGGCCACGGCCGGCGAATTTACTGGAACGGTACTGCCAGACACCAACATACCATTTAGATTTGAGGGCTGCACTTCAAAAGATGAAGGTAGAAGATGTAATTTTTCCTGATATTAAAAAAAGGTGGTCTATGTTCTGACCATTGACAAGCCTCAACTGTCTAATCCACCCACCAAAGCAGAGAGCAAGAAGCAGCAATCCTGGATCAAGCATGATTATTTATGCATAAACTTTAATCTAAATGACCACTGCGATGACCTATATGACTAGTCCAATGTAGAGGATAAATCGTCCAAGGAGATCTGAGAGGCACTGTAGAAAAAGTATGACACCATGGAAACTGGAGCAAAGAAATACGCAACGACCACTACCTTAATTATAAGATGTTCGATGACAGGTCAGTAGAGATGCAATGTAACGATCTATGAATTTATCACTTTGGGAAATAATATTTAATTTAAAAATATTCAACTATAAGGTTTTATAACACAAATTATATTGTTTTGAACAATGTTTAATAATGGTAATCTTATTTTGAATAAGTAATTACAAAAATATACTCTTTGATAAAGTATCAATAAAGTGATCAAATAACTTTTTATCAATAAACTGTGTTTTAACCATCAGAAATCGCACATGGGTCTAGATACATACACTTATTTATCCATATAAGTAGGACTATATAATAAAATTATTTATTTTTGAAAATAAAATGTTTTAATGACATCATCAATGATATAATCATTTGCAAATAATCGATTTTTGAATTTAAATTGAGTTTAAATTATTTGATAATTGTTTTAAAATCAATGGATGCCCTTTGGATTATTAAATAATTATAGAAATATTATTTTTAAACTTTTTTTTACAAATATGTATAGTTTAAGTAAGAAGTAAAAATATGATCGAAAATTGAAATCAGGATTCGTGACGATTTGACCTAGAGAAGTTGTGCAACGTTATAGGTTATATATGGCATACATATGCACATACACACACACACACACACATATATATATATCCATAAACATATGAAAACACTTAAGAATTACCATTTACATTTCATATTTACTAATGGTAAAATAACATAAATATCATGATATTTATTTACAAATATTATGATATTTCCTAACCAAAACTCTCCATCACTTATACACACATGGGTAGCACATAGGTATGACACATGGGTATGAGCCATTTTCAAACCCTAGGAGTCTTAGTGCAAGATTTGTGTGCTCTAGTTGCGGTATAGCGGAGCTATAGTCCATTGAAAATTAGATCAAAAGGATATCAAGTGAGAATCTTTACTATTAAAGTTATAAATTATATGATGATACGATATATTTGATATGAATGTTTTCTATGTTCTATCATCATGTTTTGGATGTTGATGATATGTTTGTTTGATGTAAATGATTCATGGTATAATACACGTCGAATTTACACCAAGGAATCACTTTCCTTTATAAAATGAAATGTTATATATGGCATCGTTAAACCTCTTTAAAATAGTTTTAAATGGTTTATAAAAATTAAAACCCATTTCGAAAAAGTTTGAAAAAGTTTGAAAAATGGAGTAAAACTAAGTCATCGCGTTTTGGCAGTTCGTAATTTCGTGACCTGAAAAGTTAAACAGACGTATGAAATGTAATATAAGTCAGAATTCTTTGCAATAAGAATTTTCCAGACCATAAGGTATATATTTCTCAAACAAAAGACGAAAATCAAGATTTCATTTAGTAAAATTTGAGATATTTTCAAATCAAGTTTTCAAAAACGTTACGTTTTGGCAGTTCGAAAATCAAAGTGGTAAAATCTTGAAAATAGATATTTTTATATCTTTAAAAATACGAAATAAATTCCATAAATATATTAAAATATTTAAAAAGGATTTGAGGTATTAAAATGGACATATGTGGAATGAAATTAGCATTTTGATCAAAGAAGCTTTGAAAAAACTATTCACAGCACTTTTTAGAACAGTTTTGGTAACTTTTGAAATTAAGATTTAAACTGGGTATTTCCTTCCAAATTCTTTTGAAAATGTTATTCAAATAATAAATCAAGAATTTTAAACAATTTAGAGCTGATCAAATACCTTGACCGTCTTATGGGTGATAGAGAGATATTCTCTAAACTCAAGCTTGGACAACAAGTATCCGGGTTCCGCTCTAACTATTCGGATTGGTCCGATGGTGGGAATAGTAAATTTTATTTACCCTGACCATATTTTCCTAAGATAAAAAGAGATTTGAAGGTTTCCAAAAGTTAAAAAAAAATTAAATAAATATATTTTAGTGATATATAAAACATATTGATTAAACTTTATATTAAAATCCGAGGTGGGAACTCGTATTATCCATAAGAATTTAAAAGATGATTTCACCGTTATTTGATGAATAGTATAGGTTGAACATGGAAATTAGTAATGAGCATGATTAATGTGATTCCTATGCATCATATTTACTCAATACTAACTGGTTTTGAATTTACCATCTTAGATAACATGGTTTTAACCCATTTAAAGAAATGTTTTGAAAATATGAAACCTTAATTCAAATTGTATTAAATTATGGAAACATTTTCTATGTAACTAATGAGAAATTATGGTGTTTCTAAAGTTAAAAAGAGGTTTAGTGATTTCGTATATATCGGAAAAGGAATGGTTTAAAGATGTATATCTCTAGAAGATATTTTATCTGTATAAAGGATATTGATAAATTGATTAATAATCACCCACATATTTAACATCTTTTATCGATAAATTGGTTCGGAGGAACCAAGGTCGGATTTAGGTGTTTCCTATCCGAAAAACATTTCGAACCAATATACGTTCGAAAGTGAAAATATGTTGAAGATAATGATTTCGAAGACAGAGATCTTCATAATGTAGGTCTACTTGTCACGAACTTCTAGGATAATTCCCTTATCATATATATGGTGGCAGTGGTTCCTTCAATTTAAAATCTTTGATGCAAGGACTGCTTACTAATCCTAGCCCCTTGGAATGATTCCCAAATAGGATGTAGTAGGACAAGTGCCTTCTATTTGTCTTGTTCCTGGACAACTTGTATGGACGAATGTCTGATATTGCATTTCTAAGATCACGTATATTGATCTCTACAAACGTACATCTGTTGGTGGTATAGGAGGCAACCCTTATATACTTAATACCCTACTCTAAGACGTATGAGCTCAGAGGCTGTACTTCTGTGCAAATCAATAGTGTGTTGTTGGAAATGGCAATGTGGAATTTAAAGTAGGATCTGTTTTATAAAATATGAAATGTTACCTTAAGCCTCGCACAGCGGGAATGACAAAAACAGGGTAGATGCAGCAGGGCTAAGTAGGTCGCTCTTATTAGGATATTGTCATCACATTTCTAGATTACCCTCTATATTTCGGTTATTTTGTATATGCTTTGGGATCCCGATAAAGGTCAGTAACGACTAGGGAGATGTCATATTCCCTACTATCTATGGTAAAGGTAAGCGGTTCTATGTTGGTAGAGGTTGGAGCCTATCCCTCTAGAGATGTACTCCCGGAAGGTAGTCCCTTACCTTGTTATTGTATGGAATCCATTCTCTAATACGACCCTTTATGGATTTTATTGTAGAATCTAGTATAGTGGAATTTAATTAATGTAACAATTTTGGCTATGACTAATATATAATTTGAAAGGGTTTTTAGAGAATGTCATTAAAAATAATATCCCTATTTTATGTAGCAAATGTTTTGGTTATCATAAAGTAAAAACACATAGTGTTTATGTGCGATGGAGTCGAATGAGATACCATTTGATTTCAAAAGTATCCGATCTTTTGAGTTTTCTCACACCAGTCCCATGACTAACTTGGAGTTTATTTTCGTTTCCCCTTAAACTCTGGGTGCTCTATTTTTTCGGGTAGCTAAGTAATTGGATAGCGTGGAGCATTTTAAGAGAAGCATGAAGCTGGAGGGTCCTTTGTAGATAGTTATCTATTTCTATTTCCACTGTATTATGTATATGTATCTACCAACACCTATAAGGATATGCAGTTATATGAGTCCATAGCTAGGTTAGTACTAGCTATGCCTCTGATATCTCATTTTGAAAGTGATTGTATGTACTATCCATATGTATAATTATAAGTTATTAAATGCGATTTGAGAATCTATGTTGTTCTTTGTTCTATCTTTATTTTCTTTTAACCCTGATTATCTGCCTCTCCCGCAATTGATGGGGTCATCACAGTTAGTATCACAGTTAGTATCAGAGCTTAGGTTGAGCAAACACCTAAGCCTTGATGGGGTCGACTCATTAGAGATTGAGTTATTAATGCCCCATAATGAGTTTAGTCAATGAGTGTGCGTATTTGTAATTTTTATCCGAATAAATATGCTCGAGTATTTTATGCCCATTCCCTAAGGTAGTTTCGTCTATATTCTAAATTGTCTCTTTACTATATTGAGATAGTGAGAAATGAGTAACCTAAGAGGACGTAAAAGGGGTGGTAGCAGCACAACGAACACTAGTGGTTGAACTCCAAATGCTGCTATTACTGATGATGTAATGGTTCCTACGCAACCTTAAGTAACTTTGCTGCTCTTTGCAAAGATTATACTAGCTTGGGACGGAAGCCATTCAAGGGCACATAGTCTATTATTAAAGTTCAAGCTTGGCTCCGATCCGGTGAGAAAATCTTTAAAAGATTAGACATCAATGATAATCAAAAGTGGTTCTTGGCCTTTTGGCAATTGAAGGTGGGCCTTTAGCTTAGTAGGAGTCCATTACTCTTAATGAGTTAGAAGATAATTTCTCTTGGGCATGGTTTAAAGAAGTTTTTGAAGAACAATACATGTCCACTACTGGAAAATACAGCCTCTATTGAAGTTTCATGGATCTGAAACAAGAAGAGATGTCCATCTAAGAATATTTGATCAAATTCAATGAATTATTTCGCTTTTGGGCTTGGACTGATAGACACACCTCTGAAGAAAAATGAGATGTTCATTTCTGGGATGAATAGGATAACCACTCATGTAAAAGGAACCTTTGTGGAATTAATAGGTATGGGTTTCCATTATGAAGCTTTGGACAAGAAGAATCCGGTAGCAATCCAAAACAACAACAACAACAATAAGAGGAAGTTCAATAACAATGGAAAGAAGCCATGATAAGGGAAGCCCGAAGGATGATCTCTGAAAACCATTTTAAAGATGTTGAATATTTTAACTGTGGAAATAAAGGCCATTATTCAATGTATTGTAGGAATCCTAAGGTTCAAAGGTAGCAGCAAGGAACCGTCTCTCCTATGGCCCAAAATAGTCATTTCCACAACTATCGTCAACTCGGACATTGGAAAAACAAACACCATTAATGAATAAAGAAGAGTACGTTAAAGTCCATGCTATCATAGATGAGCCTTTAACCACTTCTAATGTAAAGGGCAAGGGAGTTCTTAAAGGTAATATCTATGTCAATGATGATTTAGTTAAAGTATTATTTGATATTGGGGGTTCCCATAGTTTATTACTAAAGGATTGGTTGATAGATTAAAACTGATCACAAAATAGCATATACCCTTATTTGTGTGTCCAATCTGATAGGTGGTACAACTAATATTTGTATGATTTGTTAAAACATCTGAGCTACCCACTTTTCTCATAATTTTTCATGCGACCTATTTATCCCTGACTTTATTGGATATGAAGTTTTACTTGGTATGGATTGGTTACCTAAGAATAAAGTTGTTCTTAACTGTATTAGGAGGACAACACTGGTGGGAAAAAATTTAGGGAAGATTATTGAAATTTTTTGTAAAGAACCTAGTTCAGTATGGGATAGTTTTATATATGCGCTAGATTCATCCCAAAAAGGTTTATAGACGATACCGATAAGGAGTTTCTGGATGTTTTAAAGTGGTAAAAAGTTTGCCCCTACATCGGGAAATTGAGTTTCGAATTTACTTGATTCCTTATGCAAGGCTTGTTATACACCCCATTCGAAGGATGGCTCCAAAAGAGAAGGATGAGTTAAGGAATCAAACAGATGAGTTATTAATGAAATGGTTGATTAGACCTAGTCACTCAAGTTGGGGCGTAGCGCTAGTTTCGTAGCACAGTCTGGCGGCTCCTTAAGGCTTTGTGTGGATTATCGAGACCTAAACGAGTAGACAATTAAAATCAAGTATCTTTTACCCTTCATAGATGACTTATTTGATCAACTTCACGGTGCTCGAGTATTCTTACAAATGGATTTAGCCTTAGGATTCCATCAGCTGAGGATAGTTGAAGATTGCATTCCATTAACTGCATTCGGAGGTCCGAATTGTTTTAACGAGTGGTTGGTCTTGCCTTTTGGGCTAACCAATGTGCCCGCTTATTTTATGGATCTCATGAATAGATTATTCAGAGATGTGCTTAACAAATTCATGTTGGTTTTTATTGATAATATTCTTATATATTCAAAGACCGAGGAAGAACATGAAATACATCTAGAGATTGTAGTAAGGATATTAAGGAGACATATGCTTAAAGCCAAATTTTACAAATGTCATTTCTAAGAGAAAGAGGTAAGGTTCCTTGGACATGTAGTGTTAGGGGATGGAATTTCGGTAGATCTAGGAAAGATTTCAGCTATAAAAGATTAGAAGCAACCAAAGACTCCGACAGATGTACGCAGCTTCTTAGGATCGGCAGGATATTATAGGAGGTTTATTCAAGACTTCTTAAAGATTTCATCCCATCTTACAAATTTGACGATGAGGAATGTTAAGTTTAACTGGATACCAAAATGTGAGGAAGCATTTAATGAGTTAAAGAATAGTTAACCAGTGTTCCAATCCTTGCTATTGCTGGTGAAAGTGGCAGTTTAACCGTATATACTGACGCTTGTGGAGAAGGAGTAGGTGCAGTTTTGATGTAACATGGAAAATTTATCACTTATGCGAGCAGACAACTGAAGACTCATGAAAGGAGTTATGCAACATACGACTTAGAATTATTAGCCGTTGTGTTCGCATTAAAAATATGGAGGTATTATTTACTTGGTAAGAATTCCTTATGGTTTATTTTAATAAACTTTAATCGATCTTAGTAACTAATATTCCTTCTTCAAATAGGTGAAAAGTTCGATCTCTTCACAGATCACAAATCGTTGAAGTATCTTTTCACTCAGAAGGACTTAAATATGAGATAGCAACGTTGGTTAAAATTTCATGTCATATGATCTTGACATTTTATGTACGCCTGGGAAAGCCAACATAGTAGCAGATGCGCTAAGTAGAAGATATGCCATTATAGCTTATCCAGTAGTGACTCCGACTCCCTTGGAAAGAATTTCCAGCAAGCAAAGAGAGGATAGGAATCTAAAGAAGATAATGGAAGATATAAGAGAAGGGTGGGATTCAGGCTTGAAAATAGATAACCAATGGATATTATGGTTAAATATGAGAATTTGTGTTCCTAATGTTGATAGCTTGAGGCAGGAATTATTAATTAAATGCCATCAATCCAAACTTAATATTCACCCTGGTGTTAACAAGATGTACAAAGACATAAAACAGACATTTTGGTGGAAGGGTAAGAAGATGGACATCTCCATTCGTGTTAGAGGATGTGCAAATTGTCAGCAAATCGAAAGCGATCAACAAAAGACTGTTGGATTACTTCAACCTCTCGAAATTCCAGCTTGGAAGTGGGATCAGATATCAATGGATTTCATTAATGGCTTACCTCAAACGAGGAAAGGAAATGAAGGCGTTATGGTTATCATAGATCGATTGACCAAATGTGCACACTTTATTCCAGTAAAGCCAACAAGCACAGCCTCGAGCTTAGCTAAAATATACATGAGAGAAATTGTTTGATCACATGGAGTTCAAAGTAGCATAGTGAGTGAACTTAATCCAATTTTTACCAGTCAGTTCTGGAAGGCGTTACTGACAGCTTTGGGAATGAAGCTAGATTTAAGCACCGCATACCATCTCCAAACTGATGGGAAAATTGAAAGGGTAAACCGAGTATTAGAAGATTTTTTGAGAGCTTGTGCCTTAGATTTTGGAGGTCCATGGGAAAATTCATCTTCATCTTGTGAAATTCTCCTACAACAACAGCTACCAGGCAAGTATTGATATGGCACCTTATGAAGTTTTATGTGGTCGTCCATGTAGACCACTAGCATGTTGGATCAAAACCGGAATACTTGGTTATAATTGATTCGAGAGGCCTCAAAGGTAGATATGATCAAAAAGTAGCTAAAGGAAGCTCAAAGTAGGCAGAAGAGTTACGCCAATCTGTGGCGTGGGAATTTAGAATTTTCAGTTCGAGATTTGTATTTTTGAAAATCTCTCCGTTAAAGGGAGTAATGAGATTTGGAAGGACTGGGAATTTAGCAACTCGATATATTGGACCTTTTCCAATTCTTAAGCGGATTAGCCCACTAGCCTATTGAGTAGAATAACCAGAAAGATTATTGGGTGTACACAATTTTTTTACACATCTCATCTGCGAAAGTATGTGTATAACCCAGAACAAAAATAGAGAGAGCTGCCTAGAAATATTTTAAAGTAGAGCCAAACTTGGCAATTATCAAAAAACCAATTTGAATCATTGATCGGATGAGAAGCAATTTAAGAGAAAGGTTGTAAGATTAGTTAAAGTCCAGTGGAGTGGTGATGCTGAAGATTGCACTTGGGAAAATGAGGATAGAATGAGAAAAGCTTATCCTAATTTTAGGATTAATCATAGTTTTCATATTGTATTGATGTAGGATACCCATCCCCTGTGGTGTAGTCACTTATCATATCTTTGTATTCCACCGTGTCTAATATATTCCTTTTCGAGTTATCTTCTTTTTGTCGTAAATTTCGAGGACGAAATTCTTTTAAGGGGGGAAGTCTATAACGACCCGTGAATTTATCACTTTGGAAAATAATATTTAATTTAAAAATATTCAAATATAAGGTTTATAACACAAATTATATTGTTTTGAACAATGATTAATATTGGTAATCTTATTTTGAATAAGTAATTACAAAAATGTACTCTTTGGAAAAGTATCGATTAAGTGACGGAAAATCATTTTAATGAATCTGGATATATACACTTACTTATCCATATAAGTAATAATATGTAATAAAATTATTTATTTTATTTTTGAAAATAAAATGTTTTTATGATATCATCAATGATATCACCATTTGCAAATAATCAATAAATTGAGTTTAAATGATTTAATAATTGTTTTAAAATCAAAAGAGACCCTTTGGATTATTAAATAATAATAGAAATGTTATTTTTAAACTTTTTTACAAATATGTATAGTTTAACTAAGAAGTAAATATGATCGAAAATCGAAATCAGAATTCTTGACGATTTGATGTAGAGAAGTTATGCAACGTTATAGGTTATATATGACATACGTATACACATATACACATCCATGGATATATGAAGACACTTAAGAATTACCATTTACATATCATATTTACTAATGGTAAAATAATATAAATATCATGATATTTCTTAACTAAAACAAAAAAAATCTCCTTCACTTGTACACACAAGGGTATGGCACATGGGGGGAATGTTTGGATGTGTGGATGATGGAGGAGGATGATGTAATGTTGATGTGTGGCAAAAGAAATATCATGATATTATTTTCATGTTTTTGCCTATAAATACAAGCCATCCATCCTCACTTTTATTCATACCCTCTTCTCTTTATTTCTTAAGCTTCTTCATCTTCTTCCTCCTTTACATTAATGCCTTCCATAGCCTCTTAGAAAAATTCAAAAATAGCGTCGAAGTTCTATCAAAATAAGTCGTAAAATATAGTGAGATACACCACTTTGAGTTCGAGATCGAGCTAGTGATCTTCTCCTTCTTCTCCTACTAAAGTTTTACCAATCTAAGCATCCCACAATCCTTGTAAGCCCAAGGCTGAAACCTTAGTAGTCTCACTCCAAGATTCGTAAGCTCTAGTTCCAGAATAGCGGAGCTACAATCGATTGAAAATTAGATCAAAAGGATATCAAGTGAGAAACTCTACTATTAAATTTATAAATTATATGATGATAAGATATGTTTGATATGGATGTTTTTTTTGTTTGATAATCAAGTTTTGGATGTTGATGATATGTTTGTTTGATGTGGAAATGATTCACGGTATAATACTCGTCGAATTTATACCAAGGACTCACTTTACTTTATAAAATGAAATGGTATATATGGTGTAACATCCCACTATTTTGGACCATTCAAATCGACAATAAATCCACACATGTCGGACTTGAATACTTCAAAACAGTGGATTGTCAAGAAAATTTGGAGCAAATAAAATCAATCATAGAATCACATACACAGAAATATCAGAATAATTCGCAGCGGAAATAAAATACCATAGTAGTTCATGAAGCTACTATATACAACTCTCAAAACATATACAAAATCTCATAATCAAAATAGATACAATAGAAGTCAGGATACATAAGTCAATAATACAAAGACAATACTGAATAGGAAATAACTGGGATAGAAGCCGATGAACCGATATACAAATAAGCTCCAACTAAACTCTAGCTCCAGAAGGTGAATCCAAAGCTGTGATTCTCAAGCTGACCCGAGCGTAAAGTAAAACACAAACACTCGAGTCAGGACATACATACTTATACAATGTAAACCAACTCAAGTGAACTGTAAAAGCAATGCAGAATAACTTAAAGAATGCTTGGGATCGCCCATCCTTTAAGGATCAGTCAAACCATAAACTAAGTGGTAATAAACACTATCATATAAAAATCCATATTAAAGTAAGTCAATGCAAATAACAGTGTTAATGTGACTAGGGTAGCGCATAACTGCAATAATCGCTCACCTCTAGCCACACTCTCAAATTGAAGTTGTGCATCCAAATTAAATCACAAGGAAATAACATAACATACAGAGAAGTGTACCCATGGTTATAGATTTCAATATGGTTTAAAATTCTGAATTAAAATCATTCATTTAAACCATTTAAAAGTAGAGTCGTTATACCTTTAAATCAAATATTCAATTCCCAAGAATTTAGCCTTTTCTGAGTTCATATATTCACTTAAATACATTAAAAGATAAAAATTCCAGCTTTCACAGCATTTAGAAAGTGCTGCGGTAAGTTATATTTGAAAAACAATTCAATTCAGCAAAGATAGCATTTATAAACTGCTGTAATATTTCAATTTTAATGGAAAAATAGTTCAATTCAGAAAAGACAGCATTTACAAAACTGTTGTAATAGTTCAGAGTTCAATTTAAAGATTTTAGTTCAATTCAGCAAAGACAGCACTTGCAAAGTGCTGTGATAGCCCTTAGTTAGATTTTAGCCTTTTAGTTCACTTCTACAACTACAGCACTTACAAAGTGCTGCAGATTCTATAAGTTCAGTTTTTAGTTCATTTTCAGAAACGATAGCATTTCTGAAGTGTTACTAAAAGAATTTCCAGATTTTTAAATAGAATTCCAGCCATAAATAATCTTCAATTTAAACCATTTTAATTGTATAAAAATCGTATTTTTCCACTTTAAAATGGTCATTTAAATACCCTTTAACTTATGATTTTTATAAAGTAAATTCCACAAATAAATATCAAATTTTCATTACCTCACTTATTAAATTCAAGTGTACAATTTTCCTACTCTTTACATTCACTTAACACTTTAATAATTTATCATTTCATAAATAAAACTTAATTTCCATTTTATTTTCTTTTACTTAAACTTCCATTTTTTTAAAACAAATCTCACAATTCCAAGTCAAGTTAAAATTCCAAATTAGCATTTTAAGCATCCATTTGTTTAACATTTTATATTCATAGAAAAATCAATAACACTTTATTAAATCATTTTAAATTCAAATTTAATCAAAATGTCATAATTTACATTTTTGAAATACTTAAATATATCTGGAGAAATATATAAAATTACCATGGGTCTGTATATTATTTTCTAACCTAAGACAAGTGATACGGATAATATATCATTTCAATCCGTAATTTACAAAAAAAAAATCCGGGTTTTATCATTTCAAACCCGCAATCTCAAGTTAATAACAATAAATAAAAATCGCTCAGGCCTATCATTTCAGCCCATAACAATTTTTCCCTATTCTAAAGTTCGTTCGGGTATGTATCATTTCAACCCATAGTGATTCTATTTTACAGGGAACTTGCAGTGTGATTTAACAGAAATAAATAAACAGTATAATAAAATAAAATATAACAGATGATGTGCCAAGTTAATAGCAGGGTTTAACATCGTATAAATGATATCACAGGTAGGTATAACATAATATAAAAGTTTCTACATATTCACTTGGTGTCACTTCACAATTATAAAGGCATATATGTCATGTGTGAATTACTCACCTCTTTAAAGCTGGAGTTCGCAAACAACACACACGAAAGAGAATCTGGAACGCACGATAGCACGATTTGATTCAATTGGGGAGAGAGCCAAGATGTAAATCTTGTATATAACAATAAAACAAGACCATATATAAATATATATTCAATACCAAAATCTATATTGAAACAAATAAGGAAATAGAATTAAACAAGAGACACAACCAAGCTTTTTAACCATCTTTGCTTGACCCTAACTCAAAGTATGCTCGGCCCCACATGGTTTAGGCTCAGCCATGACATGTTTTAAAGTGGAAATGGATCAGGTTAGGACTGAAAATAACAAGGTTAGGTCGAGAAGAGGAAGGGTTTTGGGGTTATAAACATAGAATGTCAAAAGGCAAAGCAAAAGGGGTGGTTTGGTTCAACTTTTTGGCTCGGCCACAAGCACAATTGGGTTCGGCCAAGGCAAGTGCAGGTCTGGTCAGGGGTTAGGTTGGTGTTCAGGTGGTGTACTAGTGCTGGTGGTGGTGGCTAGGGGGTGGCCGTAACTTGCAAATGAAGGGGAGGTTGCATATAGGCTCGGATAGGCAAGTATTGTGGAGTTTTGCATTGTTTTTTGTGGAGTTTTGATCAAGGGTAGGCCATGGTACTTTCAGGTCAGAGGAGTATGATGTTTTGGCCGTGGATTAAGTGGAGAAGGAAGTGGTGGTGGTCGGTGGAGGTGATGGAGGGGTAGAGGCCGAGCAAACACAAGAAGAATCAAGGCAAAATCTAGGCAAAATTCCATGGAAAAAGTAGAAAACAAATGGAAGAAAATGAGAAAGCCATTAACAAATTTTCTCAGAAGTGTTTGGCGATGAATAGGTGATGAAATGAGATGCTTTTCACATGAAGATGAGTTAAGGAACTCACGGCTATCAATTAGAAAGGAACGACCAATGAATTGAGAAGTCTAGCAAACCAAAAGTCATTGTTTTGAAACCTTTTGTCTCTTCAAATTTCCACTATCTTTTATATACAAAATAAATAAAAAAATAAACCTAGTAAATAACATAAAAACAACTGAAATAAAGTGAAAAGGAAAATAAATAATATGTTTTGGTTAAATAGGAAAATAAATAAATAAAATAGCTTAGGCCCCGTTTGGTTTGCTGTTTTTAGTTTTGTGTTTTCGTCTAAACAAAAATGCGCATTTCTTATACATTGTTGGAAAACACGCAATTTTGGAAAATGAAATTAACATAGAAAACAGAAAACAAGTTTATTTGATTTTTCTTGTTTTGAGGCATAACAAAAGGACGGAAAACAATTCGTCCCATCCATTTCCCGTCGATCGTCGTAATGGCTAAGAATTGTAAAAGGATTTCCCTCATTTTTTTGTATTTTGTATTGTATGTTGAAAACACAAAACGCAAAACTAAAAACGAAACCAAACAGGCCCTTAATATTTTGAGACTAGCTTTAAAAATTGTAAACAAAATACACTTAACTTTGGAAAAATTATAACTATACTTTAAAAATGTTTTTAAAAATAAAATATATACATAACATGTTGTGTTACACATGAAGACATAAATTAGAACATGACATGAAAGACAAAATATTTTTTATATAAATTAAAATAAACAATTTTTTTAAATAAAACAATTTACATACAATAGTGTAAAAAGCGTAACTTTCACAATATTAATCAGATTTGAACGAAACGAAAAGCAGTATACTTGAAAATTTATTTACTTTCATAATAAAGGATAAAATTCAAAAATTCAAACTTTTAAAATTTTAAATTAAAAGTCAAAGTTTGACCATATTGACAAAAATTCACATTTATGGAAAATACTCTATTTATTCATGTTTGGAATTATAATTCACATAAAAATCAAAATTTATATTTAAAATAACAAAATTTATCCATTTTAATAAATAATATAAAGTTTTAAATCAGGAAATTCAATTTAAAATAATTACAAAATACAGGGTTGTTACACTCTCCCCCACTCAAAACTTTTCGTCCCCGAAAAGGAAGAAGACAAGAGAATAGGAATAGCTAGAAGGGAAAATAGGAGGGTAGGAATAGCTAGGAGGGAAAATAGGTCGAAAGACAAGGATGAGCCATTAATTTAAAATTGTTGGTTAAAGAGGTAAACAATATTTAAAACACTTTAAAATCTTTTAGAAAGGAAATAACTGATCAAAATATTCTTTATATAACACTTTATACAAATACTTTTATAACTCGATGTCTTAACAAGTTTATCCTTGTTCCTGCAGACTCTGGCAGTGCGTTGATCAGGCGCAAAGCTAGAATTCTCCAAGTACTTAGTAGACATGGTTCAACACCTAGTGAAAATACTGGAAAACTTAAAAAAACAGATATGGAAAGTACAATCCAAAAAAAAACATGTCGATCATGGATCGCGGATACACAATGGTTACGCCTGGATCCCCTAGGAAACATCCGTACCCGTAAGCCGCCCCCCAACCCTGCGATTACGCCATGAAGACTGGTAGTACTGCAGATACACAATGGTTACGCCTGGATCCCCCAGGAAACATCTGTACCCTAGGCTCTCGCAGCCCCTGCTGATTACGCTACCAAGTGACCCAATAGATCGCAGATACACAATGGTTATGCCTGGATCTCCCAGGAAACATCCGTACCCCAGGCTCTCGCAGCCCCTGCGAATTTCGCTATGCAGTCATGCTCGTAAGACCATGGAGATTGCCATGGAATTCGATGGAAACTCGAGTATCATATCCGGAAAACCAAAAATCAGAGAAAAATATCGATATAATGAATCCACAATGTGGCCACAAAGTGGATATCAAGCAGAAGGCACTTTCCATATCTTTACTTCGAAAATATGTATCATATAGTACCTTTTCAAATCACTTTCAAATATCGTAATTATATAAAGTCCATTATATATAAGATTTTAATTTCAAATCAAATACCTTTCCAAAATCAAAAGTATATCAAATCATACTTATATAGACTTCAATTATATAAGATTTCACTTTTCAAATTGAGTACCTTTTCAAATCCATAGTTTTCGAATCAACATCATACTTATACAAACCAATTTTTATATAGGTTCGATAACTCCCAAATCAAGTATTTAGTAACACAAGGTTATCAAATTTCAATTTGTTTCAATATCAGTTCAGTTCCAAAATCATATACAATCCCACCAATAATTTCTTCTCAATTTAAATATCTTCAGTTCTAAAGTTTCCAAAATAATAAGTTTAGAAAATAAATCCAAATTTCCAAATCTATATAATTTAAGTCAACCAATTCATTTCCAAAATCAATGGTTTTTTATCTTTTTTTTCATCTTATACTTACATAAGGTTTATCTTATATAAGGATCAAAATTTTCAAAAATAAATTTCGCTGCATGAAAAGCCATATGGGATTGAACATCTTTGCTTACTAAAAGGTTTTGAATTTAAAATAGTTTTGTATATAAAATAGTTTGTAAAATAGTTTGTAACATAGTATAAAAAAATGGTTTTAAATTAGCAGTAGTTTGCATAAAAGAAAATTTCCAATTTATATTACAAAGATATCCAACCTAACAACTTCCAATTTCAGCGTCAAGTATATAATTGATATTAGAATATAAGATGTACATATGTCATCATTTCGCAAAATCATATTCGATCGCTCTCTCGATCACACAAGTTCGCTTTCGAACTAGTATTGTCCATTCGACTTCCCTAGTGCAGATTTCGATATGGTTTCTCGACTAGAAGCCATCAGTCTCCTTGCATAGCCATATACTATGATAGAGAATTCTAGAATCAAGCCCAAAATCCATATCAAATATTCACCATCAAGAATCAAATGAAAAATCCTAACACGAAATGGTGTAATTCACCTCGAACTTGTGTACTCAAACCTGGATCAAATTAATTATGCGAATAAAACAGCACACATACAACTTATGTATCTATTCCAACTTGTTAAATATATAGTTTTATAAAAATGTTACCCAGTTAAAAAATTTAAACTAAATTTTATTCAAAATATTTTGAAGACCAAATTTTTTCAAAACATTTCAAATCTAAATTTCGTATTAGAAAAATTCAAAATAACCTTATTCATTTACTTAACAAAACAGTTTCAACTTATTTAAATCATATTACTACATACTTTAAACATACATACCAAACTTATATACTTTATACTTTTCAAAATTACTTAGCTTTGAAAAGTTAACCTTGATTTGGAAGTGCTCAAACCTTCAAAATAGTCGAAGAAATCATATTTCAATACAAGAGTTGGAAATCACCAACAAACCAGTAAATCAATTCCAAAAGATGGGGTTATATCAAAATCAAATCCAAAACTCAATGACTGAACACCGGCTCATTTCAAATTGTTCAAATATATATACATATATCTTTCAAATATCACATCACACTTCGGAATTTGAAATCAAAATTAGTTTCACAAGTCACCCACATAAAAAAACTACCGAAGTGGCCTCTCCCCCTCTCTGAAACTCGAAAAACAATGTCGATGATGCATGCATTCATCACCGAAATTATTTCCCATCGACATAAGTGGGTTCTGGACTTCTATTTTCACGAAAACTTCTTTTGAAATTTCTTCGAAATCATTTGAAACTCATTAAAATCATTTGAAACATTTCATATTCGGAAAATACTTTCAAATCATATTATTTATTATTTCAAAATCTTAAAACCAGTTCCAAAATGCCGGAGTTTAATCACTCAAATTTAGATTCAAAACCTTCAGTTATAAATTATTTTATATGAAACCATTCCTTATATAATTTTCACAATTTCAAATCCTTTCGAAACTACAAATTCTCATTTTTAAAGGTTTATAATCCTTATCGAAAACATTTCACTTTTATATAAAAATATGGTCATCCTTATAAAAATAATAACTACGATGAATACACAATTTTCAAAAGACAATCAACCACAAATTTTCCAATGGGTGATTCAAGGATGGATTTCAAAACAAACAGAGATTCAAATTTTTGAGGAACTCTAATCAAATAGAATTCTAATTCAAAGATAAGCTCGAACAAAGATGGGATAATTAAATTACCAATAGAAGATGGATAAGCTCATATAAATCGCGGGTGACCTTAACCGGTCAACCATGACTTCAGGAATATAATCGATGTGAAAATCTAAGGCAAATCGACCTTCGATCGCCAGAGATAGCATTAAATATAGCAGAAGATAAATAACATCATAAACCGAGGATACAGAAATCTTCGGCGAATCAATGCCAATTGTAAAGGAGTTTCACCCCTTTACAAATCATTCAAAGATTGGCGAAATTGCTGATCTTTCTAGAGGTCATTCAAAGTGGGGTTGTGCAATGCTCCAAAATCAAAAGAATATAGATAGAGGAAACATGAATAGATTTCAGAACAAGTGGGAGCATTCCAAAATTCAAAGGAATCAAAATCGATAAGAATCCTAACCGAGATTAGAGTTACAACCTATATTAATACAAAAGAATTCCCATTCAAATTTGGAAAAAAATCAAATTAATATCATACGAAAAACAGGAGCATAGGTATTCTTCGTTTGACAATTTCAGCTAAGAAAAAGATACATGAAGTTCATATAAAGCAACCTAACAAACTACTGATAACCAACAGATCCACAGATTACCACTCCTACATAAACAAGGCATCAATATTAATTCTTCCGGGTGGTACTTCAACAGGTCCAGAACACTTCCCCTCAACGTGCCCCCAACTTCTACACTTCTGGCGTAAGTGTACTACGCTCCCATCTTCCTTAACAAACTGCGGGTACACAGCTTTCTTCCCACTCTGTCTCACAGGACAATCACTGGGTATATGCTGTAACGACCCAGAATTTTGAACAAATTAAATTGAAAATATTTAATTAATTTTAAATATTTGAACGATAATTTAATTTGAATCCCCGATCTAATTTTGAAATTTGCGATTAAACTTTAAAATTTAATCTATTGAATGCTGAATAAAAATTTAAATCTTCAATTTACAGTTGAAGAAAAATATTTCGAGAGTTTCTAAAATTCGTATTTATAATGCTGA
Organism: Allium fistulosum; assembly: GCA_030737815.1. NCBI lineage: Eukaryota > Viridiplantae > Streptophyta > Magnoliopsida > Asparagales > Amaryllidaceae > Allium > Allium fistulosum. The sequence goes on from CM060902.1 coordinate 103,255,085, forward strand.
AGATAACAGAAGCTTCAGAATTTAGTTTGGAAACAATTTGATCAGTTTTGAAATTAATTGTTTGAACCGATATTGAAAAATAGTCATTTTTCAAACAGTCTCGGAATTCAGCGAAACCAGTTCCATTGGGTCCATAATATTTTATTATTACCGGATTTCAAATTTCGTATTTTTCAGAATTGTTATGTGAACGTACGACATATAAACGCGTTGGAAATTTTATCGAGACGTTTTGATATTTGAATTTAAATTTAAAAAAAAATTGTTAAACGACAATACGTACATCACGCACCCGGATTGTTTCCTTCGTACCTATTCTCTGCTGCATCGCGTACCCTTGTCTCCTCTTCTTTTCCTTTTATCTCGTCCAAAAAAATCAAAACAAGCCGAACATCTCCAGGCAAATGAAATGGCAGAACAAAAATTTTGTCCAAAGAAAAACAATGGCAAAGCTTTCCAAAATCCCACTGCCTCCTTCCTATATTCCTCTCGTTCGAAATCTCAGAACAAAGAAAAAAAAAACCCTAATGAAATCAAAGTCACAAGGCATCAGGGAAGGAAATCGCGAATCCTCTTCTTAAATTTTATTTCCGTTCGAACACTTCGAACTCGCGACCGAGTATCGCGTGGCGTCGCGACTGGTTGATAGGAGGTTTCGCGATGGATCTTCGACGTGGCAGGCTGGGGCGATTGGAAATGGTGGATTCGTGTTCGAAATCAAGTGGGTGGCGTCGCGAGTTTCATCGCAACTGGAAGGCGAGGTCGGTGAGGCTCGTGATGTTCGTGGACGAGGTCGAGTCCATGGTCAGGGCATCACGATGTTGGTGGCCGCGAGATGGTGCCGGTGGTGATGACGCGTGGGGTTGTGGGCGATAGCAGGGTCAGTTTTTGGTGGGCAGCAGCGTCGATTTTAGGTGGCGTCTGTTGTGGCATCGCGAGTTCATCGATATGGGCTCACTGGAATTTTGATCAGTGAGGTATAATCTATTTTTGAATTTAAGTTTATATGCGTACCAGTTAGAAAATTTTTACAGTAAAATTTATTGTTGTGTTAATTTGTAGAAAAAGAAATAATAAATTTTGTAAAGTTTAAACAGAACTGTTTTGAAATTTAAATTGTGTGTATATAAATATATATCCAAACAGTTTTAAAAGAAATTAGTTTGAAAAGAAAACATTTGCTTAAATTTAAATGGTTAGTAAATTAAATTTGTCAAATGGTTAGAAAATTTAATTTATTAAAGGAGATGTAGTTTTTAAATTTAATGTTTTGTTAAATAAATTATTAAAGGAGAAATTGGTTAATTAAAACTATCAAAACGGAAATCGATTTATTTAATTGGTTCGAATGTTAATTTATTTATGTAATATTTATGCAAGGTCAATAAATCGGGAAAATAAGTCTGGGATGAAAATGGATTGCAAATTAAAGCTAAGGTGAGATTTTTCTCACTCGATTGAAAAGTGGAATTTTCAGTTATTTATTGATTGATGATTTGATTGCTATTGGATGTGGTATTAGATATGATAGGATATATATATATATAGCAATATATACATATTGGCATATGTATATATTGGATTGATGATTTCCCGCCTCGTATAGCGGATGAGACCCTATTGCGCCGTTAGTAAGCGGATTTATAAAAACCTATATACCGTGATAATTCCATACTGGAGCGGAATTTGTATTGTGCTAACATCTTTGGATGCAGGGAAACAGGTTGGAGGGATCCAACTGGACCCCTCACATTGATTGATTTTATTTATACTGTGGTATGAATCTGTGAATGATTATTGATGTTATTAATCATATTGATGTCTGGAAATTGTTTGAAAGCTAAAATTTAGCTGAATGGATGTTTGACATCATTGGATTCCAAAAAAATAAATGAAATTGAATTTTTGAAATCGAAGTAGAAATTTTTAAGTGAATTAATTTTTGAAATTGAATAGATTTTGAAGAAAGGAATTTTTGAAGTATAAAAAAAAGTAAATTTTTATAATCTTATCGAATTTATTCCAGAATGAAGTGAAAACGTTAAATAAATGAATTTCGTATAATAGTGATTTTAAATTGAAGAATTTAATTAAAATTTGGATTTCTAAATAGTTGGAAAAAGATAAAGAGATTTATTTTCTTTAAGAGGAATTTGTTTAAAATAAAATAAGTTGGAAGTCCAATTATAAATTTAATTGGCAAATTGAAACGAGTTTGGAAAATCAATATAAAATGATTTGGGATGGGAAATTAATTTAGAAATGAATATTGAAATTGATTTGGTATTGAAGTAAAATTAGAAATCGATTTGGGATTTGATTTTTGGATTAAAAGTGAATATTTGGTAATGTGGATTTAAAAATGGATATTATAACATCATGGGTTTATTTACAGTTTGTAAAGTTTAAAAGAACGATTTCTTTTAAATATATGAATTATAAGTATTTAACTTATAATATGGATTTTTGATGTATACGTTGAGTTATAAAATTGAATGGGTCATTAAAGGAAATTTATAAAATCGAAGTTGTTATAGAATAGAAAATAGAATTTATAAACGTTGTTTTATAAATTCGAAAATAAATCAAATTTGATTGATTTTAAATATAGAAGATCATTAAGGGAATTTTACCCACGATTTTGGATAATGGATTATCCTTGAAATAAATATGTAGAAAAGACTGAAATTTGGTTAGTGAAATATATTCACGATTTTGGACAGTGAATATATTGTTAAGTAAAATGGATTTATTTTTGAAGAAGTGATATAAAAATGAAGTTAAACATTTTAAAGATGTTTTAAAATGTATTATGAATCGAAATCATAGATTTCAACATTTATTGTTGAAATAGACGTTTTTGAGAGATAAGGAAATGATAGACTATAACACTGTTGTTATAGTAAATGATTTCCGAAAGGAAATATTTTTATCTAGTATTGGGATTCATATATCGATCTTAATTCCGAATCCCTATACTAGTGATTTTGAGTCGTCGTAACGATGTTTTACGCAACATTCGTTTTGACTCAAATAGATGTTAAAATGTATGATTTCCTTAAAGAATGAATATATACTTAATATTGATTTAAGTATATCGAATATTTTCAAATGTTGAAGATAAATGATTTGGGAATTACTTATTATTAAATAAGTAGGGAAATGCTTTTCCAAAATGAAATGAAGTGTTTTTGAGAATTTATCTTCTTAAAGATAAATCGAAAGTGAATATTTGAAAACGATTGAAAATCGAATATCTGTAGATATTTTAAAAAATATAAATTCACTATGGAATTTATAAAAAGAAATGGGAACTCGTTTAAAATTAAATATTGATTTATTTTTGAAGTGTGGAAATTATTATATCTAGTAAAGATATTTTTGAAGATAAATAATTTGGAAAATTATTTGGAATCTGATGATGTTGCGCATCTTTATTGATAGTTAAATAACCGACTATCAATAATTACCTTGAATGGTATTTGTTGTGATTGGATGAATTTGAATGCCACACTTATTTTTGAATAATCGCTCACTATTCGGGTTAGCCGGGAAAGGACCATGGGGTCGTATAACCCATTCCGAATACGTGATACGTCGTTATGAATTGCATTCGAAGACCGGTGTTGAAGACCGGATATTTTTGAAAACGGAAGGATTACCGTCGAGTTACTCTACATCGGCTGATCTCCGGTTTAGAGGTTTTATCACCCTTAGTGACGGGAAGTCCTGACGTGATTGAAAATTATCCGGAAGTGCAAGGGCTTCGTGAGAAGTGCCTTCAGTTCTGTTCGATCCCGGAACAGACTTGTATGGATTGTGTGTCTGACGTTACAATTTGAGATATAAAGCTGATTTCTTTCAAATACATTTCTGTTGGTGGCGGAGAATTTATTCTCTTAGCTTAACACCCTTCTCTGAGACGTACGAGCTCAGAGGTTATGTAGTTGAAATTTATCAGCGATATATCCCAATTTGGTAACGTGGCATACTAAGTGTTGCTGTGAAATGATCAGTGTTTGATCATTTGTGATATGATCATTTGTTTGATCTTATATCTTTGTGATCATAGGTTGATCATTTTGTTGGACCCGAAGCAGGGCTTTTTGAGAAAGCGTAGCTTTGTGGAGGAGACTTCGACGAGCCTCACACCCCGGAAATGGTCGAAACAGGAAGAATGCGGCAAGGTTCTAGGGAGTAGCGCCCCTTAGTGTATGTCATTCCTTCTGGATAAAGGTGGTATCATGGTATGGAGCCCAGATACTTAACCTCTGTGGTTACTGCATTATTATTATCTATGTGGTTTGTTGCGAATCGGGGATCCTCGGGAAAGATCGGTGACGATCGGGGAATGGCATACGCGTGTCAGTAGTTACCTATTTTTGCAGAGGTAACCCGGCCTTGTGTTGGCAGAGATCCGGTTAGGTTCTCGGGTCGTCTATTCCAGGGACGTACCCATCGTGGATAGGAAGTTCCTTAGCCTGACCATTTGTTGGAAATCCAAAGAAACAATACGATCTTGTACGGTTTTAGTTGTAGAACCTATCATTCACTTATGGTGGTCACCACTGTTTGGATGGTAGCTATAGTAGGCATAAGTGCAGAATGCCTATGCTGGCTAAGATTAATATTATACTTTCGAAATGTTTTCTACACTATGCACTAATAATAATATCAAAAATGATTTGATTTTGCGTAGTAAGCATCTTTGACTATCATAAGAAGAAATCTCCTCCAATTCTGCGTTTGCATTGTGTGTGTGGTGGGAGGTCTTATGGTAGTTTCATTTTCCAAAAGCATTTCGAATTGACTTTAAAATTTACTGTTGTTGTTTTAAAGAATAACTGTTTTACGATCTCACACCAGTCACCATGACTGACTCGGAGTTTATTGTTCCCTTCTAAACTCTGGGTGCCCACAAATTTCCACACGGGCAGCCTAGAGTTAAGTTATCAGGATATTCTGGATATTCTGGAGCTTTGGAGATAAGCTGGATGACGAGACGTAGTATTTGTATCTGATGTATTTATTCCGCTGTGTATTCTGTATGAGGACAAGTTTATATAACTGTCCATTGTTGTATATTGACTCTGATTGATGTATGTATAAAAACTGATATAATTCTTTGTTTTAAAAGACTAGTGTTTGTCTATTATATATTGTTCCGCTGCGATATGTGAGATTATGATATTGTTCTGTTTCTGATGCTGTTCTGTTGTTGTTCTTCTCTTTTCTTCTTCTTCTTCTTACTTTTTCTTCTTTCTAAAACCCTCACTATTGTAGTTTCCGGCACTCGATTGCTCGGCAGTCGATAAAGTGAGTATTGATGTCGAATTTTCGAAAGTCGAAAATTTCGGGATGTGACAAAGTGGTATCAGAGCATATGGTTAAGCGACAACCCTGCTCTGTTGGGTGTTACTCATTAGAGATAGAGTCAGCAGTACTCTAGAATGAGTTGAGTGTAATAATAGATATGAGAGCGTATTTGTTATTTGAATATAAAATTGTTTTGTATTGTGATGATTGGTTTATTGAGTGGTATATGAACCTTCGTCGGCACAGTCTTGCAAAACTGTATCGAAGGGGTTTCTAAACGCTCGAATAGGACAGTTCGGCACAGTATTGTTTTAAATAGGGTGAATGAAATAATTTTACCCAAAACTATTTTTGTATATAAAAGAAATGATTTTCTGTAAATTATTATGATATGGATGCATGGTTGTTAGGGAGTGATGATGTTAATTATCATCATTGATATATATATGTGAAAAATTATATATGAAATTGAAATAAAAAAAAATAAAGAATTAAGAAATGAATCCATATACAAGTAGAATTTGAGAATATAAATTATAAATGTGATTTGTAATTTAAAACGGAATTCCAGAGAAGTTTTTGGAAATGTTTTGAAAGGAGTTTGAAAATTTTGGAGATTTGGAAATTCAAATTCCTTTTTGATTTGAAAATGAATTTCAAAGGTTTTGAAAGGTATTTTAGAGAGATGAAAGCTCTAAACTCTTTTCGGTCGTTGGAAAATAACTTCGATGATGACCGCGGCATCGTTGGTGTTCATTTTCGGGTTTCCAAAAGAGGAATTGCTGCCAAATTGTTTTAAATGGAAGTTGTTTGGAAAATTTGGATTTTGTTTTAGAAAATTCAAGGGATGATTTGAATTGTTTTCAAAAATGATTTTTGAAAATGTTGAAGAGACTCTGGAATGCTATATAAAGGTGTTTATGAAATATTATTAAGTTGATAACTTATGCAATTTGAATATTGATAGAATAAATTCAATTTAAAGATTGAAGTTAAATGAATGTAAGTACAAGTGAATCAATTAAATGAAATTGAAAGCTGAAATTCATTTCGAATTCGTAAGCAAATGAATTAAATTGAATAATTATAAATGGAAGATGAATTACAATTCGTATGGGAATTGGAAATCCAGTTTAAATGTAAGTAGATTTGAATAAATTGAATTGATATCGATTTGAATTAGTAATTGGAACTAATTTAGAATAGTGCAGTTGTGAATAAAGATAGTTGATGAAATTTAATATTCAGAAGTAAATTGAATTCAAATAGAATTGAAGTTATGAATTAGATTCAAATGAAATTGAAATGTAAAATTGAATCATATTGGATATATAACTTCAATAATGAACTTAAAGAGGATATAAGCATATATTGAAAATTTTGTAATTGAATTTGCAAAATAGTTTGAATGCTGTAACTAGATATAATGGCTAGTAGATATACAGGTATTGTAAAGGAATTGGGATTTTAATTTTGAAGAGAATTTGAATTGCTCGAAAAAGGTATGTATTTAAATTCGAATATGGGATTTGATGACTTATTTCTCTAGCCGCTTGGCTTTTTCTTTTTCTTTTTGAAATCTGAGAGTCCGTAGGGACGTTTTGTAGTCGTACCGTATTAGCCGCGCAAAGGAGACGCTGGCGAAATTTTTTGGAAATTTAGGGCGTTAGAAAATTTTTGAGAAATTTTGAAAGTTAAAATTTGAATTTAAACTTAAATTTGAATTATGAAGTAAAACAATATTGTTTGAAAACTTAAAATTGAAGTTGGAAGTTAGTTGAATTGATAACGAATCTTTAGTAGAAAGATGGGTTTTGAAAATTTGATAAAACTGTTGGACTGTGAAAAATAGTAGGCGAGTTAAGGACATTTTTTTCCTGACTTGTAATTTCGAGGACGAAATTCTTTTAAGGAGGGAAGTCTGTAACGACCCAGAATTTTGAACAAATTAAATTGAAAATATTTAATTAATTTTAAATATTTGAACGATAATTTAATTTGAATCCCCGATCTAATTTTGAAATTTGCGATTAAACTTTAAAATTTAATCTATTGAATGCTGAATAAAAATTTAAATCTTCAATTTACAGTTGAAGAAAAATATTTCGAGAGTTTCTAAAATTCGTATTTATAATGCTGACGATAACAGAAGCTTCTGAATTTAGTTTGGAAACAATTTGATCAGTTTTGAAATTAATTGTTTCAACCGATATTGAAAAATAGTCATTTTTCAAACAGTCTCGGAATTCAGCGAAACCAGTTCCATTGGGTCCATAATATTTTATTATTACCGGATTTCAAATTTCGTATTTTTCAGAATTGTTATGTGAACGTACGACATATAAACGCGTTGGAAATTTTATCGAGACGTTTTGATATTTGAATTTAAATTTAAAAAAAATTTGTTAAACGACAATACGTACATCACGCACCCGGATTGTTTCCTTCGTACCTATTCTCTGCTGCATCGCGTACCCTTGTCTCCTCTTCTTTTCCTTTTATCTCGTCCAAAAAAATCAAAACAAGCCGAACATCTCCAGGCAAATGAAATGGCAGAACAAAAATTTCGTCCAAAGAAAAACAATGGCAAAGCTTTCCAAAATCCCACTGCCTCCTTCCTATATTCCTCTCGTTCGAAATCTCAGAACAAAGAAAAAAAAAACCCTAATGAAATCAAAGTCGCAAGGCATCAGGGAAGGAAATCGCGAATCCTCTTCTTAAATTTTATTTCCGTTCGAACACTTCGAACTCGCGACCGAGTATCGCGTGGCGTCGCGACTGGTTGATAGGAGGTTTCGCGATGGATCTTCGACGTGGCAGGCTGGGGCGATTGGAAATGGTGGATTCGTGTTCGAAATCAAGTGGGTGGCGTCGCGAGTTTCGTCGCAACTGGAAGGCGAGGTCGGTGAGGCTCGTGATGTTCGTGGACGAGGTCGAGTCCATGGTCAGGGCATCGCGATGTTGGTGGCCGCGAGATGGAGCCGGTGGTGATGACGCGTGGGGTTGTGGGCGATAGCAGGGTCAGTTTTTGGTGGGCAGCAGCGTCGATTTTAGGTGGCGTCTGTTGTGGCATCGCGAGTTCATCGATATGGGTTCACTGGAATTTTGATCAGTGAGGTATAATCTATTTTTGAATTTAAGTTTATATGCGTACCAGTTAGAAAATTTTTACAGTAAAATTTATTGTTGTGTTAATTTGTAGAAAAGGAAATAATAAATTTTGTAAAGTTTAAACAGAACTGTTTTGAAATTTAAATTGTGTGTATATAAATATATATCCAAACAGTTTTAAAAGAAATTAGTTTGAAAAGAAAACATTTGCTTAAATTTAAATGGTTAGTAAATTAAATTTGTCAAATGGTTAGAAAATTTAATTTATTAAAGGAGATGTAGTTTTTAAATTTAATGTTTTGTTAAATAAATTATTAAAGGAGAAATTGGTTAATTAAAACTATCAAAACGGAAATTGATTTATTTAATTGGTTCGAATGTTAATTTATTTATGTAATATTTATGCAAGGTCAATAAATCGGGAAAATAAGTCTGGGATGAAAATGGATTGCAAATTAAAGCTAAGGTGAGATTTTTCTCACTCGATTGAAAAGTGGAATTTTCAGTTATTTATTGATTGATGATTTGATTGCTATTGGATGTGGTATTAGATATGATAGGATATATCTATATATATAGCAATATATACATATTGGCATATGTATATATTGGATTGATGATTTCCCGCCTCGTATAGCGGATGAGACCCTATTGCGCCGTTAGTAAGCGGATTTATAAAAACCTATATACCGCGATAATTCCGTACTGGAGCGGAATTGGTATTGTGCTAACATCTTTGGATGCAGGGAAACAGGTTGGAGGGATCCAACTGGACCCCTCACATTGATTGATTTTATTTATACTGTGGTATGAATCTGTGAATGATTATTGATGTTATTAATCATATTGATGTCTGGAAATTGTTTGAAAGCTAAAATTTAGCTGAATGGATGTTTGACATCATTGGATTCCAAAAAAATAAATGAAATTGAATTTTTGAAATCGAAGTAGAAATTTTTAAGTGAATTAATTTTTGAAATTGAATAGATTTTGAAGAAAGGAATTTTTGAAGTATAAAAAAAAGTAAATTTTTTTAATCTTATCGAATTTATTCCAGAATGAAGTGAAAACGTTAAATAAATGAATTTCGTATAATAGTGATTTTAAATTGAAGAATTTAATTAAAATTTGGATTTCTAAATAGTTGGAAAAAGATAAAGAGATTTATTTTCTTTAAGAGGAATTTGTTTAAAATAAAATAAGTTGGAAGTCCAATTATAAATTTAATTGGCAAATTGAAACGAATTTGGAAAATCAATATAAAATGATTTGGGATGGGAAATTAATTTAGAAATGAATATTGAAATTGATTTGGTATTGAAGTAAAATTAGAAATCGATTTGGGATTTGATTTTTGGATTAAAAGTGAATATTTGGTAATGTGGATTTAAAAATGGAAATTATAACATCATGGGTTTATTTACAGTTTGTAAAGTTTAAAAGAACGATTTCTTTTAAATATATGAATTATAAGTATTTAACTTATAATATGGATTTTTGATGTATACGTTGAGTTATAAAATTGAATGGGTCATTAAAGGAAATTTATAAAATCGAAGTTGTTATAGAATAGAAAATAGAATTTATAAACGTTGTTTTATAAATTCGAAAATAAATCAAATTTGATTGATTTTAAATATAGAAGATCATTAAGGGAATTTTACCCACGATTTTGGATAATGGATTATCCTTGAAATAAATATGTAGAAAAGACTGAAATTTGGTTAGTGAAATATATTCACGATTTTGGACAGTGAATATATTGTTAAGTAAAATGGATTTATTTTTGAAGAAGTGATATCAAAATGAAGTTAAACATTTTAAAGATGTTTTAAAATGTATTATGAATCGAAATCATAGATTTCAACATTTATTGTTGAAATAGACGTTTTCGAGAGATAAGGAAATGATAGACTATAACACTGTTGTTATAGTAAATGATTTCCGAAAGGAAATATTTTTATCTAGTATTGGGATTCATATATCGATCTTAATTCCGAATCCCTATACTAGTGATTTTGAGTCGTCGTAACGATGTTTTACGCAACATTCGTTTTGACTCAAATAGATGTTAAAATGTATGATTTCCTTAAAGAATGAATATATACTTAATATTGATTTAAGTATATCGAATATTTTCAAATGTTGAAGATAAATGATTTGGGAATTACTTATTATTAAATAAGTAGGGAAATGCTTTTCCAAAATGAAATGAAGTGTTTTTGAGAATTTATCTTCTTAAAGATAAATCGAAAGTGAATATTTGAAAACGATTGAAAATCGAATATCTGTAGATATTTTAAAAAATATAAATTCACTATGGAATTTATAAAAAGAAATGGGAACTCGTTTAAAATTAAATATTGATTTATTTTTGAAGTGTGGAAATTATTATATCTAGTAAAGATATTTTTGAAGATAAATAATTTGGAAAATTATTTGGAATCTGATGATGTTGCGCATCTTTATTGATAGTTAAATAACCGACTATCAATAATTACCTTGAATGGTATTTGTTGTGATTGGATGAATTTGAATGCCACACTTATTTTTGAATAATCGCTCACTATTCGGGTTAGCCGGGAAAGGACCATAGGGTCGTATAACCCATTCCGAATACGTGATACGTCGTTATGAATTGCATTCGAAGACCAATGTTGAAGACCGGATATTTTTGAAAACGGAAGGATTACCGTCGAGTTACTCTACATCGGCTGATCTCCGGTTTAGAGGTTTTATCACCCTTAGTGACGGGAAGTCCTGACGTGATTGAAAATTATCCGGAAGTGCAAGGGCTTCGTGAGAAGTGCCTTCGGTTCTGTTCGATCCCGGAACAGACTTGTATGGATTGTGTGTCTGACGTTACAATTTGAGATATAAAGCTGATTTCTTTCAAATACATTTCTGTTGGTGGCGGAGAATTTATTCTCTTAGCTTAACACCCTTCTCTGAGACGTACGAGCTCAGAGGTTATGTAGTTGAAATTTATCAGCGATATATCCCAATTTGGTAACGTGGCATACTAAGTGTTGCTGTGAAATGATCAGTGTTTGATCATTTGTGATATGATCATTTGTTTGATCTTATATCTTTGTGATCATAGGTTGATCATTTTGTTGGACCCGAAGCAGGGCTTTTTGAGAAAGCGTAGCTTTGTGGATGAGACTTCGACGAGCCTCACACCCCGGAAATGATCGAAACAGGAAGAATGCGGCTAGGTTCTAGGGAGTAGCGCCCCTTAGTGTATGTCATTCCTTCTGGATAAAGGTGGTATCATGGTATGGAGCCCAGATACTTAACCTCTGTGGTTACTGCATTATTATTATCTATGTGGTTTGTTGTGAATCGGGGATCCTCGGGAAAGATCGGTGACGATCGGGGAATGGCATACGCGTGTCAGTAGTTACCTATTTTTGCAGAGGTAACCCGGCCTTGTGTTGGCAGAGATCCGGTTAGGTTCTCGGGTCGTCTATTCCAGGGACGTACCCATCGTGGATAGGAAGTTCCTTAGCCTGACCATTTGTTGGAAATCCAAAGAAACAATACGATCTTGTACGGTTTTAGTTGTAGAACCTATCATTCACTTATGGTGGTCACCACTGTTTGGATGGTAGCTATAGTAGGCATAAGTGCGGAATGCCTATGCTGGCTAAGATTAATATTATACTTTCGAAATGTTTTCTACACTATGCACTAATAATAATATCAAAAATGATTTGATTTTGCGTAGTAAGCATCTTTGACTATCATAAGAAGAAATCTCCTCCAATTCTGCGTTTGCATTGTGTGTGTGGTGGGAGGTCTTATGGTAGTTTCATTTTCCAAAAGCATTTCGAATTGACTTTAAAATTTACTGTTGTTGTTTTAAAGAATAACTGTTTTACGATCTCACACCAGTCACCATGACTGACTCGGAGTTTATTGTTCCCTTCTAAACTCTGGGTGCCCACAAATTTCCACACGGGCAGCCTAGAGTTATGTTATCAGGATATTCTGGATATTCTGGAGCTTTGGAGATAAGCTGGACGACGAGACGTAGTATTTGTATCTGATGTATTTATTCCGCTGTGTATTCTATATGAGGACAAGTTTATATAACTGTCCATTGTTGTATATTGACTCTGATTGATGTATGTATAAAAACTGATATAATTCTTTGTTTTAAAAGACTAGTGTTTATCTATTATATATTGTTCCGCTGCGATATGTGAGATTCTGATATTGTTCTGTTTTTGATGCTGTTCTGTTGTTGTTCTTCTCTTTTCTTCTTCTTCTTCTTACTTTTTCTTCTTTCTAAAACCCTCACTATTGGAGTTTCCGGCACTCGATTGCTCGGCAGTCGATAAAGTGAGTATCGATGTCGAATTTTCGAAAGTCGAAAATTTCGGGATGTTACATATGCCCAGCCCTCTTACAGTGGTAGCTAATGGTTGATAGGCCGATTGATGCAGTGGGTGCAAATTTCACTTTCTTCACCTTCTGACAGCAACTTGGAAAGTGTCCCCTCTCCCGGCATTTGAATCGGAAAATCTTGGACCGAAGACGCTTGCCTCACCTCCATTTCTCCCTATCGCTCTTCCTACACATGGCAGCATAGTGTCCCTTCTCATAACACCGATAACACACGACATGGTCATAAGGACCAGGTCCTGCCCTTTCCTTCCAAAGCTTTTCCCACTTCTCGATCACTTCCTCATGTTCCTTACGGGCCAGGGCTCTTCGTGCTCTACGAGCTGCTTTCTGCTCTTCCAATTTTGCCATATGCAAATAGCTTCCTATTAACAAAGAATCCAGATCAAACAAGATAGAAGTTCAAAATTCTGGCGAATTCTAATCGAAGAGATTACAAACAAGGTGGATATGAAAGAAATGAAGTTTAGGAAAATTTTACTTTCAATGCAAGAAAATTTTTATATCAAAATAATCTTTGAAAATCATTAAAATCATTTTATACTTTGAGAATACGTTCTCTCACAAAGAAATGATTCTAAGATTGATTTCACTCATTCTAGGGTATTTCTACCTTATCTCTAATGAGTTTTTGCTCCGTAGGCTAAGGTTTGCCTAAAACCTGGCTTTGATACCAAATGTAACATCCCACTATTTTGTGCCATTCAAATCGACAATAAATCCACACATGTCGGACTTGAATACTTCAAAATAGTGGATTGTCAAGAAAATTTGGAGCAAATAAAATCAATCACAGAATCACATACACAGAAATATCAGAATAACTCGCAGCGGAAATAAAATACCATAGTAGTTCATGAAGCTACTATATACAACTCTCAAAACATATACAAAATCTCATAATCAAAATAGATACAATAGAAGTCAGGATACATAAGTCAATAATACTAAGATAATACTAAATAGGAAATAACTGGGATAGAAGCCGATGAACCGATAGACAAATAAGCTCCAACAAAACTCTAGCTCCAAAAGGTGAATCCAAAGCTGTGATTCTCAGGCTGACCCGAGCGTAAAGTAAAACACAAACACTCAAGTCAGGACAAACATACTTATACAATGTAAACCAACTCAAGTGAACTGTAAAAGCAATGCACAATAACTTAAAGGATGCTTGGGATCGCCCTTCCTTTAAGGATTAGTCCAACCATAAACTGAGCAGTAATAAACACTATCATAGAACTATCCATATTAAAGTAAGTCAATGCAAATAATAGTGTTAATGTGACTAGGGTAGCACATAGCTGCAATAATCGCTCACCTCTAGCCACACTCTCAAATTGAAGGTGTGCATCCAAATTAAATCACAATGAAATAACATAACATACAGAGAAGTGTACACATGGTTATAGATTTCAATATGGTTTAAAATTCTGACTTAAAATCATTCATTTAAACCATTTAAAAGTAGAGTCGTTATACCTTTAAATCAAATATTCAATTCCCAAGAATTTAGCCTTTTCTGAGTTTATTTATTCACTTAAATACATTAAAACATAAAAATTCCAGCTTTCACAGCATTTAGAAAGTACTGCGGTAAGTTATATTTGAAAAACAATTCAATCCAGCAAAGACAACGTTTATAAAGTGCTGTAATAGTTCAGTTTTAGTGGAAAAATAGTTCAATTCAGAAAAGACAGCATTTACAAAACTGCTGTAATAGTTTAGAGTTTAATTTAAAGATTTTAGTTCAATTCAGCAAAGACAGCACTTGCAAAGTGCTGTGATAGCCCTTAGTTTGATTTTAGCCTTTTAGTTCACTTCTACAACTACAGCACTTACAAAGTGCTGCAGAATCTATAAGTTTAGTTTTTATTTCATTTTCAAAAACGATAGCATTTCTGAAGTGTTACTAAAAGAATTTCTAGATTTTTAAATAGAATTCCAGCCACAAATAAACTTCAATTTAAACCAATTTAAATTAATAAGATAGAAGAATCTAGATCTCTAAATATAGGTGAACGTAATGTTCTTACTGATTTAAAAGATGAATTAAATTCTATTTTAGAAAAGGAGGAGGTTATGTGGAAACAACGATCCAGAATTCAATGGATCAACGAAGGTGATAATAATACCAATTTTTTTCATAATATAGCTAATGGTAGAAAATGTAGTAATACAATTAACTCCATATTTGTTAATAATATAGAGTTAGTTGATCAAAGAAATCTTAACAAGGCTTTTACAAATTATTATAAGGATATTTTTGGTTCTAAAATCAAATATAGAATCAATGTTAGATGGATAGATCTGTATCCATCTGATTCTATTATTGATTTATCAGAGTTAGATAATCCTTTTACTGAAGAAGAAATTAGAAAAGCAATTAATGATTTTCCAAGTGATAAGTCCCCGGGCCTTGACGGGTTTCTTATTTTATTTTATAATACTTTTTTGGACGTTTTAAAATTTGACTTAGTTAATATGCTTAATGATTTTTACAAAGGTCATTTAGAATTAGGGAGATTTAACTTCGCAAATGTTATTTTGTTACACAAAAAAGTAGGAGCTAAAAACTTAAAAGATTTTAGGCCTATTTCTTTGATTAACTGTTTACTTAAAATCATTTCTAAAGTTCTAGCTAATAGACTTAGTAAAAGAATGAACGAATTAATCGATTGTTCACAATCAGCTTTTATTAAAGGGAGATATTACTGATGGAGTGGCAGTTGTTCAAGAATATATTAATTACTATTCCAAGAATAACATAACTTGTGCGATTTTAAAACTTGATTTTGCTAAAGCTTTTGATTCAGTAGATTGGGATTTTCTTGTAGATATTTTTCATGCTATAGGTTTTAGTCATAGATGGATCTATTGGATTTTGACTTTGCTTAGAACTGGAAACTCTAGTATTATGGTTAACAGTATATTAGGTAATATCATTCAATCTAAGAGAGGTTTAAGGCAAGGGGATCTCTTATCGCCTTTATTATTTAACTTAGCTGCTGATGTTTTTGCTAAAATTATTAAAAGAACAGTGGATAATCGATCTCTTGGACATGTAGGCAATGAAATTTAGCGTAATGGTTTATCGATTCTTCAATTTGCTGATGATACCTTACTTTTTTCTTCCCATCTCCCTAGACACATCATTACCCTTAAGTTTATCCTTTACAGTTTTGAACTTTTATCTGGTTTAAGAATAAATTTTGACAAAAGTTTCGTGTTAGTTTTAAATGATTTTGATAAAGTTGAAAACTTAGTTGCTAATACTCTTAATTGCAAAACTATGAACTTTCCTTTTGACTACCTCGGTTTTGTGTTTAGACCCACCAAACTCAAACATGACGACTGGATTATTATCATTGATAAAATTAAAAATAAGATTTCTAACTGGAATGGGATATTTCTATCTAGAGCAGGTAGACTAGTTTTAATAAATTCGGTTTTATCAGCTCTTCCGATTTATTGGATGTCCTTGCATTTGTTCTCGGATTGGGTTATTGATAAAATTGATAAGATTAGAAGAGATTTCTTATGGAGTGGAGATAACTCTAATAATAATATTAAATGTCTAGTAAATTGGGAAACCGTCTGTAAGGCCAAAAAGGAAGGTGGATTAGGTGTTATTAATTTGTATAATATGAATTTGTCTCTGTTAGGTAATTGGCTTTGGAAGTTTAAAGATATAAATGATAACGCTATTTGGAAAGAGATCATTTCTAAATATTATTATAATGGAAATAGCAATTTATATCAAATTGCTTCTTCAGCCACTCAAAATATATCTAACTTTTGGAAAAACATTTTAAAATGTAATGAGAATTTTAATTTAGGAATAAATAGTATTGTTCACTCTAGTAATCGTACTTCGTTTTGGCATGACTGTTGGATATCGATCTTGCCTCTTAAGATAGAATTTAAGGATCTGTATGAAATTTGTAACTTTAAGTATGCTTTAATCAATGAAGTTTATTCTCCAGAAAATGATCCTCGGAATTTCAGTTTTAACAGAATTTTAGTTGATTCAACTTTTAGACAACTTTCTTTGCTTTATGCCAGATTAAATCTTTATAATATTGATAATGATAATGATTTTATTAGTTGGGAATGGGATAAAAGTAAGAAATATACTTCTAATTCTTTCTACAGATTCATTAATTTTTCGGGTACAATAACTAACTCATTTAAATATATGTGGAAATCTAATGCTCCTCCCAAATCCAAAATTCACATGTGGTTAATTCTTCATGGAAAATTTAATATAATTGAATTTTTAAAGAGAAAAGAATATTCAAAATGATAATAAATGTTATTTTTGTCATCTGTACCTTGAGGAAATTAGTCATATATACTATAATTGTATGGATTCTAATTACATTCTAATTAATACTCTTAAAATTATTAACTTTAATATAACTACTAAAATTTAGGATTGTGAATTTTACTGGAATAATTATAGATTCAAGTTCAAAAAGAATATTAGATTTTTACTAGACACTTTATTCATTACTATTTGTTGGTTTATTTGGTTTGAAAGAAATCAAAGAATTTTCAATAATAATAATTGTCATTTTAACAAATTGATTTTTACAATTTCTTCATTTTGTTTTAATTGGATCTCTAACCCCAAATATAAATTAGCTAAAAATATCTTTTTCAAAAGGTATCTTAACAAGGTTAATCATAATATTAATTTTTTTAAACACAACAGTAATTTTTTTTACATTAATAATATTAATATTAATATTTTCTCTAATTTAGATGATGATTTCACTTCTAATCATAACTTACTTATGATTAAAGGTCCATAAGATAGATCCGTCTCAATATTTGTACTAGTCTCTGTTTAGTACTGGTTTTTAGGTTTTTAATTTATACTGTTATTATCCAGTTAGTCTTATTTAGGTTTTTATTTCCTTCCTTATTTATACATATATATGTATCATTCTAATTTTTTCTTTAGTCATTTTCCAGTTACAGGTATGGGAGATAAGTTATAAGGTTCATTTTGCAGATTTTCATATCTTCAGATTGCAGGACTTCAGATGGTAGGGAGGTCACCAGAGTAGAGTATCTTCTTCCAGGACTACTAGCAGTTTCTCCTCAAATTTAGGATTCTGCTATCTTCATTATGGAGCACTTTTTTCAGGAGGATATATTCTTCAGTTTGGTACCCTTTCTCTTGTTTAGAGGCTTCAGAGCGGTTTCTCTTTTCAGCAGATCCACTTCAGAGCAGATGCTTATTCACCTCTCCTGATTCAGTTGGTTGGAGCTTCCTCATTAGTTTGGGATGTTATCCAGTAGTTTTGTTTTTCCTCTAGTCTTTTAGGTACTTCTAACACCTTAATATCGGGCGGTGGCCATGCCGAAGCTCGATATCGGGGTGTGATGAGTGGTGGCCTTGCCGGAACTCATCTTAGGAGTATCTGAGATTTGATATATTTGTATTTGGTTTTTGTTACCTGCCAGGCATGTTGGCAGCACTTTATATTCGTGATATATATATTCGCATGTGTGCTCTCCTCTATTCGTAGAGGATCACATATTTTTCTCAAAAAAAAAATTAAACCATTTTAATTGTATACAAATCGTATTTTTCCACTTTAAAATGGTCATTTAAATACCCTTTAACCTATGATTTTTATAAAGTAAATTCCACAAATAAATATCAAAATTTCATTACCTCACTTATTATGTTCAAGTGTACAATTTTCCTATTCTTTACATTCACTTAACACTTTAATTTAATTTATCATTTCACAAATAAAACTTAATTTCCATTTTATTTTCTTTTACTTAAACTTCCATTTTTTTTAAAACCAAATCTCACAATTCCAAGTCAAGTTAAAATTCCAAATTACAATTTTAAGCATCTATTTGTTTAACACTTTATATTCATAGAAAAATCAATAACACTTTAATAAATCATTTTAAATTCAAATTTAATCAAAATGTCATAATTTACATTTTTGAAATACTTCAAAATATCCAGAGAAATATATAAAATAACCACGGGTCTGTATATTATTTTCTAACCTAAGACAAGTGATACGGATAATATATCATTTCAATCCGTAATTTACAAAACAAAAATCCGGGTTTTATCATTTCAAACCCGCAATCCCAAGTTAATAACAATAAATAAAAATCGCTCAGGCCTATCATTTCAGCCCATAATGATTTTTCTCTATTCTAAAGTCCGTTTGGGTATGTATCATTTCAACCCATAGTGATTCTATTTTACAGGGAACTTGCAGTGTGATTTAACAGAAATGAATAAACAGTATAATAAAATAAAATATAACAGATGATGTGACAAGTTAATAGCAGGGTGTAACAACGTATAAATGATATCACAGGCAGGTATAACATAATATAAAAGTTTCTACACATTCACTTGGTGTCACTTCACAATTATATAGGCATATATGTCATGTGTGAATTACTCACCTCTTTAAAGCTGGAGTTCGCAAACAATACACACGAAAGAGAATCCGGAAAGCACGATAGCACGATTTGATTCAATTAGGGAGAGAGCCAAGATGTAAATCTTGTGTATAACAATAAAACAAGACCATATATAAATATATATTCAATACCAAAATCTATATTGAAACAAACAAGGAAATAGAATTAAACAAGAGACATAACCAAGCTTTTTAACCATCTTTGCTTGACCCTAACTCAAAGTATGCTCGGCCCCACATGGTTTAGGCTCAGCCATGACATGTTTTAAAGTGGAAATGGATCAAGTTAGGACTGAAAATAACAAGGTTAGGTCGAGAAGAGGAAGGGTTTTGGGGTTATAAACATAGAATGTCAAGAGGCAAAGCAAAAGGGGTGGTTTGGTTCAACTTTTTGGCTTGGCCACAAGCACAGTCAGACTCGGCCAAGGCAAGTGCAGGTCTGGTCAAGGGTTAGGTTGGTGTTCAGGTGGTGTACTAGTGCTGGTGGTGGTGGCTAGGGGGTGGCCGTAGCTTCCAAATGAAGGGGAGGTTGCATATAGGCTCGGATAGGCAAGTATTGTGGAGTTTTGCATTGTTTTTTGTGGAGTTTTGATCAAGGGGAGGCCATGGTACTTTCAGGTCAGAGGAGTATGATGTTTTGGCCGTGGATTAAGTGGAGAAGGAAGTGGTGGTGGTCGGTGGAGGTGATGGAGGGGTAGAGGCCGAGCAAACACAAGAAGAATCAAGGCAAAATCTAGGCAAAATTCCATGGAAAAAGTAGAAAACAAATGGAAGAAAATGAGAAAGCCATTAACAAATTTTATCAGAAGTGTTTGGCGATGAATAGTTGATGAAATGAGATGCTTTTCACATGAAGATGAGTTAAGGAACTCACGGCTATCAATTAGAAAGGAACGACCAATGAATTGAGAAGTCTAGCAAACCAAAAGTCATTGTTTTGAAACCTTTTGTCTCTTCAAATTTCCACTATCTTTTATATACAAAATAAAAAAAACTCGGTAAATAACAAAAAAACAACTGAAATAAAGTGAAAAGGAAAATAAATAATTTGTTTTGGGAAAATAGGAAAATAAATAAAGAAAATAACTTAATATTTTGAGACTAGCTTTAAAAATTGTAAACAAAATACACTTAACTTTGGAAAAATTATAACTATACTTTAAAAATGTTTTTAAAAATAAAATATATACATAACATGTTGTGTTACACATGAAGACATAAATTAGAACATGACATGACAGACAAAATATTTTTTATATAAATTAAAATAAACAATTTACATACAATAGTGTAAAAAGCGTAACTTTCAGAATATTAATCAGATTTCAACGAAACGAAAAGCAATATACTTGAAATTTTATTTACTTTCATAATAAAGGATAAAATTCAAAAATTCAAATGTAACAACACGCATATTTATCGATTTTATATTTAAATATTTTATTTAAATATTTCGTCGATCGTCGGATTATAGTCCGAAAAGCTACTTTTTGCAAACAGTCGAATTAGGACTCGAGACCACCTCCATTGTGTTCAAAATGTCGTTTGCGATCTTTTTGAGTGTAAGCTTCGATATGTTTGGAGTTAGGAGAATTTTGCCACTTTTCACTTAGGGCTTTGGGTTGGGTTTCAGCCCAATAACCCCACTTATTACCCTAGCTCAGTCCACCACTCCTCTTCACTTCACTCTTATTCTCCAAACACTCAAGCTTAACTGAAAATGGTGGGAGAGATGGGAAATTAGAATTCCCAAACCCTAGTTTCATCTTCAAATCAAGTTCTAGCTCCAAACTAATAGAAGAAACCTTGGTAAGCTTCTCCTTCTTCTTCTCCAACCCTTTCTCCTTCCAATTTCAGAAATTCCTAAACCTAACTTTGGGAATGTTCTCCTTTTTTAGCATAGATTCAAGCTCATTTGGGTTGTGTTGAAGAGTGGTTGATTCTCCCTTTGCTTTCAAGCTCCTTCTTCATTGTTTTTGTGAAAAGGTGAGATTCTTATCTCACATCTATGCTTATAATTATCTTTGATTTTTAGGTATGAATTCCTCACACTTCTTCATGTGCATTTGCTCTTGATTTGGATTGGTTTTGTGAATATTCCAATTTTTGGGTTTCTAAGTCAAATTTATGTGAAAATCCTTTTATGGATGTTTGATCATGCTTTTAGTGTTGCACCGAGGAAAATATAGGGCCGGGTTGCTGATTGGCATAATCCCTTAGAGCCAATGTTCATCCGGTTGCATTTTGGAAGAGTTTTCACTTCATTTAGTATAGGATGAAAAACAGCCCAGGCATGATTCAGTCGACTGAATTCTCTGTTCAGTCGACTGAACCTAGAACCCGAAAGTTTCCAGGCATGATTTAGTTGACTGAAAACTCTGTTCAGTCGACTGAACCTGGAAACAGAAAGGTTCCTGAACCTGGAAAATTTCCAGATACAGGGTCAGTCGACTGAAAACTCTGTTCAGTCGACTGAACCTGCTGTTTCAGTCCAGTTTGCCTTTTTGGATTGAATTCTCAATTTAAATCGATTCGTGATGATCCTATTTGTCATTATCATTTATTTTCTTCATTGATGACTTCTTCTCGGGATTTCTAAGAATGTCGCTCGCCTCTCTTGTCTTCACTAAGTCGTACCGTTTTGACGGGGCGCTGCCCCGCACCCCGCCGTGGGCGCTGCCCCCTGGACCCCGTACAACTCTGCGTAGGCGATCTTATCTGTAAAACATTCAACAGAACTTCTTACTTTGATGGTTTTGGGAATTGATTTCTTTGGATTTTATTCACGTCTTCGAATGTGAACTTTTATGATTGATTGTTTCTACAATCACTTCTATGATTTGTCACTTTAAAATATAAAGGTTTTCTATACTAGTAGTAAATATTCAAACTCTTTACAAAGATGATTTCAACTCTATTTTTAATACAAATCTTGTTTATAAAACCGTTTTCCAATCTATTAGTATATACAAACCTTTACCTCATTCGTATGAGAAAATATAATTAAACGGCTTAGCAAAACAAGTGGTATGAAACGCTTCCGTTTACTTCGTCGGTTAATTTTTGGATTTGTTCGATTGAAACTCTCTTGTGACAATTTTCTAGTGGAAATCTACAGTTTGTTCGTAAATATTTGAGTTAAGCAAGTGGTTATGGGACATGAAGCTAAACTCTTATATTCACTAGCTTAGTGTAATCGACACTTCTTTATGATCGATGATGATCATTTTATGGTTTAGACTAGCAATGTGCGATGTCTCTTTGTCCATGTGAAGGACTGTACTTCATTTTATTGAGCTTCGAATCAATCAGGAGGAGCTTCGGCTCAAAGTCCACAATGGGGGACTATACCCAGTCAGGAGGAGCTTCGGCTCATCAGGAGGAGCTTCGGCTCAAAGTCCGCAATGGGGGACTATACCCAGTCAGGAGGAGCTTCGGCTCATCAGGAGGAGCTTCGACTCAAAGTCCGCAATGGGGGACTATACCCAGTCAGGAGGAGCTCCGGCTCATTTTTATAGGATTGGCCATCCTCTTTTATTGTGATTTCTGGATTTCTAATTGTGTTTCACCAGCTTTTACCATTAACATTGATGAGTATGTTATTTTATTGTGGCTTGGTGAATTAAATAAAGAATACGATATTCTTTTTGATGCTATGAGATTCTTGAGATTTTGTATGACTTTTGTGATTTTCTAATGTATACGTATCATAGTATGACTTCATTGTTATCATACTTTTTATTATCATATCTCATATTCTATCTCATTTTATCTGATAATTATAGCTAGACTGATCCGTTTATTATTTTCTTCTTAAATAATACTCGGGTCAGACTGAGATTTTACAGGTGCTTCTTTATGACTTCCTATCTGGAACCGTCATCTGACTTTTGGCTAACTACTCTAGTTTAGTAGTTTTTGTTGTATACATTTGAGATTAGACTCCTTGATGTATACATATTCTTTTGGCTAGCACTTGTATCTATTCTTTTGTGTTATTGTGGATCTTATTTGACCACTACTCTGATGTACACTTTCATGTGTGTTATATTCATATCTATTTCCGCCTTTGTGATATGAATTGTCTGTGACTGATTTGTGTTATGTTTATTTCTATATTTGTTTCCGAAGATTATATATAGCCACAGTGTGATAGCTTTGTGTTTGTATCGGTATGTCGGATTTCCTCTTTAAAAGATATGCATTCTATTCTATCTGACATATCGGTGCTCGCACAAAGAAGTTACACGGATGGTCGCTCCTCAACAGCCTTATTCTCCGTGCTGGTTAACAGCACTACATCGTAGTGTTCTTGGTTAGCGTGGGTATAGAGGTGGGGCGTCACATCAAACTTTTAAATTTTTAAATTAAAAGTCAAAGTTTGACCACATTGACAAAAATTCACATTTCTGGAAAATACTATATTTATTCATGTGTGGAATTATAATTCACATAAAAATCAAAATTTATATTTAAAATAACAAAATTTATCCATTTTAATAAATAATATAAAGTTTTTAAATCAGGAAATTCAATTTAAAATAATTACAAAATACAGGGTTGTTACATATGGCATTGTTAAACCTCTTTAAAATAGATTAAAATGATTTATAAATGGGTAATAAACATTAAAACTCATTTTGGGAAAATTTGAAAAAGTTTGGAAAATGGAGTAAAAATAAGCTGTCGCGTTTCGGCAGTTCGTGATTTTGTGACCTGAAAAGTTAAACGGACATGTATAATGGAATATGAGTCGGAATTCTTCGCAATAAGAATTTTCCGGACAATAATGAATATAGTTTTCGAAAAAAAGAAGAAAATAAAGATTTCATTTAGTAAAATTTGAGATATGTCCAAATCAAGTTTTCAAAGTCATCGAGTTTTGGTAGTTCGGAAACCAAAGTGGTAAAATCTCGAAAATAGACATTTTTAAATCTTTAAAAATATGAAATAAATTCCGAAAATATATTAAAATGGTTCAAAAAGGATTTGAGTTATTAAAATAAATATATGTGGAATGAAATTAGCATTTTGATCAGAGAAGCTTTAAAAACACTATTTGCAGCACTTTTTGCAGCGGTTTTGGTAACTTTTGAAATTATGATTTAAACTTAGGATTTTCCTCCCAAATATTTTGCAAATGTTTATCAAATAATAAATCAAAAATTTTAAAGAGTTTAGAGTTGATCAAATACCTTGACCTAGTCTTTAGACCTGAGCTTGGACAACCAGTGTTTAGGTTCCGCTATAACTATCCATACTGGCCCAATGGAGAGGATAATAAATTTGATTTACTCGGACCACATTTTCCTAAGATAAAAAGAGATTTGGAGATTTCCAAAACTTAAACAAAATTTTAAATAATAAGATTTTAGTGATGCATAAAACATATTGATTAAACTCTATATTAAATTCTGAGGAGGGAACTCGTACAATCCGTATGAATTATAAGGTGATTTCACCATTATTCGACGAATAGTATAGGTTGAATACTGAAATTAGTGTTGAGTATAATTCAAATTATCCCTGTGGATCCTATTTACTCAATAATAACTGTTTTGAATTTACCATCTTAGATAACATGGTTTTAACCCATTTAAAAGATATGTTTAGATAATATGAAACCTCCATTAAGATTGTATTAAATTATGGAAACATTTTCTGTCTAATTAATGAGAAATGGTGGTGTTTCCAAAGTTAAAAAGAGGTTTAATTATTTCGTATATACTGAAAAAAGAATGGTTTAAAGATGTATATCTCTAAAAGATATTTTATTTGGATAAAATATATTAATAAATTGAATAATAATCACCACATACTTAGCAACTTTTATCGATAAATTGGTTTGGAGGAACTGGTGCCGGATTTGGATGATTCCTATCCGAATACCACTATGAACCAATATAGATTTGAAAGTGAAAATATGTTGAAGACAATGATTTTGAAGATAGATATCTTCATAATGTAGAGCTACTTGTCACGAACCTCTAGGGTAATTCACTTGTCATATATATGGTGGTAGTGGTTCCTTCAATTTGAAATCTTCGATGTAAGGATTACTCGCTACTAATCCTAAGGGTGATTCCCAAATAGTATATAGTTGGAGAAGTGCCTTCGGTTTGTCCTGTTCTTGGACAACTTGTATGGACGAATATCTAACATAGCATTTATAAGACTAGATACATTGATCTCTACAAATGTACATCTGTTGGTGGTATAGGAGGCAACCCCTCCTATAATTAACACCCTTCTCTGAGATCTACGAGTTCAGAGGTTGTACTTTTGTGGAAATTAATAGTGTGTTGTTGGAAATGGCAATATGACATTTAAAGTAGGATTTGTTCTGTGAAAGGTAAAACGTTACCTTAAGCCTCGCACATCGAGAATGACAAAAATAGGGTAGATGCAGTAGAGCTAAGTGGGTCGCTCCTATTAGGATATAGTCATCATCTATCTAGATTACCATCTATATTTCGGGTATGTTGTGTATGGTTTGGGATCTCGATAAAGGTCGGTAACGGCTGGAGGGATGTTATATTCGGTACTATCTGTGGTAATGGTAGGTCGGTTTTGTGTTGGTTGAGGTTGGAGCCTCAAGTGCATCCCTCTAGAGAAGCACTGCCGAAAGGTAGTCCCTTACCTTGTCATTGTATGGAATTCAATATGCAAAAAGAGCCTTCCAGCTTTAAGTTGTGGAATCTAGTATGTTAGAATTTCATTAATGTAACAATTTCGGCTATGATTAATATGTTATTTGAAAGGGTTTTCAAAAAATGTCACTAAAATAATATCCCTGATTTTATGTAGCAAGTGTTTTGGTTATCATAAGGTAAAAACCCATTTGTGTTTATGTGCGGGGTGGTCTTATGAGATACCCTTTGATTTCAAAAGTATCTGTTCTTTTGAGTTTTCTCACACCAGTCCCATGACTGAACCGGAGTTTATTTTCTTTTCCCTTTAAACTCTAGTTGCCCTTTTTTCAAGGTAGCCAAGTAGTTAGGTGGCTTGGAGCATTTTGGAAGAGCATGGAGCATGAGGCTGGAGGGTCCATTGCAGATAGTTATCTATTTCTATTTCCGTTGTATTATTTATAAGTACCTACCAACACCTGTTGGGATAAGCAGTTATAACTGTCCCTAGCTGGGTTAGTACTTGCAATGACTCTAATATCTTATTTTGATAGTGATTGTACGTACTATATATATATAATTACAATTTGTTAAATTTGATGTGACAATCTATTTTGTTATTTCTTATATCTTTATTTTCTTTTATCCTGATTGTCTCCCTCTTCGGCACTTGAATTTACGGTACATGAATATCGAGGATGTATTAATGTCGACCTTCGAGGGTCGAAAAGGCGGGCCATCACACGTAGTCTCATGCGCTTTAGAAAATAGCTTATAAGATTGTCTCCGAAGGTATAACCATTGACGAACAGTTTAAAGTTGCAATACTTATCGATAAAATTGCCCTCTAGTTGGAAAGAGTTCAAAAATAAGGTTAGACATAAAACTAAAAAACTTCACTTGAATGTTTGATTACTAGCCTCCAAATTGAGGAGGAATCCCGAAAATAGGATATGAAAGAGGAAGTGCTTGTTGTTTCCAACAACACTAAGAAGGTTGCAGTTCTGAAATCGAATCCCAAAAGCTTTAAGAATTAGAACCATACGCCTAATCAGAACCATGACAAGAATGGAAACCATCAAAGGAATCATACTGCACCATGGCAACAACCGCCCTTGAAGAATGATTCTGGTCAATTTATTTGTTATAACTGTAACAAACCAGCTTATATGGCAGAAGTGTCGGGAATAGTCCTCATCCTGCTCCTCATGTGAACCTGACTGAAAAGCAGCCGCTTACTTTTATGATTACAGAGATCAACCTTATAGGGGGACCGGAAGGATGGTGGGTAGATACTGGTGCTACATGCCATGTCTGGCATGACTATGCTATGTTCAAAACATACACGAATGCTAAGGAAAAGAACGTGCTGCTAGGAAACTCTCACACCACTATTGTTGCTGGGAATGAAAGCGTTGAGCTAAAGTTTACCTCTGGAAATACTGTCATACTGAAGGACGTGATCCACACTCTATAAATGAGAAAGAACTTAGTTTCCAGTTATCTTTTTAATCAGGCTGGCTTTACTCAAACTATAGGGGCTGATTTGTGAACCATCACATGAATGGTATGTTTATGGGTAGGGGTTATGCTACTGAGGCCATGTTTAAGTTAAATGTCAAAAGTAATAAAGCATCTCCTTTTGCTTATATGTTGTGTTCATTTAATATATGGTATGCTAGACTCTGTCATGTTAACAAATGCATGACAAAAGATATGAGTACCTTAAGATTAATTCCTAATATGTCTATAAAAGATTTTGAAAAATGTGATTTTTGTAGTCAAGCCAAATTACAAAAACTCCACATAAAACTATAATTAGAGAATCTAAAACTTTAGAGTTGATTCATTCCGATATATGTGAACTAGATGGGACTTTGACTAGAAACAGACATCGTTATTTTATCACATTTATTGATGACTGCTCTGATTTTACTTATGTGTACCTAATGAAAAATAAAAGTGATACATTTGAAATGTTTAAATCTTTTATAACTGAAATTTAAAATCAGTATAGTAAGAAATTTAAAAGATTACATAATGATATAGACATTGAATTTGAATCCATTATGTTTATTGAATTTTATAATTCACATGGTATAATGCATGAACAAACTACACCTTACTCATTTGAAATGAATGGTAAAGTAGAAAGAAAAAATAGGGCTTTAACTAAATTAGTTGCAGCTATTTTACTTAATTCGGGCCTAGCATTACATTGGTGGGGGAAATCTTGTTAATTGTATGTTATGTGTTGAACAGAATTCCTAAATCTAAGAGCAAAGCTTCTCTCCCTATGAGATTTTGGCCCTAAAAGAATTAAATTAGCAAGTAGAACATATGAATGCGTATTTATTGGCTATGCTATAATAGCAAAGCATATAGATTTCATGATCTGAACGCACATACTATAATAAAATCTAATGACACTTGTTTTTATGAACTGAAATTTCCTTTTAAATTGAGGAATAGTGGAGGCACATCTAGTAATATTATTATTGTAAGAAATGAACAAAATGACTCTTTTGAAAACAAATTAAGGAGAAGTAAAATAGATAGAATTGCAAAAGGTTACGGTTAAGGTTTTTGTGCTTACACTTTAGAAGAGGACCCCTTAAACCACCAAGAAGCCTTATCTTCATTAGATACCGATTTTATAAGATTCTATAAATAATGAGATGAATTCTCTTGAATCCAATAAGACTTGACACTTAGTTGGTATACTAACTAGTTGTAAGACCATAGGCTGTAAATGGGTACTTAAAAAGAAATTAAAATCTGATGGAGCAGTTGATAAATAAAAAGCTCGTCTAGTAGCTAAGGGTTTTAAGCAAAGAGAAAATGTATAATTTTTTGATACCTTTTAACCTTTAACTAGAATTATATCTATTTGAGTATTAATTTTGCCTACTTCTATTTATGATTTGAAAATATACCAAATGGATGTTAAAACTACATTTTTAAAAGGTGAATGAGAAGTGGAAATTTATATGGACCAACCTGAAGGTTTGGTAATACATAGATAAGAACATAAGTTTTGCAAGTGAGATAAATCTTTATATGGTCTAAAGAAGCATCTAAACAATGGCATAAAAAATTTGAAAACTTGATTATTTCACATGGTTTCAAAGTTAATGAAAGTGAAAAATGTATTTATTATAAATATAAGAATGACATTTGCACTATTATATGTTTGTATGTAGATGATCTACTTATTTTTGATCTAAACATTCATGAAATTAATACAGTTAAATCTTTAAAGTACCAATTTTGATATAACAGATCTAGGAGAAGTGAGTGTAATCCTTGGTATTAAGATCACTAGGTCTAATAAAGAAATATCTTTGGATCAATCTCATTATATCGAGAGGATATTAAAAAAATACAATTACTTTGACAATAAACCCACTTGTACACTATATCATCCAAATGTAAAACTATTTAAAAACATTGGTGAAAGTGTAAGACAGTCTGACTATGCGAGCATCATCGGCAACCTTCAGTATGCCACTGATTGTACTAGACCCGACATAGCATATGTCATGGGATTATTATGCACGTTTACCGATAGACTTAGAATTGAGCATGATCATGTTACTGAAAGGGTTATGAGATACCTAAAACGAACCAAGAACTTTGGCTTACATTATGGAAAGTTTCCAGCTGTAATTGAAGGCTATACTAATGTTGACTGAAATGCTTTGTCAGACAATTCTAAAGCAACCAGCAGCTATATTTTTGTCATAGCTAGTGGGGTTGTTTCTTGAAAATCCAAGAAATAGACTGTTTTGGCTCAATGTACTATGGATTCTGAGATGAGAGCACTAGCGATACCTAGTGAAGAAGCATATTGATTAAGGAATATGCTAGTAGAGTTTCCTTTATGGGAAAACCGATACTAGATGTGTTGATCCACTTTGATAATACCATGGCTATTGAAAAAGTTCAAAACTGTTATTATAACGGTAAGAGACGACAGATACATTGTAAGCACAACGTTGTAAGAGAGTTACTCTCTTCAGGTGTTGTTAGAGTGGATCATATTCACACTAATGAAACTTGGCAGGTTATTTGATGAAAGAATTGGCTTGAGAGAAAGTCCATAAAACATCTAATAGGATGGGACTATTACCCTTGGACACTCACAATGGTAACCCAACCTGTACGACTGGAAATTCCAAGAACTAGGCTCAATGGGTAAAGATCAAGTTGTTAAGTGATAAGAGGTGAACATGCTATATTATAAAATGTTTAGAAAGCATGTATTCCTATAGCGATTAGAGGATGAGATAAAAGAAATACTTAACGAGATCTGTAGTCTATGTGGCGTGGGGTACCTATCTATAGAAGTACTACTGATAGACCCACCTTTGTGAATGTGGGAATGAGGCCATTTCTTATGAAAACTTTAGGGCCAAAAGTTTTCTAGAGCATTCGCTAAAGCATGATAGATGTGCATGGCCACTAAAGCACTTTAAAATGGCTATGTGTGGTTTGATATCTGAGATAGAGTTCAAGTGTGACGCCCCACCTCTATGCTCACAATAACAAAGAGTATTAAAAGAAATATTGTCTGTTATTACGAAGAATAAGGCTGGATAGGAGCGGCCATCCGTAGTTGGGCCTTACACTAGTGTTGGTTACCTCGATAGGAGTGGTATATATTTTTATTTTTCATCTCTTATTTATTTACTCCCATCGACATACCCAATTCCAGTATAAAACGAACTACGATGGTTCATAATAGTTTAGGACAATATATATAATAATAACACAGATAAGATAAATGCGGAACACAGATAATAAAAGTCTCATATATATATAACTGATGTCAGTTACAATACATTTGACACAATGCATATGATACAACTACAACTGTCGACTCTGGAAGTTATATATATACAAGTACATTATCGAATAATATACATGAATACATATCATCCTAGATCAGATCCACTGACTACTACAAAATGACGACGACTACACCAAAAGATATAAAGAGACTTCATAGTTCAAGCAGCAACCCAAAGCAAGATATCTACAACCTGTAATAACTCGGTCTGACCCGAGTATTAAATTCAAATGAAAATAATACACTGGTCGGTCTAATTCAAACTCAGTTATTAATGCACAGAAGCAATAATAATTAAATAGCAAATAGACGATAGTCGCAATAAATCTCGTGTATCCAACTCTTCGATATAAGAATCGGATAACGGTAGATATAACACTAAATAGTGTTAAACACAAATCATCAACAAAGATAAGTAAAAAGGTTATCAATGAAGATAATATGAAAACCACAGAATTGCCTAAACATCAACTAACAACAAAATCAAAGTACTATTTCAAAATATTGAATTGAACACATAAAACAATTCAAGTAATTGAAATATCAATTAAAACGTCACTTCTGTTTGGCTGCAGTGCACGCACGCGTGCACTGCCTCGCCAATACAGCATATTAAATATGCAAAAGATCAAGTTCACAAACGGGCACAAAGTCAAACCCGAAATACCGGATTCAAGTCAAGTGTGATTAGAAAAACAAATCCAAGTCAAACATTATCACAGTATCAAGCCCTACTCAACAGTGAACACAAAACCAAAATCCAATCATGTCTCAAAGCCCCGTGATGAAATGAAGAACAGTAGAAAAAAATGGAAATGGGCATCAATCATAAGAGCAGTTTCAAATTGAACAATACCAAGCCTCATCATCAATGAAACCAGTGACTCAACAAATACAATATTATGCACAGTACAACACCAAGCTCCACAAATTCAAGTGACCAGACTGAACCAGACTACAAAAACATCAAGAAGCCAAGACCAGAAAACAAGACAATACTCAAAAATAACTCAAGCTCAGTACAAATCCACCAATATATGCATACACACATACATATGTATATATGCACTTATATGCAGACTTGAATAATCAGCTAAACAGAGAAGTGCACAAGCATAGTTCAAATGATCAGACAATTAAGTATACATACAAGACAGTGCCAACAGTCTTGACCAAAATTAACAAAGGTGATCGAACAATTCAACCCAGTAGCATATGTGATCCAGACCATCAAGTAAACAAATAAAAAATAGTGCACCTGCATACCAGAATCAAGTGACATGAACCAGACTACAGCAAAACAAAGTCATTGCAACATGAAAAAATAACCAGGTACAAAGTGCACCAGAGGAACCACAGTATGCTACAGGTAAATCAGAAGTGCTCGAAAAATTACAAACTTGAAAACACACTGCAAACCGAGATTGCAACAGTGACACAGGGAACACAGGTCAGGGAAGCAACCCAAACAAGTGCACACTGAAAATACCAACTACAACATGAAACAAGCGACAACACTGAGTACCGGCAAAGTAAAACATGTCAGAGAATTCAAAGCAGTAGTTTTGGCCAAAGTCAATGCAAGGTGTAACCAAAGTCACAGTGAAAGTCAACGTTGTCAAACAAAGTCAAGGCCGAGTTAAATTCAAAGCACCAGAAAAATCAAACTGATTGCTAGAGAATTCAAGCAACACGTACAAAGTCGAACAAGTCAGAAAAATCACAGTCATTCAACCAAAATCATACGACCAAGCCAAATATTATCATTGGCAAATCGATTCAAAACCAAAGACAAGGGGAAACAAAATCAATTCGAACTAGATGTGAGTGAAAAGTGATCACTCACCTTTGTTTGACTCAAAATGAAGCAGCCAAGTACTCACGAAATCGAGCGATCGACGAAGCCAATACGCAATATCCATCAACCAAATTCCCATTTTCTCTTCGAAAATCTAAGCCCAGAGATAAGTCGAATTCGACCAAAGCATCCAACCAATTTCATTAAAGATTCGCAAGCCCTAATTTCGCAAAGAGGACGAACGATCGGAGCCACCATTTTTTTTCGTTCGTTGTTCTAGGGTTTTGGCGAACGAATGAATGAAAAATGAAAGGGGGACGGGTATGCCTTTGATAGTTATCACGGCAAAACAAACAAATGAAAATGTGGCCCAATATTAAGTTCTAAAGCCCACATAACAATTAATGACTTTACAAAAGAATTTCAACTTGATTAAACTCCCAACAACAATCAGCTATCACCATTAATCACTTAATGACGATTTTTAACAGGTGCAAAACCCCGGGTAGTTACAGACTCCCCTCCTTATAAAAATTGCATCCCCGCAATTTTCATAATTAAAGTCATCAATAACAATTATTTTTCTAACATAAACTGGTTAAGCTAGAAAATAAAGGTCGAGAATTCAAACATCAAAGAAATCTTTTAATTCCATAAAAGAAATTCACAAATTATCAACAAAATCTAATTATCAAATAGACAATCAGAAAACAGCAAAACTGAATAAATACAATTATCAAAAATATTCAATTATCAATTAGATAATTAGAATACAGAAATCACAAAACAGCAATATCTAATTTTCAATTAGATGATTAGAATACAGAAATCACAAAACAGCAATGTCTAATTATCGATACGATAATTAGAAAACAACAAAATCTAATTATCAACCAAGATAATTAGAAAACACAAATCGCAAAACTGCAAATATCTAGTTATCTAAAAAATAACTAGAAAACACAAACTTCATAATCAGCAAACTCTAACTATCAACAGAGATAGATAGGAAACAGCAATTCGATATGATCAAAATAATCTAGAATCAATTAGAGACTAGAAAATCTCAAAATCAGCAAAACTAGCAAACATCCAATTATTAAAAACGATAATCAGAAAGCACAATTACCTAATTATCAGAAACGATAATCAGAACAACAATTATCTAATTATCAAAAACTATAATCAAAACCTCAAATATCTAATTATCAAAAACGATAATCAGAAACAACAAATATCTAATTATCAAAAACGATAATCAGAAACAACAAATATTTAATTATCAAAAACGATAATCAGAACTCTCAAATCAACAAATATCCAATTATCAAAAACGATAATCAGAAATCAACAAATATCTAACTATAAAAAACGATAATCGGAAAACAACAAATATCTAATTATCAAAAACGATAATCAGAAATCACAAATCAACAAATATCTAATTATCAAAAACGATAATCAGAAACAACAAATATCTAATTATCGAAATGATAATCAGAAATAACAAATATCCGATTATCAAAAACGATAATCAGAAATCTCAAATCAACAAATATCTAATTATCAAAAACGATAATCAGAACTCTTAAATCAACAAATAACCAATTATCAAAAACGATAATAAAAAATCAACAAATATCTAATTATCAAAACGATAATCAAAAATAACAAATATCCGATTATCAAAAACGATAATCAGAAATCTCAAATCAACAAATATCTAATTATCGATACGATAATTAAATCTCATAACAACAAATATCTAATTATCGATACGATAATTAAATCTCATAACAGCAAATATCTAATTATCGATACGATAATTAAATCTCATAACAGAAAATATCTAATTACCTGCAGATAATTAGAAACAACAAATATCTAGAAATCAATTAAGATAATCTAGAAAATCAACATAAAAGGTGGATCGATCCCATCAGATGGCGAGTTTTTAGCTACGCCGCACGTGCATCAACAAATGGCCGAAGCCTACCAAGTACTGTCATCATAATTTTGGCACCCAACAAATGACCCGAAGGTCCGTAGAGTGACTCGAAGGTCTAGTGCTGGTATTTTACCCGAAGGTCCATCATATGACCCGAAGGTCCAACATATGACCCGAAGGTCTATCATAGTGGCTCGAAAGCACACAAAATCATCAAAATCATCAAAACCATCAAACATCATATGTTTCAATTTACGAGTCCGGAATTAACCGAAATAGCAAACGCACATGTCCCATACCACGCGTTTTACTAAATCGTTTGATTCTCTTCATCGTTTCCTTGAAAGTGCAAAATTGTGTATTTTGTAAAAATAACATTTTACATTCTCAAAAGGACAAGTCCGGAATTAAGCGAATCAGTAAAAGTAAGGGTTCATAGTCCTCGATTTTGCTGAATCGTTTAAATCGCTTCCTCATTCTTTTGAAAGCGCAAACTGTAATTTTTTTAAAACAATCCTATTTTAAAAACAATTTTCAAAACACGTGAATAAAACAGTAACATCTGTAACAATTTCGATAAGGAAATTGTACTTCTCAAAATACCGTAAAAACGGATCTCAAAATCAGCATTGCGAAATAACCGCTTGAAAATCCACTTTTAAAATTTGATGGTTACTGAAGCCAAAGCGACAGTAATTTTTAATGTCAAAATCTCATCAAAATAATTCGCATCAAAATATAATACCAGTGAATTTTCATTCATCAAAAATGTCACAAAACACCGTGCTTCAAAAATTTAGCACCAGTGTAAAAATCCCGTTATAAAAATAACAGCAGCAAAATACGTTTAAACCAAACACCGATTCAACGTAAAATTAATGCAGCAATGTGCAACTCAAATTTGCACGTATACTACAAAATGGACTAAGAAATCATTCGAATGTATCTTCAATGAAGCTAATTCAAAACAGCAAAAATCTCAACAAAAATCACATAACTGCAATCGCTTCGAATCTTCAAATCGGATTCGAAATTTTCAAAGAAACAAAATAAACACAGCTATGTAAACAACAAATGAAATTTATTTCAATTTCATATTTTGATTTTTAAATCAAAAGGGTTATCAGCCGTACACAGCAAAGACTGTCTCACCATTTCCGCAACGCACTCTGATAAACAGAACACAATCAATCAAATCATCAGAACACAATTTCACTTTTTATTTTTAAATAAAGATATTTTAAAAATCTCATCATAATTTCAAAACTTTAGTTTTGACTCAAAGCACAAATAAAAACATCAACAATTAGTTGTAACACGTGTTCCATCTAAGTTATGTTTTATATTATGCCCATAAACCCCAAGCTCTGAAACCAACTGTGACGCCCCACCTATATGCTCACAATAACAAAGAGTATTAAAAGAAATACTGTCTTTATTATGAAGAATAAGGCTGGATAGGAGCGGCCATCCGTAGTTGGGTCTTACACTAGTGTTGGTTACCTCGATAGGAGTGGTATATATTTTTATTTTTCATCTCTTATTTATTTACTCCCATCGACATACCCAATTCCAGTATAAAACGAACTACGATGGTTCATAATAGTTTAGGACAATATATATAATAATAACACAGATAAAATAAATGCGGAACACAGATAATAAAAGTCTCATATATATATAACTGATGTCAGTTACAATAAATTTGACACAATACATATGATACAACTACAACTATCGACTCTGGAAGTTATATATATACAAGTACATTATCGAATAATATACATGAATACATATCAACCTAGATCAGATACACTGACTACTAAAAATCGACGACCACTACACCAAAAGATATAAAGAGACTGAAAGTACACGTGTAGTACTAAGGATCGTGTAATATGGTATGTTAATGCGGAAACTAGTAATAACAGTAAAGTACAAATTAAAGTAAGCACACTAGGAATTTTTATACTGGTTCGAACTTCCCGTTCTACATCC
This sequence comes from Allium fistulosum, assembly GCA_030737815.1. NCBI lineage: Eukaryota > Viridiplantae > Streptophyta > Magnoliopsida > Asparagales > Amaryllidaceae > Allium > Allium fistulosum. Next base: position 103,291,620 of record CM060902.1, read on the forward strand.
AGTCCCAGAATACCCTCTGGATTTAAACTAAACTCCTCACTTAACCCTCTGGAGGAATAGGTATACGACACCTGAGCAGCCTCAACAGCCGAAGAGGACTTCAACTTAATACAAATAGTTTGTTGACGAATGTGTTCTGAATAACACTGATTGTCTTTTGATAGTACAGCTTTCCTATAATCAAATCCTCAAGAGTATATATGTGTGTGAAGATTTAGAAGGAAGATAATCATGTAGAATCGAAGTATATGAATAAATTCAAGGATTCTAGTGATATTAAATAAGAATAAATGCTTTTATTTGCATAAATGAATAGAGATTAGATTTCAAAAATATAAACTAGAATCAGTGATTGTAGAAGTGAATTGAATATGTTTATATAGTTGTAGAAGAGTTGTAATCTTTCATGAAGAGTTTTAGTTAACAGTTGTGTCCATACCTCTTGAAATAGAGGACATTCCTCTTCATGAAATGATCGCGTCTCTTCAGAAAACTAGCCGTTTTTCTCTGGTCGGTCGACCGGAAAACCTGGCCGGTCAGCTGAGTTTGAAATCGTATATAAAATAGAAAGTCACTGTGCACATAACAGGGTCGGTCGACCGAGGATCCTGGTCGGTCAGCCGACCTGATGTTATTTGCACAGTGTACACTTATATATGTATAAATTAACATGGATCAATTTGTGTGTGTGTGACTACTTGAGGAATGATTTTAACAATATTCTAAGACTCAATAAAATAAAATATTCATACTAATCTCTGGATTGTAGTCTTATCTCCTTTGTAGTTCACAATATACGTTTATTCTCTTTTTTTCGCTTTCATATAGTATTCTCTTTGTATTTCGTCGTATGATCTCTGAAGCTTGTGTCATGAATCAAAACTCATGAATCAACATTCTCCCCCTTTTTGATTGATGACAATACTTATGTGACGAAGTAAAACTTATCTATATTATAATTCTCCCCCTGAATATATGGCGACTTTTCTGCAAAAAACTTGTTAGCTTTCATATATTTCTCCCCCTTTGTCATCGACAAAAAGGAATACTTACTAGATGTAATATGTAAAAGAATGCTTGAAATTATGAAATAGCAAGTTGTAAAACAATATGATGCATGTATAGATATTCAAAACATAGCAATAAAAGAAACAAGCATTCATCCATTGCATCATCACAAATAAGAGTTTTAAGGTAATACTTACTTTTCTCCCCCTTAATCTGTGCTTGCATTGTTTATTTCTGAAAATTGTGTTAGAGCAATATCTTTCTCCCCTTTGTCATTGACGAAAAGGAGAGTTTATATGATAATGAATATTATATTTGTTATAAGTGTTAACAATATAGAACAAAATAATTACTACTTGTAAGGTATCAGAAAACAATGAACATTTAAAGCATGTGATACCCAAGGTTCTTATAATTTCCTAATTTTTAGGAAACCATACCCATTTGGGTGTGGTTGTACCTTTATAAATATAATTTTCATTATTGATTACCATATCAAAATAATTATTAATGCATTTTTCTCTATTTTTCCAATTAACAGGAACCCAAATACTTAGATAATTTTTATTCATATTTCTCGTTAATGATTTTGTACTTCTAGAGAAATTATAAACATTATTGGTCATAGCAGTTTTTGAATTTTGATAAAAATTTGATTTCGACTTTACTCGAAATTTAGTAGTAGCACTAACATTTTTATTATACATAAAAGCGTATCTAGTGCTATTTCTATGATTATATCCTAAATTATGTAAAGGTCTAGAACTAGATAAAATCATGTTTAAATCATTTTGACCTTTATTAAATTTTGCGACTTCAGTGTTGAGTTTATCAAATTTAGCTTTAAAGTCACACTTATTATTTTCAAAAGAAATATTACTATTATTTAAAGTATCCATTTTCTCATTTAATTCAGAATTCTCATTTTTTAACGTACCGTTCTCATTTTTGAGAAGAAAATTTTGAGATTCTAAATTATCTAAAGAGGATTGTAATAAATCATTTTGTCTTTTCAAATCAAAATTTTCTTTTGAAAATTTTTCTCTCTCGTTTTCAAATATGGTGTTTTGTTTATCTAGAAAATCTGTAAGAGTTATAAAATTATTCTTTAAATCACCAAGTTGATTTTCTAATTTTAACTTCTCGTTTTTCAATTTCTCATTTTCAAGTTCAACGGATTTTATCTTTTCTAAAATAATAAAATTAAGCTTTGAAATCTTATTGCTTATACTAACTAATTCATTATTATCTTTTACTGAAATTTGTAAATCAGAAAGTACCTTTTTACAGTCCTCATTGGTCGTTGCTCTAATAGTTTCAGGCTTTTTGCTTGCTGTACTTCGACCGGATCTTTTTCTAGCCATTATTCTATGATGTTGTGACGATCGATAGAATACCAGGCTCTGATACCAAATGAAAGTACACGTGTAGTACTAAGGATCGTGTAATATGGTATGTTAATGCGGAAACTAGTAATAACAGTAAAGTACAAATTAAAGTAAGCACACCAGGAATTTTTATACTGGTTTGAACTTCCCGTTCTACGTCCAGTCCCAGAATACCCTCTGGATTTAAACTAAACCCCTCACTTAACCCGGAGGAATAGGTATACGACACCTGAGCAGCCAAACAGGAATTTTTCCGCCTCAACAGCCGAAGAGGACTTCAACTTAATACAAATAGTTTGTTGACGAATGTGTTCTGAATAACACTGATTGTCTTTTGATAGTACAGCTTTCCTATAATCAAATCCTCAAGAGTATATATGTGAGTGAAGATTTAGAAGGAAGATAATCACGTAGAATCGAAGTATATGAATAAATTCAAGGATTCTAGTGATATTAAATAAGAATAAATGCTTTTATTTGCAGAAATGAATAGAGATTAGATTTCAGAAATATAAACAAGAATCGGTGATTGTAGAAGTGAATTGAATATGTTTATATAGTTGTAGAAGAGTTGTAATCTTTCATGAAGAGTTTAGTTAATAGTTGTGTCCATACCTCTTGAAATAGAGGACATTCCTCTTCATGAAATGATCGCGTCTCTTCAGAAAACTAGCCGTTTTTCTCTGGTCGGTCGACCGGAAAACCTGGCCGGTCAGCTGAGTTTGAAATCGTATATAAAACAGAAAGTCACTGTGCACATAACACAGGGTCGGTCGACCGAGGATCCTGGTCGTTCAGCCGACCTAATGTTATTTGCACAGTGTACACTTATATATGTATAAATTAACATGGATCAATTTGTGTGTGTGTGACTACTTGAGGAATGATTTTAACAATATTCTAAGACTCAATAAAATAAAATATTCATACTAATCTCTGGATTGTAGTCTTATCTCCTTTGTAGTTCACAATATACGTTTATTCTCTTTTTGTCGCTTTCATATAGTATTCTCTTTGTATTTTGTCGTATGATCTCTGAAGCTTGTGTCATGAATCAAAACTCATGAATCAACAGAGACTTCATAGTTCAAGCAGCAACCCAAAGCAAGATATCTACAACCTGTAATAACTCGGTCTGACCCAAGTATTAAATTCAAAAGAAAATAATACACGGGTCAGTCTAATTCAAACTCAGTTATTAATGCACAGAAGCAATAATAATTAAATAGAAAATAGACGATATTCACAATAAATCTCGTGTATCCAACTCTTCAATATAAGAATCGGATAACGGTAGATATAACACTAAATAGTGTTAAACACAAATCATCAAATTCAAATCATCAACAAAGATAAGTAAAAAGGTTATGAATGAAGATAATATGAAAACCACAGAATTTCCTAAACAGCAATTAACAACAAAATCAAAATACTATTTCAAAATATTGAATTGAACACATAAAACAATTCAAGTAATTGAAATATCAATTAAAACGTCACTTCTGTTTGGCTGCAGTGCACGCACGCGTGCACTGCCTCGCCAATATAGCATATTAAATATGCAAAAGATCAAGTTCACAAACGGGCACAAAGTCAAACCCGAAATACCGTATTCAAGTCAAGTATGATTAGAAAAACAAATCCAAGTCAAACATTATCACAGTATCAAGCCCAACTCAACAGTGAACACAAAACCAAAACCCAATCATGTCTCAAAGCCCAGTGATGAAATGAAGACCAGTAGCAAAAAATGGAAATGGGCATCAATCATAAGAGCAGTTTCAAATTGAACAATACCAAGCCTTATCATCAATGAAACCAGTGACTCAACAAATACAATGCTATGCACAGTACAACACCAAGCTCAACAAATTCAAGTGACCAGACTGAACCAGACTACAAAAACATCAAGAAGCCAAGACCAGAAAACAAGACCACACTCAAAAATAACTCAAGCTCAGTACAAATCCACCAATATATGCATACACACATACATATGTATATATGCACTTATATGCAGACTTGAATAATCAGCTAAATAGAGAAGTGCACAAGCACAGTTCAAATGATCAGACAATTAAGTATACATACAAGACAGTGCCAACAGTCTCGACCAAAATTAACAAAGGTGATCGAACAATTCAACCCAGTAGCATATGTGATCCAGACCATCAAGTAAACAAATAAAAAACGGTGCACCTGCATACCAGAATCAAGTGACATGAACCAGACTACAGCAAAACAAAGTCATTGCAACATGAAAAAATGACCAGGTACAAAGTGCACCAGAGGAACCACAGTATGCTACAGGTAAACCAGAAGTGCTCGAAAAATTACAAACTAGAATACACACTGCAAACCGAGATTGCAACAGTGACACAGGGAACACAGGTCAAGGAAGCAACCCAAACAAGTGCACACTGAAAATACCAACTACAACATGAAACAAGCGACAACACTGAGTACTGGCAAAGTAAAACATGTCAGAGAATTCAAAGTAGTAGTTTTGGCCAAAGTCAAAGCAAGGTGTAACCAAAGTCACAGTGAAAGTCAACATTGTCAAACAAAGTCAAGGCCGAGTTAAATTCAAAGCACCAGAAAAATCAAACTGAATGCTAGAGGATTCAAGCAACACGTACAAAGTCGAACAAGTCAGAAAAATTACAGTCATTCAACCAAAATCTTACGACCAAGCCAAATATTATCATCGGCAAATCGATTCAAAACCAAAGACATCGGGAAACAAAATCAATTCGAACTAGATGTGAGTGAAAAGAGATCACTCACCTTTGTTTGACTCAAAATGAAGCAGCCAAGCACTCACGAAATCGAGCGATCGACGAAGCCAATACGCAATATCCATCAACCAAATTCCCATTTTCTCTTCGAAAATCTAAGCCCAGAGATAAGTCGAATTCGACCAAAGCATCCAACCGATTTCATTAAAGATTGGCAAGCCCTAATTTCGCAAAGAGGACGAACGAACGGAGCCACCATTTTTTTTCGATCGTTGTTCTAGGGTTTTTGCGAACGAATGAATGAAAAATGAAAGGGGGACGGGTTTGCCTTTGATAGTTATCACGGCAAAACAAACAAATGAAAATATGGCCCAATATTAAGTTCTAAATCCCACATAACAATTAATGACTTTACAAAAGAATTTCAACTCGATTAAACTCCCAACAACAATCAACTATCACCATTATTCGTTTAATGACGATTTTTAACAGGTGCAAAACCCCGGGTTGTTACATCAAGACTATGTATCACTCTAGTATATTCTGAATCTTACTCACTTTGAAAAGTTTCAAATCAAAAGATCCTTTATTTATGCATAATCCTCGATTTTTAAAATTATTTGGAAATGTTTTTTTAATTATTTAAGTGTGGGATTGCTAGAATTTTAAGAGAATTTTTTTTTAAATTAATGCTAATATAATGCGGAATGATTGACTCTGTATAACGGTAATATATTTCTGAACAATTATTATTGAGCCGTTGTAGAAATTAATAGTAATAAAATTCATAATGAATGACATTGTATAACAGTAATATATTTATGAGCTATTATTGTTGGTCCATTACAAAAATTAATGGTAATAAGATTCATGATAAATGATAATAATTTCAGATCTATTAACAATCCCTTATTTCAGTAACGCGTACAATTTCCACTCTGCCTAAATGATAAATGGGTAGAAGGAAAAATAAAAGGCAACAAACACTTTTCTCTTCTTCTTCTCCTTATGTGATTTCTCTCTGTAGAATTCTTCCAAGCAATTAAATTGGAAAGTGCTAAATTCAGAACGATTTGTTGTCGTGCAAATAGCAAATCCACCTAATTTTGGATGTTTTTTTTATCCTAGGACAGAGCGATTTATAACTAGCCTTATAATTTGGGGCTAAGATGTTAATTGTCTTTAGGATAGCGACGAAGTTTGAGATTCAGTCATTTCCAACATTCAGATCCAACAAAATATAATAGTATTTCGATAAATATTTGATTACTTTTTTCTTGAATTTGTATCACAAAGGAAAACTATTATAAGATGAACCAAAGGGTTTAAAAACAAAACGTTTTTTTTAACAATAAATAATAATATAATTTTTTGCATTTTAATTCTTATTTCTACTTTCAATTTTTTACATTAATATCCACTTTAATTTTTTTCTATATTTTCTTTTTCATTCAATCATTAGAATATGATCATTTTCATTTCTAATTTTATATAGTTTATTTGTTTCCTCCTAGCATAAGAAGACGTTATAAGTTTACACTTGTTAATAGTTACTTTAAAGACAATGATTGATTCTTTTTTCTTAAAGTTGCCTCACGAGGAAAATTAATAAATTAAAATAAATCGATTAAAAAGTAAAATAACCATTAACAAAATTAAATTCACAATAAAGTTCCTCACATTTATATCCTTATTTTTATTTTTATTTAATTTTGATTTGTAATAATGTATACCATTAATATATTCGATTGTATTACATATTCATTTTTGATGAATATTTTAATATGCAAACCTTCAAAATGAATGAAAATACATCACCACATTGATATTACACATCCAATTTAAGACAATTTTATAATTATCGCAAGGCCTATGATTTAAAACAAAATTGTATAACAAATATCAAATCAATACTACTAAAAGGTTTATCGATCTATTAAATAATAGTAAAGAATAAGAAATTATTCTTTACTCCGTAGTTCTCTCATATATTTCTTCCTCTTTAATTTTCTCTATTAATTTTTCATAATGTTCTCTCACTATTTTAATAATTTAGAAACGACTGTTATTATCCTTAATTATCATTTATTATTTTTAAACATAAGTCTATTTTGAGTTAGATTTTGATTCTCAACAATTTCGGAATTTCATATTCAAACCCGTCATTATATAACACATACGTAAACCACATATCCATGGATGAATATATATTAACAGAAGAATATAAAGTTATTTTAGAATAAAATACATTACTTTAACATTTCAAATTAAAAAATAATCATATATACGTTTATTTACAAAAATTTAACATATCTGAATTAGTAAGGTATTACTTTTAGCATATAATGTATATTTAGTTTAAATATACTATTATAAATTATTTTATAATTACCTAAATACTATTTTAAACACAAACATTTGAAATCAAAAGAATATTTTTTTCTAAATTCTTAATATTTATTGATTTTTTTGTAAATTTGTTAAATTTCATATTTAACATGTAAATTATTAATAAAATATTATTTTTAACTAATTCATAATAATATTAGTTGTTAACAAGATTTCTTGTCAACACCCCAAAATTATGTTAAGGAGTGAGAATTATCCTTTAGGTAAATAGAGTGGAAGATAGGGTATGAATCCTCTTTGATTAGGCTTTGGTAGGCAGAAACTACTCAGACCGACCTTTTGACTGAGAAAGGGTTAGGTTCTGTGTTCAATGACCTTTCGACTTTATTAGGTTGGATTCGTCCTCCCCTTGAAGGCTTTCCTTTTGAATTGATAGAAATATCTTAGAAAGTTGGTTCAACCTTGTCGGAAGCCTTAAGAGTTGTCGAGCTAAGACTTATCCCAAGAATCTGATATAAAGGTTCTGACCCTGTCGGAAGCGAGGTAACTTGATGATAAAGCTTAAACTGGGAAACTTTGTCTGGGTTCCGACATTGTCGAGAGCTTCAGGCTATTGAATACTTTGGTCTTTACTAAAGGGGTAAAAGAGAGGGCTTTGACCTTGACGCAAACCGGTTCCTTAAGCTTCTTGGACTAGTTGAGGATTTAAGTGTGTAAAGGATTGGTTTCGACCTTGTCGAAAGGCCAGGGCTCAGGGGAAGATAGCTCGGAATCAGTTACTTAAGTTATTAGAATTTGGAGGGGTTTCAACTTTGTCGATAGTAGCCCTTCAATGGAGGTGAAACCAAAAACATAAAGGTGAATCCAACAAAAGCTTTTAATGAAACAGTAAAGTATAAAGCACTTGAGACTTCCCTTTGTCCAGCCAAGAAAACATTATTTCCCTAAATTCCCAAATCAACAATCTTATAATTAGGATTACAATGCTTTACTTAAGAGTATTCAGGTTGAGAATGAAAAGAATCGGATCTCCAAAACGTGACCCAACAGTAGTAAGCCTTTCGAATCGGTCGAAACCAATGCAGTCCAGGAAGGGTTCCGTCTCAAATCAAAAACAAAATCATGGGTGTAACCATCATCATCGAAACCAATGAGCAAGGGCTAACGACAGAGTTAGAAGCACTACAAGAAAACTCAAAGAAGAGGAGTGCCACCATACCTTTCGACAAAGGCGGCACCATTCTCAAGTCTCTCGGCAGCCACCTTTCGATCCAGTCGAAAGCATTAGGGTCGAAAGGTGCTGACCCACACCTATAAATAGATCCAAAGGGTCACATTTTGGAGATCCGAAAGGCTTACTGACGCAGCGGATATTACAAAAATGATGTCGATCGGTGAAAGTAGCAGTCGATGGATTGATGAATGCTGAATTGCCCGAATTCGTTGATCCGAAGATACCGAACTCTAGCTATCTCGAACTCGTTGATCGCGCACGATACCGGGTTCAAAGATCTTCAATTCTTCAAGCGTTGATCAAGCGCACTTGATTCCGCGAATCGGCTTCTACAATCGTTGAATCGAGCGCACTCGATTAACCGAAAGAGGAGATAGGAGATTACACTCAACTACCAATTTGGAATGAAAGCACAAAGCAATCAAAGAGAATTTTATTCAAAAATCAACAACCTTTACAAATGACTTCACTTGCCTATTTATAGGCTACAACATACCAACACAGAAAAAGTACAAGTCATAAGTCGGCAACCGACTTATCACATCTCCGACCTAACATAAGTCGCATACTATTTACAACACAGTTCAGAAAAAGCTTAAAAATATTACAAGTATTTAGGTCGGTTCCGACTTAACAATAGTCGACCTATGTACCCAGACGACCTACGACATAACAGTACAACACAGCGACACAACTTAGACAAAATACAACAGAAAATACAAGTACTTAGGTCGAGAGCGACCTACGACCTATAATGATTCGACCTAAGAATGTACGCGACTTAGCATAGGTCGGTAGCGACCTAACAACAGTTTCTTCACAGCTTCAAGAATCAACGGTTCAGATGGACGCGGCATCAAGATCTTCGGTTACAAGTTTCTGCGACTTAAAACCTTAGCGGTATTCCAAATCAACGTTTAAAGGAAATCAAGGGCAGAGGTTAACTCGGCAGACACATCAACGGCATCCCGTGCTTTGCGACTTAAAACATGCGCATCCCATATCAGCGACCTAAGATCAACGGTAGAAATTAACTCGGCAGTTGAATCAACAGCATCCAGTGTTTCGCGACTTAAAGCATGACTCGTTAGGTCGTTCAGACGACTCAAAGGACTTGTTAACTCGCAGAAATTTTCCTTAAGTCGTTGCCGAGTCACACTAGGTCGTTGATACGACTTTAAGCCTTCGTTAGGTCGCGAACTCATCGTCCTCTCTTTCTCTGGCTTCCAACTAAGTCGTGTACGACTTCTAGTCTTCCCTTTAGGTCGTAACCGATCTAGGCCTTTGTTATCTTGTGACGCTCCCTTAAGTCGTGACCGACTTATGCCTTCTCCTCTGGGCTGAGCTGCATCATCCTCCCTAGGTTGAGAAAAATTCGACCGCGAATTTGTAAATTCTTCATCCACAACAAATTCATCTCCGTGATATGGTATGAGGTGTTTGACATTGAATACGTCAGACGTGTATACATCTTCTGGCAGCTTCAGTTTATAAGCATTTTCATTGATTTTCTTTAAAATTTCAACTGGACCAATCTTTCGTGCTTTCAATTTATTGTACGTTCCCACCGGAAAACGATCTTTCGTCAACACGGCATAAACCAAATCACCTTCATGAAATTCAACATTCCTTCGTTTCAGATCTGCAGAACGCTTATACTTCTCATTTGCTTTCTCTAATCGTTCTTGAACGATTTTATGACACTCCGTCAGCCCTTCAACAAAATCAGCGTCTTTCTTAATTGTCCCCTTTGAATGTGGTATCGCAGTTAAATCCAACGGTCCTTTCGGTAAGCTCGAATAGACAATCTGGAATGGACTGAACTCAGTACTTCGATTCACAGCATGATTATGAGCAAATTCTGCTTGGCATAACTTCACATCCCAACTCTTCAGATTATCTTGAACAAGACACCTCAACAAGTTTCCCAATGATCTGTTAACCACCTCAGTTTGTCCATCCGTTTGCGGATGATAAGCACTACTGAACTTTAGCTTCGTTCCCACCATTTTCCACAAACTCAACCAAAAGTGACTCAAAAATCGAGTATCTCTATCCGACACAATAGATTCTGGCAATCCATGAAGTCGATAGATCTCCCTGAAAAACAATTGAGCAACATGAACCGCATCTGCCGTCTTCTTGCAAGCAATAAAATGCGCCATTTTCGAAAATCTGTCCACCACCACATATATGGAATCGTTACCACGCTGTGTCCTCGGTAATCCCAACACGAAGTCCATACTCACATCAACCCATGGTTTACTTGGTACAGGTAATGGCATATATAAACCAGCATTAGTCGCAGTTCCTTTCGAAACCTGACAAATATGACAACGCTCAACAAACCTCTCCACTTCTTTCCTCATCGATGGCCAAAAGTAGGATTGTGAAATCAACTGTAAGGTACGGTCTCTCCCAACATGTCCCTCTTCGTGTAACTCCTTGATAATCTTCATTCTCAGACTACCCTCTGGTATGCACAATCTATTTCCCTTGAAAAGAAAACCATCAATCATCATAAACTCATCAGTCTTCCCTTCATTGTCCCTTTCAACAAATTTCTTAAAATAAGAGTCTTCTGCAGTCTGCTCCGGCAATAATTCAAAACCAGTCACCTCAACTTTCATTGTTGTCAACAAATGACTCCTTCTACTTAAAGCATCAGCCACACGATTTGTCACCCCTGACTTGTGTTTAACAACAAAAGTAAACTGTTGCAGATATGCAATCCACGATGCATGTCTTGCTGAAATCTTGTCTTGCCCTTGTAAATGCTTCAACGCTTCATGATCAGTATACAGAACAAATTCTTTCTGAAATAGATAGTGTCTCTAGTGTTTAATAGATTGTACAACAGCATAGAATTCCACATCATATGTACTGTAACGCATCTGCGCTCCTGACAATTTCTCACTGAAATATGCAATTGGACGTCCCTTCTGACTCAACACCCCTCCAATCCCAACCTTGGATGCATCAGTATGTAGTTCAAACACCAACTGAAAATCAGGTAACACTAGAATTGGTGCAGTCGTCAGCAATTCCTTGATCTTCCCAAAAGCACTCCCTGCTTCCTCTGTCCATGCAAACTGTTTACCTTTCATGCAATCTGTAACAGGTGCCATCACACTACTAAAGTGTGGAATAAACCTTCGATAAAATGAAGCCAACCCATGAAAACTACGAACTTCCGTTATCGTCTTGGGCTGCGGCCAATTTCTGATCGCCTCAACTTTACTTTGGTCAACCTGTATTCCTTTCTCTGAAACAACATACCCCAGAAATAAAACACTATGCATCATGAACACGCATTTCTTCGTTGCAGCATAAAATTGTTCTTGTCTCAGGACCATCAGTACTTCTCTAAGATGATTCAGATGTTCCTCTGAACTCCCACTGTAAATAAGAATATCATCGAAATACACCACCACGAATTTCCCAATGAACGGTCGAAAAATCTGATTCATCACCCTCATGAAAGTACTTGGTGCATTTGATAGACCAAACGGCATTACCAGCCATTCATACAATCCTTCCCTCGTCTTGAATGCTGTCTTCCATTCATCCCCTGGTCTAATGCGAATCTGATGATAACCGCTCTTCAAGTCAATCTTAGAAAAGATAATAGCTCCGCTTATTTGATCCAACAAGTCATCCAACCTCGGCATTGGAAATCTATATCTCACGGTAATCTTATTCAATGCTCGACTGTCAGTGCACATTCTCCATGTCCCATCCTTCTTGGGTACCAATAAAGCTGGTACAGCACAAGGACTCAGACTCTCCTGCACACGCCCCTGTTCAAGCAATTCCTCTACCTGCCTCCGCAACTCTTCATGTTCCTTCGGACTCATTCGATAATGTGGTCTGTGTGGCAATACAGCACCTGGAACAAGATCTATCTGATGTTGTATATCCCTCAACGGTGGCAACTCCGTTGGTAACTCCTCTGGAAATACATCGTCAAATTCTTTCAAAATTGGTTTAACTTCTTCTGGAATCTCAACTTCTTCACTACTTTCTCGTCCAATCAACAAGAATACTTCTGGTTCTTCCTCAACCTCCCTAACAAACTCCTTCAAAGATAATAAAGTTTTCAGCTCTTCAATTTCTTCTGACTTACCTTCTTCTTGTGATCTCTTCTTCGGAACTAAGATAATCTTCGTGCCTTTAAACATAAAACTGTAGCTATTGGTCCGTCCGTCATGTAGTACTGCTCGATCATATTGCCATGGTCTTCCCAATAATAAGTGGCAAACATCCATCTCTACTACATCACACCATATTTCATCTTTGTATTTCTTCCCAATAGAGAATGGTACACGAACTCGTCTATCCACTTTCACTTCTCCTCCTTTTCTCAACCATGCCAACTTGTATGGATTCGGATGTTTCTCTGTCTTCAATTTCAACTTCGTCACAGCTTCGGTTGAAATAATATTATCACAGCTTCCTGCGTCGATCACAAACTTACACACCTTCCCCAGAATAGTACATGTTGACTGAAAGATATTACTCCTCAACCAACTAGCTTCCTCCTGCTTCGGTGTTAAACACGATCTCCTCAGCATTAGGTTACAACCTTCGTCTCCTGACGCAATATCCTGCTCATCCTCCTCAGCTGGATTAGAACAATCTTCATCAACATCCTCATCGTCAACTTCTGCAATCATGGTTCTCTTCTTTGGCTTTGGACACTCACTGCTTTTATGACCCAATTCCTGACAATTGTAACATTTGAAACCATTGTTAACCCTTGTCTTCTCAGCCTCCTTCACCACTGGTCTACTGATAGGTTTAGAAACATTAGAATTTCCTCCAACACCCTTCGCTTGATTGTTAGAATTTGTAAACACACCACCTCCTCGTCTCCCTTGTTTTTCCCAAGCCAACGCTTTCTGATGTGCTTCCGCTACAGATCTGGGATCGAACATATTGACCATATCCTGAATCTGCATTCTCAATCCTCCAATGAACCTAGATGTCAGCTGCTCTTCTGTTTCCATAATATCGTTCCTTGCAATGAGTTGATAAAATTCATCAGCATAGTCATTCACAGACTTCGTTCCTTGTCTCAAGTTCTGCAACCTCTGATACATAAGCGATTGATAATTATAAGGTAAGAATGTCGCTTTCATCAATTTCTTCATCTTTTCCCAAGATTCAATCTTTGACTTCCCCATACGTTCACGTGTAAGCTTGGTTTGCTGCCACCATGCCAAAGCTCTACCCCTCAGCCTCGTAGCAACCAACTTCACTCTACGATGTTCTGGAACTTCCTTAAAGTCAAAAATTTCCTCAACATTAGCTACCCAATCTAGAAACTCCTCCGCTTGCATACCACCTTTGAATTCAGGAATTTCTGTCTTCATCCCCGACTCCCATTTGTGATCATACTCAGAATAGTTTCTTTCTTGACCTCTTCCTTGAATACTACCACCATCATACTCCTCTTCAAAATCAGATGCATAACGATGTCGATTCTGACCACCAACATCTCTACTACCATTTCGCCTTCCACCTTCATCCCTTCTATCGACGTTCCTCCGTTCTCGATCATTCACGTTTCTCCCACGCCCTTGATCATTTTCAACACTTCGGTCTCGATTAGAATGCGGTGAGACTCTACTACCTCCATGATTAGATTCAGGTGAAACCCTTCTCCGATTTTGATTCATCTCTGTCATAAGCCTTTCTAACCAGCCAATTCCTTCGTTAAGCTTTTCACTAAAATTCTCATTGATTCTTTGCTCCATCTCATCAGCCTCTTCTCTTCGATACAAAGCTTCTACGTTTTGGTGGCGATTAGCTCTTCTTGGCGGCATACTTGAAAACTTCACAAATTCTTCAACACTTCAAATTCAAACACTTTCCGGATTTTGATCCAAAATGAAACGGATCGAAAACTTCCACTTTGTAGCAAATCGCGATGAACACGATGGACAAAGTTTCGGCTTCCAATGCAAATCTGTACTTCAATCTTCAAATCAATGCGAACAACTTCTTCCTCTCGGCCGTGTCTCAACACTTCAAACTCGGCTTCTCTTCAAACTTCAAGTTGAATAAGGCTCCAAGTCTCGATCTAGCTATGATTGGCTAGAACAAGCTCTGATACCAAAAACTGACGCAGCGGATATTACAAAAATGATGTCGATCGGTGAAAGTAGCAGTCGATGGATTGATGAATGCTGAATTGCCCGAATTCGTTGATCCGAAGATACCGAACTCTAGCTATCTCGAACTCGTTGATCGCGCACGATACCGGGTTCAAAGATCTTCAATTCTTCAAGCGTTGATCAAGCGCACTTGATTCCGCGAATCGGCTTCTACAATCGTTGAATCGAGCGCACTCGATTAACCGAAAGAGGAGATAGGAGATTACACTCAACTACCAATTTGGAATGAAAGCACAAAGCAATCAAAGAGAATTTTATTCAAAAATCAACAACCTTTACAAATGACTTCACTTGCCTATTTATAGGCTACAACATACCAACACAGAAAAAGTACAAGTCATAAGTCGGCAACCGACTTATCACATCTCCGACCTAACATAAGTCGCATACTATTTACAACACAGTTCAGAAAAAGCTTAAAAATATTACAAGTATTTAGGTCGGTTCCGACTTAACAATAGTCGACCTATGAACCCAGACGACCTACGACATAACAGTACAACACAGCGACACAACTTAGACAAAATACAACAGAAAATACAAGTACTTAGGTCGAGAGCGACCTACGACCTATAATGATTCGACCTAAGAATGTACGCGACTTAGCATAGGTCGGTAGCGACCTAACAACAGTTTCTTCACAGCTTCAAGAATCAACGGTTTAGATGGACGCGGCATCAAGATCTTCGGTTACAAGTTTCTGCGACTTAAAACCTTAGCGGTATTCCAAATCAACGTTTAAAGGAAATCAAGGGCAGAGGTTAACTCGGCAGACACATCAACGGCATCCCGTGCTTCGCGACTTAAAACATGCGCATCCCATATCAGCGACCTAAGATCAACGGTAGAAATTAACTCGGCAGTTGAATCAACAGCATCCAGTGTTTCGCGACTTAAAGCATGACTCATTAGGTCGTTCAGACGACTCAAAGGACTTGTTAACTCGCAGAAATTTTCCTTAAGTCGTTGCCGAGTCACACTAGGTCGTTGATACGACTTTAAGCCTTCGTTAGGTCGCGAACTCATCGTCCTCTCTTTCTCTGGCTTCCAACTAAGTCGTGTACGACTTCTAGTCTTCCCTTTAGGTCGTAACCGATCTAGGCCTTTGTTATCTTGTGACGCTCCCTTAAGTCGTGACCGACTTATGCCTTCTCCTCTGGGCTGAGCTGCATCACTTACCATTGGTTTCGATAGATTCAAAAGGCTTACTACTGCTTTCGAAGGGGTTGCTCTAGATAATGCTTGCTTTCTAGCAGTTTGAATGAAGGAGAAACCATTGGTTTCGAATGGTTTGGCGTATGTTCAAAGAGCTATTCTTTATTTTCTTCTGAAGGTGTGTCTTTACCTTAATCGAAAGGTCTTTATTTAGTTGAAGGATTGTTAATGAAGGCGGAAGGGGGCTTCCTACTCCTTCATCTTCATCGAAAGGTAAGAACACTCTGGATATTGATTGGAGAAACCTTCTGACACATTCAAAAGGTCTTGAAGCTTCCAGACTTTGATGGCAGCATACCTTCAACTCTTTCAAAAGGTCTAACTGGTGTCTTTCTTTCTTCTTTTCTTTTGCTCTCTGCTTGAAATGCTTTCTACCAAGACGAAAGATGATTTTATTGGAGTAACATCTGTCCTCTACCATCGTGAAGGGATGCACTTGTCTTTTCTAGTCAACTTTGTCGAAACCTAGAAGCTTCCCACCTCTTGGCCTTCCCATGTGGATCTAGGCCGTCCATTCAAATCTTATCCAGTGGCTAATAATCTGAGTGACTTTTCTTATAAAGTACGCCTTTCTTCTTCTTCTTCTTTTATCTTTTCTACAATCAAAATTTTAAACATGAGTAAAAGAGTTCTATATATTCTCAAACTTTCAATTTACTTCGAGAAATTAAAGAAATCATCGAATCTAATCCGTAAGTTTAGATTCAATTCAATTTTGCTAATTTTTAATCGTAATTTTACCTTTTTGGATTTTGAAATTGAAATTCGATTTTGAAATTTTTAAATCTCAAATTTTTTTATTGACAGAAGATTTGGATTGATGTTTTGAGAAATTTTCCCTACTCCAGTTTTAGGAATTAATAGAATTTATTTCATGTTCGTTATTTTAGAGTTGAAAGTGATTGATATTGAAATCCATTCCCTTATCAGGTTTGGAATATCATTTCAAAATATGCTATCTTTGTTTTTCATAAGTAAATCTAAGTTTTCATTTTGATAGTAATTTTATATTTTTGAAATCGATAAAGATCGATTTCTGTTTGAATTCATTTCCTTAATAGGTTAGATTTACTTGTTTTTAAAGAAATTTTGGAATCATGGATTTGCAATCGGGTTTAGGAAGATGGTGGAACATGTTTTCTTCACCCGGAAGTTTCAAACGTATGGATGAGAAATTGGTGCCACAAAATGACATTTCTGCCCCTTCGAAAGGGATTGAGGCGGCAACATAGGTTTTACTTCCTTGGCCCTTTTCTATGGGGTCGAAAGGTGTTGTAGTGACGACTTGATCAACCTTGTCGAAAGGGTATGTAGATAAATAGTATGTATCCACCCCTTCGATAGCAAAATGTTTCGACTTAGTCGAAACCTTTTGTTCCATTTTCCATCCACTTTCCTTAGTATATTTTTGGAACCATCATACGACCCCTTCGACACCACTTTAATCTACTGAGTCAAGACCACCTAGAGCTGTTATTGCCCAATCTTTGCTGAAACGTCCTAAATGCATATGAATTTAACTTAGGACCTTTCGACTCAACGAGTATGTAAGGTTTTGACAACATTTGTATTTTTTCTTAGGAAACTAAGTTATTGGTTTCGATAGTGTCAAAGGGTCTTGTTACTTGGTTTATGAAATGTTTGTACTGCAGGTTTTCTACTCAAGTTCTTAAGTTATTCTTAACTATCTTCTTTTAACAGTTTGGTTCCTGTAGAGCTTTCGACACTGCCAAAAAGGTGCTAATTGAACAAATATTTTGACTTGTCCTTTCGACCTTGTCGATTGCTCAAGGAAACTATTATTTAGGCTTTTGACAATGTCGAGATATACATATTAAGTGTCGATGTCCTTTTTCTTTCGAATTTATTAGAAAGTTAACGTCTTTGATTTTTTTACTTAAACTTTTTACAGAAATTTGAAGTTTCATATTCGGTTTTTGTGTAAGTCATTTGGATTGGTTTTCTGTTTAATTCTTAAAAGAATGTTACATCCATATCAAACATAAAAATCTTAACTGAAACATTTTCACCTGGTAGAGTCATGAGTTCCCCAAAGAAGGCTGAAGCCATCTCCAAGCACTCTCTCATTTCAACCCAAGATGAAGTCGATGCCATCCTTAACAACTTTGGCATCACTAGTATTGAAGCCATTCCTCTTAAGGAGACTGACACCATCAATAACCCTCTTGAAGGGTTTTTTACTTATACTGCCATTCACGTATGGCATGGGGGATTCTTGCCCCTTTCGGAATTCTTATCTACATTCCTCTCTTATGTCGGAATTGCCCCAATCCAACTATCACCAAAGGTTTATACTTATCTCTTGAAATTAGAAATGATGGAATTGGAATCTGGACTTCCTCCTCTCAACGCTGAAGTATTGAACTACTTGACCCGGCTGGTTAATCCAAGTAATCTCAATAGCCAGATATACAGAGCCAATCACTAGAAAAAGTTGATATCAAACGGGGTTAATAAATTCGGGGACTGGAAAAACCAGTTTTTCTTCGTCAAGTGCTTTCCTAACATCCGTGGAACTTTTGCTTCACCATGCAAGTCTTGATTTTTGTCATCTTTCCTTACTTAATAATTTCTCTTGCCCAATCTCTGGTCTTACCAGGTATCCCTACTAAAGGGCATAGCGATGATGATAAGAAAACAGTCGACTCTCTAATTGAGCCTCAAGACAAGTTGGAAGCAGACTAACGCTGTTGACTCCCACAACTTTACGGAAGTATTCTCTTCTGTCAGCAGGCCGAAAGATCTTAGGAACTCCTCCATCTGTCCAACATACTTCCCACGGCAAATGCTTTCTCTCCTTTGTAGACCCATCAACTTTTTCTCCCATGTCACCAATTTGTGCTGACCACTCTGGTATGTTTCATGCCAAGTATTTTCTTTTTGTCTCTGTTGCTTCGTGAATTATTTCGCTAACTTTAGTCTATTCGAACTTTTTCCAGCTACTTCTCAAGTCACGGTGCCCATTGGCGGTGCTGCCCCTCTTTCTTCAACTACTAGAGTGTCATCAATTATAGAATCATTTTATAAATCCAAGAAAGCTTTTAAAAGGAAGATGATGGAATCTCCTGAAATTGAGCCTCCAAAGAAGGTTGCTAAAGTTGTGGATGTGGTGGAAGAGGAGCGCTTATCTCTTGAAAAAGCTCTGATGAGCCCAATTATGGAGGCTCTTAAAGATAAGCCAGTGCAAACTCTCGTTGGAATCGATCCCATCTCTCGCATCTCCATTTCAGACTCGCCACCTGCTATCACTCAAATGCAATTGTCTCTGAATATACCTCCTGCTCCAAGGCGCGCTTCTTCTCAGCCAACATCTTCTTCTCCTTCCGCCGTCAACTTTGAAGAGACAGTCGAGTCTATCCTTCACTCGGAGTCCTTCAGTTCTACTCACCCGCCTTCTTCTGCTTCAAATTTGGCAGGGTATTGTCACTCTCTAATGGAGCAGCAACTTCTGGTAAGTTTCTCTCTAGTTGGCCTTATCATCATTGTTTGTTTCTAAATCACTAATTTGTGTTACATTTCTCCTCTCAGATTTCTAAGAGTTGGTTGGCTTTGAATGAGCAGGCATCGAAGTCCTCTACTGAATCCTCCAAATTTCATGATGAAATTTCTGACCTCAAAAATCAAGTGTCCTCCCTCTCTGCTGCTAAAGATGAAGCTTCCTCAGAACTAGAGCAATTAAAAGCTTCGCCCGCCGGGCCAAAACTGATTTCGCATCAGAAAGACAAGCTCGTCAAATTTTCACTGACGAGAAGTTTGCCATGGAGCTCACTTTACAAGAGTCTGAAAATGAGAAAGCTCACTTAGCAGCAAAGAATATTTCTCTGGAGGATAAGTTTAAGAAGATCCGGGCTTCTTTGAAACTCGTTATAAACACTATTACTGACGCTAAGCAGCGAGTGTCTCAATTTGTTGGCACTACCCATGGACAAATGCTACTGAAATCTTACAAAGAATCCCTTATGCTTGCATATGTCGATAACTTAAAGAAATGTCTAGACTTTGGCTTTCCTTCGCTTGATTCTACCCTAGTCGATAGAGTGATGGGCAATATTAACCAGATGAAGTAGGGGATTGAACCTGCAGACGAAGAGGAAATTAATGCTTCTGAAATTCTTTCTTTTGATGTCCCCTCCTTTGAAATCAAATTAGACTCTAAGGAGGAGGGTGACAAAGATGAAACCACCGGGGGAGAAGGTGAGGATAAAGATGACGGCGATGACCATGACGACGATAATGACGACGATGATGACGACCCTGCTTGTGGCCAGGGTTTTGATGGTGATAGTGGGGGTCCTTTTGGAACTTCTGATAAGGATGGTGGTGACAACGCTAAATCTCCTGAAAGAGGGCCATCTCCTCAGAAGGATGTTCTGCCCGAATCCCCCGGGCCTTCTGCTCCTTTGGAAGATGAGCCTGCTCTTGCTAACATTGAAGAGTCCAAAGGGAAAGAGCAGACTTCCCAAGCTTCTGTTCCAGTATCGAAGGTATGGGATTCTTTGTTTAAATACCTCTTACTTTGAAGATAATAATTATGTAAGTCATTCATTTTAGACAAGAAAGAAGTCCACCCTTCCCTATAAGACAAAACTCGAAAGAGAACAAGCCAAAATTAACAAGTTATATAGGGAATTAGACAAACAGATAAAGGAGCATAATGTTCTCTCCAAAAAGTATCATAGCCTCAACAGGAGTGCCTTGGTACTATCATCTTTTAAATATCAGAGGGTTGCCCCCTTATTAAAAAGAGCGCACCTCCAATACCACGCTCTCCTAACGGAGAATCGAGAGTTAATTACTTTATTTTGGATGCTAATTGAGGAAAGAGACATCTTAGTTAACCTTTTATATAGAGCTTATTGTAGACATTCGATTGTTGACTTTTCGTACTTAGGCGAATTCAGTGGAGGTCTGCTTAAACGTTTTCACAAAAGATACTTAGATGAATTTAGATCTGATCCGCATCCCGGAGCATGTTGGAACTTACCACGGGTCAGATCTATTCCTCAAGACATTCCCCTTGAAAAGCTTAAGGACTATAGAGATAAATTTGTATCTGAATTATTTTCTAATTCTGTTTTGTACGAACTAGATGAATAATTGTAAAGGAATGTAACGATGTATCAGTTTACAAATGTTTATTTCAGTTTTTCCTTTTATACTTAGCTCCACTTTATTATATTATTTCAGAGTGATTGTTCATTAGGTCGTCTTGTTTCTACAGACCATTTAAGCTAATACATCAAATTGAGATGATTTTATCTCAAATAAGTGTCAATTTTAATATCTTCAAAATTTGCAAGAAACTGCTTCCTCAAAGGTTTACAAAAACTTTACTTGGGGTATCCTCGACTCCGATTCGATTTTCTTGGAGATGAGAAAGAGACTTTCTTAAAGAAATCAGGACATTCCATACGAAATTAATTTATGGTTACGATAGTCCTCTAGTTGGGAAGTGGGACTATAGCAAGTTCCCGCCAGTCATAATCCCTGAAGGAGTCACTATTCCTTTTGATTCAATAGTTACACTTTCCCCTAACTCACAAGATAAAGTTAGAAAAGTAGCTTCTATGCTTTAGATGTAATCTAATTGCTTGTGTTGCTAATTAAGTTGTAATCCTTATCATTATAATAAAGGTATTTTTCATCTTGGTCTTGACTTTACTTTTATCTCTTTTTGCTTAAATAGGAGCTACAGTTATCTACAACTTCTCTTCCTTATAATTTATCGTCACACGTCGATGCTATTAGAGAGAGACTGTTGCAAACAAGTGGAGGGATTGTGCTTAGTGACGATATCTTATTAGAACGCTTCGGTGGCAATTCCAAAGCTTTGAAATGGCACAAGAGATATCTTATATACAAAACTATGGTTAGTAACTTAAAAGACAAAGTTGCCTATCTTGAGGGTGAAATTAAAAGTAAAGATGAAACGATCACTGCACTTAAGCGACAAGTGAAGACGAATCCTTCGATTGACTTTGATCACAAGATGTCTGGACTTATTCAACAAATAGGTGACTTGGATCTAAAATTAAAGGATAGTCAGGCATAGTGTGCTTCTTTGGAATTCATTATGGGGGACAAGATTTCAAGTATCAATTTGCTAGTCCCTCACGCCACTCCTTCAGCTACTAAGCCTACAAGGTCAAAGCTCCATACGACCTTGAAATTCCCAACCATGCTTAACCCTCCCCCGGGCTTAGATGAAAATGTTGAGGGGAATTGGTGCCGCAAAGTTAAATTTGAGATGGCCAAATAGTTTGATGAACAACAAAAAGTTAAATATTCTCAGATATTAATGACTATGCCGCCAAGTATCAAAAGCTTGAGCGTGATATTTATTTTCTCCAAATGTGCGTTGCAATGTTAGAAAAGGATAACATGACCCTTAGGGCAGCAAATAGAGCTTTCAATCATGCTCTAAAAACTAACATTGATGCCATAAAGACGAAAAAAAAGTAAGGAAGAAAGTGAAGAAACTCAAAGAAGTTCTCTGTGCTGCGATTCGCCATGTAGTAGATCCTTCACTCGCCAAGACTCTTGACAAAGCTGCACAGGACTTGCGATTTATTTGTATGTTTGATGTGAATAACTTGTCTTGTGCATATGTGTATAATTTCATAGTTTTTGTAAATAATTCATGACTTATGTAAATTATATAAACTTTTTAAATATCATCATATTTGTTATCTTTTTTTGTAATGTCACTTTTGTAATGCCTTTTGACTGCTCATTCGTTGATTTTTGTGCTTACTGAATCTTTCGTCACTCTTTGTTGTACTGATTTTTCTAAAAATGATAAAGCAAACAATATTTCAAATTGTTAGCTAGAGATTGATGTATCAGTCTATATATATTATTTGTTTAAATTAACAAATCATCTTGTTAATTGCATGAAAGTAACCTATATTAAACACTTGAATCCCATCTTCAACAATAATGAGAAACGCTCAAGAATTTAACTTCAACCATTTGGCTGGAACATCTGAAATTTGTCGATAGAAAATCCCGACTTAACACAAGGGTATAAATATTAGATAGCGATTTTTCATGGAACATTTAATAAGGAATTGAATTTGGAAACCATTGTTTGGATATTTGTAATAGAATCCTCGAAACTCATTCTCGGGCTTTAGCAAAATTTGAAAACTTAGTAATCCGAGACTCAGATTCGAGCATTAATGAAAACTTATAATAATGATCTTCTTGAGAGTATTTTGACCCAGATTCGAGCATTTGTGATGAATGAAAATCCATTATCAAATATTTTACACCCATATTAGGTTTAAATAAGTAGTAGTCTTGATACTCAGATTTGGGTATAATAAAGTTTCTAATAGATAACGACCCAAAACCCAGATTGGGTGTTAGTAAATAAAGTCCTGAAATGAATGTCCCAAAACCTAGATTCGGGTATTAATAGAAAATACTTAGAAATGAAATTCTCGAACCCTAGATTTGAGTAATAATATGTGGAGCTCTATTCCACTCCTTTGCTTCTGTCCTCTTTGACATATATGAACCCTTTAGGGTTTTAATATATATAGGAATAATTTGATTAGCTGCCTCTTGAGCTTGGACGTCTTAGTCCATGATCGTATATGCTTTCTCTCAAGCTTGAACATCTTAGTTCAAGGTTTAATGAGCCTCTTCTTTGGCTTAGACATCTTAGTCCATCGCTAAATGTGCCTCCTCTTGGGCTTGGACGTCTCAGTCCATTATTGAATGAGCCTCCTCTTTGGCTTGAACATCTTAGTCCATTGATGTCCGGTGCTCTTGGTTAGCTCATCTTAGAGGCTGGAACCAAGGACTTACCCGACCTCCCTCCAAGAGGCGCCCTGCCCTAGCCCTTTTGTGGTGCGGGCAGGGCATGTTCCGTGCTTTACCCTGGCCATCTTATGGCGCGGATAAAAGCTTAGGCCGTCCTCCCTCTAGGAGGTGCCTTACCCTGGCCATAGCGTGGCATGGATAAGGGCTTGTTCGGTGCTTTAACCTGGTCATCTCATGGCGCGGCTAAAGGCTTATTCTGTCCTCCTTCCAAGAGGTGCCTTGACCTGACCAGAGTCGCGGCTAAGGGCTTTTCCAGTGCTTTAACCTTGTCATCTTATGGAACAGCTAAAGGCTTACCCACCATCCCTCTAGGAGGTGCTCTGCCCTGGCCAACTCGGCATGGACAAAGGCTTTTCTACCATCTTAGGTACACTACCATCTTAGGTAGTATTCAAATATAAGGAGCATTTCACTCCCAACCATGTAGATTTTTCTTTGGAAAGTAATTCTTTATTGATTCTTTCTCAAATTTTCTTTACGTATTCTTTGATCTTTCCTTGTCAAAAGAAATTTTTAACCATCCCCTCCAGGGCTCTGCAATGGTTAGTCTCATAACATTCATTAATTGATAATGACAATAGGATCCTCCTTGGTTTCTTTCATGTTTTGGTCTTTTTTCTGTGATGGCCAGTAGTTAAGCTCATCCTTTGTAAGGAAATAGACATTCTCCATGGAAATTGTTAAGTTGCATTCTTTTAGGAGTCTAGACTTGAAGCTTGATTCTTGTGGATGGCTTTTTGACTTTTTGTTTCTTGGCATTATTGTTTCATGTTTTTCGATCGCTTTCCTTTTTACCACCCTTTGTCGTTCCTGAGTTGAAAGTGTCCTTGAACTGGTTGGTTGCCACTGATGTGCAAAGGAATTGTAATCATCCATTATTTCTCTCTCAAAGATTGTGCCTTTGGAGTAGTGTTGGATGGTCTTTCTCATTTGATTGAATATATTGTCACTTCCATTTGTTCGTTTTCCTAATGAAAAGATAGGGGCGGGGCCAACATGAAAAGGTTTCATGCTCCATTTCTTAGGATCATAAGATTCCGCTTAGTTATCGTTTATAATTCTAAGGGCTTCTAGCCTCAGTCTTTGCTCTTCATCTTGATTCGAATTCTTGATGAACCTTGTAGGGAACATTAGCTCATGGGGCTCAGAGAATCCTTGTTCTGATCTTATGATTCTTCTAGCCATGATTTACCAAAGTAGATAAATTTGATGTAGGATTAAACTAAGTAGGGTTAGAGAATAGCAGTATTGGGGGTTTATCCATGTCGGAGGTTCGAGCCCTCCTTCTAGCGCCAAAAATGTTAACAAGATTTCTTGTTAACACCCTAAAATTATGTTAAGGAGTGAGAATTATCCTTAGGCAAATAGAGTGGAAGACAGGGTATGAATCCTCTTTGAATTTCCTCTTTGATTAGGCTTTGTTAGGCAGAAACTATTTAGACCGACCTTTCAACTGAGTCGAAAGGGTTAGGTTCCGTGTTCAATGACCTTATTTAATTTAAACAAATAAATTTTACCAAATTAATTAATTTAAATAAAATATATCCATTTATAACCGTTAAATCCTTTTATACTCAAATTAATAAAGTTCGGAAAACTTTTCACAAAATTTTTCTAAGTATAAAATTTTTAGAAAATTTCGGTAGAGTCTCCTTTGTACGGAGAGGCTCGGGAGAAAATATAATATCAAATATAACAATATATTTCATAATTTTTCAAAATAATTTATCCCAACAGCGGGAAAATAATACAATATCGCTAGAAAACCGTAATCCGAGAACGTACCTATTTGTCGGGCAAACAATGCTTAATTACGGAACCAAAAGCAGTGGCAATTGCTTCCATAACCTGTATTTCACTTATATAATCTAAATGAGTTAATAATTATATAAAATGAAATATTTAAAGTTGTTTCAACCACTAACAACAAATCAATATAAACAACAATCACTGGCAACCACGGCATACAATCATCATATGAAATCAATAAAATCAACTATACATCCATAGCAAACAAACAAATGGTTTGTTCAGGTTTAGACACTTCAATCGTATAGAATGATAAATAACTACTAGTATACCCTATACTCAACAGTCTTAGATGAAACTCAATAGGTTATCCATACATCCAAATAATTAAAAGTATCTTTGCCCAAACAACCCTTAACCAAACAACTTCGATTTCAAGCAATAATTCAAGTTCATTCTTTTTAATTCCATTTCTCAATGATCATTTCTTTAGTTTACATTTTTTCCTTACAAAATTAAATTTCCATTTATTCATTCATTACTTGATTTCGTTTATTTACATTCATTGAATTATAGTATTCATGTTCAATTCAATTACTTAGTATATCAATTCATTAACTTACGTTTATCATCTTTTACTTAAAGTACACATTTTCTATTTCATCTAATTAGTAGTATTACAATTTTAACTCAAGTTTATAACTATTTTCATATCAAATTTCTTATTTATAAAAGTAAATTTCACTGAACACTTCCATTAAATAAGTTTTACTTGTAAAAATTTCCATTACATATTCTTTTAACATTTCAACATTTTATAATTGGTAAGTTATATATATATATATATATGTCTTTAAGAATGCAATTGAAAGTTACACAAGTTTGACTTACTTATTTTAATTAACTTAAGGTTCAATAATTATCATTTCTTATTTTCATATTCTTTTCGTTTACAAGTTACAAATTTCAAATTCCTTGTATATTTCAGTTTAGCATATCATTTCTTATTTTCATTTAGAAGTTTCAATTATTAAATAGTTAAATTTTTTATTCCATTTCAATAATTGAAATATCTAATTCATAGAAATTTAAGAACTAAATGCCGGGTTCCATTTCAAATCATTTAAAATAATATATAGGTATATATATATATATACTCATAACTTTTATATCCAATCATATTTAAAATTTAAAATTGTTATTTGTTTATCAAAATAGATCGGTAGTAAAACTACTACAATGGCCTTCCCACTTTGAAACTCGAAAATGAATGTCGATGATGCGTGCACTCATCACCGAAATAATTTTCCAGCGATAGAGAGGGGAGTACAAAACTTATTCCTTTCCAAAATTT
Organism: Allium fistulosum; assembly: GCA_030737815.1. Lineage (NCBI taxonomy): Eukaryota > Viridiplantae > Streptophyta > Magnoliopsida > Asparagales > Amaryllidaceae > Allium > Allium fistulosum. Next base: position 103,318,685 of record CM060902.1, read on the forward strand.
CTTTAAAACGATTCTTTAAAATTATATTGAAATATTTATATCAGAAAATACTTCTAATAATATTATTATTATATCCCAAAATCATTCGAAAGAAATTTCCAAAAACCACGGAACTTAAGTTCTAAATTTCCAAATTTCATTTATCTTATTTTCAAATCTTATTTCCAACCTATATTTATAAATTTCACTACCTAACAACCAATATTTAATTTAAAAATCATTATTATATATATATATATATAAATATACAATAGGCAAAATTATTTCATTTACCTATATTTCAAAACAAATATTATGTTCGTGAGTCCTATTAAGTATTTAGAAATCTCTATCGATGTCATAGCGCCCTATGTACCGACCAGAATTTATAAATACAAAACAGAACAAATTAACACAATATAAAACATTTTATAACACTAACAAATACGCTCTCTTATATATATATATATATATATACACACTCTCAAGGACCCATTCTAGGGTATTACTACCCTATGTTATATGAGTCAGACCACACAAAGCTAAGGTTATCGCTAAACCAAAGCTCTGTTACCAACTATAACATCCCTCCTTTTTGTATGCTTTAAGCAGACACGCATGCCAACTCAAACCATACAGAGGGGGGATTGTTTTTGGGGTGAATAAGAAAAAATAGAGAAAGAAAAAAACAAAACAGAATCTTGCAGTGGAATGAAAAAATATAATAATCAAATAACAGTTCATGAAGCTATTTATAAAACATTTGATTATACTTATACGATACAAAAATCAGAGTTACACTTATCAGAGATAAACAAATAATAATGCAGCAAAACAGTATGATGTAGTGGAATAATATAGTAAATAATAGTAGTACAAATCTTTGTCTTCGTCCTCCAGAAATAAGGTCTTCAAATCCTAAAATGCTCAGGCTGACCCGAGCGAATTTAAAAGAAAAAACACTCGAGTCAGAACTAAAAGATCTAATGTAAGTCAAATCAACGGTAAATAAATATGAGTGTAAACGGCGTCGGAGATGTTTATGAGGTTTGACATCTCTTATCCAGTGTCTAACGTAAGTGCAGTAACTTAAGAGATGTTCGGGATTCGCATCTCCTAAGGATCCGTTAAACTATCTACTATGTAATACACTACGCTATTATAATATGTCTATAGTAATATAAACTATTAAAATAGCGTTAATGTATTACATTTTCCCCCTTAACACATTTTTATTTCCCATAGTCTATACAGTACTGTAATCCCACCCGTACTGGGTGCCGTCAGAGGGTACTCCATAGGTATGGTACAAACCAGACTCGTAGAAGACGCGCTAGGGTAGGTAACACGGCACAACTAGGCAATGCCAGGGTAGATATACCAATTACACTTCCGGACCGGTGGTAACGCATAGCAGCTACTACCACCCACCTTAGAACACACTCCCAAATCAAAACAAATCGAGGGGTGGCCACCAAATAAATCGCAAAGCCAGAATATAGTATCGATGGAATGTGCCCGATTGGAGGAATGACCTCACTTAGCCCGTCAATTGCTCCTGTTTTAGCCACCTTATGCTAACTTATGGGAGTCAGGTCCACGTATATACCTTTAGGATCGTCGCCACCATCCTACTTCATTCTGGAATCTCCACCGCGTACACAGTTGTCAAAGTGGTTTTCAGTATCGACAGAGTGTATGCCCATATCCAATCCCGGTCTCTTTAACAACCAATCGCTTATTACACACCGGATGGTTCTTTTACGTTTCCAAAACCATTTCATAATTGATATCAAAATATCATATTCAATTCAAATTATATCACCTTCGAAATCATTACTTTCTTCCAAAATTAAATCACATTGAAATCATAGTTCGAAATTATATTTCTTTTCAAAAGTCGTGTTTCCAAAATAGGTTAAACTCACATTTCAAAATTATCATATTAAACCAAATATGTTATTTAATTACCAACTTAGGTTATAATGTCGCTTAACCACGTTCACTTTAAAAATTGAGAATTTGAATATAAACCCATCCATTTTACTTAGTTTAGAATTTAGAAGAAAATAGTTTTAAATAGTTATAAATAGTTTTAAATAGTTAATATAGATTTAAAATAGATTAAATAAATTAAAATATATTAAATAGCTTTAAAATAGATTAGTTTGATTTAAAATAAGTCAAATGGTTTAATTAGTTTAAAAGTTTGAAAATCTTAATAATTAAAGTCTTTTAAAATAATATATTTAAAACAGTTTATATGAAAATATGAATTTGAAATTTATATCAATTTAAACTATTTATTTCATTCCAACACATTTCACCATTTCAATGTCCCAAAACCCAATTTCAAATTTTCCGATTCAGAATTCTAAATAAATATTAAATTCAATATCGCTTAAATCCATGTTCAAACATCGATTTAATTACTCCAATTTCAATATATTTCAAAGATATACTTCAATGGTTTTAATAACTCAATTTCGATAAACTTCACTTATATTTCAAATTCACTATAAAATTTCAATTTTATTCCTTTAACCAATCTTCAAAACAATTCAATTTTATTATAAACTCGAAGTTCGATAAAAATTCGATTTATATAACCCAAATTTTATTTCAAAAATATCATTTAACTCAATGCAAAATTTAAGGATTCAAAATCATTTAAATTTAACCAACCCGGTGCCCGTATATAATTCTCTACCCGGTCAAGTGGTACGGTTATTATTTCAATCCGCCATTTTAAAATTTATGATTATATATCATTTCAATCCGCAATCCCGAAAATATTTGAAAATCCATAAAATCGCTCAAGTCTATCATTTCGACCCATAACGATTCTTCCTTAATCTATTGGTCATTCGGGTATGTATCATTTAAACCGATAGTGAACTTGTAGTTTATAACGATATAAAATAAAACATTCATTCATCCAATATCAATAATCAACATCCATCACAGTCATCATCCAAATCAATCAATAAATATCAATATAGAACTGATAATCAATAACAGGTATTTAACTGGCAATTTATATTCAATAATAAATCAAATAACGATATAATTCAAATAAATTCAAATTAACAGAGATGATGAATCAAAATATATCAAACAATCATAAATAAATTTCTAATCACACTATAAATTTAATTTAACAAACATAAGAAATTTTAGAAGTTCTGAGTGGGTTAAAATACTCACCTTTGAATTTAAATCGAATTTAAATTCAATTTAAGCCCAAAATTTGAACGGTTTTAGATTTTGTCGAAACCAGCATCAAAATGTCCGGAATTTTATTACGATCCAACTGTAAGAAACTGCGCGTGAATCGAACCTCGTATGCAAAAGTTATTCACGTTAGAACATTTTAAATTTGAAGTTAAATTAAAATAAAACGAAGAAACGACGAACCAATCAGGCAGAGCCACGTCGCGCATCGTTTACATGCACGGTACGCTCCCAGGTTTGAAGCCGAAACCCTAGCCGCCATCATGTTTTGATTTTCCTGCGCCGCCTGCCACCACGACGCCGCGATCAGACCTCACCAACGCCTTCTGCTGCGCCGGCCGCCCCCATCCTCGAAGTGGCGAAACTTCTGGTGCCTCCTAGTTCGCCTACAGTCGCGCATCTTCCAAGGCCAACCCCGACAAATTCGAGCACTTTTGAGATGAGCGGCTACATCCCCGAGACCTGCTCGCCTCCACCTTCCCGAAGCCACCTCTCGATTTCCCTATAGCTGACGATCCGCGGTTGGATCGAGGTTTTGGCCTATGAACGGCCGAGGTTCATATTGAATTTCTAGACAACCTATGATCTGAATCACAAAAAGAATGGTTGCAGAAGATTATGCTCGTCGAGAGCTTCAAATCGATATATAATTCGATATAGTTTGAGGAGTTTGAATATTTTTGGATTTGAATTTTGATTTGAAATTGCAATTGGGAATTAGGGTTTGTCTGCCATTGAGAAGAAGAAGAACAGAAAGAATTGTACGTACAGACAAATGAGAATAAGGGATAGCTAGGGTTTATAACGAGCTATTTATAGACAAAAGCGGAAATTAGAATGGACCAGATTGATTTGGATTGAAAGTTGAATGATAAACGACCCGAAAAGCCCGTTCTAACTCCGGAATGAAAATGGGTCATCCCATATATCAAATTAGATGTTATCGATATTTTTATATTCAATGGAATAGGTTTCAGGTCCTAATTCTATTGTATGAAGAAGTTATATTAAAATCAGCTTATTTCAAATTGATTTCAATTAAATTGATTTCTAGGCATTTCGAGCCCGTACGATCAAATGACAAGTCCGATCCTTACGAAACTTTTACTCCTATAATAATTCACCATTACGGATCCGATGAAATGGGTTTCATCGAAATCCGAGTCAGTGGCCAAAATGGCTATTTTCACGTTAATTAAATGAATTAATATTAAATTAATTAAATCACTTTTTCAGTTTAAATTTTAATAATTTACAACTTCTATCATTTTTGATTTCTTAATCACTTACAATAATTTAAACAGATTTAGTTGTCAATTTAAAGTTGATTAATGCATCAATTTCAGTATTTAATTTCAATTTCATTAAATTCAGAAATTATAAATTAAATTTTCAATAATTCCATTTAATTAACCCTTCATCCTATTATTCAATCCATTATTATCAAATAGATGAAATTAACATTGGTTCATGACCTATTACATTAATATTCTCAAATTCATCTTAATCTCCATTAACGTAATATTTAAATATTTAATTTCATTTATTTACAATCAATCCATTTACTATAATTTAAATTCAAATAAATTAATAAATCTCGATTTCCATTCTTTTTATTCAACCAATTATCATATTATGAATAAAATTAAAATTATTTCCAAATACTAACTTAATTTACATTAACATATTTAATTACATTTATTGAAATTTATTTTCAATTTAAATTAACAGGCTAAATAAATAGGTAATATACAATAATTGTTACCATTAACTTTAATTACACTTATAAGTTATTATTAACAAACAAATGTTACAATTGCTCACATAACACTGTTTTTATCCAATTATCATTAATTATATACTGATTCATAAGTTTTTACAACATTTACATTTATTTACTTACATTCAACTTATAACTAAGTTATAACACTTACATTATTTCAATTAATTGGAACTTCATTTCAATTGTTAATAATTAGCTTTAATTAACATTGTTACCTTCGTTTTAGTTTTACTTCATTAACAATTCACTAATTTTTATTTCCTTCAATATTAAATTACCAAAAATTTTATTAAATCAACAATTTTAATTATCGAAATTTTACGGGTCGTTACACTCTCCCCCACTCAAAACTTTTCGTCCTCGAAAAGGAAAAGAAGGGAAAGGAGAGAATTAAACTAATTAAACCATTTGACTTATTTTAAATCTAATTAATCTATTTTAAAGCTATTTAATCTATTTTAATTTTATTTAATCTATTTTATATATATATTAACCATTTATAACTATTTATAACTATTTATAACTATTTTTCTAAATTCCAAACTAAGTAAAATGGATGGGTTTATATTCAAATTCTCGATTTTTAAAGTGAATGTGGTTAAGCGACATTATAACCAAAGTTGGTAATTAAATAACATATTTGGTTTAATATGATAATTTTGAAACGAGAGTTTAACCTATTTTGGAAACATGACTTTTGAAAGGAAATATAATTTCGAACTATGATTTCAATGTGATTTAATTTCGGAAGTAAGTAATGATTTCGAAAGTGATATAATTTGAATTGAATATGATATTTTGATATCAATTATGAAATGGTTTTGGAAATGTAAATAAACCATCCAGTGTGTAATAAGCGAATGGTTGTTAAAGAGACCGGGATCAGATATGGGCATACTCTCTGTCGATACCGAAAACCACTTTGACAACCGTGTACGCGGTGGAGATTCCAGAATGAAGTAGGATGGTGGCGACGATCCTAAAGGTATATACGTGGACCTGATTCCCGTGAGTTAGCGTAACGTGGCTAAAACAGTTGCAATTGACGGGCTAAGTGAGGTTATTCCCCCGATCGGGCACATTCCATCGATATTATATTATGACTTTGCGATTTATTTGGTGGCCACCCCTCGATTTTTTTTGATTCCGGAGTGTGTTTCGAGGTGGGAGGTAGTAGCTGCTATGCGTTACCACCGGTCTGGAAGTGTAATTGGTATATCTACCCTGACATTGCCTAGTTGTGTCGTGTCACCTACCCTACCGCGCCTTCTACGAGTTTGGGTTGTACCATACCTATGGAGTGCCCTCTGACGGCGCCCAGTACAGGTGGGATTACGGTACTATATAGACTATGGGAAATAAAAATGTGTTAAGGGGGAAAATGTAACGCCTTAACGCTATTTTAATAGTTTATATTACTGTAGACATATTATAATACCGTAGTGTATTACATAGTAGATAGTTTAATGGAACCTTAGGGGATGCGAATCTCGAACATCTCTTAAGTTACTGCACTCACGTTAGACACTAGAAAAGAGATGTCAAGCCCCGTAAACATTTCTGACGCCGTTTACACTCATATTTATTTACCGTTGATTTGACTTACATAAGATTTTTAGTTCCGACTCGAGTGTTTTCTCTTTTCAATTCGCTCGGGTCAGCCTAAGCATTTCAGGATTTGAAGACTTTATTTCTGGAGGACGAAGACGAAGATTTGTACTACTATTATTTACTATATTATTCCACTACATCATACTGTTCCGCTGCATTATTATTTGTTTATCTCTGATAAGTGTAACTCTGATTTTTTTATTGTATAAGTATAATCAAATGTTTTGTAAACAGCTTCATGAACTGTTATTTGATTATATATTTTTTCATTCCGCTACGAGATTCTGTTTTGTTTTTTTCTTTCTCTGCTTTTTCTTATTCACCACAATAATAATCCGCCCTTCTGTATGGTTTGAGTTGGCTTGCGTGTCTGCTTAAAGCGTACAAAAAGGAGAGATGTTACATTTCGACTTTATTGTGTTGGATTAGTCCTCCTCTTGAAAGCTTTCATTTCGAATTGATAGAAATATCTTAGAAAGCTTTCCCTTAAAAGGTTTCGATCTTATCTGAAGCCTTGAGGGTTGTGTAGCTAGGAATTATCCCAAGAATCTGATATAAAGGTTCTGACTTTTCGGAAGCAAGGTGATCTTAATGATAAAACTTGAACTGGGAAACTTGGTCTGGGTTCCGACCTTGTCGAGAGCTTCAGGCTATTGAATAGTTTGGTCTTAAGTAAAGGGGTAAAAGAGAGGGTTTTGACCTTGTCAAAAACCATTTCCTTATGAAAGGGACGCGGAAGATGATCTTAAGGCTATTTAACACTAGAGGGGGGGTGAATAGTGTTTTAAGAATTTCTTTAAAACTTCTTTGATTTAAATTGAATTAACTAACTTAATGCAAATACACAATCACAGATCAAATCACAGAATCACAAACAAATGCAAATATAAATAAAAAGCAAGTAAAGGAAAGAACACACCAGGAATTTTATACTGGTTCGGTGTTACCCTACATCCAGTCCCGCACAACCCGTACGGCTTTCTATTCAACAATAATCTAGATTACAATCGCTCGATTTCAAGGCAACGAGGTACACCCTCCAGATTCTCAGGTCTCTGGGTAGAACCACTTGATTCACAGGACACAAGTTCACCCGATCGATTTCCAAGGACACGATCACACCTTTATAACCCCACACAAGTTTCTTTGAGTACAAATGTATCTATAACTCTGATAAGCACTGAGATTCTTTGGAGAGAGTGGCAGAGAATCAAACTAGAGATATTCTGGTTTGATTCACTTAAGATTTCGGCAAAATATGGATAGGATGATTAGAAAATAAGATAAGAGAGTAAAGAGGAGAGAAAATAAAGAAAGTAGTTACTGGAAAACGTCCATAACAGTCTCTATTTATAGAGAATGAATGGATGTGTCCATTCGAAGAGGTTTAAACGAATAGACACTTCGTTTGAAAACAACCTTTGCTGTAACGGGAAGCATGTCGACATGACAGGTAAATAGGATGTCGACATGGTCTAGTAAAAAGTGATGATTTGCTTTACTTTGAAAATGATGATTTAAAACATATGCAACTTTATTCAAATGGACTCTATGTATTTGTAGAAGGTATTTAGAAGTAGAAATACTTATGAATGTATATATGTATATATACTAAAATATATTTAAAATCAAAGTAAATAAACTAAAGTAAATATAATATTAAAATAGATTTTGAGGCTAAAATATCAAGGACAATTTTGAATTCAAAATATAACAAAATGATTAATATGATTTTAAGGCTAAAACATTTTTGGAAATGTGAACGAAGGTTTTTCTTTTGAAAAGGAATATTTGAAAATCATTTTATAAAACAAGAGATAATTTTGAAAATCATTTTGAATCAAAATTAGTGGATAACAAAATAAGGCTACTATCCGTTCCACTAGATATTTCGTGAGTTCCATCTCACTAGGGTTCCATCCCTTTAACAAGAACGAAGTGGATTCCATTCCACGAGTAAATTGGATAAAAAAGAATGATAGTGCTTTCAAGGAGTTTTAACAAATATCTAACCTAACTATATTATTTGTCTTGAACTCTTGAATATCTTGAATCTCATGAGTCTTCAATCTTGAACTCTTGATCTTTGTCTTCATCAATTTTGTTTTCTTTACTGTACAGTCTTCTTTTGTTGATACTTGCATATAGATTTCCTGCACATATATATTTTATAACACTTCTATAGTTGTTGTCATCAAAACCACTATCCTATGGACTAACATTCTCCCCCTTTTTGATGATGACAACTTTTGTTTATAAAATATTTATATTCTCCTTATAACTCCCCCTTAATCTATGCCTAACTAACCTATTTTATACTTCTCCCCCTTTGTCATCAACAAAAAAAATGACACTAACTCCCCCTAAATCTATGATATTAATGATAGTGTTATCATTAATAATACTGAAACTAGATATAACAATGCTAAATATTGTATACTCAGAATGATATATATGAGTAATATAAGAATGAGAATAATAAGTGTAACCACAAATTATTTTATTCATTTCAATATTACTATTGTGATAACCCGGATTTTTGAGCATCTGTTAATTGATAATTAACTAGGTTAATTAATAGGAATATTGATTTATAGATTAAACAAATAAACCTGATAATAAATTTTATATCTAGATAAATATTTATTTGATAATCTCCTAATATAATTACTTAAAATTTGCAATTTATTTTTCTGAAAACAAATAATAATGATTGTTATATAGATATAGGAAGATTTTAAATAGAAATTGAATTTGAATTGGAAATTCAAAAGATAAATATCTTAAAATATTTTTGGATTTAAAAATATATCGTATATGATTTAGTATATAATTTGTTTTATATTATTTTCTTTAAAAGATCTTATTTATATAAATTAAGATAATGTAATTACTAAATTGGGATTTAAATATAAAGATTTATAAAAAAAAAACATTTAAACATAATAAACTCATGCATAATAACACATGTAAGACAATTAACTCAAGCTAAGGACAAATGGAAGCAAATTAACCAAGTGTCATTTTGTTCTTTTATTTTCAAAAATATTAAATAAAATTAAAAACAAGTTATATATACACATCTCCCTACCTCATCACTTCATTTTCTTCATTTAAGAAATAGATCTACAAATTTGAAATACAAACCAGTAAACAAAAACAAAATTTCAAAGCATTTTAAAACTGGAACGAATCTCAATCCTGGAAGCTAAGGCAAACATAAGGATTCAAACTCAAAACTGAAGCCTGATCAAAAGCAAGGCAAGGTTCAGGATCAACTCAACTAAATCAAGCAAAACCAAAGTAGATCAGATCATCATCAAGTCCAAATTCCAGATCAAAGTTTTTAAAACAATACAGGCTTTCTCTGTTTTCAAATATAGAAGGTGAGTAAGCTGACACCCTAAAAGCTTAAATCTATTTTTATATCTGATGATTATGATTAATACTTGAATGTTGTTATGAAAAGTATTTGTATATGCCTGCATGTATATGAATATATGAAAATGTGGTATGCATGTCTAGAAACAAGAAAACTTGTTCTGTTCCAGGTTTACAGAGGTTGAAACAAATTCAAATCCCAAAATCCTTTACCCATTCTCTTATAGGCTTAAATTATTAAACAAAATATGTTGGATTAACATAATGGAAGTTTGGAAAATGTTTTTAAGTATAATTTACAAGTATAGAATACAGAAAGTCAAGGTATTACTGTGGAAAATCATTCTAGTCAGAAATCAAGTGAGTAGATTTCAAATTCTGATTTTGTAACTGGATTTGAACTTGTAAATAATGAATTTTGGTAACAATTTCTTGATTTTTAAGTTTGGGTGTGTTAGTGATTTAGCAAAATGAAATGTTTAGGGAAGTAAACATTTAAGTGAGTATAACTTATAAATTGGAATTGAAGATAATTTAAAATTGTGAAAATTTAAATCTAAATCCAGAAAACTTGAAATTATTTTAAAGAAGTTTGTTTTGAATTAAAACCAAGGGTGGTTTAAAAATTTAAAGTATAATTTGGTGTGTAAAGAAAATGTATATATGAGGAATATACATAATACCAATGATGATTTGAAATAAACACTTAGTGTTGAGTTTTAAATTGGAATGTGATGTAAAACCCAAAGTAAAGTAAGTTTTTAAACTTAAAAAGGGGAAAGACTATTAATCTGAAGTTTAAAATTTGAATGGGAATTCAAATTGTGAAAAGTTGACCGGATTAAGTAAATTTAACTTGAAGGAAGTTAAATAAGTTGAATAAATAACTTGAATTGGAAATTTCAAGATGAAATTTAAATTTAACTCGGGAAGTTAAATGGTTGATTTTAAATGAGAGTTATGAGTAATCTCAAAATGGGTTTGAAATCCGGAAATTGAAAATGGATAATAAATTAGAATCTGAAGATTAAATTGTTTTTGAACTCTAATTTGAACTTTAAAATAAGCTAAGTAAAGATATTTTAAAATGGAAGTTTGAAATTTGGATTCAGAATTAAATGGTTTAAGATTTAAATTATTAATAAAAAAAAAATTAAAATGGAAGTTTGAAATTTAACTCGAATTTATATAATTCGAGATGGTTTTAAGTTGAGATTTGAATAGAATTAGTTCAAATTGAATTTGATTTGAATTAATTAGAATTGTGATTGAAGATGTATAAGTTTAAAAATTCAAATGGTAAATTAGAATTAAAATAATTTGAAAAAAAAAATTGAAGTTGAATGAATTCAAATTCAAATGGAATTGGGATTAATTCAAACTGGAATTGAAGTGAATTAAAACTGGTTCAATTTGGAATTTATGTGAATTAATTGAAATTGTGATTAAAATTGAATAAGTTTAAAAATCAAATGGAATTTGATTTGAATTTAGAAAGGAATTAAGGTTAATTCAACTTGAATTGGAATTAAATCAATTTCAATTGAAATTGAAGTATTGAGTCAATTTAAATGGAAGGGGAAATTTAAATTGAATTGATGGGAAATTAATTGAAATTGGAGATTGGGAAATTAAACAGTTTGGCTCTGGATTATTTTCAAAATAAATTGTTTTAATACAAATATATTTTTCCAAAACTATTTACTATACAATCTTCTTCTTAAACCCCAAACTATCTTATGCTTATTTTATAATTATTTTGGAACTATTTAACTATTTTGAAACTGTTTTATAAACTAATTACTATTTTTCAGTTACTTATATCTAATCGCTATTTTAAAAAAAACTAGTTTGCAATTATCCAACTATTTTACAATTACTTAACTATTTTACAGATATTTTACAAACTAATAACTATTTTTCAACTACTTATCTATTTTAAATGTAACGACCCGTATTTTTACGGATCGACAAGTTCGTCAAAATCTGGAATTTTTGCATTTTTAAGTCATTTCAGATTTTTGGGGAAATTTGTCTAAGTCCTAGGTCGTGGACGACCTAAGAGCTAAGTCGTGACCGAGTTAAGGACTTCGGCGAGTTAGTGTTAGGTCGTGGGTTAGTTGGAGCGACCTATAGAATTGTGCAACCTAGGATTTAGTTAAGTAATTAGGTCGGCAGGGCGAGTTAACGACCTAAAGACTGACCGACTTAAGGATATGGCGACTCAAGGGTACGCAGACCTAGTGGTTCCGGGTTAGCGACTTAGTAATTAAGTTGTTAGGTCGGTTGGGACGACCTATAGAAGTTAGCAACCTATAGGAGTAGTTAGCGACTTAGTAATTAAGTAGTTAGGTCGGCAACGACCTAAGTAGTAGTGAGCGACTTAAGGAGTTAAGTCGTAAGTCTGGGTAGAGTTAGGTCGCATCCCAGTTGTTCGCGACTTATGTTAGGTCGCGTGGAGGCTTAAGTGTTAGGTCGTAACCTGTTAAGTCGTAGGTCGCTGGGTTTCGTCTAAGTGTTAGGTCGTAACCTTTTAAGTCGTAGGTCGCTGGGTTTCGTCTAAGTGTTAGGTCGAAGTATGTGTTAAGTCGTAGGTCGACTTAATAGTTAGGTCGTATGCGCAGAAGTGTTAGATCGTAGGAGTTGAGGCGCGCGTATCTGTTAGGTCGGAGTTGTTGGCTAAGGGTTAGGTCGGAGGCTCTGTTAAGTCGTGGGGTTTTTAGGTCGTAGGTCGGCAGTGTTAAGTCGGCAGCGACTTAAGGAGATAGCCGAGTTACGACTTAGGGGCAGTTTTCAGCTATAAATAGGAGAGCTTCTCTTCATTTTTGGGATCCGGATTTTGAAGCGACGAAGTGCTGCCATTTTGAGAGCTCGACTTCTACACTTCTTCACTTCTTTTCTCCACTCTAATCTAGTGCTTCCATCCATCCAAATCGAAGATCAAGATTGAAGATTCAAGAGCTTAGATTGAAGATCTTCATCTTTTCAAGAGAGATTTCTTCGTTTGAAGTGAGATCTTGTCGGATCTAGCTTAGTTCTTCGCTGTCCAGATCTGAAGTTGATATCTTTTGGATTGTTTAGGTGATTTGGTGAGTGGTGATTATCTCTCACACGGATCCAAAGGAGTATATCGGATTGTTGGCTCGTTTTGGTGTTAAAATAGAGATTTCCATGCATTTTCTTCATCCTATGTGTAGATCCATGTAGATCCATTGTTCATGATGATGTTGCATCCATTTTATCATATGTTAACCTATGCAAGTTCATTCATCAAGTTTGTAGAGATATAATCCATGTTTTCATGCTTATTGGACTTTCAACTCTTTAATTACGAAAATGCCATTATTGTTATAATTGTCTACTTAGATCATTTTTGAATGCTTGATTGCTTGGATTGATGTTTGATTTGATTGATTGTTATGAACTAGATGATTGATGATTAGATTAGATCGAAGATGATTCAAAAGCTAAGGGAAAGGCTCTTGAATTGGAAAAGATGCTCGTGGCATATGTAGCGGGATGATGAAGCTCTTATGCATAGATTCGATGATGTGATGATGAGATGAGGCTTTGCGAGGATGTAATGAAGCGAGGCAATCATATGATGAAGACTTGGTCTAATCCAGACGGGATCATTCCAAGCATGTTGGTAACTCGGTGATATGATTCGAGTTGAAGATAATGAATGGATATGAGAATAGTCGTCGAGGAGGATGACTAGGAGGCTTGGATAGCATCGTTGTTGAAGGTTCTAGCATGCTCTAAGCAAGAGTACGTTTGGGCAGATTCGATAGTCCCAACGGCCAACTGTTGATGGTCGAGTACTCTGGGCAGACTCGATAGTCCTAGGCACGGGCTGCGACGACGTGCGAGAGTTATGTCTAGAACCAGGGTTTCCATTAGCCCTTGACGGACGGCTGAAAGAATGTGCCGGTCATTCAATTAACGGTGATATCGAAGCAACGATAACAGTGATAGCCAGAGTCATGGATGTTTGGTTGTATCGTCATTCGGACTCAAGAGCGGTATTTTCTGGGTGCTTATCTGATTTAGGCCTTGGTACTTGGAAAACATCGCTCTTGACTCGAATGATAGTAGTTTTACTTTAAATTGTATGCTCTGCTATGTTTGCTTCTGCTTAGTGTGTGTCTGGGGCTATCACTGTAGAATGAGGTTGGAGTGGGAGGGTTGTATTCCTATTCCTTTTCCTTTATGCTCTTTTGGTATGTTGTTAGTTAATTTACTGCTCACTAAGACTGTTGTCTGACTCAAGGCTTTTTGTTTTAAATTCTTATTGCCTTGGGCTGTTCGTCCATTTTGGGACGGGCAGACTAGGTAGCAGGTGACAGGTGCTGTTCTCTTCTCACGATGCTGATATCGAAGACGAGCTAGAGGGTTGCATATTATTTTCTTATATGTACTGGATATTCCGCTGTTTTGTATTCTCTGAGAGATTTGTAGTGAGGCTGGATGTATTGACTATGTGGATGCTTGTATTCAACTATTATGGAGTTTTATATGATGACATTTTGTTCTGTAAAGCTTCACTATACATATGTTCTATTTTATTTTGTCCATGCGCTGTGAGTAATACGATAGATTCTTTTGTTTTAAATTTTACCTTGACAATCGTCCATGGTCGCCTGGCACACTTTACAGCGCACTATCTCTAGATTCGGTGCAGGGGTCATGGGCGGTCGTCACATTTGGTATCAGAGCATTGGTTAATCGATTTTACCCAACGCTCGCTGTCGTAACTACGTATGAGAGACGTAATTGTATTTTGATGGATGATTACTATATATAATATAGTAGCTCAGTAGAGTTTGAGTCCTTTATGCAGTTGTTTCTCTAGATGTTCTAATCATTCCTTTTTATAGATATTGAGAATGAGTCGAAGAGGGAGACCAGCTGCTAGGGGAGGTCGTGCTACTGAAGAGACTGCTGATTATGCAGCCATGTTCGAAGCTATGATGACTTCGATCATGAGAAGGATACCAGTTCCGGGGGCGGCAGTTGATGTTGGAGTTCAAGTCCAAACTCCGAAACCAGTGGATTTTGCTAAGTTGTGCAAGGATTATACTGCTCTTGGAGGGAAGGTTTTCTTGGGAACAGAATCTACCATTGAGGTCCAGAGGTGGATAGATGCTTGTAGAAGGATCTTTGGTGATTTGGGAATTGATGATGCAACTAAGAGGAAGTTGGCATCGAGGCAGCTTCAAGGGAGAGCCTCTGATTGGTGGAACTCTATTACCATCGATACTGCGGAGGAAGAGATTACTTGGGAGCAATTCCAAGCTAGATTTGAAGCTAAGTTCATTTCTACAGCTCAGAAGTCTGTTCTATTCAAGAAGTTTGTGGAGCTCAAGCAAGGTGGAAGATCAGTTCTTGAGTATGTTTCTGAGTTCGAAGCTTTGTCCAAGTATGCCCGGTCGTATATTGAATCTGCTTACCAGAAGAATGAGAAGTTTGTGACCGGCTTGGATAGTTATCTTGGGAGACAGTTGGTGGATCACTTGGACGATTCATTTGAGAAGCTTGTGGAGAAAGCTCTTAGGCATGAGAGTCTGTTTCCTAAGGAAGGACCTGTTGTTGCTGTTACCAAGGGAGAATCTAAACCACAGCAGGGTGGAAACCAGAAGAGGAAGCAGCAGCAGCAGAAAGGCAAGGATGGCCAGAAGAAGCCGAAAGGCGAGGTGACTTGCTACAATTGTCAGCAGAAGGGCCATTTCTCTAAGGATTGTAAGAATCCGAAGGCACCGATGAAGTGTCACAACTGCGACAAGCCGGGGCATTTCAGGAAGAATTGTACAGAACCAAGGAAGGACAGGCAGATTATGCAAGCCTATGCTTTAGGAGCTGTTCCGTCGTCTTCGAAAACTCCTACTGCTGAAGAGAAGGGAAAGAGTGTGGTTGTTCAAGGTACTCTTTTCCTATGTGGTGTTCCAGTTAGAGTTCTGTTTGATACTGGAGCGTCGCATTCATTTGTTTGTAATGAACTCGTAGGCCGGTTAAGTTTGGCGCCGGATATTGTTGATAGGCCATTGGTTGTGACTAATCCAGTTGGGGGTTCGTCTTGTTTGTGTATGTTATGCCGTGGTCTAGTTGTATCGAGTCATGGTTGCTCTTTTGTTTGTGATTGCTTTGTTCTGAACTTTGCGGGGTTCGGAATTATCTTGGGTATGGACTGGCTTAGGAAGTATGCGGCTAAGGTTGATTGTGAGAGGCTGGAGGTGACAGTCGAGAATGTGGAAGGGCGAAAGATTGTGATACGATGTAAGCATGAGGAAGGCGTCTTCATGAGCTTCATGTATTCGCTAGTTGTTCCACGGGATGGACTGTCTTTAGTGCCAATCGCAAATGGATTCGAGGATGTCTTTGACGAAGTCAAAGGGTTGCCGCCGCATAGAGAGATCGAGTTTCGTATAGATCTAGTTGAAGGAGCCAGACCTGTTGTGATGCCTCTTAGGCGGATGGCGCCTAGGGAACAGCAAGAGTTGAGAGTGCAAGTTGATGACCTTTTACAGAAAGGATTCATTCGGCGTAGTGTGTCCGAGTGGGGTGCACCAGTTGTGTTCGCAACCAAGGCAGATGGGTCATTGAGATTGTGTGTGGATTATCGTGAGCTGAATAAGGTGACTAAGAAGAACAAGTATCCATTGCCGAGAATAGATGACTTGTTTGATCAGCTTCACGAAGCTAAGGTGTTTTCTCAGATGGATTTGGCAACGGGATTTCACCAGTTGAGAGTGGCTAAGGATAGTGTGCCGAAGACTGCTTTTAGGACACCATCCGGGTTCTTTGAGTGGCTGGTAATGCCGTTTGGATTGACTAACGCGCCAGCATATTTTGTGGATCTTATGAATAGAGTGTTCAGAGATCAGTTGAACAAGTTCGTACTTGTGTTCGTGGATGATATTCTGATTTATTCCAGAACGGAGGAAGAGCACAAGACGCACTTGCGTATTGTTTTGGAGATCTTACGGAAACATCAGCTGAAGGCTAAGTTTTCGAAGTGTCACTTCTGGAAGAGTGAAGTGAGGTTCTTAGGCCATGTGATTTCTGGAAGTGGAATAGCGGTTGATCCCGCTAAGGTGGCAGCAATCCAGGATTGGGTTAGACCTAAGAATGCATCTGATGTGAGGAGTTTTCTTGGATTAGCAGGATATTATCGACGGTTTATCAAAGACTTCTCCAAGATAGCTGCACCATTAACAGGATTGACGAAGAAGAACCAAGTGTTCAGTTGGGATGCTAAGTGTGAGCAAGCTTTCGGAATCCTGAAAGAGCGATTGACAAGTGCTCCTGTTTTGACTATTCCTAGTGGGAATGATGAGATGGTGGTTTACACCGACGCATGTGGTACTGGACTTGGAGCAGTGCTGATGCAGAAGGATAAAGTTGTTGCGTATGCCAGTCGACAATTGAAGCCGCATGAAAGGAATTATCCAACTCATGATTTGGAATTAGCGGCGATTGTTTTTGCTCTGAAGATGTGGAGGCATTATCTGTTGGGGGTTCGATTCGAGTTGTTCACGGATCACAAGTCGTTGAAGTATCTTTTCTCCCAAAAGGATTTGAATCTTCGACAGCAACGTTGGCTAGAGTTTTTGGCATCATATGATTTTGGTATAGCTTATACTCCGGGAAAAGGTAACGCAGTGGCAGATGCGTTAAGTCGAAGACATGCAGGATTGGGAGCCATGTTTTCAGAATGGAAGAGTCTCGAGTATTTAGCTGGATTTGACTTCAGGCCTAGATGTGAATTGGAACCTGAGATGTTGGCAAACTTATCGATAAGACCCACTCTTGTGGAAAGGATTGGCGAGGGCCAAAAGCGAGATGATAAGCTTGTCAAGATTATCCGTGAATTGGAATCTGGATTGGATCCAGAAAAGGATAAAGGATTCGAGGTCGATCGAGAGGGTTGGCTTCGGAAGCAAGGACGACTAGTTGTTCCCGATATAGATGAATTGAGGAGTGAAGTTCTGAAGGAAAGTCATCACTCGAGGTTGACAATTCATCCAGGTGGAAATAAGATGTATCGGGATATGAAGAGAACCTAATATTGGGAATGTATGAAGAAGGATGTTGGAAATTTTATTTCCAAGTGTATGAACTGCCAGTTGGTTAAAGCTGAACAGAAGAAGCCAAGTGGATTGCTTCAGCCATTAGAAGTTCCTACATGGAAGTGGGAACAAGTGTCGATGGATTTCATCGATGGGTTGCCTAGAACCAGAACGGGAAATGAAGGGATTTGGGTCATTGTGGATCGTCTGACTAAGAGTGCACGATTCATTCCTGTTCGATCGACTAGGACTGCATCAAAGTTGGCTGAGTTGTATATTAAGTGGATAGTTCGATTCCATGGTATTCCGAAGAGCATAGTGAGCGATCGAGACCCATTGTTCACTAGTGGATTTTGGAGGAGCTTCCAGAAAGTTTTGGGAACCGAGTTGTGTTTGAGTACAGCTTATCATCCCCAAACAGATGGTCAGACCGAGAGAGTCAACCGAGTTTTGGAAGATCTTCTCAGAGCATGTGTTTTGGACTTCGGAGGATCATGGGAAGATCACCTTCATTTGGCGGAGTTTGCGTACAACAACAGTTACCAGTCAAGCATTGGTATGGCACCGTATGAGGCGTTGTATGGAAGACCGTGTAACTCTCCGACATGTTGGTTGGAAACTGGAGAAAAGCTGATACTTGGGCCAGAGATAATTCGTCAGACCTCAGATTGCATAGAGATCATTCGGCAACGAATGAAGGCAGCCCAAGACCGTCAGAAGAGTTATGCCGATAAGCGTCGAAAGGATTTGGAATTCGACGTAGGGGATATGGTTTTTGTGAAGATTTCTCCACTGAAGAATGTTATTAGATTCGGGAAGAAAGGAAAATTGACTCCGAGATTTGTTGGACCATTCCCGATCATCGAGCGAATTGGAAAGCTCGCTTATAGATTGGAGTTACCGGAGAAGATGTCGGGTGTGCACAATGTTTTTCACGTATCGTATCTACGGAAGTATGTGCATGACTCGAATGCAGTGGTTTCTGCTGATAGCTATGAAGATTTTGAAGTTGATCCAGTTGATAGAAGACCTCGTAAGCCACTTCGTGTTGTGGAAACCGACACGAAACAGCTTAGGAGGAAGGTAGTTAAGTTGCTCAAGATACAATGGAGTGATGATGATAACGACTGTACGTGGGAGGTGGAAGAGAGGATGAAAGCAGCTCATCCTGAACTCTTCAAGGTATGGCCCTAAGGTGTCGTGTCATCTCACGATATTGTAACTTGTTCTAATTTTAGAATTCTGTACGCTAAGTTAGAATTGGATGCATGGTTTGTTGATTGCTATGGATGGTAGGCGTACAGAATAGTTTTGATTGCTTGGAATTTCGGGGGCGAAATTCCTAAGGGGGAGAGAATGTAACGACCCGTATTTTTACGGATCGACAAGTTCGTCAAAATCTGGAATTTTTGCATTTTTAAGTCATTTCAGATTTTTGGGGAAATTTGTCTAAGTCCTAGGTCGTGGACGACCTAAGAGCTAAGTCGTGACCGAGTTAAGGACTTCGGCGAGTTAGTGTTAGGTCGTGGGTTAGTTGGAGCGACCTATAGAATTGTGCAACCTAGGATTTAGTTAAGTAATTAGGTCGGCATGGCGAGTTAACGACCTAAAGACTGACCGACTTAAGGATATGGCGACTCAAGGGTAGGCAGACCTAGTGGTTCCGGGTTAGCGACTTAGTAATTAAGTTGTTAGGTCGGTTGGGACGACCTATAGAAGTTAGCAACCTATAGGAGTAGTTAGCGACTTAGTAATTAAGTAGTTAGGTCGGCAACGACCTAAGTAGTAGTGAGCGACTTAAGGAGTTAAGTCGTAAGTCTGGGTAGAGTTAGGTCGCATCCCAGTTGTTCGCGACTTATGTTAGGTCGCGTGGAGGCTTAAGTGTTAGGTCGTAACCTGTTAAGTCGTAGGTCGCTGGGTTTCGTCTAAGTGTTAGGTCGTAACCTTTTAAGTCGTAGGTCGCTGGGTTTCGTCTAAGTGTTAGGTCGAAGTATGTGTTAAGTCGTAGGTCGACTTAATAGTTAGGTCGTATGCGCAGAAGTGTTAGATCGTAGGAGTTGAGGCGCGCGTATCTGTTAGGTCGGAGTTGTTGGCTAAGGGTTAGGTCGGAGGCTCTGTTAAGTCGTGGGGTTTTTAGGTCGTAGGTCGGCAGTGTTAAGTCGGCAGCGACTTAAGGAGATAGCCGAGTTACGACTTAGGGGCAGTTTTCAGCTATAAATAGGAGAGCTTCTCTTCATTTTTGGGATCCGGATTTTGAAGCGACGAAGTGCTGCCATTTTGAGAGCTCGACTTCTACACTTCTTCACTTCTTTTCTCCACTCTAATCTAGTGCTTCCATCCATCCAAATCGAAGATCAAGATTGAAGATTCAAGAGCTTAGATTGAAGATCTTCATCTTTTCAAGAGAGATTTCTTCGTTTGAAGTGAGATCTTGTCGGATCTAGCTTAGTTCTTCGCTGTCCAGATCTGAAGTTGATATCTTTTGGATTGTTTAGGTGATTTGGTGAGTGGTGATTATCTCTCACACGGATCCAAAGGAGTATATCGGATTGTTGGCTCGTTTTGGTGTTAAAATAGAGATTTCCATGCATTTTCTTCATCCTATGTGTAGATCCATGTAGATCCATTGTTCATGATGATGTTGCATCCATTTTATCATATGTTAACCTATGCAAGTTCATTCATCAAGTTTGTAGAGATATAATCCATGTTTTCATGCTTATTGGACTTTCAACTCTTTAATTACGAAAATGCCATTATTGTTATAATTGTCTACTTAGATCATTTTTGAATGCTTGATTGCTTGGATTGATGTTTGATTTGATTGATTGTTATGAACTAGATGATTGATGATTAGATTAGATCGAAGATGATTCAAAAGCTAAGGGAAAGGCTCTTGAATTGGAAAAGCTGCTCGTGGCATATGTAGCGGGATGATGAAGCTCTTATGCATAGATTCGATGATGTGATGATGAGATGAGGCTTTGCGAGGATGTAATGAAGCGAGGCAATCATATGATGAAGACTTGGTCTAATCCAGACGGGATCATTCCAAGCATGTTGGTAACTCGGTGATATGATTCGAGTTGAAGATAATGAATGGATATGAGAATAGTCGTCGAGGAGGATGACTAGGAGGCTTGGATAGCATCGTTGTTGAAGGTTCTAGCATGCTCTAAGCAAGAGTACGTTTGGGCAGATTCGATAGTCCCAACGGCCAACTGTTGATGGTCGAGTACTCTGGGCAGACTCGATAGTCCTAAGCACGGGCTGCGACGACGTGCGGGAGTTATGTCTAGAACCAGGGTTTCCATTAGCCCTTGACGGACGGCTGAAAGAATGTGCCGGTCATTCAATTAACGGTGATATCGAAGCAACGATAACAGTGATAGCCAGAGTCATGGATGTTTGGTTGTATCGTCATTCGGACTCAAGAGCGGTATTTTCTGGGTGCTTATCTGATTTAGGCCTTGGTACTTGGAAAACATCGCTCTTGACTCGAATGATAGTAGTTTTACTTTAAATTGTATGCTCTGCTATGTTTGCTTCTGCTTAGTGTGTGTCTGGGGCTATCACTGTAGAATGAGGTTGGAGTGGGAGGGTTGTATTCCTATTCCTTTTCCTTTATGCTCTTTTGGTATGTTGTTAGTTAATTTACTGCTCACTAAGACTGTTGTCTGACTCAAGGCTTTTTGTTTTAAATTCTTATTGCCTTGGGCTGTTCGTCTATTTTGGGACGGGCAGACTAGGTAGCAGGTGACAGGTGCTGTTCTCTTCTCACGATGCTGATATCGAAGACGAGCTAGAGGGTTGCATATTATTTTCTTATATGTACTGGATATTCCGCTGTTTTGTATTCTCTGAGAGATTTGTAGTGAGGCTGGATGTATTGACTATGTGGATGCTTGTATTCAACTATTATGGAGTTTTATATGATGACATTTTGTTCTGTAAAGCTTCACTATACATATGTTCTATTTTATTTTGTCCATGCGCTGTGAGTAATACGATAGATTCTTTTGTTTTAAATTTTACCTTGACAATCGTCCATGGTCGCCTGGCACACTTTACAGCGCACTATCTCTAGATTCGGTGCAGGGGTCATGGGCGGTCGTCACATTAAACCTTTTCAAGCTATTTTTAAATTTAAATAGGTTAGAGTTCAAACTGTTTGTAATTGAAGTAATAACTCAATTGGATATGGAAGCAATTGAGAATAAGTGAACGAAATTAAAGGAAATGTGAATAGAAAGGAAATTGATTTGGCTAATAACCAATAAAGATAAATACGTAGGATATACGTATATTATTCTATTCGCATAGTGATTTGATCCAGATTCGAACACAGAATTTCGAGATAGAATTATCGATCCGAGTTGGAATTTTTCGCTCGATTTTCGACGGCGAACCTGGATATGGATTGTTGATTGGTTCTGGATATTCTCTATCATAGTTGTGACTATGCAAGGAGAATGACGGTTTCTGATCAAGAAACCAGATCTGAGTCCGCACTAGGAAGTCGGGTGGACGATACTAGTTCGGAAGTGAAATTGTGTGATCGATTGAGCGATCAGATTGATATTGTGTACGGATGATATGTGTACATCGTACGGATTTGAATGAAATTGATATTGAAGATTTGTGGATAAGAATTGTAAAATGGTCTTTGAAATGAAAAGTATATTTGTGAAATATAATGGAATTGGATATTTCTTTGGTTGAAATTTACTTTATGGAGGTAAGTAAATGGTAAATAACTTTATAAAGAAATCAAACTTGAATATTTGATTTGGCAATAAATAAAGTTATATTTTGTAATATGATAAACTTCCCTTATTGAATCTAGTCAGAATAAAAAGGGTTTTGAAATATTTGAAGTATATATAAAAAAAAAAAAATTTTATACAAGTTTGAAATGATCCAAAGTTTTCAAAGTTATATATATCTATATCTATTTATATATATAAAGGATCTTATGAGAATGATTTTGGAAAAGGTTTTGGGAACCTATGGATTTTGGAAAGGGCTTTTGATTTTTGGGAAAATCAATTTTGGATTTTGGAAAGCCTAGTTTGAGAATTATCGATTTTGGTAATCGATTTTGTGTAAAGGAGATTTTGATAAATCATAAAGGGTATGATTTGAAGATACTATAAGTATATAGTATAAAGTGTTTTGAGAATAGCTCTGGGGAAAAAGGCGCTCCCTTAAAATGAACTTCTCAGGAGTGCCATTGGGTGGTACTGCCTTGAACCCCAAGGGGGGATTCTAAAGTTGATCCTGTGAGGAGTCCGGACAAAACTAGTTCCTGAGGATTATTTGTGTAGCGAAAGTCGAGGGGCTGGTGCCCACAGAGGCATTTGAGTTATGCTGTAACAACAATTTAACTCGATGTCACTGCGATCTACTGCAGACCATAGCGGAAGTCATGTGTGCCGCTGAGAGCCAACTGTCTACGTTTGATTTTATATCGGTAGACTGTGACACTATGGTAACATAGCGAAAGTCGTTTGAGCCGCTGAGAGCCAACAGTCTGCGTTTGATTTTATATACGGTAGACTGCGACCTATGTGGAGGAGTTTCATTTTGACAGCGAAATCATGTGTGCCGCTGAGAGCCAACAGTTACATGGACTTTTGCTGCGACGGCAACGTAACCCTGGATGTAACTGCGATCTGTTGTAGGTTCCTTGGTGTAATCAGTTACATGGACTTTTGCTGCGATGGCAACGTAACCCGTGATGTAACTGTGACCATGGATGGGGGTGATGATTTCCAGGGCATTCTCACCAAAAATATTTCCTCTATTTTCAAAAATGTTTTCGATATTTCTAATAAATTATTTTCCAATTATTTTCACTAGGTGTTGAAAACGGGTCTGCTAAGTACTTATAGATTTTCAGTCTTACGCCTGATCAACGTATGACCGAATTTCTATGAGAACAAGAATGGACTTGTTGAAACATCGAGTTATAAAAGTATTTTTACAAAAACTATTTTGATAATATTATATAGATTTTAAAAAGTGTTTTAAAAATGATCAAATAAAATTTATCAGATTATAAGTATTGAATAAATTCTGGCTTCGTTCCTTTTCGAGGACGAAAAGTTTTAAAGGGGGGAGGAATGTGATAACCCGGATTTTTGAGCATCTGTTAATTGATAATTAACTAGGTTAATTAATAGGAATATTGATTTATAGATTAAACAAATAAACCTGATAATAAATTTTATATCTAGATAAATATTTATTTGATAATCTCCTAATATAATTACTTAAAATTTGCAATTTATTTTTCTGAAAACAAATAATAATGATTGTTATATAGATATAGGAAGATTTTAAATAGAAATTGAATTTGAATTGGAAATTCAAAAGATAAATATCTTAAAATATTTTTGGATTTAAAAATATATCGTATATGATTTAGTATATAATTTGTTTTATATTATTTTCTTTAAAAGATCTTATTTATATAAATTAAGATAATGTAATTACTAAATTGGGATTTAAATATAAAGATTTATAAAAAAAAACATTTAAACATAATAAACTCATGCATAATAACACATGTAAGACAATTAACTCAAGCTAAGGACAAATGGAAGCAAATTAACCAAGTGTCATTTTGTTCTTTTATTTTCAAAAATATTAAATAAAATTAAAAAACAAGTTATATATACACATCTCCCTACCTCATCACTTCATTTTCTTCATTTAAGAAATAGATCTACAAATTTGAAATACAAACCAGTAAACAAAAACAAAATTTCAAAGCATTTTAAAACTGGAACGAATCTCAATCCTGGAAGCTAAGGCAAACATAAGGATTCAAACTCAAAACTGAAGCCTGATCAAAAGCAAGGCAAGGTTCAGGATCAACTCAACTAAATCAAGCAAAACCAAAGTAGATCAGATCATCATCAAGTCCAAATTCCAGATCAAAGTTTTTAAAACAATACAGGCTTTCTCTGTTTTCAAATATAGAAGGTGAGTAAGCTGACACCCTAAAAGCTTAAATCTATTTTTATATCTGATGATTATGATTAATACTTGAATGTTGTTATGAAAAGTATTTGTATATGCCTGCATGTATATGAATATATGAAAATGTGGTATGCATGTCTAGAAACAAGAAAACTTGTTCTGTTCCAGGTTTACAGAGGTTGAAACAAATTCAAATCCCAAAATCCTTTACCCATTCTCTTATAGGCTTAAATTATTAAACAAAATATGTTGGATTAACATAATTGAAGTTTGGAAAATATTTTTAAGTATAATTTACAAGTAAAGAATACAGAAAGTCAAGGTATTACTGTGGAAAATCATTCTAGTCAGAAATCAAGTGAGTAGATTTCAAATTCTGATTTTGTAACTGGATTTGAACTTGTAAATAATGAATTTTGGTAACAATTTCTTGATTTTTAAGTTTGGGTGTGTTAAGATTTTGCAAATTGATCAATATTGGGTTTTCTGATGATGTCTGATGATCCGCTGGAAGTGGTATGTCGTGCTCGTCACTGGAGGAAGCTAGGATGGTGGGGATCACGGGAAAAATGCTTGGTGGAATTCTAGACCACTGTGGTGGACGGGCGACGGCGAACTAGGGTTTTAAGTCCATTTTGGTCAACGCTGTTCTCAAAGGCATTTCGTTGTCGAGGGTGAATCGGACTTGACTGGAGCAAGTGGGATCGAGGCGTGGGACTACGGTGGAGGTTCTGGTCGATCGGCGAAGTCTCTAGCGACCTGAGGCGGCGACGCGAGGTGGATTTGTGGATCGTTCTGGACTCTGTGTTGACATCGACATGCCCATTTCTGTTTCCAGGCGTAAACGTGCGTGCTGGGTGGTTGTGATGCTTGAAGGGGTCGTCGGTGACTTGTAGGCGAAGGAGAAGTCGATCTGAACGACGACGAACTCGTGTGCACGTGCACGAGTTACCTTGTGTATCTAGTGTTGATGAGTGTTTTGATGCTTCGGGGAAGATAGGATGTTGCTCGAAGTCGTTCTCGAGTTTTTCAGAGAGAAGTGGATGAGTTTTGGCTCGGGGTATGGATCGAGATTGGCTCGGGTAAATGATTGGGTTGGGCTCGGCCTGTACCAAAGTATTCTTTCATAGTTGATGATAATAAATAAATCTAGGGTTTTAAGCAAAAGTGAAGTTTTCAAAGTCAATAGAAACAAGTATTAAAAGTATAAATACTTATCAAATTTTCAAGAACAAGTTTCAAATATAAAGTATAGGTCTAATGTTTATTTTGAATTTAATTAGGATTTTTGGGTAATTATAGATTAATTAATTTAATTAAGTAATTAAAGAGAAATTAATTAATGATTTAGGATTAATTAATTAAAAATTAAAGGTTATATATTAATTAATTGGAGATAAACTAATTGGTAATTAGAGATTAAATACTTAAATGATAATTACTTAATGTAAGTAATTAAAGGATTAATCTGTTGAGGATTGATTAATTTAATTAGCAATTAGAGGTTAAATTAATTTATGGTCTAGGTTAATTAATTAAGGATAATTAACCAATGGGAAAATTACTTGATGAAAGTAATTAAAGGTAAATTACTTAAGGGAATTAATTAAAGATTAATTATTTAGTGTAATTAATTAAAGGATTGAATTAATTAAGGAAATTAATTAAGGGTTAGTTAATTAATGAGTGTGATTAATTAAAGGATAAATAAATCAATGTAAGTGGTTGTAAGATAATTAATTTGAGAAGTTAATTAAGGATCAACGTAATTAATATGGATGAGTAAAGGATTTGGGTAATTAATTTTAGAATTAATTACTTATTGTAATTAAAGAGATAATTAGTCAAGGGTGATTAAATTAAGATGGAAAAACTAAAAGATGATAAATTAATTGGTTTGTAATTAATTAATGTTAAGTAAAGATAATCTAAGTGATTAGATTAGAAATTAATTTAATTAGAGATAAATTAAATTAATCTTGGAAGTGATAAATCTTGATTATGAATTATTGAATGTTGTTAAATGTTTTGAATTGGTTGATATTTCTGTATGAAGAGATTTGTGATATGTTAGGGTGGAATAGTGGTAATTGGGTTATCTCTTGATAATAAATTACTATGTAAAAGTGATAACTTGCAACTAAAGTTTGAATGGAATTTCATTATAGAATAACTTGGGTTAAGATAACATGGGACTCGAAGAGACCGGGGTCGGGTATCAGTAAATACCCGAAACCACTTCGGTTCTTTATAGTTTGATATGTGAAATAAATAAGCTGGGATGGAATAATTTAAGTAAACTGGACCATTGAAACTAAGTAAGAGTACTTAGTGATTGTTTGTGAAATAAGCATTGACTATAACAAGTTTTGAACTTGTAATGAAGTTACGAGTTACCCGGGTTTCCTTTTATGTTGAACTTGGAATTTCATGTTAGATAAGTTTACTCACGCTGGTTTCCAGCCTGACCCGGGTGTTACTTTGATGTAATGCTCGGGTCAGACCGAGTATTACAGATTTTCAGGTAAGGACGTTTGGGAGTTCAGGAGACGAGCTGGATGGCAGGAACGTATGGAGTGTTTCTACTGTGTTATATTATTGTATATCTGAGGCTTGATAATTATGTATATCCAGTGTTTGTATAAATATGTAACTCTGATGTATTAAAATGTAATCGACGGATATAATATTGTTTTGTAAAACTGTTATCATTTATTATTATATTTTATTCGCTGCGAATGTGAGATGTTGATGTTTCTTCTTCTTCTTCTTCTTCTGTTTCTTTCTTCTATCTCTTTCTTTTTCTTCTAACTATCTGGAAATTTCGGGTTCGAAATTTCCGGGTCGTTACAACTATATACATGACTATTTAAACTTATAAACACATAAATAACTAAAACAAGAAAATAAACAACTCAACGGTTGTTTTTGATGATGGGAGACTTGTGGACAGGACAATTTGGGTAATGGAAACAGAAATTTCCATGTTGTTCCACAATGTTCCCATAAGCATCAAAACAAACTTCCCCTACACATACTGCTTCATCATCAGTTTCTTCCTCCATTGGTTCTTCCTCTTCTTCTTCGTCTTCGTCTTCTTCTCCTTCTTCATTTGCTTCTATGTTAGAAGAATCTTCAATTACAATTGGATTGGCATGATTATCCATGAGGAATTTTTGAAGATTCCTCAGAATTTTCCCTTGTTTCTCTTGCTCTCTTTCCATTCTCAATTGTTGAACTTGCATTTCAGTTAACATCTGCAGCGAATCATTAACTTTCTCCTCTATTTTGATGACACGAGCGAGTATGGAGTTTTGGAAAGGGCCATGTGAAGGAGAAGGGAAAGAAACCGGTGAAATTTGATTAGGATTGGATGTGGAAGCCATGGATTTGATGTTTCTAGAAAGTACAATGAAGAAATAATGATTGGAGGGAAGAGAAACTCAGAATGGGTGAGTTAAATAACCACTCATTCAAAAATTAGAGGGAAAAAACGAACTGTTATTTTTACCGTTGCATGTCGACATGACGCATGAATACCATGTCGACATGGTGTTGCAAAATGCTATGGTTAAGAAAACATTCATATATACCCTATGTATACTACTATACTATATACTATATTTCAGAAAGAGAACATATACCTAATTCTCTTCTTAACTTGGTGAAGACAGGTTCTCCTAAAGGTTTGGTTAAAATATCAGCTATTTGATTTTCAGAATTAACGAAATCAAGAGAAATTTTCTCTTTATTTACGTTATCTCTTAGAAAATGGTGTCTAATGTCAATATGTTTAGTTCGGGCATGGAGAGTTGGGTTTTTGGACAAACTAATGGCACTAGTGTTATCACAGAAAATTGGAGATTTCGTGATAGATATACCAAAATCATTCAAGGTTTGTTGCATATACAAAACTTGAGAACAAGCTAAAGCAGCAGAAACATACTCTGCTTCAGTTGTTGATAGGGAAACAGTATTCTGCTTTTTACTGAACCAGGAAATTAAGGAATGACCTAGAAAGTGACAAGTTCCACTTGTACTCTTTCGGTCTGACTTACACCCAGCATAGTCAGCATCACAGTAGGAAACTAATTCAAATGAATCATTCTTAGGGTAGAACAATCCATAATCAAAGGTGTGTTTAACATATCGAATGATACGTTTCACAGCTTTTAGATGAGTTTCCTTGGGTTGAGATTGATATCTTGCACAGAGACAGACACTGTTCATGATATCTGGTCTACTAGCAGTTATATAGAGAAGTGATCCAATCATTCCTCTATACAAGGTTTGATCTACGTCTTTGGATAGATCATCCTTACTTAACGCTATATTGGTTGACATGGGAGTTGGTTTTCCACTCACATTGGTCAAGCCAAACTTACTAACTAACTCTTTCGCATACTTCTCTTGACTGATAAAGATACCATTATCTAATTGTTTGATTTGTAATCCTAGGAAAAAGTTAAGTTCACCCATATGACTCATCTCAAACTCTTTTGTCATAATGTCAGAAAATTCTTTGTTCATGTCAGAATTGGTTGATCCAAAAATAATATCATCTACGTACACTTGTACAAGTTGAATATCTTTTTTGTTTCTTTTAATAAAAAGTGTGTTATCTACTTTACCTATTTCAAAATTAGATTGCAAAAGATAAGACCTAAGTCTATCATACCAAGCTCTAGGAGCTTGTTTTAGACCACATAGGGCTTTCTTTAATTTAAAAACATGATTTGGAAATTTTGTATCTTCAAAGAGTGGAGGTTGTTCAACATAAACTTCCTCTTTTACAAAACCATTTAGAAAGGCACTCTTGACATCCATTTGAAAAAGTTTGAAATTATTGAAATTAGCGAAAGCAAGCAGAATTCTAATAGCTTCTAATCTTGCTACGGGTGCAAAGGTTTCGTCATAATCTATACCTTCTTCTTGACAATAACCTTGTGCAACGAGTCGAGCCTTATTTCTAACGACCTCACCTAATTCATTTAATTTATTTTTATATACCCATTTAGTGCCTATAATGGATTTATCCTCAGGTCTAGGAACAAGTTCCCAAACATCATTTCTGGTGAATTGATTCAATTCTTCTTGCATAGCAAGAATCCATGAATCATCAGTTGATGCTTCCTTTGGATTTTTAGGTTCTATTGAGGATATAAAAGCAACATGACTCATACTGTTTAATTGATTCCTAGTTTTAACAACAGATTGCATATCTCCTAGAATATTTTCTACAGGGTGATCTTTTAAAAGCCTAATCTTTTTATTTGGATGAAAAGTTTCATTTGTAGCATCTACAGATTCATGATTAGAAATAACTAAGTCATCCTCATTATTAGTCTGATCAACTTCTTTGAAATTTTCATCAAAGGAAACATGTAAAGTTTCTTCAATAGTGTTTGTTCTTAGATTAAAAACTCTATAAGCTTTACTCCTGTTAGAATATCCGATAAAGATTCCTTTGTCGGATTTAGGATCAAACTTATCTAAATTATCTTTTGTATTTAAGATAAAACATTTACTTCCAAAAATTCTGAAATAAGATACCTTAGGTTTCTTATTGAAAAGAAGTTCATAAGGTGTTTTATTGGTTAGAGGTCTAATTAAAATCCTATTCAAAATATAACAGGCTGTTGCAACTGCTTCAGCCCAAAAATGTTTTGGTAATTTACTATCAGAAAGTAGAGTTCTAGCACACTCTTGAATCGTCCTATTCTTACGCTCAACTACTCCATTTTGTTGTGGAGTTCTTGGAAACGAAAAATTGTGAGTAATTCCCTTCTGATTACAGAATTCCTCAAACTTCTCATTTTCAAATTCACCACCGTGATCACTACGAATAGTGATGATCTTGGAAGAAAGTTGGTTTTGAACTCTTTTTGAAAAACTTTTAAAATAATCAAAAGTATCACTTTTATGTTTCAGAAAGATTGTCCATGTATATCTGGAATAATCATCCACAATTACAAAGACATATTTACTATGGTTGATTGATTGAATCTGAGATGGACCAAATAAATCTAGGTGAAGTAACTCAAGAGGTTTTGAAGTAGAGATCATATCTTTAAGTTTAAAGGAACTTTTACTAAGTTTTCCTAATTGACATGCATCACATATACTATCTACTTTAAATTGCATCTTAGGGAGGCCTCTTACTAGATCAAGTTTGGATAGTCTAGATAAGAGTTTAAAATTCAAATGTCCAAATCTCTTATGCCAAGTCCAAGGGTCACTTGTATTGGCCAAAAGACATAGATTATCATTTGAAATTTTCATACTAAGAATATAGATATTCTTTTTCCTAACTCCCTCAAAGATAATATTAGATTTATTATCTTCGATGTGACACTTGTCTTTTTCAAATTTAATCCTATATCCTTTATCACATAACTGACTAATACTAAGTAGATTATGTTGTAGATTTTTAACTAACAAAACATTTGAAATAGTAGGAGTTTCAGAATTACCTACATTGCCGATGCCAACCACATAACCTTTTGAATTATCCCCAAAATTAACCAATCCTCCATCCTTGTAAATAATGTCATTGAGTATCTCTGGATTTCCTGTCATATGTATTGAACATCCACTATCAAGTATCCACTTGTTTTTCCTTATTTGCACAGTTTGTCCATTGTGAATAGATTCATTTGTCGCCATGAAGCAAGATTCCTGCACAGTGAGCAACTTTTGTAGACTACCTGATTCTATATAACTATCATGCATCAATTTATGAGACCACAATGATTTGATCATTAAAGAAATATTTTTAGGAAACATTTCAAACTTAGCCATGAACTTTTCAAAAATCAGATTATGAATACTTTAAAAAACTTGCTCTAATACCAAATGAAAGGGACGCGGAAGATGATCTTAAGGCTATTTAACACTAGAGGGGGGGGGGTGAATAGTGTTTTAAGAATTTCTTTAAAACTTCTTTGATTTAAATTGAATTAACTAACTTAATGCAAATACACAATCACAGATCAAATCACAGAATCACAAACAAATGCAAATATAAATAAAAAGAAAGTAAAGGAAAGAACACACCAGGAATTTTATACTGGTTCAGTGTTACCCTACATCCAGTCCGGCACAACCCGTATGGCTTTCTATTCAACAATAATCTAGATTACAATCCCTCGATTCCAAGGCAACGAGGTACACCCTCCAGATTCTCAGGTCTGTGGGTAGAACCACTTGATTCACAGGACACAAGTTCACCCGATCGATTTCCAAGGACACGATCACACCTTTATAACCCCAAACAAGTTTCTTTGAGTACAAATGTATCTATAACTCTGATAAGCACTGAGATTCTTTGGAGAGAGTGGCAGAGAATCAAACTAGAGATATTCTGGTTTGATTCACTTAAGATTTCGGCAAAATATGGATAGGATGATTAGAAAATAAGATAAGAGAGTAAAGAGGAGAGAAAATAAAGAAAGTAGTTACTGGAAAACGTCCATAACAGTCTCTATTTATAGAGAATGAATGGATGTGTCCATTCGAAGAGGTTTAAACGAATAGACACTTCTTTTGAAAACAACCTTTGCTGTAACGGGAAGCATGTCGACATGACAGGTAAATAGGATGTCGACATGGTCTAGTAAAAAGTGATGATTTGCTTTACTTTGAAAATGATGATTTAAAACATATGCAACTTTATTAAAATGGACTCTATGTATTTGTAGAAGGTATTTAGAAGTAGAAATACTTATGAATGTATATATGTATATATACTAAAATATATTTAAAATCAAAGTAAATAAACTAAAGTAAATATAATATTAAAATAGATTTTGAGGCTAAAATATCAAGGACAATTTTGAATTCAAAATATAACAAAATGATAAATATGATTTTGAGGCTAAAACATTTTTGGAAATGTGAACGAAGGTTCTTCTTTTGAAAAAGGAATATTTGAAAATCATTTTATAAAACAAGAGATAATTTTGAAAATCATTTTGAATCAAAATTAGTGGATAACAAAATAGGGCTACTATCCGTTCCACTAGATATTTCGTGAGTTCCATCTCACTAGGGTTCCATCCCTTTAACAAGAACGAAGTGGATTCCATTCCACGAGTAAATTGGCTAAAAAAGAATGATAGTGCTTTCAAGGAGTTTTAACAAATATCTAACCTAACTATATTATTTGTCTTGAACTCTTGAATATCTTGAATCTCATGAGTCTTCAATCTTGAACTCTTGATCTTTGTCTTCATCAATTTTGTTTTCTTTACTGTACAGTCTTCTTTTGTTGATACCTGCATATTGATTTCCTGCACATATATATTTTATAACACTTCTATAGTTGTTGTCATCAAAACCACTATCATATGGACTAACACCTTAGGCTTCTTGGACTTCTTGAGGATTTAAGTGTGTAACGGCTTGGTTTTGACCCTATCGTAAGGCCAGGGCTCAAGGGAAGATAGCTCGGAATTAGTTACTAAAGTTATTAGAATTTGGAGGGATTTCGACTTTGTCGATTGTAGCCCTTCGATGGAGGTGAAACTTGAAACGTACAGGTGAATCCAACATAAGCTTTTAATCAAACAGTAAAGTAATCTAAAGCACTTAAGACTTCCCTTTATCCAGCCAAGAAAACATTATTTTACTAAATTCCCAAATCAACAATCTTGTAATCAGAGTTACAATGCTTTACTAGAGACTATTCAGGTTGAGAATGAAAAGAATCGGATCTCCAAAACGTGACCCCTTGGATCTTATTTATAGGTGTGGGTCAACATCTTTCGACCCTGATGCTTTCGACTGGGTCGGAAGGTGGCTGCCGGGAGACTTGAGAATGTTGCAGCCTTTGTCGAAAGGTATGGTGGCCCTCCTCTTCTTTGAGTTGTCTTGTAAGTGCTTCGGACACTGTCGATAGCCTTTTCTCATTGATATCGATGATGTTGGTTACGCCCATGCTCTTGTTTTTGATATGATACGGAACCGTTCCTGAACTACATTGGTTTCGACCGATTCGAAAGGCTTACTATGCTTTCGAAGGGGTTGCTCCAGATAACACTTGCTTTCTATCAGTTTGAATAAAGGCGAAACCATTAGATTCAAATGGTTTGGTGTATGTTCAAAGAGCTATTCTTCATTGTCTTCTGAAGATGTGGCTTTTCCTTAATCGAAAGATCTTTATTTAGTTGAAGGATTGTTAATGAAGGCAGAAAGGGGCTTCTGACTCCTTCATCTTCTTCGGAAGGTTAGAACTCTCTGGATATTGTTTGGAGAAACCTTCTGACACATTCGAAAGGTCTTAAAGCTTTCAGACTTTGATGGCAACATCCCTTCGACTCTTTCGAAAGGTCTATCTGGTGTCTTTCATTCTTCTTTTCTTTTCTTCTCCGCTTGAAATTCTTTCGACCAAGTTGAAAGGTGATTTTTTTTGGAGTAACATCTATCCCCCCTTGCTTTCTAGCAGTTTGAATGAAGGCAAAACCATTGGTTTCAAACGGTTTGGCATATGTTCAAAGAGTTATTCTTCATTGTCTTCTGAAGATGTGGCTTTGCCTTAATCGAAAGGTCTTTACCTAGTTGAAGGGTTGTTAATGAAGGCAGAAGGGCGCTTCCGAATCCTTCATCTTTTCAAAAGGTAAGAACTCTCTGTATATTGATTGGAGAAACCTTCCAACACCTTCAAAAGGTCTTGAAGCTTCCAGACTTTGATGGCAGCATCTCTTCGACTCTTTCGAAAGGTCTATCTGGTGTCTTTCTTCTTTTCTTTTGCTCTCTGCTTGAAATGGTTTCGACCAAGTCGAAAGGTAATTTTTTGGGGTAACATTAGTCATTCGAATGACTAAAATTTGTGAATAATTGTACATAATTATTTTCAACTATTTCAAAAGTATTATTATAATTTTTACAACAAAAAAATGTTATTTAATGTAAAAATTTGTACTAATAATAGTTTTTTTTAGACTATTCATTTTTGTTTAATAAATATAAATGAATCAAATATTATACGTAACGTATAATATATTTAAAATTCAAAAGCATTATCTTAAAATCAAAATGTATTAGCTCAGATATTTATTATCGAAATATACATATGTATTTGTTTTTATATGTTGTATATAAATATCTATATGTGCACATGTATGTATATATGTGTGTGTGTGAGAGAGTGTGTAGTTAATCTAATAAATAAGAGAATTTTGTAAAATAGTCTTTAAATTTCAAAATACATAACCTCCCTTTCTCAAAAACATGTTATGAAAAAATACCTATGTTTCTAGTTTCAGCCAAACTACAAATGTATGTAGTTTTTAAACTGCAAGTGTTTGCAGTTTAAAATGTAAATACTTTTAAATCTTGAAATACTAATATTTGCAGTAAAAACTGAAGACATTGCATTTTTGCAAACAAAAAATTGTTTCAATTGTATAAACTTGTGATTAAGTGTAGATTTGATTTTCCAAAAAAAAGAAAAAAAATTATCGAAAATAGTTTTAGTGCAGTGATTTGGAGCATGTTTTTGAGAAGGGTTTTTCGTATATTAAGTTTGAAAAATAAAGGATGGATCCTAATCTCCACGTTAAATTATAGCAAAAATGAAAAAAAGTACTTTATTATCCTTAATTCTATCATTTTTATATTTTTCTTATCAGTCCCTTTATTATTTTTTATTTAATGCCTTACAATTTAAGTAAACGTGGAAACAATCAATATTCTCCTTTATTATCTTCTACTTGTTTAACAAACACATCCAAATAAAAGTAAAGTCGAATATTTATTTTTTTTCTATCTAGTTATAATATATTTAGATCCGTACAATTTATGATTGTCATTTAAGTTGTTACTTTTGCAATAATATTTTCCTTTGCTTTTCCCTATATTATGGGAAATTTTCTTTTAATCGAACCATAGTGATATGGTCATATTTTTATCCACATTTTTTTGTTTTTTATTTCTAGTTGTAATATTTTTTTACCAACTAATATGTACAAATGTTACGGTCGGTGAAAGCATGGTTATCTAATAACTTTCAGACAAAGAATTCAAGTGAGGCATCGTACATGCTAGGCATTAAGATTTTCATAGATAAATCAAAAAAGATATTAGGATTGTCAAACTCTATGTACGTAGATATTTTACTAAAATGATTTAGTATGGAGAATTCAAAGCATGGAAACGTTCCATTGTAACATATAGTAGTTCTTTCTAAGAAAAATCTCTTATCTATGGATAAGGAAAGGCAACGCGTGAGTTAGATTCCTTATGCATTGGTAGTAGGATCGTTCATGTATGTTATGTTATTTACTAGACTAGATATTTCTTTTGCACTAATTGCAGTAAGCCAAAATCAATTTAATCTTGGAGCAAACCATTCGGCGAGTGTTAAAGTCATCCTTAAGTATTTAAGAAATATTAAGGATATTTTTTTGATTTACGAAAGTGAGAAACTCCTTATGAAGGGGTATTCAAACTTGTGCTTTCAAAGTCATATCCATGATAATAAATCGGTATTGGTGTTTGTCTATACTCCCAATAAAGGGGCTATTACACTAAAAAATAAGGAAATTTACCAACTCCAAAAGGCATTGGCAGGTATGGTAAATGCCTCACCAATGCCATGTCGACGCCTTAAAAGGCATCAATAAAAAGTAGGCAACAAATTATATTCTGACGTCTTGCATGAGGTTGTTACCGACGCCGTAAAGATGCCTTTTTCCGATGACTTTTCGAAGCATATTTTCCAACTCTGTTACGATGCCCTGCCGACCACTATTAAAATTGTGTAACTTGGATTTTCCGATGCCTTTTTGATGAATTTCCGACGCGTAATTATATTGTTAAAATCGAATTTTCCAATAGTATTCACACGCCCTACTATGCTATTATTGAAACATATCTGCATATTTCTATTGCATTCATAACCTCAATCAAACATTCAAATATATAAATATATATTCACCTCAACATAACATATTGATATCACAAATTCATATACTATGTTATCGCATACCACCAAATTCATGTATCAAAACATATTACCAAATATAACAATATCATAAGTATTATCCAACATCATAATATCCATACAATACCATCACAATACAAACCAAATATTCAAGCAATACAATCACAATACAAACCAAATATCCAAGCAGTATCACACAATATATACAAACCAAACATCGAAACAATAACGACAAAAATACTTCATACTCCCCTGAACCATGCCACCATCACCATCTCCACCACCATCACCATCACCATCATAAAAAATATCATCGTTTGGAAAATGTCAAAAAATGCATCCATAAGTAATCCAAGCTTTATCTCTAGCTTACTATCGTATGACTTCAACGGTCTTTTTTATTCTTCTATAGCATTACTAACTATAACATCTCTATCTAATTATGATCTCTATATTTTAGCCAAATTTATTTGTTAATAATGAGTTATTTTGTATTTCAACTAAGGTATATATTGAAATTAAAATTTTAAATTTGCGATAACCATGTCTATTTTTTAATTAATTGAGTGATTTAACTTAAATATTAGTTCAATTTTTTGGGCGATTTAGAAAGAGATAATATAACACGAATAAAATCTTATTTAATTTATTGAAACAAAATTTATATTTTAACTCAGTTATATATACATTGGTTTAATTTATTGAGTGGTTTAACCTATATATTTGTTTAATTTATTATGTGATTTAAAAGAATTCTACAATTCAACCTAAATAAACTCTTATATGATTTATTAAAACAAAATTTATAATTTAATTAACTTAATTTATATATATATATATAATTTATCAAAAGATTTGGAATATACAAACATACTCTGGTTTAAATTATTGAAACAAAATTTATAACTTAATTGATTTAACTCAATTATATATACATTAGTTTAATTTATTCAATGATTAAACACATATATATATATATATATATATTTGTTTAATTTATCGTATGATTAAAAAAAATCTCTTGTTTAATTTATTGAAATATAATTTATAATTTAAGCTAACTATATATTTGTTTAATTTATTGAGTGACTTAAATTACATATTTTAACTCAAATGCAATTTATTTTTAAAATGACAATTATTGGGATACATGCAGCATACGTGTGGTTGTTGGAATTTAAAATAACTCAAACTTAATTATACTAAGCATTCTTATGAAATACATATATACATATACACATATACACATGTGGTTCTTGGGATTTAAAACATATTCGTCTATTTTTCATTTTACGCACACATATTGTATACTATACATATATATTGCATGTGTAAATATATATTCGTCTATTTTGCATTTTATGTATTCATTGGAATTTTATAAATGTGTATATGTGTATATATTTGGTAAATACATGTATACATATCACAAAATCAGTGAAAGCATCGTCTACCAGATCATTCCTTAATTTCTCAAGCTCTCATTCCTAA
Organism: Allium fistulosum; assembly: GCA_030737815.1. Lineage (NCBI taxonomy): Eukaryota > Viridiplantae > Streptophyta > Magnoliopsida > Asparagales > Amaryllidaceae > Allium > Allium fistulosum. The sequence continues at coordinate 103,357,164 of CM060902.1, forward strand.
CAACTTAAACACGGTGAAAAAAAACTACTTCTTGTGGCCATTAAAACCCTAGACTGAAATCGTGCCACCGCCAAACTTTTTTTTGCCGTTGCTGCAAGCTATTCACCCTCGCCGCCATCCTATTCGTCGTGTGCCCCCTTATACTTAGCCATTTGTATGTCTTCCTCCAATCCTAACAGCCGTCAGTCTCCCTCTTCTCCTGATCCGCCTCCCATCTTCCCAGATCCGCCTCCTAGCTTCCCTCCTCTATTGCTGTAACAACCCGCATATTTATTGATTTTATATTTAAATATTTTATCGTTAGTCGGATGTTAGTCCAAAAAGCTACGTTTTGCATACGGTCAAATTAGGACTCGAGACCACCTCCATTGAGTTCAAAATGACGTTTGCGATCTTTTTGAGTGTAAACTTCAATATGTTTGGAGATAGTGAAATTTTCGACACTTTTTCCCGCCTTTGACTTTTGTAGGACTGCACCTTCTAACTCAGCCCCAACCCACCTCCTCTTCCTCACTTTATCAAACACTTCAAGCTTTGTTAAAAATGGAGGAGGGAAAGGGAAATTAAAACTCCAAACCCAAATTCAATTGCAATTCCAACATTCAACTCCAAATTCAAGAATAAGATAGTGGATTCAAGCTTTGGATTGCTTCTCCTTGCTTTCAATCTCCATCTTCATCCATTTTAGTGAAAAGGTGAGATTTTTAATCTCACATCTTGCTTATATCAGTCATTGGACTGTTTGGGATGTATTCCTATCACTTTAGCACGAGTACTTACATTTGGTTTGGATTGGATTGGCGAAAAAACTCCAAATTTTAGTGTTTTGGTGAATTTCCTACACGTAGGTCGTTCTGCCTCGGAACTGGCTCGTCCCACTTAGGTCGTTCGCCCCTAGGTCGTAGGTCGCTCGGCAACATGTTGCTTAGGTCGTTCTGCCTTGAATTTTTAGGTCGCGAGTTTTAGGTCGCATGTCTTTAGGTCGCGAGTTTTAGGTCGCGAGTCCTTAGGTCGCGTGTCTCTTTTCCCTAGGTCGTTAGACCTTATTTTCCTTAGGTCGCTAGGCCTTGCTTCACTTAGGTCGTTGGACCTTATATCCATTAGGTCGCTGGACCTCATGTCTCTTAGGTCGCTCGACCTGTTCCACTTAGGTCGTTGGACCTTATATCCATTAGGTCGCTGGACCTCATGTCTCTTAGGTCGCTCAACCTGTTCCACTTAGGTCGCAACCCCTTCTCCTTAGTTCGACCGAGTTAGGTCATTCATCCCTTAGGTCGCGCCACATAGGTCGTAGACCCTTAGGTCGTAGGTCGCTCGACCTTATTACCTTGTTAGGTCGTGAGTCCCTTAAGTCGCTCGCCTCTCTTAGGTCGCTCGGTCAGGTCGAGCCCCGTAGCGGGGGCGTTGCCCCCGCACCCCCACCTTGGGGGGTTGCCACCCCCCTGGACCCCCCCTCCGTAGGGGATCTTATCTGAAAAACATTCAACAGAACTTCCTACTTTGATGGTTTTGGGAATTGATTTCTTTGGATTTTTCTCACGTCTTCGAATGTGAATTTATGTGATTCGATTTGTTTCAACAATCGTTTTGTGACTTGTCACTTTAAAGACATAGAGGTTTCAATACTAGTAGTAAATATCAAAGCTCTTACATCAAAACGATTTCAACTCTATTTTATTACAAAGCTCTTTTTTTTCCTAAACCGTTTTCCAATCTATTAGTATATACAAGCCTTTACTTCACTCGGATGCAAAATCGAATTAAACGACTTAGTAAAACGAGTGGTATGAAACGCTTGCGTTCACTTCGTCGGTTAGCTCTTGGACTTGTTCGATTGAACCCTTTTGTGACAATTTCCTAGTGGAGATCTACAGTTTGTTCGTAAATATTTAAGTTAAGCTAGTGGTTATGGGACATGAAGCTAAACTCATATATTTACTGGCTTAGTGTAATTGACACTTCCTAATGATCATGACGATCATTTTTGTGATTTAGACTAGCGAGTGAGCGATGTCTCTTTGTCTGCGAGGGAGACTAGACCCCGCTTTTGTGATGTTTCGCCATCACATATATGGGGTAGCACCCCATGGTCTTCGGGCCATTTCTGTGTGGAAATTTAATGGATAGCTTCCATGAGATAGCTTCTCGTTTATGTGTTTCACGCGTTGGTGAGTTTGCATAACTCCCGTTCATGTGTTAGGCCTTTTCCCCCCTTTTTATGTGATTTCTGGATTTCTGGTGTTGATTTCTGGAATTTGTGCTTCACCAATTTTCATGATTTTCATTGTTATGATATTAGTTTTTGTGCATTGGTGAATTCATGTGTTATTGACTTGTTATGAATACAAGTATAGGGTATGATACCCTATTTTATCTTTGAGGAGATTCTTGTGATATTGATTAATCTTTTGTTGATTATCATTTACATACTTATAGTAGTATGCCGTTATGGTCGTTACATGTTCATGCCATATTATTTATCCTACACCTTATCATCTGATATTTATAGCTAGACTGATCCGTTTATTATCTTCTTATAAATAATACTCGGGTCAGACCGAGATGTTACAGGTGCTTCAGCTTGACTTCTCTTCAGGATTATTCTGACTTTTGGCTAACTACATAGATTAGTAGTTTTTGGTTGTACACATTTGAGATATAGACTCTATGCTGTGTACTTATTCTTTTGTATAGCACGTGATGCTATTCTTTTGTATTATCGTGGATCTTTCCGACCACTACTCTGATGTACACTTTCATGTGTTATATATTTATTCATATCTTCTTCCGCCTTTGTGATATGGATGTCTGTGACTGATTTGTGTTATGATTATTTCTATGTTTGTTTCCGAAGATTATATATAGCCACCGTGTGATAGCTTTGTGTTTGTATCGGTATGTCGGATTTCCTCCTTCAAAGATATGCCTTCTATTCTATCTGACATATCGGTGCTCGCATAAAGAAGTTACATGGATGGTCGCTCCTCCACAGCCTTATTCTCCGTGCTAATTGACAGCACTACATCGTAGTGTTCTTGGTTAGCGTGGGTATAGAGGTGGGGCGTCACAATTGCCTACCGATCCCGCTGTTGAGAATGATGATAGGTTCACCCAAGTTCGTTCACGAAAGTGGAATCGCCAATCAAAAGTTATGCATCTGCCTCATTCAATAAATCCCACCTCCAATAATCTACAGAATAAGAATTTACGATCCCCCCACATCAAAACATGCATCAGAATTATGCCCACATCAACAGTAATCTTAATCGCCCACTCAATCTGATAATAGATCTGCTGCCAACAAATGGATCTTTTCCACTACGTCTAGTTGGGCGTGGAATGAAGTTGTCAAGGGTATTAATATTCCCGTCCCTATTCCATTAAAGTTTTACCATCCCCGTGAATTAAATTCGATGCAATGTGCCAAAATGTCTGCTGAGGTTGTTCGGTACGCCAGAAAATAGTGGGATAATGCCATTGTGATCTACGTTGTTGGTCCTAAACCATATTATCCATACTTCAAGGACTATATTATTAGAACCTGGATGGCTGATGATGAATTCTCAATATATTCTAAGGAAAATGGATTTTATGTTATTGAATTTAATAATAAACAAGATTACGATAGAATCTTGGAAGGCGGTCCCTTCTATTATAACAAAAAGTTGATGTTGATGAAGAGGTGGTTTCTTAGCATGTAACCTAACAAAGAACTTCTCAACTCTATTTCGATTTGGGTTCGTTTTCCTAACTTACCACCTGATTATTGGATGGAAGAAGGGATTAGTCGTATTACCTCAATCCTTAGATCCCCCATCAAACTAGACAAATTCACAAAAGGTATAATAAAACTGCATATGCTAAAGTCTTAATTGAAATCAATAACTCCTTTGAATTTTTGAATAAAATTCCTATTCTATCTGTGAAGGATGAAATCATTTGGCAAGAGGTGACATACGAATGGAAACCATCTATTTGCTCAAATTGCTCTAGTTTTAGACATACTGACACTTACAGCCAATTTAACAAAGTTTGGATGCCTAAAGTTTCTCCTCAGAACTAGACGAACAACAGTAATGAAATGAATATTGATGTTAATATTCGAAATGAAAACAATTTGGCAACCAATTCAATTAGAAATGATATTTAATTGAATACAGTCTGTCTAGAACAGGAATTAATATATATCAACGGTCTAAATAATGGTAAAAACAATATTATGAAAGAGCAACCTAATTGTGAGTCTCAAAATGTCCAATCGAATACTCTTTATACGACTTTTAATACAAACATGAAACAAATTATCATTCCTGTAGAATCTGATATGTAAATGCAACCAAATAGTAACTGTAGAAAGGAAGAGAATGGTGACTCTACTGAGTTACCTGATGCGCTATTTGACCCATCTCCCCACTCTGTAACCGATGAGCACAGTATTGAAACACCGTATGCTACTAGATCAAGATCAACTCGAAAAATCAGGTCAAAGGAAGTACCTTTTGAATTTAAAGCCACTACTTTGTCTGATGTTATATAGTACCCTGCATGGACCAGTTTGGTTAATCAACTGAAAGGACAAAATAAAAAGACAAAAAAAGCTAAGCCTTCGGGGACAACCACTTCCCCTGTTGACAGTAGCAATCAATAAAATAGTTTATAGATGGAGTTCCTTTTTTGGAATATCAGGCGTATGAATGCCCCTTCTAAACAGGTGGAAATTTTGCAACTACTGAATAGTAATATATTTTCTTTTCTTGGCATTTTTGAAAATAAGTTATCGTTGGATAATATTGGTAGATTTATGGCCAAAGTCGATAATAATTGGAAACATTCTAATAATATTACTAATGGTCAAAAAAGTAGAATTTTAATTATATGGGATTCTTCACAATGGTCGAACATCATTTTACATTCTAATGACCAATTCATTTCTTGTATCTTACACAATGTGAGTGGTATTAGTGTTTATACACCACGGTCTACGCTTTCAACGATCAAATGAAGTGTATAGATTTATGGAAGTATCTTGTTGAGCAGTCAAAAAGTTTTAATCTCCCGTGGATTGTGGTGGGCGATTTTAGTGCTATTCTATCGTCTAATGATAGAATTAATAATGGGCTTTTTAACTCTATGGGTGAACAAGATTTTATTGGCTGAATTTCATCATCTAATCTTGTGGAACCAGATTTTACTGGTAATTACTTTACTTGGAGAGGAGGACAAAATTTCTCTATTCACAGTAAGATTGATCGTGTTTTTGTTAGTTCTTTATGGATGGATAGTTTCATCAGTTCGGTATTAATTTTGGAAACCATTCTTTGAGTGATTATTCTCCTATCACTATCAAACTATTGATACATAATAAAATGAAGACTAGAGTACCTTTTAGATATAACAATTCTTGCATCTTCAAGCAGGCTATCACACTTCCCTTTGTGATGCTCTGATGCACGAATTTAATGGATCCTCTTCATATTCTCTTATGCATACTGAAAGCTGCTAAATCTACATTGAAGAATTGGATAAAAAATAAAAGTAACATTCACACAGTGGCTGCTCAATTAAAAGATGAGGCTAATGATTTATATAAATATCTAGTTCAAAATCCTTTGAATGAGAGTTTAATTGAACAATACACTTCGAAAACCGAGCAAATCCATTCTATTATAAGGAAAATTGCAATTGAAAATGAGCAAAGAATGATAATAAATTGGTTGGTTAAAGGGGATAGACCAACTAACTTCTTTTACAGTAGGGTAAATGTTCCTGACCCTAATCGAAGGAGTTATTATATTATTAATTCTAATGGATCATGGTCATCAGCATTAGAAAAACTTGCGTATGAAGCTGTTAACTACTTTCCTGGCCTGTTTACATCATCTCAGGCTACGTATCAATTTCCAGGGATTACATATAAGAAAATCTCATCTGATAATTCTATGACCAATTTATGCAAACCATTTCAGCTAGAGGAAATAAAATCTGCCATATTCCAAATTAATAACAATAGCAATCCTGGGCCAGATGGCATCCATTCAAAATTTACGAAGTGGATTGGGAGCAAATTAAAAATGATATCTGGAATGCTATGAATGGTATCCTCTAATTGGGTAAAACAATTAGAGAAATTAATCATACATTTATTTGTCTAATACCTAAAAAACCTGATGCGATTGATATGATTGATTTTAGACCAATTTCTCTATGCAATGTCTCCAATACAATTTTAGCCAAACTTCTTTGCAATCGAATGAAAGCTTATATGAGTGATCTTATTTCATATAATCGGAATGCCTTCATTCCTAGTAGAATAATTACTGAGAATTCCCTACTAGCTTATGAAATGGTTAGAGGATTCAATAGGAAAAGTTCTAACAATCTATGCCTGAATATTGATTTGCATAAAGCCTATGATAAAATAAGTAGAGAGTTCATTCATCAGATGCTGATTTCTATGGGATTCCCAATGTTATTTTCTTATCTCAGTTATGAGTGTATATCAACTCCTTCGTTTTCAGTGCTACTTGATGGCTCCCCATTTGGATTTATTGAGAGTACTAGCGGATCCTCTCTCGTCATATTTATTTTCTATTGCTATGGAGTTCCTCAGAATTAATCTTAATGTGGAGTACTTGAAAGGTAATATCACCCCCATATATAAAACTGAACCAATGATCACACATTTTTTGTATGCGGATGATATTTTAATTATGGCCAAAGCTACCATAAAGAATGCTGAGAACATTTAGCACATATTTCAAGTTTTGAAGTTTTTAACTGGCCTTGACTTAAATGAAAACAAATCTATTTTGTTTTTTAGTAAAGGAGAAAATAACAAGCAGCAAATTGCTGATATGTTAAATATTAGTATTGGAAACCTTCCAGTTGTGGCATCCCATTATTTAACAACAAACTTAAAACTAGGGATTTTGGATGTTTGATTGAAAAAATTAATCATTGGAATAGTAAAATGCTTAACATTAGTGGTAGAATTAAATTAGTTAAAACTGTTATTCACCCAATGATTCAATTTTGGATGCAATTCACCCAATTTCCTGTGACTGTTATCCACAGAATTAATTCTCTATGTGCTAATTTCATATAGAAATCTAAAGCTCATAAAATCTGGTAGGATGATGTTTGTAAAACTAAAAGTGAAGGTGGCCTTGGTATTTGAAAAATTGATGAAGTTGCTAAAGCAGTTGCAGTTAATCTGATATGGAAATATATACAGGGTGAATCACTCTGGGCCAAATAGATGTGTAAAAAATACTATGATAACATAAATTTTTGGAATGCTGCTATGGATAATAATTCTTCTTATACTTGGTAATCCCTACTTAAAGGTAGACAATGGTGCAAAGGATTAATTGATAGAAAAATTGTTAATAGTGAAAATACAGATGTTTGGTTTGACCCATGGCTTAATGGCTCTTCCTTGGTTGATAAATTTGGATCGAATTTCATGTCTGTTACTGGTGGTTGTAATAGAAAAGTTTTTACTCCAATATCAGGTAATGAATGAAAGGATCATATTGATGGTTTTCCCACTCAAGTTCATCGTATAGTGCATAATATCAAAATTCATAATCATATGCAAATTGATTTTTGGTTCTGGACTCCTAACAGTAATGGTCAGTTCAGTATGAACTCCTCCTGGAAACAAATCAGTTGCAAACATGCTGAATTAAATTGGACCAGTATAATTTGGGATAAAAGTTGTGCTCCAAAAATGTCAACTTGTTCACTTCTGGCTAGATTAAACAAATTTAATACTAAAGACAGAATCAGCAAATGGAATACTGGTATTGATCGATCTTGTGTGTTTTTTTTAAATCAGCCTGAAGACAGGGACCATTTATTTTTTAACTACACATATTTGAGGTAACTTGTTGATGGTATTATGCATAAGCTAAAAATTAACCTCGGAAACACTTATGAAATCTTGGAAATTCTGTGTTAAAATCAGAAAAGTAAGCTATTAATTAACCATCTCATAAACATGGCTTTTACTTCTTTGATTTTGCACATTTGTTTTGAAAGAAACACTCGTATTTTCAAAGGTATTGAATTGCCAATTCAAGTGAGAATTATGCTCATAATTCATGACCGCAAGTATTTAATTCAGCATAAATTGGATCCAAAGACGAAAAAAATAGCTTGAACTTATCTTGTTAGAATTTGGCATCGCAACTGACTCATATTATAACCACCGTCCTCCTTGATCGAGATGTTGCCTTCTATTTCAGTCTTGCATTATTCTTTTTTCTTTTTTTCTTCCTTGCTTCATGAGAATAGAAGATTCTGCCATTATTGACTGGTTTGGGTAGGTTACTTAGATCTAAGTTAAATTTCAGTAAAGTCGATTGGTTTCTCTCTCCAGAATGATGAAGTTTGAAGACTTCCAGTTCGGTGTTGGTTCATTTTAGTTGTTCTATTTGTTACTCGTGTCTTGTAGTGTTGTTTAATTTTATTTGTTTGCTGCCCCAAGTTGATCGTATGGATGGTTTTGAGTGTGTTTCTACTTTGTTTACTCCTCCATCTATTTGACAACTTGGTTTTAGGGCTTTGTGCTCTATTATACTGTTAATATATGGACATGATATGTACTCTTTTTCCTAGCAAGATACCCAATTATGTTAGGGGGTTGCAAAGTTTTAATGAGGCATATTATGGAAGTATATGAGTTCTATTTTAATATATAAAGTACCTTTTTCAAAAAAAAAATAGACACCCGCACTGGTTGCATGACATAACGGCGTGGTAATTTTGATAGAATGAGTTGTCAAAAGACATGTGTGGTAGTGCTATTATTGTTGGAATTGGGTTAGTCTGCAGTGGAGAAATTTGGTAAATTTCAAAAATAATATTTCATTATTGGATCTTTATTGGGCATATGTAGTCTAACTCAGTTAGAACTTTTCTAAATTTCTATTAAATAAAATCAATATTTTATTTAACTTTATAAATAAAATTTTATTTTATATAATTTGTATTATATTAAATATACGCATATTATAGACACATATATATGTGCGTGCACGTGCAACATGGCATTATGTACATGGTTTGACATGCCCATATGTCGATACTGAGATTTACACTACAACAGACATGTTAGCCCCTCATGTATACATATGGATTGTCTAAATGTATACATATATGTGTGTACATGTAGCGCGCAATGTGAAAATATAATTATATAATTATTGTATAATATTAGTTGTAAATTATTCACATAAAACATTAATTAAAATACATATGCATATGTGGGTATATATATAATTAAATTATAAAATTATTTTAAACATTAATTTGTATAATTATTTAGAATATTTATAATATAAAATTTGAATAGAAAATTCATATTTTAATATATATATATATAAATTAAATTAAATACATATTACACATAAACATAAAACTAGTCATTTATATAATTTATAATTAAAAATATATATTGATGTTGCTTTTGGACCAATAATAAAAATAAAATTTTCAAATTTAATTTTTGACATTTAAATAATTTTTAGTTGAAAACTTATAATTAATTATTAAACCGTACGGAAATAACAATAATAAATATTTAAAAGTAATTTTCGAAAACATAATGTATTTTTTATATTATATTATTTTTTCCAGAATTGATATTATTTATAAATATACATATATATACATATACGGTTTATTTATATAATCAAATTTGAATTAAATAATAGTATTTATATGTATTTACTATGCCACGTTCCAAATTTCAGCGTTCGAAAATCGACACCTGTACTTCACTTATACTCGAATGCCGCAGATTCAATCGTTGAAATTCGACTCATGCTGGAGCTTACAACACAGTAAGTATAACAACACAATGGAAGAAAGAAATAGATGATATCATATACAACTCCAATGAATACAATATCCAGAATGATATATAACAATGATATCAATAATACAAGAATATCAGAGATATGATACAATAACAGCGGAAAAATATCAGTAGAAGAGATGACTCCAAATGATCTGAAAAGAGAATGAGTCCAACGACTCCAACATCTAGCTCGAACCACCATCACCATCCACAAAGATAAGCAAGTGCAGTCCTCACGAACTCCAATAACTGAGCTAGCTCCGGCTAGTCTACTAAACCTGATTATCTAAAAACCCCAACTCTAGACTGCCCGTGTGGGAAATTGTGGGCACCCAGAGTTTAGGAAGGGAACAATAAACTCCGGGTCAGTCTTGGGACTGGTATGAGTAAACAAAAACGGTTTATCTTTAAAACAAACAACAAAAGAATTTAAACATTGAAATCCGCAATGTTTTTGGAAAATGAAACTACCACAAGACCTCCCGCCACACACACAATGCAAACGCAAAATTGGAGGAGATTTCTTCTTATGATAGTCAAATATGCTTACTACGCCAAATCATTGGATTATTACTATTAGTGCATAGTGGAAAACATTTTGAAAGTATAATATTAATCTTAGCCAGCATAGACATTCCGAACTATGCCTACTATAGCTGCTATGTTCAATAGCAGGTTACCGCCACATTCCATAGCAGGTTATACAACTAAAACCGTACAAGGCTCGTATTGTTTCTTTGGATTTTCCAACAAATGGTCAGGCTAAGGAACTTCCTATGCCACATGGGAAGGACTCTAGAGGGACGCCCCGAGAACCACCTGGCTCTCTGCCAACACAAGGTCGGTTACCCCCTTCCCAGGTAGTAAACCTGAGATATGCCACCCCCGGTCCTTTGGGACCTTTATCCGAGGGCCCTCGATCACAAAGCAACAACCACACAGAAAATGAGATTGGAGCAACCACACAGGTAAATATCTGGGCTCCATACCATGATACCACCTTTTTCCAAAAGGAATGGTCATACCCTAGGGGAGCTACCCTTGGAACCTTGCGGCATCTTTCCTGTTTCGACCATTTTCGGTCTGTAAGGCTCGATGAGGTCTCATCCACAAAGCTACTCTTTACACGAAAGCCATGCTTTGATCAACAAATGATCAACAACACACAACAGTACTCAGCATGCCACACTACCAAATTGGGAGTATATCACTGATAACCTTCAACTACATAACCTCTTGGCTCGTACGTCTCAAAGAAGGGTGTTGAGCTAAGAGAATAAATCTCCGCCACCAAACAGAAATGTATTTGAAAGAAATCAGCTTTATATCTCAAAGTGTAATGTCAGACATACAACCATACAAGTCTGTTCCGGGTTCGAATAGAACCGAAGGCACTTCCGAAGAAGCCCTTGCAAATCCAGATAATTTCTAATCACGTTCGGACTTCCCATCACAAAGGGTGATCAAATCTCTATATTGGAGATCAACCGATGCAGAGACATTCGACGAGTTGTCCTTTCATTTTCGAAAATATCCGGTCTTCACCACCGGTCTCCAAATGCTATCCATATACGACGTATCATTATTCGGAATGGGCTATATGACACAAAGTCCTCTCTCGGCTAAACCGAATAATGAGCGCAATATTTAAAAACATATGGATATTGGGATTTCAATTAAGTCACAACTTATTACCCAAAATCTTCTTTCAAACGGTTTAAACACATTACCATTTTAATCTTTAACACAAAAAGATTCATCTCACAAAATTCACCCAGTTTCAGAAAGATCTATTCATAGATTTTCAAATCGATTTCCATTTCAATTTGGATTAACTCATCCAATCTTTAAATCAAAGATTTAACTGATAGCTTTCAAAACCATTTCCAAAGATTTATTCGTAACTTGGAAAACCAACTTCAATTCAAACTTAAAATTCTATTGACACAAATTGGAAATTCATTCCTTATATGAAAGCTTTTATCAATTGAAAACAAATAGTTTCCATTTCAGAAAATCTGATTCATTTATATGAGTTAAAGTCCTTGGGTTAAATTCAAATTCTCAAAACCATACTTTTAAAATGGTTTAAATTCATATAGACACATTTATAACATCTTTAACCATAATTCCCAACCATGGAATTCAATTCCAAATTTCTTGAATTCAAATTCAAATTAAATTATTTTAAATTTCAAGATATTCAAAATATCTTCAAAACTCCTTTCAAAAGCTTTTCATATTAAACCCCAATTTCCAATTTACAAATCAATTGAAATTAAATTTCAATTTCAAAAAACATTAATTTAAATCATCTATGACTTAACCGATTTCCTCGTGAAATCCATATTTGTGTGTGTATGGTGTAGTCCAGGGGCTTCACATAGTAGTGCAACATCATTCAATCATCACATATCAGAATACAGAAATATAGTTGATAAGCGGTATAACTATAACACTTATCTTTTATTCCCAGATCACTAATATATTACAGATAATATATTACATTCATACCAGATAAATAAACTACAATACAGATCACAACACAAATTAGGATATATCACAAAGCATTGCAAATCAGGGGTATCAACAATTCAACATTCAACAGAAACCAAACATTCACAAGTAAAATTTATTAATCAATTGATTAATTTTTATTAAATGTATTACTTATGAATAATCATTAATCCGGGGTAATTATCATGAGTTAATTACAAATTATTTGAAATAATTTCTCTTTCATCATTTATTAGTTAACCTTTATTTATTAACTAATTAATCTTAATTAATGAATCAATTAAATTTTAATTATTTAATAAATCTTAATTAATCACATTCATTAATTAATCCTTTAATTATTAACAAATAATTATACTCAAGTTACTAATCGTCATTTAGTTAATTACATCCAATAATCATTTATTAATTACTTCTCTAAGTAATTTTACTTTTCCAATTTGTTAAATAATTGTTCTAGATTAATTAACTCAAGTAATTAACTTAAACTAATCTGATTAACCCACTTATTTACAGTGAATAATTAATTCCTTAATTACTTCCATTAAGTAATTATACTCAAACAATTCCATAAATGATTGTTATTAAATTAATTATTCTAATTTTATTTTTAAATTAATCACATTGATTATTTATTTAAATAATCTTAGTTAATGATCTTTATTCACTATTAAATTTCTGTAATCACTTTTCTAAAGAAATTTACTTACAAAATCATTATTGATTATAAATTGATTAACCATTAAGAACTTATTCATTAATAAATTATAAATCATTAATCTTCATTAATTAAAGTAAACTCATTCATATTTATGATTTGATTTTAATTTACAATATATTTGAAAACATTTATTTCAAATTCCTTTTAAGTTCAAATTCATTTTTAAACCCACCTAATTTCTTAAAACTTTAAGTTATTAAACAATTTAAATTTATAACCTTAATTAGTTTAAACTTAAGTCAAAACCTTTAAAAACATGGATTTAAAATTGTTTAAAAATTAGGATTTTGTTTTTAAAGTAAAAACTGTTTTGTATGTCAACCCCTGAGACCACTTCGAGTCACACCTGAACAAATATGCTGCTTGCTTCGAGTCATTTGCAAAACCCACCCGTGTGCCCTATTTTCTTTAAACTTAAATTTTGTTTTAAGTACAAACCCGTGCAACCCAAAAATACTTCGAGCCTATACCCGATCTCGAACCCTTACTTCCCGAAGGCTACTTTGAGTTTCCCCTTTCTTCCCAACTACTGCCCTCAGACACAACCCCAGCCATGTGCACATGCACAAACAATCCGGCCCCATCAGGTTGAAGCTCTAGCCATCGACACGTCATCGACCACCTGACCACACCTCCAGACCACCCAGGACCCATGAACTACGTCGAATTCATAATCGAGCTTCACGACCCAGACTGCAACGAAACCAGACCACCAAAAATCGTCTCGTCCTCCCACCTCCGGCCATCAGAGGTTAAGCGATCAAGCTCGAAGTTTCAACGATGTCTAATGCTTCGATTGGCACACATGCGATCGATTTCGGTTCTCTGATGAACCCGCGGCAATCATATTTCCAGCTATGAATGAAACATGGGTTTAAACCCTAAACTTCCACCACCACGACGCCACACTGGTCGGAAAAATCTTCAATGATTTTTCCCTAGCTCGACAACCCCCTAGGCACCCTCGGTCATGATCACGACATCCATCAATCCATCGATCGCTGGGAATTGGATAAAACCCAATTTACCTTCAACTTACAAATTCTCAAGATTTACTGAATTAAAAATTTTGATTTCGCTTTTAAAAATCATTGATTTAAAAAACATTCAACATGGTAAAATTAAACCCGAAATTATGATATTTGAATTTTTTTCATAAATATTGGGGTTTCCTGTATTTGCTACTTTCCAGAGAATAACTTGAATCTATTTTACAAAAATTTATTTTTATGACCTAAATCTTGATTCAACTGACAAGTTTTGTTTAGATTCAAATCCTTAAAAGAGAACAGAGAGAGAAAGCTTTTGATTTTTAGAAGTAGGTTTACTCTGTAAACCTGGAACAAGCATCACTGCCTGTAGCTGACATGCACATATAAATATCCATATACAATATTCATGCAAGCCTTTCCTAAAGCCATATATTCATCATTTAGCACATGCATCAACAGTTCAACCCAGATTCAAACATTAAAATGGTGTTTACTCAATTTGATTAAGAAAGGAAAAGATCCTCTTTCTTTTGACACAGGCTTTGAGATTGCAAGCTGGAACCCCTTTCTTCTTCCATCTTCTTGTTTGAGTTGATTTAAATAGTTGTCAAGTTGAAGTGTTGTTTAAAGTTGAGATGATATCACTCAGATGCTATTTGCTTCAGTTTTAAAATGGTGCTCAATTCATATTTTACTCAGTGATGATGCTCGAACTAAAATGAGGAGGGCTGATATATGAAATTGAGTTGTACAGGTTGATTATATTGTTTAGTACAATAGGCAGAGATATTTGTTTCAAATCGGAGGCTGAAACGATTTTAGTCATGTACTAGAGATATGGCATTAATTGCCAAGTACTTTATGTCTTCATTTGCAATACTTGTTGACTTCGGCTGATATGAAAATATTTTGATGGCTGAGAATGATATCTTTGTTTTATTCATATTATTTATAACTTTGTTTCTTCATTTGTTTCAAGTTTAAGTGTACATAGTTTATTGCTGTCTTGTTTAAATACTCAGTCATATTTTGTTGTGTCTTCTTACTTGAACGTATTTTGTTTCCTTGGTCTTTTGTATTTTATTTGTTTGTACCATCCTTTCATATATATTCTTTTGTTTTATGCCTTGTAATATAGATAAATTTCTATTTTAAATTTGTTATTTAAATTTATCTAATTTGTTTACTTTGTATTTTATAATTTATATAATTTATCTTATATATATTTATTTATTTCTATTTCTAACATAACCCATACATTTTAAATTTAAATTGTTTGTTTTTATACTTGTGTCCAAAGTCCATATATTTTTTTCTTTATTTCTATCCCATTTATTTAAGATTTAAATTAAATCTCAATGTATATATATATATAAATAAATTCAAATTTACTCATATATGCCCATATACATATATATTCACATATATATATACAACATTTAAATTTTAAATGATTTATACAGAATTTATTTTGATTCGAGAAAACTCGAATCAACTTACAATTAATTTTACAATTTTTAATTCAAAAATTCAATTAATTATCAGTTTAAATTCATTGAAAATCCGGGGTCGTTACATACTATCCAATTTTTTTTTCATTATTGCCTAAATCATACTAACAAAACTATATTTTGTTAAGTTTTAAAATAGATATGTTGAACTTTTAAAATTAGATTTGATATTTACATCCATATAATATATTAATATTTCAAAAAAATTTCATTTCAGGTTGAGAGTATGTTGTTAGTCCATGAGATGATGGTTTTGATGACAAAAACCTTAGAATAAGATTATAATATATATATATATATACCAACATTATAGTTTAGATATATATGTATATGTAGGATTTAACCATGCAGGTACAAAGAATGAAGACTGTACAGTATAGAGATTCAAGATATCAAGATTGAAGACTCATGAGTATCAAGATTATCAAGAGTTCAAGATTTCAAGATAAGTATTGAGTCTATAATTTTGTTAAAACTTCACAATAGCACTGAAATCTTCACTCCATTTTTCTTTTGGTATGGAACCCATTTCTACCTTTTTAGTGGCTTACAAACCCATGACAAGTAGCTTACAAACCTACGACAAGTGACTTACAAACCCACGAACATCCTAGTTTTGTACAAGTTCTCGAGTCCTGACATGATGAGATATTCTGCAGGAAGAAGCTTGCAAAACTACTTAAAAATGTTTTTTGAAAACAACTTCGGAATGATTTTCAAAATTGTTTTTCAAAATGTTTTAGCCTTAAAAATTATCTTTTCAAATGATTTTTCAAAAAGATGTTTTAGCCTTAAATATTCTTGATTTTAAACTTCGTCTGTTTTAAACTATCTATTAATATAATATATTTATACTTAGATTTAAATATAAAATTATAGTAAAATTATATATATAGTGTTCTCCATATTTATCTATGTATTTTATCTATAGTCAAGTATATTTATAAAGTTTAAAATAGTTTTAATATAAGATAAAGGTTATTTTCAAAGAAAATCAAACTATCAAAAATTGCTTTGGGATGTCGACATGCCTATGGTGACCATGTCGACATGGTGACAGCTGAGTTCAAAATTTAAATTTCAAAAGAAGTGTCTATTCGTCATAACCTTTCATGAATGGACATGACTGTTGTTCTTCTATAAATAGGGGTTAGTTTCAACGAATTTTTAGTCGGTTTTTTTGGTTTTTCACTTCTCTTCTTCTTCCACATTTTCTTAATCAAAATCCTATCATCACTCTGCCGAAATCAACATTGAATCTAACTTGATTATCTCTGGTTTGATTCTCTATCACTATCTCAACAAGATCTAAGTGCTATTTAGAGTTATAGGCTTCTTCGTAATCTATCTAGCGAGAAAAGGTGTGATTGTAGCCTTGGAAACCAATCAAGCGAGAAAAGGTGTGATTGTAGCCTTGGAAATCAATTTTGTGAACTTGTTGCACCAGAAATCAAGTATCTCTACCCAGAGGATTGTGATTCTGGAGGGTGTACCTCGTATCCTTGAAACCGAGGGTTGTAATTGTTGAATTGCTTTTGAAAGGAAATCCGTACTTAGTTGTGCGGGACTGGATGTAGTATAACCCCGAACTAGTATAAAATCCGGTGTGTTCTTTCCTTTTCTGCATTTACTTTATTTCTGCATCTATGTTTGTTTCTGTGATTATATTTGTGTCTGAATATTGCATACATTTCTGTACAAATCAACAATAACAGAAAAAGATTTAGTAATTTCTTAAAAACACTATTCACCCCCCCTCTAGTGTTATTCCTAGCCTTAAGATCCGTAATCCGCATTCCTCACATTTGGTATCAGAGCAAGGTTTTCAAAAGTTTCATAATCTGATTTTTGAAAAAGTTTTTTAATGGCTATGTTTGAGAAATCTGTTAATGCGTGTTTAGAAATATTCAGATCATCATTGTATCTTGAGTCTGCATATAATCAATATTCAAATACAAGTTGTCTACTAAGATTATTTGATGTACAAGAATCATGTTTTATGGGAGTTGAGGAATCAATCCAGAACAAACAAACTATGGAGATCAAAAAGGATAAATGGATACTCGATAGTGGATGTTCTAGACACATGACTGGGAATCCAGATATGCTGAATGATATAATATACAAAGACGGAGGACTGGTTAACTTTGGAGATAATTCAAAAGGTTATGTGATCGGCATCGGCAAAGTCGGTAACTCTGAAACTCCTATTATTACTAATGTTTTGCTAGTTCAGAATCTGAAACACAATTTGCTAAGTATAAGTCAACTATGCGATAAAGGATATAAAATTAAATTTGAAAAAGATAAGTGTCACATTGAAGATAATAATTCAACCATAATATTTGAGGGAATTAGGAAAAAGAATATTTATATTCTTAGTATGAAAATTTCAAATGATAACTTGTGTCTTTTGGAAAATGCAAGTGACCCTTGGATTTGGCATAAGAGATTTGGGCATTTGAATTTCAAACTCTTATCTAGACTGTCAAAACATGATCTAGTAAGTGGTCTCCCTAAAATGAATTTTAAAGTAGATATTATATGTGAGGCGTGTCAACTAGGAAAACGTAGAAAAAGTTCTTTTAAATTAAAAGATTTGATTTCAACTTCAAAACCTCTTGAATTACTTCATCTTGATTTATTTGGTCCATCTCAAATTCAGTCATTAAATCACAGTAAATATGTTTTTGTAATTGTAGATGATTATTCTAGATTTACATGGACAATATTTTTGAAACATAAAAGTGATACTTTTGAATATTTTAAGAATTTTTCAAAAAGGGTTCAAAATCAATTTTCTCAAAAAATTATAACCATCCGTAGTGATCACGGTGGTGAATTTGAAAATGAAAAGTTTGAAGAATTCTGCAATAAAAAGGGAATAATTCATAATTTTTCATTTCCAAGAACTCCACAACAAAGCGGAGTAGTAGAACGTAAAAATAGGACGATTCAAGAGTGTGCGAGAACTATGCTTTCTGATAGTAATTTACCAAAGTATTTTTGGGCAGAAGCAGTTGTTACCGCCTGTTATATTTTAAATAGAATTTTAGTTAGACCTTTAACTGATAAGACATCTTATGAACTTATTTTCTCAAAGAAACCTCAGGTATCTTATTTTAGAATTTTTGGAAGTAAATGTTTTATTTTAAATACAAAAGAAAACTTAGATAAATTGGATCCTAAATCCGACAAAGGTATCTTTATCGGATACTCTAATAGAAGTAAAGCATACAGAGTATTTAATTTAAGAACTAATACCATCGAAGAAACAATGCATGTTTCATTTGATGAAAATTTCAAAACTTTTGAAGAAATAAATGATGAAGAGGATTTAATCATTCAAAACCAAGAGTCAACTGAAACTAATAATGAATTAAATCATCCTAATAAAAGGATTGAACTTTTAAAAGATCACCCTATAGAAAATATACTTGGAGATATGCAATCTGTTGTTAAAACTAGAAACCCACTAAGTCAAATGAGTAATGTAGCTTTTATATCAACTATTGGACCCAAAAATCCAAAAGAAGCATCATCTGATGATTCATGGATTTTGACTATGCAAGAAGAATTAAATCAATTCACTAGAAATGATGTTTGGGAACTTGTTCCTAGACCTGAAAATAAAACAATAATTGGAACTAAATGGGTTTATAAAAATAAAATGAATGAACAAGGAGAGGTTGTTAGAAATAAAGCTCGGTTAGTCGCTCAAGGTTATTGTAAAGAAGAAGGAATAGATTTTGATGAAACCTTTGCCCCCGTAGCAAGATTAGAAGCTATTAGGATTCTACTTGCTTTCGCAAATCATAATAATTTCAAATTATTTCAAATGGATGTTAAAAGTGCATTTTTAAATGGCTTTGTAAAAGAAGAAGTATTTGTTAAACAACCACCACTTTTTGAAAATGATAAATTTCCAAATCATGTTTACAAACTTAAGAAAGCTCTATATGGTCTAAAGCAAGCTCCTAGAGCCTGGTATGATAGACTAAGATCTTACTTGTTACAATCAAATTTTGAAATAGGTAAAGTAGATAATACTCTTTTTATTAAAAGAAATTAAAATGATATTCAACTAGTACAAGTCTACGTAGATGATATCATTTTTGGATCAACTAATTTTGAAATGAATAAAGAATTTTCTGAAATAATGACAAAAGAGTTTGAGATGAGTCATATGGGTGAATTTAACTTCTTTTTAGGATTACAAATAAAATAATTAGATAATGGTATCTTTATTAGTCAAGAAAAATATGCTAAAGACCTAGTTAGTAAATTTGATTTGACTACTGCGAGTGGAAAACCCACTCCCATGGCAACCAATGAGTACCTTAGTAAAAAAGATCTCTCGAAGGATGTAGATCAAAAATTATATAGAGGAATGATTGGATCACTACTCTATATCACTGCGAGTAGACCTGATATCATGCATAGTGTCTGTCTCTGTGCAAGGTATCAATCCCAACCTATAGAAACTCACTTAAAAGCTGTAAAACGTATTATAATGTTAACGTAAAAATCGACACTAACACCCCGGTGCGTATATGATTTATGTGAAAGCACCACCCGTTGGTACGGGAACTAGAAATAAGCAGAAAGTTGCAGAAAAGTAAAGAGACAGCAGTTTTATAGTGGTTCGGCTCGAGAATAAGCCTACGTCCACTTTATCTTCTTTATTGATGATTCGGTTACAACTCTTTACAATACACTTTTGATTACAACAAACTTTAGACGAGTAGCTAGAACTTCGATGTAGAAGACTCTTTCGAATTCATGTTGAATGTGTTCGATCTCCTCTTGAAGTTCGTTGGAGCGTCTTCGGTGTTTGGAGTGCTTGAAGTGTTGGTCAAGTTGAGAAAACAGCAGAGTATCGACGTTCCAGAAATGAGCCAAAAGTCCCCTTCAAGTTGGAGCTAGTGCTGTATTTATAGGAGAATTCGGGACAGGTGATAGGTCGTGAACGACCTAAGATAGGTCGTAGGTCTCCAGCGACCTAGGAAGCATGGTTTGCGGCTTAACAGGGTGCACTTGATCTGTCTGAACGAGGTGACAAGTGGTAGGGCGTGAGCGACCTAGGAAAAGCGGCATAAGAAGTTATCTTCGCTTGTTTAAACTGGGCAGTAAGTTATAGGTCGTGAGCGACCTAAGGTAGGTCGTAGGTCGCATTGCCTTTCTGCTGTGGTTTACTGTTGCCCGATGTTGACAGTTAGGTCGCTGGAGCTTTAGGCCACTGGAGCTGTAGGCCGTTGGAGCTTTAGGTCGCTGAACTGTTCCATCTTTAGGTCGCTGGAGCTATAGGTCGCTAGACTCTTTTTGGAGTTAGGTCGTTAGACTCTTTCTGGAGTTAGGTCGTTAGACTCTTTCTGGAGTTAGGTCGCTTACGAAGTTAGGTTGCTAGACTCTTTCTGGAGTTAGGTCGTTAGACACTTTCTGGAGTTAGGTCGTTAGTACTTTTAGGTCACTAGGTCGCTTATGAAGTTAGGTCGCTAGGTCGCTTCAAAAAGTGGAGTTAACACTTGCCCCTCGAAGTATAGGCCTATGCCATAGGTCGTGTGCTTCGACATAACTCCGCTAGGTCGTTAGCGACCTAAGACATTCGTTAACTCGCGTGCCCATTCGCCTTCCTCTTTTTGCCTCATATAAACTGTTAGGTCGATGCTTCCTTTCCACTTTATTGCTTACACTTTGTCGCCATTGCTACATTCGAGCTCAGAGATTAACACGAGATCTTCCCTTTTTCATCCCCAATCGTCGATTCCAACAGTGAATTTAGGTAATTCCGATCATCTATTCGCCGCATTTACCACCGATTCCTCCATAATCAGCTTCATACATTTTTCGTTATCATGTTGTAAAACTACATCCGAATTTGCCCTCCGATTTTCTTCGAATCACTAGCGATTACTTCTGAAAATGAATCGGCCTAGGATTTCACAGAGTTGTTTGGTTGGTGCTTTGAATTTGTGGAATTTAATGACGGTTTCTAGAGATTCGCAGGAGACGATGAGGCTTTGAGTGATTAGAGGAGACGAAGGGGTCTTTGGTTAACGGTTTAATGGATTTTAGGTTAAGTCATGATGCTTCTGATGATACAAAGGCGGTGGACGCGTGGCAACATGCTAGTGTAGAGCATGCCTTAGGGTTTTTTGATGGGAAAAAACTTGATACTGCCGAGCTACTTCAGGAGCGACTTAATGAATTTGAACGACCTAATCAATCGAACGATCTAAAAGCCCTTGCGACCTAAGGGAAGCCGAACGACTTAACGAACCAGCGATTTAACTTCATGCGACATAAGCTTTAGGTCGCGGTCACACCTGAACGAGTTAACACTTAAACAGATTTCTAACGAACCAGCGACTTAACTTTATGCGACATAAGCTTTAGGTCGCGGTCACACCTGAACGAGTTAACACTTAAACAGATTTGCCCTATCTCAACCCAAAGCCCTATGTCTTAACTTGCAGCAAAACTTTAACTCGCAGGAGCATAAATGACAAACTTTTTGTCTTGAACAGAGCGACTTAAGGATGCTTTGACTTATGCTAAGACGTTTGAACTTGATGACTTGTAAAAATTTGACAGCACTTGACTGAGTTTTCAACTTGAACTGCCAAGACAAACTGCTTGAACGTGTTGCACTTTTTTACAGATTACATTAACTTTAACGCTAACAACCTGTTAAACACAATATTTGCAAAAAAATGGGACGAATATACTGCCATTGTGTGACGCCGCACCTCTATACCCACGCTAGCCAAGAACACTACGGTGTAATGCTGTCAACTAGCACGGAGAATAAGGCTGTTGAGGAGCGACCATCCATGTAACTTCTTTGAGCGAGCACCGATATGTCAGATAGTATAGCATGAACTTCATTTAAGGAGGAAATCCAACATACTGATACAAACCCAAAGCTATCACACGGTGGCTATATAAAATCTTAAAAAACAAATATAGAAATAAACGTAACACAAATCAGTCACTGACAATTCATATCACAAAGGCGGAATAAGATATGAATATTACACCTAAAAGTGTATATTAGAGTAGTGGTCGAATAAGATCCACAATAACACAAAAGAATAGATACAAGTGCAAGACAATAGAATATGTATAAATCAAGGAGTCTAATCTCAAATGTATACAACAAAAACTACTAAACTAGAGTAGTTAGCCAAAAGTCAGATGATGGTTCCAGATAGGAAGTCATGAGGAAGCACCTATAAAATCTCAGTCTGACCCGAGTATTATTTAAGAAGAAAATAATAAACGGATCAGTCTAACAATAATTATCAGATAAAATGAGATATAAGAAGAGATATGACAAAAACGTATGATAACCATAAAGCCATACTATGATAAGTATCTAATCGAAAATCAATCCAGAGATTAATCAATATCACAAGAATCTTCTCAAAGATTAAAAGAATGTCATATTCTTAATTTAATTCACCAAGCCACAATAAATGACATACATATCAATGCCAACTGAACAAGGTGGTGAAACATAAATCCCAGAAATCAATAAATTAGAAATCCAGAAATCACAAGAAAGAGGATGGCCAATCCCATAAACTGAACATCGACGCACCTAGAAAGGTTCGCCCCATGTAAAGTCTAGCATCAATACACCTAGAAAGACGTACCCCATGCAAAGTCGAACATCGACGCACCTAGAAAGATACGACCCATGCTCTAGCATCGACGCACCTAGAAAGATACGCCCCATGCATAAATAAACATCGACGCAACTAGAAAGATACGCCCCATGTAATGCCTAACATCGATGCACCTAGAAAGATACAACCCATGCAAAGTCGAACATCGACGCACCTAGAAAGATACGACCCATGCTCTAGCATCAACGCACCTAGAAAGATACGCCCCATGCATAAATAAACATCGACGCAACTAGAAAGATACGACCCATGCATAGATAAACATCGACGCAACTAGAAAGATACGCCCCATGTAATGTCTAACATCGATGCACCTAGAAAGATACAACCCATGCAAAGTCGAACATCGACGCGCCTAGAAAGATATAACCCATGCATAGACGAACATCGACGCACCTAAATAGATACGCCCCATGCCCCGACTTATTGAGCCGATTGCTCCACGAAGTAAATAAACATCGACGCACCTAAATAGGTACGACCCATGCGAGAAATAAACATCGACGCACCTAAATAGATACGACCCATGCGAGAAGTGAGACGAAGCTCAATAAAACGAGGAACAGTCCTCCACGTGGACAAAGAGACATCGCACATTGCTAGTCTAAACCATAAAATGATCGTCATCGATCATAAAGAAGTGTCGATTACACTAAGCTAGTAAATATAAGAGTTTAGCTTCATGTCCCATAACCACTTGCTTAACTCAAATATTTACGAACAGATTGTAGATCTGCACTAGAAAATTGTCACAAAAAGGGTTCAATCGAACAAGTCCAAGAGCTAAGCGATGAAGTGAATGCAAGCGTTTCATACCACTCGTTTTACTAAGTCGTTTAAGTCGATTTCTCATCCGAGTGAAGTAAAGGCTTGTATATACTAGTAGATTGGAAATCGGTTTGAGAAAACAAACTTTTGATATTTAAAATAGTGTTGAAATCACTTTGATGAAAGAGTTTTGATATTTAATACTAGTATAGAAAACCTTTATATTTTGAAGTGACAAATCATAGAAGTGATTGTAGAAACAATCAATCATAAAAGTTCACGTTCGAAGACATGAGTAAAGTTCAAAGACGACAAATAGGATCATCACTAATCGATTTAAATTGAGAATTCAATCCAAAAAGGAAAACTGGACTGAAACAGCAGGTTCAGTCGACTGAATAGAGTTTTCAGTCGACTGACTCTGTACCTGGAAATTTTCCAGGTTCAGGAACCTTTCTGTTTCCAGGTTCAGTCGACTGAACAGAGTTTTCAGTCGACTGAATCATGCCTGGAAACTTTCGGGTTCCAGGTTCAGTCGACTGAACAGAGAATTCAGTCGACTGAATCATGTCTGGGCTGTTTTTCAGCCTATACAAAATGAAGAGAAAACTCTTCCAAAACGCAACCGAACGAACATTGGCTCTAAGGGATTATTTCAAACAGCAACCCGGCCCTATATGCTCCTCGGTGCATCACCAAAAGCATGATCAAACATCCATAAAAGGATTTTCACATTAATTTGACTTAGAAACCCAAAAAATGGAATATTCACAAAACCAATCCAAATCAAGGCTAAACACACATGAAGAAGTGTTAGGAATTCATACCTAACAACCAAAGACAATTATAGTTATAGATGTGAGATAAAAATCTCACCTTTGACACAAGAACAAGGAAGGAGAAGCTTGAAATCAAAGGAGAGGCAACCACTCTTCAATCCTAACTCAAGAAGCTCCAACTAAGATTAAAACAAGCATCTCCCAAATTTAGGTTTAGGAAATAAACTGAAATTGATAAGAGAATGAGTTGGAGAAGATGAAGAGGAGGCTTACCAATGGCTTCTCTTTAATTTTGGAGCAAGAATTCAACTTTGCAAAGAAGATTAGGGCTTAGGATTTTAGTTTCCACTCTCCTCCTCCATTTTTGATGAAGCTAGGGTGTTAGGAAATGAAAGTGAAATAATGAAGAGGAGAAGTGGTTCAGAAATGATATAAGGTGAGTTGGGTTAGTGGGCTGAACCCAAATCCAAACCCAAAGCCTTAAGTGAAAATGTAGCAAAAATCAACTGACTCCAAACATATCGAAGTTTATACTCAAAAAAGTCGCAAACGTCATTTTGAACTCAATGGGGGTGATCTCGAGTCCTAATTTGACCGTATGCAAAAAGTAGCTTTTCGGACTTTAATCCGATTAACGATGAAATATTTAAATAAAATATTTAAATATAAAATCGACAAATATGCGGGTTGTTACACATTGACTGCCAACATCGAATGACAGATTAGTCGATAAAGAATAATCAACTTAAATGAACTATGTGAATGATATGCTGTGAATTAACAAGTTCAAGTGAAGTATTAAAGCAAAGCTAAAATGATCAACTAAAACTGATTTTCTTGCATCAACACTGTACTTGGACTTGAAATAACAAGCCTTGAAACTTTATAATTATCAAATGTCAAATTTGATTTCAGTTATATCTGCTTGTTATTTTTATTAGTTTCGCACAACACTTCACACTTTTTAGGAAACGTGCACCTTCACATTTGAATATCCAGTTTCTTGTGTAGAATGACTTCTTAACAAGAAGAAACAGGACAAGCTGGGGAGTTTTTTCCAATTGCTAACCCGTTGATTGATCCTTCGGAAAGAACTTCGACCACCTTGAACCACAGAGTCTTCAATCAGTTATGCATTCAGTTTGGCATTGCTAAAGTAGATGCCCAGCTTCAAGGGATAAACGATACTGCTAATAGGCCACCTCACGGCTTTATTGCAGTTAATCGTCAGATGTGCTTAAGTGGAGCTATTCCTCCTTTTAATGATTTCCTTCGACAGCTTCTTCTTCGATTGACTATCTCTCCCTTCCAGCTACACCCCAATGGTTATGCCATCTTGATGGGGTTGTGCTTGCTGTTCAGGAGGACGCTCGATCGTCTTCCAAGTTTTGAAGAGATTTGCTATTTATGCACCTTTGCGAAGAACAAAGATCACCCTTCAATTATACTTATGAGAGGCGCAAGAAACCGTAAATTGATTCTAGACTTGCCCGAGAGAGCACACGGGTTTTTAAGTAAATTTTTCTTCGTCAGATGCCCCCCGGGATTCTATGCCGTCTGGAGAGTTGGAAGTAAGATTGCCTTTCTCCGTGCACTTCATTTTCTGAACTTCTCGAAACTCGAATTGTCAAATGCTTAACTTCATTCTTTACTTTTTGCAGCACTTCCTCCTTCGCTTAGGGATCCCAGCCACAAGCCAACCTTCGAAACATTAAGTGCTGTGGTTGCTGAAGAGAGAAGCACTAAATTTTTGCTGAAAGACGAGTTTTTGCACCAGTTCGGACTTTTACACCCCTCTTGATCTACTCAGATTCGTGAAGTCTCTAGTTCCGAGACTGAAACATTAGTTGCCCCGGTTTCTACCGAGGAAGTAGCATCGAAGGAAACCGCTGCAGGAACTTCATTAGTGAAGTGTTCTACTTCCATTGATGTCGTGGGGTCATCTGGCATGCTTACACCTTTGCCGGTGATTGAAGAAGGAGTCGAAAAAGAAAGCTCCGCTGGGGACGATATTTATGGTGAACTGAGTGACCTGATGATAACTTCACAGGATCATTTTAAGGACGACTCTGTTATTAATAAAGTTATTTCTCCAGCAGTTGAGGCGACATCCGCCTTGCAACAAACTCTGTAAACCCAAGGGTTAACGCCAGCTGCAAAAGTTGACATTACCCCCAAGCCGAAGAGTGGTTTGTAGCTTGACGCGCATAGTTTACACGCCACACACACTTAGGAATTTTTAGCCGTTACTCGCACTTAATTTCCTTTTCCTGGAGATTTCTAAATTTCATTTCTTTTTCATTTTCAGATTCTCCGATGGGGCAAAGTGGCTCATATTATGAAAATTTCCAGCGCCATGGAAGCCGTGACACTTATGATTACATGCGCTATCTCCCTGTCCATAGGGAAATCGATGAAGAAAGAGCCGCTAGAAAAGCTCGTGAAAGGCGGGACTATGAGGAGCGCCACAAGAGAGGAGATGGACGACATGATTCATCCCAGAGAGATGATGACTCTCATAAAAGAAAATCTTATGATGATAAAGGGAAGAGTCACGTCGTCGGCGATCCAAGCAAACGGGCCAAGCTTAGTGACGCGTCTGCAATTTCTGAAAAGACCACTGCTCCTACTTCTCTTGACATCCCCTCCGGTTCTCATGCTCTTCAAAAAACTGACATTCAGACGATTATTAACAGGCCTCAGTATCAAGTCAGGGATGCTCCACCTACACTTCAAAGCCGATTCCCAAATTGGTGTTTACAAGGAGTACGCTTTGACTTGGATTTGGTTCCCATCGATAAGCAGGCCATGCTAAGGAATCTCGATGCTGTTAAGCTTGACATCGAGAGAATGTCTAGATGGAAAAAACTGGTTGACGAGCTTCAAAGGGACAATCGTATGAATCTCGAAGCCATGTTGACTATGGAAAAGGATCATTCGGAATGGAAGAAAGTTCTTAACCAGCACGTTGCGGAAATGCAGAGCATTGTTGATAATAATGAGAGACTCGAGGCTAAAGTCAAGAAACTTGAAGATGATCTTGCCGCCTCTTCCACCTCTTTTACTCAAAAGGAAGAGGTACTTCAAAAGCAAGTATGGGATGCTCATGCCAGTCAACGAGACACTGAGGCCAGATATGAGGCACAAGAGAAAATTGTTGAGAGTTACCGCACTGATGTTGCTTGTTTGCGAGAAAAAACCCGCTCCCGGGACATGGAAATTGAAATGTTAAAAGCTCGACTTCTTAAAGTTGAAAAAGAGCGTGATGAGGCAGTTTCTGGCAAAGTTGCAGCCGAAGAATCTCATGAGGCTACTAAAGCCAATATCAGCTCTACTTTATTCGATTTTTACTTGCACAACGTCCTGGGGCGTGGTAGTCTCTCCTTCTTGGGCCCTAAATATGAAATTACTTTGGCCGAAGTGTGGGAAGCCGCAATTGATATCCTCGGAGGTGCTGGCTATGACGAAGCAGCCCTTGAGGCGCATTATTTTGATGATGAAACTCGTGCCGCTCTAGCCAAAGGGAAGGAGCAACTCGCTAAAGTGCGAGCCGGATCGACGGAAGAGGAGCATCTAGGGGAGGAAGCACCTTTAACTGCCCCTGTCCATACTTCGATTACAGCCGACGTTGATATCATAGGTTCCAGTTCCCATTCTCCGCCTCCTGCTAAAATCGTAAATGAGATTACAACTGCACAGGGCGGAGATGAAGGCGAAGAAAGCGCCGAAGCACAAGCCTATGAGATTGATATTACAAAGCCAACTTCTCCAGGTAACTTCAACGTTGAACCAGGTCAAGCGGACTACTTGTTTGCTTCAACCGAGTTTGATGAATTTCTCGATTGTTACTTAAGTCTCGATGAGCCACCATCTCCTCTTTTTACGAGGAATACTGATTTTGATTTTCCTTCTTCTGTAGCGGAAATACCAAGTGCTGCACACACTTCCCCTCCTACAACTGTTGTTCCTCCATCTTCTCAAGTTACTCCTCCTTCTGCTTCTCAACCGGGGTCGTAGGCAGAAAAAATAGAAGCTCTTCAAGACCTGGACGATCCGGCTGCTTCACAAGAACAGAAGGCGGAAGAACTTAAGGAGGGCGAGAAGACCCCGTAGCAACCTTATGATGATGAGACAAAGCTTTCTGCATTGATTTCTCCGGGAAGTGAGTCTTCTTCAAAGAAGAGAGGGAAACGTGCAATTTCAAAGAAGAAGAAGAAAAGCGCTTCTGCTGGTGAAGAAAAAGTGGAAGCAGATCCAGCTACACCTCCTTCTCCTTCTTCCCCGACCCGTCCACGTCGGATTCAGAAATTAATCATCAAGCCAGGCAAGAGCTCTAAAGGTGGCGGGAAGGAGTAATGAGCTTGATTTTATGCTTCTTGTTTTGCTTTTTGCTTTTTGCATGTATTGCTTTTTGCTTTTTGCATGTATTGACCGGAGATTGTCCGGGTACCGGTCCCCGCTTGAAACCTGCACGTGTACAAAAAATTTCATAGTATGGAATAAAATGATTCTTTTTACTTGTACAATTTCTTGTCAGTATATGTGTGAATGCATTTATTCCTTGTTTTTGCACAAGTTTCTTTGTATGATATTGCAGTGAGCTCGTGGTATGATGTTTGAGCGTTGTTTTTATTAATATAGCTATATTATGCCCCCATACCATGGCTTATTGCAATATTCTGGAAAGACTTGTACTCTTATTTTAGAGAATAATTCTTCCGTTTTGAGGAAATATTATTCTGCTTTAATAGAGTACGCTTTATATCAGATAAGTTTTCTTCCTTTTCTTTTCTTTTTTAGAAAGAGTTAACACACTTCAACTTTCAGAGATGGCCACTTATATTATCTGAGAAGTGGATTGCTCTTCGTAGTGAAGCGGGCTTTTGAAGAGAACTTTTTATTTTTTGGACATGCCTCTTTAGAGGGCTTTGTTTATCATTTTACCGCCGAGGGTAGGAATGTGCCTCTGAAGAGGGCTTGTGCCTCCGAAGAGGGCTTTTTTGCTGTGCCTCGGGAGAGGGCTTTTCTGTTGTGCCTCGGGAGAGGGCTCCTCCGAAGAGTTATGCCTCCGAAGAGGGCTTTTGCCTCAGAAGAGGGCTTTGACATTTCAACTCTAGTGAAGTGGGCCTTCGAAGAGAGATTTTTGCACTTCAACTCCGGTGAAATGTGCCTCCGAAATAGTTTTTTGCTTATGAAGAGGTCTTTGTTTGTGTGCCTCCGAAGAGGGCTTGTGGACTCCGAAGAGTAGCATTTGGACTCCGAGGAGTAGCAGTTGGACTCCGAAGAGTAGCACGTGAACTCGGAGGAGTAGCATTTGGACTCCGAAGAGTAGCACGAGGACTCTGAGGAGTAGCATTTGGACTCCGAAGAGTAACAGTTGGACTCCGAAGAGTAGCACGCGAACTCGGAGGAGTAGCATTTGGATTCCGAAGAGTAGCACGTGAACTCGGAGGAGTAGCATTTGGACTCCGAAGAGTAGCACGAGGACTCTGAGGAGTAGCATTTGGACTCCGAAGAGTAGCACGCGAACTCGGAGGAGTAGCATTTGGACTCCGAAGAGTAGCACGAGGACTCTGAGGAGTAGCATTTGGACTCCGAAGAGTAGCGGTTGGACTCCGAAAAGTAGCACGCGAACTCGGAGGAGTAACATTTGGACTCCGAAGAGTAGCACGAGGACTCTGAGGAGTAGCATTTGGACTCCGAAGAGTAGCAGTTGGACTCCGAAGAGTAGCATGCGAACTCGGAGGAGTAGCATTTGGACTTCGAAGAGTAGCACGTGAACTCGGAGGAGTAGCATTTGGACTCCGAAGAGTAGCACGTTAACTCGGAGGAGTAGCATTTGGACTCCGAAGAGTAGCACGTGAACTCGAAGGAGTAGCATTTGGACTCCGAAGAGTAGCACGAGGACTCTGAGGAGTAGCATTTGGACTCCGAAGAGTAGCACGAGGACTCTGAGGAGTAGCATTTGGACTCCGAAGAGTAGCAGTTGGACTCCGAAGAGTAGCACGCGAACTCGGAGGAGTAGCATTTGGACTCCGAAGAGTAGCATGTGAACTCGAAGGAGTAGCATTTGGACTCCGAAGAGTAGCACGAGGACTCTGAGGAGTAGCATTTGGACTCCGAAGAGTAGCATGTGAACTCGGAGGAGTAGTATTTGGACTCCAAAGAGTAGCACGAGGACTCTGAGGAGTAGCATTTGGACTCCGAAGAGTAGCAGTTGGACTCCGAAGAGTAGCATGCGAACTCAGAGGAGTAGCATTTGGACTCCGAAGAGTAGCATGAGGACTCTGAGGAGTAGCATTTGGACTCCGAAGAGTAGCAGTTGGACTCCGAAGAGTAGCACGCGAACTCGGAGGAGTAGCATTTGGACTCCGAAGAGTAGCACGTGAACTCGGAGGAGTATCATATGGACTCCGAAGAGTAGCACGTGAACTCGGAGGAGTCGCATTTGGACTCCAAAGAGTAGCACGTGAACTCGGAGGAGTAGCATTTGGACTCCGAAGAGTAGCACATGAACTCGGAGGAGTAGCATTTGGACTCCGAAGAGTAGCTTTGTTGCTTGTGTCCTTCCACCATCTGCCTCTTAGCGATTTCTCGTTATCACTTCAAGTATATGTCCCATTCTTTCGCTAGTTGTTTGCTTTTTGCCAGAGAAGTGTACTTTATCGTTGAGTGAATCCACGGGGCAAACGCAAGCTACTTTACCGGATGTTCGTTTGCACAAACGATCACGATTGGATAGCAAGGGTCTGGAACCTTCTCGTCGGGAAGGTGCCCGCTTTGGTGGAATCATCAACTGTTTGTGAATAGCACTTCTTTTGTAGGAGTTGATTTTGGAATTTTATGGCTTGGCATTTGTTTATTGAGTGATTTGTAGGAATCGCTTGGCTTCATGATGTGTTGAATAGGTAAGCTTTGCTTTGATAGCCTACAATGTTAAATCGACATTTTAGCAATATTTTTTTTTAAAATATTTGCAAATCGAAATGATACAGGTATTTTAAAGTAGTAAAAGACACAAGATTTATAGTTCTTTATTATTGATTCGCACTGATTTCTCAGTGATTTATAATACAAGAGTTATACATCCATCATCATTTTACAAATTTAAGCAATGCTTTTTAAGTAAAATATGGACGCAGTCATTGCTATTTCAGAATCTCGGGATTGAATTTCCATTTCCACTGGATTCATAGTTTTGGATCCATATGCCAAACAGAATGAAAGGTGCCCAGTTGAAGTTTTGTGGGTAGTTTGCAGCACTCTGATTAACTTCTGTCTAATGGGTGAGGACCCCCTGTGACAACATTAATAACAAGCCTCTCAGATTCCTATGCTGCAGCCTTGTCATCTGAGCCGGATTGATGAGTAGGAAGTCGTTGCCCCTGAGTGGATGAGGTCGGGTCGACTCTGATTTTCTTCACATACTGTTGCAGCTTATTCTGTTTCAGCAACTCTTCAATCACATTCTTTAATTGGCAACATTGGTTAGTGTCATGGCTAGGTTGATTGTGAAATCGACAGAATCTCCCATTATGCATTGCCCCTCTCCCCATCTCAGGTGGTTTGGGATACTCGACAGCGTCCTTCGTTGCGAAGAAGATATTTTCCGGTGTATCAGTTAAGAGAGTAAAATCTGAAGTATTAAAGCGGCGAGGTTTCTTCTCATTCCCCTGCTTTCTTCCTTCATCATTTTCCCTTTTCTGGTTTCCAGATTCTCTTTTGTTAGAAGCAACATCGTTATTCTTGATTTCGGCAACAACTACTTTCGCTGGCGCAGAAAGGCTTTCTAAGCGCATGAATTCGTCGGCCTTTTTATAAAACTTCTCAAGTGAATTTGGTTCCTTCATTTTTAACCATCTTCCAAATTCACTTGATTTGTTAATGGCTCGCATCAAGTAAGTCAGGATCATACGGGGTTCTGCATTATCCACTTCGGCCAAGGCTGTATTGAAACGGTTCAAGAAAGATCTGATAGATTCTCCTGGAGCCTGTTCAAGACTGGACAGTGACATTATATCCTTAGCCTTTGAAGCATACAACCTGAACTGATCCTTGAATTTTCGAGTTAAGTCGGAGAATTGATCCACGGACCGAACTGGTAGCTTTGTGAACCAAAGTAGAGCCACTCCTTCCAAGTACACTGGAAAGTATCGGCATTTAATCTCATCTGATGCTCTTACACCGGTCATATGCCAATCGTACTTATATAGGAAATGATTAGGGTCACTTGTCCCCCTATAGGCCGGGATAGTAGGAGGTACAAATTTCCTTGGAAATTCTGCTTTCAGGATCCTTTCAGTAAACGGAGTTTTGCTTGGAGCAAATCCCCAGTCATTCTCATTTTCTTCCCTCTACATGCTCTCATTCATGATTCGGCGAACCATCCCTGATAGGTACTCCTCATTGTTCAAAGGCATCGCCGGGTAGACGTCAGCTCTCCTTTCAGAAGTTTGCCTAGGCAAATGTTCGCGAAAAGTTGGCTGCGGCCTTGAACCTTCAGCTTGGAAAGGTGGCATTTCGGCGGTGCCAGTTGCTCTTTGAGGAATACCTTTCTCTTGAGAATTATGAGCATCTTCGGCAAAGGTTGTTTCATTTATTTCTGGTTGTTGATTTGCACCAAGTAGAGCGTTTAATCTGTCCATCATCAAAGCATTTTGAGTTTCAATTTGTTGGTATAATCCCAACACTACGTCGTCTAATTCAGCCCTTGTGACTCCAACGGTAGGAGTTGCCTGGTTTGCTGTTGGGGAAGCATAGGTCCCTTCATGAGCATTTTCGGATCTGGTAGATCTACTCTTTCTTCCAGGAGCCATGATTTCAGACAGGCTTCTGGTTTTTAAGGAGATTCTTTCAACAAGTCTTTGCGAAGCAATGGTGACAATATTCCTGAGTTCAATTCTCTCAATGAAAGCGCCAAAAATGTTAACGTAAAAATTGACGCTAACACCCCGGTGTGTGTATGATTTGTGTGAAAGCACCACCCATTGGTACGGGAACTAGAAATAAGCAGAAAATTGCAGAAAAGTAAAGAGAAGCAGTTTTATAGTGGTTCGGCTCGAGAATAAGCCTACGTCCACTTTATCTTCTTTATTGATGATTCGGTTACAACTCTTACAATACACTTTTGATTACAACAAACTTTAGACGAGTAGCTAGAACTTCGATGTAGAAGACTCTTTCGAATTCATGTTGAATGTGTTAGATCTCCTCTTGAAGTTCGTTGAAGCGTGTTCGGTGTTTGGAGTGCTTGAAGTGTTTGTCGAGTTGAGAAAACAGCAGAGTATCGATGTTCCAGAAATGAGCCAAAAGTCCCCTTCAAGTTGGAGCTAGTGCTGTATTTATAGGAGAATTCTGGACAGGTGATAGGTCGCGAACGACCTAAGATAGGTCGTAGGTTGCCAGCGACCTAGGAAGCATGGTTTGCGGCTTAACACGGTGCACTTGATCTGTCTGAACGAGGTGACAAGTGGTATGTCGTGAGCGACCTAGGAAAAGCGGCATAAGAAGTTATCTTCGCTTGTTTAAACTGGGCAGTAAGTTATAAGTCGTGAGCGACCTAAGGTAGGTCGTAGGTCGCATTGCCTTTCTGCTATGGTTTACTGTTGCCCCATGTTGACAGTTAGGTCGCTGGAGCTTTAGGCCGCTGGAGCTTTAGGTCGCTGAACTGTTCCATCTTTAGGTCGCTGGAGCTATAGGTCGCTAGACTCTTTTTGGAGTTAGGTCGTTAGACTCTTTTTGGAGTTAGGTCGTTAGACTCTTTCTGGAGTTAGGTCGATAGACTCTTTCTGGAGTTAGGTCGTTAGACTCTTTCTCGAGTTAGGTCGCTTACGAAGTTAGGTCGCTAGACTCTTTTTGGAGTTAGGTCGTTAGACTCTTTCTGGAGTTAGGTCGTTAGTACTTTTAGGTCGCTAGGTCGCTTCAAAAGGTGGAGTTAACATATAAGATATGTTAAACACCTTTGATTATGGCTTATTTTATCCTAAAAATGATTCGTTTGATTTAATATCTTACTGTGATGCTGATTATGCTGGTTGTAAATCAGACCGAAAAAGTACAAGTGGAACTTGTCACTTTTTAGGGCATTCTCTGATTTCCTGGTTTGGTAAAAAGCAAAACACGGTTTCTCTATCAACAACTGAAGCAGAGTATATTTCTACTACTTTGGCTTGTTCTCAAGTAATATATATGCAACAAACTTTAAAAGATTTTGGTTTAAATATCTCAAAATCACCAATTTATTGTGATAATACTAGTGCAATAAATTTATCTAAAAATACTACTCAACATGCTCGAACTAAACATATTGATATCAACACCATTTTCTCAGAGATAATATAAGTAGAGAAGTAATTAGTCTCGACTATATCAATTCTGAAAACCAAATTGCTGATATCTTAACAAAACCTCTAAATGAATCTACATTTACTAAATTAAGAAGAGAATTAGGTATTTGTTCATTAACTGAGATATAAAATATAAATAACTAAGTATAATTAAAAATTAATTCAAAATAAATTAAATAGGCAAAAATTCAAGAACCATGTCAACATCCCCCCTAGACCCATGTCGACATATAACGTTTTTAATTTTTAAATATTTTTTCCTACCAAAATTCAAATAAGTGGTTATAAATTTCTCCTATTTCGAAATTTTCTTCATTCTCTCTGTTCTTTCTTCTGAGATCAGTTTATCAATGGCCTCCTCTTCCAAATCAAGCTTAAAATCAACTTTTTTGTTCCCATCGCCTACTTCTGGTCCGTGTCAACAATCAACGCTCGCTCGTGTAACAAAAATAGAGGATTCTCTGAAAGATACCCTTCAGTTATTGACTGAAATCCAAGTGATGCAACTTCGAATGGCCAAAGAACAAGAGAGGCAAGGCAAAATCCTTAGGAATTTGCAAAAATTTCTTATGGATAATCATACTAACCCAATCATGATTGACGACGACTCTTCAGGAGATCATGATCAATAGGAAAGTGAAGAAGAACCAATGGAAGACGAGATTGCGGAAGATAATGACAAAGTCGTTTGCGTTGGCGAAGTGTTCTTTGACAAAGATGGAAATCTTGTCGAACAACGTGGAAATTTTTGTTTCCACTATCCAAATTGTTCGGTTCATAGATCTCATATGTTCAAAGACTCACATTAGTTTCTTCTCTTTCTATTTGTTGTTTGTTGTTACGATCTCTACGAAAGATGTAAATATAAACAAATATATAATTAATAAATAATGTGTGTTCTTATATATGTTCTATTAAAATTATTATTATAAATTCTTAGTTAGGAGAGTTCGTAAGTTAGGACTAAGTTTTAGGTTTACAGGTAAGTATTCATGATAACACTATCATCATATAGGATATTAGACGAGGAGTTATATAGTTAGTTTGTTTTTGTTGATGACAAAGGGGGTGAAATATAAAATAGGGGAGTTAGGCATAGATTAAGAGGGAGTTATTAGATTTAGGGGGAGATAAATAGGATAGAAGTAATATTTTATAAACAAAGGTTGTCATCATCAAAAAGGGGGAGATTGTTAGTCCATGAGATGATGGTTTTGATGACAACAACCTTAGAATAAGATTATAAAATATATATACTAACATTATAGTTTAGATATATATGTATATGCAGGATTTAACCATGCAAGTACAAAGAATGAAGACTGTACAGTATAGAGATTCAAGATATCAAGATTGAAGACTCATGAGTATCAAGATTATCAAGAGTTCAAGATTTCAAGATAAGTATTGAGTCTAGAATTTTGTTAAAACTTCACAATAGCACTGAAATCTTCACTCTATTTTTCTTTTGGGATGGAGCCCATTTCTACCTTTTTAGTGGCTTACAAAACCACAACAAGTAGCTTACAAACCTACGACAAGTGGCTTACAAACCCACGAACATCCTAGTTTTGTACAAGTTCTCGGGTCCTGACATGATGAGATATTTTGCAGGAAGAAGCTAGCAAAACTACTTCAAAATATTTTTTCAGAACAACTTCAGAATGATTTTCAAAATGTTTTAGCCTTAAAAATTATCTTTTCAAATGATTTTTCAAAAAGATGTTTTAGCCTTAAATATTCTTGTTTTTAAACTTCGTCTGTTTTAAACTATCTTTTAATATAATATATTTATACTTAGATTTAAATATAAAATTGTAGTAAAATTATATATATAGTGTTCTCTATATTTATCTATATATTTTATCTATAGTCAAGTATATTTATAAAGTTTAAAATAGTTTTAATATAAGGTAAAGGTTATTTTCAAAGAAAATCAAACTATCAAAAATTACTTTGGGATGTCGACATGCCTATGGTGACCATGTCGACATGGTGACAGTTGAGTTCAAAATTTAAATTTCAAAAGAAGTGTCTATTCGTCATAACCTTTCACGAATGGACATGACTGTTTTTCTTCTATAAATAGGGGTTAGTTTCAACGAATTTTTTGTCAGTTTTTCTGGTTTTTCACTTCTCTTCTTCTTCCACATTTTTTTAATCAAAATCCTATCATCACTCTACCGAAATCAACATTGAATCTAACTAGATTATCTCTGGTTTGATTCTCTATCACTATCTCAACAAGATCTAAGTGCTATTCAGAGTTATAGGCTTCTTTGTAATCTATCTAGCGAGAAAAGGTGTGATTGCAGCCTTGGAAACCAATCAAGCGAGAAAAGGTGTGATTGTAGCCTTGGAAATCAATTGGGTGAACTTGTTGCCCTGGAAATCAAGTATCTCTACCCAGAGGATTGTGATTCTGGAGGGTGTACCTCGTAGCCTTGAAACCGGGGGTTGTAATTGTTGAATTGCTTTTGAAAGGAAATCCGTACTTAGTTGTGCGGGACTGGATGTAGGGTAACCCCGAACCAGTATAAAATCCGGTGTGTTCTTTCCTTTTCTGCATTTACTTTATTTTTGCATCTGTGTTTGTTTCTGTGATTATATCTGTGTCTTAATATTGCATACATTTGTGTACAAATCAATAATAACAGAAAAAGATTTATTAATTTCTTAAAAACACTATTCACCTCCCCTCTAGTGTTATTCCTAGCCTTAAGATCCATAATCTGCATTCCTCACATAAGTATAAACAAATATGCATTAATTTATTTATTTATTTTGATATATATACTTATACACACACAACCATCAACGTGTGACAATCCATTAATATACTAATCCGTGATATTTTTAATAAAACAAGATACAGAACAATAATCATATAAACGTTATAATGTGATAGTAAACTAGAAGAATACCTTTCACTAAGACCCAAAGCTCGCACTTTGAAACGAAGAGATAAACTCCTTTCCAATTACGAAGTTGTTAGCTCCCAAATTGCTTAAACACTAATGATCAACTCGAAGTGTTTTGATGTGATTTTGTATTTGGTACTTTGGAGCTGATATAAGCTATGGTTGACTCCTTTTTCTATTTTAGAATTGCAAAAAATCATAGCTAAAGTCAGGGAGAGGAGGCTTATACAAAGGAAAGATAAGTGAGCAAAAAGCTGATCTAGATCTTCTATTTTCTCTTACCCATTCTCTTCTTTATTTTTAATTTAAAACTCATTTACCATATGAATAAATTGCTGGCCTCACTATAGGCATATATAGTCGGCTATTAAAGCCTCCTTCTGGCCCACAAAAAATATTCCAAGCCCGAAAAATATTCGTTGCATTTAAATCTTATTTAAATGTGTACCGATATCATATATCGATTATTGTTTATATAACTATTATATGTATACTATTTGATATTATTCAATAAACATCAAATAAAATTTTATAATTAATATTTCATAGATCTTAATTGATGAGATTAATTTATAATGATTATAAATTAATTAAATTGGGTGGTAAAAGGAGTATTCAAAGTTTCGGTTATATGACTCTTAGGTGTAAATCTAGTCAACGACTATAATCATATAATACAAATATTAACGTTCACATGTCACTTAGCAGGTGGAGTAAAATTTTGGCCAAATTTATCTCTTACTTGGTTTTGATAAAATCTGATTTTACTTTGTTAAGCGTTACCCAGTAGTGACAATTATTTACACCAATTCTCTTTATAAAACTATATCACTTTGGACTTATGGAATTTGGTAATAGTCAAAATTCAGATATCGTCCATATTCAACTATATATTCAAATCACAAAGTCCTTAGTTTAATATAACAATTATTATTAATCGATCCGCTCTGCACAAAGACTTTGACTTTGAGTTGACTTCAGTTGACCATGTTACTAACCTCGTATAACCAAGGAGAAGAATTCTCTATTAAATAGTGTTTCACTTCCAATGCTTCCACTCGACCCAGCAATAGTCGTTCGATGGACAGCGTGCCACGATTTAATTTTAATCAAAGCGGAGCTTCCTGTAACGACCTAGAATTTTGGTTATTTGAAAACTAGGATATTTAATTGATTTTTAAGTATTTAAAAGTTAATTTTTTAGGTTAAATAACTTTAATTTCAAATATAATGATTTATCGGGTAATTTAATTGTGGAATTTAGCAATTGAAAATTGGTTTAAATGTGGAATCTTGAGTTTTAAGCTAGATAAAAATAATTTCGAAGCTTATTTAATTTCTATTTATAAGAGTGAAGTTAATAAAATTTTTAAACTAGATTTAAAAAGTGATTTACTTGATTTTAAAAATAACTCGTTTAAATTAACGAGTAAAAATAACCTTCCAGGGCACAGTGTCGGATTTCGACGAAACTAGTTCCATTGGATCCATAATAGTGTATTATTATCGGATTTCAAATTTTGTAGCATTTGGAGTTATCGTTTGGTCGTACGGGATAAGAACGTGCTGAAATTAATATCGAAAATTTAATATTATGATTGGGTTCAAAAAGCTATCTTCTCCATACGATCGAATTAGGTCTCGAAACTCATTCCATTGCAATCAAAATAGGGGTATAACATTACGAACGCCTGGTGGCACATCACGATCAGGGTTCAGAATAAACATCTAGATATTTTGAGAATTTTAAATATATATACATTATTATCATCATTCACATCAGCTTTCATTTCTAACCAGCAGCCACAAAAAACATCCTTTCAGCCACCCTAAATATATAATCTACCGCACGCTTCCCTTAACTTCTTTTAAATGCAGTAGCTTATAGAAAAAAAAGGAAGAAGCCAAGTGCTTTGATTTCGAATGGAATGGGTTGCCTTCGTGGTGAGAAGCTCATCGATGGTGGTTTCATGGGTTTCCTTGCAAGGATGAGAGAGAGGGAGGTAGAGGAAGGGCCAGTCGTGGTGGGAGGGGTTCTATAGGAAGAGCGACAATCATTTGAATGAAAGAAGGACTAGGATTAAGTACGTGGTTAATTATTTTAATTATGTAATTAGTGTATTAAATATGAAATTAAAATTAAAATCTTATATTAGCGATATCTTACTCGTTTTAGGTCCAAATCCAACGCGGTCAGTCACGTTGTGTTCGTATTAACGAGATCTTTACTATGGAATCAAACTGGTCGAAATTTAGAGCTTGTAGAATTTTCAGTTAAATTCGAACGCATTCAAA
The DNA here is from genome assembly GCA_030737815.1 of Allium fistulosum. Lineage (NCBI taxonomy): Eukaryota > Viridiplantae > Streptophyta > Magnoliopsida > Asparagales > Amaryllidaceae > Allium > Allium fistulosum. The sequence goes on from CM060902.1 coordinate 103,397,570, forward strand.
TTTAATCGGAATCAAAATGCGAAAGCAACAATAGAAAATAAAAAGGTGAGTGTTTTTAACGCTCACGGCATACTATAATATTTATATGTTCGTTAAAATTGAATCATGAAGTTATCGAATTTTATTGACTGTTATTTGAAATGAAATTGACATATGAATTGATTGTGGGTATTAAAATTGATAGTTAAATTTGAAATGAGAATTTAGTTGCCAGTAAATTACCTGATATTGATAACTATGAAATTATTGTGAATTATTAGCTGATTTGGATGTTGATTGTGATGGATATTGATTGATATTTTGGATGAATTGGATGTTTATTTATTTTGATATATCCTGCTATCATCATGTATATTCTTTATAGTACATAAAAATGTAAATTGAATTATTGCAAACAAATTAAGAAATAAGTTGAAATGATATATACCTATGACATTTATTTTGGATTGAAATGATATATATCTATCCCTGAAATAAAAATAAAAATAACTGATTCACTTGGCTATAGGATAGAAAATTATATACGGATACCGGGTTGGTTAAATTAATGATTTTAAATTTTTTGATTTGAGATTATTTAAATGAGTTTGATTTAATGAAGTAAAAATCGAATTTATGGAAATTGAATTATTTTTGAAATTGAGCTCAAAATGTTGGGATCAGAATTCGTTAAACGAAATTATTTAAAAATGAAATTTGAGATTTTGAAGTTAAAACTGAAATATGATTTGAATTTCGGAAATTGATTTGTTTTAAAAAGATTTGAACTCTTACTCGAACTTTGAAATAAATCCAAGTTAAAGCAATTCAAATGGATATTTCGAAATTTAGGCTCGGAATTGAATTATTTTTAAAGATTTGAATCTTAAATAGAATATTGAAGTTAAATTTAATTTAAGTGATTTAAATTAATATTTTGAAATCGAACTCGAATTTATATAAATCGAAATGGTTTTAAATTAAGAATTGAAATAAAATTAATTCAAATTGGAATAGAATTGAAATTAGTTGGAATTGAAATCAAAATTGCATTAATTCGGAATTGAAATTGAAATTGAAATTGATTTGAATTAAAATTGGAATCGAAGTTAATTCGAATTGAAATCGGAATTGAATCGGTTTAAATAGAAAAGGAAATTGAAAGTGATTTGAAATTTGGAATTAAATCAGTTTTAAATTGAAACTATTTTCAAATAAATTATTTTGATATAAACTATTTATTTCTATCTTTTTAAATATTCAAATTAATTTGATTTTCCAAGCTATTTACTATATAAACCATTTTAATACCCAAACTATTTTAACTATTCAAACTATTTTAAAACTGTTAGCACCAAAAACGGTCACTAACCTCGTAGAGAAAGATTGTGTAGAGATGTAAGTGATGAATATCAGTTAAACAAGGAAGACAATACTAATTTAAATGCAGAAAGTAAGAACACCAGATTTATAGTGGTTCAGCGTAATTGCCTACGTCCACTTTGAGGTTAAACTTTATTGATCTTCTTAATGATTGATTACAAATACAATTCGTAGATCAAATGCTTGAATGAAGTTGTTAAGTGAAGAAGATGAGTCTGAAAAATGGCAGAGTCTCCCCAGTGCTCTCCCAAAAAAGGTCCCTTTTCACTGTGACCCTGCCCCTCTATTTATAGACAAAGATGGGCTGGACTTCCCAGGTGGGCTCGGTAGCCGAACACTCTAGCCCAAGTATAGTGGTCGCTGTATGCCGAACCAAGTAGGCCGAACATAATGATGCCGAACCATCCTTTCTATGCCGAACGGTATGTTTGATGTGTGGGAAGTGTGGAATGGTTGTTAGTCGAAGCCGAACGTGCCTCTGTCCGAACGATGCGCTTGACCGAACAATGCTCTCTGGCCGAACGATGCATTCTGGCCGAACGATCCTTTTGGCCGAACGATCCTCCTTGGCCTAACGTGCCTTTTGGCCGAACGATGCTTTCTGGCCGAGCGATCCCTTTGGCCGAACTATCCCTTTGGCCGAACGATACTGCCATGTCGAGTAGTCATATACGCCGAACGCCTTCTAATGCCGAGTACTCCTGGATGCCGAGTGCTACGCCGAGTACTCCTAGATGCCGAGTGCTTCTGGATGCCGAGTGCTACTAGACACCGAGTACTCCTGGATGCCGAATGCTACTAGATGCCGAGTACTCCTGTTGTCGAGTACTACTTGTGCCGAGTTCTCGTAGTATGCCGAGCAATAGTTGCCTGGTCAAATCTCTAGGAAACACTTGCCCCCCAAAGTGTATCACGTGACCGAACGTGGTACGCTTTGTGTCATGTAACCTTTTCATTTCGTTTTAAATCCTTGACTAACCTCGAGCGGAGATGCCTTTTTGAGAATTCCAGTGGTTTAGGTGTGTGCCGAACGTGTTCTAAATGCCGAATGAGACATTCGTAACCGAACGATGCTTTCTGGCCGAATGAACCTTTAGTGCCGGACATCATTATACGCCGATGCCGAACGTTATGACTTTGACCGGTTCCACCGGATGTAGCCCTTTCGACTTCTTCTGTTTTCCCTATAATAGCCATCACCTCTACCCTTCTTTCTCTTTTCACACTTCTAACCTCTGCCTTGCACCTGCCGAAGCTACCAGCCAACATACAACTAGCCGATTCTTCCCAAGTCTTTACCTTACCCACTAGGTATTGATCCTCTCACCTAATTGTAGCCTTTACGCTCGAACTCCCTTAATTGATGGGATAAATCGAGCCTTGACTAAAGTGTCAAGTCACACGACGAGGGTGGTAGGAAATCATTGGTAGTCACACCGTGGTTCGGCATAAGTATTTTATGCCGGACCAGATTGGTGTAAGGAGAAACATGGAGGAAATAGGAGATGATCAGGGGCATCGAGCGGTATGGTCTGGCGCAACTTGCCGAACAATGTGCCCTCGTGGTTCGGTGTTGATGGGGGAAGAGATGAGGCCAATGTTAAGGACAGCATGCCGATTGTCATCTCAGCCGAACAGTCATAAACACCGTACCATACTCAGGCTAAAACATGCCGAACAAAATAAGGCCGAACACGACTTACACACCGAATAATGACTTGGCCGAACCAAAATTTAGCCGAACACAGGTTTAGCCGAACAATGACTTAGCCGAACAAAGACTTAGCCGAACACTGACTTAGCCGAACAATGACATAGCCGGACAATGTCATAGCCGAACAATGAATTAGCCGAACAATGACTTAGCCGAACAATGACATAGCCGAACAATGTCTTAGCCGAACCATGACTTAGCCGAACAATGACATAGCCGAACAATGTCTTAGCCGAATAACAGACTTAGTCGAATAGTCGCAAACGCTGAACATTTATTAACTCTATCTACCCGTATAGCAAAACAAGAAACAGGGCCCAAGCACTCTAGCATATGTGAAGCCGACCTGGATCACCAACTTCTTAGCTTCCGTAAACGTAAATCTGAATCTTAGATTACCATACATTTTCTGGATCTGGAATTGTAATCGCCAAAAGGCAGGCTTCTGGGGACGGTCAGCGATGACGGTCTCCGAAGGCGATGACTTGATGCTCAGTTTTATAGCAACAACTTTGCGACCTTCAAACTTTCAACGCTTTTACACGATTGCTTGCACTAGATCACACACCACACGGGGGGAATATTCGTGTTGTTAACTCTAATGTTCAACGTTTTTCAAGTATAGTTTCCGCAGGCACTTAAACAGATTCATTATTTATTGGGGATGTCTATGAAGTCTAGCTCCTCCACCATATCTGACAGGCCTGGGCTGTCATCAAGGCAAGAAGCCGCTGATACTTAAAATCTGTCGACTTCCCCTGCCCATAACTTAGCACCCGATGCCCTAGAGGCAACAATTCTTTTAGACAACCCGATCGATTCACAAGCTTCAAAGATCAATGAAGCCGCACTTCGACGGATATGCTCCATTCACGGGATTCCTTTAGCCGATGTGTTAGTCCCTTCGCGACACGATCGTCCTCACCTGCCCCCAGTCGGATATACCACCTACAACAAGTTCATGTGTTGGATGGGCAGCGTGCCTCCGATTAATTTATTCCTCCGGGACGTGTTGCAGTACATCGACATTGCTCAGTCGCAGCTGCATCCGAACGGTCACGCGTTTCTATATGGGACCTATCTACTCTTCATGGCCGTCTACTCTAGACCTCCAACCTCTGGTGACATCAGATACATCTATATGATCAAGAAACGGAAAGACAGCCCTTCCTTCATGTTCCTCGAGCCGTACCACAAATGCCAAATCTTGATAGGAGCATGCAGTAAATTTGCCCTGTACAAATAGGAATGGTTCTACGTGCGTTGCCCTCCTGGTTTTGCGAGGAGATGGGTTGAAGGCAGTAAGTCTCTTCGCTGAGTCATCATTCGCGTTTAATTGGAGTCGTGCTTTTTCTAACTCCTCGTTTCATTTTTTCAGGTATCAACCCGCGTCCGGAGGGCCGAGGATATTCTGAGGCCGTTGAGGCCATTAGAGCTCTTCCTGCCGAGGAATGAGACATCCGAACCATCATTTCGAATGAATCAGTGTCAAGGTTCGGCTTGCTAGCCCCAGGTCGTCGTATTAGCCTCCCGGAGGGCGTCTCCATTCCCAAGCCAGCATCCGGTAAGGGGGAAATACAGGCCGGATCGTCATCACGCCGCACTCCCGATACGCACGAACAAGGTGAGCACAAAGAGGATGAAGCTCCTGAGACTCAAGGCGAGAATGTGGGTCCCGCGTGGAATCCGGCGGTCGAAGTTCATGACATTGAAACGTCATCCTCCCCTTCGAAGGGAAAGAAGAGGTTAAAATACAAGATTCGGAAGGAGAAAGTTGGCGGCACTTCAAAAGTTAAGCCTATCCCGCCAAAGAAAGAGGCTTCCTCACAGCACCTGGAGAGTTCTCTAAGGGGTTTGTCGAATCTCTCTATCCCCGACGATATACTTAATTACGGGTTTGACGATCCTGAAGCCCTCAAGTTTTCTTCGCCCGCTAGAGGCAATGCGGAAGTTCAACTCCCAGTCCAGGGAGACAATACTCCGATTAGTAAAGACAAAAGAACTGGTCCGTCGGGGGGAACACTAGGACACACACGCACATACGCATTCCATCATACACTTCAAGTTTTTTCTTGTTTCCCGGATCTTTCTTAACTTGTTGTTATCTCTATTCTTTGTAGGTGACATGGGGCGCTCTCACGGATTTGATCACCTTCACGGCTCTTCCATATTTCATCATTCCGGACGAGATTCAGGTTCGGGCAGACGTAGGGACAGAGATGATTATGAAGATAGAGACAACCATCCCCGCGATTCGTCTTATCGTAAGAAGGCATATTCCCAATCTTTACAGTCCCATGATCCTCTTCCTCCAACTGAGCCGGATAGAGAGAAGTCTTTACAGAAGGGATACCAACCTGATGCTCCCCGAGAACAACACTCCGGTTCGTCGAGTACAAGGCAAACTCGGGAGCAACGAAAAAGAGCGGAACTTCCAAAGCCTCCTCCCCCTACTCCCGCGGTTGATCCAACTGTAGCGGAAAAGATGGTCGATCTTAAGGCCAAGTTTCCAAAAATTTGCTTCGATGGTCTGAAATTCCTCCCGGCTATTCATCATATCCCTAGGCACGTGAAGTAGAGCGCCATTGCCTGTAATAACGACGTCTATGTTCAACATGACGCGTTTGTAAACTTGTATGAAAAGATCTCGGAGGTGTCCATTGAAAGACAATATGAGATTGATCGCCTGAAATTGGAGGCCGGCTGTGACAAGAACATCATCAAGCATCAAGACGAAGAGCTTGCTTCGTATAAGTCGAAGCTGGAAGCCGCTGAACAGAGCGAAAAAGATACTGCTGAGGCAGTTACTCGTTTAGAGATGGATCACAAGAAGGAACTTGATGAAGCAGTCCAGCGTAGCGGTGCCCTTGCCCTAGAAAAAGATTCTGTCCAAAAAGAAAGGGACGCGCTCGTCATACAAGTCAGAGAGCTGAAAGAATTACTCTCCAAGGAGAAAGAGGACAAGGTAGCCGCTCAAGAAGAATCACAACGATACTACGATGAAATCGTTGCTACTCAGCTCCTGAAAACGAAGCTCGATGACGAACTTGCTGGGGTTGAAAAAATGAAGGACGAAGCCCGTGAGGAGGGCAAAAGAAAAGCTGTGGAGGAGATGGACTCTCGCCTCGAGGCGGCTGCAGAAGCCGGCAGGGAAGAGGTCAAATGCATGTTTGACCCGTTGATTGCTGAGTATGGAGCCCACGTCCTTATGCATCGCGACTTAACATTCTTGGGCGAGGTCTATCTCGAATCCCTAGCTGAGGCCTAGGAAACCTTAGTGAAGATTAGGAAAATCGAGTCGGGCTTTGAAGAGGTCGACGAGGATGCCTTGGTGAAGGAGTTTCTTAGGGGGAATGAGCCAGCGGATTTATCCGCAGCTTTGGCGCTTTATGACAAAGGCTCTCCCCTTCCAAAAGAGAAAAGTGATGAAGCTGGCCCGTCTGGGGCTGAGACTATGGCTCCTCATATTGCTGCTCCTCCCGCTGCTCAATCGGCCGGTCGGCCGACACTTGACCCGTTCGAGCAGCATGCCGGCTATGATCCTGAAGATCCCGGGCTTGGCGTTCATGTGCTATCTCCTATTCTGGAGGGTGAAACCCCACGCGCAACCGATAGCCAACCAGAACCCGGTAGGAAACTCTTCTTTTCTAGAAGTCGAAAGATCTTGTTATTTTCCAGCATTGGTTATTCGTTCTAATGTTCATTCTTTATGTTTTCATGCAGGCTGCTCTGACCCCGAGCCAACTCCGAGGAGCGATGATGCCAAGGAGGAGGCAGAGAAAACAAGCGATGTTGCTCACGCGGGAGTAACTCCTGGCCATGACGCTCAAGTGATCGAGGCGCTAGATGATGACAAGCTTGACACTTCGTCTCATGCCGAAGGGAGTGATGAAATCGAAATCACTGGCGCCTCTGAGCATACCTCAAAGATGAGCATGAAGGAACGCCTCGCCGAAGAGGAGAAGAAAAAGGTCGAGGTCAAAGTCGAACCTGAAATACTGGAACTTACCGACCCACGGAACAGACCTCTGAAAATCATTCTCCCGGGCAGGTTTAAACCACTGGATGTTCCGTCTCCTACTCCTGACTCCGCTTCTTTAGTGAGCAAGAAATCCAAGAAAAAGCGTGAGGGAGAGGAGTCGTCGGAAAAAACAAAAGAAGACAAGAAGAAGAAACCGAAGAAATAATCGCTACACTCGTTCAACGAGTTCCTTGCTTAAGTCTTGTAATTACTTTTATCTTTTGTCTCTGTAGTTTGTATAGATAGGTTCTTGACTCCAAGCTTTGGAGGGATAACTGTGTAACCCCATTTTGAACTGTTGAACGAAGTTTTAGCTTCTTTTTTGCTTAAGCAATTCTCTTACTTTTCTTTGGTTTGCTGACTAATCGTGGTCATAACTCAAGTTCTTATGAGTTGCATTATTTCACAGTCCATTCTCGTGTTGTTCGAACATTTCCAGATGTGGCATACTTCTTGTCCCACATTTCTTGAGTACTTGGACTTTTTTTTCTAAATCCGTGCTCCAAGGATTTAGAGTAAGTTGATCCGCGTTCAAGGGATTCGGAGGTTCGTAATGTTTATACTCTAGTCCTCGCTCCGGGGACTTAGAGTACTCCGGTCCGCGCTCTGGGGACTCGGAAGTTGAAGTCGTTTATATCCTAATCTGCGCTATGGGGATTGAGAGATTTGAAATCGTTTATACTCTAGTCCGCGCTCTGGGGACTTAGAGTACTCCGATCCGCGCTCTGGGGATTCAGAGATTTGAAATCGTTTATACTCTAGTCCGCGCTCTGGGGACTTAGAGTACTCCGATCCGCGTTCTGGGGATTCAGAGATTTGAAATCGTTTATACTCTAGTCCACGCTCTGGGGACTTAGAGTACTCCGATCCATGCTCTGGGAATTCGGAGATTTGAAATCGTTTATACTCTACTCCGCGCTCTGGGGACTTAGAGTACTCCAATCCGCGCTCTGGGGATTTGGAGATTTGAAATTGTTTATACTCTAGTCCGCGCTGTGAGGACTTAGGATACTCCGATCCGCGCTCTGGGGATTCAGAGGTTTTGAAATCGTTTATACTCTTGTCCGCGTTCTGGGGACTTAGAGTACTCCGATCCGCGCTCTGGGGATTCAGAGATTTGAAATCGTTTATACTCTAGTCCGCGCTCTGGGGACTTAGAGTACTCCGATCCGCGCTCTGGGGATTCGGAGATTTGAAATCGTTTATACTCTAGTCCGCGCTCTAGGGACTTAGAGTACTCCGATCCGCGCTCTGGGGATTCGGAGATTTGAAATCGTTTATACGAGTTCGTGCATCGTACAGGATGATGTAGTTCTAGTAATTCATCACCCGACTACGAGGTATAGAGACATTAGTAATTTGTGGAAAATACGGCTTCAAGCCTTTATTAATGAGAAACAACTAAGCTGCTCGATTACATGGCTAAAAAGAAACTAAGTTACGACTGAATGAAAACATACAGGAAATAACTGTGCCTAAAACATGAAAGAAACATACTAAATGTAATAATGTCGCAGATGTTCACTGTTCCATGCTCGGGGGAGTGTCACGCCATCAACGGTCGCTAGCTTGAATGTTCCCTCTCCAAGCTTCCGTTCAATGACGTACGAACCTTCCCAGCTGGGATTCATACGTGATGGTACCGGGAAGACTCGTTTCAGAACGAGATCACCCACATCAAAAATCCTTGGGCGGACTCTACCGTCGTAGTAACGCTTGACTCGGTGCCTATGCGCTGCCGCCCTTAATTCGGCCTCTTCACGTTTTTCATCGATGCAGTCTAGCGATTCCAACAAGAGGTCCTAGTTCATCTTGGGATCATAATATGTCACTCGGTGTGACGGAACTTCAAGTTCCACGGGTATAACGGCTTCCGAGCCGTACGCCAAAGTGAACGGAGTGTGGCCGGTCGCGGACTTGTGGGTAGTCCTATAAGCCCATAGTGCTGTCGGGAGTTCATCTACCCACTTGCCTCCAACCTTCTCCAAACGCTTCTTCAGTATGGACTTGATTATTTTGTTAACTGCCTCGACTTGTCCGTTAGCTTTTGGGTGTGCAACGGCGGCGAACTTCTTCTCAACGCCATACTTTATACAGAACTCTTTGAACTCTCTGCTTTCAAACTGCGTCCCGTTGTCCGTAATGAAGGTGCGAGGGAGGCCAAAGCGGCATATAATGTTTCGTACAACGAAATTAATGACCTTCTTAGAGGTGATCGTGGCTAAAGGTTCTGCCTCAGCCCATTTTGTGAAATAGTCGACTGCAACTATCGCGTATTTTGCACCTCCTTTGGATATAGGCAAAGAGCCAATTATATCGATTCCCCAGATCGCAAATGGCTAGAGACTAACCATTTGTGTGAGTTCAGTTGATGGAGTTGTAACAACCCTGTTTTTCGCATCAGTTTATAAATGATGATTAAATCATTGTTAATTGCTAATGTAGATTTTAATCGAGTCGGAATCCTTTTTGTAAAAGTTTGTTATCGTCACTAGACGATTGAAATTGATAACAAATTTCTATCAGCAATTTTAATCGTATTGAAATATTTTTGGCTGTAAAATTCTTTAAAATGTTAAGTAAAATGGGTAAAATGTTATTGGGCTTTAATTATCCACTTGTTGTTGCCGTGATAACCTTACCTACCCATTCCTCTTCTTATGGATGAGAAAAAGAAACCCGACCCATTCATTTTTCGACTTCAACCCTAAACAAATCGAAAGAGAAACGATGGCGGCTTTGAAATTCTCGTGTTCGTTCATTTCCTGTTCGAAGCTAGGGCTTCTAGCAAACAAGAAGTGATGGCGGCCTCGTCCTCGTCTTCGTTCCTCCATCAGTTAGGGCTTTCGGGAATTCGAAGAGTGGCGGTCTCGTCTTCCCCGATGTAGGGCTCCGATCGACTCGTGATGCCGCGTCTTCGAAGTAGTTCGAGCGAACATGCTTATCGTTCAACTTCAGCCCTTCGATCAACACTCGCAAACAAAGGTGAGTGATAATCTCGCTCACATCTAGTTCAACCTTATGTTATTTCTGAGTCGAGATCTTGTTCTCGTTCATATGAGTTTATTCTTTTTCCATCGCATGTGTATTTTATTGAACTTAGCAGATGTTGAGGTGATTTTGTCGACTTCGTGTGATTTTCTGAATTGTTTTGGGTTTTACAGATTTGAGTTACATTGTAACATTCGCTTTGAAAAACCGTTGTTTCATTGTTCTTGACTAGTGCTAGTTCGATTGAACGTTGCTTGACCTCATCTCGGTCACTCGAGTATATTTTAATGTTGATGATTTTTGGGTTGTCGACTTTGGCCATTCTTCGGCCACTTGATTTTGTTAAAACTGTACCCTGATCTTCAATTGCTTTGTTGTCTTCAGCCTTAACTCAAATTTTGTTTTCATCCGTGACTTCGGCAGTATCACTAATAGTGGTTGTTCCCTCTGTTTTTGTTCGAGACTACTAGGACTGGTTGGTATTGTTGCTTTGTCTATATTTGTTGTTTAGACTTTCAATTGCATTTGAGTTGCAACTGTCATTCGATTTCGGTGGGTTGCTTACGACCTCAAATTTGAGCTAATTTGATCTGTAGTACTGTTACATTTGAGATAGGTATGTATGTGTATGCACACACATATATATATATATATATATATGCATACATGTAAAAATTGCATCTGTGTAACTTCGAATTTTCCTGACTTTTGCTCTGAGCATTTTTGTGTTCTTCCCTGACCTTTTGGCAGCTCTGGCTTTGTCTTAACTTTATCATTTTCTTGGCAAACCTCGACCATCTCCATTGCTTAGATAGTAATGATGCTCTGTCCAGTTGGGTTAGTCTGCATTTGGCATTGTTCTATTCTTTAAGGCATGACTCAGTTGCATTTAGTAGTTAGTATTCCACTTGAGTAATTGGATTTGTACAGTCGTATAGTTCATGTTGCTATGAGAACTGACTTCGATCATCTTCGAAAATTTCTGCTCAGTTTTAAAACGGTGATATTATCACTGTTATGATTTTTGACTATGGCCTTGACTACTGTCTCATTTTTGGTTGGTCTGACCTGTCTGTGATTTACCACTATCTTCACTTGAGTTGCATTTAGCTATTCACTTGTTTGAGTCTTTGAATCTTCTTCATTGTATATGTTGTACATACGAACTGCAGTGCATATGCATTCCAGTATAGTTGCAATGTGTTGTTGTCTGGGCTTCTTTGTGTGTCACTGCATATATATACTTTTGATTGCACTGTCCACATGAGTTTGCTTTGATTTCATTCTTGAGCTTTTGCATTCTTGTACATGGTTATCTGGTAGTTCATTTTGAGTTTGTGGATGACATGAGAACTTTAGTTCATTTCTTCTGATTGCACACTACCGTCGGTATCACTGCATTATTTATGGTTTCAAGTATAGTTGCATGGTCTCTCAGCTTTGATTCAGGTGTACTCTGTATCACTTTAGATACAGTTTGCATTTCAGTGTATCCTTGTGGTTACTGTTTCGTCCTGAATTTGATCAGTTAAGTGTCCCACTATCTTGTGATCGAACTCTGTCCATACTTGCACACTAATTCACTGTTTTCTGTACAGTATCTAGACTTTATCATATGTACACTTGGTTTGTGGCCTTTGTGCTCGAGCTTGATCTGGCAGTTTCCAGTTTCATAATTGCTTCATGTGATTGGGTAGTTTGACCTTCATGTTGCCAGTCGTACCCTTGAGTCTGCAATTAAATGTTCTTCTGATATTATTGGTTTGAGTTGATGAGCAGTGCCATCTTCTTCTGCACTGAGTTGTTTGGTCGAGTGAATGTTCCATACATGTTGCTTGGTTTCTGAGTTGTTGGTTTACATTGCAGAGATGCAATTGGATTTGTTTTTAGATCACACTTGAGTTGAACCCGATTTCGAGGTTTGACCTTACGATCATTGTGACTTTCACTGAGCTTTTGGGTATCTCATGCAATAGTGGCGAGGCAGTACACGCGTGCGTGTACTGCAGCCCTATCAGATTTGACAGTTTTAAATTGATTTAGTCGATTTGATAAATTGTTTATTTATCTCTGTTGATGATTTAAATCTGCTGATTTTTGTTAAACACTGTTAAGTGTTATATTGACCGTTATCCGGTTTCTTTGTTTAAAGAATCGGGTAGACGGGAATTATTGTGACTGTCGTCTATTTAAATTATTACTGCCTATATGCACTAATAAACTGGTTTGAATTAGACTGACCTGGGTATTATTTTCTTTTGAATGTAATACTCGGGTCAGACCCGAGTTATTTCAAGTTGTAGATTTTCTTCTTTGAGTTGCTGTTCAGGATATGAAGACTTTTCACATCTTTTGAAGTTGTCTCTGTTATTTTGTAGTAGTCGTGTCATTGTATAGAACGATATGTATTCATGTATATTAGTTGATAATGTACTTGTATATATAACTTCTAGAGTCGACAGTTGTAGTTGTATCATATGTATCGTGTCAACTATATTGTAACTGACATCAGTTATATATATATGAGATTTTTGTTAATCTGTGTTCCGCATTTATATTATCTGTGTTATTGTTATATCTAATGTCCTAAACTATTATAAACTATCGTAGTTTGTTTTATACTGATAATTGGGTGTGTCGATGGGAGTAAATAAATAATAGATGAAAAATAAAAAGTATATACCACTCCTATCGAGATAACCAATATTAGTATAAGGCCAACTACGGATGGTCGCTCCTATCCAGCCTTATTCTTCGTAATAATAGACAGTATTTCTTTTAATACTCTTTGTTATTATGAGCATAGAGGTGGGGCGTTACAGTTGGTATCAGAGCTTGGGGTTTATGGACATAATATAAAACATAACTTGGATGGAACATATGTTACAACTATTAGTCGACGTTTTATCTGTGATTTGAGTCAAAACTAAAGTTTTGAAATTTTGATGAAATTTTTAAATATCGTTATTTAAAAATAAAAAGTGAAACTGTTTTTTGTTGATTTGATTGATTTGAGTACTGTTTATCAGAGTGCGCAGCGGAAACAGTGAAACTGTCTTCGCTGAGTACAACTGATAATCTTTTTGATTTAAAAATCGAAATACGAAATTGATATGAATTTCATTGTGTTTACATAGTTGTGATTATTTTGTTTCTTTGAGAATTTCGAATCCGAATTGAGGATTCGAAGAAATTACAGTTATGTGATTTTTGTTGAAATTTCCGCTGGCTTTCTTTTGTACTAATCATCTATTGATTAGATTTTGCTGTTTTGAATTATCTTCATTGAAGATACCTTCGAATGATTTCTTTGTTCATTTTGTAGTACGTGCAAAATTTGAATTGCACGTTATTGCATTTATTTTACGTTGAACCGATGCTAGGTTATGAAACGTATTTTGTTGCCGTTATTTTTATAACGAGATTTTTACACCAAAGCTAAATTTTTGAAGCACGGTGTTTTGTGGCATTTTGATGAATGAAAATTCTCTGATATTACATTTTGATGTAAATTGTTTTGATGTGATTTTGACGTTTTAAAATTACTGTCGCTTTGGCTTCAGTAACCGTCAAATTTTAAAAGTGGATTTTCAAGCGGTTATTCCGCAATGCTGTTTTGTGACCGTTTTTACGGTATTTTGGAGAAGTACGATTTCCTTACCGAAATTGTTACTGATTTGCTGTTTTAATCACGTGATTGGAAAATCGTTTTAAAATGAAAATTGTTTCATAGAAATTTTACAGTTTGCGCTTTCAAAAGAATGAGAAAGCGACTTAAACGATTCAGCAAAATCGAGGATTATGACCCCTTTCTTTTACTGTTTCGCTTAACTCCGGACTTGTTCAGTTGAGAATGTGAATTGTTATTTTTACAAAATAAATAAAATTGTTTTCAGAAATTTTACAGTTTGCGCTTTCAAAAGAATGAGGAAGCGATTTAAACGTTTCAGCAAAATCGAGGACTATGACCCCTTTCTTTTACTGATTCGCTTAATTTCGGACTTGTCCGTTTGAGAATGTGAAATGTAATTTTACAAAATACACAATTTTGCACTTTCAAGGAAACGATGAAGAGAATCAACCGATTTAGTAAAACACGTGGTATGGGACATGTGCGTTTGCTATTTCGGTTAATTCCGGACTCGTTAATTGAAATATTTGATGATTTGTTGGGCTTTCGGGCCACTCTGCGGACCTTCGGGTCATTTGTTGGGCTTTCAGGCCACTCTGCGGACCTTCTGGTCATTTGTTTGGCTTTCGGGCCACTCTGCGGACCTTCGGGTCAAATACCAGTACTAGACCTTCGGGTCACTCTGCGGACCTCCGGGTCAATCTGATGGGCGCCAAAATTATGTTGAGTACTTGGTAGGCTTCGGCCACTCTGAGATGCACGTGCGGCGAATTAAAAACTCACCATCTGATGGGATCGATCCAAGCTTTTATGTTGATTTTCTAGTCTTCTTAATTGATTTCTAGATATTTGTTGCTTCCAATTATCTGCAGGTAATTGGATATTTGTTGATATGAGTTCTGATTATCGTTTTTGATAATCGGATATTTGTTGTTTCTAATTATCGCTTGTGATAATTAGATATTTGTTGATATGAGTTCTGATTATCGTTTTTGATAATCGGATATTTGTTGTTTCTAATTATCGCTTGTGATAATTAGATATTTGTTGATATGAGTTCTGATTATCGTTTTTGATAATCAGATATTTGTTGTTTCTAATTATCGCTTGTGGTAATTAGATATTTGTTGATAAATATCCGATTATTGTTTTTGATAATCGGATATTTGTTGTTTCTAATTATCGCTTGTGATAATTAGATATCTGTTGATATGAGTTCTGATTATCGTTTTTGATAATCAGATATTTGTTGTTTTTAATTATCGCTTTAGATAATTAAATATTTACTGATTTGAGATTTAATTATCGCTTTTGATAATTAAATATTTACTGATTTGAGATTTAATTATCGCTTTTGATAATTAAATATTTGCTGATTTGAGATTTAATTATCGCTTTTGATAATTAAATATTTACTGATTTGAGATTTAATTATCGCTTTTGATAATTAAATATTTGCTGATTTGAGATTTAATTATCGCTTTTGATAATTAAATATTTACTGATTTGAGATTTAATTATCGCTTTTGATAATTAAATATTTGCTGATTTGAGATTTAATTATCGCTTTAGATAATTAAATATTTGCTGATTTGAGATTTAATTATCGCTTTTGATAATTAAATATTTGCTGATTTGAGATTTAATTATCGCTTTTGATAATTAAATATTTGTTGATTTGAGATTTAATTATCGCTTTAGATAATTAAATATTTACTGATTTGAGATTTAATTATTGCTTTTGATAATTAAATATTTGCTGATTTGAGATTTAATTATCGCTTTAGATAATTAAATATTTACTGATTTGAGATTTAATTATCGCTTTTGATAATTAAATATTTGCTGATTTGAGATTTAATTATCGCTTTTGATAATTAAATATTTGCTGATTTGAGATTTAATTATCGCCTGAGATAATTAAATATTTGTTGATTTGAGATTTAATTATCGCCTGAGATAATTAAATATTTGTTGATTTGAGATTTAATTATCGCTTTAGATAATTACATATTGGTTGATTTGAAATTTGATTATCGTTTTTGATAATCGAATATTTGTTGAATTTGAAATTTGATTATCGCTTGTGATAATCGAATATTTGTTGATTTGAGAAATTTGATTATCGCTTTTGATGATTGAATATTTGCGATTTTCGAGATTTGAGCTTCGTCTTTTTCTCTGGCGATTCAGGTGAGTAATTTGATTTACTCACATTCAATTCGTGCTCTGTATGGGATTTCTGCTCTGTTTTTCCTTCTCTTTTAGTTGCTGGAACTCGATTGTTCTTGCTTTTGTGAGTCGTCTGATTTTGATCCCTAATTCCCACGATGTTGAACCTTTTGATTTCTTATCTAATACTTCCCCGCTGACACTTGCTTTGCTTATACATTCGACATTGCCATGCTCTTTTGGTTGTTACCTTTTATCCATTTATTCCCTATGATTGCGTGGACGCAATTTCTTTAAGGAGGGGAGTCTGTAACAACCCGGTTTTTCGCGTCAGTTTATAAATGACGATTAAATCATTGTTAATTGCTAATGTAGATTTTAATCGAGTCGGAATCCTTTTTGTAAAAGTTTGTTATCGTCACTAGACGATTGAAATTGATAACAAATTTCTATCAGCAATTTTAATCGTATTGAAATATTTTTGGCTGTAAAATTCTTTAAAATGTTAAGTAAAATGGGTAAAATGTTATTGGGCTTTAATTATCCACTTGTTGTTGCCGTGATAACCTTACCTACCCATTCCTCTTCTTATGGATGAGAAAAAGAAACCCGACCCATTCATTTTTCGACTTCAACCCTAAACAAATCGAAAGAGAAACGATGGCGGCTTTGAAATTCTCGTGTTCGTTCATTTCCTGTTCGAAGCTAGGGCTTCTAGCAAACAAGAAGTGATGGCGGCCTCGTCCTCGTCTTCGTTCCTCCATCAGTTAGGGCTTTTGGGAATTCGAAGAGTGGCGGTCTCGTCTTCTCCGATGTAGGGCTCCGATCGACTCGTGATGCCGCGTCTTCGAAGTAGTTCGAGCGAACATGCTTATCATTCAACTTCAGCCCTTCGATCAACACTCGCAAACAAAGGTGAGTGATAATCTCGCTCACATCTAGTTCAACCTTATGTTATTTCTGAGTCGAGATCTTGTTCTCGTTCATATGAGTTTATTCTTTTTCCATCGCATGTGTATTTTATTGAACTTAGCAGATGTTGAGGTGATTTTGTCGACTTCGTGTGATTTTCTGAATTGTTTTGGGTTTTACTGATTTGAGTTACATTGTAACATTCACTTTGAAATACCGTTGTTTCATTGTTCTTGACTAGTGCTAGTTCGATTGAACGTTGCTTGACCTCATCTCGGTCACTCGAGTATATTTTAGTGTTGATGATTTTTGGGTTGTCGACTTTGGCCATTCTTCGGCCACTTGATTTTGTTAAAAATGTACCCTGATCTTCAATTGCTTTGTTGTCTTCAGCCTTAACTCAAATTTTGTTTTCATCCGTGACTTCGGCAGTATCACTGATAGTGGCTGTTCCCTCTGTTTTTGTTCGAGACTGCTAGGACTGGTTGGTATTGTTGCTTTGTCTATATTTGTTGAGACTTTCAATTGCATTTGAGTTGCAACTGTCATTCGATTTCGGTGGGTTGCTTACGACCTCAAATTTGAGCTAATTTGATCTGTAGTACTGTTACATTTGAGATAGGTATGTATGTGTATGCACATATATATATATGCATACATGTAAAAATTGCATCTGTGTAACTTCGAATTTTCCTGACTTTTGCTCTGAGCATTTTTGTGTTCTTCCCTGACCTTTTGGCAGCTCTGGCTTTGTCTTAACTTTATCATTTTCTTGGCAAACCTCGACCATCTCCATTGCTTAGATAGTAATGATGCTCTGTCCAGTTGGGTTAGTCTGCATTTGGCATTGTTCTATTCTTTAAGGCATGACTCAGTTGCATTTAGTAGTTAGTATTCCACTTGAGTAATTGGATTTGTACAGTCGTATAGTTCATGTTGCTATGAGAACTGACTTCGATCATCTTCGAAAATTTCTGCTCAGTTTTGAAACGGTGATATTATCACTGTTATGATTTTTGACTATGGCCTTGACTACTGTCTCATTTTTGGTTGGTCTGACCTGTCTGTGATTTACCACTATCTTCACTTGAGTTGCATTTAGCTATTCACTTGTTTGAGTCTTTGAATCTTCTTCATTGTATATGTTGTACATACGAACTGCAGTGCATATGCATTCCAGTATAGTTGCAATGTGTTGTTGTCTGGGCTTCTTTGTGTGTCACTGCATATATATACTTTTGATTGCACTATCCACATGAGTTTGCTTTGATTTCATTCTTGAGCTTTTGCATTCTTGTACATGGTTATCTGGTAGTTCATTTTGAGTTTGTGGATGACATGAGAACTTTAGTTCATTTCTTCTGATTGCACACTACCGTCGGTATCACTGCATTATTTATGGTTTCAAGTATAGTTGCATGGTCTCTCAGCTTTGATTCAGGTGTACTCTGTATCACTTTAGATACAGTTTGCATTTCAGTGTATCCTTGTGGTTACTGTTTCGTCCTGAATTTGATCAGTTAAGTGTCCCACTATCTTGTGATCGAACTCTGTCCATACTTGCACACTAATTCACTGTTTTCTGTACAGTATCTAGACTTTATCATATGTACACTTGGTTTGTGGCCTTTGTGCTCGAGCTTGATCTGGCAGTTTCCAGTTTCATAATTGCTTCATGTGATTGGGTAGTTTGACCTTCATGTTGCCAGTCATACCCTTGAGTCTACAATTAAATGTTCTTCTGATATTATTGGTTTGAGTTGATGAGCAGTGCCATCTTCTTCTGCACTGAGTTGTTTGGTCGAGTGAATGTTCCATACATGTTGCTTGGTTTCTGAGTTGTTGGTTTACATTGCAGAGATGCAATTGGATTTGTTTTTAGATCACACTTGAGTTGAACCCGATTTCGGGGTTTGACCTTACGATCATTGTGACTTTCACTGAGCTTTTGGGTATCTCATGCAATAGTGGCGAGGCAAAACACGCGTGCGTGTACTGCAGCCCTATCAGATTTGACAGTTTTAAATTGATTTAGTCGATTTGATAAATTGTTTATTTATCTCTGTTGATGATTTAAATCTGCTGATTTTTGTTAAACACTGTTAAGTGTTATATTGACCGTTATCCGGTTTCTTTGTTTAAAGAATCGGGTAGACGGGAATTATTGTGACTGTCGTCTATTTAAATTATTACTGCCTATATGCACTAATAAACTGGTTTGAATTAGACTGACCTGGGTATTATTTTCTTTTGAATGTAATACTCGGGTCAGACCCGAGTTATTTCAGGTTGTAGATTTTCTTCTTTGAGTTGTTGTTCAGGATATGAAGACTTTTCACATCTTTTGAAGTTGTCTCTGTTATTTTGTAGTAGTCGTGTCATTGTATAGAACGATATGTATTCATGTATATTAGTTGATAATGTACTTGTATATATAACTTCTAGAGTCGACAGTTGTAGTTGTATCATATGTATCGTGTCAACTATATTGTAACTGACATCAGTTATATATATATATGAGATTTTTGTTAATCTGTGTTCCGCATTTATATTATCTGTGTTATTGTTATATCTAATGTCCTAAACTATTATGAACTATCCTAGTTTGTTTTATACTGATAATTGGGTGTGTCGATGGGAGTAAATAAATAATAGATGAAAAATAAAAGTATATACCACTCCTATCGAGATAACCAATATTAGTATAAGGCCAACTACGGATGGTCGCTCCTATCCAGCCTTATTCTTCGTAATAATAGACAGTATTTCTTTTAATACTCTTTGTTATTATGAGCATAGAGGTGGGGCGTTACAGGAGTCCTCGGGATTTTCGCATATCTTTGACACTTGTCACATTTCCTTGCGTAGTCTGCAGCGTCTCGATTTACGGTTAGCCAGTAATATCCATAGCGGAGGATCTTTTTTGCTAACGTTTGCCCCCCAGTATGGTCGCCGCATTCCCCTTCGTGAACCTCTCTTAAGACCCGCTTTGTCTCGTCATGAGCGATGCACCGTAATAATGGGACTGAGAACCCTTTTCGATACATTAATCCATCCTGCATCACGTAACGCGCGGCCTTTCGAAGGACCTGCTGTCTTTCGCTTCTTTCTTCTGGTAAAGTCCCGGTCGTCAGGTACAGCTTGAATGGGGTTATCCACGATTCCTTCTCGATTTCCATTTCCAATACACAATCAACTTTCATCTCATCTATGCTCGGGGCGTGCAAGGCCTCAATGGGATACAATCCTATTTGTTGCACATCGCCTGTGCTTGCAAACTTAGCCAACAAGTCGGCTTCTTTATTTTGTTCGCGCGGAACATGCGAAATGTCATAATGCTCAAGATTTGACAGTAGTTCTTGGACATGAACAAAGTAAGGAGCAAGCTTTTGTCCCTTTGCTTGATAATCTCCCCGCACTTGGTAAACCACCAACTGTGAGTCACAAAAGATTTCAACTGATTGGATCCCGAGTTCTCCGATGAGTTTCAAGCCAACAATCAGTGCTTCATATTCTGCTTCGTTATTTGTAGCTGGGAAATCAAGCTTCAAAGCATAACAGATCGATCGATTCTCCGGAGTTATAAGAACTACACCCGCGCCGGAGCAACGGTCGTTTGATGCCCCATCAGTGTATAATTTCCATCGAACGGGGGGAATGACATCATGATTATCTGGTTCTATGGGTATGGTAAACTCAGCGATGAAATCTGCTAATGCTTGCCCTTGTATGGCTCTCCGTGGCAAGTAGGCGATATCGAACTGGCTCAACTCGATGTTCCATTTTAGCAATCTTCCAGAAGTTTCTGGTCGTTGGAGTACTTTCCGCAGGGGTTGATCGGTATAAACGCTGATTGAGTGTGCTTGAAAATACGGGCGTAGCTTACGTGATGCAATCACCAAGCAATAGGCCAATTTCTCGATTTTAGGGTAATTTCTTTCTGCCCCCGTTAAAAGCTTGCTAACATAATACACCGGCTTCTGGATTCGGTCCTCCTCGCGAACTAAAGCCGCACTTATCGCATGTGGGGATACAGCCAAGTATACGTACAGCATCTCGTGGTCTACTGGTTTTGACAGCACTGGTGGACTTTCCAGATGCCTCACCAGTTCCCGGAATGCTTCCTCACAACTAGACGTCCATTCGAAATTCCTCTTCCCTTTCTTTATTATATCAAAGAAAGGGATGCACTTGTCAGTTTCCCTGGATATGAATCGACTTAGCGCAGCTACCTTTCCATTCAAGCTCTATACCTGCTTTATAGTCCTGGGCACTTGCACATCTCGAATAGCTTGGATCTTTTCAGGGTTAGCTTCAATTCCCCTAGCATTGACGATGAATCCCAAAAACTTCCCCGATGCAACGCCGAAGGAACACTTCAGAGGGTTGATCTTCATCCCGTAATACCTGAGTATGTCGAACATTTCAGCCAAGTCTCCAATGTGGTCGTTTGACTGTCGTGACTTCACGAGCATGTCATCCACATAGACTTCCATCGTCCTACCAAGCTGGTCCTTGAACATTCGATTCACCAAACGCTGATAAGTCGCTCCTGCGTTCTTCAGTCCGAAGGGCATTACTACATTGCAATATAGCCCGACATCTGTAACGAAGCTGGTGTGTTCTTGGTCCGAAATATGCATCGGGATTGGTTGTATCCCGAGTATGCATCCATGAATGATAACAGCTCATGTCCTACGGTGGAGTCGACCAACTGATCGATCCTTGGTAATGGGAAACTGTCCTTGGGGCACGCTTTGTTCAAATCGGAATAGTCTACGCAAGTTCTCCATTTCCCATTTGCCTTTTTCACCAGTACGTGGTTCGATACTCATTCGGGATAGAGGGCGTCGTGGACGAACCCATTGGTTTAGAGTTTGTTCACCTCCTCTCTGAGAGCAGCGGACCTCTCTGGGTCCATCCCTCTCCTTTTTTGTTTAACTGGGACGTATTTCGGGTCTATGTTCAACATATGACTCGTAATGGCAGGGGAAATCTCACACATATCAGAATGCATCCAGGCAAAAACATCAAGATTCGCCCGGAGGAAATCACTAAGGTCTTCAGTCATTGCGGGGCCGAGTTGTGATCCAATCTTCAGCACTCGCGATGGGTCGTCTCGGCTGACGGAAACTTCTATTGTTAATTCGTCCGGCGCTGCCTTTTCTCCCTTGGGTTTCTCATCGTCGTCTCTCGGATCTATGTCTCCGAAGATCCGAGAATTATGCCCGAGCCAGGGCTCGGGCACTACTTATCAATTATCTGCGTTAAGGATGCGGACTGGGTTGTCCGCAACCTTTCCCTTCTCCTTCCAATGGGCCTCTCGAAGCTCAGCCACGTAACAAGCACGACCAGCCGCTTGGTCGCCACGAACAACACCTACTCCTTTGTCAGTTGGGAACTTCAAAGTTAAGCACCACGGGGCTAATGCTGCCCTAAACTCAACCAGGGCCGGTCGGCCCAAGAAAACATTATACGGAGAATCCACATCCAAAACTACGAAGGGTAGGATTCGCACCCTCCGACGTTCGCCTTGTCCCAATTCAACTGGTAACTCAACATAGCCCACTGCATCGGTCGCTGCGCCATTAAAGCCGTGTATGCGAGCTTTGGACGGTTTCAAGTCCTTTGTTTCCATTTTCATCTGGTCATAAGCCTTCTTGAAGATGATGTTGACAGAACTTCCACAATCAATCAAAATTCTTTTCACATATGCCGGTCCGATCGTTGCAGATATGACCATCGGGTCGATGGTTGGAGCCTCCACTTGGTCAGCATCTCTGTTTCTGAACACTATATCGTCTGTCATTACGCACTGTTGCTTAGCAGGCGCCCCATCCTCCGTGTTCGAACAACATTCGAAATCTGCATGCTTCAGGGCACTAGCATACCGCTCCATCTCCTGCCAATTCTTATTCGCGGGGTGAGGCCCGCCGATGATTGTGTTTATGACTAGCCTACCCACAGTTCGGGCAGGCTCCTCGGGATGACGCAGAGCCGGTGCACGACCTGGGTTGGACATTCCCTGTCCTCCTTCCTATGGATCCTTCACAAATTATTGCAACTTCTTTTGCCTAATCAACTTCTCGATAGCGTCGTGCAGGTGTCTGCACTCTTCCGTATTGTGCCCATAAGTCTTGTGGAAGCGGCAATATTTCCCGGTCCATTTCTGTTCCTCGGTTGATTCTTTTGGACGTGGCTTTCTGTACTGAAAGGCATTGCAGGTTGATAGGTAAATGTTCTCAAGAGACGCATTCAGCGGGGTATACTCGTTGTAGCTTGGAATTCTTGATTTCCACTTCACCGCTTCTCTCTTCTTCCCTTGATTTCTTCCTACAGACTCCTTAGGCTGCCCGGACTTATTCTGGACATTGACTTGGACCTTTCCCGAGTTGTCCCCGGACTGTTTCACAGCAACGTTGCTTTTCATGGACTCTTGGACAGGTCCTGGTGTCTTATCTCGTCTTATCCACTTAGCTTCCTCTCTCCTTATGAACTGGTGTGCCTTTGAGTAGAAACGCTCTAGCGTAGTCGGAGGTTTTCCTGCCAACCAATCTCCAAACTCAGAATCCGGATCCACACCTCTCATCACAGCCATTAGGATTGCATGATCGTTGGGATTACTGACTTCAGTTGCCGCAACATGGAACCTTTGTAAATATTCCTTCAATGACTCCCCAGGACTTTGAATTACACTTGACAGAGACATTACGTCCTTTGGACGAGTAGTGTGTATCCTGAACTGCTCAATAAACTTCTTTGCCAACTCCTCGAAATTGGATACAGACCGCGGAGGAAGTCGGGTAAACCACATAGTAGCGATCCCAGATAGAGTAATTGGAAAGCATCTACACTTGGTGGCATCATTTGCCCTAGCTGAATCCATCATCCATTCGTACCTCATGACATGCTGTCTGGGGTCAGTCTTTCCCTCGTACGCAGGGATAGTTGGCATACTATACTTTCTGGGGTATGCCGCCTGTAACACAACATCTGTGAACGGAGTGTGACTCCTTGATACTCCCCAATCGTCATTCGACAAGCCCTGATTTTCTTTCATCAATTGCCTGACCATGGCTGTCAAATCTGGTGTCTGTATGGAAGGTGGAAGGTTAGAGTCCGTTCTACGTGACTGTCCATGTTGATGCCTCCTCTCCTGGCGATCTGCCAATCGTGCGTCTTGAGGTTCGACATCATTAGCGTTTTGATGGTCTGGGCCTCCAGCCTCCATATGTACTCCAGTTCCTAAGTTTCCAGCTCCGACTTGGTCATGATTTCCAGTTGTTTGAACAGCAGCACCCGTCCGCGCAGCTTCAGTCTTACGGCGTCTGCGCCTGGGAGGTTCATCAGAAGAAGTTGAGCTGTCGGATGAGGAATAGGGAGCGGGATTGCCCCCAGCATTCTGTTGCTGCTGTTGAGTGAGTTGTGCCATCAGGTTGGCGTTAGCTTGCATCTGCTCTCCTAGTTGTCTCCTGCTTTCCCTGAGTTCTCTAATCAAGTCGTTGAACTCTATTCTGGTGACAACTGGAGTTTGGTCGTGGGTGGCAATTCCTACACCCGGAATCGCTGGTTGATTGCTAGGTCCTGCTTGTTGTACGCTAGCAGTTTCATGGGCATCCGCATTATGAGAAGCTAACCTGGTACGTGGTCTCGCCATTGTAGAGTTATTGGTTGGAACTCTGAGTAGAATCAATGGATGTCCTATCAATGAGTCTGATCTTCTTTGGGGGTTTTGTTCAATCCAGTAGCTTCAAAGCATATCCTTGAGGTCTGAGAATTCAACTCTCAGTGAAAGCACCAAACTATATAAACCATTTTAATACCCAAACTATTTTCTACTAAACTATTTTAACTATTCAAACTATTTTAAAACTGTTAGCACCAAAAATGGTCACTAACCTCGTAGAGAAAGATTGTGTAGAGATGTAAGTGATGAATATCAGTTAAACAAGGAAGACAATGCTAATTTAAATGCAGAAAGTAAGAACACCAGATTTATAGTGGTTCAGCGTAATTGCTTACGTCCACTTTGAGGTTAAACTTTATTGATCTTCTTAATGATTGATTACAAATACAATTCATAGATCAAATGCTTGAATGAAGTTGTTAAGTTAAGAAGATGAGTCTGAAAAATGGCAGAGTCTCCCCAGTGTTCTCCCAAAAAAGGTCCCTTTTCACTGTGACCCTGCCCCTCTATTTATAGACAAAGATGGGCTGGACTTCCCAGGTGGGCTCGGTAGCCGAACACTCTAGCCCAAGTATAGTGGTCGCTGTATGCCGAACCAAGTAGGCCGAACACAATGATGCCGAACCACCCTTTCTATGTCGAACGGTATGTTTGATGTGTGGGAAGTGTGGAATGGTCGTTAGTCGAAGCCGAACGTGCCTCTGTCCGAACGAAGCGCTTGACCGAACAATGCTCTCTGGCCGAACGATGCATTCTGGCCGAACGATCCCTTTGGCCGAACGATCCTCCTTGGCCTAACGTGCCTTCTGGCCGAACGATGCTTTCTGGCCGAACGATCCCTTTGACCGAACGATCCCTTTGGCCGAACGATACTGCCATGTCGAGTAGTCATATACACCTAACGCCTTCTAATGCCGAGTACTCCTGGATGCCGAGTGCTACGCCGAGTACTCCTAGATGCCGAGTGCTTCTGGATGCCGAGTGCTACTAGACACCGAGTACTCCTGGATGCCGAATGCTACTAGATGCCGAGTACTCCTGTTGCCGAGTACTACTTGTGCCGAGTTCTCGTAGTATGCCGAGCACTAGTTGCCTGGTCAAATCTGCAGGAAACAAAAACTATTCAAACTATTTTCTAAAAATTCAAACTGGTCAGAGTGGGAATGTTTATATTTAAATCATGGATTTAAATACGAATTGGGTTAAAATGTAGTTATAACCTAAACTGAAGTTTGAAACAATTATGGAAGCTAAATTGAGATATTAAGACGAACATGATTTTGAATTGAAATAGTATATTTTGAGTAAATATGATACGTTCGAAATGAATTTGATTTTGAAGCGAATATGATAATTTGATATCAAGTACGAATTGTTTTCGAAATGTAAAAGTACCAACCGGTGTGTAAACAATGTTTGGTTGTTAAAGAGACCGGAGCCTCTTATTGGCATACTCTCTATCAATATTGGAACCACATTAACAACTGTGTATGCGGAGGAGACTCTAGAACGAAGTGGTTGGATTTGGCGTCGTTTGCTAGATTTGATGAAAAAGAACGATGATGGATAGACCCCGCCACTTGTGCCAATTTGAAATGACTAAAACACGACGGCTTGATAGGGCCAAGTGGGCTAACTACCCCGAGCGAACATCTGTTCTTCGATTTTCTTAGACTCGGTCCATATTATTACTCTTGTTGTTGGTTTTGATTGGTGCACCTTGATTTGGGATAGCCTCACTTTGACTCGATGTGGGATGGATGGACGTAGTGGGTGGTCATGGCTATGATGCATTACCACCAGCCCTGTGACCCGAACTGGTAGTATCCTACCTTGGGCATTGCCTCACAGGCCTTGTCATACTTTTATCCCTATATGAGACCTCTACAATTTTGGTTTAGTGTTGTCGTATCATGGCGCATCCCTATCCACTGACGGTTTACTAGTGTTTTATATGAAAACTATACGATAATTCTTAAAAACGCGTTAAGGGGGATCAATGTAAAGCCTTAACGCTATTTTGATATTTATTTTATTGATTAGAAATTATATATATAGCGTATTCTACTACATATAAATATTTTGATGGATCCTTAAGAGATGGAAAATCTCGTACCATCTCTTGAGTTATTGCATGCACGTTATACACTGGATAGGAGATGTCAAACCCCGTAAACATCTCTGACGCCACAGCACTTATGTTATATGCGATATCGATTTGACTCACATAAGAATATTTTAGTACTAACTCGAGTCTTTGTCTTTTATTTACGTTCGAGTCAGCCCTGAGTTTTTCAGCGCATTATAGATTATTCTGGAGGACGAAGACGAAGATTTGGTATATTTTACTATTATTATTCCTGCATCATGTTGTTTGCTGCATTATTTTATTTGTCCCTATTGTATATATATAACTCTGATAAATTTCGTATAAATTATAATCAAATGTATAATATAAACAGCTTCATGAATTATTTTTGTGATTATTATATTTTATCGTTCCGCCGCGAGATTATGTGTTTGTTTTCTTCTTCTTTTATTATTTTTCTTAACTAGCCCCATTGATTATTTATGTTCCGGACTGTTTAAGTTGGACATATGTGGATTATTGTCAATTTAAACCTCCCGAAATGTGGGTCGTCACACTTCCGCATTGAAGATCAACATTATTCTCAAGTCAAGAAATCATTGTAGTATTGTGACATTGATATTTTCTGTTTGACTTTAGTAATATTAACCGATAGAAAACTATAAGTGAGTCATTCCATAGTAATCCAATAACTATCAGTACGTTACCCCTTTGAGCCTCCAACAACCATGAATAATCACTGCCTAACATTCGGAGAGCATTATGTATTCTAGTTTCAATAGATGTATCAATATCTAGTCTCCATACATTTTGACTAGGAATATTTAAAATGGTATATTTATTTTATTGTGATAAATCATTCATGATTAAAACACATTGTAACTACCATCACAAAAGATACCATTTATGGATTTTCTATTAAATATACTTTTAATTAATTAAGCAATTAATAGGACACATTATAACATGTATATTATTAAAAGAAAACACCTTTTATTTTGAACAAGATTGGTTATCGAGTTGGATATATGTAACAATTAAATAATTGCTCCTGGGCCATACCACAACTCTATCAATCTCCCACTTTCACTTAGACCAATCATGGATTCTCAATCCCATCCCTTTGATCGGTTTAATGGCATTTCATTGAGCCAGTCCCTTTGTGAATGGATATGTTATGTTGTTTTAACTATCAATCAACTCTCTCCGATGCTAATAAACTACCTTTATAATATGGAACTAGTCAGAGTATGTTTCTTGACTTCTAGTAAGCTCTTACCATTGCATTATTATCATATTACAATAATGTAGTATTCTTAATACTTGGAATCATTCCTAGCTCAGTTATAAATCTGTGCATTTATATTTGTACGTTGCTTATTGTGGTGCTAATCAAGGTGATGTACTTAGCCATTTCATTGAATCAGCCATAATGTGTTGTTTGGAACATTTCATACTTAAAGCTTCTTAGTTAAGGTTTGAATGTGAATATAATATTGCTATATTATACCAGATAGCACTTATGAAATTCGAGTTCCAACACTCCTTCATAAGGAGTTATTGTTTCCGTAAAGAATGCTATAATATTTTTGTAAATACTCGAGAGTACTCTAAACTACCATTTCGGGATCCTAATTTGAATTTGATATTTTCTTCATGCATCAAATACATAACAAAATTACGACATTGTAGAAAAAAACAACATGTATTGTAATTTCTATTGCCAATGCACAAAAGAATCCATCTCACGTGTTCCATACTAAACATTTTAATAAGGTGTCTTTACATATCATTCAGGACTTTCCCAACATCTTTTATTCTTATTACAAAAGATATCAAATATAATGTCGAACTAAACTATTACTGATTTTAACATAAGTACATCGTTAATAATCAATAGTATGTTGTTACCTTTTAGAAATATTTTTGTAACTTTAATAGTTCTTTCTTATAGATAAACGTTTCCTCTGCATTTTGATTTTGATATTTCTATTAAACTAATTATTCAATTCTGATGCTTATAGAATGATACCTTCGTATCAATTCGTGGATCATATCCTAAGAACCCACAAACTCAATATCACTCTCACTGACTTTTATGTCATTTTGGTTATTATGTATAAATAGTCCATTCTAAATCATTATTTGGAATTTTTTTATTTCATCACAAATACACCAAAACACAAAGATATACTAAGCGGTAATTTTGTGAGTAAATCTGAATTAATCTGAGTACATCAAATGATGAATGATTATGCAGATTTCAATAATTGAAATTTATGATGTAATTCTTATCAATGTTATTCATTATATTCCAACTGCATTAGTCCTGCTCTTGATGACTTATTTGCGGCCGATGTATCATATCCCTTCGAATATAACTATCAAAGTCGTATTTTTATACTGTACGTGGAATCCATTTCGAATTTGCGCATCATACCATATCGTAGAGTCAATATTTGTAATGGTTTAGTGGATATCTGAGGATTATTTTTCTTGAACTGATAAGAAACTCATAGTTTCTCTTTAATGTGCAAGAATATTTGTCAAACATTCTAAAGCATTGTGTTCATTTAGGTTTGGATAATTTCGTTTCAGAGCTCGTAGTCATTTTTAACCTTGGATCGTATCTAAATCCAGTCTACAACCAATAATTTTTAAAAGAATTCCTTCACTACGAAGTTGGTATTTCTTGAAACAACGGTTGTTTATCAGCAACATAATAGATATTCATAAACACTTAATGAATTGGCTTATATATAAAACTGATTTGGTCTTAGTTTACAAAACTTATGTTTAAAATGTAAACTGGTCATCCAATGACTATCGTTCCCAAACTTCTTTTAGGGGGATTCACACAAGATCCCTCGCATACAATTATTACGTGCAGTCTATCGACTCGCACAACCTATCAACTCCTTGGTTTAGGATAAATTGGAGTTTCTTATATATCCTTATCTTATATATTTTTGAAAACTATTCTTTTAGATGAAATTAATTTCAACCTTGCGTACTACTTTTAAGTACACGACCTTATAAAAATAAGTTAACTCAACTTCATTCGCTATTAATCGTGCTATTTCTAACAAAGTTTGATTACTCCTTATAGATAAATCATTATATATCATAGGCAGGAGTGACATTTGAGATTGGATCTTTATTCAATTTACGTGCTTTCGGAACTCTTTCCAAGATACTCACCAATTTGACCAAATCGAATCAATATTATTTTCTATTGCACGTTATTTTGTTTACTTCCATTTTATACTCTATGCGCTTATCATAGATATACTACATATGCAACAAATACACACGTACATGTCGGTGATAACTCATCATTGAATATAACAAAGTACGTGTAGACTTTCAATTGCATACATCTATATATATCGATCTGTAGAGTTCAGCAACGCTTATGATGCTCTCACTGAATGAGTGTTTTTCCTTTAATTGTCTGAGATATAATTTACTAGTACCATATGAATCATAAGTATATAATTGAAAATTATTTCTCAAAACTATGGCTTAGTAATTAATTCCAAAATAATTGCAAATAAACTTAGATACTTCTATATTTTTCAGTGCATCACAAATACCAATACTACAGTTATATTTTATAATAAACACTCATAATATTAATATTAAAATAAAAATACTTTTATTTTACAATCGATAATGAAAAATAATTATTATTTCATAAATAACATTTGGTATAACGAAAACAATTTTCGTAATTTGATGTGACCAATAAGTGTTATATGGCTTGCTCCCACCATTTTCACCACTACTATAATAGCGTATGAAATACAAAGCTCCGTTCAGTCACTCAAAATGGGTTATTTATATCTTATATTGTAGCTGGTTTACAGTCGAGAATTTTCAAATCAAGTATCTTAAATTCAAAGAAATAAATATTGTAGAAAAAAATTTTCTATATGAAAATATTTTTGGAATAAACATCTAATCCTTCATTCCAATGGTAAGTATATATCATTATCTTACAATTCTCATTTTCGCATTTCTTTATAAAGCATAAATGACTATTCACTCTCTTTATCCCAACTGTGTCATAGGTTACATCCACTCTTATATATTTGATTTTCTTTCTAAATGGTTGAACCATTCAAAAGAAATCCATACTATAATATGGTAATGAACTCTTTATAAAAGTGCATTTGGTCATTCTTAACTTTTAAGGTATCAAACAAATTGCACTTTATGTATACTGATCAAACTTACATTTCAGTGATCAAATTCTTAGATCTATCTTGTAGCCTATGGTCCAGCATTACATTTAACAAACAAGATCATTATTTTAATCAATTATGTTGGATAAACGATCTTACACTATAGTTTACTAGCTTATTTCATAGAACTAATTTCATCGAGGTTTCATACATTACGAATTGTGGCCATTCACAATATAACATTTTTATGTGATTATATGTTGATCAAATATCCATATTCTTGTATAGCTTTTAGCATCAGAAACACGTTGAACACAATACATAGTCTTAGACAAGTAAACTCGAAAGTGACCATGTTACGAATGTATTTAGTGGTTGTATAAAAGGTGGTTGCTTGGGTCAACATGAAAAAATTTATTGGTAAGTACATTTTGTATATCTTCTTTTCAATATTGATTCAGTTCATTTATATATTTTAATTGCTAAACATTTTATCAATTATATTAGTTACAAAAATTCATCAATGTCAATTATTATAATTTATACATAGCTGATGTTCTAACAATATTAGAAAGTTTAAATATTACAATTTCATTTTTTTAATAAGGCTCTCACTAGTCTTTTATGTTTCTCCAAACCTAAAAATGAAACATAGAAGTCTTTTGAATTCTCTAGTGGGCGTTAGTACTCATATGTCTTAGGATTCTAACCTTGAGAAAAGATCAAAAATCATAGAGACGCATATGATAGATAACTCCTTATCGGCTATATCACATCTAACTCCTAACCTTAAGGTTCTTATCCTAATCTCATCTCTACCTTGAGGAAAGCTCCACAAATAAAGAGAGAATCGCGAATCTTTTAGATAAACCCCTTAAGGAATTAGAAGGCCTTTTTTCACTCGTACCCACCATTTTGCGATGACCTAAGTATACTGTACATTTATTAAGGAAAACACAATAAATATGCATATGTGTCTTACCTCATCTTGTCTATACATTGATAATACTATATATAACATCTCTCGCTTGAGGAAAGCTTAGAAACTAGAGAGTATGCAAGTAATTTATTAATTTATAAATGGTAAGTGACAACTTTATACTAAAGATTCATAATCTTTAATATATTATATTGAGTGATATCGACTTATGGAATAATGTATCTAATATGAAATACCCTCCCAATTCAAGTGTCGGACACATCAGGAATTACAATATACGTGCTTTATGTGTGTATTTATTCCTAAAGTCTATTTAGGGTTTCTTTAATGTTCCACCTTTAGTTTATTCATTCATATTGTATAAGTTTTATTATTATATAACTTTTATATTTTAATTGACTTGTATAATATTTTATGTATAACATTATATTAATTAAATGTTATTTAATTAATTCAATTAACGAACACTTTAATTAATTATTATATTATTATATTATTCGATTATAGCATATTAAATTGAATATGTATATTATAACCTTTATAGTAATACACATATATCTCATACATATATATAAATTCATTAATTAACATTTAATTAATTTTTAATATTCTTTTATATATTTCATATATATATATATATATACACACACATATATTAATTTCTAATATTCTTTTATATACATATGTATACTCATATTATCATAAATAATTCAAGACAACATAACATAATAACATTATATATATCAAGAAATTATTGTCAAGGACAAAATTTATCAGCGTTTTTGCCTCAAGGACAGGCCTTCAATATTTTATCCTGAAGGACAACTTTCTTTAAGTATCAGTTTTTAGTCATTGATAGCAGGTTTTAGGTATGAGTTTGTAGTTATCGGTAGCAGTTTTTAGGTATCATTTTTTAGCTTGGTAGCAGTTTTGTTGTCCTTATGAATAATTTTGAAAAATGTTTGTCCTTATGAATAAATTTTAGAACAATATTTGTCCTTGTGGTAAAAATATTGATGTTGTGTCCTTGAGGCAAAAAATATACAAATCTTTGTCCTTTAAATTAATTCCCCCTATATATATTATATATGTATTGATATTTTATTAACTAACTTATTTAATTAATTCATTTATTTTATTAATCTTATTAATAAATAACATTTTCGAAATTAATTTTATAAAATTTTCTAATGTTTTGAAAAATTATATTATAATTTTTATAATATTTGTTTAATTTGAAATCTATCTTTTAAATTTAAAACCTTCATCTTTAATTTTTTAAAACAATTTGAAAATCTATATTATAATATTTTTCTTATTTTAAATTTAAGCTTTTATTTTAATTTTAAAACAATTTTAAAATTAGCCCAAGACCAAATCAATTTGGGCATTTGTATTGGGGATAACCTTTTGGCTTACCTCATCATTTGGGGCCATCTAGTAGCCAAGCAAGATAGAATACTTGAGTACCCAAACTCAACTTAGACACAACTTTTCTAAATATCCTACTAAATGGACAGACTTTAATAAGTTGGCCCTAATACTGCTAATTTAGAAAGCATAGCCTATTTAATTATGATACCGTTGTTGGAACTAGGTCAGTCCGCAATGGAGGAATCGGGCTTATATAGTCTAATTCATTTAGAGCTTTTCTAAATTTTCTATTAAATAAAATCAGTATTTTATTTAATTTTTATTTTATATAATTTGTATTATATTAAATATATGCATATCATATACACATATGTGCGTGCATGCATGTGCAACATGGTATGTGTACATGTTTTGACATGACCGAACGTAAATGTTGAGATTTACACTGCAACAAACATGTTAGCCCCTCGTGTATACAAATGGATTGTGCAAATGTATGTATGTTTATATATATGTAACGATCTAGAATTTCAGTCATTTGAATTTGAAATATTTAATTGATTTTAATTATTGAAAATTTAATTTTATAAATTAAATAACTTGGATTTCAAATATGGCAATTTATTTGATAATTAAATTGTTGAATTTAATATTTTGAGTTGTTTAAATAATTGAATCTTGAATTTAATGGTAATAAAAATGATTTCAAAAGTTGATATGAATTCTATTTAAATAAGAATTAAGATTGCGAGCTTTTAATTTAGATTTAAAAGTGATTAATTTGGTTTTTATAATAATTCTTTTTAGTTAACATATAAAAATAGCCTTCTAGGACACTGTCTTGCATTTTGACGAAACCAGTGTCAATGGATCCGTAATAGTGAGTTATTGTATGGCGTCGAATTTTGTGATGATTGGACATATCGTTTGGGGCTGCAAGATCGAAATGCGTAGAAATTTTATTTTAGAAAATTTATATAATAATTAAGTTTGAAAAGCTATCTTCTGTATATGATCGTACTAGGCCTCGAGACTAGTTCCATTGCATTCGGAATATGGGTATAACATATAGAACGCCGAGTGGCATACCTCATTTGGAGTTCGAGATTTTTGAGTGCGTCGAGTGGATATTTTTGAATATAAAAACATAAATAATATATACGTACTTTTCATAGTCATACCTATCCCATACCCAAACGTACATGCACCATACTCCTCTCCTTCTTTATAAACTAGCGCAATTAAATAGAAGAAATTTTCCATTTTTTGATTTAAATCATCACCAAATCAAAAGGTCGTGGTTCGATGGGACCACCAGAGGCCGAATCAAGCTTCAACCCTAACTAAGAAAAGGTGCACCTCGACTTGATGAAGGGATTCAACGGTCGGATCGTGATGATTTTTCATAGGTGGCCTTAATTTGGCCAAGAATGGGGAGGTTGGGTTGCATTTTTGGCTGCGGTGGTTGGTTCCAAGCGCCGATAATGGTGGCGTAGGGGAGCTCGGAGTTGTGGCGCACGTGGGTGATGTCGCGGCGGCAGTAGGGACGGGGGACAGCGGCAGCGAATGGAAGGAGTCGCGCTAACAATGATGGGTCATGCACGAGAATGAGAGGGAAGAGTGATTAAGGTTTAAAAGTTCTGCTAATTAAAAAGTTAAATATAATTTAATTATTTAAATTGTTCATTAATGCATAACATTTTCATATGAGGTCGGTTTTGAGCGCGACAAGTTGCATTGTGATCGTATCGATGAATTCTACGATATGGAGTTTTACATTTAAGGTAAAAATTTGTAAAATCGTATTTTGTAGTATAAAGGGATAAATGTATAAACGGTGTTTTATAAATAAAAAGGAAACTATTATCATTCAATAGATTGGAGGAATAAATCAAACAGTGGATTTATTATATGATGTGGAATGTTGTTTAGGAAAAATAGTTGATTTTATTTTGGAAATTATAGGTGAGTGTAAATTTGGAGATGTTAAATGATATTTTATAAATAAAAAGGAATTTATAAAAGAAATTCATAAACATGGGAGCAACGTTCAAAATAGGTTGAAATTATGTTTTGAAGAGGAATTTATAAATAAGCAAGATTTATAAAGAAATAGAGTTATAAATAGGTTCATAAATAGAGAGATTTTATAAAAAGTATGTTTTATAAAATAGAATGAGATTTATAATATGTTTTATAAATATGGAAATGATTATGTTGAAAATTAAGGGTGGAATTGTATCAAGGAAATAGGGCCGCTAACGAAGAGGCACTCAGTCTTATATGGGATGAGACCGGTCTAGACACTCGTAACCTCTTCTTCCTGAATCTAAGACGCATATGAAAGCTAGGGAAGAATCAATCTCGCCCTCTAATAAGATATTTATGTTTTTTTTAAATTTCTTTTATTCATTTAATATTGTTTTAAAGTTGTTTATCAATACTTTTATAATTTGAAAAGCTAATTGTTTAAATAACAACACGACTTGAAATTAAATATAATTATTTACTAATAAAGTTTTAAAAATTAACTATTATTATTTAAAAAAAATTGAAGATAAATTATTGTTGTTTTATTTAGGGTGTTTTAGAATTTATTAATTGTTATTTTAAAATAATTTGATGTTAATATTTATTATTTATAATGTTTACTATTATATAATAGTGTTTTTAAGTAAATGATTAGAATCTGTTTATAAATGTTTTCGAGATTTATAAATAGGGTTTTATTAACAGATGTGGAATATAAGAGGAACCTTATAATACGGGTTGGAAACTTAAAGGAAGATCGTAAATGGGTAAAAAGAGTTTTATAAGTGGTCTTGGATATTTATAAAATAATTTTGGAAATGGGTTTATATATATTTATAAAGAGAGTTTTATAAATGGTTTTGTAGCTGTAAAATGGAGTTTATAAATGATTTTAGATTGTATAAAAGGGAAATCTTCCCCGATGTTTGGTGAATATACTTACACCGTTGAGGTAAGTATATGAATATTTTTCCAAGTACTAAGAAATAGGGATTTATGGATATATATATTTGTAAAAAGGATTTAGGTTCAAGTATTTACAAAGTGAATTAAGTTAATGAAAATTAATTAAAAGGAGGTTAGTGGTTTCTTATGTGCTTAATCATTATTGATTTTTCCTATGGAATTAAATCCCTGATCGAATGTTTGTAATTTGATAGTTAAATAACCGACTATCGAATTAGGACCCAAAACGTAATTTGGAAATATCTAGGAGAAACACATGAGTTATATGACACAATCATCACCGATGGTGCTGTACGGTGCGTATAAATCTCGTTTCGTTCTCCTAGGATAAGGATAAGGAAATCCGTCCACTAACAGTTAGGAGGCGATCTCCGTTCTTATCTTTGACTGTTTATTTCGAAAAGTACCAGGGTTCGGTTTACCAGAAATTATCGAAAGTTGTTTCAAAGAGACCGGGATCGGGTATGTTTTCCTAAAACCACTTTGATCCAACTCAAGCATTTCGAAGTGAAGACATCTTGAAGATGATGGAATTGAAAATGGAGATCTCAAGCATTTCATTCAGTCTAGGAACGAACTTATATGGATGAATGCTGGCATTGTAATGTTGCCTGGAGGGCGGTGTTAGCACTCCAAGTGGGAAGTGTTATATAAAGGTAAGCGTAGCCTCGAGCCTCATCAACCAAGAAATGACAAAAATCAGGCATGCAGCAGGGCCAAATCGATCACTCCCAAGTAGGATATGGTCATTCCTCTAGATCGGTATTATCTCTCCTCTATATGCTTCGGGGCCAATTAACGAAGGGCTGATCATATTCAGTACTACTAGCCAAGTGGCAGGCCAGTCCTGTGTGGCTGGGGTAAAAGATGTTTTGTCAGACCCAGTGCATTTTATCTAGAGATGTACTTTCGAAAGGTACTTTCATACCTTGTCATAGTATGGAATCCATTCTCCAATACAAGCCTTATGGTTTTAGTTATATACCTATTATGCCAGAATTTAATTAATGTAATAATTTCATCTACGATTAATAAGTATTTCTATTCTAGATACTATTATAATTTCTGAGGATTTTCTATAAAAAAAAATTGGTTATCGTAAGGTAAAAACCCATCCGTATTTATGTGTGACGTGGTCTTACGAGATACTTTTGATTTTCAAAGGTTTTCTATAACTCTAAAATCCAGTTGGGTGTATTTTCTCACGCTGGTTTTCCAAACTAAATCAGGTGTTATTTTATTATAATGCATGGGTTAGACCAAGCATATTTACATATTTATTTGGATGCATTGGAGCTAAGAAGACGAGCTGGAGGCCTTCATGATGTATTTTTGTATTTGTTTATTTTCCACTGCATTATTGGGAAATTATCAGCATTTGTGAGGGTAGGTTGTTATAATTGTCAAGACTGATGATTATGATTTGTTGTTGTACTCTAATTGATGTATGTATATAACAGTTTCTCTTTTGTAAAGATCGTTGATACTATATTATATATTGTTTCATTATGATTGTGAGATTCTATATTATTTTTAGTTTTTTCTCTTTCTTCTTCTCTTCCCTTCTTCTCTTCCCTTCTTCTTTCTTCTTTCTTTCTTCTTTCTTTCCCATAACTATTTGTCTTTTCATTCAATTTGGTTTGGACATGTGTGGTTTATTATTAGCTTAAATTGTGCAGATTGGCGGGTTGTTACATTTTGGTATCAGAGCACAAGCTTAAGCAAGAACCTTAGCTTTGGTGGGGTAACTCATTAAGAGATAAGGTAATATAATGCTTTATTATGAGTTTGGCTATATTATATATATTATAGCGTATTTGTTAATGATTATAAAAATGTTTTATATTGTGTAAATTTTTCTGTTGAGTGGCTTATGAATTGTAGTCGGTACTTGGGACACCATGATATCGACAGGGATTTCTAAACACTTAAACAAGGAAAACCAGCACAGTATTGTTTTGAATTGGTAAATGCAATAATTTTAAATAAATTATATTTTATATATAGAATAATAATTTTTCAGAAGTTATTATATCTAATATATGGTATGGCTGATTGTTGGTGAATGATAGTATTTGATTATTATCATTTGTTGGTTGTTGTTCTAGTAAAAGTTGGTATTATTATAATCTAAACAAAGATAAACATTTGTAAAATGAGTGACGTAAGAAAGTGGATTTATAAATATGAATTATAAAATATTGATTATAGTTAAAATAAACAACATTTATGAAATGATATTCTATAAGGAGTGAGATTTTATAAATATGATTTATAAATGGAAAGGAAATGAAATTATATAAGTACATTTATAAATATGATTTGAAAATAAAAATGGATTTAAAATAAGAAGTTTGAGAATTTAAATCCCATTGATTTTGAAAATTAGTTTTCAAATGTTTGGGAAGAATAACAAGAGTATTATTTTGGGAAGATGTGTTAAACTGGAAATATTTTAAATTAGATTTAAAAGGAAATCGAAAGCACTAAATTCACTTCAGTCGCTGGAAAATAATTCTGGTGATGACTATAGCATCATCGGCGTTCATTTTTGAGTTTCTAAGTGGTGGATTGTTACCATTGAAGTTTAGATTGATAAAACAAGTTTTTACCTCAAAATCTAAATTATGATCTGATAAATATACGAAAACAATTTTTTGGTATCATACAATTTGAAAAATAGTATAGACAAGAAATAAGTTTACAACTTATGAATTTAAAAAGTGAAAACAAAATTTTAAATTAGTCGATATGAATGTTAAGAAATAAAAATCATAAATTAAGATAGGTAATTAAATTTAACTTAAGTAAAGTTAAATGAGATGATTTTTGAAATAAAATTTAACTCAAGAGGAGTAATGATGAATTAAATGAAATTGAATTTGATGTGTTATAAATTAATGAATGAAATAATGGAATAAATTAGTGAAATGGATATGAATTTAAGTTATAAAATAAAACTCAACTTAAGTGTAAAATGAATTGAATATGGTTTGGAATGTTGTTTGATAAAATTGAATATGAACTTAAGTTATGAAGTAAAAATAAACATGAGTTGTGTAGTGTGAAACGTTGTAAAAAACTTAAGTAATTATTGTGTGGAAATGGTTCATAAATGAATTAAATATGAAATATAATGTTGTTAAACATAATTTGAGTTTAAGGTGAATGTAAGCAAAGTGAATGAAAATAAAGTGAATATTAATACTTGAATGTAGATGAAATTGAATGTAAATCAATTGAATGGGAATAAATTGAATGTAAATAAATTGAAAACAAATCAATTGAATGTCAATAAGGAATGAAAGTGTATAAATATAATATTGACATTTGAAAATGCAAATATGATATATAAATTGGATGGATATTATTTGTTTGATGGTTTCTCTTTGTTACATTTGCTATATTTTCATATAATTATTGTAGATTCCATATTTTATAGTGATGTTACTTTCCCCTATATTATTCTCATTGGTTATTGAGATTAGTAGGTGCAGATGGCGTATGCTTCGCATTTGGAGCTCTCTTTCGCATTATAGTGGTTGTACATTGTGACGCCCCACCTATATACTCACACTAGCCAAGGACACTACTGGGTAATGCCATCAACTAGCATGAAGAATAAGGCTGTTGAGGAGCGACCATCTGTGTAATTGCTTTGTGCGAGTATCGATATGTCAGATAGAATGACGTGCATTTTATTTCAAGAGGAAACCCGACATATCAAATACAAAGTCAAAGCTACTACATAGTGGCTACGTGGGCTTCGGAAACAAATATAGAAATAAGCATAACATAAATCAGTCACAGATATTCATGTCACAAAGGAGGAAACTGATATGAATATAACACACAAAAGTGTACATCAAAATAGTGGTCATACAAGATCCACTACATCACAAAAGAATAAGTACAAGTGCAAAGAAAAATAATATGTATACATCAAGAGTCTCTATCTCGAATGTATAAAAGCAAAAACTACTAAGCTAAAGTAGTTAGCCAAAAGTCAAAAGCTAGCCCCTGCTAAGAAGTCAGGTGGAAGCACCTATAACACCTCGGTCTGACCCGAGTATTATTTAAGAAGAAAAATAATAAAAGGATCAGTCTAGCTATAAATATCATATGAGATGAGAAAGGATAAGAGATCCCATAAAAATGTATGATAATAATAATGTCATACTATGACAAGTATACATTCTGTAACGACCCGTAAATTTCAACTGTTTTAATAACATAATTAGTTGAAATTTTGTGAAATTTTAAACGATAAAATTTTGAAATAAAAATTTAATATTTGGAATACGTCTAGTTAAACATAACAACTGGTAAATTTTCGTCCGAAAATATGAAAGTTTATTTCGCGCGTAAATTCACTTCAATTTAATCAGTTAAAAAGCGATGAAAATAAAATGTTTCCGAAACCTAAATATTTTTACATAGAAAAATTCTAAACCATCTTCTGAGCAAGATGTATGTTTGTCGTTTTTCCAAATTCGGACATCTTTGGCTCCGTCGATCTTATTTTTCAGCGTTTTTCTTGCATTTTCGCCGGTAGGAAAATTCGAATTTTTATAATTCAATCGTACCACTGATATCTATATACCGTTTTGGTCGCCTCGTCGTGCTGATCTCTACGGTATATTCGATTGTAAATTTCGAGGTCCGGAAAACAGAAAAATCTACGGAACAATTGCCGTATCGGTTTCGCAACTCGCCTTTTTGATTTCAGTGATCATTCATTTACTCAACCGTTGGACATTCAAAAAAAAAATGAAGTGTCATATATTTTCGCCTGTAGCTCATTCTTTTATCCCTCTCGTGACCAAGCCTTCCACCTCATTCCCCTCTGGCCTCCATTCTTCCTCCTCCCAATGTCCAACCGAGCCTTAGCTCCTCCCATCGCCCAAACCGGATCTACCGCCCCTCTGTGTCCATCTCCCCTTCACCGTACAACCATCACCTACCCACCATGCCAAACGCCCACACTTCCATCCCACAGCCCACGCACGCAAGTGCCCAGGTCCGCCTCTTCACCAAGCTCGCCAAAGCCGCCGTTCCCATCCATCTCCCCGACACGTCAGCCCCAACCGACCCACACACACCTAGGCTCCGACCTTCTTGATGCCGAGTTTCCCTCCGCCTTATCCTTTTGCAGACCAAGCCTTCACCATCAATATCCTTGTCGCATGTTTTTTTGGTGATAGGTTAGTATATATTATCACGCATGGATGTGTATTGCGGTATGCTACAACATACTAGATTTTTAAAGGAAATTCATATATGTTTGTATATATACTGTTAGTTATATTATGACGTATACTTTGGCTACATGTTCATAAAGTCATTACATTTACAAAGTTATATTGTTTTATTTAATTGATCCGTAAGCCATAGTATAATTATAAGATGGTTTAAGCTTTGTAAAATGTATTGTTTAAACATATACTCGTTTATACGCATATGAGCAGCTAGTGTATTTACATATAAGTTATGGCATTTTGTTCATGTTTAAAGGTTATATATAGTACACGTATAAAGTATATTTTTTTTTATAATATTTTATTTTATTTTATTATATAATAAGTTTATATAAGTTTACAAGTCTATTAACTGTAAAATGATATGTTAGTAAAGTTTACATTTTACTTGTACAAGTTTGTTCCTGTATTGAGAAATATAGGTTTAGTTTTTCATTATTATGTATATAGTTGATATATACATTGTCTTAGTCTGATAGTTGAAACAAAGGACGTGTCGCATGGGTTACAATATATGCTTTTAAAATTTTGGATTGTTCATGTCATCTGTAGTACAGGTGTATAATATATATTACTAATATAGGCGGTAGTTAGCTGTACTGAAATCCTACAGTATATATAAGGAATGATTTTACATATATTATATATACCTTCGATTTCTTTGAAATGTTTGTATTCTAAGAATAATGATTTTGAATCACATTTATATATTTATTTTAACTTTGGTCGAAAATTTAAATTATTAACGTTAATAGAATTTTATAAATAAATATATATATTTAACATTAATACATTTTGTTTCCGTTATATCTTGACAATTCTGATTCGTTTTATCAATTCTTGTTATCAGCATTGATCGTCGAATTCGTGCCAACCTTATTCGTTTTGGATTCGTGCTTGGATTTCGTAACTCAACTTCATCGTCTATTCTCTCTAGCCTCGAAAGGTGAGCACTCACTCACGATTAACGTTCTTTTATTTATTAAATTTGATTTCAATTGAAACGACAATTGAAATATGCTGCTGTTAGATATTTACACTGCTATTACCTGTATCAGTTCACCTGTGACATCTGACACTATTATCTGTTAATTATTTATGTGATGATAATACATTTTGGCTGATAATTGATTGATTGTTGATGTTTATATTGGACGTTAAATTGTTAATGTTAAGTGATTAATAGTATGCAGAATTGAAATTGATATAGGATAGTTAAAAATTTTAAACTGATTTATATGTTAAAATTTGATTAGTGAATATGACCCCTTTTTAAATTAATTGACATGTAGAATAGTGATAATTACACTTTGAACCATCGACGTATATTGGATTAATTGTTGTAGTGTAAAAATTTGAAATTGAATGACAAGTGAAAACCGTAATGTAATAATCTTTAATCTACATGAAATGATAGTGTAGATTCTAGAGATAATTATATTAATTCGTACAAATAACAATGCGAATTAATACGGTTATTTCGGGATTATCTGAATTGATTTTTGTATTGATATTGGTTGTTGTCATTGCTTGTTTATTTACTTTGACATCATCCCTGTTATCACACTGCAAGTTCCCTTTGTTATGCTTTGATTTTGAATTGAATTGGAATCGGGTTGAAATGATAAATACCCAAATTGAACTTTGACCTAGGATAGGAAATTAAATAAAAACCCGATTGGTCAATAATTTGATTTAAAATAAAATGAAGATTTTATTTAAATAAATAATATGGTTTTGAAATGAAGTTGAAATTTGAATTTTTAATGAAAGGAAAATGTTAATATTTAATAATCTGGAACAAAATATTAACAAATGTAATTGATGAAAGAACGTTGTTAAATTGGAGAAATGATTGAATTAACTTTGAAATGATTTAATAATTAAGTTTGAAATTATTAAACTTTGAAATGATTTAATAATTAAGTTTGAAATTATAATTAAGTTTGAAATTATTAAACTTTGAAATTATTTAATAATTAAGTTTTGAATTATTTAATAATGAATTATTAAATGATTAAATTGAATTGAAATTCTTTAATAAGAAAAATTGAACTTTTGAATAAGTGGACTTTACTTCGTAATAATTGAAATTGAGTTTTCTTTATTAAGTGAGTTTTGGAAAATTATTTAAGAAA
The DNA here is from genome assembly GCA_030737815.1 of Allium fistulosum. Classification (NCBI taxonomy): domain Eukaryota; kingdom Viridiplantae; phylum Streptophyta; class Magnoliopsida; order Asparagales; family Amaryllidaceae; genus Allium; species Allium fistulosum. The sequence goes on from CM060902.1 coordinate 103,441,043, forward strand.
GTAAATAAGCGAAATGGAATTTCTTTAACAAGAAATGAAAATGTGATATTTTGGAATTAATGTAAGACTTGTAATTGAAAGAATTGATTTGACGAATTTAATTTAATTCAAAATTGTAAGTTTTGATTTAATGAAGTTGAACTTAAGAATTGATTTAATGAATTGGAAATTTAATAGAAATTGTTTTGAATGACAAATTGCTTAACGAATATTAAATGGAATCGATAAATGAATTTAAATTGATTTGAATGTTAAATTAAATTAATTTAAATGATTTCGGAATGAAATTTATATACGAACTTGAATCAATATTTGAATTGTCTGAAATAAAATTTGAAATTGTATTATAAGATTTTGAAATGGTAATTTGGAAGTTTTGAAACGTAAAATTTCGGAAACTGGTTTAGAAAGACAAATGAAATATTGATTTACGAATTGAAATTAAAATAGAAATTGATTTGGTTTTTGAAATAAATAAAACGACCAATCGGTGTAATAATTACGAAAGTTATTAAAGAGACCGAGATCGGTAATGGATATACTCTCTATCTAAACCGAAACCACTTTAATAACTATGCGCGGAGTGATGATCCAGAATGAAGTGGTTGGATTGATGTACGTGATGACTGAAGAAAGAGAACGATGATGGATAGCCTTGACACTTGTGTCAAATTGGAAATGACTAAAACAGGAGCTGTGCCGGGCCAATGGAGGATTTGCTACCTCAAGTGGACACACTTCTTCGAACTATACATTACATGTTGTCGATTGGTGCACCCTTGATTTTGGGAGTGTTGTTTCACGGTGTTGCAGGCGCTGCGGCGTTGCGTTCTCACCAGTCCGGATCAGGCGAACGGTAGTATCACTACCTTGGGTATTGCCTCATGTGCCTTGTCATACTTGTATTCCATTTATGCGCGACCACTACGATTTTGATTTGTACCTTTAGTATATGGATTGCCCTCTGGTGCCTTCCGGTTTTGGGGAAACTACGGTCTTGTATATGCTTTTGGGAATAAAAATGTGTTAAGGGTGGAATGGGCCATGACTTAACGCTATTTTGATATCTTTTTATATTACTGATAGACATTATCTACTTAGCGTATATTACTACCTAGTAGATAGTTTAACGGATCCTTGAAGGATGGTTATTCCAAACATCCTTTGAGTTACTTGTATTTCAATTGCTATTTCACTTGAGTTGGATTTATTAATATAAGAATGCTAATCCTGACTCGAGTGTCTTGTGTTTTTGCTTTACGCTCGGGTCAGACTAAGTGGTTCAGCTTTCGAGACTCACCTTTGGAGTTGGAGCTTCGCTTGGAGATCCAGCTATCTATCCAGCTTTCAGATATTCGATGATTCTAGTGATGTATTCTGATTTGTATCTAATGTATCGTATTACTCTTCTGTTGTAAACTCTGATGTATTTTATATATTCATATAGTAGCTTCATGAACTACTATCTCTTTTATTTCCGCTGCAAATTATTACTCTGTGTCTGTGATTATTCATTTATTGTATATGTTCAGTTTTGCCAAATTTAAATTAACAACGCGGTATTTTGAGCAATTCAACTCCGGCATGAGTGTCTACCTATACACTTATAATGGATGCGAATGGTCCAAAATGGCGGGTCGTTACAGTTGGTATCAGAGCTTTGGTAGCTCTAGGCAAAACTTAACATATAGGGTAAATGTATTTACAGAATCACTCTCATTCGAGTTTCAATCTCTTCCGTTGACTCAATTCCTTTGAATTTTGGAACGTCCCCCTCGGTTCTGAAATTCATTCGTGTCCTTCACTATTCGTCTTCTTTCAATTCTGGAGCACCCCATAACTCCATTTGAATGATATCTATTATAGATCGGCGGTCTCGCCAATCTCCGAATGATTCGTGGAGGAGCAAAACTCCTTTACAATTGGCATTGATTTACTGGAGATTTCTGTATTCTCGGTTTACGATGCTATCTATCTCCTGCTATACCTGAATTCTATTTCTTGAGATCGAATGTCGATTTACCTCGAAATTCTACACCGATCTTATTTTTGAAGTCACGGTCGACCCGGTTAAGGTTGCCCGCGATTTATATAAACTTATCCATCGCCTTATTTTGTTATTTAATTATCTCGTCTTTGTTCAAACCTATCGTCGAATCGAAATTCTCTTTGATTTGAGTCAACAAAAAATTTGAATCCCTATCCGTATTTTGAAAATCCATTCCTGTATCGTCGAGCAAAGAAATGTATTTCTAAATTTATATTAAAAATGTTGTTTTCAAATTTGATAAACAAAATAGTTTTGAATGATTATATTATATATAAATATAAGTTTTCTGGAATTAAATTGTTAATGAATTTGTTGTCTGAAATAATAATATTTGATTTTCATTTATTGTTTTGTAAACCATTGATTATTGCATAAAATAAATAAATGAATTTGTAAACTTGGTTATAAATTGATTGGAATTTGAAATGAATTTAATTCAGGAATTTGAGAATTTATTAGTTTCTAGTGATTTCGAACTTTGGTTTTAAAATTTTAAAGTATATATTATTGAAAGTATTTTCGAATAGAAATGGTTTCCAAAGAATTTTAAAATGTTGAAATCAGTGCTCTTCTCTTTGTCGCTGGAAAATAATTTCGGTGAAGCGGCCGCATCATCGACATTCATTTTCGAGTTTGAAGTGGAGAAACCATTCTGTAGCTTTGCTACGGTTTTGTTTTGAGAAAAAAAAATATTTTGATTTGAGTTTCTTCAGTATAATTGGATTTATACATAGGTATCTTATTTTAAAATTTAATTCGATTTGATATAAATATATTGTATATATCTCTAAATTGTTTAAAGATTAATCGGAAATTTAATTCTTAAATTTTGTTAAAGGATGATTTTAACTATAAATAAAACCAAAATTTGGAATAAATATTTAAACTTGAATAATTGAATTGGAAAATTTTATTTGTATATTGTTCAACTGCATTCTAATACAACTTACCTAAATCATTCAAAAGTTGAATATGTAATTGGATAATATATAAGATAAATTGAATTTACAAATAAAATTTTAGTGTTTATAATAAATGTTATACACAAAATTTTGATTATAAAGATGTTAATAGAGTTAGATAGGATAATAAGTAAACTCAGTTAATAATTAATAAATTTGTTTTGAAAAATTTAATAAATTTGTTTTGAAAGAATTAATAGATTGAAATTTGATCAACTTATGAAAATACCTTGAATTTAAAAGCGATTAGTAAATAAAAGAAATTAGTGAATATAAATTAATTTAAATCAGAACTTTTATGGTTTAAATTAAGTTATATGGGTTAAAGATATGTGATAAAATATATTAAGTAGAATAAATTTAACAATAATTTGAAATAAAGAAGAATTTAAAATTGTTGAATAAAATATGATTATAATAAAAGATTATTCAAATTTATGGTTTTAGAAATTGTAAATTTAGGATAATTGGATAGTAAGATAACGAATTTAGAAATAGTTAATATTGATTTTAGTGAAATCAATTAATTTAAATATATATGATTAAATCAATTATTGAATATCAATTAATTAAAATTTGAATTTATATGGTTTAGATTAATTGTTATTCAAATCTGTTTTTTTTTCTGGTTGTTTCTATTCTCCTACCTCGTTCCTTTTCGGGGACGAAAAGTTTTGAGTGGGGGAGAGTGTAACGACCCGTAAATTTCAACTGTTTTAATAACGTAATTAGTTGAAATTTTGTGAAATTTTAAACGATAAAATTTTGAAATAAAAATTTAATATTTGGCATACGTCTAGTTAAACATAACAACTGGTAAATTTTTGTCCGAAAATATGAAAGTTTATTTCGCGCGTAAATTCACTTCAATTTAATCAGTTAAAAAGCGATGAAAATAAAATGTTTCCGAAACCTAAATATTTTTACATAGAAAAATTTTAAACCATCTTCTGAGCAAGATGTCTGTTTGTCGTTTTTCCAAATTCGGACATCTTTGGCTCCGTCGATCTTATTTTTCAGCGTTTTTCTTGCATTTTCGCCGGTAGGAAAATTCGAATTTTTATAATTCAATCGTACCACTGATATCTATATACCGTTTTGATCGCCTCGTCGTGCTGATCTCTACGGTATATTCGATTGTAAATTTCGAGGTCCGGAAAACAGAAAAATCTACGGAACAATTTCCGTATCGGTTTCGCAACTCGCCTTTTTGATTTCAGTGATCATTCATTTACTCAACCGTTGGACATCCAATGGTCACAACTGTTTATTTCCCCAGAATCCAAACTATGACCATTACTATTCCCACGTTTGGTTATCCAACTTTCATTGTTCTCTGCATATTCTTCAAAAAAAAAATTGAAGTGTCATATATTTTCGCCTGTAGCTCATTCTTTTATCCCTCTCGTGACCAAGCCTTCCACCTCATTCCCCTCTGGCCTCCATTCTTCCTCCTCCCAATGTCCAACCGAGCCTTAGCTCCTCCCTTCGCCCAAACCGGATCTACCGCCCCTCTGTGTCCATCTCCCCTTCACCGTACAACCATCACCTACCCACCATGCCAAACGCCCACACTTCCATCCCACAGCCCACGCACGCAAGTGCCCAGATCCGCCCCTTCACCAAGCTCGCCAAAGCCGCCGTTCCCATCCATCTCCCCGACACGTCAGCCCCAACCGACCCACACGCGCCTAGGCTCCGACCTTCTTGATGCCGAGTTTCCCTCCGCCTTATCCTTTTGCAGACCGAGCCTTCACCATCAATATCCTTGTCGCATGTTTTTTTGGTGATAGGTTAGTATATATTATCACGCATGGATGTGTATTGCGGTATGCTACAACATACTAGATTTTTAAAGGAAATTCATATATGTTTGTATATATACTGTTAGTTATATTATGACGTATACTTTGGCTACATGTTCATAAAGTCATTACATTTACAAAGTTATATTGTTTTATTTAATTGATCCGTAAGCCATAGTATAATTATAAGATGGTTTAAGCTTTGTAAAATGTATTGTTTAAACATATACTCATTTATACGCATATGAGCAGCTAGTGTATTTACATATAAGTTATGGCATTTTGTTCATGTTTAAAGGTTATATATAGTACACGTATAAAGTATATTTTTTTTATAATATTTTATTTTATTTTATTATATAATAAGTTTATATAAGTTTACTAGTCTATTAACTGTAAAATGATATGTTAGTAAAGTTTACATTTTACTTGTACAAGTTTGTTCCTGTATTGAGAAATATAGGTTTAGTTTTTCATTATTATATATACAGTTGATATATACATTGTCTTAGTCTGATAGTTGAAACAAAGGACGTGTCGCATGGGTTACAATATATGCTTTTAAAATTTTGGATTGTTCATGTCATCTGTAGTACAGGTGTATAATATATATTACTAATATAGGCGGTAGTTAGCTGTACTGAAATCCTACAGTATATATAAGGAATGATTTTACATATATTATATATACCTTCGATTTCTTTGAAATGTTTGTATTCTAAGAATAATGATTTTGAATCACATTTATATATTTATTTTAACTTTGGTCGAAAATTTAAATTATTAACGTTAATAGAATTTTATAAATAAATATATATATTTAACATTAATACATTTTGTTTCCGTTATATCTTGACAATTCTGATTCGTTTTATCAATTCTTGTTATCAGCATTGATCGTCGAATTCGTGCCAACCTTATTCGTTTTGGATTCGTGCTTGGATTTCGTAACTCAACTTCATCGTCTATTCTCTCTAGCCTCGAAAGGTGAGCACTCACTCACGATTAACGTTCTTTTATTTATTAAATTTGATTTCAATTGAAACGACAATTGAAATATGCTGCTGTTAGATATTTACACTGCTATTACCTGTATCAGTTCACCTGTGACATCTGACACTATTATCTGTTAATTATTTATGTGATGATAATACAGTTTGGCTGATAGTTGATTGATTGTTGATGTTTATATTGGACGTTAAATTGTTAATGTTAAGTGATTAATAGTATGCAGAATTGAAATTGATATAGGATAGTTAAAAATTTTAAACTGATTTATATGTTAAAATTTGATTAGTGAATATGACCCCTTTTTAAATTAATTGACATGTAGAATAGTGATAATTACACTTTGAACCATCGACGTATATTGGATTAATTGTTGTAGTGTAAAAATTTGAAATTGAATGACAAGTGAAAACCGTAATGTAATAATCTTTAATCTACATGAAATGATAGTGTAGATTCTAGAGATAATTATATTAATTCGTACAAATAACAATGCGAATTAATACGGTTATTTCGGGATTATCTGAATTGATTTTTGTATTGATATTGGTTGTTGTTATTGCTTGTTTATTTACTTTGACATCATCCCTGTTATCACACTGCAAGTTCCCTTTGTTATGCTTTGATTTTGAATTGAATTGGAATCGGGTTGAAATGATAAATACCCAAATTGAACTTTGACCTAGGATAGGAAATTAAATAAAAACCCGATTTGTCAATAATTTGATTTAAAATAAAATGAAGATTTTATTTAAATAAATAATATGGTTTTGAAATGAAGTTGAAATTTGAATTTTTAATGAAAGGAAAATGTTAATATTTAATAATCTGAAACAAAATATTAACAAATGTAATTGATGAAAGAACGTTGTTAAATTGGAGAAATAATTGAATTAACTTTGAAATGATTTAATAATTAAGTTTGAAATTATTAAACTTTGAAATGATTTAATAATTAAGTTTGAAATTATAATTAAGTTTGAAATTATTAAACTTTGAAATTATTTAATAATTAAGTTTTGAATTATTTAATAATGAATTATTAAATGATTAAATTGAATTGAAATTCTTTAATAAGAAAAATTGAACTTTTGAATAAGTGGACTTTACTTCGTAATAATTGAAATTGAGTTTTCTTTATTAAGTGAGTTTTGGAAAATTATTTAAGAAAGTAAATAAGCGAAATGGAATTTCTTTAACAAGAAATGAAAATGTGATATTTTGGATTTAATGTAAGACTTGTAATTGAAAGAATTGATTTGACGAATTTAATTTAATTCAAAATTGTATGTTTTGATTTAATGAAGTTGAACTTAAGAATTGATTTAATGAATTGGAAATTTAATAGAAATTGTTTTGAATGACAAATTGCTTAACGAATATTAAATGGAATCGATAAATGAATTTAAATTGATTTGAATGTTAAATTAAATTAATTTAAATGATTTCGGAATGAAATTTATATACGAACTTGAATCAATATTTGAATTGTCTGAAATAAAATTTGAAATTGTATTATAAGATTTTGAAATGGTAATTTGGAAGTTTTGAAACGTAAAATTTCGGAAACTGGTTTAGAAAGACAAATGAAATATTGATTTACGAATTGAAATTAAAATTGAAATTGATTTGGTTTTTGAAATAAATAAAACGACCAATCGGTGTAATAATTACGAAAGTTATTAAAGAGACCGGGATCGGTAATGGATATACTCTCTATCTAAACCGAAACCACTTTAATAACTATGCGCGGAGTGATGATCCAGAATGAAGTGGTTGGATTGATGTACGTGATGACTGAAGAAAGAGAACGATGATGGATAGCCTTGACACTTGTGTCAAATTGGAAATGACTAAAACAGGAGCTGTGCCGGGCCAATGGAGGATTTGCTACCTCAAGTGGACACACTTCTTCGAACTATACATTACATGTTGTCGATTGGTGCACCCTTGATTTTGGGAGTGTTGTTTCACGGTGTTGCGGGCGCTGCGGCGTTGCGTTCTCACCAGTCCGGATCAGGCGAACGGTAGTATCACTACCTTGGGTATTGCCTCATGTGCCTTGTCATACTTGTATTCCATTTATGCGCGACCACTACGATTTTGATTTGTACCTTTAGTATATGGATTGCCCTCTGGTGACTTCCGGTTTTGGGGAAACTACGGTCTTGTATATGCTTTTGGGAATAAAAATGTGTTAAGGGTGGAATGGGCCATGACTTAACGCTATTTTGATATCTTTTTATATTACTGATAGACATTATCTACTTAGCGTATATTACTACCTAGTAGATAGTTTAACGGATCCTTGAAGGATGGTTATTCCAAACATCCTTTGAGTTACTTGTATTTCAATTGCTATTTCACTTGAGTTGGATTTATTAATATAAGAATGCTAATCCTGACTCGAGTGTCTTGTGTTTTTGCTTTACGCTCGGGTCAGACTGAGTGGTTCAGCTTTCGAGACTCACCTTTGGAGTTGGAGCTTCGCTTGGAGATCCAGCTATCTATCCAGCTTTTAGATATTCGATGATTCTAGTGATGTATTCTGATTTGTATCTGATGTATCGTATTACTCTTCTGTTGTAAACTCTGATGTATTTTATATATTCATATAGTAGCTTCATGAACTACTATCTCTTTTATTTCCGCTGCAAATTATTACTCTGTGTCTGTGATCTATGATTATTCATTTATTGTATATGTTCAGTTTTGCCAAATTTAAATTAACAACGCGGTATTTTGAGCAATTCAACTCCGGCATGAGTGTCTACCTATACACTTATAATGGATGCGAATGGTCCAAAATGGCAGGTCGTTACACATTCGATAACAATAAAAATCATACCATATCTCAAATCTCGTCAGATGTCCAAAAATAAAATCACATTCTTTAGCTTATTCACCAAACCCCAAATATTGACAAAACATATCAATGTCAATCACAAAAATTGGTGAAACACAAATTCTAGAAATCAACAATTAGAAATCCAGAAAACACAAAGGGGATGGCCTATCACAAATGGGAGCATGAAAACTCACCAACACATGTATCACAAACGGGTCGCTGTCCCATGGTTGCTAACCATAGAGCTGGTACAATGACGCAGTATAATAACGGTACGCCCAATGAACCTGAAACTCAAATGAGTCGGAACAACGACGTAGTACAAAAAAGATACGCCCGATGAACCTGTAACTCGAATAAATCAGAACAATGACGTAGTACAATAACGATACGTCCGATGAACCGAACTCCATAAATCCCATAGGTCGCTAGCCTATAAAAATGAGACGAAGCTCCACAAAACGGGGTACAGTCCCCCACGCGGACAAAGAGACACTGCACATCGCAAGTCTAAACCTCAAAATGATCATCATAGATCAATAAAAGTGTAAAATACACCTAGCTAGTGAATAGATGAGTTTAGCTTCATGTCCCATAACCACTGGCTTAACTTAAATATTTACGAGCAATTTGTAGATTTCCACTCAAAAATTGTCACAAGATTTCAATCGAACAAGTCTAAGAATTAACCGACGAAGTAAACGTTAGCGTTTCATACCACTTGTTTTGCTAAGTCGTTTAATTGAATTTATCGTATGAATGAGAAAAAGGTTTGTATATACTAGTAGATTGGAAAACGGTTTTAAAACAAGCTTTGTAATAAAAGAAATGTTGAAACCATTTACATGAAAAAGTTTGTGTATTTACTACTAGTATAGAAACCTTTGTATTTTAAAGTGAAAATTCATAGAAACGATTGTAAAAATAATCTATCACCAAAAATTCACATTCGAAGACAAGAATTAAAACCATGAAAATCGATATCAAATCCATCAAATGGATATTCCAAAAAATCCAGAAAAGAAGTCATTAAAGTCGATAATAAATGACAACAACTAATCAGATCAACAAAAATCGATAAGAAAATGGATTCGCACAAAATAGGCAAAATGGGCAAAAACCAACAGGACCAAACGTCTGGTTGGATTGGCCAGACATCTGACCTAGGGTTCTGCCTTTTTCTTTTTCCTTTTCTGTAAAATCTCCAGAACCCCTAACCAAACGCCTGACCGGTTGAACAAGACATCGGGTTCTTTTGTCTGCCATTTTATTTTCTGCGTTCATTAAATAATTTTTTCCAGGGACCCCTACCAGACGTCTGAGTTCTTCAACCAGACGTCTGGTCACCTGGACCTGGGCAGAATTTTCCTAGGCCAATGATGTCCAAATCGATTCGGAAGCGATCGGACAAGCGACGGAGGCTAGGGAATTATGCCAAGCGACAACCTAGCTTTATAGGCTCTTCGATACACCCCAAATGACATGTCCAAATATCCAAGATAGGATCTTTAAAGATTTTGACTTCAAAATACAAAAATTGGAAAATTCAACAAATCAGTTCAAATCAAAAGCAATTGGACATGAAATAGATGTTAGGAATTCATACCTAACAACAATGAAAGCTATAGACATAGATGTAAGTTCAAGAACTCACCTTTAAACCCAAACAACAAGTGAGAAGCTTTAAAACAAAGGAAAGATCAACCACTCTTCAACTTCAACTCAAGAAGCTCCAATCTAAGCTCATAAGCAAATATTTCCCAAGTTAGGGTTTAGGAATTTCTAAAAATTGAAGAGAGATTAAGATGGAGAAGATTAAGAGGATGCTTACCTAAGCTTCTCTTTGATCTCTAAACCTTGAATTTGAATTTCCTAGTAAACTAGGGCTTAGGAATTTTGGTTTCTTTTCTCTTCCCCTATTTTCCTTTAACTTGAGTGTTAGGAACTAATAAAATGAATGAAGAGGAGTTGGAGGAGGAGTTAGGGTATTATATGAGTTGGTGGGCTGAAACCCAAACCCAAAGCCCAATAGAAAATAGTAAAATTTAGTCAACTTCAAACATATCGATGTTTATACTCAAAAAGGTGGCAAACAACTCAATGGAAGTGGTCACGAGTCCGGATTCGACCGTTTACAAAAAGTCACGTTTTGGACTTTTAAATTCAACTGACGATGCTATATTTAAATATATTATCTTAAAATATGCGGGTTGTTACAGACTCCCCTCCTTAAATAAATTGCATCCTCGTAATACTTAAGAAGAAAATAAAAAGTAACAACCATACTAAGGCATAACAACACAAAAGAGGAAATTTTGAAATGAGAAGTTCACCTTAAGGAGCACGAGAGAATATGCCCAGATGTGTTCGCTCGATGAATTCTCTGGATTCCCAAGAGCAATCCTTTGGATTTGAGTACCATTGAACTTTCACAAGAGGAACATCTTTATTTAGAAGGCGTTTAACCTCCGTAGCAATGATACGAATAGGATGTTGCTCATAAGTCAAATTAGGTGAAACTTCGATTTCTTCAATAACACCGGGCTCAAGAATAGAATCGGAATCTCTAAGGCATTTCCGTAGTTGAGAAACGTGGAATACGTCATGCATGGTAGAAAATTAAGCCGGTAATAATAGGTGATAAGCCACGGAACCAATGCGTTCGGTAATGGGAAATGGGCCAATATATTGAGGTGCTAACTTTCTCGATCGACTGAAATGCACAACACCCTTCATAGGTGAAACACAAATGAACACCAAATCTCCCATAGAAAATTCTAAATTCCTTCTTCGATTATCGGCATAAGATTTTTGTCTACTTTGAGCTTCTTTCATCCTATGACGAATAAGTTCAATCTTTTCTGTGGCATCACGAATAAAATCTGGACCTAAAACCAGCTTCTCACCGGCTTTAAGCCAACATGAAGGAGATCGGCATGGCCTTCCATAGAGTGCCTCGAAAGGTGCCATACCAATACTAGATTGGAAGCTATTATTATAGGAAAACTCAACAAGGGAAATATGATCTTCCCAACTTCCACCAAAATCAAGAACACATGCGAAGGAGATCTTCAAGAGTTTGATTCACACGCTCTGTTTGTCCATCGGATTGAGGATGATAAGCGGTGCTAAAATTAAGCTTTGTTCCCAAAGCTTTTTGAAGACCTTTCCAAAATCCACTAGTAAACAATGGATCGCGATCGCTAACAGTAGAAGTTGGAACTCCATGCAATTTAACAATTTCTTTAACATAGAGTTTGGCCAAAAGAGGTACGGTCTGACTGGACCGAACGGGAATAAAATGGGTGGATTTTGTAAGTCTATCCACAATCACCTATAGACTGTCATGACCCGAACAAGAATGGGGAAGACCATCAATAAAGTCCATAGAGACTTGATCCCACTTCCAAACGGGAATGTCTAAAAGTTGCAATAACCCACCGGGCCTTTGATGTTCGGCCTTTATGAGTTGGCAAGTCATGCAACGCTTAATAAAGTTAGCAATATCAGATTTCACTCCATCCTAATAATAAAATCACTTCATGTCCGTGTACATTTTACTACTACTGGGATGAATGGTAAATTTAGAACAACGAGAATCTTCTAAAATGTCTTACCAAGATCACAAATGTTTGGCACAATAAGTCTACCAAATTTTCGAATGCCTCCGCGAGCATCAATATCAAAGTCTTTCAAACCATCAACTTTATTTTGATCCCTACAACTTTGGCTAAGAAGAGCCAATTCGGGATCTTGCTTTTGAGCTTCAAGGATGCGGTCTAAAAGAGAAGGATGAGCCTCAAGGCTACATAAAACAAGAGATGAACATGAATCAGATTCACGATCTCGAATCTCACAAGTGGACAAATTCTTGAGATCATTCCATTCGGATATCATCATGGAAACAACCGCTTGTTGCTTACGACTAAGGGCATCGGCAACACGATTTCCCTTTCCGGGAGTATAGATAATATCAAGATCATAAGATGCAAGGAATTCGAGCCAACGTTGTTGATGCAACTTAAGTTCCTTTTGAGAGAACAAATACTTCAAAGATTTATGATCGGTGTAGAGAACAAATTTCTCTCCCAAAAGATAACGATGCCAAATTCTAAGGGCGAAAACAATAGCCGCGAGCTCTAAATCATGAGTGGCATATCTAGTCTTGGCAGGCTTTAATTGCCTAGAAGCATAAGCGATAACACGTTCCTTTGCATGAGAACGGCTCCCAAACCAACACGACTAGCATCGGTATAAACAATAAAGTCTTGGTTCCCTTCTGGAATCACAAGAAATGGAGCATAGGAAAGGAGTTCTTTTAATTTCTGAAAAGCAGCTTCACATTTGTCTAACCAAATGTACTTAACTCCCTTCTTTGTCAAACTAGTAAGAGGTACGGAAATTTTAGAAAAGTCATGAAATGACGGTAATAGCCCGCCAATCCAAGAAAACTACGGATTTCCGTCACACACTCCGGTCTCTTTCAATTTTGAATCGCTTCAATCTTTGAAGGATCCACGGAAATTTCGGATTCAGAAATAATATGCCCTAAAAATTTCACATGAGATTGCCAAAAGTGGCATTTAGAAAATTTTGCTTTCAATTGATTGCTCCTAAGAGTTTCCAACACAATCCGAAGATGTTTTTCATGCTCTTCCTCGGTTTTAGAATAAACAAGAATATCATCGATAAAGATGAGAACAAATCGATCGAAGAAGTCTTTAACAACTCGATTCATAAGGTCAACGAAATAAGCTGGAGCATTCGTTAAACCAAATGGCATAACAAGCCATTCATAAGATCCATAACGAGTACGGAACGACGTCAAAGGAATACTATCCTCTGCAATTCGAAGCTGATGAAAACCTGAGCAGAATTTGCCTAGACCAATGATGGCCAAATCGATTCGGAAGCGATCGGACGAGCGACGGAGGCTAGGGAATTATGCTAAGCGACAACCCAGCCTTATAGGCTCTTCGATACACCCCAAATAACATGTCTAAACATCCAAGATAGGATCTTTAAAGATTTTGACTTCAAAATACCAAAATTGAAAAATTCACCAAATAAATTCAAATCAAAAGCAATTGGACATGAAATAGATGTTAGGAATTCATATCTAACAACAATGAAAGCTATAGACATAGATGTGTGTTCAAGAACTCAACTTTAAACCCAAAACAACAAGTGGGAAGCTTTAAAACAAAGGAAAGATCAACCACTCTTCAACTTCAACTCAAGAAGCTCCAATCTAAGCTCATAAGCAAATATTTCCTAAGTTAGGGTTTAGGAATTTCTGAAAATTGAAGAGAGATTATGATGGAGAAGATGAAGAGGATGCTTACCTAAGCTTCTCTTTGATTTCTAAAACTTGAATTTGAATTTCCTAGTAAACTAAGGCTTAGGAATTTTGATTTCTTCTCCCCCATTTTCCTTTAACTTGAGTGTTAGGAAATAATAGAATGAATGAAGAGGAGTTGGAGGAGGAGTTAAGGTATTAGACGAGTTGGTGGGCTGAAACCCAAACCCAAAGCCCAATAGAAAATAGCAAAATTCTACTGAACTCCAAACATATCGATGTTTATACTCAAAAAAGTCGCAAATGCCATTTTGGACTCAATGGAAGTGGTCACGATTCCATATTCGACCGTTTACATAAAGTCACGTTTTGGACTTTTAAATTCAACTAACGATGCTATATTTAAATAAATCATTTAAATATATTATCGTAAAAATATGCGGGTTGTTACATACATGCTGTTGATACTAATAAAAGGTACACATCTCGAATTACACATCGTATTTCTATATTTTTCCCTACGGTATGCCTCATCCTCGAAGATGAGATGTATATTTGCGATTGTATATATATTGTAAATTTTTCGATCGAGCCGCGCAAAGAAGATGTTGGCGAAATTATTCATAAATTGAAGAGTTAGAAATTTTTTGACGTTTGATCGGAGTTATAACTTAAAATGAATGAATGGAAGGAAATTAGTTGGTATAGGTGGGTGAATTTAAAAGACTTGGACATTTTAGAATCTATTCAACTAATTTTGGTTTGAAAAGTTAGTGGGTTTTAGGGCATTTTTCTTACCTGGGAAATTTCGATGACGAAATTCTTTTAAGAAGGGAGAATATAACGACTTAGGATTTCAGTCATTTGAAATTGAAATATTTAATTGATTTTAAATATTAAAAACTTAATTTTATAAGCTAAATAACTTGGTTTTCAAACTTAGCGATTTATTTGATAATTAAATTGTTGAGTTTAATATTTGGAATTGTTTAAATAGTTGAATCTTGAATTTAATGTGAATAAAAATGATTTTGAATGTTGATTTAAATTTTATTTAAATAAGAATGAAGATAGTAAACTTTTAATTCAGATTTAAAAGTGATTAATTTGATTTTTACAATAATTCGTTTTAATTAACATATAATAATAGCCTTTTGGGACACTGTTTCAGATTTCGACGAAACCAGTGTCATTGGATCCATAATAGTGAGTTATTATATGCCGTCGAATTTCGTGATAATTTGACATGTCGTTTGGGCGTGCGAGATCGAAACACATAGAAATTTATTTTAGAAAATTTATGTAACGATTAGGTTTGAAAAGCTATCTTCTGT
This sequence comes from Allium fistulosum, assembly GCA_030737815.1. Taxonomy (NCBI): domain Eukaryota; kingdom Viridiplantae; phylum Streptophyta; class Magnoliopsida; order Asparagales; family Amaryllidaceae; genus Allium; species Allium fistulosum. The sequence continues at coordinate 103,456,349 of CM060902.1, forward strand.
ATATGATCGAATTAGCCCTCGATACTAGTTCCATTGCGTTTGGAATAGGGGTATAACATACAGAACGCCAAGCGGCATGCCTTATTCAAAGTTCGAGATTTTTGAGTGCGTCGAGTGGATATTTTTGAATATAAAAATATAAATAATACGTACGTACTTTTCATATACATACCTATCCCGTACCCAAACATACAGGCACCGTACCCCTCTCCTTCTTTATAAACTAGCATGGTTAATCAGAAGAAGTTCGCTATTTTCTCGATTTAAATCATCACTGAATCGAACGGCCGTGGTTCGATGGGACCACTAGAGGCTGTATCAAGCTTCGACCCAACTAAGGAAAGGTGCACCTCGACTTGACGAAGGGATTCAATGGTCGGATCATGGCGATTTGTCGTAGGTGGTCGTAATTTTGCCAGCGGTTAGGGAGGTGGGGGTTGCGTTTTTGGCGGTGGCGGTGGGTTCCAAGCGTCGGCGATGGTAGCGTGGGGGAGCTTGAAGTTGTGCCACGCATGGGTTATGTCGCGGCGGCAGTAGGCACGGCGAATGGCGACAATAAGTGAAAGGAGTCGTGGTTCTGATGATGGGTGTTACACAAGAACAAGAGGGAAGAGTGATTAAGGTTTAAAATTTTTGTTAATTAAAAATTTAATCATAATTTAATTATTTAAATCGTTAGTTAATGCATTACTTATTCATATGAGGTTGGTCTTCACATGACGAGTTGTGTTGCTATCATATTGACAAATTCTATGATATGGAGTTGGATTGGATGGATTTGGAGCTCATAGAAAATTGGGATAAAATTGGACGCCTGTTCAATTTTGATTCAAACCAGAGCGTTTTGACGAAACTGAAATCAATGTGGGTTAAAATCACCTTTTTGGTTAACCATAAAATATTATAGTCGATAAAAATAATTGATTGGATGTGTGGATATTTTATTATTGATCGTTATTGACTGTTGGAAGATTTCTATTTTATATTATTAGTTGGATATATTCCCGCCCTAGAGCGGATGAGACCCTATTACGTTCCCATGTAAGAGCGGATGACCTTTTGTATACAATCTTGTCTCAAAGTGGTAGATTTATATTATTGATTATATATTGTATGTGACGTAGGGATATAGGTTAGAGGGATCCAACATGATTCCTCACACTACTGATTTTATTTTTCATATAATTTGATATATGATATGTTGGATGCTATAATTGATGACATAGATATGATTTTGCTTATTTAGTGCTTTAGTAGCATTGGGCCTTATCTTTGGTATTTTAAATACTATAAAATGATGATTTGATTTAAAAAGGGATTTCAAATTGATTTTGGAAATTATATATATATATATATTAATAATTTTCCTTTAATTATTTTAAAGAAGAAGTTTATTTTAAAATAAAAAGTATAATTTTTAAAGATTATAAATTTATAGTTTTATTAAATATTAAATAGAGATTTTGAACAGTGATTAAAGATTTTTAAAATCTTTAAAATAAGTCCACTTTTTATATTAAAGGGATATGGTTTTAAAAGGAAGATGGAAATATTTGGTATAAATATTTATTAGCCATTCTATATAAAGTGATATGTGTGTATATATATATATATACACAAATATTAAGATTTATTTATAAATATGGAAATTGATAAAGGCGATAATGTATAAAGTGACATTTTACATTTAAGGTAAAAATTTGTAAATTCGTATTTTATATTATAAAGGGATAAATGTATAAACGGTGTTTTATAAATAAAAAGGAAACCATTATCATTCAATAGATTGGAGGAATAAATCAAATGGTGGATATATTATACGATGTGGAATGTTGTTTAGGAAAAATAGTTAATTCAATTTTGGTAATTGAAGGTGAGGGTAAATTGGGAGATGTTAAATGATATTTTATAAATAAAAAGAAATTTTATAGAAGAAATTCATAAATATGGGAGCAACGTTCAAAATAGGTAGAAATTATGTTTTAAAGGGGATTTTAAATAAAAGTTGGATTTATAAAGGAATAGAGTTAGAATTAGGTTCATAAATAGAGTGATTTTATAAAAAGGAAGTTTTATAAAATAGAAGGAGATTTATAAAACATAGTTTTATAAATATGGAAATGATTATGTTGGAAATTAAGGGTGGAATTGTATCAAGGAAATATTTATGTATTTTTTAAAAGTTGTTTATTTATTTAATACTGTTTTAAAGTTGTTTATCAATACTTTTATATTTTGAATAGCTAATTATTTTAATATTAATATGGTTTGAAATTAAATATTACTATTTATCAATAAAGTTTTGGAAATTAACTATTATTATTTATAAATATGTTAAAGATAAATTATAATTGTTTTATTTAGGATGTTTCGGAATTTATTAATTATTATTTGAAAATGTTATAAAGTTAATATTTATTATTTATAATGTATATTATTGTATAATAGTGTTTTAGGTAATTGATTAGAATTTATTTATAAAAATTTTCGAGATTTATAAATAGGGTTTTATAAACAGATGTTAATTGAAAGAGGAATCTTATACCTGGGTTGGAAACTTAAAGGAAGATCGTAAAAGGTTAAAAGGAGTTTTACAAATGGTCTTTGATATTTGTAAAAGAATTTTAGAAATGGGTTTATAGATTTATAAAAAGAATTTTATAAATGGTTTTGTGGATGTAAAATGGAGTTTATAAATGATTTTAGTATTGTATAAAAAGGGAAATCTTTCCCAATGTTTGGTGAATATACTTACACCGTAGAGATAAATATATGGATATTTTTCCAAGTATTAAGAAATTGGGATTTATGGATGTGTGTGTGTGTATATATATATATATATATACTAGTGCGTGGCCCGTGCTACGCACACGGACAGTGTCGGTAGTCAAGTAGGTAGTTAATTCTGTTTTAGGGTACGATGTGTCATTGCAATATGATTAATGCAGTAGTGGAAAGTATATTTCTGGAAGATGATGATGATGGGTGTGAGGAATTGCAGTCTGTCGGCATACCGAATTATGTGTGTATGTATGTGTGTATGTGGTGAAGTATATGTGTGTATGAATTGAAATCAGTTAAAAATTCGAATGTAAAGTAACTCCTTAAACTTTAAGGTTGGAAAGGAAAAAAAATTCAAGACGAAAAACCTGTGTGGAGTGCAGATTGTGTTTTTGTATTGCACACTTGAAAATGTAATCGTTGGATAAGAGTTCGGTGCATTATTGTTACTCAAACTGCCAGCGTGAATAAGAACGGTACAATCATCAATTTGAATAAATAGAAGGGCTGCTCTACAGCTTTCTGCGCACCGTAGATGAGTTACAGAAGCTGCTGCCAAGGTAAGGAGTACATATGTAAGTTGTAGCGAAGGCCTACAGCTGACTATCCTGAAGCGTTTCGGTACCTGCTCAGAAGTTTGCAAATAGTAAAAGTATGAGAAATCTCTGCCTTTAAATAAATGATATACCATAATGTAGTTAAATAGTGGAGTCAAGAAAACGGTTAATGAAAAACTGTCGTTACTACCATCATAGTTTACAACCAATTTAAGCATCGAACTGTTATTTGAAAATAACTGCGTTAACACCTCCTAATGCACAAAAATCATCCCTACCATACTTATCTAATCCATGGTCATTGAACAGTATAAAAAAGGCAAATTGAAAATAGATTATTTTACAAAACTACAATAATAAATTAATGAGTTACAGCAGGAAGCACCAAGTTATATCATTGAGCTGCAAGGGTAAGCTGAAATGCATGTAAAAAAGGGGAAAGAAGAGAGGAAAAAAAATATCACTACCTTCGTTAGGGAAATGAGAGTTTGACCTAGATCTGTTCCTATGTTGCCTAAAAAGCTGTTAAATCTCATAACAGATGCACAGTTGTAGTTTGACAAATTGAGTTGACCAATGGTTGAGCTAATTTTCGTCTCAAGACGTTGAAATAAGCAGACGTATTATGAAGAAGAAGATAGCGAAAGGTTTACATTATCAATCTCTTTAGCAAGGCAGATTATGAAGTTGAACGCATCATAAGCCACTGCATGCAGACCCACCCAATAAGTATATTTAAACCTTCAGTTATCAAATACATATATCAAAAGAAGATAGTTGTCCTAAGTTTAAAGTTATCCGCGGAATGAACTCGTATTGATGTGTCATTTTGATTTAAAGTTTGAACCGTACAGTTTATAGTTTAATTCTCTTATTGAAAACGTTGCGTTTGCTTACTATTATAGTGTGGTCTAACTGGGAGCACTAATTTTATAGCTCAATGAACAAACTAATTTTTGATGCAACAATAAATACTTGAGGCAGTAAAAGTTTAATTTCGTACGAAACGTTTGTTTTTACATTGTAATGAATTGGCAAAGGTAATAAATACCATAAAAATGAACTGATTTTTGACTGCAGCATACTGATACATGTATCGTAACTGAAGGAAAAAGTGCATCTTTACTCTTGAAGGAGAATGAAGTTGATAACAGTGATACATTGTAAACACATAAGACTTACATCAGTAATGTTATTCATAGCTGAAACTAACAAATTAGTTATGAAAACGAATAAATTCATGGATACACATGATTCTGTCTTATAGGGTATATATTTATTATGTGTCATTTTGTGTGTAACATTCTTTGATGAAAAGGCATAAACAGTCAGATTGTAAGCATGTAACCCAACTATGAGGAAAAGACTATCATCTATTGGTAACGGAAATCACATGTTCTAACTGCTAACAACAGTATGAAATCTTACAGCCTAAAAAAGGACTGGTTGTATTACTATTAATCTTTGGTAATATATTTTAGGAACAAAAGTTTTGTAATTGCGACTAAAAAGAGCAACTAATATAACAGCAACTACACTGCCAAAACAGCACTGAGACAATTGAAGTAAGACGAAAAGCGGACAGAACTTCATGAAGAGAAATCAGGAAGGAAGTTAATATTTGACAAAGTGAAGGATTAAGGAAGTCATTCTTCTCCACAGATAATATGAACTAAGCAACTGCAGATTACTCTTTCATATTAAATAGTAAATTTGCAAAACAAACCCAAAAATAACCTATACAGTTAACTCAAGGATTAAAATCTGCTCACCTATTCAATAAAAAGATGGATGCTTCCTAACAGTTTTAGTATTTGTTGGTTATTGCAGCTTTAAAAGTATAGTGAGTTACGATATTTGCAAAGGAGGAAAAAGTGGTTCAGAGTACTCAAAGTAAGGACGCAGCAATTGGCCATCCATAAGTTTTCAAGTCTGTACAATACAAATAGGTGTCTGACCATGCAAGTACTCTACTGTTTGTACAAATTTTTCAAACTAAATATTTGTTGTATCAAGCTGTGAGTTGGACAATGCGAAAATGGAACACGAGTACCCACCCAATTACATATTACTGTCATTACATTAACTTACTGTTTAAGCTGGAGGATAATGAATTGATGCAAAATCAACCTGAATGTTCAATGTTAAATTATGGTTGATTAACTAAACCCGCACAGCAAATTCTCTCAAATATGCACACACAGGACAAAAGATAGCATGCTACGGTCAATTGTTGCTGTGATGTTAAAACACCATTGCTCTACTGCCTAGGCCACCAAGGTGGACAATAGGCCCAAATTGTCAATATTGCTTTACTCTTCAGTATTATTGCTTTGGATAGAGGTGAATAACAGGTGGTAGTGAGTGGCCCGTGCTACGCACACGGGTAATTGTGGACTTTATGATTATGTGTAGTGTTGTGCATTGTCGAACTTTTTTCTTTTTGTATATTTACCGTTTATGTAAAGTACAACTATGGCGGTCATTTCTATATTTTACCACCAATTTGTTTGTTCAAAGGACACGTTAGTTAGTAAGATGGACGCTATGATAAGACGGTAAATTGTCTATAAATTTGTTTATTTTTAATAATTTCATGACGATTTTCAGTTATAAGGTAATATAGCAAATGTTTCTTCTTCCCGTTTTCGTCGAGAGAAAAAGTTTATACAATGATGTAGAACTATTAAAGAATAAAATTCATCAATGAAAACAAAAGGATATATACCTTAGCTAAGGCATGAAAACATAATTGTGGGTTGGTTATGCTTATGAAAAATAAATAGTAGTTAAGCTTTGTTGTTTTAATTTTTTTATTAATATACTTTTCTTAGGTCAAAATTGTACAGTAGTTTGATAAGTGGACATCCTGTATCTGGTTTTAAAAACAATAGTATCCATATCCATAAATAAAAGTAAAAAGTATTTTGCATTTGCTATCAATAAACAAAACACATGTTTTCAAGTATTCAAAATTAACTAAAAGCAAAACATCATAAATTTTTAGACCTTTATAAAGAAATCACATCTATAAATAGGACAGTTAAAACCTTTGAATTATTGAGCATTTAAAGAGCAGTATTAAACCACAGTACACATATTCTGGTAATTTATATTTTCGAACAAAAACACTTGAGTTTGTCCAATTTTCTAGTGGAACCAACAGAAAAGAAAATTTTCCATGTCCCAACTTTGCATCCTTTGTTTGGACGGGCTTATTACTCCATCCTTTGGAGTAAACCAAAGGCACGTGTTCAGGATCAAATGCTAGGCTGTGAATGAAATGGGTGGATGTGGTTCCTTTGTATAAAACTGAGTGGCTCGACTCTTGTTGAGTCCAACAATGTGGGTTAATACCTGTAATTTGCAAGCAATAGATCAACTGAAAGAGAAATAGTTTAACATAAAATAGTTATAAATATATGCATCTGAGATATGTATAAATAGTGAATAATTCACCAAAAAGTGAGTCTGCATTGTAGTTGACTTGATGATATTGGATTTAATATCATATGATATTTCACAACACTGATATGTATAATAATGCAATGAACCATACAGATTCTTATTAGACTTGCTTTGATCGGGGTATATTCATATGGTTTTGTTTAATGTCTTTTGTTCTAAAAAAATAAAACTATGATTTCACACAGGAGCATGTAGGTAGAGTTGCATCAGTAATAGTTTTTGAATTGAATCAATATTCATCTGCAACTTCAGGTTAAAAAATTGCAATATTCAACCTCATATGCTAAAGCAGCTTCATATTACAGTATGGTTTTTTTATTTGTTCTTCGACTATCGCTCTACGTTGAAAATTTTATATTATTTTTTATAATTCTTTCAGTTAAGTAGATCACTCAGTTAAGACTTACTTATTTAAATGAGTGGAATATTAAGACGTAGAAGGTCATGTTACAAATGCTTCTTGAACATCCAAATTCAATGTTTATGATTAAACTTTTAGTACAGATGAGTAGATTGATATAAAAATCACTTTTGAATTATAAAGTCGTTCTACTTTGGTACAAATCAACCTAAAATCACTCTACTCGGTTTCAATCCATGTACTCGTGGCTGATGGTAGGTCTGGTATTATCCAATGTTGCTAATGCCAATATATGATGTGCACCTATTCACCATGTACAAAATGGGTCTGCAATTATAAATTATTCTTTGAAAACATTGATATGTAGAACTCAGTGTATATTATATATAACATATTTTATATAAAAATTCAAGCAAAATTTCTTTATAACTTAAGTAGATATTTAGATGGTTGAAATCCATAGGAGATTAATTATATTAATCACTATAAACATTATTTTGATGATGATATGTATTATCACCAACCTTAACACACAAAATTTTCAAGGTAGATACAAATTTTTAATACGATTGTTTCAAATATTTAAACTTATTAACAGATTTTGTATTTATCTGATAATGTGTCTTTATAATACAATAATATTTGCATTAGAACGCCTGATAATTACAACAATATGAGTAAACATAAGAAACAGGAAAACTGGTCTAAATTTTAAAGATTATCCACCCTTTTGAAGGTCTTCATGGTGCAACCTAATGAGACGATTCATAGGTATTAAAAATGCATTTCATTACATTACGACATTTTAAGTTTTCAGTTGATTAAATAACAAAGCATATACAACTACTAAGAATCCACAAATCAAGCGAGGACAAACCATAGTTCTTGCTACATTAAAACGAAAGGAATCTCTAAAAAGCTCGACCCTTAATTTGTTCATCGGAGCCAAGCATACCCATAATAAGTTCCATGGCTCTAAGAACAATTGGTCGACCACCTTTTCAAAGTGCAAGAACTCCTCCATCAATAAAATACACTATCCAGTCATGAAAAACTAAAATTATTACCCTATGGCTGAGGAGTGAAAATGGATTAATAATTGTTAACATGATTATTTGTTAACATAACTCCATCCTTCAAGCAATATACAACCTTAGCCTGTTGTAGCAGTGTTAACAGATAAAGGAAGTAAGACATGTAAGTTAATAAGTTAATTGGTCGGGTTGTACCTAATGAAAGAAAATGGGAGAAATAATCCAAAACCATGCAGTATAAAATTAAAAATAACTAATATACTTTCTAGTGGTTTGATTCAGCATACGTTAGCTATGCTACAAATTACCCCAATTTGTGTAGAGATGAAAATTATCCGCTACTTCATTGATATTTTGATATTGTTAGTGTTTGTATGGGAAAATCTATTTGGGCACAAAAGGATGTCACAGGTAGTGATGTAGGAGATTTCTACCGTTGGATCCTCCACTTGAATTCAACCTCATTAAGATCTAATGGCTAATGTCTATTGTGTCACATTTTTTGTTTTATTTTGTGTCACAATAGCTGGCCCTATACAGACATATATATGTATGCATGTTCTTAATGGAATTTTAAGGCATGTTAGTTGTAGTATTATATCTTGTACATGTAGTATTTTTCAAGGAGAGTTAAGTAAATATTTATCGTCACTTTAGTTTATTTGAACTAAGAAAAAATTTGAATGGGACAAAGAATGAAAGAAAGAAACACTCCATCTTAATTAACAAATATACATTAAAATCATTTCTTCTTGTATTATTCATGTAGCAAGGCCAAAATATAAAGCAAATATATATGAATCATTTGATATCATCTGATAACTTTCTCTTTCTAAATATTTATTCAGATTGCGATGGCTTTCACCATAGAAGATGGTATAATACTATATTGATTTTACTTACTTCCCAGGTGTTATTTGAAAAGGATGAAGGTGGTTTCATTTCTTGAATTACTCATTCTTTCAGTTTTGAGTCAAAAAATGTGAAGAAATGATTTTATCACCTGGAAATGATCCCTTTTTCATTAATAGTTTTTAAAACATCCAAATTCTTCATTTATTCATTAAGAAGAAATTAAACTTTTCTAAAAACTAAATCTCTTTTTTTAAAGTTTAGAATCAGGATATATTGTATTACCGTGTGGAAAATTATGTATATACCACACTTTTGTTACTCCAAATTATCTCTCTTCCACCTCCATGTAACAGCGCAATTTTAATTCAACAACTAACAGGTTTTATGATGATAGGGGATTGTATCACCATTAGAACCAATGTATATAGAAGAGAAATGAATCATGAATCCCTACTTTAAATTCATCAAATAGTAATATTTTTTCAATAAAATAAACTTTTATTAAATTTAAAATACCATCATTGCAACAATGTCTAGTTTGCATTGAACTTACTGTTCCTGTACTACTACCTCAGCTACTGGTTTTCTTTTCCTATTTCCTACTGTCTCTCGTACATAATAAGAGTTGGTGAACTCCTATTTCTGAGTTTCGAACGGATCGAACTCACGTACATAACACCTAACTGTGTGTTACCGTTATATCAAATACATATACAGGATACCATCTGCTTGAAGCCGTGTAAAAATAAACAGAAATAGAAAAAGGTAACTTATCGCTATTCTTGTCTATGTGGCAGGGAAGGTGGTCGACGAAGATGCACTAACCAGACCATAAAAGCTTATTACAGTTTGCCAAAAAGCCGATAGGTAAAAGGTCGAGACCAGTACGTAACGAAGCAGCCAACACAGATCATCGTCGGTAGTCTATATGAAATGGGCATTAACTTTTAGTCGAACATATAGTGGTATACAAATGAGTTGCACTAAGATATGGTGGACGGTTGTTAGTATGACCGTGCAGTTCGTTTCCACTTATCATTATGACTATCGAACTGGATTCAGAAGTAGCAAATGACAGCCAATGTGTAGATTCAGTGGTGGGTACGGCATATAAATACCCAAGTCGCATATAGCCACTAATGCAATACAGTGTAAGTACGTAAGGTCGGAGGAACAAGAACACATAAAGTGTGGGATATTAATACGCCACCACGGTTGTATCCACCTTCCTGTGAATCGCCGCTGATTGTGTACGAAAACTCCAAATTGTAGAAATGAATAGTAAATAATTACTGACCTTGCTGTCGATAAATTCTCAAGTCGAAGACATAAACGGTTCACCCTGAACGTAAACTCGCAGCGAACATTACTGGGTAGAAAGAGTCGGGCGGATAGTAGAAGTAGAAGATATGGAGAAGCAGCTGCGCTGTGTGAATAAAAACGGGCCGGTAAATTCCCAAATCGAAGAGAGGCACGGACGGATAGTAGTTGCAAAGAGGAGTTGTGAGGAAGAATCGGGGGGACAGTAACAACAGCAGTGAAGAAGAAGCAACTGGGATGGGATGAAAAAAACAGGAAGGATTTGAGAAGGAGTTGAGGAAGAATTAAAACTTCTGTAGTCTAGGAAAAAAAGACACGTGAGGAAGAATTAAAACTGCCGTAGTCTAAGGAAAAAAGGACACGTGGCGTCGTTCAAGTTATCTGGTTCCTACTTTCCTTTTTAAGTAATAGATTTGTAAAAAGGATTTTGATTCAAGTATTTACAAAGTGAATTAAATTAATGAAAATTTAATTAAAAGGTGGTTAGTGGTTGCTTGTGTGCTTAACCACTATTGATTTTCCCTATGGAATTAAATCCCTGATTAAATGTTTGTTATTTGATAGTTAAATAACCGACTATCGAATTTGGACCCAAAACGTAACTATGGAAATATGTAGGGGAAACACCTGAGTTATATAGCACAGTCACCGCTGATGATGTTGTACTTTGCGTATAAATCTTGTTTCGTTCTCCTGGGACAAGGATAAGGAAATCTGTCCATTAATGATTAGGAGGTAATCTCCACTCTTATATTTGATTATTTATTTCCTAAAGAACTGGGGTTGAGTTACCGAAAATTATCGAAAGTTGTGTTGAAGAGACCAGATCAGATATGTTTTTTGAAAACGACTTCGATCCAACTCAAGCGTTTCGAAGTGAAGACATCTTGAAGATTATGGAATTGAAGTTGGAGCTCTCAAGGGTTTCTTTTAGTTATAGAAAAAACTTATATGGATGAATGCTGGCGTTGTAGTGTTGCCTAGAGGGCAATGTTAGCATTCCACGTGGGAAGTGCTATATAAAGGTAAACTTAGCCTTGAGCCTGATCAACTGGAAATGAAAAAAATCGGACTTACAGCAAGGCCAACTGTGTTGCTCCCAAGTAGGATATGGTCATTCCAAATCTGTAACGACCCGTGAATTTCGTTAACTAAGTTTGTCATAATTTCCATAATTTATAGTAAAGTGAATGTTAGGAATTAGATGTAGCAATTGTAATTAAAAGTTAACAAAAAAATATATTTAAAATGAAATTCCAATTCAATAAAATATTGTAAATGTTATGATTTGATTTTTAAATAGAATATGAGAAACAAGAGTAAGTATTGAACAATATGTTATTTATTTATGGTATTGAATAACAATTGGTAAACCAATTGTAATTAATGGTAATAATGTGATATAAGCTAATAAATTAGATTTCAATGCAACACCCATTAATGAATGTAATTGAAATAGAATTTAGGTAAATGTACACTAGGTTATAAATCAAATAGAAGGAAACAAACGTATATATCGAATTGATTAATGAATAAATATACATTGAATAGTAATTGAATGTATAGTTAATGGAAATTGTATAAAATCAATAATGATAATTAGATGTGCTTTATTGATAATTAATTCTATAACGGAAAGAGTAAATGTATTCATTTGAATATAAAATTGCAATTGGGTAGGGATTGTTAAGTAACAACGTTAATGCAAGGTAAGTGATGCTAAATTAAAGTCAATAATAATAAATAGTGACTAATTCAAAATTTGTAACATATATTTTAAATTACCTGCTTATTTGTTAATGGAATTAGAATTTGTAATAAGTGATAATAAAATAAAGGAAGGTTACACTAATGGGAAATGAATTAACGTTCATTAAATGTTGAGTAATCATAGGGTCATATTTATTAAAAGCATTACTTTAATAATGTGGATTAATTGAGAAATTAATACTAGAAGCAGGTAAAGTAATAACTAAAAGGGAAATATGTTATAAATTGATTTTACCTAAACTTAAGTGTAAGATAAAGGTTGAATTTGGAACTCATCCATTTAATTTGGAACTTATTAGGATAAAATGGGATTCAATTTATAATGAGGGTTTATTTTAAGAAATCGAAATAAATTCTTTAATGAGAGAATTAAGCTACTTTAAACTGAGACGGGAATTTGTTTAAAGAATTACAAATTAATTAGTAAATTTTATAAGATGAAAGTAATACTAACCCTATTTAGATTATGACAGTTGGCTAATCTACAGAATAGGAAGCTATATTTATTTATTTAATTGGAAAATTTAATTACTTTCTTTGAAATTATTATGAATAAATGAAATATAACAGTTAAATGTTAAAGTTGAAGGAAGTATAGAGAAAATCTAAGAAAATAAATGTAAACAATAGTGAGCCAATGTAAATTGCATCTTTTTTATAATAATAGACTGAATATAGAATGAAAGGTAATTAAATGAAATTTTGAAAATTTAATTTACAATTTCTAAATTCAATGAATTTGAGATAAACACTGAAATTGATAAATTTATCAATTTTTAAATTTACTTTTAATTTGGTTAAAACATTGTAATTTACTGAGAAATATAAAAGGGTTAAAATTGGTAAATTTTAAGATTTAAATTAAAAGTTGGATTTTATTATTTATTTATTTAATTGATGGACAAATAGTCATTTTGGCCATTGACTCGGATTTCGATGAAATAAGTTTCATCAGATCCGTAACGGTGAATTATAATAGTGTTTCAAGTTTCGTAACAATCGGATTTGTCATTTGATCGTACGGACTCGAAACGCCTTGAAATAAATGCAATTGTAATCAATTGAAATCAATTTGAAATTTTTGATTTTAGCATAACTTCTTCATACGATGGAATTTGGACTTGAAACCTTTTCCATTGCGTTTAAAATATTTTAAAACACCTATTTTGATATATGGGTTTACCCAATTTCGTTTCGGAGACAGAACGGGCTTTTTGGACCACTTAGGCGTTAGCGCGTAAATCTATCTTATCCATCCATTCAAACGTCAACCCTGCCTATATATTTCCTGTTATAAACCCTAGCCTCCCTAATCTTCATTTGTCTGTACGTACAATTCATCTTCTTCTTAGCTCCTCATTCCAATGGCAGACAAAACCTAATTCCCAAATTACAAAATCTAATTTCAAAAAAAAAAAAAAATTCGAGATTTACGCGCTTTGGGTCGCGCTTGGGGTTTCAAGGGGAAAAACCCTGGAGCTACTTCGAGTCGGGAGAAAACTACTCGGGTCATCGGGTCGTTTTCGCAAAAACTCCAAGCAAGCACCGGGTATTTGAGGCGGCGGACCGGGTTGAACTCGAAGTCGACTCAGCACAAGAATTTTCCAATCTTCAAATTTTCATAACTTTTGCATACGGACTCGGATTTGGACGCGGTTTCTTTTGTTAGGATCGTATCGAAATTCCGGACACTTTGACGCTGGTTTGGATGAATTCTGAAACAGTTAAATTTTTGGGTTTAAAGTGAATTTAAATTCAATTTAAATTCAAAAGGTGAGTGTTTTAACCCACTCACAACTTCTAAGATTTCTTATGTTTGTTAAATTAAATTTTGATGTGATTTAAAATTTTCTATGATTGTTTGGGCATATATTTAATCATCATCTCAGTTAGATAACATTTAGTTAAATTTAATTGTTATTTAATTTTATTATTGCATAAAATTTGCGAGTTAAATTTATTTATTATTGCATATATACTGCCATTTGAACAGTTATTAATTTTTATTGAATATAAACTATTTGTTGATGCCTGTTATATTTTATATGCTTTATATTGATGATTTGTTTAAATTGGATGATGATTGTAATAAATGGTTGTTTATTGATATTTGGATGAATGGATGCTATATTTTATATTGTATAAACTGCAAGTTATTATGCATTTTTATTTTATTTGGGATTGCGGTTTGAAATGATATATAACCGTAATTTTATTTTAAATTGCGGATTGAAATGATAAATATCCGTATCACTTGACCATAGGATAGAAAATTATATACAGGCACCGTGGTCTATATATAAAATATTTTAAGGGATTTTCTATGGTTTGGAAAGAAATATACGGTTTAATAAATATTAAATTTTGATATTATATAAATATTATTTTATATATGGTTAAATTCTAAAATTTAAGTTATGTATGACCTGATGATGTTTTAAGTTTGATTTACGAATATTTCAAGTTTGAGCATTATTTAAGTGATATTGAATTTATTAAATAAATATTTCTGAACTAAATAATAGTAAATTGAATTAAGGTATATATAAGATTATCATATTTGGTTGGGAATTTTGGAATATTTAAAGACTTGAAATATATCAAAATTGAAATGTTTTATTGAAATTAAGGTATTATTGTTTTTCAAAGTATTTGTTTTCGAAATTGTTATAACTTTGAAAGTAATATGGTTTGAAAATGAATTTATTTGAAATAGAATTTATTTAAGAATTATCTTTAAATATATTGATTTGAAACCGATTGAAATTTTGAGATTAAGAATATGACTGCATTATGTGATTTGGGTTTAAGATGGTTTTAAAGAATATTTCAAGTTTTATAATTAAAAGTAAGAATAGTGATTGAAAATTTGGATTTTATTTAAATGATATATTATTGAATTTGGTTTTTATGTATATACTATTTTGAAATAAATGATATGTTTTGAAAGGATAATGATTGTGTTTTTAAAAGTATATATATTTCTTAAAATGACCACGGTGTTATAATAACGATTGGTTGTTAAGGAGACCGGGATCGGATATGGACATACTCTCTATCGATACCAAAAACCACTTTGCAACCGTGTACGCGGTGGAGATTCCAGAATGAAGTAGGATGGTGGCGACGTTCTTAAGGTATGTTACGTGGACCCAACTCCCATGAGTTGGCATAAGGTGGCTAAAACAGGAGCGATCTCGGACCAGTGAGGTAGCACCTCTTCTCGGACACATTTCTTCGATATTATACTCTTACTTGTGATTTGACTAGATGGCCATCCTCCGATTTGGGAGTGTTGTTCGAGGTGGAACGGTAGTGGCTGCTATGCGTATCCATCAGTCCGTGTGCGTAATTGGTATATCTACCCTGGCATCGCCTGGTTGTGCCGTGTCACCTACCATATCGAGCTTTACTACGATTATGATTTTAAGATCCGACCACGTTAAGGTTCTCCATCCCCTTAACGCTATTTTCTATATGATTATACTTTACTGTTTAGACACTACTGTATATAGCGAATATTACTACATAGTAGATAGTTTAACGGATCCTTAAGAGATGTGAATCCCGAACATTTCTTAAGTTACTGCACTCACGTTAGACACTGGATAGGAGATGTCAAACCCCGTAAACATCTCTGACGCCGTTTACACTCATATTTATTTCATTGATTTAACTTACATAAGATCTTTTAGTTCTGACTCGAGTGTTTTGTCTTTTCAATTCGCTCGGGTCAGCCTGAGCATTTCAGGATTTAAAGGCCCTATTTCTGGAGGACGAAGACGAAGATTTTATTACTACTATTTGTTATATATTCTACTACACCATTGTATTCCACTGCATTTATTATCATTCTATGGTATGTGTAACTCTGATATGTATTGTATAAATATAATCAAATGTTTTGTAAAACAGCTTCATGAACTGTTATTTGATTATTATATTTTATCGTTCCGCTGCAAGATTCTATTTTGTTTCTTTTATTTCTCCACTTTTTCTTATTTACCCCATAACAATCCACCCTTCTGTATGGTTTAAGTTGGCACGTGTGTCTGCTTAATCATACAAAAAGGTGGGATGTTACATCTGGTATCAGAGCGAGGTTTAGCGATAAACCTTAGTTTTGTTGGGTCTGACTCTTTATTAATAGGGTAGTAATACCCTATGGGAGTCGCTGAGTGTATATATATGAGAGAGCGTATTTGTTAGTGTTATAAAAAGGTTTTAATATTGTGTTAATCGGTTCCGTTTTGTATTTATAAATTCTGGTTGGTGCATGGGACGCTATGACATCAATAGGGATTTCTAAACACTTAATAGGACAGACCGACATAATATTTGTTTTAATATAGGTGAATGAAATAACTTTGCCTATTATATTTTCCATATATAAAAAATATTTTATAAAGATATATATTTGGTTGCTATAGATTGGGTGTTAGGTAATGAAAATATAAATAATAATTGAAACTAAGTTGGAAATAAAATAAATGAAAACTGGAAATTTAGAGCTTAAGTTCCGGGGTTTTTAAAGATTTCTTTCAATTGATTTTGGAATATAATAATAATATCGTTAGAAGTATTTTCTGATATAAATATTTCAATAGAATTTGAAAGAAATGTTTTAAAAGAAATTCCGCAAAGAAATAAGTTGTACTCCCCTTTTTGTCGCTGGAAAATAATTTCGGTGATGGCGGTCGCATCATCGACATTCATTTTCGAGTTTCAAAGTGGGAAGGCCACTGTAGTAGTTTTACTACAAGATTATTTTATTTTAAATTGTTTTAAATATAATTGGATATATAAATTATAAGTATATATATTATCTATTATCTTAAAATGATTTTTGAATAAAACCCGGTATTTAATTCTTAAGTTTCCATTAATAAATAGTCCTAAATACTGAAGTGAATTGGAATGTAGGTAATTAATAAATTGAAACCTCTAAAGGAAATAAGAGATTTAAAGCTAGGATATAAATGGTATTAAATGAAAGTTGAAATTGTAACCTATGAAATAAAGGAAATAATTATTGAACATTAAAATAATTAAAAGAAATGAGAAAACTTGTACAACTTTCAATTTCAGTCTTTAAAAGCATAAATATAACTTACCAAAAATTTATAAAAGTTGAAATGTTTAATAAGAAAATGTATTGAAAATTGTACAAGTAAACTTATGTAATGAAAAATTCAGTAAATTTCTTTTATTAATAAGAATTAAAGTATAACTGTTATGCCAAGTAACTAAAATGGAACATGAATATTATTAATAAATGAATAAATAAAATCAAGTAAATGAATAAATATGCAAAGTAAATTAATTTAAAATGAATAAATGAAATTAATAAGTATTGATGTTCTAGTTGTTATGGACTTAAATGTTATATATAAATAATAATAAACTTAAGTAAACGGTTGAAGTTACCTTAGAATAAAAGATGAATATTGGGAAAATGACTGTAAAACTTAAGTAATAAATTTACCTACCAAGGAATTGGTTGAATGGATAAAAATAAATGATGAATAAAGAGGAAATCAAACAACAATATATGGAATGAAATTAATAATAATGAACTTGATCTATTGTTGAATTTGTTATTTGTTTGGCTTATGGTTGTTTGGGCAAAGATACTTTAATATTGTTTGGATGTAGGAATAATCTATTTAGTTTCACCTAAGACTGCTGAGTGAAGGGTACACTTAGTAGTTTATTCTTCATTCTGTACAATTTAAAGTTATGAACCTGAACAACTATTTCTTTTGTTTGATATGAATGAATGATTGATTTTTGGGTTGTATGCCTTGTTGCAAGTGTTTAAATTGTAATAGAATATTATACAAGTAGAAATTTGAAATAATAAAAGTATTCAATGAAATTGCTATTAAATGAGAATTTAATGTTATAAGCTTAAGTATAATTGAAATTTTACCAAGTAAATATAAAAAGGTAAGTATGACAAATAGATGAGGTTATACAATTATAAATGAATGTAATATAAATAAGAGAAATTGTAAACTGAAAGGGTTAAAGTAATTTCTAAATAAAAGTTGGAAGAAATACAATGAAAATAAAAAGATAAACCGTTATATGAATAAAAAGAATCAAACAACAAATGTATGAATGGAATGAATAAGAATAGACTAAAACTATTGCTGAAATTGTTGTTTGTCGTGGTTGTGGTTGTTGGGTAAGGAAACTTTAATTTGTTGGGATGGATGAAAAATCCATTGTGTTTAATCTAAGACTGTTGAGTAAATGATGCATTTGATGGTTTATTCTTCATTCCGTACAATTTAAAAGTTCTGAAACCGAACAACTATTTGTTTGTTGATTGAATGGTTGTTTGTATTTGTGTGTTTATGCTGTTTGTGAAATTGATGGTTGTTGTATTGATTTGTTGTTAGTGATTGAAACCACTTAGATATTTCACTTTATATAAATTATTAACCCTTTGGATTTAATAAGTGAAATGCAGGTTATGGAAGCAATTGCTACTGTTTTTGGTTCCATAAATTAAACGTAAATTGCCCGACAAATAGGTACGTTTCGGATTACGATTTATAACGCTATTTATATATATTTTCCCGTGTTGGGATATAATATTTTGGATATTATAAGTGATATTTTGTTATATTTAATATTATATTTTCTCCCGAGCCTCTCCGTACAAAGGAGACTCTGCCGAAATTTTTCGAAATTTTTGGGACTTAGAAAATTATTTTGAAATGTTTTTCCAAACTTTATTCATTTAAGTATAAAAAGATATAATGATTAAAATGGGTAAATTTTATATAAAGTAATAAATTTTGTAAATTAGTGTTTATAAGTTAATATTTTGAATAAGATGTATTGTTTATCTAATTCTTCCTTCTCCCTTCTTTTTCCTTTTCGGGGACGAAAAGCTTTGAGTGGGGGAGAGTGTAACGACCCGTGAATTTCGTTAACTAAGTTTGTCATAATTTCCATAATTTATAGTAAAGTGAATGTTAGGAATTAGATGTAGCAATTGCAATTAAAAGTTAACAAAAAAATATATTTAAAATGAAATTCCAATTCAATAAAATATTGTAAATGTTATGATTTGATTTTTAAATAGAATATGAGAAACAAGAGTAAATATTGAATAATATGTTATTTATTTATGGTATTGAATAAAAATTGGTAAACCAATTGTAATTAATGGTAATAATGTGATATAAGCTAATAAATTAGATTTCAATGCAACACCCATTAATGAATGTAATTGAAATAGAATTTAGGTAAATGTACACTAGGTTATAAATCAAATAGAAGGAAACAAACGTATATATCGAATTGATTAATGAATAAATATACATTGAATAGTAATTGAATGTATAGTTAATGGAAATTGTATAAAATCAATAATGATAATTAGATGTGCTTTATTGATAATTAATTCTATAACGGAAAGAGTAAATGTATTCATTTGAATATAAAATTGCAATTGGGTAGGGATTGTTAAGTAACAACGTTAATGCAAGGTAAGTGATGCTAAATTAAAGTCAATAATAATGAATAGTGACTAATTCAAAATTTGTAACATATATTTTAAATTACCTGCTTATTTGTTAATGGAATTAGAATTTTTAATAAGTGATAATAAAATAAAGGAAGGTTACACTAATGGGAAATGAATTAACGTTCATTAAATGTTGAGTAATCATAGGGTCATATTTATTAAAAGCGTTACTTTAATAATGTGGATTAATTGAGAAATTAATACTAGAAGCAGGTAAAGTAATAACTAAAAGGGAAATATGTTATAAATTGATTTTACCTAAACTTAAGTGTAAGATAAAGGTTGAATTTGGAACTCATCCATTTAATTTGAAACTTATTAGGATAAAATGGGATTCAATTTATAATGAGGGTTTATTTTAAGAAATCGAAATAAATTCTTTAATGAGAGAATTAAGCTACTTTAAACTGAGACGGGAACTTGTTTAAAGAATTACAAATTAATTAGTAAATTTTATAAGATGAAATTAATACTAACCCTATTTAGATTATGACAGTTGGCTAATCTACAGAATAGGAAGCTATATTTATTTATTTAATTGGAAAATTTAATTACTTTCTTTGAAATTATTATGAATAAATGAAATATAACACTTAAATGTTAAAGTTGAAGGAAGTATAGAGAAAATCTAAGAAAATAAATGTAAACAATAGTGAGCCAATGTAAATTGCATCTTTTTTATAATAATAGACTGAATAATAGAATGAAAGGTAATTAAATGAAATTTTGAAAATTTAATTTACAATTTCTAAATTCAATGAATTTGAGATAAACACTGAAATTGATAAATTTATCAATTTTTAAATTTACTTTTAATTTGGTTAAAACATTGTAATTTACTGAGAAATATAAAAGGGTTAAAATTGGTAAATTTTAAGATTTAAATTAAAAGTTGGATTTTATTATTTATTTATTTAATTGATGGAAAAATAGTCATTTTGGCCATTGACTCGGATTTCGATGAAATAAGTTTCATCAGATCCGTAACGGTGAATTATAATAGTGTTTCAAGTTTTGTAACAATCGGATTTGTCATTTGATCGTACGGACTCGAAACGCCTTGAAATAAATGCAATTGTAATCAATTGAAATAAATTTGAAATTTTTGATTTTAGCATAACTTCTTCATACGATGGAATTTGGACTTGAAACCTTTTCCATTGCGTTTAAAATATTTTAAAACACCTATTTTGATATATGGGTTTACCCAATTTCGTTTCGGAGACAGAACGGGCTTTTTGGACCACTTAGGCGTTAGCGCGTAAATCTATCTTATCCATCCATTCAAACGTCAACCCTGCCTATATATTTCCTGTTATAAACCCTAGCCTCCCTAATCTTCATTTGTCTGTACGTACAATTCATCTTCTTCTTAGCTCCTCATTCCAATGGCAGACAACACCTAATTCCCAAATTACAAAATCTAATTTAAAAAAAAAAAAATTCGAGATTTACGCGCTTTGGGTCGCGCTTGGGGTTTCAAGGGGAAAAACCCTGGAGCTACTTCGAGTCGGGAAGAAAACTACTCGGGTCATCGGGTCGTTTTCGCAAAAACTCCAAGCAAGCACCGGGTATTTGAGGCGGCGGACCGGGTTGAACTCGAAGTCGACTCAGCAGCAGAATTTTCCAATCTTCAAATTTTCATAACTTTTGCATACGGACTCGGATTTGGACGCGGTTTCTTTTGTTAGGATCGTATCGAAATTTCGGACACTTTGATGCTGGTTTGGACGAATTCTGAAACGGTTAAATTTTTGGGTTTAAAGTGAATTTAAATTCAATTTAAATTCAAAAGGTGAGTGTTTTAACCCACTCACAACTTCTAAGATTTCTTATGTTTGTTAAATTAAATTTTGATGTGATTTAAAATTTTCTATGATTGTTTGGGCATATATTTAATCATCATCTCAGTTAGATAACATTTAGTTAAATTTAATTGTTATTTAATTTTATTATTGCATAAAATTTGCGAGTTAAATTTATTTATTATTGCATATATACTGCCATTTGAACAGTTATTAATTTTTATTGAATATAAACTATTTGTTGATGCCTGTTATATTTTATATGCTTTATATTGATGTTTTGTTTAAATTGGATGATGATTGTAATAAATGGTTGTTTATTGATATTTGGATGAATGGATGCTATATTTTATATTGTATAAACTGCAAGTTATTATGCATTTTTATTTTATTTGGGATTGCGGTTTGAAATGATATATAACCGTAATTTTATTTTAAATTGCGGATTGAAATGATAAATATCTGTATCACTTGACCATAGGATAGAAAATTATATACAGGCACCGTGGTCTATATATAAAATATTTTAAGGGATTTTCTATGGTTTGGAAAGAGATATACGGTTTAATAAATATTAAATTTTGATATTATACAAATATTATTTTATATATGGTTAAATTCTAAAATTTAAGTTATGTATGACTTGATGATGTTTTAAGTTTGATTTACGAATATTTCAAGTTTGAGCTTTATTTAAGTGATATTGAATTTATTAAATAAATATTTCTAAACTAAATAATAGTAAATTGAATTAAGGTATATATAAGATTATCATATTTGGTTGGGAATTTTGGAATATTTAAAGACTTGAAATATATCAAAATTGAAATGTTTTATTGAAATTAAGGTATTATTGTTTTTCAAAGTATTTGTTTTCGAAATTGTTATAACTTTGAAAGTAATATGGTTTGAAAATGAATTTATTTGAAATAGAATTTATTTAAGAATTATCTTTAAATATATTGATTTGAAACCGATTGAAATTTTGAGATTAAGAATATGACTGCATTATGTGATTTGGGTTTAAGATGGTTTTAAAGAATATTTCAAGTTTTATAATTAAAAGTAAGAATAGTGATTGAAAATTTGGATTTTATTTAAATGATATATTACTGAATTTGGTTTTTATGTATATACTATTTTGAAATAAATGATATGTTTTGAAAGGATAATGATTGTGTTTTTAAAAGTATATATATTTCTTAAAATGACCACGGTGTTATAATAACGATTGGTTGTTAAGGAGACCGGGATCGGATATGGACATACTCTCTATCAATACCGAAAACCACTTTGACAACCGTGTACGCGGTGGAGATTCCAGAATGAAGTAGGATGGTGGCGACGTTCTTAAGGTATGTTACGTGGACCCAACTCCCATGAGTTGGCATAAGGTGGCTAAAACAGGAGCGATCTCGGACCAGTGAGGTAGCACCTCTTCTCGGACACATTTCTTCGATATTATACTCTTACTTGTGATTTGACTAGATGGCCATCCTCCGATTTGGGAGTGTTGTTCGAGGTGGAACGGTAGTGGCTGCTATGCGTATCCATCAGTCCGTGTGCGTAATTGGTATATCTACCCTGGCATCGCCTAGTTGTGCCGTGTCACCTACCATATCGAGCTTTACTACGATTATAATTTTAAGATCCGACCGCGTTAAGGTTCTCCATCCCCTTAACGCTATTTTCTATATGATTATACTTTACTCTTTAGACACTACTGTATATAGCGATTATTACTACATAGTAGATAGTTTAACGGATCCTTAAGAGATGTGAATCCCGAACATTTCTTAAGTTACTGCACTCACGTTAGACACTGGATAGGAGATGTCAAACCCCGTAAACATCTCTGACGCCGTTTACACTCATATTTATTTCATTGATTTAACTTACATAAGATCTTTTAGTTCTGACTCGAGTGTTTTGTCTTTTCAATTCGCTCGGGTCAGCCTGAGCATTTCAGGATTTAAAGGCCCTATTTCTGGAGGACGAAGACGAAGATTTTATTACTACTATTTGTTATATATTCTACTACACCATTGTATTCCACTGCATTTATTATCATTCTATGGTATGTGTAACTCTGATATGTATTGTATAAATATAATCAAATGTTTTGTAAAACAGCTTCATGAACTATTATTTGATTATTATATTTTATCGTTCCGCTGCAAGATTCTATTTTGTTTCTTTTATTTCTCCACTTTTTCTTATTTACCCCATAACAATCCACCCTTCTGTATGGTTTAAGTTGGCACGTGTGTCTGCTTAAGCATACAAAAAGGTGGGATGTTACAAAATCTAGATCGATAGTGTCTCTTCTTTGTATGCTTTAGGGCCCATTAATAGAAGGGTGGTCATATTCAATACTACTAGTCAAGTGGTAGGCCAGTCATATGTGGCAGGGGTATAAGATGTTCTTGTCAGACACCAGTGTATTTTATCTAGAGATGTACCTTTGGAAGATAGTTCCTTACCTTGTCATAGTATGGAATCCATTCTCTAATACGAGCCTTTACCGTTTTAGTTGTGTAACGATCGGGATTTTCGATCCTCGAAATTCGACGCTAATGCATCTTCATGCCACAAATCCAAGTGTCAGAAAGTCCGATTGTTAGGGTAAAAAGAAAATAAAGATAGAACATAATCTCACACAAATGGAATAACATAACATACAATCTTTAAAGCGAAAAATCTTGAATACAATATCAGAGTCTAACCTGGATTCAGCCTAGACAGTTATAGACCCTCTGCCCTTACAAATGCTAAACAATAAAAACAAATGCAATAGATGTAGCTGATAATAGAATACGTCCATGCATAGATGAAGATCTCCGGCTCTCCTCTGAAAAATCCAAGCCTCTTCAAATAAACCTGATGCAACTCGAATCTGACCCGAGTATTAAAAATATCCGGATCAGGCTCTATAAACCAGCGTGAGATACTCGAAACTTTTAATGCTAATGTCAATCAAAACTTTTGAAAAGAAGGGTACTTCATAAGACTACGCCCACACATAAACAGGACGAGATTTTACCTTGTGATAGCCAAAATAGAATATAGGGAAAATCACTTTGATATTATTATTAATGACGTTTCTATGAAAAATCCTTTCCAAGTAAATATATAAACATAGATTAAATTAAATTCCAGTAAGTGGTAGCTGAAATATTTGCAAAGCATCACAACTATTTTGGGACTACAATCAAAACTATAAAGCTCATATTGGAATTGGATTTCCCACATGATAGGGAACTAGTGGCCTTTTCCATCGATCCACGCATAGCAAACATATTTCCCTCGGAAGCCTTATCGCTTTTCTCAAGCTAACCACTTGGAACTATACTTGCTACACTAGTGACTGGTAGCTTTATCGCTTTTCACAAGCTAGCTACTATATTAAAATAAATACCTTGAGGATCCAGATTCCACGGGACTCCTCCATACTCATACAGCCGATGGCCTAAAATATATGTCATGCAGACCACTTAATTACCCATATCATCGCTTGGATGTGAGGCTCGTGAGGCAACGCTGAATCTCTTCAAAGCCACACTTTATTTCACACAAAACCACGCTTTGATCATATCAAGTTCCACTTTGAATGCCACATTGCAATTCCTTCGATTATTGTTGACTTCCACGAACATACAACCACAGATGTATGTTTGTAAAATTCAACATTATGATCTCAGAAATGCGATGTCAGACATTCGTCCATACAAGTTCGTTCTGGGACTGAACGAAACCGAAGGCACTCCTCCTACCACATCTTTGGGAACCACCCTTAGGATCAGTAGTGTGTAGTCCTTGCATTATGAAGATTTCAAAATATGACATGACCACTGCTATAATAAATATCTCTATGTTGGTAAGGACCTAGAGAATGTCAACAAGCAGTCCTTTCACTGTGAAGATCATCGACCTTCAATACAACAAAAAAATTTAGAATGCAAACACCACAACCATATAATTATAATGTGGGGTAAACCTCAGGGACTCGAGATAGCAATCCTTAAATTTTGAAGATCCCCGATCTTCAATAATTATCATCTTCAACAGTCTTCACTTTTGAAACGTATACATTGGTTCGAAGAGGTTTTTGGATAGGAATTACCCAAATCCGACCTCGGTTTCTCCGAACCAACCATCGATAAAAAGGAATTTAGGTATATAGGTGATTATCCCAACATTTAATTAATTAACCATTTTATTTAAATCAAATTTCTCTTAGAGAAATATTCATTCAATCATTTCTTTATCTTCTTCGGAGTATATGGAATCATTAAGCCTCATTTAACAAATCCTTTGGTTGATTAAAACCCTTTATAAATCTTGAAATAATTCTAAATCTTCACATTTTACATAGGAAAAAACATTTCCAAATTATTTATTTAAATCTCATATTAGAAAACATTATTTTAGAGCATCGCGGCTTTCCCTTCTATCTGTTCCACCCCTCACCTACAACGAGAAAACAAAGGCCAGGTAAGTTCAGGGCACTGGTTGCTACATCCCTAAACTTAGTTGCACACCACGTTTTACCTTTCTAGATCTCACAAGCGGGACAAATGTGCTAGTCGTTTCCGCATACTTAGTTTATTAATCTTTATTTTAGAAATGATTTATTAAACTTCCTAATCATCGTTTAAAACACTTAATTATTCTTTTAAAAACCGTTTATAAAAGATATTAAAGAATAATGGTTAAGTTTAAAATCATATTTCACAAGTTATTTTAAACTACTACGAAAAGTGTTGCGATAAGAGTTTTAAAAGTTATATTGATCAAAAAGACTTTTCTATCTTTTGGAAATTCATTTATATAACTCTAATTTCCTTTAAAACATTTTAAAAGATTTGTAAAATTTATTTCATATTGTTAAACATTTAAAAATATTCATTTTAAATCAATTTTCAAATTCCGATTTTAAACTGCAAAACCGTGATTTATCTGAAAACTTGTTTTGGACCTATTTAAAAATTTACAAGATGAAATCTTAATTTTCTTTCTTTATTTAAAAACTATG
The DNA here is from genome assembly GCA_030737815.1 of Allium fistulosum. Taxonomy (NCBI): domain Eukaryota; kingdom Viridiplantae; phylum Streptophyta; class Magnoliopsida; order Asparagales; family Amaryllidaceae; genus Allium; species Allium fistulosum. The sequence goes on from CM060902.1 coordinate 103,482,878, forward strand.
GATACAATAGTCTAGAAAATTATTATCTCGAATAATTTTGAGCTATATTCCATTCTCTATATTTGTCTAAAATCTTCGGAGCGAAATTGCGAGCTACCGTTATGCGGCGCGCCTAGTTTTGACTTGTTTTTCAATTTCTTTTCAAGCTTCATGGAAACACTTTTAAATGTTTATAAAACATTTCTAAATCATTTTAAAAATATTTTCATCTTTAAATTCATATTTCATTTCATTCCATATTATAATATTATATTATTATAATCTAATTTTCAATCTTTTCAAATATTTTAAAATCATTAAGAGGCTAAATAATTTTCATATACATACTTATATGGATTTAATTCTCATTAAATTGATTATGGTTAATTACTAACCATTTCTCTTATAATTTATCAAACGAAGTAATCATCCATAATAACATCCATATATTCAAACAAGTAATCAACCAAGTAATCACACATTTAATCATCTAATCAATATATTATATTTTCATATCATTAAACTTGAAATTCTTTTGAGATTAATTAGTAAATTTTAAATGGGAGTACTCACTATCACAATGCTCCCTCCTTCCCAAGCTCCAAAAAATCCGGCAGAGCTTTCGTAGTACTTCAAACTTCCTCATATTTCCTTGAATGAAACCGACGACAATTCCTTCACTTTTTCTTGCACCGAAGCTTTCCAAACTTGCTCATTCCTCCTAAATAGGTTTGGCCTCACCATGCTATACCCTTTTCTCCATTATTCTTCAACTTTTTAGATGTTATACCATGTTTTAATTGTATTCTAAGGTCTTTGAAAAAGTTTGGTGGTGTTTGGAGTTGGTTTGAGATGATTTTAAGAAAGTAAGGAAGAAGAAGAGAAGAAGAAGCCATTAAAATAGCTTACTGGAAGAAGAAAAAGAAGAAGAGAACGTGTGTAATAAAATGAGAGGAAAGCTTGTGTATTTATAGGAAAAGAAAGAAGTGGTAAGTTACTAAATTAACTCCTTACCAAATTACCAAAATACTCTTCCTTAATTTTAAAATAAACTTACTTTTTCAACATTTACCATCATCCATCACTTCATTACTTTATGTTATTTTTACTTAATAATTAAGGAATCTATTTGGATGGAAAAGTGGATTAATGTGAAGATTTGCCTTAGTTTTGGTGAGATTTGATTTGATGTTTGCTTTTTGACTTTTTTAATTACCTTACTTATTTTTACTAAAGACATTATAGAATTTTCTAATTATACTTAGTAAAAGTAAACTTGATTATTTGTAAAAATGTATATATATAAATATATATATATGTGTGTGTGTGTGTGTGTGTTAAAACAAGTTAACGAAGGTGCAACAACGTTGTAACAACTTATATTGAACAAAATGTTAATTTTTCGATGAAATGTTTTACGGTCACATTTTGACATTTTTGTTAAACTCTTTATTTATGTAATAAAAACTTGAAAATAAGTTTCTTATTATCTTTAATTAATTAAAACAATTATATTTTGACTCATAAAACAATATTAAAATCCATTCGTAAAAATACGACATTGATTTGTCAATGTGGGACGAAATTTGCCAATCATTATAAAATAAATATATATAGTTATAAAACTTTTATCAACCAATTATTTTCATTATGTGACAATTTTAAAAGGGTTTATTTATATTTTAAAACAATTACTTAACTGTATATCAGTTTTATTGAAAATCGGCTTTTGTCGATTTTACGACAAAACCCCCAAAATCTCTATTTTTTGTAAACCAATTCTAAAATAAGTTCATCATTCTTATTTATCACATAAATTTGATTATTTAAGTTTGAAAATTCTATATTTGAATATTTAAAATTAATTAAATATTCCATTTTCAAAGTGGTAAAATTACCGGTCGTCACAAGTTGTATACCTATTATGCTAGAATTTAATTAATGTAACAATTTCGGCTATGATTAATAAGTGTTTGTATTCTAGACATTATTTAATATTAGTGGATTTTCTATAAAAATGTTTTGGTTATCATAAGGTAAAAACCCGTCCATGTTTATATGCAGCATGGTCTTACGAGATACTTTGGATTTTCAAAGGTTTCTTATAAATTTAAAATCCAATTGGTTGTGTTTTATCACGCTGGTTTTTCGGATTGACTCGGGTGTTATTTTATTACAATGCTTGGGTCAGACCGAGCATATTTACAGATTTCTTTAGATGCAATGGAGCTTGAGATACGAGCTGGAGGTCTTCATGACGTATTTCTGTATTTGTTTATTTTCCGTTGCATTGTTAGGAAATTTTCATCATTTGTGAGGATAGGTTATTATAACTGTTCAAGCTAATGATTGTGATTTGTTGTTGTACTCTGATTGATGTATGTATATAACAGTTTCTCTTTTGTAAAGGTCATTGATATTATATTATATATTGTTCCGCTGCGATTGTGAGATTCTTTGTTTTTTTAGTTTCTTCTCTCTTTCTCTTCTCTTCTCTTCTTCTTTCTTCTTTCTTTCCAATAATTATCCGTCTTTTTGTTCAATTTGGGTTGGACATATGTGAATTGATATTATATTATATATTATCCGTCTCTTTGTGGATTTATTTTCAACTTGAATTGTACGAATTAGCGGGTTGTTACAATATAAATATGCATAAAATTGTTTATATATATGTGTGTGTTTGTGTGTGTGTGAAAATATAGTTATATAATAATTATAGAATATTACTTGTAAATTTTTGTAAAGGTCATTGATATTATATTATATATTGTTCCGCTGCGATTGTGAGATTCTTTGTTTTTTTAGTTTCTTCTCTCTTTCTCTTCTCTTCTCTTCTTCTTTCTTCTTTCTTTCCAATAATTATCCGTCTTTTTGTTCAATTTGGGTTGGACATATGTGAATTGATATTATATTATATATTATCCGTCTCTTTGTGGATTTATTTTCAACTTGAATTGTACGAATTAGCGGGTTGTTACAATATAAATATGCATAAAATTGTTTATATATATGTGTGTGTTTGTGTGTGTGTGAAAATATAGTTATATAATAATTATAGAATATTACTTGTAAATTTTTTACATAAAACATTAATTAAAATACATATGCTATACAAACATACATACATACATACATATAACTAGGATGGATATGCCCTTCGATTTAGCACCATTTTATAGCCTCTTGATATCAGCCATTAGTTTCTATTCAAATATTTGTTCTTTCTCTCACTTGTCTCATGAATTAAATATTTTAATATAAACTTTTTGGCTGATATCATAGGGCTACAAATGGTGCTAAATAGAGGGGGCTATTAATCCAAACTCATATATATATGTGTGTGTGTGTGTAATTGTTTGTATGTATGTATGTATGAATATAACAAATTATAAATTTATTTTAAACAATAATTTGTAAAATTATTTAGATATTTATAATATAAAATTCGAAATAAATTTGTATATTTTAATATATATATATATATATATATATATATCTGTGTGTGTGTGTGTATTGTAAATTAAAGTCAATATATATTACACAAACATATAACTAGTTATAATTATATATATAATTTAGAATTATATTTTGCTGCTTCTTTTGGCCTGATAATAAAAACAACTTATGCTAATTTATTTTCGATTTTTAAATAATTTATTACTTAAAAATTTATAATTAATTACCAAACCGTATGGAAATAAAAAATATTTAAAAAGTCATTTTTGAAACAATAATGTATATTTTATACTGAAATTTGTTTTCCAAATTTTATATTATTTATCTTTAAATATGTACAGATATACATAAATTTTATTTATATAATCAATTTTGAATTAAATAATAGTATATATATATATATATTTATATATTAAATATCTAAAAATTATTATTTTTTCATTACTGCCTAAAACCATACTAACAAAATTAAATTTTGTTTTGTTTTAAAAAACATATATATTATATAGTGTTAAATTTTTAAAATTAGATTTGGTATTTAAATCCATATAATATATTATTAAATAAATTTTCAATTTTTTTTCAAGCAGGGAGCATGTATAAACAAATGGGTATAAAAAAAATTATTTTGTATTTTACTATATATTCGCTTATAGATACACCACCATCAGCATGTGATAATCTATCGATATACCGATTTGTGATGCTTTAACAAAACAATATATAAAGCAGTAATCATATAAACATTATAATATGATATTAAACTAGAAAAATATCTTTCATCAAGGCTCAAAGCTCGCACGTTGAAATGAAGAACTGTACTCCTTGAATTCAATTCTAATTCCAAATGAGAAGACCCACCTCCTCGATACTCAGAAATCGACACTAGTACATCCTTGGTATTCACGTGCCGTAAATCTAAGTACCGAAGAGGTAGATTATCATGGGGTTAAGAAAAAAATAAAGATAGAAGACAAGAAAATAATAGAATCTCACATCATATTCAACACATAATCATACATGTCAAACTTCAAATTGCTCCATCAGAGTTAATACAAATCCAGCAGGTATAGTTAAAACTGCTTATCCTTGCATATGCTGGTAACTACATAATACATAATACAGCGGAATAAATAGGTGGCTTCTTCAAAAAATCCAAAAATGCTCCAGCTCCATGCTCCATTCCAAAATGCTCTAAGGTTTCCTAACTACTTAGTTGCTTGGGAAAATAGGGCACCCAGAGTTTAAAGGGAAAAGAAAATAAACTCCGGTTAGTCATGGGACTGGCATGAGAACTCAAAATACGATGTTTGAAAACAAAAGGGTATCTCATAAGACCACACTGCACATAAACAAGGAACGGGTTTTTCCCTTAAGATAATCAAAATCTTTGTTACGTCAAATTTAAGGATATTATCTTTAATGGCATTCTTTGAATAATGTTTCCAAATAAACTTATTAATCTTAGCCGAAATTGTTACATTATTAAATTACATCATACTAGATTCTCCAATCAAGTCCGAATGCACTTATTGGAGAATGGATTCCATACAAATGACAAGGTAAGGGACTACATTCTGACAGTACTATTTTAAAGGGATGCACCTAGGGTCGAGATACTCGACGCCTAAACCAACACAAAACCAGCCTACCCCTTCCTGGATAGTACCAAATATGTCATCACCCCGGCCGTTACCAACCTTTAACAAGATCGCGAGTCATACATTCACCACATACTTAGACATGTGTAGAGTAATCTAGAAGGGCGATGACATCTCCTAATGGGAGTGACCCTCTTAGCCCTGCTACTTCTACCCTGATTCTGTCAGTTTCGGGTAAGGAGGCCTGAGGTATACGATTACCTTTCACATAACACATCTTTTTTCTTGTTTGAATTCCACATTTCCATTCCATAATCACATGACTGATTTCTACAAACATATAACCTTTGAGCTCGTATGTCTCAGAGAAAGGTGTTAAGCTAAGAGAATTTGCCTTCTCCACCACCTTGTAGATATACGTTTTATAGAGATAACTCAATTCAATTTAGAATGCAATGTCAGACATTCGTCCATACAAGTTGTCCAGGAACAGGACAAACCGAAGGTACTCTTCTACTCCATTAATAGCAAGAAGTCCTTGCACTAGAGATTTTCACAACAGAGCACTGCTGCCACCATTTGATATGGTAATTTTCACCTTGAGGGACTAGTTGCAAATAGCCTTACATCATGAAGATCTCCATCTTCAAAATCATTTGTCTTCAAACACATTTTACTTCGAACGTAGATTGGTTCGAAGTGGTTTTCGGATAGGAATCATCCAAATCCGACCCCAGTTCCATCAAATCCAATCATCAATAAAAATGATGTTTTATAAGTAGATGATTATTGGTTAACTGATTCATTCCTCTTTATCAATATATCTTCGAGACATTTATATTTTAAAATCTTCTTCTTTAAATACGGAATCATTTAAACCTCCCTTTTGAATATTTCTCAAATCATTTTTAAAGAGTATCTTTGAGAAAATAGGACTATAAAAATCACTCTACTTTTATTCACTATCAACTTCCATATTCATCAAGTGCTATGGGCGGAATTATGGTGAGATCACCATTTAAATTCCACGAATAGGACGAGTTCCCTCTTTGGATTTTAATAATGAGTATAAGAAGATTATTTCTATAAAATCCAAGGTGAGCATCCGGGCATTCCCTTCGATCTGTTCCACCCCTTGTCTAAAAGATAAAGCGAAGGCCAGGTAAGTTCATGGAACTAGTTGCTCCATTCCTAACCTTAGTTTACACACCTTGTTTTAACGTTTAGCTCTCACAAGCGGAACAAATGTACTAGTCGTTTCCGCATACTCAATTTTCTTTTTAAGTCACTTAATTATTTGTTTAACCACCTTTGAAATAATTTTAAATTGTTCAAATCTCTTTTAAAATACTTTAGTATTTACTAAAAAATGTTTACATATGTTTTGGGAAAGAATAGTTAAGTTTCATCCTATATTTCAAAAATTATAGAAAAGTGTTGCGAAAAAGTGTTGCAAATAGTGTTTTAAAAGCTATATTTTTCAAAACCACTTTTATATCATTTAGAAATCCATATTTTCAACTTAAATTACTTTTAAAACATTTTAAAATAGTTTTAGTATTTATTTTATATTTTTAAAATATTTATAATATCAATTTTAAACTTTGGTCACTTTACTACAAAAGTGCGATTTTTCTAGAAAATTATTTTGGACATATTTTAAAATCCACTTAATGAAATATTGATTTTCTTCCTTTATTTGAAAGATATGGATATATTAGTCTAGAAATTTCTTATCTCGAAGAATTCCGAGCTAAATTCCATTCCGTATACTTATTCAACTTTTCGGTGCAAAATCGTGAACTACCGTTGCACGACGCGTCTAATTTTGACATATTTCATATTTTCATCCGAACTTTGTTAAAACAAGTTTATATGTTTATAAAACAGTTCTAATACATTTTTAATCATTTTAGAGGGCATTAAATGATTCCGTATTACTTTTCAATTTATTTTGGAAAGTGTTTTCCGTGTGAATCAATGTCGTGTATATCGTGACTTGTTTCAATATTTACATGCAATAAATAACATATGAAAATCAATATCATAACCTAACATCTAAAAAAACATATCACAAAATCACAACCAAATATATACATATAAATAGGAGTTCTCACTTTGTTTGGTTTTGGCGAACGAAAAATCGGCTATAGCTTCGCTACTCGTTGTTTTTCGCTCATGAATCTTTGCGCACTTGGACTCAAATGGCTCAACTTGGCTTGGGGGAGATGGATGGTTCTCATGGCCAAGGTGAAAGGGGAATGGGTGCTTGGCTATGGGTGGTGGAGAGTTGGGGCCGTGGGTAGAGGGAAGGAGGAGGTGTTTGAAGTGGTTTTAGTGTAGTTTGAGTGGATATTTCTTTAGTAATAATTTTTGGAATATTATAGCATTATTTTATTAAGGAGAGAAGCCATTAGAGAAGTGGAGAAAAGCTTGAGAAAGGAAGAAGAAGTTGTGAAAAAAGTGAAGAAAGGGGGGTTATTTATAGAAAAAGTTTTGGATTAAAATAATATTTTGTAAAAAGACCAAAATACCATTTTCTTATATTTTAAGAAAACTAATTTTTTCAACACTTAACATCATATTTCAAATCATTAATTTATGTCATTTTCACTTAATTATTAAGTAAAGAAAGTAATAATTATGTTTGCTTGATTTGATGTTTACTTTTTGACTTTATAACTCTTTATTGTCTTTTTATGCTTACTTTTTCTTAATTATACTCTAGAATTTTCTAAGTATGTTTAGTAAAAGTAAACTTGATTAGTGAATTAATTAATCCTTATACTATTTGAATATATATTCATATATAAGAAAATGAAGGTGCAACAACGTTGCGACAACTTTAAATCGACAAAACATTGATTTTCGATAAAATGTTTTACGGTCACATTTTGACATTTTAGTTAAACTATTTATTTATGTAAACCAAATTTAAAAATATATTTGCATATTGCTATTAAAAATATAAACACTCATAAATTTATTAAAATAATTTATTTAACCATTGAAACTTACTTTTCTGAAATCAAAATTTTTTCACTTTACCGATATAAGTAATTGTTCCTATTTTTGTGTATATTTCTATTTCCAAATCCTATATACTATTTTATTGATCATAAAACCTTATGTATCTTAAAATCACATTAAATATTATATTTTTAAGTGGTCAAATTCTGGGTCTTTGCACCAAAGTTGCTAAGTCCTGAATTGCATCACCACCAACGATCAAATCGAAGTGTTTAAATATGATTTTGTACTTGGAATTTTAGAGCTGATATGAGCTATAGCCGACCTTTATCTGCTATTATGGAAGTGTAGAAAATCATAACGGTGAGGGAGATGTGGCTTATATAAAGAAAAGATAAGTGAAAAAAATTAGATCTGGTTCCCCTTTTTTCTTTTACCCATTCGCTCATTTATTTTTCATTCAAAAACCACTTACCATATCAATATATAGGGTGCCACACAATGGCCATTTATAGTCGGCTATCAAATCCTCCTTTTGGGGCTCAAAAAATATTCCAAGCCCAAACAATATTCATTGCATTTAAATTTAATTAAAACACTAATCGATATCGTATACCAATTAGTATTTATATAACTATTATATGCACACTATTTAATATTGTCAATACATAACAAATAAAATTTTATAATTAATAATTATGAAATATTAATTAATTTATAAAAATTATAAATTAATTAAATCGGGTGGTAAGAGGAGTATAAACGTTTCGGCTGTGTGAATCTTACGTGTAAATCCAATCAGCATTAATATCGAACAATTTGAATATTAACATTCATACGTCACATAACAGGTGGTGTGACATTTTGGCCAAATTTATCGCTCGCTTAATTTAGGAAAAATTCAATTTTACTTTGTTAAACGTTACCTAGTAGTGACAATTATTTACCCTAATTATTTTCGTTAAACCTATATCACTTTGGACTTATGGAATTTGTAATGGTCAAAAGTCCAATATCAACGGTATTAAACTCTATAGTCCAAATACAAAGTCCTTGGTTCAACAAAAACTATTATTATTGACTAGACCGCTCTGGCTAGAGACTTTGACTTTGAGTTAATTTTAGTTGATCGTGATACTAACCTCATATAATGGAGGAGACGAATCCTCTCTTGAATAGTGTTTCATTTCCAATGCTTCCACTCAACCCAACTATATTCATTCGATGAACGCAATGCCATGATTTAACTATAATCAAAGCAGCTTCCACACTGAAGATCAACAATATTCTCAAGTCAAGAGAATAATGTAATATTGTCACATCTATATTTTCTATTTGACCTTACTTATATTAACTAACAAAAATCTATCAAGTGAGTTATTCTATAGTTATCTAACAACTATTAGTACGTAACCCCTTGGTGCCCTAGCAATGATGAATAATATACCGCCCAACTTTATAGAGCGTTACGTACTTTAGTCTCAAAGGATGTATCAGTATCCACTCTTGATACAATTAAAAATGGTATGTTTATTTTATGATGATAAATCACTCATGATTACAACACACTACAACTACTATCACAAAACATACCATTTATGGATATTGTTATCGATATAATTTAAATATCGAAAGTAATGATGTAAGCGGTGACATCAGGAGGAGATTAAGGCTATGGAGTCCAATACTAAAGAATAGAACCACACTTAACCAGCAATGTACCTCTTTGAGAGTATCCCTTCGAGCTTAACCATTTCATCAATAGCATACCTCCTCGAAGCTAAAAAGGTCCATCTTCAATGGTATACCTCATCACCTCTCATGTACAACTAAAACCCAAAGACGTGCCAACCACATCGTATACCAGCAGGATTAGGAAGGACTTCGACCCTAACTGCATTGCACATTATCGACATCATAATCAAATGACTTTGAAAGTATTAAGTATCAATGATAGGTTTACATCATAGAGGCATTTCGTAACAAGTCGGATTTTCAGCCCTCGAAAATCAACACTAATGCGTTCACTGTATTGCATGTCGAGCAATCGAATGCCGAAAAACCCAATTTTTAGTGAAAATAAAGAAAGGAGAAGAAGGGAGAAGGATGAGAAAATGACAACTAAACAATACAGAATCTCATAGCGGAACGAATAATCTATAATATACAACAAATCTTTACACAAAGAAGAAATGTAATATATATACACCAATCAGAGTACACTAACTTATTTCAGCCCGGACAATTATAAACGCCTGTCTATAACGACCCAGAATTTTAGTTATTTAAATTTGGAATATTTATTTGATTTTAAATATTAAAAAGTTAATTTATAAGTTAAATAATGCGAATTTCAAACATAGCGATTTATTTGATAACTAAATTGTAAAATTTAATATTTGGACTTGTTTAAATAATTGAATCACGAATTTAGTGTGAATGAAAACGATTTCGAAAGTTGATTTAAATTCTATTTGAATAATAAGGAAGATAGTATACTTTTAAATTGGACTTAAAAGGGATTAAACCGATTTTGGAAATAACTCGTTTTGATTAACGTATAAAAATAGCCTTCTGGGGCACTGTCTTATATTTCAACGAAACCAGTTTCGTTGGATCTGAAATAATGAATTATTTTACACCGTCGAATTTCATGGCGATCAGACGTATCATTTGGTCGTGCTAGTTCGAAATGCATAGAAATTAATTAAAGGAATTTAAATTAATATAACTCGATTTGAAAAGCTATCTTCTGTATATGATGGGATTGGCTACTGATATATATTTCATTGTGTTCGAAATAGGGGTATAACATATAAAACACTAGGCAACACTCTTCGTTTGGAGTTCGAAATTTTAAAGTGTGAATAGTGCTATGAAAATTTGCTGTAAAAGAACATCCACTTCCCTCACTGACTAAAACCCTAAACCTAATTCACAACTGCCATTAAACATTAGCTCGATCCAACGGCCGTGGCAAATCGAAGCCACAACAGGTCGGAGTGGCCAATGACTTCAACGTTAAAGTTGTGGAGCTCGACGAGCTCTACGTTTTGTACGGTTGGATCATCGAATCGTCAACGAATGGAAGCAAGATTTGATCATGTTCGTTGATAGCAAGGGCTTGATTTTGGGTTCGCGTGCATGCGCAGGCATGAGTGCGGTGAGGCTAGCGGCGTGTGGTAGTGGCGGCGCATGGCACGCGCGATTGTAGAGGCAGCTTCGATCGATATAAAATAATATAATAATAATAATAAATGCGTAGCCTGGAAGGTGTGAACGTGAGGGAAGAAGAAAGGTTTAAGTTTTAATTTTTTTAATTTAAGTTAATGATCATTTAATTATTTCAAATGTTCGTTAATTCATAACTTGTTCATACGAGGTCGGTTTTTAGCACGACAAGTTAAGTTGCGATCATATCAGCGAGTACTATGCTATGGAATTGGATTGGATGGATTCAAAGCTAGTAGAAATTTTGGTTAAAATTGAACGTCTGTTCAATTTTAATTCAAAATGGAACGTTTTGGCGACTACTGAAATCAATATGAGTTAATCTCATTTTTTGGTTAATCAGAAATATTATATAGTCAATAAAATTATTTATGGGATGTGTCAATTTTTTATGGTTGATTGTTATTAACTGTTTGGATGATTTATTATATTATAATTAGTTTGGATATATTTTCGCCTATTGGAATGGATGAGACCCTATTACGTTCCAATGTAAGAGCGAATGACCCTTTGTATACGAATCCCACCTCGAAGCGGTAGATTTATATTTTATGATCATATATTGTATGTGATGTAGGGAAACAGGTTGGAGGGATCCAATAGGATTCCTCACACTGTTGATTTTATTTTCATATAATTTGATATATGATATGATAGATGCTATAATTTATGACATAGGCATGATTTTGATTATTTAGTGCTTTAGTAGCACTAGGGCTTGTATTTTGGTATTTTCAAATACCATAAAATAGTGATTGAATAAAAATGGAATTTCAAAGAGATTTTTGAAATTATATATCTTTTAAATAATTATGCTGAATTATTTGAAGAAGTAATTTATTTTAAAAGTAAAGGTATGATTTTTGGATATTACAATTTAATAGTTTTATAAAATATTTTAAATAGAGATTTTCGAACTGTAAAAAATAAAAAAAAATAAAAATCTTAAAATAAGTCTGTCTTTTATAATAAAGGGATATATTTTTTAAAAGATTTCTTATGAAATGGTTTGGTTATCGTAAGGTTAAAACCTGTTTGTGTTTATGTGCTGTGTGGTCTTACAAGATACTTTTGATTTTTGAAATGTTTTCTATAACTTTAAAAATCCAATTAGGTGTGTTTTCTCACATTGGTTTTCCAAGCTAACTTGGCTGTTATTTTTTTATGATGCTCGGGTCAGACTATGTATATTTACAGATTTATTTGGATGCATTGGAACTCAGAAGACGAGTTGGAGGTCTTCAAGTCGTATTCACGTATATGCTTATTTTCCGCTTCTTTATTTTTGAAATTATCAGCAATTGTGAGGACAGGTTGTTATAACTTTCTAGGCTAATGATTGTGATCTGTTGTTGTACTTCGATGGGTGTCCGTATCTAACAGTTTCTCTTTTGTAATGATCATTGATACTATATTGTATTTTGTTCCGCTGCGATTGTGAGATTTTGTGTTATTTTTTTAGTTTCCTTCTCTTCTCTTCTTCTTTCTTCTTCTTTTCAAAACTATCCATCTTTCCGTTCAATTTAGGTTAGACATGTGTGGTTTATTGTCAACTGTACTGTACGGAAAAAGTGGGTTGTTACATTTGGTATCAGAGCTGAAGATTAAGCGAGAACCTTGGCTTTGGTGGGGGCAACTCATTAAGGGATAAGGTAGTGGAATGCCTTATTATGAGCTTTGAGTGTGTATATGTATATGGGCCCGTATTTGTTAGTGACATAAAATTATTTTATTTTATGTTAATTTATCTATTGAGTGGCTTATGAATTCTGGTCGGTTGTGGGGCGCCACGATATTTGTAGGGGTTTCTAAACACTTAAACAAGGAAAACCTACATGGTATTATTTTGCGAATTGGTAAATGAAATATTTTTATAGAAATTATATTTAATACATAAAGGAATAATTTTTAGAAATTATTATAGTTATATATTGTGTGTTTGGTGGTTAGTAAATGATAGTATTTGATTATTATCATTTGTTATTTGGTGTTCTTATAAAGTTGTGATTATTATAATCCAAACAAGATAAATAATTGTAAATCGCATTATATAAGAGGATGAATTTATAAATATAGATTACAGAGCATTAATTATGATTAAAATAAATCAACATTTGTGAAATGATATTTCATAAGAGTGAGATTATATAAATATGAATTACAAATGTGATTTATAAATGGAAAAGAAATGAATTACATAAGTACACTTACAAGTATGAGTTGTAAATAAAAATGGATTTAAGCTAAAAATTTAGGGAATTTAAATCCCGTTGGGTTGGAAAATTGTTTTTCAAAGTTTTAAAGGAATAATAATGGTATTATTTTGAAAATATATTGGTTAGAAATATTGTAACGACCCGTATTTTTACGGATCGAAACATCGTAAAACAGTTGTTATTAGACTGTTGGTATTCTTGAGTCATCCAGAGTTTAAGTCGACTAGAGCTTAAGTCGTTTGGAAGTTAGGTCATGTGATAGCTTATGTCGTGGGGTAGGTTAGGTCGAGTGAACGACCTAAGGGATTGGAGCAACCTATAGAATTTGACGACTTAAGGGGAGTTGGCGACCTAAGGAAGATAGTGGTAGCGGTTAACGACTTAGGGACTGGACGAGGTAAGGCTTAGGTCGTATGGCAGTTAGGTCGCGTAGTAGTTTAGGACGTATGTGAGTTTGGGACGACCTATAGAATTTGACCGACCTAAGGAATAGGCGACCTAAGGAATCGCTGACTTAAGAGTTAGCGGTATAGGAAACTGGGTGAGTTAGCGACCTAGGGGTTGAGTGAGTTTACGACCTAAGGAAGTTAAGTCGTTGGGCCATTAGGTCGCACACTTGAGTATAGTTAGGTCGCGACTTTTGTTAGGTCGCTAAGCCGCATCTCTGTTAGGTCGTAAGTCGCGCATTAGTGTTGGGGTTAGGTCGTTGGGTCACTAAGTCGCGCCTAAATGTTAGATCGCGTGTGTGTGTTAGGTCGCGACCTTTGTTAGGTCGCTAAGCCGCATTTGTGTGTTAGGTCGTTAGGTCTGTAGATCGCGCAGAACTAGTAGGTCGTTAGGTCGTAGGTCGCGATAGTTAGGTCATGGACGACCTAAGGGGGCGGACGACCTAAGGAAATCAGCCTATAAATAGACGGGTTCTTCTTCATTTTTAGGATCCGGATTTTGAAGCGATGAAGTGCTGCTATTTTGAGAGCTCGAGTTCTATACTTCTTCACTTCTTTTCTCCACTCTAATCTTGTGATTCCTTCCATCCGAATCGAAGATCAAATCGAAGATCGAAGAGCTTAGATTGAAGATCTTCAACCATCGAAGAGAGATTTCATCGTTTGAAGCGGAGTTTTGATAGATCAAGTTAGATTCTTCGCTGTCCAGATCTGAAGTGTGTTGCTTTTGAGGTGTTTAGGTGATTTGGTGAGTAGTGATTATCTCTCACTCGGATCCAAAGGAGTATATCGGATTGTTGGCTTGATTTGGTGTTAAAATAGTGATTTCCATGCATTTTCTTAAACTTAAGTATAGATCTATTGTTCATGATGATTTGACATCCATTCCACTACATGATTAACCTATGCAAGTTCATTCATCAAGTTGTAAAGATATTGCTCATGATTCATGCTTGTTAGATTTAGTCTCTTTAATTACAAGATTGCCATTATTGTTATAATTGTTTATTTGATCATGTTTGAATGCTTGATTACTTGGATTAATGTTGGACTTGATTGATTGTTGTAAATTAGTTGATTGATGATTTGATTTGGACAAGTTAGTAGAAGATGATTCAAAAGCTAAGGGAAAGGCTCTTGAATTGGAAAAGCTGCTCGTGGCATATGTGGCGGATGATAAAGCTCATATGGATAGATTTGATGATGTTGATGTTGAGATGAGGCTTTGCTATGATGAGATGAAGCGAGGCATGGTATGAGATAGCCTTGGTTTAATCCAGACGAGATCATTCCAAGCATGTTGATAACTCGGTGAAATGGTTCGAGTTGAGGATAATGGTTTGCTCGAGAGGCGCTTGGGCTAGTATGGAAATAGTCATCGAGGAGGATGACTAGAAGGCTGAGATTTCATCATTGTTGAAGGTTCTAGCAGGCTCAAAGCAAGAGTACGTTGGGCAGATTCGATAGTCCCTAAAGACTATGATTGTAGTCGAGTACTCTGGGCAGATTCGATAGTCCTAGGCACGGGCTGCGACGACATGCGGAGTTCTGTCTAGAACCGGGGTTGCCATTAACCCTTGACGGACGGCTGAAAGAATGTGCCGGTCATTCAATTAACGGTGGTATCGAAGCAATGATAACAATGATAGCCAGAGTCATGGATGTTTGGTTGTATCGTCATTCGGTCTCAAGAGCGATGTTTTCTGGGTGCTTATCTGATCTTGGTTTAGGCCTTGGGGGTTTGTACTTGGAAAACACCGACCTTGACTCGAGTGATAATTGCTTTACTTTAAATGTCTGCTTTGCTATGTTTATTTCTGCTTAGTGTGTCTGGGGGCTATCACTGTAGAAAGAGGTGGAGTGGGAGGTTTGGATTCCTATTCCTTTTTCCTTTATGCTCTTTTGGTATGTTGTTAGTTAATTTACCGCTCACTAAGACTGTTGTCTGACTCAAGGCTTTATGTTTAACTCTTATTGCCTTGGGCTGTTCATCCGCTTTGGGATTGGCAGACTATGTAGCAGGTGACAGGTGCAGTTCTTAGTTTCCGACGATGCTGATGACGAAGATGAGCTGGAGGCTTGCATATTATTTTCTTACTATATGTATTTGATGTTCCGCTGCTTGTATATTCTCTGAGTGATACGTAGTGAGGCTTGATGTATTGACTCTTCAGATGTTTGTACCAAACTATTATGAAGTTTAATTGAGATTCTGTTCTGTAAAGCTTCACTATATATACTTTCTATTGTATTTTATCCATGCGCTGTGAGTTATACGATAGATTCTGTTGTTTTAATTTAACCTTGGCAACCGTCCATGGCTGCCTGGCACACTTTACAGCGCACTATTTCTATATCTAGTGCAGGGGTCATGGGCGGTCGTCACATTTGGTATCAGAGCTTTGGTTAATTGATTTTACCCAACGCTCGCTGACGTAACTACGTATGAGAGACGTAATTGTATTTTGATGGATGATTACTATATATAATATAGTAGCTTAGAATGATTTTAACCCTTTACGCAGTTGTTCTCAAGGTGTATTAATCATTCATTTTTATAGATATTAAGAATGAGTCGAAGAGGGAGACCAGCTGGTAGGGAAGGCCGTGCTACTGAGGGGGCTGCCGATTACACTGCTATGTTCGAGGCTATGATGACTTCGATTATGAGAAGGATGCCAGCTCCGGGGCCATCAGTAGATGTTGGAGTTCAAGTTCAAACTCCAAAACCGGTGGATTTTGCTAAGCTGTGTAAAGACTATACCGCTCTTGGAGGAAAGGTTTTCTTGGGAACAGAGTCAACCATTGAAGTCCAGAGATGGATAGATGCTTGTAGAAGGATCTTTGGTGACTTGGGAATCGAGGATGCAACTAAAAGGAAGCTTGCATCAAGACAGCTTCAAGGAAGAGCTTCTGACTGGTGGAACTCTATCACCATTGATACTCCGAAGGAAGAAATTACTTGGGAGTAATTCCAGGCCAGATTTGAAGCTAAGTTCATTTCTACGGCTCAGAAGCCTGTTCTGTTCAAGAAGTTTGTGGAGCTCAAGCAGGGTGGGAGACCGGTTCTTGAGTATGTTTCTGAGTTTGAAGCTTTGTCCAAGTATGCCAGGTCGTATATTGAATCTTCGTACCAGAAGAATGAGAAGTTTGTGACAGGCTTGGACAGTTATCTTGGGAGGCAGTTGGTGGATCATTTGGACGATCCATTTGAGAAGCTTGTGGAGAAAGCTCTCAGGCATGAAAATCTATTTCCTAAGGAAGGATCTGTTGCTGCTGTGACCAAGGAAGAGTCTAAACCACAGCAGGGTGGAAACAAGAAGAGGAAGCAACACCAGCAAAAGGGTAAGGATAGCCAGAAGAAGCCGAAAGGCGAAGTGACTTGCTACAATTGTCAGCAGAAGGGCCATTTCTCTAAAGATTGCAAGAATCCGAAGGTGCCGGTTAAGTGCCACAACTGTGACAAGCCGGGGCATATCAGGAAGAATTATCCAGAACCGCGGAAGGACAAGCAGATTGTACAAGCTTATGCTTTGGGGGCTGTTCCATCATCTTCGAAAGCTCCTACCGCTGAAGAGAAAGGAAAGAGTGTGGTGGTTCAAGGTACTCTTTCCATATGTGGTGTTCCAGTTAGAGTGTTATTTGATACTGGGGCGTCGCATTCTTTTGTTTGTAATGAACTTGTAGGCCGGTTGGGTTTAGAACCGGATATCGTTGATAGGCCATTGGTTGTGACTAATCCAGTTGGGGGTTCGTCTTGTTTGTGTATGCTATGCCGTGGTCTGATTATATCGAGTCATGATTGCTCTTTTGTTTGTGATTGTTTTGTTCTAAACTTTGCGGGGTTCGGAATTATTTTGGGTATGGACTGGCTTAGGTAGTATGCGGCAAAGGTTGATTGTGAAAGGTTGGAGGTGACAGTCGAGAATGTGGAAGGGCGAAAGGTTGTAATACGATGTAAGCATGAGGAAGGCGTCTTCATGAGCTTCATGTATTCGCTGGTTGTTCCACGGGATGGACTGTCATCGGTACCAATCGCTAATGGATTTGAGGATGTCTTTGATGAGGTCAAAGGGTTACCGCCGCATAGGGAGATCGAGTTTCGTATCGATTTAGTTGAAGGAGCCAGACCTGTTGTGATGCCTCTTAGGTGGATGGCGCCTAGGGAACAGCAAGAGTTGAGGGTGCAAGTTGATGATCTTTTACAGAAAGGATTCATTCGGCGTAGTGTGTCCGAATGGGGTGCACCAGTTTTGTTTGTTACCAAAGCGGATGGATCGTTGAGGTTGTGTGTGGATTATCGTGAGCTGAATAAAGTGACCAAGAAGAACAAGTATCCATTGCCGAGAATAGACGACTTGTTTGATCAGCTTTACGAAGCTAAGGTGTTTGATCAGATGGATTTAGCTACGGGATTTCACCAGTTAAGAGTGGCTAAGGATAGTGTGCCGAAGACTGCTTTCAGGACACCATCCGGTTTCTTTGAGTGGCTGGTAATGCCGTTTGGACTGACCAATGCACCAGCATATTTTGTGGATCTTATGAATAGAGTGTTCAGAGATCAATTGAACAAGTTCGTACTAGTGTTCGTGGATGATATTTTGATTTATTCCAGAACCGAAGAAGAGCACAAGACGCACTTGCGTATTGTTTTGGAAATCTTACGGAAACATCAGCTGAAGGCTAAGTTTTCGAAGTGTCACTTCTGGAAGAGTGAAGTGAGGTTCTTAGGCCATATTATCTCTGGAAGCGGAATAGCGGTTGATCCCGCCAAGATAGCAGCAATCCAGGATTGGGGTATACCTAAGAATGCATCTGATGTGAGAAGTTTTCTTGGATTAGCAGGATACTATCGTCGATTTATCAAAGACTTTTCCAAGGTGGCTGCACCATTAACAGGATTGACGAAAAAGAACCAAGTATTCAGATGGGATGCTAAGTGTGAGCAAGCTTTCGGAATCCTGAAAGAGCGACTGACAAGTGCTCCTGTTTTGACTATTCCAAGTGGAAATGATGAGATGGTGGTTTACACCGACGCATGTGGTACTGGACTTGGAGCAGTGCTGATGCAGAAGGGTAAAGTTGTTGCGTATGCCAGTCGACAACTGAAGCCGCATGAAAGGAATTATCCGACTAATGATTTGGAGTTAGCGGCAATTGTTTTTGCTCTGAAGATGTGGAGACATTATCTATTGGGAGTTCGATTCGAGTTGTTTACAGATCATAAGTCGTTGAAGTATCTTTTCTCCCAAAAGGATTTGAATCTTCGGCAGCAACGATGGCTAGAGTTTTTGGCATCATATGATTTTGGTATAGCCTATACTCCGGGAAAGGGTAACGTAGTGGCAGATGCGTTAAGTCGAAGACATGCAGGATTGGGAACCATGTTTTCAGAATGGAAGAGTCTCGAGTATTTGGCTGGATTTGACTTCAGGCCTAGATGTGAATTGGAACCTGAGATGTTGGCAAACTTATCAATAAGACCTACTCTTGTGGAAAGAATTGGCGAAAGCCAAAAGCTAGACGATAAGCTTGTCAAGATTATCCGTGATTTGGAATCTGGATTGGATCCAGAAAAGGGTAAAGGATTCGAGGTCGATCGAGAGGGTTGGCTTCGGAAGCAAGGACGACTAGTTGTTCCCGTTATAGATGAATTGAGAAATGAAGTTCTGAAGGAAAGTCATCACTTGAAGTTGACAATTCATCCAGGTGGAAATAAGATGTATCGGGATATGAAGAGAACCTATTACTGGGAAGGTATGAAGAAGGATGTTGGAAATTTTATTTCCAGGTGCATGAACTGCCAGTTGGTAAAAGCCGAACAGAAGAAGCCAAGTGGACTGCTTCAGCCATTAGAAGTTCCTACATGGAAGTGGGAGCACGTATCGATGGATTTTATCGATGGGTTACCTAGAACAAGAACGGGAAATGAAGGGATTTGGGTCATCGTAGATCGTCTGACTAAGAGTGCAAGATTCATTCCTGTTCGATCAACTAGGACTGCATCAAAGTTGGCTGAGCTGTATGTTAAGTGGATAGTTCGATTCCATGGTATTCCGAAGAGTATAGTGAGCGATCGAGACTCATTGTTCACTAGTGGATTTTGGAAGAGCTTCCAAGAAGTTTTGGGAACTGAGTTGTGTTTGAGTACAGCTTATCATCCCCAAACAGATGGTCAGACCGAGAGAGTCAATCGAGTTTTGGAAGATCTCCTTAGAGCTTGTGTTTTGGATTTCGGAGGATCATGGGAAGATCACCTTCATTTGGTGGAATTTTCGTATAATAACAGTTACCAGTCAAGCATTGGTATGGCACCGTATGAAGCATTGTATGGAAGACCGTGTAATTCTCCGACATGTTGGTTAAAGACTGGAGAAAAGCTGATACTTGGGCCAGAAATGATTCGACAGACTTCAGATTGCATCGAGATCATTCGACAACGAATGAAGGCAGCCCAAGGCCGTCAGAAAAGTTATGCCGATAAGCATCGTAAGGATTTGGAATTCGACGTAGGTGATATGGTTTTTGTGAAGATTTCTCCACTGAAGAATGTTATTCGATTCGGGAAGAAAGGGAAATTGACTCCGAGATTTGTTGGACCATTCCCGATTATCGAGCGAATTGGAAAGCTCGCCTACAGATTGGAGTTACCAGAAAAGATGGCGGGTGTGCACAATGTTTTTCATGTATCGTATCTACATAAGTATGTGCACGACTCGAATACAGTAGTTTCTGCCGATAGCTGTGAAGATTTTGAGGTAGATCCAGTTGTTGAGAGACCTCGTAAGCCGCTTCGTGTTGTGGAAACTGACACGAAACAGCTTAGGAGGAAGGTAGTTAGGTTGCTCCAGGTACAATGGAGTGATGATGTTAACGACTGTACATGGGAGGTGGAAGAGAGGATGAAGGCAGCTCATCCTGAACTCTTCAAGGTATGGCCATAAGGTGTCGTGTCATCTCACGATATTGTAACTTGTTCTAGTTTTAGAATTCTGCATGCTAAGCTAGAATTGGATGCATGGTTTGTTGATTGCTATGGATGGTAGGCGTGCAGAATAGTCTTTGATTGCTCTTGTTTGTTTGGAATTTCGGGGGCGAAATTCCTAAGGGGGAGAGAATGTAACGACCCGTATTTTTACGGATCGAAACATCGTAATACAGTTGTTATTAGACTGTTGGTATTGTTGAGTCATCCAGAGTTTAGGTCGACTAGAGCTTAAGTCGTATGGAAGTTATGTCGTGTGATAGCTTAGGTCGTGGGGTAGGTTAGGTCGAGTGAACGACCTAAGGGATTGGAGCAACCTACAGAATTTGACGACTTAAGGGGAGTTGGCGACCTAAGGAAGATAGTGGTAGCGGTTAACGACTTAGGGACTGAACGAGGTAAGGCTTAGGTCGTATGACAGTTAGGTCGCGTAGTAGTTTAGGTCGTATGTGAGTTTGGGACGACCTATAGAATTTGACCGACCTAAGGAATAGGCGACCTATGGAATCACCGACTTAAGAGTTAGCGGTATAGGAAACTGGGTGAGTTAGCGACCTAGGGGTTGAGTGAGTTTACGACCTAAGGAAGTTAAGTCGTTGGGCCATTAGGTCGCACACTTGAGTATAGTTAGGTCGCGACTTTTGTTAGGTCGCTAAGCCGCATCTCTGTTAGGTCGTAAGTCGCGCATTAGTGTTGGGCTTAGGTCGTTGGGTCACTAAGTCGCGCCTAAATGTTAGATCGCGTGTGTGTGTTAGGTCGCGACCTTTGTTAGGTCGCTAAGCCGCATTTGTGTGTTAGGTCGTTGGGTTTGTAGGTCATGCAGAACTGGTAGGTCGTTAGGTCATAGGTCGCGATAGTTAGGTCGTGGACGACCTAAGGGGGCGGACGACCTAAGGAAATAAGCCTATAAATAGGCGGGTTCTTCTTCATTTTTGGGATCCGGATTTTGAAGCGACGAAGTGCTGCTATTTTGAGAGCTCGAGTTCTATACTTCTTCACTTCTTTTCTCCACTCTAATCTTGTGATTCCTTCCATCCGAATCGAAGATCAAATCGAAGATCCAAGAGCTTAGATTGAAGATCTTCAACCATCGAAGAGAGATTTCATCGTTTGAAGCGTAGTTTTGATAGATCGAGTTAGATTCTTCGCTGTCCAAATCTGAAGTGTGTTGCTTTTGAGGTGTTTAGGTGATTTGGTGAGTGGTGATTATCTCTCACACGGATCCAAAGGAGTATATCGGATTGCTGGCTTGATTTGGTGTTAAAATAGTGATTTCCATGCATTTTCTTAAACTTAAGTATAGATCTATTGTTCATGATGATTTGACATCCATTCTACTACATAATTAACCTATGCAAGTTCATTCATCAAGTTGTAAAGATATTGCTCATGATTCATGCTTGTTAGATTTAGTCTCTTTAATTACAAGATTGCCATTGTTGTTATAATTGTTTATTTGATCATGTTTGAATGCTTGATTACTTGGATTAATCTTTGACTTGATTGATTGTTGTAAATTAGTTGATTGATGATTTGATTTGGACAAGTTAGTAGAAGATGATTCAAAAGCTTAGGGAAAGGCTCTTGAATTGGAAAAGCTGCTCGTGGCAAATGTGGCGGATGATAAAGCTCATATGGATAGATTTGATGATGTTGATGTTGAGATGAGGCTTTGCTATGATGAGATGAAGGGAGGCATGGTATGAGATAGCCTTGGTTTAATCCAGACGGGATCATTCCAAGCATGTTGATAACTCGGTGAAATGGTTCGAGTTGAGGATAATGGTTGGCTCGAGAGGCGCTTGGGCTAGTATGGAAATAGTCGTCGAGGAAGATGACTAAAAGGCTAAGATTTCATCGTTGTTGAAGGTTCTAGCAGGCTCAAAGCAAGAGTACGTTGGGCAGGTTCGATAGTCCCTAAAGACTATGATTGTAGTCGAGTACTCTGGGCAGATTCGATAGTCCTAGGCACGGGCTGCGACGACGTGCGGAGTTCTGTCTAGAACCAGGGTTGCCATTAACCCTTGACGGACGATTGAAAGAATGTGCCGGTCATTCAATTAACGGTGGTATCGAAGCAATGATAACAGTGATAGCCAGAGTCATGGATGTTTGGTTGTATCGTCATTCGGTCTCAAGAGCGATGTTTTCTGGGTGCTTATCTGATCTTGGTTTAGGCCTTGAGGGTTTGTATTTGGAAAACACCGACCTTGACTCGAGTGATAATTGCTTTACTTTAAATGTCTGCTTTGCTATGTTTATTTCTGCTTAGTGTGTCTGGGGGCTATCACTGTAGAAAGAGGTGGAGTGGGAGGTTTGGATTCCTATTCCTTTTTCCTTTATGCTCTTTTGGTATGTTGTTAGTTAATTTACCGCTCACTAAGACTGTTGTCTGACTCAAGGCTTTATGTTTAACTTTTATTGCCTTGGGCTGTTCATCCGCTTTGGGATGGGCAGACTAGGTAGCAGGTGACAGGTGCTGTTCTTAGTTTCCGACGATGCTGATGACGAAGACGAGCTGGAGGCTTGCATATTATTTTCTTACTATATGTACTGGATGTTCCGCTGCTTGTATATTCTCTGAGTGATATGTAGTGTGGCTTGATGTATTGACTCTTCAGATGTTTGTACCAAACTATTATGAAGTTTAATTGAGATTCTGTTCTGTAAAGCTTCACTATATATACTTTCTATTGTATTTTATCCATGCGCTGTGAGTTATACGATAGATTCTGTTGTTTTAATTTAACCTTGGCAACCGTCCATGGCTGCCTGGCACACTTTACAGCGCACTATTTATATATCTAGTGCAGGGGTCATGGGCGGTCGTCATAAATATTTTAAATGGATTTAAAAGAATAAAAAAGCATTGAATTCACTATAGTTACTGGAAAATAATTTTGATGATGACTACAGCATCATCGACATTAATTTTTGAGTTTCTAACTGATGGATTGCTACCATTGGAGTTTTGTTTTTGTAAAACTAGGGGATGAATGGAATGACCAAGAATTTTAGTCATTTGAAATTGGAATATTTAATTGATTTTAAATATTAAAAAGTTAGCTTTATAATTAAAATAACGCGAATTTCAAAAAATAGCGATTTATTTGATACATACATTGTAAAATTTAATATTTGGAATTGTTTAAATAATTGAATCCTGAATTTAATGAGAATGAAAATGATTTCGAAAGTTGATTAAAATTCTATTTGAATTATAAGGAAGATGGTAACCTTTTAAATTGGAGATTAAACTAATTTTTAAAATAACTCATTTTAATTAACGTGTAAATGGAGCCTTCTGCAGCACTGTCTCCGATTTCGATGAACCCAGTTTTGTTTGATCCGGAATAGTGAATTATTTCACACAGTCGAACTTCAAGGCGATCAGACATATTATTTGGTCGTGCGAGTTCGAAACACATAGAAATTAATTAAAGGAATTTAAATTAATATAATTCAATTTAAAAAGCTATCTTCTGTGTATAATGGGATTGGCTTTCGATATATATTCTATTGTGTTAGGAATAGAGGTATAACATATAGAATGCCAGGCGGCATGCTTCGTTTGGAGTTCGAAATTTTAAAGTGTAAATAGTGCTACGAAAATTTTCTATAAAAGGACATTCATTTCCTTCATTTACTAAACTCTAAACCTAAGTCACAGTCGCCATTAAACATTAGCTCGATCCAACGGCTACGGCAAATCGAGCCACCATAGGCCGAATTGGCCGACAACTTCAACATAAATATTGTAGAGCTCGACGAACTCTACGTTTTGTACTATTGGATCGTCTAATCGTCGACAAATGGAAGCAAGATTTCGACGAACCCAGTTTTATTTGGTCGCATTCATTTACAGCAATGGCTCGGTTTTGGGTTCACGTGAATGCGTAGGTACGTGCATAGCGAGGCGGTAGGTGGCAGCGATGGCACGTTGCACGTGCATGATGGTGAAGGAGGTGACATTCTGGGTGCACGATCGATCTTCGATCGATTTAAAAATTAATTATAATATGTATGCGCGGCCTTGAAGGTGTGATCGAGAGGGAAGAAGAAAGTCTTAAGTTTTAAATTTTTTAATTTATGTTAATGATCATTTAATTATTTCAAAAGTTCGTTAATTCTTAACTTGTGCATACGAGGTCGGTTTTGAGCATGACAAGTTACGTTGTGATCGTATATGCGAGTAGTACACTATGGAATTAGATGAATTCAGAACTAGTAGAAATTTTGGTCAAAATTGAATGTTTGTTCAGTTATAATTCAAAACGGAACGTTTTGGCGACTACTGAAATCAAAGTGAGTTAGTTTCACGTTTTACGTTAATTGGAAATATTACATAGTCAATAAAATTATTTATGCCATGTGTGCATATTTTATTGTTGATTATTATTGACTGTTTAGATGATTTATTATATTTATTAGCTTGTTTGGATATAGTCCGGCCTATCGTAAGACCACGCCGCACATAAACACGGATGGGTTTTTACCTTACGATAAGCAAATTTTTTTTATAGAAAATCCAGTGATATTATAATAATGTCCAAGGGTCAAAATAATAATAATCAAATAGCTGTGATGCTCGTGCTATGTACATCACAATAATACTAGTATAAAATCAAAACTCGATAAGGCTCTTTCGCTAATTGTGTAGGATTTCCATGGAGGTGCCCTTAATACTTCGAGAACGGTCCTCCTGCAGAAGGATCAGAGTTATGCTTCCAAAGCATCATACCAGTCTAACTTGGGTATTATAGGGAAAACATAACTGGTCTTGCTAAGACCAAGTGCATCGCTCCGGCATGCCAAAAATAACTGAAGGTATCTGTATTGCTAGAAAAGGAGCCGAGTACACCCTATGGGTTTTCCAACACTACTGGCCATGCCTCCTATCTCTTTTTTTAGTCATTTTCGATGATGAGGCTACGTCCGGCGTTACAGCATAAGCACCGCTCCAAAATAGATCACGGAATCCCATATGGACTCCCACACCACAATGGCCTCGGAATCACATATCGATTCCTACACCTCAAATAGATCTTGGAATCTCACATAGATTCCCATACTCCAACGAGTCACGGAACCACATATGGATTTCAAGATCCTAAAATATAATGCATCTCCTTCATTTAACCATATATGGTTTCGGAGCAGGTCATCGGTTCCAAGCATCTCTTACGAGTACACTCCATTTCCTGGGTGCTCCAAAAACATTCGCCGATTTTTGGAATGCTCAATACCGGTTCTTTAAGAAATAATCAAATAATACATAGCGGGGATCACCTCCTAACCGCTTAAGCGGACGGATCTCCTTATCATTTATCCTAGAAGAACAACGAGTTTATACGTACAGTATATCACCTCGAATGGTAACTGTACCGTATAATTCCCATGTTTCCCTAGATATTTCTAGAGTTAAAATCCCTCGGTGTTATGTAGAAAATCGTATCCTACTACCAAAAATTAAGAAGGATTACATATTTTGGCCAAGATTTGATAGTCGGTTATTTAGCTATCAAATAAATAAATATTGAACCATGGATCACATTTCCCCCTTAAATCATTAAGCCTCATTTAATTTGAATTTGATAAATTTGAATTCCTTGTTTAAAACAGGCATATACTTATTTCATCTGAATAAGTATATTCACAAATCCTTTCTTTCAAAAATACTTGAAAACTTAATTAAATAGGTATGGAAGTGCCAATCGATATCGACCATGGATCGCAGCTCGACGATTGCGTCTCTATCCTAGAAAAACCAAACTTAACTTAGGCAATCTCCGCCTCTCGATTTCCACCGTGCAATCAATCATAGATCTCAGTTTGCACAATGGTTACGTCGATATCCCTGCGAAAACATTCCAAACTGTAGGCAATCGCTGCCCCTCGAATTACGCTATATAAATATACCACTACTCCCAAATAATTTCTTTATTTCATAAGTATTTCCAAATCTATTTATAAGACTACTTTATAAGTTTCAAGGTTAACTTAGAAAAATATTCTTTTAGAAATTTCAAGCCCATAGTAAACTCCCTTTTCAAATTTCAAATCACCTTCACATTTATAAACTCCTTTAACCAATTTTCACATAAAGGATTTCTCTTATAAACCATTTATTTCCCAATTATAATAAATAAGATCTATAAACATCGTAAAAATATATTATCCATTTTCGATAATATAAAAATACTTTTTTAAAAAACATTATTAATAATAAAATCATTTTAACCCTTACCATTTTAAAATTTAATAAAAATGAACTAAATCAACCTTTAAATAAAATTAATCAACTTTTGAATCATATTATTGGTGTAATGAATTTCTAGTTCTAAATAACTAATAATAATAAATAATTCTTATCTTTAAACAAAATCAATTTAACAATTAATTTTAAAACATAATTAACTTTACTAAATAAATGGTTTTACAAAACATTTGTAACTAAAAATTTAAACAAAACAATTTGTATGATAATTGTTAAATAAAATCATTTACTTCAAATTATAAAATTTGAAGTTAAATAGAAACCATAACTTTTCCAATGTTATGCTGAGGCTCGGAAATTCCAATGGTACTTATCAACTACCATTCAATTCAATTTAACTATCAAAGTTAAATTACAAGCATTTACATAACAATCATACAAGTAAATCAAATTCACACTTAACAACGATTTGTTACCACATCAATTTCTCAATATAAAAATCAATTTTGCTAACCAATTATCATTCAAAAACAATCTCTTTCATTTATTATCCAACGGTGTTTATTTGGCTAAATAGATAACACCAATATATATTCCAATTCAATTTACGTTATAATTAAACAATGTAATAATTAAAACAATCCATTTATTAGTTTCACACATATATGATTCAATACTGGAAATAAGCTTCAAAAATAAACATAAACAGTTTTAATAGCAATTCGAGTTGCTTTATCGTGATCCCAGATCCGGTTCAACCAATCTAATAACATTTCAAAATGCTATATCTTCATCCTAAATTAATTTCAACAATCGCCAATTACAACAATCCAACAAGCATAAATAAATTCCATTTGCTATAAAACATTTCTGATTAACCAAATGAGTGAGTTTAACTCACCTTGAGTTTTCAATTTTGCCAAATGTTCCAATTGTAAATCAAACAGAACGACGTTCGATTAACCTAAAATTTTTAGCTACTTCCAATCATCTCCAAAACATTTCCATAATGTAGTGGTCATCGCCACGATTTCAACGCCACTTGTTTCGTCCAATTTCGACCTCATATGTAAAAGATACACATTTTTAAACATCGAATACAATTTATAAAAAAACAATACTTTTTTTTAACCTTGGAAATAATCTAGCCGTTCATCCAGGTCTAAAATCACGACTTCTCCTTGCATCTTCTCGTTCGCGCTCGTTCCAGGCTATCGTACCCATAAGCATGCGATAGAACTTCGATTGCTGCTCCTCCTTCATCACGTTCATCGATGATCAGCGACCTCCATGCCATAGCCTCAACTTCCATGCACCTATGACCACCGACCGGTCCACCCTAGCCCCACCGTTGACCAGGAAACATATTTGAATGATGGCCAGAACATGGCCAAAATACGCCGTCATCAATGAGCTTCAAGCGATCGTTCCCTTATGGATTTAAAGCTCGTCGATAGCTTTAGGAAAATTTTGATAATAGGGCATGGACTGGAAAGATTTGAAGGAGGAAAGATATTTAATTTTGGCTATTGAATGTATGGGTGGAAGCTAGGGAAAATAGCTAAGGTTTGGCTGTATGGTATACGCGTATATATACGTGTATATGTATTATTTTATTATTATTTTCACTATTCACATGCTTTTTCGGACGAACACCAAACGAACCATGCCGCCTGGCATTTATAATGTTTTACCCCTATTCTGAACACAATGGAATATGTTTCGAGGCCTAATTCGATCGTATGTGGAAGATAGCTTTTCGAATCGAATTATAATATTAAATTTCCAATATTAATTTCAATGCGTTTCCAGCTCCCACGAGCAAACGATAAATCTGATTGCTAAGAAATTTGAAGACCTACAATAACACACTATTATGGATTCAATGAAACTAGTTTCATCAAATTCCGAGATTGTGCCCCGGAAGGCTATTTTAACGGTCGATTAAATCGAGCGATTTTCAAAATAGACGAAATTAATTGAAATCCAAATTTTAAAAGCTTACTAACTCCATTCAAATTCCAATAGACTTATATTCATATTAAAAATAATTTTGATTCATATTAAGTCAAATATTTACACTATTACCGTATATTAAACTTCACTATTAAATTAATATGTATAAATTTCAAATTTTGAATTATCGACTTTTAATTCCCTTCAAAGGTCCACTATCATCACTCTAATTCAAATAGAGTTTAAATCAATTTTAGAAATCATCTCCATCACATTTAACTCCGAATTCACATATTTACAAGATTTCAAATATTAAATTTGCTATTCACCAAATCCGTTTAATTGCTATATTTGAAATTTTAAACCATTTTACTCATTCGAATAAATCCCTATATTCAAAATAAAATAATATTTCAAATTCAACATTTAAAAATAAAATAAATAATCAAAACCAAACGACCAAAATTCTGGGTCGTTACATTTCTTCCCACTTAAAAGAATTTCATCCCCGAAATTGCCAAGGTAGGAAAAATGCTCCAAACCCATTTTTTTTGTAACAACCCGCATTTTTGACCGTTCAAGTCGACAAAACATACACACATGCCGACTCAAACAATCCGAAATACGGATAGTTATTGGGGTAAATAAGAAAAGAAAGAAAAGAAAGAACAGAAACAAACTCAGAATCTCGCAGCGGAAGGAACAAGATATAATAATAAAATAACAGTTCATGAAGCTGTTAAATAAATAAATTTGATTATTATTATACATCATAAATCAGAGTTACATACATATCAGAGATAATACAACAATGCAGCGGAAAAATAATACAGTAGTAGAATACAAATGATGTAATACCAAACTCCGTCTTCGTCCTCCAGAATAGATCTTCAACCTTATCTGAAATGCTCAGGCTGACTCGAGCGTAATGAAAAGGCAAAACACTCGAGTCAGGACTAAAATATCTCATGTAAGTCAAATCGAATAAGAAAATATGAGTGTGACGGCGTCAGAGATGTTTACGGGTTTTGACATCTCCTATCCAGTGTCAACGTGAGTGCAATAACTTAAGAGATGTTACGGGATTTTCCATCTCTCAAGGATCCGTTAAACTATCTACTATGTAGTACAATACGCTATTATAATATGTCTACATTAAAGTAAAAGTATTAAAATAGCATTAAGCCATGGCCCATTCCACCCTTAACACATTTTATTCCCAAAAGCATATACCAGACCGTAGTTTCCCCAAAACCGGAAGTCACCAGAGGGCAATCCATATACTAAAGGTACAAATCAAAATCGTAGTGGTCGCGTATAAATGGAATACAAGTATGACAAGGCACATGAGGCAATACCCAAGGTAGTGATACTACCGTTCGCCTGATCCGGACTGGTGAGAACGCAACGCCGCAGCGCCCGCAACACCGTGAAACAACACTCCCAAAATCAAGGGTGCACCAATCGACAACATATAATGAGTAGTTCGAAGAAGTGTGTCCACTTGAGGTAGCAAATCCTCCATTGGCCCGGCACAGCTCCTGTTTTAGTCATTTCCAATTTGACACAAGTGTCAAGGCTATCCATCATCGTTCACTTTCTTCAGTCATCAACGAACATCATTCCAACCACTTCATTCTGGATCATCACTCCGCGTATAGTTATTAAAGTGGTTTTCGGTTTAGATAGAGAGTATATCCATAACCGAATTCCGGTCTCTTTAATAACTTTCGTAATTATTTCACCGATTGGTCGTTTATTTATTTCAAAACCAAATCAATTTCAATTCAATTAGAATTTATAAATCAACATTTCATTTGTCTTTCTAAATCAATTTCCACAATTTACGTTTCAAAACTTCCAAATCAAAATTTCAAAATCTTATAATTCAATTTCAATTTCAATTTCAATTTAAACAATTCAAATATTGATTCAAGTTCGTATATAAGTTTCATTCCGAAATCATTTAAATTAATTTAATTCAACATTCAAATCAATTTAAATTCATTTATCGATTTCATTTAATATCCATTAAGGTACTTTATCATTCAAAACAATTTCTATTAAATTTCAAATCCATTACACTACCTTTTTAAGTTCAACTTCATTAAATCAAAACTTACAATTTTGAATTAAATTAAATTCGTCAAATCAATTCTTTCAATTACAAGTCTTACATTAATTCCAAAAATATCACAATTTCATTTCTTGTTAAAAAAATTCAATTTCACTTATTTACTTTCTTAAATAATTTTCCAAAACTTAATTAATAAAGAAACTCAATTTCAATTATTTATGAAGTAAAAATTCACTTATTCAAAAGTTCAAAATTTTCTTATTAAAGAATTTCAATTCAATTTAATCATTAAATAATTTAACCTTATTTAATTATTAAATAATTCAATAGTTTCAATTTAGTCCAATTCACAAATTTCTTTGAATTTCAATTAAATTCCAAATTAATTAAATCTCAATTTTAAATAAATTTTCAATTCCAAACTCAAACTTGAAATATCATTTCATAAAAATTTTCTTAGAAATATTCAGAGTTCGATTAAAAGTCCAATCTTTTAAAACAAATCAACTTTGGAAAATTTACGCCGTATTTCAAAAATTTTCTTAAAAATCTAAACTTCGAATAATTAAACAATTTCATTTACCAAGTTTAAATTCCAACATCTTGAGCTTCAATTCAAAATAATTCAATTTCCATAAATTCGATTTTTTTCTTAAAATCAATTCATTTAAATAATTTCAAAACAACTTTTAAAATCATTTAGTTTAACCAACCCGGTGTCCGTATATAATTTTCTAACCTATGGCCAAGTGGATAATTATTTCAAATTTAATTTCAAGGATGGACATATATCATTTCAATCCAAATAGATGTCATTGGTATATCATTTCAACCTATTTCTTAATTTATTCGAAATGATTCGGTTTACAGTTTATATGCAATAAACAATATACATGATGATAGCATGATATATCAAAATAAATAAACAACCAATATCGACCAATAGCATCCATCACAACCAATCAACCATAAAGCCAATAACATTCACAACAACTTCATAATTATCAATATCAGGAAATTTGATCGCAATTAAAATTTAACTTTAATTTGACTGTCAATTTAATTTTCAACGGTGAATTCAAATGACAATCTATATGACAATTAAAATTTTATCAAACAACGACAAATAAATCCATATCACTTCATAATTTCAAATTTAACTACCATAAAGATATTCACTACGTTGTGAGCGTTATAAAACACTGACCTTTTGAATTTAAATTGAATTTACATTCAATTTAAACCCAAAAATTTGACAGTCTCCAAATCCATCCAAACCAGCGTCAAAGTGTCCGGAATTTTGATACGATCCTAACAAAAGAAACCTCGCCCAAATCCGAGTCCGTATGCAAAAGTTATGAAAATTTGAAGATTGGAAAATTCTGGTGCTGAGTCGACTTCGAGTTCCCGCCTTAAATACCCGATGCCTGCTTGGAGTGGAGTTTTTTGCGAAATCGACCCGATGACCCGAGTAGTTTTCTTCCCGACTCGAAGTAGCTCCAGGGTTTTTCCCCCTGAAACCCGAAGCGCGACCCGAAGCGCGTAAATCTCGAATTTTTTTATATTTTTTTTTAGATTTTGGAATTTGGGAATTAGTTTTTGTCTGCCATTGGAATGAGAAGCTAAGAAGAAGATGAATTGTACGTATAGACAAATGAAGATTAGGAAGGCTAGGGTTTATAACTGTGTTTATATAGGT
The DNA here is from genome assembly GCA_030737815.1 of Allium fistulosum. NCBI lineage: Eukaryota > Viridiplantae > Streptophyta > Magnoliopsida > Asparagales > Amaryllidaceae > Allium > Allium fistulosum. The sequence goes on from CM060902.1 coordinate 103,515,714, forward strand.
ATGTTAGAGATAGAGTAGATAGACTGGATAGATGAACGTGCGGAACAAACTATGGCCCGAAAAGCCCGTTCTGACTCCGGAACGGAATTGGGTAAACCCATATATCAAAATAGGTGTTTTAAAATATTTTAAACGCAATGGAAAAGGTTTCAAGTCCAAATTCCATCGTATGAAGAAGTTATGCTAAAATCAAAATTTCAAATTGATTTTAATTGATTTTAATTGCATTTATTTCTAGGCGTTTCGAGTCCGTACGATCAAACGACAAGTCCGATTACTACGAAAATTGAAACCTTAGAATAATTCACTGTTACAGATCCGATGAAACTAGTTTCGTCGAAATCCGAGACAGTTGTAAAAATGACAATTTTTACTGTTTAATTTCAATATAAAATTCCCAATTTTAAACTATTAACTTTTAAATCAAATTTCAATTGTTCACAAATTTTATTTTTAATTTCACAGTAATTAACAATCTTTTACAATGTAGTTTTCCATTATAAATCCAGTATAAAAGATTACATTAGATTCAGCGTTCAATTATATTGTAATTCAAATTCAAGTTATTTAATTCCAATTGAATTCTTTTATTTTGATTTACACTTTCATTATTGCATCAACCATTTACTTATACATTATTATCAATAGTTTATAATTCATTTACTTTCATTTTCTTCAGCTATCATCTTATTTAAATTCACAGTAATATTAAATTACATTCATTTACGTTGATTTCCATGTTATAACTTCAATATTAAATGTACATTTTATTTATTTCGTTGTTTACAATCAAATTCAATTCAATTCAATTTCTTGTTACATTCAAATTTAAATCTTTACTTACGTTCAATTACCAGTTAACATCTTTATCAAATTACAGTTTCGGTTATTATTTGATTTCAATCAACTGTAATATTAAGTTACATTTATTTATATTAGTTTCAATAACATAAACTTCCACTATTAAATCTACCGTTTTATTTATTCTTTGTTTACAATCATAACCAATTTGGTTTACAATCAAACTCAATTCATTACTTACATTCAATACAGGTTAACATCCATATTTAATTTACAAATAAGTTATTTCAGAATTCAGTTTTGCATTTTAACTTGTAATTCACATTTAACAACACAAAATTTTATTTCCTTCGGATTTTTATCCAAAATTTTTATTTTAATTCGTATTTTTAAAGTGTTAAAAATACAGGTCGTTACATTCTCCCCCACTTAAAACTTTTCGTCCTCGAAAAGGAACGGAGAAGGGGAAACCATCATTTAGATATAATTCATTCAAAATATTCGACTTATTTGCAAAATTTAGTTATAGGATTTTTTTTAAAATCTCAAAATTTTCTAACTCCCGGATTTTTGAAAAATTTCGGCAGCACCTCCTTTGCGCGGCTAGGACCGAAAAATTTCACAGTGGTAATAATTGCATGATACACATCTCATTACAAGAACGAGGCATCCCAAAACATGGGGAACACAATAATATACCACAACATAAACTTTAATCCGAGAACATACCTTTTATTTAGTGTTTATTAGCATTTTAACTTACATTTTGCATTAAGCGCAGAAGCGAGCTCCACAAGCGAAGCGCAACCTCTTTGCTACCTACTAAAATGCTCAATAACCAAGTTAGAACCATGCATATAAAGATAGATCGATATACTTATCATAAACAACACACATATAACATGTTTAGCTTCAAAACTGAAATTCCAATTCCAGGACAGCAAACGAATCTTAGTTTTTGGTCACCTAAACGATAAAATTTGACAATGGAATCTAAACAAAATTTGTTGCATTCGTTTCAGGCTTTCCGGAATGTCCAAAATCATTGAATTCGGACCTTCCGTTCAAAAGTTACGACCGTTTTACTAAATAGGAACGCCTCAGCCTGGCAATGAATTACGCAGGTCAGCGACATTTGGTCATGTTTTCGACCCTCTAAATGACAGCAAAACACAAAACACTTAAAGTAAAAGTTTTAACTTAAGTTCTTAGCTTTCCAGAAAGTGCAAGATCATCAAAATCCGATACACCAGTAAAAAGTTATGACAAAAATACTAAGAGTATATGCTACTGATTTTGCTTCCCTTTTACACAGGCCAGCGAGAAGATTCAAATTTTTATCTAAGTAAATGAAGGAATTTCTCAAGACAGTCTAAACAAAAGTCGTGCTACAGTTTCTAAGATTTCCGAAAAGTCTAATATCGTTGAATTTCGTCCATCCATTTAAAAGTTATGCTTATTTCCGTTTCAGCATATATTGGACAATTTTGGATTTTGTTTTTCCAAAATTTTGCTTTTATTATTTCAAAGTACAAACCATCAAACTTCAAATTTCTAAAGATCAATCACAAACCCAAAGTCGTTTATTTTCTTATTTATCCATGAAATAAGTTTACATTCGATTTGTTTCCGATTTATTCAAGTTTGTTTCATTCATAATTTAAATTCAAGTCAATTTGCTTCAATTTAATTTGAATTCAATTATATTTAATTCCACTTTGCTTCAAATTTGAATTTAATTATTAAAAAAAATTATTCCGTTTATTCAATTCCATTAACACTAATGAATTCTATTTAATCAATTATCATCCATCTAACAACCAATGCATATCAAACATTAACATCCATCCAAATCTATAATAAATCAATTATACATTTCCAAGTCAAAATTTTAATTTCATACACTTCCAAGTTTATTGACATTTAATTTTATTCAAATTTAATTAGTTTCAATTTACTAATTCTATATTTAATTAATTTTAAATTTAATTCATTTTAAAACTTAAATTTCCTTTATATTTACAACTATCAATAGATCTTCACATTTTATTATTCACTCTCACAGTGGTATATTATTCCTCTACTTATCCTTATTAGCATTTTAAACTTTTTAAGTATTTGGTAAGTTTTTGTTATGCAAATAGAATGTAGTTAAACAACATACAACCTCTTTTCATTCAAAGTTGAATTTTCAATTAATTAATTCTTAAGTCATTACTTAAATTTCACTATAATTTAATTTCACATTTACATTCACATATAGTATTTCCATTTTATATTAACATAATGGTGAATCACCTTTAAATGTTAATTTAAATTCCAATTATTTACTAACAATTTTATTTATATTTGCAAACCATTAATTAAATGCATATTTCATTTTTCAAACCTATACTTGTATATTATCCAATTAACAATTCATATAACATTTTTGAACTTCTTAAATGATTTGGTAAGTTATATCTATGCTATAGAATGAAATTTAATACTATGCGAGTTTTACAGTTTCAATTTTATTTTAAATTCATAATTTCCTAATTCTAAGGATTTCTACTTCAATTGATATTTCACTTAGCTCTTAGGTTCATTTCTTATTTCACAATTCAGAAGTTCCGTAATGATTCAAGTATTAATTCATTTCAACCATTAAAGAAAAAATCATTAATTATTAAAGAACTCAAGAATTCCAATCCCGGTTTCATTTCAAATCAAGTTTTGAAATAATATATACTTATATAATTTATATATCAAATCATAATATAGAGAATACAAAATAAAATTCAATTTTTTTTCAAAGCAGGGTTTAGAAAAACTATTAAGTGATCTCCCCCACTTGGACTCTCGAAAATAAACGTCGATGATGCGTGCACTCATCACCGAAATCATTCTCTAGTGTCAAGAGGGGAGTATAACACTTACTTCATTTGAAAATCCTTTGAAAACAATTTCTAATCGAATATACTATCATATAATACTTATATTATACATTTCGAATTTTTGTTAATAAATTTTCAAAACACTGGAATTTAAATTCTCCATCTTAATTTAAATTCATTTTTATTTTATTTTATTTACCATTTATATTCATTGTCAATCATATTTACAAGTTTCATTTCTTAAAATCGTCCACTAGTCAATAGTTAGAAATATTGACTAATCAACAATAAACGATGATAATCTAATATTATCATCTCCTAACAACCAATACAATCAAAATTTATAAATTTTCAAGATAGTTCTTTTATAGAAAAATATAGTCCAAAACAATATTATGTCAATCTGTCCTATTCGAGTGTTTAGAAATTCATATCGATGCCTTGGCGTCCCAAGTACCAACCAGAATTCATAAATACTCAACGGAACAATTTAACACAATATAAAATCATTTTTATATCAAAATTACAAATACGCTCTCTCATATACACTCGAACTCATTCATAAGGTTTAACCCTATTTCAATGAGTTATTCCCCACTAGAGCCAAGGTAATCTAAACCAAAGCTCTGATACCAACTGTAACAACCCGCATTTTTGACCGTTCAAGTCGACAAAACATACACACATGCCAACTCAAACAATCCGAAATACGGATAGTTATTGGGGTAAATAAGAAAAGAAAGAAAAGAAAGAACAGAAACAAACTCAGAATCTCGCAGCGGAAGGAACAAGATATAATAATAAAATAACAGTTCATGAAGTTGTTAAATAAATAAATTTGATTATTATTATACATCATAAATCAGAGTTACATACATATCAGAGATAATACAACAATGCAGCGGAAAAATAATACAGTAGTAGAATACAAATGATGTAATACCAAACTCCGTCTTCGTCCTCCAGAATAGATCTTCAACCTTATCTGAAATGCTCAGGCTGACCCGAGCGTAATGAAAAGGCAAAACACTCGAGTCAGGACTAAAATATCTCATGTAAGTCAAATCGAATAAGAAAATATGAGTGTGATGGCGTCAGAGATGTTTACGGGTTTTGACATCTCCTATCCAGTGTCAACGTGAGTGCAATAACTTAAGAGATGTTACGGGATTTTCCATCTCTCAAGGACCCGTTAAACTATCTACTATGTAGTACAATACGCTATTATAATATGTCTACATTAAAGTAAAAGTATTAAAATAGCGTTAAGCCATGGCCCATTCCACCCTTAACACATTTTATTCCCAAAAGCATATACAAGACCGTAGTTTCCCCAAAACCGGAAGTCACCAGAGGGCAATCCATATACTAAAGGTACAAATCAAAATCGTAGTGGTCGCGTATAAATGGAATACAAGTATGACAAGGCACATGAGGCAATACCCAAGGTAGTGATACTACTGTTCGCCTAATCCGGACTGGTGAGAACGCAACGCCGCAGCGCCTGCAACACCGTGAAACAACACTCCCAAAATCAAGGGTGCACCAATCGACAACATATAATGAGTAGTTCGAAGAAGTGTGTCCACTTGAGGTAGCAAATCCTCCATTGGCCCGGCACAGCTCCTGTTTTAGTCATTTCCAATTTGACACAAGTGTCAAGGCTATCCATCATCGTTCACTTTCTTCAGTCATCAACGAACATCATTCCAACCACTTCATTCTGGATCATCACTCCGCGTATAGTTATTAAAGTGGTTTTCGGTTTAGATAGAGAGTATATCCATAACCGAATTCCGGTCTCTTTAATAACTTCCGTAATTATTTCACCGATTGGTCGTTTATTTATTTCAAAACCAAATCAATTTCAATTCAATTAGAATTTATAAATCAACATTTCATTTGTCTTTCTAAATCAATTTCCACAATTTACGTTTCAAAACTTCCAAATCAAAATTTCAAAATCTTATAATTCAATTTCAATTTCAATTTAAACAATTCAAATATTGATTCAAGTTCGTATATAAGTTTCATTCCGAAATCATTTAAATTAATTTAATTCAACATTCAAATCAATTTAAATTCATTTATCGATTTCATTTAATATCCGTTAAGGTACTTTATCATTCAAAACAATTTCTATTAAATTTCAAATCCATTACACTACCTTTTTAAGTTCAACTTCATTAAATCAAAACTTACAATTTTGAATTAAATTAAATTCGTCAAATCAATTCTTTCAATTACAAGTCTTACATTAATTCCAAAAATATCACAATTTCATTTCTTGTTAAAAAAATTCAATTTCACTTATTTACTTTCTTAAATAATTTTCCAAAACTTAATTAATAAAGAAACTCAATTTCAATTATTTATGAAGTAAAAATTCACTTATTCAAAAGTTCAAAATTTTCTTATTAAAGAATTTCAATTCAATTTAATCATTAAATAATTTAACCTTATTTAATTATTAAATAATTCAATAGTTTCAATTTAGTCCAATTCACAAATTTCTTTGAATTTCAATTAAATTCCAAATTAATTAAATCTCAATTTTAAATAAATTTTCAATTCCAAACTCAAACTTGAAATATCATTTCATAAAAATTTTCTTAGAAATATTCAGAGTTCGATTAAAAGTCCAATCTTTTAAAACAAATCAACTTTCGAAAATTTACGCCGTATTTCAAAAATTTTCTTAAAAATCTAAACTTCGAATAATTAAACAATTTCATTTACCAAGTTTAAATTCCAACATCTTGAGCTTCAATTCAAAATAATTCAATTTCCATAAATTCGATTTTTTTCTTAAAATCAATTCATTTAAATAATTTCAAAACAATTTTTAAAATCATTTAGTTTAACCAACCCGGTGTCCGTATATAATTTTCTAACCTATGGCCAAGTGGATAATTATTTCAAATTTAATTTCAAGGATGGAGATATATCATTTCAATCCAAATAGATGTCATAGGTATATCATTTCAACCTATTTCTTAATTTATTCGAAATGATTCGGTTTACAGTTTATATGCAATAAACAATATACATGATGATAGCATGATATATCAAAATAAATAAACAACCAATATCGACCAATAGCATCCATCACAACCAATCAACCATAAAGCCAATAACATTCACAACAACTTCATAATTATCAATATCAGGAAATTTGATCGCAATTAAAATTTAACTTTAATTTGACTGTCAATTTAATTTTCAATGGTGAATTCAAATGACAATCTATATGACAATTAAAATTTTATCAAACAACGACAAATAAATCCATATCACTTCATGTTAATCCTCTGATTCGCGACTTAACAGAAGACGACCTAACAAGCTGAAGGCGTAACCGACTTAAGGAAAGCTCCGAGTTAACAAGATCTCCGACTTAACAGGCTACGACCTAAGGAAAGCTCTGACCCAACAGTTGCCGATCTAACTACTGAGAAGAGCTGCCGACTTAAGAGGGGTGCCGAGTTAGGAGCCTGCCGACTTAAGGAAATCTGTGACTCAAGAGTTAAGACCGACTTAATAAGTATGCCGACTTAGGATGCTGGTTAACTTAAGGTGCTTGCCGACTTAAGAAGCCTACCGACCTAGCGAATTGTGAGTTAGCAAGGCCTGCCGAGTTAACAGATTGCCGACCTATGGGAACTTGCAGACTTAACGAGTTAACGGTTAGATGACCTACGACTCAACAGGCTCCGACCTAAGGAATGGTCTGACTCAACGACCTACGAGTTAAGAAGTTTAACAACTTATGACTTAACTTGCCCAGCAACCTAAGGCTACAGGAATATCACGACCTAAGGAAGATTCCGAGTTATGAAATGCTCCGACTTAAGGAGGTTCCGACCTAACGAGTTACGACTTAGTGGGTTTACGACTTAAAGGCTGCGAGTTAAGGCCTCACGAATTAAGGTCTAATAAGTCGGCTACGACTTAATACTTGTCAAAGACAACCACAGGATGGGCCCAGAACAACCCAATCCCTTAGCTCGTCGCCGATCTAACCTTATATACCTTTACCTCGTCACCGACTTACCTTGAGTCTTCAGCGACTTAGGACTTAAACGTAAAACCAGAAGAGGAGGTGAACTACTAGGGAAGTGTTGGAACTGATAAACCGGCAGCGACCTATACTAAGTCGGCGACGACTTAAAGACTTAGAGAAATTTCCTAAGTCCAGATCAGCTTCTATAAATACCCCATCACTTCCAACATGGAAGAGACTTTTTGGCCATTCATTTCTCCAAGCGCCGTTACGCTGTCGAAGCCCCCTCTCATTCAGTAATCAAAGATCTTCAAGCATTAGAGACACTGCAACGATCTTCGAGAAGAGCTCTTAACATCCAACGCGGATTCGTCGAGTTTCATCATTAAAGATCGAGCTAGTAGTCAAGAATGATTTCATGATCAAATTGTATTGTATTTAGAGGGATATTGTATCGAATTGTAATCAAATCAGCAATAAAAGACTATAAAGTGGATGTAGGCTCAATTACGGGCCGAACCACTATAAATCTATTGTTCATTTACTGCTTTTCTGCTATTCTCAGCTCATATTCTGTTCCCGTACCAACGGGTGGTGCTTTCACGATTCTATTACACACACCGGGTGTTAGCGTTCACTTTTTACCGTTAACATTTTGGTGCTTTCACCAAGAATTGAACTCAAGCGATCATCCACCGTTGCTTCGCAAAGATTCATAAAAAGAACCTCTCTTAAAAAACCAGATCCGAGATAATGGCTCCTGGAAGAAGAGGCAGACCCGTCAGATCCGGAAATGCTCACGAAGGGACTTTCGCTTCCCCAACAACAGATCAAGCAACTCCAACCGTTGGAGTCACCAGGGCTGAATTGGATGACGCAGTTTCCGGATTATACCAACAAATTGAAACTCAAAATGCTTTGATGATGGATAGAATAACTGTCCTGCTTGAGGCAAGTCGTCAGCCAGAAAACCATCAAACCACCCTTCCTGAAACGCCACCTTTCCAAGCTGATGGTTCTAGGCCGCAACCAACTTGTCATGAACATATGCCCGGGCAAACTTCCGAGGGAAGAACTGGTGCTTGCCCGGAGGTGTCTTTGAACAATAAAGAGTACCTGTCTGAAATGGTTGGCCGCATCATGAAAGAGAGCATGCAAAGGGAAGAGGATGAGGCTGACTGGGGATTTGCGCCAAGCAGAACTCCGTTTACTGAAAGGATCCTGAGAGCAGAATTCCCAAGGAAATTTGCACCTCCTACTATCCAAGCCTATAGGGGAACCACTGACCCTAATCATTTCCTATACAAATACGATTGGCATATGACCGGTGCAAGAGCATCAAACGAGATCAAGTGTCGGTACTTTCCGGTATACTTGGAAGGTGTGTGTAATATCCCGGAATTTATGGACAATATCAATTTAATAATCTGTTTAAATAATTAAATTGATTGATAATTTTTGATAATAAGATTTGAATTGATTTAATAATCTGATTAAATGAATATTTAACTAGTGAATTTATCCTTTAAAAATTTATAGGATGATTTCTATTTATAATGTATATACAATTGTATATATTGTAAATAGATAAGCTTGGATTTAAAATTTAAATAAATAAGATCTTGTTTTTAAATTCTAATATATATATATTGATAAATTTGAAATTATGATTTAATCAATATAAGCTTTTCAAAGCTATTTAAATAAATAACAATATAGTTTTAAAATACTCAAGGTAACTGTTAATTGATTTAAATTGATTTTAGCTTAAGTTTAAATTTAAATTAATTAGCAAAAAGATTTTTTTTTATTTTATTTTTGAATATAGCTTGTAAATATGATTTGAATATATATATATATAAAGTTTAAAATACAATTTACATATGATATGTTAATTCAATTGGTAATAGTAGTAAATTTATAATCTCTTTTATAAATTATTTTAATATTGATAAAATGTTATTTTCAAACAATAATTATAATATATTGTTTTATATACAAATATAAATAGACTTTAATAAAATAGGATTGTTATTTTCAAAATTGAAAGTGTAGTTATATATGTATGTATATAACATGACTTTAAATTGGATTTTAAATATAATTTGAAAAGTAAATGTAAATTAGTTTTGAAATTCAAAGGTAGATACTTTAAATTATTTGGATTCAAAATACATGTATAAGCTTTTATTTATACATATACAAATGATTTTATTTTCTTTTAAAAGTAATTTATAAATAGAGAAGTATTTAAGGAAATAAAGAAAAAGGCTTTTATCTACATTTAAAATAAATATAAACTAACTAAAAAGGACATGTGTAAACCTATAAAGGATTGTTTAAAACAAGTGTTAACTAATTAACACATATAAAGACAAGTGTCCATCTTTTAAATTTCTATTTTTCTTTTATTTTTAAGAAATAATTTTCAGCCCATATAAACATTTTTCTTTATCTTCATTTTCTTTTTATCTTCACATTTTCAAACTTGAGAAACTTCAGCCTATTTTCTCATAACAAAATCTGTAACCAAATTCTCCAAAATAATCCACAACTTAAATCTGCCTTTCAAAACAAATCTGTGAATCAACATCCCTCAAACCAAAATTTATCAAAAGCAAAAATCCCTGTAATCTATTTTCCAAATCAAAACAAAGATATGAAATACTTTTTCAAAATCTGGAAGCCTGTAAACATCTTTTTCAAAGCTGAAAATTTGAGCATGCATGCAACTGAGATCTTTCCTAACTAAAGCCAACATTCAGTTTAAAGCAGTTTCAAAGAGGGCTCTGTTCTTCATTTTAAAATGGTGAGTAACATTCACTATCTAAATGTTAAGTATATAATTATGATGTAAGTTTTTCCTCTGGATTCAAGTAGGTTTGTGAATGCATTTTTAGGTACATCTCTGTGCATAACTATATAAATGATTTCAGTTTCAAAATATAAGAACATCCCTGTTATTTAGTTCTGTCATCATATTATCCAGAAAACAAAAACCATAGAAATCTACAAGTTTAAACATTTTGTGATGATCTGATGTATGAATCTATGATATAATATGCCTGTATGATTGTTTAAGTATGAATTAATTGAATATAGGTTGATATTTTGTATGCATGTCTGATATCAATTCTGTGAAGTTAACAGAGTTTAAATTTCTAATCGAAATCCCAATATCTCATTCTCAAACCACTGATAGGCTTAGGAATTCAAAAGAAAGTTGTTTGTTAAACATGAATAAAGTTTAATAAAATAAAATTTAGTGAGATAAGTTTGAAACTTATCTGGAATAGAAGAAATACAGTAAAAGCTTTGGAAACTATAAAATTCAAATGTGATAATTTAGCATTCCAGGATTTTAAATTGAATCTTTAAACCAAATTATGATTTTTAGAAGAAAAATTACAATTTTTAAGTTTGTTTGGGGCGAGATATATTGAGATGAACGGAAATTGGAATTTTACCAAATTCTGGCGATCGTGAAGATCTGTTTTCTCGGGGTTTCTTCTGGAGTTAGAGGAAGGATCAGTGATGCTGAGAAAATTATAGAAATGTTGATCAGAGCACTGTGATGAAGGCGGTGATTGATTTCTATTTTTAGCCCTAGTTTTGGTCAGGTTGGATGTCGAGGGAATCTCGACAAGGTCAGTTCACTAGACTCGATCGCGATAGGGGGAAATTGGAGCTGGAGTCAAGGAGATACTTCGGTGAGGTTGGCGAGGTTTCTCGAAGTATAGTTCGTCGGCGACGAGTGGGTTTCTGATTGGGTTTGATTCCAGATTTGTGCTTGGAGACTCGTTTTTGATTTCGAGCTGGTAACGTTATTCTGATGGTCGGAATGGAGTGTGAAGAGGATCGTCGACTTGAGGAAGTAGTCGTAGGTGATCGGAGAAGCTGGGATGATCTGTGCACGTGCACAAGGAATCAGTAATGGTTGATGTTAAATTAGAGGAAGAAGACGTACTGGAGGAAATGGAATTTGACTCGAAGTCATACTCGAGTATTTGAAGTTTTGGCTCGGGGTCGTTCAAGGGAACTAGCGTGAGTAAACTGTTTTTAAAATTTTATAACAAAGTTTTAAATAAAAAGGAGGGAAGGGAACTCGAAGGAGTACTCGGGATTTCTGTAATTTTGCTCGGAGAAATGGAGTTTGTCTCGGGTAGATTTAGTAATTAAAGTTTAAAACCTGACAGTGTTTTTAAAATTTAAATTGAGTTTTAAACTTTGAAAACAGGATTTAAAACCAGTTTTAAATCAAGTTTTCATTCGAGTTCAAGCTTAAAAATTTGTGTCCTAGTATTTGAGATAAATAAAGTTTTATAAAATTCATAATGTTTTAACAAAATGAAAAATGTTAAAAGTAAAATTTTATAAAGGTTTGAATAAATGAATTTGTTTAGAAAACTTATAAATTCTCTTTATAAATGTTAAGTGTTCTTAACATTTAGATTTAAAAAGATTTTGGTAAATTTGATTTAAGTCTTGGTTAAAGTTAAATTTGATTTTTCAAATCAAAATCATTAATTTGAAATGAAATAAAAGAAAGATTTAAACGTAAACTATTTCAAAGCTTTTGTTAATAATAATTAATGTAGTTATGAGAATAATACTTTAATTTAAAGAGGAATTAAAGTTTAATGATTTAGGTTCATTAAATTAGTAAGGTAATTAAAGGGTAATTTAACAATTTAATTAATTAATGATTTAATGTTAATTAATTAAATAATTAAGAATTATAAGTTAATTAATGAAGTGTTAATTAATTTGGGATTTAGAATCATTTATTTAAATAAGTATAGGTTAATAATAAATGATTTGAAATTAGTTATCAAGTGATTAAAAGTTTATTTAGCAATTAATTAAGTAAGTGAGGATTAGTTAATTGATAATTAAGAATTTATTAAGTTGTAATTAATTAATTAAAAGTTGATTAAAGCTTAATTACTTAAAGGAAGTAATTTAAGGATTTTAATAATTAATGAGGGATCATTAATTAGGATTATTAAATAATTAATTAATAAATGGGATTAATTTTGATAATCAAATTGGATAAATTATTTAATATGGAATTGGTTAAGTATAATTACTTAAATGTAATTTGTGAAGTATAATTACTTAGGAAAGTAATTAAAGTTAATTAGTGGATGTAATTAACTAAAGATGGTTTAATAAAAGTAATTTGAGTTTAATTACTTTGAATAATTAATCAAGGGATTAATTAAAGGATAATTAATTAAGAAGTAATTAATTAAGGGAAGAGTAATTAAGGGTAGTTAATTACTAAATGTGATTAATCAGAGGTGATTAATAATTTAAGATTAATTATGAAATATAATTAATTTAAATGGAGTAATAAATTAAAGAAGTAATTAGAATCATTAATTAATATGATTAATGATGAAATTAAGGATTGAGTAATTAAGATTAATTAATCAATAATAAGTGATTAAAGTAATTAATTAATTTTAATTAATTAAAGATTAATGTAATTAAGTATGGTTAATTAATTATGAAGTAATTAAAGATTTATTACTTAATGGTTTAAGATAATTAATTTGTGAAATTAATTAAGTATTAATTACTTAAAGTAATTAAAGGGTAATTAATCAGGAATGATTAATTAAGATGGATACTTAGAGTAATGATTAATTAATTGGTTTAATTAATAATTAAGTAAGCAGGATTTATAAAATGAAGTAATTAATTTAATTCACTTTAAATTAATTAGAGATGATATAAATCATTACTTAAGAATGGATGGATGATATTGAATGCTTTGCATTGTTGATATCTCTGATAAGAGATGTGCTGATCTATGATATAGATGTTTGGATGGATTGAAATGATAATATGAATTATCTGTTTGGATGATAATATGGATTATCTATTGTAAATTATCTATCTGTGTGTAGTATAGATAAGAATTGAATTGTTTAACCTTAAAACAAATTGGCCTTAAAAGATACGTTTTGGATTTCGATGAGACCGGGATCGGGTTTCCGTATACCGGTATTCCAGGTCTGGAGACCCGAATACCACATCGATCCAAATTAACGATAGGTCGTGAATCAAGTGAAGATGAAGATTCAGAGTGCAAGGGTTATTGTCGTTAACTCTGAGGGTGATTCCAAAACGAGTGTAACGAGATAATGCCTTCGGTTTCGTTCGAACCCGGAACGAACTTGTATGGATTGAATGCTTTCAGCACATCGTCAGGTGGACGATGAGCATTCTAAGATAGATGTGTTCTTTTTAAAGGTAATCGTGACCTCAAGCCTCACAAACCGGGAATGGCTAAAACAGGGGAGGTGCAGCAAGGTTAGTGGGTAGCACCCAAGTAGGACAAGGTTACCTCTGTCTAGATGTCCCTTTCTATTTTCGACTTAGTGGTGCGGTTGCTGATCCCAACCGTGAGGTATCTTGTGCGGGAATTATCCAGTAAGGGATGTTCCGACCTTGTGTTGCAGGGGATTGGGAGTGATCCTCGGTACGGTGATCTAGGCCACGTACTGTGACGGGCGGTACCCCAGTAGCCCTGCCATTGTATAGAATCCAAAATCCAATAAGTGCCAACGAACTTGATTGTATAACCCACTTTGTGGCTAGTATGCTGGAATTTAATAATGTAACAATTTCAGCTATTTCATATTTATTTGAAAACCCTAGACCCTATTATAATACAATCGAATTTCCTATCAAATGTTTTGGTTAGCGTAAGATAAAAACTTACCCATGTTTATTTGTGGGGAGTCTTACGTGATACCTTTTCTTTCAAAAGGTTTTGAAGTTAAACAAGTTTAACCTGTTACTCACACCAGACCCATGTCTGACCCAAGTTGTTTATTTCTGTTTTATAAACTCTTGGGTACTCAAATTTTTACGAGTAGCCAAGGGATTCAGGTTTAGCTTTGACGAATTGTGGAGGAGAAATGGAGCAGGAGGCTTCGGCGTTCGTAGATATAGTATTCCGCTGTGTTGATATCTGTGTTAGAGTCTTGTATTGTAATTGAGTTGTAATATCTAGACAGATGTTTATAACTGTCTAGTATGTGTTGTATAGATGTGTAAACTCTGATAAGTGTTGTATAATATAGTTTATTTATGTTATTAATATAATTTATTCGTTCCGCTGTGAGATCGTTGTTGTTGTTTCTTTCTTTCTTCTCTTCTTTTCTATTCTCACCCCTTTCTTTCTTCATAATGATCCGACTTTCTGTGGAGAAAAAGTCGGGTTATTACAGTGTGGCTTTACTTTGGTTCACAAAGCTTCCAGTTTGGTCTGTAGATAAGTTCTCCGACTTAACGCAAAAGTTTAAAGAACAGTTCAGATTGTATGCTTCAAAAGCTAAGGATATAATGTCACTGTCTAACCTTGAACAAGCGCCCGGAGAATCAATCAAATCTTTCTTGAGCCGTTTCAATATAGCTTTAGCCGAGGTAGAAAATGCGGAACCACGCATGATCCTGACTTATTTGATGCGAACCATTGATAAATCGAGTAAATTTGGGATATGGCTAAAGATGAAGGAACCGAACTCACTTGATAAATTTTATAAAAAGGCCGATGAGTTCATTCGCCTTGAAAGCCTTTCTGCAACATCAAAAGTGGTTATTGCCCAGACTGATAATGACAATGTCCCACCTAAGAAAAGAGAATCTGAAAGTCAGAAAAGGGAGAATGAAGGAGGAAAAAGCCAGAGAAATGAAAAGAAACCTCGCCGCTTTAATCCTTCGGACTTTACTCCTTTAACTGATACACCAAGAAATATCTTTTTTGCAACAAAAGACGTTGTTCGGTATCCTAAGCCACCTGAGATGACGAAAGGTGCAAAGAGTAATGGAAAATTCTGCCAATTTCACAATCAACCTGGCCATGACACTGACCAATGTCGCCAGTTAAAGAAAGTGATTGAAGAATTGTTGGAACAAGGTAAACTCCAACAATACGTTAAGAAAAGCGGAGTCAATCCAACCTCATCCACTCGGGATCAACAACATCCTACCCATCAATCCGATTCTCACAACAACACTGCAGTGGAAGATTCAGAAAAGCTTGTCATTAATGCTATCACAGGGGGACCATACCCAGCAGGCAGAAGATGGGATGACTACTAATTACCCACTAAACTGCGGCTGGGGCATCTCTCACTTTCTTTGGCATAAAAATCCAAAAGCTATGAATCAAGCATAAATGGAAATCCAGCTTGGAAATTCTGAAACAAATAACTAGCATTCATTTTTACTTAACAGCATCGCTTGAATTTGTAAATATAATGATGGATGTGTAACTTCTGCATTGTAAACCGCTGAGAAATCAGTGTGACTCAATAATGAAAAAACTATGCATTGTGTTTTCTATTATAAAATGCCTGTTATATTTCGATGTGTAAATACTCTAAATGTATTGCTAAAATATCGATCTAATACTGCAGGTCATTAAAGCAAAGCTCACCCGTCACAAAGCTAAACGAGCCTTACAAATCATTTATTAAAGCAAATTTCAAGCAACAAAAATTCCAAACTCAAATCCCATACAAGAGGAACTTCACATAAAAAGTTGACGGCTCCACTGTGTCAAGCCCACGTTAATTGGTTGCGATCGTTGATATAAAAAGGCATCCAACCAAATAACTTGCGTTTACTCCGTGGAGTCATTCAACAGTAAAGTCTACTTCTTCGGATAAAGCGATTTATTGGCAAAAGAAAGGAACACACGCTTGGAAACGATGATAAAGGATCGCAGATTGGCGGATGATGATACAACATAAGCGGGCAAACATGGAAGCAGCCAAAGGGAGGTATGCCTCTCAACAGGAAAGCAGGTAGATCCACTAAAGGGATACCTTCCCTAGCAGAAGGAATAAGACCCTCGCTAACTGATCGTGATGCATCCGATCAGGCAGCTTGTGTCCATTCCATGGATCTACTTGCCCCTAAGACGCAACCTTCCTGGCACACCAACCAACTGATGCTCCTTCCCAAGGGTCAACAAAGCCCTCTAACGAGGCACGCCAATAAATGGAGAGCTTTCCTCAATCAAAAAGATCGGTAGGACTACCACAGGGGCACCTTGTTAATTGATTGCGATCGTTTGTACAAACAAACATCCAATCAAACAACTTACGCCTGTCCCGTGGACCCCTCCGACCATGAGAAAGTAACTTCCAAGCAATCACAAGCCCTCTTCGGAGGCACAAGCCTTCTTCGGAGGCACAAGCCCTCTTCGGAGGCACAAGCCCTCTTCGGAGGCACAAGCCCTCTTCGGAGGCACAAGCCCTCTTCGGAGGCACAAGCCCTCTTCGGAGGCACAAGCCATCTTCGGAGGTAAAAGCCCTTTTCGGAGGCACATTTCACCAGGGTAAAAGTGCAAAATGCTTCTCTTCGGAGACCCACTTCACCCGAGTAGAAATACAAAAATTGCTTCTCTTCGGAGACCAAAACTGCTTCTCTTCGGAGACCAAAATTGCTTCTCTTCGGAGACCAAAATCGCTTCTCTTCGGAGACCAAAAGATCTCTTCAGAGGCGTACTTCACCTTGCTTGAAATACCAAAAATAAACCCTTTACTGGGGCACAAAAATCAAAACCTTCTTCAGAAGCTCATTTCACTGTGCAGGAAAATTCACTTTCAAACAAATAAAAGTGATCATTCCCAGAAGTCGAAGTGTTCTTTAGGAAGAAAAAGAAAATAAAGATTTCTCCAAAGACAAGATATACTCTATTAAAAGCAGAATAATTCTTCCCCGAAAAAGTGGAAAGTTATTCTCTAAAATAAAAAGTATCGGTCTTGTGAAATCAAGAAATATTACAATATACTTGTGGTATGGGGGTAACATTATACAATTCAGTTACAATAATAAAAGTGATATACAAGCGACATACCACAAGTTCATTGCAATATCACGTAATAAAGATGTGGAGTAAATGCGTTCTTGAAACACAGACAAAAAAGTTTGTACAAATAGAAAGAATCGTTTACTCTACACTTCAAATGAAAAACAGATGTACTCCTACATACACAAGTATTTGTACAAGAAAAATATCTATTTATTTCAACACTATGAGAAATTTTTTACATTGTACAGGTTACAAAAAGAAGCGGAGACCGGTATCCGCACAATCCCCGGTCAATACAAAAAGCAGAAAATGCAAAATCAAACTCATTTCTCCTTCTTCCCACCCTTGGAGCTTTTACTCGGCCTGGTAATTAGCTTCATAGGCTGTATCGGAGAAGAAGGAGAAAGAGACTCAGCCGGATCGATCTCTGCTTCATCCCCAGCAGCAGAAGAACTCTTCTTTCCTTTCTTCGAAACCACACGTTTCCCCTTCTTCTTGGAAGAAGACTCACTCCCCGGAGTAAGAAATGTAGAAAGCTTTGTGTCGTAATCGAAAGACCGCTCCGGGGTCTTCTCGCTATCTTCCAAATCTTTTGCTTTCTGTTCCTCGGAAGCAGATGGTTCGTCCAAACCTTGAAGGGCTGCTATCGGTTCTTCCTGTGAACCTGGTTGAGAAGCTGGAAGAGGAGTAACTTGAGAAGAAGGAATGGCAGCTGAAGAAGGAAGAATTGGTGCAGTTTCCGGCGCGACTACTGCATAATAAAAGAAATCAAAATTAATATTCCTCGAGAAAAAGAAGACCGTGAATCGTCAAAGTTACCTGGAGAAGCCGGTTTGGCAAGATCAATCTCAAATTCCCGAGCCTGAAAGTCCTTCATTGCCTCCTCTTCTGTAGGAGTGGTCACAACTGGAGGTGAAGGATGAGAGCTGGAATCCATAATGTTTGCATCAGCCGAAGTGGAAGCATGAACAGGGGCAGTTAAAAGAGCTTCCTCTTTTGAGAGTTCTTCTCCCAATGGTTCAGCCCGTGCCCTAGCAAGCTGCTCCTTCCCTCTAACCAGAGCGGCGCGAGCCTCATCATCAAGATAGCGAGCCTCAAATTTTGCTTCCTCAAATTTTGCTTCATCATAGCTGGCACCTTTAAACATATCTAGTGCGGCCTCCCACACTTCCGCCAGGGTGATTTCATAATCTGAACCCAGAAAAGCAAGGCTCCCACGACCCAGAACGCAGTGTAAATAAAAGTCGAATAAGGTAGAACTGATGCTTGCTTTCGTTGCCTCATGCGATTGCTCAGCCGCTTCTTTGTCGGCAACGGCAGCGACCCTACCAGTAATAGCCTCATCACGAGCCGTCTCAGCTTTAGCAAGTTGAGACTTTAGTAACTCAATCTCCATGTTCTGGGAGGTGACTTTTTCCCGCAATTCGGCGTTTTCTGTGCGGTACTTCTCATTAACGTGCTGTTCGGCGGCAAGCTTCATTTCTACATCTCTTTGTGCAGCGTGTGCGTCCCGCACTTGCTTCTGAAAGACTTCTTCTTTTTGAGTATATGATGCAGAAGAAGAAGCGAGATTTTCCTTAAGCAGCTTAACTTCAGACGCAAGCTTTGCATTGTCATCTGCAATACTCGCCATTTCCGCGTCATGCTGCTTACGCCATTTGTCCTATTCTGCTTTATCATTCTCCATCGTCATCATCGCCTCAAGGTTAAGATGGTTGACCCTTTGAAGTTCATCAACCAACTTCTGCCATCCAGACATTCTTTCAATATCAAGCTTGACAGCGTCGACATTTCTCAGCATTGCCTGCTTATCAATGGGAACCAAATCTAAGTCAAAGCGGACTCCTCTTAGACACCAATTCGGAAATCGGCTCTGAAGCGTTGGAGGGCCGTCTTTAACTTGATATTGTGGCCTGTTAATGATGGTTTGAATGTCAGTTTCCTTTAGAGGAGGAGAACCGGCCGGAATGTCAGAAGAAATGGGAGCGTTGGTTTTCTCAGAAATAGCAGACGCGTCACTTGGCTTAGACCGTTTGCTCGATTCATCAGTAATTTGAGTCTTCCCTTTGTCATCATAAGATTTTCGCTTATGAGAATCGTAAGTCTTGTAAGAAGAATCGTATCGATCAGCATCTCTTCTTCTCTGCCGCTGCTCATACTCCCATTTCTCTTGAGCCTTCCTTTGGGCCCGTTCCTCATCTGTCTCTCTCTGGTCACCAAGATATTTCCTGAAGTCATAGGATCCACGGCCTCCATGGCGCTGGAATGAGTCATAATATGAGCCGGAGCGTCCCATCGGAGAATCTGAAAACAGGAAAGAAGTAAAGTTTAGAAATTTCGAAATTTCCTGAAAGAAAAAGTAAATGCTTATAAGTGCAGAAAAATACTAAGTGTGTGCGGCGTGCGAACTACGCGCGTCAAACTACAAACCACGCTTCAGTGCAGGAACGGAGACGACAGGTGTCGAAGGCGTCGAAGTCTGTTTCAAAGAGGAAGTCGCTTCAATGACAGGAGAGTTCGCTTTTGGAATATTATCCTTGAAAAGCTCTTGAGAAGTTATCATTATGTCACTCAAGTCATCAAAGGTGTCATCATTATGATGCTCAGCAGAGTTCTCCTTCTCAATTTCCACATCAGTTGATTTCTCAGAAACTCGGAGGTTTTCTTCCTCTTCGATAATTGGGGCAAGTGCCGATTTGCTGACTAACCCTACAACATTAGTGGATGCGGAACACTTTATCAAAGCAGCATCCATGACAGGTGTTTCTGATGCAGCTTCTTCCGCAGAAACTGGGGCATTCGACGCCTCTGCTTGAGAGCCCGAAGCAGCCGACGTTTCTGCATCGGAACTAGGAATTTCACGAATGCGAGTCGACCTGGAAGGGTGTAGAAGCCCAAATTGGTGCAAAAGCTCATCATCTAATAGAAACTGGATACTCCTCTCCTCTATAGGCACCGCCATAAGCCTCTCGAGAGTCACTTTGTGACTAGGATTTTTAGAAGGAGGAGGAAGTGCTGAAAAGGAAAAAAGAGCGAAGTTAGCATTTGATAACCCAAACTTTGGTAAGTTTGAAAGAACATAAGAAACAAATGCAAGTGATCTTACTCCCTATTCTCCAAATAGCATAAAACCCAGGAGGACAGCGGACATAAAAGAACGGGCTCAGGAAACTGTGAACACTTTCAGGGAGACCGGTGATCAACTTACGATTCCTCGCACTCCTTACGACTATGATGGAGGGATGATCTTTATTCTTGGCAAAGGTACAAAGATAGCGAATTTCTCCGAAGGTAGGAAAGCGGCCCAGCGTTCTCCTAAAAAGCACGCATAGTCCCAGCAAGATGGCGTAGCCATTGGGATGTAACTGAAAAGTGGAGATAGATAGTTGGAGAAGAAGTTCTCGAATTCAGTCATTGAATGGGGGGATAGCTCCGCTCAAACACATTTGGCGGTTAACTGCAACGAAGCCACGGGGCGGCCTGTCAGCAGTATCATTTGTTTCGGGAAGCAAAGCGTCAGCTTCAGCAATGCCAAACTGGATGCATAGTTGACGAAAGGCTTTATGGCTCAAGGTAGTAGGAGTCCTCTCTGGAGGATCGTTCAGCGGGATAGCAACTGGAAATACATCTTCAGCTTGCTCTGTTCCTTCTTGTGGAGAAGACATTCTACACAATCAGCTGAATGTTCAAATGTGAAGGTGCACGTTCCCTAAAAGTGTGAAGTGTTGTGCAAAAACTAATGAAAATAAAAGACAAGCATAACTGGAATTAAATTAGTTGACAATCAATCGATTACAGAATTTCAGAACTTGTCAATAATCAAGTGCAGTGTTAATACAGACAAGTCAGTTTCATTTGACTATTATGATTTTGTTTTAATACTTCACTTGAATTGGTTATTGTACAGCATCTCATTCATATTCATTTAATTTAACTTTCTCTTTACCAACTAATCTGTCATTCGATATGGGCAGTCAGTGACAGT
Source organism: Allium fistulosum (assembly GCA_030737815.1). NCBI lineage: Eukaryota > Viridiplantae > Streptophyta > Magnoliopsida > Asparagales > Amaryllidaceae > Allium > Allium fistulosum. The sequence continues at coordinate 103,537,217 of CM060902.1, forward strand.
ATATTCGTCCCAGTATTCTGTGAATGTTGTTTTAAGCAGGATTGTTAGTTTGCAAAATTGAAGCGATCTGTAAAAAGAAATACATGCAACATGGTTTATAGTTCAACAGTTCAAAGTCCAGACAAAGTTTAAAAGTCATCTGCTTAGTTGCTGAAAACCCAAGTATTAACTCGGTGACGACTTAAGAGATTCCCTATGGGTCAAGGTCGGCAGTCCCCGAGTCTTAGGTCGAATAAAGAAGCAAAAAACTAGTTCAAGGCAGCAGGAAATCCCAAGTCCTAACTCGGAGGCGACTCAAAACATTGGATGCATAAAATCGCTGAGTCGGTTCCGACTTAAATCAGTGAAATTGCTAAGTCATGACCGAGTCAGTACATCAACCCACTTCCATCCATAACTTTTAACTTGTTAGCCCAATGACCTCGCAGTCAATGACGATCCTAATTCCATTACACCGTTGGATCACCCCGAAAAGCCAATTCGAATCGCCTCGGATTTGCTGCGAATCTGACGTGTTATTGCCACACCACAACTGCAACGTGATCAATGGTAATTGAGAAACAGTCGAAGGGTTATACATAATGAACCGCAGCATTTAAGAACAAATGGAAGTCGAAAACTGAGGAGTTATCGATTCGACAGTAGGCATGGATAAACTCGGATCAGATCAACTTACGATATATGACAGGAGGATAATCGACGATTGAATGAATGGAATTTATCTCTGAGGGCTCTAAATCGTGTCAATAGCCGAATCGAGAAGAAGAATGAGTGAGGAAGAGGAAGGATGACTTAACTATTTATTCGTAGGAAGGTGAGTCGACTTGTACGCTGCCGACCTAAGACCTCTGTTAATTCGCTTCCGACCTAATCAAAGAGCAGGTTAAGAAAATCGAAGTATATGGCCTATGACTTAGGCACACACTTCGAGGGGCAAATGTTAATCCTCTGATTCGCGACTTAACAGAAGACGACCTAACAAGCTGAAGGCGTAACCGACTTAAGGAAAGCTCCGAGTTAACAAGATCTCCGACTTAACAGGCTACAACCTAAGGAAAGCTCTGACCCAACAGTTGCCGATCTAACTACTGAGAAGAGCTGCCGACTTAAGAGGGGTGCCGAGTTAGGAGCCTGCCGATTTAAGGAAATCTGTGACTCAAGAGTTAAGACCGACTTAAGAAGTATGCCGACTTAGGATGCTGGCTAACTTAAGGTGCTTGCCGACTTAAGAAGCCTACCGACCTAGCGAATTGTGAGTTAGCAAGGCCTGCCGAGTTAACAGATTGCCGACCTATGGGAACTTGCAGACTTAACGAGTTAACGGTTAGATGACCTACGACTCAACAGGCTCCGACCTAAGGAATGGTCTGACTCAACGACCTACGAGTTAAGAAGTTTAACAACTTATGACTTAACTTGCCCAGCGACCTAAGGCTACAGGAATGTCACGACCTAAGGAAGATTCCGAGTTATGAAATGCTCCAACTTAAGGAGGTTCCGACCTAACGAGTTACGACTTAGTGGGTTTACGACTTAAAGGCTGCGAGTTAAGGCCTCACGAATTAAGGTCTAATAAGTCGGCTACGACTTAATACTTGTCAAAGACAGCCACAGGATGGGCCCAGAACAACCCAATCCCTTAGCTCGTCGCCGATCTAACCTTATATACCTTTACCTCGTCACCGACTTACCTTGAGTCTTCAGCGACTTAGGACTTAAACGTAAAACCAGAAGAGGAGGTGAACTACTAGGGAAGTGTTGGAACTGATAAACCGGCAGCGACCTATACTAAGTCGGCGACGACTTAAAGACTTAGAGAAATTTCCTAAGTCCAGATCAGCTTCTATAAATACCCCATCACTTCCAACATGGAAGAGACATTTTGGCCATTCATTTCTCCAAGCGCCGTTACGCTGTCGAAGCCCCCTCTCATTCAGCAATCAAAGATCTTCAAGCATTAGAGACACTGCAACGATCTTCGAGAAGAGCTCTTAACATCCAACGCGGATTCGTCGAGTTTCATCATTAAAGATCGAGCTAGTAGTCAAGAATGATTTCATGATCAAATTGTATTGTATTTAGAGGGATATTGTATCGAATTGTAATCAAATCAGCAATAAAAGACTATAAAGTGGATGTAGGCTCAATTACGGGCCGAACCACTATAAATCTGTTGTTCATTTACTGCTTTTCTGCTATTCTCAGCTCATATTCTGTTCCCGTACCAACGGGTGGTGCTTTCACGATTCTATTACACACACCGGGTGTTAGCGTTCACTTTTTACCGTTAACACTTCATAATTTCAAATTTAACTACCATAAAGATATTCAGTACGTTGTGAGCGTTATAAAACACTCACCTTTTGAATCTAAAGTGAATTTACATTCAATTTAAACCCAAAAATTTGACAGTCTCCAAATCCATCCAAACCAGCGTCAAAATGTCCGGAATTTTGATACGATCCTAACAAAAGAAACCTCGCCCAAATCCGAGTCCGTATGCAAAAGTTATGAAAATTTGAAGATTGGAAAATTTTGGTGCTGAGTCGACTTCGAGTTCCCGCCTCAAATACCCGATGCCTGCTTGGAGTTTTTTGCGAAATCGACCCGATGACCCGAGTAGTTTTCTTCCCGACTCGAAGTTGCTCCAGGGTTTTTCCCCCTGAAACCCGAAGCGCGACCCGAAGCGCGTAAATCTCGATTTTTTTTTTTTTTTAGATTTTGGAATTTGGGAATTAGGTTTTGTCTGCCATTGGAATGAGAAGCTAAGAAGAAGATGAATTGTACGTACAGACAAATGAAGATTAGGAAGGCTAGGGTTTATAACTGTGTTTATATAGGTAGGTTAGAGATAGAGTAGATAGACTGGATAGATGAACGTGCGGAACAAACTATGGCCCGAAAAGCCCGTTCTGACTCCGGAACGGAATTGGGTAACCCCATATATCAAAATAGGTGTTTTAAAATATTTTAAACGCAATGGAAAAGGTTTCAAGTCCAAATTCCATCGTATGAAGAAGTTATGCTAAAATCAAAATTTCAAATTGATTTTAATTGATTATAATTGCATTTATTTCAAGGCGTTTCGAGTCCGTACGATCAAACGACAAGTCCGATTACTACGAAAATTGAAACCTTAGAATAATTCACTGTTACAGATCCGATGAAACTAGTTTCGTCGAAATCTGAGACAGTTGTAAAAATGACAATTTTTACTGTTTAATTTCAATATAAAATTCCCAATTTTAAACTATTAACTTTTAAATCAAATTTCAATTGTTCACAAATTTTATTTTTAATTTCACAGTAATTAACAATCTTTTACAATGTAGTTTTCCATTATAAATCCAGTATAAAAGATTACATTAGATTCAGCGTTCAATTATATTGTAATTCAAATTCAAGTTATTTAATTCCAATTGAATTCTTTTATTTCGATTTACACTTTCATTATTGCATCAACCATTTACTTATACATTATTATCAATAGTTTATAATTCATTTACTTTCATTTTCTTCAGCTATCATCTTATTTAAATTCACAGTAATATTAAATTACATTCATTTACGTTGATTTCCATATTATAACTTCAATATTAAATGTACATTTTATTTATTTCGTTGTTTACAATCAAATTCAATTCAATTCAATTTCTTGTTACATTCAAATTTAAATCTTTACTTACGTTCAATTACCAGTTAACATCTTTATCAAATTACAGTTTCGGTTATTATTTGATTTCAATCAACTGTAATATTAAGTTACATTTATTTATATTAGTTTCAATAACATAAACTTCCACTATTAAATCTACCGTTTTATTTATTCTTTGTTTACAATCATAACCAATTTGGTTAAAATCAAACTCAATTCATTACTTACATTCAATACAGGTTAACATCCATATTTAATTTACAAATAAGTTATTTCAGAATTCAGTTTTGCATTTTAACTTGTAATTCACATTTAACAACACAAAATTTTATTTCCTTCGGATTTTTATCCAAAAATTTTATTTTAATTCGTATTTTTAAAGTGTTAAAAATACAGGTCGTTACATTTTTTCAAAACCCATTTGGTTAAACTTCCGTTATTACCATTTCCAAAGTCTTTTAGTCCCACCCAAATCCACTAATTCCTATTTATACATTAAATTCCATTATTTCAAGCTATAATTTCAAAACAAATTTAGTTAACAAAAAATTACCAAAATTTTCAAAAAAAATTTTATGAATTTTTTTTTACAGAGTCTCCCTTGTACGGACAGCCTTTTACAATATCACAAATATAATAAATATAATATACATCGACCCACACGATTGGAAACATAATATATATCAATATTTATCCCATTTTTGCTTTTAATGCATAAGTGTACCTTATATTAGCGTTATTAAGTGAGTTCACTTATTTTATATGCAATTACACAACCAAAATATATCCAAACAGCTTCCTGTAAGTTCCATAATCATGAAACTTTCATAACATTCCATTCCTTTAATGAACTTAAACACATGTTTTTCATAAACAAACATATTATAACATGTATATTTCGAATGCGTAAACAAGTATAAGGTTCAAACATTCAATTATCCATTTCCAAACACAGTATATTCAATTTCAAATTGATTCACAATCATTTCATTTACTCTTAAATTGAATTAATTTCTTGTTATCAAATACTTAATCATTTTAACTTGGTCATACCTTTCCACTTTCTTACTTTAATAAGTTATACAAACTTATTTATTCACAATTCCTTGAATTTCCACTTAAATTTACTCACATTCTATATTTATAACATATAGTTATATAATCGCTTCACAATTCATGTTTATATTCAATTTACTAAATCCCAATTCACCCTCCATTTAAATTTTTGAATTTCCATTCCTTTACCATATTATCAAACCATTTTCATTTTGGTTTTACCATTGCATTCCTCAATTCATAAGTTCAAGAACTTATTTACTTAAAATCCCATATTACTTACTTGAGTCCATTCATATCTTATAATCACAATTATGGATTATATATCGTTTTATAGCTTAAGTGTATCCATTTCATTCAATAATCATAACTTATAGTTATATAACCATTTTACATTTCCAAAATTATATTCATTTCAATTCAAATCCAATTCAAATTTATTAGCTTATCTTAGGTTAAATTTCAACCTATATTATTCATTTTAACTTACTCAAGTTAAACTTTAATTTCAGGATTAAAATTCAAACTTTCCTTTCTTATCTGTATCAACTCCAAATTATAAGTTCAATGACTGATTTTCTTCTCACTTCACAAATCATTTAAATGGAAATCCCAGAATTCAATCACCCAGTTTATTTCAAATCATTTTGAAATCATAAATATACATATATCCACATTTTTATATCAAATCATACTTTTGGAATTTTAAAACAACTTGGTTTTGCCCCAAACAATTCTCTTTTGGAATTTCTGAAACAAAACTTGTTTACCAAACAAGTCCAAAGCAAATAATCATAGCCAATCTCTATGGTAGCAATCCGTCACTTAGAAACTCGAAAATGAACACCAATGATGCGGTCGTCATCGGCATAATTATTTACCAGCACGTGAAGTAAATTCAGTGCTTTCTTACTTCCAAAACCCATTTTAAAACATTTTCTATTCAGAAATATTCCGAAAATAATACTTCATTATTCTTCACAAACCACTTTGGAAAACATTTCCAAAATCTCTAAGATTTAAAAGTTCCCAAATACTTAATTCAAATTCATTTAAAACATTTTCCAAAATTTCCGGGACTTAAAATTTCCAACTTCTGGTTTGAATCCACCATTATTTACAACTTGTGACGACCGCCCATGACCCCTGCACTGAACATAGAAATAGTGCGCTGTAAAGTGTGCCAAGCAGCCATGGACGATTGCCAAGGTTAAATTAAAACAGCAGAATCTATCGTATAACTCACAGCGCATGGATAAAATACAATAGAAAGTATATATAGTGAAGCTTTACAGAACAGAATCTCTATTAAACCTCATAATAGTTGAATACAAACATCTGAATAGTCAATACATCAAGCCTCACTACATAACACTCAGAGAATTATACAAAGCAGCGGAACATCCAGTACATATAGTAAGAAAATAATATGCAAGCCTCCAGCTCGTCTTCGTCATCAGCATCGTGAGAAACTAAGATCAGCACCTGTCACCTGCTACCTAGTCTGCCCATCCCAAAATGGATGAACATCCCAAGGCAATAAGAGTTAAACATAAAGCCTTGAGTCAGACAACAGTCTTAGTGAGCGGTAAATTAACTAACAACATACCAAAAGAGCATAAAGGTAAAAGGAATAGGAATCCAACCCTCCCACTCCACCTCTTTCTACAGTGATAGCCCCCAGACACACTAAGCAGAAATAAACATAGCAAAGCAGACATTTAAAGTAAAGCGATTATCACTCGAGTCAAGGTCGGTGTTTTCCAAGTACAAACCCCCAAGGCCTAAACCAAGATCAGATAAGCACCCAGAAAACATCGCTCTTGAGACCGAATGACGATACAACCAAACATCCATGACTTTGGCTATCACTGTTATCATCGTCTCGATACCACCGTTAATTGAATGACCGGCACATTCTTTCAGCCGTCCGTCAAGGGTTAATGGCAACCCCGGTTCTAGACAGAACTCCGCACGTCGTCGCAGCCCGTGCCTAGGACTATCGAATCTGCCCAGAGTACTCGACTACAATCATAGTCTTTAGGGACTATCGAATCTGCCCAACGTACTCTTGCTTTGAGCCTACTAGAACCTTCAACAACGATGAAATCTCAGCCTCCTAGTCATCCTCCTCGACGACTATTTCCATACTATCTCAAGCGCCTCTCGAGCAAACCATTATCCTCAACTCGAGCCATTTCACCGAGTTATCAACATGCTTGGAATGATCCCATCTGGATTAAACCAAGGCTATCTCATATCATGCCTCGCTTCATCTCATCATAGCAAAGCCTCATCTCAACATCAACATCATCAAATCTATCCACATAAGCTTCATCATCCGCCACATATGCCATGAGCACCTTTTCCAATTCAAGAGCCTTTCCCTTAGCTTTTGAATCATCTTTGACTAACTTGTCCAAATCAAATCATCAATCAACTAATTTACAACAATCAATCAAGTCAAACATTAATCCAAGTAATCAAGCATTCAAACATGATCAAATAAACAATTTTAACAATAATGGCAATCTTGTAATTAAAGAGTCTAAATCTAACAAGCATGAATCATGAGCAATATCTCTACAACTTGATGAATGAACTTGCATAGGTTAACATGTAGGAAAATGGATGTCAAATCATCATGAACAATAGATCTACACTTAAGTTTATGAAAATGCATGGAAATCACTATTTTAACACCAAATCAAGCCATCAATCCGATATACTCCTTTAGATCCGTATGAGAGATAATCACCACTCACCAAATCACATAAACACCTCAAAAGCAACACACTTCAGATCTGGACAGCGAAGAATCTAACTTGATCCGCCATAATTCCGCTTCAAACGATGAAATCTCTCTTCGATGGTTGAAGATCTTCAATCTAAGCTCTTGGATCTTTGATTTGATCTTCGATTTGGATGGAAGGAATCACAAGATTAGAGTGGAGAAAAGAAGTGAAGAAGTATAGAAATCGAGCTCTCAAAATAGCAGCACTTCGTCGCTTCAAAATCCGGATCCCAAAAGTGAGAAAAACCCGTGTATTTATAGGCAGTTCCATAGGTCGTTCGCTCTTAGATCGTCCACGACCTAACAGTTGCCGACCAAAAAACCCTGACCTAACGACCTAACACTCACGCGGCTTAGTGACTTAGCAGAAGTCACGACCTAACACACACGCGACCTAACTGAGATGCCGAACTAATATAGGTCGCTCACCACCTAACTAAATCATAGGTCGCTCACGACCTAACTCACGTGCGCGACCTAACGACTTCTCATCCTTGCGACTTAACGACTCAACCAAAGTCACGACCTAACTACTCAACTACTAAACTTAGGTCGCTCACGACCTAACTACTCAACTACTAAACTTAGGTCGCTCACGACCTAACTTTACACAAAATCTACCTTAGGTCGCATACGACCTAACTTCATAACTTAGGTCGCTTACGACCTAAACTACAACACTGAAATCCTTAAGTCGCTCGAACAACCTACCTCCCTTAGGTCGCTAACCTGCTTATGCCGCTAACTCCTATGCCGCTTATCTTGTTAAGTCGCTAACCCCCTTAAGTCGTTCACTCGACCTAAGCCACCACACGACCTAACTTCTACACGACTTATCCCATAATCCTTAAGTCGCCAACTTCCTTAGGTCGCCAACTCCTTAGGTCGCTCCAATCTCTTAAGTCGTTCACCCGACCTAACTACCACCCGACCTAACTCCCAAACGACCTAAGCTACAACACAGCTTATCCTATAGACGACCTAACAACACTAAATGACTTATCAACAATACGACCTAATGACAACAGTTTTACGATGTTTTGATCCGAAAAAATACGGGTCGTTACACAACTCATATGTTTAATCATACTTATACAATTTCTATTTGGTTATATAAGCCATTTAAGTTTTTTTATAATCTTGTTTTGATTATAATATTAGCAACCAAACTTTCCAATTATACTACAATAACTTCATGAAATTATTTCCTTTAAATCAAAATATAGCGTGGGCAAAATTATTTCATTTACCCTCTACAAAACAATACTGTATCAGTTTACCTGGTTTAAGAGTTTAGAAACCCCTATCGATACGGTTTTAATTCCCGTACCGACCAGAATTCATAAACACTCAACCGATAAGTCAACAATATATAAAACATTATATATTCACTCACAAATACGCGCTCATATCTGTTAATACACTCAAACTCATTCTAGGGTGCTACTGACCCTATCCTTAATGAGTAATCCTCACCAAAGCCTAGGTATATCGCCAACCTAAGCTTTGATACCACATGTGACGACCCGACTTTTCGACCCTTGAAAATCTACATCAATACGTTCACTATATGGCATGCTGAACAATCGAGTGCCGGAAAGACAGATTGTTGGTGGAAAAGAAAGAAGGTAGAAGAAAGAAAAAACTAAACAAATACAGAATCGCATGAGGGGTTGAATAATATATAATATCAATAGCTCTTTACACAATTCAATACTGTAATATACATATCTCAAATCAGAGTACACAAATCAATAATTATCAGCCTGGACAGTTATAATAGCCTGTCCTCATAATTGCTAATAATTTCAAACAACACTGCAACAGAATAAACAAGTACGAGAATACGTCTCGGTCTCCAACTCGTCTCTTGAGCTCCAAAGCAGTCCAAATCTATATCTGTAATATGCTCGGTCTGACACGAACATTATTATAAAATAATAACACACGGATCAGTCTGGTAAACCAGCGTGAGAAAAACACACTCAATTTGATTTATTAAGTTATAAAAACAAGGTATCGTAAGACCACGCCGCACATAAACACGGACTGGTTTTTACGTTACGATAACCAAAACATTTTTATAGAAAATCCAATGATATTATAGTAATGCTTAAGGGTCAAAATAATAATAATCAAATAGCTGTGATGCTCTTGCTGTGTACATCACAACAATACTAGTATAAAATCAAAACTCGATAAGGCTCGTTCGCTAATTGTGTAGGATTTTCCACGAAGGTGCCCTCGGTACTTCGAGAATGGTCCTCCTACACAAGGATCAGAGTTATCCTTCCGATGCATCATACCCGTCTAGCCGAGGTATCATAGGAAAAACAGAACTAGTCTTGCTAAGACTGAGTGCATCGCTCCGGCATGCCAAAAATAACTGAAGGTGTCTGTATTGCTAGAAAAGGAGCCAAGTACACCCTATGGGTTTGCAACCCAACTAGCCATGCCTCCTAACTTCGGTTTTAGTAATTTTTGCTGATGAGGCTACGTCTGGCATTCCAGCTAATGCACCGCTCCAAAATAGATCATGGAATCCCAAATGGACTCCCACACCACAATTACCTCGGAATCGCATACCAATTCCCACATCCCAAATAGACCTTGGAATCTCACACTGATTCCCACACTCCAACGAGTCACGGAACCACATATGGATTTCAATATCCCAAAATATAACGCATAACTCCATTAACCGCATATGGTTTCGGAGTAGGTCATGGGTTCCAAGTCATCTCCTACGAGTACACTCTCCATTTCCTGGGTGCTCCAAAAACATTTGCCGATTTTCAGAATGCTCAATATTGGTTCTTTAGGAAATAATCAGATAATACATAAGAGCGGGGATCATCCCTTAACTGTTTAAGTGGATGGATCTCCTTATCATTTACCCTAGATGAACAACGCGTTTATACATACAGTATAGCACCTCGAACGGTAATTGTACCATATAATTCCTGTATTTTCCCTAGATATTTCCAGAGTTAAAATCCCTCAGTGTTAAGTAGGAAATCATTTCTGTAACGACCCGTAAATTTTAACTATTTTTATAACGTAATTAACTAAAAAATTTCTTGAAATTATATAATTAAATTTTAGCGATGGAAATTTGATATTTGAGATAGTCAATTCGAATGTAGCAAGTGTTAAATTTTTATTTGATAATATGTAAGTTAGTTCCATTGTGTAAATTTCAATTTCAATTTAAATCAGTTAATTTGATGAAAATAAATGTTTTTGAAATCTGAATATTTTTATATAATAAAAATGTAAATCATTTTCTAAGTGAGACATCGTATTTCGTTTTGCCAAATTTGGAACGCTATAGCCCTGTTTATCTTATTTTCGGAGTTTTAGCAGCATTTTCGGCAGCGAAAAATCGAGTTTTTATAACTTGATCGTATCACTCATATCTGTGTACCATTCTATTTGTCTCGTCGTGCTGATCTCCGTGGTATATTCATATGTATATTTCGGCATCTGGTATGCGACGAAATCTGTGAAACGGTTAACCGTATCGGTTCCGCATTTCAAGCCTTTTGTTCCATGTGTCCTTTCTTTGGTCAATCAGGTAAAGTAATAGCTACTAGCTATTACTATTCCCAACAATTCATATTTGACTTTTCCATTTCCCCAGTTTATTAATTTCTATTTCTTTCCATTTTTCTATTCATTCATTTGCTCCTTTTTGTTTTGAGAAAAACAAATTATTATATAATAAAGTAAATATATTTTTAGCTGTAGCGTTCATCTTCCTTCTCCGTTCCATCTAAACTCCCAACCCGCCTTCCACGTTGCTCGTCCACCATTAACCCACCGAAACCCATCCTTCTTCGTTTGCCAAACCCACGCCAACACTAGAGCATACCCACGTCAGCCCTCTGGTCCTCCTTGCACACGAGCACGCCAGCCACCAAACCACCTCGTCACCATCCTACAGCTATGTAACCCTCTTCTCCCATTTCCATCAGCCCATGCGAACACCGAACAAGCCCATCACACCTTCCACGGTCGCTCCTCCACGAGAACCCACCTCAGCCTACCAACCGCGCCCCATGTGTAACAACCCAAGATTTCGCATTAATTAATTTCGTCAGTAATCGATTAATTTTTTGGTTAATTGCTGTTAAGTGTTTTAATCAGTTGTAAATTCTTTTACAATTCGTTAAGGGTTTATGGGCTTTGAATCTTGGCCCAAGTTTTGGGGTGCTGTGATAATTAAATAAGACCGGTGCTCGTCCTTTTCCCTCCATTCAATTGTTGCTAACCCTAATTAAAACAAACGAAAGAAAAATAAATGGCGGCTTCATCTCGTTGCTCGTTCGTTCTCTTCAAATTAGGGCTTCGAAATAAGTGGTGGCTTCGTTCGTTCGTTCCCCTTGTAGCTAGAGTTTCATTTTCGACCTCGCTCGATTCGTGGTTGACCTCAGTTTCGATCGACTTCGGGACGCCACGGCTTCAGATTCTCGATCGATGAAAGAGGTGAGTGATCTCGTCACTCACATCTAATTCAAATAGTTTGAGCTCGTCTGCTTATTTGTTTTCGTTGTCTTCGGCGCTGACATAGTTCGTAGTTGGTTTTAATTCTATGTTGGCTGTCACTTTTTTGAATTGGTGATTTTGTCTATGTTGGGCTTCAGCCATTCGTTTATGGTTTAAATGCCTGAGATGATTTTTGGACTTTGTCAATTCATATACATGGTGATTTCTTAGTACTCAGGGCCTTGATCGATTCCTTGGTCATCGTGTCTCTGACTTGGTTTTGAACTGCATATTATTTTGGCTTTAATTGTTTTGAGCTGTTGTTTTCGTGGTCATCATTGTTCGATTTGGTTTGACGATATCGAGTTCGTCGCGACCACCACGATTTCGATTCCGGGCGACTTTGGTCACTGGAATTAATAATGTTGGTTTTGCAAAAATACTTTAGATGATAATTTGCTGGGTTTTGCAATTTGCTTTCAGTGTTACACTTCATTCAATCTGTACGTTCGAGTCTGCACTGATACATGATTCATATCATGTTGCTGGGCTTAGTTTTGCATATCTGGTCCACTTGAGTTTTGATGCATTGTCTTGTTTGTATTAATCAGTTGTTAGATCACTTTGCTGTTCCATGATTTTGGCATTGTGCCTTGTCTTGATTTCACTTGAACCAGTGGTATTGGTCTTGATCATTTTGATACTACTGTTGCACTTGTAGTGTACCATGCTGGTTCATATTTTACTCTTTGGTTTGAGTCACTTCCTACTTGGTCGTACTGGTCATTCATGTATACTTGATGTAGTCTTCATGCATTTCTGGTTACTGTCTCGGCCTATAGTGTTGCATTGATATTGATTCATTTGTTCTTTATTTTTGAGGCTTTACTTTTGTTGGCAAATGGTTGTAGTTTGGCGAGTTCTGTTTTTGTAGTCATGCATGTTAAATTGTTTATATGTGCACCTCTGGATATTGCTTCATATCCACTTGATTATTGTTTATTGCCTGATCGACCATTGCAATTCACTGGTCTTGGCCTTTGTATTGATTTGAGCATTGCCTTCATGTGGTCTGCACTTGCATACTGCTGCTGCCTTGTTCTCTGGTCTTGGTTCAGGTAGTCTTGACTTTGAGTACATATGTGTGTGTGCACTTGCATCTGGCGCATGTGCTATGTTCATTTGAGTTGTACTTCTTGCTATTGCCTGGTCTGGATTTGTGTTCTGGTTCATGTATATGCACAGTTTCACTTTGTGTTGGCATTACACTTGAGTTGAACCCGATTTTTGGGTTTGACCTTGTGTTCATTTGTGACTTTCATTGAACTTTTGTGTATTTCATCACGGTTGTGGTGAGGCAATACACACGTGCGTGTACTGCAGCCACACTGATTTGTCGTTTTGATTGATATTTCAATTATTTGAATTGTTTTGTGTTCAATTCAATATTTGGGAATTGTATTTGATTCAGTTCGATTGATCATTTTGTTGTGTCTAATTATCTATTCGATAATTAGATTCTGAGTTTCTAATTATTATTTAATAATTGGATTTTGTGTTAATTGTCGTTTAGACAATTCTGTTGTTTTCTAAATTATCTTCATTGATAATCTTTCTTTTATCTTTGTTGATGATTTGAATTTGCTGGTTTGCTGTTTAACACTATTTAGTGTTATATCTATCGTTATCCGATTTCCTTGTTAAAGGATTGGATTTACGAGATTTCTGTAACTGTCGTCTATTTGATATTTGATTATTATTGCTTTTGTGCATTAATAACTGAGTTTGAATTAGACTGACCCGTGTATTATTTTCTTTTGAATTTAATACTCGGGTCAGACCCGAGTTATTTCAGGTTGTAGATATCTTGCTTTGGGTTGCTGTTTGAGCTATGAATACTTTTCATACCTTTTGAAGTTGTTTTCATCTTTTGTAGTAGTCAGTGTATCTGTTTTAGGTTGATATGTATTCATGTAGATTAGTCGATAATGTACTTGTATATATAACTTCCAGAGTCGACAGTTGTAGTTGTATCATATGTATTGTGTCAAATGTATTGTAACTGACATCAGTTATATATATATATATATATATATATATATATATATATATGAGATTTTTGTTATCTGTGTTCCGCATTTTATTATCTGTGTTATTATTATATATATTATCCTAAACTATTATGAACCATCGTAGTTCGTTTTATACTTGAATTGGGTATGTCGATGGGAGTAAATAAATAAGAGATGAAAAATGAAAAATATATACCACTCTTATTGAGGTAACCAATACTAGTGTAAGGCCAACTACGGATGGCCGCTCCTATCCAGCCTTATTCTTCGTAATAACAGACAGTATTTATTTTAATACTCTTTGTTATTGTGAGCATAGAGGTGGGGCGTCATAGTTGGTATCATCGCTTGGGGTTTATGGACATAATATAAAACATAACTTGGATGGAACATGTGTCACAACTATTTGTCGATGTTTTAGTTGTATTTTGAGTCAAAACTAAAGTTTTGAAATTATGATGAAATTTTTAAATATCTTTATTTAAAAAATAAAAGTGAAACTATGTTTTGATGATTGAATAATTTGTGTTCTGTTTATCAGAGTGCGCAGCGGAAGCAGTGAAACTGTCTTTGTTGGGTATAACTAATAATCTTTTTGATTTAAAAATCAAAATATGAAAATGAAATAAATTTCATTTGTTGTTTACATAGCTGGATTTATTTTATTTCTTTGAGAATTTCGAATCCGATTTGAGGATTCGAAGCGATTGCAGTTATGTGATTTTTGTTGAGATTTTTGCTGGTTTTCTTTTAGGATAATCATATATTGATTAGATTTTGCTATTTTGAATTATCTTCATTGAAGATACATTCGAATGATTTCTTTGTTCAGTTTGTAGTATACGTGCAAATTTGAGTTGCACGTTACTGTAGTAATTTTACGTTGAACCGGTGTTTGGTTTAAACGTATTTTGTTGTCGTTATCTTTATAACAGGATTTTTACACCGTTGTTAAATTTTGAAGCACGGTGTTTTGTTGACAATTTTAATGAATGAAAATTCACTGGTATTACATTTTGATGTGAATTATTTTGATGAGATTTTGACGTTTAAAAATTACTGTCATTTTGGCTTCAGTAACCGTCAAATTTTAAAAAGTAGATTTTCAAGCGGTTATTCCAAAATGCGGATTTTGAGATTCGTTTTACGATGTTTTGGAAAGTGCAATTTTCTTTTCGAAATTGCTACTGATGTTGTTGCTTTAATCACGTGATTGGAAAATCGTTTTAAAATGAAAATCGTTTTATAAATCCTTTTCAATTTGCGCTTTCAAAAGAATGAGGAAGCGACTTAAACGATTTAGCAAAATCGAGGACTATGAACCCTTTCTTATACTGATTCGCTTAACTCCGGACTTGTCCAGTTGAGAATGTGAATTGTTATTTTTATAAAATAAATAAAATTGTTTTCAGGAATTTTACTTTTTGTGCTTTCAAAAGAATGAGGAAGCGATTTAAACGTTTCAGCAAAATCGAGGACTATGACCCCTTTCTTTTACTGATTCGCTTAATTCCGGACTTGTCCGTTTGAGAATGTAAAATGTATTTTTACAAAATACACAATTTTGCACTTTCAAGGAAACGATGAAGAGAATCAAACGATTTAGTAAAACACGTGGTATGTGACATGTGCGTTTGCTATTTCGGTTAATTCCGGACTCGTTAATTGAAACTTCTGCTATTTTGATGGTTCTGATGATTTTGTGTGCTTCCGAGCCACTATGTTGGACCTTCGGGTCATTTGTTGGACCTTCGGGCCACTCTGATGGACCTTCGGGTCAAATACCAGTACTAGACCTTCGGGTTACTCTGCGGACCTTCGGGTCATCTGATGGGCGCCAAAATTATATGGAGTACTTAGTAGGCTTCGGCCATTTGTTGATGCACGTGCGGCGAACTAAAAACTCGCCATCTGATGGGATCGATCCAATCTTTTATGTTGATTTTCTAGATTATCTTAATTGATTTCTAGATATTTGTTGTTTCTAATTATCTGTAGGTAATTAGATATCTGATGTTATGAGATTTAATTATCGTAACGATAATTAGATATTTGTTGTTTCTGATTATCGTTTTGATAATCGGATATTTGTTGTTTCTGATTATCGTTTTTGATAATCAGATATTTGTTGTTTTTGATTATCGCTTTTGATAATCAGATATTTGTTGATTTGAGATTTCTGATTATCGTTTTTGATAATTGGATATTTGTTGTTTCTGATTATCGTTTTTGATAATTAGATATTTGCTGATTTGAGATTTCTGATTATCATTTTTGATAATCGGATATTTGTTGTTTCTGATTATCGTTTTTGATAATTAGATATTTGCTGATTTGAGATTTCTGATTATCGTTTTTGATAATCGGATATTTGTTGATTTTTGATTATCGTTTTTGATAATCGGATATTTGTTGTTTCTGATTATCGTTTTTGATAATTAGATATTTGCTGATTTGAGATTTCTGATTATCGTTTTTGATAATCGAATATTTGTTGATTTATGATTATCGTTTTTGATAATCGGATATTTGTTGTTTCTGATTATCGTTTTAAATAATTAGATATTTGCTGATTTGAGATTTCTGATTATTGTTTTTGATAATCGGATATTTGTTGTTTTCTAATTATCGTTTTTGATAATCGGATATTTGTTGTTTCTGATTATCATTTTTTGATAATTAGATATTTGTTGATTTGAGATTTCTTATTATCGTTTTTGATAATTAGATATTTATTGATTTGTGATTTCTGATTATCGTCTTTGATAATTAGATATTTGTTGATTTGAGAGTTCTGATTATCGTTTTGTTAATTAGATAATTGTGTTTTATGATTATCATTTTGATGATTGGATATTTGCTAGTTTTGATGATTTTGAGATTTTCTAGTCTCTAATTGATTTTGGATTATGTTGATTATATCGAATTGTTGTTTCCTATCTATCTCTGTTGATAGTTAGAGTTTGCTGATTATGAAGTTTGTGTTTTCTAGTTAATTGTTGGATAACTAGATATTTGCAGTTTTGCGATTTGTAATTTGTGTATTCTAATTATCTCTGCTGATAATTAGATTTTGCTGTTTTCTAATTATCGTATCGATAATTAGATATTGCTATTTTGTGATTTCTGAATTTCAATTATCTTGTTGATAATTAAATATTGCTGATAAGAGTATTTATCTAGTTTTGTGTTTTCTGATTATCTACTTGATAATTGGATTCTGTTGAGAATTTGTGAATTTCTTTTATGCAATTAAAAGATTTCTTTGGTGTTTGTATTCTCGACCTTTATTTTCTAGCTTAACCAGTTTATGTTAGAAAAATAATTGTTATTGACAACCTTAATTATGAAAATTACGGGGACGCAATTTTTATAAGGAGGGGAGTCTGTAACAACCCGAGATTTCGCATTAATTAATTTCGTCAGTAAACGATTAATTTGTTGGTTAATTGCTGTTAAGTGTTTTAATCAGTTGTAAATTCTTTTACAATTCGTTAAGGGTTTGTGGGCTTTGAATCTTGGCCCAAGTTTTGGGGTGCTGTGATAATTAAATAAGACCGGTGCTCGTCCTTTTCCCTCCATTCAATTTTCGCTAACCCTAATTAAAACAAACGAAAGAAAAATAAATGGCGGCTTCATCTCGTTGCTCGTTCGTTCTATTCAAATTAGGGCTTCGAAATAAGTGGTGGCCCCGTTCGTTCGTTCCCCTTGCAGCTAGAGTTTCATTTTCGACCTCGCTCAATTCGTTGTTGACCTCAGTTTCGATCGACCTCGGGACGCCACGGCTTCAGATTCTCGATCGATGAAAGAGGTGAGTGATCTCGTCACTCACATCTAATTCAAATAGTTTGAGCTCGTCTGCTTATTTTTTTTCGTTGTCTTCGGCGCTGACATTGTTCGTAGTTGGTTTTAATTCTCTGTTGGCTGTCACTGTTTTGAATTGGTGATTTTGTCTATGTTGGGCTTCGGCCATTCGTTTATGGTTTAAATGCCTGAGATGATTTTTGGACTTTGTCAATTCATATACATGGTGATTTCTTAGTACTCAGGGCCTTGATCGATTCCTTGGTCATCGTGTCTCTGACTTGGTTGTGAACTGCATATTATTTTGGCTTTAATTGTTTTGAGCTGTTATTTTCGTGGTCATCATTGTTCGATTTGGTTTGACGATATCGAGTTCGTCGCGACCACCACGATTTCGATTCCGGGCGACTTTGGTCACTGGAAATAATAATGTTGGTTTTGCAAAAATACTTTAGATGATAATTTGCTGGGTTTTGCAGTTTTCTTTCAGTGTTACACTTCATTCAATCTGTACATTCGAGTCTGCACTAATACATGATTCGTATCATGTTGCTGGGCTTAGTTTTGCATATCTGGTCCACTTGAGTTTTGATGCATTGTCTTGTTTGTATTGATCAATTGTTAGATCACTTTGCTGTTCCATGATTTTGGCAATGTGCCTTGTCTTGATTTCACTTGAACCAGTGGTATTGGTCTTGATCATTTCGATAATACTGTTGCACTTGTATTGTACCATGCTGGTTCATATTTTACTCTTTGGTTTGAGTCACTTCCTACTTGGTCGTACTGGTCATTCATGTATACTTGATGTAGTCTTCATGCATTTCTGGTTACTGTCTCGGCCTATAGTGTTGCATTGATATTGATTCATTTGTTCTTTATTTCTGAGGCTTTACTTTTGTTGGCAAATGGTTGTAGTTTGGCGAGTTCTGGTTTTGTAGTCATGCATGTTAAATTGTTTATATGTGCACCTCTAGATATTGTTTCATATCCACTTGATTATTGTTTACTGCCTGATCGACCATTGCAATTCACTGGTCTTGGCCTTTGTATTGGTTTGAGCATTGCCTTCATGTGGTCTGCACTTGCATACTGCTGCTGCCTTGTTCTCTGGTCTTGGCTCAGGTAGTCTTGACTTTGAGTACATATGTGTGTGTGCACTTGCATCTGGTGAATGTGCTATGTTCATTTGAGTTGTACTTCTTGCTATTGCCTGGTCTAGATTTGTGTTCTGGTTCATGTATATGCACAGTTTCACTTTGTGTTAGCATTACACTTGAGTTGAACCCGATTTTTGGGTTTGACCTTGTGTTCATTTGTGACTTTCATTTAACTTTCGTGTATTTCATCACGGTTGTGGCGAGGCAGTACACGCGTGTGTGTACTGCAGCCACACTGATTTGTCGTTTTAATTGATATTTCCATTATTTTAATTGTTTTGTGTTCAATTCAATATTTGGGAATTGTATTTGATTCAGTTCGATTTATCATTTTGTTGTGTCTAATTATCTATTCGATAATTAGATTCTGAGTTTCTAATTATTATTTAATAATTGGATTTTGTGTTAATTATCGTTTAGACAATTCTGTTGTTTTCTAAATTATCTTCATTGATAATCTTTCTTTTATCTTTGTTGATGATTTGAATTTGCTGATTTGATGTTTAACACTATTTAGTGTTATATATATCGTTATCTGATTTCCTTGTTCAAGGATTGGATATACGAGATTTCTGTGACTGTCGTCTATTTGATATTTGATTATTATTGCTTCTGTGCATTAATAACTGAGTTTGAATTAGACTGACCCATGTATTATTTTCTTTTGAATTTAATACTCGGGTCAGACCCGAGTTATTTCAGGTTGTAGATATCTTGCTTTGGGTTGCTGTTTGAGCTATGAAGACTTTTCATACCTTTTGAAGTGGTCTTCGTCTTTTGTAGTAGTCAGTGTATCTGTTTTAGGTTGATATGTATTCATGTATATTAGTCGATAATGTACTTGTATATATAACTTCCAAAGTCGACAGTTGTAGTTGTATCATATGTATTGTGTCAAATGTATTGTAACTGACATCAGTTATATATATATATATATGAGATTTTTGTTATCTGTGTTCCACATTTTATTATCTGTGTTATTATTATATATATTGTCCTAAACTATTATGAACCATCGTAGTTCGTTTTATACTGGAATTGGGTATGTCGATGGGAGTAAATAAATAAGAGACGAAATATGAAAAATATATACCACTCCTATCGAGGTAACCAATACTAGTGTAAGGCCAACTACGGATGGCCGCTCCTATCCAGCCTTATTCTTCGTAATAACAGACAGTATTTCTTTTAATACTCTTTGTTATTGTGAGCATAGAGGTGGGGCGTCACACCATGTCTCTCCAAAGCAGCCACCACCCTCGCCTTCCACCCATTTTCATCGGCCATTACTCTCCCCTCACCGTACCTGGTTCCTTTTCCATCACCTCAACATCACTCATCCCTCCGTGCAAGCCTTAAAAACAATAAAAACAAACGCAAGCACCATTCCTCCATTGCAAACTTAGACCGTAGTTCACTTCCCACCTATCTCCGCCCTCCACCATATCTGGACGCTCACCCGAGTCACCATCATAGCCACTCAGCGGCAGTAGCTTATATATTATATATTTGATCAAGTATATATGTATATTTTTTATACTTTATACACATCAAGTCTACATATATTCGTTTAAATATATATATCTGCATATAATTGTTTATGCATATCAAGTCTACATATATTTGTATATACATATCAGTCTGCCTATATTTGTTTATGTATATTGTCTGCATATATTATATGAAAATTTTGATAGATAATATATTTGTTTATTAAATATTTATTTTAAAATTGTATATATATAGATATATAAAGTTGTTTATAATGTATAAGTTATATAAGTTTATATATATGATCTGTTTGAGTTTATATATATATATTACAATAAAGTAAGTTTATATTAATTTTATTATAAATATTTATTTTAAAATATAATATGAATGTAAGTTATATATTAGGCTATATATTAGTTATATAAGTATGCATAAGTTTGGCTTTCAAATATATATATGTATATATATTATGTGTTTAAATTATATATTAATTTAAAATATATATATATATATATAAAGAATTTATTTTAAATATATGTTTTAAATTGATTTAAGAGAAATTTTTTATGTATAACATATATTTTGCTCAGTTTATATTAAGCTAGTTTTGATTTTTTTTCCGTCGATTCCAAACTTCCAGCTTTGCTTTGATCGTCAAATTCTTGTTTATTGTACTTTACTTTGGAATTTGGTGCTCGGATCCGCAGCTTAGTTCGTTGTCGAATTTCTCTAGCCTCGAAAGGTGAGCAATCACTCACAATTAACATTCTCATATTTAGTAAATTTAATTCACATGAAATGACGATTGAAATGTAACGACCCGTAAATTTCGACAATTAAATTTGTTAATTAATTAAGTTTTTTTCATATTTAAATTTAGTAGAAATAAAAAGAAGAAAAAAACTTATAAAGTCATATTTAAATGAACGCTAAAATAAAATATATAAATGGTAAATTAAAACCTATTTATTTGTAATTTGAATTAAATTCTAATAAATGGAGTAGTGAAAGGTTTATACCTGGATATAAATTGAGTATGAGAAATTAGAGGTAAGTATTGAATTGATTATGCCATAAAAACATGGTTAACAGTAATTGGATGTAAATTAAGGAAATACGTTATTGCAAGTTAATAAGTAATGAGCGTGAATGAACATTTCCAATTTAATATAATGATTCAAAAGTTATGACTTAGTTTTAAAAGGAATATAGTATAAACAAATGCAATCAGTATATTTATCATATATTGATTTACTTGTAACTGAATGTAAATTAATGAAATTTTGTTAATTAAGTTAATTTAGTGCAATCCAAATAAAATTGAAATAACCGTAAGGTCATAATTTGCTGTATCTAGTAAATTTTGAAATTTATTTCCAATAAACGTAATAAAGTATTTGAAACATATATTGTTTTCATAAGATAGTATAAAGGAATGTAAACATTGGATTTAACTAAGGAAACAAACCGTAAAGATTGAATTTATTTAATGAATTTATATATTTGAATATGGATTGAATGTAATTTTATGTACTAAGGTTGATACAAGTGATAAGTAACTTAATTTATGCAATGCCTGTTACTTGGAAACAAATTTGTAAAGTGTAATTGATTGAAATCTGTAAAATGGAAATGAATTCAAAGTTACAATTAATTGATGGAATAATAGGGGATAAACTGTAATTTGATAATACAATGTTAATTATACCCATATAAGGTCAATTTATTGAATATCAAGATTTTAAATCAGTAACCGAATATACTGAGATTTCAATTTATAATTAATAACATTTAATGTGAAGTCAATTATAATTAATTGGCTTAATTTGTGCACATAGGGTATTTTTGATTTGTTATTAAAGTTTGTAAATTCTATAAGATGCAACCAATGTTAATTTTATTTATTTATAATCTGACGACTGGTTGATTTAAGAAGTAAAAGCCAAGATTTATTTATTTAATTATTTGAAATTTGAAATTCAATAAGTAGATTAATTGAAAATAAGTGGAATTTAATATTAAAATATTACGTTAATGGAAATTAAGAGTAAATTTGAGGATATAGTGCAACACTAATTAATTGAAACTAATGTGAGATTTAAATTGATCGAAATTAGGAAATTGTTGTAACTTGGGTCTGTAAACAATAAACTCTTAAATGTAGTTAAAAGTAAACGGTGATGATATGTGTTGCCCATTTATTAAGTCTATTAATTGAAATGAGAAATCAAATGTTATTAAATATAAACAAAAGTTACATGAATACAATGTTTGGAAGGGTTGGATTTGAATACATTAAGAAATAGAAATTGAATTTGGAATCTATTGCAATAAATCTAAATGTTATGTTTGGTTATAATTTGAACATAAGTGAATGAAATTAATAGGATGAGAATAAATGACAACAAATTGTAGGTAATAAAAGCTTATTAATGTAAGGAAACGAAGACAACCATTAAACATTTTGAAGTTATAATTGGTTGAAATGTGTAAATAGGGAATGGATTCAAAGTATAAATTGATGCAATAACATGTAATATTTATTCAAATAAAGAGGTGATTAGGCGTATATTAATGTAATGAAATAATTAGCAGTATATATGGAATAATATTGAAACGAACAAAATTTGTAAATGAATAATGAAATAATAATTAGGGTGAAGTGTAACAAAGAAGTTAATTAAAGCTGAATTTGTATAAATTGAACGAAATTGCAATAAATGAAATGGAAGTAATTTGTTGCATTTGGAAATAAATTATAATAAGTAGATAAGTGTAAGGGTGGTATAATTAAAGGAATTTGTATATAATTTATAGTGATTAAATGGAATTCCAATTTGTTGAAATAAGGAAATTGTACACTTGGTAATAAATTTAATATAAGAAAGACAAACGTAAATATTTAATTTATCAATGAATTAATAGTAGTAAATAGTAACTGAATAAAATGGAATTTCAAAATGTGTATGTGGTCCCTTCATTTCTTTTTTCGCATGTACGTTTTAAAATAGTTATCTCATTATTTATATCTTGTCCGTTCATTCTATTTTTTGCTTTGCCAATAAATAACCCGTTATAAACCCTAGCAGCCTTTCTATTTCCCATTTCTGTATGTACAAAATTTTTATTGCTCCTCTTCCTCAATGGCTGAAAACCCTAAATATTTCAATTCAATTCCAATTCAAAATCCAACAACAAAAATTCAAAATTTCAGCTCGTTCTAACACCATAACTTTCACATACGACATCTGTTTCACGCGCGGTTTGCTCCGTTAGGTTCGTATTGGAATTCCAGACATTTTGACACTGAATTGGTTGGATTCTGAAGCTGTTCAAAATTTTGGTTTAAAGTTGGATTTAAATTCAATTTAAATCCAAAAGGTGAGTGTTTTAACCTACTCACAACTTCTAAGATTTCTTATGTTTGTTAAAATAAATTTTGATGTGATTTAAAATTTATCTATGATTGTTTGGGCATATATTTAATCATCATCTCAGTTAGATAGCATTTATTTAAATTAAATTGTTATTTATTTTTATTATTGCATATAATTTGATAGTTAAATTTATTTATTATTGCATATAAACTGCCAGTTAAACAGTTATTAATTTTTATTGAATATAAACTATTCGTTGATGCCTGTTATATTTTATATGCTTTATATTGATGTTTTGTTTAAATTGGATGATGATTGTAATAAATGGTTGTTTATTGATATTTGGATGAATGGATGCTATATTTTATATTGTATAAACTGCAAGTTATTATGCATTTTCATTTCATTTGGGATTGCGGTTTGAAATGATATATAACCGTAAACTTTTATTTTTAAAATTATGGATTGAAATGATAAATATCCGTATCACTTGACCATAGGATAGAAAATTATATACAGGCACCGTGGTCTATATATAAAATAT
This sequence comes from Allium fistulosum, assembly GCA_030737815.1. Lineage (NCBI taxonomy): Eukaryota > Viridiplantae > Streptophyta > Magnoliopsida > Asparagales > Amaryllidaceae > Allium > Allium fistulosum. The sequence continues at coordinate 103,561,661 of CM060902.1, forward strand.
TTTATAGTGATTTTCTATGGTTTGGAAAGAAATATACGGTTTAATAAATATTAAATTTTGATATTATATAAATATTATTTTATATATAGTTAAATTCTAAAATTTAAGCTATGTGTAATTTGATGATGTTTTAAGTTTGATTTACGAATATTTCAAGTTTGACCTTTATTTAAGGGATATTGAATTTATTAAATAAATATTTCTAAAGTAAATAATAGTGAATTGAATTAAGGTATATATAAGATTATTAGATTTGGTTGGGAATTTTGGAATATTTAAAGACATGAAATATATCAAAATTGAAATGTTTTATTGAAATTAAGGTATTATTGTTTTCAAAGTATTGGTTTTCGAAATTGTTATAACTTTGGAAGTAATATGGTTTGAAAATGAATTTATTTGAAATGGAATTTATTTAAGAATTATCTGTGAATATATTGATTGGAAACCCATTGAAATTGAAAATTTAGAATATGACTTCAAAATGTGGTTTGGGTTTAAGATGATTTAAAAGAATATTTCAAGTTTATCTAAATTAAAGAAAGATTTGTGATTGGAAATTTTTATTTAAATGATATATTATTGAATTTGGTTTTAAAGTATATACTATTTTGGAGTAAAGGATATGTGTTGAAATGGAAAAAATATTTTGGTTTTAAAGTATATACTATTTTTAAGTAAAGAATATGTTTTGAAATGGCAAAAATATTTTGGTTTTAAAGTATATACTATTTTGAAGTAAAGGATATGGTTTGAAATGACAATAATATTTTGGTTTTTGAAGTATATACTATTTTGAAATAAAGAATATGTTTTGAAAGGGTAATGATTGTGTTTTTAAAAGTATATATATTTTTAAATAACCACGGTGTTATAATAACGTTTGGTTGTTAAAGAGACCGGGATCAGATATGGACATACTCTTTGTCGATACTGTAACGCCCCACTCTGAGACCCACTGTAACAAAGAGTATTACGGGAGTAATACTGTCTGTTAAAGCGGAGAATAGAGTATAGTGGAAGCGACCATCTATAATCAAGCTATAACTATCTACCGAATACGTCGAAAGGTGGAATCTATTTAAATTTTTCTCAATCAGTTGGTTCGACATATTCGGTAAATACTTATAACGAAATTACAAATGGCTAAAGATCTATCAGGACAAAGCATAATAATAAATGATAAAAACATCACAGAACAGAATCACATAACAGATATAAAATCCCAGAACAATACATCATCAATACAGATCCAAATATCATAAGTGGGTACAAAGCCACTACTCACACATGTGAGTCAAAAATATGTACATATCAAAGTCTGAATAATAAGAGAGTAGCGGAATAGTGGACAAATAAAAGCGCTATCTATCAGCATAGCAGATAATGTCCAAGCGGAAGCACAGAAGCTAAGTCCAGAGACCTAACCTGAAACAACTCGGTCTGACCCGAGCGAAAACACTCGGGTCAGGCTAGCTAAACAATCAGTAATAACTGAGATATATAATAATGCGGTACATAAGTAAAACAGTACTTATCCAAAGAGAAGTATATTATGAACCACATGAATATAATGACGATCCCTAATCGTCAATAAACAATAAAAATCTCCAAAGAGAAATCAACACCAAAGTGTAGAATAAATAAAATCGCCTCATATCATCGGCGTAGCCAAAGCTATAAAAAGATGCCCATAGGCAATAATCCCAAGAGTGCCCAGAGTCTGTAATCAATGCCCAAGCAAAGATCGATGCTCCAAAGAGCAATGGGGATATACTGAAAAATCAATGAAATCAAACACTGAAAAGCAATGTCCAGAGACACTGTGAATCCACAAGGTAATCGCACTTACATCGTATGGTTCCATAGAACCAACGCCGAATGGCGGTACTCGAATGGATATAAAAATCATCAGATAATACAAGTTTTGCACGTGCACCGACCAGAGTCGTTGTTGCCAAGTACTGTAAAGTTGTGATCGATCACTCGCACAGATGCGGAACGCGCGAAACGGCGAAATCCTTCCCAGAAGGATAAAGGCCCAGAGGCACACGCCGAAAAGTAAACTGCTCCATAGAGCAGGTGTCCAGAGACGGTTGCCCAGAGGCATGGTGACCTAGAGGTCCAGTACTGGCCGCCCAGAGGCAAATGTGTCACTAACTTCTTGGAGAGGAACCCGTAAAGTGTTAACAATGAGTCCCATACCCCACGTTCGCACTAAACGGTTTCCTAACCAATAGCAAGCTCACACTCCAAGCAATAAAAATTCTACCTCATATCATCGGTAAACTAGACCCAAAGGTCAAAACGATCAATCGAATAGGTCGGGGATTAACCAGAAAGAAAATACACACGGTTTCCATAGGCCGGAGATTTCCTAACCGTTTAAGCACCTTTCCACTTCGCTCGACGTGCTAAAAGTGAGTGTGATATTTTTATTATAGAAAATAATGGTGTAAAACGGATTTATAATTGATTTTCGAAATCACTTTTAAAACGGTCTTTTGAAAGGTCTCCTATTATGGAGTAGTTAATTTAATAATTAAAATAATATTATATAATAATTTTCAAAAGCCATTTTGGAGTGAAAAATCCTTTTAAAACCTTTTTATAAAGCCCGTGTACGAAATCCAGAGACAAATCTCAAAGAAATCGACGAAAACCAGAAAATCATCAAAACTATTAAGTGTTTGTAACCATTCAAAAACAGCTGTGAACTCAAGTTCGATAATTTATTTGGACCAGAAAACTGTGTCCAAATGTCATGAAAATTTGCAGGCATGTATTACAACATCCCTACTTTAAGATGCAAAAAGAATTTCTGGATTCCGAGTTGAGACGAAGTGGCAGCGACGTCTCAAAGTTGGACCCAGAACAAGATTTACACTGTTTACAAACAGCGACTAGAGTTCAACTTCGACATGAAATTCGAAGTACCAAACGAACTCCCATGTTGTCCAAATTTTCCTGAGATGGAGTTTGGAACTCCACCTTCCTAACGAGACCAAAAACGTCGAATTCCGACTTCCGATGCGAACGTGGCGGCATCGCGGAGTGGCGCTCAAAAGCTGGAAACAGAAGGGATATTTGATTTTCATTCTAAGTGTTTGACCATTCAAAAACTGCTGCGAACCCAAGTTCGGCAATTTATTTGGACCAGCAAACTGAATCCAAATGACATGAAAACTGGTAGGCATATAGTCCAACATCCCTACTATAAGATGAAAAAAGAATTTCTGGAATCTGAGTTGAGACGAGGTGGCAGCGACATCTCAAAGTTGAACCCAGAAAAAGATTCACACTGTTTACCAACAGCGACCAGAGTTCAACTTCGACATGAAATTCGAAGTACCAAACGAACTCCAATGTTGCCCAAATTTTGTAGAGATGAAGTTCGAAACTCCACCTTTCCAACGAGACCAAAAACGTCGAATTCCGACTTCTGATGCGATCGTGGCGGCATCGCGAATTGGAGATAAAAACTGGAACAGAGGTGATTTTTTGATTTTCTTTTTTTTTTGAACGCGGGCCCAGCCCGCCTGAGCCGGGTTGGGACGCGGGCTTCGGCCCGCGTCCACTGCTCCCCAGCCCAGGCGGGCTGGGAAGTATAATCTCCAGCCCGCCTGGGCTGGGGTTGAGACGCGGGCTGAAGCCCGCGTCTTCTATCCCCCAGCCCAGGCGGGCTGGGGGGGGATTTAAATCCCCAGCCCACCTGGGCCGGGGTGGGACGCGGGCTTCAGCCCGCGTCCCCGCTTCCCCAGCCCGCCTGGGCTGGGGAGGCTGTGTAAACCCCCAGCCCAGGCGGGCTGGGGGTGTGGGGTGCGGCCAGCCCATCCAGGGCTGGCCTGCCTCTGGCTAGTCCAGCTGGGCTAGCCTACTGCACAAGGGCAGCAACCAGGGTGCAGCCCAGGCCTGCCCTGGTGCACCCAGAATGGGTTTTCAGTCTATTTTCAGGCTGCAAATTCCAGCCAACATGTTTTTTGAGTTTTTTGGCATTTAAGGGTGTTTTTTTTTTCAGTTTTTGGCATCAAAATTTTCATCAAAATTAACTAGCAATAATCACCACTAGCAATAATCACTAATCAATAGTAATTACCAATATTACAACTAGCATTAATTACTAATCAATAGTAATTACCTTAATGAAGCAAATGATCAAATAGTTAGAGTGCAACAATCAAAGTAAGCCAAACTCTTCCAAAGCAAAAGATCAAGCCACTTCAAGGACCCAAAATCAACAAAAAAAACAATAATTACAACAAGTTGAAAGAGATAAAAAAAGAGGATTAAGGAGGATTAGATAATAAGAGAGAGATTGCCTTACCCTTTTTTTTTCTTTAAAATTAAACTAATCAAATTATGAAGAGAAGGAGAAGGAGCTTCTAAATGGTGGCCATTATTTTGTTTAGATCTAGGTTTTAGGAATTTATGAAGAGGAGGAGGGTTAGGGTTATGGGTTTAAGATATTATATAGGAGGGGGTTAGGCTAATGGGTCATGATAAGGGGTTTTAAAACCCATTAGGACTTAGTTTATTTTCTAATGTTATCATGTAAACAAAAATCCTAACAAGCATCCTAGTTTTTAATTAAAACCATGTAATTGTCTCATTTGGCCAATTAAACCCATTATCACAATAAAAATTCCCTTTTTAAATATTAAATTCCAAAAATATTAATTTTCCCATTTTAAACCCAAAATACTTTAATTTGCAAACCAATTGCAAATTTAAATTCCCAAAATTTTTGTTGAGCTTCCTTTTCAACTTAAAATCATAATTTTAATTTATTATTCGGTAATTGCAATCTCAGGGTTGTTACAGACTTCCCCCCTTAAGAAAATTGCGTCCCCGCAATTCCTTAAATATAGAAATCGTCTATAACATCTAATCCACAACGTGCAGATTCGCACGGAAAGAAAATCCACAAAGATCAATATTTATATTCTCACAGAGCAAGCTAAGGGTCGTGGATCCACCAATGGGATTCACAATCCTTAGTGAAGAAACCATACAAGTAACATCCAAAGATAAAGTATCAACTAGTTCCTTTGATACGAATGAGTGAGAGACAACCGTATCAAAAGAACTCTAAAAGATCTACCATGAAATAAAATAGAGCCTTCAAGAACGGAAGGATGTGTACCTTTAGGCTGAGAAGAAGTGGTACGAGCCTTGGCAGCATTAAGCCTGCCAGGCTTGGCACTAGCTGGAGCAATAGGACAAGTGGTGATCTTGTGTCCCTCCTTCTTACAGAAGGTGCAATAGAGAGGTTTGGGACACTCCCGAATAAAGTGATCAGGAGAACCGCAATTGAAGCATTTCTTCGGAGGACGGGTCCCACTAGGCAGAGCAGGAGTCTGGGACTCAGTCTGAGGCTGAGAACTAGAGCTGATCGCTATCTTCTTCTTGTGCTGAAAAGAAGAGCCAGACAGGTCAGGAGGAAACCTCTTCTTGGTGGGGTTTGTGGATTCCACACCACCATCATCACTATGCTCCATCTCGACGGACTCAAGATGTAGAGCTGCATCGACTAGCTTCTCGAATGAGAGCTCAAGCTGAAGCATAAGTTGCCTCTTCAGATATTTCTTCAAGCCCTCAACAAATTTGAGGTTCCTCTTATAAGGAGTAGCAATAAACTCAAGGCCGTACTTGGACAGGGCCTCGAAGGAAGAGAAATAGTCGGATACAGAGGATTTCCCCTGCTTGAGATCAAGAAAGCGGCGAGCAAGGGAGTTCTTCTCTGACTCTGGGATGAATTTGAGCTCAAATCTCTCACGAAACTGAGCCCAAGTAAGTATGGACTCATCTATCTCGGCAATAAGGAGTTCGTACCAATCCAGGGCACGACTCAGAAGCTGACTAGAAGCAATAAGAACACGGTCATGATCCGGGATATCCATACGAGTGAAAATGCGCTCGCATATCCGAATCCAAGCCTGGACCTCTAGGACATTCTCAGAGCCACTGAACGGCTTCCCTCCGAGATGGGTAAAATCACTGCAGAGACGCGCAAAAGCAGACTTGCGCGGAACATCAGCAACTGGGGCTGGAGACTGAGAATGAGACCGGGAATTCCGAACCAGCTCCATGATCTGGTCGGTGGTCATGAACACGCCCTCAGGATGAGTGTTGCTGGACTGCCCAGCAGCACTGGTCTGACGTGTGGGTCTCCCTCTTCCCCTTCCAGACATACTGAAAGTCAAACGGGAATTAGAGTTAGACATGATTCAATGATAGATAATTAATTAAGGAATACTACGGAATATAACGGATTCCTAAACATATTCCTAACTTATCTATCAATAAACATAAGGAAGGGATTTGATTTAATTCGGATCTAATAAAAATGTATTGTACTACGTGTATCTGTTCTGTGTTTATTATGCTTATTCCTGAAACCAGGCTCTGATACCAAGCTGTAACGCCCCACTTTGAGACCCACTGTAACAAAGAGTATTACGGGAGTAATATTGTCTGTTAAAGCGGAGAATAGAGTATAGTGGAAGCGACCATCTATAATCAAGCTATAACTATCTACCGAATACGTCGAAAGGTGGAATCTATTTAAATTTTTCTCAATCAGGTGGTTCGACATATTCGGTAAATACTTATAACGAAATTACAAATGGCTAAAGATCTATCAGGACAAAGCATAATAATAAATGATAAAAACATCACAGAACAGAATCACATAACAGATATAAAATCCCAGAACAATACATCATCAATACAGATCCAAATATCATAAGTGGGTACAAAGCCACTACTCACACATGTGAGTCAAAAATATGTACATATCAAAGTCTGAATAATAAGAGAGTAGCGGAATAGTGGACAAATAAAAGCGCTATCTATCAGCATAGCAGATAATGTCCAAGCGGAAGCACAGAAGCTAAGTCCAGAGACCTAACCTGAAACAACTCGGTCTGACCCGAGCGAAAACACTCGGGTCAGGCTAGCTAAACAATTAGTAATAACTGAGATATATAATAATGCGGTACATAAGTAAAACAGTACTTATCCAAAGAGAAGTATATTATGAACCACATGAATATAATGACGATCCCTAATCGTCAATAAACAATAAAAATCTCCAAAGAGAAATCAACACCAAAGTGTAGAATAAATAAAATCGCCTCATATCATCGGCGTAGCCAAAGCTATAAAAAGATGCCCATAGGCAATAATCCCAAGAGTGCCCAGAGTCTGTAATCAATGCCCAAGCAAAGATCGATGCTCCAAAGAGCAATGGGGATATACTGAAAAATCAATGAAATCAAACACTGAAAAGCAATGTCCAGAGACACTGTGAATCCACAAGGTAATCGCACTTACATCGTATGGTTCCATAGAACCAACGCCGAATGGCGGTACTCGAATGGATATAAAAATCATCAGATAATACAAGTTTTGCACGTGCACCGACCAGAGTCGTTGTTGCCAAGTACTGTAAAGTTGTGATCGATCACTCGCACAGATGCGGAACGCGCGAAACGGCGAAATCCTTCCCAGAAGGATAAAGGCCCAAAGGCACACGCCAAAAAGTAAACTGCTCCATAGAGCAGGTGTCCAGAGACGGTTGCCCAGAGGCATGGTGACCTAGAGGTCCAGTACTGGCCGCCCAGAGGCAAATGTGTCACTAACTTCTTGGAGAGGAACCCGTAAAGTGTTAACAATGAGTCCCATACCCCACGTTCGCACTAAACGGTTTCCTAACCAATAGCAAGCTCACACTCCAAACAATAAAAAGTCTACCTCATATCATCGGTAAACTAGACCCAAAGGTCAAAACGATCAATCGAATAGGTCGGGGATTAACCAGAAAGAAAATACACACGGTTTCCATAGGCCGGAGATTTCCTAACCGTTTAAGCACCTTTCCACTTCGCTCGACGTGCTAAAAGTGAGTGTGATATTTTTATTATAGAAAATAATGGTGTAAAACGGATTTATAATTGATTTTCGAAATCACTTTTAAAACGGTCTTTTGAAAGGTCTCCTATTATGGAGTAGTTAATTTAATAATTAAAATAATATTATATAATAATTTTCAAAAGTCATTTTGGAGTGAAAAATCCTTTTAAAACCTTTTTATAAAGCCCGTGTACGAAATCCAGAGACAAATCTCAAAGAAATCGACGAAAACCAGAAAATCATCAAAACTATTCTAAGTGTTTGTAACCATTCAAAAACAGCTGTGAACTCAAGTTCGATAATTTATTTGGACCAAAAAACTGTGTCCAAATGTCATGAAAATTTGCAGGCATGTAGTCCAACATCCCTACTTTAAGATGCAAAAAGAATTTCTGGATTCCGAGTTGAGACGAAGTGGCAGCGACGTCTCAAAGTTGGACCCAGAACAAGATTTACACTGTTTACAAACAGCGACTAGAGTTCAACTTCGACACGAAATTCGAAGTACCAAACGAACTCCCATGTTGTCCAAATTTTCCTGAGATGGAGTTCGGAACTCCACCTTTCTAACGAGACCAAAAACGTCGAATTCCGACTTCCGATGCGAACGTGGCGGCATCGCGGAGTGGCGCTCAAAAGCTGGAAATAGAAGGGATATTTGATTTTCATTCTAAGTGTTTGACCATTCAAAAACTGCTGCGAACCCAAGTTCGGCAATTTATTTGGACCAGCAAACTGAATCCAAATGACATGAAAACTGGTAGGCATATAGTCCAACATCCCTACTATAAGATGCAAAAAGAATTTCTGGAATCCGAGTTGAGACGAGGTGGCAGCGACATCTCAAAGTTGAACCCAGAAAAAGATTCACACTGTTTACCAACAGCGACCAGAGTTCAACTTCGACATGAAATTCGAAGTACCAAACGAACTCTAATGTTGCCCAAATTTTGTAGCGATGAATTTCGAAACTCCACCTTTCCAACGAGACCAAAAACGTCGAATTCCGACTTCTGATGCGATCGTAGCGGCATCGCGAATTGGAGATAAAAACTGGAACAGAGGTGATTTTTTGATTTTCTTTTTTTTTTGAACGCGGGCCCAGCCCGCCTGAGCCGGGTTGGGACGCGGGCTTTGGCCCGCGTCCACTGCTCCCCAGCCCAGGCGGGCTGGGAAGTATGTCTTCTATCCCCCAGCCAAGGCGGGCTGGGGGGGATTTAAATCCCCAGCCAACCTGGGCTGGGGTGGGACGCGGGCTTCAGCCCGCGTCCCCGCTTCCCCAGCCCGCCTGGGCTGTGGAGGCTGTGTAAACCCCCAGCCCAGGCGGGCTGGGGGGGTGGGGTGCGGCCAGCCCATCCAGGGCTGGCCTGCCTTTGGCTAGCCCAGCTGGGCTAGCCTACTGCACCAGGGCAGCAACCAGGGTGCAGCCCAGGCCTGCCCTGGTGCACCCAGAATGGGTTTTCAGTCTATTTTCGGGCTGCAAATTCCAGCCAACATGTTTTTTGAGTTTTTTGGCATTTAAGGGTGTTTTTTTCAGTTTTTGGCATCAAAATTTTCATCAAAATTAACTAGCAATAATCACTAATTAATAGTAATTACCAATATTACAACTAGCATTAATTACTAATCAATAGTAATTACCTTAATGAAGCAAATGATCAAATAGTTAGAGTGCAACAATCAAAGTAAGCCAAACTCTTCCAAAGCAAAAGATCAAGCCACTTCAAGGACCCAAAATCAACAAAAAAAACAATAATTACAACAAGATGAAAGAGATAAAAAAAGAGGATTAAGGAGGATTAGATAATAAGAGAGAGATTGCCTTACCCTTTTTTTTCTTTAAAATTAAACTAATCAAATTATGAAGAGAAGGAGAAGGAGCTTCTAAATGGAGGCCATTATTTTGTTTAGATCTAGGTTTTAGGAATTTATGAAGAGGAGGAGGGTTAGGGTTATGGGTTTAAGATATTATATAGGAGGGGGTTAGGCTAATGGGTCATGATAAGGGGTTTTAAAACCCATTAGGACTTAGTTTATTTTCTAATGTTATCATGTAAACAAAAATCCTAACAAGCATCCTAGTTTTTAATTAAAACCATGTAATTGTCTCATTTGGCCAATTAAACCCATTATCACAATAAAAATTCCCTTTTTAAATATTAAATTCCAAAAATATTAATTTTCCCATTTTAAACCCAAAATACTTTAATTTGCAAACCAATTGCAAATTTAAATTCCCAAAATTTTTGTTGAGCTTCCTTTTCAACTTAAAATCATAATTTTAATTTATTATTCGGTAATTGCAATCTCAGGGTTGTTACAGATACCGAAAACCACTTTGACAACTGTGTACGCGGTGGAGTTTCCAGAATGAAGTAGGATGGTGGCGACGATCCTAAGGTATATACATGGACCCAACTCCCATGAGTTGGCATAAGGTGGCTAAAACAGGAGCGATCGACGGGCCAAGTAGGTAGCACCTCTGATCGGACACACTTCTTCGATACCATTCTATTACTTGTGATTTGATTTGGTGGCCACCCTTGATTTGGGAGTGTTGTTCGAGGTGGGCGGTAGTGGCTGCTATGCATCACCACCAGTCCGGATGCGTAATTGGTATATCTACCCTGACATTGCCTTGTGTGCCGTGTCACCTACCATATCGAGCTTTACTACGAGTTGTGATTTCTCCCGTAGCCTGTGGAGTATCGAAGGTAGCCCCCATTTTGGGAGTATGCTAATACTGGATAGACTATTGGGACTATTACGTGTTAAGGGCTATATGGGTAACCCCTTGACGCTATTAAAAAGTATGTTTATTTTATATTAGACATTATTATAATAGCGAATATTACAACATAGTAAATAGTTTAACGGATCCTTAGGGGATGTGAATCCCGAGCATCTCTTATGTTACTGCACTCACGTTAGACAGTGGATAGGAGATGTCAAATCCCGTAAACGTCTCTGACGCCATTCCACTCATATATTTATCATTGATTTAACTTACATAAGATCTTTTAGTTCTGACTCGAGTGTTTTGTCTTTTCAATTCGCTCGGGTCAGCCTGAGCATTTCAGGATTTGAAGGCCTTAATTCTGGAGGATGAAGACGAAGAATTATTATTACTATTTGTTATATATTCCACTACACCATTGTATTCCGCTGCATTAATTATCATTCTCCGGTATGTGTAACTCTGATATGTATTGTATAAGTATAATCAAATGTTTTGTAAAACAGCTTCATGAACTGTTATTTGATTATTATATTTTATCGTTCCGCTGCAAGATTGTATTTTGTTTCTTTTATTTCTCCACTTTTTCTTATTTACTCCATAACAATCCGCCCTTCTGTATAGTTTAAGTTGGCACGTGTGTCTACTTAAGCGTACAAAAAGGTGAGATGTTACATCTGTTATCAGAGCTTTGGTTTAGCGATAAACCTTAGCTTTGTGGGGTCTGACTCTTTATTAATAGGGTAGTAATACCCTATGATGAGTCGCTGAGTGTATATATATGAGAGTGCGTATTTGTTAGTGTTATAAAAAGGTTATATATTGTGTTAATTTGTTCCGTTTAGTATTTAAAAATTTTGGTTGGTGCATAGGACGCTATGACATCAATAGGGATTTCTAAACACTTAATAGGACAGACCGACACAATATTTGTTTTAAAATATAGGCGAATGAAATAATTTTGCCTATTATATTTTCTATATATAAAATAAAAATTTATAAATGATATATATATATATATATTTGGTTGCTATATATTGTTTGTTAGGTAATGAAATTTATAAATAATAGTTGAAATAAGATTGAAAATAAAATAAATCAAATTGGAAATTTTAGAACTTAAGTTCCGGGATTTTTGGAAAAATTTCTTTTGAATGATTTTGGAATAAAATAATAATATTATTTAGAAGTATTTTCTGATATAAATATTTCAACATAATTTGAAAGAATTGTTTTAAAGAAAATTTTGGAAAGAGATAAGTTTTGTACTCCCCTCTCTGTCACTGGAAAATAATTTCGGTGATGAGTGCATGCATCATCGACATTCATTTTCGAGTTTCGAAGTGGGAAGACCACTGTAGTAGTTTTACTACAGATTTATTTTGATAAACAAATATAAATTTTAAATTGTTTTAATATAATTAGATATATATGTTGCAAATATATACATTTATCTATTATTTTAAAATGATTTGAAACAGAACCCGGTATTTAGTTCTTAAATTTCCGTTCATTAATAGTTTCAATTATTATGGTGAAATATAATGTAACTAATTAATAATTGGAACCTTTCATAAAATAAGAGAGTTAATGCTGAGTTTTAAATGGAATTAAAACAAATTCGGAATTTGTAACCTGTCAACCAAGGGATATTATGATTGAACATTAAGTTAATTTAAAAGAGATAAAATAAACTTGTGTAACTTTCAATTTCATCCTTAAAGGCATATTTATAACTTACCAATATTAAAAGTTCTAATGCTCATAAGGAAGTGTAATGGAAAATTATACAAGTAAACCTAAAAGTAATGAAAGTATTCAATGCATTCTTTAATAGATAAGGATTTATTTGTTGGAGTTGTTATGAACTTAAGTATAATTGAAAATGTTATTAATTAAATATAATAGAAATGTAAGTATTATAGGAAAATGATTATAAACTTAAGTAAATAAGTTGATATGCTAAGAAATTTGAAGTGAACATAAATATCATAATAACATAGATGTAAATAAATGAAATTAAGTAATAATGAATGAGTGAATAAATATAATGCAATAAAAAGAAGAAACTGACATGACACTAATAAATGAAAACGAATATTTGTAAGTAATAAATGAAAATAAATGAAATAAATGCTGAATCATTGAATAAAAGTAAATGTTTGTAAGAAGTAAATGTAAATTAAAAGGACAAATCATTATATAAATGAAAAAGGAATAAAACAATAAATGTTATGAGATGAAATTTATAATAAATAAACTTAATTTATTGTTTGAAATAGTTGTCTGTCTTGGTTTATGAGTTGTTTGGGTAAAAGATACTTTAATTGCTTAGATGTATGAATAATCTATGGAATTTATCTAAGAATGTTGAGTAAATGGAATACTTCATAGTTATTTGTCATTTATGTGATATAAAGTGTCTTAACCCAAACAAACCAATTGTTTGTCTTGCTTGAGTGGTTGATTTGTATATGATTTGTATGTTGTTGCAAATGATGGTTGTTTATATTGATAAGTTGGTTGGTGGTTGAAACAATTTTAAATATTTCATTTTATATAATTATTAACTCTTTTTGGATTATATAAGTGAAATACAGGTTATGGAAGCAATTGCTACTGCTTTTGGTTTCATAATTAAGCGTTGTTTGCCCGACAAATAGGTACGTTCTCGGATTATGGTTTTATAGCGTTATTATATTATTTTTCCCATGTTGGGATATATTATTTTGGAAAATATATGTTATATATTGTTATATTTGATATTATATTTTCACTCGAGCCTCCCCGTACAAAGGAGACTCTGCCGAAATTTTCCGTAAATTTTGGACTTAGAAAATTTTGAAAATGTTTTCCAAACTTTATAAATTTAAGTATAAAGGGATTTATGGTTATAAATGGGTATATTTTATTTAAATTATTAAATTTTGTAAATTTATTTGGGTATAAATCTAATATTTTAAGTAAGATATATTGATTTCTTAACTCTTCTTTTCCCTTCTTTTCCTTTTCGGGGACGAAAAGTTTTGAGTGGGGGAGAGTGTAACGACCTGTAAATTTCGACAATTAATTTTGTTAATTAATTAAGTTTTTTTTATTTAAATTTACTAGAAATAAAAAGAAAAAAAACTTATAAATTCATATTTAAATGAACGCTAAAATAAAATATATATATGGTAAATTAAAACCTATTTATTTGTAATTTGAATTAAATTCTAATAAATGGAGTAGTGAAAGGTTTATACTTGGATATAATTTGAATATGAGAAATTAGAGGTAAGTATTGAATTGATTATTCCATAAAAACATGGTTAACAGTAATTGGATGTAAATTAAGGAAACACGTTATTGCAAGTTAATAAGTAATGAGCGTGAATAAACATTTCCAATTTAATATAATGATTCAAAAGTTATGACTTAGTTTTAAAAGGAATATAGTATAAATAAATGCAATTAGTATATTTATCATATATTGATTTACTTGTAACTGAATGTAAATTAATGAAATTTTGTTAATTAAGTTAATTTAGCGCAATCCAAATTAAATTGAAATAACCGTAAGGTCATAATTTGTTGTATCTAGTAAATTTGGAAATTTATTTCCAATAAATGTAATAAAGTATTTGAAACATATATTGTTTTCATAAGATAGTATAAAGGAATGTAAACATTGGATTTAACTAAGGAAACAAACCGTAAAGATTGAATTTATTTAATGAATTTATATATTTGAATAGGGATTGAATGTAATTTTATGTACTAAGGTTGATACAACTGATAAGTAACTTAATTTATGCAATACTTGTTACTTGGAAACAAATTTGTAAAAGTGTAATTGATTGAAATCTGTAAAATGGAAATGAATTCAAAGTTACAATTAATTGATGGAATAATAGGGGATAAACTGTAATTTGATAATTCAATGTTAATTATACCCATATAAGGTCAATTTATTGAATATCAAGATTTTAAATCAGTAACCGAATATACTGAGATTTCAATTTATAATTAATAACATTTAATGTGAAGTCAATTATAATTAATTGGCTTAATTTGTGCAGATAGGGTAGTTTTGATTTGTTATTAAAGTTTGTAAATTCTATAAGATGCAACCATTGTTAATTTTATTTATTTATAATCTGAGGACTAGTTGATTTAAGAAGTAAAGCCAAGATTTATTTATTTAATTATTTGAAATTTGAAATTCAATAAGTAGATTAATTGCAAATAAGTGGAATTTAATATTAAAATATTACGTTAACGGAAATTAAGAGTAAATTTGAGGATATAGTGCAACACTAATTAATTGAAACTAATGTGAGATTTAAATTGATCCAAATTAGGAAATTGTTGTAACTTGGGTCTGTAAACAATAAACTCTTAAATGTAGTTAAAAGTAAACGGTGATGATATGTGTTGCCCATTTATTAAGTCTATTAATTGAAATGAGAAATCAAATGTTATTAAATATAAACAAAAGTTACATGAATACAATGTTTGGAAGGGTTGGATTTGAATACATTAAGAAATAGAAATTGAATTTGGAATCTATTGCAATAAATCTAAATGTTATGTTTGGTTATAATTTGAACATAAGTGAATGAAATTAATAGGATGAGAATAAATGACAACAAATTGTAGGTAATAAAAGCTTATTAATGTAAGGAAACGAAGACAACCATTAAACATTTTGAAGTTATAATTGGTTGAAATGTGTAAATAGGGAATGGATTTATAGTATTAATTGATGCAATAACATGTTATATTTATTCAAATAAAGAGGTGATTAGGCGTATATTAATGTAATGAAATAATTAGCAGTATATATGGAATAATATTGAAACGAACAAAATTTGTAAATGAATAATGAAATAATAATTAGGGTGAAGTGTAACAAAGAAGTTAATTAAAGCTGAATTTGTATAAATTGAACGAAATTGCAATAAATGAAATGGAAGTAATTTGTTGCATTTGGAAATAAATTATAATAAGTAGATAAGTGTAAGGGTGGTATAATTAAAGGAATTTGTATATAATTTATAGTGATTAAATGGAATTCCAATTTGTTGAAATAAGGAAATTGTACACTTGGTAATAAATTTAATATAAGAAAGACAAACGTAAATATTTAATTTATCAATGAATTAATAGTAGTAAATAGTAACTGAATAAAATGGAATTTCAAAATGTGTATGTGGTCCCTTCATTTCTTTTTTCGCATGTACGTTTTAAAATAGTTATCTCATTATTTATATCTTATCCGTTCATTCTATTTTTTGCTTTGCCTATAAATAACCCGTTATAAACCCTAGCAGCCTTTCTATTTCCCATTTCTGTATGTACAAAATTTTTATTGCTCCTCTTCCTCAATGGCTGAAAACCCTAAATATTTCAATTCAATTCCAATTCAAAATCCAACAACAAAAATTCAAAATTTCAGCTCGTTCTAACACCATAACTTTCACATACGACATCTGTTTCACACGCGGTTTGCTTCGTTAGGTTCGTATTGGAATTCCAGACATTTTGACACTGAATTGGTTGGATTCTGAAGCTGTTCAAAATTTTGGTTTAAAGTTGGATTTAAATTCAATTTAAATCCAAAAGGTGAGTGTTTTAACCTACTCACAACTTCTAAGATTTCTTATGTTTGTTAAAATAAATTTTGATGTGATTTAAAATTTATCTATGATTGTTTGGGCATATATTTAATCATCATCTCAGTTAGATAGCATTTATTTAAATTAAATTGTTATTTAATTTTATTATTGCATATAATTTGATAGTTAAATTTATTTGTTATTGCATATAAACTGCCAGTTAAACAGTTATTAATTTTTATTGAATATAAACTATTCGTTAATGCCTGTTATATTTTATTTGCTTTATATTGATGTTTTGTTTAAATTGGATGATGATTGTAATAAATGGTTGTTTATTGATATTTGGATGAATGGATGCTATATTTTATATTGTATAAACTGCAAGTTATTATGCATTTTCATTTCATTTGGGATTGCGGTTTGAAATGATATATAACCGTAAACTTTTATTTTTAAAATTACGGATTGAAATGATAAATATTCGTATCACTTGACCATGGGATAGAAAATTATATACAGGCCCGTGGTCTATATATAAAATATTTTATAGTGATTTTCTATGGTTTGGAAAGAAATATACGGTTTAATAAATATTAAATTTTGATATTATATAAATATTATTTTATATATAGTTAAATTCTAAAATTTAAGCTATGTGTAACTTGATGATGTTTTATGTTTGATTTACGAATATTTCAAGTTTGAGCTTTGTTAACGGTAAAAAGTGAACGCTAACACCCGGTGTGTGTAATAGAATTGTGAAAGCACCACCCGTTGGTACGGGAACAGAATATAAGCTGAAAATAGCAGAAAAGCAGTAAATGAACAACAGATTTATAGTGGTTCGGCCCGTAATTGAGCCTACGTCCACTTTATAGTCTTTTATTGCTGATTCGGTTACAATTTGATACAAATCTCTTCAGGAAACAGTACAATTCGATCACAAGAAACAATCTTGACTACTAGCTCAATCTTCGATGGTGAAACTCGATGAATCCATGTCGGATGTAAGGAATTTCTCTCGAAGCTTGTTGTAGTGTCACGAATGCTTGAAGGATCCTTGATTGCTGAATGAATGGAGAGTTCGACGGAGTAACAGCGCTGTAGAAATGATTTGCCAAAAGTCCCCTTCATGTTGGAAGTGGTGGCCTATTTATAGGAGCAGATTTCTGAGCTCTCGGTTTGGCCAAGTCATGAGTCGTGACCGACTCATGGTAAGTCGTAACTCGTATTCGACTTAGGATGTCTCGTGGGCGCCATATCTGGTCCATCTTGTGGCTCAGTTGGAAGACAAGTGCTAAGTCGTAGTCGACTCATCAGATCAAAGTAGCACAGGCCCGGGCTTTGGATGTCAGCTTGATAGCATTTAAGTCGTAAACCTGATGAGTCGTAAGACCTCATGAGTCGCAAGTCCTCATGAGTCGTAAGTCTGATGGGTCGTAAGACTTCATGAGTCGCAAGTCCTCATAAGTCGTAAGCCTGATGAGTCGCAAGTCCTCATGAGTCGTAAGTCCTCATGAGTCGTAAGTCTGATGAGTCGTAAGACTTCATGAGTCGCAAGTCCTCATAAGTCGTAAGCCTGATGAGTCGCAAGTCTTCATGAGTCGTAAGATCTCATGAGTCGTAAGGTTTCATGACTCGTTGAACTGTCTGGACCATGAGTCGTAGATGGCTTAACCCATTGAGTCGTGTAACTATCTTGAGTCGCGCAACCCTTAAGTCGTAGCAGACTCAACTCGTTGGTCCCTTCACCATCTAGGTCGTTAGCTTCTTATCTCGTAAGACCATGATTCGTGCGGGTCTTATCTCGTAAGGCCATGAGTCGAAGAAACTTAAGGGTTAACATTTGCCCCTCGAAGTACACGCCTAAGTCGTAGGTCATATGCTTCGACTCATCTTAACTCGTGTACGCCTCCTCGTGTTCCACTGCTCAATCGG
This sequence comes from Allium fistulosum, assembly GCA_030737815.1. Taxonomy (NCBI): domain Eukaryota; kingdom Viridiplantae; phylum Streptophyta; class Magnoliopsida; order Asparagales; family Amaryllidaceae; genus Allium; species Allium fistulosum. The sequence goes on from CM060902.1 coordinate 103,579,853, forward strand.
TATAAAATGCTTGAGTCATTCCTTCTACCCATCACCTATCTCCTAAGTCGTATCCGCCATTAACATTCCTCCGAGCTTTCTCAAGGCGATTTCTTCCTTTTTTATCAATCAACCAACTCGATTCTCGATTCTTCATTGCGTAAGTGTTTCTGATCCATCCTCGACCTTTAATCATCATTGATTCGTGAATTCTCCCCATATACTTAATCCATCCCCTCGTGCAATGTTTTGTCGTGAATTCCACCATACCGGTAGCTCGCGAGCCTGATTTTGCTAGATTTCATCTTCAGATGAATGGGGTGATGGAGATGTAGGGTTACTGTGCTTCAGGTTTCAATTGATTAGGTTGGCAAGGCTTTTGGCGATCTGAACTTAGCTCTTTGGATGGCTCAATGGTGTCGTGGAATCAGGATGGGGATCGTAATTCGATGGATAGGTTATCGGGTTTGGGGGGTAATGGGTTAGAAGAAAAGTCAACAGGTTCAAACGAATGAGATGCTAGCATGGGCCACAGTTCAGCAGCTTCGTACGACCCACGAGTCAAGCCTCCTATGACATAATTCTTGAGTCGTAGACGACTTAGGACTTAGGATTATATGCTGCTTTGGACTGGAGCCTTTTCTTGAGTCGTAGACGACTTAGTTTTTTATGACATAGTTCTTGAGTCGTAGACGACTTAGGACTTGGATTGTATGCCGCTTTGGACTGGAGTCTCTTTTATTTTCACATGACTTAAGACCTGAAGTACGACCGACTTGCCTTGTAACCCTTAAGTCGTAGACGAGTCAGAACATAAGTCGTGGACGAGTCAATACATAAGTCGTTGGTGACTCATGACTTAGGCTTTGAATGAACTTTGAACTGCTGCATTTTGAACTGCTGAACTATGAACTACTGCATTTTGAACTGCTGAACTATGAACTGCTGCATTTTCCCACAGATCACTCTAACTTGCAAACTAATAACCTGTCTAATACAATATCCACAAAGAAATTGGGACGAATATACTATCACCGACTGCCCATATCAAATGACAGATTAGTTAATAACAGATAATCAACATAAACAGATTGTGTGTATGAAGTGCTTTAAATCAACAAGTTCAAGCAAAGTATTAAAACAACATTGAAATAGTCAACTGAAAATGTCCGGTTTGCATTTAATACCGTACCTGAACTTTTAAATTAACAAGTCCTGAAATTTGATAATCGATCAGTTACCGACTAGCTTAATTCCAGTTTGTATTTATTTGTTATCTTTGTTAATTTTGCACAACACTTCACACTATTTAGGAAATGTGCACCTTCACATTTGAATATCCAGTTGCTTGTGTAGAATGGCTTCTCAACAAGGAGATGTAACAGTTCGGACCGGAGAGTCCATTCTCATTCCAGCTCCTTTAGTCAACCCCCCAGAGAGAGCCCCTTCCACTTTATTGTACAAAACTTTTCGGCAATTGTGTACTCAATTTGGCATTGCTGAGGATGACGCTATCCTTCCTGAAAAGAACAACACTACTGATGTAGCACCTCCTGGCTTTGTGGCGGTCAACCGACAAATGTGCTCGAGCGGAGCCATTCCTCCTTTCAACAATTTTCTTCAACATCTTCTCCGTCAACTGGCAATCGCTCCATTCCAATTACACCCCAATAGTTATGCTGTTCTAATGGGGCTATGCGTACTATTCGGCAGAACGCTTGACCGTCTCCCCAGTGTTGACGAAATCTATTATGTATGCTCTTTCGTCAGAATCAAAGATCATCCTTCGATCATTGTTATAAGAAGTGCCAGGAATCGCAAATTAGTTGTCGGCCTCCCTGATACCGCTCATGGGTTTTTGACTAAGTATTTTTACGTTCGTTGTCCCCCTGGGTTTTACGCCGTGTGGAGAGAAGGAAGTAAGAATGCCTATCCTTTCTTCTCCTTATTCTCTGAGTATTTTGCAGTCCGAATCACTAAGTGTTAATTTTGCTTTCTCATTTCAGCGCTCCTCTCTCCCTCTAGGGACCCTAGTCATAAGCAAACTCTGGGAAGACTCATGGCTGTCCCGGTTGAAGAACGGGATGCGAAATTTCTGTTGAAAGATGAGTTTCTTCACCAGTTTGGACTTTTACATCCTTCTAGATCAACTCAGATCCATGAAATCTCTAGCTCCGATGCGGAAACGTTAGCTGCTTCGGACTCTCGAGCAGAGACCTCGAATGCCCCAGCTTTTGTAGAAGAAATTGCATCAGAAGCACCCGTTGTTGAAGCTGCTTTGATAAAATGTTCTGCATTCACCGATGTCGTAGGGTCGGTTAGCAAGTCGGCACTTGCCCCAATTATTGAGGAAGAAGAAAATCCTCGAGTTTCCGAAAAATCAATTGATACGGAAGTTGAAAAGGAGAAGTCTGCTGAATACCGTGGTATTATTGTTTTCAAAGTATTGGTTTTCGAAATTGTTATAACTTTGGAAGTAATATGGTTTGAAAATGAATTTATTTGAAATGGAATTTATTTAAGAATTATCTGTGAATATATTGATTGGAAACCCATTGAAATTGAAAATTTAGAATATGACTTCAAAATGTGGTTTGGGTTTAAGATGATTTAAAAGAATATTTCAAGTTTATCTAAATTAAAGAAAGAATTGTGATTGGAAATTTTTATTTAAATGATATATTATTGAATTTGGTTTTAAAGTATATACTATTTTGGAGTAAAGGATATGTGTTGAAATGGAAAAAATATTTTGGTTTTAAAGTATATACTATTTTTAAGTAAAGAATATGTTTTGAAATGGCAAAAATATTTTGGTTTTAAAGTATATACTATTTTGAAGTAAAGGATATGGTTTGAAATGACAATAATATTTTGGTTTTTGAAGTATATACTATTTTGAAATAAAGAATATGTTTTGAAAGGGTAATGATTGTGTTTTTAAAAGTATATATATTTTTAAATAACCACGGTGTTATAATAACGTTTGGTTGTTAAAGAGACCGGGATCAGATATGGACATACTCTTTGTCGATACTGTAACGCCCCACTCTGAGACCCACTGTAACAAAGAGTATTACGGGAGTAATACTGTCTGTTAAAGCGGAGAATAGAGTATAGTGGAAGCGACCATCTATAATCAAGCTATAACTATCTACCGAATACGTCGAAAGGTGGAATCTATTTAAATTTTTCTCAATCAGGTGGTTCGACATATTCGGTAAATACTTATAACGAAATTACAAATGGCTAAAGATCTATCAGGACAAAGCATAATAATAAATGATAAAAACATCACAGAACAGAATCACATAACAGATATAAAATCCCAGAACAATACATCATCAATACAGATCCAAATATCATAAGTGGGTACAAAGCCATTGCTCACACATGTGAGTCAAAAATATGTACATATCAAAGTCTGAATAATAAGAGAGTAGCGGAATAGTGGACAAATAAAAGCGCTATCTATCAGCATAGTAGATAATGTCCAAGCGGAAGCACAGAAGCTAAGTCCAGAGACCTAACCTGAAACAACTCGGTCTGACCCGAGCGAAAACACTCGGGTCAGGCTAGCTAAACAATCAGTAATAACTGAGATATATAATAATGCGGTACATAAGTAAAACAGTACTTATCCAAAGAGAAGTATATTATGAACCACATGAATATAATGACGATCTCTAATCATCAATAAACAATAAAAATCTCCAAAGAGAAATCAACACCAAAGTGTAGAATAAATAAAATCGCCTCATATCATCGGCGTAGCCAAAGCTATAAAAAGATGCCCATAGGCAATAATCCCAAGAGTGCCCAGAGTCTGTAATCAATGCCCAAGCAAAGATCGATGCTCCAAAGAGCAATGGGGATATACTGAAAAATCAATGAAATCAAACACTGAAAAGCAATGTCCAGAGACACTGTGAATCCACAAGGTAATCGCACTTACATCGTATGGTTCCATAGAACCAACGCCGAATGGCGGTACACGAATGGATATAAAAATCATCAGATAATACAAGTTTTGCACGTGCACCGACCAGAGTCGTTGTTGCCAAGTACTGTAAAGTTGTGATCGATCACTCGCACAGATGCGGAACGCGCGAAACGGCGAAATCCTTCCCAGAAGGATAAAGGCCCAGAGGCACACGCCGAAAAGTAAACTGCTCCATAGAGCAGGTGTCCAGAGACGGTTGCCCAGAGGCATGGTGACCTAGAGGTCCAGTACTGGCCGCCTAGAGGCAAATGTGTCACTAACTTCTTGGAGAGGAACCCGTAAAGTGTTAACAATGAGTCCCATACCCCACGTTCGCACTAAACGGTTTCCTAACCAATAGCAAGCTCACACTCCAAGCAATAAAAATTCTACCTCATATCATCGGTAAACTAGACCCAAAGGTCAAAACGATCAATCGAATAGGTCGGGGATTAACCAGAAAGAAAATACACACGGTTTCCATAGGCCGGAGATTTCCTAACCGTTTAAGCACCTTTCCACTTCGCTCGACGTGCTAAAAGTGAGTGTGATATTTTTATTATAGAAAATAATGGTGTAAAACGGATTTATAATTGATTTTCGAAATCACTTTTAAAACGGTCTTTTGAAAGGTCTCCTATTATGGAGTAGTTAATTTAATAATTAAAATAATATTATATAATAATTTTCAAAAGCCATTTTGGAGTGAAAAATCCTTTTAAAACCTTTTTATAAAGCCCGTGTACGAAATCCAGAGACAAATCTCAAAGAAATCGACGAAAACCAGAAAATCATCAAAACTATTAAGTGTTTGTAACCATTCAAAAACAGCTGTGAACTCAAGTTCGATAATTTATTTGGACCAGAAAACTGTGTCCAAATGTCATGAAAATTTGCAGGCATGTATTACAACATCCCTACTTTAAGATGCAAAAAGAATTTCTGGATTCCGAGTTGAGACGAAGTGGCAGCGACGTCTCAAAGTTGGACCCAGAACAAGATTTACACTGTTTACAAACAGCGACTAGAGTTCAACTTCGACATGAAATTCGAAGTACCAAACGAACTCCCATGTTGTCCAAATTTTCCTGAGATGGAGTTTGGAACTCCACCTTCCTAACGAGACCAAAAACGTCGAATTCCGACTTCCGATGCGAACGTGGCGGCATCGCGGAGTGGCGCTCAAAAGCTGGAAACAGAAGGGATATTTGATTTTCATTCTAAGTGTTTGACCATTCAAAAACTGCTGCGAACCCAAGTTCGGCAATTTATTTGGACCAGCAAACTGAATCCAAATGACATGAAAACTGGTAGGCATATAGTCCAACATCCCTACTATAAGATGAAAAAAGAATTTCTGGAATCTGAGTTGAGACGAGGTGGCAGCGACATCTCAAAGTTGAACCCAGAAAAAGATTCACACTGTTTACCAACAGCGACCAGAGTTCAACTTCGACATGAAATTCGAAGTACCAAACGAACTCCAATGTTGCCCAAATTTTGTAGAGATGAAGTTCGAAACTCCACCTTTCCAACGAGACCAAAAACGTCGAATTCCGACTTCTGATGCGATCGTGGCGGCATCGCGAATTGGAGATAAAAACTGGAACAGAGGTGATTTTTTGATTTTCTTTTTTTTTTGAACGCGGGCCCAGCCCGCCTGAGCCGGGTTGGGACGCGGGCTTCGGCCCGCGTCCACTGCTCCCCAGCCCAGGCGGGCTGGGAAGTATAATCTCCAGCCCGCCTGGGCTGGGGTTGAGACGCGGGCTGAAGCCCGCGTCTTCTATCCCCCAGCCCAGGCGGGCTGGGGGGGGATTTAAATCCCCAGCCCACCTGGGCCGGGGTGGGACGCGGGCTTCAGCCCGCGTCCCCGCTTCCCCAGCCCGCCTGGGCTGGGGAGGTTGTGTAAACCCCCAGCCCAGGCGGGCTGGGGGTGTGGGGTGCGGCCAGCCCATCCAGGGCTGGCCTGCCTCTGGCTAGTCCAGCTGGGATAGCCTACTGCACAAGGGCAGCAACCAGGGTGCAGCCCAGGCCTGCCCTGGTGCACCCAGAATGGGTTTTCAGTCTATTTTCAGGCTGCAAATTCCAGCCAACATGTTTTTTGAGTTTTTTGGCATTTAAGGGTGTTTTTTTTCAGTTTTTGGCATCAAAATTTTCATCAAAATTAACTAGCAATAATCACCACTAGCAATAATCACTAATCAATAGTAATTACCAATATTACAACTAGCATTAATTACTAATCAATAGTAATTACCTTAATGAAGCAAATGATCAAATAGTTAGAGTGCAACAATCAAAGTAAGCCAAACTCTTCCAAAGCAAAAGATCAAGCCACTTCAAGGACCCAAAATCAACAAAAAAAAACAATAATTACAACAAGTTGAAAGAGATAAAAAAAGAGGATTAAGGAGGATTAGATAATAAGAGAGAGATTGCCTTACCCTTTTTTTTTCTTTAAAATTAAACTAATCAAATTATGAAGAGAAGGAGAAGGAGCTTCTAAATGGTGGCCATTATTTTGTTTAGATCTAGGTTTTAGGAATTTATGAAGAGGAGGAGGGTTAGGGTTATGGGTTTAAGATATTATATAGGAGGGGGTTAGGCTAATGGGTCATGATAAGGGGTTTTAAAACCCATTAGGACTTAGTTTATTTTCTAATGTTATCATGTAAACAAAAATCCTAACAAGCATCCTAGTTTTTAATTAAAACCATGTAATTGTCTCATTTGGCCAATTAAACCCATTATCACAATAAAAATTCCCTTTTTAAATATTAAATTCCAAAAATATTAATTTTCCCATTTTAAACCCAAAATACTTTAATTTGCAAACCAATTGCAAATTTAAATTCCCAAAATTTTTGTTGAGCTTCCTTTTCAACTTAAAATCATAATTTTAATTTATTATTCGGTAATTGCAATCTCAGGGTTGTTACAGACTTCCCCCCTTAAGAAAATTGCGTCCCCGCAATTCCTTAAATATAGAAATCGTCTATAACATCTAATCCACAACGTGCAGATTCGCACGGAAAGAAAATCCACAAAGATCAATATTTATATTCTCACAGAGCAAGCTAAGGGTCGTGGATCCACCAATGGGATTCACAATCCTTAGTGAAGAAACCATACAAGTAACATCCAAAGATAAAGTATCAACTAGTTCCTTTGATACGAATGAGTGAGAGACAACCGTATCAAAAGAACTCTAAAAGATCTACCATGAAATAAAATAGAGCCTTCAAGAACGGAAGGATGTGTACCTTTAGGCTGAGAAGAAGTGGTACGAGCCTTGGCAGCATTAAGCCTGCCAGGCTTGGCACTAGCTGGAGCAATAGGACAAGTGGTGATCTTGTGTCCCTCCTTCTTACAGAAGGTGCAATAGAGAGGTTTGGGACACTCCCGAATAAAGTGATCAGGAGAACCGCAATTGAAGCATTTCTTCGGAGGACGGGTCCCACTAGGCAGAGCAGGAGTCTGGGACTCAGTCTGAGGCTGAGAACTAGAGCTGATCGCTATCTTCTTCTTGTGCTGAAAAGAAGAGCCAGACAGGTCAGGAGGAAACCTCTTCTTGGTGGGGTTTGTGGATTCCACACCACCATCATCACTATGCTCCATCTCGACGGACTCAAGATGTAGAGCTGCATCGACTAGCTTCTCGAATGAGAGCTCAAGCTGAAGCATAAGTTGCCTCTTCAGATATTTCTTCAAGCCCTCAACAAATTTGAGGTTCCTCTTATAAGGAGTAGCAATAAACTCAAGGCCGTACTTGGACAGGGCCTCGAAGGAAGAGAAATAGTCGGATACAGAGGATTTCCCCTGCTTGAGATCAAGAAAGCGGCGAGCAAGGGAGTTCTTCTCTGACTCTGGGATGAATTTGAGCTCAAATCTCTCACGAAACTGAGCCCAAGTAAGTATGGACTCATCTATCTCGGCAATAAGGAGTTCGTACCAATCCAGGGCACGACTCAGAAGCTGACTAGAAGCAATAAGAACACGGTCATGATCCGGGATATCCATACGAGTGAAAATGCGCTCGCATATCCGAATCCAAGCCTGGACCTCTAGGACATTCTCAGAGCCACTGAACGGCTTCCCTCCGAGATGGGTAAAATCACTGCAGAGACGCGCAAAAGCAGACTTGCGCGGAACATCAGCAACTGGGGCTGGAGACTGAGAATGAGACCGGGAATTCCGAACCAGCTCCATGATCTGGTCGGTGGTCATGAACACGCCCTCAGGATGAGTGTTGCTGGACTGCCCAGCAGCACTGGTCTGACGTGTGGGTCTCCCTCTTCCCCTTCCAGACATACTGAAAGTCAAACGGGAATTAGAGTTAGACATGATTCAATGATAGATAATTAATTAAGGAATACTACGGAATATAACGGATTCCTAAACATATTCCTAACTTATCTATCAATAAACATAAGGAAGGGATTTGATTTAATTCGGATCTAATAAAAATGTATTGTACTACGTGTATCTGTTCTGTGTTTATTATGCTTATTCCTGAAACCAGGCTCTGATACCAAGCTGTAACGCCCCACTCTGAGACCCACTGTAACAAAGAGTATTACGGGAGTAATACTGTCTGTTAAAGCGGAGAATAGAGTATAGTGGAAGCGACCATCTATAATCAAGCTATAACTATCTACCGAATACGTCGAAAGGTGGAATCTATTTAAATTTTTCTCAATCAGGTGGTTCGACATATTCGGTAAATACTTATAACGAAATTACAAATGGCTAAAGATCTATCAGGACAAAGCATAATAATAAATGATAAAAACATCACAGAACAGAATCACATAACAGATATAAAATCCCAGAACAATACATCATCAATACAGATCCAAATATCATAAGTGGGTACAAAGCCACTACTCACACATGTGAGTCAAAAATATGTACATATCAAAGTCTGAATAATAAGAGAGTAGCGGAATAGTGGACAAATAAAAGCGCTATCTATCAGCATAGCAGATAATGTCCAAGCGGAAGCACAGAAGCTAAGTCCAGAGACCTAACCTGAAACAACTCGGTCTGACCCGAGCGAAAACACTCGGGTCAGGCTAGCTAAACAATCAGTAATAACTGAGATATATAATAATGCGGTACATAAGTAAAACAGTACTTATCCAAAGAGAAGTATATTATGAACCACATGAATATAATGACGATCCCTAATCGTCAATAAACAATAAAAATCTCCAAAGAGAAATCAACACCAAAGTGTAGAATAAATAAAATCGCCTCATATCATCGGCGTAGCCAAAGCTATAAAAAGATGCCCATAGGCAATAATCCCAAGAGTGCCCAGAGTCTGTAATCAATGCCCAAGCAAAGATCGATGCTCCAAAGAGCAATGGGGATATACTGAAAAATCAATGAAATCAAACACTGAAAAGCAATGTCCAGAGACACTGTGAATCCACAAGGTAATCGCACTTACATCGTATGGTTCCATAGAACCAACGCCGAATGGCGGTACTCGAATGGATATAAAAATCATCAGATAATACAAGTTTTGCACGTGCACCGACCAGAGTCGTTGTTGCCAAGTACTGTAAAGTTGTGATCGATCACTCGCACAGATGCGGAACGCGCGAAACGGCGAAATCCTTCCCAGAAGGATAAAGGCCCAAAGGCACACGCCGAAAAGTAAACTGCTCCATAGAGCAGGTGTCCAGAGACGGTTGCCCAGAGGCATGGTGACCTAGAGGTCCAGTACTGGCCGCCCAGAGGCAAATGTGTCACTAACTTCTTGGAGAGGAACCCGTAAAGTGTTAACAATGAGTCCCATACCCCACGTTCGCACTAAATGGTTTCCTAACCAATAGCAAGCTCACACTCCAAACAATAAAAAGTCTACCTCATATCATCGGTAAACTAGACCCAAAGGTCAAAACGATCAATCGAATAGGTCGGGGATTAACCAGAAAGAAAATACACACGGTTTCCATAGGCCGGAGATTTCCTAACCGTTTAAGCACCTTTCCACTTCGCTCGACGTGCTAAAAGTGAGTGTGATATTTTTATTATAGAAAATAATGGTGTAAAACGGATTTATAATTGATTTTCGAAATCACTTTTAAAACGGTCTTTTGAAAGGTCTCCTATTATGGAGTAGTTAATTTAATAATTAAAATAATATTATATAATAATTTTCAAAAGTCATTTTGGAGTGAAAAATCCTTTTAAAACCTTTTTATAAAGCCCGTGTACGAAATCCAGAGACAAATCTCAAAGAAATCGACGAAAACCAGAAAATCATCAAAACTATTCTAAGTGTTTGTAACCATTCAAAAACAGCTGTGAACTCAAGTTCGATAATTTATTTGGACCAAAAAACTGTGTCCAAATGTCACGAAAATTTGCAGGCATGTAGTCCAACATCCCTACTTTAAGATGCAAAAAGAATTTCTGGATTCCGAGTTGAGACGAAGTGGCAGCGACGTCTCAAAGTTGGACCCAGAACAAGATTTACACTGTTTACAAACAGCGACTAGAGTTCAACTTCGACACGAAATTCGAAGTACCAAACGAACTCCCATGTTGTCCAAATTTTCCTGAGATGGAGTTCGGAACTCCACCTTTCTAACGAGACCAAAAACGTCGAATTCCGACTTCCGATGCGAACGTGGCGGCATCGCGGAGTGGCGCTCAAAAGCTGGAAATAGAAGGGATATTTGATTTTCATTCTAAGTGTTTGACCATTCAAAAACTGCTGCGAACCCAAGTTCGGCAATTTATTTGGACCAGCAAACTGAATCCAAATGACATGAAAACTGGTAGGCATATAGTCCAACATCCCTACTATAAGATGCAAAAAGAATTTCTGGAATCCGAGTTGAGACGAGGTGGCAGCGACATCTCAAAGTTGAACCCAGAAAAAGATTCACACTGTTTACCAACAGCGACCAGAGTTCAACTTCGACATGAAATTCGAAGTACCAAACGAACTCTAATGTTGCCCAAATTTTGTAGCGATGAATTTCGAAACTCCACCTTTCCAACGAGACCAAAAACGTCGAATTCCGACTTCTGATGCGATCGTGGCGGCATCGCGAATTGGAGATAAAAACTGGAACAGAGGTGATTTTTTGATTTTCTTTTTTTTTTGAACGCGGGCCCAGCCCGCCTGAGCCGGGTTGGGACGCGGGCTTTGGCCCGCGTCCACTGCTCCCCAGCCCAGGCGGGCTGGGAAGTATGTCTTCTATCCCCCAGCCAAGGCGGGCTGGGGGGGATTTAAATCCCCAGCCAACCTGGGCTGGGGTGGGACGCGGGCTTCAGCCCGCGTCCCCGCTTCCCCAGCCCGCCTGGGTTGTGGAGGCTGTGTAAACCCCCAGCCCAGGCGGGCTGGGGGGGTGGGGTGCGGCCAGCCCATCCAGGGCTGGCCTGCCTTTGGCTAGCCCAGCTGGGCTAGCCTACTGCACCAGGGCAGCAACCAGGGTGCAGCCCAGGCCTGCCCTGGTGCACCCAGAATGGGTTTTCAGTCTATTTTCGGGCTGCAAATTCCAGCCAACATGTTTTTTGAGTTTTTTGGCATTTAAGGGTGTTTTTTTCAGTTTTTGGCATCAAAATTTTCATCAAAATTAACTAGCAATAATCACTAATTAATAGTAATTACCAATATTACAACTAGCATTAATTACTAATCAATAGTAATTACCTTAATGAAGCAAATGATCAAATAGTTAGAGTGCAACAATCAAAGTAAGCCAAACTCTTCCAAAGCAAAAGATCAAGCCACTTCAAGGACCCAAAATCAACAAAAAAAACAATAATTACAACAAGATGAAAGAGATAAAAAAAGAGGATTAAGGAGGATTAGATAATAAGAGAGAGATTGCCTTACCCTTTTTTTTCTTTAAAATTAAACTAATCAAATTATGAAGAGAAGGAGAAGGAGCTTCTAAATGGAGGCCATTATTTTGTTTAGATCTAGGTTTTAGGAATTTATGAAGAGGAGGAGGGTTAGGGTTATGGGTTTAAGATATTATATAGGAGGGGGTTAGGCTAATGGGTCATGATAAGGGGTTTTAAAACCCATTAGGACTTAGTTTATTTTCTAATGTTATCATGTAAACAAAAATCCTAACAAGCATCCTAGTTTTTAATTAAAACCATGTAATTGTCTCATTTGGCCAATTAAACCCATTATCACAATAAAAATTCCCTTTTTAAATATTAAATTCCAAAAATATTAATTTTCCCATTTTAAACCCAAAATACTTTAATTTGCAAACCAATTGCAAATTTAAATTCCCAAAATTTTTGTTGAGCTTCCTTTTCAACTTAAAATCATAATTTTAATTTATTATTCGGTAATTGCAATCTCAGGGTTGTTACAGATACCGAAAACCACTTTGACAACTGTGTACGCGGTGGAGTTTCCAGAATGAAGTAGGATGGTGGCGACGATCCTAAGGTATATACATGGACCCAACTCCCATGAGTTGGCATAAGGTGGCTAAAACAGGAGCGATCGACGGGCCAAGGAGGTAGCACCTCTGATCGGACACACTTCTTCGATACCATTCTATTACTTGTGATTTGATTTGGTGGCCACCCTTGATTTGGGAGTGTTGTTCGAGGTGGGCGGTAGTGGCTGCTATGCATCACCACCAGTCCGGATGCGTAATTGGTATATCTACCCTGACATTGCCTTGTGTGCCGTGTCACCTACCATATCGAGCTTTACTACGAGTTGTGATTTCTCCCGTAGCCTGTGGAGTATCGAAGGTAGCCCCCATTTTGGGAGTATGCTAATACTGGATAGACTATTGGGACTATTACGTGTTAAGGGCTATATGGGTAACCCCTTGACGCTATTAAAAAGTATGTTTATTTTATATTAGACATTATTATAATAGCGAATATTACAACATAGTAAATAGTTTAACGGATCCTTAGGGGATGTGAATCCTGAGCATCTCTTATGTTACTGCACTCACGTTAGACAGTGGATAGGAGATGTCAAATCCCGTAAACGTCTCTGACGCCATTCCACTCATATATTTATCATTGATTTAACTTACATAAGATCTTTTAGTTCTGACTCGAGTGTTTTGTCTTTTCAATTCGCTCGGGTCAGCCTGAGCATTTCAGGATTTGAAGGCCTTAATTCTGGAGGATGAAGACGAAGAATTATTATTACTATTTGTTATATATTCCACTACACCATTGTATTCCGCTGCATTAATTATCATTCTCCGGTATGTGTAACTCTGATATGTATTGTATAAGTATAATCAAATGTTTTGTAAAACAGCTTCATGAACTGTTATTTGATTATTATATTTTATCGTTCCGCTGCAAGATTGTATTTTGTTTCTTTTATTTCTCCACTTTTTCTTATTTACTCCATAACAATCCGCCCTTCTGTATAGTTTAAGTTGGCACGTGTGTCTACTTAAGCGTACAAAAAGGTGAGATGTTACATCTGTTATCAGAGCTTTGGTTTAGCGATAAACCTTAGCTTTGTGGGGTCTGACTCTTTATTAATAGGGTAGTAATACCCTATGATGAGTCGCTGAGTGTATATATATGAGAGTGCGTATTTGTTAGTGTTATAAAAAGGTTATATATTGTGTTAATTTGTTCCGTTTAGTATTTAAAAATTTTGGTTGGTGCATAGGACGCTATGACATCAATAGGGATTTCTAAACACTTAATAGGACAGACCGACACAATATTTGTTTTAAAATATAGGCGAATGAAATAATTTTGCCTATTATATTTTCTATATATAAAATAAAAATTTATAAATGATATATATATATATATTTGGTTGCTATATATTGTTTGTTAGGTAATGAAATTTATAAATAATAGTTGAAATAAGATTGAAAATAAAATAAATCAAATTGGAAATTTTAGAACTTAAGTTCCGGGATTTTTGGAAAAATTTCTTTTGAATGATTTTGGAATAAAATAATAATATTATTTAGAAGTATTTTCTGATATAAATATTTCAACATAATTTGAAAGAATTGTTTTAAAGAAAATTTTGGAAAGAGATAAGTTTTGTACTCCCCTCTCTGTCACTGGAAAATAATTTCGGTGATGAGTGCATGCATCATCGACATTCATTTTCGAGTTTCGAAGTGGGAAGACCACTGTAGTAGTTTTACTACAGATTTATTTTGATAAACAAATATAAATTTTAAATTGTTTTAATATAATTAGATATATATGTTGCAAATATATACATTTATCTATTATTTTAAAATGATTTGAAACAGAACCCGGTATTTAGTTCTTAAATTTCCGTTCATTAATAGTTTCAATTATTATGGTGAAATATAATGTAACTAATTAATAATTGGAACCTTTCATAAAATAAGAGAGTTAATGCTGAGTTTTAAATGGAATTAAAACAAATTCGGAATTTGTAACCTGTCAACCAAGGGATATTATGATTGAACATTAAGTTAATTTAAAAGAGATAAAATAAACTTGTGTAACTTTCAATTTCATCCTTAAAGGCATATTTATAACTTACCAATATTAAAAGTTCTAATGCTCATAAGGAAGTGTAATGGAAAATTATACAAGTAAACCTAAAAGTAATGAAAGTATTCAATGCATTCTTTAATAGATAAGGATTTATTTGTTGGAGTTGTTATGAACTTAAGTATAATTGAAAATGTTATTAATTAAATATAATAGAAATGTAAGTATTATAGGAAAATGATTATAAACTTAAGTAAATAAGTTGATATGCTAAGAAATTTGAAGTGAACATAAATATCATAATAACATAGATGTAAATAAATGAAATTAAGTAATAATGAATGAGTGAATAAATATAATGCAATAAAAAGAAGAAACTGACATGACACTAATAAATGAAAACGAATATTTGTAAGTAATAAATGAAAATAAATGAAATAAATGCTGAATCATTGAATAAAAGTAAATGTTTGTAAGAAGTAAATGTAAATTAAAAGGACAAATCATTATATAAATGAAAAAGGAATAAAACAATAAATGTTATGAGATGAAATTTATAATAAATAAACTTAATTTATTGTTTGAAATAGTTGTCTGTCTTGGTTTATGAGTTGTTTGGGTAAAAGATACTTTAATTGCTTAGATGTATGAATAATCTATGGAATTTATCTAAGAATGTTGAGTAAATGGAATACTTCATAGTTATTTGTCATTTATGTGATATAAAGTGTCTTAACCCAAACAAACCAATTGTTTGTCTTGCTTGAGTGGTTGATTTGTATATGATTTGTATGTTGTTGCAAATGATGGTTGTTTATATTGATAAGTTGGTTGGTGGTTGAAACAATTTTAAATATTTCATTTTATATAATTATTAACTCTTTTTGGATTATATAAGTGAAATACAGGTTATGGAAGCAATTGCTACTGCTTTTGGTTTCATAATTAAGCGTTGTTTGCCCGACAAATAGGTACGTTCTCGGATTATGGTTTTATAGCGTTATTATATTATTTTTCCCATGTTGGGATATATTATTTTGGAAAATATATGTTATATATTGTTATATTTGATATTATATTTTCACTCGAGCCTCCCCGTACAAAGGAGACTCTGCCGAAATTTTCCGTAAATTTTGGACTTAGAAAATTTTGAAAATGTTTTCCAAACTTTATAAATTTAAGTATAAAGGGATTTATGGTTATAAATGGGTATATTTTATTTAAATTATTAAATTTTGTAAATTTATTTGGGTATAAATCTAATATTTTAAGTAAGATATATTGATTTCTTAACTCTTCTTTTCCCTTCTTTTCCTTTTCGGGGACGAAAAGTTTTGAGTGGGGGAGAGTGTAACGACCTGTAAATTTCGACAATTAATTTTGTTAATTAATTAAGTTTTTTTTATTTAAATTTACTAGAAATAAAAAGAAAAAAACTTATAAATTCATATTTAAATGAACGCTAAAATAAAATATATAAATGGTAAATTAAAACCTATTTATTTGTAATTTGAATTAAATTCTAATAAATGGAGTAGTGAAAGGTTTATACCTGGATATAATTTGAATATGAGAAATTAGAGGTAAGTATTGAATTGATTATTCCATAAAAACATGGTTAACAGTAATTGGATGTAAATTAAGGAAACACGTTATTGCAAGTTAATAAGTAATGAGCGTGAATAAACATTTCCAATTTAATATAATGATTCAAAAGTTATGACTTAGTTTTAAAAGGAATATAGTATAAATAAATGCAATTAGTATATTTATCATATATTGATTTACTTGTAACTGAATGTAAATTAATGAAATTTTGTTAATTAAGTTAATTTAGCGCAATCCAAATTAAATTGAAATAACCGTAAGGTCATAATTTGTTGTATCTAGTAAATTTGGAAATTTATTTCCAATAAATGTAATAAAGTATTTGAAACATATATTGTTTTCATAAGATAGTATAAAGGAATGTAAACATTGGATTTAACTAAGGAAACAAACCGTAAAGATTGAATTTATTTAATGAATTTATATATTTGAATAGGGATTGAATGTAATTTTATGTACTAAGGTTGATACAAGTGATAAGTAACTTAATTTATGCAATGCCTGTTACTTGGAAACAAATTTGTAAAGTGTAATTGATTGAAATCTGTAAAATGGAAATGAATTCAAAGTTACAATTAATTGATGGAATAATAGGGGATAAACTGTAATTTGATAATTCAATGTTAATTATACCCATATAAGGTCAATTTATTGAATATCAAGATTTTAAATCAGTAACCGAATATACTGAGATTTCAATTTATAATTAATAACATTTAATGTGAAGTCAATTATAATTAATTGGCTTAATTTGTGCAGATAGGGTAGTTTTGATTTGTTATTAAAGTTTGTAAATTCTATAAGATGCAACCATTGTTAATTTTATTTATTTATAATCTGAGGACTAGTTGATTTAAGATGTAAAGCCAAGATTTATTTATTTAATTATTTGAAATTTGAAATTCAATAAGTAGATTAATTGCAAATAAGTGGAATTTAATATTAAAATATTACGTTAACGGAAATTAAGAGTAAATTTGAGGATATAGTGCAACACTAATTAATTGAAACTAATGTGAGATTTAAATTGATCCAAATTAGGAAATTGTTGTAACTTGGGTCTGTAAACAATAAACTCTTAAATGTAGTTAAAAGTAAACGGTGATGATATGTGTTGCCCATTTATTAAGTCTATTAATTGAAATGAGAAATCAAATGTTATTAAATATAAACAAAAGTTACATGAATACAATGTTTGGAAGGGTTGGATTTGAATACATTAAGAAATAGAAATTGAATTTGGAATCTATTGCAATAAATCTAAATGTTATGTTTGGTTATAATTTGAACATAAGTGAATGAAATTAATAGGATGAGAATAAATGACAACAAATTGTAGGTAATAAAAGCTTATTAATGTAAGGAAACGAAGACAACCATTAAACATTTTGAAGTTATAATTGGTTGAAATGTGTAAATAGGGAATGGATTTAAAGTATTAATTGATGCAATAACATGTTATATTTATTCAAATAAAGAGGTGATTAGGCGTATATTAATGTAATGAAATAATTAGCAGTATATATGGAATAATATTGAAACGAACAAAATTTGTAAATGAATAATGAAATAATAATTAGGGTGAAGTGTAACAAAGAAGTTAATTAAAGCTGAATTTGTATAAATTGAACGAAATTGCAATAAATGAAATGGAAGTAATTTGTTGCATTTGGAAATAAATTATAATAAGTAGATAAGTGTAAGGGTGGTATAATTAAAGGAATTTGTATATAATTTATAGTGATTAAATGGAATTCCAATTTGTTGAAATAAGGAAATTGTACACTTGGTAATAAATTTAATATAAGAAAGACAAACGTAAATATTTAATTTATCAATGAATTAATAGTAGTAAATAGTAACTGAATAAAATGGAATTTCAAAATGTGTATGTGGTCCCTTCATTTCTTTTTTCGCATGTACGTTTTAAAATAGTTATCTCATTATTTATATCTTATCCGTTCATTCTATTTTTTGCTTTGCCTATAAATAACCCGTTATAAACCCTAGCAGCCTTTCTATTTCCCATTTCTGTATGTACAAAATTTTTATTGCTCCTCTTCCTCAATGGCTGAAAACCCTAAATATTTCAATTCAATTCCAATTCAAAATCCAACAACAAAAATTCAAAATTTCAGCTCGTTCTAACACCATAACTTTCACATACGACATCTGTTTCACGCGCGGTTTGCTTCGTTAGGTTCGTATTGGAATTCCAGACATTTTGACACTGAATTGGTTGGATTCTGAAGCTGTTCAAAATTTTGGTTTAAAGTTGGATTTAAATTCAATTTAAATCCAAAAGGTGAGTGTTTTAACCTACTCATAACTTCTAAGATTTCTTATGTTTGTTAAAATAAATTTTGATGTGATTTAAAATTTATCTATGATTGTTTGGGCATATATTTAATCATCATCTCAGTTAGATAGCATTTATTTAAATTAAATTGTTATTTAATTTTATTATTGCATATAATTTGATAGTTAAATTTATTTGTTATTGCATATAAACTGCCAGTTAAACAGTTATTAATTTTTATTGAATATAAACTATTCGTTAATGCCTGTTATATTTTATTTGCTTTATATTGATGTTTTGTTTAAATTGGATGATGATTGTAATAAATGGTTGTTTATTGATATTTGGATGAATGGATGCTATATTTTATATTGTATAAACTGCAAGTTATTATGCATTTTCATTTCATTTGGGATTGCGGTTTGAAATGATATATAACCGTAAACTTTTATTTTTAAAATTACGGATTGAAATGATAAATATTCGTATCACTTGACCATGGGATAGAAAATTATATACAGGCCCGTGGTCTATATATAAAATATTTTATAGTGATTTTCTATGGTTTGGAAAGAAATATACGGTTTAATAAATATTAAATTTTGATATTATATAAATATTATTTTATATATAGTTAAATTCTAAAATTTAAGCTATGTGTAACTTGATGATGTTTTATGTTTGATTTACGAATATTTCAAGTTTGAGCTTTGTTAACGGTAAAAAGTGAACGCTAACACCCGGTGTGTGTAATAGAATTGTGAAAGCACCACCCGTTGGTACGGGAACAGAATATAAGCTGAAAATAGCAGAAAAGCAGTAAATGAACAACAGATTTATAGTGGTTCGGCCCGTAATTGAGCCTACGTCCACTTTATAGTCTTTTATTGCTGATTCGGTTACAATTTGATACAAATCTCTTCAGGAAACAGTACAATTCGATCACAAGAAACAATCTTGACTACTAGCTCAATCTTCGATGGTGAAACTCGATGAATCCATGTCGGATGTAAGGAATTTCTCTCGAAGCTTGTTGTAGTGTCACGAATGCTTGAAGGATCCTTGATTGCTGAATGAATGGAGAGTTCGACGGAGTAACAGCGCTGTAGAAATGATTTGCCAAAAGTCCCCTTCATGTTGGAAGTGGTGGCCTATTTATAGGAGCAGATTTCTGAGCTCTCGGTTTGGCCAAGTCATGAGTCGTGACCGACTCATGGTAAGTCGTAACTCGTATTCGACTTAGGATGTCTCGTGGGCGCCATATCTGGTCCATCTTGTGGCTCAGTTGGAAGACAAGTGCTAAGTCGTAGTCGACTCATCAGATCAAAGTAGCACAGGCCCGGGCTTTGGATGTCAGCTTGATAGCATTTAAGTCGTAAACCTGATGAGTCGTAAGACCTCATGAGTCGCAAGTCCTCATGAGTCGTAAGTCTGATGGGTCGTAAGACTTCATGAGTCGCAAGTCCTCATAAGTCGTAAGCCTGATGAGTCGCAAGTCCTCATGAGTCGTAAGTCCTCATGAGTCGTAAGTCTGATGAGTCGTAAGACTTCATGAGTCGCAAGTCCTCATAAGTCGTAAGCCTGATGAGTCGCAAGTCTTCATGAGTCGTAAGATCTCATGAGTCGTAAGGTTTCATGACTCGTTGAACTGTCTGGACCATGAGTCGTAGATGGCTTAACCCATTGAGTCGTGTAACTATCTTGAGTCGCGCAACCCTTAAGTCGTAGCAGACTCAACTCGTTGGTCCCTTCACCATCTAGGTCGTTAGCTTCTTATCTCGTAAGACCATGATTCGTGCGGGTCTTATCTCGTAAGGCCATGAGTCGAAGAAACTTAAGGGTTAACATTTGCCCCTCGAAGTACACGCCTAAGTCGTAGGTCATGTGCTTCGACTCATCTTAACTCGTGTACGCCTCCTCGTGTTCCACTGCTCAATCGGTATAAAATGCTTGAGTCATTCCTTCTACCCATCACCTATCTCCTAAGTCGTATCCGCCATTAACATTCCTCCGAGCTTTCTCAAGGCGATTTCTTCCTTTTTTATCAATCAACCAACTCGATTCTCGATTCTTCATTGCGTAAGTGTTTCTGATCCATCCTCGACCTTTAATCATCATTGATTCGTGAATTCTCCCCATATACTTAATCCATCCCCTCGTGCAATGTTTTGTCGTGAATTCCACCATACCGGTAGCTCGCGAGCCTGATTTTGCTAGATTTCATCTTCAGATGAATGGGGTGATGGAGATGTAGGGTTACTGTGCTTTAGGTTTCAATTGATTAGGTTGGCAAGGCTTTTGGCGATCTGAACTTAGCTCTTTGGATGGCTCAATGGTGTCGTGGAATCAGGATGGGGATCGTAATTCGATGGATAGGTTATCGGGTTTGGGGGGTAATGGGTTAGAAGAAAAGTCAACAGGTTCAAACGAATGAGATGCTAGCATGGGCCACAGTTCAGCAGCTTCGTACGACCCACGAGTCAAGCCTCCTATGACATAATTCTTGAGTCGTAGACGACTTAGGACTTAGGATTATATGCTGCTTTGGACTGGAGCCTTTTCTTGAGTCGTAGACGACTTAGTTTTTTACGACATAGTTCTTGAGTCGTAGACGACTTAGGACTTGGATTGTATGCCGCTTTGGACTGGAGTCTCTTTTATTTTCACATGACTTAAGACCTGAAGTACGACCGACTTGCCTTGTAACCCTTAAGTCGTAGACGAGTCAGAACATAAGTCGTGGACGAGTCAATACATAAGTCATTGGTGACTCATGACTTAGGCTTTGAATGAACTTTGAACTGCTGCATTTTGAACTGCTGAACTATGAACTACTGCATTTTGAACTGCTGAACTATGAACTGCTGCATTTTCCCACAGATCACTCTAACTTGCAAACTAATAACCTGTCTAATACAATATCCACAAAGAAATTGGGACGAATATACTATCACCGACTGCCCATATCAAATGACAGATTAGTTAATAACAGATAATCAACATAAACAGATTGTGTGTATGAAGTGCTTTAAATCAACAAGTTCAAGCAAAGTATTAAAACAACATTGAAATAGTCAACTGAAAATGTCCGGTTTGCATTTAATACCGTACCTGAACTTTTAAATTAACAAGTCCTGAAATTTGATAATCGATCAGTTACCGACTAGCTTAATTCCAGTTTGTATTTATTTGTTATCTTTGTTAATTTTGCACAACACTTCACACTATTTAGGAAATGTGCACCTTCACATTTGAATATCCAGTTGCTTGTGTAGAATGGCTTCTCAACAAGGAGATGTAACAGTTCGGACCGGAGAGTCCATTCTCATTCCAGCTCCTTTAGTCAACCCCCCAGAGAGAGCCCCTTCCACTTTATTGTACAAAACTTTTCGGCAATTGTGTACTCAATTTGGCATTGCTGAGGATGACGCTATCCTTCCTGAAAAGAACAACACTACTGATGTAGCACCTCCTGGCTTTGTGGCGGTCAACCGACAAATGTGCTCGAGCGGAGCCATTCCTCCTTTCAACAATTTTCTTCAACATCTTCTCCGTCAACTGGCAATCGCTCCATTCCAATTACACCCCAATAGTTATGCTGTTCTAATGGGGCTATGCGTACTATTCGGCAGAACGCTTGACCGTCTCCCCAGTGTTGACGAAATCTATTATGTATGCTCTTTCGTCAGAATCAAAGATCATCCTTCGATCATTGTTATAAGAAGTGCCAGGAATCGCAAATTAGTTGTCGGCCTCCCTGATACCGCTCATGGGTTTTTGACTAAGTATTTTTACGTTCGCTGTCCCCCTGGGTTTTACGCCGTGTGGAGAGAAGGAAGTAAGAATGCCTATCCTTTCTTCTCCTTATTCTCTGAGTATTTTGCAGTCCGAATCACTAAGTGTTAATTTTGCTTTCTCATTTCAGCGCTCCTCTCTCCCTCTAGGGACCCTAGTCATAAGCAAACTCTGGGAAGACTCATGGCTGTCCCGGTTGAAGAACGGGATGCGAAATTTCTGTTGAAAGATGAGTTTCTTCACCAGTTTGGACTTTTACATCCTTCTAGATCAACTCAGATCCATGAAATCTCTAGCTCCGATGCGGAAACGTTAGCTGCTTCGGACTCTCGAGCAGAGACCTCGAATGCCCCAGCTTTTGTAGAAGAAATTGCATCAGAAGCACCCGTTGTTGAAGCTGCTTTGATAAAATGTTCTGCATTCACCGATGTCGTAGGGTCGGTTAGCAAGTCGGCACTTGCCCCAATTATTGAGGAAGAAGAAAATCCTCGAGTTTCCGAAAAATCAATTGATACGGAAGTTGAAAAGGAGAAGTCTGCTGAATACCGTGGTGACGACACCTTTGACGGTTTGAGCGATATCATGATAACTTCTCAAGAGCTTTTTGGGGATAACAATCCAAAAGCAACTTCTCCCGTTGTCGAGGCGACTTCTACCTTTAAACAAACCCAGACACCTACTACGCCAGTCGTCTCTGTTTCCACACTAAAGCGTGGTCTGTAGTTTGACGCATGTAGCTTGCACGCCACACACACTTAGGATTTTTCAGCACTTATAAGCATTTATCCTCATTCTCCTGGAAATTTCTAAACTTTACTCCTTTTCTGCTTTCAGGTTCTCCAATGGGACGTACAGGTTCATATTATGACTCATTTAAGTACCGTGGAGGCCGCGGCTCCTATGACTTTAGGAAGTACCTTGATACCCCAAAAGAAACAGATGAAGAGAGGGCTCGAAGGAAAGCCCAGGAGAAGCGGGATTACGATCAGCGGCAAAGAAGGAAAGATGCCGAGCGATATGACTCTTCGCATAGAAGTGACTACTCTCATAAGCGGAAGTCTTACGATGATAAGGGAAAAACTCAGATTGCTGACGAACCGAGCAAGCGATCTAAACCGATTGACGCGTCTGAAATTTCTGAAAAGACTGACGCTCCCATTTCTTCCGATATTCTGGCCAGCTCTCCTCCTCTGAAGAAATCTGACATTCAGACTATCATTAACAGACCACAATATCAAGTCAAAGACGGCCCCAACACTTCAGAGCCGTTTTCCGAATTGGTGCCTAAAAGGGGTGCGCTTTGACTTGGACTTAGTTCCGATTGATAAGCAAGACATGCTTAGCAGTCTTGACGCAGTCAGGCTTAATATCGAGAGGATGTCGCAGTGGCAGAAGCTCGTTGACGAACTCCAAAGAGTCAATCGTGCAAACCTTGAAGCGATGCTGACCATGGAAAACGACAGGGCGGAGTGGGACAAAATTTGCAAACAGCATAATGTCGAGATGACAAGTATTGCTGATGGTTATGCAAAACTTGAGTCCGAGGTTAAACAACTTAAGGAAGATCTTGCCTCTTCTTCTGTATCTCATACTCAAAAAGAAGAAGTCTTTCAAAAACAAGTGCGGGATGCACATGTTGCACAGAGAGATGTCGAAATGAAGCTTGCCGCTGAACAGCATATTACTGAGAAATACCGCACAGAAAACGCCGACCTGCGGGAAAAAGTCACCTCCCAGAACGTAGAGATTGAGTTACTAAAGTCTCGACTTGCTAAAGCTGAGACAGAGCGTGATGAGGCTACCGCTGGTTGGGTTGCTGCCGTTGCCGAAAAGGAAGTAGCTGAGCAATCACATGAGGCGACGAAAGCGGACATCAGCTCTACCTTATTCGACTTTTATTTACACAACGTTCTGGATCGTGGGAGCCTCTCTTTTCTTGGTCCCGATTATGAAATTACATTGGCTGAAGTGTGGGAAGTCGCAATGGATATGCTTGGCGGGGCCGGCTATGATGAGTTGGAACTTGAGGAGCGCTATCTCGATGATGAGGCTCGTGCCGCTCTTGTTAAGGGGAAGGTGCAACTTGCCAAAGTACGAGCTGAATCAACGGGTGAAGAGCCTCCAAAAGAAGAAGCTCCTTTAACTGCCCCCGTTCATACTTCCACTTCAGCCGACGTTAATATTATGGATTCCAGCTCTCATTCTTTACATCTAGCTAAAGTTGCCCAAGAAACTGCAACTACTCCTACTGAAGATGAGGCACTGGATGATATTGAAGCCGAGAAGTTTGAGGTTGATCTTGCAAAGCCAACTCCTCCAGGTAATTTTGGCGTCGTCTCGGGCCCAATGAACCAGTCATTTGACTTAGCCGAATTCGATGACCTTCTTACTTGTTACTTAAACTTTGGTGAACCGATGCCTTCTTTATTTTCGGGGGATGTTGATTTTAACTTCTTTTCTTCTACAGCGGAGGCACCAAGCACTGCACAAGCTTTCACTCCTTCAGTTGCCGTTCCTCCGTCTTCCCAAATTACTCCTCCTTCTGCTTCCCAACCGGGATCACAGGCAGAGAAAATCGAAGCTCTTCAAGGCTTGGATGATCCGGCTGCTTCACAGGAGCAGAAGGCGGAGGATCTTGAAGACATTGAGAAGACCCCGGAGCAGTCTCTTGATGACGATACGAAGCTTTCAACATTGCTTGCTACTCCGGGGAGCGAGTCTTCTTCAAAGAGGAAGGGGAAGCGTGCTGTAAGGAAGAAGAAGAATACTTCCGCTGAAGAGGAAGCAGTAGTTGATCTGGCCGTACCTCTTTCTCCTTCTCCCCCTACCCGTTCACAACGACTTCAAAAGCTAATCATTAGGCCGGGAAATGGCTCCAAAGGTGGTGAGAAGAAGGAATAATCAAGCTGGATTTTCTACTTATTATTTTTGCTCTTTGCATGTATTGACCGGGGATTGTGCAGGTACCGGTCCCTGCTTTTTTTGTAATCTGCACAATGTAAAAAGTTTCCATGGTATTGAATAAGATGACTATTTTACTTGTACAAATTCTTGTGTATACAGGAATATATCTGTTTTTCATTTGAAGTGTAGAGTAAACGATTCTTTTTACTTGTACAAACTTTTGTCTGTGTTTCAAGAACGCATTTATTCCACATCTTCTTTATGTGATATTGCAATGAACTTGTGGTGTGTCGCTTGTATATTACTTTTATTAATGTAACTGAATTGTATAATGTTGCCCCCATACCACAAGTGCATTGCAATATTACTTGCTTTTACAAGACTGATACTCTTATATTTGAGAATAACTATTCCACTTTTGAGGAAGGAATCATTCCGCTTTTAATTGAGTATATCTCGTTTTTAGAGAAGTTTTTACTTTCTCTTTCTTCCTGAAGAACACTTCAACTTTTGGGAATAATCACTTTTATTTGTTTAAAGGTGGATTTTCCTGCACAGTGAAATGAGCTTCTGTAGAAGGTTTTGATTTCGTGCCCCAGTAAAGGGTTTATATTTGGTACTTCAAGCAATGTGAAGTACGCCTCTGCAGAGGTTTTTTGGTCTCCGAAGAGAAGCAATTTTGGTCTTCGAAGAGAAGCAATTTTGGTCTCCGAAGAGAAGCATTTTGCACTTCTACACGGGTGAAATGTGCCTCCGAGAAGGGCTTTTGCCTCCGAAGATGGCTTGTGCCTCCGAAGAGGGCTTGTTCCTCCGAAGAGGGCTTGTGCCTCCGAAAAGGGCTTTTGCCTCCGAAGATGGCTTGTGCCTCCGAAGAGGGCTTGTGCCTCCGAAGAGGGCTTGTGCCTCCGAAAAGGGCTTTTGCCTCCGAAGATGGCTTGTGCCTCCGAAGAGGGCTTGTGCCTCCGAAGAGGGCTTGTGCCTCCGAAAAGGGCTTTTACCTCCGAAGATGGCTTGTGCCTCCGAAGAGGGCTTGTGCCTTCGAAGAGGGCTTGTGCCTCCGAAGAGGGCTTGTGCCTCCGAAAAGGGCTTTTGATTGCCTGGAAGTTACTTTCTCATGGTCGGAGGGGTCCACGGGACAGGCGTAAGTTGCTTGATTGGATGTTTGTTTATACGAACGATCGCAATCAATTAACAAGGTGCCCCTTCGGTGGTCCTACCAATCTTTTTGATTGGGTAAAGTACTCCCATTTGTTGGCGTGCCTCGTTAGAGGGCTTTGGCTGGTGTGCCAGGAAGGTTGCGTCTTAGGGGCAAGTAGATCCACAGGATGGACACAAGCTGCCTGATCGGATGCATCACAATCAGCTAGCGAGGGTCTTATTCCTTCTGCTTGGGAAGGTGTCCCTTTAGTGGATCTACCGGCTTTCCTGTTGAGAGGCATATCTCCCTTTGTCTGCTTCTTTATTTGCTTGGCAACTTTCTTTCATCATCTGCCCATTAGCGATTTTCTCATTATCTTTCCCAAGCATATCTTCTTTCCTTTCGCAAGTGAATTGCTTTATCCGAAGGAATGTACTTCACTGTTGAATGACTTCATGAGACAAACGCGAGTTATCCAGTTGGATGCCCATTCATAACGACAATCTCAACTAGTGAACAAAGGTTTGTCCCAGTGAAGTCGCCAACTTTTTATGTGAAGTTTTCCTTGCATAGGATTTGAGTTTGGAATTTTTGTCGCTTGGTTTTTGTGCAATAGCCGATTTATAGAGGTCGCTTAGCTTTGTGATGAGCAAGCCTTGTTATAATGTTCTGCAATTTTGAATCGATATTTTAGCGATACATTTAAAGTATTTACATATCGAAATAAAACAGGCATTATGAAATAGTAAAGAACACAAGATTTATAGTGGTTCGGCCGAGAATCGGGCCTACGTCCACTTTATAGCTTTCATTCATTTACACTGATTTACAATGTTTCACAATACAACTGATACATTCATCATCATTTTACAATTTTGAGCAGAGCTCTTTTCAAGTAAAATAAGGGCGCAAATGGTTGCTGTTCCAGGCTCTTGGAATTGGATCTCCTTCAACAGTTATGAGTTTGAAAGTGCCATCAAGAAGTTTAGTGCCTATGACATATGGTCCTTCCCAGTTTGGCCCAAACACACCAGTTGCTGTCATGATCCTTTTCAAAACCAAGTCTCCGATCTCAAAGCTGCGTTGGCGAACCTTAGAGTTGAAATGCCTGGCAATTCTCTGCTGATGAGCTGAAACCCTGAGCCTAGCTTCTTCTCTTTTCTCATCAAGAAAATCAAGTGCTTCAAGCTGTAGTTTCTCATTTTCAGCTTCGTTGAAGTGAACTCTTCTATGTGAAGGAACTTCTACTTCTACTGGAATCATTGCCTCTGATCCGTATGCCAGTGAAAATGGAGTGTGCCCAGTCGCAGTTTTGTGATTAGTTCTGTATGCCCATAGTGCTAATGGAAGCTTATCAACCCAACCACCTTTTGCTTTTTCGAGTTTCTTTTTGATAGTTGACTTGATGATCTTATTAACTGCTTCCACTTGCCCATTTTCCTGCGGATGAGCCACTGCTGAGAAGCTTTTTCGAATTCTGAACCGTTTGCAAAAATCCTGGAATTCTTCACTTTCAAACTGAGTACCGTTGTCTGTGATTATCTTCTGTGGCACACCATATCTGCAAATGATATTCTTCGTTACAAAATTTATCATCTTTTTTGAAGTGATGGTGGCCAAAGGTTCAGCTTCAGCCCATTTGGTGAAATAATCAACGGCAACAATAGCATATTTAATTCCTGATTTAGCGATCGGTAATGGTCCAATCAGGTCTATTCCCCAAATGGCGAATGGCCATGGGCTGACCATCTGTATGAGTTCGGTGGAAGGCGCTCTTGGGATTTTTGCAAATCTTTGGCATTTGTCACACTTCCTGGAGTAAGCTGCATCATCTCGATTAATATCCGGCCAGAAATACCCATATCGAAGAACTTTCTTTGCGAGTGTTTGACCACCTAAATGATCTCCACATTCTCCTCCGTGTACTTCTGCTAAAATTGTCTTAGCTTCTTCCTTAGTTACACATCGAAGTAACGGCATTGAGAATCCCCGCCTGTACAACCGACCATCCTGAATTACATATCTTGCTGCTTTTCTCAACAGCTTTAGACGTTCTTTGGAGTTTTCTGGTAATGAACCATTGAGCAGATACTCTTTGATTGGAGTCATCCATGATTCATGCTCTGGATACGTAGCCATAATCCAATCAACATCCATTTCATCAATGCTTGGAGCTGCCAGAACTTCTACAGGAACTAATCCCAGTAATTGAGCTTCTCCGGAACTTGAGTACTTTGCTAAAGAATCTGCCTTCATATTTTCCTCTCGGGGTATGTGGCTTATTGAGTAGTGATCTAAATCATTGAGGAGTTCGTAAGTTTTTGTCAAATATGCAGGCAAATTTCCTCCTTTGGCTTGAAATTCCTTCTTCACCTGGCAAACAATAAGCTGAGAATCGTTGAAAATCTGTAACACTTTGATGTTTAGTTCCTTGGCGATTTTCAAACCGGCAATAAGGGCTTCATATTCTGCTTCATTGTTTGTCGAAGGGAATTCTAGTCTCAATGCATAACATAGTGATCGTCCTTCGGGAGTTTCGAACACAACTCCTGCCCCAGAACAATAATCATTTCTCGAGCCATCAACATACAACTTCCACTGTATCGGAATGCAGTCAGTTGTTTCTTCCTTGATGTCACCTTTGTCAGTGGACTCTGCAATGAAATCTGCTAAAGCTTGTCCGTTAATTGCTCTTCGGGGATGGTAAGTGATGTCATATTGGCTGATTTCTATGTTCCACTTCAAGAGACGACCCGAAGTTTCAAGACGATACAAGACTTGCTTTAGAGGTTGATCAGTCAGGATCTTGATAGGATGAGATTGAAAATAGGGTCTCAACTTCCTGGAAGCGATTAACAAACAAAAAGCAAGCTTTTCAATCTTTGAATAATTCATCTCTGCCCCAGTGAACCGTTTGCTGATGTAGTAGACTGGACGTTGTATTTTCATATCTTCTCGTACAAGTGCTGCACTTAGAGCATGGGATGAAATTGCTAAATAGATGAAGAGGTCTTCGCCATCACTAGGCTTGGAAAGGACCGGAGGAGTTCTCATATGATGGATCAGCTGATCGAAAGCATTCTGACATTCGGGAGTCCATTCAAAAATTTTCTTTCCTTTCTTTAAAGCATCAAAGAAGGGAATGCATTTGTCTGTGGCCTTGGAGATGAAGCGACTAAGAGCGGCAACTTTTCCATTCAGACTTTGCAGTTCTCTCTTTGTTCTAGGGGCTTTAACTTCTCTCAGAGCTGTGATTTGAGCAGGATTGGCCTCAATGCCCCTAGCGCTTACGATGTAACCCAGGAATTTCCCAGACTCTACCCCGAATGAACACTTCAATGGGTTGAGCTTCATTCCATATTTTCGAAGAATCGTAAACATCTCCTCCAAGTGTCCCATGTGATCTACAGCTTTCTTTGATTTTACCAACATATCGTCGACATAAACTTCCATGGTTCTACCAATCTGAGGCTTGAACATTGCATTGACGAGTCTTTGGTAGGTTGCCCCTGCATTTTTCAATCCGAAAGGCATAACTTTGTAGCAATAGAGACCCACATCTGTGATAAAGCTTGTGTCTTCCTGATCTGGTTCATTCATCATAATCTGATTGTATTCGGAGTAGGCATCCATAAAAGACAACAACTCATGTCCAGCTGTCCCATCTACCAGTTGATCGATTCTAGGCAACGGGAAGCAGTCTTTGGGGCAGGCTCTGTTTAGATCTGAGAAATCAATGCATACCCTCCACTTTCCATTTGCCTTCTTAACCAGTACTGGATTTGAAACCCAATTTGGATAAGTGGATTCTTTGATGAAATTATTCTCCATGAGACGATCTACTTCTTCCTTTAAAGCTGCTGACCTCTCTGGACCTTGAGTTCTTCGTTTCTGTTTTACCGGTGTGAATTTCGGATCGATATTCAGAGTGTGAACAGCAATTGTTGGAGAGATTCCACACATATCAGCATGACATCAAGCGAACACGTCCAGATTTGCTTTTAGAAATGATATCAGTGTGTTTTGAACTGTTGTACTTAGTTGCGAACCCATATTAAGTACTTTGTTTGGGTCTTTGGAGTCGACAGGTATTGGTACCGTAACTTCCACGGGCACCACTCTATTCTCCTCTGCACTGGATTTTCTAGGGTCCATTTCTCGCCTTGCACCACTATGCTCACCAGTGTAGGGACCACCCTGTATTTGCTATAAGGTTGGGTTTTTGATGCGGAGGGGAGCTGCCGCATCTTTACCCATTTCTCTTTTTCTGGCTTCTCGAAGCTCTATAAGATAACATTCGCGTCCAGCATTTTGATCTCCCTTGATGACACCAACACCATTTTCTGTAGGAAACTTCATAGTTAGGCACCACGGGGCCAAAATGGCCTTGAATGCAGCTAGAGTCGGCCTGCCTAGGAAAGCATTGTAGGCAGAAAATCCATCAACAATCACAAAGGTTTGTTTTCGAGCTACCCTTTTCTGCCCTTCACCAAGTTCCACGATCAAATCGACAGTTCCGATTGGTTGCTGTGGTTCCCCAGTGAAACCAACAATTTTTTGTGACGAAGCTTGAACGTCAGTCATCGGGATCTTCATCTGGTCAAATGTTTTCTTGAAGAGTATATTGCAGGAAGCGCCGCAATCAATGAGCACTCGCCTTACTATTGCCGGTCCAATTCCTGCAGAGATAACCAAGGGATCTATGGTGGGAGCTTCAATACCAATAGAATCCCTAGCTTTGAACATAATATCATCATCTAAAATCTTTTGCTGTTTTAGGGGTGCAGCATTTTCTACAGCAAAAACGTCTTCCTCAGCTGGGATGTATTTTAAAGCATGAGCATATCGTTCCATTTCACCCCAGCTTTTGCCCGCTGGGTGTGGACCCCCCGTAATCACATTGATAACGGGCCTCTCAGATTCTTGTGCCGCAGTACCTTTACCTGAGCCTGATGGTTGAGTAGGGAGTTGCTGCCCCTGAGTTGACGAAGATGGGTCACTTCTGTTCTTCTTGACATATTGTTGCAGCTTGTTTTCCCTCAACAATTCTTCAATTAAACTCTTTAAATGGCGACAGTCATTGGTATCGTGACCGGGCTGGTTGTGAAAACGACAGAACTTTCCATTTCTCATAGCGCCCTTTACCGGTTTTATCTCAGCCGGTTTGGGATAATCCACAGCATCTTTGGTGGCGAAGAAGATATTTTCCAGAGTGTCGGTCAATGGAGTGAAATCTGAGGGTTTGAAGAAGCGAGGTTTCTTTGTATCCTTTTGTTTCTTCCCCTCGTGATATTCCCTTTTCTGACCTCCGGAATCTTTCTTTTCCGAAGCGGCAGTATTATTTTCCACCTTTGCTGCCACCACCTTCATCGATGCTGGAAGGTTTTCCAAGCGTATGAATTCATCAGCTTTCTTGTAGAATTTCTCGAGAGAATTTGGCTCTTTCATCTTTAGCCATTTTCCAAATTTGCTCGATTTGTCGATAGCACGCATCAAATAGGTCAAGATCATCCGTGGCTCTGCGTTATCAACTTCTGCCAGAGCTATATTGAAGCGGTTCAGGAATGATTTAATAGGTTCTCCCGGATTCTGTTCAAGACTAGATAATGACATTATGTCCTTTGCCTTTGAAGCGTATAGCCTGAATTGCTCTTTGAACTTTCTAGTCAGATCGGAAAACTGATCTACTGATCGGACAGGAAGTTTGGTGAGCCAGAGAAGTGCCACTCCTTCCAAATATACTGGGAAATACTGGCACTTGATTTCATCAATTGCTCTCGCACCGGTCATGTGCCAGTCATACTTATACAAGAATTGGTTTGGATCACTCGTTCCCCGATAAGCAGGAATGGTGGGGGGAACAAATTTTCTAGGAAATTCAGCCTTTAGAATCTTCTCGGTAAACGGAGTCTTGCTTGGCGCGAACCCCCATTCACTCTCATCTTCACCTCTCTGCATGCTCTCTTTCATTATTTGCTTGATCATGCCAGAAAGGTATTCCTCATTGTTCAAAGATTTTGCGGAGTAGACTTCTGCCATTTTCTCAGATGTTTGCCCGGGCAGATTTTCGTGGAAAATTGGCGATGGTCTAGATCCTTCAGCTCGGAGGGGTGCCCCTTCAGCAGCACCTGATCCCCCCTAAGGAATATTCCTCCCTTCGGAGTTGCGAAGAGCATCAGCGGTGTTTTCTTCATTATTCACTGGTCTTTGGTTGGCACCAAGCAGAGCATTCAGTTTTTCCATCATCAGATTGTTTTGAGTCTCAATCTGTTGGTATAGTCCGGATACAGCAGCGTCTAGCTCCTCTCGCGTCACCCCGACGCTTGGAGCTGCTTGACTTGGTGAAGCAGAGGTGGCGGTATCATCATGAACATTTTCAGGTCTGACAACCTTTCATTTCCTTCCAGGAGCCATTATGTCTGATAGACTTCTGGTTTTGCAGGAGATCTTTTCAACAAACTTGTGTGAAGCAATGATGGATGATAGCCTGAGTTGGGTTCTCAGTGAAAGCACCAAAATGTTAACGGTAAAAAGTGAACGCTAACACCCGGTGTGTGTAATAGAATTGTGAAAGCACCACCCGTTGGTACGGGAATAGAATATAAGCTGAAAATAGCAGAAAAGCAGTAAATGAACAACAGATTTATAGTGGTTCGGCCCGTAATTGAGCCTACGTCCACTTTATAGTCTTTTATTGCTGATTCGGTTACAATTTGATACAAATCTCTTCAGGAAACAGTACAATTCGATCATAAGAAACAATCTTGACTACTAGCTCAATCTTCGACGGTGAAACTCGATGAATCCATGTCGGATGTAAGGAATTTCTCTCGAAGCTTGTTGTAGTGTCACGAATGCTTGAAGGATCCTTGATTGCTGAATGAATGGAGAGTTCGACGGAGTAACAGCGCTGTAGAAATGATTTGCCAAAAGTCCCCTTCATGTTGGAAGTGGTGGCCTATTTATAGGAGCAGATTTCTGAGCTCTCGGTTTGGCCAAGTCATGAGTCGTGACCGACTCATGGTAAGTCGTAACTCGTATTCGACTTAGGATGTCTCGTGGGCGCCATATCTGGTCCATCTTGTGGCTCAGTTGGAAGACAAGTGCTAAGTCGTAGTCGACTCATCAGATCAAAGTAGCATAGGCCAGGGCTTTGGATGTCAGCTTGATAGCCTTTAAGTCGTAAACCTGATGAGTCGTAAGACCTCATGAGTCGCAAGTCCTCATGAGTCGTAAGTCTGATGGGTCGTAAGACTTCATGAGTCGCAAGTCCTCATAAGTCGTAAGCCTGATGAGTCGCAAGTCCTCATGAGTCGTAAGTCCTCATTAGTCGTAAGTCTGATGAGTCGTAAGACTTCATGAGTCGCAAGTCCTCATAAGTCGTAAGCCTGATGAGTCGCAAGTCTTCATGAGTCGTAAGATCTCATGAGTCGTATGGTTTCATGACTCGTTGAACCGTCTGGACCATGAATCGTAGATGGCTTAACCCATTGAGTCGTGTAACTATCTTGAGTCGCGCAACTCTTAAGTCGTAGCAGACTCAACTCGTTGGTCCCTTCACCATCTAGGTCGTTAGCTTCTTATCTCGTAAGACCATGAGTCGTGCGGGTCTTATCTCGTAAGGCCATGAGTCGAAGAAACTTAAGGGTTAACAAGCTTTATTTAAGGGATATTGAATTTATTAAATAAATATTTCTAAACTAAATAATAGTGAATTGAATTAAGGTATTTATAAGATTATCAGATTTGGTTGGGAATTTTGGAATATTTAAAGACATGAAATATATCAAAATTGAAATGTTTTATTGAAATTAAGGTATTATGGTTTTCAAAGTATTTGTTTTCGAAATTGTTATAACTTTGGAAGTAATATGGTTTGAAAATGAATTTATTTGAAATGGAATTTATTTAAGAATTATTTGTGAATATATTGATTGGAAACCCATTGAAATTGAAAATTTAGAATATGACTTCAAAATGTGGTTCGGGTTTAAGATGATTTAAAAGAATATTTCAAGTTTATCTAAATTAAAGAAAGTTTTGTGATTGGAAATTTTTATTTAAATGATATATTATTTAATTTGGTTTTAAAGTATATACTATTTTGAAGTAAAGGATATGTGTTGAAATGGCAAAAATATTTTGGTTTTAAAGTATATACTATTTTGAAGTAAAGGATATGTTTTGAAATGGCAAAAATATTTTGGTTTTAAAGTATATACTATTTTGAAGTAAAGGATATGGTTTGAAATGGCAACAATATTTTGGTTTTTGAAGTATATACTATTTTGAAATAAAGAATATGTTTTGAAAGGGCAATGATTGTGTTTTTAAAAGTATATATATTTTTAAATGACCACGGTGTTATAATAACGTTTGGTTGTTAAAGAGACCGGGATCGGATATGGACATACTCTCTGTCGATACCGAAAACCACTTTTACAACTGTGTACGCGGTGGAGTTTCCAGAATGAAGTAGAATGGTGGCGACGATCCTAAGGTATATACGTGGACCCAACTCCCGTGAGTTGGCATAAGGTGGCTAAAACAGGAGCGATCGACGGGCCAAGGAGGTAGCACCTCTGATCGGACACACTTCTTCGATACCATTCTATTACTTGTGATTTGATTTGGTGGCCACCCTTGATTTGGGAGTGTTGTTCGAGGTGGGCGGTAGTGGCTGCTATGCATCACCACCAGTCCGGATGCGTAATTGGTATATCTACCCTGGCATTGCCTTGTGTGCCGTGTCACCTATCATATCGAGCTTTACTACGAGTTGTGATTTCTCCCGTAGCCTGTGGAGTATCGAGGGTAGCCCCCATTTTGGGAGTATGATAATACTGGATAGACTACTGGGACTATTACGTGTTAAGGGCTATATGGGTAACCCCTTGACTCTATTAAAAAGTATGTTTATTTTATATTAGACATTATTATAATAGCGAATATTACTACATAGTAAATAGTTTAACGGATCCTTAGGGGATGTGAATCCCGAGCATCTCTTAAGTTACTGCACTCACGTTAGACACTGGATAGGAGATGTCAAATCCCGTAAACGTCTCTAACGCCGTTCCACTCATATATTTATCATTGATTTAACTTACATAAGATCTTTTAGTTCTGGCTCGAGTGTTTTGTCTTTTCAATTCACTCGGGTCAGCCTGAGCATTACAGGATTTGAAGGCCTTAATTCTGGAGGACGAAGACGAAGAATTATTATTACTATTTGTTATATATTCCACTACACCATTGTATTCCGCTGCATTAATTATCATTCTCTGGTATGTGTAACTCTGATATGTATTGTATAAGTATAATCAAATGTTTTGTAAAATAGCTTCATGAACTGTTATTTGATTATTATATTTTATCGTTCTACTGCAAGATTGTATTTTGTTTCTTTTATTTCTCCACATTTTCTTATTTACTCCATAACAATCCGCCCTTCTGTATAGTTTAAGTTGGCACGTGTGTCTACTTAAGCGTACAAAAAGGTGGGATGTTACATGAAATATGCTGTTAAGTTTGAATTAATAAGTTATTTAATTGTTAAATATGATATGCCATTGTCTCCAACTGTTTACCCATGACATATGACACCATAAGCTGTTGTATATATTAGATTTAAATTTGTTACTGATGATATATGCTTGTTGTTCATATGTTATATTATTACTTATTTGTTCTCACTCTGCAAGTTCCCTGTAGTTTAGGGATTCCCTATGGGTTGAAATGATACATACCCGAACGATCTTATAGATTAGGGAAAAATCGTTATGGGTTGAAATGATAAACCCAAGCTATTTTTATTTGAAATTTTAGGATTGCAGGTTGAAATGATATACACCCATATATATAAGGTTATCGCGGATTGAAATGATAATTATTTGTATCACTTGACCATAGGATAGAAAATTATATACGGACACCGTTTGTCTATTTTTTTTGAAAATGATTTCCAAAGTTTGAAAGGAAATATATGAATTTGATTTTTTTTAGTATAATATATAGATTTTTTATTTTAACATGTGTAAAAATTTAGATTTTAAATTATATGTTTTAGAAATTTTAAAATTTTAAGTTAAGTTGTGAAAATGTAAATTTTAAGATTTTATTTATATTTTATTATTTTTAATTTTTAAAATATATAAAATAAGATTTAAATAGGTTATATAACAAGGTTTGATTTAATTTTATTTAATAAAAAATTAATTTAACTAACATATATAAAATATGTTTGAGTATTTATTTAAATTTATTTTAATATTTTAAATAGATTTTTGTATTAACTTTAATAAATAAAGGTTGAAAAGATATGATAAAGCTAATTTGTAATTTGATTTGTTTAAGAATTGAATTTGAATAAAATTGATTTGAAACTTATTGATTTGAGAATTTAAAGACATGACTTTATAACTTGATTTTGGTTAAAGAGGATTAAATGAATATTTAAATTTAAATAAAATTGAATTTGAATATTGAAGTTTTATTTAAATTTGTAATTTGAGATTTTACTTAAATGTTTAACCAAACATGATTAAATGAATATTTTAAATTTAAATAAAATTGAATATTTAATTTTGATTTAAATTTGTAATCTAGGAATTTATTTAAATGGTTATTAAAATGATTATGTGAATATTTTAAGTTTAAATAAAATTAAAGGTTGAATATGGTAATATAAATGAAATGTATCAATTTGAGTTATTGTAAATTGTCTGAATATTTATACTTTGAAACCTATTGAAATTGGAAGTGGATTAAATTATAGTTCAAATCTATATTTGAAATCGATATAAATTAAAAATGGTTTTATTAAGAATTTGAATTGAATTGTAATTGATGAGCTAAGATTGATTTAAATTGAATTTTGGAATTAAAGGTTGATTTGAACTGATTTGTGAAAATTGGAAGAAACAATTCTAATTTAAAAATATTTCCGATACAAATAATTTTAATATACAAAATATATTTTTATATATAAACTATTTTAATATATAAACTATTTTTAACATATAAACTATTTTTAATCTATAACCTACTTTAAATATAAACTATTTTTAATTTATAACTATTTCAATATATATACTATTTTCAATATTTAAACTGTTTTAAGTTGGAACTATTATGATTTAGATTTAATGGATTTAAATGCGAAGATTTGATATAATGGTTTGAACTATTTTGAAAGTGAAATAATGATTTCGAAGGTAAAACATGATTCTGAAAATGATATAATGATTTCGAAAGTGAATAATGGTTTCGAAAATGATATGATTTTTGAAATAAATAACATATTTTGATATGAAGCATGAACTATTTAGAAATAAAATAACCATGGTGTGAAATAAGCGTTTGGTTGTTAAAGAGACCGGGATCGGATATTGTCGTACTCTCTGCCAATGCCGAAAACCACTTTAACAATTGCGTACGTGGTGTAGATTCCAGAACGATGTAGGATGGTTGGCGACTATTCTATATAAGGTATTAACGCAGCCTTGAATCCCGCGAGTCAGCTTAATGTGGCTAAAACAAGAGCTATACCGGGCCAAGTGGGGTCACTCCCCCGATCGGGCACATTTCTTCGATACCATTCTATTGCTTTTGTGATTCGATTGGATGCACCTTTGATTTGGGAGTGTGTCTCGAGATGGGCGGTAGTAGCTGCTATGCGTTACCACAAATCCAGAAGTGCAAACGGTAGAATCCTACCCTGGCATTCCCTCATGTCCCTTGTCACATTCCTAATGAAAGGAGTACCTATGGAGTACCCTCTGAGTAAACCACCAGTTTGGTGGAGCTTATGGTACTGTATAGACTACGGGAATATATAAAATGTGTTAAGGGGGATATGGGTAACGCCTTACACTATTTTAATACTTTACTTTACTAATAGACATATTATAATAGCGTGTATTACTACATAGCAGATAGTTCCACGGATCCTTAGACGATGGAAATCTCAAACATCCTTTAAGTTACTTGTATTTCAGTTGACATTTCACTTGAGTAGAATTTACTGGTATAAGAATGTTAATCATGACCCGAGTGTTTTGTGTTTTGCTTTATGCTCAGGTCAGACTAAGTGTCACAACATTTGAGACTCACCTTTGGAGCTTGGAGCTTTGCTTGAAGATCTGTTTTTGTCTTTTCAGCATTCCATTTATTTAAGTTTATACTAGTTGTTTATGTTTAGACTTGTCATGGACATTTGTATTTGTAACTTCTATGTATTCAAGATTTCTGTTGTATTTTACTTTAGACTCTGATGTTCTATAGTAGCTTCATGAACTACTATTTATCTATTTCTACTACTTATTATTGTAAACCTTGTGTCTGTCACTCTGTGATTGATTATTTACTGTATATGCTAAGTTTTTCCAAATATAAATTAACAATATGTTGTTTTGAGAAATTCAAGTCTGACATAAGTGGATGATTGTCGATTAGAACGGTGCGAAATACCGGGTCATTACAGTTTCCTACCACCAAAAATTAAGAAGGATTACATATTTGGGCCAAGATTTGATCATCGGTTATTTAGCTATCAAATAAACAAACATTTAACCACAGATCACATTTCCTAATGAAATCACTATGCCTCATTTAATTTGAATTCCTCATTTAAAATAGGCATATACTTATTTCATCTAAATTAGTATATTCACAAATCCTTTCTTTCAAAAAAACTTAAAAATAAATTAAATAGATATGGAAGTGTCATTCGGTATCGACCATGGATCGCAGCTCGATGTTTGTGTCTCTATCCCAGAAAAACCAAACATAAGTTAGGCAATCTCTGCCTCCAGATTTCCGCCATGCAATCAATCATAGATCGCAGTTTGCACAACGGTTACGCCGCTATCCCTGCATAAACATTCCAAACTGTAGGCAATCGCTGCCCGTTGAATTACGCTATATAAATATACCATTACTCCTAATTTTTTTTATTTCATAAGTATTTCCAAATCTATTTATAAAACTTCTTTATAAGTTTCAAGGTTAACTTGGAGAAATATTCTTTCACAAATTTCAAACCATTTGTAAACTCCATTTTCAAATTTCAAACCACCTACACATTTATAAACTCCATTAACCAATTCTTCACATAAAGGATTTCTCTTATAAACCATCTATTTCCCAATTATAATAAATAAGATTTTTAAACATCGCAAAAATATCTTAGCCATTTTTGATAATATAAAAATACTTTTTAAAAAATCGTTATTAATAATAAAAACATTTTAACCCTTAGCATTTTAAAATTTAATAAAAATGAACTAAATCAACCTTTGAATAAAATTAACCAACTTGTGAATTGTTTTATTACTGTAATAAATTTCTAGTTCAAATAACTAATAATATTAAATAATTCATTATCTGTAAACAAAATCAATTTAACAATTATTTTAAAAACATAATTAACTTTACTAAATAAATGGTTTTACAAAACATTTGTAAACAAAAATTAAAACAAAAAAATTTGTATAATAATTGTTAAATAAAATCTTTTACTTTAAATTATAAAATTTGAAGTTAAATAGAAACCATAACTTTTCCAATGTTATACTGAGGCTCGGAAATTCAAATGGTACTTATCAACTACCATTCAATTTAACTATCAAAGTTAACTTATAAGCATTTACATAAAAATAATACATGTAAATCAAATTCACACTTAACAACGCTTTGTTACCACATCAATTTCTCAATATAAATCCATTTGCATTGACAGTGTCCAAAGTAATCAAATAGTAGACTAAAATCAATTCTGCTAACCAATTATCATTCAAAATCAATCTCTTTCATTTATTATCCAACGTTGTTTATTTGGACAAATAGATAACACCAATTTATATTCCAATTCAGTTTGCATTATAATTAAACAACGTAATACTTAAAACAATCCATTTATCAGTTTCAGACATATATGATTCAATACTGGAAATAAGCTTTAAAAATAAACATAAACAGTTTTAATAGCAATTCGAGTTGCTATATCGTGATCCTAGATCCGGTTCAACCAATCTAATTGCATTTCAAGATGCTATATCGTC
This sequence comes from Allium fistulosum, assembly GCA_030737815.1. Taxonomy (NCBI): domain Eukaryota; kingdom Viridiplantae; phylum Streptophyta; class Magnoliopsida; order Asparagales; family Amaryllidaceae; genus Allium; species Allium fistulosum. The sequence continues at coordinate 103,620,082 of CM060902.1, forward strand.
ATCCTAAATTAATTTCAACAATCACCAATTTCAACAATCCAACCGGCATAAATAAATTTCATTTGCTATAAAACATTTCTGATTAACCAAATGAGTGAGTTTAACTCATCTTGAGTTTTCAATTTTGCCAAAAGTTCCAATTTTAAATCAAACCGAACGATGTTCGATTTAACCTAAAAAATTTAGCTGCTTCCAATCATCTCCAAAACAGTTACATAATGTAGTGCTCATCGCTATGATTCCATCGCCGCTTGTTTCGTCCAATTTCGACCTCGTATGTGAAAGATGCACATTTTTAAACATCGAATACAATTTATATATATAAATTTCTTTTTTTTAACCTTGTAAATAATCTGGTCGTTCATCCAGATCTAGCAAAATCACAGCCGCTCCTTGCATCTTCTCATTCGCACTATTTCCAGGCCATAGAACCCAAAAGCACGCAATAAAACTTCGATTGCTGCTCCTCCTTCGTCGCGTTCGTCGACGATCAGCGACCTCCATGCCGTAGCCGCCACTTCCATGCACCTACGACCACCGACCAATCCACCTTAGCCCCACCGTTGACCAGGAAACACGTTCGAACGATGGCCATAACGTGGCCAAAATACACCGTCATCGATGAGCTTCAGGGGATCGCCCCCTTATGGATTTGAAGCTCTCGTCGTGCTCTTCGACAATGCTTTAGGAAAATTTTGATAATAGAGCATGGATTGGAAGGATTTGAAGGAGGGAAGATATTTAATTCGGCCATTGAATGTATGTGTGGTGGTTAGGGCAAATAACTAGGGTTTGGTTGTATGGTATACGCGTATATATACGTGTATACGTATTATTTTATTATTATTTTCACAATTCACATGCTTATTTGGACGAACTCCAAACAAAGCGTGCCACTTGGCATTTATAATGTTTTACCCCTATTCCAAACACAATGGAATATGTTTCGATGCCTAATTCGATCATATGTGGAAGATAGCTTATCGAATCGAATTATAATATTAAATTTCCAATATAAATTTCAATGCGTTTCCAGCTCCCATGAGCAAACGATAAATATGATTGCTACAAAATTTGAAAAACTACAATAATACACTTTTAAAGATCTAATGAAACTAGTTTCGTCGAATTCCGAGACTGTGCCTCGAAAGGCTATTTTAACGCATTGATTAAATCGAGCGATTTTCAAAATGGACGAAATTACTTGAAGTCCAAATTTTAAAAGCTTACAAACTCCATTCTAATTCCAATAGAACTTATATTCACATTAAAAATAAATTTGATTCATATTAAGTCAATTTTTCAATTATTTACACTATTACCATATATTAAACTTCACTATTAAATTAATATATATAAATTTCAAATTTTTAATTATCCACTTTTAATTCCCTTCAAAGGTCCACTATCATCACTCTAATTCAAATAGAGTTTAAATAAATTTTAGAAATTATCTCTATTCACATTTAACTCCATATTCACATATTTACCCAATTTCAAATATTAAATTTACTATTCACCAAATCCTTTTAATCGCTATATTAGAAATTTTAAACCATTTTACTCATTCAACCAAAATCTCCATATTCAAAATCAAATAATATTTCAAATTCAACATTTAAAAATAAAATAAACGTTCAAAACCAAACGACCAAAATTCCACATCGTTACATATACTGTATGTGATGTAAGAGGACAGGTTAGAGGGATCCAACAGGATTCCTCACACTGTTGATTTTATATTCGTATAATTTGATATATGATATGTTGGATGCTATAATTGATGATATGGACACGATTTTACTTATTTAGTGCTTTAGCACCAGGGCTTATATTTTGGTATTTTAAAATACCATAAAATAGTATCGAATAAAAAGGGGATTTCAAACAGATTTTGGAAATTATATATGTTTTAAATAATTATGCTGAATTATTTGAAGAAGTAATTTATTTTAAAATCAAATGTATGATTTTTGGATATTACAATTTAATAGTTTTATAGAATATTTTAAATGGAGATTTTCGAACTATAAAATAAAAAATTTTAAATCTTAAAATAAGTCTGTCTTTTATAATAAAGGGATATGTTTTTCAATAGAAATAGATATATTTAATACACACACACATATGTATATGTAAATGTACATATATTAAAGATTATTTACAAATGTGAGATTTATAAGTGTGATAATTTATAAAAGTGATATTTTACAAATGAAGTGAAGATTTGCAAAATCGTAATTTTTTAATAAAAGTATAGATTTATAAACTATGAACTAAGTTTATAAATTAAAGGGAACTATTATCATTTAATAAATTGGTGAAATAAATCAAACGGTGTATTTATTATAGGATATGGAATGATATTTTAGAAATAGTTGATTCTATCTTGGAAATTAATGGTGAGGGTAAATTTGGAATGTTAAATGATGTTTTATAAATAGAAAAGGAATTTATCCATATGGAAGTAACATTAAAAATGGATGGCAATTGATATTTTTAAATGAGATTTATGAGTAAGTGAGATCATAAAGGAAATAGAGTTATAAATGAAGTTCATAAATAAATAGGTTTTATGAATGGAAGTTTTATAAAATAGAAAGTGATTCTTAAATATTGTTTTATAAATATGGGAATGATTGGGTTGATGAGTTAAGTATGGATTTTTATCAAGGAAATATATTATGTTGTAAAAGTTGGTTACTTATATTAATATTTTTAATGTTGTTGGGTTATATTTAAATATTTTGAAAGGTTAATTATTTAAATTATTAATACGGTTTGAAATTAATAATAATGATTATCAATAATATTTTGGTAATTTATTATTATTATTTATATTAATGGTAAAGATTAATGATTGTTTTATTCATAATGTTTTGAATTATTAATTATTATTTTCAAAATGTTAAAAGTTAATGATTATTATTTATTTAGGATGTTTATTATTAATAATTACTATTATATAATGGTGTTTTAAAGAAAATGATTATGATTTATTTATGATGGGTTCGAGATTCACAAATAGAGTCTTGTGAACGGACTTGGATTTTTATAAGAGGAGCTTATAAAATTGTTTGAATATTTAAAGAAAGATTATTTACAAAGTAAAGAGGTTTATAAATAGATAGATATTTATAAATGAATTTTAGAAATGAGTTTATAGATTTATAAAAAAGAGTTTATAAATTATTGCATGGTTTCATAATGGGTTTATAAGACTTGAGAAATAATTTATAAATGGTTCTAAAAATTTATAATGGAGTATATAAATTACTTTAGAATTGGGTAAAAAGAAAATCTTTCTCAGTGTTTGGTAAATATACTTATACCATTGAGATAAATAGATGGATATTTTCTAAGTATTGAAAATATAAGGGTTTGTGAATATATCTTTGTAAAAGTATTTTGATACAAGTATTTACAAGATGATTTTAATTAATGAAAAGATTAATTAAGGAGGCTGGTGGTTGTTTATGTGCTTAAGTAATGTTGGTTCTTCCTTTGAAAATAAATCCCTGATTTGGATGTGTGTTTGTTGATAGTTAAATAATCGACTATCAAATGTGGATCCAAACATAACTTTGGAAATATCTAGGAGAAACACGTAAGTTATATGGCAAAATCATCTATGATGATGTTATACTATACGCGTAAATCTCGTTTCGTTCTTCTAGGGCAAATGATAAGGAAATCCGTCCACTAACGGTTAGAAGATGATCTCCATTCTTATATTTGAATGTTTATTTCCTAAAGAACTGAGGTTGAGCTTACCAGAAATAGTCGAATGTTGTTTCGAAGGGACCAGGATCAGATATGTTATCCAAAAACCACTTCGATCCAACTCAAGTATTTCAAAGTAAAGACATCTTGAGGATGATAGAATTGAAAACGGAGCTCCTCAACGTTTCATTCAGTCCTAGAATGACCTTGTATGGATGAATGCTTGTATTGCGTTGTTGCTTGGAGGGTAGTGTTAGCATTCTAAGTATGAAGTGCTGTATAAAAGGTAGAACGTAGCTTCGAGCCTCACGCCCGGAAAATGAATAAAGCAAGGACATGCGGTATGGCTAAGTGGGTCTCACCCAAGTATATTATGATCATCCCAAATCTAGAGTGATATTCGTGTATGCTTCGGGATCCCATGGTATGGTTGTTCGATTGCAACCAAGGGGTGATCATATTCGGCGCTATCCAGTAAGGGGTAGGGCCGATCATGAGTAGCAGAGGTGCAACGTGTTGTAGCCTCCCATACATTTTATCTAGAGGAGTACAGATTCGGTGGGTAGACCCTTACCCTTTCATAGTTGGAATCAATTCTCCAATACGATTTTGATAGTAGAACCTAGTATGCTAGAATTTAATAATGTACCAATTTCGACTATAATTAATTAGTATTTGTATTCTAGACATTATTATAATATCATAGGATTTCATATAAAATGTTTTGGTTATCGTAAGGTAAAAACCCATCGGTGTTTATGTGCGGCATGGTCTTACGAGATACTTTTGATTTTCGAAAGGTTTTCTATAACTTTAAAAATCCAGTTGGGTGTGTTTTCTCACGCTGGTTTTCAAGACTGACTGGCGTGTTATTTATTTTATAATGCTAGGGTTAGACCGAGCATATTTATATAATTCTTTGGATGTATTAGAGCTAAGAAAACGAGTTGGAGGTCTTCAAGTCGTGTTCATGTACATGCTTATTTTCCGCTGCTTTATTATTGAAATCATCAGCAATTGTGCGGACAGGTTGTTATAACTGTCCAGGCTGATGATTGTGATTTGTTGTTGTACTCTGATGGTGTAGGTATATAACAGTTTCTCATTTGTAAAGATCATTGATATTATATTATATATTGTCCCGCTGCGATTGTGAGATTCTGTGTTGGTTTTTTAGTTTCTTTCTCTTCTTCTTTTATTCTTGTCTTCTTTCTTATTCTTTCCATAACTATCCATCTTTTTGTTCAATTTTGGTTAGACATGTGTGGTATATTGTCAAATTGAACTATATAGAAAAAGTGGGTTGTTACACTATCCTTACAATTGCTAATAAATAGAATAAACAGACAATACAGCGAAACACAAAGAAATGCGTAGATATGTATTAGACCTCCAACTCGCCTCCTGAGCTTCGATACATCCAAAGAAATCTTTAAATATGTTCGGTCTAACCCGAGTATTATAATAAAATTACACCCGGGTCAGTCTGGAAAACAAACGTGAGAAAACACACCAAAATGGATTTTAAAGTTACAAAAAGCCTTTGAAATCAAAAGTATCTAGTACGACCACACCGCACATAAGCACAAACGAGTTTTTACCTTACAATAACCAAGCCATTTCATATGAAATTCTTTGATATTATAATGGCATCCAAGATAAAAATACTTATTAAACATAGCCTAAATTGTTGCATTAATTAAATTCTAGCGTAATAGGTATACTACTAAAACCTCAAAGGCTCGTATTAGGGAATGGATTCCATATAATGACTAGGATACTGGGGTATCGGTCATCATGGTGCATCTCTAGATAAAATAATGCTAGGGACCTCGCTAGGATCCCCTACACACACAGGATCAGCCAACCACTTGACTAGTAGTATCGAATATGATCACCCCTCCATTAATGGACCCCGAAGCGTACAAATGAAAGATAATATCGACTCTAGATAGGGATGATCATACCCCAATTGGGAGCAACCCACTTAGCCCTGCTACATCTCCTCTGTTTATATCATTCTCGGTTGATAAGGCTTGAGGCTATGTTTTACCTTTATATAGCACTACCCACTTGGAATGGTATATTTCCTTCCAATCGACGACATAATGTCAGCATTCATTCTTCGTTCTGGGACTGAACAAAACCGAAGGCTCTACTTCCACTACATCCATTTTGGAATCACTCTTAGGATTAGTAGCAAACAGCCAATGCACTTCAAAGAGCTTCATCTGCATTTCCATCGTCTTCAAGATGTCTTCACTTCGAAACGCTTGAGTTGGATTGAAGTGGTTTTCAGATAACATATCTGGTCCCGGTTTCTTTGGAACAACATTTGATAGTTTCCGGTAAAATCAATCCAGGTTCTTTAAGAAATAAACAGTCAAAGATAAGAGCGGAGATCACCTTCTAACCATTAGTGGATTGGTTTTGTCACGCCCCACCTCTATGCTCACAATAACAAAGAGTATTAAAAGAAATACTGTCTGTTATTATGAAGAATAAGGCTGGATAGGAGCGGCCATCCGTAGTTGGCCTTACACTAGTATTGGTTACCTCGATAGGAGTGGTATATATTTTTCATATTTCGTCTCTTATTTATTTACTCCCATCGACATACCCAATTCCAGTATAAAATGAACTACGATGGTTCATAATAGTTTAGGACAATATATATAATAATAACACAGATACAAAAGAATGCGGAACACAGATAACAAAAGTCTCATATATATATAACTGATGTCAGTTACAATACAGTTGACACAATACATATGATACAACTACAACTGTCGACTCTGGAAGTTATATATACAAATACATTATCAACTAATGTACATGAATACATATCAACCTAATCAGTACACTGACTACTTCAAAAAGACGCAGACCATTCAAATGATATGAAAAGTCTTCGTAGCTCAAACAACAACCCGAAGCAAGATATCTACAACCTGAAATAACTCGGGTCTGACCCGAGTATTAAATTCAAAAGAAAATAATACACGGGTCAGTCTAATTCAAACTCAGTTATTAATGCACAGAAGCAATAATAATCAAATAACAAATAGACGACAGTCACAGAAATCTCGTATATCCGACTCCTCGATAAGAGAATCGGATAACGGCAGATATAACACTAAACAGTGTTAATCAACAAATCAGCAATCCAAATCATCATCAAGATGAATAAAACGATTATCAATGAAGATAATATGAAAACTCCAGAATTTCCTAAACAGCAATTTACAACAAATTCCAATTATTAAATAGATAATTAGAACCTCAAAATGATCAATCAAATCAAATTTCAATTATCACAAAGGCACAGAGAAACTGCATGCACATATCAACACATATAAACCAGCCAAACGAATGGACTAGTCGAAACAAAGTAACAAGACCGACTACATAAGTATGTCTCGACCAAATACATAACCAAAAGAAATTAATGTAAGCAAAGAGCTACAGATCAGAAAATAGTGCCAACATGATCAGAGTTGCAGACCAACAAAAAAACAACTCACAACAATGCAATAACATATGTACATAAATGTATGTATACTGAAAGCAACAGAAATGCACAAACACTACTGGTATGAAGACCATAAGGCAATGTACCAGTTCAACTCAAGAGCAACACAACACAAGTGTACATAAGCAACAATGCACTGTACATCAAGTGATACAAATTGCTAAACTCAAAGAAGCAAAAATCTAAACCGAGTTCAAGTCTCATGAAAACCCTCAAAGCAGCCTCGACCAAAAATCAAAATGAAACCAATGCAACATGAGGCCGGAGTGTGCAGTACCAACATACAAGACTACAAAACAAAAACTGCACATGAAAATGAAACTAGACAAGACACGGTTCAAACCGTGATAGGCAAGTAACAAAACAAATCAGTAATGATTCATTGATGCCAGAAGCAACAGAGTTATCCATTCGAAGTCAAGTGATAAGAAATCAAGTGCATAGCACTATCAAATGCAAACTCAAATTTTCACACGTTTAAGTTCGAAGCACGATCATAATATTCAGAACTTCAGAGAAACACTAAAAGGTAAAACAGTGAAGATTCCAATCAAGACTGAAGTCATCAGAGAAACGGATATCGACCAAATCGAAGTGACTGAAGTCAACCAAAATAAATCAACATCGTCAAATAAATTCAAATGTAACAGTTTTCTTTTTAAAACATTTCCAAACCTTATCACATAATCAAAGAAATGCCAAAGTCGAGGGTGTTACAGAACGCAATTCACCAAAGGCAATAAACACAAATGGCCGGAGTCGAGTATGCTACAGGTTATAAAATGACCAATTTGCAACATAAATTGCCAAACTAAATTACAATTTCATTTTCTAAAACTTTATGTAGAAATATGCACAAAACAAAACTGAAATGCCTGGCATATTCATTAGAAAAACAAATCCATGTCAAAACCATCAATCAACATGCAAACAGTCTCGAGTAATAATACCAGAGACTACAAAGAAACCAAGTGTATGAAGACTGCATCAAGAATACAACTCGGAGGCAATCAAACATATATGCAGCAGACTCGAGTGACACAAGTTCGAACAAATACTCAATGCAACTATAGTCAAGACTTAAATGATTCAAGTCAAGGCCGAAGCAAGCATAGTGACACATTCAGATACAAGGGGAAATGCAAAATGAAATATACAGCTCAAAGTTTCGACTGCAATAACATGGTGAAAATGGAAAACTACAAACCATGGAACAGCAGAAACCAATGCCAACAGAGAAAAGAACATAGCATGCAGGTTCAACTAAAAATCAAGCTGTGGTAATCATGAATTCGAACTAGTAATGTTTAAATGCCGCAAGTCAACAAGAAGGAATCAAACAGTTTAAAATCAGAACCTTGTCAATCAGGGAATCATAAATATACGAAATTTATAAAGTCAGAGAAATCATCAATATCGAACAAAATCGACTACCGAAAATAGTATTAAATCAGATGTGAGGGTCACTCACCTTACTTCCCAGAGCACCAACGATCGATCGGCGAGCTATTGCGAGGAACAACCCACCAGATCGAAGCAACTAAAGTCAGCCTCTTCCATTTTAAAAAAAACCCTAGATTTTGAAAAGAGGAACGAACGCAAAAAAAGAAAAAAGGAAGCCGCCATTATTTTCGTTCGTATGTTTAAGGGTTGTGAGGAATGAATGAGAAATGGGGGATGGGTATTCGTTTTGATAACACAACCCAAACGAGAAACGTGGCCAATATTTTAAAGCCCTTAATCCCTTAACGAATTTTCAAAACAATTTAAACTGGATATTCAAGACGCCCAACAGCAATTAGCAACCAATTTTAATCGTCTAATGACGAAAATAAAATAATTGCGAAATCCCGGGTTGTTACAGGTTTCCTTATCATTTGTCTTAGGAGAACGAAATGAGATTTACACACACAGTAAAATATCATCGGAGATGACTATGTCATATAACTCACGTGTTTCTCCTGGATATTTCCTAAGTTACATGTTGGGTCCATATTTGATTGTCGGTTATTTAACTATCAAAAAACACACATTCAATTTTCAGGGATTTATTTCCATAAGGAAAACCAACATTTGTTAAGCACATAAGCTACCACTAGCCTCCTTAATTAATCTTTTCATTAATTAAATTCATCATGTAAATACTTGTATCAAAATAATTTTACAAAGGTATATTCACAAACGCTTATATTTTCAATACTTAGAAAATATCCATGTAATTAGCTCAATGGTATGAGTATATTCACCCGACTGAGAAAGATTTTCTTTTATCCAATTCTAAATTCATTTGTAAACTCCTTATAAATCTCTAAACCTATTTATAATGTATTTTATTAATCTCTAAAAACTGTTTATAAATATCTCTAAATCATTTCTCAAATCATCCATAACTCCTTATAATCCATAAAAACTAATTATAAAACTCCTCATATAAATTTATAAACCCATTTCTAAAATTCATTTATAAATATCAAAACATTTTTAAAAATCCTTTACCGTGTAAATAATCTTCCTTTAAGTCTTCAAACCATTTGATAAAACTCCTCTTATAAAACCCAAGTGCGTTTATCAAACCCTATTTATAGGTGATCTTGAAAACATTTATAAATAAATAAAAACCATTTACTTCAAAACACTATTATATAATAATAATTATTAACAATAAACATTTAAAATAAATAATTATTAACTTCAAAACATCTTAAACTAATATTAATAATTTCAAAACATTATTAAGTAAACAATAATAATAAATCTTTACCATTATTATAAACACTAATAATTTATTTCCACAACATTATAAATAAATCCTTATTATTAATTTCAAACCCTATTAATTATTTAAATAATTAACCTTTCAAAATATTAAAATATTGATAAATAACTTCAAAACAATATTAAATATAAATAAATAATCTTTAATACAATATAAAATATAAATAAATAATCTTTAAAACAATATTAAATATAGTTAAATAATCCTTTAACCGATTTCAAAATGGCTGAGAAAGACAGATAATAAGGTTGGAGTAAAACAGAAATTAAATCCTTTAAGATAAAATATTTTCGAAACCTAATTTTAGATTTTAAATCATTTCTTGTCTCATAAACCAATTTTAAGTCAAATAGCAATTTATGGTATTATTGAAATACTAATTTGAGGCCAATAACTACCCAACGTTTAACCAATATCGATACTGATTTTCTATCACTATAGGTTTTAAGTTTTGAACATATAACAATGTCATAACCAATAATGTCAACAATCAGGTTTAACATCCAATAATTCACAAGATATGAATTTTGTTGAAATTAAAAATCAACAATGGCGAGGAATCTTGTTGGATACCTCAAACCTGTTTTCCTCTAAATCACAAACATTATATAATTATACAATATGGGTCTTTCGCTACTAGGCGGGTATATATAAAAGATCATCCGCTCCAGGCGCGGGAATAAATCCAAACCAATTAATAAAAAGGTAAATCATCCAAACATCCAATCAACAAATTTTACCAACTATATAACATAGTGATTAACCAAAAAAGTGAGTTTAACTCACCGAAATTCCAGTTGTCACCGAAGTGTTCAAGTTTGGAACTAAAATCGAACGACGTTCGATTTTAGCCCCAAGTCCAACTGCATCCAAATTTGTCCAAACCAATTCCACCGCGAAGCTTTCGCCATCACGAGCGCAAAAATTCACATTCAATTCCGACCTAATATGGGCAAGTTATCACATTTATGAGATTACGATTTAATAATATAATTAAATCCACTAATTGCAATGTTATTAACTAATTACCCTCCACCTTAATCTTCTTCACCCTTAACAATAATTCCCTCTTGTACACGAGATGACACAGCACCACGGTCGTGCACGACCAAGCAAGGATACAAAGCTACGCTCCGCTAAACTCCATTCCGTCATTTTTATTGAACTCCTCTTCACGACCTCCTTCCATCGGACCCCATATCATCACCTCCGCAAGCCCTCACCAAATTGTGATTCGCCGCCCTCCTGTTCACTACTATGGCGACGCGAATCGCCAGAGGTGCCCAAAGATCACCAAACTCTGGTCAGAGATGTTATTTTTCATGCTAAATCAAATTCTAACATCTAATTCAATAAAATCGACCTCAAATGACCGCAAATCAAAACCCTAAGTCTCTAGCCTCTACTGCAAAATATCGAACTAACCAAATCGTGAATGCACTCCCCAATCTTTATATAAATACGAAGATCTCTGTTATGAATTCAAGAATTCAAATTTTATAATCCAGTATCGAGAATTTTAATTGATAATTTTCCTCTTGCATGAAAACTATTTGAACAAGAGAGGGAGCATTTTTAAGGAGAGGAGGAATGGTGTGGGTATGGCCTGATCGGGGTAGGTATGGTCTTAAGATGGTACATGTTTATTTTATTTTCAAAAATAACAAATCTTAGGCACTCAAAATTTCAAACTCCAATCGAAACATGCCAACTGGCGTTTTATACTATATACCCATTCTGAACTCAATGGAGCTAGTATCATGGTCTAATTCCATCATATACAGAAGTTAGCTTTTAAAATCGACTTATATTAATTTAAATTCCTTTAATTAACTTCTACACGTTTCGACCTCACACGACCACATGATACATCCAATCGCGATGGAATTCGATGGTGTATATTAATTCACTATTACGGATCCAACGAAATGGTTTCGTCGAAATTCGAGACAATGCCCCGAAAGGCTATTTTCACATGTTAATTAAAACAAATTATTATAAAACCAATAAATCACTTTTATGTCTAAATTTAACGTTTTATTATTCCGTTCATATTTATACTGAATTTAAATTAGATTTCAAAATCATTTATATTAGCATTAAATCTAAGATTATATTATTTAAATATTCCAATTATTTAAATTCATTATTCAAATAAATCTCTAATTTTTTGGAATTTTTAGCTATTTCACTTATTCAACCAATATTTTTATATTTAAAACTAATTAAATATGTCAAATTCAAATGACTAAAATTTTAGGCCGTTACATTCTTCCCCTTTAAAAGAATTTCATCCCCGAAATTAGCAAGTAAGAAAAGTGCCCCTAACCCATTAACTTTTCAAAACAATTTAGTTGAAATAAATTACCAAATTCTTTTTAGCTTTTCACTTTCCAAAATCAATTTGTTGAGATTTTGTTATTAAATCTTCTAAATCTTTAGTTCATTTATAGTTAATAATACCATTCCAAGTCATAAAATGAACTTCAAATTTTAGTAATAAAAAATTTTATAAAAATTTTATAAATTTTCTAACTCTTTAATTTACAAAAAAAATTCGGCAGCATCTCCTTTGCGCAGTTTGGTCAAAAAAAATTACAATATATATAATCACAAATATACATCTCATCTTCAAAGACGAGGCATCTCGTAGGGAAATATATATAAATACGTTATGTAATCCGAGATGTGTACCTTTTATTAGCATAGCAAGCATATACAATTGATATAATGTGAAAGCAAGCTCTAAATGTGAAGCATACGCCATCCGTACCTACTAATCACTCAACAACCAATGAGAACATGCATATAGAAAGTAATATCAATATATAACATAGACCATACAATAACCATATAAAAATGTAACCAATGTAACCCGAGAAACCATCAAACAAATATTATCCATCCAATTAATTCATAACCATATCAATTTGCAATTTCGAATGCCAACATTTAATTTGTTAAAGCCTGAATGATGTACATATACCATCCGTATCCAATATCAAATTTGATTGCTCGCTCGATCACACAATTTTATTTCCAAACTAGTATAGTTCATAAGACCACTCCAGTGCGGACCCATATCCAATTACTTAATTAGAAACCGCCATTCTCCTTGCATAGCCATATACTATGATAGAGAATCCCATAGTCAATCAAAAATCCGTATCTAGTATTCGCTGTCGATAATCGAGTGAAAAGTTCCAACTTGGACAAATGTAAATTATTTCGAAATCATGTACTCGAATTTGGACCAAATAGTTAGGCGAATAAAATAATATACGTACAACTTATGTATTTATTTCAATTGGTTTCTCATTATTCAGATTCTTTAAGTTACATTCATTTATTCATAATCGTTATTCACATTACATTATTCATATTCATTTATCACTTAGTATCTTTCTTTCAATACTAATGTCATTTTAGATCAATGCCACCAAATTTTAATTAAGTTTATTATAACATTTTTATACAACCACTTCTCATGTTTATTTTCACTTTACAACTTAAGTTCATATTTAATTCTACCAAACGACATTCCCAAACCATATTCAATTCTTTTACAACTTAAGTTGAATTTCATTTTGTAACTCAATTTCATCTCCATTTCATTAATTCATTACAAATCAAATTCAATTACATTTAACTCATTTCATTAATTCACTTTATTTTACTTTACTTGAGTCAACTTTCTTTTCAAAATTCATTTCATTTAACTTAAGTTCAATTTCGAATTTACTTTTCTTAACATTTATATTCAAAAAATTTAAAATTTTGTTTTTTTACTTATTATTCCTCAATCTATAAGTTACAAAAACTAATTTCTTATAATTTCAACAAAATACTTAGATAAAAAATTTAGAATTTAAACACTCTGTTTTATTTCAACTTTGTTTTGAAATAATACATAATGTAATATGTATCTCTTTTTATATAACTAATCATATTTAATTAGGATTTAAATCAAAACTTGTTTTTCCAAACAGATCTTTTATAGTAGCAATTCCATTCTTGAAAACCCAAAAATGAACGTCGATGATGCTGCAGACATCATCGAAATTATTTTTAGGTACCGAAGTGAGCTCAGTGCTTTCTATTTCCTTTAAAACCTTTTAAAATATTTCTAATGAAAATATTTTCAAAATAATACTATTATTATTCTTCCAAAACCATTGAAAAACAATTTTCAAAACCACCAAGATTTTAAATTCTCAAATTCTCAGCTTTTAAATTCTTTTTATTTGCAAATCATATCTATCAATTTTCCTCATATATATAATTTCACTTTAGTTATATAAAACCATTTCTTAATTGTTTGTTTTTGTTTATATTATAATAATAACAACCTTTATTAGAACACCAACAACAAACAACAAATGATAATAATCAAATATTATCATTCTCGAACAACCAAACACACACATAACTATAATAATTTCAGAAAAATTATTCGTTTGTATATAAAATATAATAAAGGTATAGTTATTTCCTTTACCCAATTTCAAAACGATAGTATGTCAAATTGTTTTGTTCAAGTGTTTAGAGACACTTATCAATAATGTTAAAATTGACCAGAATCCATAAGCTACTCAATAGATCAATCGATACAATATAAAACATTTTTATATCACTAACAAATAAGAGCTCATATATATACAAACTCAAACTCACTATAGGCTGTTACTGACCCTATCTATGATGTGTAATCCCCACCAAAGCCAGGGTTCTCACTTAACCATGCGCTCTGATACCAAGTGTAAAACACGAGATTTTCGACCCTCAAATCGACACTAATACGTTGACTGTATTGCATGTCGAGCAATCTGATGCTGAAAAACCCAATTGTTAGAGGAAAAGAAGAAAGGAGAAGAAGGGAGAAGGAAGAGAAAAAGAAAAAGAAAAGAAAACAACAATGATTCTCATAATGGAACGAATAATCTATAATATACAACAAATCTTTACACAAAGAAGAAATGTAATATACATACAGCAATCAAAGTGCACTAAACTAATTTAGCCCGGACAGTTAAAATAGTCCATCCTTACAATTGTTAATAAATAGAAAAAATAGAAAACACAGCGGAACGCAAAGAAATACGTAGATCCGTATTGTACTCCAGCTCGCCTCCTAAGCTCCAACACAACCAAAGCAATCTGTTAATATGCTCGGTCTGACCCGAGCATTATAATAAACTAATAACCGAGTTAGTTTGAAAAATCAACATGAGAAAACACACCTAATTGGATTTTAAAGTTATACAAAACCTTTGAAATCAAAAGTATCTCATAAGACGACACCGCACATAAACACGGACGGGTTTTTACCTTATGATAACCAAACCATTTCATATGAAATTCTCTAATATTATAATAGTGTCTAATATCCAAATACTTATTAATCATAGCCGAAATTGTTACATTAATTAAATTCCAGCATAATAGGTATACAACTAAATCCGTAAAGGCTCGTACTGGAGAATGGATTCTATACAATGAATACGCTACTGGGTATCACCCGTTACGGTGCATCTCTAGATAAAATAACACCAAGGACCTTGCCAAGATCACCAGCTGTGACGAACTGATTTTTCAACCCTCAAAAATCGACACCAATACGTTCACTGTATAGCATGCCAAACAATCGAGTGCCGAAAAGACAGATTATTAGGGGAAAAGAAGGAAGGTAGAAAAATGAAGAAACTAAACAAATACAGAATCTCACAGCGGAATAAATAATATATAATATTAACAGCTCTTTACACAAATCAAAACAGTAATATACATAACTCAAATCAGAGTACACAAATCAATAATTATAAGCCTGGACAGTTATAACATCTTGTCCCCACAATTGCCAATAATTTCAAACAAACACTATAGCGGAATAAAAATGTACGAGAATACGTTTTAGTCTCCAGCTTGTCTCATGAGGTCCAAAGCAATCCAAATCTGTATCTATAATATGCTCGATCTAACACGAGCATTATTATAAAATAATAAACCTCGGATCAGTCTGGTAAATCAGCGTGTGAAAAACACATCCAAAATTGATTTATAAAGTTATAAACCTTTCCAAAATAAAGGTATCGTAAGACCATGCTGCATATAGACACGGACGGGTTTTTACCTTACGATCACCAAATCATTTTTATAGAAAATCCATTGATATTATAATAATGTCTAAGGGTTAAAATAATAATAATCAAGTAGTTGTGATGCTCGTGTTGTGTACATCACAACAATACTAGTATAAAATCAAAACTCGATAAGGCTCGTTCGCTAATTGTATAGGATTTCCACGGAGGTGCCCTTAGTACTTCGAGAATGGTCCTTCTGCATAAGGATTAGAGTTATCCTTTTGAAGCATCATACCCGTCTAGCTGGGATATTATAGGAAAAACATAACTAGTCTTGCTAAGACCGAGTGCATCGCTCCGGCATGCCAAAAATAACTGAAGATATCTGTATTGCTAGAAAACGAGCCGAGTACACCCTATGGGTTTGCCAACCCTACTGGCCATACCTCTTATCTTTGGTTTTAGTCATTTCCATTGATAAGGCTACGTACGGCGTTCCATCTTACGCACCACTCTAAAATAGATCATGAAATCCCATATGGATTCCCACACCATAAAGGCCTTGGAATCGCATACAGATTCCCACATCTCAAATAGATCTTGGAATCAAACACGGATTTCCAAACCCAACGGTCTCGAAAACACACATGAATTTCAACATCTCAAAATAACACGAAAACTCCTCCATAGAACCGTATATAGTTTTGGAGTGGTAACGGTTCCGAGTCATCTCTTACGAGTACAGTCTCCCGCTTCTCGGGCACTCCATAAACCATTTGTTGATATTCCGGAATGCTCAAGACCGGTTCTTTAGGAAATAATCTGACAATACATAAGAGCAAGGATCACCCCTAACCATTTAAGTGGACAGATCTCCATATCATTAATCCTAGAAGAACAATGATTTTATACGTACAGTATAGCACTTCGAACGGTAACTATACCATATAATTCCCGTGTTTTCCTAGATATTTCCAGAGATAAAATCCCTCGGTGTTAAGTAGGAAATCGTTCCCTACCTCCAAAATTAAGAAGGATTACATATTTGGGCCAAGATTCGATAGTCGGTTATTTAACTATCAAATAAACAAACATTCAACCATAGATCACATTTCCCACTAAAATCACTAAGCCTTATTTAGTTTGGATTTGATAATTTTGAATTCCTCATTTAAAACAGGCATATACTTATTTCATCTGAATAAGTATATTCACAAATTCTTTTTTTCAAAAATACTTGAAAACTCATTAAAGTAGATATGGATGTACCATTCGTTATCGACCATGGATCGCAGATCGATGGTTGCGTCTCTATCCCAGAAAAACCAAACTTAACTTAGGCAATCTCTGCCTCTCGATTTCTGTCATGCAATTAATCATAGATTGTAGTTTGCACAATGGTTACGTCACTATCCCAGTGAAAACATCCCAAACTGTAGGCAATCGTTGCCCTTCGAATTACGCTATGAAAATATACCACTTCAAACATCTCAAAATGATACTTATAAAGTCTCCATATAAATTTCCAAATTTAATTTAGGAAATACTCTTTTAAAATAGATTATTAATAAAAGACTTTGAAAATGATTAAGGAAGAATTTAAAACAATTTAGAGATATAAAAAATAATATCATTTAGAACCTTTTATAGAATTTTTTAATAATATATTCTAATAACTTCCAAAAAAACTTTTAAAATATGCTTAAGTAATTAATTTAAAACAAAACATTACAAATAAAGTAATTGTTGTTTAAATAACCATTTATTAGATAATTATATTACCATAAATAAATAGTTCGACTTTTAATTCTCGAAAAACCTTTAAAACATTTAAGTGAAATAACTACTATCACTATAGGCATCATTTACAAAACATTTGTAAATGAAAATTTTAAACAAAACCTTTGTATATATTTTTACTAATAAAACATTTTACTTCAGATTATACAATCTGAAGTTAAACCAAAAACTTGTAACTTTCCAATGTTATACTGAGGCTCGGCAATCCCAATGGTACTTATCAACTACCATTCAATTCAATTTAATATCAAAGTTAAATGATAAGCATTTACATAACTGTCATATACATAAACGAAATTCACACTCAAAAACAATTTGTTAACACATCAATTTTTCGATATAAATTCATTAGCATTGAATAGTGTCCAAATTAAACAAATAGCAGAATAAAATTGATTCTACTAACTAATTTCATTCACAATCAAACTCTTTCATTTACTATCCAACGGTGTTTATTTGGTCAAATAGATCACACCAATATATTTCAATGCAGATTACGTTATAAATTTAACAATGTAGTTTTTAAACAATCCATTTATCAATTCCACACATACATGATTCAATACTAAATAATCTTAAAGTAAACATAAACAGTTTAATAGAAATTCAAGATGCTATATCGTGGCCCTAGATCCGGTTCAACCAATCTAATAGCATTTCAAGATGCTATATCGTCATCCTAAATTAATATCAACAACCACCAATTTCAACAACCAAAACAACATAAATAAATTTTACTTACTATAAAGCATTTCTGATTAACCAAATGAGTGAGTTTAACTCACCTTAAGTTTTCAATTTTCCAAACGTTCCAATTTCAAATCAAATCGAACGACATTCGATTTAACCTAAAATTTTTGCTATCTCCAATCATCTCCAAATCAATTCCATAATGTATTGCTCGTCGCTACGATTCCATCGCTGCTTGTTTCATCTTAATCTGACCTCGTATGAAGAAAATATACATTTTTAAAGATCTGGATATAATTTATATAAATAAATTTCCTTTTTTTATATTTTATTTTAAAACTCAGATCTGTCGTTCATTTCACCACATCAAATCCTAGTCGCCCTTTGCCTTCTTCCTCGTCATGTTCCCAGTTCGAACTAAGAACCCAAAGTCGCGATTTTTAAATCAATCGCCGCTCCTCTGCAGATGACCGGAACTCGATCCAATGATGCAATGACGTGCGCCACCCCATGCTCAACCTACGCCTCCCATGCCGAAGAGCTTGGCCACCTCAGCGACGAGCAAAACGCCAAGAATGACAGCACGAACGTAGCCAATTTCTAGCTCCATTTGACGACGATGGCTAAGATCCACCGTAGGATGTATAGATCTTGCGATGCTCTAAGACTTTCTAGTAGATGGCGATGCCTATAAGTCGATGGATTGGGAGAAATCGAAGGTGGAAGCTGCGAGCATTTTTGGCCATTGAACGATAACTGGCGACTCCGTGAATTCTTTAGGGTTAGGGCTTAATAGGTGTGTATATATAGGCATATATACATATTATTTTATTATTATTTTACTGTTCACGTACTTTTCCGGATGAACTCCAAACAGAGCGCGCTGCCTGGTGTTTATAATGCCTTACCCCTATTCCGAACACAATGGAACAAGTTTCGAGGTCTAATTCGATCATATGTGTAAGATAGCTTTTCAAATCGAATTAAAATATTAAATTTCCATATTAATTTCAATGCGTTATTATCCCATATGACCAAATGCTACGAATTTTGAAATCCAATAATAATACACTATTACGGATCCAATAGAACTGGTTTTGTCGAATTCCAAGACTGTGCCCCAGATTGATATTTTAACACGTCGATTTAATCGAGCGATTTTCAAAATCGACGAAATTACTTGAAATTCAAATTTTAAAAACTTACCAACTCAATTCTAATTCAAATAGAATTTATATTCATATTAGAAACCATTTCAATCCATATTAAATCACAAATTCAATTATTTACACAATTCCAATTATTAAATTTCACCATTAATATATATATATGTATGTATGTATGTATGTATGTAACGACCCGGATTTTCCATCGTTTGATTTTGAATATTTAAAAGGTTTCAAATATTGAATTTGGAATATAAATTGATTTTTGAATTTGAAGATTTTGGTTGAAATTGTAGAATGAATTTAAATTTCAAATATAATGATTTATCGTAATACGGAAATGGTGAATAATTGAAATTTGATTGAATATGAATCGAAACGATTTATAATGTGAATGTAAATTCTTTTTGAATTTTTAATTGAGTTAGTAATTTTTTAAAAAAAACTGAAGTTTCAAGTGATTTGTAAATTTTTGAAATCATCGATTTTATCAACGCGTTAAATTAGCGATCCGAGGCATAGTCTCGGAATCTAACGAAACTAGTTCCATTGGATCCGTAGTAGTGTATTATTTTCGGATTTCAAATTTCGTAGCGTTTGGATTTTCCGTTTGGTAATACGATCTGATAACGTCTAGAAATAATTTAATTTAATTTATATAGTCGATTAAAAAAAGCTATCTTTCACATACGATCGATTAGGCCTCGGAATTGTTCCATTGGGTTCGGAATAGCGGTATAACATTAGGAACACTAGGCGGCACGCCTCGATAGGGATTTGAAATAAATATCCGGATATTTTGAAATTAAATAGAATATATTCATATCGATTTAACCCTGCAGCCGTCTTTTGTCATTTCAAAGCAACCCTATGCTGCCCAAGGCCGATGTACCTTGTACGAAGTCGCCTCTCCCTTAATTTAAAATCGCATATGCCTTTTCTTTCATCAGAGAACAAAAATAACCGAACGAAATTTCTTGATCTCTTCGTTTAAAATCGCATTCATCTTTATCCTTTCTTCCTTCATACGGAAAAACGAATTCACTCGGTATGAAAAAAAAGAAAACAAAATCGCGATGCCTCTAAAGCTCGAGCGCAAGAGCGAGGCGCAGCCTGGAAGCACAAGGCAACGCGATGATATGAGGGACTAGCAATGTCGTGGACGAAGGCAACACCGCGTGTGGTGAGGTCGACAGTGGTTTTGGGCGCGACTACGGCGTGCTCGAGTCGTCGAGGCGAATTAGGGTTCGAATGTAGCAAATTTGTTGTCTCGACCTAGTGATGGGGTTTGTGACCTATAGCGCGAGCGCCTGCTGGTGAGGTTGAAGAGCAAAGTCGACGATAGTGGAGCGGCGACGGGAGACTGGAGAACTCTAGTGGTGCCGGTGTTGGGAGGTGGTGGTCGAGTCACGACATATTCGCATGCGCCTGGGTCCAAACTTTCGGCTGTGATTGGTGGTGGTGAGCAATTGGAGTTGGCTGGTGATCGAAGTCGAGTGTCTAGGTTTCAATTGTGATGGTATGCGATTAGAGAAGGGTAATTAAGTTATATAAGAAATTTAGCTGTTTAATTAATTTAAATTATCCCGATGTTAATTAATTCATAATTCATTCATACGAGGTTTAAATCGAACGGAATCAGTCGTGTGGGATTCGAAGCTGTAGAATCTACGCAATAAAATTGGTTTAGGATTTTTCGAAGTCAGTAGGAATTTATATTTTAAATCGAACGTTGTTTGATTTAATTTAAAATTGGAATGGATTGCAACTAAAAATCTAGGTGATTAAATCTCACTCTTGTGGATTACTAGTTCTTAATTTGAAATATTAAAAATCATATATTGATTGATTGGATGAATTAATAATAATTATTATTAGTTGATGTTATATTATATATATCGCAGTATATATATTAGTAGTTGGATATATTCCCGCCGTTGGAGCGGATGAGACCTTACGCACCCCGCATAATAGCGGATGACCCTATATTACCGCGATAGCCCTCTCAAAATGGGATTGGTATTTTTATGTTATCTAACATATGTGGATGCAAGGAGACAGGTTGGAGGAATCCAATTGGATTCCTCAAAAATGTTGATTTTTATTTTCATATGTATTGAATAATTTGTTATATATTGTTGTGTGATTAGAATATTTGGATGCTATAGTAGCACGGGCCTAGATTTTGGTATTTTAAATACCATAAATATTACGTTTGAACTTGGAAGAATTTAAAAGGAGGTTTTGAACATAAAAATATTTATATCGAAATTTGGATTATTTTAAAGAAATCGATTTAGATAAAACAATACTTAATTTTTGGTCATACATAACTGTTCGTAAAAATATTTTAAATAGAGAATTTAAAGTAATTTACATAGAGAATTTTTAACAATAGATTTTAAAATGATATTGCTGGGGAAAATATGGGAAAGAAGTTAAAATCGATATTTAAAATAGATTTGAAAAATAAGTGGGATTTATAAAGAAACAGATTTATAAAATGGAATTTTTTAAATGAGATTATATTTTTAAACAAGTAAAACCCAAATGGGTTTATAAATTTATAAAAAAATGTTTATAAATAAGGGAAGATGATATCAGTTAATAAATTGGAAATATAAATACACGTGTGAATTTATATCGAGATAGGGAAATCGGGTTTTGAGAAAAATTGAGGATTCTATTTTTGAAATGTGATAAGGGTTAGGAAATCGAAATGAAATTGAGGCGACATAAATCAAGAGGTTTTTTAAATTGAAATTAGAATATTGGATTTTAAAATGAATTTTTATCGAGAAATTAAATTTGTTTTAAATGAGATTTTTATTTATTGAACTATGTAGTTTAAAAACTTTTATCCAGATTAAAATATTTCGAAAAAGTTAATTATTCAAATATTTAATATTTATTGAAATAAATTATAATTTTTATAATAAGCTTTGTAAATCAAATTAGTTTATTTTAAAATAAAAGAAAATGAATCATCAATGTTTATTTAAAGTGGTTTAATATTTTAAATAATTACTTAAATATGTTTTAAAATGAATTATTATTTAAAAATACTTATTATATATATATATATAGTTTTGAAATGATTGAAATTTATTTATAAATCCTCTCGAGATTTGTAAACAGAGTTTATTTAACGGATATGATTTTATAACAGAAATCTTATAGTGAAATTCTGGGAACTTAAGGAAATTTCCAAAGTATTTAAATATAGAAACTTCAAAATTAATTATGATTCATAAAAGAAGTTAGAAATGGGTAGTTGTAATTATAGACGATTATAATCGATTTTGAAAATGTTAGAGGAAATTAATTTATGAAATCCATCGAGTTTAGGAATTTACAAATTAATTGAAAAGGATTTTGAGAAGTATGAAATAAAATGGAATATTTCCTAAGTATTGGAAATAAAATGATTTGGAAAAATATATCTATAAATATTTCCTAAATATTGGACTGGAAGGATATGAAATATTTTAACTACGAGTTTATTTTTATAGAAATATTTTTAAAGTGTTTTATAAATGGAATTGGAAAATATTTCTAAGTATGGATATGATTCGAAAATAACCTGTTATGGGTATAAGTATGTGAAATTGATTTAAGTTATTGAATATACTGGAAGAGATTTGAATATATACTTTGTAAAGATATTTTGAATAACTATTTCAAAAAAAATTATAATATGGCCTAGTGACTGCTTCTGTGTGTTATTTGATTGTTAAATAACCGACTATCAAATTTGGCCAAATTCGTTAATCGTTTCGAAGAGACCGGGATCGGATTTAATTATCCGAAAACCACTTCGATCCGGTTTGTCCGTATGAATTGAAATATCTCGAAGATAATGGAGATGGTGATTTTGGAGATTCAGTTTGTTCAAACCCAGAATAACTTGTATGGATGAATGCTATCATTGCAATGCTTGCCTAGAAGGCAGTGTTAGCATTCCAAGTATGGATGCTATTCTAAAGGTAAACGTAGCCTCAAGCCTCATCAACCAGGAAATGACCAAAACAGGACATGCACCAGAGCTAAGTGGGTCGCTCCTATTTGGGTATGTTATCACTTTTCTAGATACCCTCGGATATATTATAATTATGGAAATGGATGTGCATGGAAAGAGAGAGCTCGATAAGGGTGGGAACACCCGGGGTGATAACATATTCGGTACTAATAGTCAAGTGCTAGGTCGGTTCTATGTGGTAGGGTACAAGATGTTCTTGTCAGACCCAGATGCATTGATCTAGAGATGCACTCATCGGAAGGTAGTTCCATATCTGGTCATAGTATGGAATCCATTCTCTAATAAGCGTCATACGGTTTTGATTGTGCCCAACTATATTGGAATGTGAGATGCAAGCATTTCAGCTATTTTCTAATTTACTTTTTATAGACACTATTATAATATCAGATTACTTTGATATAAAATGTTTTTGGTTATCGTAAGGGAAAAACCCATCATTTTTATGTGTGACGTGGTCCTACGAGATACCTTTGTTTTTCCAAAGGATTTTGAAAATAGTAATAATTCAAATTGAGTGTGTTTTTTCTCATGCTAGTTTTCCGGACTGACTTTAGTGTTATTTTATTATAATGCTCGAGTCAGACCGAGTATTACAGATTTAGGTTAGGATGCTATGGAATTCAGGAGACGAGTTGGATGACAGAGACATATTCCACGTACTTGTTTATATTCCGCTGTGTGTGTATGCTGTGTATTCAGCACTTATGAGGACAAGTTAATACAACTGTCCAAATTGGTTTGTTGTTGTTGTACTCTGATGATGGTATGTATAAATAACAGTTATAGTTTATTTTGTATAAAGATGTGTTATTATCTATTATAAATAGTTCCACTTCGATTGTGAGATTTTGAGTTTTGTTGTTTTCTGTTTCTTCTTTTATCTTTTCTTCTTTAACCCTAATAATATGGTATTTCCGGCACTCGATTGCTCGGCATACTATACGTGAACGTATTGATGCCGATTTTCTAAGGTCGAAAATCCAGTTCGTTACAATATATAATTTCAAAATTTAAATTTATCAACTTTTAATTCAATTCAAAAGTCCACTATCATCACTCTAATTCGAATAAAATTTAAATCAACTTTAGAAATCATTACCATTCATATTTAACTCCAAATTTACATATTTACCCAATTTCAAATATTAAATTTACTATTCACCAAATCTATTTAATCGCTATATTTGAAATTTTAAACCATTTCACAAATTCAACCAAAATCTCCATATTCAAAATCAATTAATATTTCAATTTTAACATTTAAAAATAAATTAAATAATCAAAACCAAACGACCAAAATTCCGGACCATTACATTCTTCCCCTTAAAAGAATTTCGTCCCCGAGATTGCCAAGGTCGGAAAAATCCTCCAAACCCATTTTCTTTTCAAAACCCATTTAGTTAAAATTCTATTATTTCCATTTCCTAAGTCTTTTAGTCCCACCCAAATCCATAATTTCTATTTATTCATCAAATTCCATTTTTTCAAGTTATAATTTCAAATCAAATTTAGTTAACAAAATTTTTCAAAAATATCAAAAAAAATTCTAACACCCTAAGTTTTCGAAAATTTTTGACAGATTATCCCCGGTACGGAGAGCCTTTTACAATATCACAAATATGATAATTATAATATACATCGACCTACACGGTCGAAAACACAATATATATATATATATATATATATCAATATTTATCTCATTTTCGCTTTTAATGCATAAGCGTACCTTATATTAGCCTTATCAAGCGATTTCGCTTAATTTATATGCAATTACGCAACCAAAATATATCCAAACAGCTTCCTGTACCTATACTTACTCAAAATAAGCACATAAGTTCCATAACCATGAAATTTTCATAACATTCCATTCCTTTAACAAACATAAACACATGTTTTTCATAAAACAAACATATTATAACATGTATATTTTGAATGCGTAAACAAGTACAAGGTTCAAACATTCAACTATCCATCTCCAATCAATGTATATTCAATTTCAAATTGATACACAATCAATTCATTTGCATTCCATTCATATCCACATTCATTATATTCAAATCCATTTTATTAATCTCGGAATCATTCCATGTAAATCGATTCTCGAACAATTCAGCTCAGGTTCATGCACTTGCATTCATATTAATATCTCTTCCAACTTATATTACATCTTTTCCATTCACTTTCATTTAATTCACATAGTGTTATTCACTTCATTTTATAGTGAACGGCATGTCATCCCACACTAATTAATTTATAAACCATTTTATAAAATTATTTCTAAGGTTTATTATAAACATTCCATACCACTACTTAAGTTCATATTCAGCTTCATAACTTAAGTTCATGCCCAATCTTATCCAATCCATACTCCAAAACCATATTCAATTCAATTACTCTTAAATTGAATTCATTTCTTGTTATCAAATTCTTAACCATTTTAACTTGGTCATACTTTTCCACTTTCTTAGTTTAATAAGTTATACAAATTTATTCACAATTTCTTGAATTTCCACTTATGTTTACTCACATTCTATATTTATAACATATAGTTATATAATCACTTCACAATTCATGTTTATATTCAATTTTACTCAATTCCAATTCACCCTCCATTTAAAATTCAAATTTTTGAATTTACATTCCTTTGCCATAATATCAGACCATTTTCATTCTGGTTTTACCATTTCATTTCTCAATTCATAAGTTCAAGAACTTATTTACTTAAAATCTCATATTGCTTACTTGAGTCCATTCACATCTTATAATCATAACTCTGGATTATATATATCACTTTATAGCTTAAGTGTATCCAATCCATTCAATAATCATAACGTATAGTTATATAATCATTTTACATCTCAAACTTTATATTCAATTCAACTCAAATCCAATTCAATTTAATTTTACTTATCTTAAGTCAAATTTTAACCCATATTATTCATTTTAACTTACTCAAGTTAAACTTTAATTGCAGGTTCAAATTCACACATTCCTTTCTTATCTGTACCAACTCCAAATTATATGTTCAATAACCGATTTTCTCCCGACTTCACAAATAATTTAAATGGAAATCCCAGAATTCAATCACCCGGTTTTATTTCAAATCATTTTGAAATCATAAATATACATATATCAACTTCTGTATAACAAATCATACTTTTAGAATTTTAAAACAACTTATTCTTGCCTAAAACAATTCCCTTGGAATTTTTAAAACAAAACTTGTTTACCAAACAAGTCCAAAGTAGCAATTCGTCACTTATAAACATGAAAATGAACACTGATGATGCAGCCGTCATCACCAGAATTATTTTCCAACGACTGAAGTGAGTTCAATGCTTTCTTACTTTCAAAACCCATTTTAAAACAATTTCTATTCAGAAATATCTCCAAAATAATACTCCATTATTCTTCACAAACCACTTTGGAAAACATTTCCAAAACCTCTTAGATTTAAAAATTCCCAAATACTTAGTTCAAATTCATTTAAACCATTTCCCAAAATTTTCGGGATCTAAATTTCCAAATTCTAGTTTGAATCCACTTTTAGTTACAACTCATATGTAAAAGCATACCTATACAATTCCTATTTGGTTATATAAACCATTTAAATTTTTATAATTGATTGTAATATTAACAACCAAACATTCCAATTATGCTACAATAATTTCATGAAATTATTTCTTTTATATCAAAATATAGTTTGGATAAAATTATTTCATTTACACTCTACAAAACAATACTGTGTCGGTTTATCCGGTTTAAGAGTTTAGTAACCCCTATCGATACGGTTGTACTTCCTGTACCGACCAGAATTCATAAACACTCAACCGATAAATCAACACAATATAAAACATTTTATATTCACTAACAAATACGCGCTCATATCTATTAATACACTCAAACTCATTTAGGGTGCTACTGACCCTATCTCTAATGAGTAATCCCCACCTAAGCTTAGGTATATCGCCAACCTAAGCTCTGATACCACGAGCGACGACCCGACTTTTCGACCCTCGAAAATCGACATCAATACGTTCACTCTATAGTATGCCAAACAATCGAGTGCCGGAAAGACAGATTGTTAGGGGAAAAGAAAGAAGTTTGAAGAAAGAAGAAACTAAACAAATACAGAATCTCACATCGGAATGAATAATATATAATATTAATAGCTCTTTACACAAATCAAAACTGTAATATACATAATTCAAATCAAAGTACACAAATCAATAATTATCAGTCTGGACAGTTATAACAGCCTGTTCTCACAATTACCGATAATTTCAAATAAACAATGTAGTGGAATAAACAAGTATGAGAATACGTCTCAGTCTCCAGCTCATCTCCTGAGCTCCAAAGCAATCAAAATCTATATTTGTAATATGCTCTATCTGACCCGAGCATTATTATAAAATAATAACACATGGATCAGTCTGGTAAACCAGCGTGAGAAAAACACACCCAAATTTGATTTCTAAAGTTATAAAACTTTCCAAAATAAAGGTATCGTAAGACCACGCTGCACATAAACACGGACGGGTTTTTACCTTACGATCACCAAATCATTTTATAGAAAATCCAGTGATATTATAATAATGGCTAAGGGTCAAAATAATAATAATCAAGTAATTGTGATGCTCGTGCTATATGCATCACAACAATACTAGTATAAAATCAACACTCGTTAAGGCTTGTTTGCTAATTGTGTAGGATTTCCACGGAGGTGCCCTCAATACTTTGAGAACGGTCCACCTGCACAAGGATCAGAGTTATCCTTCCCAAGCATCATACCCGTCTAGTTGGGGTATTATAGGAAAAACATAACTGGTCTTGCTAAGACCGAGTGGATCGCTCTGGCATGCCAAAAATAACTAAAGGTATCCGTATTGCTAGAAAAGGAGCCGAGTACACCTTATGGGTTTGCCAACCCTACTGGCCATACCTCCTATCTATG
Organism: Allium fistulosum; assembly: GCA_030737815.1. NCBI lineage: Eukaryota > Viridiplantae > Streptophyta > Magnoliopsida > Asparagales > Amaryllidaceae > Allium > Allium fistulosum. Next base: position 103,648,845 of record CM060902.1, read on the forward strand.
GTTTTAGTCATTTCCGCTGATGAGGCTACATCCGGCGTTCCAGCTTACACACTGCTCCAAAATAGATCATGGAATCCCATATGGATTCCCACATCCCAATGGCCTTAGAATTGCATACAAATTCCAACATCTCAAATATATCTTGGAATCACACACGGATTCCTATACCCAACGGTCTCCGAACCACACATGAATTTCAACATCTCAAAATAACACGAAAACTCCTCCATAAAACCGTATATGGTAATGGAGTGGTAAAGGTTCTGAGTCATCTCTTATGAGTACACTCTCCCGCTTCCCAGGCGGTCCATAAACCATTCGTCGATTTTCCGGATTGCTCAAGACCGATTCTTTAATAAATAATTTGACAATACATAAGAGTGGGGATCACCCCCTAACCGTTAAGTGGACGAATGTCCTTATCATTTATCCTAGAAGAACAATGAGTTTATACAATACAGTGTAGCACCTCGAACGGTAACTGTACCATATAATTCCCGTGTTTCCCTAGATATTTCCTGAGTTAAAATCCCTCGGTGTTAAGTAGGAAATCGTTTCCTACCACCAAAATTAAGAACGATTGCATATTTGGGAAAAGATTTGATAGTCGGTTATTTAACTGTCAAATAAACAAACATTCAACCATAGATCACATATCCCACTAAAATCACTAAGCCTCATTTAATTTGGATTTGATAAATTTGAATTCCTCATTTAAAACATGCATATACTTATTTCAACTGAATAAGTATATTCACAAATCCTTTCTTTCAAAAATACTTGAAAACTCATTAAAATAGATATGGAAGTACCATTCGGTATCGACCATGGATCGCAGCTCGATGGTTGCGTCTCTGTCCTAGAAAAACCAAACTTAACTTAGGCAATCTCTGCCTTCAGATTTCTGCCATGCAATCAATCATAGAATGCAGTTTGCATAATGGTTACATCGCTATCCCAGCGAAAACATCCCAACTATAGGAAACTGCCCCTCGAATTACGCTATGAAAATATACCACTTCTTCCAAAATCTTTTATTTTAATAAACATCTCAAAATGATACTTATAAAGTCTTTATATAAATTTCCAAGTTTAATTTAGGAAATACTCTTTTAAAATAGATGTAACAACCCAGTATTTCGTACCAATTAAATTTCATCTCTAGACGATTGAAATCGATTGTTAAGTGCTATTGCAGATTCAAATCGATTTAAATCCTTTTTAGAGTTGTGAAATTCTTTTATAAAATAGTTTGGGCTTTGAAACTTGTTTTGGCCCATGCTTTTTCCTTTTTGCCGTGATAATCATCTAGACCAGCCGGCCCTTCCTCCTTTTTACTTTAGCTCGTTACTTCTCTTATTCTTCTTTGAGAGAAATAGAAGTGTTGATTAGGGTTTCGGTGATCTCTGGCGAATCTGACTTGCTCGACTGAATTAGGGCTTTGTCCTTGATCGTTTTGCTGGCGATTTGAAGCTTTGGCTTCTTCGATTCTTTGTAACTCTGGCTTGTGGTTTTCTTTGTGGTGACTCTGGCTTCGGCTTCGCTGTTGCCTTTGGCGATTCTTAATCTGACTTGCTCTGATGATTTGCGCCTTTCTCGTAGCTCTGAGGTCTAGGGCTATTTCGAAGCTCCGATGCAGGTTCGATCGTGGTTGATTGTGCGCGATTTATCCTGGTTCGATCGATTTCTTCTTCGTCTTGCTCACGGCTGCCTCCTCGAGTGGTCGTTGTTCTGTCGATTGATGCCTGCTTGCCTTGTGATGTTGGTGCTTGCGACTCCTTCTCTCGAGTTCGTCTCCGCTTCAAACAAGGTGAGTAATCTTGTACTCACATCTAATTCATGCTTTGATTTATTAGAGTTCGAAGCTCTGTTCGATTTTCGTGATTTTGGGGTTTCTCTGATTAGTGTTCTGTTGCTTTTCCTTTGATTCATGCTTGAACTCGATAGTTCTTGCTTTGCTCTGTTGTCCACCCCGCAGTCTATGATGATTTTTGGGTTTATAATTAAGTCAGATTTCGACATTTTTGGTAATCCCTTTTGATCCACGACTTTGAATCTGGACTTGGTTTTGGGATTTATCTCTGACCTTTTCATATGCTTTGTTCGATCATGACACACTTGATTTTTGACCTGGTTAACACTTTGGCACTAACTTGTTTGATATTGGTCTTGGCCTTTTTGTTCCATCACTGCATCTTCATCACGGTTGTTGTTTAATAGCATTTGCACTGTGCTTCGAACATATGAGCAGTTTCACTTTGAGTTGTAACTGTCTCAACCATTTGAACTTAGTTGATGTTGGCTTGCCTTATTCATTTCTTAGTCGCACTCTAGTTCATTTTTCTTTGATACTCCCCATGTAATTTGCATTTGCATTTTTGGTTTGCACTACCTTGGGCTCGAGACTAGTACTGCATATTATTGGTGACTTTGGCCTGGTTCGAACTAGTTGCCACCCCTCTTGAACTTGTTTCACTGATGCATTGAGCTCGTGTGGACTTTATTTATGTGTCGTCTGCATTTTTCATTTGCCTCTGACTTTGAGGCACACAGACTTCATGTTGCTCACTTGTGCCTTTGGGACCATTGCAGATTGATTACACCCAAGTTTTGAGTTCACACACATTTGATCATTTATGGCAGCTGTCTTGACCATTTGGGATAGTTTGCCTACCTGTTTTACGAAGTATTGAGCATATATAAGGCAGTTTGCATTCATTTGATGGCGTCATGGCTTTGATTTCATTAAGTCGCAAAAGTTTCGACCTCTTTAGATTTGCATCCCACCTGAGTACTTATGTATTGTTTCTTGCATACATTTATATAAGTGTGCATGTTTTAATTGCACTGTTTTAATGACTTGTAGATAGTCCACTGTTTTGACAATGCTTGTCCACCTTATATTCTGGTCTCTGACCTGCTGGTTGGAGATCGAGACTTAAATTACTTCACTGCCTTGACTTGTTTACTGGTGATCCTAATGGGAGCTTCATCTGACATTAATCTTCACTGCTACAGTTGTTTATGTCCCTCTGGTCTTTAACTTGAAATCACATAGCTTTGAATGTGATCATTTTTGTTCTGCACTTGTCTTGCTGCCTTTGCCTGTGTCTGTTCACTTGACACCATACATGTATGTTTATTTTGCCTCAGTTCAGTAGCACTTGCTTTTGTTCTCTGAGTTGACATTGGGTTGATTTTTGCTAGTAGCTTGACCATTTGTTTGTGCATGTTGATTCAGTGTACATTGATGCTTTAACTTGTTTGTAGCCTTTGTAGTTGCAGTTCACACTATGATAATTGTAGCTTCTGTCTTTGAATGATCATGGTTGCAGTTTTCATTTATTCTTCAACATACCATGTCGTCCCGACCTTTGCATACCTTCTCTGAATTGTTGAGCCTGGACACATATTGTTCATGTGTACATATTTCGTATTCTCTTAGTTGAAGCTTTATGTTGTTGAACTGCACTTGGTTCTGCTTCACGATGTACTCGAACTCGTCTCTATAGCTGTATAGGCTTGAACTGTTGATGACTTTTCTGCAGTTTAGTTGCAGCCTGCCTTTGTCCTTATACCTGTTTGCCATTGCAGATTCATTATGGTGGTGACTTTATATTCGGTGGTGGCGAGGCAGTGCACGCGTGCGTGCACTGCAGCCTCCCAGAATTGACAGATTTTAATCGATATCTCTTTTATTCTTAATTCATCGACCTGTTGCGTAATTCGTAGGCTGTATTGGCGAGGCAGTACACGCTAGCGTGTACTGCAGCCAATTAGCATTGATATTTTTAAATTGACATTTCAATTGCTTAAACTGCTTTGGGTTTCTGTTTTGTGGATTAACACTGTTTAGTGTTATTATCTGCCGTTATCCAATTCTCGTATCGAGAGTTGGATATACGAGATTTCTGTGACTGTCATCTATGTTGAGATTGATTATTATTGCTTCTATGCTCTAATAACTGATTTTGAATTAGACTGATCCGAGTATTATTTTCTTTTGAATGTAATACTCGGGTCAGACCGAGTATTTACAGGTTGCAGATTTTTAGCTTTGGGTTGCTGCTAGAGCTATGAAGACTTTTTATATCATTTGAAGTAGTCTGTGTGTCTGTTTTAAGATGATAATGTATTCATGTATATTAGTCGATAATGTACTTGTATATATAACTTCTTGAGTCGACAATTGTAGTTGTATCATTTGTATTGTGTCAAATGTATTGTAACTGATATCAGTTATTGTATATATGAGACTTTTCGTTCCATCTTTATTCCGCATTTATGTTATCTGTGTTATTTTTATATCTATTGTCCTAAACTATTATAGCCACTGTGTAGTAGCTTTGAGTTTGTATCGGTATGTCGGTATTCCTCTAAAAATGAAATGCAATGTTTTATTATCTGACATATCGGTGCTCGCACAAGGCAATTACATAGATGGTTGCTCCTCAACAGCCTTATTCTCCGTGCTAGTTGACAGCACTACACCGTAGTGTTCTTGGCTAGTGTGGGTATAGAGGTGGGGCGTCACAGCTTGGTATCAGAGCTTGGGGTTTAGGACAATTATAAAACATAACTTAGATGGAGCATGTGTTACAACTATTTGTCGATGTCTTATCTCTCATCTTTACATATGATTATTTTTTACTGTTAGGTATGAATTCCTAACGCTTATTCTTTTGTTTTCGGCTTTGAATTGATTTAGCCGATGTTGATTTTGTTTTAATTTGGCAAATTAAAGCCATTTTGACTTTTGGACTTTGTTCCACTTTTGTTCTATGCTATGAGTGTCATTGTGTACCTGTTACACTGTGATGAAAAATAGCTGGACCAGTTGCAAATTGAGTGATTTTGATTTCTCATTCACATCTAGTTTGAATCTCAGCGAGTTTGAACTCGATATTTTGTGGTTTCCTCATCTTGAATTCCATTCGACTTCGGTCACTTTGTTTTTGAGAAATTGCTAATTTCTTGATTTTTTTAAGACTCTGATTTTGTTTGCCGTTGGTTTCTTTGATAATGATGATTGATTCATTTTGTACTCGACTGCGGCTATTAATTGTTGACTTCGACATTGACTTGATTCTTACTTTTGTTGAAGTCAATTATGCATTTCTACTCGTTTTGCTTTGTTTTTCCAGTTGATATCGATTCTTCTTTCCTAATTAGTTGTTATCACCTTTATTGATTTTGATAACTTCTATTTTCTGGAATTTTTGGGTGTTCCTATTTTAATAAATTCAGTATCGATTTCTTTGGATTCCATTCACATCTTCGTATGTGAATTCTTGTGATTGATTGTTTCTACAATCATTTTTGTGATTTGTCACTTTAAAAATATAAAGGTTTTCTATACTAGTAGTAAATATTAAAATCCTTTTCTCCAAACGATTTCAAAAATTATTTTACTACAAAGCCCTTTTCCTAAATCGTTTTCCAATCTATTAATATATACAAGCCTTTATTTCACTCGTATGAGAAATTGAATTAAACGGCCTAGTAAAACAAGTGGTATGAAACGCTTGCGTTTACTTCGTCGGTTAACTCCTGGACTTGTTCGATTGAACCCTTTTCGTGACAATTTCCTAGTGAAGATTTACAGCTTGTTCGTAAATATTTAAGTTAAGCAAGTGGTTATGGGACATGAAGCTAAACTCATATATTTACTAGCTTGGTGTGATTGACACTTCTTTATGATCATGACGATCATTTTTATGATTTAGACTGGACCTCATCGGTGTGATTTCGTCTCACACATATCTCTTGGGCTTTGAGGATTGTCTAGACACCAGTGTGTGATTTCGTCTCACACATATTGCACGGTTAGACTAGCCCTCATCGGTGTGATTTCGTCTCACACATATCTCTTGGGCTTTGAGGGTTGTCTGGATACTCTTTGTGTGATTTTTATGATTTAGACTAGCAACTGTGCGATGTCTCTTTGTCTGCGAGGGAGACTAGACCCCGCTTTGTTGTAGGGTAGCGCCCTACGGTCTTCGGGCCATTCCTGTGTGAAAATTTAATGGATGGCTTCCATGAGATAGCGTCTCGTCATGTGATACCGGTCGGTGAGTTTTCATACTCCCATTTTTGTGATAGGCCTTTCCCCTTTTCTTTTTATGATTTAGACTAGCGATTATGCGATGTCTCTTTGTCTGCGAGGGAGACCAGACCCCGCTTTGTTGTAGGGTAGCGCCCTACGGTCTTCGGACCATTCCTGTGTGAAACTTTATTGGTTAGCCACCAAGAGATAGCGTCTCGTTCATGTGATACCGGTGTTTTGGAGTTTTCATACTCCCATTTTTATGCTAGGCCTTCCCCCCCTTCATGTGTTTTCTGGATTTCTTGTGATGATTTCTAGAATTTGTGCTTCACCAATTTTCGTGATTTCTATTGACAAGTTTCGTCAATTTTTGTGTATTGGTGAATTCATGTGTTATTAACTTGTTATGAATACAAGTTTAGGGTATGATATCCCTTTCTGTCTTTGAGAAGATTCTTGTGACATTTTTGATGAATGAAAATTCATTTGGTATTATATTTTGATGCCAGTTATTTTGATGAGACTTTGACGGGTTAACTTCGGTAACCGTCAATTTTGAAATGGATTTACAAGCGGTTCTCCCACAACACTGATATTGGTAATTTAATCACGTGTTTTCAAAATTCTTTATTTAAAAAAAAAAGTTGTTTCAAAAATATAAATTAAAATTGTTTTCAAAAATTTTTACAGTTTACATTTTCAAAAGAACGAGGAAGCGATTTAAACGTTTCAGAAAAATCGAGGACTATGACCCCTTTCTTTTACTGATTCGCTTAATTCCGGACTTGTCCGTTTGAGAATGTGAAATGTTATTTTTAAAACACACAATTCTGCACTTTCAAGGAAACGATAAAGAGATTTAAACGATTTAGCAAAAGTAAGGAGTATGGAACCATACTTTTACTACTTCGGTTAATTCCAGACTCGTTAATTGAATATTTACGACTTCTAATTATCGTTTTTGATAATCAGATATTTGTGAAATTTGATTATCATTTGTGATAATTAAATATTTTCCAATTTGATTATCGTTTGAGATAATTAAATATTTTTCGATTTGATAATCGAATATTTGTGATTTCTGATTATCGTTTTTGATAATCAGATATTTGTGAAATTTAATTATCGTCTGAGATAATTAAATATTTTTCGATTTGATCAATCGAATGTTTGTGTTTCTGATTATCGTTTTTGATAATCAGATATTTGTGAAATTTAATTATCGTCTGAGATAAATAAATACTTTTTGATTTGATTAATCGAATGATTGTGTTTCTGATTATCGTTTTTGATAATCAGATATTTGTGAAATTTGATTATCATTTGTGATAATTAAATGTTTTCCAATTTGATTATCGTTTGAGATAATTAAATATTTTTCGATTTGATAATCGAATATTTGTGATTTCTGATTATCGTTTTTGATAATCAGATATTTGTGAAATTTGATTATCGTTTGAGATAATTAAATATTTTTTCGATTTGATTAATCGAATATTTGTGTTTCTGATTATCGTTTTTGATAATCAGATATTTGTGAAAATTCGATTATCGTTTTAGATGATTGAATATTTGCGATTTTGAGATTCGAGCTTCGTCTTTTTTCTCTGACGATTTAGGTGAGTAATTTGATTTACTCACATTCAATTCGTGCAGTACGTGATTTCTGCTCTGATTCCTTTTCTTTTAAATGCTGGAACTCGATTGATTCTTGCTTTTTGATAGTCGTCTGATTTTGATTCCTTGATCCCCACGATGTTGATCCTTTTGACTTGAAACAGTCGAACCTTTTTGATTCTATGTCTGACACTTCATTGATTTCAATACCTTCCTGTTGACCTTTGCTTTGCTTATGCATCCGACATTGCCATGCTCTTATGGTTGTTACCCTTTTATCTATTTATTCCTTATGATTGCGAGGACGCAATTTCTTTAAGGAGGGGAGTCTGTAACAACCCAGTATTTCGTACCAATTAAATTTCGTCTCTAGACGATTGAAATCGATTGTTAAGTGCTATTGCAGATTCGAATCGATTTAAATCCTTTTTAGAGTTGTGAAATTCTTTTATAAAATAGTTTGGGCTTTGAAACTTGTTTTGGCCCATGCTTTTTCCTTTTTGCCGTGATAATCATCTAGACCAGCCAGCCCTTCCTCCTTTTTACTTTAGCTCGTTACTTCTCTTATTCTTCTTTGAGAGAAATAGAAGTGTTGATTAGGGTTTCGGTGATCTCTGGCGAATCTGACTTGCTCGACTGAATTAGGGCTTTGTCCTTGATCGTTTTGCTGGCGATTTGAAGCTTTGGCTTCTTCGATTCTTTGTAACTCTGGCTTGTGGTTTTCTTTGTGGTGACTCTGGCTTCGGCTTCGCTGTTGCCTTTGGCGATTCTTAATCTGACTTGCTCTGATGATTTGCGCCTTTCTCGTAGCTCTGAGGTCTAGGGCTATTTCGAAGCTCCGATGCAGGTTCGATCGTGGTTGATTGTGCGCGATTTAGCCTGGTTCGATCGATTTCTTCTTCGTCTTGCTCACGGCTGCCTCCTCGAGTGGTCGTTGTTCTGTCGATTGATGCCTGCTTGCCTTGTGATGTTGGTGCTTGCGACTCCTTCTCTCGAGTTCGTCTCCGCTTCAAACAAGGTGAGTAATCTTGTACTCACATCTAATTCATGCTTTGATTTATTAGAGTTCAAAGCTCTGTTCGATTTTCGTGATTTTGGGGTTTCTCTAATTAGTGTTCTGTTGCTTTTCCTTTGATTCATGCTTGAACTCGATAGTTCTTGCTTTGCTCTGTTGTCCACCCCGCAGTCTATGATGATTTCTGGGTTTATAATTAAGTCAGATTTCGACATTTTTGGTAATCCCTTTTGATCCACGACTTTGAATCTGGACTTGGTTTTGGGATTTATCTCTGACCTTTTCATATGCTTTGTTCGATCATGACACACTTGATTTTTGACCTGGTTAACACTTTGGCACTGACTTGTTTGATATTGGTCTTGGCCTTTTTGTTCCATCACTGCATCTTCATCACGGTTGTTGTTTAATAGCATTTGCACTGTGCTTCGAACATATGAGCAGTTTCACTTTGAGTTGTAACTGTCTCAACCATTTGAACTTAGTTGATGTTGGCTTGCCTTATTCATTTCTTAGTCGCACTCTAGTTCATTTTTCTTTGATACTCCCCATGTAATTTGCATTTGCATTTTTGGTTTGCACTACCTTGGGCTCGAGACTAGTACTGCATATTATTGGTGACTTTAGCCTGGTTCGAACTAGTTGCCACCCCTCTTGAACTTGTTTCACTGATGCATTGAGCTCGTGTGGACTTTATTTATGTGTCGTCTGCATTTTTCATTTGCCTCTGACTTTGAGGCACACAGACTTCATGTTGCTCACTTGTGCCTTTGGGACCATTGCAGATTGATTACACCCAAGTTTTGAGTTCACACACATTTGATCATTTATGGCAGCTGTCTTGACCATTTGGGATAGTTTGCCTACCTGTTTTACGAAGTATTGAGCATATATAAGGCAGTTTGCATTCATTTGATGGCGTCATGGCTTTGATTTCATCAAGTCGCAAAAGTTTCGACCTCTTTAGATTTGCATCCCACCTGAGTACTTATGTATTGTTTCTTGCATACATTTATATAAGTGTGCATGTTTTAATTGCACTGTTTTAATGACTTGTAGATAGTCCACTGTTTTGACAATGCTTGTCCACCTTATATTCTGGTCTCTGACCTGCTGGTTGGAGATCGAGACTTAAATTACTTCACTGCCTTGACTTGTTTACTGGTGATCCTGATGGGAGCTTCATCTGACATTAATCTTCACTGCTACAGTTGTTTATGTCCCTCTGGTCTTTAACTTGAAATCACATAGCTTTGAATGTGATCATTTTTGTTCTGCACTTGTCTTGCTGCCTTTGCCTGTGTCTGTTCACTTGACACCATACATGTATGTTTATTTTGCCTCAGTTCAGTAGCACTTGCTTTTGTTCTCTGAGTTGACATTGGGTTGATTTTTGCTAGCAGCTTGACCATTTGTTTGTGCATGTTGATTCAGTGTACATTGATGCTTTAACTTGTTTGTAGCCTTTGTAGTTGCAGTTCACACTATGATAATTGTAGCTTCTGTCTTTGAATGATCATGGTTGCAGTTTTCATTTATTCTTCAACATACCATGTCGTCCCGACCTTTGCATACCTTCTCTGAATTGTTGAGCCTGGACACATATTGTTCATGTGTACATATTTTGTATTCTCTTAGTTGAAGCTTTATGTTGTTGAACTGCACTTGGTTCTGCTTCACGATGTACTCGAACTCGTCTCTATAGCTGTATAGGCTTGAACTGTTGATGACTTTTCTGCAGTTTAGTTGCAGCCTGCCTTTGTCCTTATACCTGTTTGCCACTGCAGATTCATTATGGTGGTGACTTTATATTCGGTGGTGGCGAGGCAGTGCACGCGTGCGTGCACTGCAGCCTCCCAGAATTGACAGATTTTAATCGATATCTCTTTTATTCTTAATTCATCGACCTGTTGCGTAATTCGTAGGCTGTATTGGCGAGGCAGTACACGTTAGCGTGTACTGCAGCCAATTAGCATTGATATTTTTAAATTGACATTTCAATTGCTTAAACTGCTTTGGGTTTCTGTTTTGTGGATTAACACTGTTTAGTGTTATATCTGCCGTTATCCAATTCTCGTATCGAGAGTTGGATATACGAGATTTCTGTGACTGTCATCTATGTTGAGATTGATTATTATTGCTTCTATGCTCTAATAACTGATTTTGAATTAGACTGATCCGAGTATTATTTTCTTTTGAATGTAATACTCGGGTCAGACCGAGTATTTACAGGTTGCAGATTTTTAGCTTTGGGTTGCTGCTAGAGCTATGAAGACTTTTTATATCATTTGAAGTAGTCTGTGTGTCTGTTTTAAGATGATAATGTATTCATGTATATTAGTCGATAATGTACTTGTATATATAACTTCTTGAGTCGACAATTGTAGTTGTATCATTTGTATTGTGTCAAATGTATTGTAACTGATATCAATTATTGTATATATGAGACTTTTCGTTCCATCTTTATTCCGCATTTATGTTATCTGTGTTATTTTTATATCTATTGTCCTAAACTATTATAGCCACTGTGTAGTAGCTTTGAGTTTGTATCGGTATGTCGGTATTCCTCTAAAAATGAAATGCAATGTTTTATTATCTGACATATCGGTGCTCGCACAAGGCAATTACATAGATGGTTGCTCCTCAACAGCCTTATTCTCCGTGCTAGTTGACAGCACTACACCGTAGTGTTCTTGGCTAGTGTGGGTATAGAGGTGGGGCGTCACAATAGATTATTCATAAAAGTCTTTGAAAATGGTTAAGGAAGAATTTAAAACAATTTAGAGATATCAAAAATAATATCATTTGGAACCTTTTATAGAATTATTTAATAATATATTCTAATAACTTCCAAAAATAACATTTAAAATATGCTTAAGTAATTAATATAAAACAAAATATTACAACTAAAGTAAATGATGTTTAAATAATCATTTATTAAATAATTATATTACCATAAATAAATAGTTCGACTTTTAATTCTCGAAAAACCTTTAAAACATTTAAGTGAAATAACTATTATCACTATAGGAATCATTTACAAAACATTGGTAAATGAAAATTCTAAACAAAACCTTTGTATATATTTTTACTAATAAAACATTTCACTTCAAATTGTATAATCTAAAGTAAAACCAAAAACTTGTAACTTTCCAATGTTATACTGAGGCTCGGCAATCCAAATGGTACTTATCAACTACCATTCAGTTCAATTTAATATCAAAGTTAAATGATAAGCATTTACATAATAGTCATATACGTAAACGAAATTCACACTCAAAAACGATTTGTTAACACATCAATTTTTCAATATAAATTCATTAGCGTTGAATAGTGTCTGTCACGATCCAAATTTCAGCGTTCGAAAATCGACACCCGTACTTCACTTGTACTCGAATGCCGCAGATTCAATCGTTGAAATTCGAGTCATGCCGGAGCTTATAACACCATTAAGTATAACAACACAGCGGAAGAAAGAAATAGATGATATCATATACAACTCCAATGAATACAATATCCAGAATGATATACAACAATGATATCAATATGATACAAGAATATCAGAGATAAATAATGATACAGCGGAAAACAGAAGTGATAACTCCAAATGATCCGACAAAGAGAATGAGACCAATAACTCCAACATCAAGCCCAAACTATCTTCACGATTGCACCAAGATAAGCAAGGTCAGTCATGCGTGAACTCCAAAACTAAACTAGCTCCAGATAATCTACTAAACCTGAATATCTGAAAAACCCAACTCTAGACTCCCCGTGTGGAAAATTGTGGGCACCCAGAGTTTAGGAAGGGAACAATAAACTCCGAGTCAGTCGTCGGACTGGTGTGAGTAAACAAAAACAGTTTATCTTTAAAACAAACAACAAAAGGATTTTTAAATATTGAAATCCGCAATGCTTTTGGAAAATGAAACTACCATAAGGCCTCCCGGCACACACACAATGCAATTGCACACATGGGGGAGATTTCTCCTTATAATAGTCAAACATGCTTACTACGCAAAGTCATTTTATATTATTATTAGTGCATAGTGCAGAAAATGTTTCGAAAATATAATATTAATCTTAGCTAGCATAGGTACCATTATATTATTCGTACTATAGCTACCATGTTAAATGGCAGGTTCTACAACTAAAACCGTACAAGGTTCATATTGTTTCTTTGGATTTTCCAACAAATGATCAGGCTAAGGAACTTCCTATGCCACATGGGAACGCCTTTGGAGGGACATCCCGAGAACCTACCCGGATCTCTGCCAACACAAGGCCGGGTTACCTCTGTCACTAGGTAACTACTACTCGAGTATGCCACCCCTCGGTCCTTTGGGACCTTTATTCGAGGGCCCTTGATCACACAGCAACAATCACATAGTAAATGAGATTGGAGCAACCACATAGGTAAATATTTGGGCTCTATACCATGATATCACCTTTTCCCAGAAGGAAATGACATACGCTAAAGGGAGCGACCCTCATAACCTTGCCGCATCTTTCCTGTTTCAACCATTTCCGGTTTGTGAGGTTCGATGAGGTCTCGTCCACAAAGCTACGCTTTTTCACAAAGCCATGCTTTGATCAACAAATGATTAGCAAATGACCATCAACACACAGCAACACTCAGCATGCCACAATACCAAATTGGGAGTATATCACTGATAACCTTCAACTACATAACCTCTGAGCTCGTACGTCTCAAAGAAGGGTGTTAAGCTAAGAGAATAAATTCTCCGCCACCAAACAGAAATGTATTTGAAAGAAATCGGCTTTATATCTCAAAGTGTAATGTCAGACAAATAACCATACAAGTCTGTTCCGGGTTCGAACAGAACCGAAGGCACTTTCGAAGAAGCCCTTGCAATCCGGGTATTCACAATCCCGATCGGACTTCCCATCACTTAGGGAATCTCTATACCGGGCGCTACCCAGTGCAGAGACAATCGATAGGTTATCCTATCTTTTTCATAAATACCCGATCTTCAACACCGGTCTTCAATTGCAATCCATATACGACGTATCACTTTTTCGGAATGGGTTATATGACACAAAGTCCTCTCTCGGTTAAACCGAATAGTGAGCGTAATATTTAAAAACATATGGATAATGGGATTTCAATTAAGTCACGACTTATTATCCAAAACTTTCCTTTCGAATGGTTTAAACAAATCACCATTTTAATCTTTTACAAAAAGATTCATCTCACAAAGTTCACCCAGTTTCACAAAGATATATTCATAGATTTTCAAATCGATTTCCATTTCAATTGGATTAACTCATTAAATCTTTAAATCAAGATTTAACTTATAGCTTTCAAAAAGAATTCACTCATAACTTGGAAAACCATTTTTTCAATTCAAACTTGAAATTCCTTTAACTTAAATTGGAATTTGATTTCTTATATGAAAGCTTTTATCCTTTGAAACAATTAGTTTCCATTTTGGAAACTAATTACAATTTACATAAGTTAAATCCATTCAAGTACAAAACTTGGATTAAATTTCTTAAATTTCTAAAACCATACTTTTAAATGGTTAAAAATCCATATAAAACACATTTATAACTGGTATGATCTTTTTAGACCACAATTTCCAAATTATTGAATTCAATTTCAAATATTGAATTCATAATTAAATCAAATGATTTAGATTTCAAATTTTATTAAGTTATTTAAATTAACTTTAATCTTTGAAACTTATTTGCAAAGCTCTCAATTCAAATTCCAAAACTATTTGGATTCACAAATTCAACCTTTGAAAATTGTCAAAAATCTGTGACTTAACTGATTTCCACGTGAAATCCATACCTGTGTGTATGGTGTAGTCCAAGGGTTTCACACAGTAGTGCATCAACAATAAATCATCACAGATCAAAATACAGAAATATAGTTGATAAGCGGTATAACTATAACGCTTATCTTTTATTCACAGATCACAGGTATATAAATTACAGATAATAAATTACAGTCATCCCATATAAATAAACTGCAGTACAGATCACACACAAATCTGAATATATCACACAGCATCATAGATCAAGGATATCAAACAATTCACCCATTCAATGAAATCCAAACATTCACAAGTAAAATTGATTAATCAATTGATTAATTTAAATTAGATGTATTAATTATTAATCCGGGTTAATTATCATAAGTTAATTACAAATTATCTGAAATAAATTTCTCTTTCATCATTTATTAGTTAACCTTAAATTATTAACTAATCATCCTTAATTTATGAATCAGTTAACTTTTAATTATTTAATAAATCTTAATTAATCACATTCATTAATTAATCCTTTGATTATTAACAAATAATTATACTCAAGTTACTAATCATCATTCAGTTAATTACATCCAATAATCATTTATTAATTAACCTTTAATGATAAATTAATTATCCTTTAATTATTAATTAATCAATCTTTAATCATTCAATAATTAACCATTAATTATTATTTTTTATTTGTAAAAAAAACTTCAATTAATTACAATAATTAATTAACCTGTATTAATTAAAGACAACCCATTAGACTTAATTAATTACTTTAATTATTATTTAAACCTTTAATAATAAACCTTAAGACTCTTAGGTTAATTTTAAATAATCATTCCAATACAATTATGCAAACCCAAAACAAATTTAAACATATTTTTTACTTAAAAATCAAATCTTTGAAAATCTTGATTTAAAACTGAAATTCGAAAATTTGATTAAATTTTAGAAATATAAAAACTGTTTTCAACCCAACTTCCCAGACCCGAGTAAAATCAACAAAAACCCCGAGACACTCTCGAGCAATCACACAAACCCATTATGGTTCGAGTCGAACACGAGACTATCCCCTAAACCAACCCGAGGCAAAAGCTTCTCTCCCAAACCTTTGATAACACCAGGCACAAACGATTCCTTGTGCACGTGTACGATCACCAGAACCATTTCTGAACAACGTCGCGACCACCCACGAGTCACCCTTGACCTCGTCAACGAAGCCCACTACCCAGTTCGACGATTTCTTCACGAATTCGAAATTTAGTTAACCGGTTCATCCTGGAACCCAATCATCACCAGTAAATCGCCTCCCATTCCCACATCAAGAAACTGGCAATCACGAGACTTCGTCCACGGCTGCTTCGATGACCCACGAAGCCTCTCCCTCTGGTTCGATCCCACTCGATGCCACGATGACGTCGCGGCGATCTTATCTTTCCCCTTGACCAATATGGACCTTTAAACCCTAGAATGCTCTCGTCCCATCGATTCGTACAATGGAAAAATCATTCAACAATTCTCCCATTATTATCAATTGCCAAACTTGCTTCAAGCAAAATCTCAACATTCAAAATTTGTTCGATCGTCAAAAATTGATTAAAATGCATATTTTGTTCAAATATGAACTGCACTTAGAATACTTAATTAAAAATCATCGTATTAATTTTAAAAATCCTATCTTTGTATGTTTATTCAAGTTATATAATCAAATCCATGATTTAAACTACTCGAATAAATCATATGATTTCTTATTTAACTGTAAAACTGAGTTTACAGTGTCAAGTTCTTCATTTTCAAGCTTAAATAATTTTCTGGGCCATGGTTTAAGTTTAAAACAAACTTGTTTCGTTTGATACCTTAAGCTTAACCAAGGTTGAATGATAATATTTTAAATTTTGATTACAATTTCAACTCTGTAACCAAGAACAAGGAAGAACAGACTATACAAAAATTAACACCACAATCCCATATGCATAGGATTTCTAACTTAAAAATATACAGCAAAGCACAAAGTTATTCATGCATCAACACTTTTAAGAGTTGTATGTTTACTCACTGTGGTTTTGAAAAGATGAACAGAGTTGAAACAGAGTTCTGGAAATGAAAGCTGAACTTCTTTCTTCCTTGATTCTCTGGCTCGATTTGCTATTTATGTTTTAATTGAGTTGTTGTTTAAGTTTTAGGATGATATTTTCTTAATTTTTACTTAGTGATAATGGATGAAACTAAAATGGAAATGATGAATATATGGGAGATGAGTTTACTAGTTGATGATATTATTTTGTACGGGTTATTATATTGCCTTTGTACAAATATCAGAGATTTTTCTTTAGTTTGGAGTCTGAAGTGATTTTTGTAGTGTACTAATGCTTCACGCATTAATTCACATTGTCCTTTTTCTTATACATTCTCATATCAAATTCGATTTGCTTACAAACTTATGCAGGCTGATATAACTCTTGTTTATTTTCCTCAAATCTTTTCCTTTGTTTCATACTTGAATATATATATCTTTATCTTCTTATTCAAGCCTTCATATATATGTTTATATTTTCTTTTCTTTAGCAAGTACATTCATATGTATTTTGTCTCTTTATTTTACAAGTGTATAGATATATATTTTTATAAACTCAAATATTTATTAAACCATTAATTCTAAATTCTAAATTATTTATTATTATATTTGTGTCAAATGTCTATATTTTCATAATTATTTCTAACCCATTTATTTAAGATTTAAATTCAATTTCAATGTATATATATATATAAATTCAAATTTACTCATATATGCCCGTACACATATATATTCACATATATACATATATATACAATATTTTTAAATTTAAATGGTTTAACACAACTTTATTTGAATTCGGGGAAACTCGAATCAATTTACAATTAATTTTACAATTTTAATTCAAAAACTCAATAAATTATCAATTTAAATATATATAAAATCTGGGGTCATTACAACCTTCCCCCCTTAAGAAATTTCATCCTCGAAATTTGCTAGGGAGACACAAAGATTGATGAAAAATATTTCATCAAATCAACTGAACATCTATTCTGCATTTGGCTTACCAAATCAGAATATCAATAATAGATACAAGAACGAATCTGTTTTAACACTTCACAAGATACTCGGGTTATCCATATCTACGAAATATGCAGTGGCATTGGTTAGTCCGAAGGGATAACTAACCATTCGTAGAATATATCCGGACCCAAATTGTATTCATATATTTGTCTATTTTTGGGTATAATTTCAAAACTTTTAAATTTAGAAACTAAAGTATACCTATCGATCATAGCAACCAAATCGAACAAGGCAACCAATACATCCAAGCAAACAATTCTGACCTATTTGGAGTTTATGTCCCATACAAATATATCAAATCTGCTTCCTGGATCTACCAGGAACCATCGAAGAATTGAGAAAAGATGACGAACAAAAGAGATTGATAGAGAAAAGATTATTTCCTTATTGTTACAGGGTATAGTCGTACTCCCCTGTCCCCTATCTCATCCGCTTCTTGCACTCATACTCACTATCAGTGGATAGTAAGAGAATTTACTGAGGTATACAGACGGATATCTTAGAGATTACTCATTCTAGGGTATACTTCACCCTATCTCTAATGAGCTACTTAATGTGTTATACTCTTGAGCTAAAGTTCAACCTTAGCTCTGATACCAAATTGTCACGATCCAAATTTCAGTGTTCGAAAATCGATACCCGTACTTCACTTGTACTCGAATGCCGCAGATTCAATCGTTGAAATTCAAGTCGTGCGAGAGCTTATAACACCATTAAGTATAACAACACAGCGGAAGAAAGAAATAGATGATATCATATACAACTCCAATGAATACAATATCCAAAATGATATACAACAATGATATCAATATGATACAAGAATATCAGAGATAAATAATGATACAGCGGAAAACAGAAGTGATAACTCCAAATGATCCGAGAAAGAGAATGAGACCAATAACTCCAACATCAAGCTCAAACTATCTTCACGATTGCACCAAGATAAGCAAGGTCAGTCATGAGTGAACTCCAAAACTAAACTAGCTCCAGATAATCTACTAAACCTGAATATCTGAAAAACCCAACTCTAGACTGCCCGTGCGGAAAATTGTGGGCACCCAGAGTTTAGGAAGCGAACAATAATCTCCGAGTCAGTCGTGGGACTGGTGTGAGTAAACAAAAATAGTTTATCTTTAAAACAAACAACAAAAGGATTTTTAAACATTGAAATCCGCAATGCTTTTGGAAAATGAAACTAAATAAGGCCTCCCGGCACACAGCCAATGCAATCGCACACATGGGGGAGATTTCTCCTTATGATAGTCAAACATGCTTACTACGCAAAGTCATTTGATATTATTATTAGTGCATAGTGCAGAAAATGTTTCGAAAATATAATATTAATCTTAGCCAGCATAGGTACCATTATATTATGCCTACTATAGCTACCATGTTAAATGGCAGGTTCTACAACTAAAATCGTACAAGGTTCGTATTGTTTCTTTGGATTTTCCAACAAATGGTCAGGCTAAGGAACTTCCTATGCCACATGGGAACGCCTCTGGAGGGACGTCCCGAGAACCTACCCGGATCTCTGCCAACACAAGGCCGAGTTACCTCTGGCACTAGGTAACTACTACTCGAGTATGCCACCCCCCGGTCCTTTGGGACCTTTATCCGAGGGCCCTAGATCACACAGCAACAATCACACAGTAAATGAGATTGGAGCAACCACATAGGTAAATATCTGGGCTCCATACCATGATATAACCTTTTTCCAGAAGGAAATGACATACCCTAAAGGGAGCGACCCTCAGAACCTTGTCGCATCTTTCCTGTTTCGACCATTTCCGGTTTGTGAGGTTCGATGAGGTCTCGTCCACAAAGCTACGCTTTTTCACAAAGCCATGCTTTGATCAACAATTGATCAGCAAATGACCATCAACACACAGCAACACTCAGCATGCCACACTACCAAATTGGGAGTATATCACTGATAACCTTCAACTACATAACCTCTGAGCTCGTACGTCTCAAAGAAGGGTGTTAAGCTAAGAGAATAAATTCTCCGCCACCAAACAGAAATGTATTTGAAAGAAATCGGCATTATATCTCAAAGTGTAATGTCAGACATACAACCATAAAAGTGTGTTCCGGGTTAGAACAGAACCGAAGGCAATTCCGAAGAAGCCCTTGTAATCCAGGTATTCACAATCCCGATCGGACTTCCCATCACTTAGGGAATCTCTATACCGGGCGCTACCCAGTGCAGAGACAATCGATAGGTTATCCTATCATTTTCACAAATACCCAGTCTTCAACACCGGTCTTCAATTGCTATGCATATACGACGTATCATTTATTCGGAATGGGTTATATGACACAAAGTCCTCTCCCGGCTAAACCGAATAGTGAGCGTAATATTTAAAAACATATGGATAATGGGATTTCAATTAAGTCACGACTTATTATCCAAAACTTTCCTTTCGAATGGTTTAAACAAATCACAATTTTAATCTTTTATAAAAGATTGATCTCACAAAGTTCACCCAGTTTCACAAAGATATATTCATAGATTTTCAAATCGATTTCCATTTCAATTGGATTAACTCATTAAATCTTTAAATCAAGATTTAACTTATAGCTTTCAAAAAGAATTCACTCATAACTTGGAAAACCATTTTTTCAATTCAAACTTGAAATTCCTTTAACTTAAATTGGAATTTCATTTCTTATATGAAAGCTTTTATCCTTTGAAACAATTAGTTTCCATTTTGGAAACTAATTACAATTTACATAAGTTAAATCCATTCAAGTACAAAACTTGGATTAAATTTCTTAAATTTCTAAAACCATACTTTTAAATGGTTAAAAATCCATATAAAACACATTTATAACTGGTATGATCTTTTTAGACCATAATTTCCAAATTATTGAATTCAATTTCAAATATTGAATTCAAATTTAAATCAAATCATTTAGATTTCAAATTTTATTAAGTTATTTAAAATAACTTTTATCTTTGAAACTTATTTGCAAAGCTCTCAATTCAAATTCCAAAACTATTTGGATTCACAAATTCAACCTTTGAAAATTGTCAAAAATCTGTGACTTAACTGATTTCCACGTGAAATCCATATCTGTGTGTGTATGGTGTAGTCCAAGGGTTTCACACAACAGTGCATCAACAATAAATCATCACAGATCAAAATACAGAAATATAGTTGATAAGCGGTATAACTATAACACTTATCTTTTATTCACAGATCACATGTATATAAATTACATATAATAAATTACAGTCATCCCAGATAAATTAACTACAGTACAGATCACACACAAATCAGAATATATCACACAGCATCACAGATCCGTGATATCAAACAATTCACCCATTCAATAAAATCCAAACATTCACAAGTAAAATTTATTAATCAATTGATTAATTTAAATCAGATGTATTAATTATTAATCCGGGTTAATTATCATAAGTTAATTACAAATTATCTGAAATAAATTTCTCTTTCATCATTTATTAGTTAACCTTAAATTATTAACTAATCATCCTTAATTTATGAATCAGTTAACTTTTAATTATTTAATAAATCGTAATTAATCACATTCATTAATTAATCCTTTGATTATTAACAAATAATTATACTCAAGTTACTAATCATCATTAAGTTAATTACATCCAATAATCATTTATTAATTAACCTTTAATGATAAATTAATTATCCTTTAATTATTAATTAATCAATCTTTAATCATTCAATAATTAACCATTAATTATTATTTTTTATTTGTAAAAAAAACTTCAATTAATTACAATAATTAATTAACCTGTATTAATTAAAGACAACCCATTAGTCTTAATTAATCACTTTAATTATTATTTAAACCTTTAATAATAAACCTTAAGACTCTTAGGTTAATTTTAAATAATCATTCCAATACAATTATGCAAACCCAAAACAAATTTAAACATATATTTTATTAAAAATCAAATCTTTGAAAATCTTGATTTAAAACTGAAATTCGAAAACTTGTTTAAATTTTAGAAATTTAAAAACTATTTTCAACCCAAACTTCCTAGACCCGAGTAAAATCACCAAAAACTCCGAGACACTCTCGAGCAATCACACAAACCCATTATGCTTCGAGTCGAACACGAGACTGTCCCCTAAACCAACCCGAGGCAAAAGCTTCTCTCCCAAACCTTTGATAATAACAGGCACAAACGATTCCTCGTGCACGTGTACGATCACTAGAACCATTTCCGACCAACGTTGCGACCACCCACGAGTCACCCTTGACCTCGTCGACGAAGCCCACTACCTAGTTCGACGATTTCTTCACGAAGCCGAAATTTAGCTAATTGGTTCATCCTAGAACCCAATCATCACCAGTAAATCGCCTCGCATTCCCACATCAAGCGCTGGCGATCACGAGACTTCGTCCACGGCTGCTTCGATGACCCACGAAGCCTCTCCCTCTGGTCCGATCCCACTCGATGCCACGATGACGTCGCGGCGATCTTATCATTCCCCTCGACCAATATGGACCTTTAAACCCTAGAATGCTCTCGTCCCATCGATTCGTACAATGGAAAAATCATTCAACAATTTTCCCATTACTATCAATTGCCAAACTTGCTTTAAGCAAAATCTCAACGTTCAAAATTTGTTTGATCATCAAAAATTGATTAAAATGCATATTTTGTTCAAATATGAACTACACTTAGAATACTTAATTAAAAATCATCGTATTAATTTTAAAAATCCTATCTTTGTATGTTTATTCAAGTTATATAATCAAATCCATGATTTAAACTACTCGAATAAATCATATGATTTCTTATTTAACTGTAAAACTGAGTTTACAGTGTTAAGTTCTTCATTTTCAAGCTTAAATAATTTTCTGGGCCAAGGTTTAAGTTTAAAACAAACTTGTTTTGTTTGATACCTTAAGCTTAACCAAGGTTGAATGATAATATTTTAGATTTTGATTACAATTTCAACTCTGTAACCAAGAACAAGGAAGAACGGACTATACAAAAATTAACACCACAATCCCATATGCATAGGATTTCTAACTTAAAAATATACAACAAAGCACAAAGTTATTCATGCATCAACACTTTTAAGAGTTGTATGTTTACTCACTGTGGTTTTGAAAAGATGAACAGAGTTGAAACAAAGTTCTGGAAATGCAAGCTGAACTTCTTTCTTCCTTGATTCTCTGGCTCGATTTGCTATTTCTGTTTTAATTGAGTTGTTGTTTAAGTTTTAGGATGATATTTTCTTCAGTTTTACTTAGTGATAATGGACAAAACTGAAATGGAAATGATGAATATATGGGAGATGAGTTTACTGGTTGATGATATTATTTTGTACATGTTATTATATTGCCTTTGTACAAATACCAGAGGTTTTTCTTTGGTTTGGAGGCTGAAGTGATTTTTGTAGTGTACTAATGCTTCACGCATTAATTAACATTGTCCTTTTTCTTATACATTCTCATATCAAATTTGATTTGCTTACAAACTTAGGCAGGCTGATATAACTCTTGTTTATTTTCCTCAAATCTTTTCCTTTGTTTCATACTTGAATATATATATATCTTTATCTTCTTATTCAAGCCTTCATATATATGTTTATATTTGCTTTTCTTTAGCAAGTACATTCATATGTATTTTGTCTCTTTTTTTTACAAGTGTATAGATATATATTTTTATAAACTCAAATATTTATTAAACCATCAATTCTAAATTCTAAATTATTTATTATTATATTTGTGTCAAATGTCTATATTTTCATAATTATTTCTAACCCATTTATTTAAGATTTAAATTCAATTTCAATGTATATATATATATATAAATTCAAATTTACTCATATATGCCCGTATACATATATATTCACATATATACATATATATACAATATTTTTAAATTTAAATGGTTTAACACAACTTTATTTGAATTCGGGGAAACTCGAATCAATTTACAATTAATTTTACA
Organism: Allium fistulosum; assembly: GCA_030737815.1. Taxonomy (NCBI): domain Eukaryota; kingdom Viridiplantae; phylum Streptophyta; class Magnoliopsida; order Asparagales; family Amaryllidaceae; genus Allium; species Allium fistulosum. The sequence goes on from CM060902.1 coordinate 103,672,368, forward strand.
ATTTTAATTCAAAAACTCAATAAATTATCAATTTAAATATATATAAAATCCGGGGTCGTTACAGTGTCCAAATTAAACAAATAGCAGAATAAAAATGTATTCTACTAACTAATTTCATTCACAATCAAACTCTTTCATTTACTATCCAACGGTGTTTATTTGATCAAATAGATCACACCAATATAATTCAATGCAGATTACGTTATAAATTTAACAACGTAGTTTTAAAACAATCCATTTATCAATTCCACACATATAGGATTCAATACTAGAAATAAGCTTAATATAAACATAAATAGTTTAATAGCAATTCGAGATGCTATAACGTGGCCCTAGATCCGGTTCAACCAATCTAATAGCATTTCAAGATGCTATATCGTCATCCTAAATTAATTTCAACGACCACCAATTTCAACAACCAGAACAACATAAATAAATTTTACTTACTATAAAGCATTTCTGATTAACCAAATGAGTGAGTTTAACTCACCTTAAGTTTTCAATTTTGCCAAACGTTCCAATTTCAAATCAAATCGAACGACGTTTGATTTGACCTAAAATTTTAGATATCTCCAATCGTATCCAAATCAATTCCATAATGTAGTGCTCGTCGTCACAATTCCATCGCCGCTTGTTTTGTCTCAATCAGACCTCATATGAAGAAAATTTACATTTTTAAAGATTTGAATATAATTTATATAAATAAATTTCCTTTTTCTTATTTTTCATTTTAAACCTCAGATCTGCCATTCGTTTCACCACATCAAATCCTGGCCGCTCTTTGCTTTCTTCCTCGTCACGTTCCCAATTCGAATGAAGAACCCAAAGTTGTGATTTTTAAATCAATCGTCGCTCCTCTGCTGATGACCGGAACTCGATCCAATGACACCATGACGTGCGTCGCCCCATGCTCGACCTACGCCTACCATGCAAAAGAGCTCGACCAGCTCAGCGATGAGCAAAACGCCACAAATGGCAGCACGAACGCGGCCAATTTCTGGCTCCATTTGACGACGATAGCTCAGATCCATCGTAGGATGTATAGATCTCGCGATGCTCTACAACTTTCTAGTGGATGGCGAAGCCTATAAATCGATGGACTGGGAGAAATCGTGGGTGGAAGCTGCGAGCTATTTCGGCCACTGATTGATAAGTGGTGGCTGCATGATTTCTTTAGGGTTAGGGCTTAATACGCGTACATATATAAGCATATATACATATTATTTTTTTACTTTTCCAGACGAACTCCAAACGAAGCTTGCCACCTTGCGTTTATAACGTTTTACCCCTATTTCGAACACAATGGAACAAGTTTCGAGGCCTAATTCGATCGTATGTGTATGATAGCTTTTTGAATCAAATTAAAATATTAAATTCCCAATATTAATTTTAACGCGTTTCTATCCCATACGACCAAATAGTAACTCTAATCGCTATGAAATTTAAAATCCGATAATAATACACTATTACGGATCCAATGGAACTGGTTTCGTCAAATTTTCAGACTATGCCCCAGATTGCTATTTTAACGCGTCGATTTAATCGAGCGATTTTCAAAATCGACGAAATTACTTGAAATTCAAATTTTAAAAACTTACCAACTCGATTCTAATTCAAATAGAATTTATATTCATATTAGAAACCATTTCGATCCATATTAAATCACAAATTCAATTATTTACACTATTCCAAATATTAAATTTCACTATTAAATTAATATATATAATTTTAAATTTATCGACTTTTAATTCCATTCAAAAGTCCACTATCATCACTCTAATTCAAATCGAGTTTAAATCAACTTTAGAAATCATTTTCATTCACATTTAACTCCAAATTTACATATTTACCCAATTTCAAATATTAAATTTACTATTCACCAAATCTATTTAATCGCTATATTTGAAATTTTAAACCATTTCACTAATTCAACCAGAATCTCCAAATTCAAAATCAATTAATATTTCAAATTCAACAAATAAAAATAAATTAAACGTTCAAAACCAATCGACCAAATTTCTAGGTCGTTACACCTGCCAACGCAGGACCGGCCTATCACTTGACTAGTAGTACCGAATATGATCACCCCTCCATTATTGTGCCCCGAGGTATACAAATGAAAGATAATATCGACTCTAGATAGGGATGATCATACCCTAATTGGAAGCGACCCACTTAGCCCTGCTACATCTCCCATGTTTTATTTATTCCCACTTGATGAGGCTTAAGGCTACATTTTACTTGTATATAGCATTTCCCACTTGGAATGCTACACTACCTTCCAGGTGAAGACACAATGTCAATATTCATCCATATAAGTTCGTTCTGAGAATGAACAAAACCGAAAAAACCACTCCTACTACATCCATTTTGGAATCACCCTCAGGATTAGTAGCAAGCAGCCCTTGCATTTCAAAGAGGTTCATCTATAATTCCATCATCTTAAAGATGTCTTCACTTCGAAATGCTTGAGTTAGATCAAAGAGGTACTTGGATAACATATCTGATCCCGGTCTCTTTGAAACAACATTCGAAAGTTTTCGGTAAACTCAACCACGGTTCTTTAGGAAATAAACAGTCAAGGATAAGAGTGAAGATCACCTCCTAACCGTTAGTGGATGGATTTACTTATCATTTATCCTAGGAGAATGAAACAAGATTTATACGCATAGTGTAGCATCATCGAAGATGACTATGCCATATAACTCGCGTGTTTCTCCTAAATATTTCCAAAGTTACATTTTGGGTCCATATTTGAGAGTCACTTATTAAACTATCAATAAACACACATTCAATTTTCAGGGATTTATTTCCATAAGGAAGACTAACATTTTTTAAGCACACAAGCAACCACAAGCCTCCTTAATTAATCTTTTCATTAATTAAATTTATCTTATAAATACTTGTATCAAAATTCTTTTACAAAGGTATATTAACAAACCCTTATATTTTTAGTACATAGAAAATATTCATATACTTATCTCAGCGATATAAGTATATTCAATAGACTAAGAAAGATTTTCTTTTATTCAATTCTAAAATCATTTATAAACTCCTTATAAATCACTAAACCCATTTATAAACTATTTTATAAATCTCTAGAAACCATTTATAAATATCTCTAAATCATTTCTCAAATCATCCATAACTCTTTATAATCCATAAAAACTAATTATAAAACTCCACTTATAAATTTATAAACCCATTCTAAAATTCGTTTATAAATATCTAACCATTTATAAAACTCTTTTACCTTGTAAATAATCTTCCTTTATGTCTTCAAACCAATTTATAAAACTCCTCTTATAAAACCCAAGTCTATTTATAAAACCCTATTTATAGGTCTTGAAAACATTTATAAATAAATAAAAATCATTTACTTTAAAACATTATTATCTAATAATTATTATTAACAATAAACATCTTAAACTAACAATTAATAATTTCAAAATATTATTAAATAAACAATAATAATAAATCTTTCCCATTATTGTAAATAGTAGTAATTTATTTCCAAAACAATATAAATAAATCCTTATCATTAATTTCAAACCATATTAATTAATTAAATAATTAACTTTTCAAAATATTAAAATATTGATAAATAACTTTAAATAATATTAAATATAAATAAATAATCTTTAACATAATATGAAATATAAATAAATAATCCTTTAAACCATTTCAAAATGACTTAGAAAAGACAGATAATAAGGTTAGAGTATAACAGAAATTAAATCCTTCAAGATAAAATATTTCCAAAACCCAATTTCAGATTTAAAATCATTTCCTGTCTCATAACCAAATTCCAACTCAAATAGCAATTTGTAATATTTTATAAATACTAATTTGAGGCCAATAACTACCCAACATTTAACAATATCAATATTGATTTTGTATCATACAGGGTTTAAGTTTTGAACATATAACGATGTCATAATTAATAATGTCAACAATTAGGTTTAATATCCAATAATTCACATCACAAGAATATTATTGAACTTAAAAATCAATAATGGCGAGGAATCATGTTGGATCCCTCCAACTTGTTTTCCTCGGCATCGCAAACATTATACAATTATATAATATGGGTCATCTGCTACTAGGCGGGTATATATAATAGATCATCCGCTCCAGGGGCGGGAATAAATCCAAACTAATTAATAAAAAATTAAATCATCCAATCAACAAATTTACCAACTATATAACCTACTATTTAACTAAAAAGGTGGCTTTAACTCACCGGAATTCCAATTGTCGCCGATGTATTCCGGTTTTGAACTAAAATTGAACGACGCCCGATTTTAACCCAACATCCAACGGTCTCCAAATTCATCCAAAACAATTCGATTGTGAAGCTTTCACCATCACGAGCGCAACGTGAAAATCCGCATTCAGTTCCGACATAATGCGAACAACTAATTGCATTTATAAGATTATGATTTAATAATATAATTAATTCCACTAATTACAATGTTATTAACTATTTACCCTCCACCTTAATCTTCTTCTCCCTCAATAATAAATCCCTCATGTACGCCAGATGACACAACACCATCGCCATGCACGACCAAGCAAGGATACAGAGCTATGCTCCACTAAACTCCATTCCGTTGATTCTGTTGAACTCCTCTTCGCTACCTCCTTCCACCGAATCCCATATCATCTCCTCTGCAAGCCCTTACCAAATCGCGATCCGTTGCCCTCTTGTTTGCTACTGTAGCGATGCGAATTGCCAGATGTGCCCAAACATCACCAAACTCCAGTCAAAGATGCAATTTTTGATGCTAAATCCAATTCGATAAATTCGACTTCAAATAGCCGCAAATCAAAACCCTGAGTCTCAAGCCTCTACCGCAAAATGTCGAACTACCCAAATCGTGAATGCACTCCCCAATCTTTACATAAATACGAAGATCTCTCTGCTACGAATTCAAGAAGTTAAATTTTATAATCTAGCATCAAGAATTTGAATTGATTTTTTTCCTCTTATGTGAAAACCATTTGAACGAGAGAGGGAGCATTTATAAAGGAGAGGAGGAATGGTGTGGGATGGCCTGATCGTGGGTAGGTATGGTCTAAGATGGTAAACGTTTATTTTATTTTATTTTCAAAAACACCAAATCTTAGGCATTCAAAATTTCAAACTCCAATCGAAGCGTGCCAACTGGCGTTGTATACTAAATACCCCTATTCTGAAGTCAATTGAACTAGTATCGGAGTCTAATTCCATCATATATAGAAGTTAGCTTTTAAAATCGATTTATATTAATTTAAATTCCTTTAATTAATTTCTATGTGTTTCGACCTTGCATGACTACACAATACATCTAATCGTCACGAAATTCGATGGCGTATAATAATTCACTATTACGGGTCCAATGAAACTAGTTTTGTTGAAATCCGAGACAGTGCCCTAGAAGGCTATTTTCACACATTAATTAAAACGAATTATTATAAAACCAATAAATCACTTTTATATCTAAATTTAAACATTTTATGATTCCGTTCTTATTTATAATAAATTAAAATAAGATTTTGAAATCATTCTTATTAGCATTAAATCCCAGATTCAATTCTTTAAATATTCCAATTCTTTAAATTCACTATTCAAAAAAATCTATATTTTTTTGGAATTTAAGCTATTTTACTTATTCAACCAATATTTTCATATTTAAAATTAATTAAATATTTCAAATTCATATGACTAAAAATCTAGGTCATTATTCATTTCATCAATAGTCAAAGGGACTATCAATACCATAGCGACATCCCATCTTATAAGCACTTCGAACGTATTTAGGTCAAATAAGGTCACATCGCTCCTTATTGAAGATCACATCGCTCTTCGACAATTGACCCACTTTGCCATTCATAGAGAAACACATGACCAACTAAGAGGATGTCGATGGTAAGCATCATCATTAGCTACGAAGACCTTGGCATGGTTTAAAGGATGTCACTGGTAGCATTATCAACCATCTCGGAGACCCTATGTTACATAAATGCAAGAACATGGTCCATAGCGCCTCGATGATACCACTTTACACTAACGATGATGGTTGACAGCATCGAAGACATGGAAAATAAGACGATGCCACCTCTATAAAGACAAAAACAAGGATAAATACTATGAAATCGCAAGCCGCTGAAGTCCATCAAATCGAAGATAGAAAATGCAAAGAGGGAGGCCCGCCTATCCCTATATAAATGACACTAGGGTCGACATTTAAGGGGCCGATTTTTCATTTCTCTCTCTTTCTCCTGAAATTAAGGTCTTGTAAACCTAAACTGAATTGGGGATAACTCAATTTGACTGTAGTCGTATTCGAATCGAATGAACATGAACTTAGCCTTGCATATTGTCTTCTATTATGACCTTATTGAACATTATTGACTTGGACTTGCATAATATGAACTTTTCATATCCAAATCGACATGAACCAAGTCGAAGTGCCTTGGATTATGATGAATTCCTATTAGCATATCTATATGAACTATGGACTATGGACATTGAACTTAAGTATAAGATGCCTACTCTAATATTATACGTAATGGACAATAGCATGACTTCGAGACTTATTTTCTTTGCCTATGGCATAGCATGAGCTCTTTGGATTATCTAATCTAAAGGCTAACATGGACTCATATATGGATGACACTACTAATGGCCTTAGAGGACTTCGAGAATATTACATAATAGTGACAATGAAAAACTTTTCCTCTAACGCCATTTTGTCTTCCATTCTTTAGTGATCCTATCATATGATTAGTCTCAAAATAATAAGTTATACCTTGATGTATCATCATATCAATGCGATGTCCTCAATCATTTCGATGTGAGGTCTCCGCATATCACTAATCAAATTGGTATAGTCAGTCTTTTCTTGACTGTATCTCCATAAATGTACTGGTCAAGTCAATGAGATTAGCTTGTTATGACTCCGTATATATTCATATCAAGGAATAATTTATTGCATTTAGCATCAAAAGTGTTGTAGAATTGTTTAGTCAAACAGATATTCTATTAAATATATTTTTAATTAAACTAATTAATATAACACATTATATCAAGTATATAATAGAAAGAAAACACCTTTTATTTCAAATAAGATTGGTTAACAAGTTAGATATATTTAACAATTACATAATTACCCCTAGGGCATACCCTGAACTCTGTTAGTTATAACTGGTAGTGGTGGTTGGGGTGGTGTTGGTGGTAGTACTGTTACTGCTGGTGGTTATAACTACCATCATTGACAATCAACGACTCTAGTGGTAATGGCATCCCCTCTAGTACTATCCCAACCAACCACCACCAGTTATTATACCACTTTTATATAAGCTTTGGCACCTCTTTTGTTAATACTACTATGTTGCCATGCTGTGCAACCGAGGTGGTGACTGGAGACATGTGTGGTAGTATTGTTATAACCGGTGATGTTGGTGCATGAGGAAGTGTTGGTGGCGATACTGCTACCGTTGGTGGTGACAACCATCATCACCGATGGAAAAAAATTATGGTGTTAACATCATCCCCTTATGTAACGATCTGGATTTTCGCGCTCGAAAATCAACATCCATACTTTACATCGTATTCGAATGCCGTAGATTCGACCGTTCAAATCCGAGTCGCCGGAGCTTATAACAACATTAAGTAAATAACACAGCGGAATAAATGAAAAATACATTGATATACAACACTGATACAATATCTGATACAACAGAGTGATACAATGAATATCAATATACATCAGAGATATGATACAACAAATAGCAGCGGAAAACAAAACGATAACATCAGTAGCGGAACAAAAAACTCCAAGATAGTCCTCAAAAGAGAACTCCAGTAGTAGCTCGAACTCCCAATAACGATGCACAAAGATAAGCAAGTGCAGTTTGATCCAAAGACTGAACTAGCTCCAGAAAATCTACTAATCTGACTATCTGAAAAACCCAACTCTAGACTGCTCGTGTAGAAAAATTTTGAGCATCCAGAGTTTAGGAAAGAAACAATAAACTCCGGATCAGTCATGGGACTGGTGTGAGCAACAAAAACAGTTTATCTTTAAAAACAAATAGTAGAGAATTTTAAAGTAAATTCGCAATGCTTTTGGAAAATGAAACTACCATAAGACCTCCCGCCACACACACAATGCAAACGCAGACTTGGAGGAGATTTCTTCTTATGATAGTCAAAGATGCTTACTACGCAAAAATCAAATTCTTTTTGATATTATTATTAGTGCATAGTGTAGAAAACATTTCGAAAGTATAATATAAATCTTAGCCAGCATAGGTACCATTATAGTATGCTTGCTATAGCTACCATATTAAATGGCAGGTTCTACAACTAAAACCGTACAAGGCTCGTATTGTTTCTTTGGATTTCCAACAAATGGTCAGGCTAAGGAACTTCCTATCCACGATGGGTACGTCCCTGGAATAGACGACCCGAGAACCTAACCGGATCTTTGCCAACACAAGGCCGGGTTACCTCTGCAAAATTAGGTAACTACCGATACGCGTATGCCATCCCCCGATCGTCACCGATCTTCCCGAGGATCCTCGATTTCCACCAACCACATAATAATAATAATGCAGTAACCACAGAGGTTAAGTATCTGGGCTCCATACCATGATACCACCTTTATCCAGAAGGAATGACATACACTAAGGGGCGCTACTCCCTAGAACCTTGCTGCATCCTTCCTGTTTTGACCATTTCCGGGGTGTGAGGCTCGACGAAGTCTCGTCCACAAAGCTACGCTTTCTACAAAGCCATGCTTCGGGTCAAATAAATGATCAACCTATGATCACAAAGATATAAGATCAAACAAATGATCATATCGCAAATGATCAAACACTGATCATTTCACAGCAACACTCAGTATGCCACGTTACCAAATTGGGATATATCGCTAATAAATTTCAACTACATAACCTCTGAGCTCGTACATCTCAGAGAAGGGTGTTAAGCTAAGAGAATAAATTCTCCGCCACCAACAGAAATGTATTTGAAAGAAATCAGCTTTATATCTCAAATTGTAACGTCAGACACACAATCCATACAAGTCTGTTCCGGGATCGAACAGAACCGAAGGCACTTCTTACGAAGCCCTTGCAATTCCGGGTAATTTCCAATCACGTACGAACTTCCCGTCACAAAAGAGTGATATAAATCTCTATACCGGAGCAACTCAGTGCAGAGACATTCGACAGGTTGTCCTTTCATTTTCGAAAAATATCCGGTCTTCACCACCGGTCTTCAAATGCCATCCATATACGACGTATCACTATTCGGAATGGGTTATATGACTCAAATGTCTTTTCCCGGCTAACCCGAATAGTGAGCGCAATATTTAAAAATATATGGATATTGGGATTTCAATTAAGTCACAACTTATTACCCAAAAATCTTTCTTCAAATGGTTTAAACAAGTTACCATTTTAATCTTTTTAAACAAAAAGATTAAATTCACAAAGTTCACTTAATTTCACAAAGATTCATTCACAGATTTTCCAAATCGATTTCCATTTCAGTTTAATTAATTCGTTAAATCTTTAAATCAAAGATTTAACTAATAGCTTTCAAAACAATTCCATTTCAAATGGTTTAAACAAACATCATTCTAAATCTGTTAAAAATAGACAGATTCAATTCATAGTTTTCAAAAAGAATTCATTTATAACTTAGAAAAACAATTTTTTCAATTCAATCTTGAATTTCCTTTAATTAAACTGGAATTTCATTCCTTATATATATGAAAGCCTTTATCATTTGAAAACAAACAGTTTTCATTTCGGAAAATCTGATTCATTCATACGAGTTGAAATCCTTGGGTTAAATTCAAATTCCCAACTTATACTTTTAAAATGGTTAAATTCATACAAACACATTTTATATCATCTTTAGTCCCTAGTGTCAATCATAGGATTCAATTTCAAATTTGAATTCAAATTTAAATCTAATTATTTAAATTTTCAAAAACTCGGTTAAGTTATTCAAAATAACTTTTATCTTTGAAATTCCATTTCAAAAGCTTCTACTTTAAACCCAGATTTCAAATTTCAAAATCAATTGAAATTAAAAATTTCAATTTCAAAAACATCAAATTTAAATTATCTGTGACTTAACCGATTTCCACGTGAAATCCATATTTGTGTGTGTAAAAGTGTAGTCCAGGGGTTTTACACACAATAGTGCAACACAATAAATCATCACAGATCAAACTACAGGATATAGTTGATAAGAGATATAAACTATAACGCTCATCTTTATTCACAGATCACAGATATATAAATCACAGATAAGTAAATTACATCACAGATAATTTATCACAGATCGCAACATAAATCAGGGTGTATAACAAAGCATCATATATCAGGGATATCAAACAACTCAAATCATCCAATAGAATCCAATCATCCATAAGTAGGGTCAGTTAATTGTCTGGTTGATTTAAATCAGATTTAAATTCTATGAATAAATTACTAATTCTGGTTAATTAACATTAATAAATTACAAATCATTTTGATTAATTATTCTTTAATCATTTATTAATTAACCATTAATAATAAATTAATCAACCTAAAATTAATTATCTCCATAATTTTACCAAGTAAATTCACTTATCCAATTATTTTCTTAAGTTAATTAAACTAATTTAATTAACTCTAATAAATCAAAATATCCAAATTACAATAAGTAATTTATCCTTAATTACTTTCATTAAGTAGTTACATTTAAATCAATTTATAATTGATTATTTAATTTACTAATCTAATTGACTATCAAAATTAATCACATTCATTTAATTACTTAATAATCCCTAGTTAATTGTTTTTATTAACTAATAACATTTCTTAATTACTTTTATAAATTAAATCTGAATCATTAATTAAATAAATTATCCTTTCTTAATTATCTTATAAATTAAATCATTTTCACCCTTTAATTATTCCCTAGATAATTTATTTCTTTATTTATGATTTAATTAATATTAAAGTGTATTTCAAAAACATTGCCCCTTTTTTGATAACACTTTAAAACTTACTTTAACACTTACTCTACAAATTTAAATAAATTTTATAAATCTGGAGATCTGGTTTAGAATTAATTTTCAGGGTTTCAACTTCTTAATTTTCAACTTGTTTAAAACTTCCATTTAATTTCCCAAGTCCATTTTTTTTGAATTCAAAATTCCTTCAACCATTTAATTGTTTTTATGTCATTTAAACAACTTGAATTTTAACTTTATTTATTTACAAACTTTATTCCAATTCCAACTTGGACCTTTATTTACATTTTAGATCAAACTCAGTTTAATATTTGCTTTAAAAATTTAAATTAAGTTTAAAATCTTTAAAACAGAGAAAACAAGTTTCCAGGTTTCAAACTGGAACATTCTTTTTCACTCGTGATTCCCTGTACTTGCTTCGAGACCAACTCCCCTTCCACTTCGAGTCACAACTCGAAATAACCTGAGCTACTTCTCTTCTTCTCCAATTCCAAAACCACCCAGATAACAGATGTGCACGCGTGTACGTGCACACGAGCTCGCCGCCCCTCCGGCCAACTTCGCGACCACCCACAAATTACCTTTGACCTCATCGACGAACCCCCCTGCCCAGTTCGACGTTTTCTTCACGAATTCAAAATCGAACATTTCTGTTCATCCTGGAACCAACTCAGACACCCAAAAAATCACCTCGCGCCGCCTCGTATCGTCGCCAGAAATTCCACCACTCCACCTTGAGCATCGTCAACCACTCGTGCTTCGATCCCCATCGGTCCGATCGCCTCCAGCACCCTCTCGACATCAAACTCGATCGATTTGCAACTGCGACAAAAATGGGTTATTAAACCCTATTTCGTTCACGCGCGCACAACTAAGAACCAAAACGAGAATTCCGCCATGGTCATCGTCTTCCCTGAGTCCACCCGCATCTTCCCAACCTGGCCACGCCACCCCACGGCGATGAGATCGCCAGAATTTATTTTTTCGACTGAAAATCGTTCACTCTCCAATATCTCGTGATATAGATCACTAAAAATTCAATTTTTCCTTCTAAAATTCAATTTTCAACAACAGAAACTTGATCATGTGCTCGAATCCTCGAATTGAAGATATTAAATTTTTACAAATATGTGGTTGCTTACAGTAAAATATAGCACCATCGAACTACCAAGCATATTGACTCACTAGACTATTTTTACCATAAACTCTATTCAAATCTTAACACTTTTTTAGTTCATAGCATCATCAAATACAAACTAGAGAAAAAGAAATAGGTTTTTGAATCAATTTTTTTTTGTTTAAAGCCTCAAAACAGAGACATTTATAAACAACAGCCTGCACCCCTTATGTATATTATTCAAACATACCAAGAAGGATTATACAGACATAAACACTTATATTTATAGATATATCTATCACAGATTTATATTTTAAGTTGTTTTAAAGTGATGTTACTCACCAGAAATCTGAAGCAGAGAAGAACAGAGAGAGAACAGAGCTCATCATCTTGAATTTGAAAGCAGGCTTTTAAAAGTTGTTAGTTGATCTTTTTATCTTCTTTTCTGTTTTGTTGTATAAACTGAATTCGAATTGGTAAACAAATGGTGATGTTTGTTTCTCTTTTTTTTTTTCTTCCAGGCTTTGCTTATTTTTTTCTTTTGTTTGAACGAACCAAAGGAGAGGGGAAGGCTGATATACAGGGGATGTGTACAAGGTGATATCCTTTGTTGTACTAAGGGTATGGCTGATATACTTGCATTAAATGCATGAGTACATTCTACACTTGTGCCATACCTGAAGGTATTTTTGCTTTGCTTTAGCCATACATATTGACTTCGGCTGATAGAATATGAGATGGTTTGCATACTTTATTTTGTTATGCATGTACATAGATTTTTATTTGATTTTACTTTATTTTTTTCCTTATTGCTTTACAATATTTTAATCTCAAATGATTTATACATAATATACTTGGATATCGGGGAAACTCGCAATAAATAAATCGATAAATTTCCAAATTTTTATCCAAAAATTTATTTAATTACTCAATTTAATTCAGAAATTCAATAAATTATTAATTTAATTTAAATTAAAATCTGGGGTCGTTACAAATTTCCCCCCTTAAAAGAATTTCGTCCTCGAAATTCGCAGGCACGAAAACAACAGAGATAGACAGATTCGATCTCCTATAACTCCTCAAACACAAGATATGAATTCCAAACTCAAGTCGGAATATCTCAGTACACATACCAATTTGTCCCTCTTCGGACTTTGGTATTCACAAGAAATTTTAATAGAATTTCAAAATTTGGTTTCAAACGATATCGTTTTATTGGTTTAATTCAATTATCTTCATATTCTATTAATCAATTTAACTCAATTTAAAATTTCCAATTTCAAATTCATTAAGGTTTAAATCAAAAAGCTGATAAGAAACCGATGAAAATACGAAGTAAGAATTTTCCTACAATGGCCCGTAGAGCCATTATCACATCGAAACTTCTTCTTGTAGCTGATACGAAGGAATCAAAAGATTTTGGAAACGAATCAAAGAAAATTGATAGAGAAAGATTGTTTCCACTGTTGCAGGGTATTGACCATTTATAGTCGTATTTCCCTGTCCCCTATCTCGTCCACTTCTTGCACTCATACTTACTATCAGTGGATAGTAAGAGAATTTACTGAGACATTCAGACGGATATCTTAAGGATACACTCATTCTAGAGTTTACTTCACTCTATCTCTAATGAGCTACTTAATGTGTTATACTCCTGAGCTAAAGTTCAACCTTAGCTCTGATACCAAATGTAACGATCCGGATTTTGCCGCTCGAAAATCAACATCCATACTTTACATCGTATTCGAATGCCGTAGATTCGACCGTTCAAATCCGAGTCGCCGGAGCTTATAACAACATTAAGTAAATAACACAGCGGAATAAATGAAAAATACATTGATATACAACACTGATACAATATCTGATACAACAGAGTGATACAATGAATATCAATATACATCAGAGATATGATACAACAAATAGCAGCGGAAAACAAAATGATAACATCAGTAGCGGAACAAAAACTCCAAGATAGTCCTCAAAAGAGAACTCCAGTAGTAGCTCGAACTCCCAAAAACGATGCACAAAGATAAGCAAGTGCAGTCTGATCCAAAGACTGAACTAGCTCCAGAAAATCTACTAATCTGACTATCTGAAAAACCCAACTCTAGACTGCTCGTGTAGAAAAATTTTGAGCATACAGAGTTTAGGAAAGAAACAATAAACTCCGGATCAGTCATGGGACTGGTGTGAGCAACAAAAACAGTTTATCTTTAAAAACAAATAGTAGAGAATTTTAAAGTAAATTCGCAATGCTTTTGGAAAATGAAACTACCATAAGACCTCCCGCCACACACATAATGCAAACGCAGACTTGGAGGAGATTTCTTCTTATGATAGTCAAAGATGCTTACTACGCAAAAATCAAATTCTTTTTGATATTATTATTAGTGCATAGTGTAGAAAACATTTCGAAAGTATAATATAAATCTTAGCCAGCATAGGTACCATTATAGTATGCTTGCTATAGCTACCATATTAAATGGCAGGTTCTACAACTAAAACCATACAAGGCTCGTATTGTTTCTTTGGATTTCCAACAAATGGTCAGGCTAAGGAACTTCCTATCCACGATGGGTACGTCCCTGGAATAGACGACCCGAGAACCTAACCAGATCTCTGCCAACACAAGGCCGGGTTACCTCTGCAAAAATAGGTAACTACTGACACGCGTATGCCATCCCCCGATCGTCACCGATCTTCCCGAGGATCCTTGATTTCCAACAACCACATAATAATAATAATGCAGTAACCACAGAGGTTAAGTATCTGGGATCCATACCATGATACCACCTTTATCCAGAAGGAATGACATACACTAAGGGGCGCTACTCCCTAGAACCTTGCTGCATCCTTCCTGTTTTGACCATTTCCGGGGTGTGAGGCTCGACGAAGTCTCGTCCACAAAGCTACGCTTTCTACAAAGCCATGCTTCGGGTCAAATAAATGATCAACCTATGATCACAAAGATATAAGATCAAACAAATGATCATATCGCAAATGATCAAACACTGATCATTTCACAGCAACACTCAGTATGCCACGTTACCAAATTGGGATATATCGCTGATAAATTTCAACTACATAACCTCTGAGCTCGTACGTCTCAGAGAAGGGTGTTAAGCTAAGAGAATAAATTCTCCGCCACCAACAGAAATGTATTTGAAAGAAATCAGCTTTATATCTCAAATTGTAACGTCAAACACACAATCCATACAAGTCTGTTCCGGGATCGAACAGAACCGAAGGCACTTCTTACGAAGCCCTTGCAATTCCGGGTAATTTCCAATCACGTCCGGACTTCCCGTCACAAAAGAGTGATATAAATCTCTATACCGGAGCAACTCAGTGCAGAGACATTCGACAGGTTGTCCTTTCATTTTCGAAAAATATCCGGTCTTCACCACCGGTCTTCAAATGCCATCCATATACGACGTATCACTATTCGGAATGGGTTATATGACTCAAATGTCTTTTCCCGGCTAACCCGAATAGTGAGCGCAATATTTAAAAATATATGGATATTGGGATTTCAATTAAGTCACAACTTATTACCCAAAAATCTTTCTTCAAATGGTTTAAACAAGTTACCATTTTAATCTTTTTAAACAAAAAGATTAAATTCACAAAGTTCACTTAATTTCACAAAGATTCATTCACAGATTTTCCAAATCGATTTCCATTTCAGTTTAATTAATTCGTTAAATCTTTAAATCAAAGATTTAACTAATAGCTTTCAAAACAATTCCATTTCAAATGGTTTAAACAAACATCATTCTAAATCTGTTAAAAATAGACAGATTCAATTCATAGTTTTCAAAAAGAATTCATTTATAACTTAGAAAAACAATTTTTTCAATTCAATCTTGAATTTCCTTCAATTAAACTGCAATTTCATTCCTTATATATATGAAAGCCTTTATCATTTGAAAACAAACAGTTTTCATTTCGGAAAATCTGATTCATTCATACGAGTTGAAATCCTTGGGTTAAATTCAAATTCCCAACTTATACTTTTAAAATGGTTAAATTCATACAAACACATTTTATATCATCTTTAGTCCCTAGTGTCAATCATAGGATTCAATTTCAAATTTGAATTCAAATTTAAATCTAATTATTTAAATTTTCAAAAACTCGGTTAAGTTATTCAAAATAACTTTTATCTTTGAAATTCCATTTCAAAAGCTTCTACTTTAAACCCAGATTTCAAATTTCAAAATCAATTGAAATTAAAATTTTCAATTTCAAAAACATCAAATTTAAATTATCTGTGACTTAACCGATTTCCACGTGAAATCCATATTTGTGTGTGTAAAAGTGTAGTCCAGGGGTTTTACACACAATAGTGCAACACAATAAATCATCATAGATCAAACTACAGGATATAGTTGATAAGCGATATAAACTATAACGCTCATCTTTATTCACAGATCACGGATATATAAATCACAGATAAGTAAATTACATCATAGATAATTTATCACAGATCACAACATAAATTAGGGTGTATAACAAAGCATCATATATCAGGGATATCAAACAACTCAAATCATCCAATAGAATCCAATCATCCATAAGTAGGGTCAGTTAATTGTCTGGTTGATTTAAATCAGATTTAAATTCTATGAATAAATTACTAATTCTGGTTAATTAACATTAATAAATTACAAATCATTTTGATTAATTATTCTTTAATCATTTATTAATTAACCATTAATAATAAATTAATCAACCTAAAATTAATTATCTCCATAATTTTACTAAGTAAATTCACTTATCCAATTATTTTCTTAAGTTAATTAAACTAATTTAATTAACTCTAATAAATCAAAATATCCAAATTACAATAAGTAATTTATCCTTAATTACTTTCATTAAGTAGTTACATTTAAATCAATTTATAATTGATTATTTAATTTACTAATCTAATTGACTATCAAAATTAATCACATTCATTTAATTACTTAATAATCCCTAGTTAATTGTTTTTATTAACTAATAACATTTCTTAATTACTTTTATAAATTAAATCTGAATCATTAATTAAATAAATTATCCTTTCTTAATTATCTTATAAATTAAATCATTTTCACCCTTTAATTATTCCCTAGATAATTTATTTCTTTATTTATGATTTAATTAATATTAAAGTGTATTTCAAAAACATTGCCCCTTTTTTGATAACACTTTAAAACTTACTTTAACACTTACTCTACAAATTTAAATAAATTTTATAAATCTGGAGATCTGGTTTAGAATTAATTTTCAGGGTTTCAACTTCTTAATTTTCAACTTGTTTAAAACTTCCATTTAATTTCCCAAGTCCATTTTTTTTGAATTCAAAATTCCTTCAACCATTTAATTGTTTTTATGTCATTTAAACAACTTGAATTTTAACTTTATTTATTTACAAACTTTATTACAATTCCAACTTGGACCTTTATTTACATTTTAGATCAAACTCAGTTTAATATTTGCTTTAAAAATTTAAATTAAGTTTAAAATCTTTAAAACAGAGAAAACAAGTTTCCAGGTTTCAAACTGGAACATTCTTTTTCACTCGTGATTCCCTGTACTTGCTTCGCGACCAACTCCCCTTCCACTTCGAGTCACAACTCGAAATAACCTGAGCTACTTCTCTTCTTCTCCAATTCCAAAACCACCCAGATAACAGATGTGCACGCGTGTACGTGCCCACGAGCTCGCCGCCCCTCCGGCCAACTTCGCGACCACCCACAAATCACCTTTGACCTCGTCGACGAACCCCCCTGCCCAGTTCGACGTTTTCTTCACGAATTCAAAATCGAACATTTCTGTTCATCCTGGAACCAACTCAGACACCCAAAAAATCACCTCGCGCCGCCTCGTATCGTCGCCTGAAATTCCACCACTCCACCTTGAGCATCGTCAACCACTCGTGCTTCGATCCCCATCGGTCTGATCGCCTCCAGCTCCCTCTCGACATCAAACTCGATTGATTTGCATCTGCGACAAAAATGGGTTATTAAACCCTATTTCGTTCACGCGCGCACAACTAAGAACCAAAACGAGAATTCCGCCATGGTCATCGTCTTCCCTGAGTCCACCCGCATCTTCCCGACCTGGCCACGCCACCCCACGGCGATGAGATCGCCAGAATTTATTTTTTCGACTGAAAATCATTCACTCTCCAATATCTCGTGATATAGATCACTAAAAATTCAATTTTTCCTTCTAAAATTCAATTTTCAACAACAGAAACTTGATCATGTGCTCGAATCCTCGAATTGAAGATATTAAATTTTTACAAAAATGTGGTTGCTTACAGTAAAATATAGCACCATCGAACTACCAAGCATATTGACTCACTAGACTATTTTTACCATAAACTCTATTCAAATCTTAACACTTTTTTAGTTCATAGCATCATCAAATACAAACTAGAGAAAAAGAAATAGGTTTTTGAATCAATTTTTTTTTGTTTAAAGCCTCAAAACAGAGACATTTATAAACAACAGCCTGCACCCCATATGTATATTATTCAAACATACCAAGAAGGATTATACAGACATAAACACTTATATTTATAGATATATCTATCACAGATTTATATTTTAAGTTGTTTTAAAGTGATGTTACTCACCAGAAATCTGAAGCAGAGAAGAACAGAGAGAGAACAGAGCTCATCATCTTGAATTTGAAAGCAGGCTTTTAAAAGTTGCTAGTTGATCTTTTTATCTTCTTTTCTGTTTTGTTGTATAAACTGAATTCGAATTGGTAAACAAATGGTGATGTTTGTTTCTCTTTTTTTTTTCTTCCAGGCTTTGCTTATTTTTTTCTTTTGTTTGAACGAACCAAAGGAGAGGGGAAGGCTGATATACAGGGGATGTGTACAAGGTGATATCCTTTGTTGTACTAAGGGTATGGCTGATATACTTGCATTAAATGCATGAGTACATTTTACACTTATGCCATACCTGAAGGTATTTTTGCTTTGCTTTAGCCATACATATTGACTTCGGCTGATAGAATATGAGATGGTTTGCATACTTTATTTTGTTATGCATGTACATAGATTTTTATTTGATTTTAATTTATTTTTTTCCTTGTTGCTTTACAATATTTTAATCTCAAATGATTTATACATAATATACTTGGATATCGGGGAAACTCGCAATAAATAAATCGATAAATTTCCAAATTTTTATCCAAAAATTTATTTAATTACTCAATTTAATTCAAAAATTCAATAAATTATTAATTTAATTTAAATTAAAATCTGGGGTCGTTACACCTTAGCACTTCCCCAATCCACCATCATTGGTTATAATAACGCTGCCACGCACACCTAGTCACCATCGACGTGGGCTTAGACTGTCTTTGTTTTCACCATCAAATACAATGACAATTTTTTCTGATGCTGGACATCGCTCATTTTTTGTGGATTCTATTAATCTTTCGATCATAATCATATCATTATCAGATATATTTGATCAAAAACATTAGTAAAGTCGACAAAAAAGGAGCGATGTCCATCATCTAGAAAAAATTATCATTATATTATATGGTAAAAAACCATCTAAACCTTGAATTGCAACACCTTCAAGTGCAATGGAATATTTCCTCCATGCAAACAAATTTTACATTATCTTTCACAAGATAGTATTGTTAATTCAAATTATATAATTTCAATATGAAAACGAAGTGTATGCATCACCAGTATTGTCTAGAACATATCATGCACATCCATTCATCTAAAAATAGTAAGAATTTTAAACTCAGAATATACATGTTAATAAATGTATTAATTATTTTAGAGATAAACATGAAAACTGAAAATAGAATCAACTTCTTATTACTACAAATAACCTACCATTCATGTATTAATTAGTTTATTCACAAATTCACGCATGTGTTCAACAATACTACAAGTGCTAGGCTTAAGGTGAAGTGCTTGAATATACGGCAGATAAATTCTACTTACAACCATCATTATCCTAGTTATTGAACTCCATGAACAATTTTTGTTTTGGTTAAACATAAATAACATACTTTGAAAAACTTCAGAACAATCTTGTTTTATAAAAATTCTATTATAAACATAATTACATTTATGTTTTGTAAATCTTTTCAAATCAAACGATTAACCAAATTTCGATAGAACTTCCCCTTATTTCCCATATCATATGCAAAAGAGTGTATACGGGGAACAAGTGCCATTGAAATTTCATCAATATTATTAATGACAATGAATTATCGAACAAATTAAAAATAATACAAACAATATTTCAAATTATATACGAATAATCATACCAACGAACCTATGATCATTCATACACCAACGAATATAAACCAACGAATCTATACCATATCATTGAATAAAAATTAATTAGAGCAATAAGTCATACCGACGAAGGGCGATGCTTGTGATGGCTTAGAGTTAGGCTTGGGATGGTGGCTGGCTAGCGATGGCTTGGAATATTGTGTGGAGACTTGGAGGAGGCGCTGGAAAGGTGGTAACCTGAGCTTGCGGCAAAGGGATGGAAACTGGGCTTGTAAGGTGGCATCTTCGGCTTGCGGTGATGAGGTGGAAGCTAGGCTTGGGAGGTGGCAGTTTGGGGAAGGAATGGCTTGCGGTAGGTTAGGAAAGGAGGCGGCCCTAGGCTTGTGAAGGGTTTTTGCTTGCAACGACATGGAGGAAGGAGACAGCAGAAGGAGAAGCGACAGTGTAGAGTCATTTCTTTTAATTCGAAAACTGATGGAGAGAAGATGTCGATTGAGGTAAGTATGGATGAGGATAACGCCATGCGATGCCCACCGATGCCAAAACATTGGCATCAATAGGGCATCAGTAATTTTGTATAGGTCATGAATTACCTATGACTTACCGACACCACGTCAATGCCATGAATAGAGGCATCAGTGGAGCATTGGTAATGTCATGTTGGTAAATTACAAGTTTTCTAATAGTGTTAGTTGCAAAAGTTCGAAACAAGAAATTGTGAAAGATTCAAGAGGCCAAGTACATCCCTTGGACGATGTTGCAAAAGAAGTAGCATTGATACGCAAATTCATTAACTAGCTAGCTGTAATCTCAAGCATTGAAGGCTTGATACCCATGTATTGCGATAATAATGGGGCAATTTAGATTGCATGGGAAGTACAAGATTATATAAGGTCGAGACGCATCCCTCATGAACTCCATACGATAATGTAGTTTATCAATGACAGAGAGATTGGGATTAAGCGAGTAGATACAAAAGATGACATTGCAGATACATTCACTAAGGTGCTCTCTTTGTCTATTTAGAAGACATATTGTAGGCATAGGGATGAAATGCCATAATGGGCCTCAACTGAAGTTGGAGATTGACAGATTTAAGGGTGTACCTAGAGGCAATTATGTAATTGTTATGTAATATTAATATTGTAAACGATCTTGTACGAAATAAAATATGTTCTTGGTTTTTTTCATTATTCGTGTCTATTATATTGTGATTTAAATAATGAGTTAATAGATATTGAACATATATTAGTTGAAAACCCATGGGAGTAGTGTTTTATTGATTACAGTTATGAAATATTCACAACCATGGGTATTCAATCGATACAAACAGAACATAACTCCTTAAATGTTCTATGTCAAGAAGTATTAGGAAAATGATGTTGATACATCTAGTGAGACAAGTGTACGTAATGCTCTTTATATAATGGATGGTAATTTAATAATAATCGTTGGATGTAACAAGGGGTTACCTTCGTGTGGTTGTTTGGAGCGACCATAGAATGGCTAAAAAGGAACCCTTTATACAATATATAACTTTGTTGAGATATAAGATTTTAGAGTAACGACATATGGTAGTCTTCAGACATGAGAGTATTAAATCAAACTTAAGTGTGTAAATTATACTTGGATTATGGGAAATAACATGCATTACAACCGTTTTATAGCCGTAGTTGGGTACACATTGAAACAAATGAAGTGAAGCACTATTGTTGCTCCATTTTCTCATAATAAAAGAATTGTCAAACAGCATGTTAAGCCCGACCCAGTTCAAGCCGATCTAAATAATAGCTAGGAAACACATTAAAGGTACCACTACTCGCTCTCCTCAACCGGCCGGCATAACTCAAAACAACATTAATAGCCAATTCATTCGACTAGATCTGGCTCAAAAGAGACCATTCCTTCGCCTGGCTTGTTCTCAACCTGCTTTCGGTGTTAGAACTGAGCTAGCACACAACAGGGTAAATGGGTAAATTTTAAATTTTTCATTGTTGGATTTATAATGGGCATATGTAGTCTAAATTCATTTATAACTATTCTAAATTTTATATTAAATAAAACCTATATTTTATTAAAATTTATAAATAAATTTTTATTTTATATAATATGCATTATATTCTATATATGTGTACCATATACGCATATGTGTGTGCGTACACTTCAACATGATAATGTATACATTGTTTGACATGTCTGTGTATGGATATTTGGATTTACACTACAACACACCTGTGTGTATACAAATGGATTGTCCAAATATGTGTGTGTGGGTGTGTATACATATATGTGTGTGCTTGTGTACCTATATCAAAACATTGTATAAATATATTGTATGTGTGCGTGTGTATTTGATGGGAAAAATAAAGAATATTATTTTGCATATCCAAGCCAAATTATAGTGGCAGTACCACATTTACATTATTATTATAGGTAAGAGGCACAGATGCCTCAGCAACTAAAAACAGACAATAAAGCACATAGCACTGGAGTGAGACTATAGATGTCTTGGCTACAATGGGAACATACTAGTCCTCGAAGGAGGAGGAGCCATTAATATCAATTGAAGAAAATAGGCCAACGAAATGAAGATACTATGAGATGACCCACCTCCTCGATACTCAAAAATCGAGACTAATACATCCTTGGTATTCACGTGCCGTAAATATAAGTACCGGAGAGGCAGATTATTATGGGGTAAAGAAAAAAAATAAAGATAGTAGACAACAATAATAGAATATCACATCGTATTCAACTCATAATAAAACATATCGTAATCTTCAAATTGCTCCATTGGAGTTAATACAAATCCAGCTGGGATAGTTATAATGGCCTATCCTGGTAATTACATAGTACATAACACAGCGGAATAAATATGTGGCTTCTACAAAAGATCCAAAATGCTCCAGACTCCATGCTCCATTCTAAAATGCTTCAAACTTTCCTAACTACTTGGCTGCTTGGAGAAATAGGGTACCCAGAGTTTAAGGGGAAAAAAAAACTCCGGGTCAGTCATGGGACTGGTGTGAGAACTCAAAATACGAGGTTTGAAAACACAAAGGTATCTCATAAAACCACGGCGCACATAAACACGGAACGGGTTTTTACCTTATGATAACCAAAATCCTTTATTACGTAAACATTATGGATATTATTTTTAATAACATTCTTTGAAAACATTTGCAAATAAACTTATTTATCTTAGCTGAAATTATTACCATTATTAAATTCCGGATACTAGGCTCTACAAACAAATCCGAAGGCACTTATGGAAAATGGATTCCATACAAATGACAAAGTAAGGGACTGCCTTTTGATAGTACACCTCTAGAGGGATGCACCTAGGGTCCAGATACTTGGCGCCTAAACTAACACAAGACCGGCCTACCCCTCACGTTGGAGAGTACAGAATATGTCATCACCCTAATAGTTACCGACCTTTAACGGGATCCCGAGTCATACATTCACCACATACTTAGACATGGGTAGATTAATCTAGAAGGATGATGACATCTCCTAATTGGGAGCGACCCACTTAGCCTTGCTACTTCTACCCTGTTTTTGTCATTTTTGGGTGATGGGGCCTGAGGTAAACGATTACCTTTTCACATAGCACATCTTCTTCACTTTGAATGACACATTTCCATTCCACATTAACATGACTAATTTCTACAAACATATAACTCTTGAGCTCATACGTCTCAGGAAAGGGTGTTATGCTAAGAGAAGGTGTCTTCTTCGCCACCAAACTGATATACTTTTATAGAGATCACTCATTATGATTTGGAATGCAAGGTCAGACATTCATCTATACAAGTTCGTTCTAGGACTGAACGAAACCGAAGGTACTCTCCTACTCTATTAGTAGCGAGAAGTCCTTTCATCAGAGATTTTCATAACAGAGCACTACTACCACCATATGATATGGTAATTTTCACATCGAGGGACTAGTGGCAGATAGCCCTACATCATGAAGATCTCTACCTTCAAAGTCATTTGTCTTCAAACACATTTTACATCAAATGTGGATTAGTTCGAAGTGGTTTTCAGATAGGAATCATCTAAATCCAACCTCGGTTCCTTCGAATCCAATCATCGATAAAAATGATGTTTTATAAGTAGATGATTATTGGTTAATTGAGTCATTCCTCTTTATCAAGATATCTTCGAGAGACATATATTTTTAGAATCTTCTTCTTTAAATGCGGAATCATTTAAACCTCTCTTTTTGAATATTTCTCAAATCTTTTTTAAAGAGTATCTTTGAGAAAATAGGATTGTAGAAATCACTCTACTTTTATTCACTATCAACATTCGTATTCAATAAGTGCTATGGATGGAATAATGGTGAGATCACCTTTTAAATTTCACGAATAGGACAAGTTCCCTCTTCTGATTTTATTAATGAGTATAAGAAGATTATTTCTATAAAATCCAAGTTGAGCATCCGGGCTTTCCCTTCGATCTGTTCCATCCCTCGCCTAAAAGAGAAAACTGTAACGACCCTTAAATTTTAGTCGTTTATTTATATAATTAATTGAAATTTTGTGAAATTTTAAACGATAAAATTTTAAAATATAAATTGGATATTTGAGATGCATCTAGTTAAACATAGAAATTGGTAAATTTTCATCTGAAAATATGAAAGTTTATTTTCGTGCGTAAATTTATTTCAATTTAATCGGTTAAAAATCGATGAAAATAAAACATTTTCGAAACCTAAATATCTTTACATAGAAAAATTCTAAATCGTCTTCTGAGCAAGACGTCATTTTTCGTTTTTCCAAATTCGGACACCTTTAGCTCCGTCGATCTTATTTTTCCGTGTTTTTCATGCATTTTCCGTTAGTACAAAAATTTTGAATTTTTTTAATTAAATCGTACCCCTGATATTTGTATACCGTTTTGATCGTCTCGTCACGCTGATCCCTGCAGTATATCCATTTGCGTGTTTCGAAGCCCGGTACGTAACGGAATCCGTAAAAACAGTTATCTGTATCGGTGCCTTTTTATCTCTATTGTTCTGCCTTTTGTTTGTCCAGGGAGAAAATGAGTAGCTGTTTGCATTTATGATTCTTGGATTCCAAAGCTATGACTTTTGCTTACAACGGTTTCCAACATTCATTCTATTGATTATTTTTTTCGGTTCACGTATTGTGGTCTGTTCACTTCTGCTGTTTTGAAATAATAATATAGCTTGGAAATTGTAGTTCATTTGTGATAATGCTTACCCACCTCCCCACTATTTCAATTTGTGTGAGAATATTATCAATTCATTATTCTCTGCTACGTTCTCTCTCTGTTTCCTCTTCTTCCCATTTACTTTACAGAGATACATATTGTCCACCTGCTTCTTTTGCTTTCACAGTCACCACTACTTATTCCCACAACATCTCCTTCATCAAACTGGCCGAAACAAGCAGCTTTCTCACCTGTAACCGAGCATTAACTGTCGTTCACACCCCTCCACCAAACATCGGCCTTCAACCAACCCGCATCACAGTGCCGACGCCCGCCTTGGCACAAATCATCTCTGCCGCTCCTCCTTCTTCCCTTCAACCGTGCTTCGCCCACCAATGCAGTCGCATAGGGAAGCCTCCGCTATAGCCCCTGCGTAGCTCCATCTTCTGAAATTTTGTTTTACATCCCACTGCTCGCACTTCCGCCTGCGACAGCCGTGTGCGGCCTCTCTCCATCACCATGCGAGCAACGCGACAACCTCCGCCGTCGCATCGCTTGCACCCTAACCGAGTTCCTCTTCTTTGCCGAAGTTCCTCGAGGCCGAGCTTACCACCACTGCCTGCTTAGCCGAAGCTCCGGCCATCCTCTCCTCACGTGGCTCTCCTCCTCCCCACTAGCTTTTCCGAGCCATTACTGCAGCCACGCATGCATCTCTATATATCGGCTGCTAGTAAATATTGAGGTGATATATATTTATTTATATATATAGCATGTTTTATATCATAAAGTAAATATAATAGGTTGAACTTGAGTTTTTTTTTTAAAAACATATATCCGCTTACAATATTTATAGCTTTTATATATATTTTAGAGAGACAAATGTAATATATATTAAAAGGAATACGTACATTTCAGTCTGCATAGATT
Organism: Allium fistulosum; assembly: GCA_030737815.1. Lineage (NCBI taxonomy): Eukaryota > Viridiplantae > Streptophyta > Magnoliopsida > Asparagales > Amaryllidaceae > Allium > Allium fistulosum. Next base: position 103,698,880 of record CM060902.1, read on the forward strand.
TGCTATACCAGTAGATATAATATGTTTTGAATATTTTATCATCTGTTTAAAAGGTATGATTTATATATATCTAGTATAAGATATGGATCTGCGTCTATTTTATGAATACTATATATATAAGTTTTTGTATATATATTTGTTGAAATAAATCGGTAGAGTTGTAAACATAATATATAGTATATTATAAAGTTTTGGTAATTAAGCACATGCTGTCAGTATTATAAAAAATAGTTGTTGTGTGTAATGGTATATAATTGTATGACTATGGCAGTGTTTATAAATATTAACATATATAGGTTGTTACATAGTATATTCTATATATATACTTTATGAGGTTTGTTTTATTGATTTCTAAAATAAAATCCTATGTGTAGTTGACTGTATATACTTATATAACAGTTTCTATATATATTTGCATGTCAATGTTATATTCCAGTCTATCTTTTGTTATACATATAGTATATATTTTTTTAAAGGTTTCGCTGTGCATTTTATTATAATGATAATATATGAGTATGGTTTATATAAGCTTTCAGCTGTATGGTTTGTACCAGTATTGTACAAATTCTTGTTTGTATTTTTATAACTCCAAATTAGGTGAAGATGAATTATATATATATTTTGATCAAAAGACATGTTCTTTTAAAGTTGTAAAAGTATGTACGAGAATCTGTTGGTATATTATTAATATATAAGTTATACTTGTGATCTGCTAGTTATATATATATATATATATATATATTAGATATTTATATGGTATATTGGATATAAAAGTTTATACCGCTTATCCATTTTAAGTATATATATATATACATTTGTTATAGTGGTTTATGTATATATTATTGTATATTAAAGCATATGTTTTGATTTTTTTTATGTAATATGTAGATGTGTTAATATATTATGTAATTTAAATTGAATATTGATTTTAAGAAAAATAATAATATAATAGAATAATATGTATATATCGTTTCAGTCTATATCATAAAGATTCTGATTTATTTCATCAATTCTTTGTCCATCAGCCTTGTCCGTCAAATCCGTGTTCAGCTTACTTTGCCTTGAGATTTTTTGATTGGATCGGTCGGTAGTCTAGATCGTGATTCAATCATAGCTTGTCATGTTATCTATCTTCTCTAGCCTCGAAAGGTGAGCAATCACTCACGATTAATGTTCTTTTATTTATTAAATTTGATTTCAATTGAAACGACAATTAAAATATGCTGCTATGAGTTCTTTACACTGTTATATATGCTATTACCTGTATCAGTTCACCTGTGACATTTGACACCATTATCTGTTATCCATACAATGATAATCCTGTTTGGTTGATAAATGATTGATTGTTTGATGTTGACATTGGACGTTAAATTGTTAATGTTGTAAGTAATAAATAATTTGAAATTGAAATCAACGTAGGATAGTTAGATTTGATATATGTGTTAAATTTGATTAAATGACATTTGTAAATATGACCCCTTTAAATGTTAAATTAATTGACACGTAGGATTTGTTTAATTACACCTTGAACCACTGAATGTATGTTGTTAAATTGATGATGTATGAAATTGTAAATAGATGACAAGTGAAGAACCGTAATGTAATAATCTTTAATCTACATGAAATGATAGTGTAGATTCTAGAATTAATTATATTAATTCGCACAAACAACAATGTGAATTAATACGATTATTTCGGGATTATTTGAATTGATTATTGGATTTATATTGATTGTTGTTATTGCTTGTTTATTTACTTTGACACCGTCCTAGTTATAACATTGCAAGTTCCCTTTTGTTATGCTTTGATTTTTGAATTGAAATGGAATCGGGTTGAAATGATACCCAAATGAACTTGACTTAGGATACAGAATTAAATAAAACCGATTGGTCAATAATTTGATTTAAAAATAAAATGAAGATTTTATTTGAATAAATAATATGGTTTTGAAACGAAGTTGGAAATTGAATTTTAATGAAATTTAAATGTGAATATATAATAATCTGAAATAAAATATTAACAAAGAAATTGATGAAAGAATGTCGTTTAATTTAAGAAATGATTGAATTAAGTTTTGAAATTATTTAATAATTTAATGAGATTGAATTATTTAATAATTAAATAAAATTGAATCCTTTGATAATTAAAATTGAACTTTTAATTAGTGAAATTTAGTTCTTTATTAATTGAGCTTTGAAATTGTAACTAAGTAAATGAATATGTGAAATCGAATTTCTTTAACAAGAAATAAAATGTGATTTATTGAAATTAATGTAAGACTTGTAATGTAAAGAATTGATTTGACAAATCTAATGTAATAAAATTTGAAGTTTTGATATAATGAAGTTGAACTTAAGTAATTGATTTAACGAATTGGAAATTTAATAGAAATTGTTTTGAATGACAAATTAACTTAACAAATATTGAATGAAATAGATAAATGAATTTAAATTGATTTGAATGTTAAATTAAATTAATTTAAATGATTTCGGAATGAAATTTATATATGAAATTGAATCAATATTTGAATTGGTTAAATAAATTTTGAAATCGAATTATAAGATTTTTAAATGGTAATTTGGAAGTTTTGAAACGTAAATTTTGGAAATTGATTTAGAAAGACAAATGAAATGTTGGTTTACGAACTGAAATTGAAATTGAATTTGATTTGGTTTGATATATTAAACGACCAATCGGTGTAATAACCACGAAAGTTATTAAAGAGACCGGAATCAGTTAGGGACATACTCACTGTCTAAACCGAAAACCACTTTAATAACTATACGCGGAGTGTGATCCAGAATGAAGTGGTTGGAATGATGTACGTGATGACTGAAGAAAGAGAACGATAATGGATAGCCTTGACACTTGTGTCAAATTGGAAATGACTAAAACAAGACCCGTGCCGGGCCAAATGGGGTTAGCTACCTCGAGCGAACACACTTCTTCGAAAACTACTCATTATTTGTTGTCGATTGTTGCACCCTTGATTTTGGGAGTGTTGTTTTGCGGTGTTGCGATCGCTGCGGCGATGCGTTTTCACCAGTCTAGATCAGGCAAACGGTAGTTTCACTACCTTATGTATTGCCTCATGTGCCTTGTTATACTTGTATATATCCCTATATACGCGACCACTACGATTTGTTTTGTGTTATACCTATGTAGTACTCCCTGATAGCCCACCAGTTTACGGTGGAGTTTACAGTGCTGTATAGACTATAACGCTTATATAAATGTGTTAAGGGGAATAATTGTAACGCCTTAACACTATTTTGATATTTTATATTACTAATAGGCATTGTCTACTTATCGTACACTACTACATAGTAGATAGTTTAACGGATCCTTAAAGGATGGTTATTCCAAACATCCTTTAAGTTACTTGTATTCCGGTTGTTATTTCACTTGAGTTGGATTTATTGATATAAGAATGTTAATCCTGACTCGAGTGTTTTGTGTTTTGCTTTACGCTCGGGTCAGACTAAGTGTACCAGTATTCGGGACTCACCTTTAGAGTTGGAGCTTCGCTTGGAGATCCAGCTATCTATCCAGCTTTCAGATATTCAGTTGATTCCAGTGATGTATTCTGATATTATATTTGATTATTGTATTCAAGACATCTGATGTACCTTATTTAACTCTGATATGTATATAGTAGCTTCATGAACTACTATCTTTTGTTTCCGCTGCAAATTATTACTTTGTGTCCGTGATCTGTGATTATTTTATTTACTGTATATGTTCAGTTTTGCCAAATTTAAATTAACAATTCGGTATTTTGAATTATTCAAGTCCGACATGTGTGTTTGCCTATGCACTTGGCGGGTGCAGCATGATAGGGGGTTCTCGCATTTGGTTTGGTAGCGAGCGGATGACTCTTACTCCTACATGTCCCTGCGGGGTTGGTGCAGTCGAGAGGCTGGCCGTAAAGGCAGAACACAGGTACGACTGTATGCTACGGTGGGCGTTACCCCACTGGTGCGTCCCGTTACAGTTGGTATCAGAGCTTTGATAGCTCTAGGCAAAACTCAGCATATAGGGTAAATGTATTTACAGAATCACTTTCATTCGAGTTGAATCTCTCCCTTTTGACTCGATTCCTTTGAATTTTGGAACATCCCCTGCCGAAATTCATTCTTGTCCCCCACTATTCGTATTCTTCTGAATTCTGGAGTATCACATAACTCCACTTCGAATGATCTTTATAATGAGTTGGCGGTCCCGCCAATCTCAAATTGATTTGTAAAGGGGTAAAACTCTTTTACAATTGGCATCGATTCACCAGAGATTTCTATATCCTCGGTTTAGATGCTACTACCTCTTGTATGCCCTGATTATATCTTTGGTGATCGAATATCGATTTACCTCAGAATTCTGCATCAGTCTTATTCGTGAAGTCACGGTCAATCCGGTTAAGGTTGCCCGTAAATTAAATAAGCTTACCCATCTCCCGATTCTGTTATTTAATCATCTTATCTTTTCTTTTGAATTTGTCTTCGAATCAGAATTCTCTTTGATTTGAGTCCATCAATTTTGAATCTCTATCCTTGCTTTGAATCCATTCTTGTATCGTCGAGCGAGGAAGTGTATTTGTAAATTTATATTAAAAATGTTTTATATATTGTGTTGTTTGAGTTGTTGATGTTGATTTGGGTTTTCGATCGATTCGTCTGATCAACGCTATCGATAGGATTTCCAAAACACTTGAATAGAGCAAACTTACACAATAGTGTTTTCAAATTTGGTAAACAAAATAAATTTTTGAATGATTATATTATATATACAAGTATAAATTTTTCTGAAATTAAATTGTTAATGAGTTGTTGTCCGAAATGATAATATTTAATTTTCATTTATTATTTCATAAACCATTGACTATGGGATAATATAAATAAATGAATTTATAAAAATGGGTTAAAATTGATTTTTAATTTAAATGGATTTAAACTAAATTTGAGAATTTAATATTCGGTGGTTTCAAACTTTGATTTGGAAGTTTTAAAGTGTATAGTATTTAAATATCTTCAAAAAGAATCATTCCAAAGAATTTAAAGTCTAAATCAGTGCTCTTCTCTTTATCGCTGGAAAATAATTTCGGTGATGACGGCCGCATCATCGACATTCATTTTCGAGTTTCGAAGAGTAGAGACCATTAGTAGCTTGCTACACTTTTGTTTTGAAATGAATTTGATTTGAATTTTTTAAGAATGACTTGATTTAAAAATATTTATATACATATATATTAGTATTTAATTTAGATTTGACTTGGATATATTGTATGTATATATTTATCTCTAAATTGTTTTAAATTAATCGGAAATTTAATTCTAAATTTTCTTAAAGGATGATTTTCAATTATAAATGAAGCCAAATTCTTTTATAAATACTTAACTTGAAATAACTGAATTGAAAAATTTACTTGTATAATACTCAATTGCATTCAATATAACTTACCTAAATTTTCAAAAGTTAACTATGTAATTGAATATTATTCAGCAGAAAATGATATCAAAAGAAATTTTAAATAAATTTGAGTAGTTAAAATAAATGTAAATATACTTAATATATATGTGATAGGATATATTAAGTAGAATGAATTTAATAATAATTTGGTATGAAGAAGAATTAAATTTGTCGAATAAAGTGTGATTATAATAAATGACTATTAAAATTTAGGACTTTTGAAATTGTTAATTTAAGAAAATTGGAGAATATACAATAAATTGTCTTTATAAATAAAATGTGAGTGTGTATAATAAATGTTATTTACTTAAAATTTAAACTATATAATGTTTATGGAGATAAATAGAATAATAAGTTAAATAAATAATAGGTATGATTAATAGAAGAAAATTTGTATTGAAAGTTAATAAATTGAATTAAATCAACTTAAGGGAGTATCTTGGATTAATTGAATTTAAATTGAATTTCATTTGGAAGAAACCTTTTGTACCTAACATTAATAAATGTGAAAACAAATCAATTTAATGGAAACCTTGAATTTAAAAACAAATTGTTAAATAAAAGTTTATTTAAATTAAAATTTAAATGGGTTAAACTAATTGTTTATTTTGTTTCTCAATCTATTTTTCTTCTGTTTGTTTCTATTCTCCTACCCCTTCCTTTTCGAGGACGAAAAGTTTTGAGTGGGGGAGAGTGTAACGACCCGTAAATTTTAGCCGTTTATTTATATAATTAATTGAAATTTTGTGAAATTTTAAACGATAAAATTTCACACTATAAATTGGATATTTGAGATGCATCTAGTTAAACATAGCAACTGGTAAATTTTCATCTGAAAATATGAAAGTTTATTTTCGTGCGTAAATTTATTTCAATTTAATCAGTTAAAAATCGATGAAAATAAAACATTTTCGAAACCTAAATATCTTTACATAGAAAAATTCTAAATCGTCTTCTGAGCAAGATGTCATTTTTCGTTTTTCCAAATTCGGACACCTTTAGCTCCGTCGATCTTATTTTTCTGTGTTTTTCATGCATTTTCCGTTAGTATAAAAATTTTGAATTTTTTTTTAATTAAATCATACCCCTGATATTTGTATACCGTTTTGATCGTCTCGTCGTGCTGATCCCTGCAGTATATCCATTTTCGTGTTTCGAATCCCGGTACGTAATGGAATCCGTAAAAACAGTTATCTGTATCGGTGCCTTTTTATCTCTATAGTTCTGCCTTTTGTTTGTCTAGGGAGAAAATGAGTAGCCGTTTGCATTTATGATTCTTGGATTCCAAAGCTATGACTTTTGCTTACAACGGTTTCCAACATTCATTCTATTGATTATTTTTTTCGGTTCACGTATTGTGGTCTGTTCACTTCTGCTGTTTGAAATAATAATATAGCTTGGAAATTGTAGTTCATTTGTGATAATGCTTACCCACCTCCCCACTATCTCAATTTGTGTGAGAATATTATCAATTCATTATTCTCTGCTACGTTCTCTCTCTGTTTCCTCTTCTTCCCATTTACTTTACAGAGATACATATTGTCCACCTGCTTCTTTTGCTTTCACAGTCACCACTACTTATTCCCACAACATCTCCTTCATCAAACTGGCCGAAACAAGCAGCTTTCTCACCTGTAACCGAGCATTAACTGCCGTTCACACCCCTCCACCAAACATCGGCCTTCAACCAACCCGCATCACAGTGCCGACGCCCGCCTTGGCACAAATCATCTCTGCCGCTCCTCCTTCTTCCCTTCAACCGTGCTTCGCCCACCAACGCAGTCGCATAGGGCAGCCTCCGCTATAGCCCCTGCGTAGCTCCATCTTCTGAAATTTTGTTTTACATCCCACTGCTCGCACTTCCGCCTGCGACAGCCGTGTGCGGCCTCTCTCCATCACCATGCGAGCAACGCGACAACCTCCGCCGTCGCATCGCTTGCACCCTAACCGAGTTCCTCTTCTTTGCCGAAGTTCCTCGAGGCCGAGCTTACCACCACTGCCTGCTTAGCCGAAGCTCCGGCCATCCTCCCCTCGCGTGGCTCTCCTCCTCCTCACTAGCTTTTCCGAGCCATTACTGCAGCCACGCGTGCATCTCCATATATCGGCTGCCAGTAAATATTGAGGTGATATATATTTATTTATATATATAGCATGTTTTATATCATAAAGTAAGTATAATAGGTTGAACTTGGGTTTTTTTTAAAAACATATATCCGCTTACAATATTTGTAACGACCGGATATTTTGGACCATTCAAATCGACAATAAATCCACACATGTCCGACTTGAATAATTCAAAATATCAGATTGTTAATTTAAATTTGGCAAAACTCAGCATATGCAGTAAATAAATCAATCACAGAATCACAGACATAGAGTAATACAATAATACGCAGCGGAATAGATAAAATAGTAGTTCATGAAGCTACTATATAAACATCAGAGTTAGAAATAAAATACAACAGAATATCTCAAATACAGTGAAGTCTCCAATCCAAACAGATGACTTCTGGGAACGAATCAACTGGAAAGCTGGAAGCTGAATCAAAAGTTGGATCTCCAAACGAAGCTCCAAACTCCAAAGGTGAGTCTCGAATGCTGTATCACTCAGTCTGACCCGAGCGTAAAGCAAAACACAAAACACTCGAGTCAGGATTAACATTCTTATATAAATAAATCCAACTCAAGTGAAACATCAATTGAAATACAAGTAACTTAAAGGATGCTTGGGATAACCATCCTCTAAGGATCTTCAGAACTATCTACAAGGTGGAAATATACACTGTAACACCGTGGTCATTTCAATTTAATTTATACTTCAACCCAAATATCATTTCATTTCAAATATATCTATTTTTCCAAAATAGTATATATATTAAATGATTTAAAAAGTAAAGTATTTAATATTTTCTCAAGTCTCGCAAATCGATTCAAATCAACTCAAATTTCAAATTCCAATTTAATTCAATCTAAATTCATCAATTCAATCCAGTTCTAAATATACCATTTAAATTTTCAATATATTTCAAACTTTAATATTCAACATTTTCAAAGTTAAATTTAACAGTTTCATATAGCACTTGATTTAACTTTATCATTATTTAATCAGGGAATATTCACTTAATAAATCCAATATCATTTAACTAGCCTTAAATTTCATTTTACTAAGTATTTCCTTAAATTTATTTAAACAAGAAATATTCATTTAATTATTTAAATCAAACTCAAGTTATAAATCATATCTTAAATCCCAATTTCAATAAGCTTTAAATTGGTTTAATTAAATAAAATTCTTTACTAAATTCAAATTATCTTCCCAACCTTAACTTATTCAAATTTTTACCAAAATCTATTTCGAAATATAAATTTTATACTTAACATATTATATGTATTAAATCCATCTTAATTAAATTAAATATCATTATTAAATCTATATATATTATTTCCATTTATATATAAAAATTTTAAGAATCAACATTTGCTAAAACCATATATTTCTTTCCAAAACCATAAAATTCATTTTTAAAAATATTTATATATATGGACCAACGGTGTCTGTATATATTTTTCATATGGTTAAGTGATACGGATATTTATCATTTCAATCCGAAATTTAAATATATACGGGTAGATATCATTTCGACCCGTAATCCCAATTTCAATTCAAATGAAAATCGCTTGGGTTTATCATTTCAACCCATAACGAAATTCTCCTATTCTAAAGTCCGTTCGGGTATGTATCATTTCAACCCATAGTGAATTCTATACTAACAGGGAACTTGCAGAGTGATAACAGATACAAACAAAAAAAAATATAACAACAGGCATATATCATCAGTATAAATAACAGATACGGGTGTCAGATGTCACAGGTGAACAGATACAAATAATAGTAATAATAGGCATATAATACTAGATACTGGTGTCAGATGTCACAGGTGAACAGTTATAGATAATAGCATATATAACAATGTAAATAACTACAGCAACATATTTCCATTGTCGTTTCAATTGAAATCAAATTTAATAAATAAAAGAACGTTAATCGTGAGTGAGTGCTCACCTTTCGAGGCTAGAGATAGACGAGAATAAGATGAGTTACAAATCCAAGCACGAATTTCGGAACAAAGCACGATGGACATGAGTTCGACGATCAAAGCTGATAAATAAGAATTGATGAGAAAAATCAAATTGGCTTGATATAGACTGAACGAAACATATACAGTATATATTACTTTAAATCAATATAAAATTTGAAACATCAACTCATTTTAAATCTGTATATAAATTTAAAAATCAATAAATGACTTTCAAGATCTATATATATACTATTATTATCAAAAAAAAAAAAAATAATCAACTTTTGAATCAAGACAAATATATAAAATTTCAAATCAATGTTTTAAATTTAAAACACTATAAAATAAAATAAAATATCTTTCAAGGTCGCATGAGTTCTAAATCAAAGTATATATCAAATCAATAATAAGACTAAAAATTGCAGACCACCCTTAATCTACACACATGCAAACCAAATTTATTATTTATGCAGTTCCAGAACAACATATGTATACGGTATATATTTAACAATTTAACATATGTATGTATAACGAACAGTTCAAATATCAACAACTGTTTACATGTTCATACTTTTTAACAGAACAAGTCAAAATAAAATAATATATAACTCTATTCTTAAACTTACCCTTATAAACTTTATGACCTACATCTTTATACGTTTTAAAGAAAGAACCAAATATTTATATATATATAAATGATACCTACATGCAACAGTAACCGTGTCTGAGAGCAAAACATATACACACTACTGCATATATATATAAATAGTTTTTTTTTTTGAATAAAAGAAAATAAACGTATATATATAAACCCATATACATAAGTAACAGATATATATATCTTATATAAAATATACTATGCTATATTACATCCTTATATACATATTTATATAACAGGGAAAAGAAAAAAAAACAAGGTAAGCCAAAAGAAGGGAAAAGTTTCATATTCTATGATCGACTAATATAAACTTTATATATTAACTGATATAAAAACAGGTTTACAAATATATAATATATAGTATGTAATACTAACATTACTTTCAAAACATCATATATACAAACAACACGTATATTCATCATCAAGAAAATGAGGACTTACGGCTGTTTTTAGGGGAAGGATCGAGTGGAAGAGGCACGAGCAGAGGGCAAGGCTGGAGGAGTCTGACGACGAGGTGGATGTGGCAGGGAATCTCGAGCGTGCTCGCGGTGGCTGGAGGAGTCGAGTGCAGAGAGGTGTCGCACGTGATGTGATGTTGGTGGTGGGAGGTCGGTGGCGTGAGTAGAGGAGGGGAAAAACACGTTGGAGTTGTGATACGGATGGGTGGTTTGCAGAGAAACCTGCTGGTGAAATGGGAGGCAAGCTCTCGGCAGTTGGGGGAAGGGAGGAGGAAGGTGGCGGATCTGGGCTGCGATGGAGGCAAGGTGGTGGCAGAAGTGGAGGGGACAGAAGTTGGGTGTTTTCTTGATGGAGATCTGACAAGAGAAAGGTGGAGGACAGGGAAAAGGAAAACACGGTGAAGAGGCTGGCAGGGGTTTGACGTGAGCACTTGGGTCGACGAGTGGGGTTGGATCCATGTGGAGGTGGGTTTGCTTGGGTTAGGCGGTGGGTGGCGCGAGTGGAGATGGGTAGGGCTGCCGAACGTGGAGGGGAAGAGGCTGCTTTGAATTAGCGAAGGCAAACGAGATCTAGGCAAAAATGAAGCAGCTATGCTTGTTTTTTTTTTATGCCGAGAGAAAATGAAGATGAATTAGGAAAGTATATATTGTGAAAGCGGAGAGCAGGGAGAGATAATAAAACTTCAGCAGGAAGAAAATATGTAGCTTAGATATTGCATTGATTTATTCTATAACCGAAACCATAGAAAATGGAAACGTCAGGAATAGATAAAGTCAAATAAATTTTGAATGAATAAAATACAAAAAGGTGTAGGGAAACAGAAAGCTGTATAATAAATTGAGATGATGTATTAATAACAGCAGTCCATTTGAATTTCGTAAAATTAAAGCAATTAATTATTGCTTGTGAGTCACAGTAAAGATTTGAAAAGGATTGTGAAGCTGAAAGTCACAATTTTAAGGTATCGCTACGGTGAACAGTTTATTGTCTCCGTCACGTACCGGACCTCAAAATACAGAAATAAATATACCGCAGAGATCAGCACGACGAGACGATCAAAACGGTATACAGATATTAGTGGTACGATCATCCGATCAAAAGTCGATAATCGGTACCAGAAATGCTGCAATTCAGTCGAAAATAAGATAAACGGAGCTAGAAACATCCGAATTTTTCGAAACGAATTTCGCAGTCAGATTCAGAATGCTCTGAATAAATTTTCTCCTGTTGACACATTTTGGTTTCGGAAAACTTTTAAATTCACTGTTATTAACCGGTTTAATTTGACATAAAATTTCACAGGAAAATAAACTTCAATATTATCAGATGAAAATTTACCAGTTGCTATATTAAAATAGACGTATTCCAAATAGTAAATTTTTATTTTCAAATTTTATTGTTTAAAATTTCACAAATTTCCAGTTAAATATACTTTTAAAACCATTAAATTTTACGGGTCGTTACACTCTCCCCCACTCACAACTTTTCGTCCCCGAAAAGGAAGGAAGTAGAAGAATAGAGACAACCAGACATAAAAGATAGACTGAAAGTTAAGATTAAATAATTAATTTAAAATTATATAAATTTTACTTGAAATATACATGCTTTTCAAAACCCATTTGTAAAATTTCTTGCTTTCTTTATAAATACCATTTATGTGTTTAAATAACACCTTTATAAATATATGAAAATCATTTGAAAACAATTATTTACATTATTACTTATATTTACAAAGAAGCTATTAAATCCATGATCATAAATTTATTAATTTATCTCAAGATACTTTCAAATATTATTAATAAACAAATAATCTTTTACTTTAAAATGTTTATTTAATTTATAACTTCTAAAATATTTATAACACTAAAATTTCTATTAAACCATGTAGTCAATAATTAAACAATACTTAAAAGAATATAGTCAACAAGGAAATGAATGGGGATTTGGAAAACAGAATATAGGTGAATAAATAAAGCTGAGCAGATAAGGTAGATTCAAAAGAATGGTATCGGGCATGAATAATTAATTTTGAACCATAAGAATTTCAATTTCAAATATTTATACAAAATTTCTTTGTTGGAATACTTTTAAAATACAATACCTTTATAATAAAACAAAATTTCTTTCGAAAATACTTTTATAACTCGATGTTTCGACAAGTTTATCCTTGTTCCTGTAGACTCTGGTAGTGCGTTGATCAGGCGCAAAACTAGAATTCTCCAGGTACTTAGTAGACCTGTTTCAACACCCAGTGAAAATACTGGAAAAACTTTTAAAAATAGATATGGAAAGTACAATCCAAACAACAAAACGAACAAAACCTTTGTCTAACCATGGTTCGCAGATACACAATGGTTACGCCTGGGTCCCCCAGGAAACAATCCATATCCGTAAGCTTTCTCAGCCCTGCGAGTTACGCCATGATGACTAGTAGAATGCAGGATACACAATGGTTACGCCTGGATCCCCCAGGAAACAATCCGTACCCCCAGGCAAGACTCAGCCAAGCATTTGCGCTACTATTCGCGACCTACACAGATTGCAGGATACACAATGGTTACGCCTGGATCCCCCAGGAAACAATCCGTACCCCTAGGCAAGACTCAGCCAGGCAGTTGCGCTATGCAGTCACGAGAGAACGATAAGACCATGGGTAACGCCATGGAATTCGAAGGACACTCGAGTATCATATCCGGAAAACCAAAAATCAGAGAGAATAATATCGATAGAATGAATCCAAGATGTGGCCACAAATCGGATATCAAGCAGAAGGCACTTTCCATATCTTTACTTCGAAAATATGTATCATATAGTACCTTTTCAAATCACTTTCAAATATCGTATTTATATAAAATCCATTATATATAAGATTAAATTTTCAAATCAAATACTTTCCAAAATCAATAGTATATCAAATCATACTTATATAAACTTCAATTATATAAGATTTCACTTTCAAATCGAGTACCTTTTCAAATTTATAGTTTTCGAATCAATTTCATACTCATACAAATCAATTTTATATAAGTTCGACAACTCCCAAATCAAGTATTTAGTAACACAAGGTTCTCAAATTAAATATCTTTAGTTTCAAAGTTTCCAAAATAATAGATTTGGAAAAATAAATCCAGATTTTCAAATCAATGATTTAAGTCAACCAATTCATTTCCAAAATCAAATGGTTTTCAAAATCATCTTATATTTACCTAAGGTCCATCTTATATAAGGATCAAATTTTTCAAAAATAAGTTTCGCTGTATCAAGAGCCATATGAGATTGAATATCTTTGCTTTTATGGGTTATATATCTTTGTAATTTAAGTTGGAAATTTACTTTTAGTAAGCAAAGATATTCTAACTCGACATCTTTCAATTTCAGCGTCAAAATATATCAATGATATTAGGATATAAGATGTACATACGTCATCATTTCGCAAAATCACATTTGATCACTCGCTCGATCACACAAGTTTGCTTTCGAACTAGTATTGTCCATTCGACTTCCCTAATGCGGATTTCGATATGGTTTCTCGACTAGAAGCCATCAGTCTCCTTGCATAGCCATATACTACGATAGAGAATTCTAGAATCAAGCCCAAAATCCATATAAGATATTCGCCATCAAGAATCGAATGGAAAATCCTAACACGAAATGGTGTAATTCACCTCGAACTTGTGTACTCAAACCGCGATCAAATTAATTATGCGAATAAAACAGCATACGTACAACTTATATATTTATTCCAACTTGTTAACTATATAGTTTCATAAAGATGTTACTAAGTTAAAACATTTAAACTAGATTTTATTCAAAATATTTGAAGACCAAATTCTTCTCAAGACATTTCAAATCTAAATTTCATATTAGAAAAATTTTAAATTTTGCCTTATTCATTCATTTACTTAACCAAACAGTTTCAACTTATTTAAATCATATTACTTCATACTTAAACATTCAAAACAAATTTATACACTTTATCAAATAATTCATACTTTCAAAAATTTAGCTTTGAAAAGTTAACCTTGATTTGGAAGTGCTCGAACCTTCGAAATAGTTGAAGAAATCATTTTCAAATTCAAGAGTTGGAAATCAACAAATCAGTAAATCAATTTTAATATATGGGGTTATATCAAATCCGAAACTCAAGGACTGAACACCGGCTTACTTCAAATCATTTCAAATATATATACATATATACTTTGAATATCAAATCTTACTTCGGAATTTGAAATCAAAATTGGTTTCGCAAAATCACTCGCATAGCAAAGCTACTTAAGTGGCCTCTCCCCCACTCTGAAACTCGAAAATCAACGTCGATGATGCGTGCACTCATCACCGAAATTATTTTCCAGCGACATAAGTGAGTTCTGGACTTCTATTTTCTCAAACTTTTTTTTTTTTTTTGAAATTTCTTCGAAATCATTCGAAACTCATTAAAATCATTGGGACATTTCTTATTCGGAAAATACTTTTAAATCATACTATTATTATATATTTCAAAAATCTTAAAACCAATTTCAAAATACCGGAGTTCAATTCTCGAATTTCAAATCCTTTGTTATACATCATTTTTTCATATAAATCAATTTCTTATATAACTTCAAAATTCAAATCCTTTCAAAAATTCAAATTCTTATCTTTTTAAAAGGTATATATAATCCTTATCGAAAACATTTTCACTTTTATATATAGAATATAATCATACTTATAAAATTTCGATATATAAAACAATTTCCAAAATACTAATAAACCCGATTTTTTCAAAAGGATGATTCAAGAATGGATTTCAAAACAAAGATAAACATTCAAATTAGAGGGACTCTAATCAATTAGGATTCTGATTCGAAGATAAGTTCGAACGAAAATGAGATAATTAAATTTCAAAATAGAAGATGAATATACTTATATAAATCGCGGGCGACCATAACCGGATCAACCGTGACTTCAAGATCAAGATCGATGCGGAATTCCAAGAAAACCAACATTCGATCGCAAGAGATAGCGGCATCTAAACCACAGATATAGAAATCTCCGGTGAATCAATGCCAAATGTAAAGGAGTTCCACCCCTTTACAAATCATTCAAAGATTGGCGAGATAGCCTATTCTTATAGAGATCATTCAAAGTGGAGTTATGGGATACTCCAGAATCAAAAGAATACAAATAGGGAGAGACAAGAATGAATTTTGGAACCGCAGGGACGTTCCAAAGTTCAAAGAAAATTCGAGTCAAAAGGAAGAGATTAAACTCAACGAAAGTGATTCTGTAAATAAATTTACAATATATGCTAAGTTTCGCCTAGAGCCAAAGCTCTGATACCAACTGTAACGACCGGATATTTTGGACCATTCAAATCGACAATAAATCCACACATGTCCGACTTGAATAATTCAAAATATCAGATTGTTAATTTAAATTTGGCAAAACTCAGCATATGCAGTAAATAAATCAATCACAGAATCACAGACATAGAGTAATACAATAATACGCAGCGGAATAGATAAAATAGTAGTTCATGAAGCTACTATATAAACATCAGAGTTAGAAATAAAATACAACAGAATATCTCAAATACAGTGAAGTCTCCAATCCAAACAGATGACTTCTGGGAACGAATCAACTGGAAAGCTGGAAGCTGAATCAAAAGTTGGATCTCCAAACGAAGCTCCAAACTCCAAAGGTGAGTCTCGAATGCTGTATCACTCAGTCTGACCCGAGCGTAAAGCAAAACACAAAACACTCGAGTCAGGATTAACATTCTTATATAAATAAATCCAACTCAAGTGAAACATCAATTGAAATACAAGTAACTTAAAGGATGCTTGGGATAACCATCCTCTAAGGATCTTCAGAACTATCTACAAGGTGGAAATATACACTGTAACACCGTGGTCATTTCAATTTAATTTATACTTCAACCCAAATATCATTTCATTTCAAATATATCTATTTTTCCAAAATAGTATATATATTAAATGATTTAAAAAGTAAAGTATTTAATATTTTCTCAAGTCTCGCAAATCGATTCAAATCAACTCAAATTTCAAATTCCAATTTAATTCAATCTAAAT
This sequence comes from Allium fistulosum, assembly GCA_030737815.1. Lineage (NCBI taxonomy): Eukaryota > Viridiplantae > Streptophyta > Magnoliopsida > Asparagales > Amaryllidaceae > Allium > Allium fistulosum. The sequence goes on from CM060902.1 coordinate 103,715,610, forward strand.
TCATCAATTCAATCCAGTTCTAAATATACCATTTAAATTTTCAATATATTTCAAACTTTAATATTCAACATTTTCAAAGTTAAATTTAACAGTTTCATATAGCACTTGATTTAACTTTATCATTATTTAATCAGGGAATATTCACTTAATAAATCCAATATCATTTAACTAGCCTTAAATTTCATTTTACTAAGTATTTCCTTAAATTTATTTAAACAAGAAATATTCATTTAATTATTTAAATCAAACTCAAGTTATAAATCATATCTTAAATCCCAATTTCAATAAGCTTTAAATTGGTTTAATTAAATAAAATTCTTTACTAAATTCAAATTATCTTCCCAACCTTAACTTATTCAAATTTTTACCAAAATCTATTTCGAAATATAAATTTTATACTTAACATATTATATGTATTAAATCCATCTTAATTAAATTAAATATCATTATTAAATCTATATATATTATTTCCATTTATATATAAAAATTTTAAGAATCAACATTTGCTAAAACCATATATTTCTTTCCAAAACCATAAAATTCATTTTTAAAAATATTTATATATATGGACCAACGGTGTCTGTATATATTTTTCATATGGTTAAGTGATACGGATATTTATCATTTCAATCCGAAATTTAAATATATACGGGTAGATATCATTTCGACCCGTAATCCCAATTTCAATTCAAATGAAAATCGCTTGGGTTTATCATTTCAACCCATAACGAAATTCTCCTATTCTAAAGTCCGTTCGGGTATGTATCATTTCAACCCATAGTGAATTCTATACTAACAGGGAACTTGCAGAGTGATAACAGATACAAACAAAAAAAAAATATAACAACAGGCATATATCATCAGTATAAATAACAGATACGGGTGTCAGATGTCACAGGTGAACAGATACAAATAATAGTAATAATAGGCATATAATACTAGATACTGGTGTCAGATGTCACAGGTGAACAGTTATAGATAATAGCATATATAACAATGTAAATAACTACAGCAACATATTTCCATTGTCGTTTCAATTGAAATCAAATTTAATAAATAAAAGAACGTTAATCGTGAGTGAGTGCTCACCTTTCGAGGCTAGAGATAGACGAGAATAAGATGAGTTACAAATCCAAGCACGAATTTCGGAACAAAGCACGATGGACATGAGTTCGACGATCAAAGCTGATAAATAAGAATTGATGAGAAAAATCAAATTGGCTTGTATAGACTGAACGAAACATATACAGTATATATTACTTTAAATCAATATAAAATTTGAAACATCAACTCATTTTAAATCTGTATATAAATTTAAAAATCAATAAATGACTTTCAAGATCTATATATATACTATTATTATCAAAAAAAAAAAAAAATAATCAACTTTTGAATCAAGACAAATATATAAAATTTCAAATCAATGTTTTAAATTTAAAACACTATAAAATAAAATAAAATATCTTTCAAGGTCGCATGAGTTCTAAATCAAAGTATATATCAAATCAATAATAAGACTAAAAATTGCAGACCACCCTTAATCTACACACATGCAAACCAAATTTATTATTTATGCAGTTCCAGAACAACATATGTATACGGTATATATTTAACAATTTAACATATGTATGTATAACGAACAGTTCAAATATCAACAACTGTTTACATGTTCATACTTTTTAACAGAACAAGTCAAAATAAAATAATATATAACTCTATTCTTAAACTTACCCTTATAAACTTTATGACCTACATCTTTATACGTTTTAAAGAAAGAACCAAATATTTATATATATATAAATGATACCTACATGCAACAGTAACCGTGTCTGAGAGCAAAACATATACACACTACTGCATATATATATAAATAGTTTTTTTTTTGAATAAAAGAAAATAAACGTATATATATAAACCCATATACATAAGTAACAGATATATATATCTTATATAAAATATACTATCCTATATTACATCCTTATATACATATTTATATAACAGGGAAAAGAAAAAAAAACAAGGTAAGCCAAAAGAAGGGAAAAGTTTCATATTCTATGATCGACTAATATAAACTTTATATATTAACTGATATAAAAACAGGTTTACAAATATATAATATATAGTATGTAATACTAACATTACTTTCAAAACATCATATATACAAACAACACGTATATTCATCATCAAGAAAATGAGGACTTACGGCTGTTTTTAGGGGAAGGATCGAGTGGAAGAGGCACGAGCAGAGGGCAAGGCTGGAGGAGTCTGACGACGAGGTGGATGTGGCAGGGAATCTCGAGCGTGCTCGCGGTGGCTGGAGGAGTCGAGTGCAGAGAGGTGTCGCACGTGATGTGATGTTGGTGGTGGGAGGTCGGTGGCGTGAGTAGAGGAGGGGAAAAACACGTTGGAGTTGTGATACGGATGGGTGGTTTGCAGAGAAACCTGCTGGTGAAATGGGAGGCAAGCTCTCGGCAGTTGGGGGAAGGGAGGAGGAAGGTGGCGGATCTGGGCTGCGATGGAGGCAAGGTGGTGGCAGAAGTGGAGGGGACAGAAGTTGGGTGTTTTCTTGATGGAGATCTGACAAGAGAAAGGTGGAGGACAGGGAAAAGGAAAACACGGTGAAGAGGCTGGCAGGGGTTTGACGTGAGCACTTGGGTCGACGAGTGGGGTTGGATCCATGTGGAGGTGGGTTTGCTTGGGTTAGGCGGTGGGTGGCGCGAGTGGAGATGGGTAGGGCTGCCGAACGTGGAGGGGAAGAGGCTGCTTTGAATTAGCGAAGGCAAACGAGATCTAGGCAAAAATGAAGCAGCTATGCTTGTTTTTTTTTTATGCCGAGAGAAAATGAAGATGAATTAGGAAAGTATATATTGTGAAAGCGGAGAGCAGGGAGAGATAATAAAACTTCAGCAGGAAGAAAATATGTAGCTTAGATATTGCATTGATTTATTCTATAACCGAAACCATAGAAAATGGAAACGTCAGGAATAGATAAAGTCAAATAAATTTTGAATGAATAAAATACAAAAAGGTGTAGGGAAACAGAAAGCTGTATAATAAATTGAGATGATGTATTAATAACAGCAGTCCATTTGAATTTCGTAAAATTAAAGCAATTAATTATTGCTTGTGAGTCACAGTAAAGATTTGAAAAGGATTGTGAAGCTGAAAGTCACAATTTTAAGGTATCGCTACGGTGAACAGTTTATTGTCTCCGTCACGTACCGGACCTCAAAATACAGAAATAAATATACCGCAGAGATCAGCACGACGAGACGATCAAAACGGTATACAGATATTAGTGGTACGATCATCCGATCAAAAGTCGATAATCGGTACCAGAAATGCTGCAATTCAGTCGAAAATAAGATAAACGGAGCTAGAAACATCCGAATTTTTCGAAACGAATTTCGCAGTCAGATTCAGAATGCTCTGAATAAATTTTCTCCTGTTGACACATTTTGGTTTCGGAAAACTTTTAAATTCACTGTTATTAACCGGTTTAATTTGACATAAAATTTCACAGGAAAATAAACTTCAATATTATCAGATGAAAATTTACCAGTTGCTATATTAAAATAGACGTATTCCAAATAGTAAATTTTTATTTTCAAATTTTATTGTTTAAAATTTCACAAATTTCCAGTTAAATATACTTTTAAAACCATTAAATTTTACGGGTCGTTACAATATTTATAGCTTTTATATATATTTTAGAGAGACAGATGTAATATATATTAAAAGGAACACGTACATTTCAGTCTGCATAGATTTGCTATACCAGTAGATATAATATGGTTTGAATATTTTATCATCTGTTTAAAAGGTATGGATTTATATATATCTAGTATAAGATATGGATCTGCGTCTATTTTATGAATACTATATATATAAGTTTTTGTATATATATTTGTTGAAATAAATCAGTAGAGTTGTAAACATGATATATAGTATATTATAAAGTTTTGGTAATTAAGCACATGCTGTCAGTATTATAAAAAAATAGTTGTTGTGTGTAATGGTATATAATTGTATGAGTATGGCAGTGTTTATAAATATTAACATATATAGGCTGTTACATAGTATATTCTATATATATACTTTATGAGGTTTGTTTTATTGATTTCTAAAATAAAATCCTATGTGTAGTTGACTGTATATACTTATATAACAGTTTCTATATATATTTGTGTGTCAATGTTATATTCCAGTCTATCTTATGTTATACATATAGTATATATTGTTAAAGGTTTCGCTGTGCGTTTTATTATAATGATAATATATGAGTATGGTTTATATAAGCTTTCGGCTGCATGGTTTGTACCAGTATTGTACAAATTCTTGTTTGTATTTTTATAACTCCAAATTAGGTGAAGATGAATTATATATATATTGATCAAAATACATGTTATTTTAAAGTTGTAAATGTATGTACGAGAATCTGTTGGTATATTATTAATATATAAGTTATACTTGTGATCTGCTAGTTATATATATATATTAGATATTTATATGGTATATTGGATATAAAAGTTTATACCGCTTATCCATTTTAAGTATATATATACATTTGTTATAGTGGTTTATGTATATATTATTGTATATTAAAGCATATGTTTTGATTTTTTTATCTAATATGTAGATGTGTTAATATAATATGTAATTTAAATTGAATATTGATTTTAAGAAAAATAATAATATAATAGAATAATATGTATATATCGTTTCAGTCTATATCATAAAGATTCTGATTTATTTCATCAATTCTTTGTCCATCAGCCTTGTCCGTCAAATCCGTGTTCAGCTTACTTTGCCTTGAGATTTGTTGATTGGATCGGTCGGTAGTCTAGATCGTGATTCAATCATAGCTTGTCATGTTATCTATCTTCTCTAGCCTCGAAAGGTGAGCAATCACTCATGATTAATGTTCTTTTATTTATTAAATTTGATTTCAATTGAAACGACAATTGAAATATGCTGCTGTTAGTTATTTACACTGTTATATATGTTATTACCTGTATCAGTTCACCTGTGACTTTTAACACCATTATCTGTTATCTATACAATGATAATCCTGTTTGGTTGATAAATGATTGATTGTTTGATGTTGACATTGGATGTTAAATTGTTAATGTTGTAAGTAATAAATAATTTGAAATTGAAATCGACGTAGGATAGTTATATTTGATATATGTGTTAAATTTGATTAAATGACATTTGTAAATATGACCCCTTTAAATGTTAAATTAATTGACATGTAGGATTTGTTTAATTACACCTTGAGCCACTGAATGTATGTTGTTAAATTGGTGATGTATGAAATTGTAAATAGATGACAAGTGAAGAACCGTAATGTAATAATCTTTAATCTACATGAAATGATAGTGTAGATTCTAGAATTAATTATATTAATTCGCACAAACAATAATGTGAATTAATACGATTATTTCGGGATTATTTGAATTGATTATTGGATTTATATTGATTGTTGTAGTTGCTTGTTTATTTACTTTGACACCATCCCAGTTATCACATTGCAAGTTCCCTTTTGTTATGCTTTGATTTTTGAATTGAAATGGAATCGAGTTGAAATGATAAATACCCAAATGATCTTGACTTAGGATAGAGAATTAAATAAAACCGATTGGTCAATAATTTGATTTAAAAATAAAATGAAGATTTTATTTGAATAAATAATATGGTTTTGAAACGAAGTTGGAAATTGAATTTTAATGAAATTTAAATGTGAATATTTAATAATCTGAAACAAAATATTGTAACGACCCACTATTTTGGACCATTCAAATCGACAATAATCCACACATGTTGTAACAACCCGTAAATTTTCGATAATTAAAATAGTTAATTTAATAAGATTTCGTGGTCTAATGTTGGAAGAATTAAAATTTTGTAATTTATTTATGATAATAATAACTAAAATGAATTATGACAATATTTTCTAAGTTAATTATTAATAAATTGTATGAAATTCCCATAAATTGAAATGAGTTAAATATTATAACTTAGCTATAATGGAAATATAAGAAAACAAATGTAAATATTAGGTTAACTAATGAAATAAGATGTAGTCATCGGTAATGGAATCAAATTGGTATTGTATAGGTAATTGTGACACTTGTTTGTAAATAATAAACTTATAAGTGTGATTAAAAGTAAATGGTGATAATTATTATAGGTTACTTGTTTATTGGTCAGTCGGGTTGAATTTGGAAACCAATTGCAATTGAAATGAAATTTTATATATATTAACTAGGTGTATAAATAATAACTGAAGTTGAATAATAATTGTGAATTATTTAGAAATAAAATTTTAATGGATTGATTTCGAAGATTTGAGTAGTAATAAGTATTGAAATATAAATGCTACTTAGTAAATGTCTTTACAATCAATAGTTGGATTCGATAATAATGCTGAGTTCGTTAGATGTAAATAGAGTAATTGATTTATAAGTACAATTCAATTAAAAATCCAATATTGGAATTTGTTGAATATGGATCAATTAAATTGTTTAAATTTGATATTGGAAATAAATTGAATAATTGAATAGATTGAATAACGGGAATTGAATAACTGTATAACGGAAATAATTGTTCCATAATTTGAATTCGTTTTAAAGTTAAATTTTATAAGTTCATTTTCAATTATTTCAAGATAATGAATTTCGGATAATCAAAATTGTTAAAAATTTAAATTTGCAAATATTTGAATAATTGAATTTTGAATATAATATGATTGAAGATGATATCGAAAATTTATATAAAATTTTATTTAAACAACAATGAATTTATTAACATTTAAAATTGGATTCGTAAGAAATTCTGAAAATTTTGAAAAGTCGTCGATTTAATCGACGAGTAAAAATAGCCTTCCGAGGCACAGTCTCGGAATTCGACGAAACCAGTTCCATTGGATCCGTAATAGTTTATTATTATCAGATTTCAAATTTCGGAGCAATCGGAGTTGCCATTTGACCGTGGCAGCTGAAAACGTTTAGAAATTCATTTAATCGGTTTAATTTAAAATCGATCGTTTATTTCCGTAACTTGTGCATACGATCAAATTAGCTTACGAAACTTGTTCCATTGTGTCCGGAACGTTGAAAAACCCCAGGATAGCCAGTCGAAACGCGTAGTTTGGAGATCGTTTGCATTAACTGTTTTATTGAGAATTTTATTAATAAAATAATATTAAACGATTATATAAATTCACGTTATCTCACTAAACCCTAGCTCAATAATCACCGGCCGTGTAACAACCCGCATATCTATCGATTTTATATTTAAATATTTTATCGTTAGTCGGATGTTAGTCCGAAAAGCTACTTTTTGCATACGGTCAAATTAGGACTCGAGACCACCCCCATTGAGTTCAAAATGACGTTTGCGATCTTTTTGAGTGTAAACTTCGATATGTTTGGAGATAGTGAAATTTTCGTCACTTTTCCCGCTTGAGACTTTGGTTTGGACTGCACCTTCTTAACTCAGCCCAACCCCCTCTTCTCTTCATCACTTCATCAAATACTTCAAGCTTCTTCAAAAATGGTGGAGGGAAAGAGAAATTAAAACTCCCAACTCTAATTCTATTGCAAATCCGAGATTCAACATCAAATTCAAGTAGAAGATTGTGGATTCAAGCTTTGGATTGCTTCCCCTTGCTTTCAATCTTCATCTTCATCAATTTCGTGGAAAAGGTGAGATTTTTGATCTCACATCTTGCCTATATCTATCTTGGACTGTTGGGAATTATCCCCTATTGTATTTGCATCAACATTTGCATTTGGTTTGGATTGGATTGGCGAAAAACTTCAATTTTCAGCGTTTTGGTGATTTTTCTGGCCTTAAGTCGTTTCTGGCCTTCGCTGAGTCGTCCACGAGTTAAGCCTAAGTCGTGAGTCGTTCACGAGTTAAGGGCTTAAGTCGCGCGCGTGCATTTCTGTTCGCCTGGCTTGAGTCGTTCACGAGTTAAAGGCCTGAGTCGTTCACGAGTTAAAGGCCTGAGTCGTTCACGAGTTAAAGTGTTAAGTCGTTCTGGGTGTTCTTCCTTCGCTAGGTCTTTCGCGAGTTAAGTGATAAGTCGTAGCTCGTATTTGAGCTTAAGTCGTAGCTCGTATGGCTCTTAAGTCCTAGGTCGTTGGCTTTTAAAACCGTTAAGTCGTATGACCTTAAGTCGTAGGTCGTCCCCGACCTAACTCCACTAGGTCGTTCCAGCCTTAGCTCGTAGCTCGAATAGAAGATTAAGTCGTTAAGTCGTTCGCGAGTTAGTACTTGGTCGTTTGACCTGTTTTTCCCCTAGGTCGTTCGACCTGTTCTTCTGCTAAGTCACGTGGCATTCTCCACTTAGGTCGTATGACCTTATCCCTTAAGTCGTAAGTCGCTTGCCTCCCTTAAGTCGTAAGTCGTTCGCGAGTTAGTACTTGGTCGTTTGACCTATTTTTCCCCTAGGTCGTTCGCGAGTTAGTACTTGGTCATTTGACCGGTTTGGCTTCTCGAGACCGCTTGCCTTCACTAGGTCGTACCCCGTATTACTCTGCGTAGGCAATCTCTTCTGAAAAACATTTATCAGAATTTCTACTTTGATGGTTTTGGGATTGACTTCTTTGGACTTTACTCACGTCTTCGAACGTGAATTGATTTGTTTCTACAATCGTTTTATGACTTGTCACTTTAAAGATATATGAAGGTTTCAATACTAATAGTAAATATCAACACTCTTTCATCAAAGCGATTTCAACACTATTTTAAATATCAAAAGTTCGTTTTCTCAAACCGATTTTCAATCTACTAGTATATACAAGCCTTTACTTCACTCGAATGAGAAATCGACTTAAACGACTTAGTAAAACGAGTGGTATGAAACGCTTGCGTTCACTTCGTCGGTTAGCTCTTGGACTTGTTCGATTGAACCCTTTTGTGACAATTTCCTAGTGAAGATCTACAGTTTGTTCGTAAATATTTAAGTTAAGCAAGTGGTTATGGGACATGAAGCTAAACTCATATATTTACCAGCTTAGTGTGATTGACATTTCTTTATGATCGATGATGATCATTTTATGGTTTAGACTAGCAATGTGCGATGTCTCTTCGTCCGTGTGTCGGACTTGCCTTCGGGCCATCCGTGTGTTCGGAAAATTTAAATGGATAGCTTCCATGAGATAACTTCTCGTCCGTGTGTCGGACTTCCCCCTTTTAGTGATTTCTGGATTTCGTGTGTTGATTTCTGGGATTTGTTCTGGATTTCGTGTGTTGATTTCTGGATTTAGTGCTTCACCAACTTTTGTGATTTTCACTGATATGATATCAGGTTTTTGTGTATTGGTGAATTCGTGTGTCATTACCTTTTTATGTGTTTGGATCTTTGAGAAGATTCTTGTGACATTGATTAATCCCTTGTTGATTATCATTTACATACTTATAGTAGTATGCCATCATGGTTATTATATGTTTATGCCATACCCCCCATCCTATATCATGTCATCTGATATTTATAGTTAGACTGATCCGTTTATTATTTTCTTATAAATAATACTCGGGTCAGACCGAGATGTTACAGGTGCTTCTGCTTGACTTCTCTTCCGGATTACTCTGACTTTTGGCTAACTACTTAGATTAGTAGTTTTTGGATGTACACCTTTGAGATATAGACTCTATGTTGTGTACTTATTCTTTTGTATAGCACGTGATGCTATTCTTTTGTATTATCGTGGATCTTTCTGACCACTACTCTGATGTACACTTTTATGTGCGATATATATTTATTCATATCTTCTTCCGCCTTTGTGATATGGATGTCTGTGACTGATTGTCGTTATGATTATTTCTATGTTTGTTTCCGAAGATTATATATAGCCACCGTGTGATAGCTTTGTGTTTGTATCGGTATGTCGGATTTCCTCCTTAAAAGATATGCATTCTATTCTATCTGACGTATCGATGCTCGCACAAAGAAGTTACATGGATGGTCGCTCCTCCACAGCCTTATTCTCCGCGCTAATTGACAGCACTACATCGTAGTGTTCTTGGTTAGCGTGGGTATAAAGGTGGGGCGTCACAGGCCGCCACAAATTTCTTCAATGGCTGAAATCGTCTCTCGTTCTTCCCTATTTCTCTCTCAATCTACAGCCTTTCTTGAGAAACTTCCTACTAGAGATACGGAGAGGTCGACGAGTGCTTGCCATCCACACGGTCGAGATCGTGAACGAGTCGAGGTAGATGCCTGGAATCGCTCGAGTAGGTGGTAGGTTTACTCGCGTTTTCTGAAGCAATGGGGATGCGTGGTGATGCCGCTCGTGGCCCGGGGGTCGAGTAGGCTGAGGCGCGTTCGGTGGGGGTCTCCGATCGAAGTCGAGATGAAGGGTGGTGGAGCGGCGATCGAGCGTGGGTTGCGTGTGTTGGGTTCCTCGTGTTCGACTTTGCCTGTACGCGAATGGAAGAGGAAGGCAATATCACGGCCTTGATTTTTGCTGAGGGATTGAATGGCCAGATCTTGTATGGTAAAATAAAAAAAAAATAAAAAAAAAATAAAAAAATTTGTTGTTTAAATTGTATTCAAACTTGAAAATGTGTATCTCTCTCATACTTTATCAGAATCGGACGAAACTGGCGACGCCGGAATCGCAGCAACGAGTGCTTCGCTGTAGTGCAAACCCGGGAGTGTTTCGAGCTCATTAAAATTTCAAGTTAAATCGAACGTCGTTCGATTTGATTCGAAATTTAAAACTCAAGGTGAGTGTTTTATAACGCTCACACCGTACTAGAATATCTTGATGCTAGTTAAATTTAATATTGTGAAGTGATATGATTTTTATTAGTCGTTGTTGATAAAATTTAACTGTCATCTTGATGTCATCGAATTAAATGTTAGGAATTGAAATCGACAGTCTAATTAGAATTGAAATTTAATCGCAAGTAAATTACCGAACATTTATAACTATGAAATTTCTATGATTTATATTGTCTGTTTGTATGATTGGTTGCGATGGATGCTATTGATTGATGTTTGAATGTTTGGATGTTTATTTGTTGTATATATCCTGTCATCACCCTGTGTATTATTTACAGTTGTAAATTAAATCATTTTGAATAAATTGAGAAATGGGTTGAAATGATATATACCTATGACACTATGATTTGAATTGAAATGATATATCTCTATTCCTGAAATTTAATTGAAATAACTGATCACTTGGCCATAGGATAGAAAATTATATATGGGCACCGGATTGGTTAAATTAAATGATTTTTAAATTCTTTGATTTGGAATTTCTTTAAATGGTTTGATTTAAAGGAATAAAATCTATTTTATAGAAATTGAATTTATCGCGAATTTGAGGTTGAGATGTTGAAATAAATTTTTGTTAAACAAATTGGTTAATAATTGAAGTTAAGACTTTGAAATTAAAATTGTGATATGATTGAATTTTCGTAAATTGATTCGATTTTAAAGAATTCAATTTTTTTATTCGGATTTTGAATATTAGTAAGTAAAAGTGTGATAAAGACAACATTTTGAAATTTGAGGAAATTGGATTTCGATTAAACTGAAATTGAGATTTGAATCGACTGAATGGAATTTGAATTTGTTTCAGAATTGGTAAGTTGGAAATTAAAATGGTTGACTTTGAAGCTATTTCAAATTTGGTTTTCTGAAGTTTTTCTGCTATATAAGCTATTTTAAATACTTAAACTATTTTTGTTAAACTATTTTAACCTATATTAACTATATTAAAATTTTCAACCTATCTTAAACTATGTTAACTTATTTTAATCTATTTTCTTTTATCTACTTAACCCAATTTAATTTATTTAAAGTAATTTATCTATTTTTAATTTATTTTAATCATATTTAATTTATTTTAAAGCTATTTAACCTATTAACTTATTTTAAATCTATTTTTAAATCTATTTAACTATATTAAATTAATTTAAACTATTTTGAAATCTATCTTTAATATTTAGAGTATTTTAACTATTTTCAATTATTTAAGCTACTTTAAACTATTCAAAAATATTTTTCCAAAATTTCCAGATGGTCAATAAGGTGAAATGTTTATATTTAAATCTTGGATTTAAGTACGAATTGGGCTAAATGAAGTTACAACCTACATTAAAATGTGAAATGATTTTTAAATTGAAATGAGATATTGGGGCGAAATGATTTTTTGAAATGAAATCGTATAATTTGCGTAAATACGATGATTTTGAAATGGATTTGATTTTGAAGTGAACTTGATATTTTGATATCAATTATGAAGTGATTTTTGAAAATGTAAAAGAACCATCCGGTGTGTAATAAGCGTTCGGTTGTTAAAGAGACCGGGATCGGATATGGGCATACTGTCTGTCGATACCGAAAACCACTTTAACAACTGTGTACGTGGTGGAGATTCCAGAAATGAAGTAGGATGGTTTGGCGACGATTCTATATGGTATGACGTGACCCTGACTCCCGTGAGTCAGCTTAGATGTGACTAAAATCAGGAGCTATACCGGGCCAATGTGAGGTCATTCCTCTTATCGGGCATATTTCTTCGATACCATTCTATTGCTTTTGTGATTGTTTTGGTGGCCACCCCTCGATTGTTTGGGAGTGTGTCCGAGGTGGGCGGTAGTAGCTGCTATGCGTCACCACCAGTCCGGGAGTGCAATTGGTATATCTACCCTGGCATTTCCTCGTGTGCCGTGTTCACATGCCCTAGCGTGCCTTCTACGAGTTTGTTTTGTACCATACCTATGGGGTGCCCTCTGCGTAAGCCTCTCGGAGGAGCGTACGGTACTGTATAGACTATGGGAATATAAAAATGTGTTAAGGGGGATATGGGTAACGCCTTAACGCTATTTTAATACTTTTACTTTACTGTAGACATATTATAATAGTGTATTGTACTACATAGTAGATAGTTTAACGGATCCTTAAGAGATGGGAAATCCCGTAACATCTCTTGAGTTACTGCACGCACGTCGACACTGGATAAGAGATGTCAAACCCCGTAAACATCTCTGACGCCGTTACACTCATCTTTACTTACGATTGATTTAACTTACACAAGGATATTTTAGTCCTGACTTGAGTGTGTTGTCTTTTCATTACGCTCGGGTCAGTCCTGAGTTTTTCAGCTTATTGAAGATCTATTCTGGAGGACGAAGACGAAGATTTGGTATACTATTACTATTATTATCCTTGCATCATGATTGTCTGCTGCATTATTTTATTTGTTCTGTTGTATATGTATAACTCTGATAAATGTTGTATAAATCAGGATCAAAAGTATATTAAACAGCTTCATGAACTGTTTATTTGATTATTATATTTTATCTTTCCGCTGCGAGATTCTGTGGTTGTTTCTTGTTCTTTTCTTTTCTTATTTTCCCCATTAACAATCCTCCCTTTTGAATGGTTTGAGTTGACAAGAGTGTTTGATTTGTCGATTTAAACTATCCAAAAAGGTGGGTCGTTACAGTTGGTATCAGAGCTTTGGTTTAGCGATAACCTTAGCTTTGTGGGGTCGGACTCTTTATAAATAGGGTAGTAATACCCTATGATGAGTCGTTGAGTGTATATATATGAGAGAGCGTATTTATTAGTGGTATAAAATTGTTTTATACTGTGTTGGTTGATTTGTTGAGTGGCATATGGATTCTGGTCAATACGAGTAATTAACGTCATTGATAGGGATCTCTAAACACTTGAACAGAAAAATTCGACATAGTATTGTTTTGAAATTGGGTAAATGAAATAATTTTGCCGCAATTATATTTTGTATATAAAGAAATAATTTTTAGAAATTATTATGATACATCCAGTTTGTTTGGTTGTTAGAAATGATAATATGTATGGTTACCGTAAATTGGATATTGTGTTTTAATAAATATGGTTTATTACAAAATAAACAATGATAAAACAACTTGTGGAATGTTTTAAGAAGGTAAAATTTTTGTAAGAATAATTTATAAATGTGACTTATAAATCAAGATAGATTTAAATTGTGAAATATTGAATTTAAGACCCGGGGATTTTGAAAATGGTTTTCAAAACTTTGAAGAAAATATGTAGTGATGTTAGTTGAAAAATATTTATGGGAAATATTTTGAAAGGAGTTTTTTTTATATAAATTCAGTACTCCTCTCTTATGTCGCTGGGAAATAATTTCGGTGATGACTGCGCAGCATCATCGACGTTCATTTTCGAGTCTCAAAGTGAGGGGACTTCTACAAAGCTTTGCTTTGCTTCGAAACTGTTTTGAAAAAAAATGCATTTTGGTTTAAACTCCAAAAGTATGATTTGATATATATATATATAAGATATAAATGATTTTATCTTTATTTCAAATTGATTTGAAATGAACCGGGCATTTAAATTTCTAAGTTCTGTTAATTAATATTTTTCAAATTTTCTGTGTGAAATGTGAATAATCAGAACTTATATAATAAGAGAAAAAAAAACTCTAAGCTAAATGTTTTGAGAAACTTTAGAGTTGAAGTTGTAACTCTTGAAATTGAAAAGTAAAGAAAATTTAAATGAATTAAAATTTTGAACATTCTAATTAAGTAAAATAAATCCTATAAATTTGTAATATATTAAATTGCATTCTAATAACATATAATATGACTTACCAAATGTTTAAAGGTTAAAATGATGTTTAGGGATGTAATGAGATATTATACAAGTAAGCAAAACCTAAAAATAATTGAAATATACAAGTAAGCAAAACTTAAAAGTGATTAAAATGTATATAAATGGAAATTTGATTGTGATAAAATGTTATATACTTAAGTATAATATGAAATGGTGAATGACTAAATGAAATATGTAAGTGAACTTAAGAAAACCGACAAATGAACCAAATAATATCTTTGTGAATTTGTTATAAAATTTAATATAAATTTTCAAAGAAATGGTGAAATTAAAATTTGTAGTTTTTAAGGTAATTATAAACTTGGATAAAGTCAACTTCTTATGTATGACTTTTATAGAATAATTATAAACTAAGTGATGAT
Organism: Allium fistulosum; assembly: GCA_030737815.1. Classification (NCBI taxonomy): domain Eukaryota; kingdom Viridiplantae; phylum Streptophyta; class Magnoliopsida; order Asparagales; family Amaryllidaceae; genus Allium; species Allium fistulosum. The sequence continues at coordinate 103,730,622 of CM060902.1, forward strand.
TAATAAAATGTTCCACAAATAAATCATTATTAACTGAAATTATGAAAATGAAGTAAAAATTAACAAATGAATTTGATATAGCTAAGAATCAATTGAAGAATGAAATTGAATTTAATTAAATTACATGGAATGGTTAAAATGAACTTAACGAAGCAAATTGTATGAAATGATACATAAGAAATGATAGTATAAAAGAACATGCTATGTAAAGAAGGGATATACTAAGTAATTAAGGGATATGAATAATGCACTAAGAATAATAAATTGTAAATGAAATGAAGATAAGTAAATTAATTGAATATAGATGAATTGTATAGGAATATATTGGAAGGTAATACGTAAGTTGTACGTATATTGTTTTATTCGCATAACAATTTGACCCGAACTCGAGCACAGAATTTCGAGATAATTTATACCGATCCAAGTTAGGATTTTTCACTCGATTCTCGACGGCGAACCGTGGATATAGATTTTTGATTTGATTCTGGAATTCTCTATCATAGTATATGGCTATGCAAGGAGAATAACAGTTTCCGATCAAGGAACCAAATCTGAGTCCGCACTAGAGAGTCGTGTGAACGATACTAGTTTGGAAGTGAAATTTTGTGATCGAATGAATGATCAGATTTGATATTGCGTACGGATGATATATGTACTTCGTACAGGTTTAAGTAAAACTAATATTGAAAATTTAAAATGCAAATTTTAAATTGATTTTAAATTATATGATTTGATATCATTGAGAAATAAGATGCAGGTATTTCAAATCAAGGAAATTTGGATTGCCCGACAAAAAGGTATGTGTTTATTTTGTCATTGGATTTGATGGTTTTTGGATGGAGCCACTTGGCTTTTGTTTTCTTTTATTGGTTTGGGGCCCGTAGAGGCGTTTTGTAGCTGTACAGATCGAGCCGCGCAAAGGAGACGCTGTCAAAATTTTTCGTAAATTCGGGTGTTAGAAAATTTTTGAGTTTTAAAATTTTATAACTCATTTGGATAACCAACTTGAAAATTTCGTAAGCTTATCGGAGTAGCGTAGTGGGAGCGTAGAAACGACTTTATAAATGAAATTTCTTTGTTTTGTAAATTGATAATTTTGAATAAAATATATCTCAAATGTTGAACTCTTGACTTAGTTTCCTTTTCCCTTCTTTTTCCTTTTCGAGGACGAAAAGTTTTGAGTAGGGGAGAGTGTAACAACCCGTAAATTTTCGATAATTAAAATAGTTAATTTAATAAGATTTCATGGTCTAATGTTGGAAGAATTAAAATTTTGTAATTTATTTATGATAATAATAACTAGAATGAATTATGACAATATTTTCTAAGTTAATTATTAATAAATTGTATGAAATTCCCATAAATTGAAATGAGTTAAATATTATAACTTAGCTATAATGAAAATATAAGAAAACAAATGTAAATATTAGGTTAACTAATGAAATAAGATGTAGTCATCGGTAATGGAATCAAATTGGTATTGTATAGGTAATTGTGACACTTGTTTGTAAATAATAAACTTATAAGTGTGATTAAAAGTAAATGGTGATAATTATTATAGGTTACTTGTTTATTGGTCAGTCGGGTTGAATTTGGAAACCAATTGCAATTGAAATGAAATTTTATATATATTAACTAGGTGTATAAATAATAACTGAAGTTGAATAATAATTGTGAATTATTTAGAAATAAAATTTTAATGGATTGATTTCGAAGATTTGAGTAGTAATAAGTATTGAAATATAAATGCTACTTAGTAAATGTCTTTACAATCAATAGTTGGATTCGATAATAATGCTGAGTTCGTTAGATGTAAATAGAGTAATTGATTTATAAGTACAATTCAATTAAAAATCCAATATTGGAATTTGTTGAATATGGATCAATTAAATTGTTTAAATTTGATATTGGAAATAAATTGAATAATTGAATAGATTGAATAACGGGAATTGAATAACTGTATAACGGAAATAATTGTTCCATAATTTGAATTCGTTTTAAAGTTAAATTTTATAAGTTCATTTTCAATTATTTCAACATAATGAATTTCGGATAATCAAAATTGTTAAAAATTTAAATTTGCAAATATTTGAATAATTGAATTTTGAATATAATATGATTGAAGATGATATCGAAAATTTATATAAAATTTTATTTAAACAACAATGAATTTGTTAACATTTAAAATTGGATTCGTAAGAAATTCTGAAAATTTTGAAAAGTCGTCGATTTAATCGACGAGTAAAAATAGCCTTCCAAGGCATAGTCTCGGAATTCGACGAAACCAGTTCCATTGGATCCGTAATAGTTTATTATTATCAGATTTCAAATTTCGGAGCAATCGGAGTTTCCATTTGACTGTGGCAGCTGAAAACGTTTAGAAATTCATTTAATCGGTTTAATTTAAAATCGATCGTTTATTTCCGTAACTTGTGCATACTATCAAATTAGCTTACGAAACTTGTTCCATTGTGTCCGGAACGTTGAAAAACCCCAAGATAGCCAGTCGAAACGCGTAGTTTGGAGATCGTTTGCATTAACTGTTTTATTGAGAATTTTATTAATAAAATAATATTAAACGATTATATAAATTCACGTTATCTCACTAAACCCTAGCTCAATAATCACCGGCCGCCACAAATTTCTTCAATGGCTGAAATCGTCTCTCGTTCTTCCCCATTTCTCTCTCAATCTACAGCCTTTCTTGAGAAACTTCCTACTAGAGATACGGAGAGGTCGACGAGTGCTTGCCATCCATACGGTCGAGATCGTGAACGAGTCGAGGTAGATGCCTGGAATCGCTCGAGTAGGTGGTAGGTTTATTCGCGTTTTCTGAAGCAATGGGGATGCGTGGTGATGCCGCTCGTGGCACGGGGGTCGAGTAGGCTGAGGCGCGTTCGGTGGGGGTCTCCGATCGAAGTCGAGATGAAGGGTGGTGGAGCGGCGATCGAGCGTGGGATGCGTGTGTTGGGTTCCTCGTGTTCGACTTTGCCTGTACGCGAATGGAAGAGGAAGGCAATCTCACGGCCTTGATTTTTGCTGAGGGATTGAATGGCCAGATCTTGTATGGTAAAATAAAAAAAAAATTGTTGTTTAAATTGTATTCAAACTTGAAAATGTGTATCTCTCTCATACTTTATCAGAATCGGACGAAACTGGCGACGCCGGAATCGCAGCGACGAATGCTTCGCTGTAGTGCAAACCCGGGAGTGTTTCGAGCTCGTTAAAATTTCAAGTTAAATCGAACGTCGTTCGATTTGATTCGAAATTTAAAACTCAAGGTGAGTGTTTTATAACGCTCACACCGTACTAGAATATCTTGATGCAAGTTAAATTTAATATTGTGAAGTGATATGATTTTTATTTGTCGTTGTTGATAAAATTTAACTATCATCTTGATGTCATCGAATTAAATGTTAGGAATTGAAATCGACAGTCTAATTAGAATTGAAATTTAATCGCAAGTAAATTACCGAACATTTATAACTATGAAATTTCTATGATTTATATTGTCTGTTTGTATGATTGGTTGCGATGGATGCTATTGATTGATGTTTGAATATTTGGATGTTTATTTGTTGTATATATCCTGTCATCACCCTGTGTATTATTTACAGTTGTAAATTAAATCATTTTGAATAAATTGAGAAATGGGTTGAAATGATATATACCTATGACACTATGATTTGAATTGAAATGATATATCTCTATTCCTGAAATTTAATTGAAATAACTGATCACTTGGCCATAGGATAGAAAATTATATATGGGCACCGGATTGGTTAAATTAAATGATTTTTAAATTCTTTGATTTGGAATTTCTTTAAATGGTTTGATTTAAAGGAATAAAATCTATTTTATAGAAATTGAATTTATCGCGAATTTAAGGTTGAGATGTTGAAATAAATTTTTGTTAAACAAATTGGTTAATAATTGAAGTTAAGACTTTGAAATTAAAATTGTGATATGATTGAATTTTCGTAAATTGATTCGATTTTAAAGGATTCAATTTTTTTATTCGGATTTTGAATATTAGTAAGTAAAAGTGTGATAAAGACAACATTTTGAAATTTGAGGAAATTGGATTTCGATTAAACTGAAATTGAGATTTGTATCGACTGAATGGAAATTGAATTTGATTCAGAATTGGTAAGTTGGAAATTAAAATGGTTGACTTTGAAGCTATTTCAAATTTGGTTTTCTGAAGTTTTTCTGCTATATAAGCTATTTTAAATACTTAAACTATTTTTGTTAAACTATTTTAACCTATATTAACTATATTAAAATTTTCAACCTATCTTAAACTATGTTAACTTATTTTAATCTATTTTCTTTTATCTACTTAACCCAATTTAATTTATTTAAAGTAATTTATCTATTTTTAATTTATTTTAATCATATTTAATTTATTTTAAAGCTATTTAACCTATTAACTTATTTTAAATCTATTTAACTATATTAAATTAATTTAAACTATTTTGAAATCTATCTTTAATATTTAGAGTATTTTAACTATTTTCAATTATTTAAGCTACTTTAAACTATTCAAAAATATTTTTCCAAAATTTCCAGATGGTCAATAAGGTGAAATGTTTATATTTAAATCTTGGATTTAAGTACGAATTGGGCTAAATGAAGTTACAACCTACATTGAAATGTGAAATGATTTTTAAATTGAAATGAGATATTGGGGCGAAATGATTTTTTGAAATGAAATCGTATAATTTGCGTAAATACGATGATTTTGAAATGGATTTGATTTTGAAGTGAACTTGATATTTTGATATCAATTATGAAGTGATTTTTGAAAATGTAAAAGAACCATCCGGTGTGTAATAAGCGTTCGGTTGTTAAAGAGACCTGGATCGGATATGGGCATACTCTCTGTCGATACCGAAAACCACTTTAACAACTGTGTACGTGGTGGAGATTCCAGAAATGAAGTAGGATGGTTTGGCGACGATTCTATATGGTATGACGTGACCCTGACTCCCGTGAGTCAGCTTAGATGTGACTAAAATCAGGAGCTATACCGGGCCAATGTGAGGTCATTCCTCTTATCGGGCATATTTCTTCGATACCATTCTATTGCTTTTGTGATTGTTTTGGTGGCCACCCCTCGATTGTTTGGGAGTGTGTCCGAGGTGGGCGGTAGTAGCTGCTATGCGTCACCACCAGTCCGGGAGTGTAATTGGTATATCTACCCTGGCATTTCCTCGTGTGCCGTGTTCACATGCCCTAGCGTGCCTTCTACGAGTTTGTTTTGTACCATACCTATGGGGTGCCCTCTGCGTAAACCTCTCGGAGGAGCGTACGGTACTGTATAGACTATGGGAATATAAAAATGTGTTAAGGGGGATATGGGTAACGCCTTAACGCTATTTTAATACTTTTACTTTACTGTAGACATATTATAATAGCGTATTGTACTACATAGTAGATAGTTTAACGGATCCTTAAGAGATGGGAAATCCCGTAACATCTCTTGAGTTACTGCACGCACGTCGACACTGGATAAGAGATGTCAAACCCCGTAAACATCTCTGACGCCGTTACACACATCTTTACTTACGATTGATTTAACTTACATAAGGATATTTTAGTCCTGACTCGAGTGTTTTGTCTTTTCATTACGCTCGGGTCAGTCCTGAGTTTTTCAGCTTATTGAAGATCTATTCTGGAGGACGAAAACGAAGATTTGGTATACTATTACTATTATTATCCTTGCATCATGATTGTCTGCTGCATTATTTTATTTGTTCTGTTGTATATGTATAACTCTGATAAATGTTGTATAAATGAGGATCAAAAGTATATTAAACAGCTTCATGAACTGTTTATTTGATTATTATATTTTATCTTTCCGCTGCGAGATTCTGTGGTTGTTTCTTGTTCTTTTCTTTTCTTATTTTCCCCATTAACAATCCTCCCTTTTGAATGGTTTGAGTTGACAAGAGTGTTTGATTTGTCGATTTAAACTGTCCAAAAAGGTGGGTCGTTACACATGTCAGACTTGAATAATGCAAAATAACAGATTTTAATAAAATTTGGAGCAAATAAAATCATTCATAGAATCACAGACACAGAAATATCAGAATAACTCGCAGTGGAATTTTAAAAATACCATAGTGGTTCATGAAGCCACTAAATACATAGTCTAAAATCAAATACAAAATACATAGTCTGAAACCCAATACAATGCTGAAACAAGTACAATAGAAATCTCAAATACACAAGTCTCTAAACAAAAGCTGAAATAAGACAACTGAAACTGAAAAAGGAAGATAACTAGATAGGCAGAATCTCCAGTGATTCCGAGCTCCAGAAAGGTGAATCCAAAGCTGTGAATACTCAGGCTGACCCGAGCGTAAAATAAACATAACACTCGAGTCAGGATATACATACTTATACAATGTAAACCAACTCAAATGAACTGTAGTAAAGGTACAAGTAACTTAGAAGATGCTTGGGACCGCCCATCCTCTAAGGATCCGTTAAACTATCTACTATGTAGTAATATTCGCTATTATAATAGTGTCTACATAAGTAAAGTATAATCATATCGGAAAATAGCGTTAAGGGGATGGAGAACCTTAACGCGGTCGGATCTTAAAATCATAATCGTAGTAAAGCTCGATATGGTAGGTGACACGGCATAACTAGGCAATGCCAGGGTAGATATACCAATTACGCACACGGACTGATGGATACGCATAGCAGCCACTACCGTTCCACCTCGAACAACATTCCCAAATCGGAGGATGGCCATCTAGTCAAATCAGTAAGAGTATAATGTCGAAGAAATGTGTCCGAGAAGAGGTGCTACCTCACTGGTCCGAGATCGCTCCTGTTTTAGCCACCTTATGCCAACTCACGAGAGTTGGGTCCACGTAATACCTTAAGGACGTCGCCACCATCCTACTTCATTCTGGAATCTCCACCGCGTACACGGTTATCAAAGTGGTTTTCGGTATCGACAGAGAGTATGTCCATATCCGATCCCGGTCTCTTTGCCAACCAATCGTTATTATAACCCGTGGTTATAGATTTAAAACAATTTATCAAATATACTTCGAATTAATCATTTAAAAACAAAGACATTATTCTTTTAAATCAAATATTAAATTTCCAAAATCTAACCCTTTCGGAGTTCACTTATTCACTTAAAATAATAGTATTAAAATTATCAGCTTCCACGGCATTTAAAAAGTGTGGCGGTAAGGTATATTTGAAAACAATTTATTCAACAAAACAACATTTATAAACTACTATAACAATTCAGTTTTAAAAACAAAAATCATATTTCAGCCTACTGCAGTCCTTAACAAGTGCTACAGTAGCCCTTTATTAGTTCAGGTTCAATTCTAGTTTCTGCTACAACAGCACTTACCAAGTACTATCATAGCCTTAGTTCAATTTAGTCTTTTGGTTCATTTATACAATCCACAACACTTAACAAGTGCTACAGATTCTACCTAGTTAAAACTTATAAAATCATACATTAAAATGGTTCATTTCGATCCTTTAACTAATTTTATTTCAAGAGAAATTTTACAAGTTAAAACCAAAACTTACCAATTTGCTTATTACATTCATTTCAACATTTAAACTTAAACTTCATTTTTCCACCAATTTAAAACTAAATTTCATATTCAATTAAATTAACTTAAGTTTCCATCTTTCTTTCCATCAAAATTTCAAATTTAAGTTTCGTTTAAAAATCAATATTCCTCCATTTATTTATATTTATCACATAGAAAAATCATTTCTATTTTAAATAAATCACTTAAAAATTCAGTTTAAATCAATTTAATATTATTACAGTTTTTAAACTATTTAAAATATTCAGAAAATACAGAAAAAAATAACCACGGGTCTGTATAATATTTTCTAGCCTAATTCAAGTGATACGGATACTATATCATTTCAATCCGTAATTTACAAAGAAAAATCTGGGTTTTATCATTTCAAACCCGCAATCCCAAGTAAATAAAATTTAATTGAAAATCGTTCAGGCCTATCATTTCAGCCCATAACGACCTTCCCTTATTCTAAAGTCCGTTCGGGTATGTATCATTTCAACCCATAGTGATTCTATTCTACAGGGAACTTGCAGTGTGATTTAACAGAATAGAATAACAGTAAAATAAGAACAGATATAACAGATGATACGATATGCAGTTTTAACAATTAACATCAACTATAAATAAATCACAGGTAATTATAACATCATTTGTTTATTTATTTATTTCTACACATTCAGTTGCGGTCGTTTCACAATTATATAAGTATGAATATTCGTGTGAGATTTACTCACCTCTACGGAGCTGGAGATCCGAAGAAAAGAAATACGATGCCTAACGGAAGCACGCGAATAGCACGATCAGTTGTTAGCGGATGCGCCAACTAGATTCAAATCTAAAGTCAAAAGAATAAAGCGAATAAATAGACAAATCAAAGCATGCACGAATAACAATTTTCCAAATTGAAGCAAACGATCAAAAAAAATAAATCAAGTTGAAAAATAGAAGGAATTGGCTCGACCACTTAAAAAAAATATAGGCTATAACTTCAAAATAAATGCTTGACCAAACGAATTATTCATTTCATTTTTCTCGCAAGACAGAGGCCAGGAATTTATAACTTCCAATTTTCCAAAAGTGACAAAAGCATAACTTCATTCTTTTTCAAACAACGGCCAGAAGCAATAACTTCAAAATAAAAGTGCAGAAGTGAGCACAATTCCTTGCTCATTTTTTCTATTCGAATACAAGACAGAGGAACAAAATAACATTCATTCTTTATTTGCTTTCAGACAACAGCCCAGAGAAAGCAAATATAAAATACAAAGGTGGCAAGACTTTGTTCACTTAAAAATTCAGAACCAAGGTATGGGAAGAGTAGATTATAACCAAAAAGGCAGAGGCTCAACCACCTAAAGACATCGGGTTCAGGTCAGGAGGTTTCGGCATGGGTTGGTCAGTCTGGTGTCGGAGGGTTCGGTGGTGACGTGGTGGAGGGCTGGAAGGCTGGCTTAGTCAGGTGCTCGGTCGTGGTTGTGGGGTGGTGATAGGCTTGGGTAGGGGCTCGGTCTGGTTGTGGTAGCTGGGACTCGAACTGGGTTGGACTGCCTAAGTGGAGACGTGGCCGGGGTGGTTTCTGGCAGAGCACGGCATGGGTTGGGGCGTGATGGCGAATGGGTGGTCTGGGGTTGGCGACGTGGTGGGTCTGGTCTCGGTCGTGGCTGTCTGGGTGGAGGCGTGGTGAAGTTCGGTGGTGACAGGCATGGCGTGGGGTTCTTGGCCTGGCGTTGGCGACGTGGAGGTAGTGGGTTCGTGGAGGCATGGGTTGGGGCGAACAGGGCGAAGGGGTGATGCGGTATGGGTTGTAGGTGGCGAAGCACATATGGCAGGGACAAACGAAAATCAAAATAAAAAAAATATGAAAAAGGGAAGAGCATGGTACAGCGAATCATGGAAGCAGGGTAAATTTCGCATGGAAGTATACAAAAGAAAAAATAGGGAATGGGTGGTCAAACACAAAACAGCAACTTCATAAAACAAAGTACAACAAAGATAAAAGGCAAAGTACAACAAAATGATAAAGTAACAAAAGTGGAAGAAAGATGTTGCCTGTACCTTCCAGAGAGAGATGCTCACGAGATATTAAAACGAAAAAGCAGAGAAACTTTTGAGAGTGGAGCTTTTTGAACGAAACAAAATGAACAGCTGCCAATATCTTTTGTAGAAAAGAAGGCAACGAAGGGTTTTGATCAGTTAGAGGAATTTAGGAAAAATAAATGTTGAACGAAACGTAAGGGAGATAAAGGGGTAAGTGGACTATTTCTCACGTGCAATCCAATGCAAGGTTTGACAATTTCAAACTGAAATATACAGCAGAAATAAATGGACAATGGAACAATGCACGTACAGTGTAACGCCCAAAGTAACGTACAACCGTTACTTCTTTCTTTTATTTAATAAATTAAAACAATGTTAACGGTTTCTTAAAATAAAACGTATCTTTTTAAACCAAATTAAACATAGCTATTATCATCATTACTAAAATTTTATTCTAATGTAAAGTTAAGAACGGACATAAATATACGTAACGAAATGTAACGCTTTAAATTTTTCTCGTTTATGCTAGATATTACACTTTAAATTCCAAATCAATATTTCGAAATGTTTTAAAAAATTTTTTTTATTTAAAATTTCGCTTTAAAATATCGGGCTGTTACACTCTCCCCCACTCAAAGCTTTTCGTCCCCGAAAAGGAACGAAGAAGGAAAACAAAGAAAGATAAGACAGAATAGCAAAAGTACCTGAAATAAACAATTCCGGATTCGAAGCACGAATGCTTTCCTCCGTCTACCAGGTGCAATCCCGTTCATCAGTGCTCCACTGCACTTTGACCAGGTTGACAGATTTTCTTCTTAGCTGCTTCGTACCTCGATCGACGATACGAAGTGGCTTCCTCTCAACAGTCAGATTTGGCTCGATATCCAAACTATCAAGGGCAGAAGGCTGAATAATAAGAGATGGATCATGCAGATAGCGACGAAGATGAGATACATGAAAGACGTTGTGAATTCCAGAAAATTTCTCGGGTAAATCCAGACGATAAGCAAGAGAACCAATTCTTTCCAAAATGCGGAAAGGACCAACAAATCTAGGAGATAGCTTTCCTCTACGACCAAAACGAATAACATTCCTTAAGGGGGAGACCTTAAGGAAAACCAAATCACCAACAGCAAACTCTAAACTCCGTCTTCGACGATCAGCGTACTTCTTCTGTCTATCTTGAGCAATCCTCATCTTTCTCTTAATCTCTTCGACTCTCTCTGAAGCTTCCAAAACCATCTCAGGACCAAGAACCAACAGATTACCGGATTCAATCCAACAAGAAGGAGATCTACAAGGTCGTCCGTAAAGAGCAGAAAATGGAGAAGTCTCAATACTGGCCTGATAACTATTGTTATAAGTGAATTCGACGAGATGGAGATGATCTTCCCAAGATCCTCCATAATCAAGCACACAAGCACGAAGAAGATCTTCTAAAATCTGATTCACCCTTTCCGTTTGACCGTCGGTCTGTGGATGGTAAGCAGTGCTCAGATTTAGATGAGTGCCCAAAGAATCCTGAAAGGCTTTCCAAAATCTACTAGTAAAGATAGGATCACGATCACAAACGATACTGAGAGGAACACCATGGAGACAAACAATCTCCCTCATGTAAATCTCAGATAAACTAGAAGCTGAACGGGTAGACTTGACCGGAATGAAATGAGCTGATTTGGTCAATCTATCCACAATAACCCAGATACTCTCGTTACCCTTCCTACTCCTCGGTAAACCATCAATGAAATCCATAGAAACTTGTTCCCACTTCCAATTGGGAATCTCAAGAGGCTGCAATAAACCAGGGGTCTTCTGATGATTTGCCTTGACTTGCTGACAAGTCGCACACCTATTGACGAAAATGGAAATATCCCGCTTCTTACCTTTCCACCAATATAACTTCTACATATCCTGATACATCTTGGTCACGCCTGGATGAATAGAAAGTCTGGAATGATGATTCTCCCGAAGTAACTCCTGTCTCAATCCATCAACATTTGGGACACAAATCCTATTATTGATCCTCAATACACCCTTATCGTCAATCTGAGCTCCATTACCATCAAGACTACTACTTCCAACTCTACTTCGAACATTCTCCTTAATCAATCTAAGCATCTGATCCTCATCCTGTCTAGCCATAATACGATCCACAAGAGGTGAAGAAACAACAATCTGACACAACAAAGCTTTCTTCCTACTCAAAGCATCCGCCACAACATTAGCTTTTCCCGGTGTATAGTTGATGTCGAGGTCATAAGAAGCAAGGAACTCTAACCACCTAACTTGTCTCTGATTCAAATCCTTCTGAGAGAAAATATACCTCAAAGACTGATGATCTGTGAAAAGCTCGAACTTGGTACCCAACAGATGATGTCTCCAAAGCTTCAAAGCGAAAACAACTGCAAGCAACTCTAGATCATGGGCAGCATAATTTACTTCATGAGTCTTCAACTGTCTACTAGCATAAGCAATCACTCTACCATCCTGCATCAGAACAGCTCCCAAACCTTCTCGACAAGCATCAGTGTATACCGTTAATCCCTCATCTCCATTTGGAATGGTAAGAACACGTGCGGAAGTAAGATTGTCTTTTAACTCATTGAATGCGGCTTCACACTTACTATTCCAAATAAACTTAGCATTCTTCCGAGTTAAAGCAGTGAGAGGTGCAGCAATCCGAGCGAAATTCTCAATGAATCTTCGGTAATAACCGGCGAGGCCCAGAAAACTACGGATATCAGTAGGAGTCTTAGGAGTTTCCCAATCCTGCACAGAATAGGGAAAAGAAGGATAATAGAAAAGATAGAGTAAATTGAACGAAACAAGGAAAGAGAAAGAGAGAGGAACTTACATTGATCGCAGCGATCTTGACTGGATCAACTGAAACTCCATTACTAAAAACAATATGCCCAAGAAATCGGACTCCATCCTTCCAGAAATGGCATTTGGAAAATTTAGCTTTTAACTGATGCTTTCGAAGAGTCTCAAGAACAGATTTCAAATGTGACTCATGTTCTTCTTCAGACTTTGAGAATATGAGGATATCATCCACAAAGACTAGAACAAATTTATTAAGCACATCACGGAATACACGATTCATCAAGTCAACAAAGAAAGCAGGAGCATTAGTCAAACCAAAAGGCATGACTAACCATTTGAAGAATCCATTCTCAGTACGGAAAGCAGTCTTAGGAATACTTTCCTCGGCAACTCTGAGTTGGTGAAAACCTGTGGCGAGATCAAGTTGAGAGAAAACAGTAGCACCATAAAGCTGATCGAACATGTCATTGATGCGAGGCATTGGATATCTATTTTTCATAGTGAGTTTGTTCAACTCCCTATAATCAACACACATCCGAAGAGAACCATCGGACTTGGTGACGAAAACCACCGCGGCTCCCCATTCAGAAAAACTAGGTCTGATCAGACCCTTGGAAGATAGGTCTTCAATTTGTTTCCTTAACTCAACCTTCTCGCGGGGTGCCATTCTTCTAGGAGGAAGAACTATAGGTCGAGCTCCAGGAACGAGATCAATGCGGAAATCAATTTCCCGCTTGGGAGGTAAAGCAGTATCTTCACCAAATACATCCGGGTAGTGATTAACTACACGGGTCGACTGAAGATCATCAATAGAAGCATCTAGGGAAAAGATAAAGCTACCAGCATAATCATGAGGCATACAGCCCTGAATAAGCAAAGAATTTCCTCGATCATCCTTAAGAGAAACAATTCGGGATTTACACGAGATACGGGCATCGTGTCCATCAAGCCAATCACTTCCAAGCAACAAATCAAAAGCATCGAAACCAAGGATATAGAAATCGCCACTAAAACTATGATCGGAATGGAGGAGTTTCACATGTTTACAGATCTTATTAAGATTTGCGGGGCCACCAATAGGATTAGAAACACATAGAGGAACAGAAGCATACTCAGGTGATAGGAGATGTTCAAACTTATTACACAGGTCATCAGAAATAAAACTATGCGAAGCCCCAGTATCAAATAAAACACGAACTGGATGATGAAATAAAGTAAAGGTGCCTTGAAGAGTACCTTGACTATCGTTAGGAGCAGGAGTAGGTGCAGGAGCAGGTGATGAAGCAGATGTGACAGCAAATACGCCAAATGGCCTTCCCTTCTGATATAAAGGACAGTCCTTCTTAAAATGACCCGGCTGAAGACAAACATGACAAAGATCATTCCTAGTAACCTGGGGTGGAGGAACAGCAGAAACAGACGGATTAGGGCAACTATTGGCATAGTGTCCCTTTTGGTCACATTTGAAGCAAGTAATGGAGGAAAGATCAATAGGGTGTCTCTGAGAAGGAGCAGATGCTGATGATCCCAAGCCCGCATGCTTGATCCAATTCTTCTTCTGCTGGTGGAAGTTGGGCTTTCTCTTCTTGGAATTTGCAGAGGAAGATTGTGAGACATGAGTACCAGAAGTAGCAGGACCCTTGGAAGTAGGGTTCTCATAGCGGATAGCCATATCCATGAGCTCAGTAAATGTGCCATGAACATGTGAAATAAGGCGATCGTAGAACTCTGGGCGAGCTCCAGAAATTAACTTCTCGTTCTTCTTTAGCTGAGTATCGATAAGACCAGGACCGAATTTGGAAAGTTCATTGAACTTCCGTTCATACTCTGAGAAGGACATGGTACCCTGCTTGAGGTCCATGAATTCACGGTAAAGCTGAGATTTTCCGGCTTCGGGCATCCATTTTGCCACAAAAGCCTCCCTGAAAGAAGATACAAATCGAACTTAAGATAGATTCGAAAAGAAAGGAAATGAGGAAAAATTCAAGTTAACACAAAGGATACCTGAACTGCTCCCATGAAAGATCACCTTCGTTAGTGCGAGTCGTAACAGACTCCCACCAATCTAGGGCTGACTCTTGCAGCTGCCATGCTGCTAACTGACGCTTCTGGGCATCAGTGATCTCTAAGCCAGTAAAGATTCTTTCCAAACTTCTTAGCCATTGCTGGGCTTCGGTGATACTTTCTGAACCGGTGAACTTAGTGCCACCGAGCTGAGAGAATTCTTTGCAGAGAACTGTAAACTTAACGGGTGCAACAGGTGGAGGAACTGGGGCAATACCACGACCCTTACCTCTAGCATTTCCACGATTCATCCTGGAAATATCAAGAATAACTTTAGGACAAGGTACAGAGAAGACAAAGATAAATTAAGATAAAATACGATAAGGTCACTAGGGTGAATATCCTAATAACAAAATTCCTAACAAGGTAGATACGGAAAGAAGGAAGTTAAGAAAATTTCTTCTTAAACAAGAAAACTTTATATCAAAATAATCTTTGAAAAATCATTTGAAAAAATCATTTAAAATCATTTTATACTTTGAAAATACGTTCACTCACAAGGAAATGATTCTGAGTTTGATTTCACTCATTCTAGGGTATTTCTACCCTATCTCAAATGAGTTTTTGCTCCATAGGCTAAGGTTTGCCTAAACCTGGCTCTGATACCAAATGTAACGACCCACTATTTTGGACCATTCAAATCGACAATAATCCACACATGTCAGACTTGAATAATGCAAAATAACAGATTTTAATAAAATTTGGAGCAAATAAAATCATTCACAGAATCACAGACACAGAAATATCAGAATAACTCGCAGCGGAATTTTAAAAATACCATAGTGGTTCATGAAGCCACTAAATACATAGTCTAAAATCAAATACAAAATACATAGTCTGAAACCCAATACAATGCTGAAACAAGTACAATAGAAATCTCAAATACACAAGTCTCTAAACAAAAGCCGAAATAAGACAACTGAAACTGAAAAAGGAAGATAACTAGATAGGCAGAATCTCCAGTGATTCCGAGCTCCAGAAAGGTGAATCCAAAGCTGTGAATACTCAGGCTGACCCGAGCGTAAAATAAACATAATACTCGAGTCAGGATATACATACTTATACAATGTAAACCAACTCAAATGAACTGTAGTAAAGGTACAAGTAACTTAGAAGATGCTTGGGACCGCCCATCCTCTAAGGATCCGTTAAACTATCTACTATGTAGTAATATTCGCTATTATAATAGTGTCTACATAAGTAAAGTATAATCATATCGGAAAATAGCGTTAAGGGGATGGAGAACCTTAACGCGGTCGGATCTTAAAATCATAATCGTAGTAAAGCTCGATATGGTAGGTGACACGGCACAACTAGGCAATGCCAGGGTAGATATACCAATTACGCACACGGACTGATGGATACGCATAGCAACCACTACCGTTCCACCTCGAACAACATTCCCAAATCGGAGGATGGCCATCTAGTCAAATCAGTAAGAGTATAATGTCGAAGAAATGTGTCCGAGAAGAGGTGCTACCTCACTGGTCCGAGATCGCTCCTGTTTTAGCCACCTTATGCCAACTCACGGGAGTTGGGTCCACGTAATACCTTAAGGACGTCGCCACCATCCTACTTCATTCTGGAATCTCCACCGCGTACACGGTTGTCAAAGTGGTTTTCGGTATCGACAGAGAGTATGTCCATATCCGATCCCGGTCTCTTTGCCAACCAATCGTTATTATAACCCGTGGTTATAGATTTAAAACAATTTATCAAATATACTTCGAATTAATCATTTAAAAACAAAGACATTATTCTTTTAAATCAAATATTAAATTTCCAAAATCTAACCCTTTCGGAGTTCACTTATTCACTTAAAATAATAGTATTAAAATTATCAGCTTCCACGGCATTTAAAAAGTGTGGCGGTAAGGTATATTTGAAAACAATTTATTCAACAAAACAACATTTATAAACTACTATAACAATTCAGTTTTAAAAACAAAAATCATATTTCAGCCTACTGCAGTCCTTAACAAGTGCTACAGTAGCCCTTTATTAGTTCAGGTTCAATTCTAGTTTCTGCTACAACAGCACTTACCAAGTACTATCATAGCCTTAGTTCAATTTAGTCTTTTGGTTCATTTATACAATCCACAACACTTAACAAGTGCTACAGATTCTACCTAGTTAAAACTTATAAAATCATACATTAAAATGGTTCATTTCGATCCTTTAACTAATTTTATTTCAAGAGAAATTTTACAAGTTAAAACCAAAACTTACCAATTTGCTTATTACATTCATTTCAACATTTAAACTTAAACTTCATTTTTCCACCAATTTAAAACTAAATTTCATTTTCAATTAAATTAACTTAAGTTTCCATCTTTCTTTCCATCAAAATTTCAAATTTAAGTTTCGTTTAAAAATCAATATTCCTCCATTTATTTATATTTATCACATAGAAAAATCATTTCTATTTTAAATAAATCACTTAAAAATTCAGTTTAAATCAATTTAATATTATTACAGTTTTTAAACTATTTAAAATATTCAGAAAATACAGAAAAAAATAACCACGGGTCTGTATAATATTTTCTAGCCTAATTCAAGTGATACGGATACTATATCATTTCAATCCGTAATTTACAAAGAAAAATCCGGGTTTTATCATTTCAAACCCGCAATCCCAAGTAAATAAAATTTAATTGAAAATCATTCAGGCCTATCATTTCAGCCCATAACGACCTTCCCTTATTCTAAAGTCCGTTCGGGTATGTATCATTTCAACCCATAATGATTCTATTCTACAGGGAACTTGCAGTGTGATTTAACAGAATAGAATAACAGTAAAATAAGAACAGATATAACAGATGATACGATATGCAGTTTTAACAATTAACATCAACTATAAATAAATCACAGGTAATTATAACATCATTTGTTTATTTATTTATTTCTACACATTCAGTTGCGGTCGTTTCACAATTATATAAGTATGAATATTCGTGTGAGATTTACTCACCTCTACGGAGCTGGAGATCCGAAGAAAAGAAATACGATGCCTAACGGAAGCACGCGAATAGCACGATCAGTTGTTAGCGGATGCGCCAACTAGATTCAAATCTAAAGTCAAAAGAATAAAGCGAATAAATAGACAAATCAAAGCATGCACGAATAACAATTTTCCAAATTGAAGCAAACGATCAAAAAAAATAAATCAAGTTGAAAAATAGAAGGAATTGGCTCGACCACTTAAAAAAAAATATAGGCTATAACTTCAAAATAAATGCTTGACCAAACGAATTATTCATTTCATTTTTCTCGCAAGACAGAGGCCAGGAATTTATAACTTCCAATTTTCCAAAAGTGACAAAAGCATAACTTCATTCTTTTTCAAACAACGGCCAGAAGCAATAACTTCAAAATAAAAGTGCAGAAGTGACCACAATTCCTTGCTCATTTTTTCTATTCGAATACAAGACAGAGGAACAAAATAACATTCATTCTTTATTTGCTTTCAGACAACAGCCCAGAGAAAGCAAATATAAAATACAAAGGTGGCAAGACTTTGTTCACTTAAAAATTCAGAACCAAGGTATGGGAAGAGTAGATTATAACCAAAAAGGCAGAGGCTCAACCACCTAAAGACATCGGGTTCAGGTCAGGAGGTTTCGGCATGGGTTGGTCAGTCTGGTGTCGGAGGGTTCGGTGGTGACGTGGTGGAGGGCTGGAAGGCTGGCTTAGTCAGGTGCTCGGTCGTGGTTGTGGGGTGGTGACAGGCCTGGGTAGGGGCTCGGTCTGGTGGTGGTAGCTGGGACTCGAACTGGGTTGGACTGCCTAAGTGGAGACGTGGCCGGGGTGGTTTCTGGCAGAGCACGGCATGGGTTGGGGCGTGATGGCGAATGGGTGGTCTGGGGTTGGCGACGTGGTGGGTCTGGTCTCGGTCGTGGCTGTCTGGGTGGAGGCGTGGTGAAGTTCGGTGGTGACAGGCATGGCGTGGGGTTCTTGGCCTGGCGTTGGCGACGTGGAGGTAGTGGGTTCGTGGAGGCATGGGTTGGGGCGAACAGGGCGAAGGGGTGATGCGGTATGGGTTGTAGGTGGCGAAGCACATATGGCAGGGACAAACGAAAATCAAAATAAAAAAAATATGAAAAAGGGAAGAGCATGGTACAGCGAATCATGGAAGCAGGGTAAATTTCGCATGGAAGTATACAAAAGAAAAAATAGGGAATGGGTGGTCAAACACAAAACAGCAACTTCATAAAACAAAGTACAACAAAGATAAAAGGCAAAGTACAACAAAATGATAAAGTAACAAAAGTGGAAGAAAGATGTTGCCTGTACCTTCCAGAGAGAGATGCTCACGAGATATTAAAACGAAAAAGCAGAGAAACTTTTGAGAGTGGAGCTTTTTGAACGAAACAAAATGAACAGCTGCCAATATCTTTTGTAGAAAAGAAGGCAACGAAGGGTTTTGATCAGTTAGAGGAATTTAGGAAAAATAAATGTTGAACGAAACGTAAGGGAGATAAAGGGGTAAGTGGACTATTTCTCACGTGCAATCCAATGCAAGGTTTGACAATTTCAAACTGAAATATACAGCAGAAATAAATGGACAATGGAACAATGCACGTACAGTGTAACGCCCAAAGTAACGTACAACCGTTACTTCTTTCTTTTATTTAATAAATTAAAACAATGTTAACGGTTTCTTAAAATAAAACGTATCTTTTTAAACCAAATTAAACATAGCTATTATCATCATTACTAAAATTTTATTCTAATGTAAAGTTAAGAACGGACATAAATATACGTAACGAAATGTAACGCTTTAAATTTTTCTCGTTTATGCTAGATATTACACTTTAAATTCCAAATCAATATTTCGAAATGTTTTAATTTTTTTTTTATTTAAAATTTCGCTTTAAAATATCGGGCTGTTACAAATATTAACAAAGAAATTGATGAAAGAATGTTGTTTAATTTAAGAAATGATTGAATTGATTTTTGAAATTATTTAATAATTTAATGAGATTGAATTATTTAATAATTAATTAAAATTGAATCCTTTGATAATTAAAATTGAACTTTTAATTAGTGAAATTTAGTTCTTTATTAATTGAGCTTTGAAATTGTAACTAAGTAAATGAATATGTGAAATCGAATTTCTTTAACAAGAAATAAAATGTGATTTATTGAAATTGATGTAAGACTTGTAATGTAAAGAATTGATTTGACAAATCTAATGTAATAAAATTTGAAGTTTTGATATAATGAAGTTGAACTTAAGTAATTGATTTAACGAATTGGAAATTTAATAGAAATTGTTTTGAATGACAAATTAACTTAAAAAATATTGAATGAAATAGATAAATGAATTTAAATTGATTTGAATGTTAAATTAAATTAATTTAAATGATTTCGTAATGAAATTTATATATGAAATTGAATCAATATTTGAATTGTTTAAATAAAAGTTGAAATCGAATTATAAGATTTTTAAATGGTAATTTGGAAGTTTTGAAACGTAAATTTTGGAAATTGATTTAGAAAGACAAATGAAATGTTGGTTTACGAACTGAAATTGAAATTGAATTTGATTTGGTTTGATATATTAAACGACCAATCGGTGTAATAACCACGAAAGTTATTAAAGAGACCAGAATCGGTTAGGGACATACTCACTGTCTAAACCGAAAACCACTTTAATAACTATACGCGGAGTGTGATCCAGAATGAAGTGGTTGGAATGATGTACGTGATGACTGAAGAAAGAGAACGATAATGGATAGCCTTGACACTTGTGTCAAATTGGAAATGACTAAAACAGGACCCGTGCCGGGCCAAATGGGGTTAGCTACCTCGAGCGAACACACTTCTTCGAAAACTACTCATTATTTGTTGTCGATTGTTGCACCCTTGATTTTGGGAGTGTTGTTTTGCGGTGTTGCGATCGCTGTGGCGATGCGTTTTCACCAGTCCGGATCAGGCAAACAGTAGTTTCACTACCTTGGGTATTGCCTCATGTGCCTTGTTATACTTGTATCCCTATATAAATGACCACTACGATTTGATTTGTGTTATACCTATGGGGTACTTCCTGATAGCCCACCAGTTTACGGTGGAGTTTACAGTGCTGTATAGACTATAACGCTTATATAAATGTGTTAAGGGGAATAATGGTAACGCCTTAACACTATTTTGATATTTTATATTACTGATAGGCATTATCTACTTATCGTACACTACTACATAGTAGATAGTTTAACAGATCCTTAAAGGATGGTTATTCCAAACATCCTTTAAGTTACTTGTATTCCGGTTGTTATTTCACTTGAGTTGGATTTATTGATATAAGAATGTTAATCCTGACTCGAGTGTTTTGTGTTTTGCTTTTCGCTCGGGTCAGACTGAGTGTACCAGTATTCGAGACTCACCTTTGGAGTTGGAGCTTCGCTTGGAGATCCAGCTATCTATCCAGCTTTCAGATATTCAGTTGATTCCAGTGATGTATTCTGATATTGTATTTGATTATTGTATTCAAGACACCTGATGTACCTTATTTAACTCTGATATGTATATAGTAGCTTCATGAACTACTATCTTTTGTTTCCGCTGCAAATTATTACTCTGTGTCTGTGATCTGTGATTATTTTATTTACTATATATGTTCAGTTTTGCCAAATTTAAATTAACAATTCGGTATTTTGAATTATTCAAGTCCGACATGTGCGGATGCGAATAGTCCAAAATAGCGGCTCGTTACAAAAACCGAGGCCAGGTAAACTCAGGGCACTGGTTACTCCATCCCTAACCTTAGTTACAACCCTTGTTTTCATTTTTAGATCTCACAAGCGGGACAAATGTACTAGTCGTTTCCGCATACTCATTTTTCCCTTTATAAATCTTTGAAGTAATTTTAAATTGTTCAAATCTCTTTTTAAAATACTTTATTATTTACTTAAAAATGTTTACAAAGGATTTGGAAAAGAATTGTTAAGTTTTAACCTTTATTTCAAAAGTTATAGAAAAGCGCTGCGAAAAAGTTGTTGCAAATAGTGTTTTAAAAAACTATATTCTTCAAAACGACTTTTATATCATTTGGAAATCCATCTTTTCAACTTAAATCACTTTTAAAACAATTTAAAAGATTTTTAGAATTTATTTCATATTTTAAAACAGTTAAAATATCAATTTTAAACTTTGGCCACATTACTCCAAAAGCGTGATTTTTCTGGAAAATTGTTTTAGATATATTTTAAAATCTACTTAACGAAGTCTTGATTTTCCTTTTTTTAGAAAGATATGGATATAATAATATGAAAAATTCTTATCTCAAAGAATTCCGAGCTAAATTTCATTCCGTATACTTATTTAAACCTTTCGGTGCGAAATCGCGAACTACCGTTGCGTGACGCGTCTAGTTTTGACACATTTCATGTTTTTCATTCAAACTTTATTAAAACAAGTTTATATGTTTATAAAACATTTCTAATACATTTTTAATCATTGTAAAAAGAATTAAATGATTCCATATCACTTTTCAATTTATTTTGGAAAGTGTTTTTCGTGTGAATCAATGTCGTGTATATCGTGACTTGTTTCAATATTTACCTGCAATAAACAACATATGGAAATCAATATCATAACCAAACATCCAAAAAAACATATCACAACATCACAACCAATTATATACATATAAATAGGAGTTCTCAATTTGTTTGGTTTTGGCGAACGAAAAATCGGCTATAGCTACGCTACTCATTATTTTTCGCTCATGAATTTTTGCGCACTTGGACTCGAATGACATGACTTGGCTTGGGCGAGGCTAGGAGTGCTCGACCTTGGCTAGATGGTGGAGGCTAGGACCGTGAGTGGAGGAAGAGAAATGGAGGAGTTTTGAGGTGGTTTAGCGGAGTTTTGTTGATATTTTTCTTTGTTTTATTTTGGCATTATTTAATTATGGAAAGAAACTGTTAAAGAGTGAAAGAAAAGCTTAAGAAATGAAGAAGAAGTTGTGTAAAAAGTGAAGAAAGTGGATGGCTATTTATAGAAAATGTTTTGCATTAAAATAATATTTTGTAAACAAATCAAAATACCATTTTCTTATACTTTAAGCAAACTAACACTTAACATCACATTTCAAATCATTATTTTATGTCATTTTCACTTGAGTATTAAGTAAAGAAAGTAATAATTATGTTTGCTTGACTTGATGTTTACTTTTTGACTTTATAACTCTTTTTTGTTTTTTTATGCTTACTTTTTCTTAATTATATTCTAGAATTTTCTAAGTATGTTAAGTAAAAGTAAAATTGATTAGTAACTTAATTAATACTTATACTATTTGAATATATATTCATATATAAGAAAATAAAGGTGCAACAACGTTGTAATAACTTTAAATCGACAAAATGTTGATTTTCGACAAAATGTTTTATGATCACATTTTGATGTTTTAGTTAAACTATTTATTTATGTAAACCAAATTTGAAAATGAATTTGTACAACGTTATTTAAAAATAAAAACACTTTTAAATTAATTAAAATAATTTATTTAATCATCGAAACTTACTTTTCTAAAATCAGCATTTTATCACTTTTATTGGTATAAGCAAATATTACTATTTTTGTGTATATTTCTTTTTCCAAATCCTATCTAATATTATTTGAATCCTGAAATGTTATATATTTAATAAAAAAATCACTTTAAATATTATATTTTGAAGTGGTCAAATTCTGGGTCATTACATTCTTCCCCCCTTAAAAGAATTTCATCCCCGAAATTAAGGAAGATGCTTGCTTGAAAAAGGAAATATATTTGATAAGATGGAATAAATATACAAGAGTATGACTAAGTGACTACACCATAAGCAGTGAGTACACCATGTCGATAGATACAGTCTATACATCAATCCTAAACTCAGGATATGCCTTTCTCATTCTATCTTCTGTTTCCCCGGTGCAATCCTCTACATCTACACTCCATTGAAGTTTAACCAACCTTACAATCTTCCTTTTCAATCGCTTTTCATCATGATCGACAATTCGAATAGGTCATCTAATAACTGCCAAATTGGGTTCAACTTCTAAGTCTTCTTGGGCAGCTGTTTCTATAATTTGGTCTGTATCATACACATGCTTCCGTAAATGAAATACGTGAAAAACTTTGTGAACACCTGACAATCTTTCTGGCAGTTGTACTCGATAGGCTAGTGGGCCGATCCGCTCGAGGATGGGAAAAGGTCCAATATATCGAGATGCTAACTTTCCCGTCCAACCAAATCTTACAACTCCTCTCATTGGAGAGACTTTCAAAAATACAAAATCTCCAACTGAGAATTTCAAATCTCTAGGCCTCCTATCTTGTAACTCTTTTGCCTGCTCTATGCTTCTTTCATCTTTCTTCTGATCATGTCAAATTTCTCCGGCGCTTCTTAGATCATATCAGGGCCAAGTACTAACCGATCACCGGTCTCGATCCAACATGCTGGGGATCTACATAGACGACCATACAAAGTTTCATACGGTGACATGCCAATACTAGCCTGATAACTGTTATAATAGGAGAACTCCACAAGATGAAGATAATTTTCCCAAGAACCTCCAAAATCTAAGATGCATGCTCTCAGGAGATCTTTTAGTACTCGATTTACCCTTTCAGTTTGTCCATCAGTCTGGGGAAGATATACGGTGCTAATATTCAGCTTCATTCCCAAAGTTGTTTGTAATGCTTCCCAGAACTGACTACTGAAGATTGGATCTCGATCGCTTACTATACTGCTTGGAACTCCATGTAATCGAACAATTTCCTTCATATATATCTCAGCAAGGCTTGCAGTAGTTCGTGTTGGCTTTACAGGGATAAAATGTGCACTTTTAGTTAATCGATCTACGATAATCCAAATACCTTCATTTCCTTTTCTGGATCGAGGTAAGCCATCGATGAAATCCATCGATATTTGGTCCCATGTCCAAGTTAGAATTTCAAGAGGTTGAAGTAACCCTGCAATCTTCTGTTGGTCGCTCTTGACTTGTTGACAATTTGCACATCTACTAACATGGATAGAGATATCCCTCTTCATTATTTTCCACCAAAAGGTCATTTTCATGTCTTTGTACATTTTTTTGATACCAGGGTGAATGTTTAGCTTGGATTGATGGTATTCAGCCAATACTTCTTGTCTTAAATTGTCAACATCAGGAACACAAATTCTTCCTTTCAATTGTAATGTCCCATGGTTGTCTATTTCATAGCTTGAACTATAACCCTTGCTTATCCCATTAATGATCTTCCATAGACATCGATCTTCACTTTGCTTACTAGCAATCCTTTTTAGAAGAGTCGAGGGGCATGTTTCCTACTTAACGCATCTGCTACCACGTTGGCCTTTCCGGGTGTATATAAGATATCAAGATCATAAGCCGCGAGAAATTCTAGCCAACGTTGTTGCCTCATATTTAAGTCCTTCTGGGTGAAAAGATACTTCAAAAATTTGTGATCTGTGAAGAGCTCAAACTTTTCACCTATTTAAAGAGGGAATATTATTTACTAAGGTCAAACAAAGTTTATTAAAATAAACTTTGAAGAATTCTTACCTAGCAAATAATGCCTCCATATTTTTAATGCGAACACAGCGGCTAATAACTCGCATAATTCTTCTCATGAGTCTTTAGCTGCCTACATGCATAAACAATAACCTACCTATGTTGAATTAGCACCATGCCTACTCCTTCTCCACAAGCATCAGTATAAATGGTTAAACCGCCACTTCTGTCGGCTATAGCTAAGACTGGAGCACTAGTCAACCTTTTCTTCAACTCATTAAATGTGTCTTCACATTTTTGTGTCCATTTAAATTTAACATTCTTCTTTGTTAACCTTGTAAGATGGGAGGATATTTTCGAGAAGTCCTGGATGAACCTTCGGTAATATCTTGCCAATCCTAAAAAGCTACGGACGTCTTTTGGAGTTTGTGGTGTCTTCCAATCTTGGACTGCTACAACTTTCCCTGGATCAACCAAAACTCCTTCTCCTGATACTACGTGCCCTAGGAATCTTATTTCTTTTTCCCAAAAATGGCACTTTGAAAACTTGGCTTTAAGCACATTCCTTCTTAATATCTCGAGCACAATCTCTAGATGCTTTTGTGTTCCTCTTCAGTCATCGAATATATAAGAATATCGTCAATAAAGACTAACATGAATTTATTAAGAACATCTCTAAATGCTCTATTCATGAGATCTACAAAATAAGCAGGGGCATTAGTTAACCCAATAGGCATAACTAGCCACTCGTAGAAGAAATCTGGACCTCTGAATGTAGTTAAATGAATGCAGTCATCTGCTATTCTAAGTTGATGGAATCCTGAAGCCAGATCCATTTTTGAAAATACCCGAGCACCATGAAGTTGATCAAACAAGTCATCTATGCGGGGTAGATGATACTTGTTCTTAATTGTTTGCTTGTTCAGGTCTCGATAGTCTACATATAGCCTTAGGGAACCATCAGACTTGGCAACGAAAACAACTGTTGCTCCCCAATTTGAGCGACTTGGTCTTATCAATCCCTTCTTCAACAATTCATCGGTTTGTTCCCTCAATTCATCTACCTCTCTAGGAACCATTCTTCGCTTTTGGTGAACAACAGGTTTTGCATCGGGAATTAAATCGATACGAAACTCAATTTTCCAATGTGGGGGCAAACTTTTTACCTCTTCAAAAACATCTGAAAACTTCTTAACTATCGGTATGGTCTTTAAATTTCCGTGGGGTGAATCAAGTGCATATTGGAAACTATCCCTTACCAAACTAGGCTCCTTACAACATATTTTAACCATCTTACCTAACTTTGTCTTCACTGATATTGTCCTCCTAATGCAATTAAGAACTGCTTCATAATTAGATAGCCAATCCATACCGAGCAAAACTTCAAATCCATTAAAATCAAGGATAAACATGTCACATGAAAAATAATGGGAAAGATAGGTAACTTGGACATCTTCACAATCATACAAAGGTTTGTTATACCGCCTATGGGATTTAACACACAGATAGGGATATCTACTATTTTGGTGGTAAGCTCCAATTTTCCAATCAATTCTTTGGAAATAAAACTACGGGAAGCTCCAGTATCAAATAATACTTTAACCATAATACCCCCAACACAAATAGCACCCTCCAGAGCTCCTCTTTCTTTGGTTTCTTCTGAAGTTAATAGTTCTTCTTCCATGGCATAGACCTTAACTGGCTGGACTGTCTCTATAAATTGACAACCCATCATCATATGCCCTTGTTGGTGACAATTAGAATAGAGTGACATAGAAGAAATATTATTTGCTTGCTGCTTCTTCCTACAATTCTCAGCTATATGCCCTTTATTCCCACAATGTCCACACTTGACACCTTTTGAATTCTTTCTCTTCTTTCCTTCCTATTGCTTATTTTCCTCTAGATTGAATTCCTTCTCATTGGGATAGTTTCTAGTGTTAATAATATTCAGTACTGATGCCGACTTCTCCTTATCAAGAATTTCATATCGCAAACCCATATCTACTAGGTTCATGAATGACCCTTTAAGGTGAGTAGTCATTCTATCATGAAACTCTTTTCTCATCCCAGCCACAAACATTTCATTCTTCTTAAGTGGGGTATCTATCAGTCCAGGCCTAAAGAGAGATAATTCATCAAACTTCCTTAAGTATTCTTCCACTGACATTTCTCCTTGCTTTAGATCCATAAAACTTTTATAGAGACAGGACTTCCCAACATCTGGTGAGTATTTTTCTTCAAAAACCTTCTTATATCTTTCCCATGAAATTTCATCTTCTGGTTCATTGATAGTAATTGACTCCCACCAAGCCAAAGCTCCATCTTGCAATTGCCAAGATGCCAAGAAGCGCTTTTGCTCATCCTTTATTTCTAATCCTTTAAAAATTCTCTTACATGAGCGGAGCCAATTCTGAACTTCAATAATTGATTATGTATCCTTGAATGGTTTCCCGCCCACGTTGGTATAAGTTAGGCAGAAAGTTGCCTGGTTAACCGGAGTTTGTACCAGAACTGTTCCTTTGTTACCCTTTCCGCGTCCCTTCTTAGTATTCATTTCCTACTACCTGAGTATAGTAAGATATCTTTTTAGAACACGTAGATGAGATTATTTTAGGGAAAAGGTTTTAAGTATCAATAACTCAAATATACTTATTCGAATAAAGATTTCTAGTACGCTCTCTCTTAGACTAAACTCATTATAGGGCATTACTAATCCTATCTCTAATGAGTTGACCCCGTCAAAAGCTTAGGTATTCGCTCAACCATAAGCTCTAATACCAAATGAGACGACCCACCTTCTCGATACTCAAAAATCGACACTAATACATCCTTGGTATTCACGTGTCGGAAATCTAAGTACTGGAGAGGCAGATTATCATGGGGTAGAGAAAAAAAATAAAGATAGAAGACAAGACAATAATAGAATCTCACATCGTATTCAACTCGTAATCATACATATCATAATCTTCAAATTGCTCCATCAGAGTTAATACAAATCCAGCTGGGATAGTTATAATGGCCTATCCTTACATATGCAGTTAACTACATAAGACATAACATAGCGGAATAAATATGTGGCTTCTACAAAAGATCCAAAATGCTCCATTCTCCATTTCAAAACGCTCCAAACTTTCCTAACTACTTGGGTGCCCGGAAGGGCACCTAGAGTTTAAAGGGAAAAGAAAATAAACTTCGGGTCAGTCATGGGACTGGTGCGAGAACTCAAAATACGATGTTTGAAAACAAAAAGGTATCTCATAAGACCATGCCACACATAAAAACGGAATGTGCCTTTACCTTATGATAACCAAAATCCTTTATTACGTAAACTTTTGGGATATTATTTTTAATAACATTCTTTAAAACCATTTGCAAATAAATTTATTTATCTTAGCTGAAATTGTTACCATTATTAAATTCCGGATACTAGGCTCTATAAACAAATCTGAAGGCACTTATGAAAAATGGATTCCATACAAATGACAAGGTAAGGGACTATCTTCCTATAGTACACCTCTAGAGGGATGCACCTAGGGTCCAGATACTGGGCATCTAAACCAACACAAGACTGACCTACCCCTCATGCTGGATAGTACCGAATTTGTCATCACCCCGGTCATTACCGACCTTTAACGAGATCCCAAGTTATACATTCACCACATACTTAGACATGTGTAGAGTAATCTAGAAGGATGATGATATCTCCTAATTGGGAGCGACCCACTTAGCCTTGCTGCTCCTACTCTGTTTTTGTCATTTCTGAGCAATGAGGCTTGAGGTAAACGATTACCTTTTCAAATTGCACAACTTCTTCACTTTGAATACCACATTGCCATTCCACATTCACACGACTGATTTCTAAAAACGTATAACTCATAAGCTCATACGTCTCAGGAAAGGGTGTTAAGCTAAGAGAAGGTGACTTCTCCGCCACCAAACTGATATACTTTTATAGAGATCACTCATTGTGATTTGGAATGCAAGGTCAGATATTCATCCGTACAAGTTCGTTCTGGGACTGAACAAACCGAAGGTACTCTCTTACTCCATTAGTAGCGAAAAGTCCTTGCATCAGAGATTTTCATAACAGAGCACTGCTGCCACCATATGATATGGTAATTTTCACCTCGAGGGACTAGTGGTAGACAGCCCTA
Organism: Allium fistulosum; assembly: GCA_030737815.1. Lineage (NCBI taxonomy): Eukaryota > Viridiplantae > Streptophyta > Magnoliopsida > Asparagales > Amaryllidaceae > Allium > Allium fistulosum. The sequence goes on from CM060902.1 coordinate 103,759,783, forward strand.
CATCATGAAGATCTCTATTTTTGAAGTCATTTGTCTTCAAACACGTTTTGCTTCGAACGTAGATTAGTTAGAAGTGGTTTTCGGATAGGAATCACCCAAATCCGACCCATGTTCCTTCGAATCCAATCATCGATAAAATTGATGTTTTATAAGAAGATGATTTTTGGTTAATTGATTCATTCCTCTTTATCAAGATATCTTCGAGAGATATATATTTTTAGAATCTTCTTCTATAAATACGGAATCATTTAAACCTCTCTTTTGAATATTTCTCAAATCATTTTTAAAGAGTATCTTTGAGAAAATAGGATTATAGAAATCACTCTACTTTTATTCACTATCAACATCCGTATTCAACAAGTGCTTTGGGCAGAATAACGGTGAGATCACCTTTTAAATTCCACGAATAGGACAAGTTCCCTCTTCAGATTTTAATAATGAGTATAAGAAGATTATTTCTATAAAATCCAAGTTGAGCATACGGGCTTTCCCTTCGATCTGTTCCACCCCTCGCCTAATAGGGAAAATCGAGGCCAGGTAATTTCAAGGCACTGGTTGCTCCATCCCTAACCTTAGTTATACACCTTGTTTTCACTTTTAGATCTCACAAGCGGGACAAATGTACTAGTCGTTTCTGCATACTCATTTTTCCCTTTTTAAATCTTTGAGTAATTTTAAATTGTTCAAATCTCTTTCTAAAATACTTTATTATTTACTTAAAAATGTTTACGAAGGATTTGGGAAAGAATTGTTAAGTTTCAACCTTTATTTCAAAAGTTATAGAAAAGCGTTGCTAAAAAGTTGTTACAAATAGTGTTTTAAAAAGTTATATTCTTCAAAACGACTTTTATATCATTTAGAAATCCATCTTTTCAACTTAAATCACTTGTAAAACAATTTAAAAGATTTTTATAATTTATTTCATATTTATAAAACATTTAAAATATCAATTTTAAACTTTGGTCACGTTACTACAAAAGCGCAATTTTCCTGGAAAATTGTTTTGGACATATTTCAAAATCTACTTAATGAAATCTTGATTTTCCTTTTTTTGAAAGATATGGATATAATAGTATGGAAAATTCTTATCTCGGAGAATTCCGAGTTAAATTTCATTCCGTATACTTATTTAAACCTTTCGGCGCGAAATCGCGAACTACCGTTGCGCTACGCGCTTAGTTTTTACATATTTCATGTTTTTCATTCAAACTTTGTTAAAACAAGTTTATATGTTTATATAACATTTCTAATACATTTTTAATCATTTTAAAAAGCATTAAATGATTCTATATCACTTTTCAATTTATTTTGAAAGTGTTTTCCGTATGAATCAATGTAGTGTATATCATGACTTGTTTCAATATTTACATGCAATAAACAACATATGGAAATCAATATCATAACCAAACATTCAAAAAATATATCACGACATCACAACCAAATATATACATATAAATTGGTGTTCTCACTTCGTTTGGTTTTGGCGAACGAAAAATCGGCTATAGCTTCGCTATTCGTTATTTTTCGCTCATGGACCTTTGAGCACTTGGACTCGAATGACTCGACTTGGCTAAGGTGAGGCTAGGAGTGCTCGGCCTTGGTTTGATAGTGGAGGCTAGGGCCGTGAGTTGAGGAAGTGAAATGGAGGAGTTTTGAGGTGGTTTAGCGGAGTTTTGTTGATATTTTTCTTTGTTTTATTTTTGAGAATATTTTGGCATTATTTAATTATGAAAAGAAGCCATTAAAGAGTGGAAGAAAATCTTAAGATATGAAGAAGTTGTGTAAAAAGTGAAGAAAGTGAATACCTATTTATAGAAAAAGTTTTGCATTAAAATAATATTTTGTAAAGAGACCAAAAAACCATTTTCTTATACTTTAAGAAAACTAACACTTAACATCACATTTCAAATCATTACTTTATGTCATTTTCACTTAATTATTAAGTAAAGAAAGTAATAATTATGTTTGCTTGATTTGATATTTACTTTTTGACTTTATAACTCTTTTTTGTCTTTTTATGCTTACTTTTTCTCAATTATATTCTAGAATTTTCTAAGTATGTTTAGTAAAAGTAAACTTGATTAGTAACTTTATCAATACTTATACTATTTGAATGTATGTTCATATATAAGAAAATAAAGGTGCAACAACGTTGCGACAACTTTAAATCGACAAAACGTTGATTTTCGACAAAATGTTTTATGATCACATTTTGACATTTTAGTTAAACTATAAATTTATGTAAACCAAATTTAAAAATGAATTTGTACAAAGTTATTTAAAAATATAAACACTTATAAATTAATTAAAATAATTTATTTAATCATCGAAACTTACTTTTCTAAAATCAGCATTTTGTCACTTTTATCGGTATAAGCATGTTACTATTTTTGTGCATATTTCAATTTCCAAATCCTATCTAATATTATTTGAATCATGAAATGTTATATATTTTATATTTAAAATCACTTTAATGTGATATTTTGAAGTGGTCAAATTCTAGGTCATTACATACGAAGAGAAAATGCGTGGGTCAATGACCGTCGTGTCATTATAGAAAATGTATTGTCTATCCCATGTGTCATCTGCTAAGATGTTTCTATTCCATTCCCTTCGATCACCTATATCAGGAAAGGTTTGAAAATCTCCATTTTCAATGTAATAACGTATCTATTCTCCCCTAGATCTTCAACATACTTATAGTATCTGCCAAACTTCGGGAAGAATCTCATTTAAGTTCTATCATGTTGCCATATGTGTTCTCCAGAATGCCAACAAATGTGATCACATGGAGTGTCCACCAAAGGTGGAATAGTGGGAGGCACTACTACCAGAGGCGGACTATAAGGATCAATGTCCATAATTGGGTCACTTATAGAGGAGCATGGAACCACCTTGGGACCCACCTTCTAACCTAAAGCATAGGAAGAGGGGTCCTACCAGAGATCGGAATAGGTGACTCATGCGTATCTCATTTACATCAGTCCAATTTGTGTTCAAAAGAGTGACAAGTAGAGCATATATCAGGGGCCCAACTATAGCGAACATATATAGTTGCTACTATTCCTTGTGCTTGTCTAACCATGAGCTTCGGAGGCAATAGTTTATCTAGTGTAATTTCTACCGGTGCTTCTGCATATACAAGTCTCTTCCTAGAAACAGTGTTAGTGCTAAGGAATTTAAGCTTGCCAACAAGTCTAGCAAGCCAATCTAGCCCAATCATGGATTGTAAAATAGAAGGAATGTGTGTTAAATGTGCTTAAACAATAATAGAAAGAACCTATTCTCTAACTTTGTCAACAAAAGGGTTCCAAGTGGTAATAATAAATGGTTTTCTATCTATGAAAATCGACTCTGCTTTAAGAATGCGTTGATGCTCATTTGAATCCGAGAATTTGAAAAGGAACATAGAATCGTCAAAATAAACTTATAATCTTCCCTTTAGCTTCCAAACTTGGCGACATACATAGAGGAGTAAGCAAGATTAGCATCAAGTGAAAAACCCATAAGATATTTCAACTAAAAGTGAATTGCCGCCTGGACAATTTCCATATGAGGCACCATGACTCCATCTATCTCTAGTGTATCACAAGATATGGGAGTATACACTCTAGCATTCCTTGGCAAAGCTTTAAATAGACATGTTCATTTTTTGGTCCCAAAGGGAGCATCCACTAATGCAGTGGTATTTGTAGTGTCTATAGGCAAATAATCATGACTCGGAGCTAAATGAGGAGGATTTAGCATAGAAGTTTTCAAAGCAAGAAGAGTGCCGACAGTCGAATTTGCATTTACACAAGCACCAGGAGTGCATCCTATCACACGGTCTCCTTTAACATCCTCAAAAGCAGTATTCTCAAGTACTACCGAGTTATCGCTAATCTATTTTGGTGGTTTAACTAAAGATGCTCCAAGCGTAGCAACACCAATAGAGCAATTGAAATACATATATACATTGGTTGTAAATTATTTACATAAAGCATTTATTAAAATACATATACATATACATATAAATATACATATACATATACATACATACATATATATAATTAAATTATAAAACTATTTTAAAGATTAGTTTGTAAAATAATTTACAATATTTATAATATGTAATCCGAACTGAAATTATTATATATATATATATATATTTTAATTTAAATACATGTTACATATAAACATATAACAAGATATATATATATATATATGATTATAAATATATATATATATATATTTTGCTATTGCTTACAGGTTGATAAAAATAAATAAAAAATTTTACTTTAGGTTTTAAATAAATTATTAATTAAATACTTATAACAAATTAGTAACCATACTGAAATTATTAAAAAAATTAAAAATTCATTTTCAAAACATTAATGTCATTTTATACTATATTAAATTTTACAAAATTCTATATTATATTTAAATTTTTATAGATTTATTTTATTTATTTAGCATATTTTTAATCAAGTAAATAATTAAACTATAATATATGTATATATATACAAAAAAATGGTTTTACTACCGAATGCTTTTTTGGAATGAATTAAATGATGTAATCTTTTGTGTTTAAATTTAATTCATTAGAATCATTTAATAATAACAATCCAAAAGCATGAAAACTTCTCAAGAGCTTTTTGGGGATAACAATCCAAAAGCAACTTCTCCCGTTGTCGAGGCGACTTCCACCTTTAAACAAACCCAGACGCCTACTACGCCAGTCGTCTCTGTTTCCACACTAAAGCGTGGTCTGTAGTTTGACGCATGTAGCTTGCACGCCACAAACACTTAGGATTTTTCAGCACTTATAAGCATTTATCCTCTTTCTCCTGGAAATTTCTAAACTTTACTCCTTTTCTGCTTTCAGGTTCTCCAATGGGACGTACAGGTTCATATTATGACTCATTCAAGTACCGTGGAGGCCGCGGCTCCTATGACTTTAGGAAGTACCTTGATACCCCAAAAGAAACAGATGAAGAGAGGGCTCGAAGGAAAGCCCAGGAGAAGCGGGATTACGATCAGCGGCAAAGAAGGAAAGATGCCGAGCGATATGACTCTTCGCATAGAAGTGACTACTCTCATAAGCGGAAGTCTTACGATGATAAGGGAAAAACTCAGATTGCTGACGAACCGAGCAAGCGATCTAAACCGATTGACGCATCTGAAATTTTTGAAAAGACTGACGCTCCCATTTCTTCCGATATTCTGGCCAGCTCTCCTCCTCTGAAGAAATCTGACATTCAGACTATCATTAACAGACCACAATATCAAGTCAAAGACGGCCCCCCAACACTTCAGAGCCGTTTTCCGAATTGGTGCCTAAAAGGGGTGCGCTTTGACTTGGACTTAGTTCCGATTGATAAGCAAGACATGCTTAGCAGTCTTGACGCAGTCAGGCTTAATATCGAGAGGATGTCGCAGTGGCAGAAGCTCGTTGACGAACTCCAAAGAGTTAATCGTGCAAACCTTGAAGCGATGCTGACCATGGAAAACGACAGGGCGGAGTGGGACAAAATTTGCAAACAGCATAATGTCGAGATGACAAGTATTGCTGATGGTTATGCAAAACTTGAGTCCGAGGTTAAACAACTTAAGGAAGATCTTGCCTCTTCTTCTGTATCTCATACTCAAAAAGAAGAAGTCTTTCAAAAACAAGTGCGGGATGCACATGTTGCACAGAGAGATGTCGAAATGAAGCTTGCCGCTGAACAGCATATTACTGAGAAATACCGCACAGAAAACGCCGACCTGCGGGAAAAAGTCACCTCCCAGAACGTAGAGATTGAGTTACTAAAGTCTCGACTTGCTAAAGCTGAGACAGAGCGTGATGAGGCTACCGCTGGTTGGGTTGCTGCCGTTGCCGAAAAGGAAGTGGCTGAGCAATCACATGAGGCGACGAAAGCGGACATCAGCTCTACCTTATTCGACTTTTATTTACACAACGTTCTGGGTCGTGGGAGCCTCTCTTTTCTTGGTCCCGATTATGAAATTACATTGGCTGAAGTGTGGGAAGTCGCAATGGATATGCTTGGAGGGGCCGGCTATGATGAGTCGGAACTTGAGGAGCGCTATCTCGATGATCAGGCTCGTGCCGCTCTTGTTAAGGGGAAGGTGCAACTTGCCAAAGTACGAGCTGAATCAACGGGTGAAGAGCCTCCAAAAGAAGAAGCTCCTTTAACTGCCCCCGTTCATACTTCCACTTCAGCCGACGTTAATATTATGGATTCCAGCTCTCATTCTTTACATCTAGCTAAAGTTGCCCAAGAAACTGCAACTACTCCTACTGAAGATAAGGCACTGGATGATATTGAAGCCGAGAAGTTTGAGGTTGATCTTGCAAAGCCAACTCCTCCAGGTAATTTTGGCGTCGTCTCGGGCCCAATGAACCAGTCATTTGACTTAGCCGAATTCGATGACCTTCTTACTTGTTACTTAAACTTTGGTGAACCGATGCCTTCTTTATTTTCGGGGGATGTTGATTTTAACTTCTTTTCTTCTACAACGGAGGCACCAAGCACTGCACAAGCTTTCACTCCTTCAGTTGCCGTTCCTCCGTCTTCCCAAATTACTCCTCCTTCTGCTTCCCAACCGGGATCACAGGAAGAGAAAATCGAAGCTCTTCAAGGCTTGGATGATCCGGCTGCTTCACAGGAGCAGAAGGCGGAGGATCTTGAAGACATTGAGAAGACCCCGGAGCGGTCTCTTGATGACGATACGAAGCTTTCAACATTGCTTGCTACTCCGGGGAGCGAGTCTTCTTCAAAGAGGAAGGGGAAGCGTGCTGTAAGGAAGAAGAAGAATACTTCCGCTGAAGAGGAAGTAGTAGTTGATCTGGCCGTACCTCTTTCTCCTTCTGCCCCTACCCGTTCACAACGACTTCAAAAGCTAATCATTAGGCCGGGAAAGGGCTCCAAAGGTGGTGAGAAGAAGGAATAATCAAGCTGGATTTTCTACTTATTATTTTTGCTCTTTGCATGTATTGACCGGGGATTGTGCAGGTACCAGTCCCTGCTTTTTTTGTAATCTGCACAATGTAAAAAGTTTCCATGGTATTGAATAAGATGACTATTTTACTTGTACAAATTCTTGTGTATGCAGGAATATATCTGTTTTTCATTTGAAGTGTAGAGTAAACGATTCTTTTTACTTGTACAAACTTTTGTCTGTGTTTCAAGAACGCATTTATTCCATATCTTCTTTATGTGATATTGCAATGAACTTGTGGTGTGTCGCTTGTATATTACTTTTACTAATGTAACTGAATTGTATAATGTTGCCCCCATACCACAAGTGCATTGCAATATTACTTGCTTTTACAAGACTGATACTCTTATATTTGAGAATAACTATTCCACTTTTGAGGAAGGAATCATTTCGCTTTTAATTGAGTATATCTCGTTTTTAGAGAAGTTTTTACTTTCTCTTTCTTCCTGAAGAACACTTCAACTTTTGGGAATAATCACTTTTATTTGTTTAAAGGTGGATTTTCCTGCACAGTGAAATGAGCTTCTGTAGAAGGTTTTGATTTCGTGCCCCAGTAAAGGGTTTATTTTTGGTACTTCAAGCAATGTGAAGTACGCCTCTGCAGAGTTTTTTTGGTCTCCGAAGAGAAGCAATTTTGGTCTTCGAAGAGAAGCAATTTTGGTCTCCGAAGAGAAGCATTTTGCACTTCTACACGGGTGAAATGTGCCTCCGAGAAGGGCTTTTGCCTCCGAAGATGGCTTGTGCCTCCGAAGAGGGCTTGTGCCTCCGAAAAGGGCTTTTGCCTCCGAAGATGGCTTGTGCCTCCGAAGAGGGCTTGTGCCTCCGAAGAGGGCTTGTGCCTCCGAAAAGGGCTTTTGCCTCCGAAGATGGCTTGTGACTCCGAAGAGGGCTTGTGCCTCCGAAGAGGGCTTGTGCCTCCGAAAAGGGCTTTTACCTCCGAAGATGGCTTGTGCCTCCGAAGAGGGCTTGTGCCTCCGAAGAGGGCTTGTGCCTCCGAAGAGGGCTTGTGCCTCCGAAAAGGGCTTTTGATTGCCTGGAAGTTACTTTCTCATGGTCGGAGGGGTCCACGGGACAGGCGTAAGTTGCTTGATTGGATGTTTGTTTATACGAACGATCGCAATCAATTAACAAGGTGCCCCTTCGGTGGTCCTACCAATCTTTTTGATTGGGTAAAGTACTCCCATTTGTTGGCGTGCCTCGTTAGAGGGCTTTGGTTGGTGTGCCAGGAAGGTTGCGTCTTAGGGGCAAGTAGATCCACGGGATGGACACAAGCTGCCTGATCGGATGCATCACAATCAGTCAGCGAGGGTCTTATTCCTTCTGCTTGGGAAGGTGTCCCTTTAGTGGATCTACCGGCTTTCCTGTTGAGAGGCATATCTCCCTTTGTCTGCTTCTTTATTTGCTTGGCAACTTTCTTTCATCATCTGCCCATTAGCGATTTTCTCATTATCTTTCCCAAGCATATCTTCTTTCCTTTCGCAAGTGAATTGCTTTATCCGAAGGAATGTACTTCACTGTTGAATGACTTCATGAGACATACGCGAGTTATCCAGTTGGATGCCCGTTCATAACGACAATCTCAACTAGTGAACAAAGGTTTGTCCCAGTGAAGTCGCCAACTTTTTATGTGAAGTTTTCCTTGCATAGGATTTGAGTTTGGAATTTTTGTCGCTTGGTTTTTGTGCAATAGCCGATTTATAGAGGTCGCTTAGCTTTGTGATGAGCAAGCCTTGTTATAATGTCCTGCAATTTTGAATCGATATTTTAGCGATACATTTAAAGTATTTACATATCGAAATAAAACAGGCATTATGAAATAGTAAAGAACACAAGATTTATAGTGGTTCGGCCGAGAATCGGGCCTACGTCCACTTTATAGCTTTCATTCATTTACACTGATTTACAATGTTTCACAATACAACTGATACATTCATCATCATTTTACAATTTTGAACAGAGCTCTTTTCAAGTAAAATAAGGGCGCAAATGGTTGCTGTTCCAGGCTCTTGGAATTGGATCTCCTTCAACAGTTATGAGTTTGAAAGTGCCATCAAGAAGTTTAGTGCCTATGACATATGGTCCTTCCCAGTTTGGCCCAAACACACCAGTTGCTGTCATGATCCTTTTCAAAACCAAGTCTCCGATCTCAAAGCTGCGTTGGCGAACCTTAGAGTTGAAATGCCTGGCAATTCTCTGCTGATGAGCTGAAACCCTGAGCCTAGCTTCTTCTCTTTTCTCATCAAGAAAATCAAGTGCTTCAAGCTGTAGTTTCTCATTTTCAGCTTCGTTGAAGTGAACTCTTCTATGCGAAGGAACTTCTACTTCTACTGGAATCATTGCCTCTGATCCGTATGCCAGTGAAAATGGAGTGTGCCCAGTCGCAGTTTTGTGAGTAGTTCTGTATGCCCATAGTGCTAATGGAAGCTTATCAACCCAACCACCTTTTTCTTTTTCGAGTTGCTTTTTGATAGTTGACTTGATGATCTTATTAACTGCTTCCACTTGCCCATTTGCCTGTGGATGAGCCACTGCTGAGAAGCTTTTTCGAATTCTGAACCGTTTGCAAAAATCCTGGAATTCTTCACTTTCAAACTGAGTACCGTTGTCTGTGATTATCTTCTGTGGCACACCATATCTGCAAATGATATTCTTCGTTACAAAATTTATCATCTTTTTTGAAGTGATGGTGGCCAAAGGTTCAGCTTCAGCCCATTTGGTGAAATAATCAACGGCAACAATAGCATATTTAATTCCTGATTTAGCGATCGGTAATGGTCCAATCAGGTCTATTCCCCAAATGGCGAATGGCCATGGGCTGACCATCTGTATGAGTTCGGTGGAAGGCGCTCTTGGGATTTTTGCAAATCTTTGGCATTTGTCACACTTCCTGGAGTAAGCTGCAGCATCTCGATTAATATCCGGCCAGAAATACCCATATCGGAGAACTTTCTTTGCGAGTGTTTGACCACCTAAATGATCTCCACATTCTCCTCCGTGTACTTCTGCTAAAATTGTCTTAGCTTCTTCCTTAGTTACACATCGAAGTAACGGCATTGAGAATCCCCGCCTGTACAACCGACCATCCTGAATTACATATCTTGCTGCTTTTCTCAACAGCTTTAGACGTTCTTTGGAGTTTTCTGGTAATGAACCATTGAGCAGATACTCTTTGATTGGAGTCATCCATGATTCATGCTCTGGATACGTAGCCATAATCCAATCAACATCCATTTCATCAATGCTTGGAGCTGCCAGAACTTCTACAGGAACTAATCCCAGTAATTGAGCTTCTCCGGAACTTGAGTACTTTGCTAAAGAATCTGCCTTCATATTTTCCTCTCGGGGTATGTGGCTTATTGAGTAGTGATCTAAATCATTGAGGAGTTCGTAAGTTTTTGTCAAATATGCAGGCAAATTTCCTCCTTTGGCTTGAAATTCCTTCTTCACCTGGCAAACAATAAGCTGAGAATCGCTGAAAATCTGTAACACTTTGATGTTTAGTTCCTTGGCGATTTTCAAACCGGCAATAAGGGCTTCATATTCTGCTTCATTGTTTGTCGAAGGGAATTCTAGTCTCAATGCATAACATAGTGATCGTCCTTCGGGAGTTTCGAACACAACTCCTGCCCCAGAACAATAATCATTTCTCGAGCCATCAACATACAACTTCCACTGTATCGGAATGCAGTCAGTTGTTTCTTCCTTGATGTCACCTTTGTCAGTGGACTCTGCAATGAAATCTGCTAAAGCTTGTCCGTTAATTGCTCTTCGGGGATGGTAAGTGATGTCATATTGGCTGATTTCTATGTTCCACTTCAAGAGACGACCCGAAGTTTCAGGACGATACAAGACTTGCTTTAGAGGTTGATCAGTCAGGATCTTGATAGGATGAGATTGAAAATAGGGTCTCAACTTCCTGGAAGCGATTAACAAACAAAAAGCAAGCTTTTCAATCTTTGAATAATTCATCTCTGCCCCAGTGAACCGTTTGCTGATGTAGTAGACTGGACGTTGTATTTTCATATCTTCTCGTACAAGTGCTGCACTTAGAGCATGGGATGAAATTGCTAAATAGATGAAGAGGTCTTCGCCATCACTAGGCTTGGAAAGGACCGGAGGAGTTCTCATATGATGGATCAGCTGATCGAAAGCATTCTGACATTCGGGAGTCCATTCAAAAATTTTCTTTCCTTTCTTTAAAGCATCAAAGAAGGGAATGCATTTGTCTGTGGCCTTGGAGATGAAGCGACTAAGAGCGGCAACTTTTCCATTCAGACTTTGCAGTTCTCTCTTTGTTCTAGGGGCTTTAACTTCTCTCAGAGTTGTGATTTGAGCAGGATTGGCCTCAATGCCCCTAGCGCTTACGATGTAACCCAGGAATTTCCCAGACTCTACCCCGAATGAACACTTCAATGGGTTGAGCTTCATTCCATATTTTCGAAGAATCGTAAACATCTCCTCCAAGTGTCCCATGTGATCTACAGCTTTCTTTGATTTTACCAACATATCGTCGACATAAACTTCCATGGTTCTACCAATATGAGGATTGAACATTGCATTGACGAGTCTTTGGTAGGTTGCCCCTGCATTTTTCAATCCGAAAGGCATAACTTTGTAGCAATAGAGACCCACATCTGTGATAAAGCTTGTGTCTTCCTGATCTGGTTCATTCATCATAATCTGATTGTATCCGGAGTAGGCATCCATAAAAGACAACAACTCATGTCCAGCTGTCCCATCTACCAGTTGATCGATTCTAGGCAACAGGAAGCAGTCTTTGGGGCAGGCTCTGTTTAGATCTGAGAAATCAATGCATACCCTCCACTTTCCATTTGCCTTCTTAACCAGTACTGGATTTGAAACCCAATTTGGATAAGTGGATTCTTTGATGAAATTATTCTCCATGAGACGATCTACTTCTTCCTTTAAAGCTGCTGACCTCTCTGGACCTTGAGTTCTTCGTTTCTGTTTTACCGGTGTGAATTTCGGATCGATATTCAGAGTGTGAACAGCAATTGTTGGAGAGATTCCACACATATCAGCATGACATCAAGCGAACACGTCCAGATTTGCTTTTAGAAATGATATCAGTGTGTTTTGAACTGTTGTACTTAGTTGCGAACCCATATTAAGTACTTTGTTTGGGTCTTTGGAGTCGACAGGTATTGGTACCGTAACTTCCACGGGCACCACTCTATTCTCCTCTGCACTGGATTTTCTAGGGTCCATTTCTCGCCTTGCACCACTATGCTCACCAGTGCAGGGACCACCCTATATTTGCTATAAGGTTGGGTTTTTGATGCGGAGGGGAGTTGCCGCATCTTTACCCATTTCTCTTTTTCTGGCTTCTCGAAGCTCTATAAGATAACATTCGCGTCCAGCATTTTGATCTCCCTTGATGACACCAACACCATTTTCTGTAGGAAACTTCATAGTTAGGCACCACGGGGCCAAAATGGCCTTGAATGCAGCTAGAGTCGGCCTGCCTAGGAAAGCATTGTAGGCAGAAAATCCATCAACAATCACAAAGGTTTGTTTTCGAGCTACCCTTTTCTGCCCTTCACCAAGTTCCACGATCAAATCGACAGTTCCGATTGGTTGCTGTGGTTCCCCAGTGAAACCAACAATTTTTTGTGACGAAGCTCGAACGTCAGTCATCGGGATCTTCATCTGGTCAAATGTTTTCTTGAAGAGTATATTGCAGGAAGCGCCGCAATCAATGAGCACTCGCCTTACTATTGCCGGTCCAATTCCTGCAGAGATAACCAAGGGATCTATGGTGGGAGCTTCAATACCAATAGAATCCTTTGCTTTGAACATAATATCATCATCTGAAATCTTTTGCTGTTTCAGGGGTGCAGCATTTTCTACAGCAAAAACGTCTTCCTCAGCTGGGATGTATTTTAAAGCATGAGCATATCGTTCCATTTCACCCCAGCTTTTGCCCGCTGGGTGTGGACCCCCCGTAATCACATTGATAACGGGCCTCTCAGATTCTTGTGCCGCAGTACCTTTACCTGAGCCTGATGGTTGAGTAGGGAGTTGCTGCCCCTGAGTTGACGAAGATGGGTCACTTCTGTTCTTCTTGACATATTGTTGCAGCTTGTTTTCCCTCAACAATTCTTCAATTAAACTCTTTAAATGGCGATAGTCATTGGTATCGTGACCGGGCTGGTTGTGAAAACGACAGAACTTTCCATTTCTCATAGCGCCCTTTACCGGTTTTATCTCAGCCGGTTTGGGATAATCCACAGCATCTTTGGTGGCGAAGAAGATATTTTCCAGAGTGTCGGTCAATGGAGTGAAATCTGAGGGTTTGAAGAAGCGAGGTTTCTTTGTATCCTTTTGTTTCTTCCCCTCGTGATTTTCCCTTTTCTGACCTCCGGAATCTTTCTTTTCCGAAGCGGCAGTATTATTTTCCACCTTAGCTGCCACCACCTTCATCGATGCTGGAAGGTTTTCCAAGCGTATGAATTCATCAGCTTTCTTGTAGAATTTCTCGAGAGAATTTGGCTCTTTCATCTTTAGCCATTTTCCAAATTTGCTCGATTTGTCGATAGCACGCATCAAATAGGTCAAGATCATCTGTGGCTCTGCGTTATCAACTTCTGCCAGAGCTATATTGAAGCGGTTCAGGAATGATTTAATAGGTTCTCCCGGATTCTGTTCAAGACTGGATAATGACATTATGTCCTTTGCCTTTGAAGCGTATAGCCTGAATTGCTCTTTGAACTTTCTAGTCAGATCGGAAAACTGATCTACTGATCGGACAGGAAGTTTGGTGAACCAGAGAAGTGCCACTCCTTCCAAATATACTGGGAAATACTGGCACTTGATTTCATCAGTTGCTCTCGCACCGGTCATGTGCCAGTCATACTTATACAAGAATTGGTTTGGATCACTCGTTCCCCGATAAGCAGGAATGGTGGGGGGAACAAATTTTCTAGGAAATTCAGCCTTTAGAATCTTCTCGGTAAACGAAGTCTTGCTTGGCGCGAACCACCATTCACTCTCATCTTCACCTCTCTGCATGCTCTCTTTCATTATTTGCTTGATCATGCCAGAAAGGTATTCCTCATTGTTCAAAGATTTTGCGGAGTAGACTTCTGCCATTTTCTCAGATGTTTGCCCGGGCAGATTTTCGTGGAAAATTGGCGATGGTCTAGATCCTTCAGCTCGGAGGGGTTCCCCTTCAGCAGCACCTGATCCCCCCTAAGGAATATTCCTCCCTTCGTAGTTGCGAAGAGCATCAGCGGTGTTTTCTTCATTATTCACTGGTCTTTGGTTGGCACCAAGCAGAGCATTCAGTTTTTCCATCATCAGATTGTTTTGAGTCTCAATCTGTTGGTATAGTCCGGATACAGCAGCGTCTAGCTCCTCTTGCGTCACCCTGACGCTTGGAGCTGCTTGACTTGGTGAAGCAGAGGTGGCGGTATCATCATGAACATTTTCAGGTCTGACAACTTTTCATTTCCTTCCAGGAGCCATTATGTCTGATAGACTTCTGGTTTTGCAGGAGATCTTTTCAACAAACTTGTGTGAAGCAATGATGGATGATAGCCTGAGTTGGGTTCTCAGTGAAAGCACCAAAATGTTAACGGTAAAAAGTGAACGCTAACACCCGGTGTGTGTAATAGAATTGTGAAAGCACCACCCGTTGGTACGGGAACAGAATATAAGCTGAAAATAGCAGAAAAGCAGTAAATGAACAACAGATTTATAGTGGTTCGGCCCGTAATTGAGCCTACGTCCACTTTATAGTCTTTTATTGCTGATTCGGTTACAATTTGATACAAATCTCTTCAGGAAACAGTACAATTCGATCATAAGAAACAATCTTGACTACTAGCTCAATCTTCGATGGTGAAACTCGATGAATCCATGTCGGATGTAAGGAATTTCTCTCGAAGCTTGTTGTAGTGTCACGAATGCTTGAAGGATCCTTGATTGCTGAATGAATGGAGAGTTCGACGGAGTAACAGCGCTGTAGAAATGATTTGCCAAAAGTCCCCTTCATGTTGGAAGTGGTGGCCTATTTATAGGAGCAGATTTCTGAGCTCTCGGTTTGGCCAAGTCATGAGTCGTGACCGACTCATGGTAAGTTGTAACTCGTATTCGACTTAGGATGTCTCGTGGGCGCCATATCTGGTCCATCTTGTGGCTCAGTTGGAAGACAAGTGCTAAGTCGTAGTCGACTCATCAGATCAAAGTAGCATAGGCCAGGGCTTTGGATGTCAGCTTGATAGCCTTTAAGTCGTAAACCTGATGAGTCGTAAGACCTCATGAGTCGCAAGTCCTCATGAGTCGTAAGTCTGATGGGTCGTAAGACTTCATGAGTCGCAAGTCCTCATAAGTCGTAAGCCTGATGAGTCGCAAGTCCTCATGAGTCGTAAGTCCTCATGAGTCGTAAGTCTGATGAGTCGTAAGACTTCATGAGTCGCAAGTCCTCATAAGTCGTAAGCCTGATGAGTCGCAAGTCTTCATGAGTCGTAAGATCTCATGAGTCGTAAGGTTTCATGACTCGTTGAACCGTCTGGACCATGAGTCGTAGATGGCTTAACCCATTGAGTCATGTAACTATCTTGAGTCGTGCAACCCTTAAGTCGTAGCAGACTCAACTCGTTGGTCCCTTCACCATCTAGGTCGTTAGCTTCTTATCTCGTAAGACCATGAGTCGTGCGGGTCTTATCTCGTAAGGCCATGAGTCGAAGAAACTTAAGGGTTAACAAGCTTTATTTAAGGGATATTGAATTTATTAAATAAATATTTCTAAACTAAATAATAGTGAATTGAATTAAGGTATATATAAGATTATCAGATTTGGTTGGGAATTTTGGAATATTTAAAGACATGAAATATATCAAAATTGAAATGTTTTATTGAAATTAAGGTATTATGGTTTTCAAAGTATTTGTTTTCGAAATTGTTATAACTTTGGAAGTAATATGGTTTGAAAATGAATTTATTTGAAATGGAATTTATTTAAGAATTATTTGTGAATATATTGATTGGAAACCCATTGAAATTGAAAATTTAGAATATGACTTCAAAATGTGGTTTGGGTTTAAGATGATTTAATAGAATATTTCAAGTTTATCTAAATTAAAGAAAGTTTTGTGATTGGAAATTTTTATTTAAATGATATATTATTTAATTTGGTTTTAAAGTATATACTATTTTGAAGTAAAGGATATGTGTTGAAATGGCAAAAATATTTTGGTTTTAAAGTATATACTATTTTGAAGTAAAGGATATGTTTTGAAATGGCAAAAATATTTTGGTTTTAAAGTATATACTATTTTGAAGTAAAGGATATGGTTTGAAATGGCAACAATATTTTGGTTTTTGAAGTATATACTATTTTGAAATAAAGAATATGTTTTGAAAGGGCAATGATTGTGTTTTTAAAAGTATATATATTTTTAAATGACCACGGTGTTATAATAACGTTTGGTTGTTAAAGAGACCGGGATCGGATATGGACATACTCTCTATCGATACCGAAAACCACTTTGACAACTGTGTACGCGGTGGAGTTTCCAGAATGAAGTAGAATGGTGGCGACGATCCTAAGGTATATACGTGGACCCAACTCCCGTGAGTTGGCATAAGGTGGCTAAAACAGGAGCGATCGACGGGCCAAGGAGGTAGCACCTCTGATCGGACACACTTCTTCGATACCATTCTATTACTTGTGATTTGATTTGGTGGCCACCCTTGATTTGGGAGTGTTGTTCGAGGTGGGCGGTAGTGGCTGCTATGCATCACCACCAGTCCGGATGCGTAATTGGTATATCTACCCTGGCATTGCCTTGTGTGCCGTGTCACCTATCATATCGAGCTTTACTATGAGTTGTGATTTCTCCCGTAGCCTGTGGAGTATCGAGGGTAGCCCCCATTTTGGGAGTATGATAATACTGGATAGACTACTGGGACTATTACGTGTTAAGGGCTATATGGGTAACCCCTTGACTCTATTAAAAAGTATGTTTATTTTATATTAGACATTATTATAATAGCGAATATTACTACATAGTAAATAGTTTAACGGATCCTTAGGGGATGTGAATCCCGAGCATCTCTTAAGTTACTGCACTCACGTTAGACACTGGATAGGAGATGTCAAATCCCGTAAACGTCTCTGACGCCGTTCCACTCATATATTTATCATTGATTTAACTTACATAAGATCTTTTAGTTCTGGCTCGAGTGTTTTGTCTTTTCAATTCACTCGGGTCAGCCTGAGCATTACAGGATTTGAAGGCCTTAATTCTGGAGGACGAAGACGAAGAATTATTATTACTATTTGTTATATATTCCACTACACCATTGTATTCCGCTGCATTAATTATCATTCTCTGGTATGTGTAACTCTGATATGTATTGTATAAGTATAATCAAATGTTTTGTAAAATAGCTTCATGAACTGTTATTTGATTATTATATTTTATCGTTCTACTGCAAGATTGTATTTTGTTTCTTTTATTTCTCCACATTTTCTTATTTACTCCATAACAATCCGCCCTTCTGTATAGTTTAAGTTGGCACGTGTGTCTACTTAAGCGTACAAAAAGGTGGGATGTTACATGAAATATGCTGTTAAGTTTGAATTAATAAGTTATTTAATTGTTAAATATGATATGCCATTGTCTCCAACTGTTTACCCATGACATATGACACCATAAGCTGTTGTATATATTAGATTTAAATTTGTTACTAATGATATATGCTTGTTGTTCATATGTTATATTATTATTTATTTGTTCTCACTCTGCAAGTTCCCTGTAGTTTAGGGATTCCCTATGGGTTGAAATGATACATACCCGAACGATCTTATAGATTAGGGAAAAATCGTTATGGGTTGAAATGATAAACCCAAGCGATTTTTATTTGAAATTTTAGGATTGCAGGTTGAAATGATATACACCCGTATATATAAGGTTATCGCGGATTGAAATGATAATTATTTGTATCACTTGACCATAGGATAGAAAATTATATACGGACACCGTTTGTCTATTTTTTTTGAAAATGATTTCCAAAGTTTGAAAGGAAATATATGAATTTGATTTTTTTTAGTATAATATATAGATTTTTTATTTTAACATGTGTAAAAATTTAGATTTTAAATTATATGTTTTAGAAATTTTAAAATTTTAAGTTAAGTTGTGAAAATGTAAATTTTAAGATTTTATTTATATTTTATTATTTTTAATTTTTAAAATATATAAAATAAGATTTAAATAGGTTATATAACAAGGTTTGATTTAATTTTATTTAATAAAAAATTAATTTAACTAACATATATAAAATATGTTTGAGTATTTATTTAAATTTATTTTAATATTTTAAATAGATTTTTGTATTAACTTTAATAAATAAAGGTTGAAAAGATATGATAAAGCTAATTTGTAATTTGATTTGTTTAAGAATTGAATTTGAATAAAATTGATTTGAAACTTATTGATTTGAGAATTTAAAGACATGACTTTATAACTTGATTTTGGTTAAAGAGGATTAAATGAATATTTAAATTTAAATAAAATTGAATTTGAATATTGAAGTTTTATTTAAATTTGTAATTTGAGATTTTACTTAAATGTTTAACCAAACATGATTAAATGAATATTTTAAATTTAAATAAAATTGAATATTTAATTTTGATTTAAATTTGTAATCTAGGAATTTATTTAAATGGTTATTAAAATGATTATGTGAATATTTTAAGTTTAAATAAAATTAAAGGTTGAATATGGTAATATAAATGAAATGTATCAATTTGAGTTATTGTAAATTGTCTGAATATTTATACTTTGAAACCTATTGAAATTGGAAGTGGATTAAATTATAGTTCAAATCTATATTTGAAATCGATATAAATTAAAAATGGTTTTATTAAGAATTTGAATTGAATTGTAATTGATGAGCTAAGATTGATTTAAATTGAATTTTGGAATTAAAGGTTGATTTGAACTGATTTGTGAAAATTGGAAGAAACAATTCTAATTTAAAAATATTTCCGATACAAATAATTTTAATATACAAAATATATTTTTATATATAAACTATTTTAATATATAAACTATTTTTAACATATAAACTATTTTTAATCTATAACCTACTTTAAATATAAACTATTTTTAATTTATAACTATTTCAATATATATACTATTTTCAATATTTAAACTGTTTTAAGTTGGAACTATTATGATTTAGATTTAATGGATTTAAATGCGAAGATTTGATATAATGGTTTGAACTATTTTGAAAGTGAAATAATGATTTCGAAGGTGAAACATGATTCTGAAAATGATATAATGATTTCGAAAGTGAATAATGGTTTCGAAAATGATATGATTTTTGAAATAAATAACATATTTTGATATGAAGCATGAACTATTTAGAAATAAAATAACCATGGTGTGAAATAAGCGTTTGGTTGTTAAAGAGACCGGGATCGGATATTGTCGTACTCTCTGCCAATGCCGAAAACCACTTTAACAATTGCGTACGTGGTGTAGATTCCAGAACGATGTAGGATGGTTGGCGACTATTCTATATAAGGTATTAACGCAGCCTTGAATCCCGCGAGTCAGCTTAATGTGGCTAAAACAAGAGCTATACCGGGCCAAGTGGGGTCACTCCCCCGATCGGGCACATTTCTTCGATACCATTCTATTGCTTTTGTGATTCGATTGGATGCACCTTTGATTTGGGAGTGTGTCTCGAGATGGGCGGTAGTAGCTGCTATGCGTTACCACAAATCCAGAAGTGCAAACGGTAGAATCCTACCCTGGCATTCCCTCGTGTCCCTTGTCACATTCCTAATGAAAGGAGTACCTATGGAGTACCCTCTGAGTAAACCACCAGTTTGGTGGAGCTTATGGTACTGTATAGACTACGGGAATATATAAAATGTGTTAAGGGGGATATGGGTAACGCCTTACACTATTTTAATACTTTACTTTACTAATAGACATATTATAATAGCGTGTATTACTACATAGCAGATAGTTCCACGGATCCTTAGACGATGGAAATCTCAAACATCCTTTAAGTTACTTGTATTTCAGTTGACATTTCACTTGAGTTGAATTTACTGGTATAAGAATGTTAATCATGACCCGAGTGTTTTGTGTTTTGCTTTATGCTCAGGTCAGACTAAGTGTCACAACATTTGAGACTCACCTTTGGAGCTTGGAGCTTTGCTTGAAGATCTGTTTTTGTCTTTTCAGCATTCCATTTATTTAAGTTTATACTAGTTGTTTATGTTTAGACTTGTCATGGACATTTGTATTTGTAACTTCTATGTATTCAAGATTTCTGTTGTATTTTACTTTAGACTCTGATGTTCTATAGTAGCTTCATGAACTACTATTTATCTATTTCTACTACTTATTATTGTAAACCTTGTGTCTGTCACTCTGTGATTGATTATTTACTGTATATGCTAAGTTTTTCCAAATATAAATTAACAATATGTTGTTTTGAGAAATTCAAGTCTGACATAAGTGGATGATTGTCGATTAGAACGGTGCGAAATACCGGGTCATTACAGTTTCCTACCACCAAAAATTAAGAAGGATTACATATTTGGGCCAAGATTTGATCATCGGTTATTTAGCTATCAAATAAACAAACATTTAACCACAGATCACATTTCCTAATGAAATCACTATGCCTCATTTAATTTGAATTCCTCATTTAAAATAGGCATATACTTATTTCATCTAAATTAGTATATTCACAAATCCTTTCTTTCAAAAAAACTTTAAAATAAATTAAATAGATATGGAAGTGTCATTCGGTATCGACCATGGATCGCAGCTCGATGTTTGTGTCTCTATCCCAGAAAAACCAAACATAAGTTAGGCAATCTCTGCCTCCCGATTTCCGCCATGCAATCAATCATAGATCGCAGTTTGCACAACGGTTACGCCGCTATCCCTGCATAAACATTCCAAACTGTAGGCAATCGCTGCCCGTTGAATTACGCTATATAAATATACCATTACTCCTAATTTTTTTTTATTTCATAAGTATTTCCAAATCTATTTATAAAACTTCTTTATAAGTTTCAAGGTTAACTTGGAGAAATATTCTTTCACAAATTTCAAACCATTTGTAAACTCCATTTTCAAATTTCAAACCACCTACACATTTATAAACTCCATTAACCAATTCTTCACATAAAGGATTTCTCTTATAAACCATCTATTTCCCAATTATAATAAATAAGATTTTTAAACATCGCAAAAATATCTTAGCCATTTTTGATAATATAAAAATACTTTTTAAAAAAACGTTATTAATAATAAAAACATTTTAACCCTTAGCATTTTAAAATTTAATAAAAATGAACTAAATCAACCTTTGAATAAAATTAACCAACTTGTGAATTGTTTTATTACTGTAATAAATTTCTAGTTCAAATAACTAATAATATTAAATAATTCATTATCTGTAAACAAAATCAATTTAACAATTATTTTAAAAACATAATTAACTTTAGTAAATAAATGGTTTTACAAAACATTTGTAAACAAAAATTAAAACAAAAAAATTTGTATAATAATTGTTAAATAAAATCTTTTACTTTAAATTATAAAATTTGAAGTTAAATAGAAACCATAACTTTTCCAATGTTATACTGAGGCTCGGAAATTCAAATGGTACTTATCAACTACCATTCAATTTAACTATCAAAGTTAACTTATAAGCATTTACATAAAAATAATACATGTAAATCAAATTCACACTTAACAACGCTTTGTTACCACATCAATTTCTCAATATAAATCCATTTGCATTGACAGTGTCCAAATTAATCAAATAGTAGACTAAAATCAATTCTGCTAACCAATTATCATTCAAAATCAATCTCTTTCATTTATTATCCAACGTTGTTTATTTGGACAAATAGATAACACCAATTTATATTCCAATTCAGTTTGCATTATAATTAAACAACGTAATACTTAAAACAATCCATTTATCAGTTTCAGACATATATGATTCAATATTGGAAATAAGCTTTAAAAATAAACATAAACAGTTTTAATAGCAATTCGAGTTGCTATATCGTGATCCTAGATCCGGTTCAACCAATCTAATTGCATTTCAAGATGCTATATCGTCATCCTAAATTAATTTCAACAATCACCAATTTCAACAATCCAACCGGCATAAATAAATTTCATTTGCTATAAAACATTTCTGATTAACCAAATGAGTGAGTTTAACTCATCTTGAGTTTTCAATTTTGCCAAAAGTTCCAATTTTAAATCAAACCGAACGATGTTCGATTTAACCTAAAAAATTTAGCTGCTTCCAATCATCTCCAAAACAGTTACATAATGTAGTGCTCATCGCTATGATTCCATCGCCGCTTGTTTCGTCCAATTTCGACCTCGTATGTGAAAGATGCACATTTTTAAACATCGAATACAATTTATATAAATAAATTTCTTTTTTTTAACCTTGTAAATAATCTGGTCGTTCATCCAGATCTAGGAAAATCACAGCCGCTCCTTGCATCTTCTCATTCGCACTATTTCCAGGCCATAGAACCCAAAAGCACGCAATAAAACTTCGATTGCTGCTCCTCCTTCGTCGCGTTCGTCGACGATCAGCGACCTCCATGCCGTAGCCGCCACTTCCATGCACCTACGACCACCGACCAATCCACCTTAGCCCCACCGTTGACCAGGAAACACGTTCGAACGATGGCCAGAACGTGGCCAAAATACACCGTCATCGATGAGCTTCAGGGGATCGCCCCCTTATGGATTTGAAGCTCTCGTCGTGCTCTTCGACAATGCTTTAGGAAAATTTTGATAATAGAGCATGGATTGGAAGGATTTGAAGGAGGGAAGATATTTAATTCGGCCATTGAATGTATGTGTGGTGGTTAGGGCAAATAACTAGGGTTTGGTTGTATGGTATACGCGTATATATACGTGTATACGTATTATTTTATTATTATTTTCACAATTCACATGCTTATTTGGACGAACTCCAAACAAAGCGTGCCACTTGGCATTTATAATGTTTTACCCCTATTCCAAACACAATGGAATATGTTTCGATGCCTAATTCGATCATATGTGGAAGATAGCTTATCGAATCGAATTATAATATTAAATTTCCAATATAAATTTCAACGCGTTTCCAGCTCCCATGAGCAAACGATAAATATGATTGCTACAAAATTTGAAAAACTACAATAATACACTTTTAAAGATCTAATGAAACTAGTTTCGTCGAATTCCGAGACTGTGCCTCGAAAGGCTATTTTAACGCATTGATTAAATCGAGCGATTTTCAAAATGGACGAAATTACTTGAAGTCCAAATTTTAAAAGCTTACAAACTCCATTCTAATTCCAATAGAACTTATATTCACATTAAAAATAAATTTGATTCATATTAAGTCAATTTTTCAATTATTTACACTATTACCATATATTAAACTTCACTATTAAATTAATATATATAAATTTCAAATTTTTAATTATCCACTTTTAATTCCCTTCAAAGGTCCACCATCATCACTCTAATTCAAATAGAGTTTAAATAAATTTTAGAAATTATCTCTATTCACATTTAACTCCATATTCACATATTTACCCAATTTCAAATATTAAATTTACTATTCACCAAATCCTTTTAATCGCTATATTAGAAATTTTAAACCATTTTACTCATTCAACCAAAATCTCCATATTCAAAATCAAATAATATTTCAAATTCAACATTTAAAAATAAAATAAACGTTCAAAACCAAACGACCAAAATTCCACATCGTTACATATACTGTATGTGATGTAAGAGGACAGGTTAGAGGGATCCAACAGGATTCCTCACACTGTTGATTTTATATTCGTATAATTTGATATATGATATGTTGGATGCTATAATTGATGATATGGACACGATTTTACTTATTTAGTGCTTTAGCACCAGGGCTTATATTTTGGTATTTTAAAATACCATAAAATAGTATCGAATAAAAAGGGGATTTCAAACAGATTTTGGAAATTATATATGTTTTAAATAATTATGCTGAATTATTTGAAGAAGTAATTTATTTTAAAATCAAATGTATGATTTTTGGATATTACAATTTAATAGTTTTATAGAATATTTTAAATGGAGATTTTCGAACTATAAAATAAAAAATTTTAAATCTTAAAATAAGTCTGTCTTTTATAATAAAGGGATATGTTTTTCAATAGAAATAGATATATTTAATACACACACACATATGTATATGTAAATGTACATATATTAAAGATTATTTACAAATGTGAGATTTATAAGTGTGATAATTTATAAAAGTGATATTTTACAAATGAAGTGAAGATTTGCAAAATCGTAATTTTTTAATAAAAGTATAGATTTATAAACTATGAACTAAGTTTATAAATTAAAGGGAACTATTATCATTTAATAAATTGGTGAAATAAATCAAACGGTGTATTTATTATAGGATATGGAATGATATTTTAGAAATAGTTGATTCTATCTTGGAAATTAATGGTGAGGGTAAATTTGGAATGTTAAATGATGTTTTATAAATAGAAAAGGAATTTATCCATATGGAAGTAACATTAAAAATGGATGGCAATTGATATTTTTAAATGAGATTTATGAATAAGTGAGATCATAAAGGAAATAGAGTTATAAATGAAGTTCATAAATAAATAGGTTTTATGAATGGAAGTTTTATAAAATAGAAAGTGATTCTTAAATATTGTTTTATAAATATGGGAATGATTGGGTTGATGAGTTAAGTATGGATTTTTATCAAGGAAATATATTATGTTGTAAAAGTTGGTTACTTATATTAATATTTTTAATGTTGTTGGGTTATATTTAAATATTTTGAAAGGTTAATTATTTAAATTATTAATACGGTTTGAAATTAATAATAATGATTATTAATAATATTTTGGTAATTTATTATTATTATTTATATTAATGGTAAAGATTAATGATTGTTTTATTCATAATGTTTTGAATTATTAATTATTATTTTCAAAATGTTAAAAGTTAATGATTATTATTTATTTAGGATGTTTATTATTAATAATTACTATTATATAATGGTGTTTTAAAGAAAATGATTATGATTTATTTATGATGGGTTCGAGATTCACAAATAGAGTCTTGTGAACGGACTTGGATTTTTATAAGAGGAGCTTATAAAATTGTTTGAATATTTAAAGAAAGATTATTTACAAAGTAAAGAGGTTTATAAATAGATAGATATTTATAAATGAATTTTAGAAATGAGTTTATAGATTTATAAAAAAGAGTTTATAAATTATTGCATGGTTTCATAATGGGTTTATAAGACTTGAGAAATAATTTATAAATGGTTCTAAAAATTTATAATGGAGTATATAAATTACTTTAGAATTGGGTAAAAAGAAAATCTTTCTCAGTGTTTGGTAAATATACTTATACCATTGAGATAAATAGATGGATATTTTCTAAGTATTGAAAATATAAGGGTTTGTGAATATATCTTTGTAAAAGTATTTTGATACAAGTATTTACAAGATGATTTTAATTAATGAAAAGATTAATTAAGGAGGCTGGTGGTTGTTTATGTGCTTAAGTAATGTTGGTTCTTCCTTTGAAAATAAATCCCTGATTTGGATGTGTGTTTGTTGATAGTTAAATAATCGACTATCAAATGTGGATCCAAACATAACTTTGGAAATATCTAGGAGAAACACGTAAGTTATATGGCAAAATCATCTATGATGATGTTATACTATACGCGTAAATCTCGTTTCGTTCTTCTAGGGCAAATGATAAGGAAATCCGTCCACTAACGGTTAGAAGATGATCTCCATTCTTATATTTGAATGTTTATTTCCTAAAGAACTGAGGTTGAGCTTACCAGAAATAGTCGAATGTTGTTTCGAAGGGACCAGGATCAGATATGTTATCCAAAAACCACTTCGATCCAACTCAAGTATTTCAAAGTAAAGACATCTTGAGGATGATAGAATTGAAAACGGAGCTCCTCAACGTTTCATTCAGTCCTAGAATGACCTTGTATGGATGAATGCTTGTATTGCGTTGTTGCTTGGAGGGTAGTGTTAGCATTCTAAGTAGGAAGTGCTGTATAAAAGGTAGAACGTAGCTTCGAGCCTCACGCCCGGAAAATGAATAAAGCAAGGACATGCGGTATGGCTAAGTGGGTCTCACCCAAGTATATTATGATCATCCCAAATCTAGAGTGATATTCGTGTATGCTTCGGGATCCCATGGTATGGTTGTTCGATTGCAACCAAGGGGTGATCATATTCGGCGCTATCCAGTAAGGGGTAGGGCCGATCATGAGTAGCAGAGGTGCAACGTGTTGTAGCCTCCCATACATTTTATCTAGAGGAGTACAGATTCGGTGGGTAGACCCTTACCCTTTCATAGTTGGAATCCATTCTCCAATACGATTTTGATAGTAGAACCTAGTATGCTAGAATTTAATAATGTACCAATTTCGACTATAATTAATTAGTATTTGTATTCTAGACATTATTATAATATCATAGGATTTCATATAAAATGTTTTGGTTATCGTAAGGTAAAAACCCATCGGTGTTTATGTGCGGCATGGTCTTACGAGATACTTTTGATTTTCGAAAGGTTTTCTATAACTTTAAAAATCCAGTTGGGTGTGTTTTCTCACGCTGGTTTTCAAGACTGACTGGCGTGTTATTTATTTTATAATGCTGGGGTTAGACCGAGCATATTTATATAATTCTTTGGATGTATTAGAGCTAAGAAAACGAGTTGGAGGTCTTCAAGTCGTGTTCATGTACATGCTTATTTTCTGCTGCTTTATTATTGAAATCATCAGCAATTGTGCGGACAGGTTGTTATAACTGTCCAGGCTGATGATTGTGATTTGTTGTTGTACTCTGATGGTGTAGGTATATAACAGTTTCTCATTTGTAAAGATCATTGATATTATATTATATATTGTCCCGCTGCGATTGTGAGATTCTGTGTTGGTTTTTTAGTTTCTTTCTCTTCTTCTTTTATTCTTGTCTTCTTTCTTATTCTTTCCATAACTATCCATCTTTTTGTTCAATTTTGGTTAGACAAGTGTGGTATATTGTCAAATTGAACTATATAGAAAAAGTGGGTTGTTACACTATCCTTACAATTGCTAATAAATAGAATAAACAGACAATACAGCGAAACACAAAGAAATGCGTAGATATGTATTAGACCTCCAGCTCGCCTCCTGAGCTTCGATACATCCAAAGAAATCTTTAAATATGTTCGGTCTAACCCGAGTATTATAATAAAATTACACCCGGGTCAGTCTGGAAAACAAACGTGAGAAAACACACCAAAATGGATTTTAAATTACAAAAAGCCTTTGAAATCAAAAGTATCTAGTACGACCACACCGCACATAAGCACAAACGAGTTTTTACCTTACAATAACCAAGCCATTTCATATGAAATTCTTTGATATTATAATGGCATCCAAGATAAAAATACTTATTAAACATAGCCTAAATTGTTGCATTAATTAAATTCTAGCGTAATAGGTATACTACTAAAACCTCAAAGGCTCGTATTAGGGAATGGATTCCATATAATGACTAGGATACTGGGGTATCGGTCATCATGGTGCATCTCTAGATAAAATAATGCTAGGGACCTCGCTAGGATCCCCTACACACACAGGATCAGCCAACCACTTGACTAGTAGTATCGAATATGATCACCCCTCCATTAATGGACCCCGAAGCATACAAATGAAAGATAATATCGACTCTAGATAGGGATGATCATACCCCAATTGGGAGCAACCCACTTAGCCCTACTACATCTCCTCTGTTTATATCATTCTCGGTTGATAAGGCTTGAGGCTATGTTTTACCTTTATATAGCACTACCCACTTGGAATGGTATATTTCCTTCCAATCGACGACATAATGTCAGCATTCATTCTTCGTTCTGGGACTGAACAAAACCGAAGGTTCTACTTCCACTACATCCATTTTGGAATCACTCTTAGGATTAGTAGCAAACAGCCAATGCACTTCAAAGAGCTTCATCTGCATTTCCATCATCTTCAAGATGTCTTCACTTCGAAACGCTTGAGTTGGATTGAAGTGGTTTTCAGATAACATATCTGGTCCCGGTTTCTTTGGAACAACATTTGATAGTTTCCGGTAAAATCAATCCAGGTTCTTTAAGAAATAAACAGTCAAAGATAAGAGCGGAGATCACCTTCTAACCATTAGTGGATTGGTTTTGTCACGCCCCACCTCTATGCTCACAATAACAAAGAGTATTAAAAGAAATACTGTCTGTTATTATGAAGAATAAGGCTGGATAGGAGCGGCCATCCGTAGTTGGCCTTACACTAGTATTGGTTACCTCGATAGGAGTGGTATATATTTTTCATATTTCGTCTCTTATTTATTTACTCCCATCGACATACCCAATTCCAGTATAAAATGAACTACGATGGTTCATAATAGTTTAGGACAATATATATAATAATAACACAGATACAAAAGAATGCGGAACACAGATAACAAAAGTCTCATATATATATAACTGATGTCAGTTACAATACAGTTGACACAATACATATGATACAACTACAACTGTCGACTCTGGAAGTTATATATACAAATACATTATCAACTAATGTACATGAATACATATCAACCTAATCAGTACACTGACTACTTCAAAAAGACGCAGACCATTCAAATGATATGAAAAGTCTTCGTAGCTCAAACAGCAACCCGAAGCAAGATATCTACAACCTGAAATAACTCGGGTCTGACCCGAGTATTAAATTCAAAAGAAAATAATACACGGGTCAGTCTAATTCAAACTCAGTTATTAATGCACAGAAGCAATAATAATCAAATAACAAATAGACGACAGTCACAGAAATCTCGTATATCCGACTCCTCGATAAGAGAATCGGATAACGGCAGATATAACACTAAACAGTGTTAATCAACAAATCAGCAATCCAAATCATCAGCAAGATGAATAAAACGATTATCAATGAAGATAATATGAAAACTCCAGAATTTCCTAAACAACAATTTACAACAAATTCCAATTATTAAATAGATAATTAGAACCTCAAAATGATCAATCAAATCAAATTTCAATTATCACAAAGGCACAGAGAAACTGCATGCACATATCAACACATATAAACCAGCCAAACGAATGGACTAGTCGAAACAAAGTAACAAGACCGACTACATAAGTATGTCTCGACCAAATACATAACCAAAAGAAATTAATGTAAGCAAAGAGCTACAGATCAGAAAATAGTGCCAACATGATCAAAGTTGCAGACCAACAAAAAAACAACTCACAACAATGCAATAACATATGTACATAAATGTATGTATACTGAAAGCAACAGAAATGCACAAACACTACTGGTATGAAGACCATAAGGCAATGTACCAGTTCAACTCAAGAGCAACACAACACAAGTGTACATAAGCAACAATGCACTGTACATCAAGTGATACAAACTGCTAAACTCAAAGAAGCAAAAATCTAAACCGAGTTTAAGTCTCACGAAAACCCTCAAAGCAGCCTCGACCAAAAATCAAAATGAAACCAATGCAACATGAGGCCGGAGTGTGCAGTACCAACATATAAGACTACAAAACAAAAACTGCACATGAAAATGAAACTAGACAAGACACGGTTCAAACCGTGATAGGCAAGTAACAAAACAAATCAGTAATGATTCATTGATGCCAGAAGCAACAGAGTTATCCATTCGAAGTCAAGTGATAAGAAATCAAGTGCATAGCACTATCAAATGCAAACTCAAATTTTCACACGTTTAAGTTCGAAGCACGGTCATAATATTCAGAACTTCAGAGAAACACTAAAAGGTAAAACAGTGAAGATTCCAATCAAGACCGAAGTCATCAGAGAAACGGATATCGACCAAATCGAAGTGTCTGAAGTCAACCAAAATAAATCAACATCGTCAAATAAATTCAAATGTAACAGTTTTCTTTTTAAAACATTTCCAAACCTTATCACATAATCAAAGAAATGCCAAAGTCGAGGGTGTTACAGAACGCAATTCACCAAAGGCAATAAACACAAATGGCCGGAGTCGAGTATGCTACAGGTTATAAAATGACCAATTTGCAACATAAATTGCCAAACTAAATTACAATTTCATTTTCTAAAACTTTATGTAGAAATATGCACAAAACAAAACTGAAATGCCTGGCATATTCATTAGAAAAACAAATCCATGTCAAAACCATCAATCAAAATGCAAACAGTCTCGAGTAATAATACCAGAGACTACAAAGAAACCAAGTGTATGAAGACTGCATCAAGAATACAACTCGGAGGCAATCAAACATATATGCAACAGACTCGAGTGACACAAGTTCGAACAAATACTCAATGCAACTATAGTCAAGACTTAAATGATTCAAGTCAAGGCCGAAGCAAGCATAGTGACACATTCAGATACAAGGGGAAATGCAAAATGAAATATACAGCTCAAAGTTTCGACTGCAATAACATGGTGAAAATGGAAAACTACAAACCATGGAACAGCAGAAACCAATGCCAACAGAGAAAAGAACATAGCATGCAGGTTCAACTAAAAATCAAGCTGTGGTAATCATGAATTCGAACTAGTAATGTTTAAATGCCGCAAGTCAACAAGAAGGAATCAAACAGTTTAAAATCAGAACCTTGTCAATCAGGGAATCATAAATATACGAAATTTATAAAGTCAGAGAAATCATCAATATCGAACAAAATCGACTACCGAAAATAGTATTAAATCAGATGTGAGGGTCACTCACCTTACTTCCCAGAGCACCAACGATCGATCGGCGAGCTATTGCGAGGAACAACCCACCAGATCGAAGCAACTAAAGTCGGCCTCTTCCATTTTAAAAAAAACCCTAGATTTTGAAAAGAGGAACGAACGCAAAAAAAGAAAAAAGGAAGCCGCCATTATTTTCGTTCGTATGTTTTAGGGTTGTGAGGAATGAATGAGAAATGGGGGATGGGTATTCGTTTTGATAACACAACCCAAACGAGAAACGTGGCCAATATTTTAAAGCCCTTAATCACTTAACGAATTTTCAAAACAATTTAAACTGGATATTCAAGACGCCCAACAGCAATTAGCAACCAATTTTAATCGTCTAATGACGAAAATAAAATAATTGCGAAATCCCGGGTTGTTACAGGTTTCCTTATCATTTGTCTTAGGAGAACGAAATGAGATTTACACACACAGTAAAATATCATCGGAGATGACTATGTCATATAACTCACGTGTTTCTCCTGGATATTTCCTAAGTTACATGTTGGGTCCATATTTGATTGTCGGTTATTTAACTATCAAAAAACACACATTCAATTTTCAGGGATTTATTTCCATAAGGAAAACCAACATTTGTTAAGCACATAAGCTACCACTAGCCTCCTTAATTAATCTTTTCATTAATTAAATTCATCATGTAAATACTTGTATCAAAATAATTTTACAAAGGTATAGTCACAAACGCTTATATTTTCAATACTTAGAAAATATCCATGTAATTAGCTCAATGGTATGAGTATATTCACCCGACTGAGAAAGATTTTCTTTTATCCAATTCTAAATTCATTTGTAAACTCCTTATAAATCTCTAAACCTATTTATAATGTATTTTATTAATCTCTAAAAACTGTTTATAAATATCTCTAAATCATTTCTCAAATCATCCATAACTCCTTATAATCCATAAAAACTAATTATAAAACTCCTCATATAAATTTATAAACCCATTTCTAAAATTCATTTATAAATATCTAAACATTTTTAAAAATCCTTTACCGTGTAAATAATCTTCCTTTAAGTCTTCAAACCATTTGATAAAACTCCTCTTATAAAACCCAAGTGTGTTTATCAAACCCTATTTATAGGTGATCTTGAAAACATTTATAAATAAATAAAAACCATTTACTTCAAAACACTATTATATAATAATAATTATTAACAATAAACATTTAAAATAAATAATTATTAACTTCAAAACATCTTAAACTAATATTAATAATTTCAAAACATTATTAAGTAAACAATAATAATAAATCTTTACCATTATTATAAACACTAATAATTTATTTCCACAACATTATAAATAAATCCTTATTATTAATTTCAAACCCTATTAATTATTTAAATAATTAACCTTTCAAAATATTAAAATATTGATAAATAACTTCAAAACAATATTAAATATAAATAAATAATCTTTAATACAATATAAAATATAAATAAATAATCTTTAAAACAATATTAAATATAGTTAAATAATCCTTTAACCGATTTCAAAATGGCTGAGAAAGACAGATAATAAGGTTGGAGTAAAATAGAAATTAAATCCTTTAAGATAAAATATTTTTGAAACCTAATTTTAGATTTTAAATCATTTCTTGTCTCATAAACCAATTTTAAGTCAAATAGCAATTTATGGTATTATTGAAATACTAATTTGAGGCCAATAACTACCCAACGTTTAACCAATATCGATACTGATTTTCTATCACTATAGGTTTTAAGTTTTGAACATATAACAATGTCATAACCAATAATGTCAACAATCAGGTTTAACATCCAATAATTCACAAGATATGAATTTTGTTGAAATTAAAAATCAACAATGGCGAGGAATCTTGTTGGATACCTCAAACCTGTTTTCCTCTAAATCACAAACATTATATAATTATACAATATGGGTCTTTCGCTACTAGGCGGGTATATATAAAAGATCATCCGCTCCAGGCGTGGGAATAAATCCAAACCAATTAATAAAAAGGTAAATCATCCAAACATCCAATCAACAAATTTTACCAACTATATAACATAGTGATTAACCAAAAAAGTGAGTTTAACTCACCGAAATTCCAGTTGTCACCGAAGTGTTCAAGTTTGGAACTAAAATCGAACGACGTTCGATTTTAGCCCCAAGTCCAACTGCATCCAAATTTGTCCAAACCAATTCCACCGCGAAGCTTTCGCCATCACGAGCGCAAAAATTCACATTCAATTCCGACCTAATATGGGCAAGTTATCACATTTATGAGATTACGATTTAATAATATAATTAAATCCACTAATTGCAATGTTATTAACTAATTACCCTCCACCTTAATCTTCTTCACCCTTAACAATAATTCCCTCTTGTACACGAGATGACACAGCACCACGGTCGTGCACGACCAAGCAAGGATACAAAGCTACGCTCCGCTAAACTCCATTCCGTCATTTTTATTGAACTCCTCTTCACGACCTCCTTCCATCGGACCCCACATCATCACCTCCGCAAGCCCTCACCAAATTGTGATTCGCCGCCCTCCTGTTCACTACTATGGCGACGCGAATCGCCAGAGGTGCCCAAAGATCACCAAACTCTGGTCAGAGATGTTATTTTTCATGCTAAATCAAATTCTAACATCTAATTCAATAAAATCGACCTCAAATGACCGCAAATCAAAACCCTAAGTCTCTAGCCTCTACTGCAAAATATCGAACTAACCAAATCGTGAATGCACTCCCCAATCTTTATATAAATACGAAGATCTCTGTTATGAATTCAAGAATTCAAATTTTATAATCCAGTATCGAGAATTTTAATTGATAATTTTCCTCTTGCATGAAAACTATTTGAACAAGAGAGGGAGCATTTTTAAGGAGAGGAGGAATGGTGTGGGTATGGCCTGATCGGGGTAGGTATGGTCTTAAGATGGTACATGTTTATTTTATTTTCAAAAATAACAAATCTTAGGCACTCAAAATTTCAAACTCCAATCGAAACATGCCAACTGGCGTTTTATACTATATACCCATTCTGAACTCAATGGAGCTAGTATCATGGTCTAATTCCATCATATACAGAAGTTAGCTTTTAAAATCGACTTATATTAATTTAAATTCCTTTAATTAACTTCTACGCGTTTCGACCTCACACGACCACATGATACATCCAATCGCGATGGAATTCGATGGTGTATATTAATTCACTATTACGGATCCAACGAAATGGTTTCGTCGAAATTCGAGACAATGCCCCGAAAGGCTATTTTCACATGTTAATTAAAACAAATTATTATAAAACCAATAAATCACTTTTATGTCTAAATTTAACGTTTTATTATTCCGTTCATATTTATACTGAATTTAAATTAGATTTCAAAATCATTTATATTAGCATTAAATCCAAGATTATATTATTTAAATATTCCAATTATTTAAATTCATTATTCAAATAAATCTCTAATTTTTTGGAATTTTTAGCTATTTCACTTATTCAACCAATATTTTTATATTTAAAACTAATTAAATATGTCAAATTCAAATGACTAAAATTTTAGGCCGTTACATTCTTCCCCTTTAAAAGAATTTCATCCCCAAAATTAGCAAGTAAGAAAAGTGCCCCTAACCCATTAACTTTTCAAAACAATTTAGTTGAAATAAATTACCAAATTCTTTTTAGCTTTTCACTTTCCAAAATCAATTTGTTGAGATTTTGATATTAAATCTTCTAAATCTTTAGTTCATTTACAGTTAATAATACCATTCCAAGTCATAAAATGAACATCAAATTTTAGTAATAAAAAATTTTATAAAAATTTTATAAATTTTCTAACTCTTTAATTTACAAAAAATTCGGCAGCATCTCCTTTGCGCAGTTTGGTCAAAAAAAATTACAATATATATAATCACAAATATACATCTCATCTTCAAAGACGAGGCATCTCGTAGGGAAATATATATAAATACGTTATGTAATCCGAGATGTGTACCTTTTATTAGCATAGCAAGCATATACAATTGATATAATGTGAAAGCAAGCTCTAAATGTGAAGCATACGCCATCCGCACCTACTAATCACTCAACAACCAATGAGAACATGCATATAGAAAGTAATATCAATATATAACATAGACCATACAATAACCATATAAAAATGTAACCAATGTAACCCGAGAAACCATCAAACAAATATTATCCATCCAATTAATTCATAACCATATCAATTTGCAATTTCGAATGCCAACATTTAATTTGTTAAAGCCCGAATGATGTACATATACCATCCGTATCCAATATCAAATTTGATTGCTCGCTCGATCACACAATTTTATTTCCAAACTAGTATAGTTCATAAGACCACTCCAGTGCGGACCCATATCCAATTACTTAATTAGAAACCGCCATTCTCCTTGCATAGCCATATACTATGATAGAGAATCCCATAGTCAATCAAAAATCCGTATCTAGTATTCGCTGTCGATAATCGAGTGAAAAGTTCCAACTTGGACAAATGTAAATTATCTCGAAATCATGTACTCGAATTTGGACCAAATAGTTAGGCGAATAAAATAATATACGTACAACTTATGTATTTATTTCAATTGGTTTCTCATTATTCAGATTCTTTAAGTTACATTCATTTATTCATAATCGTTATTCACATTACATTATTCATATTCATTTATCACTTAGTATCTTTCTTTCAATACTAATGTCATTTTAGATCAATGCCATCAAATTTTAATTAAGTTTATTATAACATTTTTATACAACCACTTCTCATGTTTATTTTCACTTTACAACTTAAGTTCATATTTAATTCTACCAAACGACATTCCCAAACCATATTCAATTCTTTTACAACTTAAGTTGAATTTCATTTTGTAACTCAATTTCATCTCCATTTCATTAATTCATTACAAATCAAATTCAATTACATTTCACTCATTTCATTAATTCACTTTATTTTACTTTACTTGAGTCAACTTTCTTTTCAAAATTCATTTCATTTTACTTAAGTTCAATTTCGAATTTACTTTTCTTAACATTTATATTCAAAAAATTTAAAATTTTGTTTTTTTACTTATTATTCCTCAATTTATAAGTTACAAAAACTAATTTCTTATAATTTCAACAAAATACTTAGATAAAAAATTTAGAATTTAAACACTCTGTTTTATTTCAACTTTGTTTTGAAATAATACATAATGTAATATGTATCTCTTTTTATATAACTAATCATATTTAATTAGGATTTAAATCAAAACTTGTTTTTCCAAACAGATCTTTTATAGTAGCAATTCCATTCTTGAAAACCCGAAAATGAACGTCGATGATGCTGCAGACATCATCGAAATTATTTTTAGGTACCGAAGTGAGCTCAGTGCTTTCTATTTCCTTTAAAACCTTTTAAAATATTTCTAATGAAAATATTTTCAAAATAATACTATTATTATTCTTCCAAAACCATTGAAAAACAATTTTCAAAACCACCAAGATTTTAAATTCTCAAATTCTCAGCTTTTAAATTCTTTTTATTTGCAAATCATATCTATCAATTTTCCTCATATATATAATTTCACTTTAGTTATATAAAACCATTTCTTAATTGTTTGTTTTTGTTTATATTATAATAATAACAACCTTTATTAGAACACCAACAACAAACAACAAATGATAATAATCAAATATTATCATTCTCGAACAACCAAACACACACATAACTATAATAATTTCAGAAAAATTATTCGTTTGTATATAAAATATAATAAAGGTATAGTTATTTCCTTTACCCAATTTCAAAACGATAGTATGTCAAATTGTTTTGTTCAAGTGTTTAGAGACACTTATCAATAACGTTAAAATTGACCAGAATCCATAAGCTACTCAATAGATCAATCGATACAATATAAAACATTTTTATATCACTAACAAATAAGAGCTCATATATATACAAACTCAAACTCACTATAGGCTGTTACTGACCCTATCTATGATGTGTAATCCCCACCAAAGCCAGGGTTCTCACTTAACCATGCGCTCTGATACCAAGTGTAAAACACGAGATTTTCGACCCTCAAATCGACACTAATACGTTGACTGTATTGCATGTCGAGCAATCTAATGCTGAAAAACCCAATTGTTAGAGGAAAAGAAGAAAGGAGAAGAAGGGAGAAGGAAGAGAAAAAGAAAAAGAAAAGAAAACAACAATGATTCTCATAATGGAACGAATAATCTATAATATACAACAAATCTTTACACAAAGAAGAAATGTAATATACATACAGCAATCAAAGTGCACTAAACTAATTTAGCCCGGACAGTTAAAATAGTCCATCCTTACAATTGTTAATAAATAGAAAAAATAGAAAACATAGCGGAACGCAAAGAAATACGTAGATCCGTATTGTACTCCAGCTCGCCTCCTAAGCTCCAACACAACCAAAGCAATCTGTTAATATGCTCGATCTGACCCGAGCATTATAATAAACTAATAACCGAGTTAGTTTGAAAAATCAACATGAGAAAACACACCTAATTGGATTTTAAAGTTATAAAAAACCTTTGAAATAAAAAGTATCTCATAAGACGACACCGCACATAAACACGGACGGGTTTTTACCTTATGATAACCAAACCATTTCATATGAAATTCTCTAATATTATAATAGTGTCTAATATCCAAATACTTATTAATCATAGCCGAAATTGTTACATTAATTAAATTCCAGCATAATAGGTATACAACTAAATCCGTAAAGGCTCGTACTGGAGAATGGATTCTATACAATGAATACGCTACTGGGTATCACCCGTTACGGTGCATCTCTAGATAAAATAACACCAAGGACCTTGCCAAGATCACCAGCTGTGACGAACTGATTTTTCAACCCTCAAAAATCGACACCAATACGTTCACTGTATAGCATGCCAAACAATCGAGTGCCGAAAAGACAGATTATTAGGGGAAAAGAAGGAAGGTAGAAAAATGAAGAAACTAAACAAATACAGAATCTCACAGCGGAATAAATAATATATAATATTAACAGCTCTTTACACAAATCAAAACAGTAATATACATAACTCAAATCAGAGTACACAAATCGATAATTATAAGCGTGGACAGTTATAACATCTTGTCCCCACAATTGCCAATAATTTCAAACAAACACTATAGCGGAATAAAAATGTACGAGAATACGTTTTAGTCTCCAGCTTGTCTCATGAGGTCCAAAGCAATCCAAATCTGTATCTATAATATGCTCGATCTAACACGAGCATTATTATAAAATAATAAACCTCGGATCAGTCTGGTAAATCAGCGTGTGAAAAACACATCCAAAATTGATTTATAAAGTTATAAACCTTTCCAAAATAAAGGTATCGTAAGACCATGCTGCATATAGACACGGACGGGTTTTTACCTTACGATCACCAAATCATTTTTATAGAAAATCCATTGATATTATAATAATGTCTAAGGGTTAAAATAATAATAATCAAGTAGTTGTGATGCTCGTGTTGTGTACATCACAACAATACTAGTATAAAATCAAAACTCGATAAGGCTCGTTCGCTAATTGTATAGGATTTCCACGGAGGTGCCCTTAGTACTTCGAGAATGGTCCTTCTGCATAAGGATTAGAGTTATCCTTTCGAAGCATCATACCCGTCTAGCTGGGATATTATAGGAAAAACATAACTAGTCTTGCTAAGACCGAGTGCATCGCTCCGGCATGCCAAAAATAACTGAAGATATCTGTATTGCTAGAAAACGAGCCGAGTACACCCTATGGGTTTGCCAACCCTACTGGCCATACCTCTTATCTTTGGTTTTAGTCATTTCCATTGATAAGGCTACGTACGGCGTTCCATCTTACGCACCACTCTAAAATAGATCATGAAATCCCATATGGATTCCCACACCATAAAGGCCTTGGAATCGCATACAGATTCCCACATCTCAAATAGATCTTGGAATCAAACACGGATTTCCAAACCCAACGGTCTCGAAAACACACATGAATTTCAACATCTCAAAATAACACGAAAACTCCTCCATAGAACCGTATATAGTTTTGGAGTGGTAACGGTTCCGAGTCATCTCTTACGAGTACAGTCTCCCGCTTCTCGGGCACTCCATAAACCATTTGTGGATATTCCGGAATGCTCAAGACCGGTTCTTTAGGAAATAATCTGACAATACATAAGAGCAAGGATCACCCCTAACCATTTAAGTGGATAGATCTCCATATCATTAATCCTAGAAGAACAATGATTTTATACGTACAGTATAGCGCTTCGAACGGTAACTATACCATATAATTCCCGTGTTTTCCTAGATATTTCCAGAGATAAAATCCCTCGGTGTTAAGTAGGAAATCGTTCCCTACCTCCAAAATTAAGAAGGATTACATATTTGGGCCAAGATTCGATAGTCGGTTATTTAACTATCAAATAAACAAACATTCAACCATAGATCACATTTCCCACTAAAATCACTAAGCCTTATTTAGTTTGGATTTGATAATTTTGAATTCCTTATTTAAAACAGGCATATACTTATTTCATCTGAATAAGTATATTCACAAATTCTTTTTTTCAAAAATACTTGAAAACTCATTAAAGTAGATATGGATGTACCATTCGTTATCGACCATGGATCGCAGATCGATGGTTGCGTCTCTATCCCAGAAAAACCAAACTTAACTTAGGCAATCTCTGCCTCTCGATTTCTGTCATGCAATTAATCATAGATTGTAGTTTGCACAATGGTTACGTCACTATCCCAGTGAAAACATCCCAAACTGTAGGCAATCGTTGCCCTTCGAATTACGCTATGAAAATATACCACTTCAAACATCTCAAAATGATACTTATAAAGTCTCCATATAAATTTCTAAATTTAATTTAGGAAATACTCTTTTAAAATAGATTATTAATAAAAGACTTTGAAAATGATTAAGGAAGAATTTAAAACAATTTAGAGATATAAAAAATAATATCATTTAGAACCTTTTATAGAATTTTTTAATAATATATTCTAATAACTTCCAATAAAACTTTTAAAATATGCTTAAGTAATTAATTTAAAACAAAATATTACAAATAAAG
This sequence comes from Allium fistulosum, assembly GCA_030737815.1. Taxonomy (NCBI): domain Eukaryota; kingdom Viridiplantae; phylum Streptophyta; class Magnoliopsida; order Asparagales; family Amaryllidaceae; genus Allium; species Allium fistulosum. The sequence continues at coordinate 103,799,753 of CM060902.1, forward strand.
TAATTGTTGTTTAAATAACCATTTAGTAGATAATTATATTACCATAAATAAATAGTTCGACTTTTAATTCTCGAAAAACCTTTAAAACATTTAAGTGAAATAACTACTATCACTATAGGCATCATTTACAAAACATTTGTAAATGAAAATTTTAAACAAAACCTTTGTATATATTTTTACTAATAAAACATTTTACTTCAGATTATACAATCTGAAGTTAAACCAAAAACTTGTAACTTTCCAATGTTATACTGAGGCTCGGCAATCCCAATGGTACTTATCAACTACCATTCAATTCAATTTAATATCAAAGTTAAATGATAAGCATTTACATAACTGTCATATACATAAACGAAATTCACACTCAAAAACGATTTGTTAACACATCAATTTTTCGATATAAATTCATTAGCATTGAATAGTGTCCAAATTAAACAAATAGCAGAATAAAATTGATTCTACTAACTAATTTCATTCACAATCAAACTCTTTCATTTACTATCCAACGGTGTTTATTTGGTCAAATAGATCACACCAATATATTTCAATGCAGATTACGTTATAAATTTAACAATGTAGTTTTTAAACAATCCATTTATCAATTCCACACATACATGATTCAATACTAAATAATCTTAAAGTAAACATAAACAGTTTAATAGCAATTCGAGATGCTATATCGTGGCCCTAGATCCGGTTCAACCAATCTAATAGCATTTCAAGATGCTATATCGTCATCCTAAATTAATATCAACAACCACCAATTTCAACAACCAAAACAACATAAATAAATTTTACTTACTATAAAGCATTTCTGATTAACCAAATGAGTGAGTTTAACTCACCTTAAGTTTTCAATTTTCCAAACGTTCCAATTTCAAATCAAATCGAACGACATTCGATTTAACCTAAAATTTTTGCTATCTCCAATCATCTCCAAATCAATTCCATAATGTATTGCTCGTCGCTACGATTCCATCGCTGCTTGTTTCATCTTAATCAGACCTCGTATGAAGAAAATATACATTTTTAAAGATCTGGATATAATTTATATAAATAAATTTCCTTTTTTTATATTTTATTTTAAAACTCGGATCTGTCGTTCATTTCACCACATTAATTCCTAGTCGCCCTTTGCCTTCTTCCTCGTCATGTTCCCAGTTCGAACTAAGAACCCAAAGTCGCGATTTTTAAATCAATCGCCACTCCTCTGCAGATGACCGGAACTCGATCCAATGATGCAATGACGTGCGCCACCCCATGCTCAACCTACGCCTCCCATGCCGAAGAGCTTGGCCACCTCAGCGACGAGCAAAACGCCAAGAACGAGAGCACGAACGTAGCCAATATCTAGCTCCATTTGACGACGATGGCTAAGATCCACCGTAGGATGTATAGATCTTGCGATGCTCTAAGACTTTCTAGTAGATGGCGATGCCTATAAGTCGATGGATTGGGAGAAATCGAAGGTGGAAGCTGCGAGCATTTTTGGCCATTGAACGATAACTGGCGACTCCGTGAATTCTTTAGGGTTAGGGCTTAATAGGTGTGTATATATAGGCATATATACATATTATTTTATTATTATTTTACTGTTCACGTACTTTTCCGGACGAACTCCAAACAGAGCGTGCTGCCTGGTGTTTATAATGCCTTACCCCTATTCCGAACACAATGGAATAAGTTTCGAGGTCTAATTCGATCATATGTGTAAGATAGCTTTTCAAATCGAATTAAAATATTAAATTTCCATATTAATTTCAATGCGTTATTATCCCATATGACCAAATGCTACGAATTTTGAAATCCAATAATAATACACTATTACGGATCCAATAGAACTGGTTTTGTCGAATTCCAAGACTGTGCCCCAGATTGATATTTTAACACGTCGATTTAATCGAGCGATTTTCAAAATCGACGAAATTACTTGAAATTCAAATTTTAAAAACTTACCAACTCAATTCTAATTCAAATAGAATTTATATTCATATTAGAAACCATTTCAATCCATATTAAATCACAAATTCAATTATTTACACAATTCCAATTATTAAATTTCACCATTAATATATATATATGTATGTATGTATGTATGTATGTAACGACCCGGATTTTCCATCGTTTGATTTTGAATATTTAAAAGGTTTCAAATATTGAATTTGGAATATAAATTGATTTTTGAATTTGAAGATTTTGGTTGAAATTGTAGAATGAATTTAAATTTCAAATATAATGATTTATCGTAATACGGAAATGGTGAATAATTGAAATTTGATTGAATATGAATCGAAACGATTTATAATGTGAATGTAAATTCTTTTTGAATTTTTAATTGAGTTAGTAATTTTAAAAAAAAAACTGAAGTTTCAAGTGATTTTGTAAATTTTTGAAATCATCGATTTTATCAACGCGTTAAATTAGCGATCCGAGGCACAGTCTCGGAATCTAACGAAACTAGTTCCATTGGATCCGTAGTAGTGTATTATTTTCGGATTTCAAATTTCGTAGCGTTTGGATTTACCGTTTGGTAATACGATCTGATAACGTCTAGAAATAATTTAATTTAATTTATATAGTCGATTAAAAAAAGCTATCTTTCACATACGATCGATTAGGCCTCGGAATTGTTCCATTGGGTTCGGAATAGCGGTATAACATTAGGAACACTAGGCGGCACGCCTCGATAGGGATTTGAAATAAATATCCGGATATTTTGAAATTAAATAGAATATATTCATATCGATTTAACCCTGCAGCCGTCTTTTGTCATTTCAAAGCAACCCTATGCTGCCCAAGGCCGATGTACCTTGTACGAAGTCGCCTCTCCCTTAATTTAAAATCGCATATGCCTTTTCTTTCATCAGAGAACAAAAATAACCGAACGAAATTTCTTGATCTCTTCGTTTAAAATCGCATTCATCTTTATCCTTTCTTCCTTCATACGGAAAAACGAATTCACTCGGTATGAAAAAAAAAGAAAACAAAATCGCGATGCCTCTAAAGCTCGAGCGCAAGAGCGAGGCGCAGCCTGGAAGCACAAGGCAACGCGATGATATGAGGGACTAGCAATGTCGTGGACGAAGGCAACACCGCGTGTGGTGAGGTCGATAGTGGTTTTGGGCGCGACTACGGCGTGCTCGAGTCGTCGAGGCGAATTAGGGTTCGAATGTAGCAAATTTGTTGTCTCGACCTAGTGATGGGGTTTGTGACCTATAGCGCGAGCGCCTGGAGGTGAGGTTGAAGAGCAAAGTCGACGATAGTGGAGCGACGACGGGAGACTGGAGAACTCTAGTGGTGCCGGTGTTGGGAGGTGGTGGTCGAGTCACGACATATTCGCATGCGCCTGGGTCCAAACTTTCGGCTGTGATTGGTGGTGGTGAGCAATTGGAGTTGGCTGGTAATCGAAGTCGAGTGTCTAGGTTTCAATTGTGATGGTATGCGATTAGAAAAGGGTAATTAAGTTATATAAGAAATTTAGCTGTTTAATTAATTTAAATTATCCCGATGTTAATTAATTCATAATTCATTCATACGATGTTTAAATCGAACGGAATCAGTCGTGTGGGATTCGAAGCTGTAGAATCTACGCAATAAAATTGGTTTAGGATTTTTCGAAGTCAGCAGGAATTTATATTTTAAATCGAATGTTGTTTGATTTAATTTAAAATTGGAATGGATTGCAACTAAAAATCTAGGTGATTAAATCTCACTCTTGTGGATTACTAGTTCTTAATTTGAAATATTAAAAATCATATATTGATTGATTGGATGAATTAATAATAATTATTATTAGTTGATGTTATATTATATATATCGCAGTATATATATTAGTAGTTGGATATATTCCCACCGTTGGAGCGGATGAGACCTTACGCACCCCGCATAATAGCGAATGACCCTATATTACCGCGATAGCCCTCTCAAAATGGGATTGGTATTTTTATGTTATCTAACATATGTGGATGCAAGGAGACAGGTTGGAGGAATCCAACTGGATTCCTCAAAAATGTTGATTTTTATTTTCATATGTATTGAATAATTTGTTATATATTGTTGTGTGATTAGAATATTTGGATGCTATAGTAGCACGGGCCTAGATTTTGGTATTTTAAATACCATAAATATTACGTTTGAACTTGGAAGAATTTAAAAGGAGGTTTTGAACATAAAAATATTTATATCGAAATTTGGATTATTTTAAAGAAATCGATTTAGATAAAACAATACTTAATTTTTGGTCGTACATAACTGTTCGTAAAAATATTTTAAATAGAGAATTTAAAGTAATTTACATAGAGAATTTTTAACAATAGATTTTAAAATGATATTGCTGGGAAAAATATGGGAAAGAAGTTAAAATTGATATTTAAAATAGATTTGAAAAATAAGTGGGATTTATAAAGAAACGGATTTATAAAATGGAATTTTTTAAATGAGATTATATTTTTAAACAAGTAAAACCCAAATGGGTTTATAAATTTATAAAAAAATGTTTATAAATAAGGGAAGATGATATCAGTTAATAAATTGGAAATATAAATACACGTGTGAATTTATATCGAGATAGGGAAATCGGGTTTTGAGAAAAATTGAGGATTCTATTTTTGAAATGTGATAAGGGTTAGGAAATCGAAATGAAATTGAGGCGACATAAATCAAGAGGTTTTTTAAATTGAAATTAGAATATTGGATTTTAAAATGAATTTTTATCGAGAAATTAAATTTGTTTTAAATGAGATTTTTATTTATTGAACTATGTAGTTTAAAAACTTTTATCCAGATTAAAATATTTCGAAAAAGTTAATTATTCAAATATTTAATATTTATTGAAATAAATTCTAATTTTTATAATAAGCTTTGTAAATCAAATTAGTTTATTTTAAAATAAAAGAAAATGAATCATCAATGTTTATTTAAAGTGTTTTAATATTTTAAATAATTACTTAAATATGTTTTAAAATGAATTATTATTTAAAAATACTTATTATATATATATATAGTTTTGAAATGATTGAAATTTATTTATAAATCCTCTCGAGATTTGTAAACAGAGTTTATTTAACGGATATGATTTTATAAGAGAAATCTTATAGTGAAATTCTGGGAACTTAAGGAAATTTCCAAAGTATTTAAATATAGAAACTTCAAAATTAATTATGATTCATAAAAGAAGTTAGAAATGGGTAGTTGTAATTATAGACGATTATAATCGATTTTGAAAATGTTAGAGGAAATTAATTTATGAAATCCATCGAGTTTAGGAATTTACAAATTAATTGAAAAGGATTTTGAGAAGTATGAAATAAAATGGAATATTTCCTAAGTATTGGAAATAAAATGATTTGGAAAAATATATCTATAAATATTTCCTAAATATTGGACTGGAAGGATATGAAATATTTTAACTACGAGTTTATTTTTATAGAAATATTTTTAAAGTGTTTTATAAATGGAATTGGAAAATATTTCTAAGTATGGATATGATTCGAAAATAACCTGTTATGGGTATAAGTATGTGAAATTGATTTAAGTTATTGAATATACTCGAAGAGATTTGAATATATACTTTGTAAAGATATTTTGAATAACTATTTCAAAAAAATTTATAATATGGCCTAGTGACTGCTTCTGTGTGTTATTTGATTGTTAAATAACCGACTATCAAATTTGGCCAAATTCGTTAATCGTTTCGAAGAGACCGGGATCGGATTTAATTATCCGAAAACCACTTCGATCCGGTTTGTCCGTATGAATTGAAATATCTCGAAGATAATGGAGATGGTGATTTTGGAGATTCAGTTTGTTCAAACCCAGAATAACTTGTATGGATGAATGCTATCATTGCATTGCTTGCCTAGAAGGCAGTGTTAGCATTCCAAGTATGGATGCTATTCTAAAGGTAAACGTAGCCTCAAGCCTCATCAACCAGGAAATGACCGAAACAGGACATGCACCAGAGCTAAGTGGGTCGCTCCTATTTGGGTATGTTATCACTTTTCTAGATACCCTCGGATATATTATAATTATGGAAATGGATGTGCATGGAAAGAGAGAGCTCGATAAGGGTGGGAACACCCGGGGTGATAACATATTCGGTACTAATAGTCAAGTGCTAGGTCGGTTCTATGTGGTAGGGTACAAGATGTTCTTGTCAGACCCAGATGCATTGATCTAGAGATGCACTCATCGGAAGGTAGTTCCATATCTGGTCATAGTATGGAATCCATTCTCTAATAAGCGTCATACGGTTTTGATTGTGCCCAACTATATTGGAATGTGAGATGCAAGCATTTCAGCTATTTTCTAAGTTACTTTTTATAGACACTATTATAATATCAGATTACTTTGATATAAAATGTTTTTGGTTATCGTAAGGGAAATACCCGTCATTTTTATGTGTGACGTGGTCCTACGAGATACCTTTGTTTTTCCAAAGGATTTTGAAAATAGTAATAATTCAAATTGAGTGTGTTTTTTCTCATGCTAGTTTTCCGGACTGACTCTAGTGTTATTTTATTATAATGCTCGAGTCAGACCGAGTATTACAGATTTAGGTTAGGATGCTATGGAATTCAGGAGACGAGTTGGATGACAGAGACATATTCCACGTACTTGTTTATATTCCGCTGTGTGTATGCTGTGTATTCAGCACTTATGAGGACAAGTTAATACAACTGTCCAAATTGGTTTGTTGTTGTTGTACTCTGATGATGGTATGTATAAATAACAGTTATAGTTTATTTTGTATAAAGATGTGTTATTATCTATTATAAATAGTTCCACTTCGATTGTGAGATTTTGAGTTTTGTTGTTTTCTGTTTCTTCTTTTATCTTTTCTTCTTTAACCCTAATAATATGGTATTTCCGGCACTCGATTGCTCGGCATACTATACGTGAACGTATTGATGCCGATTTTCTAAGGTCGAAAATCCAGTTCGTTACAATATATAATTTCAAAATTTAAATTTATCAACTTTTAATTCCATTCAAAAGTCCACTATCATCACTCTAATTCGAATAAAATTTAAATCAACTTTAGAAATCATTACCATTCATATTTAACTCCAAATTTACATATTTACCCAATTTCAAATATTAAATTTACTATTCACCAAATCTATTTAATCGCTATATTTGAAATTTTAAACCATTTCACAAATTCAACCCAAATCTCCATATTCAAAATCAATTAATATTTCAAATTTAACATTTAAAAATAAATTAAATAATCAAAACCAAACGACCAAAATTCCGGACCATTACATTCTTCCCCTTAAAAGAATTTCGTCCCCGAGATTGCCAAGATCGGAAAAATCCTCCAAACCCATTTTCTTTTCAAAACCCATTTAGTTAAAATTCTATTATTTCCATTTCCTAAGTCTTTTAGTCCCACCCAAATCCATAATTTCTATTTATTCATCAAATTCCATTTTTTCAAGTTATAATTTCAAATCAAATTTAGTTACCAAAATTTTTCAAAAATATCAAAAAAAATTCTAACACCCTAAGTTTTCGAAAATTTTTGACAGATTATCCCCGGTACGGAGAGCCTTTTACAATATCACAAATATGATAATTATAATATACATCGACCTACACGGTCGAAAACACAATATATATATATATATATATATATCAATATTTATCTCATTTTCGCTTTTAATGCATAAGCGTACCTTATATTAGCCTTATCAAGCGATTTCGCTTAATTTATATGCAATTACGCAACCAAAATATATCCAAACAGCTTCCTGTACCTATACTTACTCAAAATAAGCACATAAGTTCCATAACCATGAAATTTTCATAACATTCCATTCCTTTAACAAACATAAACACATGTTTTTCATAAAACAAACATATTATAACATGTATATTTTGAATGCGTAAACAAGTACAAGGTTCAAACATTCAACTATCCATCTCCAATCAATGTATATTCAATTTCAAATTGATACACAATCAATTCATTTGCATTCCATTCATATCCACATTCATTATATTCAAATCCATTTTATTAATCTCGAAATCATTCCATGTAAATCGATTCTCGAACAATTCAGCTCAGGTTCATGCACTTGCATTCATATTAATATCTCTTCCAACTTATATTACATCTTTTCCATTCACTTTCATTCAATTCACATAGTGTTATTCACTTCATTTTATAGTGAACGGCATTTCATCCCACGCTAATTAATTTATAAACCATTTTATAAAATTATTTCTAAGGTTTATTATAAACATTCCATACCACTACTTAAGTTCATATTCAGCTTCATAACTTAAGTTCATGCCCAATCTTATCCAATCCATACTCCAAAACCATATTCAATTCAATTACTCTTAAATTGAATTCATTTCTTGTTATCAAATTCTTAACCATTTTAACTTGGTCATACTTTTCCACTTTCTTAGTTTAATAAGTTATACAAATTTATTCACAATTTCTTGAATTTCCACTTATGTTTACTCACATTCTATATTTATAACATATAGTTATATAATCACTTCACAATTCATGTTTATATTCAATTTTACTCAATTCCAATTCACCCTCCATTTAAAATTCAAATTTTTGAATTTACATTCCTTTGCCATAATATCAGACCATTTTCATTCTGGTTTTACCATTTCATTTCTCAATTCATAAGTTCAAGAACTTATTTACTTAAAATCTCGTATTGCTTACTTGAGTCCATTCACATCTTATAATCATAACTCTGGATTATATATATCACTTTATAGCTTAAGTGTATCCATTCCATTCAATAATCATAACGTATAGTTATATAATCATTTTACATCTCAAACTTTATATTCAATTCAACTCAAATCCAATTCAATTTAATTTTACTTATCTTAAGTCAAATTTTAACCCATATTATTCATTTTAACTTACTCAAGTTAAACTTTAATTGCAGGTTCAAATTCACACATTCCTTTCTTATCTGTATCAACTCCAAATTATATGTTCAATAACCGATTTTCTCCCGACTTCACAAATAATTTAAATGGAAATCCCAGAATTCAATCACCCGGTTTTATTTCAAATCATTTTGAAATCATAAATATACATATATCAACTTCTGTATATCAAATCATACTTTTAGAATTTTAAAACAACTTATTCTTGCCTAAAACAATTCCCTTGGAATTTTTAAAACAAAACTTGTTTACCAAACAAGTCCAAAGTAGCAATTCGTCACTTATAAACATGAAAATGAACACTGATGATGCAGCCGTCATCACCAGAATTATTTTCCAACGACTGAAGTGAGTTCAATGCTTTCTTACTTTCAAAACCCATTTTAAAACAATTTCTATTTAGAAATATCTCCAAAATAATACTCCATTATTCTTCACAAACCACTTTGGAAAACATTTCCAAAACCTCTCAGATTTAAAAATTCCCAAATACTTAGTTCAAATTCATTTAAACCATTTCCCAAAATTTTCGGGATCTAAATTTCCAAATTCTAGTTTGAATCCACTTTTAGTTACAACTCATATGTAAAAGCATACCTATACAATTCCTATTTGGTTATATAAACCATTTAAATTTTTATAATTGATTGTAATATTAACAACCAAACATTCCAATTATGCTACAATAATTTCATGAAATTATTTCTTTTATATCAAAATATAGTTTGGATAAAATTATTTCATTTACACTCTACAAAACAATACTGTGTCGGTTTATCCGGTTTAAGAGTTTAGTAACCCCTATTGATACGGTTGTACTTCCTGTACCGACCAGAATTCATAAACACTCAACCGATAAATCAACACAATATAAAACATTTTATATTCACTAACAAATACGCGCTCATATCTATTAATACACTCAAACTCATTTAGGGTGCTACTGACTCTATCTCTAATGAGTAATCCCCACCAAAGCTTAGGTATATCGCCAACCTAAGCTCTGATACCACGAGCGACGACCCAACTTTTCGACCCTCGAAAATCGACATCAATACGTTCACTCTATAGTATGCCAAACAATCGAGTGCCGGAAAGACAGATTGTTAGGGGAAAAGAAAGAAGTTTGAAGAAAGAAGAAACTAAACAAATACAGAATCTCACATCGGAATGAATAATATATAATATTAATAGCTCTTTACACAAATCAAAACTGTAATATACATAATTCAAATCAAAGTACACAAATCAATAATTATCAGTCTGGACAGTTATAACAGCCTGTTCTCACAATTACCGATAATTTCAAATAAACACTGTAGTGGAATAAACAAGTATGAGAATACGTCTCAGTCTCCAGCTCGTCTCCTGAGCTCCAAAGCAATCCAAATCTATATTTGTAATATGCTCTATCTGACCCGAGCATTATTATAAAATAATAACACATGGATCAGTCTGGTAAACCAGCGTGAGAAAAACACACCCAAATTTGATTTCTAAAGTTATAAAACTTTCCAAAATAAAGGTATCGTAAGACCACGCTGCACATAAACACGGACGGGTTTTTACCTTACGATCACCAAATCATTTTATAGAAAATCCAGTGATATTATAATAATGGCTAAGGGTCAAAATAATAATAATCAAGTAATTGTGATGCTCGTGCTATATTCATCACAACAATACTAGTATAAAATCAAAACTCGATAAGGCTTGTTTGCTAATTGTGTAGGATTTCCACGGAGGTGCCCTCAATACTTTGAGAACGGTCCACCTGCACAAGGATCAGAGTTATCCATCCCAAGCATCATACCCGTCTAGTTGGGGTATTATAGGAAAAACATAACTGGTCTTGCTAAGACCGAGTGGATCGCTCTGGCATGCCAAAAATAACTAAAGGTATCCGTATTGCTAGAAAAGGAGCCGAGTACACCTTATGGGTTTGCCAACCCTACTGGCCATACCTCCTATCTATGGTTTTAGTCATTTCCGCTGATGAGGCTACATCCGGCGTTCCAGCTTACACACTGCTCCAAAATAGATCATGGAATCCCATATGGATTCCCACATCCCAATGGCCTTAGAATTGCATACAAATTCCAACATCTCAAATATATCTTGGAATCACACACGGATTCCTATACCCAACGGTCTCCGAACCACACATGAATTTCAACATCTCAAAATAACACGAAAAATCCTCCATAAAACCGTATATGGTAATGGAGTGGTAAAGGTTCCGAGTCATCTCTTATGAGTACACTCTCCCGCTTCCCAGGCGGTCCATAAACCATTCGTCGATTTTCCGGATTGCTCAAGACCGATTCTTTAATAAATAATTTGACAATACATAAGAGTGGGGATCACCCCCTAACCGTTAAGTGGACGAATGTCCTTATCATTTATCCTAGAAGAACAATGAGTTTATACAATACAGTGTAGCACCTCGAACGGTAACTGTACCATATAATTCCCGTGTTTCCCTAGATATTTCCTGAGTTAAAATCCCTCGGTGTTAAGTAGGAAATCGTTTCCTACCACCAAAATTAAGAACGATTGCATATTTGGGAAAAGATTTGATAGTCGGTTATTTAACTGTCAAATAAACAAACATTCAACCATAGATCACATATCCCACTAAAATCACTAAGCCTCATTTAATTTGGATTTGATAAATTTGAATTCCTCATTTAAAACATGCATATACTTATTTCAACTGAATAAGTATATTCACAAATCCTTTCTTTCAAAAATACTTGAAAACTCATTAAAATAGATATGGAAGTACCATTCGGTATCGACCATGGATCACAGCTCGATGGTTGCGTCTCTGTCCTAGAAAAACCAAACTTAACTTAGGCAATCTCTGCCTCCAGATTTCTGCCATGCAATCAATCATAGAATGCAGTTTGCATAATGGTTACATCGCTATCCCAGCGAAAACATCCCAACTATAGGAAACTGCCCCTCGAATTACGCTATGAAAATATACCACTTCTTCCAAAATCTTTTATTTTAATAAACATCTCAAAATGATACTTATAAAGTCTTTATATAAATTTCCAAGTTTAATTTAGGAAATACTCTTTTAAAATAGATTATTCATAAAAGTCTTTGAAAATGATTAAGGAAGAATTTAAAACAATTTAGAGATATCAAAAATAATATCATTTGGAACCTTTTATAGAATTATTTAATAATATATTCTAATAACTTCCAAAAATAACATTTAAAATATGCTTAAGTAATTAATATAAAACAAAATATTACAAATAAAGTAAATGATGTTTAAATAATCATTTATTAAATAATTATATTACCATAAATAAATAGTTCGACTTTTAATTCTCGAAAAACCTTTAAAACATTTAAGTGAAATAACTATTATCACTATAGGAATCATTTACAAAACATTGGTAAATGAAAATTCTAAACAAAACCTTTGTATATATTTTTACTAATAAAACATTTCACTTCAAATTGTATAATCTAAAGTAAAACCAAAAACTTGTAACTTTCCAATGTTATACTGAGGCTCGGCAATCCAAATGGTACTTATCAACTACCATTCAGTTCAATTTAATATCAAAGTTAAATGATAAGCATTTACATACTAGTCATATACGTAAACGAAATTCACACTCAAAAACGATTTGTTAACACATCAATTTTTCAATATAAATTCATTAGCGTTGAATAGTGTCTGTCACGATCCAAATTTCAGCGTTCGAAAATCGACACCCGTACTTCACTTGTACTCGAATGCCGCAGATTCAATCGTTGAAATTCGAGTCATGCCGGAGCTTATAACACCATTAAGTATAACAACACAGCGGAAGAAAGAAATAGATGATATCATATACAACTCCAATGAATACAATATCCAGAATGATATACAACAATGATATCAATATGATACAAGAATATCAGAGATAAATAATGATACAGCGGAAAACAGAAGTGATAACTCCAAATGATCCGACAAAGAGAATGAGACCAATAACTCCAACATCAAGCCCAAACTATCTTCACGATTGCACCAAGATAAGCAAGGTCAGTCATGCGTGAACTCCAAAACTAAACTAGCTCCAGATAATCTACTAAACCTGAATATCTGAAAAACCCAACTCTAGACTCCCCGTGTGGAAAATTGTGGGCACCCAGAGTTTAGGAAGGGAACAATAAACTCCGAGTCAGTCGTCGGACTGGTGTGAGTAAACAAAAACAGTTTATCTTTAAAACAAACAACAAAAGGATTTTTAAATATTGAAATCCGCAATGCTTTTGGAAAATGAAACTACCATAAGGCCTCTCGGCACACACACAATGCAATTGCACACATGGGGGAGATTTCTCCTTATAATAGTCAAACATGCTTACTACGCAAAGTCATTTTATATTATTATTAGTGCATAGTGCAGAAAATGTTTCGAAAATATAATATTAATCTTAGCTAGCATAGGTACCATTATATTATTCGTACTATAGCTACCATGTTAAATGGCAGGTTCTACAACTAAAACCGTACAAGGTTCATATTGTTTCTTTGGATTTTCCAACAAATGGTCAGGCAAAGGAACTTCCTATGCCACATGGGAACGCCTCTGGAGGGACATCCCGAGAACCTACCCGGATCTCTGCCAACACAAGGCCGGGTTACCTCTATCACTAGGTAACTACTACTCGAGTATGCCACCCCTCGGTCCTTTGGGACCTTTATTCGAGGGCCCTTGATCACACAGCAACAATCACATAGTAAATGAGATTGGAGCAACCACATAGGTAAATATTTGGGCTCCATACCATGATATCACCTTTTCCTAGAAGGAAATGACATACGCTAAAGGGAGCGACCCTCATAACCTTGCCGCATCTTTCCTGTTTCAACCATTTCCGGTTTGTGAGGTTCGATGAGGTCTCGTCCACAAAGCTACGCTTTTTCACAAAGCCATGCTTTGATCAACAAATGATTAGCAAATGACCATCAACACACAGCAACACTCAGCATGCCACAATACCAAATTGGGAGTATATCACTGATAACCTTCAACTACATAACCTCTGAGCTCGTACGTCTCAAAGAAGGGTGTTAAGCTAAGAGAATAAATTCTCCGCCACCAAACAGAAATGTATTTGAAAGAAATCGGCTTTATATCTCAAAGTGTAATGTCAGACAAATAACCATACAAGTCTGTTCCGGGTTCGAACAGAACCGAAGGCACTTTCGAAGAAGCCCTTGCAATCCGGGTATTCACAATCCCGATCGGACTTCCCATCACTTAGGGAATCTCTATACCGGGCACTACCCAGTGCAGAGACAATCGATAGGTTATCCTATCTTTTTCATAAATACCCGATCTTCAACACCGGTCTTCAATTGCAATCCATATACGACGTATCACTTATTCGGAATGGGTTATATGACACAAAGTCCTCTCTCGGTTAAACCGAATAGTGAGCTTAATATTTAAAAACATATGGATAATGGGATTTCAATTAAGTCACGACTTATTATCCAAAACTTTCCTTTCGAATGGTTTAAACAAATCACCATTTTAATCTTTTACAAAAAGATTCATCTCACAAAGTTCACCCAGTTTCACAAAGATATATTCATAGATTTTCAAATCGATTTCCATTTCAATTGGATTAACTCATTAAATCTTTAAATCAAGATTTAACTTATAGCTTTCAAAAAGAATTCACTCATAACTTGGAAAACCATTTTTTCAATTCAAACTTGAAATTCCTTTAACTTAAATTGGGATTTCATTTCTTATATGAAAGCTTTTATCCTTTGAAACAATTAGTTTCCATTTTGGAAACTAATTACAATTTACATAAGTTAAATCCATTCAAGTACAAAACTTGGATTAAATTTCTTAAATTTCTAAAACCATACTTTTAAATGGTTAAAAATCCATATAAAACACATTTATAACTGGTATGATCTTTTTAGACCATAATTTCCAAATTATTGAATTCAATTTCAAATATTGAATTCATATTTAAATCAAATGATTTAGATTTCAAATTTTATTAAGTTATTTAAATTAACTTTAATCTTTGAAACTTATTTGCAAAGCTCTCAATTCAAATTCCAAAACTATTTGGATTCACAAATTCAACCTTTGAAAATTGTCAAAAATCTGTGACTTAACTGATTTCCACGTGAAATCCATACCTGTGTGTATGGTGTAGTCCAAGGGTTTCACACAGTAGTGCATCAACAATAAATCATCACAGATCAAAATACAGAAATATAGTTGATAAGCGGTATAACTATAACGCTTATCTTTTATTCACAGATCACAGGTATATAAATTACAGATAATAAATTACAGTCATCCCAGATAAATAAACTGCAGTACAGATCACACACAAATTAGAATATATCACACAGCATCATAGATCAAGGATATCAAACAATTCACCCATTCAATGAAATCCAAACATTCACAAGTAAAATTGATTAATCAATTGATTAATTTAAATTAGATGTATTAATTATTAATCCGGGTTAATTATCATAAGTTAATTACAAATTATCTGAAATAAATTTCTCTTTCATCATTTATTAGTTAACCTTAAATTATTAACTAATCATCCTTAATTTATGAATCAGTTAACTTTTAATTATTTAATAAATCTTAATTAATCACATTCATTAATTAATCCTTTGATTATTAACAAATAATTATACTCAAGTTACTAATCATCATTCAGTTAATTACATCCAATAATCATTTATTAATTAACCTTTAATGATAAATTAATTATCCTTTAATTATTAATTAATCAATCTTTAATCATTCAATAATTAACCATTAATTATTATTTTTTATTTGTAAAAAAAACTTCAATTAATTACAATAATTAATTAACCTGTATTAATTAAAGACAACCCATTAGACTTAATTAATTACTTTAATTATTATTTAAACCATTAATAATAAACCTTAAGACTCTTAGGTTAATTTTAAATAATCATTCCAATACAATTATGCAAACCCAAAACAAATTTAAACATATTTTTTACTTAAAAATCAAATCTTTGAAAATCTTGATTTAAAACTGAAATTCGAAAATTTGATTAAATTTTAGAAATATAAAAACTGTTTTCAACCCAACTTCCCAGACCCGAGTAAAATCAACAAAAACCCCGAGACACTCTCGAGCAATCACACAAACCCATTATGCTTCGAGTCGAACACGAGACTATCCCCTAAACCAACCCAAGGCAAAAGCTTCTCTCCCAAACCTTTGATAACAACAGGCACAAACGATTCCTTGTGCACGTGTACGATCACCAGAACCATTTCTGAACAACGTCGCGACCACCCACGAGTCACCCTTGACCTCGTCGACGAAGCCCACTACCCAGTTCGACGATTTCTTCACGAATTCGAAATTTAGTTAACCGGTTCATCCTGGAACCCAATCATCACCAGTAAATCGCCTCCTATTCCCACATCAAGAAACTGGCAATCACGAGACTTCGTCCACGGCTGCTTCGATGACCCACGAAGCCTCTCCCTCTGGTTCGATCCCACTCGATGCCACGATGACGTCGCGGCGATCTTATCTTTCCCCTTGACCAATATGGACCTTTAAACCCTAGAATGCTCTCGTCCCATCGATTCGTACAATGGAAAAATCATTCAACAATTCTCCCATTATTATCAATTGCCAAACTTGCTTCAAGCAAAATCTCAACATTCAAAATTTGTTCGATCGTCAAAAATTGATTAAAATGCATATTTTGTTCAAATATGAACTGCACTTAGAATACTTAATTAAAAATCATCGTATTAATTTTAAAAATCCTATCTTTGTATGTTTATTCAAGTTATATAATCAAATCCATGATTTAAACTACTCGAATAAATCATATGATTTCTTATTTAACTGTAAAACTGAGTTTACAGTGTCAAGTTCTTCATTTTCAAGCTTAAATAATTTTCTGGGCCATGGTTTAAGTTTAAAACAAACTTGTTTCGTTTGATACCTTAAGCTTAACCAAGGTTGAATGATAATATTTTAAATTTTGATTACAATTTCAACTCTGTAACCAAGAACAAGGAAGAACAGACTATACAAAAATTAACACCACAATCCCATATGCATAGGATTTCTAACTTAAAAATATACAGCAAAGCACAAAGTTATTCATGCATCAACACTTTTAAGAGTTGTATGTTTACTCACTGTGGTTTTGAAAAGATGAACAGAGTTGAAACAGAGTTCTGGAAATGAAAGCTGAACTTCTTTCTTCCTTGATTCTCTGGCTCGATTTGCTATTTATGTTTTAATTGAGTTGTTGTTTAAGTTTTAGGATGATATTTTCTTAATTTTTACTTAGTGATAATGGACGAAACTAAAATGGAAATGATGAATATATGGGAGATGAGTTTACTAGTTGATGATATTATTTTGTACGGGTTATTATTTTGCCTTTGTACAAATATCAGAGATTTTTCTTTAGTTTGGAGTATGAAGTGATTTTTGTAGTGTACTAATGCTTCACGCATTAATTCACATTGTCCTTTTTCTTATACATTCTCATATCAAATTCGATTTGCTTACAAACTTATGCAGGCTGATATAACTCTTGTTTATTTTCCTCAAATCTTTTCCTTTGTTTCATACTTGAATATATATATCTTTATCTTCTTATTCAAGCCTTCATATATATGTTTATATTTTCTTTTCTTTAGCAAGTACATTCATATGTATTTTGTCTCTTTATTTTACAAGTGTATAGATATATATTTTTATAAACTCAAATATTTATTAAACCATTAATTCTAAATTCTAAATTATTTATTATTATATTTGTGTCAAATGTCTATATTTTCATAATTATTTCTAACCCATTTATTTAAGATTTAAATTCAATTTCAATGATATATATATACAAATTCAAATTTACTCATATATGCCCGTACACATATATATTCACATATATACATATATATACAATATTTTTAAATTTAAATGGTTTAACACAACTTTATTTGAATTCGGGGAAACTCGAATCAATTTACAATTAATTTTACAATTTTAATTCAAAAACTCAATAAATTATCAATTTAAATATATAAAATCTGGGGTCGTTACAACCTTCCCCCCTTAAGAAATTTCGTCCTCGAAATTTGCTAGGGAGACACAAAGATTGATGAAAAATATTTCATCAAATCAACTGAACATCTATTCTGCATTTGGCTTACCAAATCAGAATATCAATAATAGATACAAGAACGAATCTGTTTTAACACTTCACAAGATACTCGGGTTATCCATATCTACGAAATATGCAGTGGCATTGGTTAGTCCGAAGGGATAACTAACCATTCGTAGAATATATCCGGACCCAAATTGTATTCATATATTTGTCTATTTTTGGGTATAATTTCAAAACTTTTAAATTTAGAAACTAAAGTATACCTATCGATCATAGCAACCAAATCGAACAAGGCAACCAATACATCCAAGCAAACAATTCTGACCTATTTGGAGTTTATGTCCCATACAAATATACCAAATCTGCTTCCTGGATCTACCAGGAACCATCGAAGAATTGAGAAAAGATGACGAACAAAAGAGATTGATAGAGAAAAGATTATTTCCTTATTGTTACAGGGTATAGTTGTACTCCCCTGTCCCCTATCTCATCCGCTTCTTGCACTCATACTCACTATCAGTGGATAGTAAGAGAATTTACTGAGGTATACAGACGGATATCTTAGAGATTACTCATTCTAGGGTATACTTCACCATATCTCTAATGAGCTACTTAATGTGTTATACTCCTGAGCTAAAGTTCAACCTTAGCTCTGATACCAAATTGTCACGATCCAAATTTCAGTGTTCGAAAATCGATACCCGTACTTCACTTGTACTCGAATGCCGTAGATTCAATCGTTGAAATTCAAGTCGTGCCAGAGCTTATAACACCATTAAGTATAACAACACAGCGGAAGAAAGAAATAGATGATATCATATACAACTCCAATGAATACAATATCCAAAATGATATACAACAATGATATCAATATGATACAAGAATATCAGAGATAAATAATGATACAGCGAAAAACAGAAGTGATAACTCCAAATGATCCGAGAAAGAGAATGAGACCAATAACTCCAACATCAAGCTCAAACTATCTTCACGATTGCACCAAGATAAGCAAGGTCAGTCATGAGTGAACTCCAAAACTAAACTAGCTCCAGATAATCTACTAAACCTGAATATCTAAAAAACCCAAATCTAGACTGCCCGTGTGGAAAATTGTGGGCACCCAGAGTTTAGGAAGCGAACAATAATCTCCGAGTCAGTCGTGGGACTGGTGTGAGTAAACAAAAATAGTTTATCTTTTAAACAAACAACAAAAGGATTTTTAAACATTGAAATCCGCAATGCTTTTGGAAAATGAAACTAAATAAGGCCTCCCGGCACACAGCCAATGCAATCGCACACATGGGGGAGATTTCTCCTTATGATAGTCAAACATGCTTACTACGCAAAGTCATTTGATATTATTATTAGTGCATAGTGCAGAAAACGTTTCGAAAATATAATATTAATCTTAGCCAGCATAGGTACCATTATATTATGCCTACTATAGCTACCATGTTAAATGGCAGGTTCTACAACTAAAATCGTACAAGGTTCGTATTGTTTCTTTGGATTTTCCAACAAATGGTCAGGCTAAGGAACTTCCTATGCCACATGGGAACGCCTCTGGAGGGACGTCCCGAGAACCTACCCGGATCTCTGCCAACACAAGGCCGAGTTACCTCTGGCACTAGGTAACTACTACTCGAGTATGCCACCCCCCGGTCCTTTGGGACCTTTATCCGAGGGCCCTAGATCACACAGCAACAATCACACAGTAAATGAGATTGGAGCAACCACATAGGTAAATATCTGGGCTCCATACCATGATATAACCTTTTTCCAGAAGGAAATGACATACCCTAAAGGGAGCGACCCTCAGAACCTTGTCGCATCTTTCCTGTTTCGACCATTTCCGGTTTGTGAGGTTCGATGAGGTCTCGTCCACAAAGCTATGCTTTTTCACAAAGCCATGCTTTGATCAACAATTGATCAGCAAATGACCATCAACACACAGCAACACTCAGCATGCCACACTACCAAATTGGCAGTATATCATTGATAACCTTCAACTACATAACCTCTGAGCTCGTACGTCTCAAAGAAGGGTGTTAAGCTAAGAGAATAAATTCTCCGCCACCAAACAGAAATGTATTTGAAAGAAATCGGCATTATATCTCAAAGTGTAATGTCAGACATACAACCATAAAAGTGTGTTCCGGGTTAGAACAGAACCGAAGGCAATTCCGAAGAAGCCCTTGTAATCCAGGTATTCACAATCCCGATCGGACTTCCCATCACTTAGGGAATCTCTATACCGGGCGCTACCCAGTGCAGAGACAATCGATAGGTTATCCTATCATTTTCACAAATACCCAGTCTTCAACACCGGTCTTCAATTGCTATGCGTATACGACGTATCATTTATTCGGAATGGGTTATATGACACAAAGTCCTCTCCCGGCTAAACCGAATAGTGAGCGTAATATTTAAAAACATATGGATAATGGGATTTCAATTAAGTCACGACTTATTATCCAAAACTTTCCTTTCGAATGGTTTAAACAAATCACAATTTTAATCTTTTACAAAAGATTCATCTCACAAAGTTCACCCAGTTTCACAAAGATATATTCATAGATTTTCAAATCGATTTCCATTTCAATTGGATTAACTCATTAAATCTTTAAATCAAGATTTAACTTATAGCTTTCAAAAAGAATTCACTCATAACTTGGAAAACCATTTTTTCAATTCAAACTTGAAATTCCTTTAACTTAAATTGGAATTTCATTTCTTATATGAAAGCTTTTATCCTTTGAAACAATTAGTTTCCATTTTGGAAACTAATTACAATTTACATAAGTTAAATCCATTCAAGTACAAAACTTGGATTAAATTTCTTAAATTTCTAAAACCATACTTTTAAATGGTTAAAAATCCATATAAAACACATTTATAACTGGTATGATCTTTTTAGACCATAATTTCCAAATTATTGAATTCAATTTCAAATATTGAATTCAAATTTAAATCAAATCATTTAGATTTCAAATTTTATTAAGTTATTTAAAATAACTTTTATCTTTGAAACTTATTTGCAAAGCTCTCAATTCAAATTCCAAAACTATTTGGATTCACAAATTCAACCTTTGAAAATTGTCAAAAATCTGTGACTTAACTGATTTCCACGTGAAATCCATATCTGTGTGTGTATGGTGTAGTCCAAGGGTTTCACACAACAGTGCATCAACAATAAATCATCACAGATCAAAATACAGAAATATAGTTGATAAGCGGTATAACTATAACACTTATCTTTTATTCACAGATCACATGTATATAAATTACATATAATAAATTACAGTCATCCCAGATAAATTAACTACAGTACAGATCACACACAAATCAGAATATATCACACAGCATCATAGATCCGTGATATCAAACAATTCACCCATTCAATAAAATCCAAACATTCACAAGTAAAATTTATTAATCAATTGATTAATTTACATCAGATGTATTAATTATTAATCCGGGTTAATTATCATAAGTTAATTACAAATTATCTGAAATAAATTTCTCTTTCATCATTTATTAGTTAACCTTAAATTATTAACTAATCATCCTTAATTTATGAATCAGTTAACTTTTAATTATTTAATAAATCGTAATTAATCACATTCATTAATTAATCCTTTGATTATTAACAAATAATTATACTCAAGTTACTAATCATCATTAAGTTAATTACATCCAATAATCATTTATTAATTAACCTTTAATGATAAATTAATTATCCTTTAATTATTAATTAATCAATCTTTAATCATTCAATAATTAACCATTAATTATTATTTTTTATTTGTAAAAAAAACTTCAATTAATTACAATAATTAATTAACCTGTATTAATTAAAGACAACCCATTAGTCTTAATTAATCACTTTAATTATTATTGAAACCTTTAATAATAAACCTTAAGACTCTTAGGTTAATTTTAAATAATCATTCCAATACAATTATGCAAACCCAAAACAAATTTAAACATATATTTTATTAAAAATCAAATCTTTGAAAATCTTGATTTAAAACTGAAATTCGAAAACTTGTTTAAATTTTAGAAATTTAAAAACTATTTTCAACCCAAACTTCCTAGACCCGAGTAAAATCACCAAAAACTCCGAGACACTCTCGAGCAATCACACAAACCCATTATGCTTCGAGTCGAACACGAGACTGTCCCCTAAACCAACCCGAGGCAAAAGCTTCTCTCCCAAACCTTTGATAATAACAGGCACAAACGATTCCTCGTGCACGTGTACGATCACTAGAACCATTTCCGACCAACGTTGCGACCACCCACGAGTCACCCTTGACCTCGTCGACGAAGCCCACTACCTAGTTCGACGATTTCTTCACGAAGCCGAAATTTAGCTAATTGGTTCATCCTAGAACCCAATCATCACCAGTAAATCGCCTCGCATTCCCACATCAAGCGCTGGCGATCACGAGACTTCGTCCACGGCTGCTTCGATGACCCACGAAGCCTCTCCCTCTGGTCCGATCCCACTCGATGCCACGATGACGTCGCGGCGATCTTATCATTCCCCTCGACCAATATGGACCTTTAAACCCTAGAATGTTCTCGTCCCATCGATTCGTACAATGGAAAAATCATTCAACAATTTTCCCATTACTATCAATTGCCAAACTTGCTTTAAGCAAAATCTCAACGTTCAAAATTTGTTTGATCATCAAAAATTGATTAAAATGCATATTTTGTTCAAATATGAACTACACTTAGAATACTTAATTAAAAATCATCGTATTAATTTTAAAAATCCTATCTTTGTATGTTTATTCAAGTTATATAATCAAATCCATGATTTAAACTACTCGAATAAATCATATGATTTCTTATTTAACTGTAAAACTGAGTTTACAGTGTTAAGTTCTTCATTTTCAAGCTTAAATAATTTTCTGGGCCAAGGTTTAAGTTTAAAACAAACTTGTTTTGTTTGATACCTTAAGCTTAACCAAGGTTGAATGATAATATTTTAGATTTTGATTACAATTTCAACTCTGTAACCAAGAACAAGGAAGAACGGACTATACAAAAATTAACACCACAATCCCATATGCATAGGATTTCTAACTTAAAAATATACAACAAAGCACAAAGTTATTCATGCATCAACACTTTTAAGAGTTGTATGTTTACTCACTGTGGTTTTGAAAAGATGAACAGAGTTGAAACAAAGTTCTGGAAATGCAAGCTGAACTTCTTTCTTCCTTGATTCTCTGGCTCGATTTGCTATTTCTGTTTTAATTGAGTTGTTGTTTAAGTTTTAGGGTGATATTTTCTTCAGTTTTACTTAGTGATAATGGACAAAACTGAAATGGAAATGATGAATATATGGGAGATGAGTTTACCGGTTGATGATATTATTTTGTACAGGTTATTATATTGCCTTTGTACAAATACCAGAGGTTTTTCTTTGGTTTGGAGGCTGAAGTGATTTTTGTAGTGTACTAATGCTTCACGCATTAATTAACATTGTCCTTTTTCTTATACATTCTCATATCAAATTTGATTTGCTTACAAACTTAGGCAGGTTGATATAACTCTTGTTTATTTTCCTCAAATCTTTTCCTTTGTTTCATACTTGAATATATATATCTTTATCTTCTTATTCAAGCCTTCATATATATGTTTATATTTGCTTTTCTTTAGCAAGTACATTCATATGTATTTTGTCTCTTTATTTTACAAGTGTATAGATATATATTTTTATAAACTCAAATATTTATTAAACCATCAATTCTTAATTCAAAATTATTTATTATTATATTTGTGTCAAATGTCTATATTTTCATAATTATTTCTAACCCATTTATTTAAGATTTAAATTCAATTTCAATGTATATATATATATATAAATTCAAATTTACTCATATATGCCCGTATACATATATATTCACATATATACATATATATACAATATTTTTAAATTTAAATGGTTTAACACAACTTTATTTGAATTCGGGGAAACTCGAATCAATTTACAATTAATTTTACAATTTTAATTCAAAAACTCAATAAATTATCAATTTAAATATATATAAAATCCGGGGTCGTTACAGTGTCCAAATTAAACAAATAGCAGAATAAAAATGTATTCTACTAACTAATTTCATTCACAATCAAACTCTTTCATTTACTATCCAACGGTGTTTATTTGATCAAATAGATCACACCAATATAATTCAATGCAGATTACGTTATAAATTTAACAACGTAGTTTTAAAACAATCCATTTATCAATTCCACACATATAGGATTCAATACTAGAAATAAGCTTAATATAAACATAAATAGTTTAATAGCAATTCGAGATGCTATAACGTGGCCCTAGATCCGGTTCAACCAATCTAATAGCATTTCAAGATGCTATATCGTCATCCTAAATTAATTTCAACGACCACCAATTTCAACAACCAGAACAACATAAATAAATTTTACTTACTATAAAGCATTTCTGATTAACCAAATGAGTGAGTTTAACTCACCTTAAGTTTTCAATTTTGCCAAACGTTCCAATTTCAAATCAAATCGAACGACGTTCGATTTGACCTAAAATTTTAGATATCTCCAATCGTATCCAAATCAATTCCATAATGTAGTGCTCATCGTCACAATTCCATCGCCGCTTGTTTTGTCTCAATCGGACCTCATATGAAGAAAATTTACATTTTTAAAGATTTGACTATAATTTATATAAATAAATTTCCTTTTTCTTATTTTTCATTTTAAACCTCAGATCTGCCATTCGTTTCACCACATCAAATCCTGGCCGCTCTTTGCTTTCTTCCTCGTCACGTTCCCAATTCGAATGAAGAACCCAAAGTTGCGATTTTTAAATCAATCGTCGCTCCTCTGCTGATGACCGGAACTCGATCCAATGACGCCATGACGTGCGTCACCCCATGCTCGACCTACGCCTACCATGCAAAAGAGCTCGACCAGCTCAGCGATGAGCAAAACGCCACAAATGGCAGCACGAACGCGGCCAATTTCTGGCTCCATTTGACGACGATAGCTCAGATCCATCGTAGGATGTATAGATCTCGCGATGCTCTACAACTTTCTAGTGGATGGCGAAGCCTATAAATCGATGGACTGGGAGAAATCGTGGGTGGAAGCTGCGAGCTATTTCGGCCACTGATTGATAAGTGGTGGCTGCGTGAATTCTTTAGGGTTAGGGCTTAATACGCGTACATATATAAGCATATACACATATTATTTTTTTACTTTTCCAGACGAACTCCAAACGAAGCTTGCCACCTTGCGTTTATAACGTTTTACCCCTATTTCGAACACAATGGAACAAGTTTCGAGGCCTAATTCGATCGTATGTGTATGATAGCTTTTTGAATCAAATTAAAATATTAAATTCCCAATATTAATTTTAACGCGTTTCTATCCCATACGACCAAACAGTAACTCTAATCGCTACGAAATTTAAAATCCGATAATAATACACTATTACGGATCCAATGGAACTGGTTTTGTCAAATTTTGAGACTATGCCCCAGATTGCTATTTTAACGCGTCGATTTAATCGAGCTATTTTCAAAATCGACGAAATTACTTGAAATTCAAATTTTAAAAACTTACCAACTCGATTCTAATTCAAATAGAATTTATATTCATATTAGAAACCATTTCGATCCATATTAAATCACAAATTCAATTATTTACACTATTCCAAATATTAAATTTCACTATTAAATTAATATATATAATTTTAAATTTATCGACTTTTAATTCCATTCAAAAGTCCACTATCATCACTCTAATTCAAATCGAGTTTAAATCAACTTTAGAAATCATTTTCATTCACATTTAACTCCAAATTTACATATTTACCCAATTTCAAATATTAAATTTACTATTCACCAAATCTATTTAATCGCTATATTTGAAATTTTAAACCATTTCACTAATTCAACCAGAATCTCCAAATTCAAAATCAATTAATATTTCAAATTCAACAAATAAAAATAAATTAAACGTTCAAAACCAATCGACCAAATTTCTAGGTCGTTACACCTGCCAACGCAGGACCGGCCTATCACTTGACTAGTAGTACCGAATATGATCACCCCTCCATTATTGTGCCCCGAGGTATACAAATGAAAGATAATATCGACTCTAGATAGGGATGATCATACCCTAATTGGAAGCGACCCACTTAGCCCTGCTACATCTCCCATGTTTTATTTATTCCCACTTGATGAGGCTTAAGGCTACATTTTACTTGTATATAGCATTTCCCACTTGGAATGCTACACTACCTTCCAGGTGACGACACAATGTCAATATTCATCCATATAAGTTCGTTCTGAGAATGAACAAAACCGAAAAAACCACTCCTACTACATCCATTTTGGAATCACCCTCAGGATTAGTAGCAAGCAGCCCTTGCATTTCAAAGAGGTTCATCTATAATTCCATCATCTTAAAGATGTCTTCACTTCGAAATGCTTGAGTTAGATCAAAGAGGTACTTGGATAACATATCTGATCCCGGTCTCTTTGAAACAACATTCGAAAGTTTTCGGTAAACTCAACCACGGTTCTTTAGGAAATAAACAGTCAAGGATAAGAGTGAAGATCACCTCCTAACCGTTAGTGGATGGATTTACTTATCATTTATCCTAGGAGAATGAAACAAGATTTATACGCATAGTGTAGCATCATCGAAGATGACTATGCCATATAACTCGCGTGTTTCTCCTAAATATTTCCAAAGTTACATTTTGGGTCCATATTTGAGAGTCACTTATTAAACTATCAATAAACACACATTCAATTTTCAGGGATTTATTTCCATAAGGAAGACTAACATTTTTTAAGCACACAAGCAACCACAAGCCTCCTTAATTAATCTTTTCATTAATTAAATTTATCTTATAAATACTTGTATCAAAATTCTTTTACAAAGGTATATTAACAAACCCTTATATTTTTAGTACATAGAAAATATTCATATACTTATCTCAGCGATATAAGTATATTCAATAGACTAAGAAAGATTTTCTTTTATTCAATTCTAAAATCATTTATAAACTCCTTATAAATCACTAAACCCATTTATAAACTATTTTATAAATCTCTAGAAACCATTTATAAATATCTCTAAATCATTTCTCAAATCATCCATAACTCTTTATAATCCATAAAAACTAATTATAAAACTCCACTTATAAATTTATAAACCCATTCTAAAATTCGTTTATAAATATCTAACCATTTATAAAACTCTTTTACCTTGTAAATAATCTTCCTTTATGTCTTCAAACCAATTTATAAAACTCCTCTTATAAAACCCAAGTCTATTTATAAAACCCTATTTATAGGTCTTGAAAACATTTATAAATAAATAAAAATCATTTACTTTAAAACATTATTATCTAATAATTATTATTAACAATAAACATCTTAAACTAACAATTAATAATTTCAAAATATTATTAAATAAACAATAATAATAAATCTTTCCCATTATTGTAAATAGTAGTAATTTATTTCCAAAACAATATAAATAAATCCTTATCATTAATTTCAAACCATATTAATTAATTAAATAATTAACTTTTCAAAATATTAAAATATTGATAAATAACTTTAAATAATATTAAATATAAATAAATAATCTTTAACATAATATGAAATATAAATAAATAATCCTTTAAACCATTTCAAAATGACTTAGAAAAGACAGATAATAAGGTTAGAGTATAACAGAAATTAAATCCTTCAAGATAAAATATTTCCAAAACCCAATTTCAGATTTAAAATCATTTCCTGTCTCATAACCAAATTCCAACTCAAATAGCAATTTGTAATATTTTATAAATACTAATTTGAGGCCAATAACTACCCAACATTTAACAATATCAATATTGATTTTGTATCATACAGGGTTTAAGTTTTGAACATATAACGATGTCATAATTAATAATGTCAACAATTAGGTTTAATATCCAATAATTCACATCACAAGAATATTATTGAACTTAAAAATCAATAATGGCGAGGAATCATGTTGGATCCCTCCAACTTGTTTTCCTCGGCATCGCAAACATTATACAATTATATAATATGGGTCATCTGCTACTAGGCGGGTATATATAATAGATCATCCGCTCCAGGGGCGAGAATAAATCCAAACTAATTAATAAAAAATTAAATCATCCAATCAACAAATTTACCAACTATATAACCTACTATTTAACTAAAAAGGTGGCTTTAACTCACCGGAATTCCAATTGTCGCCGATGTATTCCGGTTTTGAACTAAAATTGAACGACGCCCGATTTTAACCCAACATCCAACGGTCTCCAAATTCATCCAAAACAATTCGATTGTGAAGCTTTCACCATCACGAGCGCAACGTGAAAATCCGCATTCAGTTCCGACATAATGCGAACAACTAATTGCATTTATAAGATTATGATTTAATAATATAATTAATTCCACTAATTACAATGTTATTAACTATTTACCCTCCACCTTAATCTTCTTCTCCCTCAATAATAAATCCCTCATGTACGCCAGATGACACAACACCATCGCCATGCACGACCAAGCAAGGATACAGAGCTATGCTCCACTAAACTCCATTCCGTTGATTCTGTTGAACTCCTCTTCGCTACCTCCTTCCACCGAATCCCACATCATCTCCTCTGCAAGCCCTTACCAAATCACGATCCGTTGCCCTCTTGTTTGCTACTGTAGCGATGCGAATTGCCAGATGTGCCCAAACATCACCAAACTCCAGTCAAAGATGCAATTTTTGATGCTAAATCCAATTCGATAAATTCGACTTCAAATAGCCGCAAATCAAAACCCTGAGTCTCAAGCCTCTACCGCAAAATGTCGAACTACCCAAATCGTGAATGCACTCCCCAATCTTTACATAAATACGAAGATCTCTCTGCTACGAATTCAAGAAGTTAAATTTTATAATCTAGCATCAAGAATTTGAATTGATTTTTTTCCTCTTATGTGAAAACCATTTGAACGAGAGAGGGAGCATTTATAAAGGAGAGGAGGAATGGTGTGGGATGGCCTGATCGTGGGTAGGTATGGTCTAAGATGGTAAACGTTTATTTTATTTTATTTTCAAAAACACCAAATCTTAGGCATTCAAAATTTCAAACTCCAATCGAAGCGTGCCAACTGGCGTTGTATACTAAATACCCCTATTCTGAAGTCAATTGAACTAGTATCGGAGTCTAATTCCATCATATATAGAAGTTAGCTTTTAAAATCGATTTATATTAATTTAAATTCCTTTAATTAATTTCTATGTGTTTCGACCTTGCATGACTACACAATACATCTAATCGTCACAAAATTCGATGGCGTATAATAATTCACTATTACGGGTCCAATGAAACTAGTTTTGTTGAAATCCGAGACAGTGCCCTAGAAGGCTATTTTCACACATTAATTAAAACGAATTATTATAAAACCAATAAATCACTTTTATATCTAAATTTAAACATTTTATGATTCCGTTCTTATTTATAATAAATTAAAATAAGATTTTGAAATCATTCTTATTAGCATTAAATCCCAGATTCAATTCTTTAAATATTCCAATTCTTTAAATTCACTATTCAAAAAAATCTATATTTTTTTGGAATTTAAGCTATTTTACTTATTCAACCAATATTTTCATATTTAAAATTAATTAAATATTTCAAATTCATATGACTAAAAATCTAGGTCATTATTCATTTCATCAATAGTCAAAGGGACTATCAATACC
This sequence comes from Allium fistulosum, assembly GCA_030737815.1. Classification (NCBI taxonomy): domain Eukaryota; kingdom Viridiplantae; phylum Streptophyta; class Magnoliopsida; order Asparagales; family Amaryllidaceae; genus Allium; species Allium fistulosum. The sequence goes on from CM060902.1 coordinate 103,829,652, forward strand.
ATAGCGACATCCCATCTTATAAGCACTTCGAACGTATTTAGGTCAAATAAGGTCACATCGCTCCTTATTGAAGATCACATCGCTCTTCGACAATTGACCCACTTTGCCATTCATAGAGAAACACATGACCAACTAAGAGGATGTCGATGGTAAGCATCATCATTAGCTACGAAGACCTTGGCATGGTTTAAAGGATGTCACTGGTAGCATTATCAACCATCTCGGAGACCCTATGTTACATAAATGCAAGAACATGGTCCATAGCGCCTCGATGATACCACTTTACACTAACGATGATGGTTGACAGCATCGAAGACATGGAAAATAAGACGATGCCACCTCTATAAAGACAAAAACAAGGATAAATACTATGAAATCGCAAGCCGCTGAAGTCCATCAAATCGAAGATAGAAAATGCAAAGAGGGAGGCCCGCCTATCCCTATATAAATGACACTAGGGTCGACATTTAAGGGGCCGATTTTTCATTTCTCTCTCTTTCTCCTGAAATTAAGGTCTTGTAAACCTAAACTGAATTGGGGATAACTCAATTTGACTGTAGTCGTATTCGAATCGAATGAACATGAACTTAGCCTTGCATATTGTCTTCTATTATGACCTTATTGAACATTATTGACTTGGACTTGCATAATATGAACTTTTCATATCCAAATCGACATGAACCAAGTCGAAGTGCCTTGGATTATGATGAATTCCTATTAGCATATCTATATGAACTATGGACTATGGACATTGAACTTAAGTATAAGATGCCTAGTCTAATATTATACGTAATGGACAATAGCATGACTTCGAGACTTATTTTCTTTGCCTATGGCATAACATGAGCTCTTTGGATTATCTAATCTAAAGGCTAACATGGACTCATATATGGATGACACTACTAATGGCCTTAGAGGACTTCGAGAATATTACATAATAGTGACAATGAAAAACTTTTCCTCTAACGCCATTTTGTCTTCCATTCTTTAGTGATCCTATCATATGATTAGTCTCAAAATAATAAGTTATACCTTGATGTATCATCATATCAATGCGATGTCCTTAATCATTTCGATGTGAGGTCTCCGCATATCACTAATCAAATTGGTATAGTCAGTCTTTTCTTGACTGTATCTCCATAAATGTACTGGTCAAGTCAATGAGATTAGCTTGTTATGACTCCGTATATATTCATATCAAGGAATAATTTATTGCATTTAGCATCAAAAGTGTTGTAGAATTGTTTAGTCAAACAGATATTCTATTAAATATATTTTTAATTAAACTAATTAATATAACACATTATATCAAGTATATAATAGAAAGAAAACACCTTTTATTTCAAATAAGATTGGTTAACAAGTTAGATATATTTAACAATTACATAATTACCCCTAGGGCATACCCTGAACTCTGTTAGTTATAACTGGTAGTGGTGGTTGGGGTGGTGTTGGTGGTAGTACTGTTACTGCTGGTGGTTATAACTACCATCATTGACAATCAACGACTCTAGTGGTAATGGCATCCCCTCTAGTACTATCCCAACCAACCACCACCAGTTATTATACCACTTTTATATAAGCTTTGGCACCTCTTTTGTTAATACTACTATGTTGCCATGCTGTGCAACCGAGGTGGTGACTGGAGACATATGTGGTAGTATTGTTATAACCGGTGATGTTGGTGCATGAGGAAGTGTTGGTGGCGATACTGCTACCGTTGGTGGTGACAACCACCATCACCGATGGAAAAAAATTGTGGTGTTAACATCATCCCCTTATGTAACGATCTGGATTTTCACGCTCAAAAATCAACATCCATACTTTACATCGTATTCGAATGCCGTAGATTCGACCGTTCAAATCCGAGTCGCCGGAGCTTATAACAACATTAAGTAAATAACACAGCAGAATAAATGAAAAATACATTGATATACAACACTGATACAATATCTGATACAACAGAGTGATACAATGAATATCAATATACATCAGAGATATGATACAACAAATAGCAGCGGAAAACAAAACGATAACATCAGTAGCGGAACAAAAACTCCAAGATAGTCCTCAAAAGAGAACTCCAGTAGTAGCTCGAACTCCCAATAACGATGCACAAAGATAAGCAAGTGCAGTCTGATCCAAAGACTGAACTAGCTCCAGAAAATCTACTAATCTGACTATCTGAAAAACCCAACTCTAGACTGCTCGTGTAGAAAAATTTTGAGCATCCAGAGTTTAGGAAAGAAACAATAAACTCCGGATCAGTCATGGGACTGGTGTGAGCAACAAAAACAGTTTATCTTTAAAAACAAATAGTAGAGAATTTTAAAGTAAATTCGCAATGCTTTTGGAAAATGAAACTACCATAAGACCTCCCGCCACACACACAATGCAAACGCAGACTTGGAGGAGATTTCTTCTTATGATAGTCAAAGATGCTTACTACGCAAAAATCAAATTCTTTTTGATATTATTATTAGTGCATAGTGTAGAAAACATTTCGAAAGTATAATATAAATCTTAGCCAGCATAGGTACCATTATAGTATGCTTGCTATAGCTACCATATTAAATGGCAGGTTCTACAACTAAAACCGTACAAGGCTCGTATTGTTTCTTTGGATTTCCAACAAATGGTCAGGCTAAGGAACTTCCTATCCACGATGGGTACGTCCCTGGAATAGACGACCCGAGAACCTAACCGGATCTTTGCCAACACAAGGCCGGGTTACCTCTGCAAAAATAGGTAACTACTGACACGCGTATGCCATCCCCCGATCGTCACCGATCTTCCCGAGGATCCTCGATTTCCAACAACCACATAATAATAATAATGCAGTAACCACA